>OY728123.1:1932115734-1934735734 GCA_963277665.1 Viscum album
AAAACCATTGGAAAAAACCATGGATTGGTTTGCGGTATTGATTATTTTAATATGTGGTGACCCAAACCTAAATAATGAAGAATTCCCTCTCCTATCCTATATATACCCACCCAAGATACCACTTTCTCTTCACTGAAATACATTGGAGCTTATCCAAAATCTTCCCTCATCTATATATAATCTTCTAAATGTTACCCAATATCCCCATAATCCTCTCTCAATCCTTTCCCAAGCCTTTGGGATCACACATCCAAGTAAGAGATTTCTTCCTTTCTCATTTTTGTCCAATTTTCATTAAGTTGTTTTACTATTTTTTTAAATTAAAAATTTTGGGGTATGATATCACACATACCACATAATTCCCTCTTTATGTTTGGATTATGGGAGACCCATTTATCCCTAATTAATGCCACACATGTACACCCGTTACCATGCTGAAATTCCATGAGAGAGTTTCTCTTCTCTTTTACATCCACATAATTATTTTTTATTATGAATCTAAATTCCATTATGTTTGTTGGGATATGTATCTATATGAATCCATGACGTTCCATTTCATGTACATATGATGATACATCCATTTATCTTTCATCAACCATTTTCATGAATACTTATGTCAAGCCGTTATGCTGCCGAAATTGCACCATGTTTTTCCATGCCAAGATGATTGTGTAGTGAATACAATACCCATGTCTATAATAAGGGAATTATAATTTATGCATATATACATATTTAATGGAAATTTCATGTTTTTATTCCACATTACTTAATAGTGGAATAAATTATGATGTTAATTGAGTCTATTTCATATGATCAATGTGGCACACTTATGTATGAAATGAAATTTTTAAGAAGGGAGCGTCCTAATAGTGATCCAATACATTGGGTAATGTATAGTATAATTATACGTCATGTGCAATGGGTGTTGACTCATGATAACTCATGTGCTATGAGGGTTTACTCATGATCCATGGGAGATGATCCTTGGCTCATGTTAATTGCATGTTATGTGTTGTTTTCACATTTCCACGTTATGATTATCAGGCTTTATCATGCCTTTATGTTCATGTTTCTCCTATACACCATTGATATGCATATTTCCTAACATGTATTTTATTTTTCATGTTATTCCTTGTTTACACCCTTACTAGTCTTTAAAGTTCACCCTTTTCTTATGCATGTCCTCAGGTTATCCCATGCAATGCTAATATTAGGGAATATAGTGTTCATGTAAATGATGTTTTTAATAAAGGTGTTTTATTTCATGTTTTATGTTTTAATTTAATGATACTAAGACTAAATACACTATTACTCTCAATCTTCTATGTGTTATGATGTGATTTTTAGGTAATAAATCATGTTTTAGTGTGTAATAAAGAGCAGGGTTGTCATACATTCCAACACACATCATTTTTATGGATGTATGTATTTTGTGATTTTTTCAAATGTTTTTTGATTAGATTAAATTAAAGTGGAAATTGAATCAATGTTAGGCGATAAGAATCTAGTCTTGGATGGTGTCAGGTTTTCACTATAGACATCCAAGCTGTGGTTGGATGTGGGTTTAGTGTAGTGGGAGAGCTAGGAATGTTGTTAGAAATTCATGCATAATTTAATTTATTTTAAAATTAATATTAAATTTTTAAAATGATATGAATAATTAATTATAAATAATTTATAATTAGTTATATGAAGTTTTTACATGATATAATTACTCAAGATGTTTATGTGAGATTGTAAATGTCTTTGAAAATATGATCAAGCATACTTCTAAATGGAAATGACTTTAAATATGGTAGGCAGTGATTGTGAATTTTATCTATGAAATTATGAATTATTTATGCGGATACTGATATTTATGATCTCCACAAATTGATCTATATACCTTTTAAAATATAAAAAATTACTTAATTATCAATTAATTCATATAGATGAAATAAAAAAAAGTTGTAAGGGACAAGATAGACCCTCAAGATGTAGCTTGACCTCTCTGCTTCTAATGGATGGGGGAATAATTGTAAACTATATTCCTTATGATTCATAGAACCTATATGTATGTTAGCTATTACATAAGAATCATGCATCTAGATAGTTTCCTTTGATTCTTCATTTTAGAGGAGAGCATTGGACAGTGAGTGATTGGCCACATAGGCCATGGTTGATCCTTAAAATTCATTACAAACTTTGGGATTTTTTTGGATGAACAAGTGGAGAGTGTTCCTCCTACACCATTTTTTGAGAACTATATATGTATTTAATAGGTGTGATTTATATATTGTTTCAGTGTCTGATTACTTAAATGGTTTGAATTTAAACTTGAGGTGGTCATGTTTCCATATCATGAGACCAATGAAAATAATAATTTACATACGAGGCATGTGTGGCCAGGATTTGATCATGAAGATTTATAAGTACTCTATTCTCTTTGAGTGTTCGGTGATTAACTTAGAGAAAAAATTTAGATCGAGGATCCCATGAAAGAAGCTTTGAAAATAATTTGACATATAGGACCCTAATGGGTGAAGAAGTGATATGTTATCTCCTAAGATGGTGTGTGTGTGTAATGGGTAGTAATGATTATGGGTCACACCTCAAGACCTAAATCAAAAATGTGATCCATATATAGATAATATAATTAAGATAGTTCATGACCTTGAGAGGACAACCATTATGATTTGATACGTATTAGGATGATATAAAACCATTGTGATTAATGTTTTATGAGATATTACTAGATAAAATCACCGCCCTCACGATATTATGTTGAACAAAAAAGTGGTTAAATGAGATTTGGTTGTTTGGTTAAATATTTTTTGGAGGGTTGGTCATATAGTATTCATCTATATCTCTTGATCGTGTGTTAATTCCTTGTGAAATCCCCCTTTATTCTATTGTGATGCAGATTGATGTGGAATTCCTTGGGAAATACTTTCAGATTCAGACTTCGTGTCTATATGGAGTGGATTGGGTGAGGCCTAGGATTAAATATGAATAACTATAATGAATTCCTTGTAAATGTTCCTTATATTCGACCCACAGGTAAATATATAAATCACTAGAATCTTCTTTTGGATTTGTATAATAAAGCATGATAAAAATCACATAAATATTAAATTAATCATATGATTTCAATAATATATCTCACTAACATTCACATAATCGATGGACTAAAAGGTGTAGTCTCTTGCATATTAGTTAGATAAACATATTAATATTAATACATTTTATCCATATTAGAATAATTCAATACTCCTTTATAGACTTCCCACAAAAGAATCTTTTCCTTACAACCATGGGCAATAAAAATGTAATAAAGGGACGAGATCAAGTTCTTAGTAAGGGAAAAAATATCAATAGTTAATTAATGGTTAGATCATAATCACATTAGAAAACATGGTCTGTGGATAATTTTATTATTTAAAAGAATAAGGAATAATATGAGTTTTCTATAAATCATTATATATTTGACAATTAATCTAAAAATAATGAAAACCTAAACCATTGAAAAAGCTTGAAAATTTTTTAAATTAAAAAAATATTCACGTATAATTATCATAGGAATATTGAAATATGGGATTCCATATACAAAAACATTATAAAAAAATTAATCATTGGAATTTATAATGTTCCGAACAAATAAAATGCCTAGACTAAATATTCTGAATATAAAAAATTTCCATGTTTAATTTTGTGAATAGAAAATTTCCCACACAAAATACTGTGAAAAAATAATAATCCCATATTTAATGTTATGGGGAAAAAAATTTCTACTCTTCATTTTGTGAACAATAATATGGACAGATGTCATATTGGGAAAAAAATTTCTTAATCTTAATATCATTTTCTAGTGAGAGACAAATCCTTGATAGATAAATTAGAGGGAGATATAGTATTACACACATCATCATCAATACAAATGTATTTCATTTAAAAATTAATCATAAAATATTCGAATGAACACATGGAAAGAGAATGGGTTTCTTAATAATTTCAAAACAATAACATAACATTGACATACGAAATAATAGAATATGGAAAATAAAATTTTCTCGATAAAATCAAACAATAATAAAATATATGGGGTTATAAAAACATCACTTCATAAAATTCAAAACATGGAGATTAAATATAAAACAAAATACAAATGTTTTCAAAAATACTTTGAAATCATTGAATTATAAACTACATAGAAAACGTTTTTTTTTGTGTTTGGAAACAGATGAATATTGAAAACCATATTTCAAAATAAATCATCAGAGAAAATATGTAAGGTTTCATAATGGACAATTGAAAATACCTTCAAAACTTTTATATTTTAAATAATATTTAATAATTTCATGTTAATAAAATAGTCCAAAAACATTTGTGTGAAGATACGTTGGGAAAAATTACTTTTAGGAAGAATATTTAATAACCAGAACATTAGAAAACATAACGTATCCCAAAAATTTGGTGAACATTATTATAAAAAATTAAAAATTAAAAATAATATTTAGTAGTCGGAAATTTATAAGGTTATAAAAACAAAATGAGTATTTGATGATAAAAAATTTATATTGAAAAGGAAGAATTTTTTTTACATTTTAAAATATATTTTTTGAAAGCCCACATCAAAAAAGATATTAAATCCTATAACATAAAATGTGGTTTATAGAAATTTATGGTTAAAGTAGATATAAGTTGGATACTAAAATGATAGAGGCCTTATAGTCAACGAGTATCCAAATTCTTTATGTAGATTATTACGTTTTAGAGATCCCAATTTTTAAAGAGAAGTTGAAAATAAGTTCTTATGGTTTGTGTAACATTTAAAAAAATATTGAAGGACAGTGTGCATGAAATATGACATATAATATCATTAAATAAGAATAAATTTAATATATAATATATCAAATAGTAATTATACACACCACTTAAATAAAAATAGGTGCGTAATAAAAAGAACGTCTCAATGAGGTGAAGTTGGGACTAAAATACATTACCTTGTTACCGTTCTTAGTTAATCAAAATCTTATGTACAGTAACAATATAAATAAATAAATATCGTATTTAATAATTTTATTCATAAATATTATAATTCAATATGCATTTTTAAAATTTTTATCATTATTATATTAATTACTTATAGCGAATTACAACCATCGATTGTTAATAACTTTAATTAATTTTGACATGTTTAATAATTTTGATGTTATTATTCACACATTGAAACTAAATTCATTATTAATATAACATTTACAAATTTATATATATATATATATATATATGTCCTATTTTTATTTATAAATCTATTATATCATTCTATAGGTTTCTAATATGCTTCTTGAACATGGAATCGATCAAGTAATATTACGACGATTTTTATGGAATGAAAAAGATAATTTCATAATTATAAAAATACACAATATATTATTTTTAGAACCACAAAAATCAATATTTTATTATATTTAAATAAAATTGGTTTTCATGGTTCTGTAGTCATCAATATCAGTTTTCTATAGCATTGCTCATATAGGTGGTTAAACAGACCAAAACTTTAATACGCTTTAACTTGATTGGTGAGTATGGTTATGGAGGTGTTTTTTAACATAATATCACTACAAAAAATCATACATATATTATTTTCCATTTTTATGATGTTAAAATATATTTTAGGAATTTTTAATGAATAATTTCTAAATGAAATAAAAATTTATTCTTCACAGAGGTGGTAGTCTGCACACATACACACACAATCAACATTCATTTGTTTTTATATGTGGATTAAAATGAATAAAAAATATATGAACAATAAATAGACAAAAATACCAATGTAATTATTATACATAAATAATATTATTATTATGTGGATTACATATTAGGGAGAGTAATATTAATAAGTAATCCATATGAAAGAGATAATATATACATTATAGACATGATTTTTCCATTAAAATTTCCTTTGATATTAAAGGGATTAGACTATCTACGAGTGACCAAGGGATTATATTTGTGTGATAGGGTTATATATATAGATGAAAATTGAGAGTTTTATGTGGTAAATAAAAATACAAATTTTGTGTATGAAATGGTGTTATAATCCCTTTTAAAAAGAGAGAAAAAATGAGGATTTTTTAAAAACCTATTATATTTCTATAATTCCGTGACACTATTCCATGGTCAATGGTTCCAATGTTTAAAAAAAAGGAATTTTACTGTCTGTTTAGGTCAATAATGTATTCCTAAAGGTTTCATAACAATTGTTAAAAAATTTATAGGTGTATTACCAACATGTTTTGACATTTTACTCTTTTAAATTTAATCGTTGTAACTAGTTGTTAATTATGTAGGTTTTTGATTTATTGATCATATAAGATAATCGGTATGACCAAAATTTGGTTTCATGGAACAAAATTTATCATTTATTTAATCGAATTAAAATTATAAATGTTATAAATTAACTTTTATATTAAAATATATAATGTGTGGACAAAATGTTTTAGAAGAAAAAAAGGCTTTTTACCTTTATCAATTCTTTATTTTATTAATAATTTTATTCATGTGTCTATACATAATATTAAATTAATTATGTAAAATATTTAAATTTTTTTGATTTAGTAAAAATTCCATGATATTAATAAAATAATATTTTCAAAACAATTATTTCACTATTATCATTAAAATTAGCAATAATTCTATCAATCTAAATTGTATGCCCAAAAATAAAATTAGAAATATTAAAAAAATATTAAAACTAATATATAAAATATTATTATCTGTTTTAAAATTAACATTCTCTTTCTACTTAAATTTAAATTAACGTTAGTGTGAGTAATATATAAAAACATATTTTTAAGAAAACTATATTTTAATAAAACATATATACGATTAGTATAGAATTATAAATTTCGTTAAATAAAATTCATTTGAAAGTTTTATTGTAAATAAAATTTTATTTTTTAGGGAAAAAATAAAAAATTGATTTTATAATATAATATTTGATTAAACAATGCAGTTTAAAATCAATTGTCTTTAAAATTCTATCTAAAATTTTAAAATTCTTATAGTGAGATTGAAATTTTGAATAAGTGTTTTAAAATAATTATTATATTTTATAACATAAGTTTTTTATTTTAAAAAAAGTTTTAGAAACATACATTTCATATAAATGAGATAGAATTTACAAAATCAATATTTTTTACTTAAAATCCATTATTTAGATAAAAAATACATCCAAATCTAATTTTGATTTGAGGAATTAAAAAATAAAATTTACTTTCTCCATATAAACTTATAAAATTTATAAATTTATCATTTCAAAATAATATTTATAATATATAGAAAAAGATATTTATTGGAGTTAACATTTTCAATATTAAATTGTATTTATTATTTACATTCTAAATGTAATAAATATTAATATATTAACTTATTAGTGTTTATTATAGCTTCATTAAAAATGTAGTATTATCATTTTTTGGGTTTTTATTGGGTGTATCATGTGACACAATTTATAGGACATGCTATGTAATTTAAAGGACCCGAAATCACAGGTCGTTACATTCTACCCATTAAATAAACTGCATCCTCCAAATTTTAATTACAGTTTACTAGTTAAAGAAACAATGGGTTACATAAAAAAATCCGAATATATATTTTATAAAGATATCCACATCACTTATCCATAGTAATATATCGAAACTATTTATCCCAATTATGCATCTTAAGATGTTTTAGGGGGATAAATTTGATTCACCATTTACTTCATCATACTTTATCCAAAAAAAACTAATGGTTATCATAATAACCAAAATATTTAGATTACATTTATATGAAATTTCAATCATAATATGTATTCTCGAACTACAAATTCCTTTCAGCCTACGATAAATTCATTTCAACTATTTCATACTTTTTTAATCCTATAATTTTATTGGTTCATCCTTATTCACGTTAAATTGGGATATATTATACTTCTCATATAAATACATCAAGGTAACTTCAAAATAAATTCTACATAGTGGTTCATAAAGACAATATTCTCAATAAAATCACATCCCCTCCAAGATTCAATCAATGTGTATAGTCTTAGGCCCACTCATAATGCATTGGAGTGATGATCGAGTCTATGATCGACCAAGCATTTTAGAGGTGATTTAAAGATGTGAATATTTATATAACCACATACAACTATAGTATATATACATGGACTTATGAATAGAGAAACTATTTACTCAATATTTAACCAATATTTGAATATATAATCCATTAATTATACTCATATTTATGGATTATCTTATTTTACTCTAACCCAAACAACAAAGTTAACCTAACTAATATCTAAAAAAACTAATATATAAAATAACTAAACACTCCACTAATACCAACTATAGAGACTGATTCTAAACATGACATAAAGATAACATTAATATCATGATTTAAATACTACATCTCACAAATAATCTCATAACCTAAGGAAAAAATTATATTGTGTCATGAAGATTATCTACATAAACATCATAATCTATAATCTTTTTTCCGTAATAGATTTCCTCTAGAATCCCATCTATGATTCCAAAAAATTACACCCATTTTTGTAATGTAGGAAGAGTAATATATAATATTGATGTGTTCTTAAATTATCTGTAAGGGGAACCTTATCAACATTTTATTAAAGGATAGATCATAATCTTAGGTGTATATAAATATATCTTGTCACATAACAATTAATTATGGAAAAAATATGAGTATTGAAATTTTATTGTTTTGGAGAAAATAAATTCCAAAACATCATGTTTTGTGTAAAAAAATACCCATGATTCATTATTTTATGGGAAAAAATCACCCCCTTTACATTGTAACAATAATCCCATGCTTTATATAATGAAACTAAAAAAATTTTATGGTTTAGGTTGTGAATAAAAAAATTCCCAGGATTTATATTATGAACCAAAAATAACGTGCTTAACATATATTTATAATGAGATATAAATCATTAAAAAATGTATTGTTGGGACATATTAGACCCCACCTTTCCCCTTATATATAAATCTTTTTCATTTCAAAATCAATCATAAACATATGTTATTGAACCCATAGAAGGATAATGGTATTATTAATCCTTTAAAAATACATCATATTACATTAACATAAGAAATCAAAGAATATCAAAAATCACTTCTTTGAAAATAAATCATATCATAATAACTTAAAAAGTATTAAAAACCACAATTTAAGAAATATAATCCTTGGGGGTAAATATCAGCAATGATAAAAATGTTATAAAAAATCCATCAAAAATATTTATGTGAAAATAACATTCAAAAATATTTTTGGGAAGAGAATGGAAATTATTTTGAAAACATTAATTCTAAATAATAGATCCGTGAAAATACATATGGTTTAAAAATATGCATGTGTGAATACATTGAAAAATATCAATTTTAAAAGAATATTTGATAATATAGAATTTAATGAGATATAATTGTTTAAAAAAATATTTAAAATAATTTAGAAAATTATACGTTTATAAAGAATCTTTATTACAAGAAATCTGAAAATGGAATAAATTTTTAATAAATTTATGTTAAAATAAATGAAATTTGTTATTCTAAAAATAATCATTAATATTTTAAACTTTAAAAAATATATAAATATTATAAAAATAATATATGTAGTGGATTATAGAAATATCACCTTTTCTTATACAAATAATAAATTGTTATAAGAAATCATGAAAATAGTGACATAATATAAGATCCAAAAGCATCGTAAATTTGGGAAAATTAGGCTACTACCTAAAGTATAAATAATAAATCATAAAAATTATTTAATATTTTCTTATTTATCATTCTAAATCTCTCAAAATATCTATATTACATGTAACAAAAATAGGATATATATAAAATAACTAGGTAAGATAGAATCCCCGTAATGGGAGGAGTAAGAGACATGAAATAATTTAACATGTGTGAGAATAATACACATCATCATACCAATAAAATAATATCATCATCATCATCATGGGGGAATTATTTGATAAATTAATATAATCTTGTATATGTATAATAGTGAAACACAATATCATAGCGATGAAATAACACAAATTATTGTGAATAATGATAACCTCATGTTTATACATGACATTTGTGTATAAATTATAACATTAATTGTTTTTAAAAATGACATCATTTTGCAGAAAAATAAACATAATATCATGGAATATATCACATTACCCAATGAATTTGAAGGATATTTGATTCATTCCCCTCCTGTCACATCATAAAATGCACATAATTCTATATTGAACATAGAAAGGGAATAGTCAAAGACATAAAATAAAACCATGGAAAGGAATGTGTTTCATTGAGGCTTCAAATAGAATAATTTAATGAACAAACTTTGGGGTTCTCGAGTGTATACTAGAAATCATATTTTAAAATAAAACATCATCATTCTTGAGTTTATAAGAAATAATTCAAGAGGGGCCAATACGATGCTTTAAAAAATTAATTTCCTTTGGAAAAAACATTATAAATAGCTAATAAAATATTTTATAATTAAATAAAAATATATATATATCTGTGAAAATAAAATGGAATAATTATTTAAGAAAATTCAAATAACTTCAAAATAGGACGCATATAGTAAATATGGGGAAATACGGGATAACCCTAAAAGAAGGAGTTGGTTTAAAGAATCCCCTTATAAAAAATTCTTCCGTATTTCATCGATTTTCTTCCTCATAAATAATAAAAATAGGTTTATTAAAAAAATTAGAATTAATTTAATTTCATATTTATAAAGATTTATCAATTATAATTAGTGGATTGAATTTATTAATTTTACTATTAAATGTTAATTGTTTTTATATCATATTTTTTAAAAAGCATTTCTTATTTTTCTTCGTTTTCACAGTGTTTTTCATGTCATTTATAAATAAGAAGAGTTAATTCTAGATTCATAAAAATAAATTCATATACTAATACATCATAAATAATTTATTAAAATCATCCATAAGAATGGTGATAATAAAGGACTTGTAAATGATTATAATGGTGGTTACAAATACATTTACGAGACATTATCGAATGAAATGGAAAAGAGAAGTATGAAATATAAATAATTGATAAAAATAATGTTTATTGTAGGTTAAATTAATTAATTTAATGATAACTTACTTTTTTATAAATACTATAAGAGTTGGATTTAAATAGAATTTTGAAAAGGATGAAAAGTCTAGGAAAATGTGAAAAGAGTTGATTAAAGCATACTAATTTCTTGAAGTTTCTTCTATTATACAGAAATAATCTCCAACTATTCATGGTGTTTTTTACTCAATATCATTATTAAAGATTATAAGAAGATTGATAGAGAGAATTTTGGTAGTGTATTTGTTTTTGAAATTGTGGGAGGAGTTGTTTTTCATGGGGGGGGGAATTTATACTTGGTGATAAGGGTATTTTTAGAATAAAATAATCATGAAAACACTATATCAAATCAAACATGTAATATTTTTTTAAAATATTAATCATATTTCAATAAATAAAATGTTTTTTGAATTTAAAACCCATTTATAATTCTAATTGTATAAATTATTTAAATGGAACGTGGAAAAAATGTTATTTTAGGGGAACACTTTTGACTTTAGAATTCGGAAAATAATTTATAGGTTTGAAAAATAAAATTATTATTTTTAAATGACCCATTTATCATATTAAATATTTTTTAGTTTTAAATACCCATTTTAGTATTTATTAATTAGTTATTTCATCATCATTATGTCAAAAAACAAGTGAGACTTGAAAAAGTGGTACTTTAACTATTCATGAAAAAAATTGGATTATTTCAAAAAATTACAAAAAAATAACCTTTGGAAAATTTGAACAGGGTAATTTAAACATATAAATTCATTTTATAATTTTTTATATCAGTTTTTATTTTAAGTTTTCATATATGAATTATTTTTTATGAAATATGAAAAAATAATGTTTATTAAAAATATGCTTATATTTTCATTGAATTTTCTATCTTCATATTAATATTTTTTAACAATATTATTTATATTTAATTAAATTACACATGATAAATATTATTTATATTCAAATTATTACTTTTGGGGTAAAATTACTATTCGAATGGTCACATACTATTCCCAAGGGGTATGTTACTATTCAAATGGTCAAATTACTATCCCAACAATCAAAATACCTCTTATAAACACATATTAATTGTTTAATTATCTATTCACTAAAATAACTATAGAAGTTCTACATATCTATTTTCTAAAATTTATATTGTTTTACTAAGATTTTGTCTATTTTTTCTATTTTGTTCTTGGAGGAGATGATTTTAGCCGATTGGGGTGGTCAATATTTTCCCATTATATTTATCTATTTTAATTTTTTTCATATGGTAATGTTTATCATTTAATTGGGTTTAGTATATGATTAATGCATTTATATATATTGATAAAATATATTATTATTGGTTTAATTATATAAAATATGGGTTTAAAATAATATATCATGATGGTTTTCAGAAAAAAGAACAATTTATAATCCTTGGGTTGTTACATGGATAATAAAATGTTTGTTTAGAAATGTTGAAAACCTTTTAAACACTTTGAAAAACCCTTATTAGAAACCAATAATGCTTAAATGATTTCAAAATATCAAATTTAAAATTAGGTAAATATAAATTTTATTTTACAAAATATAACTACGGGAGAAGAAAATTATTAGGGATTTAGAATAATAGAATATATAAATTCCATATTCTTATTATTAGGATTGAGAGATCATGATTTTTTTACAAGAAGATTAAAATTTATCTTCATAGTTATAGAAACATTAAGATAAAAAATATTTAATGAGAATGAACATGACTTATTAATAGATTCATGATTTAAATTATAACATAGGATATATAAATCCTACTTATATAAAAATAGGTTCTTAAAAAAAGTATTAATGGTGGGAAATTGTGACGAAAATTCCTTACATTGTTTCCCTTCTTAGTTGATCACACTATAAACCCATGTAAAACAATAAATAACTTCATGTACAATTTTATAACCATATTCATGAATATTTCATTTCTAAAATCCTAAATATGATTTTTTATCTTGAGTATATTAATCACTTATAGAGTATCACTATCACTGGGTGTTACTAAAATCAACTTCTTTGTGTATGTATAGTAATGTTACTGTGACTTCACACATGTGTAATCTAATTTTACCATTAATTTATCCTTTATTATAGATTTTAATATAAACTATATTGATATATAAATCACATATATCTTTCCATTGTTGTTCTAGTTATGTTGTGTGAAAATGGAAACACCATTGGCTTATTTTATCGAATTTTAGGGATTGAAAAATAAAATTTAATAATAATTAAAATCCTTAATATAATATTTAATGACCATTTAATAATCATGATTTCATGATTTTATTTTTATAACATTAGTATTCTTGTTATAGCAGTCACAAATAATATATTTTTATATCATTTTTCATGCTCGTGGTGAAAATGACCATAACATGACAAAATAGTAACTGGAAAGGTGAGTATGATTACATATGTGTTTATTTTAGAAAATTATACTTATAACATTATGATATTAGTATTTTATTAATCTTAATTATTATTTTTAATTATATTTTTGTTGTTTTTTGTATATGGATTGAAAAACTCAAGAATAAAAAATGATTATTCATGGAGGAGGTAGTCTGCACACACAGAATATGAACATTCCTTTATTTTCAAAGTGGATGGAAATATATAAATAAGTTCATAACCACTAATAAAAAATATAAAATCACTTATTTTAGTGAATTAATTATATTATAATGTTATAATATAGTAGGGATGTAATATCAAGAAGAAAATCATATAAAAGAGGCAACACATCAATTGTAGACTTGATATTTCTTCTGAACTCCCGTTAAAAATAAAAGGATTTAGATAACTATGTGTGACTAGGGGATTATTTTTTTTGGATATAGTCATCATTAATTTTTATGTATGGATTTTTAGGGAGTAATTATAAGGATATTTGTGTTTTTAAAGGGTTTAAGCGATTCTCTTTTTTGAGAGAGCAAAAGGGGACTCTTGGAAACACCCTTTATATTTTAATGAATCCATGACATAATTTGTACGTAAATGGCTAAAAATTATTAAAATAAATGAGTTTATGGAATTATTTCTATGAAAATTTCTTGAACAAGTATTTTTTATCATTTTTAAAATATCATATAGAGTTTTTATATTAATATTTTTACATTTTACTCTTTTAAATTTTAACTAGGTAATAAGTTTTTAACAAAGGAGTTTTACATTGAATTAAAAATATAACATAACCCATACACCGATATTTTTTTTGTTTTATGGAAGTAAATTTAATATATATTTAATAAAAATAAACTCCCAATATTATAAACATATATTTTAAATTAAAGCAGATAATGTGAAAAATGATTATTTTAGTACGAAAAAAGCCTTTTGACTATTATGGATTCTTAATCTAATTTATTATTGGTACCGAATAAATGAATATTAATATATTTATATATATGTTTATAAATCCTATAATATTCATTATTTAACTAGTTAAATTTAATTTATTCAATTGAAATCCATTGATATTAATAAAATAATAATTTTAAAACAATTATTCCACTATCATCATGGTAATTTACATCAATCCCATCAATATAAATATTATATTAAAAAATTAAAATAGATATATTAATAATTATGTACATAATTATAAAAAATATAATAATTATTTATTCAAATTAATATTTCTATGTGTATGGAAATTAATATTAGCCATAAAGCATATATCATGTAAACACGTGATTTTTTAGGAAAGTATATTTTTAATGAAATATATATATAATAAGGGTATATTTATCAAATAAATTTATAAAAATTAATTTAAATTGTTTATTATCATTAAAATTTTATGTATTTAACAATATAAAAAATAAAAGACACCATTTGATCAAGTTATATTTAATTAAACAAAAAAGTTGATTATTTTTTCCTTAAAACACTAAAAATGTTTTTGAAATTTTGAGGATGGATTTAAAATTAAATGAATAATTGTATAATTATTTTTTATAATTTTTAATATATATCAATATTTTAAATCAATAGTTATGATAAACATCATGGTCATATAAATATGACACTATTATAAAAATTAGTACATTTAACTAAAAAACAATTCTTTTAGAAAACTATCAGAAATACATCCAAAGATACATGTGTTGTAAGGAAATTAAAAATAAATATTAATTTAACAAATTTAAATTCAATAAGTTTTGTATTGATATTTTCAAAAGAAAATGTTTTATTAGAAAAAACATTTTTTAATGAAAATAACATTATCAATATTAACCCGTATTAAATTTTAGTTTATAAAGGTAATAACTATTAAGGGATAACAATATTTGTTTATTTCATAGGTTCATTAATAATTTATTATCAACATGTTATTATATTATTTTGTTAACTATATTTTGTGAAACAATTTATTCAACCTAGTCTATATTTTAAAGGACATAAATTCATGGGTCATTATAATTTATCTATTTGTACCTAATAATATTTGGATGCTTTTGTATACATCCAGGGATAAAATGTTTTCATCTACTTCTATATGGTTACAGGGTATTAGATTGGCTAGTATAGTTTTCCGATGTTCTTAGAGACACCTGAATACTAGTTAAGGCATGTATTGTCGATACCGAGTGTCACATTAGAACCCTAGTATCTAAATGGTAACTTATCTATAATTCCATATTATTTTAATTATTCCACATAGAATGACCATATTTATTCATTTTATTTATTAGTTATGTATGATACCACATTGGTGGTGCCCAAATGAGGTGTACTCACACCCTTCTTAAGTGGCTATGGAACACAGCTTCCCTAGAAGACTTCACTATTCAGAGGTCTAGTTTGGGAATTAGCCCAAAGTTTAATTATTTAATGGGACTAATTGGATGAGATTAGAAATTAGGATTAAATAAGGTCCAGGGTGGCTAATAGAGCCTGAGTTATTTTTAACCCTTTCAATTATTTTGTTTTTCTGATCCGTTAAAAAGGGTGGTCAATTTTCATATGTTGATAAGGTTGTGTGTATGATTAATAGTTTTTTTCATTATTCAATATTATTACTATTGATTCTTTTTTATCCAATGAAATATAAACAATGTTTTATGATATTTAGATTATTGTTTCACTTATATATTATACACCGTCTCGACATGATAAAACTATAAACCGTCACTTTTAATCTATATCCTTGATAATACGACAAGGAATGCTTGAGGTTATGTGACGAGAATAGGTATTGGAATCAGTTGAGTTGTCGGAGGTAGTGGGATGTTATAGTAAACATAATTTTGTATATTTGTTTCCATCATTCATTGAATGTAATAAAAAAAATATCCAAGGAAAATACTAATTAGAATTATTACATAGAATTCAAAATGTTAGAATCCTAACTATTATGGATTATTAAATAATTCATAAGGATCATCCTCAGGTGGGTAAACAACATTTTACATTTAAAAATCATGTTCTTTATTCTATATAAGGATAAAAATATCTGAAAATTTTCATAATTCTATTGGATGAAAATATCAACTACCAGAATTTTTTTTCCGAAAATGAAGTAGACTAGTTGATATTAAAATAATTTTTATTATTTAAAATATCATAATTATATAGTGATTTAATCTAAATAAATAATCTTTGATCCAATCATGATGAATAAAAATAGTAGTCATGAGAAAATTTGAATGAGGGATATCTAAAGTAATATCGAGTCTTCATCCGAAGAAGATCCAAATATTAAATGTGGAAATTAAATTGGACGTTGTTAAGTTATTCTTCAATTACTAAATGAAATGATTATCAATCTATGGTTCAATAAGGTTTTTACTAGTCTAAGTTATCAAGAGACTCATATATCTTATACTATTTTTCTATAATGAAAATGCCATCACGCTATAAGATTATTTATTAAATAATACATACGGATACACAATTGAAATGAATAAGAACAAACTTATATGTTTTTTGGTGTTTACTTATACATTATAAGTATTTCTATATGGGTGTTGTGGACATGATCCTCAGTTAGAATTTTGAGGACTCTCTAAGAAAATCTGTGGTACCCAGGATTGATTCTAGGTATAGGCATATCATTTGGTTTGTATTGAAGAAACTACTGGAGTACTGTATCAGGTACTGTACTAGGTACTTCTTGGTACTGTAGAAGGAGAAACAATTCACATTTGGGCCATTGGTTTGGGCCTAGAGTCCTTAAAAACATCGAGCAACCTAAGCCTTCTGTTTGGTATGGATTTCATGTCACCTTAAGTCCTTCGGTCCATCTCAAGGAATTTGGAAAACCTTAAGTCCTTTGGGCAACATGATAGTAAAATTCAAAGAAAACAAATTTCACATGAAACAAGTTCTAGAGGATGATTCAAAGAATATGATTTTCCAGAGTAGAGCTATAAGATTTGGAATAATGATAGTGTATAGAACATCAAATTGATACTTAACTAGTGCACACTTCATAGGATATCTAGTCGGACAACAATTTCAAGGTAGAGATCTGATCACGATGTCGATGATGGGGTGGTGAATTTTCAAGTATCCATTTTATAGGATGTATTCATTTAATACCTTCAGGTTCAGCAATGTCACAAAACCTAAGGGTAATGTAATTTTAGGGTTCTCCTTAAATAATTAAATGGGTTATTATAAAAAAATTAATAAAATTAAATTCAATTGTGCCATTGAGTACGAATGGGTACTTAATCAGTTACATTCCATAGAGATTGTGTTTCTGTATGAGTATAAAAAAACTAAAAGTGAATTTGTGATATTTGTATGACTTGAAATTGGTGACTGATCCACATGACATTGTATAGTGTGGGATTCATGGAAGATCGTGATGAAAAAATGGGTATATGATCATTGTGTTTTATGTTTGAAGACTCAATATATGCAACATTACCCATTATGGAAAACTGAAATTCATAAAAAATTAACACAAAAGCTTGTATAGAAAAATGAATAAAATACATAATGTTATAACATTGAAAATAATAGTGCATATACTTTTATAAAGGAGACTCTAATGAGGGATAATCTATAATAAACAAGACTTATTAAATGTTAATTGTTTCAAAAATAAATGCCTCTTATATTATATTGTATACAAATTATACTTATGAAAAACATCGAAAAACCAACAAAAAAGTATTTCATTAATTAAAATCATTATTTTAGTTAATGAGTAAACCCATTGATATTCTAAATATTACAATGGGTAAAACTGAAATTTGGACGAAAATATTGTTAAAATTAAGATCCCTGTGATTAACTAGAATCATCCTTCCCATGAATAATTCTGTAGAAAAGAAAAAAACATTATTAAACTAATAAAAAATTATGAAAATGGAAATGTGTAACTTTCAGTGAAATTGTGTTGAATAATGAATTAAAGGATGAAGATGTATTTATAGGAGGTTATGTGACTGTTATAACAGTAATCGTACTATTAGGAATAGTAATATGACAATTGGGAACAGTTACATGGCCATTGGAATAGTAAATTTACCAAAAAATAAAAAATTATAATTTAAATAATATATTTCATATTTAATTTACATAAATTTAAATAATATAATTCCATAATTTGATTATACTGATTAAAAACTCAAAGAAAATAAAAGCACCTTATTAAGAAGTTTATTATAAAGTATTTTGTAAAAAAATATTAATTTTTGTATTGAATACAAGAATAACCACTCCTCGATATTTTTTAATAATATGAATTTAATTTTTCAAATAATAACATTGAAATATTCTAAGGGTAATTTTTTTTGGTTATTTTTTGAAATACTTTAATTTTTATGTGATCAGTAAAAATAATTTTTTTATAACTGGTACATCCAAAATTAAATCATTGAAGATATAATAACAAAGTAATCATTTATAGAACATTATTATAGAACTAAACATATTTAAATTATTAAATCATTCTTTAATGTACATTAATCATAATTTATATACTTGAAATGTATTTTCCAAAGTCCAAAATCTTAAATATTATATTTGAATAATAATTTATCCTTTTACACCTTCCCTTTGTATTAAAATGTTATATTTTTATTATAAAGCATTTGAAAGTTATAAAATCATGCTATATAATTCAAATATTATTAAGAATATAAAAAATATCACTATTTAAAATTTTAGCATAGATATAGTATTTATTCAATATTTTATCCTAAAAATACCCCTCTCATCATGTATAAAAAACCCCACTCCCTCCCATTGGAATACATTTCAATTCCACCTACCAAAAGACAATACCCAAAGAAAGCATTTATACTATGATTATTAATTTCTTCAATGACATTATAGAGTTAACCAACTCCATTGATCAAAGGATTTTAGTGTCATATAAATATTAAAGACTAAAAAGCGGCTATATTCTCATTAACTCCGCCTCTCATTATCCTCTCCTCATTATCTTTTTCTCCCCCACTTTGAAACCAAAATACTATAAGGATAACTAAATATTATTTTAAAATTATATTAATTATTTTAACCAACTTGAAGTATTATATCCATGAAATATTAAAATTTCATACTTCCCATTATCTCTCTTTCGACAATGTCTGGTTAACTATTGATTAACCTCCAATGAAGACACTACCATTTATTTATATATCAAAAATCTTATTGATGGTTATAATATATTTTTTATGATATATAAATGTATAAATATATTTATTTTATGAATTCATAGGCAATACTACTTAAGTATCAATGACCAAGATAAAATATAGAAATAAAAAAATGATAAATTTCATATGAAATCATGATATAAAAATGGATTTACATCAATAAATAAAATTAATAAAACAATATAATTTTTATATAAAAATAGACTATAAATTAATTTAAAATAAATCAACTCTATTTTAGTGTTTCTAAAATCCCAAACTTCTTATTTAAGGGTTAAAAAAACAATGAAATAAAGAGGAATTTATGGTAGGGTGATTTTTAGACCCAATTCTTTTATTTGGGTTATCTCTTATTTCATATTTATTTTAGAATGGAAATTCCCCTAATATCATAATATATTTTTTTTTCAAAATCCATTCTCTTTTATTTTCTAGGATATATATATTTTTTACCTTATAGAAATGATTTCAATGAATATGTGAAATATTAATCAAATAAACCCGAGATTTCAAAAACATGCCTTGGATCCTCATGTATTGTTACTTTTCCAATAAAAATTGATTTTGTATGATAAATTATTATTCCTCCTTTTCATTTTGGAGTCACATTGTTTGTTCATGATGTATTTTTGGTAAAATCCTTTATGAAACCCATTCCTTAATATGGGTTTATTTCATCACTTTTATATTTATATGTTTTATATGGCATGCACCATTTATGAGAATTTAAGAAGTGATGAGTGGGAGTAGAATAATATTACCTCCCACAACATTAGATAATGTGATGTATCTCATGAGATTATATACACTGTGGATGAAAACAAATATAGCTTTCTTGAAAATTATGATTCTATTATTTATGAAGATATTTTATGCATAAACCACATAATTTATTTGTTCGTAACTATGTGTGGTAATTGACCACTAAGACATGATGTTTAATCAAAATGAATATTTCAAATTCCATACATTTTGTAAAATGTTTCCTACAATATTATTATGATGATCCCTTGATTATAATATGATTCTGATTATTATTATTACCCATGTACTATTGATTCATGTCCCTTATTCCTTTTTTTACCCCTCCCCTTACTGGGCTTTTTATTCCCCGCTTGTTTAATGTATATCCAATTAGAGTTCATGTAAAAAAGAGAACATGATTTATTTTTAGTTGATAAATAAGAATGATTTCTTAATAATAATAATTTGTTTAGGTATATGTAAAGTATTTGCCTACTTTTTATAGGATACTAATCCATTAACCCTTGAATGAATGAATATTATGTTGTTTGTTTTTAAAATTATGTAATAGTAATTTAATAAAAATTAGGTCATAGTATTTGGTAGAAGAGGTATAGTTTAGTTAATTTTCGAATTAGGATATGAGAACAATGGTGAAAAAATAGAATGTTTCAATGTATAGGTAAACATCATAGAAGAATCATTTTATAATAATTCTATGTAAAGGTATCCCATAAGATAAGACATTCGTATTTTTTTACATAAGAATAAATTTATTATTCATGACTCCTTGATTTATGTTTCACTCAATTGTTTTATATTTTATAAAATGGTGGGAATCAGGAGAAACCAAGTTAACAACCAGATGAGGGATAATGCCCCAATTATTTGAAGGAAATTCCTAATGAAATAGAATATGCTATTACAAACTACATGGAAATGCCAACCTTGCTATCCCAGTCCATGAAAAATAACCTAAACCATGTGGAACATATTAATTAAACCAAGAAAGTGAAAATATCCATTTATCCCTTTATACAGGAACACCCACTAACAAATTGTGGATCTTTATTTCTACTTTTTCTATATCTACGGGCAAACATAAAGGAGAATGAACTTTATATTCCCCACTATTACGAGAAGGAGAAGGAAACTCTTACCATATTGAATTTTGATCGAGAGGCTAATCAATTGTGGGAAATGATAAAGGACACCAATAAATATATGAAATGGATTATTTAGAGTGGGAGTACATTAGTAAAATATTTCATAATAATTATTTTCATCAAACACTTTGAATAAATATAGAGAAATAATTCATAGTTCTAATGAAAAAGGATGGCGAATATGTCATAGATTATGAGGAAAAATTAATAGGTATTTTAAAATATGCATAAGGATTTGTTATAAAAATGATATAGAAATATATATAATGTATAATAGATTAATAAAAATCATGGAATGTATCAATCTATCATATTTTCTGTGAGTTATGAAGAAGTTGTTTGGTTTTCTATAAAAGTATGTATGGAGATCAACGATTGGTCCTATAAAGATGAAGATATGAAGAGAGTAATGGAGTTTCAAGATGGTGGGAAAAATAAGAAAATAAGATCCAACAAAACATATGAATTTTTTTTAGAATGAATCATCATGGGAATTTCATGAAAGGGATGAGAAGATGCTTCATGTGTGGGAGTGAAGAACCCCAAGTCCATGAATATCGAAATACACATGGAGAAGACATAAAACATGATGGATGAAATGAATCCACCTCATATTGGACCACTCATGGTTAAAGTTTTCAACTATATAGAGAAAGAGAACTATGAAATCCAGTTTAATAAAACACAAGTCATTGAGGATGATAAGAATTATAAAAAACCAAATATAAACCAGAAAAGGAAAGCTTATACCATCACCACTACCAAATTAGGGCATAAAAATGATTTTCTATAAGGTATACCTGATATTCACTCAATAATAAAAAATGTTTTATTGGATTCTGGTTCTATAAATTCCTTTAAATCCTATAATTTTTCTATAATCGTTTAGTCAATGTCATGATACATTGAAGCATAGATTTTTCTAAAACCACTATGTGGTGTGATCATTGTAACGAAAGTGGTCGAATATTAACCCTTTAGTACGTATGGGAATATTATTCTAGTGAATTTCATTATCCTTCCCTTATAGGAATTTGACTCTATACATTGTTTATGATTGGAATTAATTATATAGACCCCACATCCTATTTATGGGAAGGGAAATAAAATTGAATATTAAAACTATTCAATGATCTTGTAAACATTCAAGGAATATATTTATTGCATATTGGAAAATCCTTCAATGGTGTGGGTGTTGATACATCGTGATGAAGTATACTTTTACCAAATGGTTGATATATAGGAATTTATTATCCTAGAGGAAATATACAATTTAAATTAATACAATGATGTATTTTATTAATAGATTATAGGAATTATACTAGGCTGTGAGTTAGAGTTCCCAATGGAGCTCATACCCGAAGCTACTCCTATCTCCAAATACCACTATAAGAGGCCCCATATTAGAAAAGAGGAATCGATGAATTTTCTAAAAGTTAAATTGGAAAAAGGATTAATGCACCCTAGTTCATCACCTAGGATATTCATCAATGCTCTTTGTGATGAAATGGATGGATTAATGGTATTTATGATTGATTATTGGGAGCTAAAAAGGATCACGATAATGAAAAATTATCTCCTAAAACGAATTGTATATATTAATTGTACTGTGGAAATTGTGGAAGAATAACATGTGCACTACGTTTATAAAATGTATATTTTGGATTTCGTAAGTAAAATTATTCGTTACGTGATCATATGTGAGATAATATATATGGACCCTTCATTGAAAAAAGAAAATAATGAATGGCCCGAACCCTCAGGTGTCTAAAAAATCTATAGTATTTTTGGTTTAGTTGGGAACTAATGATATTTTTTACGTAGATTTATTCTGATTATATATCATACTATATTTTTTATCAATGAAAGGCGTAATGTATGTCTGGATATAATAATGAAAGGAAATCTGTAAGGAGATCAAGAAAAGGATAATCCGTGCAACTTTACTCACACTACCAATAAGTGGATAAGATATTTTGATATGAAGAGATTATTAAAAGAATGTTTTAGATTGGGTACTCATATAGAATGATAAAGTGATATTTTATGTGTCATAAAAGTTTATTATCCATGAGTAGAACTGCCTGAATCCGGATTTGGAGTTAGTAGTTGTAATCTACACCTTGATAATTTGGGAACACTACATTAATGGTGAGAAGTCTGACATATATTTGGATCACCTGAATATGAAATATAAATTCACAGAGAAGGAGATCAACATGAATCAAGTAAGATGATTATATTTAATCTAGTACTATTATTTCTCTATTGACTACTATCCAGGAGAGGTTAGAAAATTAGTTGATTCTCTTTGTAGAAAATAACAAAATACATTATCCATGAAGAGGACTAAGAAAGACCCTATCCTCATGGATATTCTAAATATGGAACTAGAAATAATAATGTAATGTAATAAATCATATACCTTACAGAAATAATTTCCCAACCATATATCCATAAGGAGATAAACTATTCATAAAGGGTGAAATGTTTCCTCAAAAAGTTGGTGAAAGTGATAATGGAAGAAAAGCATCATGAATTTTATATCGATGAAAATGGTAGAATTAAATTTGGAATTAAATTTTATATTATTATATCAAACTATATCTGAAAATATATGATTGATAATGTGAATAACTTATCTTTATCTATCCATCCAAGAAGTACAAAGATGCCCAACGATCTTTGAGAGTGCTTCTGATGTGAAAATATAAAGAGGGGGATTGCAGATTATATCTCAAGGTTATTGGTATGATAGAAATTTATATTAGAGTTAAAAAAGTCATTTGGGATGGGAACATATTCATCATACCCACACATAATAGGTATTACAAAACAAATTACTTTATTTATGGCCCTCAATGCTATCCAATTCAAGAAATTTGATATGAGCTGGGGTGGATCAACTCACCAAGGATCCTGACTTCATATATTTTTAGGAACATTCATCCCATATAAAAAATTCTAAGACATATAAAAATGAAGTGATGAGGTGATATGGGATACCGCCTTCCATCATCTCTAATTGTGATAAAATTTTCAATTCTAAATTATGGATAAGTATTCAACACAATCTGAAAACTGAATTATATTTTATTATGGTATGTCATCCCCAAACTAATGTACAACCTGGATGTATTTTCTGGATAATCAAGGTAATTTGAGATCCCTATCAATTTTATTTGAAGGAGTGTCATATCAACATAACTCATTAGTATATTTCTCATACAATAAATACTTCCAATTGAGTATTCAAATAGATCCATAGAAATATCTATATGGAAATAAATATAGTGCTCTTAATTATTTGGATGGTCTTCTTGAATGGAATATAGTTGTAGCTAATTTTATGAAAGACATGAAAAAGAAGGTTTAGGTTATAGAAAAATATATAAATATTGGTCAAAGTTGATAGAAGAGATATAATAACAACGAACAAAGGGACTTGAATGTCGATTTTGGATAAAAATTAGTCATTAATGTATCACCATGAAAGAAAATTATGTTGGTTAGAAAAAAGGAATGATTATCCCTATGTACTTTGTCCCCTTTGTGATTGTTGACCACATACTAATAGTGGACCATTAGATAGACCATCCACAAAATATGGCCCTAGTTCATGATTATCTCCATGTTTCCCAACATCATATGTACATACCTATACCCTCACATTTAATAACTATAATGGTGGAACATCTAAAGAATAAACTCTGATATAAGGATCTAATGGTGAAAATCTTGGTCTGTTGTGAGAAATTTCTATGAAATAAGAAAAATCATTTAGTCATTGTGCTATGTAGAAACCATAAATATGATTTGGTTACATGGGAACTAGATAAAATAATGACATATAATAACCCTCAACTATTCTCAACTGATAATAGACGTTGAAAATATAGGGATGATATTTCTAAATGGGGGAATGATGTAATGATCAAAAATTATTATATGATAATTGTTTCATTAATAAATGAGTGTTATTTTATATTATATAAGTATTTTAAAAATGAATCCCTAAAGAAACGAAAAATTTATTATTTCATCAATGAACACCATTGAATTAGTCAATTATTAAACCAATTAAAAAAATTACTTAAAGGGAAAAAAATCAAAAAGAGACAAACTATAATTTGAAAATTTGGATCACTTCGATCATCTATAATCATCACTCCCAAGAACAAAATTATGAAAAAGAAAAGAAATATTTGTAAAAATATCAATATTATAGAAAATGGAATGTATAACAATGAGAGGAAATATGGTGAATAATTAATTAATTAATTAATAGGTTTTTATAATAGTTAATGTGACTATTTGGATAGTAATGCATCTATTGGGAATATTAACCAGGTCACTTGGAATTATAACCTCACTGTTGGATATGATAATTATCCATAAAATACTAACACACAATGCAAATAAATTTTTTCATTAATAGTTAAATTAAATAAAAAATTTAATATTCCATAAATAAATATCATGACTAAAAACACAATTAATATATGTTCATATTTTTAATAAATTGTATTTTAAGGTATTTCATGAAATATTATTTTTATTACATTAAAAATTTAAATAAACCTTTTTTGAATATTATTTTGATAAATTTAATTTCATTTTTGAAATAATCATTTCAAAATTCAAAAAGTGTTAGTTTTTTTGGTAATTTTATGAAATTCATAAATTTTCAGGTGAAGAGTAAAAATATTGTTTTTTTTATAAATGTTGTATCTTAAATTACATGATTCAGGATGTAGTAATGAACTAATAATTTATAGACCTTTAATAAATACAAAAAATATTAATTTCATTTAATATTTATTAAAATATAATAAAAATATTTTATAATCCTAAAAAGTATATTCTATAGTCTAAATTTAAAAATACTACATTAATATAATATTTTTCTATTTCCCCCCACTCATTTTGATAAAACTATTAAATTTGGATGATAAATAATTTTAAAGTCATTAATTATGAGTAATAATTTTAAATATGATTCCAATTGATAAAATATAACTATTAAATGTATTAACTTATATATTTAATTTATTTAATATTTTAATATAAATATACCTATCTCCTCAAATATAAATAACACATCTGCCTCCCCTAGGAAAACAACATCATGTCCTATTACCAAATAAAAATCCCTAAAAACTATATTCACTTAATAATATCATAATCATTAGTTATGTTTTGGATTAAACCATGTCCAATCATGAAATTAATTTTCTTCCATAGAGAAGATGAAACACTAATAAGAGGGCATGTTCTCAGCAATTATCCCTCTCATTATCCTCTCTTATTCCCCAGTTTCACCAAACATTTATAACCCAAATGATATAAGGATAATTAATTAGTATATTAAAATTTTAATAATTATGTTAAACTACACTATGTATTATATTTAGGGTATATTAAATTTTTATACTTCCCGTTTTGGCTCTTTAGGTGATGGGCTATTAATGGGTTCTAAGTTCCCAACGAGGATGTATGTGATTAATTCTTTATCTTGAACCTTATATCTGGTTATAATAAATTATTTATGATATATAAATGTATAAATATATGTAATTTATGATTTTGGAATTAATACTACTTAGGTATAAATGACCTGAACAAAATAGCAAAAGATAAGCAAAATGAATTTTTTTAATAGAAACATGATATCAAAACACTTCAACATGAACAATAGAAAATAATAAATATAATAAAATTGTGATAATTGATAAATAGGTAAAAAAATTAAAACAAGTTACTTATCTTTAAATGTTTTAATAATACTATGTTTATTATTCATGAGGTAGAAAATGATAAAATGGAGAATGATTTTCTATAAGGGGATTCTCTTATTTAGTTCATTATTTTGGGTTATCTGCAATTTTACATTTTTTTAGTATGAATACTATTATAATTTGGTAAATTGTTTTTTCAAAATTCTATCCCATCTTGTTGGGGAGATATAATTATTACCTTTTCAAAATGATTTCAAATTAAATATCAATGATTTATAAAAGATAATTTATTAATAAAAAACAAACCTTTGAATCTCTATGTTTTTTTATTCTGTAGAGGAAAATTATTTTATTGAAAAGTAAAATATCCATTCTTCATTTGGGAATCCCAAATTTTATTCCATGATGTATGATATATAAAATCATTAGTTAAACCGATTTCAATCCATGGGTTTATTTTATTATTATGATTCATATGCACTCTATGTGGCGTGATTTATTTACGAGAATTCATGTAGGGATGTGTTGGATTAAAATTGTCTAAACCAATAATGCATTGGGAAATTTTATATATCTCATGAGATTATGTGTACTATTCATGAGTGTGTTGTTAGATTTCATAAAAATGATGATGTCATGATTTATGTATATATGTTATGCATGAACACAGTGTTAGCTTTTTTTCTAACTATGGGAGGTATTTGACAACTATGACAAGATGTTTATTATTATGCATATGATACATTATGTTTATTTTATAAAATGATACTCTCATTCTTATGATGATGATACCATTCTTACAATATGATTCTCATGATGATGATTTCCATTCACTATTTTTTCATGCCACATATTCCATTTATGTTATCCCTCAAATTATTTGTATTTCAGATGACCCATTTCATTGATGTATATCCATAGGTAGATACATGTATCGAAGTGAATGTCAGATTTTTTAAGTGGATAATAAAATTTGTTTTATAATGTTTAATTTTTTGTTATGTATGAGTGATATATCCACTTAAGTTTCCAAAGATACTAAAACTTTTATCATGTAATGTATAACTATTAATTTTTTTATATTTAAAATTATTTAATAGTCATGTAAGAAAATTAAGATCACTATAGAAGCTGATTGAAAGAGTGAGATATGATTAATGGGGAGGATAAAGCCTAAATCTGATGTTTAGTGTGATTATTGAAACATTCATACAAAATCGTATGTAGCATATTATAGGATGAGAATAAGAAGAAGAACCTTTTATGGTTATGATGAAGTGAGAATGAGTTATTGTGGTTATTATCACTTTCCCGAAGCAGAGGAAAAATCATTTTTTAAAGAAACATTTTTCAATTTCTACCTTTATTAGGTAGTGGTGTTTATTTTAATTGTAATTATTGGGATATAGTAGTGTTTATAGGTGGTAGTGTAGTTTTTGGGAATATTGTGTTATAAGATGATACATAACCCAACCACTTGAACTTGATTGAATGTTTTAGTGGGAAATAATTGGACTTGGATAAAAAAAGATACAAAAAGAAGTAACCTCTCACACTGAGGTTGGGCCATGTAAAAATTGATGTGTTCCTCCACTTTATTTATGGTATTTGTCATGAATGGATGAAAAAATAAATCAATTGAGAGAATATAACATTTACCAGTCAAATAGGTACATTAATAGATAAATAATAATTTTTAAAATTTTTTAATACTAAGTCACCACACTCTTAATGTAGCTATTAGATTAAGTTTTAATTATAATTATTTTCTTCTCCTATTCAAAAACATTATTCCCATCCATTGAAATAAAATTTTAACCTTATAAAAATCTAATTATTATTGTAGATAAAACATGGATATTTCATCAACTACATAACCATCACACTTTTGAGTCATTTAATACTTAATAAAATATGAAGGAAACTAGTGTGAACCCAATCTCTACATATTCAAAACAAATGGATGACCATAATTATCAACCCACCCCATGCGATGGAAAATTATAATATTTATTAATATTAATATTATATATTTTTATTTAAATATTTAATAAAAAAATATAATTATAATTGAATTAGTAAAAATAATATATATCATCATTATAATTTTAATCCCATTAGTATTTCCCTTTTAATTATTTATGAAGCTCTCCCCGTCTCCTGTTGGTTATCATGTAATGTAATATAATGAGTGATAAATTGAATAACTATATACTTTAATAAATTTATTTAGTTATTGTTAATTAAATATTTTGTTTTTATAATGTATTTTATATATATTAATATGAATGCATTTATAAAAATTTTAACAACATAAGTTATAAAACATGTTTGGTGAATTGAATTAAAGGATCTGAAATGAATTTAAAGTTATTTAATATTTATGTAGTCTTATCTTATAAGATGTGACATATATATTAATGTTAAATTTCTAACACAAATGAATGAAATATATTATTTTAATGATTTTTTATTTTTAATTAGTTATTTATTAATTTTTTTATCAAACATCAATGTTTAAATTTATAAAATTATAAAATTAGATGTAAATTTCATTAAAAGAATAATTTACCACAAATTCCTACATAAAATATTCTTTATTCACAATTTAATAAAATTTTAGGTTCAATTTTGATTAAATATTACTCCTTTATAAAAAATAAAAATTGTAACAAAGAAATGAATATATATATATATATATATATATATTATTGTGAAATTGATCAAACGCCAATTAAAACCCTAAGGGATTTCACAACCAAGGATAAATGGTCGATCATAGGTGATTTATATCATTAACAAAATTTTCACTGAATATTCATTTTAAGATGATGATGAAAAATGATAAAAATATAAGTGAAAAAAGAAGTAAATTGAACACAATGTAGATCTAAAAATGTTACCCAGTTCCTTAAAATGAATTTTATATTTATTTTTTAATGTACACTTTTTTATGAGGGAATCGTACACCAACATTCACTACTGTGAAAACACCAAAAAGCCTTATTCAAAAATGAAAAAAACATCCAAATTTAAAATTCAAACACAACATCATCACTCCTCAGTCCATGTTCCATATAGATATGTTAACCCTAACTCAAAACAACCCATAATCGAGCAAGATAATCAGTAGGGAAGCCACCTGAACTCTTCATCTTTATCATTAGACACCATCATCGTTGTCTAGAAACAAATATCTTGCAACAAAACAAAAGAAACCCAACCATTATACCTTAAATATTTTAACCTTTTCATATGTATATATATCCACACACACACATATAGAGTCTACAATATTGTATCAAAAGATGTTTATGAATACCTAAAACATCTAATCGAATGCCATGAATTCTAAAAGTATAACAATATAAAAATGCTGTTAATTTATAAAGGGTTTGAGAATTTATATTCATCATTTCCTTGTTAATGAAAAGAAATTAAGTAATACTTATGATAATAATAATTATTATTTAACACTCCCTATTGGATTTCATAGGTTCATAAATTATACATTTATCCTAAAATTTAAAAAAAAAACCCCTATGCAAAAAATTCGTAAAGATATACTAATTAAATTCCAGGAGAACATTATGCTGCCACATAAAATACTATAATAGGAAACCCAATTTGGAAAAACATGATTAAGGGAACAAATTAAAACATTCCTAACTCCCCATGATCATTCCAATATTTCTTCAAGAGATCAATTATTATTATTATTTATTTATACCATTGAGATATGAGTGAGATATCATAGGTAATAATGAATTTTATCGTTGAAAATTATAACTCTTGGAGAAGGAAAAACATTTTCGGTAATGATATATATGAACAATAAATTATAACATCACCTTGGACATCCTAAATAATGTATCATTTCCTTAGTAATCACCTCACATAGGAAATTCACTCAACGAAAAACCCATTTATCAGAGAAACAGAGTAGAAAATCATCAATTACCCATAATGTTTCATTGTCAAAAATATTATCAAGAAAACCTAAGGCGAAAAACACGACTAAGGAGAAAAGAGTAAAATTGTAACATCTACCACTTATAATGGTAAATACTATATCATTTATCTTATAAAAGTTTTCTAAATAATTAATAACAAAGCCATTTTTTTATTTTTATAAAAATAATCCATTATACACATTAAATTTTAATGATTAGGGGGTACATTACCATGCATTGTAATATCATTTCATTTTATTTGTAATTCTCATATAATAATATTCCATGTATACCCTTTAGAGATAAATAAAACTTTAATGAATATTTAATCCTTCTAGGATCTATAAGTTTTTTACTATCCCCTTATGGATGATATGTATCACTCTTAGAAGTAAGTGGTCTATCTAAGAGTTTAAACAACCAAAATATGAAATATTATTTTTAAATTTAAATTTTAATATTCTGGATGTTTATCTCAAAATACAAGCTAATTTCATGTAATTTTATGATAAAATAATTCATTTATTTTAAAAAACACATCTTTGGTTATGATGTTTTTCGAAAACACATGTTAACATGATGAATATAATTATTTATACAAACAATGGGATTATAAAATATGTTTTATATTTTTAATTATCTTATCATGGACACATGAAATACATCTTATTTGTTTCACCAAATATTATTATTAATAAAATTTGGTGAAACATTTATGATTTTTCATATACTTTTTGAATTTATAACCTTTCAAAGTTTCATATATAGATGTTGTAATCAATAAATAGTAACAAAATCAATTGGAATTAATCTGAACATATGTAAAAATCCATATTTATAAGGAAGAATATTTATTATAATAAAATCATATATATTCCATGATCATCGAATTTTGGATAACCATTCATTTTTTTATAATGAACTTACCATTTATTCCTATAGTATTTTTTGGTTAAATATTATTATGTTGATATATATGAAAATATATTATCATAATTAAGTTTTTAAAGTATTTGGAAATTTAAATATATCAACAAAAAATTGATTCAGATCTCATAATATTTTAGGTTTTGTGTTTGTGGTTGGGTTTACTCCGTTCTTGTGGGTGGCTTTATTCCGTTCACATATTGAGTTTTATATTTTTGTCAACCGATCATTTGGGGTATGAATATTTTTATTTAAGTATAATTATATTTTCTTATGTCTCATTATTTATTTTATATATTATTTTATATTTATTAGATTTTAAAAATATCTATTCTTTTAGAAATATAATAATATTATATTCATTTTTTCTATTTACCATAAAAGCTAATTCATTTGCATCATTGTATCAATATTTCACTATTGTTTTTATTGTTAGTTCAGTGATAGATCCATTTTTCATCTTAAATACAACTCTTAATTTTGATTATAACTCTAGATAAAATTTTTATATTAGGGTCAAATATGTCACATTAGATAGATAATGGAATTATCTAAATTTATTTTTTATGAGGAATATACAAATATCTATTTGGATGTCTAAAAATTCACCTAATTTTATACAATGAATTTTGGTTTTTACTATTTCTAGATTTTGGTAGCCATGGTTGGTCAATGATAACATGAACTAAATATATTTGAATCATGAGAAAAAATATGTTATAAAAATTGATGAAATTTATACTATTTTCATTAGCTTCCATCAATGTCTAAAATGGTTTTTTATATGATCAATAAATTATCCATGTTTTTGTGATGATTTTATAGAAGTGATGTTTTTCCAAAATTTTATTGGTTATATTTATCATCTATTTCAAGATCTATGGATTCAAAATTATGAAATTATTAATCCATTGGAAGGGTCTTGAAATTTTTTAAATATAAATTGGATATTCTTAATTCTGAATATGATTTTAAGTGGCTCTAAAAATCAAATAATTCTATAATGTTAAGATTCTAAAGTTTTATTCCTTAAGTTGGTTTTGAGAATCCTACAATTGAAGTTAATAGTATAGTTGATCAACCCTATACTAGTATACCTACTTTTGGATGAAAAATATGTTTTTCAAAAGGATCCCTAGGATATTTTGATTGTAAATTTCATATAAAGTACATTGGAATGAAATGAACCCAAATTTTGTATGTTGAACCTTTTGATGTGATGAAAATAAACCCTTCATTTCGTAAATTTACCCATATGTTTCCTCCATTGAAGAAAAAAATTTGAAATAAACAATTACTTAGGTAGATGTTACCCGATGTTCGGAATAAATTAAAGAATATCATCTCTAACTAGTTTTTATTAACATCTCTCCCAACATATTTCAAGTGAAAAAATTTCATGTGGAAACGTTTTGTATTATAATATAATATTCTATGTTCTGCAATATATGGAGGTAGTTTCCACTATTTCTAGTTGTTTCTTATTTATTCATATTCATGTATTTATTCTGATTTCATAACATGTTGAAAAAGAACTAAAACACTTGCAATTAACATTATCTATAAATTTTACACTGTAGGTTTGGGAGAATTCACTTGCATGGGTTGAATGATAAAAGATGGATATTATCCACCATAAACCAGGACAGGTTCAATATGGAAACTGAAGATATAAAATTACCATTACTATCCATGTAATATTGAGTGTTATCATTCTCTTACATTTCTTATACCACATTTTGATGCTTTAACGATGAAGGAGAAACCTGAGGCAATACATGAAAACCTCTCAATCTTTTAGTTGTACATTGAAAAGTGAAAAAATAGAGTGGAGAATGAATAGTGCATAGTGTACTTAATAGAAGATGTTTCATATTTCTAAATATGTTGTTATATTTTGGACTAGATGTATCCTATGAAAATATTTCATTATTAGAATTTTCTACCATGAAAATGAGTAAGCATAAAGGAGATCTTCTGCCCTAAAACCATAAGTTCTTGTACAAGAATTTTGTCTTGTGTATTTATTCTCACAACAATATATTCGGATTTATTCATGATAATTTATTACTTATATTTTGATCCTTATATTTAAATAACATAAATTAAAATTGTGACAGAGAGTTTCATGAAAAATTCTGCAGGCTTATGGTACATTGTTTGACAAGATTGTTGGTATTTCTATGAGTTTTATTTTAGTCTTGTATACATTAAGTGGTTTATCAGTTGGAGAAAATATTATTATATAAAAGTATTATGATGAATATTTTTCAAATATTTTTTTTTCTATTTTAACGGTAAAAATGTTTAGATATTTTTAGTGTCATTTTTAATGTTATTTCAGAAGATATAATATTTATTTTGAATATCTGAAGAAGGAAAAACAAATACAAATTTATTAATAATATATATATATATAAATATTTATCCATAAGATTATAAAAAAATACAAAATATTTTTTTAATACATTGATGAAAACATTGAGCTAAAATATAAACATTTTTATACTCTTCATTTTGAATGAGGGTGACAAATTCTGGGTATATTCGTATTCTGTCATGGTTTAAAGAAGAGGTATACATTCCCAAAATTATCTAATTTATTTTATAATATTTAAATAATAATAATAATGTGATAAATTGAAGATTATTTTTTGGATTATATGTTTATTTAAGATCATATAAATATTTTATTTGTTGTTGCAGTAGTGAGATGAACCAATATTTATCATTTACATCTTATCTTTATATTCAATATTGTTTACTACTCATGATTAGTTATTATGGAGTGTAATATTCTCATACAAATATTTTTATATTTTGGTTACCTATAAAATAATCAAGAGGCACCATAAAATACTTATTGTAACTTTTCGACTACCTATACTCAGTTGAAGAGTTTCTTAGGAAAATAACATGTAATTAAAAACACCATGCTCGTAGAGGGAGAAATAGTGGAGTGGAATAAGGGATTTATTTTCCCCAAACCAACATATGTGTTTCATATTGATTGAATAACATATTTTCTAATACATTACCTGTCTTAATGTGATAATTAATGAATTTATTTAATTCAAGAGGGATGAATTGATTTTTTCAAGATTCATAAATATTTCCAATTCCCATAACCATTTTGTGTCTTTATCAAAGTAAAATAGAAAAATAATTTGTATTAGAGGCTTATAACCATTTAATATTTCTGTGATCTATAAAAAATTCAAGATAAATATTTAGAAGAAGAAACATTTCAATAGCTAATCTAAGAAAATCTATATCAGTGATCCATGCTCCTTATTTCTAAAGTGATAATTATAGATGATGGAAATAAAACATGACTCTTTATTTTGAGAATCTCATTTCCAAAGACCTTATGAATTCTTTTAAACATTTTTAAATCCCTAGAAAATGAAAAATGGGGGATAACACTAAAAAATATTGATATAATGTTAATTTACGAGCTATAAGTTCTATCAAATGTAGAATTATACCTGATGAGTTTCGTTATGTTTATCAATCTGCAACGACCTATGAAATATAGAAGAAAAAACTATTTAATGTGAATAAATAGATAATTTTATAAAACAATGGTACAATTATAGATATCCATTCTTAACATATGTATATGTTACATTGTTTTAGATTAATATTGAGTTCATTACAAAAATAAATGCCCAAGGACCGTAATATATTAGTGTCATTGGAAATATGAAAAAAATATTTTATCCTGGTGAATAATCTTAAATATCAACTATAAAGATCTCAACATTAATTAATTCTTCTAAAAACTATTCTCTAATATATAGGGAAATGAAATAGATGAAATGGGTGATCTTATATGTTCAATAAGGTAAATAATGAAAATTCATAATCATAAAATGAACAAAATTATATGGAACTTGAGAATAACATTTTATGGTCATACAGTAAATATTAGAGATCAAAATGAAAGTTGGATATTCATGATAAACGAATTATAAAAAAATAAATAACATAATCCATGAAATAATAATATTCAAATAAAACATAGAATTTAGGAAAACAAATAAGAATATAATATTATTTCCATAGTAGTCGAGGAATTGCATCCAACGACCTCTTGACGGACAAATTCCTTTACTGAACTGGGTTTACACCAAATTCCATGTCTGTAAAAAAATGATTTCACTCCTTAGACCACACTGTATTACAAAATTGAGGTCACTCGTTGTTCCATCCCCATATAAAAAAATGGGTTTAATATCTATATCCAGACATATCTCTCTCATGAGATATAAATCTTAACCCAATTCATTGGAGTGAGATATTGGTCCCACACATCTCAAAATGATTTCATACATACATGTCCCAAAAAGTCATAATCAATGATGTCATAACACATACAATTAAATATGTTAAATAAACATGTTATCATATCACAAAATTTATAAAAAGATACATGTTTTATAATAATTTAATCAAAGGCATAACCAGTGAAAGAGAAACAGATTTCATAAAAATTTAACATATGAAAGAGATAAGGACTTCAGAGACTCATAACCTGCAAAAGAGAAACATGTTTCATAAATACCATGACATTAAAAAAACCCATTCATTGAAATAATATTAATTGATAGGTTATATCATTTATTAAAAGTTAATGAGGGACATCAAAGGATTTCATCTTAGATGGAAAATAATTTGGAAATATATTTCAAAAATGATACTTTGGGAAATTATAATTTCTTCATTGAAAACGCTTTTATAATTCATAAAACCATTTCAATAACATTTTCATATAAAATACATTGAAAAATTATATGGAATACTTGAAATCCATTTGAAAACATTTTTCCAAGAAAATTTATAAAATAAGATTGAAAACATTTAATTTTGTTTCATTGAATACAAGATGAAAACAAAAAAGAATAATTGAAAACATTTTTAAAATCATTTCATTTAAAATACATTGAATACTTATAATGTATTCTTTAAAACATGTTAAAAACCATTTCGTTGAAAATAATTGAAAACTTATTAAGAAATATTTTTTTTGGAAAACAATTTTATTTAATAACATCAAAATATTAAAAAGAAATATTGAAAACGGTTTGAAAAGAATTTGATTTAAATTAATTTGAAAACATATAAAGAAATATTGAAGATGTTTTGAAAACTATTTCATTTAAAATATATTGAAAACTTATATAAAATCATTAAATTGTTTTGAAAACCATTTTTTCTAACAATTTGAAAACTTATAATGTAATATATATTTTTTGGAGACCAATTATAATAAAAAATAACTTTTAAGAACATTGTAATAAAAATTAACCTTAAAAAACGAATAGGAATATTCAATGAAAGGATAATGGATAAATCCATAAATTCTATATGTGGTAAAAAGATCATTCGTCTTCCATGGGAAAAGATTAGAAAAATTTATTTTTTAAAAAGAGAAAAGATGATTCATCATAAGAAATTGGTAAAATAAAAAATCAATTTTTTTTAATATTATAGGAGAATAATAGAATATGTTTTGAACCATTTTCAAAAAATATAGATTTCTGATTGAAGAGAGGGTAATGTTAAGATTTATTAAAAACAGTTTTTTGTCTATATTATGTAAAAAATAGTAGGGATGTAGTACCAATACATGAATATAGAATGAATAACCATATAATAATTAAATTCTTGAATGACTTGACAGATGGGTTATAAAATTTAATCAAAGTATGTATAAATATACAAAATATTGATAAAGCAATAGGATTGCTCAAATAAACCCTTATAAATCGGCAAATTTGGATCATGATATCCATGGTAGAAAAACAAATTACATGAATCAAAAAAATATCTTGAAAATTGTAATTTTAAGTATATATCATATAAAATGTAATTATATACACCTCAAAATTAATTTAGGCGCATAAAAAACTTAAGTATCATAGAAGGAAAATTGAGACAAAACTATTTTACTGATTTGTTAACTTTGTAAAATTATATGAAATGAAAGATATTTCCTAAAATAGATATGTTAATACCCATAAATTTATGTATAATATATATCGAATACAATAATGGACTTTATATACACCACACAAAAGAAAATAGTGGAGAACATATCATGTATCTCACAGAAATAAAAAGATATATGATATCTCCTAGCCAAGTGTTTGGACACTTGTCATACACGTTCAAAATGATTGAATAATAAATATAAATATATTATAAATCTTATAAATAATCATATTATTATATGTAATATTGTATATGTTTTTATTATGACCTTATATTACCCTCTTGTTATATATCATATGTTATAGTTTCACTTCAGGTATCATTAATTTTGTTCGTAATATGTGTCTTAATTTGTTTTATTGTTGGAACTTATGTATATATCATGATCCCAGAATGTAAAGAATGATAAAAATATCATATGTACTCATGAACATTGTTTCTGTTATTAATTTCATATTGAAATAATGGATGTGAATGAAATATATATATATATATATATAATTATTAGATTAGAATTTTTATATAATATATGTCATATATTTTCACAAAACTAATCATTAATGCATTCCATGTACTATGTGAACGAAGTTCATCGCTTTGAGGAGGCGGTTGTCCATACTTTCTCAAATGAAGTTATCATATTAACAAAAAATGGAATGTAAAAAGTTATGTGTTTTAGAAGGAATATATCTTCCTAAATAATAATTAATATAATATATAACTTATATAAATATATTTACCCTCATAATTTACACCCTGAGAGGTGGTAAGGAAAACTGAACAATCACCATTTATTGAGGTTGTATTTTTCCATATACATGAACAATATGTCCGTTACCCATTGAATAGAGGTGTGTGTAAGAGTAGCTAAACAAATTTGAATAACAAATTACTCATATATTTTAGATACTGGTATTTTTATATAATAAAAGGATAAAGAGAGTGGAGGGTGTAGAGAAGGAAATTAAAATAAAGGACATGAGAGAAGACATTACCTCTTAAACGGGTAACTCCTTTTTGTTTGTGCCAAAAGGATTCATTGAATTTTTTTATTCCAAAGGAAAGGATTATAAAATAAATTGGGGATTTGGGGAATTTGATTTGATAGATCATTTCTGAACTTAAGAGGTGTTATAGCAGTGAATAAGTGGGAGAGAGTATGGGTTTTTATAAGGATATAAAAACAGTAACTCGGAATTTTGGAAACAATGATAGTTTTACACATGTAATTGCCTAAACAATATCATTAAAAACCAACATAAATCAACAATTTAAGGTTTATTAACTAACAGTATTCATGAAATTGGTTTAAGAGAAGTGGATCAGTCATTTGATCCCCTATGATTATAGTTTAATCCATAATTAAGCTTCATTTTAACTTGATTGCTCTAATTAATTTTAATCAATTTTACAATTTTTTTTTGTTAAAAACATACTGTGGGATTATTATACTCTAAATATTTTACTATTTAAAATGGTTTATTTTGGGTTTTCTATATTCAATTCTTAGAAGAGAACAAATTAATATTAATGTTAATCCTATATATGGGATTAAATTATAGGTTTTTAATGTAGAAATAAGTTAAGAAGTATATTATGTTTTTATATTAAATTCTAATGTGATGTTGATTCTAATGAACTACATTATATTAATATATTAATAATTTATCTAATGTGACCTTAAAATTTTTTAAACTATATTTTAGGAATTATAAATTCAAAATTGAAGTTTAGTTTTTAAAATTATGTTTCCAAATGTGTCTAAAATTCAATTTATTATTAAAAGATGTTTATTCAAGAAAATTATACTTTTAATCATAAAAGAACATTACAAAAAAATAATTAATTATAAATATTTTGAATTTATATAAAATAATTTTTAATTATATTTAAAAATTATTTATTACTATTCGTATAACAAATTTTATTGTATATGTTATAATTATCTCATTTAAATAATTATAAAAATAAGATAATGTTTTTTAGAAACACCACTGTTGTGTGTAACATACGCCACATTGGTGTTGTGTGTCATATGCACCAAGTCACAGATAAACATAATGTTCGATGTAGAGAAATATCAAATTTATGTTGTGTGTAGTTCACAACTAATTATATTTTGTACAACACATGAAAAACATTGTAAATTAATATAAAATAAACTATCTTTACAGATTTATGATATGAAAAATATCACATCGTTTAACTTAATTCGAATAAAATATTTTAAAAAATCATGAGGTGGTAAATTATAACCCCTTGAAATTTAATTTCTCTCTTGATATTCGCCTGTGTTATCAAAGGTTTAATATAATAAATTTAATTTCATATAATTTCACATTGTAAAAAATAATTCAAAATCTTCCTTTAAAAAATGAATTTTTGAAACGTAGAGGATACCCAATGTAACATATAACAATGTTTACACATAAAATTGCATAGGGGGGAAGTGAAAACATAGTCATGGAAGATAAATATAACTATTATGGTCTAATGGTTAGTGATAGGGAACATATTTCAGAGAAGGTTATCAATCATAAATCTATAAATCTACGATGAACTATGGGACAATATGATTCATCTGAATTAGAGGTACTAAGATATTTTTTTAGTTTCAAGATAATTTTTCTTAATGATTAAATTTTTTCATAAAACTATATACCATCAAGACATCAGTTTAACATCACCCTTTATTGTTCATTGATCTACTTCAAATCTTTCTCTAAAAAGGAAGGTTAATTTTTCATTCCATAAGTTCTAATAGATCATGAGATCCACGATATTCTATCCCATTTCCCCATAGTTGTCATCAAAACAATGTAGTTTTAATAGGTTATAAAATATTCATAATTCCATATAAGAAGAGATAACAATTTAATATTACTATGTTTATCTAATGATTAAATTAAATTTTCAAAAAATGGTTAACCGTATAATCCTTCTGTAATATAATATTTCAAAGCATGGGAATGATTTTCTTAATACCGGATTGACATTGATACCCAATATATCACAATGTACCACTTGGATGTAAAATAACAAACATGTGAGGACACTCATCACATATTCCCTTGAAAAATGGTAACAACCATAATTACTATAAATCATTTTTTTAAAACATGCATGCTTTCTTATTCTAATTATTGCTTGATCTATATTTTAAATCCATGAAGTTATAAACTGCTTCATTTATGACATGTATCACTTTTTCAATAATACGTTCCAAATTAAATTGAATTGTCCAATTTACTTATCAATATTAATCATATCATTATCCAAACTTCATTATCTCAATGTCTGACATTATTTAAGCAACAAATTCCCTCAATCAAAATATCACATTTTAATGAAATCAATTTTCTATTTATTAACACCCCTTCCCCGTGTACTTTTGAATCATTAATGAAATCATATACTAAAAAAAATTATATATTTCATGATTCATATAACATAACCTCTAAATTCAAAAAAATAAATACATTATTCAACCAACCTTATTCTCAAACCATTACTCGTGATTTGAAAATTAATCCTTAATACCACTTTCCTAGAATATGAAATATGAATCTTTTCGTAGTTTCCTCAAATTCAATCTGGTCATGATTTTTATTTGAATATGAAAAATACTACTAGAACATCACATAACATTCACATGTCGTTAGAGGTCTTCTTATTATTAGAAGTATATCTAATACTTATACCACCTTCATTATTCTCGTTATGAAACTTCCACTTAGGAAATCAATTTTAATAGTTCATATACATTCGACATATTATATAGTAAATTTTAACTATGTTTCATTGAGTTCTCTCAATTTATTGAAACTAGAATTAGTATTGTGTGAAAAAGTTATCATATTGGGATAAAATATAATATTGAAAAATTACTTACAGGGTTCCTAAATATCGGCTGCTACATCTTTAATCAATGAAACCTTAGTTTGATTATATTTTATTGATAGTCATCCTATATTTTAATCCTTTATGCTGGTTTATAAGGAGTTTGTGAATTTTCAAAGAATATCCCTTTGGAGTTTCAAACCGGGGGTGCAGCAAGGCCCATTGTCTTGTACTAGATTACCCCAAGTCAGACCTGGGACATCTTGCTAGATTTTTTAACCCTAGTTACATCTTTACTGAAGCCACATACACTTATATTATCCAGATAGGGATTTATTTCTAGGAAACCACTCACTTTATCCTTTACCAAAATTACCAGTCATTTTCATAAACATTATCTCATAATTAGACATATCCTTAGAGATATATCAAGACATATCCTCATAAATATTCCAATGGATATCACTATAGTTTTCTCATCATTGTTTCTAAATGTTGGCTAAACAATTCCTTTGATACCAACTATTGAGACCCTTTCTTGGAATACATGGATATTACATCGTTTTAGACGAATATTTTGTACATTAAAAAAGTACACACCTAAGGGTTGGAATAGTTTAATGTCTTTAGAAACATATATATTTATCTTGAAAACATTTGAAATACCATTTTAATTGAGAATTATTATTAAAACAATTTTCTAAAAATTTATCCCTTTAATAATGAAAAGGATGCCTTAAAAATGATGATGTGTAAATTCAGACATGTCGTATGAGGTATAAAAGAACAATCATTTTACATGGTAAAAATTCTTGAAATATTACTTGTTGTAAAAGAGATAAGAATATTAATTTGAAAATAATGGTAAAAGTAAAAGGCTAAGAATTTGTTTTAATGATTATAGGAGAATTGTATAATATTTTTGTAACCATTTTCAGAAAACATATATTTCTGAACGAAGAGTGGTTAAAGTCAAGATTTATTAAAAACATTTTCCTAAATAAGATATGTACATAATAATAGAAATATGATACTGATACATGAATATATAATGATTAGAAAGAGGATAAGAAAATTCATGAATCTATTAAGAGATGGGTTATCAGATTTTATCAAAGGAAGCATAAACATAAACAATCTTGAAAAACGAGGAGAATGTTTCAATAATCCCTTATCCTAGAAAAACTTTGGATCATGAAATATATTTAAGAAAATGTAATTAAATTATTCTTATAATATCCAAAAAAATTTGATCTTGATGATATATCACATAAAATGGAATTATATACACCTCAAAATGAATTTAGGTTCATAATAATACTAGTGGTTCTATGTAAGTAAATTGAGAAAAAGTATTTTATCAATTTGGTAAGAGTTGTTTAATTATACCCCAAGAATGAAATATCATAAAATGGATATTTAAATATACATAAATTAACGTATATAATACATAGAATAAAATCATCTACAATTCATACACCATATAAAGGGAAATAGTGGGGAACATATCTTATATCTCACAGAAATAAAAAGTGAGGTGAAATCCCCTTACCTTCTGACTTGAATCTCTTTGTACTCATTCAAAAAACCTATATAATAAATAATTTTTTTTAAAAATAATTTAAATAACTTTATTATTATATATAATAACATATATGATTTGATAACAACCTTATATTAACCATCTTAACCATCCTATGTAATGTTTCACATTGGGTTATATTTTCTTTGTTCGTATGTATCTTAATTTGTTATATTGTTGGTCCATAAAAAATATCATGATTAAAAAATGTAAAAAATGATATAAATACAATGTTTATACATTATATTGATATTATAATAATCTATATAATTTATTTTTAGGAAATGGAATACACCTTTCAGGGAGATGTAATTCGTATGTACACATGAACGATGTTTCCATTTTTATTGTCATGCTGAGAGAAAGATTTTACATGAAATATCAATACATATATGTATATATATATATATATAATTATTCCAATAGAATTAATATATCATATATATAATATAATGTCACTAAACCCATCATTAACACACTCTTTGTAGTGTGGAAAAAATCACATACTTTTGATGGTGTGAGAGTCGACACTTCCCCAAATGTTGTTATCATACTTACACAATATTGATGCTAAAATGATATGTCTAATAAAAGGAATGAATAATATTAATGAAATTAAAAATATAATAAATAAAATATTTAAACATAGTTTCTATCATAGTTTCCACCATTGGATGTGGTATGAAAAATTGAACACTCATTGTTTAGTGAGATGGTACTCGGCCAGACACATAAATAGTATGGTCATTACCAATTAGATAGATGTGTGTGTAAGAGTAGGTAAAAAAATATCATAAAAATATACAGGTACATTGAATATAACGGTTTTTTATACATTAATTTAATAGAGATATTTTAGTTGGCGGAGAAGGAAAAAGGCAGGTCTTTAGAGTAGACATTACCTATTAATTTGGAAACTCCTTTTGGATGGCGATAAAAAGCCTTTGTGGATTTCATTATTCTTATAGTAATTATTATATAATAAAGGCAGGGATGTGGGGAACTGTATTCTATAGAGATTATAGGAACATAATATCCTTTATATGTGCGATGAAGTTGGAGATATGGTGGACTTTTAATGGGAAGGAAAAGGACTCACTTGGAATTTTTGAAAAGAAGTTAGGTTATCACATGTCATTACCTAAAAAAAGGCAAACCAAAAAATCATAAAAAATTAATTTAATTCTAATGAATGTTTTATGTTAGAAAAATGGGTTTCTGAGATATTTCTAGGTCACATGGGCCCCTAAAATTAATGTTCAGTGTCTAATTAAAGTTAATTTGACATTAATCACGGCAATTAATTTTAATCACTTTTACTATTATAATTTGTAATGAAAAATAGTTCATATTATCATACTAAAAATATTATAATAATTATTATTGGATATTTCATTTTTTTAATTTAAATCACATAAGAGAAAAAATTAATATTAATTCTTTTCCCGGAGATAGGTCGAAATTTAGGGGTTTTAAGGTTGAAATAAGTTCAAAAGTTACTTAAGTTTTCGTATTTAATTTATATGTTTAATCGATTATAATGAAATAAATTATGTTAATAAATTAATAAATTATATAATATTACATTTAGATTAATTTCTAATATAATTCAACATTAATAATTATTTAATATAAAATGCATTGTTTCTCTAAAAAGCAGCATTTTTCAATATTCATTAGAAAATGAAGCTTCTAAGAAAAGTCCCAAAAAATTACCCTAATCTAATTTTGAAATTATATAATCATAAGTTAATTTAGTTTTATTAAATTATAGTTCTTATTTTTTTCAATATTATTTTCATTATTAAAATTGGTTCATTCGAGAAAACAATATTTTTAAAGAGAAAACCACTTTACCCAAAATCATATCTTTCATTATCAAAATGTTTTATCTACATAATAAAATTTTATAAGAATCATTTTTTAGTTATAGAAAAAACAATTATCCACTATTAAGTATTTTTATTATGTTATTATTTGATTTTTTATAATGAATGTTATTTTAGGAATCCTTAATTTTTTTTATTAAGTGTATTCATTATTCAAATAATTTATCTAATTATAAGATTGATATTTCAACTCAAAATACACAGATATGGTTACTTAAGTATTGAATTTTTATCAATTTGAGACTCAAAAGAAAATGGGTAGAAAAATAAAATTTTATTTGATATTTTTTAGGTATTTTTCAATAAACTCCAATTTTATATTTATTTGATATTTTTTAGGTCTTGTCCACCAGACTCCACTTTAATTTCATTATGTTTATTCTCAAAAAAACTATATAGAGAATATTATTTTTTATACAACTCTGAAGTTCATTCTATTTGGAATATTATTAAATATAGAAATGTTAAAATCCATAAATTATTTTTTTGTTTTAATATTTATTTATATGGATTGAATTTTTTATATATTGGATAATTTATTTAAAATGTTTTATTTCCCACCCTATATTTATTCTCATGTGTGAACTATTAAATAGTTTTTCTCTCTCTATTATTTTATGTGATTAATTTATTAATTTAATTATTTTATTTACATAATGAAATCTCTCTGAAATTTAATGATGGAATTTGTTTATGTATTATGTGTTATGTTTCTTGTAATCTAGTATATTAATTTATTATTATATATATCAATGAAATATGTTAAAATGATATATTTAAAATTTATTTCCTTTATTTAAAATTATTTTAAAATATTTTATTCCTTTAGTATCACTCCTAGGAAGAGTTATTTTAAAACTTTAAGAAGTTTTTACACATTTTATCAATTTTGTATTTATTAATTTGTTCGATAAATATTTAAATTCAATGAAGATACTTTTGAATTCATTGAAAAATATTTTGAATAATTTTTGGCACCCTATGTATAATATTTTATCATATTTTGGGAAGCATTAATTATGTGGGAATTCACCCTGATGCATGTATTGAAAATTATATTTTTCATGATTATCATTTTTTTATTTATAAAATGGGAGATAATGTTTTTTATAATACTTCTTAACATTAAATTTAATATTCCCTATAATTGGGATAATTTGATATTTCCATTTAATATTCCTTATAACTAATTTTTGATCATAATAAAAAGAGGGAATACAAGCTAGGTGTGACTTCGATATTTTTAATTATTAAAATGGGGGAGAATATTGAGTTTCATATTTCTATTCTCATATTTATTTTTATAATTACTTCAACCAAAAAATTTATGTACTAACGTTATTTATGTTTTTTCACAATTACTATCTATCAATATTTATTTTTTATCAAGAATAATATAGATTATATTATTATGTTATATATACTATTCAAAATATAATAATATTATATTCATTTTATTAATTTATGTCGAATGTTAATTCAGTTTTTTGATGCCTCAGAAATTCATGGAAGCTATTTTAAGTTATTTAATGATAGTCTATTTTTTCATATTAATGTATGCTCAGAATTTTCAATATATATAAAGTTATATTTCTTAATTTTTTTGATATTTATCTCATTAAATAGACAAGATAATTATATAAATTTTATTAGTTTATAATGATGTTTGAAAACAAATCATTGGTAATTTAAAATTGACTAAATTTTCTACATTTTTTATTGTTTAAATAGTTTTAAGATATGGATATATACTATTTGTCAAGGATTAAAGGCTGTAAAAATATCTGAACCCTGTGAAACATGGTGAGATGGAAGGAAATGATATTTATATTTTGTTTTTAATTCTTTATTAAAGGATAAAAATGTTTTTTATTAATAATAAATTATGAAATGTTATGAGATGATTTTACAGAATTTTAGTTTTTCCAAAATGTTATTGTATATGATTTTAATCTATATCAAGGAATGTTGAAATCATATTGGTGAAATTTTTCATCAGTAAAAATTTTTCTAAAAAAATTATAAATTTAAGTATTATAGTAAAAATGTAGAAGCTGATGTTAAATTGATTTAAAAAATAAATGAATTCTATAATGGTATGATTCTTAGATTTTCAACCCTCTGATTGTTTTTAGAATCCAACTTTTTAAGTTAATGGTTAGGTTAATCAACCTTAAATATATATCCACACTTTTGGATGAACAAAATTTTCCTTAAAAATAATCCCTACAATAGATTTGAATATATGGTTTATATACACTAAGTTGGACTAAAAATAACCATAAGTTTGTCAGTAAAAATCTAATTAATTTGAAAATAAACCGTATATTTTGTATGTTTATCCGGACATTGAAACAGTGGAATATAAACCTCATTATATAAAATCTACCAATGGATGTGATTCCTTATGTCTTGATCAACCTGTATAATACCCTCTGCTACTAGTTTTCTTAGGTAAAAGATATATAGGTTATTTCAAGTGGAAACACTACATGCTAAAATGCTACATACTCGAATTGAATATGTTGTGCGCTAGAATATGTAGAGGTGAATGAATCTATTTTTCTTACACCTGTAAACTGTTATTTTTGGGAGTTATCCTATTTCTATACCATATATAAAGATAAATCAAAAATATAGTTCCCAATATCATATGTGCGTTATACACTGAATGATTGGGAGAAGTTGGTCACATGGGTTGGATTCCTTATGAAGTATGTTGTCTTCCACGAACCATTAGAAATGATCAAAATAAAAACTGAATATATAGAAAAAATTATACTCTATAAATCATTTTGAGTGTTATCATGCTTTTACAATTCCCATGTATTGTAAAGAAGCTTTGATAGAGAAAGAGGGAACATTCACCGTGCATGGATAGTTCTCATGATTTGAAGTTGTGCCTTGAATGTTGAAACATATGAGAATATTTTGAATTGTGACTCATTAACGTAATATGAGACATATCACCTTCATGGATAAGTATTTTTCTTTTAATCAATACTTGGGCCATGAAAATACCTCACAAGTTGATTCTTTACCTGGAAAAGGAGTCGTCTTAAAAGAGTTATGCTACACTGATATCTCACGAGCTCATCCCAAAATCGAATATGCATATTTATTCATAATATAATTTATTATGAGTTATTCATTATGATTTAGTAGTTATATATTAATCATTATATTCCCATTATATCAATTAAAATAGTGATAGATATTTTCATGTGTAATTTTTTATATTTATGGTACTATGTTTAACAATATTATAGGTATTTTTTTCAACTTCATTTTTATAAAGGATATTTTTGGTGGTTTATCTGTTGGATAAATAATTATTAAATACAGGTATTTTGATCATTAATTATTAAAATATTTTTATTTATATTGTAATGAGAAAGATTTTTTGATTATTTAGAAATGATTTTATACGGTGAAGTCAATAGTAAAAGACTTATTCTAAATATCTTAGGAATGAGGAGCTGCTGAAACTATATGAATATATTATTCTTTACATAAAAATTTCATAAATAGATTATAAATAATGTGAATGTTATGATGATAAAATTATGATGTAAATAATTTGATTAATGTTTTGATTCTACTACTCATCATTTTTAAGAATAGAGAAATATTATTTATACATCTTTATTCAGTCATGGTGCATAGATAAAGGAATCATGAACAAAATTTTCTATTTTTTTTCTGTTTTACATAAAGAAGAAAAATCCTTTTATAAATATATGTTTAATTTTCTAGTTATATTATTTATTGAAATTTATCGTTATCTTTTAGTTTCTACAACAACTTTAATCTGAACCAATATGAAACTTTTACATCCCATCCCTCTCTTTTATAATGTTAACTACATATACTTATACATGGTGGATTGTTATCTTCTGGTATAAAGCAATTTTATTTAGGTTCCATGTACAAGAACTATAAGTACATTTAAAATCCTTGTTCTATGGTGTCAAATATCTATACGCAATTGTAGAGGTATTTATAAATAATATAATCAAGTGAAAATCAGAAATCTTATGTTGAGATAGTTATTGGGGCGGACTAAGGAATTTATATTCCTTGAACTACAATACATTTCCATCTATAGTTCTTTTCAATTTTTATTTTCTGATTTATTACTCTTATTTAAGACAGAAGGAAGGAACTGCTTTAATTCCATAGGGAAATTTCTAATTTTTCAATAACTTTAAAAGGAAACAATGGACCCCACTCATTTTTTCATCATAGTTATTCCAACACAATAAGTGTTAGTTTAAGGACGATATCAAAATAATATAATGTTGTCAATATATTGATTTTCCTATTCAAGGTAAAAAATATTTAATGGTTTTCAGTCATGATGAACAATTATTTCACAAAATTAGTTCAACCACACTTCTAATATGTATAATTATACTATCGATTTTCATCACATTACATTCATATCGGTGTTGTGATCATCATGTCAATTGTACTTCTAGAGGATTTTGCATATGGTATTTGATTCATTAAAATTATTTTAATCAACATGCATAACATATGATGTATACCCACCATCAGCTAAAAACACATGTAAACCTTTAGTATAGCATATCTCAAACAATATTTAATTGGATTCTTATGGTAGAAGGGAACACCCAAATTTAAATTTCATAATTACAATATATATATATATATATCGTTTTAATATAGTTTGTTAGGATATAAATAGTTTACAAAAAATCAATATAAAGTATCATATAGGAGAAATTCATAATTAATTAATTATATAAATAATTCTCTTATAACAGATAATTTAATAGACAAACAACCATTTAGTAAAATCACCACCCCCCTTGGTGGATGTCTAAAATTTTAACAAAAAATTATTACACATGTATACTTGTATAAATATTTGTCATTATAATTTATTCTTTATTTTCTAGATAATCAAGCCATGTATTTAATATATTAATACGTGTAGAACTTTGGTTTACCATAATTAATTCAATTATACATTAATTATATTTATAATAAAAATTTACCAATTATAAATTCTAGTTATATGTTATGGTACATCATTTATCCAATATCTTCATATGATATTAATTTTAAAAAATATAATTTTTCTCTAATATATCTCTACATGACATTAGACATTTCAATGAATTATTGATTAAAAATATTGCACCACCCGGTAGGAATATATGTTCTATTATTGATAAATTAATTAATCCCTACTATCAGTCTTTGTATTAAATTATCATATACAAACTCTATATGAGTTTTGAAATTTATGAATAAGTTTGGACAATTAAATCCAAATATTTGTTTCAAGATTGAAATTTATAATATAATCATTATATTTCATTATTTATACTCATATTTATCATTATAATTTACACTAATGGAGGTTTATGAATTAATTATATAATCATAATGGGTTAGGCCAATCAAATTTTTTTTTGAATATTTAGGAACTTTTGGCCAAAATATTATATTAAAACACATCTCTTTCAGTTCAGAGACCCCAAATATTTTTTAGATGGTGAATATTATAATGAGAATCAATAAGGAAGAATCTTCTAGATTCACAACATAAATTTCATCACAAAAAACATTACAATTCATGGGTAAAATATAATATCATCATTAACCTTACTAAATAAAGCATAAATCATTTAATCAAATTCATCAACATTTAGAAATGCATCCACAAAATTTTTGTATGAGTAGAAAAACTAATATAAAAAATTTCATCATTAATTTCATTCTCTTCGAGTAATGGAAGAGAGTAATTACATTAACTTCAAGGAATTAATTAACTCATTTGATTTCATGAAACATGAATGATAATACATTATTTATCCATATTGCTAATTTTTTGAATAACTGTAAATTTTATATATAATTATGACCATTGATTAAATACATCAGTTCGTAAAATATTTTCATAAAATGTATTGCATTATAAAAATTATGCAATTTCATCGTCTAATTTATGAAATATAAGAATAATAAAATCCCTGTTTGAGGATAAAATATAACAGATTACATGAGATGATAATTATAATTCATAAGAACATGATAAATAACAATTTTTATTTCATTGATCCGATTTAAATATGAACAAAAATTGATAAAAGAATATATTTTTACATATTATTTCAGTGTTATGTTTTTTATATCATTTTTAGGGATACAATATTTTATAAATATTAATAATATCCATTTATCTGTTTAAATATTTATTTTAATCAAACCACTTATTGTTTATATATTTATAATTTATAATTTTTATTCAAAAGAAAATAGGAAAAAATATTATTACAATAACTCTTTGTAACACCCCAAGCTTCCACGGTACTCTTCTCTTTGAATAATACAGTAGCGCGTGTCGTACACAACTTCGAGTTCTAACACACACCACAAGCAATCAAACTAGCCTTTATGAATAGTAATACGCAATTTTTGAAATTTTATAAATTTTATCATTCAAAATGGACTTCATATTTGGATTATGAATATCAAAATTATCCTCCCGTGAAAGTTTGGTATTTTTCTGAAAACATTCATATTTTGATGAATAGTGAAAATTACTAAATTTAAATTAAAAACAACTTTTTTAATCGAAATAATTAATAGTGATAAATTATGAGAGTGGTTTTAAATTATATTTTGAATATATATTTACCATTTAATACAATTTTGTTCATTGTACATAATTTCACATTTAAACCGAATATAAACAAGTGTCAATATTTTGATAGTTTTTATTTCTTAAAAACACGATTTTTGTTTTGCCAACATAAATTAATTTAAAATTAATTTCTGCCACTTTTGTGTTTGTAATTTAGAAAAATGGATTCCATATTTAGAATTAAGAGGTTCAAATTTTGTAAATAGTTATCTTTTATTTTTACACATTTTGAATAATAACTTCGGTAAATATTTTATTTTCCGTTATTAAAGGTTAAATATGGTAAATAAGGGTAAACAAATAATATTATATTAATATTAAATTACCCTAAAACATGTCCTAACATTATTTGTTGATATATGTCTGACCATGTCAATATTTGGGTCCATTTTGGGACCAAATGGATCCACTTGTAAGTGAAAATGACACTTTATATTAATAAAGTTAACGTAAATACAAAAATGACATGAGCATATATCTTTTATTAAAAAAAATTCTACATTGGTTTATATAAGATATATTTTAGACTATAAATATTCATTATAAAGATAAAAATATTTCATACATAATGGTATTTTACTTATAATTATTAGACATTGAATAATTAAATTTATTGATGACACAATAATGATGCATTATTTTTTTTATTAATGAATGAATCAAATAATTGGTATTATAAATATTAAAATAAATATAATTTGAAAGTTGTGATGCCATAAACGAATTATATTGTTTAATATGACATTTTATGATTGTTTAAATAAATTTGGTTCGAATTAATAATTTTTTTAAGACTAAACAAAATCAATTATTAAATAGTGTCAAAAATGACATAAAACAGTTTTTAAAACAAATATTATATTATTAATTAATATTCTATTCCAAAAAGACTATGGTTCGGCCAAAATAATTATATGAAGATAGGTGTATAATTAATGGACCACTTGGGGGTTTTTTTGAATTATATAGTATGTTTATTAACCATATAATATGAAAATATAAAGTGACATAGTAAAAGTCAAACTATTTAACTAAGAGTTAAATATAAATACTAAGGTTAATATAGTGACCAAAACAAGTCTAAAATCTATTAGATGAACGTATTTACACCCATACCTACCTTATATTTTTAATAATCCACTTTGGAGCCATTATAAACCGAATATTAATTTATTATCAATTAATACTTTAAGTTTTTCCTAAAGAGCCCCTCCTCCCCCTTATAAAAAGACACCACTTCTAACCAATTATTAATACCTTAAAAGATTTTTTTTTGGCCAAAACCCACCCAAATATCTTCTCAACTTCCCTGAGTTCAACCTAGATGCCTTAGTTTGATCATAAATCCAACCTAAGGATCCCTTTTAATCAAATCAAAAGGAAGAACCCAAAGAAGAGGTAATGTTATCACAATCCTCTTTCAAGTTCCTTTCTTCTTCAACTTCTTATTTCTTTGTTATTTCCATTATAAAGAAATAACTACAGTATCTTCTATATAATATGATGTTATTATAAATATTTTACAACCGTATTAAGTATTTTATCCATCATTTGAAAGACATGTCACCATACGTGCGTACGTATGGCTTACTGTCTCCACGTCGTGGTGTAATTGTTATTCAAAACATTATTATTTGTATGGGTATGATATTGAGGTGTAATTGAATTAAATAATAAATATAACATTCTAATGATTCTTTATATATGATATAACATCCAATTATATGTTATTTTAAAATCAAAAGAATGATATTGTCGCTCGTGCATACGTACGGACTACCATCTCCACGAACACAATAAGATTCATTCCCCATTGTATCCATTCAAGTCTAATTCTCATTTTATGATTAAAAATAATCTTTAGGGACTTGATATCATTATTTTTATGAATAATATACAACCTATCCATAACAAACATAACTTATATAACAAAACATATAAAATAAAATGAGTAAATTAACACCTGAAACGACGATAATACTAAGATATTATTAACAAATAAAAGTAAAAAGATCATATATGATATCATATTAATGTATATGAATCTTGTATAATTTAATAACAATTATTTCACTTTTATACATGAGGTTAAACTATCGTCATCCAAGGAAAATTACAAGTTAAGGGTTTATTTCACAATCTCTTCATTATCCGAGGTTGTTTATATTTAATTATCTACTTGGACCTCTTTCTCATCCACATCCATGTTTCTTAAAAATTAATTTCAAATTTTTTTACTATTTTACAGGATATGGGTTAAATTTATTTATACCCTTTTTTGAATTTTTATAAGAATATTATAAAGGAATATTTAAGTCATTTTCCAAACACGGCCCTTTTTAACCTTTTCGACAAAATTAAGGTAAGAATATCTTTTTTTAACTTATACGGTGAGTGCGGATATTTTCCACAGTTATATAATCGTCGAAGCTTCTCCTACAAGCTTATAAGAATATTTTCAAAGTAAATGTTTTATTTTATATTTATGTGACTTTTAAATGATTTCAAAATGAATATTTTAAGAATTTGTGAAAGTTACTCTTTATCAAGATCATAATTTTAAATGTTTTAAAGATTTATCTTTCTAAATATTTTTAATTAATGTCCATAATTTCAAAATGATTTTTAGGATTAATTTTTATGGACATGAATGTTTTGAAATTATATTTCATTTCAAAAGTTTCAATTTGGTATGGGAAACTTTTATTCAAAAATGTCTTGTAAATTTCTTCCTTTATAAATGTGTGACTTTTCAGTGATTAAAAAAAATATATTTCTCCCAAATAGTTTTGATTTCATTTATGTCAAATTACATTGATGGATTTTAAGCTTATTGGAGTTTATTTATTATGATACAAAACTTCCATATTGTATTGAAGGTTTTTTTATATGTTTGACTGTGGATGTGTTATTTTTATACCATTCATGGTATACGAAGAATGTATTGACATTTCGTATGCTAGTTTTAATACGAATGTTTATGTTATGTTTAAACCTATTCATAAGAGGAATGAATTAGACATAATATGTGTTGGGTGGGGCCTACTATAGCTCTTTTATGCATCAGTAGGTATCATGAGACAAACTAGTGGCTTGGCACGAGGCCTTGACAAACTTTTATTTGTAGTCTTGGATGAGCCCTTGGCTACGTGGTTATGATAGTCTGTCATTATGAATTCCATCATTATAAAAGTGGTTATTGATATTGAATGTGATTTTTTGACTAGTAGAATATCCATGTGAATAAGTAAATGGAAATATTTCAATTTATTTTTATCATATTATGCTGAAGTTCATGTTTAAAAGGATTTTGTTTTAGTTATACATTGAATTAAATGTTTATATTTATTTATGAATGTTTCCGCAATATTGTTATCCTTACTGAGCATCTGAGCTCAACCCTTTCAATGTTTTATTTTTTCCTTAGATGTGAAATGTATTTTATTAATGACATGTAGGGATAGTATGAGGATATATGTATAGTCTATGGAGACAAGATATTGTTGTAGTTTTTCACATTATGGTGTAATGTAAACTTTATGAATGTATCTAGTGATAAATAGGCTACTAAACTAATTGGTATTTCGACACTTGATCTCTTGTGATCATGAAAATGTTATGTAATAATGCACCAAATCTGGGTAAATGGGGTTGGGGCGTTACAGTTTGTATCAGAGGAAATTTTGTACAAACCATAGAAGCTAGATTTAGAGAAACTCTGATTAGAGCACATAGACCTAAGATGGAATTTTAGGATTAGTATAGAAGTACTTCCTATAATTTTGTTATTGTAGAGATTTTATGAGATTTACAAGAAATACATCCCTGTCTGGATACGAGCAGGTAAAGGCGGCTCTGGCACAGATGCACCTAGGGGTAAATCCCGAAAACACAGCATTAAGCTAGACTCGAATGGAAACTGGTGCATGACAATAGTCCTTGCTTTACTCTTGGTTACGACACTCCCGGGGGATATTCTTAGGATAAATTTCATTTTATTTACAAATTATTATGAAGGGTTTATGAGTATATACTTCTTCAAAGAATTTTTTTTTATGATTATGGATTATATCCATAAATAGTTCAATTTTTGTTAGGTGTTTTACAAGTATGAAATTATGTATTTTGATTCATAAACTGATCTAGTTTATGCCATTTTTTAGAAATGGCACCTAGGGGAAGGAATGAAAACCATATCAATGCACATACTCTATGTAGGGATTTCCCTCCTGCTCAAGATAATTATAGTGGAGCTGGTGATGAAACTGGTCCTGATCAGCTAATCACCATACTGGGACAACTCACTCAGGTTATGAATAATAACCTTACCCGTATGGAGCACCCTGATACACAGCGTGGAGGATCAATGTTAGATCACTTTATGAGACAACAACCAAAAAACATCAATGGGATTTCTAATCTATTAGTAGCTGAGCAATAGATAAGTTCCATAGAGAAAATATTTCAGGATTTTGGGAGTAGTGAAAGGGAAAAAGTTATCATGACAGTATACCACCTCACTGGAGATGCTGATCAATGGTGGTCAATGATTCAAAACATGAAGGAAGATGATGAAGTATCAAATATTGAAAGGAGGGAGTTTGAAGAAATTTTCTTAGAAAATTACTTTCCTCGTGACCATCGAGCAGATATGGAAAGGAAATTTATGGGTCTGAGGAAAAAAGAGGATGAGAATGTCTCAAAGTATGAGACTAACTTTACAAGGTTAACGAGGTATACTGCAGATTATATTTGTAACCCAAGAAGTAATACTGTTCGTTTCTTTGATAGGTTAAAATCATTTCTCTGTCGAGCATTAGTATCACAATCCTTCTCTTAATATGATGATATTGTCATGTGTTCCATCAAGACAGAGAAAGAATTCACTATGTCTTATGAATTTAAACCAATGTAAGAGAAGATGAGAATGGTGGAACAAGAGACAGATAAAGGAAAAAAGGGAAAGAATGATTTTAAATTATGTGATAATTGTTGAAATAAATACCCCGGTACTTTCCTAAAAGAAATGGGAGTTTGTTACAAATGTGGAGAAAAGGTCACCAGACTCGTGTTTGCAAGGGAAAGAAAGAGGCTGTCAATGTTGAATGCTACAATTGTAGAGAAATTGGGAATTATGCAAATGAATTTCCTAAGCACCGAGGAATCTTACCTTAGAAAAGAATAAGCGAGAAAGACCGTGCTTATGTTGTTACTATTGATGAAGTTGAATAATTATTGTATTTGTGTTTTTGGACTCGGGAACTATATTATGGTTATAAGAATAATGTGATATATATAAGGAATGTACTGCAGTACATGTTGTTTTCATTAACGTTTTAATATGATGAATGTAATCATATTTTTAGTATGTTACAATAAAAGATACTTTACTTTGTTTGGGGAATCTGATGTTAGAATTGATTTTCTAATTTAAAGACCTTTTAGAGAATGTCTGGACAAAGGTGTTTTGAATAACTATAATGGGTTGAAAAGATTAAGTTGAACTTTGGATAGTATTGTTTAAGGTTAAAACATTTCTGAAGATTATTTTTGGAATATTATAATACATGACCCTATTACCTACCATTAGCCTCCATGAAGTACCTGGTTATTACAAAATATTTTTAATAATATTAATTATATGTGTTAATATTTTGAACCTTGTACGATTAGGATAAATATAATATTTTTGAGTTCTATTATCTTTTTTATTGAAAGATGAGTTTGTGGTAGAAATTAGTTGAGGGTTCAAACTCTACTTTTCAAGTATATATATATATACTACTCTGTTATTATATGAATAAATTAATTTTTAAACTATAGGAAAGGGATATTAAAACAAAACTTTGTTATCCTAATAACTTATGTTTTGTTGAACTGATGATATTTTAAATCACCATAGATTGAAGGCTTTGAGGCCCTCAATTTTACACTTTTTTGTGATTTATGACCTTAATAACTCCCTACAAATATTTAAATTTTTCCTCAAATTATGTGTCTCTGATTTCCAACAATGTTTTCTTAATTGAGATCTTAATTTGGTGGTGACTTTTTTATTTCCCTTTTCCTCTTATTAATACTAAATTTTATTAACCTTATTTAGAATGTGGGTTTTCCAAAAAGGTATTTTCTATTTTAAACCATTTATTTTTGAAACACAATTTCAAATTATGAGGACACAATTTATTGAATGATGGGAGAATGTAACACCCCAAGCTTCCACGATATGCTTCTCTTTGAATAATACAATAGCGTGTGTTGTACGCAACTTCAAGTTCTAACACACACCACAACCAATCAAACTAGCCGTTATGAATAGTAATACCCACTTTTTAAAATTTTATAAATTTTATCTCTCAAAAATGACTTTATATTTGGATTTGGAATATAGAAATTAGACTAGGGTGAAATTTTGGTATTTTTATGAAAACATTCATATTTTGATGAATAGTGAAAATTACTAAATTTTAATTTAAAACAATTTTTAAATTGAAATAATTAATAGTGAGAAATTATGAGAGTGGTTTTAAGGTATATTTAGAATATAATTGTTCTATTTAATACAATTTTGGTCATTGGAAATAATTTCACATATAAACTGGACAAAAACAACTGTCAATCTTTTTATAGTTATAAATTCATAAAAACATGATTTTTGTTTTAACAACTAGAATTAATTTTAAATTAATTTCTGCCACTTCTATGTTTTGAATTTAGAAAAAAGGATATCATATTTAGAATCATGAGTTTCAAATTGTGTAAATAAGTAACTTTTATTTTCAGACATTTTGAATAATTAATTCGGTAAATATTATATTTAATATGGTTAAAGGGTAAATCCGGTAAATAAGGGTAAAAAAATAATATTATAATAATACTAAATTACCCTAAAACGTGTTCTACCCCTATTTGTTGATACATGTCCGACCATGGGAATCTTTGGATCGATTTTGGGACCCCATGGATCTACTTGTAAGTGATAATGACACTTTATATTAATTAAGTTAAAGTAAATACAAAAATTACACAAGCATATATCTTTTATAAAAACAATTTTTACATAGGGTTATATATGTTATATTTTAGACTATAAAATTTTATTAAAAAGATAAAACGATTTCCTACATAATGTAATTTTATTTATAATTTTTAGACATTTAATAATGAAATTTATTTATGACACAATAATGATGGAGTATTTTCTTTATTAATGAAGGAATCCATTAATTGGTATTATAAATATTAAAATAAATATAATTTGAAAGTTTTGATTCCATCCACTAATTTTATTGTTTAATATGACATGTTAGTATTTCTAAAAGGAATTTTTTTCGAATTAATAATTTTTTTAAGACTTTATCCAAAATCAATTATTAAATAGTGTCGAAATTGACAAAAAAGGGTTTTTAAAACTAATATTATATTATTAATTCATATTCTATAAATAAATAACTAAGGTTCGGCCAAAGGACTTATATGATGATATTTTCATCATTAATGGACAACTTGGTGGTCGTTTGGAAGTATATAGTATGTTTATTAACCATATAATATAAAAATACTAAGTGACATGGTAAATGTCAAACTATTTAACTAAGAGTTAAATATAAATGATAAGGTTAATATAGTGACCCACACCAGTCTAACATCTAATGGATGAACTTATTTCGACCCATACCCACCATAGAATTTTAATAATCCACATTTTAGCCATTAGAAATCAAATATGAATTTGTTATAAATTAATACTTTATGTTTTTTCTAAAGAGTCACTCCTCCCCCTTATAAAAGGACACCACTTATAACCGATTACTTATACCTTCAACGCCTTTTTGGTTGGCCAAAACCTCCCCAAATATCCTCTCAACTTCCCTCACTTCAACCTAGTGGCCTTAGTTTGATCAGAAAACCATCCTATGGATCCATTTTGTTCAAATCAAAAGGAAGAACCCGAAGAAGAGGTAATATTTTCACCACCCTCTTTCAAGTTCTTTTCTTCTTCAACTACTTCTTTCTTTGTAATTTTCCTTATAAAACAATAACTCCAGTATCTTCTATATACTGATATGTTATTATAAATATGGTACAACCATATTCAGTATTCTATCCATCCTTTGAATGACATGTCACCATACGTGGGTACGTAAGACTTACCGTCTCTACATCATAGTGTATTTGTTATTCAAAACATTATTATTTGGATGGGTATTATATTGATGTGTAATTGAAGAAAATAATAAATAAAACATTATAATTATTCTATATATATGATATAGAATCCAATTATATGTTATTTTAATATAAAAAAATGATATTGTCGCTTGTGCGTACGTACAGACTATCGTCTCCACGAACGCGATGAGATTCATTCCCCATCATATCAATTCAAGTTTATAATTGTTATTTGATGATTAAAAATAATGTTCAAGGAATTTATATCATTATTTATATGAATAAGATACAACATATAAATAACTACCACAACTTATGTAACAAAACATATAAAATAAAACCAGTAAGTCAACACCCGAATAGTCGATAATACTAAGATATTATTAAAAACGAAATTTTAAAAGATCATATATGATTCCATATTAATGTATATGATTCTTGTATAATTTAATAACAACTATTCCACCATTATAAAAGAGGTTAAACTACCATTAACCAGGGAAAATTACAAGGTAATGGTTTATTTCAGAATCTCTTCATTATCTGAGGTTTTTTATACGTAATTATCTACTAGGACCTCTTTATCAGCCACATTTGTGTTTCTTAAAAATGTATTTCAAAAAATTCTTACTATTTTACAGATTATTGGATAAAGTCATTTATACACTTGTTTTAATTTTTTAAGAAGTTTATAAATTAATCATTACGTCATTTCCCAAACAAGGTCCTTTTTAACCTTTTCGACAAATTAAGGTAAGAATGTGTTTTTCTTAACTTATACGGTTGGTGTTTCTATTTTACACCTTTACAAAATCATCTAAGCATACCATAGAAGCTTATAAGAATAATTTCAAAGTAAATGTTTTATTTTATAATTATGTGACTTTTAAAATATTTCAAAATGAATATTTTAAGAATTTGTGAAAGGTACTCTTTGTCAAGATCAGAATTTTAAATGTTTTAAAGATTTATCTTTCTAAATTATTATAATTAATGTCCATGTTTTGAAAATGATTTTAAGGATTTATTTATATGGACATGAATGTTTAAAAATTATATTTCTTTTCAAAAGTTTCAATGTGTTATGTGAAACTTTGATTCAAAAATCTATTTTAAATTGCTTCCTTTATAAATGTTTGACATTTAAATGATTTAAAAAAAGTGATACTTCTCTCAACATGTTTTGATTTCATCTATGTAAAAATACTTTGATGGATTTTAAGCTTATTGGAGTTGATTTATTATGATACAAAACATCAATATTGTATTGAAGGTTTTGTGATATGTTTGACTGTGGATGTGTTATTTTTATACCATTAATGGTTTATAGAGAAAGTATTAACATTTCGTATGCTAGTTTGAATACGAATGTTTATGTTATGTTTAAACCTATTAATATGAGGAATGAATTAGACTCAATAAGTGACGGGTGGAGCCCTCTATTGCTCATAGATGCATCGGTAGGTCTCATGAGAGAAATTAGTGTCTTGGCACGAGTCCTTGACAAAATATTATTTGTAATCTTGGCATGAGGCCTTGGCTACGTGGTTATGATAGTCTGGAATTATTCATTCCATCATTATGAATGCGGTTATTGATATTTCATGTGATTATTCGACTAGTAGAATATCCATGTGAATAAGTAAATGGAATTATTTCAATTTATTTTTTCTATATAATGCTGATTTTCAAGTTTGAAAGGCCTTTGTTTTAGTTATACATTGACTTAAATGTTTATGTTTATTTATGAATGTTTCCGATGTATTGTTATCCTTACTGAGCATATGAGCTCACCCCTTTCAATGTTTTATTTTTCCCAGGATGTGAAGAAGTCTTTTATGAATGACATATAGGTATAGTATGAGGATATGGTTGTAGTCTATGGAGACAAGATTTTGTTGTAGTTTTTCACTTTATGGTGTATTGTACACTTTATGAATGTATATAGTGATTCCAAGGCTACTAAACTAATCGGAATTTCGAGTTTGGATCTCTTGTGATCATGCCAATGTTATGTAATAATGCACCGACTCTAGGGAACTGGGGTCGGGGTGTTACACTCTTATTCTCCCAGAAATAATCTAAAATATAATCTTGTACAGTCTTATTCAGATCAGGGAATTAAATATAGTCGTCCTAATATAAATTTTAATTTACTTAAGGGAAAAAATAACATTAATTGTTCAGGTATTATAATATATTCAAGAAAATAGAATGAATATTTAATTCCACAATTTCATCTAATTATAGGAATAAATATATATGAAATAAATTTATTCATGTACATAATGAAAATTTAGTTTCTCTAAATATAATTTTATAAGAAATAAAACTAGGTATAATAGAAATTTAAAAAATTCATATTTAATAATATTGAAAGTACATATAATCACAAACATGATCCTATATACATGATAATCAATCTGAAACCTTCAGTGTAAATAGGGAATAAGATATATGAAATTTCATGTTTTATAGAATGATCAACGAACATCATCTCGATGTATGACTAGTATCAGATATTCATATGTAATTAGAAAATAGTGGATCGATATAAAATAATAATGTAATGTTCGTCATTATACAATTTTTTTGTGGGATAGTTTACATTTTTTTGAATGGTGTCATCAACTCGTCTATTATTAATCGAGCACATCCCATTCATGGAATCAATTAAAAATTATCAACTATGAGTTGTTATATATCTTTAGAAGATCATTATATTCTACATCACAAAAGATTAAGAAAATTAATCAAATATTTTAGAATTTAATAGAATGTCAGTGGAATATGATATAGAAAATAAGACTCACATATTGATATAACTCTTGAATGAGTGGCATATATATTCACGAGAAGAAGTATGGAAAAAAATAATGACAGAAAAACATGAGACGTACCATTTTCATGCCAGGATTATGTTATATTAATGAAAAAAATACCATGATATAAAATGTATATAAGATGAAAATTTATATTATATGATATGAAATTGATTGAATGATGTTTGAAACATTGATAAATTTCAAAAACAGGGATAATGATTAATCCTGGGTGATTTTTATCATTGACTGAAATGTTCCTTGAATAATCTTTTGATTATGATGATGAAAAATGGTAATACCAATATACATGAAAAATAAAAAGTAGACATAACATAATATAGTGCCCAAAAGTCATCTATTTAATTAACAAATCTCTATACACATATATAGAGAACATAATATTTGAACCACTGATTGATATTAATCGGCACAATATATAGTTCAAGAGTTGGAATTAAAAATATTAGAGAAATGAAATGATTGGGAATTTATGATAGTTTTTGGAATTATGTGTCATTATTACCTTTTCAATAAATGGACATTTAAACATTGATATTTTATCATTATTATTTCACAATACTTATATATATAAGAGGGATATTTGTTATTCACATGCACCAATCAAAATATTTCAATTTTGGAGGGTAAATGAGGTGGAAGAGAGAAAATAAATGAAAAACTATGTTGGTCTTCCCCTAACTTAATCATTAATATTATGAAATAAAATTTTTAGTAGTGGTTAATATATTTATTCATGTAAATATAATTTATATTTATCAAATTTAAAATATATATGATATATATATAGGTAAAATATTTATAGTGATATATATATAACTATAAATATAATGGGTTTCAATATATATATAGATTATAAATTAATATATAAATATATATATAATTTAATAATTAAAATAATAATTAGTATATAAATATATATATTATGTGTGCGTATTTGTACTTTTTGGAAAAGGTAACTGCTTCAAGGGGTTTAACTAGTGGATCTATCTTATAAATTTCGAAATAATCATTTTATGTTTCACCACCCTATATAGTAAAGGTATAAACATATAATCAAGATTATATGTAATTTATACCCCTTAAAAACTATTATGAAAAAATATTTGTTTATGCATTCATTTATATATAAATAGAGTTCATATTATATATAAATTTAATGTCTATTTAAGTATATTTATATATGTTATGAATTATTATTATGGATTCTAAAATTCCATGAATTATGATTCATTTTCATTTCCAAAAAACCGTCCATATACCCAACCATTTATTTTCTCTAATCCTTAGTATTCTAACCATTGTATTTGACATTTAATATAACAATTGATTTATATTTTTGAGTTCTATTATATTTTTGATTGAAATATGAGTTTGTGGTTGAAATTAGTTGAGTGTTGAAACTCTACTTGTCAAGTATATATATATATATACCTCTCTTTTATTATATGAATAAATTAATTTTTAAACTTTAGGAAAGGGATATTAAAACAAAAATGTGTTATCCTAATAACTTATGTTTTGTTGAATAGATGATATTTTAAATCACCATAGATTGAAGGCTTTGAGGCCCTCAATTTTACACTTGTTTGTGATTTATGACCTTAATAACTCCCTACAAATATTTAACTTTTTCCTCAAATTACGTGTCTCTGATTTCCACCAATGTTCTATTAATTGAGATCTTAATTTGGTGGTGACTTTATTATTTCCCTTTTCCACTTATTAATACTAAATTTTATTAAACTTATTTCCGATGCGGGTTTTCCAAAAAGGTATTTTCTATTTTAAACTTTTATTTTCAAAACACAATTTCAAATTATGAGGACACAATTTATTGAAGGAGGGGAGAATGTAACACCCCATGCTTCCACGATACGCTTCTCCTTGAATAATAAAATAGCGTGTGTTGTACGCAACATCGAGTTCTAACACACACCACAACCAATCAAACTACCCGTTATGAATAGTAATACCCACTTTTTAAAATTTTATAAATTTTATCTCTCAAAATGGACTTTATATTTGGATTTGGAATATAGAAATTAGCCTAGGGTGAAATTTTGGTATTTTTATGAAAACAATCATATTTTGATGAATAGTGAAAATTAATAAATTTTAATTAAAAACAATTTTTAAATCAAAATAATTCATAGTGAGAAATTATGAGAGTGGTTTTAAGGTATATTTATAATATATTTGTTCTATTTAATATAATTTTGGTCATTAGACATAATTTCACATTTAAAATGGACAAAAACAACTGTCAATCTTTTTATAGTTATAAATTCATAAAAACATGATTTTTGTTTTAACAACTAGAATTAATTTTAAATTAATTTCTGCCACTTCTATGTTTTGAATTTAGAAAAAAGGATATAATATTTAGAATCCGGAGTTTCAAATTGTGTAAATAAGTAACTTTTATTTTCAGACATTTTGAATAATTACTTCGGTAAATATTATATTTACTATGGTTAAAGGGTAAATCCGATAAATAAGGGTAAACAAATAATATTATAATAATAATAAATTACCCTAAAACGTGTCATAACCCTATTTGTTGATACATGTCCGACCATGGGCATCTTTGGATCGATTTTGGGACCCCATGGATCTACTGGTCAGTGATAATGACACTTTATATTAATTAAGTTAAAGTAAATACTAAAATTACACAAGCATATATCTTTTATAAAAACAATTTTTACATATGGTTATATATGTTATATTTTAGACTATAAATATTCATTAAAAAGATAAAACGATTTCCTACATAATGGAATTTTATTTATAATTTTTAGACATTTAATAATGAAATTTATTTATGACACAATAATGATGGAGTATTTTCTTTATTAATGAAGGAATCCATTAATTGGTATTATAAATATTAAAATAAATATAATTTGAATGTTTTGATTACATCCACTAATTTTATTGTTTAATATGACATGTTAGTATTTCTTAAAGTAATTTTTTCGAATTAATATTTTTTTAAGACATTATCCAAAATCAATTATTAAATAGTGTCAAAATTGACAAAAAAGGGGTTTTAAAACAAATATTATATTATTAATTCATATTCTATAAATAAATATCTAAGGTTCGGCAAAAAGACTTATATGATGATATTTTTATCATTAATGGACAACTTGGTGGTCATTTGGAAGTATATAGTAATTTTATTAACCATATAATATAAAAATACTAAGTGACATGGTAAATGTCAAACTATTTAACTAAGAGTTAAATATAAATGATAAGGTTAATATAGTGACCCAAACCTGTCTAACATCTATTGGATGAACTTATTTCGACCAATCCCCACCATAGACTTTTAATAATCCATTTTTAGCCATTAGAAAGCAAATATGAATTTGTTATAAATTAATACATTATGTTTTTCCTAAAGAGTCACTCCTCCCCCTTATAAAAGGACACCACTTATAACCAATTCCTTATACCATCAAAACCTTTTTGGTTGGCCAAAACCTGCCCAAATATCCTCTAAACATCCCTCACATCAACCTAGTGGCTTTAGTTTGATCGGAAATCCAACCTAAGTAGCTATTGTGTTCAAATCAAAAGGAAGAACCTGAAGAAGAGGTAATGTTCTCACCACCCTCTTTCAAGTTCTTTTATTCTTCAACTTCTTCTTTCTTTGTTATTTTCCTTCTAAAAAAATAACTCCAGTATCTTCTATATACCGATATGTTATTATAAATATGGTACAACCATATTCAATATTCTATCCATCCTTTGAATGACATGTCACCATACGTGGGTACGTACGGCTTACCGTCTCCACATCGTGGTGTATTTGTTATTCAAAACATTATTATTTGGATGGGTATGATATTGATGTGTAATTGAAGTAAATAATAAATAAAACATTATAATTATTCTATATATATGATATAGAATCCAATTATATGTTATTTTAATATCAAAAAATTGATATTGTCGCTCGTGCGTACGTACGGACTGTCGTCTCCACGAACGCGATGAGATTCATTCCCCATCGTATCCATTCAAGTATAATTGTTATTTGATGATCAAAAATAATTTTTAAGGGCTTGATATCATTCTGGATATGAATAAGGTACAATATATAAATAAAAAACACAACTTATATAACAAAACATATAAAATAAAACTAGTAAGTCAACACCCGAAAAGTCGATAATACTAAGATATTATTAACAAAGAAATGTTAAAAGATCATATATGATGCCATGTTAATGTATATGATTCTTGTATAATTTAATAAAAATTATTCCACCATTATACAAGAGGTTAAACTACCCTTAATCAAGGAAAATTACAAGGTAATGGTTTATTTCACAATCTCTTCATTATCCGAGGTTGTTTATATGCAATTATCTATTGGGACCTCTTTATCAGCCACATTCGTGTTTCTTAAAAATGTATTTCAAAAAATTCTTACTATTATACAGAATATTGGTTAAAATCATTTATACACTTTTTTTAATTTTTATAAGAAGTTTATAAAGTAATCATTACGTCATTTTACAAACAAGGTCCTTTTTAACCTTTTCGACAAATTAAGGTAAGAATGTCTTTTTTTAACTTATACGGTTGGTGTTGCTATTTTACACCTTTAAAAAATCATCTAAGCTTACATTAGAATCTTATAAGAATAATTTCAAAGTAAATGTTTTATTTTATAATTATGTGACTTTTAAAATATTTCAAAATGAATATTTTAAGAATTTGTGAAAGGTACTCTTTATCAAGATCATAATTTTAAATGTTTTAAATATTTATCATTCTAAATTATTTTAATTAATGTAAATGTTTTGAAAATGATTTTAAGGATTTATTTATATGGACATGAATGTTTAAAAATTATATTTCTTTTCAAAAGTTTCAATGTGTTATGTGACACTTTGATTCAAAAATCTATTTTAAATTGCTTCCTTTATAAATGTTTGACATTTCAATGATTTAAAAAAAGTGATATTTCTCTCAACTTGTTTTGATTTCATCTATGTCAAAATCCTTTGATAGATTTTAAGCTTATTGGAGTTGATTTATTATGATAGAAGACATCCATATTGTATTGAAGGTTTTGTGATATGTTTGACTGTGGATGTGTTATTTTTATACCATTCATGGTTTATAGAGAAAGTATTGACATTTCGTATGATAGTTTTAATACGAATGTTTATGTTATGTTTAAAACTATTAATATGAGGAATGAATTAGACTCAATAAGTAACGGGTGGAGCCCTCTATTGCTCATAGATTCATTGGTAGGTATCACGAGAGATACTAGTGTCTTGGCACGAGTCCTTGACAAAATCTCATTTGTAATATTGGCATGAGGCCTCGGATACGTGGTTATGATAGTCTGGAATTATTCATTCCATCATTATGAATGTGGTTATTGATATTTCATGTGATTATTCAACTAGTAGAACAACCATGTGAATAAGTAAATGGCATTATTTCAATTTATTTGTTCCATATTATGCTGAAGTTCATGTTTGAAAGGATTTTGTTTTAGTTATACATTGACTTAAATGTTTATGTTTATTTATGAATGTTTCCGCTATATTGTTATCCTTACTGAGCATATGAGCTCACCCCTTTCAATGTTTTATTTTTCCCAGGATGTGAAGAAGTATTTTATGAATGACATATCGGTATAGTATTAGGATATGGTTGTAGACTATGGAGTCAAGATTTTGTTGTATTTTTTCACTTTATGGTGTAATGTAAACTTTATGAATGTATATAGTGATTCCAAGTCTACTAAACAAATCGGAATATCGAGTCTGGATCGCTTGTGATCATGCCAATGTTATGTAATAATGCACCGACTCTAGGGAATTGGGGTCAGGGTGTTACACTCTTATTATCCCAAACATAATCTAAAATAGAATCTTGTATAGTCTTATTCACATCAGGGAATGAAATATAGTTGTCCTAATATAAATTTTAATTAACTTAAGGTAAAAAATAAAATTAATTGATCATGTATTATAATATATTCAAGACAATAGAATGAATATTTAATTCCAAAATTTCATCTAATTATAGGAATAAATATATATGAAATAAATTTATTCATGTACATAATGAAAAATTAGTTTCTCTAAATATAATTTTATAAGAAATAAAACTAGGTATAATAGAAATTAAAAAAATTCATATTTAATAATATTAAAATTACATATAATCACAAACATGATCCTTTATACATGATAATCAAACCTGAAACCTTCAATGTAAATAGGGAATAAGATATATGAAATTGCATGTTTTATAGAATGATCAGCGAACATCATCTCGATGTATGACTAGTATAAGATATTCATATGTAATTAGAAAATAATGGATCGATATAAAATAAGAATATAATGTTCGTCATTATACCATTTTTTTGGTGGGATAGTTTACATTTTTTTGAATGGTGTCATCAACTCGTCTATTTTTAATCGAGCACATCCCCTTCATGGAATCAATTGAAAATTATCAACTATGAGTTGTTATATATCTTTAGAAGATCATTATATTCTACATCACAAAAGATTAAGAAAATTATTCAAATATTTTAGAATTTAATAGAATGTAAGTGGAATATGATATAGAAAATAAGACTCACATATTGATATAACTCTTGAATGAGTGGGATATATATTCACAAGAAGATGTATGGAAAAAAAGAATGACGGAAAAACATGAGACGTACCATTTTCATGACATGATTATCTTATATTAATGAAAAAATACCATGATATAAAATGTAGATAAGATGAAAATATATATTATATGATATGAAATCGATTGAATGATGTTTGAAACATTAATAAATTTCAAAAACAGGGATAATGATTAATCCAAGATGATTTTTATCATTGACTGAAATGTTCCTTGAATAATCATTTGATTATGATGATGAAAAATGGTAATACCGATATACATGAAAAATAAAAAGTAGACATAACATAATATAATGCCCAAAAGGAATCTATTTAATTAACAAATCTCTATACACATATATAGAGTACATAATATTTGAACCACTGATTGATATTAATCGGCACAATATATAGTTCAAGAGTTGGAATTAAAAATATTAGAGAAATGAAATGATTGGGCATTTATGATAGGTTTTCTAATTATGTGTCATTATTACCTTTTTAATTAATGGACATTTAAACATTGATATTTTATCATTATTATTTCAAAATACTTATATATATAAGAGGGATATTTGTTATTCACATGCACCAATCAAAAAATTGTAATTTTGGAGGGTAAAGGATGTGGAAGAGAGAAAATAAATGAAACACTATATTGGTCTTCCCCTAACTTAACCATTAATATTATGAAATAAAAATTTTAGTAGTGGTTAATATATATATTCATGTAAATAAAATTTATTTTTTTCAAATTCAAAATATGTATGATATATATATAGGTAAAAAATTTATAGTGCTATATATATAACTATAAATATAATGGGTTTCAATGTATATATAGAGTATAACTTAATATATAAATATATATATAATTTAATAATTAAAATTTTAATTAGTATATAAATATATATATTATGTGTGCATATTTTTACTATTTGGAAAAGGTAATTGCTTCAAGGGGTTTATTTAGTGGATCTATCTTATAAATTTTGAAATAATCATTTTATGTTTCACCACCTTATATAGTAAAGGTATAAACATATAATCAAGATTATATGGAATTTAGACCACTTAAAAACTAGTATGAAAAAATATTTGTTTCTGCATTAATTTATATATAAATAGAGTTCATATTATTTATAAATTTAATGTCTATTTAAGTATATTTAAATATGTTATGAATTATTATTATGGATGCTAAAATTCCATGAATTGTGATTCATTTTAATTTCCAAAAAACCATCCATATACCAAACCCTTTATTTTCTCTAATCCTTAGTATTCTAACCATTGGATTTGACATTTAATATAACAATTGATTTATATTATTGATTACAATCAGATATATCCAATATATGTATTTTCTTTGTTTTTCATCACCAGAAATAATTTTTGTAAATATTTTAATTGAATTTTGAACTTTGAACCCTTTATAATTTCTCTCTAACTCTAATGTACTTATTTATAAAAATGTATTTCTTCTCTATCATACACATATTTTTTAGGATGGATCAATTATATGATTCACATACAATTTAGTACACATTTATGGGTTCAAAATATATTTCTATTTTAATTGGTGTTCGATCTATTTATAATCACATTTTCAACAAGAGATTAACCATTTCATAATTGTTTTTTATAATGTAGTAGGTTATATTCTTTTTGGAGAACATTGAAAAAATAATTTTTAACCCTCTTTACCTCCAAATAAAGAATGATTTTTCTAGATATTAGATATCAAGATTAATGTAGATGTAAAATGGATTGTCAAGGTGACCAAATTTGGTAATGAATATTCCAATAAAGATAATGTCTATATCTTTTTATTCCTCCACTGTTAGATTAATGTGGATCTGATGAATGAGTAAATGAAAATGACATATCTTCAATTGTATTGGAAAATTTTTAACTAATAGTATAATTACTTATGAAAAGTTACAATACCAAAAAAAATTATATTTTTAGTCGAATTCAATTAAAAAATTATAAATCACTAATTGAATATTAAAATATAATTTTTAAAATAAAATCTCAAATAAAATTTTGTAGAGACAATATTACCGATGTTGATTTGACAGAAAAGAATATATCTAATTTCATGCCTTGAAAATTATTCAAAATCAAATATTTCAAGAAACTTTTTTTAAAAGATATCCTCAATTTCTTTGTTTCCATATTATAATGTAACAAAGATAAAAATTATTGATGAGGAACCATGAATTCTACTTTCATAATTAGCTTAATTCCCAAATGTAAATGATTATACTCAAAATAATGGTCATGGAATCCGTTTATTTGATGACGAGGAAGGATATTTTATTAGGATAGTCATAAATCCAATTATAAATAGAAATAATTCCTTAAAGTGTGGTCATATAATAGATAACCATAATTAAAGAAAACTTAGAGTAATAAGGGGGAATGATTTCATCGTTGTATGGATGGCCACTATTCATGTACTTCCCTTACCAATATATTTTGGGTATTTACCAATAATCAATCAGATGAAAATTGAACAACATTAATGAAATTTTTTCTAAACATTCTCTGATTTATAATGATGATGTTATGATTTTTTATATCCTTTATTATTTTTTAATCTATGATGGAATTAAGAAAAAATAAAAAGTGTTTATTCTTAATATAGAGATATATTCTTGGATTTGTAATTTTTTGATGTAAATATTTCATATTTTGATTCATTTCATCTTTATTTTATTTCATTTATAGATATATGGTTAATTGTTTTAAAAGAAAACAATTTTATGAAATAATCTATCCGAAATAACTCAAAAGATAAAGATATTTTTCTCATTGAATGTACTATAATTTGGAAAATTTCATAAATATTAGAAATATTTTAACCACCTTGTAATAGGATGTTCTCATGAATGTACATTAATTTTTAGTGAAATATTAATAAAAATCCCAAGAAGTGGAAAAACATGCCTACCTTGTGGTACATAAATTCTAATAAATAATATTTTCTTCTCTCTTATGTCTATATAAAATTGTTAAATATTCAAAAATATTCATGAAAATGGGCATCATGTCAAGACTACAGTTGAAGGTGGTGATGAATACAACAGTATAAGAAGTATTATTATTGGACAGACGTTCATTTAAAAAAATTCATGTTATTAATCTTGATTAAAAAATGTAAATATTTATACAATTGTATTAAATATAGAAAACTATATGTTTACATACCATGATACATTTACAATATAGTAGAATTATTTGGGTCACAAATAGAAAATAACGAGGAGGAAAATAACCAAATATATTCATATTAATCTATGGGTTATAGAAAATTTTAGTACGGGTAATGAATGATTATTGAAAACAATTTTTTAAGGGAAATTTATTTTTAGACCATCCCCATTAAAATAAGGCATAAAATCCCACATTATCATAGAAATAATTCAAGATTACATATGTTGGAGTTGGTAGAAGAAACTTGTTCAGTAATTTTGAATATAAAAATATATTTATTCTTATACTAATTTGATTACATAATATTAATGTGATAATTGAATGAATTGATAGTATTTATTAAATAGTAATAAAGGAAAAAATATGAAAAAACATTGAAAAAATAATACAATGTTTATGAAAATATTCATTAAACAATGGAAATGAAGAATGTGTGTACATTTCACTATTAGAGTATTGTTTCTGATTCTAATATTTTGTGTTTGATGATGGCCGACAAAGGAATAATTAAATGGTTCTTCCCTCTGATATGTTTTCAAATAAGACACCAGATCACCTATGCAATTTTGGTGGGATTATTCAAATCTTCATGACATGTTAGTATGGAAAAAAATTAAGGATCAAGAAAGAGATTAAAGAGGGATATATTATGGGTATATATTTCGTTAGATAATTATGGAAACACTACCCAATGGGATTTCTTCATCTATATTGGCTATAAGGAATGCTCTTCGAGACATGAAATGGCACCATGAATTTACTCATATATTTCATATGAATATGAGTAATGACTTGGGTTACATCACATGTAATGATCAACCTAAAATATCATATATATTTCATCAAATAAAAGTGTTATATAATAATAATTTATCATAAAATATTGCATTAATGTTAACAACTAATATTTAGCTTCAACTAATAGTAAGCCCATGATTCAATAGGGGAAATGTAGTATCAATATATGTATCATATGTATATATCCAATTTTTAGACCCAATATATTCTCATGTCTTTATTAAAAGTTGTGTTAGTTTGTAACATAATCTCAAACCCAATGATAATTAACACATATCATATATAACCTAATGCACCTTACAATTACAATAAGAAATAACATGAAATAACATTTCATTCAATAAAATATTCACTTATTTTAAAATATGAATTACTCCATTGCATCTCAAAAAAAATGGATGTTGGGAGTATACCCTTACATCTCCAACTTTTAATATGAACTAAAAGATATTAATTCATTTTACCATTATAATTAATAATATACTATAACTTATGAAATTATTTCCAATTTTTTTTGGATTTCATGAAAAATAATTTTGAGAAATTATCATTAACATCACCAGTTATTACATCCTACGAAATAACATATGAACATACCATCCAAGTAACTTTTTTATAAAACTATAAAACACAATTACAATATATTTATGTGTCAAAGTTAGTTCATATTTGGTCACCCACAAAGTGTGTCCCCATGGGAATTTTTTACATTGTAAACTAATATGAATAATTGGTTATATAATTTTAATAAAATATGATACTCTAGTAATGAAGCAATTATAATCAAGATAAAACGGGGAATGTGGTTATATCCATATATAAAATCTATCTATATACCTATTTCTAGCACCCACATTCCATTCTAGCAAAATTGTTTCATACATTTTTTTCAATGAAATTATAGGGCCATGGAAAATGATGCATGCTAATCCCCTAGATACTTATCAATCCTTATCATCTCTATAGGTATAGACCATCTTGATTGATGAATACATAACATTTCATTCATCAAGTAGATTAATATATAAAATGCCCGTCATCCGAGTAGAATACTACACCATTTGTGCTTTCTAATAATGGAAATACATTTTACTAATCTATCTCAATTAAGACCCTATATTTCATACTCATGTAATTAGAGGTAAAATCACATATATGTTTATCTCCAACCAGTGTAATGATTAACAACATTGTAATGAAACATGTATTTATAAAATTTTACCATATCATATATATAAATATTTATTAATACGATATTATTATTATGTTAATTACGAAAATATTTTTTATAGAGTACTCAACAGAGAATAATGAATTTCATTGAAATCTTATTTGGAACACAACATTGAGTTACACCAAAAAAAATAATATAATTATTATATTAAACGGTAGTTAACACATAGCCGTTGTAATGATGGGAATGAAAACAACTAACTAAATTATGAATACACATGCTTCTTAAATGTATTTACATTTATCCAATAAATTTTAGGGGCTTAAAATGAGAATGAATCTGATTCTCATCATGAAATACTCTAATATTCATTAAATGGTTGATTTGCCGTGTTTTGATGGAGAACTCTTTTCAAATCTAGTTTTTGTCACATTTATAGTTTAAATTTGACAAAATAGGCTTATTATTTAAAATATGGACATGCAAATTTGCTTTGGAGAAAATTTTGGTATTTTTTCTCATAAAGTTCATTTTTTAATGAATAGTGAAGATTACTGCATTTTAATTCAAAACATTCTTTTCATCCAATTTATTTATATGATTATATTTTCCTTTTAAATTGTTTTAGAGTGTAATTAGATTATATTATAATAATTTAATCCAACTTTTGTCATTGAAATTAATTTCAATTTGTAAATGGACATAAAAACATGTCAATCCTCTGGTAGTTTTTACTTCTTAAAATACATTTTATTGTGGTTTTGACAACAAAAATTAATTTAAAATTAATTTCTCAACTTTTGTGTTTTGAATTTTGAAAAATGGATTCCATATTTTGAATCAGGTTTTACAAATTGTGTAAATCAATAAATTTTATTTTTTGACATTATGAATTGTAACTTCAGTAAATATTTTATTTACTATGGTTAAAGGGTAAATATTGACAATAATAGTAAAAAATCATATTATAGTAATATTAAATTATCCTAATACAAATCCTAAACATATTTTATGAGATATTTAAAATATTTGGAATCCTTGGGTTGATTTTAGGACCCCATGGAGCCACTTTTGTGTAAAAATGACACTTAATTACTTTTAATTTTTTGTTATGAAAAATAGTACCTAAACATGTTTCTATTAGTAAAACCATTTTTATATGGGGTTATATATGTTATCTTTTAAAATATAAATATAAATTGTATATAATATAATTTTTTTACATAATTTCATTTTATTTACAATTTATTGACATCAAATAAATAAATTTAGTTATGACACAATGGTGATGTAGTGATTACATTATTAACAAAACGTTTCAAATAAATGAGATTATAAAAATTAAAATAAATTTATTTTGTATATTTTTATGCCATAAAATAATATCATGGTTCATTATGACTTGTTATATTTTAATTAATGAAGTTTGTTCGAATTAATTAATTTGTTATGTATTTTCAAAAATTCATGATATGATTAGTATGAAAATTTTCATAAAAGGGTTTTTAAATCAATTAATATTTTCTTAAATGATATAACAGTCCTAAAAATATAATATTCTGTCAACTAAAATATATGATGTCAAAAATGTCATTAATGATCCATTTTTGGGTATCTTGGTTTTTACAGTAACTACAGTAACCATATATTATGAATATAAAAGAAGAAATGGTTAAAGTTAAATATGTTTACTAAGGGTTAAAGGTAAAAGATAATGTTAATTTATGGACCTAAAATTGTCTAAAACAAATTTTCTGAGATTATTTCGACTGATAATCATCTTATTTTATATATATATTATATTTGTGTTATTAAAATTAAAAATCAATTAATAATAAAATAATACTTTCAAAATTTCATAATGTTCCCCTCATGCCTCTTATAAAAATCCACACCTCTAACCATTACTCACACCTCTCAAGACCCCTTTTCTTTTCCATTATCTTCAAAAGTAAGCTCCCACTATTTCTAGATTCCTCTTAGAAGCCTTTAATTGGGAATAATGTAATAAAATAATGCCTTTTAGCTTAAATCCAAAGGAGTTACCTGATTTAAGGTAATGTCTTCTCTCAAGATTCATTCAGTTACTCTCCTTCTCCGACCCATAAACTATATTTATTAAATTATATTATAACAAAAAAAAGTATATTTTGTATAATAGGTTCTTTTATGATAATTATTCGAACTATAATTACACACACCTCCGTCTAATGTTTATAGAATATACTATTTATGTGGACGGTGAAATACTTCCTCACAAGATGATTATTGTTCAATCTTCTCCGACCGCCTCTTATTGTAGAAATTACGATTGAAATAAAATAATATATGATAATTATGATATTTATTTTCTATCTATTATTCTTTAATTATCATTTATAATAGTTAATTTTAGTCTTTATGTTGTATAAATATGATAATTTTATTTGAGGAAGTGCAGACTACCGCCCCCACAAAGTCATATGACTCATTCATACTACACATAGAACTTATAAAGGAAGAAATTAATTAACTTATGTATCTTATATAACATAGATATTATACCGTAACTATAATATACTATTGTATCATTTATTTTTCATTTCTTTAAATAAGAAAAAGAAATGAAAGTAGAGTTCATTCGTACGTATAACTTACCATCTCCATGAACGATGCATTTAATTTATTATATCAAAATGATATAGACTATTATAAGTACATATATATTGAATATATGATTTATATGATATATCAATCATGAATAACCTTATGTAGACAATGTAATTTTGAACAAATGGACAATTTTTAATTATAACAAGTTTATTTTTTACTCATGTACCAAACATCGAAAAAACAACCGATATGAACATGAATATATATAGGATTGTTATAGTGAGGAAATAAGTGATGTAAAAAGAATTATAAACCAGAATCATTTCTAAATCTAGCATAAATTAATGTATGTTTATTATTCAGAAATAGCAAGGAACATACGAGACAAGTCAAACTTGAGGTAAGGGATTTCTTCTATATCTCCTTTCATTAAGGAATATCTTGATGTTATTCACATTTATTATCCTATAAGGTGTATATTCCAACATTTTGAATAGTTATATAATGAGTTAGTATATAATCATGATATTTTATGTTTTTTTAATGTTATTCCCTAATTAATTTTATTCACGTGTTTGTCATGTGGTAAGGGACTTTGACTCAATATCTTTTCATTAAAGAATGTTTTTATAATATACACCTCCTTCTTTTACATGGTGTATAATAAACCCATTTAAATTTTACTTTTATTCAAAACCAATCTTTATGTACAATGATTTTTACCAAAGGATAAAAGGATTATTTTTACAGTATTGCAGTGACAACGAATTGTTTTTCACCATAACTGTTACCTAATATTTGGCTTCTTCTATAAGTCATAATGTTTTTAAAAGGAAAAAAGAAATCTGTTATTCCATTTTTGTGTATTTTGGTATTGAAAAATGTTTTAAAAGTGGATTTACTATTACAATATCTTGAAATTAATTTTTTTGATTGTAAATGAAATTTTATGATTTAAATGTATATATTTGAAATATTTTATGTGTAATGATTATATAATGGTACATGGACATTTGATGTGTGGTTACATGATAAACCAAATGATTAGTGGTTCCATGATAAGCCAAATATTGGTGGTTATATTATAACCTCCAATGCATTGGGTATGGAAGTCGACCGTATGACTATTCCTTTTATAAGAATGATTTGTGGAAGTTGACAATATGGTAATTCTATTTATGTATGATTATGTCCCATGATTACATTTTATATTCTATATGTTGCATTATATGGGTTTATGGTAATATTTTAGTTACAAAAAAGGGTAATCAATGAGCTTATATTTAGTGATGTTTTTTCTTCCTCTTTATGGTAAAAGTATAACTTTATAATAACGTATTCATGGTTTTCGTGTTATTAAATGACTAATATGTTTCTTTCATTATGCATCCCTTACTAAATAGTTTATGCTCATCCCATGTTTTGAAATGTTTCTTCACATGAAATAAGGAAAAACAGAGTCATGTATGAGATCAAGGAAAATTTATGCTCTTATAAATGAAATGCTTTCAGGTTTTGTTTTAAAGGGTTTTTTTCTTAATGAAAAAATGGATAGTGATTTGAAGTGTATACATGTAATATTCAATATGTTATGTATAAGTTATGAAAAACATCTCTAAAGCTCTAAACGTGAAAAGATCATCAATGTGAATTATTAACATAATTAAATATTATGTAATGTTTAATAATGGGGCTTATATTTGGTATCATAGGTCAGTTTAGATAACTTTAGATGTTAGGGTGTTATATGGGCGTGGGTAAAGGATCCTATATAACAAAGAGGGTGATTATCTTTTGGAATCTTTTTGAGGGTTATGGTAAAATAGGTTGTTTGTATAAATACATAAACAATGGAGATATAAAGAGGTTTATAGATTAGAGTAATATAAATGTTTTTATATTTTCATTGACCAATAAATGATTATTTTTTAATTATAATATTTTGTTTCATCATTATGTGTTAATTATTTTTAGCACATTAAGGATCATTTGAAAAGATGGAAGGAAAGGGACCTTGTACAATTTTCTTATCCTAGCCCGATGATTTGGTCATCACTATTATGGAAAAAGCATGTTAGAATGATTTTGAAATCTTCTTGATTATTCTTATTACATACAAGAAATTGTTTGAGCGATCCAAAACATACTCAATATTGAAATAGTTTTATGGTTCATGGTATAATTTTCATATGATTTTAAGATCACAACTTTTCCAATTCTTTCAAAAAGTGAAATTATAGAAGTGGAGAGATTGTTTACTTTTTAAAAGTATGACAACATGATGAAAGAGAAAGGGAACATCCTAAAGATCATGATATGCAGATTCAAGTTTTGATTTTGTTACATTTACATTAAGAATGAACCATCATTGGATTAGATTTATAAATCATGACGATATTAGATTTACATGAATGATGTAGTAATAAATAAGGTGGAAATACATAGTTATAGGATTATGCAGAGTGTTGAATGAGTAAGAAGTCTACATATAAGGAATTCAGAAGTTATAGTGGGTTGTAAGAAGTGGAAATCTATAATAGTATTAATCATTTTTTGGTGATGGAATTAATTTGGGAATACTTTTTCTAGTATGTGTAACCCTGATGTTTGATATGTGAAAATGCAATTCATTAAATAATTGCCTTTTATTGTGTGGACATAATGGACAACCAAAGGGGTTCATATGACCATTTGTTCGGTGATTAATGGTTATTACATTTTGGGATGAAAAAAGAAAGGTATTAGAAAACCATTGAGGATAAATCATTTTATGTTAATTTTTGGGGAAATTATCTTATTTTTTAGAATGTTATAATAATGATATAGTTTTAGAAAAGGAAAAATCGTATGATTGGTGACAAACCGTCACATCTGGAATGCCCGCTGGAATCAAACCCACAACTGAAGGGCAACAAGGGCACATCGCCTACCACTGGCGTACATGAAGTCAATGGTTAGTGTGAATTATTTTTTATTGTTAAATGATTTTTGGGATCCAGAATAAGTTTATTTCTGAAATTATATTTTTTCAAATGTATATCATTAGTATAGGAAAATTATTTTATGATTAAATGATAAATTTTTTTTAGAATATGTTCTCTCTTTTGGAAACATTATATTTCCATGGAAAATATAATACTATGATATTTAATTTGTGGAGTAATGGTTGAAATATTATTTTGGAAGAATCTATGTTTTTATTTTTGAAATATAGAGATTTTGATTATTTATGGAAATGATTAACCTTTCATGAATATGTGATTAGGTTAATTACTTTTCATTATGAGACATTAAGAATAGTGTTTGTTATTTGGAGATAAATGTTAAGATTTATCATGGATGTCAATGTTATCAAATCCTTCTGAAATTTGGGCCTCAATCTGAGTTGGATTTTTTTGAGGAATTTTAAGGACAGTTTCATATTGAATGGTCTTTGTTTAACATAGGGTAATTTTTGTTCAATTTTGGAGAATAAGAGTAGTATTTATTTTTATAAAGGATTATTCTTTTTTGGGGGATTATCTAATCTTGTACTATCCATTTTGGTTTTGGTTAATGTATAATGACAGGGGAAATATATAGTTTATCTTTTTTTAGATTATTTGATTATCTAAAAGATGATTCTAGTGTTTCAGGTCTTTCTATATCATCTGGAATACTCATCGTTTAGAGAAAAGATGAGTTTGTGGTAAATATTTATTAATGTATGAAACAATATTTTCTGGTAATTTTACTTCCATGTGATCATAGTCAATGTAATAAATAAATTCTTAAAACCTATGAAAATAATATTTAAGAAAAAATGTTGTACATTTGATGTTATCAAAAAACTTTTACCCAACCACAAATTTATGGTATTGTGGTGGTTAACTTTCTGTGATCATGTTCTCCATCAATCTATATTATTATATGAGATTTTTTTTCTCATATCCATGTTTTCCTACATGGAATCATAGTATATGTGTTATCTCAGGTGACCTTTTTTACATATTTTTATTTCTTTTTAAAGTATTAGTTTTGTTTAATCTTTTTACAATGTGTGACAATCAATGAAATTTCCAATCCCAATTTTTAAATTGTGAGGTCACAATTTCCTAAAGTGGGGAAGGATGTAATGACCCATGTATTTTTAGAATAATAATTTGTCATATTTATTGATATTTTGAAATACTATATTGATCTTATGTTAACTAAGAATATTTTTTCGATATCGTACTCAACATGCAATAATGGGTTTCCTTGAAATATTATGTTGCACTCAAATTTGAGTTATACAACAAAATAATATAATAATATTATTATTTTAAATTGTAAATAACGTATAACCATTGTAATGTTTGGAATGAATAAAACCAAAAAAATTATAATTACACATGTTTATTAAATGTTTTTATATTTATCCAATTAATTTTATAGGCTTAAAATAAGGCTGAATCTGATTTTAAGCATTAAAAACTCAAATATTCTTTTAAAAGCCGATTTACCACCTTTTGATAGAGAACACATTGTAAATATAGTTTTTTAACATTTTTATATTTTATTTAACAAAATAAAAAAATTCTTTATAATAGAGACATACAAATATTTTTTGGGTAAATTTTTTGTATTTTGCTGATAAAGTTCATTTTTTAATGAATAGTGAAAAACATTGCATTTTATGTCAAAACTGTCATTTCATATAATTTATTTATATGATTAGATTATCCATTTAAATGGTTATAAAGAGTAATTAGATTCTATTTTTTTATTTAATAAAATTTTGTTCAGTGGAAGTAATTTCACATGGAATTTGGACATAAAAACATGTCTATCTTGTGGTAGTTTTTATTTCTTAAAAACACGTTTTTGGTTTTGACAATGACAATTAATTTTCAATTAATTCATAAAACTATTTTTTTAATTTGGAAAAATGGATTCCATATTTGGAATTAGGAATTCCAAAAATGTGTAATTAGGTAACTTTTTTTGGACATTATGAATAGTAACTCAGAAAATATTTTATTTACCTTGGTTAGAGGGTAAATCTGGTAAATAAGGGTAAAAAATAATATTATAATAGTAATAAATAAATCTAACACATGTCTGAAAAGTATTGGATGAGATATGTCTAACTATGGGAACTCTGGGGTAGATTTTAGGACCCCATGGAGCCATTTGTGTGTGAAAATGACATTTAATTGCTGTGAATTTAAAGGTAAGGAAAATATAACTTAAACATGTATCTATTACTAAAACAACTTTTATATTGGGTTATATAAGTTACATTTTAATCTATAAAGTGTAATTAAAAGTATATAAATATTTACTACATCAGGGTATTTTATATTTAATTTTTAGAGATCATATAAATAAATATATTTTTGACACAATGATGATGTTGTGATTACCTAATTAATGAACATTTTAAATAAATGAGATTAGAAAAATTAAGATTTATTTATTTTGACTCTTTTTTTTGAATGAAACTAATATTATGGATTATTATTTATCTTTATCTTGGAATTAATTACATTTTTTTCGAATTAATCATGTTTTTATGGATTTTTAAAAAGTCATGATATAAATAGTACAAAAATTGACATAAATGAGATTTTATGTCAATTAATATTTTACTAAATGATATAATAGTCATAAAATTATAATATATAGACAACTGAAAAATAATTATGTTAAAACATTCATTAATCACCCATTTTTTGGTCTCTGGGAATTTTATAGTGACTATGGTAACCATATATTATGAATATACAAGAAGACATCGTAAAAGTAAAATAAGTTTTGTAAGAGATAAAGCTCAAAGTTAAGGTTATATTTCTGACCTAAACTTTTCTAAAAACCACTTTATGAGAATATTTTCCCCCTTAATAATATTATATTTGAAATATATCACTTTGAGGATATTAAAATTCTAAAATCAATAAATAATAAAACAATAGTTTTAAACTTTCCTATTGTGCCCCTCCTACTTCTTTTAAAATGACACCACCTCTGACTCATACTAACATCTCTCAAGCCCACATGGATCATTGAAAATCTACCAAAATAAGCTCCAAACATTCATATATTCCTCCTAGAATTATTACATTTGGTGGAAGGCAATTAAAGAAAGACTTTTAGCTTAAATAAAAAGAAGTTACCCGATTTGAGGTAATGTCTTCTCTCAAGATTCTTATTTATTTTCCTTATCCAACACCCTAAAATCTATTTATTAAATTATTTTATAACCAATATAGTATCTTAAATATTCTAGGTTGTTGTTATGATATGTATTAGACCTAAAATTACACACACATCCTTATAATGGGTATAGAGCATATAGTTTCCAGGGATGGAAAACTACTGCCCCACAAAACGATGATTGTTAAATATTCTCCTACCACCACTTATGATGTCCATTTTGATGGATCCGAAATTATATATGATATATATGATATTTTTTTACCTATAAAATTATTTAATTCTAATTTAGAACATACATTTATGCATTTAATGTTGTATAAATAAGATAATTTCATTTGAGGAAGTGCGGACTACCATCCCCACAATGTGATATGACTCGTTCATGCTATACATGGAATGTATAAAGGAATAAATTAATGAAATTATGTAACATATATATCATATATATCATATTTTTATTATAATATACCTATGTATCATTTAGTTTTCATTCATTCAAAAAAAATGAAATTAGTGTTCATGCGTACGTACGACTTAAGGTCTCCATGAGCGATGCATTTCATTTCTTATATTAAAATGTTGTAGAATATTTTGAATACATATTTATGGGATTTATATGATGTATATGAAATATAAATCTTGCATATCAATATGAAGATAATGTACTTTTTACCACAAGGACAATTTGTAATTATAACAATTTCTTTTTTGACTCAAGTACCGAACATCGAAAAAATGACTAATATGAACTTGAATAATTATCTGATAGTTATAGAAATGTAATAAGTGATATAAAAGAAATAATAAAATTAAAAATTGTTCATATTAAATTAGAAATTAAATTAAGTTTATTATTCTCAAAGTACAAGGAACGTATGAGAAAAGTCAGACTCGAGGTAAGTCATTTCATCCCATTCTATTATCATTGAGGCATATCTTGATGTTATTTACCTTTATTATCCTATAATGTGTGTATGAAAAACATTTGACTCATTATATCCTGAATTAGTATATTCTCATGATATTTTATGTTTTTTAATGTTATTCCTTAATGATTTGTATTCAGGTTTTTCCCATGTGGTAAGGGACTTTTTCTCAATATCCTTTCATTGAAGAATGTTTTGATAATATACACCTCACTGTTTTAAAAGATTTATATTAAACCCCATTTATTTTAACTTTTATTCAAAAGTAATATTTTTCTAGGAAGTGTTTTACTAAACAAAAAAGAATGTTTATAATGTATTGCTTCAACAATGGATTTTCGGCCGCTGTAACTGTTATATGATATTTGGCTTCTTCAATAAGCCATAATGTTTTTAAAAGGAAGAAGAAACCACTTATTCCTTTAATGGGTATTTTGGTATTGAAATATTTTTTAAAAGTGAATTAACTATTTCAATATCTTGAAATTATATCTTGTGATTGCAAAGGAAATATTAAGATTGAAATGTTGGTATTTGAAATATTTTATGTGTGATATTTATATAATGGTACATGGAAATTTGCTGGGTGATTATATGATAAACCAAATTCCAGGTAGTTCCGAGATAAAGCACGTATGGGTAGTTACATTATAACCTCCATTGCATTGGGAATATAATTTGAACACATTTTTATTCCATTTTTACGAATTATTTTTCGATGTCGACAATATAGTTATTCCATTTAAGTATGATTATGTCCTAGGTATACCTTTTATATGTTAAATGTATATTTTTATTGGTTTTATGGTAATATTTTGGTTAAAAGGGGAGGATTTTCAATGAGCATATATTTATTAAAGTGATTTTTCTATTTATTTATTTTTAAAAGTATTAATTTATAATAACGTATTAATGGTTTTCATATAATTTAATTAATAAGAGTTTTCTATCTTTATATAAGGCCCCAGCCTTAAACATTACTTAATATTGAGTTATTACAGGATTACACATTGAGGATCATTTCAGGTTTAGAGTTTTAGAGAATTAGATCATAAATCATGCATTACATTCCACATTTATACAAACTGGTTACATAAAAGTTAGTATTCATTTTTTCCCACCAACGGAAATATATTTAAAAAAATGGATTCCTTCATGACACTTCTTTGACCCTATCATCACATCATGTACCTTTCCCTTGACCTGTGAAAAACATTTCAAAAACATGTGATGAGCATAAAAAGCTCAGTAAGGGATATAAAAGTACGAAATGAAAACATTAGTCCATGTATGAAATCATAATTTACTCATAAAACATAAGCATTTTAACATACCTCATCAAATAATGAATAAATCATAGAAATCATAAGACATAAAGGTAACTTGAGGCATTCATAACATTCTTACGTATAGAGTAACCCTCATGGTTACATTTGGAAGACCCATCACAGTATATTCCTTAAATCTCAGCGGAGAAACCTTAACGTTTAACCCATTCACGTTACCCAATGCATTAGAGAGAAATATCGGGCTCACCCTCCATTAGTTTAACACGGAACCATCCGTCTTCATAACAATGCCCAAGAACCATAACATAACCGTATCACATAAAACATGCATAAAGGAAACATAAAATTTCCACTTTTCAATCACAAGATATCAATACAACACATTGATATAAAAAAATTATAAAAACCACTTGCAATACCAAAAGAAAAGAAAAGTAAAACATGGTATTTATTTTTCATTCAAAAAAAGTTATGGCTTGCAGAGGAATCCAAAACTCAATAATGGAAATGGCAGTGGAGAAGTCGTTTTCACCGCATACGTATGACAAAAACATTCCCTTTTGTCATTTATTAAAACATTTCATATAAAAAATACTCCTTTGGAATAAACTTAAAAGTCAAACGGGTCTATACACCATATAAAATAAAGTTGTGTATCAAACAAAATATTCCTCAATGCAAGGAGATTGAGACGAAGTCCCATACCTCGGGCCCGACTTAACTCGACCGTTATTTAACGTCCTGAATAATAAACTTGAGTTAATTTCAACTTGCTTAAGAACCTCTTTCAAGTTCATTATTCCTTTGATATCACTTATTACCATGTTATGAACACTATTTAATTATTTATGTTAATAATGGTCGTTTCGTCGATCATTGGTACTTGAGTAAAAATAAACTCTTTATAATTACAAGTTGTTCATGTGGTAAAATATCCATTATATATAGAATTAAATTCATGATATAGATATCATATATATCATATGTATCCATTATATACATGCATTTATAATATTACGTAACATTTATAGGTAAGAAATGAAATACACCGTTCATGGAGACGGTAAGCCGTACGTACGCATGAACACTACTTTCATTTCTACTTCATATTTTATGGAATGTAATCATAATGATATAAAGGTATAATATAATTCCAGTATAATATAATATATAATATCATTAAATACATCCTTTATACATTCCACATATGGCATTAACAAATCAAATCACATTGAGGGGGTGGTAGTCCGGACTTTAAAAAATGAAGATATCACATTTACCCATAACGGAAACCATAAAGGTATGCGATAAATGAAAAATAAAGAAGCATAAATAAATCATAAACATAAAATATATCATATATAAATATAGTGACATCTTAATGGACAACTTTTAAGGTGTTATAAGAATATTGAACACTCATCGTTTCAAGAGGCAGAACTTCACCATCCACGGAAACAGTATGTTCTTTAACCATTATATGTAGGTGTGTGTAAGTGTAGATTGAATCCATTTTATAAAAAAATACTAGTATATTGAAGATACGGTTGTTGTTACAAAATAAATGAATAAAAAGAGTTTAGGGGGTTGGAGAAGCAAAATAAAACAAAAGAACACATGTGAAGACATTACCTTTAAATCGGTTAACTCCCTTTGGTTTGAACCAAAACGGTTTCTTGAAGATCTTCCTGCCTACGGTAAGGCTTCACGGATGAGGAGAGATATGTGGAGGGACAAAATTAGCAGATCTTGGCCGAGCCAAAGGCATGAGAGGAGTGGGTAAAGAGGTAGAGGTGGGCGCCTTTTATAAGAGGAGAGGAGGGGCACTGTTGGAAAGGTATAAAACGATACCTTATTTTCAAATGCGTTTTGGATTTTAAAGGTCCCACATTGATGTATTTCGAGTATAATTTGTTAAGGGTTCGAAATATACTCATCCTATATGTCTTCGACAAGTTTCAGTCTTAGATTTTACATTATCTTTTCATTTTATTTAAATCCTTCATTAATGAGGTAATCACTAGATCATCATGATGTCATAAATAATTTAATTTATATAATGTATAAAAAAACACTCTGATGTAGGAAATATTTTTATCTTTCCAATGACTATTTATAGTCCAATAGATAATTTATGTAGATAAAATTAAAAATGTTTTACTCGGGTGATTCATTCTTTGTTATATTTACTTTCATTAAAAAATAAAAAGATAAAAATTCATTATCACAGAAAAGTAATTCCATGGGGTTCCCAAGTTTGGAACAAGGCATACCATGATCGGAAATGATACAACCAGTAGTATTAGGACACATGTTTTTGTCATTTTTTATTATTATGATATTATTTTATTATCCTTAACTACCAGATTACTAATTAATCAAGATAATTAACGATAATTACAGTCGTTACTATTATCAATGTCCAAAAATAAAAGAGTCTTGATTACATAATTTGGACCTTATGATTCCAAATATTTAATCTATTTTATAAAATTCCAAACATATAAATTGCAATAATTAATTTAAAAATAATTTCCATTGTCAAAACAAATAGCAGGTTTTTTTAAAACAATATCTATGAAAATCGTGGCATTATTGTTTTCCCAATTCCAAAGTGAAATTAATTATAATGACCACTATTGTATTAAATGGTAAAAATATATTCTATTTACACATTAAAACCAATTAAAAAGATAATCTAACCATATAATTAAATTATATGAAAAAGCCGTTTTGATGTAAAATGCAGTATTTTTCCCTATTCATTAAAAAATGAACATTGTCAGAAAATACCCAAAAATTATCCAATGTAAATTTCAATGTCCCAATCATAAATAATAATTTAATTTTCACAAATAGAGCTTAAAAAAATGTCAAAATATATATTTAAAAATGGTTTTCCATCAAAAGGCGGTAAAACAATCTTTTAAAAATATTAGTGTATTCCATGCTTGAGATTGGATTTATTCTCGTTTTAAGCCTCTAAAACACTATATAATTCATAAATAGCCATAGATAAGAATATATATTTTTAATTACTTACTTGGGATGTTATATAATTCCCCACTTTAGAAAATTGTGTCCCCGCAATTTATTTACTTATCGAATAAGTGGGGGTATTTATCCCTCATTGCATTTTGAGATTCACATGTTGCCTCTTCACTAATGTGGTTTTTACACAAAACCATTACTTGATGAATCACCTTATTCCACAACACTTTCTCCCTATGGTAAAGAATCTGGACCGGTTGTTCCTCATAAGATAGATTCTCTTCCAACTGAACTACCTATGGACTCATAACATGAGATGAATCTGGAATGTACTTCCTTAACATTGAAACATGAAAAACATTGTGTACCTGAGATAAACTCGGAGTTAAAGCCACTCGTTATGCAACTGATCCAAATATCTCTAGAATTCCATATGGTCCAATGAACATTGGACCCAGCTTTCTTTTCTTACCAAATCACATCACACTTCTCAATGGTGAAACTTTTAGAAAAACATGATCACCTACCTCAAAAGAGAGATCCTTCCTCCTATTGTCCGATTAACTTTTCTGCCTGATATGAGCTGTTCTCATGTGTTTCTGTATCTGTTGAACTTTTTCTGAAAACTCTTCTACCAATTCCGGTCCAATCAACTTCATTTCACCCACTTCATCCCAGAAAGCTAGAGTTCGACACCGCTACCCATATAATGCCTCAAATGGTGCCATATGTATACTAGAATGAAAATTGTTATTATAAGAAAAGTCAACCAAAGAAAGATATTGGTCCAAAATCTCCTGATAATCCATTGAACAAGCACGTAGAATATCCCCCAATGTCTTAATCGTTCGTGTGTACTGCCCATCTGATTGAGGTTGAAAATCTGTACTAAAATTTAATTCAGTACCCAACGACTTCTGAAGGCCTCTCCAAAAGTTAGAAGTAAACCTGGGATCACGATCAGATAAATTGGAGAGAGGAACTCCATGTAACCTGACTATCTCTTTAAGATTCAAATGGGAAATTTGATCGAGGGAAAAACTATCTCGTATAGCAAGGAGATGAGATGATTTAGTCAAGAAATCAACAATAACCCAGAGTCCATTATTACCTCGAGGTGTCTTCGGAAATCCCACAACGAAGTCCATGGATATATTCTCCCATTTCCACTCTGGTACTGGTAAAGGCCAAAGCATCCCTTTCGATAACTGCAGCTCTGCTTTTACCTGTTGATCAGTCAAACACTTCACAGTAAAATCAGGAATATCCTTTTTCATTCCATCCCACCAGTAATACTCTCAATGATCTCTATACATATTAGTATTTCCTGGATGAACTGAAAACAGAGAACTATGAGATTCACATTCTCTTCAACTGTGAATCACAAGGCACACACAATATCTTCCCAAATCTCAAAACACAATCATTATCAATGTTGAATTCAGGAAACTTACTCTTCTGAAATAGCTATACCTTTTTCTGCAACTCACTATCATGCTTCTGTGCTTGCTTAATCTTGTCTGATATAGAAGATTTCACTGACACCTGAAACAAAATAGAAGGACATCTTTCACCAACATCTTATATGACAAAGTTCATCAAATCCTTAACCAAAGGATCACGTTCCAAACACAACATTGTTAATGAAGCATTACTTTTTTGACTCAAAGCATCAACCACTTTATTTTCTTTCCCCACATGTTAATGAATTATACAATCATAATCCTTGATTAACTCTAGCCATCTCCTCTGTCTCATGTTAAATTATTTCTGAGTGAATATATACATTAAACTTTTGTAATCGGTATATATTTCAAACTTTACTCCATACAAATGATGCCTCTAAATTTTTAAAGAAAAAACAATAGCAGCTAATTCCAAATCATGTGTAGGGTAATTTAATTCATGAGTTTTCTACTGTCGTGAAGCATAAGCAATTACCTAATCATTCTGCATTAGTATGCAACCAAGTCCTTTCAATGAAGCATCACTGTAGATAACAAAATCCCCATTCCTAGAAGGTAGTGCCAAAACTGGAGCATTCACCAATCTTCTTTTCAATTTCTGAAAACAATCATCACATTATTTTGTCTAGATAAACATAACACCCTTCCAATTTATCTTAGTCATTAGACTAGATAACCATGAAAAATTTCTAACAAACCTTCGGTAATAGCCTGCCAAACCATGAAAACTACCAATCTCGGTTACATTTGTGGGTCTTGTCCATTCTTCAACAACCTTAGTTTTTGTAGGATCCACAGTTATTCCATCTTTATAAACAATATGACCAAGGAAAGAAATTTGTTGCAACCAAAACTCACACTTTCTGAATTCCCCATACAATTTCTTTTCTTTTAAGGTATTCAAAATAACCCTTAAATGCCTTTCATACACCTCTTTACTTTTAGAAAACACCAAAATATCATCAATGAAAACAACCAGAAACATATCCAAGAACACATTGAAAATTCTATTCATAAGGTCCATGAATACAACATGTGCATTGGTTAGCCCAAAAGGCATTACTACAAATTCATAATGGACATATCATATACGAAACTCGGTCTTCGGAACATATGCTTCCTTTACCTTCAACTGATGGTACCCCGATCTTATGTCAATCTTTTAAAAATACTGAGCTCCCTGGAGCTGATCAAACAAATCATCGATATGAGGAAAATGATATTTGTTCTTAACAGTGATGTTATTCAAGGATCTTTAATCAATGAAAAGTCTCATAGAACCATATTTCTTTTTAACAAATAAAACAGGGGAACCACATGGTGATGTACTAGGTCGAATGAAACCTTTCTCTAATAAATCTTTCAATTTCTCCTTCAACTCTAAAAGTTAAATTTTAGCCATTCGATAAGGGGGTTTTGAAATTGGCTTAGCATTAGGAACTAAGTCAACAGTAAACTCAACTTCACGATCTAGTATTAATCTAGGAAACTCATCAAGAAAAACATAAGGATACTCATTTAGCACATGAACATCATTAATATGAACAGTTCCCTTGTTTTCAACCATATGTGCAAGGTAACATTGATTTCCATCTTTTACAAGTTTCTCAATCTCTTGATATGTTATCAACAGTAAGGGTTCATTCTTGTACACAAAATGAAAGTCTTTCTGAAAAGAAACTTCTTCAGCTCTACAGTAAATCTTAGCATGGTAAATAGAGAGCCAATCCATACCCAGGATAACATCAAACTCTACTAGAGGTAAAACAATAGGGTTTGCAAGTAGGTTCTTTCCAGGGATATGGATAAAAAGATTCTTATAAATTCTTTTTTTCCTCAACATTTCCCCCAAGTGTTTTTACCACAGGTTCAGGACTCATTTCTTGAGATGTTATTCCCATTTTACTAGAAATATTTTCAGAGATGAAAGAATGTGTAGACCCTGAATCAAACAACACACTGGAATAATCTGACAAAACAAACAATGAACCTGATACCACTTCATTTGATGGCCCAACATCTGCTGAAGTAGTTATAATGGATTTCACCACCCCTTTCTGCTTGTAGTCTAACTGCTTCCCATCACTCGAGCTCTTTGTTGGACACTCGTTTTCATAGTGACCCATCTCATTGCACTTAAAACATTTCACTAACTGTAAATCAAAATTGTTCTTAATATCACCCTGCTCTTTTTCAGTGCAATCACGAGCCTAATGTCCCATATTACAACATCGGTAGCACTTTTCAGAATACATAAGTCATTCCCCAACATGACTTTTACCACATATATCACAGACTGGAAACTTAGATTTCTTATCATCAGACCTTTTTCAAGAATTCTTCCCTTTCTCCTACCACCTCAGTCTCTTCTTCTGCTGGTTGTTATAGAACACTTGATCATCGGAAAACTCCACTTCCACCTTCTCAGCACATCGAACAAGCTTTTAATGAATTTCGAACTCATGGGAATCCAATGCCCTTCGATATTTTGGCTTAATCCTTAGTAAAAATGATTGATTTTACTATCAAGGTCTCAGATAAAATTTAGAGCATACCTTGCCAATCGAGTGAACCTCTCTTCATAAGCATCCACTGAGTCGTCCTATTTCCTCAATTCCAAGAATTTTTTTCCATCCTAAGTTGAACAAACTTAGGAAAATACTTCTCATGAAACATACCTTTGATTTCATCCCAATCGAGAGAATCAATCTCATCAGCGTCCCTGATATTTTTACCCATCGACCATCACTGATCTGCTTCACCCTCCAAATGGTAAATTTCAAGACTAACCTTTTGATTATATGAACACCCCATGACATTGATAATATTCTCCAGTGCTTTAATACACCTTTCAGCTAGCACAAGGACAGATGATCCTCTGAATGATGGGGGATGTTGCCTCATGAAATGTTCCTCCACTGACATGTTCTTATGCGGTTGATCTGGCTGATCTTGTGCATGGATACCACCACTATTTATCTTTTCAGTCAACTATGCCATTACCACAACAAATTGTTCAGTTCCAATTCCGACCATCTCAGGATGCTGATTCAGAAGGTCATTTCCTTCTGTATGCCTTCCTAGCACTACTTCCCTATTTCCTCTGCGGAAAACCATTCTGAACAAACATGTCTTAGATGAAGAAACATGGTAATCTTAAAATGCTATATCATTTCAATTTGACCATAAAAAAATATTTTTGGATAATCATTTAATAGAATTTTAACTCCTAAAGTTATCTAAACTGACCTCTGATACCAACTATAAGTCCCCAGCCATAAACATAACTTAATCTTGAGTTATTACAAGATTATACATTGAGGATCTTTTCCGGATTAGAGTTTTAGAGAATTAGATCATAAATAATGCATTACATTCCACATTTAAACAAAGTGGTTATATTAAAGATAGTATTCATTTTTTACCATCAATGGAAACATATTTAAAACAAAAAAAGGATTCTTTCATGACACTTCCTTGACCCTATCATCACATCATGTTCCTTTCCCTTGACCTGTGAAAAACATTTCAAAAACTTGGGATGATCATAAAAAGATCAGTAAGGGATATAAAAGTACGAAATGAAAACATTAGTCCATGTATGAAATCATACATTACTCATAAAACATAATCATTTTAACATACCTCAAAAAATCATGAATAAATCATAGAAATCATAAGAAATAAAGGTAACTAGTGGCATTGATAACATTCTTACGTAGGGAGTAACCCTCATGGTTATATTTGGAATACCCATCATACTATATTCCATAAATCTCTTCGGAGAAACCTTAACATGTAACCCCTTCACATTATCCAATGCATTGGAGAATATATATCGAGCTCACCTGCCCTTAGTTTATCACGGAACCACCCATCTTCATAATAATTCCCAAGAACTATAACATGATCGTATCACATAAAACATTCATAAAGGAAACATAACATTTCCACATTTCAATCACAAGATATCAATACAACACATTGATATAAAAACATTATGAAAACCATTTTCAATACCAAAAAAAAAGAAAAGTAAAAAATTGTATTTATTTTTCATTCAAAAAATGTTATGGCTTGTAGAGGTAGCCAAAAATCAGTAATGGAAACGATGGTGGAGAATTCATTATCGTCGCATACGTACGAAAAAAACATTCCCTTTGGTCATTTAGTAAAACACTTTGTATAAAAGAGATTCCTTTTGAGTAAATGTAAAAGTCAAAGGGGTTTATACACCATATAAAAGAAAGTTGTGTATAAAACAAAATATGACTCACTGAAATGAGTTTGAGACAAAGTCCCATACCTCGGGTCCGACTTGACTCGATCGTTCTTTAACATCCTGAATAATAAATGTCAGTTAATTTATACTTTCTTAAGAACCGTTTTCAGGTTCATTATTCCGTTTATATCACTTATTACCATGTTATGAACACTATGTAATTATTTAAGTTAATAATGGTCATTTTGTTGATCATTGGTACTTGAGTCAAAAATAAACTCTTTATAATTACAAGTTGTTCCTGTGGTAAAATATCGATTATATCTAGAATTATATTCATGATTTAGATATCAGATATAACATATGTATCCAGTATATACATTCATTTATAATATTACATAACATTTAGTGGCATGAAATGAAATGCACCATTCATGGAGACGGTAAGCCGTACGTACGCATGAACACTACTTTCATTTCTATTTCGTATTTTATGTAATGGAATCATAATGATATAAAGGTATATAATAATTCCGGTATAATATCATATATAATATCATTAACTCCATCCTTTATATGTTAACGAATCAAATCACTTTGAGGGGGCGGTAGTCCACACTTCCAAAAATGAAGATATCACGTTTACCCATAATGGAAACCATAAAGGTATGACATAAATGAAAAAAACATAAGATTAAGGAAAAAATAAACATATTATATATCATATATAATTATAGTGACAACTTAATGGACACCTTTGAAGGTGTTATAAGAATATTGAACACTCATCGTTTCATGAGGGAGAAATTTTCCATCCACGGAAACAATATGTTCTTTAACCATTAGATGTTGGTGTGTGTAAGTGTATCTTGAATCCTTATTATAAAAACATCCAATTATATTTAGGATACTGGTGTTGTTATAAATGAAATGAATAAAAGGAGTTTAGGGGGTTGGAGAAGAAAAATAAAACAAAATAACCCAAGTGAAGACATTACCTTTAAATCGGGTAACTCCCTTTGGTTTGTACCAAAAGGGTTTCTTGAAGAGAAACCAGCCTAAGGTAAGGCTTCTAGGATGAGGAGAAGGATGTGGAGAGACAAAATGAGCAGAGATTGGCCGAGACAAAGGCTTGATAGGCGTGGGTAAGGAGGTAGAGGTGGGGGCCTTTTACAAGAGGAGAGGAGGGGCACTCTTGGAAAGGTATAAAATGTTACTTTATTTTCAGATGTGTTTCGGATTTAAAGGTCACAAATTGATGTATTTCTAGTTTAAGGTGATAAGGGTTCGAAATATACTCATCCAATAGTACTTTGACAAGTGTATTTTTTATATTTTACATTATCTTTTCATTTTATTTAAATCTTTCATTAATGAGGTAATCGATGTATCATCATGATGTTATAAATAATTTAATTTATATAATGTCTAAAAAAATACTATGATGTAGGAAATATTTTTAGCTTTAGAATGACTTTTTATAGTCTAATATATCATTTATGTAGACAAAATTAAAATTTTTTTACTCAGGTTATACATTCTTTGTTCTATTTACTTTCTTAAAAAAATAAAAATATAAAAAGTCTTTATCACACAAAAGTGATTCCTTGGGGTCCTGAAGTTTGGAACAAGGCATCCCATGGTCGGCCATGAAACAACCAGTAGTATTAGGACACATGTTGGTGTCATTTTTTATTATTATGATATTATTTTATTATTCTTAACTACCTGATTACTAATTAATCAAGATAATTAACGATAATTACCGTTGTTACTATTCACAAAGTCAAAAAACAAAAGAGTCTTTATTACATAATTTGGACCTTATGATTCCAAATATATAATCAATTTTAACAAATTTCAAACACAGAAATTGCAATAATTAATTTAAAAATAATTCCCGTTGTCAAAACAAATAGCGGGGTTTTTTGAAACAATATCCATGAAAATCTTGGAATTAGTTTATACCCAATTCCAAAGTGAAATTAATTATAATGACCACTATTGGATTAAATGGTAAAAGTATATTCTATTTAAACATTATAACCAATTAAAAATATAATCTATCCATATAATTAATTTATATGAAAAAGTAGTTTTGATGTAAAATGCAGTATTTTTCACTATTCATTAAAAAATGAACATTGTCAGAAAAATACAAAAAATTATGCAATGTAAATTTCAATGCCAAAATCATAAATAATAAGTTTATTTTGACAAATAGAGCTTATAAAAGTTTCAAAATATATATTTAAAAATGTTTTTCCATCAGAAAGGGGTAAAACAATCTTTTAAAAATATTAGTGTATTCCATGCTTAAGATTGGATTTATTCTCATCTGAAGCCTCTAAAACACTATCTAATTCATAAATATACCAAGATAAGAATATATATTATTCATTAATTACTTGGTATGTAACAATTTATGTATCCCTTACTGAGAATTTTATGCTCATCCCATGTTTTGTAATTTTTTTTGCAATACATAGAGAAGAATAAAGTCAAATATGTGATAAAGGAAATGTTATGCTATTAAAACATGAAACAGTGTCATGTTTTATTTTAAATATTTTTTGTTTTATAAAAAATGATTAGTGTGTTGAAGTGTCTAATTGTAATATTAAGATATTACGCATATGTGATGACCTAATTATCAAAATATCTAAACCTTAAATGATCCTCAATGTGAATTATTAATGTAATTCAAGATTATAGAATGTTTAATGCTGGGGCCTAATAAAAATACCCAACCACCCTCTTGATTTGTTAATCCTCAAGGAATTCATATCAGAGGTACCATAGTTTATAGGTTCTAATTATAGATATCTCACAAAACTCTGTTAACATTGATTATATATACGAATAATTCAAACCGGGTATACCAACACACATACTGTGTAACACTAGATGTGGTACACATCATGGTCCACCAAATGTATGAATCACTTCTGTCCCATGTGAGTGTGTTTCATTTCTTGATAAGATAATTTAAATCATTTTAACCTCAACATATCATCCTCAACTACAATACTCTCTGATGAACATCTCTTAAGGATAACCCAAATTCATTCTTTCTGTGATAAAATATCAATACATAACATGAAACACGTTTCTGTATATAAATATATGTATCCAATTGGAAGGATTTATAAGATTGAGATTTAATTCTGTATGATACATTTTATATTCATAATATATTTTATATTATTTAAGAAAAAACTATTGTGATCATAACTATATTTGAAAATAATATTAGAATATGTCTACAGGAAATTAATAAGGAAGAAACAATGTAACAATAGAATACCCCACACTACATTTTTTAGAACATAGAAGACTGCACACTAAAATTAGATGGCTGGAATAAACATTCTGCAAAAAAAATCACATAATAATTACCAAAACAAATTACTAAAATATTATATGATAAAATAATAACACTATTTTATTTTGTTCGAACCATATTCCAAATCCATTGGGGGGGGTCAACAATTTAACTTTATTCAAGGAATCATAATACAAGTAAAATTTATTATATACCAATAAAATCATCTATCTAACTAAATATAGTTAAAAATGGTTTGTTCAATTGGCCTTTTTCTTTGAAGATATTCATGAAGAGTATATTCACATATAAATTATCATTGGGGATATATCCTAGATTGGATAATTCACTAATCACATAAATTATCAATTGGTACACTATACATGATTCTGGAACTCTAATAAAAAAATATCATTTTCTATCTAAAAAAATTTATGTATTTCCTTTACTAAAAAACAATATAAAAATATATTTTGTATCCATTATAAGAAAAAATTAATTAGTTTCCTTACCTATTTCCTAAATTTTTCCACATGTTTGAGTGAAGGGGGTCACATCAAGTTTCACCTTCACACTACATTATCTAGTCCACATAACATATTGACATCCCACCTTTGAGAGTCTATAAATCATACCTAACACTCCCAACATCTCTATATAGGATATCATTTGTTAGGGTTCCCAAAATTTACCTTTTTTATTTCATTTTTTTTATTAATTTCTTTTCTGCATAGAAGAGAATAAGGGTATCCAACTTGAGAACCATTTTATAAACTTGACCAATGAGTCCCTCACCAAATTAAGAAATACTTCTTGTATTCCAAAATTGTACGTAGTAGTTTCCTGCCCCCCCCCCCCCATATTTTTGTGATCCTAATATTGTTGGGGCACAACACTACCTAAACACATCATACACTATGCCAACTATTGGAATATCTAAAAATTATAAATCGGTTCTTTAATCTTATATATAACACCATGTATTCTAAAAACATCCATGTGAAGTGATACATTGGTTCAATTTTATAATTCCATCAATGGAATGTCATATTTTTGCTATGTTAATTGTATTTTGTGAATAAAAACATAGAATCCAACCATCTTTCTTGCATGCAATATCTTCTACCAATAACTTTATGAATATGAACTCCTAATGATATTTTTTAAAGCAGTGTACTCTAATTTTATTGTTGATTGTGAAACCACTAGTTAATTCTTAATTATCCATCTCACAACCATTCCATTGAAATTGTACAAGTACCTAGTGGTTCCCTTCTGGGTTTCTACTTTTCCTATGAATTCTATGGTAGAAAACCCCTATAATGAATAATCATTTTGAATAAATGTTATAAGGTTCCATAACCCTTTATGTATAACTTAATTTTATTCATAGAATTAGTATGTTCTCTTTTGTGATTCAACATGTATCTTCTACAAAATTCTACGGCATGTAAAATTAATGGCCATGTGTTGACCACATAATACATCCATATTCTATAAATCAATGAATAGTTAATCATCACCATGACGTCTACCTCAGGTTCCACTCATGGTTCCTTATCCATATAAAATTTTAAATGTTCATCATGGGTGGTAGTTATTGGTTTCTCTACACTTATAATGAATCACTCCAATTTATTTCAAATGTCATCACAATTCCTAAGATAAAATATTGTGGAACCTGAGTCTCTCTCAATATTCTTCTATATCATATATTGAACCAATCCATGATTCTTCATCTGAAATATTACAAGAAATTATTATTTTATCCCAATGATATTTTCCTTTAGTGGAAAAAATAAAATTATAATCATCATAGAGAAGTAGGATGAAAAAACTACCATCATCGCAAACCATATAAAAATAACAAAAAAATTTCATTACACCAGTTGGGCATCTTCTCTTATCATAATTTATTTATGATTTTATTCCATGACCTCAAAACATGGTTCAAAACATAAATGCATCACTTCATATTTCAAAAAACGTCACAGTTCTATTTTTTTAGGAAACCACCTGGTTTCTATATATATTTATATCCTCATTCAATTCCCCATAAAGGAATGTTATATTCATGTCAAAATATTCAAAATAAGTATTATTTTATATATATTAATCTTAATTAATATTTCAATAAATATTATTTATGTATTTGATGAATAATATATATAATATTATTGAATCCTTTGAAATCAATTTACTTGATCAAAATACTATATAAACACAAATTAATAGGAACTAACATTGTATATATATATATTTTATCGTAAAAACTATTATTAGTTTTAAAGAAGAAATAAATTAAATCAAAATTTAAACAAACATCAGAAAGATGGACACAATATGTTCAATCTCAAGTCTAGAATTATTCCTATCCACTTGGTGACCAACCACCATCAAGGTGTTTTTATAAAACAAACTAGATGATTCATAATATGTGTCAGGTTTATACAACAGATTATAACTATCCAGGTCACACACATCCTCTTCCATAGTTATGCGTGAGTTTAAAAATAATCAAGTCCCAAAAGGACCTATACTAGTCTTATCTATAGGAGAAACAAATTAGAATATTTTTTAAGAGGATATCAATCATCTTCCTACATTGTTTAGGAGAGAGTTTGTGCATGGAAAAGTAGTGCATGAACACACACTGCTTAGAATGTAATAAAAAAAGAATTGAGAAATCAAGGTGTATGTAGTTTATAAGTGGTCAGTATATTTCAATGAATCTTGTGACTCCCGAGTTAAATCATAAATGAATTTTGAGGTAGGTTCTTTAAAAATATGCCTCAATACAGAATTTCATAAAATCTTGTTTGTTTGAGGAAGGATATCACAATATGTGACAATGATTTGTATTCATCAGTCGATTTTTTTCCGTACTTTATGCACTATGTGTGTTTAAGATTTTTTATATTTCAGATTCATATTAGTTTACTTCTTCTACCACGGCATCTATTTGATTCTATGCATCTTTCTGTATACCCATGTTACAAGAGCGAGTGTGCTACACTTTTACCAGTAACAGTAGGAAAATATGAATCGACTTCTTCCTTTTACTACATGTTCAGATATTCTTTCTGTCTTTTAAATACAATATTTAAAATATAAAATGGAATTCAATTTTATGAATATAGTCATCAGATTAATGTAACTCAAATACGTAATGTTATAAAAATAATGATGGTGTCTTAGGATCTGGTGGTGTCTTTCTTAATGGTGTCCCACTTAACAGTATGTTGTTTTGGTGGCATGATCTTCGTGGTATATTTCTCTAGTTATATGACAATGGTATTGTCTTATACTTATCCAAATGTCCTCTATGATGGAAGTGTCTCAACTAACTTTGTTTTTCCATGTGGTATATGATCTGACGGTGTCTTAGAATTATTTAACTTCTATGTTGGAGGTATGATAATTATTGGGTGACTTTGAAAGTGCCTCATATAGTGGTATCTCTTACTCACATTTTAATTATAGTGGCATGTCATCTTGAGGGTGAGTCAAATGGCGGTGTATCATACGTTGTAAAATTTTCCATCTATTATTGTGACGGTCTGATGGAGAGATGTCTTAATAGGGTCTCATACATAGATATTTTTATGCTGGAAGTGTGTCATGAAAAATAATTTCTCTCTTAGTGGTTTCTCAATATTAATAACTTTATCACATGTCCTAGAGTATAGATTACATAATGGGAAAACGTGAAATTCATAAGTATTACTGGAATCATGATTTTTTGGCCATTAAACCTGATATGTTATCAATATTCTCCTTTTGATTATCACAAATCATTGCATCAATAGAATATTATAAATGTAAAAACATGTCATTAAAGGTATTACAGATGTTTAAACATGATATCTAAGGTAATGTACAAATCTAAATCATGACTTATCATTACCTATATCTATAAATGGTATGAAATAAAATAATAAGAAAATATGAAGTATCAAAGGTAAGTATCATGAAACAATAGTATCAAAGATAATATGTATAAATAATGTAGAAAACTTATTCCATGAATTTCTTGAAGGAAAATATGGCATAAAAATTATCCATAAAATCATGTATACCATATGAATCCAAATATTCTTTAAAAAATCTCCCCATTTTGGGGTCATCAAAAAGGAAAATATTACTAAAAAAAAGACACTAAATATATACAGAATGACGAGATTAAAATATTTTCATGGTAGAAAATGTAAAACAGACATAATAAGTGGTAATAATGAAATTAAAAATTATGATTACAAATTTATTACAACACATATCCCATAAAATAAATTATATTTTATCACCAAAAAATAAAAATGTTTAGGTTTGGTATAGGGGGATATTGGTTCTTTTCCACTATCCTTGCTTTTCATATACTCCTTATCCGAGGTAATAGGATTATCCCGACGTAGAAGAGATACAATACCAAAGGAGAGTTCAAATCAAATATAGGGATGGTCTTCAATAATAACAACTGACTATATTTTTCCTAAATATTGAGTATGAGACATTTGGAAATGATATAAACATGCAGGAAATGGTGCTAAAGGGTATTAAAAAACTCTAGGCCTAAGAGACAAAATAGGAGTAATAAGAACATATTCCTAAGAAAACACTACTTGTCCATGGACATGATGAAATGACTTCATGTGATTGATGAAATCAATTTTAATTTGGCCACCACTATCCATTACACTTATGATATTATATTTTTCATCCATGATAATTTTCTTGATTTAAGTCATATCCATGAGCTATCTGATATTCTCTTTGAATACTTCAGTCACATGAGGAATAATCTAATTCTTATCCAAAAATTTAAAATTGACATCTATTCCATGTTTGGTATAAATTTGAGAGAGGTAAAAATTTATAGACCTGGTTATAGTTTTTCGGTTAACATTTATAACACGTGTATAGTTGGGATCCAAGTTATGTAAATGGTTAGAATTATACCTAATTATGCTTATAGTTTTGTAAGTATGATCTCTTACTCATATAGATGCATTGGAATATGCATCTCTTAATTCATCTCTAACAACTAATCTCATTTGACTAACACCAAATAATGGAGAAGAAATAATTCCAACAAAAAAAAGAATCTGAGGAAGTATCCTCAATAATTTTAAGGATACCATCTAAAGAATCATTAAATATAGATTTATTTTTTTAATCTAATTTTTTTGAGTTTCCAATTCACCACTTATCTACTTATTCATAATTTCCACCTTAGGGTTGTGATGAAATATTTTTGGTTGGATAAGCTAGATAAACAACTCAAATAAATACCTGTCATCATTTTCACTGATCATTATCAAAATAAGTGACTGATTCATTACACAGAAGAGAAACTCAGACATCATATGTTCACCAAAAATACTAAAGTCATCTTGAGTGACAATATCCATTGGAGCAATTGGAGGGGCTTATATAGGTTCAGGTATAATAGGTCTCAATGAACTAAACATTTCAAGAATACCTTGAAGATCAAAATTTTCTATCAAGGATCCCTTAAGATAACCCTTAACACTAACTTCATGTTTATCACTCATTAGAGGGATTCTTACAACATTAGAGAACTTTTTCCGCTCCTCTTAAAAATGGCCTACCCAATGGTCTGATGCAATAACATAGATTGATAGAGTGAAATGAGGTAATAAAATATATTGATTTGTATAACCTTATGAACATTGAAAAGCCATTGTGTATTCAACACTAGAAACCACGACATCTAACTGTGTACCAATAGTTGGTGTATCTTTCACCTCAACATCCTTTTAGGAATCAAAAAATGTGGAATCACCATCCCAATTTCATCCATATGGAGCTTATTATGACTTAAAAAAACTAACCGTTTATTTCTAAATTCATCCTCAATACGAGCATATTTCTATTACTTGACAACATATTGTTCAACAGAATCTATAACTCTAACTTGTAATGTCAAAACAGAATATGAAAAATCCTGACCTATGGAAACCCAAATGGACTTAACATGATAAATAGTTAGAGCATCATGAAAATTATACACATATGGGTAATTAAACCTACACAAATTTACTATCATTCTTCAGAGTAATTTCCACATCCATCTTCTCGAGTCTCCCTTTATCATCATCATGTTCTTAATAACTTCCATCATTTATAGAGTCATCTTTATCAGGTTCAGTACCTTTTCTATTCTCATATTCCACTTCATTTTCTTTTTCCTTGTCATCATCATTAGATTCAATGTATTTGGAACTTCTATATTGATCATCTCCAGAGACCTTTGTCTCTTCATCACCACTCTTAATCAACATTTCCCTTTTTGGACACCTCTTATGTAGACTACGAGCTCCAAAGGTAATGGAAGAGGAATTATAATAATTGTAAGGGTCATTGCCTATATTTAAAAATGTTCTTTTTCAATTTGAACACTAATAACTTCTATCTCATTTTGAGTATCTACAACTTCATCAGACTCTAAGCCCGATTCAACAACATACATAGGTCTGGATGAATTATCAACCAGATTGTATTCATCATACAAATTCTCAATATCACCAAACCATTGTCACTTGCATGGGTTCTAAACTATTTTCAGACTTGAATATGTGGAACTACTCATGTAGGAACTTCCACAGTTTATAACAAACTCTCCAACATCTTGTAATAGTCTCTTGGCCTCTAATATGGATGAAATACTTATATATAAATCATAGAAAATTATATTTAGGATTTATTGGTCCTCTCACATATATTCCACATAAGTTAACTATAAATTTGTATATTATGACCTTATATTATAAGAGACAGTAGATACTCATCCCAATACCTTAATGTTTTAGAATAACCCTTTCTCAGGAAATTTTTATGTTGTAAAAACCTATAAATTAGCATAAATTCTCCATCCATCTTAGGGGAAACATGCATTTGGGTTGAACCATATACTATTAGCGTATAAAGGGAATCCTTATACCTAAAATATCATTTGTTTCTAGAAGACTACTTTGGTTTTTATCATAGTCTCCGAGATGAGGAAAACCTAAACACATAGCCTATTTTCATAATGAAAAACAATATGACCATTATCATGGCTTCTAATCCAATCAGCACCAGCTTTTTTAAAGAAAAATATATATTTTGATAAAATTAATATACAATATTTGGATACAAAGAGATATTATTTTATGAAAACCACTCCAACAAACCATGGTTTTGGATAACCATAAGTAACATATACTTACTTGATAATAACCACATCGAATCTTCTTATTTTGTTGGTATATTTACTCTGCAAGAAATCTCGGGGATTATGGGAGGTACTAGAATCAGAATAATGGATTCTTTATTATACTTAATAGAATATATATATTTGAAAGGGTAAATCTCAAAAACATTCTTCATTATCTGCATTCATATAGTCATGATAGGCTCGGTAAAATGTAAGGAGACGTTTTGAAAATAAGGTGGTATAGGGTTGAACTAGGATCGAGAGAGAGAGATATGAGAGTATCACATGGGGATCATTGTTTTTTGGGAATATAATTATGACATTTTCAAATAAATTGGGATATTAGGTAAATGAATGTGAATTTATACTTGAAATCATAATCAAAACCAAGATAAAAAATATATTTGGTTTCATGAAATAGAATAAATTAGAAAATTAACCAACATTGAAAAATATTGAAAAATATAAAAACAAAAAAATCACAATGTAGTTGGATGAAATTACATGAAAAATCAAGAGTTTGTTATTCTAGTGTCATGAAAAATCAATGGTATGAGAAACTGATGAAATGAAAAACCAACGGTGTGACAAGCCAACAATATGAAAACCAATGGTACAACAAGACATTGGTATGTCACCATAATGGTATGTCATTGATGATTTAACATAACCAAAATTTACCTTTCATAATTAATTTCTGATATAAATCATTATCTCAGAATTCAATGTCTTAGTAATTATATCAGCTAACTATTGCTCTATACCTATAAAATTGATAGTTATATATCCCTTTTGAAGATGATATCTCAAAAAAAATGATGTCTTATATCAATGTGATTTGTCCTAGATTGAGAAACATGGTTTATAATGATGTTTATTTTACTTTTATTATCACAGTTTATGGGAACATGTGAGAATTGATATCAATAGTCTTCTAGAGTATGTTTCATCCCCAAAACATGTTCACAAAAACTATCCTTAGTTATGTATTCATCTTTAGTAGTATAAAATGAAACAAAATATTATTTTTTACTACGCCATGAAACTAGATACGTACCTATAATGTCAAAAGTTCTAAATGTTCTTTTTTATATACAACATACATCCACCAAAATCATTTTCAGAATAACATATAAATTTATTATTTTCCTCTACGATAAACAAATCATAAATTAGTTGTATATTTGTGGTATTCGAAAATCTTTTCAACAAAAACAAGATGAAACAATTTTATGTTTTCTTAAAAATGAGCGCACATAGTCAAATGAAACATAATATCTGGGTGACTAATAGTAATATAGTGAATAATTCCAATCAGTACTCTATAACTGGTTTAATCAATCAATATCATAGTTTCATCATGATCTAGATTATAGGTGGTACTCATATGAGTATCAATACATTTAGTGTTATCCATATTAATTTTTTTTAAATATATTTTATATATTTACAGATATTTAAAATAACCCCTTTACCCTAAAAAAGAAGAAATCAAAGAATGAATTTAAGTTCACCCATTAAAATCGAGTCAAATTAATTCTGCATAGTTTTACAAAAATCTATTTGAGGATATTTTTTTGAAGATCTCATAATAATATCATCAACATATTTTTGTATTAATAATATATCTTGTGATGACCCAAACCTAGTTTCCCAGAGTCAGTTCTTTATTACATAACATTGGCATGATACAAGGATACATGTACCAAAAGACTGATCAGTTTAGTATTATTGGAAAAAAGATACATAAAAAATTTCAACATTACAACTTGAAAAGAAATACAAAACTAATTTATTCCATTAGAAACATCCAAGCCTCTTAGATTATGCATGCATGTCACTCATAACTAAATTCTTCATATCCTAGGAAAATGAAATATAAAAAAGGTGTGAGATCAAATTCTTAGTATGGGTAAGAAATATAGTGGAAGATAACAGAAACAATTGGCATTATGAATTATTAAAAACACATGCCTTTACAAATAATAAACATGAAAACTTTGTGTTCAAGAATATGAGATGAGTAAATAATTCCATAATAAACATATTCAAGGGTATTCTTCTTGTCGAATAACCACATGAACCATCATTATTATTTTCATAATGAAGGAATGTATAATGCCTGACATTCTGAAACCTCTTGTCAAGGCCTCGACCAGGATGCCTAAAAATGATTTAGGCCTTGGAAAAAACTACATATCAATTTGGGAAAGGCCTCAGCCAATTACACATCTAATTGTATCATTAGACCTACTAATGCACCGTGGAGCTATAGCAGGCTCCACCCATCAGTTACTAAGTCCAATACATTCCTCATATGAAAAGGTTGAAACATAACATAAACATTAGTATTAAAAATAGCATATAAAATGTCAATACTTTATCCATAATCCATGAATGGTATAAAAATAACAAATCCATGGAAAACATATCACAAAACATCTATAAAATATGGATGATTTATATCATAATAAGTAAACTTCAAACAAGTTTAAAATCCATCAAAAGATGTTGACATAGATGAAAAGAAAACTTTTTGAAAGAAATACCTATTTCTATTTTGAAACCATTTAAGAGTCACATAATTATAAAAGAAAAAATTTATAATGAAAATATTCATATAATCTTATAAGTGAAGCTTCAATTCTGTCATAACATCGGAAAAAAATCCATACCCTCTGTATAAGTAAAAAACATTTTTTCGTAATTTTGTCGAAAAGGATATAAAGTACCTTGTTTGGAAAACAAAGGAATGATTCATTTCAAAACAAATAATGTAAAAAAAGGGTATAAATGACTTTAACCCATAGTCTATTAAATAGTAAAAAAAATTTGAAATACATTTTTAAGAAGACATGGATGTGGATGATAAAGAGGTTTTCAGTAGATTCTTACGTAAAAACAACCTCAGATAATAAAGAGATTATGAAATTAAACATTAAATTTTACTTTTAGTTGGTCGAGGGAATGTTAAACTCGTGTATAATAGTTAACACATTGTTATTAAATTATAAAACAACCATATACATAAATATTATATCATATATGATCCTCTAGTGTTGCTTTGTTAAAAATATATTAGTAGTATCATTTTTTTAGCAGTTAACTAATTAATATTTCTTTATAAGGTTGGTCAAATAAGCCATGTTTGTTATGGATAATATGTATTTGATTCATATAAACAATGATATTATGTTCATTATCCTTATTTGTAGTCATAAAATGAAAATAATTCATGAATGGCTACGAAGGGGAAATGAATCCCATCGCGTTCGTGGAGATGGTAATCTGTACGTACGCACAAGCGACAATATCATTATATTGATGGAGAAATCGTATGCAATTGGATGGTATATCATATATAAATAATAATTAACATTTTATATTTATTATTTACATTAGTTATACTCATTATAATACCCATCCATATAATTAAGTGTTTGAATAACAAACTACACCACGACGTGGAGACGATAAGCCGTACGTACGCACGTATAGTGACTTTGTCATTTATAGGATGGACAGAATAAAGAATATGGATGTACCATATTTATAATAACATCAAAGTTTGTAAATGGTACTGGATTTATTATTTTGGTATGGAAACAACAATCATAGAGAAAGTATGAGAAGAAAGGAACTTGAAAGAGGTGATGAAATATTTACCTCTTGTTCGGGTTCTTCCATTTGATTTGATCAAAGTGGCTCCATAGGTTATCTTTATGACCCAGAGAAGGCATCTAAAATTATGGGAGGAGAGTTGGGAGGATATTGTGGTAGATTTGGGCTGAGAAAAATGGTGTTGTAGGTGTGATTTTAACAGAAGGAGAAGTTCTGTTTTATAAGAGAGGTGAGGGTTACTTTAGGAAAAGATTTTATTATTATTTTATTATAAAATCATTTTCGGTTTATAATGGCTCCAACATGATATATTTAGAGTCTAACCTAAGTATGAGTCGAAAACCTATCAACCAATATGTTTAAAATAGGTTTATGTCACCATATTAATATTATCCTTTTGATTTAACTCTCAGTTAAATAGTTTGACATTTACCATGTCTCTTTGTATTATTATATTATATGGTTAATAAAGGTACTATAAAATTTAAAGAGAACCCCAAGTGGTTAATTAATAATAATATATATATATTTATCTTTGTATTTTTGTTGATCACTATATTTTTATGAATATTATATCAATTAATAATATAGTATTTCTTTTAAAAACTCAATTATGTCAATTTTGACACTATTTTGTATTTGAAATTTTTAAAGACCTTAAAACATTATCACTTTGAATAAAATTTATTTATCCAATACTAACATGTTATATTAAACATGAAAATTAGTGGAATTTATCAAAAGTCTCGATTTACATTTTTTTTATATTTATAATATCAATTATTTTAATATTTCATTTATAAGGTAATTAATGTATCATTATTGTGTCATAAATAAAATAAATTACTTAATGTCTAAAATTTATAAATAAAATACCATTATTTAGTAAATATTTTTATCTTTCTAATTAATATTTATAGTCAAATTTATAATGTGTTTAACCATATATTAAAAATGTTTTAGTTATGTTACATTGAATATAACCCTTAACTCTTCCTTAAATAAAATAATAATACATGTCCTAATATAATATAAGTGGTCCAAAGGGGGTCATATTATATTCCTAAGGTTGTTTCTTGTCAAATTATACTTATCCAACAGGATTAGGACATGTGTTGGGGTAATTATGATATCATGTTCACCCTTAATTACCATATTTACTTTTAACCGTGATAAATAAAAAACAAAAGTTTCTATTCACCAAAAATTATTTTCATATTATTCAACTACATTTTACATACTGATATTAACTGTGTCTTTCGTAGTTTTGAAATTCAACTCACAGATGTGGTAAAATTATGTTTTATAAAAATTTACAAATGCTCATAGGAGGTGGGTAAAAGGGGGTAAAAAGTTCAATAAAATTTTTATATATCTAAACTTATTATAGAATGACTCCAATGAATTACATTGAACTTATATAGATATTATGTATCTATTTTGACATAAAATAAATTTAAATAAATTAAATAATTATTTAAATAAAAAGTCCGTTTTAACCAATAACGCAGTGTTTTTAACTATTCATCAAAAATTGAATATTTTCATAAAAATTCCAAAAATTCACCCTAAGCTAATTTCAATTTTACGAATTCAAAAATGAAGTCAATTTTTAAAAATAAAATTTATAAAATTTCAAAAATATTGTATTACTATTCATAATGGCTAGTTTGATTGGTCGTGGTGTGTTAGAACCTCGAAGATGCATATAATGAAAGCTATTGTATTTTTCAAAGTGAAAGGTACCGTGGAAGCTTGGGGTGTTACATTCTTCCCTCCAAATAATGTTTTCCTCAAAATTTCTATAATACTACCATACAAAAAGATTCAGGAGGTTCTTCAGCATAAGTTCCCCTAGTTCCCACATTTCCTCTTCCATCTTCAGGTTTCTCCATAGATCTCTTATAAGACGAGTGGTCCGATTTCTCAACACTTGTTCATTAGTATGAAGAATATTGACAGACTCATCATAATAAGAAATATATGGTTCCAGTTGAATTTCCTCATTAGTGATTACATGCATTGGGTTAGTCATGTATTTTCTTAATAGTGATACATAGAACACATCATTAATTTAGAGAGACTTGGTGGAATTTCAAAAGGGTATGTTGTAGCCCCAATTAGTTCTAGAATTTCGAATGGTCTAATGTACCTGGAACATAATTTACCCTCCTTACCGAATCGTATAAATCCCTTCCATGGAGATACCTTCAATAAAACATGATCTCATACCTAAAATTCAAAATCCTTCCTTCTATTATCGGTGTAGCTCATCTGCATACACTGAGATGCTTTGATGTGGGTTTCGATAACCATCACCTTTTCCATCATTTCTTCAACAAGTTTTGGGCCTTCGAGTTTTCTTTCAACAACATCATCCAAATTAGTTGGTGTACAACATCTATTTATATATAATGCTTCATACGGTGCCATATTAATACTTGAATGAAATCTATTGTGATGGGAAAGTTCTACCAAATATTAATATTGATCCCACATACCTTGAAAGTCAAGTGAGAAAGATCTCAATAGGTCTTCTAAGGTTGGAATATTCTGTTCTGATTGTCCATCAGTTTTACGGTGGTAGGCAGTGCTCAAAAGATGTTTAGTATCCTGGGATTTCTAAATTCTTTTATAGAATCATGATGTAAAATGGGGATTAAGATCAAAAAAAATCTATATGGGTACTCCATGATGTCTTAAAAATTCATTACTATACATTCGTGGTAAAAGTTCAAGTGGTAATTCTTCTCTTATAGATAAAATGTGCTCATTTTGTAAGGTGATCAACAATAACCCATATTGAATCATTCCTTCTAGGAGTCATTAGTATCCCCATTACAATGTCCATCGTAATATCATCCCATTTACACTCATGTATGGGAAGAGGTTTCATGAATCCTCCAAGATGTTTCCTTTCAACATCAACTTGTTGAAAAACCATACATCATGACACAAAATCAGAAATCTCCCTCTTTATGTGGTCCCAAAAAAATGGTCCTTTAAATCTCTATACATCTTGGTGCTCCCCTGGTGTATCGAGAAATTGGAGCTATGAGAATCATCCAACAATTCCCTTTGTTGATCTGGTATATCGGGAACACAACGTCTTTTCCCAAAATTCAAAATTCTATCTTCATATACGAAGTCACTCAATCTCCAATCATTTACAACTTTAATATTCTTTTGAAACTCCTCGTCATCAGTCTGAGAACTTTTTTATTCATTCTAGTAATGATTGTTTGGAAACCATTTGAAATTTATTTATTTTTCCCCTTACATGGTTATTCCCATATCCATCTTTACTAGATCCATGAAAATTGGATCTTTTTCAACTCTTATTTTGTTCAAAACTCTATGGTCCTTTATAATCAAATAATCTACCACCTTATTTTCCTTCCCCAGGTGGTAGTGTATATTCAATCATAATCCTTGAGTTGTTCAAGCCACTGTATTTGGCTCATGTTGAGTTCTTTCTATGAGAAAATATACTTCAAACTTTTGTGATCAGTATAATATTCTCATTTTTCACCATAGAGATAGTGTCTTCATATTTTCAATGTAACAATTACAACTTCTAAATCAATTTCCTAAGTAGGATAGTTTTTCTAATGAATTTTTAGTTGTCGTGATGCATAGGCAATAACTCTATCATTCTGTATAAGGACACAACCATGTCCTTTCATTGAATCATCACTAAAAATAACAAACACATCATTCCCCAATGGTAGAGTCAAGATAGGATCATTAACTAATCATATATTCAGTTATTCAAAACATTTTCCACACTCTTTGTCCAAACAAATTTAACCCCTCTATGTGTGAGCTTGGTTAAAGGGTTAGCCAACCGGGAAAAATTTTGGACGAAACGTCGATAATAACATGCTAAATCAAAAAAACTGCATACATCAGTTATACTCGTCGATGTAGGTCATTCATGGATTTCCTTGTTATTTGAAGGATCAATAGAGATTCCATCCTTAGAGATAATTTATCAATGAAAATAAATCTCTTGAAGCCAGAATTCACAGTTTCTAAACTTCCCATATAATTAATTTATTCTAATAGTCTTTATAATAATGCGCAAGTGATTTTCATTATCTTCAAGGATTTTGTAGTATACCAAGATATCATCAATAAATACCGCTAAAAAGTCATCATGATATTCCTTGAAAACACTATTCATTAGATCCACGAAGATAGAGGGTACATAAGTCAATCCAAAATGCATCACTATAAACTTGTAATACCCATACGTATTTCGAAATGCTAATTTCAGAATGTCTTACTTCTTTAAACACAACTGATGATTTCTAGATTAAAGTTCAATCTTTGAAAAATATTGATCTCCATGAATTTGGTAGAAAAAATAATAAATGCGAGGCAGGGGATACTTGTTCTTTATTGTTATAGTATAAATCTCTCAGTAGTCAATGAAAAACCTCAAAGATCTGTCATTATTCATAACAAATATGTCATGGGATACCCATGGAGAAACAATAGGGAGAATAAATCCATTATTACTTAATTCCTCTAGATGTTTCATTAGATCACTAATTCCACAGTATCCAGTCTATAAGGGGTCTTCGATATGGGCATTGAACTAGGAATTAAGTCAATAGAAAACTCAATTTCTTTTTCTGGAGGATGTCTATGTAACTCATCTTGAAACACATCAACATATTATTGCTCACTAGGTACATTATCTATTTGAAAATAATTTTTCTCACCCATAATTATTTCATTTTCATCCTTCTCAATAATTGAATTTAGTATATCTACTGGGTGTGGATCTATATAATAATCATATTGTGACATTTCTACTCCAATGATATGGTTCTCCTTATCATCATCAAGAATTGTAAACTAATTCTTCTTATAAAAAAATTTGCATCATGATCTAAAATCCAATCCATACTGAGGATTATATCAAATTCAATCACATGTATGGAGATTAGATCATCAGATAAATATAATTTATATGACTTAATGGGGATTGACTCACAAAACATTATTACAATGATACTTCCCTTAAATGTTTTGATTGAAAACTCCCTTGTTAAATCAAATTGGAAATATCAAATTTTCTGTGCAAACTGGGAAGATATAAAATAATTCAACGATCCAGAATCAAATAATGCATTGGTTAAACATATGGAAACCATTAAATTATCTTCCACCATGTCTTTCATAGCATCAAACTCAGTAGTGTTGATTTCATAAGCTTTTCCTTGATACATTGGAATTTTCTGAGGTATGTTTCTCCGATACATATGATATTGATGTGAAAAATTCCCCTTCTCCCTACAATTTTATAATTGAACATTGGTAGATTTTTTCTTCCCCTTACGATCACTAGCAAGATGTCCTTTCTTTCCACATTTTTAGAATAATTTTTTTCTTTTTAGACAGGCACCAGGGTGATTCCTTCCACAATTATCACAGGGTGAAAATTCAACTCTTCCCTTCTTCCTTGTTTCTATATTTACTTTCCTAGAGTGTTTAGCACATATCTTCTTCTCTTTCTTATATTTAAAGTCATATGACATAGATAATTTTCTTATGTCTTGATAGCACATGAGATAATATTTTCATATTATGATAAGGATTGCAAGACTAATGTTCAATAGATAAATTGTAGAGACCTGAAGCCTGACGTACATAGACTTTACATTACTTTTGCGGAATACTTAGTACATAACAAAAACACACACACAAGGATCGTAATAGTTTAGTGTCTTTGGAAACTCGGAATAAAATCTTCTAATCGTGGTGAAAGATCTTCAACATCTTCCATAAAGATCTTTCTTTTTTTACCTAAAACCTTTCTTTATAACCTGGGGAAAAGAAAACATAAAAGGGTGAGATCAAATGCTCAGTAAGGGTAAACAAAAGAAATATCAATCACATTGTATTCATAAGAACATAACATTTTGGAAATCATAACCTGCAAAAGAGAGCATAATTTCATAACATGGGATAAATCATGGTAGTGAAATGTAATCACAATAATCATAACTTAAAACATGAAACTTTGTGGCATTCACACATAATCATAGAGAATCATTTCTTGTTAGTCAAGACTCATTGCCAAGACTATCTTAGTGGACAAAGTCCCTTTCTGAATCGAGTAACCCACGTTTCAGTCCTGTTTCACTGAACCGGTATAACCTAACGTTCCAGCCCTGTCTATCTCATGAGATATAAAATCATTACCCAATGCATTGGAGGGAGATATAGGTCCCACACATCTTATAATGAATCCTTTCTTATGTGTTCCACATAATCATAAATCATACATCATCGCATAACACATGTAACAAAAATGGGATTCTTGAAACATCATGACATCATAAAACAAACCATTTAAGATAAAGGAATTCATAAAAATATTTACATCACAACATAATCAAACCAATGTAATAATAGGGATAAAAACAAAACCCTTTTATTATCTTAGATGGAAAATAATTTTGATAAAATACTTGAACTACATTCTTGAGGAAAATATCCTTTCTACTTCAAAAACATTTTTCCTTTCTTAACATGTCATACAAATTTAAACTAAAAGATGTTGATTAAAAATAAAATTGAATACTTGTAAAGGAAGCTTCTTGGAAATAATGTTTTAAAAATCCATTCATTCCGTATAAGTTAAAAAAAACATTCTTCGTACTTTTGTCGGAAAAGTCAAAAAGTACCTCGTACGAAAAAAACGACAAACGATTCCTTTCATATTCTTTACTAAAAACTCACCGAAGGGTAAAATTGGATTTAAACTAGTGTAAGTGGATGGAAACAATATTAAATATTGAGGGAACATGGATGTGGATTATAAAATACACCCCAATAAATACTTACGAATAAACAATCTCGGATAAAAATGAGATCGTGATATTTCCCTTACCTTAGGTCCGATTTGCTTCGTATGTGTCCGAACCTCCTGTATAATGATTTAAATAATGTAATTGAATTATTACAGAATCATACTCATTGTTATGATATCATATATGGTTAATTTATGACATTATATTACCCGTTCTTTTGTAAATTCCATGTTAAAGAAGCGTTTTGGGTAAAATCGTTCCATTTATCGTAGGTGTTTTGACTTGTTGTTCTTGACATTATTATTACTTATATAATTATTTACTTACTTCCAGAATATAAAATATGATTTATATATCATATATATTCAGTATATATATATATATATAATAGATAGATAAATTAAATGAAAAACACCGTTCATGGAGACGGTAATCCGTACGTACGCATGAACGCTGTTTTCCTTTCCTTATTGTCTTGAATGGAAGTAAGTAGATGAAATACATATATATATATATATATACATAAATCCAGTAGCTTTATAATGTCATATATTTCATTATTATTTCTTATATATACTTTATAATCATTCTTAAATGGTTAACATGGAGAATGAATCTCATCGCGTCGTGGAGACGGTAGTCCGTACGTACGCACGAGCGATGATATCATTTTCATAAATATTGAATAGAATTGGAGTGGATTATAAAATATATAAGAATCAATATTATGTTGTAATAACTATTTTTAGTTATTATTTACACCATTATACCCATCCATGTAAGGTGGTGGTGGAAAATAGATTACACCACGGCGTGGAGACGGTATTCCGTACGTACGCACGCGCGGTGATTTCTTTTTCCGTAGGATGGATAGATGGTAAAATAGGGTTATTTCATACTTATAATAACATATCATTATATGAGTGATACTGATGTTATTACTTCATAATGAAACAACCTAAGAAGAAGAAGTGTAAGAAGAAATAAAGATGAAAGAATTGGTAACGGTAATTACCTCTTCTTTGAAGCGCCTTTTGGAGACCTCCTCTTAGGGAACTAAAATTGGTCTTTGAGGAAGACCATAACCTCTAGGATGTTTCTAGGGAAGTGGAGAAGAGATTTTGGCAGGGTTTGGCCGAGATTGAGTGCTCAAATTGGTGTGAGGAGGAGGGGGAGCAGGTGTCCTTTTATAATGGAGGAGAGGGGCACCTTAGGAATACCTCAAAATATTATTTTATATTAATGTCAAAATCGGTTTATAATGGTTCCAAAGGGTCTTCTTTCGAATCTAAAGTGGGGATGGGTCGAAATCCTATCAACCAATAGGATTTAGACAAGTTTAGGGTATTATTTTAACCTTATCAATTAGATTTAACTCTAAGTTAAATAATTTAACTTTTACCATGTCTTTTTGTTTTCTTTCACTATATGGTTAATACACTTACTATAATATGCCAAACGAACCACAAATTATTTATTATTAATATATATATCCTTATCTAAGTCATTTTGCCGAACCTTAGATTTTTAGGAATAAATTAACAATTAATAATATAATATTTGATTTAAAAACTATTCTGTGTCAATTTTGACACTATTTGATATATGATTTTTGTGAAAGTCATAACAGAATTATATGTTCGAACCAAGTTGATTAAATCAACAATAATATATCATAGTAACCTTGAAAATTAGTGTAATTCATAAAAATTCTTAAATTACATTTATTTTGGTATTTATATTATCAATTATGTCAATATTTCATTAATAAGATAATTACTGCATCATCTTTGTGTCATAAATAAATTAAATTATTTGATGTCTAAAAATTTCAAATAAAATACCATCATGTAGGAAATCTATTTAGATTTCTAATGAATATTTACAATAGAATTTATCTTATATATAACCCCATATTAAAAATGATTTACTTATTAAACATTGATTTTAACTATTTTAACCCTTCTTTAAATAAATTAATAATAAATGTCCTAATCTAATCCAAGTGGGCCTAAATGGTCATATTTTATTCCTAAGTTTGTTTTTGGTCGAATTACACTTGTCCAATAGATTTAGGACATGTGTTAGGGTAATATTAATATCATATTTACCCTTAGTTACCCTATTTACTATTAACTGCGGTAAAAATAGTAAAAAGTTACTATTCACCAAAAAATTATTTTTATCTCATTGAACCACATTTGACTTACTGATATCAACCGTGTCTGTCGGATTTTTGAAATTCCATTCACAGATATGGTAAAATTAAGTTTTATGCCAAAATTCAGTTTTTTTAACCTACAACTTAGTGGTTTCACTATTCATCAAAAATTGAATGTTTTCAGAAAAATACCAAAATTTCACCCTAGGCTAATTTCGATATTCTGAGTCCAAAAATGAAGTCCGTTTTGAAAAATAAAATTTATAAAATTTCAAAAAGTGGTTATTACTATTCATAACGGCTAGTTTTAATAATATTTTAATAGCATATCGTTGTTTAGTGAAACTCGGTATTGCGTACGACGCAAGCTATCGAGGAAGGTCGCGATTGCGTGTAATGAAAGGCAAGTCAAGGATGCGTGTTGTGCAAGCTCCGTTTGGTGTAGAGTACAACACAAGACATTAGTGAAATAAAAAAGAATATTTTTCATAAAATCTCGGGCTGTTACATTCTACCCCCCTTAAAATGAATTTCGCCCTCGAAATTCGTCGGGGTTATAAATGGTTTACTATTAGAAATTTTCTTTAATAGAAACCCACATCGTAAAAAGGAATACCAAAACTTGGCTTTAAAAACTAAAGTATGAAATGTAACGATTACCCAAATAAACTAATCACTGGGTTTCCACATAGGTGAAAATATGGATATGGAAGAGAAATCTAATCATTATGTTCTGATGGAGAGTGGTAGAGAACATGGCTATGGAAAATCCAGTAATCACAAATCCATAAATTTGTGATGATCTAAGGTACCATCTGATTCATCAGGTATAAGATCACTAGGACAACATTTTTGGTTTTCAAGATCATTTCCCTAAAGCTGAAAATTTGAATTAGAATAAATACTTTCTTTATTTTGGTACAATCTCACTGTTGTTCATGCCTTGAACAATTTCCACTTCATCTCTTAAATAAATGAAGTTGAATTTCTTATTCGTGAAGTGTTAGTATGACAGTTCATTCCATCTGTCTCAAACAAAAGTTTAGCAAAAATTATATACATAAGTCGAACTATAGTGAGATTAATCACATATGGTTCCTAAAATGGACTTATACTTCATATATCATACTGCTTAATATAATAAAACTAGTTTCTACTAAACAGGGACTTCCTGTAGGCCAGTGGTAGGCGATAAAGGCCAGTCACACTTTGGTTGTGGGTTCGATTCCCACAGCCTTGTCCAAAGCGATGGGCTGTCGCCCGTCCTGCAGGTTGTCCTTTTTCTAAAACTACATTACTATAACATCCCATCAATAATATCGAATAAAAAAAACTTCTATCCTTAAACAATACTTACTTATGTCCAACATAATCCATTTCAATCTTTAGGATTATCCATAATACTGCAGTCCACTCTCATAACATTGTGAAAACGATTACCAGAGATTTAATACCATCGTTGATCCCCATATATCATAAGATATGTTTTGTTGGTCACATTCCAAACATTCAAAGTCCTTAATCATGTATTCTTTTGAATACCTTAGTGAAAACATGAATGCAGTTTAAAGTTAACACTTTCCACATACCAAAATCCTCAAAATTTTATATACTCAAACCATGATATCACTTAGTCCTTATATCAATCATGAGCTCATGAATACTATCATTCATTTAATTTTCTCTTTATCCCTTCATTATGCGCATATCATCTACATTCCAAAAATATCTGAATAACCTTTCATGGATACTAGTAACATTAATCAGACAACAGTGTAACAATCCTTACATGTCTCTTTATTCTACAGTACCATGAGATTACTTATACAACATTACACATGATAAACATATAATCATTCCACTACATTCTTAAACCATTGACTGAGCTTCAACAATTCTTTCATCTCACATATCATTTGTAGTCTCTTCATCATCATCCACATAAATACTTCCCATACGACCATACTGATTATCTTCATGAGAATTTCCCTTAGGGCATTGGTTTGCATAATGCCCGCACATTCCACATTTATAACATTTAACCATTGCTGATGTCGTAGCAATACCATTATCCTCATCCATGTTGTTAACTGAACCTTTTCCTTTGCATTTACTTGCTTTGTGTCCTTCTTTTCCACACCCAAAGAATCTTCCAGTTCCTTTGAAACATTCTCCTTGATGCCTCTTCACACATGATTTACATAGGGGAAATTGAACTTTCTTTCCTCTATGATCATCATGAAACTCCATCTTTCTCTTATTAGCCGAGTCAGGAAACTTACCAAATTTTACTTTATTGATCATATTATGAGATTGCTGATTCATCATAATAATGATGTTTGGACTTCCAAATCCCATTTCATTATGAAGAATATCATTCTATTGTCCATCATATCCTCCATTATCGTGAATCATCTTGTTTCCAGCCATTTTCTAAAACCCAAAAAAAAAATAGTGTGAGAGGAAAAAATCATGCTAGGGAAAACAACATAATAAAGGAGGAGTACCTTCAATATCTAACATCTTAGGTTTAATTTTATGATCGTTAGCGTAGTTCTAGTACTATTACCTATACGTATACTTAACCTTAGGGACATCCCTAGACATACCGTAGAAATATCTCTAGGGATCTCACTGACGTTTTCGCATCCTAGTTTCCAAAGGTTGACTAAACCTTTCCTCTGATACCAACTGTAGAGACCCGAAGCCTGACGTACATAGACTTTACATTACTTTTGCGGAATACTTAGTACATAACAAAAACACACACACAAGGATCGTAATAGTTTAGTGTCTTTGGAAACTCGGAATAAAATCTTCTAATCGTGGTGAAAGATCTTCAACATCTTCCATAAAGATCTTTCTTTTTTTTACCTAAAACCTTTCTTTATAACCTGGGGAAAATAAAACATAAAAGGGTGAGCTGAAATGCTCAGTAAGGGTAAACAAATGAAATATCAATCACATCGTATTCATAAGAACATAACATTTTGGAAATCATAACCTGCAAAAGAGAGCATAATTTCATAACATGGGATAAATCATGGTAGTGAAATGTAATCACAATAATCATAACTTAAAACATGAAACTTTGTGGCATTCACACATAATCATAGAGAATCATTTATTTTTAGTCAAGACTCATTTCCAAGACTATCTTAGTGGACAAAGTCCCTTTCTGAATCGAGTAACCCTCGTTTCAGTCCTGTTTCACTGAACCGGTATAACCTACCGTTCCCGCCCTGTCTATCTCATGAGATATAAAATCTTTACCCAATTCATTGGAGGGAGATATAGGTCCCACCTATCTTATAATGAATCCTTTCTTATGTGTGCCACATAATCATAAATCATACATCATCGCATAACACATGTAACAAAAATGGGATTCTTGAAACATCATGACATCATAAAACTAACCATATAAGATAAATGAATTCATAAAAATATTTCCATCACAACATAATCAAACCAATGTAATAATAGGGATAAAAACATAACCCTTTTATTATCTTAGATGGAAAACAATTTTGATAAAATACTTGAACTACATTCTTGAGGAAAATATCCTTTCTACTTCAAAAACATTTTTCCTTTCTTAACATGTCATACAAATTTAAACTAAAAGAAGTTGATTAAAAATAAACTCGAAATCTTGTAAAGGAATCTTCTTGGAAATAATGTTTTAAAAATACATTCATGCCGTATAAGTTAAAAAAAACATTCTTCGTACTTTTGTCGGAAAAGTCAAAAAGTACCTCGTAAGAAAAAAACGACAAACGATTCCTTTCATATTCTTTAATAAAAACTCACCGAATGGTAAAATTGGATTTAAAATAGTCTAAGTGGATGGAAACAATATTACATATTGAGGGAACATGGATGTGGATGATAAAATACACCCCAATAAATACTTACGAATAAACAATCTCGGATAAAAATGAGATCGTGATATTTCCCTTACCTTAGGTCCGATTTGCTTCGTATGTGTCCGAACCTCCTGTATAATGATTTAAATAATGTCATTGACTTATTACAGAATCATACTCATTGTTATGATATCATATATGCTTCACTTATGACATTATATTACCCGTTCTTTTGTAAATTCCATGTTAAAGAAGCGTTTTGGGTAAAATCGTTTCATTTATCGTAGGTGTTTTGACTTGTTGTTATTGACATTATTATTACTTATATCATGATTTACTTACTTCCAGAATATAAAATATGATTTATATATCATATATATTCAGTATATATATATATATAATAGATAGATAAATGAAATGAAAAACACCGTTCATGGAGACAGTAATCCGTACGTACGCATGAACGCTGTTTTCCTTTCCTTATTGTCTTGAATGGAAGTAAGTTGATGACATACATATATATATATATACATAAATCCAGTAGATTTATAATTTCATATATTTCATTATTATTTCTTATATATACTTTATAATCATTCCTAAATGGTTAACATGGAGAATGAATCTCATCGCGTCGTGGAGACGGTAGTCCGTACGTACGCACGAGCGATGATATCATTTTCATAAATATTGAATAGAATTGGAGTGGATTATACAATATATAAGAATCAATATGATGTTTTAATAACTATGTATAGTTATTATTTACACCATTATACCCATCCATGTAAGGTGGTGGTGGAAGATAGATTACACAACGGCGTGAAGACGATATTCCGTACGTACACACGCGCGGTGATTTCTTTTTCCGTAGGATGGATAGATGGTGAAATAGGGTTGTTTCATACTTATAATAACATATCAGTATATGAGTTATACTGATGTTATTACTTCATAATGAAACAACCTAAGAAGAAGAAGTGGAAGAAGAAATAAAGATGAAAGAATTGGTAACGGTAATTACCTCTTCTTTGAAGCGCCTTTTGGAGACCTCCTCTTAGGGAACTAAAATTTGTCTTTGAGGAAGACCAGAACCTCTAGGATGTTGATAGGGAAGTGGAGAAGAGATTTTGTCAGGGTTTGGACGAGCTTGAGTGCTCAAATTGGTGTGAGGAGGAGGGGGAGGAGGTGTCCTTTTATAAGGGAGGAGTGGGGCACCTTAGGAATACCTCAAAATATTATTTTATATTAATGTCAAAATCGGTTTATAATGGTTCCAAAGGGTCTTATTTCGAAGCTAATGTGGGGATGGGTCGAAATCCTATCACCCAATAGGATTTAGACAAGTTTAGGGTATTATTGTAACCTTATCAATTAGATTTAACTCTAAGTTAAATAATTTAACTTTTACCATGTCTTTTTGTTTTCTTTCACTATATGGTTAATACGCTTACTATAATATGCCAAACGAACCCCAAATTGTTTATTATTAATATATATATCCTTATTTAAGTCATTTGGCCGAACCTTAGATTTTTAGGAATAAAATAACAATTAATAATATAATATTTGATTTAAAAACTATTTTGTGTCAATTTTGACACTATTTGATATATGATTTTTGTGAAAGTCATAACAGAATTATATGTTCAAAACAAGTTGATTAAATCAACACTAATATATCATAGTAACCTATTAAATTAGTGGAATTCATAAAAATTCTTAAATTACATTTATTTTTGTATTTATATTATCAATTATGTCAATATTTCATTAATAAGATAATTACTGCATCATCTTTGTGTCATAAATAAATTATATTATTTGATGTCTAAAAATTTCAAATAAAATACCATCATGTAGGAAATCTTTTTATCTTTCTAATTAATATTTACAATAGATTTTATCTTATGTATAACCCAATATTAAAAATGATTTACTTATTAAACTTTGATTTTAACTATTTTAACCCTTCTTTAAATAAATTAATAATAAATGTCCTAATCTAATCCAAGTGGGCCTAAATGGTCATATTTTATTCCTAAGATTGTTTTTGGTCGAATTACACTTGTCCAATAGAATTATGACATGTGTTAGGGTAATATTAATATCATATTTACCCTTAGTTACCCTATTTACTATTAACTGCGGTAAAAATAGTAAAAAGTTACTATTCACCAAAAAATTATTTTTATCTCATTGAACAACATTTTACTTACTGATATCAACCGTGTCTGTCGGATTTTTGAAATTCCATTCACAGAAACGGTAAAATTAAGTTTTATGCAAAAATTCAGTTTTTTTATCCTACCACTTAGTGGTTTCACTATTCATCAAAAATTGAAAGTTTTCAGAAAAATACCAAAATTTCAACCTAGGCTAATTTCGATATTCGGAGTCCAAAAATGAAGTCCATTTTGAAAAACAAAATTTATAAAATTTCAAAAAGTGGTTATTACTATTCATAACGGCTAGTTTTAATAATATTTTAATAGCATATCGTTGTTTAGTGAAACTCGGTATTGCGTACGACGCAAGCTATCGAGGAAGGTCGCGATTGCGTGTAATGCAAGGCAAGTCAAGGATGCGTGTTGTGCAAGCTCCTTTTGGTGTAGCATACAACACAAGACATTAGTGAAATAAAAAAGAATATTTTTCATAAAATCTCGGGTTGTTACATAAATGGTTTTAACCCATCAAATAAATGATCAATCATACTTCTTAGGTTACATATATAATCTGCAACATGTGTTTCTAACTTTGTAAAGTTATCCTCATACTTTGTGAAATTCTCACTCTTATTTTTCCTCAGACTCAGAAAATTTCCTTCTATATCCGCCCAATGGTCATGAAAAAGTATTTTTCTAAGAAAATATTTTGAAACTGCCTCCATTCCATGTTTGATACTTATTTATATTCCTTTGTGTTTTGAATCCCTGACCACCATTGATCTGTATCTCTCATGAGGCGATAAACATCCATAACAAATTTTTCCCTTTTCCCTACTCTTTGAAGTATGAAATATTTTTTCTAATGAACATATCCATTGATCAGTTACTAACAGATTCGAACTATTAGTAAATGTTTCTTGTTTTTGCCTCATGATGTGGTCTAACATTGATCCTCCACTTTGTGGATCAGGGTGCTTCATACGGGTAAGGTTATTATTCATAACCTAAGTGAGTTGTCCCAATATGGTGATAAGAAGATTAGCACCAGTTTCTTCTCCAGCTCCAGTATAATTATCTTGAGTAGGAGGGTGTTCCCTATATGGATTACGTGCATTGATATGATTCCCATTCCTTCCACTAGGTTCCATTTCAAAACAATGTAATACAGTATAATAGATTATGAATCACAATGCATAATTTCGAACTTATAAAATACGTAACCTAAATTGAACATTTTATGGATATAATCCATAATCATATAAATGTATTCTTTGAGGAGGTATATACTCATAAATCATCACAATGGTTTGTAATGAAAATGATTATTATCATAAGCATATCCCCTGGGAGTATCATAACCAAGACTGCATCAAGGCCCGTTGTTGTACACCGGTTCCTATTCGAGTCTTGCTCAAAGTGGTGTTTTCAGGATTTACCTCTAGGTACATATGTGCTAGAGCCACCTCTACCTGGTTGTATCCAGACAGATATGTATTGCTTGGAGAGCTCACAAAATCTCTACAGTACCAAAAGTATTTGAAGTTATTCTATACTAATCCTCAAAGACTATCTTAGGGTAATGTTCTCTAATTAGTGTTTTTATAAATCTAGTCTCCATGGTTTGTAATAAACTTCTCTCATACCAAATTTAATGCCCGAACCCTAGTTAACCAAAGTCGGTGCTTTATTAAATAACATTGGTATGATACAGGGAATCATGTCATGAATGACCGATCCATTTAGTATTATTTTCAACATGATACATACATTAGTTCAACATTACAACTTGAAAAGAAATATAATGCTAATTTATTCCAATAGAAACATCTAAGCCTCCTAGATTATTCTGGAATGTCACTCATAACTAACTTATTCATATCCGGGAAAAAATGAAACATAAGAATGGGGTGATCTCAAATGCTTAGTAATTGTAAGAAATATACAGATGATAACATAAACATTGGGAATGTGGAATAATAAAAAACACATGCCTTTATAAATAATAAACATGAACACATTATCGAAGTTATATGAGCTGAGTAAATAATTCCATAATAAAACTTAGTCATGGGTATTCTAGTATTCTAATAACCACGTGAACCATAATTATTATCTTCATAAATAGGGAATGTATAATGTCAGACACTCTGAAACATCTTGTCAAGTCCTCGACCAAGACGTCAAAAACTGATTTAGGCCTCATCCAAATACATAAATCAAATTGGAAAATGCCTCAGTCAATTCCACATCTAATTGTCTCTTGAGACCTACCAATGCACCGAGGAGCTATAGCGGGCCCCACCCGTCACATACTAAGTCCAATACATTCCTCATATGAAAAGGTTGAAACATAACATAAACATTTTGTATTAAAACTAGCATACAGAATGTCAAGAATTTATCCATAAACCATGAATGGTATTAAAATAACACATCCACAGTCAAACATATCACAAAAACTTCAATACAATATGGAATTCTTGTATCATAATAAATCAACTACAAACAAGTATAAAATCCATCAATGTTTGTTGACCTAGATGAAATGAATTCTATCTGAAATCAATAGCTCTATCTATTTTAAAACCATTTAAGAGTCACATAATTATAAAATAGAACATTAATTTTGAAAATATTATTATAATACTATAATGGAATCTTCGATGATGCTATAACAGTGGAACATAGCCGTACCCACTGTATAAGTTAAAAAAACATTCTTACCTTACTTTTGTTAAAAAGGTCATAAAGTTCCTTTTTTGGAAAACGACATAGATATTCTTTTAAAAACATATAATGTCAAATAAAGTTATAAATGACTTTATCCCATAGTCTAGTAAATAGTAAAAATGTTTTTAAATACAGTTTTAAGAAGAAATGGATGTGGATGATAAAGAGGTCCTAGTAGATACTCATGTAAAAACGACCTCGGATAATAAACAGATTGTGAAATAAACCCTTACCTTGTACTTTTCCTTATTCGAGGGTATGTTAACCCCATGTATAATAGTTAAATAATTTTTATTAAATTATAAAATAAGTATATACATAAATAATATATGATATATGATCGTATAATATTTCATTGTTAATAATATTTCTGTCATATCATCGTTTTGGGTGTTAACTGATTCATTTTATTTTATATGATTGGTTTTGTTATCCAGGATTTTTATAGATAGGATGTATTTGATTAATATAATTAATGAGATTATATTCATAAAAATTAATTTTTATTCATGAAATAAAAATTATTCTTGAATGGCTGCGATGGGGAAATGAAACGCATCACGGTCGTGGAGACGGTAATCTGTATGTACGTACGAGTGACAATATCATTATATTGATGGAAAAATCATATGTAATTGGATGGTATATCATATATCAAGAATTATTTACATGTTATATTTATTATTTACATTAGTTATACACATTATTATACCCATACAAATAATGAAGTGTTTGAATAACAAACTACACCACGACATGGAGACTGTAAGCCGTACGTATGCACGTATGTTGACTTTTTCATTTATTGGATTCATAGAATAATGAATATGGTTGTACCATATTTATAATAACAACAAATTATGTATAATTAACAAGATTTATTATTTTTTAATGGAAACAACAAAGAAAGTGGAAGTGGAAGTAGAAAAGAACATGAAAGAGGTGATGAAATATTTACTTCTTCTTCGAGTTCTTTTTATTAATTTGATCAACAGGTCTCCTTTGATTGGATGTATAACCAAATTAATGCCTCTAGGATGAAGGGAGCAAAGGTGGATAGATATTTGGGCATATTTTTACCAAGCAAAATTACTTTGGAGGTGTGATTTGGAAGGAAGGGTGAGTGTCCTTTTATAAGAGATGTGAGGGTCACTTTAGGAAAAGCTTGAAATATTAATTTATAAGAAAATAAATTTCGTTTTAAAATGGCTTTAAATAGATGTATTTAGAGTCTAAGGTAGTTATGGGTCTGAAACCTCTTTAACAATTGGTTTTAGATAGGTATAGATTACCATATTAACATTATCTTTTAGATTTGACTCTTAGATTAATAGTTAGACATTTACCATGATTCATTGTATTTTTATATTATATGGTCAATTAACATATTATAAAACTCCAAGGGAACCCCAAGTGGTTTATTATTAATATATATAACCTTATATAAGTCTTTTGGCCAAAATTTATATTTTTATGAATATTATATCAATTAATAATATTGTATTTGTTTTAAAAACTCAATTACGTCATTTTTGACATTATTTTATATTTAATTTTTTTTGAAATCCATTAAGACTTTATCAATCAGAATAACATTTATTTAACTTACCCTAAAATTTCATATTAAACTAATTTTTTTAATTCATCATAAGTTTTAGTTTACATTTATTTGGATATTTATAAAATCAATTCTTTTAATATTTCATTAATAAGGTAACTACTGCATCATTGCGTCATAAATAAATTAAATCATTTAATGTCTGAAAATTATAAATAAAATATTATTATTTTGGAAATAATCTTATCTTTGTAATGTATATTTATAGTAGAATTTGTATTGTGTTTAATCAAATATTCAAAATGGTTTATTTATTAAACATTGAATTTAACTCTTTTAACTCTTCTATAAATAAAATAATAATAAATTTCCTCATATAAACCAAGTGGATCAAAGGGGGTCATATATTATTCATAAGGCAATTTTTGGTCGAATTATACTTATACAATAGAATTAAGACTTGTTTCAGGGTAATTATGATATCATTTCTACCCTTAATGACACTATTTACTTTTAACCGCGGAAAATAAAAATCAAACGTTACTATTAACCAAAAATTATTTCAATGTTATTAAACCAAATTTTACAAACTGATATTAACAATGTTTCTCATATTTTTTAAATTCAACTCACAGAAGCGGTAAAATTATGATTTATGAAAAATTGAAAATGCTCCTTGGAGGTGTGTAAAGGACAGAAAAAAGTTCAATAAAATTTTCGTATATCTAAACATATTATTAAATGACTTCAATGAATGAAATTGAAAATATATATGTATTATGTATCTATTTTTTTCTAAAATAAACGTAAATAAAATAAATAATTATTTAAATAAAAATTCCATTTTAACCAATAATGCAATGTTTTCCACTATTCAAAAAATTGGACGTTTTTAGAAAATTATCAAAAATTTACCCTAAGGTAAATTTGATATTCTAAATTCAAAAATGAAGTCCGTTTTGAAAAAATAAAAATTTACAAAATTTACAAAAGTGGGAATTACTATTCTTAATGGCTAGTTTGATTGGTCGCAGTTTTTTCGAATGTAGAAGTTGCGTAAAATGCAAGCTATTGCATTATTTAAAGGGAATCATACCATGGAAGCTTGAGATGTTACATGTCTATTAAATTATTTTTATGAAAACTGTTGGATCAATTATTCATTTGGGATGTCATTTCAAAATCATAAATTTCTCAAGCTTATTATACAAAACTCTAAGATCTTTTCTTCAACCATATAATGATTTTTTTTAAAAATATTTGGAAAATAAGGTATTTTTAAAGAGGGAAGTTGTTCTAAAAAACAACCTAAAATGTAAAAACATTAAGGAATGCATTCTTACATCCATTTTATATATTTGTAAATATAGATTTTTTCCATAGGCAAGCAAGATTATTATAAATTAATGTTTTTCCACAGGTTCAATGGTTTCCTCATAGTCAATTCCAGATTCATGACTATAGAAATATGCCATAAGACAATACTTATTTCTAACTACAGTGCCTTAATTATTAACTTTGTTCCAAAATACCCATTTAGTGCTAATATTCAAGGTATCTTTGGGTCTATCTATAATTTTTCACACATATTTTCTTTCAAACTAAAATATATATTCTTGTATAGCTATTACGTAGAATTCATCATTAATTTCATCATCGATGTTCTTAGGTTCCAGATGAGATAAGAAATCTTGATGTTAAATATGGTTATTAAAATAATCTCTAGTTTCGTTTCTAATATCTAGGTATCCTACAACAACATCTAAAGGACAGTTATTGATTGTTCTAATACATATAAAGATGGTAGGACTGGTAACTTCTCGATTTTTAGGTTTATATTCTAAAATTTTTGGCTGTTCTTCAATGATGGATGATTTTTATTTTTGTTTTAAAATACAAAAAATGGTTTGAAATTTATGTCTAGAGAAGATATATTATTCTCCAGATTTTCATATGAGGTCTTAGTCAAATGTGGATCAGTTTCATCAAAATTTACATGGACTTATTCTTCCACATTTTTATTTTTACTTATATGAAACTTTATAGGATTTTCCATAAATTGAATTAACAAGGAAAATAACTGCATCACACTTGGAAGAATGTTTTTCAAAATTATACACATTTTTTATAAAAAAAATTCAACCAAAATATTTAAAGTCTGTAACCTTTTGTTTTCTATTATTCCATAGCTCATAAAGGTTCCCCTTGAGGATGTGTCTGATCAAAACCCTATTTATGGTATAGTGGGATAAATTGACACCTTTTCCCCAAAATAGAGAGGTGGGTCATACTCATTTACTATAGTCCAAGCTATCATTTTTGGGTTCCATTTCTTCATCCAACAACCTTATTCTACTGAGGGGTCATAAGAGAAGATAATTTATTAGTGCATCTATTTTTTTTGCGAAAAATGATTGAAAATATTGATTCTCAAACTCACGTCAATGGTCACTTCTTATTGTCTTAATCCTAATTCCACTAAAATTTCCTATAGACTTAGTATACATTTTAAAGTAAGAGTAGGATTCACATTTGTGAGCTAGAAAATATATCAATGTATACATATAATTATCATCTAGAAGAACATAAGAATATTTATTCCCTTTTATGGATTGAAAATATAAAAAGAGAAAAACATCCATGTGAACCAAATAGAGATTTTGAGATATTGATACTAAATTTTTTATTTTACAAGAAACATTATGCTGCTTCTTTTTTCTATATGGGTTATAAACACTATCTGTTTGGAACTAAATTTTACGAATATATTTAAATAAGACATTCCCAATTATCATTTTAAATGATTGAATTATACAATGGAATAGTCTGATTTTCCTAATAAAATATTCATAATGAATGTCACTTAATCTTTAAACATTCTGAGAAACCAATGAAATTAATTTTACTACATAAAAATTGTAATTTATTGATGTATTAAAAATTGAAGAATTTTTTGAACTAAAAACAATCACCACACAACTTAGAAACTACAATAATATTATATTTAAGACCATCTACATGTTGAACTATATAAATAAAAATTGTTTTTTTGTTACAAGTATGGGCTGTGTCGATGATATTTCATTTTTCATTATACAAAAAAGCTAACATGGCCCCTATCAACCTTGATATTGATCTTAAATCAAGAATAGTCTCCTATCATTTTTCTTGACCAAACAATGTACATGTACTATAGAATTCTATAATATGTCATCAAGAATTTTTCAAAAAAAAAATTGATTTCATACAAGAAATTATGTAGGTACCCAATGTACTTTGTGTCAAGAAATGTTAGTTATAAATGCTTTAGAAACCCACATTATTTTAAATGGGTTTCCTAGAAATAGATTAAAAAAATATATAAATTAAAAAGCTTTTAGGTCCCTTTTAGTTTTTTTGGGTTGTAGAGCATTCAGGTATAGAGTTAGGAACACAATTATTTTTAGTTATTATCCTCCTTTGATGTTCATATTCAATCCAAGTGACATATTTTGGAGAAATATTATTTCAAAAAAAAAATCAATGCCTCTCTACCAATTTTAAAATTTTCATGGTTTTTCCTTAATTTATCATTTTAAAGATTATGATATTTATTTTTGTTGAGCAGTTAAAAATTTTCCTCAATTTCTATAGTTATATCAGATTTACAGTGTACATTTACAACATACTCTTTTTTTAGAACTTCATATTTATCATTTAGCTCGTTAAAGGTGTCTTATAGAATATTAAAATAGTCAAAGAATTCTTTATATGACATATTATTACCATCATATTTTTTATTTATTGAATTATTAGACTCATCGGAATCATGCACATATATTTGAGACAATAGGAAAAGAAGATACCTCACAGAAATTAGTCATAAATTACATATTTTCTACGTCTTTATTTTATTTAGGTAATGAATCTGAGTGATTGGAGCTATCAGTAGATGCACTCCAGGTGACTTTTAGAGACTTTTTAAATATTCTACCCTTTTCCAAATATATATATTTTTTATTTTAGATTATGAAAATGACATTTTATGCGACTTTCTTTTTTTTATAGAAAAAATATTTCTTCGGATCAACTAACTTTTTTCTTCCATTTTAATATTTTGTCATATTTTTCTTTTATATTTTGGGTTTAAATATTATTCTCCTAATAGTAATTTATAATACTTCTAGATAGGTGATGAATTTCCGCACCAATATCAGAACTAATGTTTAAGCACTCGAATCTACAACATGGACATTTTATTTTTCATTGTTTATCTAGAGGTAGTAGTCCTAAAAGTTTCAAACTATCTTTTTGGTTCCTCTTATTTTTCATGGTGTACCTTTAGTTCTACTTAATACATCATATTATTTATAATAAACTATTTTAAAGTTATTTTACTTATATCGCATATTTATCTTATTGAAACTAAAGTCTTTCTCCATCTTTCTAGTAGGCATATCAGCAATCTCATTATCAGGTCCATGTTTAATACTTCATTTCCCTGTGATCTCATGGTACTGAAAATATCAATTAACATAATGTATATATAAAAAAAATAATTAGGTTTCATATTAAAATTATCATATTTAATAGTATTGTTATTAATCCTCATTTCATTAGAATATGAATTTCATTAATGGGAAAAATACAATGTGTCCCATATTTAGGTATTACATAATTATCTTCCATTAAATAGCATATAGCAAAACCCATGCTCTCCATTTACATTTTCATCTTTATTTTCCTTTGGGGGTAATCAGTTCCATTTATGAAAGGAGTTATGTTTATTGAAGAACCTTCTCGATGATTATCCATCTTATAGAACTAATTTTAGAACTAATAGTAATTTTAGATCATTATAGAACAACTAAAATCACAGTTATAATAAATTTTAAAAACTTGAATACCAAAGAAACAAAAAAATTGATGCCCAATGTTTATCAGAGTGAGTATCTAATGGGGGGGTGGGGTGAATTGACTTCGAAATTAAAATTTATATTAAAGATGTTTTATTTTTAAATCCCAAAAATGTTTAAATCCAATAATGTTTATCAAATAAAGTTGTGTGACATTTATATTAATCATTCTGTAGATTTATTTAATGATCGATTCGATGTTAAATGAATAATATTTATATATATATAATATTTAATACATTAAATTAAAAATACATGTATGAAATAATATGTAAAAATAAATTATGATAAAGATTCAAAGTATATATATTTTTTATAGTTAAAATATTATTCAGTTTAATAGGTAAATAATGTAAAAAAATTAAAACACATAGTTAAAAGATGAATACAAGAGGTTCAGTCAGAAGTCAAGACATAATCCTCTCCACTTGATGATCACACACCACCAAGATATTATATAAAATAAACTAGATTATCCACAACACTGATCAAGTTTATAATGAATTTTGAAACTTTCCAGGTCACACATTACATGTACCACAGTTACGCATTGGAGAAAAAATAAATTGTTCGCACAGGGACCTGTATCACACATATCCATGGGATAAAGAAATAAAGAAAATTGTTTAAGAAGATATCGAGTATCTTAATGTTTAGTGTAGGTGATAGTGTGTGTATTAAAGAAGAGTAAGAACACAAACTACTAAAAATATAATAAAACTAAAAAAGTATAAAACTAAAAAATTGAGAAATCTAGAATTATAGAGTTTAGAAGTGATAAGTCCATTTTAATGAAGCTTGTGACTCTTGAGTTGAATCAATAATGAATCTTGAGTCAGGTTCTTTCAAAATATTATAGAAGATTGATTGTTGTAAAATGCAGTTTTTTTGACTAAATGTTGAAATTGGAAGTGATTATTATTTTTCTCTCAATCTAATTTTTTTAGTTTCTTCGACTATATGTATGTTCAAGCAGTTCAATATATCATATTCATATTAGTTGACTAATTTTACTATTACATCTATTTTATTTTTAGTATATTTATGTATATCCATGTTTCAAGAGGGCATGTGCTTTAATTTTATTAGTATCAACATGAAAATATGATTCAGATGCTTCCTTATATTGCTTGTTCTGAATAAAATTTTATCATGCATTTTAAGTACAATAATTAAAATATTAAATGGAATTAAATTTTATGAATATGTTTCTAAAGGTGATGCCTTGGTCAAAAATGATCAAAGAATTAAATTTATTAACTACGAATGATTACAAGAGTCTAAAAGATGAGATCATATTACAATCTTTTTCATGAAAGGATTGGAGAGAAATGGGAAGGTATTCGAACCAAGTAATTTCTTGATTGTTTCCCATGTTGTCCAGACCATTTGCAACCGCATTTTCTTCTCGGTAAACATGTGTAATGATATAGTTAAGATCACTAATCGAGCGGAAGCAATCCATCCAGCGAGTGGTAATCAGCCAAGGTAGGTGGATTACGCCATTCCAAATTGCTTGGACAATGGTCGTCGTGTCGCTTTCGATCCAATGGTTATTCCAACCAATGGATTTGGAAATGCTAATGGCATGAATCAAGACCAAAATCTCATCTTCGAGGGAGGTGGAAATGGCACATTTACCCATGAAACATCCAAGGATCTGGACATGGTGATTTCTGAAGACAGCACCACATCTTGAAGGTCTCATATTGACTTTGGAGGCACCATGGATATTGATCTTGATCCATCAAGGTAGGGGGGTACGCCAAAACACCTCCAGAGTATGATGTGGCTAATAGAAATTGCCTTTAATCCTGAGATGCCTCAGGATCACAACATTATGGACGGTGTTTTGGAATCTTCCTTTTTGAATGGAGTAAGATTCTTGTATAGCAATGAGGATTCACATTCAGTCTTCATTTTGATTAAATGAGTAATTGTGATGAATAATAGAATTTCTATCATACCAAATCACATGATTAATCTCAGCAACCGCAACATGATATAGGTTCTTGATTTGATGAGAGCCTTCCTTTCTGCACATTTTTAAGTTGATCTTTGACAGAATTAAGCTCCAACCATCTGCAGTAAAAAATGTCAAGAATATAGTTATAGAGAGCAGAAGTAGTAGCACAAGATAGGAAAAGGTGGTTAGTATATTCCCTATGTGGATTACAGATATTGATTTTGGAACAGAGATGGATGCCAAAAGATTGGAGGAAAAGTTCACTGGGCACTCTATTGTGCGTAAGACGCCATATTAGGTTGAATCACGATATCTTTATCCAAGGTTTTTTGTAGTGTTTTAACCAACTATAGTCATTTTTTCAGTTACAAAAAAAGTAATTGTAGAAATTCATTGATATGAGCATACCATTTTGAGAATGTTCCCATATTAAGGGTCATTGGTTGGAGGGAAATAGTAGTTATCAATAACGTTTAAAATAATTTCAGGAAGGTGATCTTATTGAGAGTTTAAAATGTATTTGATAGAGTTTTTGGTAGTATCAGGGGTTTGATTTGGAAGCAACATGGATATTAAAGGCATGCCAATCCAGTTATCCAACCAAAATTTCATGGATGAGTCTCTATAGACCATCCATCTAGACTTATGAATAATATTAGCGAATGAGTTTTCGATGGAGGGCAAGATAGATGAGTTAATGAAGTTCGAGTTTCCCGTTTTATGTTTATCTAGAATACTATTTTTATGAAAGGAAATTGCGTCAGAGGTATTGTGAAAAATATTCCAAGTGAGTCTTTCTTGATGGGCTTCATTGAAGTGTTTGATATTTTTTATACCAATACCACCATTTTCAATGTGTTTGCAACAAGTTGGCCAGGGCACAATCACAAGTTTTCTTTAAAGAGTGCTACCGGTCCAGATAAAGTTCTTTATGGATGTGTTCATTTCATTAATGATTCCAATTGGTCATTTATAGAGCATCATTGAACAAACCATCTTGGATACAATAGTGTATTTAACTAGGGAAGTTCTACCGGACATAGAGAGATACATACCTTTCCAAGGAGAAAGTTGATTAAGAACATGATCAACTATAGTCATAAAGTGACAAGATTTGGGTCTACCCCAAAAATGGGAACACCAAGATAGGTGAATGGAAGTGTTCCTTCTTTTAGAACCAGGTCTTTGAGAATTTTACATTTTTTTCCAGAGAATAAATTCTTCCCAAAAATATGCAAGCTTTTTTCAAGCTAATGGTTTGACCAAAAATATCATCATAGTATGAGAGTGTGTTTTTTAGATTAAGAATGTTTCTTTTTTCTCCCTGAAGGGAAAGTATGATGTCATCAGTGTATGAAAGATGAGTGGGAGAATTTACATTTTTGGAGACATGAATAGGTTTTATTTTGTTCTAGCTTACCATCATGTTGATCAGACGACTAAGGTAGTCTTCTTCTTTCGAAAAGATAATGGCAGAAAGGGGGTCACCTTGCCTGACACCTTTAGTGAATTTAAAATAACATTTAGGTGATTCATTGACCAGGATGGAGATAGATTCTAAGTTAAAGAGACTTCTGATTGCATATATAAAAGAGGTGCTAAAACCATAACCATGGAGGATATTGAAAATAAAGCTCCAGTACATGGTGTCAAAAGCTTTTTTGATGTCAATATTAATCGCTATTTAGCCTCCCCTATTGGTTTTTTCCAAATTATTGGCACACTCTAAGGTGAGGAAAATAATGTCTTGAGTGGATATTCCCTTTATAAAGACAAACTGGTTCCATGAGACAATTTTGTTCGTGATAGCGGAATGTCTGTCGGCAATTATTTTTTTAATGAATTTAAAAAGGGTGATGATAAGAGAAATGGGTTTAAACAAATGAATCTCAGAGGAATTATCTACCTTCGGTATCTAGGTGAGAAACTGGGAATCTAAAGCATGAGGGAGAACACTATTTGTGAGAAAGGTTTTAAAATTTTTACAACCATCAATCTGATTCACTTCCCAGTAATGTTGGAAAAAATAATTGTTGAAACCATCAAGGCCAGGGTCACTATCAGGATTCATTCTAAAGACAGTGTCATTTATTTCATGATCCATCGGGGTGTTAAGGAGGAATGAGTTGTCCTCATAATTTATCACAAGGGGAATGACATCTGGTAGGAGGCCTTTGTTTATACTAGGACCATTGAAAATGGTTTCATAGTGGGAGACTATATGATGCGCAATGTCATCTTCATTTTCAAAGAGCCTATCCCCATCCATTAAAAGAGATAAAAACTTATAGCCCTTCTTTATTCTTTGAATAGAATTGTAAAATTTATTATTTCTATCACTATCTGTTAACCATTTAGATTTAAATGTTTGTTTTCTCATATTTTCATTGAATGTGAGCAGGGAGTTTAGTTTGATCGCAATGTTTAGTTCATGAGTAGGATCAATGTTGAGATCATGGGTGGTGTTTATGTTTTGATGATCATTGAGCTCTTTCTCTAGAGTCATGATGTCATTATTGATTTTTTCCGCTTCAGAGGTGCACCAAATTTTTAGAGTCTGTATGAGATGTTTTAATTTGAGGCTACAGTCAAGAACATCATTGTTAAGGGTCTTTGAGGACCAAAGGTTTTAAATGATATGAGAGTACTAGTCATCATAGAACCAATCATTGTTGAATCTAAAAGTTATACGGGGTTTTTTTTCATTAGTGGCGACACTGATTAGGTTGGGGTGATGATCATAGTTTAGTCTATGAAGATTAATACTTGAGATTGTGTCCCAATTTTCTAAATCTAGGACATTGATGAAGGCTCTATCCAATTTAGAGGCAACTACATTGTGGTAGTGCCTTCTATTCCAAGTGTATTTTTCACCATTGAGATTAATTTCTACGAGATTATTGTCATCTATTGAGTTTTTAAATTCCCTTGTTGAAATAGAATCATGAGCAGGTCCAATTTTCTCGCTTGGGTTGAGAATGGTATTAAAATCACCCATACTAAACCAGGGTGCATTAATATTAGTGCCAAGATAAGAACGATCATTCCATAGCGTTCTTCTTTCTTGATATCAATTCTTAGAATAAAAAAGTGAAATAGATATGTGTGCCATCAGTATTAAAATTTCACGCAATAATCTGATCAGAGATATTGTAGACACTAGTATTCTGTAAAGAGGAATGTGATAAAAGCCACAAGGATTCTGCATTAAGGTTATTAGTGATTGCACTAGTAAAAACATAATTCGTTTGGCATAAGTAGGAGTATTAGGAGGAATAGTTTATTTTTGGCTCTACAATAGAAAATAAAAGAGGGTGATGAGTGTGTATCAATATTTTTAAAACAATCCAGGTGTCAGAGTTTTCAATTCCTTGACAATTCCAAAAAAGGATATAAATTTAAATTTATTTTTGTAGTTAGAACTCCCTTTTTTCATTTTTCCAGAGCCATTATTTCTTGAAGATCTTATGAATTTTTGATTATCTGCAGTCTTTTATTTATTATTGCTGGATTTTGTGGTGTTATTTCTTGTAGGTTCAGGTATTAGAGTGCACAAAATATCTACAGGCATGGGAAGAAGTTTAGATGGCTCCCGTGGAGTGGATTAATTTTGTTTCTTGTTGTTGTCAAGTTCTAGGTAGCTCTGAATTTGATCAATAGAAACCTTCATAACCTGCATTGGCTGAGTTTCTTGTGCTGGCTCCTGTGCAGTGGATGCATTCTATTTCTTGCTATTGTCCAGATCTGGACAGCTCTACATTTTCTCAACAGAAACCTTGATAACCTACATTGGCTGAGTTTCTTGTACTGATAATACGTTACAAAGATCAACTTGTTTAGGTACCATGACATCATAATTAAGGGGTTTATTCCGAGTCTCAACACATTCAGAAATTTCTGGGTTTCTTATAGTGCTAGAGGGAGATAGAAAAATAGCAGTTGGTTCATCATTCTCCATTTTGAATTCATTCTTTGGGTTTAGAGAGGTGCCTTTGTTAGTAGGTTGTATTGCCGAGTTCCTAAGATTTGGAGTTTCGGGTGTAGTGTTACATGAAATCATGGAAACAATATTAATACCAGACCTATCAGTAGTGGTTTCTGTGACAATAGCGTTGTCTGTAACAAATTATTTCACCCGAGGTTGTTTGAGTGCTATCTGTTTTGTGTAGTTGATGCTTTGGGTTTGTGCCAGAGCTTCAACCAAGGGAGGAGTTCTCTTAAAAGGGTTAACAGGTTCCAGGTTTTTGGAAACTTCTATTGATTGTTCAATATTGGAATGTGTTATGATTAGAGTGTCATTTTGGGTGGAAAAAGGAATACCAAATTTTGAACATTCTCTAGTGGAAGTTTTATTTTCAGAGCAAGTAACAGATGTGCCTTGATTTTGAGGAGATCCTACCTTATCTGTTTTATTGTTGAATTCGGTCTTTGTCTCTGATATTTTAGTGGCATTTGCAGCATTTGGCTTTCGAATTTGTCTAGAACTCAAATCCAGTGTGTGTTTCATGATATTTTGACTTCTGGAAATCCCAGGACCATTATCCTTATGCAGAGGTGCAGTGTGATCTGCATCTTGGAAGAGGGTAGTCCTTGAGGATTTTTTTTTCTCATTAGAAATCTTGGCAGTGTATAAGAACATATTTTCTAGCTCTTCCAAAATTCTTTGATCCTTAATTGCAGTGTCCTCCTCTTCTGCAACATCTTCCCAATTTATACATGAGGTTCCCACTAGTTGTGTTATATTGTTTTTTCTGATCCAGATTTCAGATTTCTTTTTGAGGGGTTCAGATATCTCTATAATGGGAGAATTATCTTTTTTATTCCTCTTAGTTTCCTTCCAATCATTATAAATTGGCTGGATGAATTTATTTCTAATCACTCAATAGTTAGAGATTGTGTTACCTATAATTTTACACAGGTCACAAAAGGATGGTTTCCTCTCCTATTCAATTCGGATTTCAGTTTTTTATTCATTCGTAGTAAAGCTAATTATGTTAGGAAGCTTTGAATCTAAATTAATTTCCACCATAATTATAGAAGAGATCCCAAGGTCAGCATTTAATGTTCTATGATTGATTTTCAGATGGGTACCTATGCATGAAACAATGTCATTGAGAATTTTTGGGTTCCAAAAGAACCAATTAAGTCCATAAAGTTTAACCCAAAATTTTTTTATTGTGCTTTTATATGTGTGTGGATTAAAAGTATAGTCCCAATCTAAAATTATATGTAGTATCAGATTTAGATTTAGGTTTCCAATTCTCCAATCCCTCTCTAAGTATTCTTGTGATTTTATCAATATGTGAAAGTAGCATTTTCATATTGGAATCAATTTCTAGTTTGAAACATTACAACAATGAGCAATACACATATGAATATCAGGAAGAGGCCAAGAACAATCAACATTAAGGTAGGAGACTCGGCCCATGATAGAGAATTTTCACATTTGTGTGCGTTGATGAAGTGCATCCATATCTTCATCCACCAAGAAACCACCACCATCAAGTCTCTTGAAAAGAGTAGGCTTCTTCATAATGTATGTTCTAGTATCTGAGCCCTTCAGTGCATCCAGGAAAGAAATCCCTTGGGATCTACCAGCTAAAGGGCCGGAGTGTGTATGCTCATCAATGGTATCTTCCATATAGACTTTCACAACAGGTCATGAAGGTCGATAGTCTGCTTCTTTTTAGGGGTCCCAAAATGATGGGATTCGAACATCCCAGGCATGAGGAAGTCCACCATGTCTGTGCAGTCTAGGGTTTCAGGGAGAGAAGCCTGAGAAGCTCGAGAAGTCTAGTGAGAGAAGGTCATCCATCTCTCCTCCTTTCTCCCCACATCTTCACTCATTATGAATATAGTCGGTATAGTAATGTAACTAAAAATAATTAAACTAATAAAAATAGTGATGGTGTTTCAGGATATGATTGTGTCTCCATTGATGGTGTCTCATTTGATGGTATGCTATTCTAGAAACATGAAACTTGTAGTATGGTTCTTTGGTGGTATGAAAATTGTGGCGTCTTATTCTTATCCAAAATTCCACTATGTTGGTGGTGTCTCATTAACGGTGCATGGTCCAACATTGTACGCCTAAATAGTGTGATAGACATTGATAAATTCCCTATTATATATATGATTCTAATGGTGTGACATTGATAATGAAACTTATGGTGGTATGACATACATACCAACTTTTACGTTCTAGAAGCATGTCATCCAGATGGTGTCTTTTACTTTGTCAAATTTTTTATCCAGTGGTGTGAGAGTCTGACAAGGTAATGTCCTATTGGAATCTCATACGTAGAAGTTTTTATGCTAGTACTGTTCAGTGGACAATGGTGTCTCTCCCAATGATGTCTCATTCATAAAAATGTTTTCAAGGGTCTCAATGTACAAAGTACACATAGGGAAAAAATATACATCGTAAGTATTAATAGAATTATTATTTCATGATCTTTAAAGCATTTCTGTCAAATTTACCATATGGATAGTCTTATGGATACCTACCAGAAAATATATCTCCAAGAAATTAAGACCTTCAATTTTTTGAAACCAATTAACAACTAGCCATTCCTTATACCTACATTTAAAATATGTTTCCACATTCAACTAATACACCCTTTTTTCTGAAATAAATTCGTCATAGAAGAACTTCCCATATACTCCGATATTTATATTACATAATGGGATTTAGTTTCACGCCACATAGATTAATAATAGAGATTTTAGATTATTAGTTTTTTACATTATCTAGGATCTCGAGATCTATATAACCCATAATAATCAAGTAGTGTAGATCACTTCTAAAACTATGCACTTGTTTCTGTATTCTATTAGATGATTCCATCATTCTTTTCATTTCGTATACATACAGTACTTCATCTTCTTGAGATTTATCATCGATAGATATTTCTTTTAAAAAATTTCAATAATATATCATAGTCTTATAATTTTATTGAAAATTATACATAGGAAACACCAACAAAACACTTCTCTCCTTCATTATAACTTTTAGATAGCATGGTGTTTTTAATAGTGATGTACTACCTGAATACTCTAGAATGGTCATAACATCAATAAATACATTGAATTAATCATTATCCTCTAATGATTCTACTACCACAACATAATTATCCACTATATTATGATACTTCCATGTGATATATTCTTTTATGACAAAATTTTTACTTCTGACAATATATCGATGGTTGTTGTCTTGATATGAAAAACTGGATTCTTTAATTCCATACCCTATAAACTGTCATGATTAGGATATAACCTCAATATTATCAAATTACATATAATATATATAGATATAGGTTAGTGAATTTATGTCCTTGAGATGTTCAAAATAAACATTCCATAAAGGCGAATAAAAGTCTATAAGATCCAACCCCAATGTAGAAAATGGACTCATATTGGTCAAGTATGCCACACAATTCACTACTTCGCTCCCATAAGACTTGGGGTATCCTACATGAATTTTCAGATTCCTTTATTTTTCAAATAATATTTATCCTCTTCTAAAAAACATTATATTTTATTATAACTAGTATGATCCTCTAAAACCATATTCCGTTCCACCAACAGAATCATGAGAATTCACAACTTTCATACTCCCTACCATTATTATATATCAAGAACTTGAGTTAGTAACCAATCTAATTTTCATCCATGGATCCCTATTAGATGATGGTAATGAAAACATAATACTTTTTCTTGAGAAATAAGAGCCTAGAATTTATTAATTAATCATAATGTGATTTTTTATAAATTAATGAATCTCTATGAGAATGAACTGGATCTCACCCATCAATATCCATAAGAATTGACTGTAACATCTAAATATTAAGAGATTTACATTATATTTTCATGAAAAAATTATATTAATTTCTATAGATACATTCTTAACATATCATTATATCCATGATTCCAATCATCACCATACATTAAGTAGATAATACTTTTATCCCATCCCCACTTAGGTGACCTAGGATACCATGACATTAAATTGTGGAAGTGATTACTATAGTATGAATCATAGATTATGAAACTTTTGAAAGGTATAATGTCACATACATACCTAATTTGGACAAAAACATGGAATCAAACTAAAATATCAATTCAATATCCATGAAATTATTCCTCATACTCCCTATCAAAGATAGTGCATGAGGTGAAACCCCTGATTCTAAAATCTATGACTCGAGTGAGCTGGTGTCTCTAAGTAGTATACCAATCTTATCTTCTGATACAATATTTAATGATATTGTTATAGAATTGAAACTTCATGGAATAACCTAGTTAATGTAAATATTAAATCGATGACATTCCTTATTAATAATTATTAATAATATTTTATACATTTGAATTACATCCAAGAATATTTGGTTACATTACTATCAAAGGGAAATGGTTTCATTTATAACCAAATTGGGTTTTCATGCATTCTATGGTTTATTTTAAAAGAATGATTTAAAAATTATAGTATTAAAATATGATAAAATTATGTAAATTTTATAATTCCTATTTTCAAAAATAAGTTTAGGAATATTTTTATGAATATTATTAAATGTTTGATTCTTTAATGAATTGTGCAAAATACTAGTTTTTATTTAAAATTTCCATTTTTTTAAATAGTAACATTATATTTGGATGAGTTTTAATATTTACATTAATAAATATTATACATTTATTTGGTATAAGGATTTAAAAAAAAAATTAAAAAACAATTATTCTAAAAAATAGTTCTTCTTCATGTGTTTCATGTTTAATAATAAATTAAATTCAATAAATTATATAGATTTAATATGTTAAAATGGATTCCTTATTTTTAGTAAGAATAATTAATATTTTTTTATATGTTGGATATAATTTGTTTTCATAATTAATAATAAAAACATATAAAATTTATTACCATAATCAAGGATAAAACCAATTTATTGGGTGGTTAATATCAAGTGATAAGGGTTAAAATGGCTTACAAAATTTTCAAGATTCTAATTTCTAGACATATTTTGTCCCAATTTCCTCTCATATTTCTAAATAGTTCATTTTGGATACATTTTTATTGATTTTAAAATTAAAATATTTAAATAATTTTTAAACCACCAAGTGCATTCCCTCCCCCAATTATAAATGCAAACCATATCTACTATACTCTCCACATAATAATAGATATATTGGATTATCCATGACATTCCTAAATCATTTATTAAAATCCCTACCCATGACCTAAAGACCCCAATTTGATCAAAATACAATCCTAGAAAATATTTTGATATAAACCAAAAGATATGTTCTGATGTAGAGGAATATTTTTTAATCGAGTATTTTGATTTTATTTTTTCTTCAACATCCTTCTAATATTATTCCAACATACTGATATAATAAAAATAGTATCATCCATATTCTGAGATGTAATTCAATTTCCATCACCACATCTAAAAAATAGTTATTATGATAGATATAATGCATATATATGATATTAATGACATATATTTCAACCATAAAAGGTATGATATTATATTTTTATTTATTTTATGTCAATTAATAAATGATGGTGTCGTTCTTGAGTACATGTGTACTACTACCACTATGAATCAATGTTATTTTTTTATCATGACCATATAACATGGATGATACAAATAAGTGTATTTAATGAAATAATTTTTTAAATATTATATAATCATCATTCTAGTATGATAAAATGATAACTACCTTCTTTCTGTTGTTCTCTTTTAAAAATTAAAACATTACTCATGTGGATGTACGATCGACCATATCCTCGATTGTTACATAGTTAATTTTCTATACCAATATTTTATTTTTTGTTTATAAAGTATAATTGATGTATAAAAATTATAATTATTTTAGTTTTATAATGTTTTTGAAAATGGAATGTTGAAATCTTTTACCATAATCATCCTATTTGAGTCATATTGGGACTATTAGTCGAATATCATCAAAATGAAAAATGTGGACATATCCACTCAGTCAATTAAAAAATTCACTGAAATAAGTTATATATATTGTTAAATGATTTGTAATTGAACTATGAAAAGGATATTAAGAAAGTTAATAATTGAAATTTTTTTTATCTCATAGATAAAGAATATATACGACATATGCAACTTAAGGTGCAGGATTTATAGTCACAATTCCTTTTCCGTGAGGCTTATGCTACTTTAAATACAAGTTTTATTTTATTTCTAGTATAATAGATTTATTTTATCATTATTATATAATAGTATAACTATTTGAAATTCATTCATGTTCTTTCCTTAAATTATTATTTGGTTAAAAAGTTTTCAAGTCATAAGTGAGACTTTACCTCAAAAATATCAATTTAAATGTTTTAAATAATTATTATATAAATATTTTAACTCTATATATATTATTAAAATTTAATTTAGGACATACCATTATAAAAAAAATGAATTATAAATTTTATTTTATGACTATTTGTATTATATTCAAATGTTTTCAAAATGAATATTTTTTGGAATTTTGTAGATAACATTTCGATAAAAATATAAAAGGAATTTTCTATTTTATTTATATGACATCAACAGGTTTTCCCATCATTGAGATCATTATTTTTTGTTGAGTTTCCTATACATGTTTTTCAGTTTTATTCAAATAAAAACCATCCTCCATTGGTTATGGGTATTTTCAAATTTTTTTTAAAAGGAATGGATATTTCAATATCTAAAAACATATTGACCTTCGAATTATTGGAATGTATCAAATGTTCTTCATCAACCGAGACATCTATATGTATATATGATTATCAATAAATGGTATTCATTTTTAAACAGATTATATATTTTTATATCATTTACTATAATGATGCTAGTTTTATTCCTCATAGGTGGACGCTCTAGATTTTATTGTTATCCTGAAGACAAGAGTTTTTTTTGATATCGGGATGAGATGTATGGGATAGGTATCCCACGCATATTTTTAGAGAAATCCCAACCAATGTAGTTCACTACAACTTAATGGGACACATCAGACCTTTTAATGTTATGTGATGAAGACCAAACCATGAAGTGTAATGTCTAAAATCCCAAAACCCACACTCATAGATTCTATGATGAAATCATAAATATTAAATTTCTATCATTTATGCGGATAATTGTTAAAGAATTTTTTCTATCAAAACATTACACCATCAAAAGGAATTCATGCAGAAATAAAATTATGGAGGTCCATTTAGGTTTACTAATTTAGATATATAAGAAACACCCTACATAAAAAATTACAATGTCATCAAATGAGAATATCTATAATTCAACCCAAATTTTGATATTTCACATTTGGTCATCAATATCATCATAGTTAAATAATTTATAGACATAAATAGTTCAACATCATTCATTAAAACTTATGTAATGGGAAATATAAGTAGGTTGAGATCAAATTAATAGTAAGGGTAAACATAGGAATTATTAATTGAATTTCAGACATGTCCATAATAAATGCATAAGGATATGATGAAATAATGAAAGCGCAGGAGGAAATCATAAAATAACTTATACCTGTAAACAATTGGATCATCAAATATAATAACATAAAAAATGAAATAGTCATTAGAATATATAATAATGAGATATTTTATATTAATAACGATCATGAAAATAATTATAGACCCCTAGGAAGAATAAATAATTCAAATTGGTATATTGGAACATCATCTCACATAACCCTTGCATAACCCATACAGAACACTTAAAGAACCCTTAAAATATTCAATAAATATACGGCCAAAATCCAATATGATTCTCTATAGAACATTATCATTAACCAATTCCCTAGATTACTAAAATTTAATGCCCATATTATAATCTGTAATGGGCTAACATTGTTCTATCTAGGCACACCCATCATTATAATGGCCAAGAACTAAATAATTAATAAATAACATAGAGAGTTAATTTCATCATATCATATTGAAGTAACCATTATTCATTTCAGAACATGATTAATCTTTTTAAAATAAATGGGTTGCATAAAAATCACTGTGAAACATGATTAATTCATTTAAAAGAATTATGTTCCATAACAATCACTTTCAAACATTGATAACATTTGGAAAAGAAATGGTTTCCGTAATTTGTTTTTGAAATAATATTAATCCATCATATGAAGAAATGTAGGTGGTATTATGAAAATATATCCCTATTAGAGAATAAGTAACAACCTGGGTTATTTACTCTTAGCAAAGGGGATACCTTTAAATGATCATTAAATACATTTTGATTAAAATACCATATTCATTTTATAAATCATTTTTTAAAACATAATAATTTTTATAAATTATTTTCATTAAAAATTGAATTGAAATAGTATAAATGAGGACCCAAAAATACATTTAGAATATTTTTATAGTAAAATATCATTTTGAATTTTAAAAAAACTTTGTATAAAATTTTTTAAAACATTTTTAGAAAAAATGGTATTTAAAAAAAATCTATTTTAACAAAAAAGATGATTTTTCATAATGAAATTATTTTGGAATCCTGAGTACATTAAGAGAGAAAAATTAAAGAAAAAAATATTTTTTAATAATGTAACCATATTACAATTAAATTCATAATAATTTTTTATAGGTCTATCATAATAATTTGACATTGTAGACTTGATCACAATCAATCCAGATAATAGATGAGATTTTAATATCAAAATATTCCCACTTTGTAAACATTGAATCATAATTGTCATCAAATGATTACATTAAATTAAAACTAAAATAAAATTTAAATAATTATACTCAGGATATAAAATATATTTTGGGTTGTATATAATCCATATAAAATAGTATAGGTGTATAACCAAACAAACGTCACAAATAATGTATACTTTGAGGAAAATATATTACCACTTTGGTAACATTGAAAACATTAACCCCCTGAAATTTATATATTGAAATGGATATATATATCCCTATATATATATATTTAATAATAATACAATAAATTAATTAGAATTATATACACCACAGAATGAAAATAAGAAGGAAATATGGAATGCATCTCACATGAATAAAAGTGAGATAATAAAAACCCTTACTACTTGAGTAACTTTTGAATACTGATATACATGAAACAATAACATAAATTAAAACTATTAATATAACTAAATAAATTAAATTCATAGTATAAAAATTCATAGGGATGTATATACACTATATAAAAGTAATGAGTAGTGAATATAGTATATGTCTCGCATAAATATAAGTGTGACTAGAAATCCCGCAACCTTCAGTTTGATTTTTGAAACATGTTATTTATCTTCCTAAATAAAAAGTATGTTAATTTATTTATTTCATGATAATATTTTTCAATTTTAATATTAATTTTATTCCACTTAATACTGTGTTATATAAAGTTACTAAATTGATTATGTATACAATAGATGTTTAGACCATATTCGGTATGTGTGGAAAAAATGGATTAGTTCGGTGGACTATGGTTTAAGTTTATACTTATTAATCTTATATATAATTATGATCATGAAGGAATCATTATATTTAAAAATAAATTATTCTTTTAAAAACTATCCTGGAAGATGGTTATAAAAAATGAAACAACATTACAATTATGGAGATGGTAGGTTCTATGTACGCATGAGTAGCAATATCATTTTTCAATTATCGTTATTAAAAAAGTTTAGTTAAATTTTCCAATATAGAATGAAAAATATATCATAAATTTTAACGTCCCGATTCCAGGTGCTACCCAGAGATTCCCCATACCTGATTGGTCACATGGACTCAAATGCATTTCTCTGAATACAAGAGGATGCCTACTAGCAGTAAGGGCCTTGGGTATGATAGTGGAAAACATATTCTCTCCTTAGAAGAGTAATAAAATAGAAAAAACATATTAACATTTACTAAAGCTGTAATACTAACATAAAATTGTAAACAGTAGAAGACTTAAGTAGATAAAAAACTGAAGAACATATATAAATGATGCATTTCATATATTTATACGAAAGAACCCAAACAAGTCACAATGCTGGAATACAATACTAAATAAATAATAAGGAAAAAAAGTAAATAACACCATCAACATCGCAACCCTTAGCTTGGTACCATTCTCTCTTGATCCATATAAATCATGTACCTGAAGAAGAAGGGTTCTTTCATTTATTTATACATACAATTATATAATCTGTTTGGGCCCAATAGCATGAACCAAACAGAGTGTGAGAGGAATCCGAGTAGGCAAACACCAAAATATTTGTGCGTAACTGTTAGTGAATATATATGGTAGGAAATATGAAAATTTATGTAATAAGAAAATAAGTTCTCCAAAGTAAAAAATCATATAGTTTCAACTACATTCATTTATATTTATTGTATAAACAACCAAAAAATATCAAGAAATACTCCATGAAGTTCTCATAGTCTAACCCCTATGGTTCACATTAACAAAGACTCTCTGAGGAAGCACTCCCCATCAATTTACCCTATGCTCTCACCTCATGGAACTAAAAACACTCTGAGGGAGTACTCACATTCACCCCCCTTATGACCTGTCAATGTGAAAGTAAAAAAAGACACTCTGGGAAATCCCTCAGCATCCATTTCCCTATATTCTAACTACACGAGGTTACTACAAACATGTGTAAGTAAATCATGCACAAATGATATCCAGAAGCCAAAATAAACCACAATATACTATTGGGCTAAATATCTACAAATCATGGTTCAAGAATGTTAGATAATATCACTCTATCCAAACAGAACTAGGCATGGATAAGAGAGCATCATGATAGGAAGAAATAGTACTAACAACCAATATCATCCCAAATTTGGGGAAACAACCCCATAAAAGGTAAATGGACACTATTTTCAAACAAGAGCCCTAACTCAAGAAATCAAGGAATAACACTCATTAAAGGGTTAAATTACCTAAAAACACAATACCTTATACTATGGTGTTGAGAACCTTTGAACATATAACTCAAAGACAATACCTGAAAAACACAAACCACTTACCATGATGTTGTACGGTTGATATAGTTGAATCTCATCCTTTGATTTGACCAATAATGTTTTAGATATACAAAAACAAATAAAATGTTCAACCATGAATATCTCACTAAAGAGGTAAAATCCAGGTATGAGGCTCTAGAATAAGGAATAACTCACCATGGAGATTCAAATGAAATCGATGATGCTTGATTCAGAGAACATAAGGTTTATTAGGGGATCAGAGAACAGTCAAGATCTGTGGTCACTTCTGGACACGGTGACGTTAGAAGAAGTGTTTTCTACGAATGAGACTGACCCCGATCTGATATAACAATTAAAAATAAATATACCCAACGTGTTCCTTAAATAAACATGGTGTGTATATTTATTTTCTGGTCCTCACCTTATGAGTCCCTACCACATTATCACATGGTCGTGTATGCGGTCGTGACACAGTAAAACACTGCCTAGACTCGGTGTTGGGGTACACAGTGTGTACAAGGAAGTACACGACGTGTACTCAAAAAACATTCCTTCTTACAATCCTCCCAAAAAATAACTTTTAAAAAAACAATACTAGAAAAGAAGGTCAGCTTTCTTCAAAAATTTCCCCATAAAATAAATTCATCCTTGAAATTCCCTAATAATGTGGCGAAGAAGAATCCCCGAAGAACATCGGCCACTACAATCTTACATCGACCTCCCTATCCCAAGTCTCATCTCGTACCGGCCCACACCTCCATAGCACCTATACTAGAGGAACAGACAAGACACAAAGAATCTTCATGCTAAGATCAATAATATGTATATGATTCTCTTGGAACGAGGCGTCCATCTCCATCTAAATGCTCCTCAGGTTGAAAAACATGAGATGAGTCTAAGATGTAACGTCGTTTCTGAGATATGTGGATGAAGACGTGCATATCCTGGTACTGTTGAGGTAACTACAACTCATAGGAAACCGGTCCTATTCTCCACAACACCTCAAATGTACTAACATATCTTGGTGAAAGCTTTCCCTATCTGCAAATTCTATTATGTACAAGCATTAGTGTGACAGGTAGGAAAACCCGATTTCTATCCTTGAAATCTAGAGTTCATCTACGCCGATCAACATGAGACTTTTTCTATGACTGTGCAGTATCCATCCTCTTCCAAATGAACTGTATCTACTCTATGGTTTCCTGGACAAGACGAGGTCCCAACATAGCTACCTCTCCTACATCCAGCCAACATAGTATTGATCTGCATGGTCTACCGTAAAAAGCCTCATAATGTTCCATCTGAAAAGTCTCATGAAAACTATTATTATAGGAAACTCTACCAGAGGTATGTGATTCTCCCAAGAACCTAAAAAATCTTGGATTCATGCTCGAAGCATGTACTAAAAAACCTGAATCGTATGCTCGGACTTGACATCTATCTTGGAATGGTAAGCTATACTCATAAGTACCTGTGTACCCAAAGCCCTCTGTAGTTCTTTCTAGACCTGAGAAGTAAAATGGGCATCCTTGTCTAAAACAATAGAGTGGAGAACCCCAAGTAAATGTACAATATCTCAAATATAAATCCATCCTAACTCATTAACACTAAAGTTATGCTTGATCAGTACAAAGGGAGAAAACATTGTAAGTCTGTTAATGAAAACCCAAACAACATCATTCCCTTGAGGCGACATCAAAAAACATGTCAAAAAGTCCATCACAACATCATTCCACTTCCACTCAAGAATGGGTAACTACTATAAATGTCATTCTGGTCACTGATGCTCTGCCTTCACCTGCAGACCGGTGGAACACCCCAGGAAAAAACCATCGACATCTCTTATTCATGCTTGGAAACTAATACTGAAAGTGTATATCTTGATACATCTCAGTAACAGAAGGATGAAATTCCCAAACCGAGGAGTGAAAATCCTGCATCAACTCCTCACATATGTCTACTGAAACCCATACGCATCCACAAAATAGCAAAATATCATCCTTTCCTATGATCCAACCCAAAATAGGGTTCTCTCTTGGAAAAGTTTCCCATAGAACAATGCCTTAAATATCTAATAGATTCATTATTCTCACTCGATCAAAAAGAGTAGAGGTAATAGCTACAAAATAAAGTATCATTTGCCATTGTCTTTCGTGCACCTCTAAATGCATCTCAAAGAACAGATCCTTAAGCTACCACTCACTGCTAGCCGCATGAACTGCTTATATTTGAGTCTTCCGACTCTATACATCATCCACTGCAGTGTTTTTCTCAATCATGTAGGCAAGCTCAATATCAAAGGACTGGAGGTATTCAAACCTCCTTCGTTGTCCCAAATATAGAGTGTTCTATGTGAAGATGTACTTGAGACATTTTTAGTCAGTAAAACCCAAAAAAATATTTCCTAAACGATATTTTCTTCAACAATGTAAGGAATAAACAACTGCAGCCAACTCAAGATCATGTGTTTGGTAATTCCTCTCATGTGCCCTCAAATTCTGAGACCTGTACACAATGACTCTATCCCCCAACATAAGTACTGCTCCCATATTCATACCTTATGCATAATTGTAAAATTTATAACTCCTTCTCATCTCTAGAAAAACTATTATCGGTTCAATATTCAACCACCCTTACATCTTTTGAAAGGCCGAACCATAATAATCAGACCACAAGTACTTTACTCCCTTCTTAGTCAGGCCTGTCAGTGTTACTGGTAAGCATGAAAAGTCACATATGAAACACATGTAGTATCCGTCCAACCCAAGAAAACTCCTCACCTTGAAGATTTTCTATGGATTTCCTCAGTAAACTACTGCTCTCACATTCTCTAGGTCTAATGATACTCTTGTCTCTAATAAAACATGACCCACAAAGTGAATCTTTCCAATCCAAAAGTGGAATTTTGAATTATTAGAATATAACTAATTCTCTCTTTGTGTACTCAAAATTATCTCAATGTGTGGGATGGTCATGTCGAGTGCGAGAGTGCACTAAGATATTATCTACAAATACTATCATGAAATAATCCATGTATAGAGGGAAAACACGGTTCATCATTTCCATGAAAACTATATGTGCATTCGTGAGACCGAACAACATAACCACCTATTCAAATAGACAATACCTTATTTGAAAGGATATAAGAGGAATATCTGACGGTCTAACATACAACTGATGATAACCAGATTCCAAGTCAATATTCATGAACACCCAGGCTCCTTGAAGCTGATCATAGAGATCGTCAATCCTTGGAAAAGGATATCAATTCTTGACCATTAATTAGTCCAACATTCTATAATCCACACATTGTCTGAGGTTACCATCCAATTTCTTCCCAAAAATGATAGGAGAACCCCAAGTAGAAGTAAAAGGTCATCTAGAACCCATTTAATGTAAATCCTCAAACTTCTTCCTGATATCCTATATCTCGGGGGGTACTCATCCTATAAGAAGGAATGGACATCGTTTCCACTGATGGAAAAAGCTCAATAAAAAAGTCTAGCTCTCGCTTTGGAGGAGTATCAGAAAATTCCTCTGGAAAGGCATCCCTGAAATGATCCAACATTAGAGGAAAGGCCATATGTGTAGTCCCCTGGTCATCCAGATATAGAGTAGAAAACTAAGATATAACTCCTCCCAACCCATGATGCTCGTTTCCACCTATGCTCGCCTAGACATCACCCTTATATAGAAACAAACGTCCCTCTGGTAATGTGAATATTACCTTATGGTGATAAAAATAAACCAAATCCTAGAAGGGAACCAACTATTCCATTAAAAGATTGATATAATAGCCTATCATCTCATGTAAATTGAGGTACAAGAAGAAGTGAAACCCACCAAACTCAGGAGGGAAGACCTTTAACTGACATACTCAAGTCATTCTTATCCCCAATGGATTGTCCAACATCAAGACATCAGCAAAAGTAATGATACATAGCCCATGTATCTCTATCATAGAAACATATATGAAGCTATGGGAATCACCTGTATCAAAAAGTGGAAAATCTAAAACTCAGGTAATTAGAATCGTACCTATAAAAGTATAGGGTTTAGGATCCTATTCTTGCTGGAACTACTCAGTCATAAAATTCCGACATGCACTGTGGCCAAGTGAAGCTCACTGAGATCTCTGAGCTGATCCACCAAGTGGCTGTCAAAAACCCCATGTCTGACCACTACAGCCATGACCTCCACCTCGGCTTGAATGGTCTGAAGAACTCTAGCCACTAGTCTGATGTGGGACTGGTGGTCTTGCTTCAGTATGAGGAGTAGAAAACAAACCCCTATCACCAGAATCTATTGAGAAAACCTGATAGAAATGCTGAAGTTGTCCCATCATTCCACAAGATCAACACTCCAATAGGTCTCTCTGGAAATGTTTCCACGTATGTCCTCTCTTCCCACACTGGTATCACACCACCTAGCTACCATAACAAGTACCACTCCTCCTTGGATCTCTGTGTATAGACTCTCTATGGTGCTTCATACTATAAGTTAGAGTGGTTCCAACTCTGGATGTCGAGCCGCCCAGCCTCACAGCCCATGAATCCCACAGATTGTGTTATGTGATAAGCACCAAGTTTACTATGGGGGTGATGGAATTCAACCTGAAAATATTCACCTAAGATTTTATGTCATGCCTAAGAGCATCCTCAAACATCCTCTCCAGAAATAACTCATCACATACTTGAATGGGCGTGAATATTTGTAGCTCTATGAAGTGAGAAGAGTAATTCGGGACTAAGAGAGTATCATGTTCGAGACTCATGGACTCTCAGGCTCGATTGAACCTCAATTTCTCAGGGTAGAAGTATTCATAAAAGGAAAATCGTAACTCATCCCAAGACACACCCTACTGGTGGCATGATGGTGATATCACATCCCACAATCTCTTGGAAGAATTATGAAGCATGTACATAACAAGAATCACCCTCTTATATAAAGGAGTCTCTAGATGCTCGATGATCGATAGTATCGATTCTGACCATGACAATACAACATGAGGACCTCCTTCTTCCAAGAAGGTTGGAATATTCTTCTGCTGAAAACCCCGCATCAACTTTACCATAGACGGGGCATGATGCAGTTCTCCCCTGAAGGTCTGCATAAACCTCTTGAAGAATTCTCGAAAATGTGCATCAGCACCTGTATCTAGAATAATGGTTGGTTCCAAGACATGAACAATAGGATTATCTAATGGTAGTCCCTGATCTACCATGGTTGGTGTTTGTTCGCTGCTATGTTTCTGGCGTACAACCAGAGGACATTGCATTTCCATGTCTCTGCAAGGTCAACTGCACACGTTAGATCAAGATTATCATGAAAATAAATATAGAAGTGAAATAAGGGAGTAAGAGAGATAAATAATTCAAGTTATTCAATACATATATACACAGCGGGTATAACCCACACATGCTGTGTTCCCTTAAGACTTTACACGAGCATGTTCTTCTACCAACACTAGTCTTGTGACACCCCATACACACTATGTGTTCTCTTGGGACACAGTGTGTACAAGAATAATTTTCCCCTACAAGAGTTCCCCTACATGACTAGACCATATAGTTATATTATAAAAGACTACATGGTGTGTTTGTTACAAGCATGAAGTGTACTAGAAGAAATCCACTGACCCATGTCTATAGTCACATGTCTGATTACATGGGTAAACTCCACATGGCGTGTTCAATATGGACACAGTGTGTAGTAGCTATTCTTCATTCACTCATGTCATTAGTCACACGGACATACACATGGTCACTACAATAGGTTTTGTATGTCCGGTACACAGTGTGTGCCACCAAAGATTGCTCAATACCATGCCTCTGTCCACAAAGACAAACACAAAGTTAAATATGTTTCGGCGTGTACATATAGTATAAGATGTGTACTTAAGAAAAATATTTTCATTCTGAACAGAAGGATACATGGAGTGTATTAATCACTACACACCATTTTCGCTGGGTTTTTTCTGGATATTAAGCCTCAAAAACTACATCGTAACCTCCTAAAAAACCAGAACAAACATTAAAGTACTATATTCTGATCTGTGGGGCCCATACACCGCACAAATAAAATCTTCGAATCATATTCATGTCATATTCAAGTATAACAGTGAAATAATCCACCAAATAATTATGCATGAGGGCCCATCACACCTCAGGGACCAAATTTTGGTTCTCATTAAAAAGATATATTACAAAATTAGCATTAAATTATCAAAAAATAGATATTATATCAAGGAATTTATCACAACATCATGCATATCGAGCAAAAAATCTATGAAAATTGCATTTCAATCAATAATGCACGCTAAATATCATGAAAAGTATGCATTAAATATGATCTCTAGCAAGTGCTTATGTGATCCATGAGATTGCATACCCTCATCTCATCAGGTTGCAATACAAATAGAACCTAAATATTATCAATTATAACAACAAAAAACATGTGAATCATGAAATGGTGAAATCAAATGAACTGTAATAATTGAAAAACTAGAAAAAGTAGATATCTAGGTAAATTGGCATTTTCCTTTACACGACTTACCTACTCCCAGGAATAACATATTACTAACATCCCATTCTTTTCTATCCCTTTATATAGGATCAAAACAGTAATTTAAAGAAGATAATAATTTCTTCGATACCACTATGTAATGTCCCGGTTCTGGGTACCGCCCAGAGATGCCCCATATTCGGTTGGTCACATGGCCTCAAATGCATTTCTATGAATGCGAGAGGCTTCAAACTCGTAGCAAGGGCTTGGGGTGTGATAGTAAGGATACTAATCCCTCATTGGTAGAGTAACACAGTAAAAAGAAATTTATACTAGTAGTGGAAGTATTAATAATAACATGAAATAGTAAATAGTGGATGACTATAAGTAGATAAACAACTAGACCACATATATAAATGATACATGATACATATATCTAGTAAAGAATCCAAACATATACCAATGTTGGAATATAGTTCTGAACCAATGTACATGGAAAACATGAAAATAACTATAGCAGCATTACAGGCCTCAACTTGGTCACATGCTCTCCATCTCCACAGCCTTCAAGTACCTGAAGTAGAAGGGAACTTTCCCTTATCTATACCTACAACAATATAAGCTCTTTGGGCCCAAAATCATGACCCAAATAGGGTGTGAGACAAATACTAGTAGAAAAAATCCAAATATCTATGCCTAACTGTCAGTGAATATATATTGCAGGAAATATTCAAAGTGAATTAATAAGGAAGGAAGTACTCAAAAGTAAACAATCTCCATTTTCAACAATATTCATTGACATTTATTAAGTAAATGACCAATCAACCTCAATAAACCATCTAGGAAGATCTCACAGTCTATCACCTTTGGATCATCTGAATAATGAATCTCTAAGTTAGCACTCACAGTCAATTCCAACCGTGGTCTCGTAACGGTAAACATAAAACACATTAGGGAAGAACATGACATCCAATTCCCACTATGGTCTCCAAAAATGGAACAATAGACACTCTAAGGGAGAACCCATGTTAACCCCCCTATGGTTTCACAATGTGAAAGTAAAACAGACACTCTAAAAAATACCTCAGTGTCCATTTCTTCTATAGTCTAACTACACCAGGTTATCACATCCCTGTGTAAGTCAATAAGGTTCAAATGATATCCAGAAGCCCAAGTAAATAAAAATATACTAATTGGCAAAAAATATACAAACCATGGCACAATCATGTCAAACAATGTAACTCCATACTAACAGCACTAGGCACAGAAAACCTAGCACTCTAATAGGAAAAACTAGACCCACTGACCAATATCAGTCCACACATGGGAAACACATCCATAAAAAAGTAAAGAAACAATATTCTCAATCAAGATCCCTAACTCAAGAAATAAAGGAATAATATACATTAAAGGGTTAAATTCCCTAAACACGCAATACCATAAACTAGGGTATTGAGAAACTTTGTACATATAACTCAATGAAGTTCTTCAGAAAGACAAAAACCACCTACCTCGATGTTGTATGATCGATATACTTGAATCATAGCCTTTGATTCAATCTATAACATCGTTTATCAAAACAGATGTATAAAATTATTAACCAAAAATTTCTAACGAATGTAGAGAAATCAAGGGATTTGTATCAAGAATAAAGAAGAACTCAGAGTGGTGATTCGAATGCAATCGATGATGGTTGGTTCGGAAAAAGGATGATCGATTGGGGTATTGCAGAATAATCACGATCATTGGACACTCTGGGATGAGACAATGTTATATGAATTGTTTTCTGTGAAAGAGATGTGACCTTGGTCCGATATAACAATTTAAAATAAAAATAAATGGCGTTTTCTTAAAGGATACATGGCGTGTATTTGTCTTTTCCATTCCCCACCTTAAGAAAACCGACCACTTCATCACTCCATTGTGTATATGGTCGTGACCTGACCAAACACATTCTAGACATAGTGTTGGAGTACACGATGTGTACATGGATGTCCACAACGTTTAATGCTAAAACATTCCTTCATCCCTTTTTCCTAAAAAAACTTCAAAATAAAATGAATACTAGAAAAAGAGGATCGGGTTCTAACATAAATGACCTAATATTTTATTATATATATTATTCCTGTGATTTGGTGATGTAAAAAATAATAATTGCATTACTTTGAGGTGGTGGTAGTCTACACATCCATGAATGACGTTATCTCTTTTTGTGTCCATGAAAAACTAATAAAGTGATTTTATGTTATATGAAAAAATGATAATTATGTCATGTATATCATGAATATTTCAGTTAAATCATATATATTAAAAATATTTCACCATATAATCTTTTAAATAAAACTTTATTCAAAAATGATTCACATCACTTTGTAAGGCTGTAGTCCACCATACACACAAGATAGGTTATAATATCCCCAATGGTATGAAATGTAAATAAGGAATATATTATATAATGAATAAATAAGTTTAATTATGTAAATAATATCATAAGTATTATATATAAATAGTATTTCTATTATAATTATAAAAAATCATAGGTATTTAAATAAGAAAATGAAATCATTTCGCAAAGTAGTATTCCTTCGTACACATGAATGATGATTTCGTAACCAATTTTATGGAAGAGTGTGTGATTGTAGGTATTAGAAAATATTTTATGGAAGACTATGTGACTCTAGGTAGTATCATTAACATTAAAAATTGGATATTATTTTTTATTATGAGGATATTATATAGGCATTTTATTAGAATAATTGAATGGGTTGATAAAGAAACAAAACAACAACACATATTGATAAACGTTACCACTTCTTTGAATAACTCCTTTTTGTTTTCACAAAATGAATTCCTTGGTTAGATTTATACCAAAATATAGTATTCTATTATGAGTGGATTGATTTTGGGATTTCATATTAGAATCATTTGGATGGGAAGAAAATATTTATATAAGTGAATAACTGGTGAGAGTTAATTCCCATTTGTAGCGGATGAGAAGTTATATTCCTATAAATATCAATCATTAACCATTATTGGGAGGTGTATATAACATCATGGGACTCCAATAATGAACCATTTTATATATAATATTGTATATGGTCAACTTATGTCAAAAAATTGGGATTTGGAAAATTTTCATGGTCATTTTACCAAAATCCCATAGACGCAACGAGAAATATATTTTTTAAAGATAAAATGGTCAAAATATTAAAATGTTTTTATATCGAAATTCAATTATGAAATTGATTACAAATTCCTAAAATAGATTAGTTGTTTTATAATGGATATAATATAATTTTAAAAAAAAATTTACATCAAAATTTAAAATTGAAAATTATTTAGTTGAAATGTTATCTTTCAATTAAATTTAGTATTTTTCAGTTTTCATTAGAAAATGAAACATCATAGAAAATACTAAAACATCGCTTAATTTAAATTTTCATACTATGAATTCAAAAATAATGTTTATTTAGTTAAATAAAAATTCTTAAATAGTCCAAATTTAGTTTTAAAACATGTTTTCTGTTAAATGGTGGTAAAATTGCCCTTTAACAAATAGATAATTTTATGCATAAAATTGATTTTACTATTATCTAATGATTATAAAATATATTGTGATAGTGTAATAATAGATGATATAAAATATAAAAATTTCATTAATATAATTTTAAAAGAGTTTTATTTTTTAGGTTATTGGTATAGAACACCATTGGGCACATTATTACTGTTTTTTAGTAAATGATTTTATTTAATTTCCAAAGTAGTTTTATTTTCATTAAAAATTATTTTATCACCAAATAATGACCTATAAATAAAAATGTAAACAAAATTTTACTAATTTAGTTAATCTTGACCATTCATTCCATTCTAACATCTGGGTGATAACTATCATGATAAAAATTAATAGTATATTATTGTTTGGTAAAACATAGTCTTGCTTGTAGCACACATTATCCTTGAAACTCAATCTTACATGCAGTGAAAGATAAACATGGTGATGTGTGGTATGAAAGATAAACCATTAATTTATTGTAATAGAATATATAAACTAATATAAATTAATATGAAGGAATATATTTCTTAAAATCTTTGGATGTCATATCCTACCCCCCAAAAATTGAATTTTTCCCACGTAATTTGTATTGGTTATAAATGGAATGAAAGTTTTATAATTAATTTATTTAAAGACACATAGTAAAAATTATATAATGAAAACTACCCATAAATATTGAAAGTGGTAAGCATAATAGTCTCTTGATTATTAACATAACTTTGATTTCATATAGGGAGAACAATGGTGGGAAATTAAGAGATGGAGTTTTAAGGTAAAAATAATTCCCACGAGCTAATAAAGAGTGATATAGAATGTTGTAAATATGATGCCAATGAAAAGAGAACCAATGGAAACAATTTTGTGGAAATTTTCATACATATAATAAATAGTTTTTTAATAGGCATATATTTAAATTCAAGATCGTTTTACTAATGTAGATGGATGTTTTCACAGTCTATATTAAAAACATAATGAAAATAATTTCATGAAAAGTAAAATTTTAAATTTTAATAAATTTCTACCACAATATCATATTATTAGTATTCAAGATGAATTTTTCAGGTCTGAATCAAGAAAATAAACTTTTAATGACCACATAAAAATAAAGGGACTAACAAACTCCTCTTACTATATTTTGATAGAATCTAGTCCCAAAAAATGGTTATCACTTTGTAACATAATTCATAAAATATGGGAACCTTCATATTATATACTAATCATCAATATAAAATAGAATTACCCAATGTCCCAAACAAATCCTTCCATAAATAACTATTCTTAACATTATTTAAACATCCCCAACTATGTTCGAAACTCATTCATCATATGGGTTTGATCATATATTATTCTAAGATAAATTAATCATTATTATTCAAATAAAATTCAATTTTTTTTGAAAAATCAAAATAATAATAATTTATAAAAATTTCATACCAACAGATAAATCATGTCGATTTATGGTTGGTGTCAAACCCTTATAGTCCTTTTGTTTAGGGTTCAAGAACCACCGCCTTTCTGGATGTCATAGGTGTTCACTCAGCATACATGAATATTTTTTATTTACACTAGAAAAATAATTCCTCCGTAAATTATACATCATGTTGATTTTAAGGGTTACAAATAACAAAACCAATGAAAACATATCCAAAAATTTCATTAATCACTTTAAGATCTCATCACTTAAATCCTCGAATAGGTTCATAAGATTTTGAATTTATGATTATCCTCATTATTACATACCAGTGATGATATCCATTAAACTCAATAGGTCCTCCCATGAAAAATGTATTAATCTTCAAAGTTATCTAGTTGGACCATTGTTACCTACTATAATAACAGAAAACCCGCACTCCCGGATCATTTTGATGAAATCCAAAATATTATATTTTTATAATTGATGTCGATAAATATGACCCAATTTTTTTTCCATTACAACATTAAATGGAAAATATGGATCACTTACATTCTATAGAAGTTTTATGTTTAGAGTTTTATAGAATTAAGAAAAACTCCTACATAAATTATTCCCAATCCCTCAAATGAACATTTATCCAATTTTACCTAGGATTTATAATTTCACATTAGGGAATAAACACCATACTTATGAAATAATTTATAGAGATAAATTACTCAACATAATTCAAAAAAATTTAGTTAAAAGGATTTAAATGATGGGTGAGCTCACATTTTCTTTAAGGGAAAACCTAATCATTGAAAATTTAATTTCATAAATGAGTATAATAAGTAAATTAATATATAATGACATAATAAATGTGATTGAGGGAACCATAAAATAACTCATTCCCAACAATACATAGATCATAAAATTTGAAAACATGAAAAAATAATGAGGCATTATAATCAATAACCTTGAGATATGTTATATAAATCATGATCACAAGAAACATTATAAACTCGTAGAGAGAATAGAAAAATCATATTGGTATCTTGGAACATCGTCTTATTTAACCATTGTTAAACCCTTATATCACCCATGATGAACCCTCACAATTTTCAATAACCATACAACAAACATCCAATATAAATCTAATTAGAATATAATCAATACCCAATCACTTGGAGCGCTATCTAGTTTAAATCATAATTTTAGAAATAACATGATCACACAGATCTATTTTAGGTCACCTATAATTTATAGTATCCATGAAAGTAATAAGGATTAAATTAGAAAGAGAATGCATTTAATCATAACTCAATGTATCGAAATTTTTTCTTTTACTAACACGATTATCCCATAAAAAATGGGTTCTATAACATTATCATGGAATCATGGTTAAACCATGGATAATAAATTGATTCTATAGTAACATCTTTGAAATATGGGTAATATGTGGAAAATAAATGAATTCCATTAAAATCTCTTCAAAAAATGGTTAACTCATTGAAAATAAATTGGTTTTATAACATTCTCCTTATAAAAATCTTAGTTAATCTAGAGAAAGATTATGGATAGTATTTTTAAAAAATAATCTAATAAAGGAATATGTAACAACAAGGGTTGTTTAGTTTGACTAATGGAAATATATTTAAAATATTATTAATAACATTTTCAATAAAATAACCTGTTCATTATGAATCCAATATTTATAAAATAGAACATTATGAAAATAATTTTCATTGAAAATAACTTTGAAATATTATAAAGGAATATTTAAAAAATAATTTAAAACATTTAATAAGGAAAATAACCTATTGAATTTGAAAAAAACATTTTATTACATTTTGTTAAATATTTTATAGAACTTGGTTTTGGAAGGAAAATAATTTTTGATGGAAAAGTGTAAATTTCATAAATATATTACTTTCAAAACATTAGTAAATAGGGAGAGAAAAATGGAGGGGAAAATTTTATTCACATGACATAACCATAAGATTATAAAATACATTAAATTTATTTATAGATATAGCTTATTATTTCGACATGGGATAATTAATCATAAAAATTATGATAATCAATCTAATTGAATTATCTAACTCTTTCCACATTGATAACGTTAAATATTAAGCATCATGAAAGAATTAAATTAAATGAAACATAGAAAATAATAAAAATAATGAGAATAATGATATAATAATTAAAATATTTAGTATATAACTGATATTTAAGAAGAACTATTATAACATATAAAACATCATAAGGATGGTAAATTTGGACAAAAAGCCACTACGACTCTGGTAACATTGAAATAGTATACCACATGAAATAGAGATCCTAAAATGGATACATAAATCCATATAAATATAACTAAAATAACGATTAAATACATTCATTACCTATATAGACACTAAATAGTAAATATAAGTCCTGAATATAGAATGTATCTCACAAAAATAAAAGTGATTGGGGAAACCCCTTACTACCTGAGTAACTTTTGAATCACGAGTTATTTGGAAGAATAACATAAATTAAGTCTTTAAAAATAATGATATAAATTAATGTTATTATGTAACATATGGGGTATATAAGTAAAAAGTTATGATTCTGCAAGAGACCAATAGAAACTATTTTATATCTGTGGCAATATGTCTGTTTTTTATGGCCTATAGCCATGGTTTTGTGTAATATGGCCATATTTTTCCAAACCATGGCTATATTTGACAATTTTTCAGAAACCCTATAGTGACAGTTCTCCAAAACTAGGGCTATAGGGTTCCTGCGCTTCTGTGGGAACAAAATATTCTACAAAATGGTTTATGGGAAGCCCTATGACAATGGTTTTGAGGCTATTACCGAAGTATTTATTAATAAATATATCATAATTATATATATGTACACTAATTTTCATGTGGTCTAGTGGTGAGTACGCTGGATCACAAAGGGGAGGTGCGTGGATCGAAACTCACTGGTGAAATTTTTTATTTAGGCTATTTCAATGGTTTACCAATGTTGTTTCCATGGTGGCCAATTTGAAGGCCTTATTTCATAGCTATAAAACCTGTGAAAATAGGTCGGGACCTACTGCCACGACGATAGAAGCCACGATAGGAACAAATAGTGGTCTTAGCTGATGGTCATGGTTTTGGGGCCAATTTTCATAGTTTTAAACTTTGGAAATAAGACCATTTCCTATTTTTTGTAGTATATACAACACATAAAATAAATGAGTGGTGTATATGACATAATTCTCACAAAAATAAAAGTAAGGCTAGAAATCCCATTACATTGAGTTTGACTAAAAAACATGATATTTATATTCAAGAATAAAAAAATATTGTAATTTCATAAATTACTGAGAAATTATTTCAAGTTTATTACTGATTTAATTTTCATTTTTATAATATTTTATATAATTAATTTACTGATTATGTTTACATTGGATGTTTTCTTCATATTGGACTTGTGTCTCGGAAATGACTTGGGTGGGATGTCTATGGTCAAAGTGGTTATTATTTAAGAATATATAGGGTAATAATCATTAAATAATCTTCCATGTTGGATATTAACTATAATATTAAAAATAATAATTCATTTTGGATATGAAAATGAAATAATATTACAATAATTAACATGGTAAACCATATGTACGTTGGAGTAATGTTTCCATTTTTCAAAGATCAATATAGAAAGAAGAATGTCAAAAATATCTTAATATAAATATAATTATATAATAAATAACATATTATTTAATTATATATATCATTATTGTGATTCAGTGTTGAAAAAATAATAATCACATCGCTTTGAGAATGTGGTAGTTCACTTATCCATTAAAGACGTTATCACTTTTTTAGTGTGTGGAAAGGTAAGAATAAAATTTTATATTATATGAAAATAATAGTAATTGTTTAATGAGTATCATAAATATTTAGTTTATATCATATATATATATATATATATTAATTTTTTTTATTCCGAATTACCTTCAATGTAACATGTTAGTGAAAAATTCTTCGCATCGCTCTATGAGGTGGAAGTCTTCTGTGCGTAAGGGCGATGATATCATATCCACTACGATATGGAATATAAAATTGTTGGACATGATAAAATGAACATATAGGAATTAATATGTTATAAATATCATAAATATAATTTATAAATTGTATTTAGATTATAACTTTCAACCAATATAGTTGGTAATGGAAATAATATAGGACATTGTTTCATGAGGTGGTAGTTTTCTGTACACAAGAATGAGGATTTATAAACCCATTTGATTTAAATGTGTTTTTTTGTAGGTAGTACCATTAACATTAATAAATATAAATATATTTATTAAATATATTTTTTATATAATAATTTTATAAGAATAACATAAGGGTTTTGTGAAAGAAATAGAACTAAAATGTTTATTGATGAATGTTACCTCATGTTTGGGTAACCATTTTTAGTTTTCATCAATGGAAATGCATGGTAGGATTTAAAACTACTATTACGATTATAGTATGATTTTATGTATGTTCTAAATTAATTTGGTAATACATTTTATGATTACAAGGGTTTTAGTGGTGTGTAGAAATGAGGAGAATGAATTCCCTTTTATAGTGACAGAGGAGTGTTATTATTGTAAATATCAGACTGTAAATAGTATTGGGTTGAATCCCTTACATAATTTTTAAACAATAATTGTAAATATTATATACATGAGTATATATATATTAAATAAGTCTATAATATGGGTTTTGTATGGGTTTTTAAGTAATTTGGCCCCTTAATATAAAAGTTAAACCACTATGTAATTTTATTTTTACCTTAATTACTGTAATTAATTTTAACTTTGATCATTAATATTTGTAATATAATACTATGTTTACCTTAATTTGAATTATAATTTATTATAATTAAAAAAATGGAATCCATTTTTATAATTAAATTCACAAAAGTGGTATAATTTTATTTAAAACTAATTTTATAGATGCAACGAAAAAGCATGTTTTTTAAAGTGAAAATGTTCAAAAGTTTGAAATGTTTTAATTTCAAAATTCAATATAAAATATAATCCATTGACATAAACTGAGTTACTATATATAATTTAAAAATAATTACCTTAAACCAATGTTATAATATAATATAAGATTATAAATTATTTAGAGGAAATGTCATTTTTGAATTAAATTCAGTACTTTTCACCATTCATCAAAAAATGAAACTTATAGAAAAGTTTCTAGAAAGTAACCCAATTTAAATAATGATAATATAGTATAATAAATGACATTTATTTTTTAAAAATAAAATTTTAATATGTTTGAATGTTTATTTTTAAAACAAGTGCACTATTAAAAGGTGGCAGAATAACGATTTAAAAAAAGAGACACCTTTATGCTTGAATTTGTATTTATTCATTTCATATGACTATCAAATATATTGGATTAATGTATAAAAATAATATATAATATATAAATATAATTAACATAATCCAAAAAGTGTGATTATTAGTTTATTTTTTAGAATAAACTCATGGTAATTAAAATTGTTTTTTCACAAAATGATTTCCTTTTATTTTAAAAAGGGAATTATTTTCATTTATAATTAATTAGTCAATAGGTAATTAATTATACATACATTTTTAAACAATATTTTCAAAATCGAGTCTATCTTATTCATTCAGTCCCTTCCAATAATTAGATGATAAATGTCATATTATGTATTAATAGTTCATTATTGTTCTTTAAAACACATTCTGTCATGTAACACACACACTACTACAAATACTCCTTTTATCAGTGCTAAAAATGGCCTTTAACAGTGCTAGAAATGCACTGTTAAAGCCAAAGAATATAAAAGGGGTGGGGGTCCCCTTTATCAGTGCTCCAAAAAGCCCTGATAAAGACCCCTTTTATCAGCGCTAAAAAATTGATGAAAAAAGGTGTCTTTTATCAGCCCTAAAAAAAGCGATAATAAAAGGGTCCTTTATTAGCGCTATCTTTTTAGCACTGATAAAAGAACCCTTTTCAGTGCTTTTTTAACGCTGATAAAAGTAAAAATCATTAAAACAATTTATAAAATCCCGCCATTCTGGGGAGCTTTTATGGCACTCGAGCCCCATTTTAACAGCACTTTCCTTCCCCACAATCGTTCGCACCCCCTTCACCCTATATCAGCTCAACACCCACCGCCTTTATCAACACTAGCCCCCAAATCCACATCCATGCACACATCCTTTTCTCCACCAAGATTTTATCATGACACCTCCCCCTTGCGTGCCAACAAACTTTACCACTCTGCTATATTGATTTTTTCTCTAGTTAATGACATATTTATTTATGTATATATATATATATAGTTGTATTAATTCATATATTTATATATAGTTATATTAATATATATATTGTTATATTAAAATATATATTTATAGTGATATTAATATATATATTTATAGTTATAAATATATATATATATATATATATATAGTTATATTAATATATATACAGTTAGATTAATATATAGGTATATAAATATTTATATATTGGTATTTTAAATAAAATGGATACTAGTTATTATTTAGATAAAGCTAATATATTTTATATGTAAATGGTATATAAATATTTATATATTAGAAACTCAATGTGACCGTTTGAATGAGACTTCAGGACCCCTGTAGATCAAGTGATATTTTTATTGTTCCTAAAGGCTTCTCTTGGATGATAAGTTCTATGGGGGTGGTTGTAATGACCCGTGTTTTCAATACAAGGTATAATTCCACGGGAAATTGAGATTTTGGCATTTAGTGGATTGGCCATTCTTTTAATTGACCTTCAAAACATAATATATAGTTATATTAATATATATATAGTTAGATTAACATAGTTATATTATATATATAGTTATATTAATATATATATATATAGTGATATTAATATATATATTTATAGTGATATTAATATATATATTTATAGTTATATCAATATATATATGTAGTTATATTAATATATATATATATATAGTAAGATTGATATATAGGTATATAAATATTTATATATTGGTATTTTAAATAAAAGGGATATTAGCTATTATTTAGATAAAGCTAATATATTTTATATATAAATATATTTTATTATATATATTTGTAATTAAATTTTAATGTATGAATATATAAAAACTATTTATATATTGTTATATATTTTATTATAAATAGAATTGAATTATAAAAAAATGATAATATTAAAAAGGCATAATATCAATATGAATTTAATACCTTTGAATAAATTTAGTCCCCACCAAAAAAATCCAATAATACCCCCTTAAATGAGGCTGAAAATCCACAAAATGTTAAACAATTTGGGTATCCCGACTAAAAACTCAGTTTTTGAGGCCTTATGATCCTTTTTTGGCCTCAGAAAAACCTTCACCAAGGTATCCCGGCTCATAAGGGTGTATAGATCATCGCAGGCTTCGATTTGATTTATGGTAGAGCTCAAACGGACACCCGAATCAAAAGTTATGGTCATTTGAAGTTCGAGTTGCGTTTTCAACATATTTTGGATCTTTTTTTTATTTTTTTTATTTTTTTAGTCATCAAATTGTTATTTAATTTCTATTACTCCATAATAATTAGAAAATTATTAATTAAAAAATTTTAATATTTTTTATAAGCCATTTTTACTATATATCTTATATATTAAGTGTAACTGTATATTTATAATAATCCAAAATATATTTAAAATCATATTTAAAAAATATATATTATATTAATATCAATATAACTATATCTATATATATAATATTAATATATTTTTTAATGATTTTTTTTGGGAAGTATACCCTTTCTCAGGGCTTTTAAAAAAAATGCTGATAAAGACCCCCTTTATCAGCACTACTAAAGAAAAGCGATGATAAAGGGGTACCATTTTACAGTGCAAAAAAAGAACTGTTAAAGGGGGTACCGTTATCTGTGCTAAAAAAGCACTGCTAAAGGGGTACTTTTATCAGCACTTTATTTAGTGCTGATACAGTATCCCCCCTTTATCAGCGCTTTTTCGTTAGGGCTGATAATGGGTGGCACTGGCCTTGCCCCGTTTTGTGGTAGTGACCTTATCCATGAAACTAGGTGTTGTATTTAACACAATATAAAACTATTGTTATATATAATGAATGATAAACATTTCATTATGTTTAGCACATTCTATCAAGTAATTTAAAGTAATGTGAAAGAAGATATTTCTTAAAATCTCAAGATATTACATAACGTCAAACTGTTAGGTCATCTAGGAGAAAGGTGCCTAGCCAAGGGTTGATGTGGGACTTATGCTGCAGATCCCTGAGGGACATATATGATATGTAAAATCCCATGATTTATTTTATCCATCCACTAATATTTCATATAGATTTTTAGAGTGGGATTGAGGTTTGATTTTGGACAGTGAGGAGGCTTTGTATGTATCCCATTTGGGTGGAAACCGATGAACATATAGTTCAAAAATGTTTGTGATTAAACACTATAGGATTACCACTTGAGTGAGTATGGTTTGGGATTACACCTATGGAGTAAGACAATCGATGGTTTTCCTCAGAGAATATAGCCATCTCAGTGGATGGTTACATGGTTGGGGCGTATACTGAATAGGAGGCCCACTGAATTTGATCTTGTTGATGGCATGATCTCCAAAAAACTTTTAGACTGCATCATTCATGATCAGTGTGAGAAACAATAACAACAGTAATATTTTAAAATAAATATAATCTTCTTCATTTTGTGGTGAATGAGGCTTGGTCTGTGATAATGATAAATGCAGTTTATGTACCCATCTCCTCTATTTTTTTTCAAACTGATATTAGGATATACACACCCACATGGATACATAACACAAGAAATAATTGGGGCTTTGTCTAGTAGGTATTCCCATAGTAATATAATCCATATCCTTTCAAAATGTGGATGATAGGAAGTTTTCAAACCTACGGGTTATTGATGTTGCTGCCCGACCCTGTGAGCCACATGTTACCGTAGCTAGGGTTGGGATCCTCATTACCATTGGAATGTATGGTAATGAAAATTTCAATGATACAAATTATTATTAAGGTTACCAATATGACATCATTTACCATGGGAATGTATGATCAAGAGCATCCACAAAGTTGTCATTAACTAGGATCAGAAAAATATAGAGGCTTTAGAAGAGGGCTTGGAATGTTAGTTCGTAAATGGGACCATTTAAGAATTAGATATTCTTGGGATAGGTTGATGGAGATGGATGTTTGAATATTTTATAGATGGTCAAATGTTATAATAAATTTTATGCGAAAGGGTAAAGATACTGAAGGAATCCATCTTGTTTATTATTTTCTATATTGGATGGTTGCCCATAAAAAATCCATCAACATATAGTTTAAGAAATGGTCATCAGAAATTGGTTTCTCATTGTGAAAAGATACTCTATAGGGTTTTTATGTAGATTGTTTTCCACAACTAGATTATGCAATGAGGAAAAATTCATATGACCTATTTTATTTTAAGTTATGTGGTAAATGATTATGCGATGAAATCAATTTCCAGATAATTTTTCCCCATTCCTTCCCTCGGTGTTTTTTCACTTCATATAGTGTATTTATAGAGCGTCATATGAAACCGTTTTTCCCAGATCCACATAGCAATGAAGAAACAGTAGATGACAGGGATATTGTTTTTTGGGTGAAATGAAGATATTCCCTCACCTCAAAAACAATATTTAATTTGTTTGGGGCCCATAAGCCATGCCTCACCCAACACATGAGATTTTTATTTTAAGGGGAACAAAAAATTTCTTTCTTTACCACACAATTGAAAATTCATTTCCATGGGTTGAAACATAGATACATCTCCCTCAAAATAAATTTTTGTTAGTGCGGGGACAAAAACATTCACGCCACTCCCTAAAATTGAAAAAAAAAATTGAGTGGAAAATGAGACAACTCACCCCATGAAATTTGTTTTTGAAGGGATGGTATGTAGAGAAATGATCTACATATTTGGAATGATAGGTGTAAGATAGAATCTATTTGACGGTTCTAAATATGTGAACAAATATAATCTCCACGGTCACTTTTTTTATTTGGGAATTTCAGAATTCATTAAAGCTCTATAATCTCACAAGTGATATTATCTAGACCCTAAATTTCCCTCATTATAATGGGGTATAATAGTTTAGAATGAGATTAAATTACAAGGAATAAGTTCATTTGATAGAATTCTTTTCGAGGTGATTTTTGGAGTTAATTTGAACCAGTATTAGGGTTAAAACTGATAAAAATTGTCCAAATATCGACTCATTGGTCCTATAGTGAATAAAAAACTTGTTAGTCCAAATTGATTTTGTGACTTTCGACTCTCATTGTATAGTATTTTTCCTTATTGATATCAATTTATGTTTAGTGAATAATCTCTTCCATTAACTGGTATTTTCTAGAAACTAAATTTTCTCCATTGTAGTTGAATCAATATCGTATAGAGATAATTTATTAGAAATAGAGGGTTATGTGCTTCGAAACCCACATATCACACTATGTGGTTCACCATATATTTCTCTGTGAGAGTATTTATGTTTTGTGAAACCTAATTGTATCTAGAATTTTCTTTTATTATTTTTATAGGATAATAAATGAATCATATAAAATCCTCTTATACTACTATCTCTGCTAATAAATAAATCTTGAACACCATGATTGAATTCTTCAATATTAACTGAGAAACCAATATAACCCCACATCATTATATTTTAATAGAAATTATGGTAGTTGCAATTTTTGGGTTTCCTATTTCAGATATGCTACCTCTTTATTGATTTAGGTTTCTATTAGATGTACCCAATACATCACCACACTAAGAGAATCAAAAAAATCATGGATAATGAAGTGAAAAAACATACCCCATTAAAATATCATAGCAAAATCTTCTTTTATCTGAGAGACCTACATGAAGAGTTTATTATTGAATTACATCCCTTTTATGTTTGAGGGGATTATATGAGTACCAGAATCAGAAGTCCATTTATATAACTCAATCACACAGAAATCCATGGTTGATGAGTCAAAATGTTTTTCATAAATATGGGATCTTTATCCTAGAGGGTCATTGGTTCTGGAATGGATATGGTCTTTTTTGGGTTCGCGAGAGACAAAAAGATGTTATGGATAAATTAAAATAAATACGAGTGTATGAAGCTATCTAGGCTTCATATAATTTTTATCATTGAAAATAAAATTCCTTAGATACTCAGTAGGAGGAGCCCAAATAGTAACTCATTCTATATAATACACGGGAAATACAGTATCATATTATGGGATGTTCATATGATCTTAGGGGTTCCAATCATGAGTGATACATGTGATGAGTTTCAACCTCCTTCTTTTTTTCGGATGACCCTGAGAGAACTCATCCACTTGTTAGATAATTTCTTAACCTAGAATATAATATTCAGGAGTTTGAGTCCCACCGCATGCTAGATATCCATTTCTCTAAATGAATTCTTATATATTTCAAAACAAATGGTCTTAGTCTCATGAAATGAGACCATGGATGTTTCCTACTCTTAGCACCCAGAGACGCGTTGAAATTTATTGTCCAACACTTGATGAAGGTTAATTTAATCAGTGGGGTTTGAAAATTAACCCTTATGTATATTGATAAAATTGTCTTCCTACCTATCTTCCCATTTTTCTCAGTAGATGGTTATAACTAGTGCGCGAATCTAGAAATAGATTCAGAGTTACTAGCATTGTGATGATAAACCTCATGTCCACTATGCGGTTCATTAATCATGTGGTCCTAGTTATACAGAATATATATCAATTTCTAAGACGTATAAGATAGGGAATGTACACCTACCTGATCTTAGGACCATTTCAAGTTATTTAGGGCTAAATAGTATCCCACATAGTATTCTATGAGTTCATCAATGTCCAAATGATCCTGAATTTTTTGATTTCATCCATAGGTACAACATATAAGTGGGTGATCCTGCTGAACATTGAAGAATATGATGTGATGGAGAAAATAAATTGCCAAAACTATATTACATACAACCTATATTCTTCTCCCAATATAAGCATTCATAATTATGAATTTAGAGAAAAAACATTAAGGTTGTATCTCATTTCACCTAGGGTGGGTGTTTTGGTTCCATGAATTGATTGAAGGAATAACTTTAAAGGGTATTAACCTTGTAGGATCAGGATTTAGTTGCATTGTATTATTAAGAGTTGTTCCCATCCATAAGTAGAACATTAAAGGAGAATCATTTGATGATTTTTTAGAAAATATGGATGATATTTTCATGGGAAGATACAATTTGTCAGTCTATGATTATGTGCTCTAATATTCATCATAACATTTCATATCGTATTTATTATCATGGATTCAATCATTACAAAATGGTTATCTAGAGAAAAAATATTCTATTGCATAAATTCAAACCTTGTTTGAGGCTGGGTGGTGGGGTGATGATCATAAAACAAATATAGTAAAGTTGGGAAAGGATATTTCACTGGGGAATCAAGTATTTTTAAAACTAAAAAGAAGCAGTTTTGGATTTGGGGTACAACCCCACAAAATATGGGTCACATTCCCTGAGAACAAGGTACCAAACAATATTCACAATTTACCTTCACCTTAGAGGCTATATATCACATATAATAGAACGAATGGGAATGATGGAGAAATTTTAAAACTATTCATGGGATTTCCAACTTTTTTTAGGATAAGTAAATCATTCTCAAGTGGTATGGGGACATATCTACACCCAAATGAATTTCTTATTTGATGTATCTTGGTTATGTGGGAACATAAATTTGGGAGGTTGAAGCCACCATTCATTTTATCCATGGTTAATAAGTATTTTTAGATCCATTAGTTTAAATGTTGACCCCATTTCAATATGAGTGTTATGATAATAGTAGTGGTTCCCAAGATACTGGTGAGGCGAATTTTCTAGTTTTACATGAATTTAGTGTAGTTGTTCCTTCCACACAATTGGGACCCCAAAAAATCCCCTCTCTTAGAAGGTTTTTACACATGATTCCAAGGGAACATGCACACTGAATTTATACCACCTCACATTAGAGGATATCCTACTTTGAATTATCCATTCGAGAACTGGTAGAATTTTTTGATGCTTATAGGGAATGTGATTCATAGAGAAGGAGCGCTTCTACAAAAGAAAAATGGGGTGTGCTCCAAGATGTGGACGCAAATCTGCCATGATATATGTTAATCACCGCACAAGAATACTACTCTTTACAAGATAATACATAATAGGTCAATGTGAATCTTGAGGATATTTATTCCTCCATATATTCATTCAAATGAGAATGTAATTATTCCAATCATGTGTGGGAGATGGTGGTAGTAATGGTGTAATAAGGTATTGGTGGTGAAGTGGTAATGTGATTGTTTACATCAAATCATATTTGTTCTCTCACTATAATATTTTAAAACTATTAATATCTTCACCTCATAATTTAAGGGAGGTTAGAGGTGAGATGTCGCCCATTCCTTCTCCTTACAGTGGGAGAAACAACTGTTGGAATCAAACTTACTTAGGGTAGAAGGGTCAATGAAAAATACTCTCTCATGGTTATTGAGAATATGATGGCTGTTATTAAAAATCATACATAATTATTCCCACCCCCTTCCACATACTCTCTAACCATTGATATTATCTTTTGGGATATCACAATTCATTGTAAAGAGAGAAATATTGAAATTAACATCATATCTAGGATATCAAGTAACGATTCAATCCTTATCACGTAATTTTTAGTCTATCTGTCTAGTATTGTTAGTCAGTTAAAATATGTAGAATTTATCATTGGTTTTACAAGTTAGGATTTGAATGCTGTTTGAGTGGATTTTTCACCCATTGACTGGGGATCTGGATGTGTTTGTAATGAAGATTCTAAGATAATATGAACAAAATGATGATCTGGGATTGAAAAGAAACATTTCAGGAGACAAAGTTGTGGGAGATACAAATCCATATTTTTGGTATAATAACCTTCCCTTAGATAGCGAAATTGTGGGGGAAGTAGAAATATGGGAAAATTAAGGCTAGAGGTTAACTACTACACCATGACTATTGATGGTGATATCGACAAGATTAGTGTTTGTGAGTGTCCTTCTAGAGGACACTGCACTATCCAAATATTCACACATTATTCCCACCTCGCCAAAATATTTTTCTATTGAGGCTAACCCACAAGAGGAATAACTAACACCTGTAATCCCTACTAGTGAGGTGATGTCGACCAAGGAGGTAGGTTCATCAATAGATGAAGGTGAGTCTACCAACTTCTTTAATATATCATCTTTAATATAACTAGGTATTTATTATAGGATATCAATTTTAAAATCATCAAAAAACTATATGAGATCATAGATACATTTAATTTTCAATGTGGTTAGGCTTCCATATCTATGGCTGTTGTATATCCCTCCCTTTTAGAAATTGTTGATGATTGGGAATCGCTTGTCAACCTAGTCTATAAATACATTCTTCCCTATTAGAGTGATTCTGTACTAGACTAGAAGACTCTTGGTAATTAATGTTTCACCTGGTAGATATCATGTTGGAATATTTGGAAATTTATTTCTCATTCCCCATTTTCAAATCTACCATCATAATTTCCAAATATGCACCACAAGTTCCCTATGATCAGAAATGAGGGGTTTGACTATGTCCCCATACATACCAAGGTAAAAGAAGTTTTTCCTATTTGAGAGAGGGAGATAATACTACAGTCTTAAATCACACATAATAATTCTATATAACATTTTGATAGAAAGAAAAAAATTAATCTTATTGAGGACTTTGAACAAGCTAAAGTGGAATCCTAACACCAAATATGAGTTGAAGAATAGGGGACCTTGGTGGAGTATCTCCATCAAGTGATAGATCATTTGAATAAATATTTTTCTCCTACTGAATCAGTTTCTATTGAATAGATATGGATGGTGAAATAGGTAGATAAATCAATGATATATTTTATTGAGAGGTCATAGGTGCTATGATATCATACAGAAATAGAGGCATCAATGTTTTTGAGGTATACATTTAGCTTTATAGGGATCCAACAATATAATTCTAAGAGTAATAATCTAAAAAAAGCTATATAGACCATGTATATGAAACACTAAAGATAGATCTGACTTCTATGTAGGGAGACATGTCTTTTATTCTTAGTATGTGTCTATAAACTAGAAAATATGTTTTTGAACCTTCAATGTAGATTGAACTAGTATACAAGAAACGATGTATTAATAATATGAAGCATAAATGGTTTTTGTGCTATGGATTTATAAATTAATAAAGCTATCATTTCAGGAAGGAAGAGACCAAAATAATTGTGACAGATGAGAAGATTTGAATCATGTGGGGTAAACTTCTACATCTCAATTTATGGCCCTACTATAGGGAATGTTTTCATATATTTAAACAAAAAATATGAATCCCAATTGTGTTAATCAAGGTGACTCATCGGGTCTTATAACCTCATATGATTCATGCTCAGAATTATGATTAAGAGAAAACATAGAAATTTTTTTAAATCCACATAAGAGTTCATGATAGAGAAAAACTAGTTACATTTCCACGTCATGAAAATTTTATAGAGGGAAATGATTTATTTCAATTAGAAATCACTTACAGGCCTCATAACCATGACAAATGCATCAATGAAAATGTATGGGACCTATATAGAAAGAATTATTACATAGAGGAAGGGAATTTTCATAATTAATCATGTTATAAGATTTGAATAATATGAATTTCCAATGCTAGAACCTTTTTAGGGATCCTTCTTTCATGAAAGTCTTATGAATATTGAATTAATCATGTGTTCTGCAATATAATTTTATGCTAAAATAAATCAAATTTCACACAATTTAGGTTCATTTGATATAGATGTTTCCAAAAAGTTTGAATGTATTATAACTTGGACAAGCTTGACATTGTTTAATTTCATTTAAAAAAACAGGACTTATATAATTTAATAAACTTTACCTCTATGTAAGATTGTTTTAGTTTAATGTCACATAGATTTCATCAAATGGTTATTGATTTTCCATTCCACGTTGATCTGAAAAAAATGGTATGTTATCTTTCAATCTTGTAGAGGGAAAGATGTAATCCACGATTTGAGGGCTTTTGGATCCGAAACATGTTCCATGAAATAATAATTTATGAAATGAACAAAGAAAATTCTCATAAAGTGTTCTATATCATATTGTTTTCGATTCTTATACAAAAAAAGAGGTATATCCTGAGGATTACTATGCGACTAGTTGACAAGCCTTTTGAGGTCGACTTATCTATATCCAAAAATGGGTATTTATTTCATAGTAAAAACAATGTTTCCCTCAGGAATCTTACATTCCATCACCGATGGCCAAGGAATATTATATAGATTTGAATGTTCTTAGACATGGAGTCTGATGTTTCAAGGAAGGTGATTGAACATAGAAGTTTCATTTTAAGTAAAATTCACCCTAAATGGGGAGAAACTATTCTTACATCAGTCTGATCCAAATTTAAGAAAATTAATTTATTAAATTCTAGCTGGACCCATCATATAGGGTACATATTTCGCTATATATCTCATTAAAGAGAGAATAAATCCACACATAGTTCTATAAATCATTCCCGATAATTGATCATATTTCTATTTAGTGAAGTGGAATTCATAAAATATAAGATCATGTGCATGGTGAGAATATATAAAAAACTTGTATTAATATATGGATCATATATAGGAGAGTGGGGATACATTTATATTATGGATGTACCAGGTGGTAGGATTTGGGTGTCACTACTTATCTTGTCGAAGTGATAATATATACACACATTGTACATGGATAGAGGGATGGTGGGACACTGACACCCATAAATGTGGTTTTGATGGGTGTGAGATATTGAAATGCCTAATTTAAATTTATTATAGATAAGTCAACCAGGAATTTAAACCGTATTTAGTAAAATATTTTTTTGTGTATGTTATGGCTTGCATCCAGGGCCATGTTAAACCTTATATAAACTGATACACATTGATCATGTGATGATTCCTTAACTAAAAATCCTAACCCCCCATGGTTAATTCTTGGTGTGAGAAAAAGGAGTGGGAAAGGAATATTTTACCACAAAGTGGTGACATGGTGTAAGGAAAGGGGTATTTCGTTATGTGGTTTCCAAAATAGGATTTCAGATCCAAGAATGAAAACATATCTTATATTTATGAGAATAAAGTCTTACATTATTATGGGAAACCATGGAGTTTATTCTCATACAAGAAGGATGAATGTTACCTGATTTTCAGGAAATGATGAGTGTCATAGGGAATATCCAGCCAATGATGTTCTGACTTACTTCATAAATGAAAAAGGAAATTTTAATCCAAGATCAAGGGAGTTATCATATTAGGATAAGTGATATTATATTTGTATAGAAGGAATTATAGGGGACCATTTTTGAAATTTTTTTTTCTAGTATGATATTGTCAGGTATTTTAGACATAGAAAAGTATTACAAAAAATGTATGCTCATGTACTTGACATCCCATTTAAGGGTAAAATGTGTATAGAAATACTAGGGATATGTAAATAGTCAAAATAGACATGTACTTAGTAATGTGACATTTTTCCACTAATTTATGGGGAAATCATATAAAGATTCAATGTTTCCCAGGATAAAGAGTATGATGTCTGGATGAAATGTTTCCTTTAACAATGGAAGAATTTGGACTAGAATTTACCATGGACTGTGATTTACCATATATATATATATATATATATATATATATATATATATCAGTTTTTATATGGATCATAGGGGAAATTTTTTATAACTACTTGGAAAAAACAACTTGGTGTAACTATGCATCTCATTGCGAGGGGAATCAGGTCAATCATATTTATATAATTGAGGTGTGACACAACAAACATGAAGGGCTGTTATATGTAACACCACAAATTTTTTTGAGATATTTTCTTCAAATATATTTAATTTTTTTGATATATTATATTACATGAAACATTGCTTTTAGTTTGAGTTACACACAACACTGATTTTAAACAGAACACAATATACTATTTAAATATTATAATGTAATATTTCAGTTGTCGAATAGACACTATAATGACATGTATGAGTATTAACAAAATTATGATTTTTTTAAAATTTTTATATAGTTCTTTAGCAACCAATTAATATAAAATGAAAATAAAACACTTTTTAAAATAAGAGGAAATCTTTTTCCTACAAAGTAATTTTTATGCTCACAAGTGTTATTTATGTCCATAAATTAACCTATAAAATTTAGGATAAATATTTTAATGAAATTTAAGTATTATTAATTCATTTAAATGTTTAAAACTCGTCCAATATTTTTTATAGCAAAGAGAAATTAATAAGTCCAATTTTACGCTTATAATCAACATTTTTTTTCTCAATTTAACTTTTGTCACCTTTTTATTATGTAATTATTTAAAAACTAAATAAAGAAAATTTTTGAAATTTTTTTTGATAAAATATCTCTCTTTTTTAAAGATGTAATATAAAAATTATCTTAAGGTCTCTTATAGGGTTTTTTTCTGAAATGTTTCCTTTCGTGATGAATAGTGAAAAAATACTAATTTTTAATTATAAAACGCATTTGCATCAAGTTTATTCATAATGAAAAATTATATTTTTAACTAGTTTTAATGTAACATTATTTCAATTATACATAAATTAATCTAATTTATGTCATTTTAATCAATTTCATGTTGAAAATAGATATAAAAACATTTAAAACTTTGGACCATTTTCACTTTAAATGCCCACTATCACCTCACATATGTGCGACTAATTTTAAATATAGTTTTAAAACTTAAGATAATTGAATTCTAAAAAATAAATTCCTTATCGAAAATCAAAATAAATTATAATTTCTAATAAGGGAAAATTAATATTTGACAAAATGAATAGTGAATGCAATAACAAATAATTATAGTAGTTAAGGTAAAAATGGATTTACATTGGATTAAACTAGTATTATTAGAGTTAAAGTGACCTTAAATATTATATTAAATTTTTAATGAATATTATTTGACCTTGGACATAAATCTATCTAAAATATATATGATTATTTTTATCATAATAATTTATTTTAATTTCTTTTAAATAATTTCTTCAAATTCTTAAGAAACACCCCCATAGTAATTATTTAGTTAACAATAAACAAAATAATTGATACTGAAAATTTTAAAATTGATGTAAATTGAACAAATTATTATTTTTAATTATTTTTTGGATGAATATATAAGATAAATAGGTATAAAAATAATATATATGACTATTTATAATTGTTAAGATACTTTAATAATTAATATGAAATGAATAATATAAAAACAGATATTAATGTTATTTTTTAATAAATTATTTTTTATTAAATGATTTAAAATATCAAAAAATGTTATATTTATCCAAATGATTTTTAAATACTAATAAATATAAACAATTTTTATTTAAAGGACTGACTTTTCTATTATTTTGAGTTTATTGATTATAAAATAGTAAAAACACAGTCAACTCGGTAAAGGTTAAAGAAGTGTTTTTTTCACATTAAATGCACTTATGTTAAATTTAAATTAAAAAAACCTATGATTTGTATTTTATAAGTTATATTTCATATTTATAATTAGTTTTTCCAAAGTATCAAAAAAATATCAAGCTAATTGAATCTTAAAGGATTCATTACCAAAGCTATAAAACTCGTTATCGTAGTGAAAAATCATAAGTTAAAAATTGGGATACATAGAAGTTATAGAATGAAATGGTTAAAAAATTTGTTTCAATATTTTTTTATGTTTGTATAGACCATATAAGCCATATACATAGTTCATTATTATATTTTTATCCACATATGATAATATTAACCTCACAATAATGAATAATTTTGAGTATTTACAAGAATTCCACTCCTCCTAAATTCTAAAAGGAAATTCACTCTCCCTACTTAAGAACACATATAAAGACATTTTTTATCAACCAATAACATCCAAAATCACAATAAATATTCTATAATATAATCCCAAAAGCATTATTTTGGACATAAATCCAATGAATCAATAATTTAGTGCAAATATTAGAAGGATACCCAAAGAAGAGGTAACATTCATAAGTGGGTGTTTTAATTTTATTTCTTCCTCAAACTCAGTAAATAACTATAATAAAATAATTATATAGTAATATCAGTATCTTTAATATACTTATATGTTTCTATTTTAATTATTTACCAAAAACTACATACACTTCCATTAAATGTGTAACGAACTCATCAGTCATGTGTAAGACAGAGAACCGCCTCACGAACTGATTTTGTTTGGTTTTATATTAACACCATTAAAGGATGGTCCTAATTATGTACACATAGATTATATATGATAAAAATTATTATAATTTTTATTTAAATATAACACATAAAATTGAAAAAAATTGATATAAAATGGTTTCGTCATCTAAAGGCTGTAAAAATTCCCTTTTCAAAAAAAATAGTCTGTTTATTAATAAAATTTAAATTATTCTCATATTATTTCTATAAAACATATAATATTAATTTTATACATCATAATTAATTAATATTTAAATAATATAATAAAAAAATAGCGATTTTATTACTTTATAAACAAAATTATTAACACTTAAATCGTTTTTCATAAAAACACAGCCTTTATATTCAATTGGTTTTTATTTTCATTTATAATTTAATTTTCTTACTAACAAATCATTATATAAACATGTGTAAACCCTATATTCATAATTTAGATGATATCATTTATTCCCTCCATTATAATAGTTATCCGATTACTACAACACAAATTAATAATATAAACAATATATCCTTTTTTCAGTATAACTCAATCTTGAATTTAACGTATGATTTCAAAGAAACCCATTGTTGAGTGTCATGTATGATACCTAACATAGCCTCCCTTTTAATGTAAAATTACTATCTAATAAGTAAATACTAAAAAATATGGAAAGGTGTTATTAAATAATTTTATGGGATGTTACATCCTTCCCTGGTTTTGAAAATTGATTCTTCGTAATTTTAAATTTGGACTCAATGACTAAGGTTTCACATTACAAAATTACTTCATTGAAATCCCACATTGGAAACAGAGTAAGCAATGCTTACACATTAAAATAAATAAAGTGAAGTACAATGTTCACCCAAGATAACACAAACTATGATTACATGTACACAAGAAATGATATGGATGAAAAACTAACAACCATGTTCCAATGGAGAGTGGTAGAAGCGATGATCAAGAGAAATTTGAAAATACATAAACCACAAACATGGTATGAGTTAAAGAGTGTTTAATTTCAAAATATGGAATTTAAATGGAAAAAGTTTTTGTTTTATGAAATATTCAGAATGTTGTGGAATTATTTTACTATTTAGAATAATAATATATGGAAATATACTGACCTAAAAAGTATATATTCATACATTAATCAATTTACACTACACATTTGTTCCTTTCTAAAAGTGATGAGTAATAATGATCTATCAAATTCCATAGAATCCCATAACACTTAAAATATTAAATATCTATTTAACCTTCCATGAAAAATTAACAAAAACCAATATGGTTAGGATATGATAAAACTATTTTGAAAAAATAATAAACCATAGGATGCTAAGAAACTAATTTTAATCCCCATAATTCAATTGTAATACTAAAAGATCAAAATAGAACTTCCAAAAAATCACTATCATTAAAATTTCTAAAAAAATATACAAAATGTGTATGAGATCCAAAACATTGAAGAATTTGATTACATATAATTATAAGATAAATTTCAACATTTATCTACAAATAACATCCATCACTCTTAATTTCTCATACTAAAAATGTAATTTTGAAACCCTCTTATTCTCCATGATAAGTTAATAATTTCCATAAATAAACCAAATCTCCATAAGTAAAAAAATAGATTCATCTGAAATAAAATTCAATTATTAATCCTCAAATTAAATTCCATAGTATTCAATTTACCTTAATCATATAATTTTTCCTAAAATAGTGAACAACTTCAAAAATATCATTTATCACTTAATACACAAATCATTATTATTAAGTTTATTTATTACCCTTTTGTGATAAAAATATTAGCATAAAACCCATATAAATCATATATAACATATAAACGTATCTTTGGAAATAAAAATACATAAATTCAATAGCCATATGGTCGAATTCTACACATATCACTCTTAAAAATTTAATATTCTTACAGATGACTTCTATACCTAATGCATTGGATGTTATAACATAACCACTGATCCTTAGTTTAACACTGACCCACCTATCATTGTTTATCACATAACCACCCATCTTTGTTTTATCATGTAACTACCCATCGTATGTACAAGTATAATTATATAATCATAACACATAAAATATTTCAATTATCAACACATCACTCCTAAATATTCATTTGAAATCATAAGAAATTTGTTCAAAATATTGAAATAGTGAAACCATTTTTAAAACCATTATCAATATAAAACTACCCACAAAGTAGAATAAGTGATTTATTTTTTTATAAACATTAAGTCTTTCTAGAGGTTTCCAAATATAAAATAATGGTCACAGCGGTAGAGATGTTTTTGTAACCGTATGTGTTAAAAAGACCATTCATTATGTCATCTGTCAAAAAATTCAATAAAAACACTTAAAAATAATAACTTTGACAAACATTAAAATAAATTCAAAATAAATAATTAATATTCCTTAAAATAATTTTATATTTATATATTAATCATGTAAATTAATATAATGAATAAACTTGTTAGATAACTAAATCTTTAAACATTCAAGGCAGCCCACACTACTTTGAACATTTAAATATTAATCTCCATGAATTTGTACATTTATAAAAATATTAAATAACCTTATAAAAAATAAAATATGGATATTAAATTTCTTAGTGGTTGTATACATACCTTATAAAATAATTGTGGTGAATATTATCGAGAAATTCCTCAATGAAAAGAGATTAACATGAAATACATTACCTTGAGTTCGATCCGTCACGTATGTTCCATGATCTTCTTGAATAATAAACATAGGTTAATTTAAAAGTTATTAAGAACCTATAAAACTTTTTTAATCTTTTTATATCAATTATTATCTTGTGATAACAATGACATAATTGATTATGTTCATATTAGATGTTTTGTCAATATTTTGTACTTGAGATAATGATGACTTTGGTATGATATCTATATTCCATGTGGTCATTTATATACCATCTCTATAATTATATTCATTAAATTATTATATTTTAAATAATTAAATTATATTTTTAAATCAAAACATGATTTATGGTTTGAAAAATAAAAAACTTATATTCATGGAGAGTGTAGGCTGTAAGTACGCATGAGTAACATTTCCATTTTTCATTGATCATTATGGGAAAACGTTAAGTATTACCTTACCTCTCTAGAATAATCATAAAATCATTTATATCATATTAATCATTTATATATACATATATATATATATATCATAAATGTTATATAATGAATAAAAAAGAGTCACTTCGCTTTGGGATGGTTATAGTTCCCACGTCCACAAGAAAGATATTATCATTTTTATATGCATTGAAAGTAAGAAAATAATTGATATATTATTATCTTATAATGATAAATATGTCATGAATATCATAGATGAACATAAATTCTATTAGTACAACTAGTCATATGAGATGGGTATGAAAAAAAAATATTCGGTTCGTGGAGGTGATAGTTCACTTGTAAAGATGAATGATTAATTCCTTTCCCATTTAATAGAACTGGATATATATTTAGGTGAATATATTAACATAATTATATTTATTTAAATTTAGGATAAATGGATTTTTATTTCTACCTATTTGGATAATATTTAATGGAAGTGGTAGAATAAATTAAAAAGAAACATATTAATAAAAACATTCTCTTTTCTTCAGATTGTCCCATTTCTTAACACATTAACACCTCTAAAAAGGGTGTTATGACTATAAAAAAGAATTTAGAATGTGGGTAGGGATTATAAGAAGGGTTGTTTAGATAAGGGATGAACCAAAACGTCTTGTAAGTGTGAGTAATAGAGTGGAATTGGTGCCTTTTTATGGGAGTGGGGTGGGGCACCCTTAGAATTATTAAAAGTGTTAAATTAATATAAATTTAATTTCGATTCGTAAATCGGTACAAATTAATTTATTTACAACTTAGGATTATTATGGCACAATATAAATTTATTCAATTAATATTATAAATGTTTTTAATAATTTTAATTCTGATCTTTTTGTTTTAGACATTTTACACTTATTGTTCTATCAAGTAATTTACATATTGAGAGTTTAAATACATTACATAAAATGAATTAAGACAAATTAATGGGTCAATAATGAAATTTTTGTACATAATTAATCTATTAGAGAAAATAATATATTTTAATAAATTTATTACTATTTAATTAAATATTTTGTATTTCAATATACAAATTATGTCAATTTTTACTATTCATTACATGACATATTTAAAAACCATAACAACTTGATTACATAAGGAAACTACAATAAAACATCCATAAAATGTTAACTTAGTTTATAAAATTCCTGTTTTATATCAAATAGTTAAAATTATAATTATTTTAATGTTATTAATATCATTTATTTTATTCTTCCTATAATAAATCTATTACATCATCACCATTGTATAAAAATTAAATTTAATTATTGGAAGTCCAAAAATTATAAATAAATTACCGTGACTCAGGTAATCATTTTATATTTATAATTAATATTTATAATAAAATTTATCCCATATATAACCACATATAAAAAATTATTTACATGTAAAAAATAATAGTATGAGATTTATAACATATCATGGAATAAAATATAAAAAATCTCATTTTCATACCAATGTGGTATAAAATGATTATAATTTAGAAATATGGATGATTTTTGGTTGAAGACCCATCATATAATTAAATCATGACAAGTGTTATGGTAATTATATGTTATTAAAATATTAATTTTAATTCTAATAACCATATTTCATTGTAACTGTGTCAAACAAAATACTATATGTACTATTCACTAAAAATTATTTTGATCATGTTGAACAAAATTTCTCAATCTATGGAAAACCATGAATGTATGCTTTTCAAAATTTAATTCATAAAATTTGTTAAATTAGGTTTAACACTAATATAGTTGATGGATTGAGAAAACATGTTCTGTAAGTAATACATTCAAAAGATCACAATGTTTTTCTATTTAATTTTAATTTGAAATTTCATCCAACCAACTACATTAGATTAAATGATAAATAAATAATAAAATTATACCTTAAGACATTAATAAAAATAATCTAAAAAGTATAAATAAAATATATGAAAATGCAGTTTTGAATGAAAATGCATTATTTTTAGTATTTATCAATACAATAATTTTATTATAAAATTATATAAAATTCAATCAATGTAAATTTTTATCTCTCTATCCCAAATTAGATGTTCTTTGTAAAATATATCATATAAAGAAATATGTTTCTCCTTTAAAACCTGTAAATACATATCATTGAATAAAATATCATTTATTTACCTTTTTTTTAATCAAACAATTACCTTAAAACCAATAGAAAGAAATATATAGCATATAAATGTAACATCAGATATAATAATACATAAATTGAATAACTATAACCTCTATTTCATCACATATCACTCATTCAAATGGAATATTAATATTACCTACTTCCATACACAGTGAATTGGAGATTATAACTAAACCCACCTTGCTTGGTTTATCATAGAATCACCCATATTTGGATTATCATGTAACCACCCTTATTTGGTTTATCATTTTACCACCTATAAAAGTTACGTGTACCATTATATAATCATAAAATATAAAAGATTTCAAATTTAAGAATTTTATTCATAACATTATATTTTCAATATAATAAATCATTTCTAGATTTGGAAAACCTCAATCCATTTTCAAATCCATTTGCAATATAAAAATACCCAAAAAGAGAATAAGGGATTATTTTACATTTAAAAACATTAATTCTTTTAGAGGAATCCAAATTTCAAAAAACTATTATAGAGGTGGAGAAGTCATTGTCAACACATTTGGATGAAAATATTTTTTTGGCATTTTTTAATGAAGGTTAAATGATTTATATAAAAAGATTCTTTTTGAAATCCTTTTAATGAATTAAAAGTTAATGTGGATGATTATAAAAATAATAAAAAAAGGTGTTGTATAGCATAAAAATATGCCTCAATGAAAGGATATTGAGATGAATTCCATTATCTCGAGTATAAATCACCTCGTACGTTCTTTATCTTCCTATTATTTGGTTGGACATCTTTAAAGAACACATTAACACCTACAAGGATGGTGTAATGCCTAAACTAAGGCCTGAAGAATATGTGGAGATATTATAGGAAGGATTTTGGGTAGAGATTGGATGAACAAAAAGGTTTTGGAAGTTTGATTAGTAAATAAGAATAAGTACCTTTTAAAGAAGATTATAGGGGAACCATTGAAATTATTAAAAGTATTAAATTAATATAAATTCAATTTTGATTCATACTTTAATAAATTTATTACAACATCTTCTTTGGGTCATAATGAAATTTAATTATTTAACTCTTAAAAATTATAAATAAATTACCATTTTGTAATTAATATATTTATATTTATAATTAATATTCATAGTCTTATGTATCAATTATGTAACACTGTATTGAAATTGTTTTAGTAAGAAGTGATATATTTATGACATTTTGTCCTTTACATTAAATTAAATGTTATAAATGTCATAATCACACCTTGGTGGCTTCTAAATGTCACAATATTGGACCACGTTTTGTAATGGTTAATAATAAATCAGCCAATATGTTTATTTCAGGTGTTAGGGTAATTTTATAATATTATAATATTAATTTTACCTTTATTTACCCAATTTCTCTTCAATTGTGGATAATAAAACAATAAAGTTACTATTCACCAAATATTATTTTGATCAAATTAAGCCACAATTTTCATACTGAGTACAATGATGTATGTACATTTTTGAAAATTAAATTCACAAATGTTTTTAAATTAAGTTTAACACTAATACCATTGATGGGTCTAGAAAATTGGATTTTTAAGTAATACATTCAATAGTTGACATAGTTTTTTGATTTTATTTTAATATGAAATTGGCTCCAATAAAATAAATTGGAATAACTGAAAAAAACAACAAATAATTATACATTATTAACACATAAAAAGATAATATATAAATATAAATAAGTTAGATGAAAAACATTTTTTAAATTAAAGCGCATTTTTTTCAATATTCCTTAAAATATGAATTTTATCAAAAAATACCAAAAATTAATAAATTGTATTTTGTTTCCTTTATTAAAAATAAGAAGTTTGATTTTTAAAATATAAACTTATAAAATTGAAAAAACTACATTGAATATGAGTTCTTCATCATTAGGTGTTAAAAATGCAATTTATGAAAAGTACTCATTTTATTCATAGAAATTAATTTCATTTTATCATGTCTCGAAAACATATATGATAAATTTTAAATATCATATCTAATTTATATTTAATTCATATAACATTACATGAGTGGTTTTATTATTTTATAAACACAATTATTCACACATAAATATATTTTCATAAAAACACATCCTTTATATTCAATTACTTTTTATTATCATTTCTATATACTTTTCTCACCAATTAATCATTATATAAATATGTTTATACAGTAATTTCATTATTATTTTAATATCATTCAGTCCAACCATTATAAGAGAATTGTGATAAATATATATTAATATAATAATATAAATTATATATTATTTTTTTATACAACTCATTTCTGTGTGCAATTTGCGATTTTAGAGAAATCCATTGTTGCGTGTTGGGTATTATGCCATACATAGAATCCATTTTATTGGAAAATTAAAATATAATTCATAAATATTAATAAATATGAAAAATAATTATTGTATAACTACATGGGTTGTTAGATCCTTCCCTTATATTGGAAATTGCGTCCTTCTAATTTCAAATTAGGGCTTGGTAACTAAGGTTTCACTATTCATACTTACTTCTCTGAAATCCCACATTAGAAAAAGAGTCAATAGAGAAACCACATTAAATGAGTGAATGTGAAGTATAAAGTCACCCAAGATAACACATATTAGGGTTCTATGTATCAAATCGTGGATATAATACAAAAAATAACCATTATGTTCTGATGAAGAGTGATATAAAACATGAGCAGGAGAAAGATACCAAACATAAAACCATAAACTTATGATAGTCAAACAGTCTTTGATTTTGTAGTAGGAAACATAAATGGAAAAATTTTTGGTTTTAATATTCTATTCATAATGTTAAGTAATTCATTTATTACATATAATTATAACATAAGAAAATATACTTACCAAAAAATGTAGAGATTCATCCTTTAATGAATTTCCACTAAATACTGATCTTTTTTCTACAAATGATGAATAATAAAGATGAATAATATTATATTTAATCTCATAACCCATAAAATATTAACTATGTATTTTTATACTCATGAAAACACAATCAAAACCAATATAGTTAGGATGAGATACCAAATACTCAAAAATAAATAAACTATTGGATAATCAAAAAACAACTTTAAATCTCCAAAATTATACTCTAATAAAAAATTAACAAATAGATCATTCAAAAAATAACTCTAATTAAAATCCCTAAAAAATTAATAAAAATTATGTTTTAAATATAAAACGTAGGAGAATTGTATAACTTATTCTTTCAAGATAAATTTTAACATTTATCTCCAAATAACGTTGATCAGTCATAATGTCACACCAAAACGTTTATTTCCAAAATCACATATTTTACATGATAGTTTTGTAACTGCTATAAATATATCGTGTCACCATAAATTCACAATAAAAACATTGATTCTTCTAAAATTAAATTCAACAATTACTCCTCAAATAAAATCCCACAGTATTATATTTTCTTCATTAGTATAAAGATTATTTCCTACCAATTTTGTAATAAACATATTACTATAAAACACATAGAAATCACATATATCATATTAAGGAAACTTTTTAAATAATAATACTTAAATGGAATAAACCTAAAATATACTTCCACACATATCACTGTTACAAATTGAATACCCATAAGACTGACTTTCATACCCAATGCATTAGAGGTTATAATGTAACCACCCATCCTTGGTATATCCCAGAACCACCTGTAATTGGATTATCATGTAAACACATGTATTTGTTTTATAATGTTACCACACATCAAACACCCAAGTAAAATTATATAACCATAACAGAAAAAATATTTAAATTATCAACACTCCACTATAAAAAATTCATTTTCAATCACAAGAAATTATTTCAGGATTTTGGAAGTGTCAATTCATTTTCAACACCAAATATTTCATAATATGTAATAAGTGATTTAATTTTATTTTAGAAACATTAATTCTTTAGAGTAATTAAAATTTAAAAAAAATTCACAGTGGGATAGAATTTGTTGTCACTGTATGCGTTAAAAAGAACATTCCTTCTATAATTTTTCAAAACATTCCATATAAAACACATAAAAATCCCTTTGAAAAAATTTCAATAATTTTTAAATTTATAATGAATTTATATTATACTATTTTTATAACCATATATAAAATATATCAATTAATACCATGAATAAAAATATTTGATAATTAAATCTTTAAACATTGAAGGTGTCATATACCACTTTTAGCATTGAATGAAAAAATCATCTAATTGATATAGTTACCAAATAATTTAATAACCTTATTCTAGATAATATTTGGATATTAAATGTGATATTGGATATATATAAACCTTATAAATGACTGGAGGTTCATATTATCAAGAAATTCCTCAATGAAAGGAGATTGAGATGAAATCCCTAACATTGAGTTTGATACATCTCGTATGTTCCATATTTCTCTTCAATAATAAATTAATGTTAATTTATACTTTCATGAGAAACTTTTTCATTTTAATTATTCTCTTTATATAAATTATTATATTTTTATGAAAATTAACTAATTATTAATGTTCATGTCAGATGTTTTGACGATATTTGGAAATTGAGTCGAAAATGAAATTTGTAGGATATCAATAGTGCATGTGGTCATAAGTCCATAATTTATATAATAATAATAATGAAATTATTATAATTTTTATACATAAATTATTATTATAAAAGAAACCATAATGTATTGTATGAAAAATGAACAATATGATACTAATGGAGATAGTATGTTGTACGTACGTATGAGTATCTTATATATTTTTCATTTATTATTGTGGAAAGAAGTTCAGTTTTATTTTATCAATACATAATTATAATAGAGACATTAATATTGTATTAGTGATATTAATATAATTATATATTTCATAAATTTTATATAATGAATAAAAATGAGTCCCGTCATTTTGTGGAGGTGATAGTTGACACGTATGCACAAATGACGTTATCATTTTAATGCAGATGGAAAGTAAGAAGGTAATTCATATAATATTATATTATAATGATAAATATGTAATTAATATCACATATGAATATTAATTTTATTATTATAACTAGTCATGAGAGATGGTTATGGAAGACGAATTGGATCAGTTCATAGAGGTGATTGTTCACACGTACGCACAAGTGATTAATTCTTTTTTCATTTAATGGAAATAGAGATGGATTTAGGTGAAGATATTATCATAATAACATATCAGTATATTGGTTATAGTAGATATATTATTTCAACTTGTAGGAATAATATTTTAATGATTTGATAGAATAAATAATATTTATATACTTAAATAAATACAGTACCATTTCTTTGGATGTGCAAATTTCATAACACCTTAACAACACTACGGAGGGTGTTATGCCAAAACTAAGACATAAAGAATGTGGGGAGGGATTATAGGAATGGGTGTGGTAAGAGATTGTATGAACCAAAATGTTTTGTAAGTGTGAGTAATAGAGAGGAACAAGTGCCTTTTAATGGGAGAGGGGAGGGGCACCCCTAGATTTATTAAAAATATTATATTAATATATATTAAATTTTCACTCTAAATTAGTGAAAAGACATTTAGTTTATTTTACGGTTGATTTTGGGTTGAAAATCTTTCATAAAATGAGAATTAATTTTTATAAAAAATTAATCCTTTTATTTTTCTTTTAATATAACTCTTACTATTTAATCAAGTCATTTACACAGTAAGATTTAAACTAATTACCATATCTTGCAAAATGACTAATGGATGAGTAATTAATTACATTTAGACTTACTTAACCTATGTATCCCATTATTGAATTTTTATATCATTTAATTAAGTTATTTATATTTTCATATATGAAATATGTCAATTTTTGACACTATACATTCCATGAATTTTTCAAAAGTCATAGAAACTTGATTAATTCAAATAAACTACATTAAAACGTCCCTAAAATTCCACAGTCATCCATTAAATTTATGATGGAGTAAAATAGTTCCAATTATAGTTATTTTAATAGTATTAATACCATTTATTTTATTCTTACTTTAATAAATCTATTATTTCATCACCATCATGTCATAATTAAATTTATTTATCTAAAGTTCAAAAATTATAAATAAATCCCCATTATTTTAGTAATATTTTTAGGTTTCTACGGAATATTTATAATCAAAGTGATCTCATATGTAACTGAATATTAAAAATTATTTACTTATTAAAAATAATAATATCACTTGTTTAACTTATAATTAAATAAAATATAATAAATTTCAATTTCATATGCATTTAGCTTAAAAACGTAATAATTTTGACATAAGTAATATTATGGCCGAAAACCCCTTATCGATTAAATTTGGATATGTGTTGGGGTAATTTTATATTTTTGTAATTTGTATCTCTAATTACCCCATTTAAGTTTAATCATGGTAAACAAAATACTAAGGTCAGTATTTACCAAAAATTGTGTTGACCCTATTGTATCACATTTTTAATATTGAGTGAAATATTTTAAATAAATTTTTCAATATTCAATTTATAGATGAAGTTAAATAAGATTTAACACTAGTACCATTGAAAAATTGATAAAACATGTTCTTTAAGTAAAACAGTCAATATTTTACACATAATTTCTATTAAATTTTATTTTGAAATTGCTTCCAAAGAACAACATTAGATTAACTGATTAAATCATCATCACATTTTACCTTAAAATTGTCTAAATGAACAATATAAAAATATAAATAAATTAGATGCAAATTTAGTTTTGAATTGAAATGTAGGAATTTTCAATATTCGTTAAAATATGAATTTTAACAAGAATAATAAAAAATATAAACTTGAGTAAATATTTATGGCACACTTCCAAAGAATATGTTTTTTCAAATATAACATATAATCAATTACTTTTCACCTTCATGTATTAGTGAATACACATCACTGAATATAACCTCATTACATACCCTTTTTTTTAATCAAAATATTACATTAAAATCCAGAGAAAGAAACAGATAACATAAAAAATAGTAATTGGACATAATCATACATAAATTGAATGACCATATGGCCTAATTCCACACATGTCAGTCTTCCAAATGGAATATTCATTAGACCAACTTCAATACTCATTACATTGGAGGTTATAACGTAATCTCCCATCCTTGTATTATCAAAAAACCACATGTACTTGGATTATCATGTAACCAACCTTCTTGGGATTATCATTTTACATCCCATAAAATTTCTATATAGCCTTATATAATAATAATACGTTAATGATTTAAATTTTCATTATTTCACTCAAAAAAATCCATTTTAAGTTACAAGAACTCGTTTAAAGATATTGAATGTTACAATTTTGAAGAACATATTAACACCTCTAAGGATGTTTTTATACCTAAACTAAGGAATCAATAATGTGGATATGTGTTACAGGAAGGATTTGGTAATACTATAGAAGAGTAAAAAAGTTTTTTAAGTGTGTCTAATAGATAGGAATGGGTTCCTTTTTATAGGATAATAGAGGGTAACCCTTGAAATTATTAAAAGTATCAAGCTAATATAAATTGAATTTATAAAAAAATGGGTCCAAAATCACATAATTTTAAGATAGGATGTGTATGAGCTAATTTATAATCATCATATGAAAATGAGACATGTTTTTTTTATTTGTTAATACTTATCTTTTTTGTTTCAACACCTTTTAACTCATACCTTTTATCATGTACATTACACATATATTGTTAAATAATTATAAATTCATGCCATAAGTCTAATAAATGAGTCATTAATGATTTTTTTTGAATTATCTCAACTTTTGGACTAATTATTAAATTTTCATAACTTCTATATAATTTAATTGAATATTTTTTTAAAAATATAAATTATTTCTATTTTGACACTATTCATTACATGGATTTTTAATATATCATAATAACTAGATTACTTCAAACAATCTAGATTAAATAAATACTAACATGTAATATTCATCCATAAAATTCATGGATTGAATCAAATATTTCAAATTATATTTATTTTAATATTATTAATATCATTTATTTTAGTCATTATTTAATATATATATTAAAGTAACATCTTTGTTTCATAATTAAATATAACTATTCAATATATATAAATTATAAAATAATTTATTTGAATTTAGTTAATATTTTTAAATTTTTAATGACTATTCATAGTCATATATATCAACTACATTATCCCATATTAATATTTATTTAGTAAGAGGAGAAATATTTTGGATATATTTTCATTTATATTAAATTAAATATTATACATGTCGGAATCACACCCAAGTGGATTCAAATTGTCATAATTTTAGACCAAGTATGTTCATAGTCGAAAATAACTCAGGGGAAAATATTATGACAATTATTGCGGTAATTTTATAATATTATAATATGAATTTCACATTTATTTACCTTATTTACCTTTTACCGTGGTAAATAAAATACAAAAAGTATTATTCATAAAAAATTATTTTGATAATATTGGAAAACAATTATCATAAATAGTAAAACCATGTATGTATTTTTTTGAAAACAAAATCCAAATAAGTTGTTAAATTAGGTTTTACACTAATCCTATTGACAAATCGAGAAAACAGTATTTTAGAGCAAAACATGAAAAAGTTCACATTTTTTTCTATTTACTTTTTATTTTGAAAAATTATCCAATGATCAAAATATGATTAAATAATAAATAAATAATCTAATTATACCATAAAATCATGTAAATGGATAATCTAGAAATATAAATAAACTTTATGAAAGCAAAATTCTGATTTAATATTCTGTATTTGTCAGTATTTTTTAAATTATGAATGTTATTAGAAATATAAAAAAACAATTATCCAAAATAAATATTGAAGTTCATATTCCAAAAAATAATTTTATTTCTTTAAAATAAATAATATGAATGTGTCAAAAAAATATATTTAAAATTTTTTTCCTTCAAATGGAAACCAAACTGCATTTTAAAAAAAATACATAATTTATCAGAATATTTTAATTTGTTATTATATCATTTCAAGAAGACATAGAAGAGGAATTTTAAATATTATATTTAATTTATTATATATATATATATGCATTTCATTGAAAAAAATCCATCAAGAGTGATTTTATTATTTTATAAACTAATTAATTTTCATTTTAATAGTTTTTTTTCAGAAAAAACACCTCCTTTATATTCAAGTTGTATTAATTTTATTTCGTAAATATGTTTGTAACCAATGAATCATTATAAAGACTTGTGAAAACCATATTTTTATAATTTAGTTAATTATTTTCATTCTAACCGTTATAATTTCTATGTGATAAATATCATATTAAATAATAATATTATGTTGTTCAATTACGCTAAATGTGGTGTATCATGTTTGCTTTCAAATATAGTGTTTCATTTAAAAAAACAAGAGATGATACATTTTTCACTAAAATAGGAAATTATATACTAAATATTATAATTTTGGTTCAGTAAATCATATCGTATTCTTTTAAAATACCTTTATTGAAACCCCAAATGAAAAAAGGATTAAAAAACAACCACATTAAGGATTTCCAAGGGTGGTTGTCCCCTCTCCTATAAAAAGTCTCCCATTAATCTATATTTCTCAAAATACCAAAACATTTTGGTTTGGAAAATCTATGCCAAAAAACATCCTAAAATACCTCTCCACATTCTTGATTCTTTGTTTAGTTAGAGCAACCTCGTTAGAGGTGTTATGGTGTTAATAAAGGCAGTCATCTGAAAGGGAGGTAATGTTTTTATTTAATTGTTTCTATTTTATATCTTCTTCTACATTAATAAAATCTTATTATCCCATAATGAAATAATAAATAAATTATAATAAAAATAATGAGTTGTTATTATTATAATATAATCACCTAAATCCATATTCACATCCATTAAATAGGAAATGAATTAATTGATCATGCGCTCGTGTGAAGTATCACCTCCACAAACTGCCCTATTTTGTTTTCCATAACCACTTCTATTGACTGGTTATAATAATATGTTGACAATTATTTTATCAAAATAAGTACTTTAATCATACATAAAAACATCAATATACAAAAGTATACACAGCTACACAATATCCATTTTTTAATAAAATTATAACTTTCAAAAAATCATTGTTTAATTTTATGTTTAAAAATCATAACATTTTATTGATCACATCCTTGAATCTATTTTCTTTCTAATTCTATGAAATATATTTCACAATTAGGGTTGAGAATACTAATTTTAGTAAGGGGTACTTAAAGAAATAAAAATTTTAGTATTGAAAAAACATGTAAACCATGAATACATTTCATAAAGTAATACCACTCACTATTAATAATTTTTAAATGCAATTCACTGAATATAAGATCATTCCTTACCATTTTTTAAATATCAATATTAACATAAAACCCATAGATTGAAACATATAAAAACAATGTTTTATTCAGACATAATCATTCATAAATGGAATAACCATACGGTTTCATTCCACACTTATCACTCTTACAAATGGGATAACCATATGACTTACTTCCATACTCAATGCATTGGAGGTTATAATGTTAACCCATATCCTCTATTTATCATAAAACCACCCATATTTTGTTTATAACAGAACCACAAACATTTTATTTATCACATAACTACCTGTAAAATTTTAATGTTCCATTATATAATCATAACAGATAATATATTTCAATTATTAACATATTACTCAGAATATTTAATTTTCAATCGAAAAAAATGATTTTATGATATTGAAATATTCCATAAACTTTAGAAACAATTTTAAATACCAAAATAGCCAATAAGAGAATAAGGGATATCTTTTTCGTTTAAAAAAACATTAAGTATTATAGAGGAATCTAAATATCATGTAATTATTATAGAGTTGGGGAAGTCAGTATTTTCCGCATACATTAGAAAATATTCCTATTGTCATATTGTAATGAAAGAAAAAATGGGTGGTATAAAATGTTTCCTTCTTTAAAACCCATAAATTATTTAAAATACAGAAAAAATATATTGTATAAGAATTTTATGTATATGTCAATAAATAGTTAAACTGATATTATGAAGACCAGATTTTATAATTAAATCTCCAAACATTCAAGGTATCCCATACCACTTTGAAAAATATAATATTAATTTCCATGAATTAATGAATTTAAAAAACTATTAAATACCATTACTATATGTAAAATATGGATATTATATATTATAGTGGATGTATATTGACTTAATAAAATAACAAAGGAGTATATTATCATGAAATTCTTCAGTGAAAAAAGATTATTATGAAATACCTTACCTTGAGTTCGATTAATCACATATGTTCATTATTCTTTATAAAGAATAAACAATGTTCATTTTTTGATTTTTTTATATCCTTTTTCAATTTCATTAATTTTTTATATCACTTATTATCATTTTATAACAATTTCATAATTATTTAAGTTTATATGGGAAGTTTTGTTGATATTCCGTCCAGGAGTTGAAAATGTACTTGGTATGATGTCAATATTCCATGTGATCATACATAATTCATCCATAGAATAATATTACTAACATTTTTATAATTATATACTTAAATTATAATTTTAAATAAAACCATGAAGTATGGTTAGAAAAAATGAACAATGATATATTAATGGAGACGACATGTCGTACGTGCGCATTAGTAACAATTCTATTTTTCATTGATCATTTTGGATAGAAGTTAAGTATTATATTATCTTTACAGAATGATCATAACATCACTAATATCATATTAATTTTTTATATATACTTATATATATCAGAAAAATTATATAATGAATAAGAATGAGTCACATTGTTTGGTTGAGGTGGTCGGTCACACAAACCTACAAACAACATTATCATTTTTATGGACATGAAAGGTAATAACGTGATTTATTTATTTTTATCTTATAATGATTAATATTTCATGAATATAACATATGCTAATTAATTTCATTATTATAACCCTTCATGAGATATTCTTATGAAAAATGAATTAGCTTAGTTTGTGGAGGTGATAGTTCACAAGTACACACAAACGAATAATTATTTTCCCATTTAATTGAAGTTGATTTGAATTTAGGTGATGATATTATATTAATAACATCTCAGTAAAATTAGGATAGTGGATTTATTATTTCATCTTCGAATATGTATATTTTATGGAAGTTGGTGAAGATATAAAATAGAAATACTTAAATAATAACATAACATTTCCTTCGGATGAGCACAATTCCTAAAACAATAACACCTGAAATGAGGTTATTCTTCCTAAAATATGGTTTATAGAATACGGTTAGGGATTATAAGAATTGTTTTTGGAAGGTATTTTAAGAAAAAATGTTTATTTATATGCATTTTATTGAGTTTAATGGGTGACTTTATATAAGAGAGGGGAGGGATACCCTAGGAATTATTAAAAGTATTAAATTAATATAAAATAAATTTCGATTCAAATGGGCCCAAAATAAATTAATTTACAGATAATATGAGTATGTTTATAAATACATTCATCAAATTTAAATTTTAAAAGTCTCATTATTTTTTAAATCCTTATATTTTAAACCCCTTTGAACTTTTATCATTTTTCATGTAATTTACACTCTAAGGGTAAAAATAAAACCAAATCTCTCCAAAAGACATATGAATGAGTCATTAATGACATATGTACAGTTATATAGAATTTTAGATAGATGCTTATATTTTTATTAATTTTATATCATTTAATTTAATATTTTATATTTTAAAATACAAATTATGTCAATTTCGACCCTATTAAATACTTGAATTTTTCAAAATATCATAACAACATGATTCCTTGGGAAAAAATTTACCTAAATCCTAACATGTTATATTCATCCATAAAATTATTGTATGGGAAATAATATTTGAGATTATATTTATATTAATTTTATTAGTATCATTTATTTTATTCTTTCTTTTATAAATCTTTTATAGCTTCATCTTTATGTCATGATTAAATTTAATTATTTAATTTCCAAAGAATTATAAATAAAGTTCCATGTTGTTGGTAATATTTTTATATTTAAATGGAACACAACAAGTTGGAGATATCACTAATATAATCTCAAATTAAAATAGTTTATTATGAAAATAAATATTTATGATATATATTTCCTTTACTTCAAATTAAATGTTATAAAGGTCCTAATCACACCAAAGTATCTTCCAATGGTTAAAATTTTGGACCATGGACGGTAAAGGTAGATATTAATTCTTTAAATAATATTAATAAAATTTTTAAGGTATTTTTATAATATTATAATATAAATTTTACCTTTAATTATCCTATTAAACTTTTAATGTGATAAATAAATTACTAAATTTACAATTCACCAATAATTATTTCTATCCTATTGGACAAAAATTTTTCTTACTAAGTATACGAATTTATTTAATTTTTTTAAAATTTAATTCATATAAGTGAATAATATTGTATTAACATCATTATTATTAGCGGATCGAGAAAACATGATTTTTACGTTAACATTTCAAAAGTTTACATAGTTGGTTTATTTAATTTTAATTTTAAAATATGTCCAATGAACTAAATTTGATTAAAAGATAATAAATTAATCTATTTGTTCTTTGAAGCCATGTAAAATGATAATTCAACAATATAAATACATTAGATTAATGATATTTTTGAATTAAAATGCAGTATGTTTCATTATTTATTAAAATAAGAATTTTAACAGAAAAATAAAAAAAATTCAACCAAAAAATATTTGATATCATAATTCCAGATAAGAAGTTTATTTTGTAAAATATAAAATATTAAATTGACAAAAACTATATTTAAAAAGGGTTCTCCATCAAAAGGTGTTAAAAATAACTTTTATAAATATTAGAGTATTTTATTATCAAAATTGGATCAAATATCATTTTAAGCCTCTAAAATTTATTTTATTAATGTGAAAATATATAATAACCATGTCATAACATAATAGTGTGACTTCTGTTCATTCAAATTGATAAAACTACTATGAGATAACTAGGACTTCAAAAATAATATTAATAATTTATAATTTTCGATATAACCCAGTCTTGTGTGTAACATATGATTTCAGGGAAACACGTTGTTGCGTGATGAGTATGCTATTTAAAATATCATCCTTGTTAAGTTAAAAAATCTATCTAATTAATAAATATTAATAAATATGAAAAATGTTTTATTCTTTAATAACATAGGGTGTTACATCCTTCCCCCTTTTGGAAATTTCACCCTTGAAATTTTATTCACTTATCAAATAAATGGGGTTATTTATTTATCATAGAATTTTCAGATTAAAATGTTGTATTTTCATCCATATGGGTTTTCCATAAAACCATAACCTCAAGAATAAACATTTTTCAAAATAGAAGCTCATTGTGATAAGTAGTGTGGATAGGTTGTTCTTTATAAGAAACAATCTTTTCTATCTGATCTAATTTTGGACTAAAAAAGTGACATGGTTTGGGAATATACTTATTTATCATTGAATAATGAAAAAATTGTGTACCAGGGATAAACATGGATGCAAATCCCCTCAGTATGCAACGAATCTAACTTTCACTAGGATTTCATAGTTTCCAATGAATTGTGGACTCTTCTACCCCTTCATTCCAAAACAAATCACACTTTCCTATAGAGAAACATTGAGAAATAAATGATCACCTACCACAAATAAAAGATACTTCCTATGGTTATCCACAAATATTTTCTAAATTCTAGTGATTTCCTCACGTGCATATGAATGAATTGAACTTTCTCGATCATTTCCTCTTCAAATTATGGTCCCGTCAACTTCCTTTCACCCACTTCATCCCAAAAAGATAGATTTCAACATAGATTTCCATTTAATGTCTCAAATGGTTCCATATATATATTAGAATGAATATTTTTATTTTATGAAAAATCAACCAAATAATGATGTAGATCCTAACATCCATGGTAATTTATGAAACATTCATCTAGGATATCCTCCATTGTCTGAATTCTTTGTTCTGACTTCCCATCTGATTGAGGATGAAAAGTTATACTAAAATTTAATTCTATAGCCAATGAATTCTAAAGTCCTTTTAAAAAGTTTGATGTGAAATTGGGATCATGGTCAGATATAAATATTTGGGAAACTTTATATAACATGACTATCTATTTAATATAAAAATGATAAAATTTATCTAGAGACAAAGTATCTCGAATAGAAAGAAAATGTGTATATATTGTCAATCGATGAAAAAGAACCCATATGACATTATTAACTTGAGAAGTATTTGGAAATCCTACTATGAAATCCATGGATATATTTTTTCCACATCCACTCTAGTACTAGAAAAAGATGAACCATCCCTTCTGCAACTGCTACTTTTCTTTAACCTGTTGAAAAATAAAAATCTTCGGGTAATTTCAACAATATGTCATCTTATTCCATGAAACAATTAATAATACTGGAGGACTCTTTATATCATAGTGATACCTAAATGAATTTAAAAGAAAGAAAATGAATTACACATAACTAATTATTCTTTTACTTTGAATTAAAAGGTACATCTAATCTCTTTCCAATCCTCTAAACAAAATCTTTATCAAGGTTAAATTCAGGTAACTTACCCTTCTGAACGATTTTTACCTTTTTTTAAAAATCACTATCTTCCTTTTATTCTTTATTAATTCTATCTCAAATATATGATTTCACTACCACAAAAAAATATTGGAATTTATAGCACCAAAAACATTTAAGAATAAATTTATCAAATAAATAACCAAATGATATCATTCTATATATACCATGGTTAATGTATCATTAGTATTTCAACACAATGTATCTTCCATTTTTATTCATGGATAGTAAGTAATATTATAATAATAATCCTTTATTAATTTCATCCATCTCTTCTATCTCATGTTAAATACTTTTTGAGTGAATATATACTTCAAATATTTGTGATCAATATAAATTTCCCACATTACACCATAAAAATGCTGCCTCACAATTTTTAATGCAGAAACCAATGAAGCTAAATTTCAATCATGTGTAGGTTTATTTAATTAAATAGGTCTCCACTGACTAAAAGTATAAGAAATTACCTGATCATTGTCTATTTGGACACGACCAAGTCAGTTCAATGTAGCATCAATGTAGATAAATAATTTACAATTTCTGGACGGTAGGGTTAAAACTGGAGTATTTTCAAATCTTTTTTTTCAATTCATGAAACAAATCCACACATTATTTTGTCAACATGAACTTAACTACATTACATGTTAATATAATTTTCAGTATTGATAAACAACAAATGTTTTCAACAAACATTAAGGAATAACCCACTAATCAATGAAAAATATGAGTCTATGTGATATTGGTAGGTATGGGCCACTCTTCAATAAATTTTCATTTAGAAGGGTAAATACTTATTCTATTTTTTGAAACAATATGTCCATAGAATGAAATTATTTTCACACAAAATTCAATTTTCTTAAACATTCCATACAGTTTCTTTTCATCTATGGTTTGATAGAAAATCATCATGTTACTTTCATGTTCTTTATAGATTTTAGATTCTTCCAAAACATCATCTGTAATCACAACCACAAACTGATCTATGCATAGATGAGGGACTCCATTAATTAGACTCATAAATATAGTAGGGGAATTCGATAACCCAAATTGAATAAATACAAACACATAATTCCCTTATCTCATTCGAAACTCTATCTTTTAATGTCATCATATTTCACCTTCAACTAATGGTAACCAGACCTCAAATAAATATTGAAAAAAAAGATCTCCCTGGAGGTGATAAAAAAATCACCAATATGATTCAAAAGATAATTTTTTTAATAGTTATGTTAATGAAGTATCAGTAATTAAAAATAGGATTAGCATCTTGTACTAAATCAATAGTAAATTCATCCTCCCGATCCAGAATAATACAAGGAAATTCATCCATAAAAACATTCATATATCCATTCACTACTGGAATGTAGCTAATAAAATATACTTCTTTATTATCAAAAAACATGAGCTAGATAAAATTCACAACCATTTTTAATAAACCTCTCTACATATTGATATGTATTCAACTGTATGAAGTCATTGAAAAAACATTCTTGTATTTTGAATCTATTTTATCATGAAAAACTAAAATCTAGTCCATACCCAAAATGAAATCAAATTATATTATGGGAAGTTCAACCTGATTTTTAGGAGTGAACAACCCACTAATGATAATATGATAATTACTAAAAATATTGGTTTTTTAATACATCCATTCAGTGATTGTTCCAAAATTCTTATATCACATTCATGAGGTGATATTTCCAATTAAGATTCAAATATACGATAAATGAAGGAATATGAACTTCCATAATCAAATATATTGTTTGAATATCTTTAAAAAACCCATAACATACCTGTCACTGCTTCATTTGATGGTACCACATCAACCTTATTCATATTAAATGATTTTCTGTGACCCTAAGATTTTGATCATGCTAGTTTACACCCCAAGTAATCAACATTGAACACACATTATCATAATTACCAAACTCGTTGCAACTAAAACATCTTACCATAGACTTTTCATTTCATTCTGGATTATCTCCCTTATAATCATGAGTAAAATTACTATTCATACCACAATGGAAGAACTTCCCAGATTATAATGATTACCATGTTTCGTTGTTTAAGATATGTCAATTCAAAATGGTTTTCCATGGATGAAACATGGAAGTTATGTTGGGAATGTATAAAAAGGAAAAAAACCATCCAAATCACCATCCTAATATGGTCGGAATTGGAACTGAATATTTTGTGGTAGTGATGGATCAGTTTACTTTGGTGATAAATGATGGTGGTATCTATGCACAAGATCAACTAAATCTGCCGTAGAGGATTATGTCGGTAGAGGCATATTTCATGAGCCAATGTCCCCCATCATTATATAGATCATCTGACCCTATGGAAGTTGAAGGGTAGATTAAATCAGTAGAAAATATTTTTGATGTATTGGGGAATTTATAAAATAAATTTTTTAGTCTTGACGTATATTATTTTGAAGGTGAAGATGATCAGCAATGGCTAATGATTAAAAATTAGTGGAAGTGAATAGATTGATTCCATATAATGGAATTAATTTAAGAATATCATCCATTTTGAAAAAAATTCATGGAATTGGAAAAAACGAGGAAGATTCAGTGGGATCCATTGTAGAAGAGTTCACCAATATATCAAGTAAGGTTAAAAAATTTATACGGGATATTTATAGTAAGATGAATCTAATTAAAAAAATATTTAATCCTAACTAGTAGAAGGGAATTAGATTCTATTAAGTAAAAAATATATGAGAAATATTTATGATGCACTGAGAAAGTATAAATAGAGTTTTCTAATGATCATGATTTTCATTAGAGTAAGAAAAAGAGGTGATCCAGTTGGTATGCAATAGGAAATCATTCATCAAACAAGTTAGGGAGTATGAAAAATAAATTTCTAAATTGTGAGATGTGTGGTAAAATGAATCCTCAAGAATTAAACATAATGTATGGGAGGTACTTCAAATTTGTTACTAATGGTCACATTTCTTTTGATTGTAAGGGACTTTATCATATAAGAAATGAAATGTTGGTGGTAAGATGTTTTAGTTGCAAGGATTTACAGAATTATGCCATTGTGTGTCTGAAGTTGACTACCCAGGGTGGAAAACAGAAATATCAAAAGTAGAAGGGCATGGAAAAATAATTTTCTACTACTATAGTTGATTTGTGACCATAAAATGATTTCTTGAAAGGTATGCTATGAGACTTTTCAAAATATTTCAATACTCTATTTGACTCTATATATTCATGGTCATTCATTTTTAGCGATTTTCAATTAAATTCGAAATATATCATCTTTCATTTGATATATAACATATTGTGAAAGTATTAAAGATACCAATATTTATTAGAATAATCCATTTATCATTAGTGTGATTGGTTTTCGGGAAAATATTGTTGAACTTCCTAGAGTCAAATTTAATATCATTTTGGGTATGGATGGGATTTTGGTTTATCAAGCTAAAATTGATTTCAAAGTAAAAAAAAGGTTTATTCAATGATTTTATACCTTTGGTAAAATACAAAGAAGATGAGAGATTATTTAGATATTAATGTTAACTTCATCTATCTTGTGTTTTTTAATAGAAAGGCATGGATTAGATTAGTGACATTCTAGAAGTGAGTGAATTTATAGATGTTTTTCTTGATAAATCAACTAGTATTATTCTTGGTCAAGATGTTCAACTTTATATTAATTTATAAAATGAAGTGTAGAATATTTATAAACCTCCTTATCAAATTGATCATGTATAATTGGGGAACATGAAAAAATATTTTCGAGAATTTCTTGATAAAGGTATCATCCAATATAGAACATCACAGTGGTGTGATCCTGTTTTATTTTTTAAAAAGAAAGATGGTTTTATGAAACATTGTAAAAATTATAGATCCTTGAATAAAATAAAAATTAAGAAAAAGGTTACATTTCATCATATATATGATTTATTTTATCATCTCTTTGGAGATTAGTATTTTTCAAATATTGTTTTGAGTTACAAGTATCATTTGTTAAGGTGGAGAAGGATGACATTGCAAAGAAAATGTCCCAAATGAGATATGAGCATTATGAGTTTTTAGTTATTCCCTATAAGTTCTCTAATGAAAAATATATATTTATGAATCTCATGAATGGAGTATTTATTTAATTTTTGGATTAGTTATTGGTTGGTTTTATAGAATATATATTGGTATATATAAATTTTAGGAGGAGCATGAAAGTAAATTTATTATTATTTTTTCAAACATTAAATTAAAAGAAACTATATAGAATGTTTTTAAGAGTTAATTTTGGTTGGGAAAATTTTTATTCCTCTATCATATTGTTTCTAAATATTTATTAACTAATAACCCATCTAAAACAGAAGGTGTTGATGAGTGGCCAATACCTACAAATATCACTAGTGTTCGCCATTTTTGTGGATTAGTGGGTTATTATTGATACTTTTTTAAAACCGTTTCATGGTTATATATCATAATAATCCAATGATCACTTAAGGGGGATTTGTTTGCCAAATAATTATTATTATTATTGTTTTCAAGAACTAAAAAATGAAGATTGATAAATGATCCAATTTTGGTCTTGCCTTCAAATATTGGTGAATTTGTTATCTATAGCGATTATTCATTTAATAGAATAGGTTGTTTCTTAATTTAAAATGATTAGGTAACTTATTATGATTTATTTCAGTTCAAGACTCGTGTGTTAAATTACCCTACAAAATAACTGGATGTAGCTGATGTTGTTTTAGCATTAAAAATTTGGAGGCATCATCTGTATGGCCTAAAGCGTGAAAGATACATTAATTACATAATATTAATGTATATATTAAATCAGAAATAATTGATCATGAAAAATATGATATTTCTTGAATTAATCATGGAATATAATTATATGATTCATTACCAACAATTAAATGAATATAAATTTGTCAATACTTTGAGTCAAAAAAATAATTCGACATTAACTATGAAATATTTATAATTTGATCATTTGGTTATTGATTTCATGAATTTTGTATTGGATTCTATTGGGTAGGAAGTTCATCTATTTCTTGTTGTTAGTGAAATAATCTATTTCAGATATAATTATGCAAGATCAAAAAGAAGAAAATCAGTTGATGAAAAAGGTTGAATTGGTTTAAAAAGGTTAATTTACGTAATGTTAACATTAATAAATAATTTTTTGAGGTTTGCAAAGATATTATGCATATATTGTGATTCACATTTGAATAAATAATTTAAATTAAAGCTCATAGTTATTTTTTTGAGATTATCCTGGTTTCACAACAATGTATAGGGACATCTAAGAGTATTACTGGAGGGATGGAATAACAATAGATATTTCTAACATTGCCATGATATGTTTGATTTGTAAATATGTTAAATTAGAGGGGAATTAACCGAAAGGGGTTATTTATCCTTTTCCAGTGCCATAGTAGAAATTGAAAAAATATCCAAAGAATTTTTAGTGGGATAACCTAATTGTTCTCGAGGTAACAAATATGACATGAGTTATTATTGATCGAGTCCCTAAATCTTCTCATTTTTTCCTATTTAATATAATCTTTCTCTGGATCAACATTCTAGATTTTATATTAAATAAATATTTAGGTGACATTGAGTTTCCCTCTATATCATATCTAATCATGATCCTAGTCTTACTTATAACTTTTCAGAATGGCCTTCAGAAGTCATTGGGTACTAGATTATGTTTTAGTATAGCTATTCATCATCAATCAGAGGGGTAGTCAGAATGAGCAATTAAGATATTAGAGGATATTCTTTGTTCATGTGAAATTGATTACCATATAATTTGGTATCAACATATTTCTTTGGTTGAGTTTTCATTAAAAAAAAATTTCATTCCTATATACAGATGGAACCATTTTAGGAATAATATGGGAAGTAGTGTCGAAATCTATCTTTTTGGATGAATTGGGTGAAATGAAGATCTGGGGAAAATAATTGGTAGAGGAAATTAAAAATAAAATTTAGATTATTTAGAGACACACAAGGGAAGTAGAGAGCATATAGAAATGTTACAAAGATAACTGGAGGAAGGATATTTTGTTTGAGGTTTGAGATCATGTCTTTCTCAATGTTTATCTATTTAAATGTGTGATTCATTTTTGTAATATGGGGAAGGTCAGTCCACGGTTTGTTAGACTCAATGAAATCTAGGATAAATTTGTATCATTTTCCTACCGAGTGGATTTTCCAAAAACTCTATTCTAGGTATATAATGTTTTTCATGTTTCAATGACATGAAGGTATATAATGTATCGATCTCATATTTTTTTCCATAAGTAGTTTAGTTGGATGAGAATATTTCTTGTGAGGAACAACTAGTTGAGATAGATGAATGCAGGGAAACATTTTGCGGAATAAAGTTATCCTTTGGGTTAAGGTTTTATGGAAAACTGATATGGTGAAGAAGCTACAAGGGAATATGAAAATGTTTTGATAGTCAAATACCCCACTAATTTTATCAATGAATAAAATTGTAGTGATGTAATTTCCAATAGGGGGAAGGATATAACATCCCATGTAATTATAGATTAATACATTTTCAAACATATTAATATTTATAAAGTATATAGTGGATTTAACTTAATATGGACTCTATGTCTGATAGCGTACATGACATGCTACAATGAGTTTTTATGAAACCTTATATTACTCACAAGAATTATATATAATGAAAAATTAAATATTATTAACATTATTATATTTAATGGTATTTAAAATATAGATATTTTATTAGAAGGAATTAATAAAACTAACTATATAATGTTTTCAAATGTTTTTAATATATTTTTCACTTTCTATTATTAAATTTTATAGGCTTAATATGATAATAAATCCAATTTTAAGCATAAAATACATTAATATTTTTAAAAAGTGGGTTTACCAACTTTTTATGGATAACCATTTTTAAATGTTGTTTTTTCACTTTTATATATTATTTTTGAAAAAAAAATTCATTTGGAAGCAGGACATCAAACATTAATTGTGTTGAATTTTGGAAATTTTTCTAATAAAACTCATAATTTAATGAATAGTGAAAAATATTGCATTTTAGATCACAACTGCCTATTCATCTAATTTATTTATATTATTTTATTATCCATTTACATGGTATTAAAATATAATTAGTTAAAAAATTTATCAGTTAATCCACTATATTTCATTGGATTCTTTTTGAAAATTAAAATTAAAATAGTAAATCTATCGGAACATTTGATCATTTTAGTTAAAAATATATTTTTCCTATCCATCAACGAGATTAGTGTTAAACATAATTTTACAACTAATGTAAAATTAATATACAAAATTTTCATACATGGTTGTACAGAGTATGAAAAAGTTTTCCCAATTAATTCAGAATAAATATAAATGAATAGTAACTTTATTTTTTTTACCACAGTTAAAGTAAAATAGGTTAATTAAAGGTAAAATTAATTTTATAATATTATAATATTATATCAACACATTTTATAATATTATTTTATTAGTTATTATTAACTATTACAATCATTGTACTAAACTGGTGTCATTTGGAAGCTACTTGGGTGTGATTATGACATTTATAACATTTAATTTAATGTAAATGAAAAGATGTCATAAATATGTCTAATCTTAAGAAAACAATTTTAATACGTGGTTATGTATGTGATATCCAAAACAATAAATAGTCCTTATAAATCTAAACAACTTAACTAAAAAATGGAAATTTATTTAATTTTTTTATAAATTATATAATAAAATTTAATTATGACACAAGGATGATGGAATAAATGATTTATTATAGAAATAATCAGATAAATGATACTAATAATATGAAAAAAAGATTAATTTGTAATATTTGATGTGATGCATGAATATTATTGATAAATAATTCAGTTTTTGGGACAGAGTTAATATATTTTTATCTAAGGGATCAAGTTTTTATGATATTTTATGAAATTCATGTATTAAATTGTCTCAAAATTGACATACAACATATTTTAAAATATAAAATATTTAATGAAATGATATTAAATATTTAAAAATTTAATATTTGTCCAAAAAGATAATATTTCCCTAATAATGTCATTAATTACTCATTTATTGGTCATTATGACTTATTTGATAATTATTTTAACACTCTAAGAATAGATTACTAGAGAAAATGATAAGAGTTAAAAGGATTTAAAACAGAATGATAAGAAATAAAAATTAATAAACATGTCCAATTTTATTTTAATGATTATATTTCTAACCATACTCATCCTATAATTGAACTAAATGAGTTTTTACACTTTTTTAATTGAAAATGAATTATATTAATTTGAATCTTTTGATAATTCCCAGGGTCCCCTCCCTCTCCTCGAAAAGGCAGACATTCCTCTATATTACTCACACACAAAAAAACATTTTTTTTTGGAAAATTCCTACACACACCCCTTACTATAATCACTACCACCATTCTTGAAGCCTTATTTTAGGTTGAACACCTGCTTTATAATTTTTAATGTGATAAGAATATTTCTCATCTGAAGGAAAGGTAATGTTTTTATTTATGTATTTTTATTTTATTTTTTATTTCCCTTCCTTCGAATATTTTTCATTCAAGATGATATAATACCTAAAGTATCATCAATACATAGAGACATTATAATGGTAATATCATTAATTAAATCAATCTCTACTTCTATTAAACTTGAAAGGAATAAATCATTTATGTGTACGTGTAAACTGTCACCTCCACGAACTGATCTAATTTGATTCCAATATACATCACTAATGACAGGTTATACTAATTTATACAATGTTAATATGTTTTTTAATGACATATTAATTATTATAATATAATAATATGTCATCTATTTTCTTAATATCCCTGTGTGGAAAAATGATAATGTTCTTCGTGTGTACGTGTAAACTATCACCTCGACGAAGTGATGTGGGTTGTTTTTATTTATTATATCTTTTGAATGATATATATATATATATAAGTATTTTAAATTATTATAATTATATAAATTATGTTATTATCATTTTTTAAAGGTTAAATAACACGTAACTTATTTCCATAATGATCAATGAAAAATGGAAACATTAATAATGTGAACATATGACCTACCATCTCAATGAATATAATGTTATTCATTTTTGATAATTATACTTAGTGGTTTTATTTAAAATTATAATTTTTATATACTAAGAATAATAATGTCATGAATATTATTCTGTAGATGTTGTAATTATGACCACTAGTACTATTGACATCATAACAATTTTATTTTTGACTCAAGTGCCAAATATCGACCAAACGTCAGATAAGAACTTAAATAATTATATTATAGTTATAAAATAATAATAATTGATATGAAAGGAATAATGAAAATTAGAAAAGGTTATAAAAAATATATAAAATAATCTTTGTTTATTATTCTTGAAGATCAAGGAACATACATGACGAATCGAACTCAAGGTAAGGGATTTCATCTCAATCTCCTTTTATTGAGGAATTTCATGATAATATGAACCTATATTCTTTTATAAGATGTATATACAGATGATACTGTGTATCACATTCATATTTTATCAATAATAAGGTTATTAAATGTCATGGTAAATTGATTAATTAGTGGATATTGATATTTAAATGTTCAATGTGGAATGGGACACCTTGAACGTTTAAAGATTTAATTATGAAATATTTTTCTTCATGATATTAATTGACATATTAATTATATTGATATAAAATAATTTTAAATGAAATTATTTTCAAATTTTCTATTTAATTTAATGTTTTTAAAATATATTATTTTTATGTGTTTTATTTAATTTATTTTACAAATGATAAAAGGAATGTTATTTTTAACATATACGGAGACAATAACATCTTGACCGCCTTACCAATTGTTTTTTATTTGGCTTCCTCCGCTGGCATTAATGTTTCCAAAAGAAAAATAATTAAAATATTCAAATTTATGGGTATTTTCATATTGAAATTGGATTTAATAATTCAATATCTTGAAATTATTTATTGTGATCAATGTCGAATATGTCCAAGTCATTCATAAATGAGTCACATCACTTCGTGGGGGTGATATTTCACACGTACACACATACGATGTTATAAATTTTATGTTCATGGATGTTAGAACATAATAGATATATTATTATCTTAATATGATTAATATTTCATCAATATAACATATTATCTTTAATTACATTATTATAAATAGTCATGTGAGAGGATTATTAAAAATGTATTAGATGGTTCATAGAGGGGGTAGTTCAGATGTATACACAAATGATTGATTCCTTTTCCAATTTAATGAAAGTGGATGTGGATTTGGGAGATGATACTAACATAAAAAAATATCAGTATATTGATGATATTTTACTTATAAATTAATTTTATAAGAATAACATTTGGAGGAATTGGAATAAGAAATAAAATCGAAACACTGAAATAAAAACTTTACCTTTATTTCAGATTGTCAACATTCATAACATATTAAAACATAAAAAGAGGTTGTTATAACTAAAATATGGATCCAATAATATGGGAAGGGGTTATATGAAGTTTTTTGGATAGTTCTTGGATTAACCACATGGTTTTTAAGTGTGATTAATAGAGAGGAATGCGTTTATTATTATAGGAGAGTGGAGGGGTACCCTTGGAATTATACGAAGTATAAAATTAATATAAATTAAAATTCAATTTCAATTGGGTCCAATATAATTTAGATCAAATATATGATTAGTATGGGTTTAAATATAATCATTTAATAAAAGTTAGACATGTTTTAGTTTTTTAATTCGTATATTTCTGTTTTATCAATTTTTAATAATTACTATTTTGTTAAGTGAATTACACTTTGAAGGTTAAAATAATTACCAAAATATCATCTATAAACCCAACAATAACATGATAAAAAAACTGATAAAATACTCCATTATTTGGATTCATTAATACATAAAATTCATTATATCACCCAAATAGAATAACTACAAACTCTTAATGCACATATCTCATTCAGAATGATTTCATAGGATTGAAATACTCTTTCACCATCAGTTGAAGGTACCTAGACCTCAAATCAATCATTGAAAAGTAATTAGATCCTTTAAGATGATAAATAAATCATTTATATTAGGAAACATATAAATTTTATTATCATTTATTTTATTCAAGGCTCTGTAATCCCTAAAAATGCTTATAAAACCATCATTCATTTTCACAAATAAGAAAGGATGACCCCATGGTAAGTGATAGGTTGATTGAAAACATTATCAAAAAATTAATACATTTGAATTACACCAATTATACTTGATATCCTTCATTATGGGTTTTATAAATAGTGTATTCATTAAGAACAAAATAAATAGTAAATTCGACCTCCCAATCAAGAACAATAACATGAAGTTCATAAGAAAAAAATATATCTGAATTCCTTAACAATTGGAATTTAACTAATTAAAACTATTTCATTCATTTCAAAAACATGAGATATATAAAACTCACATGAATATTTAATCATTCTATTAGATTCATGGAATTTTATCAAAGGTATTAAATGAATGAATAAAACATTCGTTGCATTGGAAACCTTTTTAGAATGATAAAATGAAAGCCAATCCTTACCCAAAATGATATAAAATTCCACTATAGAAATTTCAACAATATTTTCCGGTGAGACCATCACGCTAATGATTATAGGAATATTCACATGAATTTTGGTTGATTTTTATACTTCCACTAGATGTTTCTACCAAATCTTATATATCACATTCATGAGGTGATATTTTCGATTTATATTCAAAGCTCTAATAAATGATAGAATGTAATGATCCAAAGTCAAACTGAGTATTATAAAATTTTGAAAAACCTTTTAACATACCAGTCACAGAATTATTTGTGTGGCTAACTCCAACTGTAGTAGTATAAAATTAATTTTCCTTGACCTTCTACATTTGATCAGGCAGGTTTCCCCCTAGTAGTCACCTTTGGACATACATTGGAATAATGTCTTAACTCATTGCAACTAAAAAATCACACCGCCAACATTTTATTACTTACCTGATAATCTATTTTATATTCACAATCAATATCACCAATATTAACACATGAGATGCACATTGCAGACTTTGAGAGGCATTTTCCATGATTCTTTTCACCACACATCTAACAAGTTGGAAATATATTTTTCTTACCTCCAAACATATTTGATAAATCCTATCACATTTCCTACCAACTAGATCAATTCTTTTTCCTTATTTCATTTAACACATGATCATAATAAAACTCTATTTCTACATTCTCACCACATTGAATAACATTCTCATAGATTTTGAACTCAGAAGAAGCTAATGGATTTTAATATTTCACCTTTAAGCTTTATTAAAAACAATTTATCTTATTATAAATATCTTGGATAAAATTTGTCACATATGTTGAAAAAGTAGTGAAATTTTAATCATATACAAACACATAACTTCCCCCATTTTTCATAGCTTCACGAATTTGTTTTCCATCTTAATTAGTACAACTTAATGAAAAATATTTCTCAAGGATGATTTTATTAAATTAATCCATCTCTATGATGTCAATTTCTTCACTTCCTCTGATATTTTTAATCACTGACCACCACTAATAGACTTCAGGTTCAAAAAAATAAATAGAAATATTATCCTTTTTATTATCTAAAAGATCCATTATATCAAAAATATTTTCTATCGATAACACACCATTCATCTTCTAGAGGGTAGGATTATCCACTAAATGATGGGAAATGTTGCCTCATGAAATGATCCACTATAGACATATTTCCATGCAATTGGTCTAGTTGATTTTATTCATGGACACCACCACCATTTATCACCACTATAAAATGAGCCATCACTGAAAATTTTGTTATATGCATCTAATGTGGTAAGGCTGGTCATATTGCTCGTGACACTAAGAGATATTATTAAGAATGGAATGAAAAGTCGGTGGTAAGATGTTTTAGTTGTAAAAACGTAAGTAATTATTCTAACGTGGGTCCAAAGTTCATTACCCTGGGTGGAAGCCAACACGATCGAAAGTATAAGGGTGATGAATAATCATTTTATACTATGATTGTTAATATTGGGCCATCATATTTGTGTCACTATTTTATTTAATTATTCATTTTCAAAATATTATAAATAAATTAACATGATGTAGTAAATATTATGGTCATTATATTGACTAATTATCATGAAAGATAACACTTATAAAATAATATATTAAAATTTTATTAGTAATAATAAACATATTAATGACATCTTTTCCTTAAAAAAAATAAAATGTTATAAATGTCATGATACCACCGAACTGGCTTAACGAGGTCACAATTTCTACCCATGCATTTTCATGGTTGATTATAACTCATCCAATAAGATGTGTACAAGTGCTAGGGTTATATTATAACATTATAACACTAAATTTACCTTTAATTACCCTGTTTTCCTTTAACTATGGAAAATAAAATACAAAATCTATTATTCACCTAAAATTATTTTATTCATATTAGACCATATTTTTAATTCTGAGTACAGCCATTAATCTCAGTTTTTTATAATTTAAATCATATATGTGGTTAAATTAGGTTAACAATAATCCTTTTGGCAGATCGAGATAACGAGTTCTTTAAGTAAAATGTTAAAATGTTTACATAATTTTTCTACATAATTATAATTTGAAATCACATCCAATGAACAAAATAAGTTTAACTGATAAAAGTTTTGTTTAATTATACATTAAAACCATGTAAAAGTATTGGCTAACAATATAAATAAATTAGAAAAAAGGATGTTTAGAATTAAAATATTGTATTTTCACGATTCATTAAAACATGAATTTTATCTGAAAAATACCAAAAATTTAACCAATGTAAATTATGATGTCACTTTTACAATGAAGATGTTATTTTCTCAAATATAATATATAGAGCAAAAAAAACCTTTATTTAAATTGGGTTCTCCATCCAAAGGTGGTAAAAATTTATTCTTATAAAAATTACTATTTTTATTAATAAAATTGAATTTATATATATGTCATGTCTTGAAAACATATTAGATTAATTTTAATTATCATATTTAATTTATATTTCATTAATATAATCCAACAAGATTGATTTAATTATTTTGTAAACACAATCATTCACAATTAATTTTTTTTATAAAAACCCTTCCTTTATATTCAATTGGTAATTATTTTCATTTGTAATTAATTTTCTAACCTGTGAATCAATATTTAAACATGTGTAAAATCAATTTCCTAAATATGTTAATATAATCACCTAATTTCATCTCTAAATCCATTAAAAGGGAAATAAACTAATCATTATTGTGTATGTTTGAACTACCACCTCCACAAGCTGATCTTATTTGTTTTTCATAAAGGTCTCCCATGACTGGTCATAACAGTTGAATTAATGTTAATATTTTATATTAATGAAATATTTATCATTCTAGGATAATTATATAACATTTAAATTATTACATGTCATTCTTATTAAAAATGATAATGTCGTTCGTGCGTATGGTTGAACAGTCACATACATGAAGCGATGCAACTCAATTTTATTCATTACATCACTATTAGGATATATATAAATATATTTAAATTCATAATATGATATTTATTATGTTATGATAATTTTCGAAGGATAAAATAATACTTATCTTTATCATGTAACGATCAAGGAAAAATGGAAAATGTTACTCATGCATATGTATGGATTACCATCTCTATAATTATAACATTGTTGATTTTTCATAACAAAATTTCATGGTTTTATTTAAATGTATTGTTTTTGTATAAAAATGATAATAATTTATAGAATATTATTCTAGGGATGATGTGATTATAACCAAATAGACTATTGACATCATACCAAGTTCATTTTAGAATTCAGTACCTAATATCGACAGAAATATGATATGATCATAAAAAATGAGGTAATTGTTATAACACGATAATAAGTAAAATAAATTTATTAATAAAAATTAAAAAGGTTCTCAAGAAATTATAAATTAACATATTTTTATTATTCAGGATGAACAAGGAACATTAGTGAAAGATCAAACTCAATGTAAGGGATTTCGTCTCATTTCATTTCATTGAGGATTATGTTGATAGTATACACCTTAATTATTTTATAAGGTTTTTATAAATCTCATAAGTCATTTTATATTGATATTTCATCAATAATTAATTTAATAAATGTTTTGGTAAATTTATGAATTAGTGGAGATTAATAATTAAATGTTCAAGTTTTTGTGAGACACTTTTAACGTTTAAATATTAAATTATGAAATCATTTTCTTCATGATGTAAGTTAACATTTTTATTTTATATATATATAAGGATTTTAAAGTAAATTCACTATATATTTTTTAATATAATTAAAGTTTTCTCAGAGATAATATTTTTGGGTATTTTATTTGGAAAGTTTAGATAAACAAAAAATGAATGGACTTTTGAACGTTTATTGAGAGAAAAACTTTCTGCCGCCGTGAAAATTATTTTATATATGGACTCCTAAACAATCCATAATGTTTTTAAAAGAAAAAATTACTTATTCCCTTTTGTAGGTAATTTTATGATGAAAATGAATTTGAATATGGATTGACTATTTCAATATGTTGAAAAGAATTATTATGATTACAAATGAATGATTAGAAATAAAGGGCTAATAATTACAGTATTTTATGTGTTGTGATTATATAAATGTATTTGAAACTTTTATGGGTGGTTACATGATACAAAAAGTGTGGTTTGTTATGTGATAAACCTAGTACGTGTGGTTAATTTATAATGTAAAATGCATTGGGTATTGAAGTCGGTTGTATGGTTATTCAGTTAGTAAGAGTGATATGTGTGGATGAAATTTATATGGTTATTCCATTTATGTATAATTATTTCAGAAGATACCTTTATATATTATATGTTAATTATAAGGGTTTTATGTTAATATTTTTATTATAAAATGGTATGAAATGAGCTTATATTCAATAATGAGTATTTACAACTTATTGAAGGAGAAAATTATTACATTATGATAATTATTCAATATTTACAATTTTTTGTAGGAATACCTATTTTCCTTGTTTGTGTATCCCGTAAATCCATATATGATCATCCCAATTTTTAAATTTTTTTAAACAGGATTTATGGGAGAATAATGACAAGGTTGGTATCACTGGAATAGTTTGGATTACTAAACATGAAACAAATAGTGTTTCATTTTAATAGATTTTGTTTTGTAAAAAATGGATTGTGAGTTGAAGTGTCTATGTTATAAAAATGAAGTTGTTATGTATGAGTTATGGAATAATTTTCTAAAGCTATAAAATTTAAAATACACTCACTGTGAAATAAATATAAATTTTGGACTTAACTCAAGATAGTTAAATGATTGTGGTTGGGGCGGTATAATTAACTTTCCAAAACTATATATCTTAAATGGTTATAATTTTTGAATTAATTTTCATAAGTTATATTAATGCCATATTAATCATTATATTATTATAAAATATCATTCGTTTTCTTACTTTCCATACACATAAAAATGATGATGTCCTTCATGTGTACGTGTGAACTATCACTTCCCAAAAGTGATGCAATTCATTGTTATTCACTAAATCACATGTATAATATATGTATGTATATTTTAATTATTATTATAATATTAATGATTTTATTATCATTAAATAATATTAATTTAACACCAACATCCATTCCATAAAAGTCAATGAATAATGGAAAATTTTACTCAGGAGTACGTACGACCTACCATCCCCATTACTATAATGTTGTTAAAGATTCATTACCATAATTAAGTGTTTTATTTAAATGTGTAATTGATTTATAAAATTTATCATTATTTCACAGATATAAATCTAGAGATCATGGGAACATGAACACAATAATAATTGAAATCATACCAAGTTCGTTTTTGACTCATGTACAATAGAATGACAAAACGTCTGATATAAACTTAAATAATTATTTAACTTCTATAACATGGTAATATGTGATATATTAAGAATAATAAACATAAATTTTTTCTCAAGAAATTATAAATTAAAATAAATTTTTTATTGAGGATAATAAATAATTCACGGGATAAGTCAGACTCGATATAATGGAATTTGTCCCAATCTCTTTTCATTGGGACATTTGTTTTGATGATATGAAACTTACATATTTTATAAAGTGAATTTAAAACCTATGTTACTTTCTGTATCCATATAAAATTGATATTTATGTTTATATAATTTTTTTTAAAATGTTTTACTATGTCTTATAGGGTACTCGACACACAAAAATGGGAATATCTAAAATCTTATGTTATACAAAGACTTAGTTATACCAACAAATAATATATTGTTAATATTTTTATTTTAAATGGAATTCATCAGCTAGAAATTTTATTTCAAGGAATGGACATAATCAAATATTCTATGTTTGCACATTTTTTAAATTATTTTTACTTTCTTCTAATAAAATATGGAGTCTATAAATGGGAATAAATCCAATTTTTTAAAAAACACTCCTCTAATACATTTAAAAGGCCGTTTTACCCATTTTGATAGATATACTTTTTAAAATATTGGGTTTTAAATTTTATATGATATTTTTGTAAAAATAAATTATTATTTGGAAGAGGTACATCAAAATATAATCTAGTTAATATTTTTGTATTTTTCTAATAAAATTTATATTTTAGAGATTAGTGAAAAGTACTGCATTTTAATTCAACATTTACTTTTCATATAATTTATTTATATTTTTAAGTTATAGTATTACATGGTTTAAGGTGCAATTTGATTTCTATTTTAGCAGTTAATACAATGTAGTCCATTGTATTCTTATTTCCAAATTAAACTTACAATAGAAAAACTATGTAAACTTTTGAACGTTTTACTTAAAAATCTTGTTTTCTAGATCCATCAACGGGAGTAGTGTAAAACATAATCTAACAACTTATGTGAATTTAATTTCAAAAATAGAAAAACATTGTTATACTAAGTATGATAAATTTCGTCCAATAAGATCGAAATAATTTTTTTGGGAACAATAATTTTAGTATGTTATTTACCATTGTTAATGGTAAATAGTGTAATTAAAGTTAAAAATAATATTACTATATTATGAAAATACCCTAGAACATGTAGTAATTTTATTGTATGAGTTATTATCATCCATTAATATACTTGGGAATAAAATAAGACATTTGTATTTCACTTGGGTTTGATTATAACGTTTATAACGGTATATTTAAAGGAAAATATGTTATAAATATGCCTCTTATTCCTATTTTTTTAATATGGGGTTATGTAAGACATATATTTAACTATGTATATTATATAGGAAAATTAAAATATTATCTAAAACATGGTTATTTATTTATAATTATTAGAAATAAAATAATTACATTTTACTATGACAGAAAGATAAAGCAGTAATTGAAATATTAAATGACAAATCAAATAGATGATATTAATAATTTTAAAGGAAATATAATATGAAATATTTCTGCCATCCAAAATTTTATGGATGACTATTACATTTTTTGAATGATTTAATTTATTTTTTAAGAAAAAATAAAGTAGTTATAAAATATTAAAAAAGATATTTAATGAATATTTTGAATATTGACATAATTCACATTTTAAAATATAAAATATTTAATTAAATTATTGAAAATTTATAAAAATACAAAATTCAATAAAAAATAATAGATAACTCAATTAATTTCATTAATTTTCTATTCATTGTTTATTTGGTGTGATTTTGTAATTATTTTAACTATCTTATTGTAATTGACATGATAAAATGGAAAAATATGATAGGGGAAAAAGAAACATAATAAGGATTAAAAAAGGGTAAAACTTGTATTATATTTATTGGATGATTTTATTTTCAATTATACTAATTATTTAATACAAATAAATTATTTTGGAGCCATTTGGAATCGAAATTCAATATATATTAATTTAATAATTTTAATATTTCCAAGGGTGCCCCTCCTCCCCCCTGTAAATAGGAACCCATTACTCTATATTCCTTACACTTCCAAAACCAGTATTATCCATCATGAACTGTCCAAAACCCCTTCCAATAATATATCTATTGATTAGTGAAACCTTACTTTATGCAGAACACCAACCTTATAGGTGTTATGGTGTTTTTAATGGTTAACATCTGAAGGAATGGTAATACATTTATTTAATTATTTTAATTTTATTTCTTCTTCCACATACATCAAATATTTTTTCCAAAACTGAAATTATAAATATAGTATCCTAAATATAATGATAATTTATTATGATAAAATCTTCATTTAAATACATATCCACTTATATTATTGGGAAAAAAACTAATCATTTTTGTGTAAGTATGGACTATTAGCCCCACGAACCGATATAATTAATTTCCATAAGAATATCTCATGAATGGTTTTAATAATTTAATTAATGTTAAAATGTGATATTTATGACATATTATTCTTTATATGAAAAAAATATAACAATTACATTCTTACTTTACATGCACATAAAAATGATAACATTGTTTATATGTATGAGTGAACTATCACCTCAACGAAGCGATGTGACTAAGTTTTGTTAATTATATCACTTGGATGATATATATAAGTATATTTAAATTATTACTATGTTATTAATGATGTTATTAAATTTCTTTAAGGATAAAATAAAACATAACATCTTCACATAATTATCATTGAAAAATTAAAACTTTACTCATTCGTACGTACGACCAACCATATCCTTGAATATAACATTGTCAATTTTTCATAACCATACATAATGGTTTTATTTTAAAGTATAATTTATGTCTAAAAATGATAATAATTCCATTAATATAATTATGGATATGATGGAAAGATGACCAAATGTGCTCTTGACATTGTACGTAGTTCATTTTTGACTCAGCATCGAATATTTAAAAAACATGTGATATAAACTTAAATAATTTTGTAATTGATATAATATAATAATAAGTGATATAAAATGAATAGTGAACATGGAAAAATTTCTCAAGTAGGTAGAAAATAACCAAATTATATTATTCAGGATGAACAAGGAACATACGTGATGGATCAAACCCAACATAAGGGATTTCACATTAATCTTATTCCATTGAGGCATTTCTTGATAATATGCACCTTCGTTCACTTTAAACTGTATATAAGGGCTGTAAAAAGTTTCATATTAATTTTTTATCTATACTAAGGTTATTATAAATATGAAAATGACTTATTCTATAATTACTCGGGATGTTACATTCTTCCCCCACTTTGAAAATTTCTTCCAATCAATTTTTTAAATTTGGGCTTAGTAACCAAGGATTCACTATTAAAAATCAATTTCTTTAAACCCCTCATCAGAAAAATAGTTAATGAAAAATCCAAATTAAAAGAAATATTGTGAATTAAATAGGTTACTCAAGATAACCCATACTAGCATTCCATGTTAGAAGATATGTCTATAGAATAAAAATTTACCAACATGTTCTGCTGGAGAGTGACTGAAAAAATGATCAAGAAAAATTTAACAATCATAAAACCAAAAAATTGAGATGTGTTAAACTACATTTTGTTTTATTGTTGGAAAATTAAATGGAAATTTTTTGGTTTTAAGTCCCATTTCATAATGTTGAGTAATTATTTTACTATGTATTATAATGACAGAGGGAAATATATTTACTTGAAAATTAGATATTCATCCTCTAGGAACAAATATTTCATATTGGGTACAACTATATATATCTGTTTTTGAAAATTCAATTCACAGAAGTGGTTAAATTAGGTTTAACACTAGTCCCAATGGCAGATCAAGAAAACATGGTTCTAAATTATAACGTTCAAAACATCAGATACTACTTATAATTAATTTTAATGCTAAATGGCATACAAATAACAACATTAGATTAAATGTTAAAAACATAATCTAATTATACCTTAAACACAAGTAAACTAAAAATATAACAATATCAATTAATTAGATGAATATTTAGTTTTGAATTAAGTTTCATTATTTTCCAATATTTATTAAAATATGAATTTCATCATAAAAATTCCCAAAACTCAACCCAAGTAAATTTTTATGTTATATTTCCAAAGAGGAAGTTTATTTTTTCAAATAGAAAATATAAATGTGAGAAAACGATTTTTATAAATTGTTATCTATCAAAATTTGGTAAAAATATATTTTTAAAATATTAGAGTATTTTATGGCTATAATTATTTTTATTCTAATTTTATGCCCCTAAATTTCTTTGAAAGATAGTAAAAATGTTTAATAAACCTAGGTAAAAAATATATAGTTAGTTTTATTTATTCTTATAGAAAGAATGTATAGGACATAACTATCAGTTAAAATAATAATATTGAAAAATATTACTATTATTTGGTATAACTCAGCCCTGTGTACAATGTATGATTTTAGAGGAACCCATTGTTGTGTGTCAGGTACACTATCGAACATAACTCCCATTTAAGGTAAAATTGTTATATAATTCATAAATATTAAAAAAATATGAAAAATTATTGTAATATAAATGCATGGGATGTTACATCCTTCCACCTATTAGAAAATTTGTCCTCATAATTTTAAATTTGGGCTCGGAAATAAGGGATTCAGTCTTGGAAATTACTTCATTGAAATTCTAAATCAGAAAAAGATTAAATAAGAAATTTATTTTAAAATAAATAAATGGATGTACGAAGATCACTTGAGATAACTCATAATAAGTTTCCATGTAGGAAAACATGGATATAAAATATAAAACTAACCATTATGTTCTGATGGAAAGTGATAGAAAATTTTTTTTGAAAAAAAAGATAACAATAACAATGATATAAATTTGTTATGGGTTAAACAAGAATTTTTTCAAAGTAGGAAAAGTATACATAAAATTTTCTTATGGCCATTCTCATAATGTTAAGGAATTATATTACTTCTTATAATAAGAACATAAGGAAATACAATTACATGAAAATTAAATTTTAATCCATTGATATAATTCCACCGAAAAATCATCTTTTTCTTCAAGTGATGAGTATTTATTGTTAATATGTCCATGCTTAATGCACTATAATCAACTTATATAGACTCACATAATCCAAAAAAATTAACTATATATTTTTCTATCTTTAGACAATAAAAATACAAAACGGTTAGTACAAGATATGATATTTTTTCAAAAACAAAAAACCCTATATGAAGAAAAACTACTTAAATTTCCACAATTAAACACTAATATACAAATTTCGGAAAATAAAATTTGATAAATACATATCCATAAAATTCCTCAAAATAACACAAACTATTATTGAAACCAAAAATTATTAAGGATTTGATCACATAGCCTTACAAGATATATATTAAAATTTATCTCCATATAAAACTAACCACTCTTAATGTATTATACCAAAAGCTAATTGACCTAATCACATATTCTCCTAATTCACCACATGTCCACATTAAAATTTTAGATTCTTCCAAAATAACATTTATCACTTAATTTTAAAATCATTTTCAAATACAAAAGATATCCATTAGATAAAATACATGTTCAAAAAAGTAACTTATTCTTATTTCATTAACTCATTTAACTTAAATTAAAATTACATTATAACTAGCGACTTCATTTTTGGAACCACTTTGTGTATAGGATTGTATTTTTTGTCAATAGTTTTCAATGGAATATCAAAATGAAAGAGATCAAGAAGTACTCCAATAAAATGGAGGAATTGAAGATCACAATGAAGGAGATCATGAAGTACTCAGATGAAGTAAAGGAGTGGGGATTCAGAATATTGTTGTGCTGATCGTAAGTTCAAAGAACATGTGTCAAAGATGATACATTTTTTACAACAATGAAGAATGTGAGGAGTAATCCATCCAAGGAAGATTAATGAAGGATCGTGTTTTTGGATGAAGACCGTGCAATTCCTCCTTATTGCATAAGAACCATGGGATTTGATGAAGACCATGCAATTCCTACTTATTGCATAAGAACCATGGGTTTTGATGAAGACCATGCAATTACTCATGATTTCTTGAGAACCATGCTAGAGACTTCTTGACGGATTGAATCACATGGTTTGCATGAAGTTGATCATGACGGTTGATGAAGGAGGGAATGTGCCAATGAGTTGACTTATGAAATGGCCATGCACATCACATTGTCATAGAAGATGATGGTAATAAAGCTTTTCCTTCAAAGAATACATATCACAATAGTGGAGTTTGTGATAAAAGCAAAAGAGTTGTCGAAGGATACAGATCACCAAGAAGAAGTGTTGTTGAGGTGATCGTGCTTGTCGACAAAGCAAACAAACGACATACAAATTTGTTGACAAAGGAGATTCCATGGTGACATGTCGAGTTCAAGAGTTGTGGTCAACGATCTATGTTTGATTCAAGAACATCGACAGAGGAATGGATGATCTGGAGGTGGTACAAAAAGAGCAGATACAAAGTCGCGCCGTTTTCCAGTGTTTGCCAAATTTCAGGGCCTCAAAATCAACAAATGAAGAATAGTGATTTTGGCAAAGGGACTTGCGCGCCATATGTTTTTGAGGATCAGAACATCAAAATTTGGCTAAGTAAAGAAGGTCGCGCAAGTGTTGGTTGGGTCGCGCAAGTGAGTTGCACGACAGAGGTTACTGGAGACAAGACTTGCGCGCCGATGGATGACTTGCGAGCCGCCGCGCAGGGGGTCTAGTTTGCCTATAAATACTGGACCACCCCTCCTCATTTTTTATGGAGCTCAAGACATTGAGATTCTTCTAGCTCTCGTCGCGCAGGTGGTTGAACCGCGCAAGTGGTAGTTGGGTCGCACAAGTATAGGTTGCGCACCGACTGATGGTTGAGCGCCCCAGGTTATTTGGGAAAGGAAGGAAGTGAGTTGCGCAGGTTTTAAGTACAAGAAGGCAGAGTCGCGCAAGGGCTTTGGAGACACTTGCGCGCCAGGTTATACTTGCGTGCCTAAGACTTGCGCGCCAGATGGAGACTTGCGCACCGGACTTGAAAAGGAGAGCCAAATATTGTTGAACCACGCCCGCCTTTCTGGAGCTTCACAAGGGATAAAGATTGCATGATACTTTCAGTGCAATGCGAGATTGAAGAAGAAATCTAAATGATACATGCATGATCTCATGCATACATGGTGAATTGATTCTGACAAATACCGAGTAAGCTGAACATCATTTATTAAGCAATCACATAAGTGATTGTGATTCAGGCAAACGAAGACAAGGGGATATAGTGCATTCAGTCATTGCACTAAAGAAGAAAGGTTGTACTATAAAGAGCATCAACTCTGAACCCTGATGCAAGCAAAGTCTCATACTGAATAGGAGACAAAGAACATCAATTCACATTTATTGAAGAGACCTTCATGTCTATAAACTGAGTGGGACTTCACCAACGGCAGTGAGCCAGGGGGAGTCAACGGGAGTGACCCGAGGGACACAGTGAGCTATCCCTGAACAATTGTAAAGGCAGTGAGCCTGGGACAGAGTGACTGTACCCGAACCTTTGTAATCTATAGCTAGTGAAGCATAGTGGATTTAGGTACGTCCGACGACCTGTCAGCGTATGCTCCTTGGACGTAGCCCTTAGTGGTGAACCAAGTAAAAATAGCTGTTTCATCTCTCTGCATGTGAATGTTTAATTGCTGATCATATCCATCATACATGTTTAAGTAGTTCCTACCAACGTGGGAACATGATCCACAACTAAAAGAGGTAAAAGTTGCCACCCGGATTCACCCCTCCCCTCTGAGGGTGTCTCGGGGTCCTACACGTGGTATCAGAGGGAAAGGTTAACATATGTTGGATATTCTCCAGTAATTCTATTGAGAAGAGGATTTGAGTTTCTTTCCTAAAGTCAACAATAAAGAGTAGTCTTGATGAAGTTTCTGAGCAGACGTCTACATCTAGAAAGACCATGAAAAACAGGAAAAAAAAGAGAAAAAGCAGCTAAAGAATTCCCTCATATCCAAAGAAGATGCAATGTCTTGTTCTCCATGCCATTCCAAAAATGAAGAAACATCAGGCATGGAAAGTATCGAGCAGGTGACTCAGAATTATTACAGAGGAAATGATGACACCCCCAATTCACGCTTTCAAGGAAAACTCAAAACATATCTGCATGATATTCCAAAAGAAAGGGCTGTTATTATCTGTAGCCTATTTCAATCTATGCAGGTTGAGATCACTAGACTTTAAAGGTAAGCAGACAATATGGAAAAGGGGCTGGAAGGAAAAATTATGGAAAGTAAGAAGCTCACCAAACGGGTGAAAGCCCTTGAAGAAAAAGGTGAAGTCAGCAATACTCTGGAAGAATGGATCCATACACTTGAAGCTGAGATGAAGAAGAGCAATGAAGTCAAGAGTTTTTTTTTGGAAGAAACATCCATTAAATTCAGGGAACTTGACTCTTTGTTACAGAACAAAGTTAAGATGCATGAAAATGGGGTTGAAAGATTGAAGAATACTTGTGAAGAGAAGATGATCATGATTGAAGATCATAAGATCATCCTCAATATTGTGGGTCAAAAATTGGAAGCTCAGTTGACCAAGATTGAGAACACACATATTGAGACTTCAAAAAAGAGTGAAATGAGTGATGCTTGCACTCAATGTTCATTGGAGGAGTCTAAAGCTGAAATGCCTCCAACATGTGATAAGAAGATTATGACCACTCTTGATTATCCACATCAAGAATCAGTTGCTGCTGGTACTCAATGCTCACTGGAAGATTCTATTGTCAAAAGACCTCTAACATGTGATAAGAAGATCATGACTTCACTCTTTTATCTATCACAAGAAACTGAGAAAGTGAGGGTACCATCCAAACCATCTTGTACTCATATTTCTAAATACACTCCTACAATTAGTGCAGGTGGGAATAAAAGTTCTAAACAAGTATGGATGAGGAAAGGTGAGAAGAAGAAACCTACCACCATGACTAGGGTGGATAGGAAGAAAAAGGAGGAAGCTTCTTCCTCAAATAGAGCACAAACGATTAAGCAGATGGCCCAACAACTTAATACTGAAGAAACAAAGAAGAAAAGATTTATGGGCCAATGTTGGTGCTGCAATAGATTTGGGCACTGTGCACTAGATTGTTTTTATAATCCCTTTCATGGAAAAGCACAGGGAAAGCCTATATCAAAGGGGAGGAAGCCATAGAAAAAGAAGAAACATTAGCAGGTCCAGAAGCATCTATTTACTGCAAACAGATTTGGAATTCTTGATAACATCTATGATGTATGCAACGGAAGCGGTCACAATGTAGGCACATGTCCACATCAACATGCTTTCACTATCGAAAAGAAAAGAAGACCTCTGATGTCGTCAAAGAATGAAGCAGCTACCTTGGGGAGAAATCAGAAGAATGTTGTGAACACACACTTCCCCAAGAAGATCTCAAGTAGGGAAGCTGAGAAGACCTAGGATTTTAGATCCATGAAATTGAAGGGTCATTCATCCAAAAGAAACACTAAGTGGGATGAATCTCGGATGAACCCATGTGGAAGACCTAAACCAGCTGCAAAAGTTCCAAATGACATATTGGTCATCTGGCCAGAATATTTGAAACGAATGAGGAAACTTGAAGATGAAAAGGCCAGGGCTGGTGATAAAGGAAAAGGAAAACTTTCACATGATGAAGAAACGGTGCTTGAGAGATTGAAAACAAAGAGAAGCACTCGTGTCAAAGAATTTCTATGTGAGAGATGCAAGAAGTTTGGTCACATTGCCAAAGGTTGTCTAACCTTAATACCAGAGAAAGAGGCAGTCCTTAAGAGGAGTAAGAATGTATCATTCATGATGGCTGATAAGCAGAACAATTCTCCACACAAAGAAGAAGAGAATGTGAACAGAGCCATGCCACACCGAAAGATGTCAGAACATATATTCAAATGTGCAGGCATGAAGACTGGAGTGAACAGAGGAACTTGGTTGAGAAAAGAACCTCAACCAAGCAAGTCTTCTTGATGAATCAACAAGGAACCACCTTATTCCCATTATCATTTGTGTATTGTATTTGTGAAAATAATGCAGGGAATTGAAGGTGAAGCATGCTCTTAGGGGAAGAACCTGAGAAGTAGTGAATGTTGTCAACTCTTGATAGCCAAGCTGAAGAAGTTTCCATCCTTAGTAGACTCTTCAATTGATATTCAAGGATTATGATGATGAAGGATCCCTTTTGATGAAGATGATGAGGAGTGTATCCCTTGAGGGGGAGAAGAATGAAGAAGTTCCATAATCACTGTTTCAATCAATATCAACTCCAGCTGGACTCAAAAGCAGTTACTCTATGAATTTCTTGAAGAACACGCCAATGGAGAAGGTATGTCATTTCTCAATAACGATCCCTTGGTTACTCAGATCAAAGATTATTTTACAAAGGGGGAGTAACTGAATTGATCAGTGACATAAAGAGAATGGATGTTCCACAAGGTCACTTATCCTGCTGATTGCACTTGAATGTTTTTCATCTAGTTGTCGAAGTGAGTGTAGGAGTTTCAGGTTGATTATTATCTATCATAGTTTATCTTATTCTACCTATAATTAAAGTGGTAAACCCTTTAAGACAAGATACATGAGTTATCATCTCATGTTGGTATCATGATCTGTGGAGAATGGATAGCCTTGTTGACTTAATCAAATCATCTTGTTTTCTACATCGAGCATTGCTCAAGTATACTTAGAGTGACATGATTAATGAAACATTGTTTAAGTGTGGATTGATACCCTCCCTACCATGTTCTTTGTATTTCTTGTCAATAAGGGGGAGAGAAAGTGAAATGAACGTTTGAAAAGAAAAGTTGACTGAATAGAAGATTCTCATTTTGACATTGACAAATTCATTTAAGAAGATGTATAAGGTATTGACAACAAAATAAAAAGGGGGAGATTGTTGGAACCACTTTCTGTATAGGTTTGTATTTGTTGTCAATAGTTTTCAATGGAATATCAAAATGAAAGAGATCAATATGTACTCCAAAAAAATGGAGGAATTGAAGCTCACAATGAAGGAGATCATGAAGTACTCTGATGAAGTAGAGGAGTAGGGATTCAGACGATTGTTGTGCTGATCACAAGTTCAAAGAACATGTGTCAAAGATGATAAATTGTTTACAACAATGAAGAATGTGAGGAGTAATCCATACAAGGATGATTAAAGCAGGATTGTGTTTTTGGATGAAGACCGTGCAATTACTCCTTATTTCATAAGAACCATGGGCTTTGATGAAGACCATACAATTCCTCCTTATTGAATAAGAACCATGGGTTTTGATGAAGACCATGAAATTACTCATGATTTCTTGAGAACCATGCTAGAGACTTCTTGACGGATTGAATCACATGGTTTGCATGCAGTTGATCATGACGGTTGATGAAGGAGGCAATGTGCCAAAGAGTTGACTTATGAAATGGCCATGCACATCACATTGTCATAGAAGATGATGGTACTAAAGTTGTTCCTTAAAAGAATACATATCACAATAGTGGAGTTTGTGATAAAAGAAAAAGAGTTGTTGAAGGATACAGATCACCAAGAAGAAGTGTTGTTGAGGTGATCGTGCTTGTCGACAAAGCAAATAAACGACATACAAATTTGTTGACAAAGGAGATTCCATGGTGACATGTCGAGTTGAAGAGTTTTGGTCAACGATCTATGTTTGATTCAAGAACATCGACAGAGGAATGGATGATCTAGAGGCGGTACAAAAAGAGAAGATACAAAGTGGTGCCGTTTTCCAGTGTTTGCCAAATTTCAGGGCCTCAAAATCAACAAATGAAGAATAGTGATTTTGCCAAAGGGACTTGCACGCCATACTCTTGGAGGATAAAAGACTTGCGCTCCATATGTTTTTGAGGATCATAACATAAAAATTTGGCTAAGGAAAGAAGGTCGCGCAAGTGTTGGTTGGGTCGCGCAAGTGAGTTGCGCGACAGAGGTTACTGAAGACAAGACTTGCGCGCCGATGGATGACTTGCGAGCCGCCGCACAGGGGGTCTAGTTTTCCTATAAATACTGGACCACCCCTCCTCATTTTTTATGGAGATCAAGACTTTGAGGTTGTTCGAGCTCTCGTCGCGCAGGTGGTTGAACCGCGCAAGTGGTAGTTGGGTCGCACAAGTAGAGGTTGCGCGCCGACTGATGGTTGAGCGCCCCAGGTTATTTGGGAAAGGAAGGAATTGAGTCGCGCAGGTTTGAAGTACAAGAAGGCAGAGTCGTGCAAGTGATTTGGAGAAACTTGTGCGCCAGGTTATACTTGCGCGCCAGATGGAGACTTGCACGCCAGTCTTGAAAAGGAGATCCAAATATTGTTGAACCACGCCCGCCTTTCTGGAGCTGCACAAGAGCTAAAGATTGCCTGATACTTTCGGTGCAAAGCGAGATTGAAGAAGAAATCTAAATGATACATGCATGATCTCATGCATACATGGTGAATTGATTCTGAAGAATGCCGAGTATGCTGAACATCATTTATTAAGCAATCACATAAGTGATTGTGATACAGGAAAACGATGAAAAGGGGATATAGTGCATTCAGTCATTGCACTAAAGAAGAAAGGTTGAACTATAAAGAGCATCAAATCTGAACCCTAATGAAAGAAAAGTCTCATGCTGAACAGGAGAAAAAGAACATCAATGCACATTTATTGAAGAGACCTACATGTCTACAAACTGAGTGGGACTTCACCAACGGCAGTGAGCCAGGGGGAGTCAACGGGAGTGACCCGAGGGACGCAGTGAGCTATCCCTGAACAATTGTAAAGGCAGTGATCCTGGGACCGAGTGACTGTACCCGAACCATTGTAATCTACAGCTAGTGAAGCATAGTAGATTTCGGTACATCCGACGACTTGTCGGCGTATTCTCCTTGGACGTAGCCCTTAGTGGTGAACCAAGTAAAAATAGATGTTTCATATCTCTGTATGTGAATGTTTAATTGTTTATCATATCCATCATACAGGTTTAAGGTGTTTCTACCAACGTGGGAACAAGATCCACAACTAAGCAAAGAAAAAGTTTCCACCCTGATTCACCCCTCCCCTCTCAGGGTGTCCTGGGGTCCTACATTCATGTAGGACAATGATAGGTGATGCACCCTTGTCTTCCTTTGGATATGGGTTTTATTCCAACATCCTTTCTTACATGATGTGTTTTCACCAAACCTATAGGTTTTTCTTTTTATAAACTGGAATATTTTATATAACATTCACACCAAGAAATAAAATTCTAATAAATAACAATATCATATTTAAATCTCAAATTTTATCGCATGCCTTTAATTTTTCATCCAAAAATTTAATACCACTTAAATAACTAAAAAACCAAAATACCATATGACGGATATACATAAATATATATTTATATCAACAAAAGATAATTCTTCCTCATATAACATTACAACCAAAAAACTGTAGTGTTACATATTACACAACTAAAAAATGACTTCAAATGTACCACCGTAATCAAAAGAGTGTTAATACATTTAAAAAAATCACTAGCCTACTATCTAAAATAACACTTGAATCCAATATATATAAACATCTTAATCATTATTCATTCTTCATGACACGTTTACCATGTTTTTTCAATGTATTACTTACAACTTAATTACTATAAATGAAAACATGAAACATGTCCTAATATTCAATAATATAAAAACATCATACATGATTAAATATATACCTTTAATAGGTCATTTTAGATTAATTGGAACGGAATTAGGTATTACAAAGTATATATGTTTATGGTACTCCTTGTACCATATGAGAAACTTATTTTTAGGACATTCATTTTCATTGTGACCATACTCCCCACATTTTAAACATTCAATTGATAACTCTGAAAGAACATATTTCCCATTCGTTGAATAAATTGAAATCTACCTTTTTCCAAAGAAGGTTAATGCTTTATGACTTTAACTGCCACACTATAATATATTTTGGTCCATTAAAAACATTTTCCTAGGTGTTTCATTCCACATCCATGACGCATATGTTGTTGAATATATGTACCCTTATGATCACTATTTACCAAACAACTATAGGGATTCATTTCACTTGTATTTGGGGTATTAGAAAAATCATAAATCATTAAGTGGTTAATAATTTATCATGATTTTTGGTTTATAATAATCATGAGTATTCTAATGAAAACTCTAATTTCATTTGGATTATTATTTAGAGAACCAAAAAATTTACCATTGCATCCATTGTTACTTTAGTGCTGGTTGGATCCAACAATTTAATATAAAAAAGAGAGTTTGTGTAAATTAAGAAATACAAATATTATATACCATATTATTAAGAAGGTGAACACTAAGATATCATTATTCATTTTATATCAAACACATACAATTTATCTAAAATAACTTTTAATCTTTCTAAATAACTTGAATCTCTATATGTCCACACTAAAAATATTGATTCATCCAAAATTAAATTCAACCATTATTACTCAAATAAATCACAATAGTATTCTATTTCTTTTAATCATATAATATTCCCAAAATAGTGAATGTATTCCAAAATAACATTTATCACTTAATCACTAAACCATTTTCTAGTACTAAAGATATCCATTTCATAAAACATAAGTTCCCAAAATCATCTATTTCTTATTCCATAGTATCATTTAACTAAAAATAAAAATTTAAAGAGACCAAGGACTTCACATAGTCCAGTGGTTTTCAATGAACCGTTCTCACCCATCGGTTGTGGGTTCCATTCTCAGGGCCTCATCAAATACGATGGGTTACCACCCATCTTGCGGTTTGTCACTTTTTATAAAACTCAAAAATAACTATAAAATGTTTAAACCTCAGTGGTTGTATTATACCTCTCATTTTCATCCAAACCCATAAAGATATCAACATTTAGTTCATGAAGCCTAATATATATTTATATTTTTTATTTCACCGCAATATTATTTAATAAAACTATTCCCCAAAAATGAACATCATTATGTGATCATGGGGTCCACCATGTTTCATCATCATTTTGTTCAAAAAGATATAAGATACCTGAATTTCATCAATGATATAGTTATTCTTCAAAATCACTTCGTTACATTATCCAAATACACATTGTTCAACTTGTTTTTTTGTAGGTTTTCACAAATAAATGTTTTGTAAAATAATTATGTATGACATATAACTTCAAAAAATCTTATAAAACATGATTTTTATGAACCATTTAGACCATTTTTGACATGATACATTCAATAAATGGTCCTTTTAAAATAACATATGTATGTGCTGAAAGAATATTTAAAATCAATTATAAATAGGATGGATAGGGTCCCCTTCTTTAGCAACTTTTTCAAAATCATAATATGCTTTAAAATATTATGATAAGTCAAACTATATTAAAATTATTTGATAATGATTATTTTTTAAAAAAATATAAAAATATTTATAAAATAGGATTTGATAACAAATAACCCATGTTCCATGATGGTATGAATGTATACAGGAGGAGTTTGATATATAATACAACTGTTTGCAAGAGAGTTGTATGTTTGAAAAAGATTGAATATGCTGAAATATTTTCAAAACAAATTTCAATACAAAAATACTCAAAAAGGGAATAAGGTATTCTTTTTCCTTTTAAAAACATTATGGCTTATATAGGAATCCAAATATCAAATAGTGGTTATGGAGACTAAGAATTTGTTGTCACCATATACATTATAAAAAATTCCTTTTAATTTTTTGTAATGAAATTAATGTGATTCACATAAAAATATTCATTTTCAAAACCTCAACATGATTTTAATGAAAAATGGGTTGAATATTTAGCATTCAAAATAAGTTGGTGTATAACATCAAAATATTCCTCAATGAATAGAGTTTTACCTGAAGTCCCTTACCTCTAGTCTGAATAGTCTCGAATGTTATTTATCTTCCTGAATAATAAAATTAGGATAATCTATACTATCTTGAGAAATATTTTAATCTTCATTATTCATTTTATATGACATATTACTATGTTTTACAACAACATAATGATTAAAGATAATGTCGGACATTTTGATGATATTTGGTACATTAGTCGAAAACGAACATTGAATGATGTCAATAGTCCATGAGGTCATAAGTCCATCATCCCTAGATTTGTATTTATGAAATTATTACCAATTTGTAAGATAAATTATACTTTTAAATAAAGTAACCATTTTTGGTTATTGAAAATGAACAACATTATATTCAGAGAGAGGGTAAGTTGTATGTACGCATGAGTAGCGTTATCAATTTTTCATTGATGGTTATTGAAAGCGGGTAAGTGTTATTTTATATTTTTAGATTGATAATAACATCATTAATATAATATTAATTATTTAAATATACTTATATATATCATAAATGTGATATATTGAATAAAAATGTGTAACCTCACTTTGTAGAGGTTATAGTTCACACGTACGTAGGAATGACTTTATCATAGGTGGTTACCGGATAAACTAAATATGGGTGGTTATGGGATAAAAAATGATGTGTGGTTAAATTATAAACCAAGTATGGGTGGTTACAATATAATATCATATGTATTGGGTTTGTAATCCGGTTTAATGGCTATTCCATTTGTAAGAATTATATATGTGGAAGTCGATCGTATGGTTATTCCACTTAAGAATTATTATGTCTGATGTTACCATTATATGTTATATGATTCTTTATTTGGGTAATATTGTAATACATTAATTCTAAAATGGTAAGGAATGAGCTTATATTCAGTGAAGTGTTTTTACAACTTCTTAAAGGTGAATAATATTACTTTATAATAATTTATTTTTTGTTTACATGTTTTCATTAGAATAACAATTTTACTTCTTTGTGAAATCCTTACTAAAACTTTTATGTCCATAAAAAATATTGGAAATGAATTTAATTTTATTTAATAGAGAATATATTCAAATATGGGATCAATAAAATTTTATAATGTTTATACATGAAATGAAACCATGTTTCTTATTTTAAAAACATTTATGACAAAATGAATAGTGAGTAGAAGTGTATACATTATAATATTTTACTTGTTATATATGAGTTAAAGTGTTATATTCAGAAAATCATTGAAAAAATCTAGTTATATTTCTAAAATACTGGATGCAAGATTTTTGAAAATAAAATTACTAAGGAAACCATTAATGTTGATGGTGCTCTTGGGGATACACATTGCCTAAGGAAGGGGTTCACCCCCCAATAACTTTTTAATACATTTATATATTTATATATATACATTAATAAGAACACATCCTCTATATTTGAAATAATATAATAGCATGTCCAATTGTCATTGGATGAGAATTGAATAATTTTAATCCATATTTTCTATTAATGAATCATTCCATAAAAATCATTTTTACAAACCAATGTTTTGTTCCTACATCTTACATATATATTTATAATAAATACTAGTTCATGTTGGCATGTTAGGAACTAAGAATATGGTCGCAAATTATAATCAACATTCATGAATGCAAATGTAACATGATGAATTTTATTATTTAAAAATAACTATAAATCATGAAACATAACTATAAAACCATATAAATATTTATAATTTAAATTTTTAGAATTCAATTTCTAAATTTTAATATTAAAATCCAGTTATTTATTTGTAAAATAAATACATCAAAATAAGAAGTGATAATAAAATTTTGAAATAATTAATCAATTATTTACATAAAATATAAATATAATGAATTATAATTTTTCATCTAAAATAAATCCCCATTAAAAATTATAGATTAAAAATTCTTTATATTTTGTAAGAATAAAATTAATTAAACGCTTACTAATTTGAAATTTGAGATGATAATTTGAAAATATAAAAAATGTAGATTTTTAATGAAATGAAATATGGTAGAATAATTTTAACATAATTGAAATTCTAATCAGATAGAATTATCAAGATAGAATATTTAGATCTAGAATTTGATTTATAAAAATAAACCTTAACATTATAGGAAACCACAATCCAAAAACAAAATAAATATATCCCTTACATGTTAATTGCAGATTCATTCTTCTAATTGTTATTGGTTTATAGGAAAAACAATGCTATCCAATACTGCTATTTATCTGAACTAGAAACATAAAGTCACTTGCAGTATGGTTTTTCAACAATTTATCTCTATAAATAGTCTCTAAGATTGTATTTAAAATATTACTTTTATATATCAAGTTGAAATAATGATATATATATATATATATATATAAATTATTCATGGATCGTTTGAAAATAATACATAATGTGTATATTAATTTGATACGATGATTGAAAAGATGAGCAATATCAGTGTTGAATGCAATAACAGAAGGAAAAAAATTACTATATCAAAAAACTATTGGAGAGTGGAAAACTGTTTGTGAATATAATAAAAAAATTGAGATTGTTTTTTCATTCAATGTATGATTCATAAAGAATAGTGAATAGATTCAAATATGATTCATAAACCATTGATGCATCGAAAAATTAAATTTTCTAGATTGAAGATATCAAAGGAAATTGTTCGAAGGATTGAATGAACCATAATGTAAAATGAAGGGAAACATCATTCAAAGAAGAAAAATAGGGGAATAAGATAGGATGTGACATTAATACAATTAAACAAGATCATATTTGTATGGCTAAACCAAATAAAGAAACGCATACATGTGATCTGGGACAATGTAAGTTTGATCTCCAAAATCATGGGTTGTTTTCTCCTAAATCTCATTCAAAACATCCACACAATGATGATTTGATCATATTGAAGTAGAAAAGTGGTTTGAAATTTCATTGGTATCAACACAAAGTCAAAATTTCTCAGATCTATCTCATGACTCCTTGTTCTGGCATGACGAAATCAGTATACCCATTCTTAGCCTTCTACTCACTCGGATCTATCCTATTATTCTTTTAAAGTTAGCACTGAAGAAAAAACACTAAATCAAGATTGAACTATTGTCATTCTACCTTTTGATTCATGCCTTAATCCTCAACTATTATTATTCCAACCTACCTATGAAATCCCTATTCTTGATTAATGTCATTTTCATCATTTCTTTCAATTTTTAATCTCATTCCTATTTTTTATTTATCTGGTTTTACATTTTTTAAATCATTTTTCAATTATAAAATAAAATATATATATTTCATATTATATGTTGAAAATTTTAAAATGTCATAAATTAAATAAATATTATTATAAAATTTGAATAATTATTTAATAATTGTGGACTTATGGCGATTCAGGTTATTTATAGAAATTATTATACTATATTAAATAATATGTGATTTTGGATATTCAATTTTAGGTATAATACATTAAGAGTGATTATTGTTATTTCTAGTCAAATGTTATAAATTATAATAGGAATATTATTTGATTAAATAATTCTGATTCTGCAGATTTAATCTTAGTTATTTTATTTTCAATGATTTTTTGAATATTTATTTTTTTAATATTATATATTGGAATTCGTTGATTAGTTTTAAATTTTTTACATTAAAAGTACTTATTCTGATTTTAATGTTTATTATATTTGGGAAATTATATTATTTTATACTAACCATATTAGTTTTGGTTAATGTTTGATGATTGGATAAATAAATAGTTTATCTTTTTTAGGATATTTGATTCTATAGAAGATTACTTATCAGGAATATCATCATTTGGTGAAATAAGATTAGTGCATTGTGTGAATTGATCAATGAAAAAATATCAACATTTCAGGTAAGTAGATTCCCATATGTTTTTATTCCAAGTATTAATGGAATTCATCAACTTTAAGAAAATAATATTAAAATAAAAGAAATTTATATTTACTTTTCCTACTATTAAATCAAAGACTGTTTAACCCATACCAAAATTTAAGTTTTTTCTAATCTTGAAAAAATATGAAACCCATAAATATTCTTTGATAAAGTAACACTTTTCACCTTTAAGAGGTAGTAAATATACATCACTCAATATATGTTCATTTCTTACCCTTTTCAGTATTCAAATCATTACCTTAAAACCATATAATGTGATATATAACATATAATGGTACCTTCAGACATTATCATAATAAAACTGGAATAACCATACAGACGACTTCCATTCATATCACTCTTACAAATAGAATAAAAATATGGCTGAATTCCATACCCAATGCATTGGATGTTATAACATAACAACCCATCCTTAGTTTATAATGAAACCACTCATCATTGGTTTACCAAAAAACCACCCATCTTTTGATTATGACCTAACTACCCATCAAATGACCAAGCACCATTATATAATCATAAATGATAAATATTTCAATTATCTACATTTCCCTCATAAAATTTCATTTGAAATCAGAAGAAATCGTTTTAACATATTGAAGTAGTCCACACACTTTAAAACCCATTTTCAATACCAAAACACCAAAAAAAAGGAATAAGGGGTTTCATTTTCTTTTAAAAACCATATGGGTTATAGAGGAATCGCAATATCAAATAACGGTTACGGCGGTAGAGAAGTCATTATCGTAGTATACATTAAAAAATAACCCTTTAATCATTTTTAAAGAAAGTACAATACTTTATATGAAAAGATTAATTTTTAAAACATTACAATGAATTAAAATCCAAAGGGTTTGATTATTCAACATATAATATAAGTTAGTGTATAACATTAAAATATCCCCCAATGAAAGGAGATTGATTCAAAGTCCCTTACCTATAGTTTTTTTCATCAGGTATGTTCCTTGTTCTTCCTGAATAATATTCATAATATAATTTCATCATTATTTATTATTATATTCACATTCATTAGTCTATTTATAAAACTTATTATCATGTTATAAAAATTAAATAATTATTTATGTTCATATTGGATGTTTTGTTGATATTTGGTACTTCAGTCGAAAATGAACTTGGTATGATATCAATTGTCTATGTGGTCATAATTCCATAATCTCTAGAATAATACTCCTTAATTTATGAAAATTTATAATTATAAATTATAATTTCAAATAAAACAATAAATTATGAATATGAAAAATGAACAATGCTATATTCACAGAGATAGTAGGTCGTACGTATGCATGGGTAACATTTATATTTTTCATTGATCATTATGGACAGATGTTAAATATTATTTAATCTTTACATAATAATCATAATATAATTAATATGATATTAACAATTTATGTATACTTATATATATAATAAAAGTGGAATAATGAATAAAATTAAGTTCCATCACTGCGTAGAGGTGATAGTTCACACGTAAGCATGAATGACGTTATCATTATTATGTGCATGTAAAGTATGAACACAATTGATATTTTATTGTATTATAATGAGTAATATTTCCTGAATATCACATATGAACATTAAATTAATTATTATCTACATTAATGAGAGTCATTTATGGAAAATAAATTAGGTCGAATTGTAGAGATGATAGTTCACAAGTACAGATGAAAGACTAATTCATATCCCATTTGTTGGAAGTGGAGATAGATTTTGGTTATTTTATTAAAATAATAGAATCTCGTTATATTTAAGATACTAGAGTTATTATTTAAAAATGATAGAATAATATTTGTAGGAATTGGAAGAAGAAATAAAATAAAAATACTTAAATAAAAACATTACCTTCCCATTAGACAAATTCCTCATTTAACAACATAACACGTCAATAGATGCTCTTCTGCCTAAATTGTGGATTCAAGAATGTGGAGAGTGATTCATGGAATGGGTTTGTATAGATCTTGGATAAACCAAAACGTTTTTTATATGTTTGTAATATAGAATAATGGGTGCCTTTATTTAGGAGAGGGGAGGTGAACCCTTTGAATTATTAAATGTATTAAATAAATATAAATTCAATTTCGATTCCAAATGGCTCCATTCAAAAGAAATTAAAATATATGATGGTTATGGGTCAAAATAGAAACTCACTATCCATTTTTTCTTGAAACAAAATAACTTTTAAAAGAAAAATGTTTTCATTTCATGTTTAAACATCATAACTTTTCATGGATCCCATCCATGACTCTATTCTTTATTAAATCCTGTTAAGAACATATCAAAATAGGGGATGTGAATAATACTCATTGTTATAGATGCACAATGAATAAAAACTATTAGTCTTGTGAGAACATGTAAACCATGGATACTTTATCATCAACTAATACTTTTCACCTTTAAGAAGTAGGAAATTGACTTTACTAGATATAAGCTCATTTATTACACTTTTTGTAATCAGAATATTACATTAAAATCCATATAATGAAACATATAACATATAAAGGTAACTTTAGAGATAATCATACTCAAATGAAATAACCATGTGGTCAACTTCTACATAGATCACTCGTATAAATGAAATTTCCATATAGTTGATTTTTATACCCAATGTATTCGAGGTTGTTACGTAACCACCCATACAGGGTTTCACATGGATCCACCCTTATTTGGTTTATCATGTTACCTCACGTATGTGTTTTATCAGGAAACCTCCCACCAAATGTCCATGTACCATTATATAATCAAATCACATAAAATATTGTAATTATCAATATATCACTCATAAAATTTAATTGGCAATCAGAATAAATCATTTAATGATATTGAAATAGTCAATCAACATTCAAAAACATTTTCAATACCCAAAATCCCAATATAGTAATAACATAATTTTTTTCATTATAAAAAATTAAGGATTATAGTGGAAAACTAATATCAAATAATAGATATGATGGTGGAGATGTCATTGTCACCTCACTTCTTAAAAAAACATTCATTTTTCATTTTGTAATGAAAGTAAAAATTTTCATAGAAAAGTATTCTATTTTAAAAAAATGGAATGAATTAAAAGAAACAGGGGTTGATTGTACACCTTATAAAATAAAGTGATATATAACATCAATATATGCCTTAATGAAAGGAGATTGAGACAAAGTCCCTTACATGGAGTTCGATTCATCACGTATGTGAATTGTTCATCTTAAATAATAAGCTTATGTTAATATATAATTTATTTATAACCATTCTAGTGTTTAGTATTCCTTTTATATCACTTATTATCTTGTCATTACAATTACATAATTATTTAAGTACATATCAGATGTTGTGTTGATATTCGGTACATGAGATGAAAATAAACATAGTACAATGTCAATAGTAAATATGTTCATAATTCATTAATATCAATAATAATATTCACGATAGTATTATTATTTTTATATATAAATTATACTTTTAAATCAAACCATGACATAAAGTTATGGATAATAAATAACGTTAAATTCATGGAGATGGTAGGTTGTATATACACTTTAGTAACTTTTCCATTTTTTATTGATTATTAGGGAAAGAAGATAAGTATTATTTTATCATTTATAAATGACTATAAAATCATTAATTTCATATTAAACATTTTAATATACATATATATACCATACATGTGATATAGTTAATAAAAACAATTCCCATCCCTTCGTGGTGGTAACAGTTCACACATACGAATGAACGGCGTTATCTTTTTTGTGGAGGGAAAGTAAGAATTTAATTGACGTATTATTATCTTATAATTTTCAATATGTAATGAATATAATATATGAACATTAATTCCATTATTATAAGTAGTCATGATAAATGTTTAATGAAAATGAATTTGATCGGTTTGTGGATGTGATAGTTCACACGTACACATGAATGATTAATTCCATTACCATTTAATATGAGTGGATAAGTATTTAAGTGATTATATTAACATAATTTTATCTGAATATATTTCAGAAAATTTATATATTATTTTAGCCTGGATGAAAAATATTTTAATGATGTGAAAGAAGAAATAAAATAGAAGTACTTAAATAAAAACCATTACATTACTTCATATGTCCATCTTTCTTAACACATTAACACTTATAAAAAGATTTTTATGCCTAAAATAAGGCTTCAATAATATGTTTAGGGATTATAGTATGGTTTTTTGGGAATTTCATGGCTAAACCAAAGAGTTTTGGAAGTGTTTGATATCGAGAGTAATGGTTGTTTTTGTGTGTGAGGTGAGGGGAAACCTTAGAATTATCATAATTATTAACATAATATAAATTAAATTTTGATTAAAAATTGGTAAATAATAATTTAGTTATGTTATATGATTATTATGGGTTTAAATATAATTACAAAATTAATTTTTGACAAGTTATAGTATTTTCATAATCTATATCTTTCTATTTTAACCCCTATTAATCGTAACTAGTTTATCTTGTAATTTATACATAGAGGGTTAAAATAATTAACAAATGATACCAAATACTAAATAAATGAGTAATTAATGATATTTTTAAAGTTATAAATTTTTTTTGACCCATTATAAATTTTTTTAACCTTTATTTCATTTAATTTAAAATTATATATTACAAAGTATGAATTATGCCAATTTTTACAGTATTAATTCCAAAAATTTTAACAAATAAAATGACAACATTATTACATCAGATAAAACTTCAATAAATATATAATAACATGTCATATTCACCCCTAAATGTTTTTATGGCATCAAATATTTAAAATTATAATTAGTTTAATATGATTAATAATATTTGTTTTACACATTCATTAATAAATCTATTACTGCATGATCTTTGCTTCATAATTTAATTTAATTAGTTAATTTATAAAATTTATAAATAAATTAACTTGTTCTACATAATATTTTTTCAATCTATTAACATTTAATAGTAAAAAATATCACATAAATGACCCCATATTAAAAAAATTAGTTAGAAGAGTCATATATAGGACATATTTCCCTTACTTTAAATTAAATATTATAAATGTAATAATCACACACAAGTGGCATCCAAAGGTCACCATTTCAGCCTAAGGATGGTCATGTTCGATTATAACGTATCAAATAATATTAGGAAAAGTGTTATGGTAATTTAATAATATTATAATATTAATTTTACCATTAATTGCCATATTTACCTTTACCTGTGGTAAATAAAATCCTAAAGTTTGTATACCTCAAAAATTATTTTGATCATGTTGGACCACATTTTCATACTGAGTACATCCATGTATATTTTTTCATCTAATTCAATTTAGATATGTGGTTAAATTTGGTTTAACACAAATCCCATTGATGGATTGATAAAACATGGTTTTTTAAGTAAAACATTAAAAAGTTTGTACTGTTTTTTTATTTAATTTTAATTTATAAATGAATCCATTGAATTAAATTATATTAATTGATAAAAAATATAATTATACCATTAAAAATTGTAAATGGATAATCTGACAAAAAAAATAAATTAAACGAAATTGCAGTTTTGAATTAAAATAATGTTTTTACTATTCATTTTAATATGAATTTTATTATAAAAAATACCAAAAAATAAAAAAATTGTAAATTTTGAGGTCCCTATTCCGAATAATAATTTGTTTCAAAGATAATATATAAATTTTAAAAAAACATATTTAAAGGGGGTTCTAAATCAAAATACTATAAACTACCTTTTAAAAACATTGGATTATTTTATGCTTAAAATTGGATTTATTCTCATTTTAAGCTTATAAAATGTATTGGAAGGAAGTAAAAATATTAGAAAACATATGTAAAAAAATTTAGTTTGTTCTATTTATTTCTACAAATACAACAAATAGGTGATAAATACCATTTAAAATAATAATATTAATCATCTATTATTTTTCGGTATATCTTAGTCTCGTGTTCAACATAAAATTTTGGAGAAACCCATTATTAAATGTCAAGTACCCTATCAAACATACAATCCCTATTATGTTTAGATCACTATGTAATTCATAAATATTAATAAATATCAAAATTCATTATTCTATAACTACTTGGTATGTTACATCCTCCCGATTTATGAAATTGTCTTTATGAAATTTTATTCACTTATCAAATAAGTGGGTGTATTTCATCCTCATAGAATTTTAAAATTCCTCGGTTTCTTCTTCAACCATATTTTTTATTCAAAAATATATAACAATAAGAATCAATATATTCAATAACACTTGCTATCTGTAGTTAGTAATATGGACTGGCTGTTCCTCAAAAGAAATATTCTCTTTCAACTCAACTACTTTTGGGATGAAAACATGAGGTGAATTCAGCATATAATTTCTTAACATTGATTCATGAAACAAATTGTGTACATGGGATAGACTAATAGGATAAACTGCTCAATAGGTAACAGATAAAACTTTCTATAAGATTTCACGAGGTCTAATGAACAGTGGTATCCTCTTTACCTTACTACAAATATTCTTCAAAATTTTCCATGGAAAATCCTTGAGAAAGAAATGATCACCTACCACAACCGAAATATCCTTCCTCTGGTTTTCCACTGAAAAGTTTTCCTGCTCTGTGTCATTGTGATGTATCTCTTAAACCACTGAACATTCTCTACCATTTCTTCAACCAATTCTTGTTTGATCAACTTCTTTTCAACTACTTCATCCCAAAGAGTAGAAGTTTGACAACAATTTCCATACAATGAATCAAAAAGAGACTTCTGTATACTATAAGGTAAAATTATTTTTTACGAAAACTCATCCAAAAATGTTATTGATCCCAACATCCCTACTAATCAATTGAACATACACATAGTATATCCTTCAACATATGAATTGTTAGTTCTGACTTCCCATTTGATTATCGACGAATAGTTGTACAAAAATTTAAATCACAAAACAATGACTTCTAAAGGACTTTTCAAAAGTTATAAGGGAAAAATGAATCATGATCAAATACAAATTAGAGGTAGAATCCATGTAACATGACTATCACTTTAATATATAATAAAAAATGATCTAGATATATATTATCTCAAAAGGGATAAAAATGAGAATATTTAGTTAGTCGATCAATAATAACCGAGATCACATTATTACCTGGATGAGTCTATGTAAATACAAGTAAAAAATATATGAATATATTTTCTAATTTCCACTGTAACACTAGAAAAGGATGAGGCATCCCTTTCAGTAACTGCTGCTCTAAATTAAACTGTTGAAAAATAAAACATCTCTCGGTAAAGAAATAATATCTGTTTTCATTCCTTCTAACTAGTAATACACTCGTATGTCTCTATAGATATTAGTGTTACCCAGATTAACTAAAAACGAAGAACTATGAGCCTTAGATAAAAAATGTTTCTTCAACTGTGAATCACATGGCCCACATAATCACTTTACAGACCACAAAAAATATCTTTAGGAATGATAAATTATGTTATCTTAACCTTCTCAACCAATTATACATTTTTACGGTACTCACTGCCATTCTTTTATGTCTACATAATTTGGTATAAAAGAGATAAATTAAAGTAACCCTAAAAAGAATTAGTTTTCTACACTAATAACTTCCATGAAAAAATAAATCAAATCATTAATTAAAGGATATAATTCCATACACGTCATTGTAAATGAGGTATTTCTTATTTTTACTCAAATCATTAGCTAGATTATTTACTTGTCCTCGATAGTAGTGAATCGTGAAATCAAAAGCTTTGATTAATTCTATCCATATCCTCTGTCTCATGTTCAATTTTTTCTTATTGAATATATACTTCATAATTTTGTAGTCAATGTATATTTCATACTTTTCACCCTAAAATGATGCGAGAAAATTTTTAATGGGAAAAATTGTAAAAAATTATAAATCATGTATAGTGTAATTTAACTCGAGCAGTTTATCCTGATGTGAAACATAAGAAATTACCTAATCCATACATATTTGGACATAATACAGTCCATTTATTGAGGCATCAATCTAGATAAAGTTATGTGGATATCCAAAGGAAGGATCTTATTTTCAGGTAGTTCGTCATGCCTTTCTCAATGCTTCTCTAAGGAAAAGTGTGATTCATTTTTTTAATTATGTTGTGCCCAAGTGAAGTAATTGCATTTGTTGTCAATAACTTGTCATGGTGTGCCATCTGATGAAGTACATCTTGAAGATTGATGATTACAGAAGCATAAAATCTGACGATTGTTGAGCTGATCATTAAGTTCCAAGAACTTTTATCAACTGGATACAAAGTCACAACACTTTTAGAAGACCATGCATTGTCTTCACAATGCATGAGGAGATGAAGAGAGCCATCCACAACTTCTAAGTGGATGAAGTGAGCTGAAGAAGAACATGTACTAATCCTTAGTGCATGACAATGTGAATGTGATCCAACTTGACCTCTAATTGGATCATTGAAGAACATTGAAGAATTATTTGATTCAGGAGCTTCGGTTGATGGAGAACCTTCAAAGAATTCACTCCTAAGTAATGAATACATGTTGAAGATAATGGAGGAATTTCAAATGAAGAAGAAGAGAGGAAGAAGGAGAAATGAGAATGATGTCTTGGAAGAAGTGGCACTTGGCATGCTTTATATGGAGGAGAACGTTGTTTTTAACAAAGTCATTAGATTTTCCTTTTCCAAAAAATTGGCCAGCCAAGGCGCCTTGGGGGTTCAACCCCAAGGCATGGGGACTAGGGCACCACGCCCGGGGGAACCCGTGGGGCGAGCCAGGGCGGCAGGGCGCACCCAAGGACACCACATGGGCGCCTGGGGCACGCCCGGAGGAGCGCAGAGGCAGGGGCCGTGTGTAAGCCCCCGAGGGCACGCGGTGGTGAAACCCGCGCACCCGGAGTGCATAGTGGGCGCTAGGAGCGCGCCCGCAGGAGCAGAGAGTGGGCGCAGAGCGCGCCAGCAGGGAGAACACGGTGCGGGGCGGCACCGTGGAGGGAGAAGATTCAACTGAGGAGTAGCGGTGAGCGCCAGGGTAATAAACCGCAGGAAATCCGCTCGCCGTTTCGATGTGGGACGCGAAAAAATTCCCGGGAACAAATCTCAGCCGTCCGAGCGATCGCGCGCCAGATCTCCGCCGCTCATCGCATCCCGCGCGAGATCTCCAGATCGCGGCCGTCCGATGTATTTCAATCTCCCAATCTGACGGCCGTGGCTCGTCTTCCACCTCGAGCTCGAGCCGAAGCCTCCCGCGAAGCCGCCGCTGAACCAGGCACCTCCCGAGTGAAGTTTTTGAGTTCTCGGCTGTCTCTCTCGAAGCCGAAGGCACCCTCATGCTCGTCTGAGCATACTGAACACAACCATGCCTTAAAATATACTTGCATGCAATGAGATGATGAATTCGATGAAGGCCGAAGCAAACCGAAGGTGCGAGGCCATTCGGTGTTGATGTTCTGCATGGTTTGGATCGAAGGAAGGCCGTGCATGCGTTCTAAGTCGCATGCACGTGGAGGAAACCGAAAAAAGGAAAAACCGCATTGAAACAGAGAAGAAGAACGAGATACGCGGAAGATATTTAACGCGTTTGAAGTTTTCAAAGACCCCGCGGATTTCGGGCATTCAAAACGTATTTCCCCGCAGATCATCCATGCTCCTCCACTGCCTATATAAAGAGGAGTCCGAGGCCGAGTGAAGTTTTCTGTTCATTTGTGAAGACCCGCGACGCTCTCTGCCTCGCGAAGTAAAATCCTACGCATCACTTGCGCGACAGGAGGCTTCAAGTCTTGTTCCGCGCATCACTAGTGCGAAGAAGCCACATGCAATCTATTTGCACAGCTGAAGTCCTCGGTGCCATCCTTGGCCCGAAGGTGTTCCCTGCGCGCTAATCCTTTGCGCGACAGGAAGGAGAGGAGCTTGCGCGACCTTGCGCGCTCCCTCTGTGCACCGCGCCCCCTGCGCGGTAGGCACTTGCGCGCCCAAGGTCTCCTTGCACCCTTGTGGCTTGTACACCTCGTGGTGTTGCATCCTGTGCACCCCGCGGCTCAAGACACCTGAGTGGCAGTGTTGAAGAAGAGGAGGCCGCGGCTCAAGCATTCCCTTGCGCACCTCCTTTTATATCAGGTGAAGAAGACCACCTACGGACAGTGGGTGTGTGCCATGTGAAGAAGGAGAACCTCGGGCAGTGGGTGTGCAAAGTTGAGGAGAAGGCCAAGGACCTTTGGGCTTTGGGTGCAAAAGGAAGACCACACTTTGTGTGTTTATAAATTGAAGAAGAAGGACAAGTCAAGTGTGTGCACTAAAAGAATGAGTAGTGTATGTGTGCACATGTGAAGAAGATCAACTTTGAGAAGAAGAGGAGTACACACTTATGTGTGTGAATACAAAAGAACTAATCATTCTAAGTGATTGGGTTTTTGGTGAGCAAGACCAACAAGATCTTTTGAAGACTGTTGAAGCTACTTGAAGTTTTGAACAACACCTTTGAAGAAGTGAAGTGGAGCCATGATGAGGATGATGCTGTGGAGTTGGGGGGTTTAACCAACTTGTAATTGGGGGGGTAACCAGTTACTGTGTAATCATCTTTTGGCATAGTGAAGAATCCGTGTTGGGGGGTGTAACCAACACGGCAAGGAGTAGGTCTTTGTACCGAACCTTGTAAATCTCTGTGTTCTGTGCTCTCATTATTACTGCACCACTAAAAGAGTAGATCTAGGCTTTAACCAGCTGTAGAGGTTGAATTGATAATCCAAAGGGAGCAATTCATAAAAAGAAAAAAAAAGTTATCACTGATTCACCCCTCCCCTCTCAGTGATCACAACCGATCCAGGCATTTCAAGTGGTATCAGAGGGAGGTTCCCTCGGTAAGGATCTACTTCTGAGAAGATGGAAAATCTGAATTCTGTTAATAGTAGGGGTGTTCCTACATTCGATGGAAAGAATTACCACAGCTGGAAGAATCGGATGTTACCCTACCTTCTATCTCTCGGCCTTGAAGTTAGAAATGCAGCCTTATTTGGATTCCCTCCTCTTGCTAATGAAGCTGCTATGACACTCGATGAGAAAAGAAATATGGAAGTTGATGGTAAAGCTCAAAATACCATTCTTATGTCACTCTCAGAAAAGGTTTACACAAAAGTCATGGGACTCAAGAATGCTAAAGAAATTTGGGACAAATTGGAAAGTAGTTATGAAGGCAACATGAATGTCAAGGAAGCCAAATTACAGATTTGGAGAAGCAAGTTTGAAGATGTCAAGATGGGAGAAGAAGAAAATATTGATGATTATTTCACAAGAGTCAATGAAATTGTCAGTAACATTCGGGGCTTTGGAGAAAAGTTGGAGGACTCCACTATTGTTAAAAAGCTAATGAGAAATTTTCCTGACAGGTTTGACCCCAAAGTCTCAGCATTAGAAGACAAAGATGATCTCTCTCTTGATGAACTTCACAACATTCTCATTGCATATGAAATGAGGAAGATCCTAGTATTCAGGAAGAAGATCAAGGATGAGATGGCTTTTGAGGCCATGAGACAACTCAAGATAAAAGATGATGAAGTCCTAGAATCAAGTGATACTGAAAATGAAGAAAAGGATGAAGATCTCAACACGATTATTTCTCTTTTTTCTAAAAGGTTTGGAAAAAATAAATTCAGGGGAAAAGGGAAATCACCATCGAGATGTTTCAATTGCAATAACATCGGACACTTTGCTGTAAACTGCCCCAAGAAGAGATATAGTGCTCCAGAAGTTGAAGATGAGAAGTCACAAAAGAAGAAATGGAGTAGATACCCAAGAGAAGGAAACAAATCAGGTGTAAGAAAGAAAAGGTTCGTTCCAGGTGAAAGAAGAAGCTATGTAAGCAAAGAGGAAGAATCAGACTCTACTTCAGCCAGTCAATCAGAAGAAGAAACGAATTTTATGGCTCATGTGGAAAAAGGGTTTGATACCTGCAGCAGTGAAGATGATGAAAGTGAACGAACAGAGCTTGAATACATATTGAAAGATGAATTAGAGGCTTGCCTTGAGCAAAACATTAAACTCAAGAAAGAGAAGAAATTGTTACAAAAGGAAACTAAAAGAATGACTGAGGAGTTGGAAGAATGTATGAAGAAAGAGAAAATGTACATTGACGAAATTAAGAGACATAAACTGAAGGTAGCTGAGCTGGACAAGATAGAAAAAGATCTTGTGGAGAAACTTCACCTTAAAGAAGAAGAGCAATCAGTGACACATTCCAAGTGGATTGAAGCACAGAATAGCTTGACAAAGATGAGAGAAGACTTCAACAAGGCTGTTGAGGTCAAGGCAGAATCATCTTATGCTGGTGCTCAGAGGCAGGTCAATTTACCACTAAGTAAATCTCTAAATACATCTGTTAATTCTAACAATGCAGGTTCAAAGATAAAATTGAGACAAACATGGCATGAACCAACCTGTGTAAAATCATCTTCAATGGAAGAAAGGAAATCCTCAGGAAGGACTACTCAAATCTTGGACAGAAAATTACAACATGACTCTTATCAAAAAAGAAGGTCAAGGTTCAGAGGCTACTGCTGGTGTTGTGGTGTGTTTGGACATAAGGCCTATGCATGCTGGTATAACATGTCTCGTCCAAACATGAGGCATGAGTCAAGGGGGAGACATCCTGAAACCCAGAGTGTTTTGCAGAAAGCATCAAAACCACCAACTCAGAACACATTTGACTGCCTGAGTGAAGCTTGTGGAAGATGTGACCAACAAGGTCATAGAGCTGATAAATGTATGACAACTCTTCCTAAAAAAAAGTCAAAGACATGAAAGGGAAAGGCATTCAAGAAACCCATGATGAAATCACATGCTTTGCTGAAGTGGCTCTAAAAGCCAGCAGTAAAACCAAGTCATGGATTCTTGATAGTGGATGCTCATCCCACATGACTGGTGATACAAAACTTCTAAGCAACATTGAAAGTCATGAGGGAGGAACCGTCGTGTTTGGAAATGATCGTTCTTTGAAAATCAAGGGAGTTGGAAAGGCTATGATTGCAACAACAAATCTAAAATCCAATGATGTGTTGTTTGTTGAAGGATTAAAACACAACCTACTGAGTGTAAGTCAATTATGTGATGATGGACATGAGGTGTTGTTCCAGAAGGACTCATGCATCATCAAGAGTTCAATGGATGGAAAAATCATCACTCAAGGAAGAAGAACCACTGGAAATCTATTTCAAATTGGTGATCCCATCAATTCTTGTTTTCTTAGCTCTAAAGATGAAAACAACCTCTGGCATAGAAGACTTGGCCATCTTGGTCAAAGGAGTATGAGTAAACTTCTGAAGTACAATGTTGTACGAGATCTACCCAAATTAAAGAGAGAAAGAGATGAAGTCTGCGACACATGTCAAAAGGGAAAACTGACCCATAGGTCACACAAAGGAGTTGATATCATGTCTACTAGGCCTCTTGAACTCATCCATACAGACATATGTGGACCGATGAGACAGAAGTATACAAGAGGAGATTTCTATTTTATAACCTTCATTGATGATTACACTCGGATGACCAATGTCATGTTCATGAAACACAAGTCAGAGGCAATCACGATGTTCAAGACTTTCAGAAGGCAGGCTGAGAAGGAACTAGAGCTCTGCATCAAGAAAGTAAGATCAGACAATGGAAAAGAATATACCGGTGATGTCTTTGAAAGCTATCTGGTCAAGCATGGAATCAAACATCAATATAGTACACCATATACTCCACAACAGAATGGAGTGGCTGAACGAAAGAATCGAAGCATAGTTGAAATGGGGAGGACTATGTTAGCTGAGCATGATATCTCTATGTTTTTCTGGAGAGAAGCAGTATGCACTGCTATACACATACAGAACAGATGTCTCCTGAGACCAGAAACACAAACGACAGCCTATGAAATGTGGTTTAACAGAAAACCAACTGTTAAATATTTCAATGTCTTTGGCAGTCCCTGCATCATCAAGATTAAAAACATAAATCTGGGAAAGTTTGAAGAAAAAGCTGAAGAAGGAATCTTTATGGGTTACCTACCTAATGGAAAAGGCTACAGATGCTGGAATAAGAGGTTGAATAAAATAATTGACTCCAGTGATGTCATAATAATTGAAAACAACACTAAACCATACACTGTGAATGATGATGACTCAAAGAATTACACAGCCTTGGAACAGAAGAATGCAGAATTACCTGAGCCAACACCAACTGCTGGTGAGATCAACTCTGAATATACCGGTGATGAAGATGAAGGTAATGAAAATGGAAGAAGAAGATACAACAAATTGAAGAAGCATGTTGACACAGAAAATGTCCTTGGAGACCTACAATCCTCAGTAAGAACTAGAAGAAGATTGAGATTGGAAGATCAGACTGCACTGGTTTCTCAAATTGAACCTCACACAGTGGCTGAAGCAGTTGTACATGAGGAATGGATACAAGCTATGCATGAGGAACTCAATCAAATTGAAAAGAACTCCACCTGGGATCTTGTGCCAAGGCCCAAAAATAAAAATGTTATTGGGACAAAGTGGGTGTTTAGAAAAAAACTCAATTAAAAGGGAGAAGTTTCCAGAAACAAGGCCAGACTTGTATGCAAAGGATATTCACAAATGGAAGGAATCGACTTTGAGGAAACCTTTGCACCAGTTGCAAGACTGGAAACTATCAGAATGTTCTTAGCAGTTGCAGCACATAAGCAGTACAAGGTCTATCGGATGGATGTGAAATCTGCATTTCTGAATGGAGATCTTGAAGAAGAGGTGTATATTGAACAACCAGAAGGATTTTTGCTAGAAAAAGATGGTAGTATGGTGTGAAAATTGAGAAAAGCCTTGTATGGATTGAAGCAGGCCCCTAGAGCCTGGTACTTAAAATTGGATGGTTGTCTTAAAGACATGAAATTTGTCAAAGGAACAGTTGACAGTAACCTCTATGTCAGAGAAATGGCCAATGGTACCCTCATAGTCATTATCTATGTGGATGATATCATTTTTGCTGGTAACAAGGAAGGACTATGTGAAGAATTTGCTGAGCAGATGAAAAGAACTTTTGAAATGTCGATGCTTGGTCAAATGACATATTTTCTAGGATTTCAGGTGGAACAAAGACAAAACTCCATATTTCTTTCACAAGAAAAGTACGCAAGGGACATAGTGAAAAGGTTTGGAATGGAAAGTTCAAAGGAAGTATCCACACCCATTTCTGTCGGAACCAAGCTATGCAAGGATGAAGAAGGCAACGATGTTGATCAGAAAGAGTTCAGAAGAATTATTGGCAGTCTACTTTATCTCATGGCTTCAAGGCCAGATATAGCATATGCAGTGACTTTGTGTGCCAGATTCCAAAGTGATCCAAAAGAATCTCATTTAACTGCAGTCAAAAGAATCCAGAGATATGTTAAAGGAACCCTCAACTATGGACTCTTATACAAACACAGTGCAAACATGCAGTTGTTGGGATTCACAGATGCTGATTGGGCTGGTGATTGCACTGATAGAAGATCCACATCTGGTGGAACCTTCTTTCTGGGAGAAGGATGTGTTAGCTGGTACAGGAAGAAACAAAATTCTGTAACATTGAGCACAGCTGAAGTAGAGTATGTGGCCGCTACACATGCATGTACTCAAATGATTTGGATGCAGGTGCAGCTATCAGATTTAAGGATTAAAGCTGAAAAACCATTGAGGATCTTATGTGATAATCAAAGTGCAATTGGGTTGTCTAAGAATCCTATCCAACACTCCAGTTCCAAGCACATTGATATAAAATATCATTTCATCAAAGAAAGGGTCGCCAGTGGAGACATCAAGCTAGACTACATTCCTACTCAAGATCAGGTGGCAGACATTTTCACCAAAGCTATGCCTACGGAAAGATTTGTTGAATTGAGGCTGAAACTTCATGTTCAGCCTTCTACTCTCACTTGAGGAAGAAAAAGGTCCCTCCTTATTCCCTAAATTTTTGTATTCTTGTACTTACATGCAGGGAATTGAAGGAGATGAGTGCATCCCCTGAGGGGGAGCATTGGTAGTTGAAGATGTGTAGGTTCCAGAAGCTCTATACTATGAGTATGGCTTTCATTCATCCCTTTGCATTTGTTGGCCAATAAGGGGGAGAAATCATCAGGCACACGACATTCTCTCAGTGTGCTTCGAAGTATTGACAACCAAATACAAAGGGGGAGATTGTTGTGCCCAAGTGAAGTAATTGCATTTGTTGTCAATAACTTGTCATGGTGTGCCATCTGATGAAGTACATCTTGAAGATTGATGATTACAGAAGCATAAAATCTGACGATTGTTGAGCTGATCATTAAGTTCCAAGAACTTGTATCAACTGGATACAAAGTCACAACACTTTTAGAAGACCATGCATTGTCTTCACAACGCATGAGGAGATGAAGAGAGCCATCCACAACTTCTAAGTGGATGAAGTGAGCTGAAGAAGAACATGTACTAATCCTTAGTGCATGACAATGTGAATGTGATCCAACTTGACCTCTAATTCTATCATTGAAGAACATTGAAGAATTATTTGATTCAGGAGCTTCGGTTGATGGAGAACCTTCAAAGAATTCACTCCTAAGTAATGAATACATGTTGAAGATAATGGAGGAATTTCAAATGAAGAAGAAGAGAGGAAGAAGGAGAAATGAGAATGATGGCTTGGAAGAAGTGGCACTTGGCATGCTTTATATGGAGGAGAACTTTGTTTTTAACAAAGTCATTATATTTTCCTTTGCCAAAAAATTGGCCAGCCAAGGCACCTTGGGGGTTCAACCCCAAGGCATGGGCACTAGGGCACCACGCCCGGGGGAACCCGTGGGGCGAGCCAGGGCGGCAGGGCGCACCCAAGGACACCACATGGGCGCCTGGGGCACGCCCGGAGGAGCGCAGAGGCAGGGGCCGTGTGTAAGCCCCCGAGGGCACGCGGTGGTGAAACCCGCGCACCCGGAGTGCATAGTGGGCGCTAGGAGCGCGCCCGCAGGAGCAGAGAGGGGGTGCAGAGCGCGCCCGCAGGGAGAACACGGTGCGGGGCGGCACCTTGGAGGGAGAAGATTCAACTGAGGAGTAGCGGTGAGCGCCAGGGTAATAAACCGCGGGAAATCCGCTCGCCGTTTCGATGTGGGACGCAGAAAAATTCCCGGGAACAAATCTCAGCCGTCCGAGGGATCGCGCGCCAGATCTCCGCCGCTCATCGCATCCCGCGCGAGATCTCCAGATCGCTGCCGTCCGATGTATTTCAATCTCCCAATCTGACGGCCGTGGCTCGTCTTCCACCTCGAGCTCGAGCCGAAGCCTCCCGCGAAGCCGCCGCTGAACCAGGCGCCTCCCGAGTGAAGTTTTTGAGTTCTCGGCTGTCTCTCTCGAAGCCGAAGGCACCCTCGTGCTCGTCTGAGCATACTGAACACAACCATGCCTTAAAATATACTTTCATGCAATGAGATGATGAATTCAATGAAGGCCGAAGCAAACCGAAGGTGCGAGGCCATTCAGTGTTGATGTTCTGCATGGTTTGGATCGAAGGAAGGCCGTGCATGCGTTCTAAGTCGCATGCACGTGGAGGAAACCGAAAAATGGAAAACCCGCATTGAAACAGAGAAGAAGAATGAGATACGCTGAAGATATTTAACGCGTTTGAAGTTTTTAAAGACCCCGCGGATTTCGGGCATTCAAAACGTATTTCCCCACAGATAATCCATGCTCCTCCACTGCCTATATAAAGAGGAGTCCGAGGCCGAGTGAAGTTTTCTGTTCATTTGTAAAGACCCGCGACGCTCTCTGCCTCGCGAAGTAAAATCCTGCGCATCACTTGCGCGACAGGAGGCTTCAAGTCTTGTTACGCGCATCACTAGTGCGAAGAAGCCCCGTGCAATCTATTTGCACAGCTGAAGTCATCGGTGCCATCCTTGGCCCGAAGGTGTTCCCTGCGCGCTAATCCTTTGCGCGACAGGAAAGAGAGGAGCTTGCGCGACCTTGCGCGCTCCCTCTGTGCACCACACCCCCTGTGCGGTAGGCACTTGCGCGCCCAGGGTGTCCTTCCACCCTTGTGGCTTGTGCACCTCGTGGTGTTGCATCCTGTGCACCCCGCGGCTCAAGACACCTGAGTGGCAGTGTTGAAGAAGAGGAGGCCGCGGCTCAAGCATTCCCTTGTGCGCCTCCTTTGATATCAGGTGAAGAAGACCACCTACGGACAGTGGGTGTGTGCCAAGTGAAGAAGGAGCACCTCGGGCAGTGGGTGTGCAAAGTCGAGGAGAAGGCCGAGGACCTTTGGGCTTTGGGTGCAAAAGGAAGACCACACTTTGTGTGTTTATAAATTGAAGAAGAAGGACAAGTCAAGTGTGTGCACTAAAAGAATGAGTAGTGTATGTGTGCACATGTGAAGAAGATCAACTTTGAGAAGAAGAGGAGTACACACTTATGTGTGTGAATACAAAAGAACTAATCATTCTAAGTGATTGGGTTTTTGGTGAGCAAGACCAACAAGATCTTTTGAAGACTGTTGAAGCTACTTGAAGTTTTGAACAACACCTTTGAAGAAGTGAAGTAGAGCCATGATGAGGATGATGCTGTGGAGTTGGGGGGTTTAACCAACTTGTAATTGGGGGGGGTAACCAGTTACTGTGTAATCATCTTTTGCCATAGTGAAGAATCCGTGTTGGGGGGTGTAACCAACACGGCAAGGAGTAGGTCTTTGTACCGAACCTTGTAAATCTCTGTGTTCTGTGCTCTCATTATTACTGCACCACTAAAAGAGTAGATCTAGGCTTTAACCAACTGAAGAGGTTGAATTGATAATCCAAAGGGAGTAATTCATAAAAAGAAAAAAAAAGTTATCACTGATTCACCCCTCCCCTCTCAGTGATCACAACCGATCCAGGCATTTCAAATTAAAGGAAGATGAGTCAACAATTCAAAGGACCCTACGAAATCCTAGATAAAGTTGGACCAGTTTTCTATTGAGTGGCTTTACCCTTAGTCTATCCCTACTACACAATATATTTTATTTTTTAATGTTATGAAAGTTCATACTAGATCTGTCACATGTTTTCAGTCCATAAGTAGATTAGTTGGAAGAGAGGCATTATTAGGAGGAACAAAGAGTCCAGATTATTGACTATAGAGATGAAGTATTTTTGGAATAAGGTGATTCTTTAGGTAAGGGATTTATATAAAACTTATATAGTTTAAGAGAGAACATGGAAATCCGAAAAATATATGATGGAGAAATTCCCACACTTATATGATAAGTGAATAAAATTGTAAGGATGCAATTTCTAAAAATAGGGAAGAATGTGACATCCCAAGAAATTATATAATAATACTTTTACATATTTATTAATGTTTAATCATTAAATAGTGATTTTAAATTAAAAGGGACACTATTTGTTATAGCGTACTCACCACAAAAAAATGAGTTCCACTGGAATCATATGTTTTACAGAAGACGGAGTTATAACTAAAAATAATAGGTCATTAATATTATTATTTTAAATGGTATTTATCACCTAGTCATATAATTAAAGGGAATGAATAGAAGTAGATATAGTATATTGAAAATTCTATTAATAAATAATTTTTTCTTCCAATAAATTTTAGAGGCATAAAATCAGAATAAACATAATTTGAAGCATAAAATATAATAATATTTGTAAAAGGTAGTTATACCACATTTTGATGGAGAACCCTATTTAAATATAATTTTTTTCACCATTATATGTTCTATTGAAAGAAATTATTTGGAGGTAGGATATTAATATTTACTTTGGTTTAAATTTTTCATTTTACTGATAAAATTCATATTTTAATGAATAGTGAAAATACTACATTTTTATTCAAAAATGCATTTCCATTAAATTTATCTATATTTTGATATAATAATTTAACCTTGTTTTAAATTATAATTATGATGATGATTTTATTAGATAATCCAATATTTTTCATTGGAATCCTTTTGAAATTAAAATTAAATAGAAAACCTATGTGAACTTTTGGTTGTTCTACTTAAAAAACCTGTTTTCTCGATCCGTCAACGAGATTAGAGTTTAGCATAATATAACGACTTCCATGAATTGAATTTTAAATAATTTAAATACATGGTAATAATTAGTTTCAAAAATTTGGTCTAATAGAATATAAATATTTTTTTGGTGAATTGTGACTTTCGTATTTTATTTACCACAGATAATTGTAAATAGGGCAATTAAAGGTAAACTTAATACTATATTATTATAAAATTACCATAACATTTGTACTAATATTATTGGATGAGTTATAATTGACCATGACCATCCTGGGTCAGAACTTTTGAAGTTTTGAAGACATTTTGGCGTGATTATGAAGTTTGTAACATTTAATTTAAAGTATAGGAAATATGTTAGAAATTTGTATATTCTTATTCAATAATTTTTAAGATGGGTTTATTTAAGTGATATATTTTACTATGAATAATTCATAAAAAGATAAAAATATTACCTTCATCATGATAATATATTTATATTTTTTAACAAAAAAGATATTAATTTTAATTGTGACACAAATATAATGCAATAATAGATTTTATAAAGAAAGAATAAAATAAATGATATTAATAATATTAAAATAAATATAATATGAAATATTTGATGTCAAAATTCATTTTTATAGATTTATATGACATTTTATTATTGATTATATAGAGTTTTTTCAAATTAAGTATGTTTTTATGATATAGTTTTAAACATATTTAATGAATAGTGTCAAAATATGTATACTTCCTATTTTAGAATATAATTTTTTTATTGAATGATATAAAAATTTCTAAAAAATAATAATCTACGAAAATGTTAAGTTATGTATAAAATTTTTATTAATGAATCATTAATGTGTTTTGTAGGCATGATTTGGTAATTATTTTAACCCTCTACATGTAAATTACCTGATAAAATGGAAAGAGTTAATAGGGGTTAAAAAAAGATAACGATTATAAAATAATAAAATATTTTTAATTATATTATTATGATTTTATTAAGACACATAATTGTCCAATAATCTATATAAATTAGTTTAGACACATTTGGAATTGAAATTTAATTTATATTAATTTAATATCATTAATAATTTCTAATGGGACCCCTCCCCTCTCCAATAAAGGCACCCATTCCTATATATTTCTTAAACATACAAAACCTTTTTTTAAAACAAGAACTATCCAAAACCTTAATAGAATTAATACCCATATCATTTATTCTTTATTATATACAGAACACCCTCCATACAAGTGTGAAAGGGTTAATAATTTTGTTCATCTGAAGGAAAGGTAATGTTTGTATTTAAGTACTTCTATATTATTTCCTCTTCCACATCATTAAAATATCCATATTTCTTATTAAATAATAAATCAATTACCTTAAATATACATAAATAGTATTATGATAATATAATAACCTAAATCCATCTCCAATTCCATTAAATTTGGAAGATATTAATCATTTGTGTGTACGTGTGAACTATCACCTCCACAAACCAATATAATTTGTTTTCCATAACCATCTCCCATGATAGGTTATGATAATAGAATTAATGTTCATATATGATATTCAAGACATATTAATCATTATAGGATGATAATATATCAATTATTTTTGTATTTTCATTGTGCATAAAAATGATAACTTTATTCCTGCGTACGCGTGAACTATCACCCCAAATGAAGTGATGTGACTCCTTTTTACTCATTTTATCACTTTCATGATATATATAATCATATTTAAATGACTCAACTGAAATTAATGCTAATATGGTCTCTTTTTAAAGGCAAAACAATTCCTAACATTTTTTTACAGTGATCAAATAAAAATGGAAAGAATACTCTTGCGTACGTACGACCTACTGTCACCATGAATATAATGTTGTTAATTTTTCATAAAAATACTCCATGGGTATATTTAAAAGTATAATTTAATTATTAAAATGGTAATAATTTCAGGAATTATATTCTGGAGATGATGTAGTTATGATGACATGGACTATTGACATCACACCAAGTTCATTTTTGCCTCAAGTACTGTGTATCGACAAAACACCCGATATAAAATTAAATAATTATGTAATTTGTATTACATGATATCATGTGATATAAAATAAGTAATTAAATTGAAAATTTTTCTCAGTAATGTATAAATTACCTATTTTTATTATTTAGAAAAAAAAAGAAACATACATGAAAAATCGAATTAACGGTAACACACTTGCCCTAAATCTAATATCATTAAGGAATATTTTGATGGTATACCCCACATTCATTTATAAGATCTACAATAAACCCATTTGAATTTTAATTCAATACATGGTATTCAAAATGAATCATTTTTTATGAATCATTTGACTTTCTTTACAAAATGAACAAAGGATTGTTTATTAACGTATGTGGCGACAACATCTTCTTCGCCTCCATAACCTCGTTTTGATATTTCACTTCCTCTATAAGCCTTAATGTTTTTAAAATGAAAAGAAATCAATTATTAAATTTTTGGGTGTTATGTATTTAAAATGGGTTTGATATTGGATTTACTATTTCAATATCTTGAAATGATTTCTCATGATTTCAAATGAAATTTATGAGTGAAATGTTTGTAATTGCAATCATTTATGTGGTATGATTATATAATGGTACATGGACATTTGATGGGTGGTTACGTGATAAAAAAATATGGATGGTAATGTGATAAACCAAATATGGGTGATTCTGTGATTAACCAAGGACAAGTGGTTATGTTATAACCTCTAATGCAATGGTTTTGAAAGTCACCCATATGACTATTCCATTTGTAAGAGAGATTTGTGTGGAAGTCAACAACATTGTTATTCGATTTATGTATAATAACATCTGATGTTACATTTATATGTTATATGTTTCTTTCTATGAATTTTATGGTAATCTATTTATTAACAAAGGGTAATTAATGATTTCATATTTAGTGATGTGTATTTACTACCTATTAAAGGTGAAAATTATTAAATTTTGATAAATTATTCATGGTTTACATGAATCCACAAGAAAAAAAATTTTAATTCACTATGTATCCCTTTGTGATATTTTTATTCTCATACTAATTTCTGAATATTTTTCAAACTATTTAAGTTATAAAATTGTCAATGATGTGATCAAGGAAAATTTATGATGTTTAATCATGAAACTAAACAATTTCTCTTTTTAAATGTCTTTTGTTTTATGAAAAAATAGAGAGTATATATAATTTCAGAATTTGAAATATTTGAGTTGTTAGTTGGGAGTTATACCTTAAACCATAAATAAAAAACTGAAATATTACAATGTATACACTTTTAATCACTATCCATTTTTTTCATAAAACAAAAACCTTTAAAAAGAAATATAGTTTCATGTCTTGTTTTTCCTTGATCCCATACTTGAATCTATCATTCATTAAATCTATTGAAAAAAATTTCAAAATAAGGGATGAGTGTAAAATGGAACAGTGAGGTATAGAGAAAGAAGGAATTCTATTAGTCTTTCATTAACATGTAAACCATGAATCCTTTATCATAATGTAATAATTTTCACATTTATTGAGTATAAAATACACATCAATGAAAATAAGATCATTGATTGCCCCTTTTGTAATAAACATTTCTCTATAAAACCCATTGAATTAATCATATAAAATATAATGTTTACATTAGATATAATCATACATAAATAGAATAACTACCCTACCGACTTCCACACATATCACTCTTATAAATTAAACAGACATATGACCAACTTCTGAAAAAATGAAATTAAGTTTATAATGAAACAAACCATATTTAGTTTTTCACGGAACCAGACATATTTTTTTATCATGTAACCACCTGTCAAATTTTTAGGTATCATTGCATAGTCATAACACATAAATGATTTCAATTACCAACACATTACTCATAAAATTTCATTTTTAATAACATGAAATAATATTGAGATATTGAAATAGAAAATACATTTTGAAAACAATATTCAATATAAACATACCCTTTAAATGGGATTAAATTATTTATCTTACATTTAAAAACATTAAGTATTGTAGAATAATCCAAATATCAAATAATGGTTATGGTAGTAGAAATGTTGTGGCCACTATATATCCTTAAAAACATTCCTGTCTCAATTTTTTAAAATGATTTATATAAAACGTTTCCTTTTTAAGACCTTCGAATGAAATTAAAATTCAATGGGGTGGATTTTAATCTCTAAAAAAGAAGGTGTTTTATAACTTCAAAATATGCCTCAATGAAAGGAGATTGATACGAAATCTCCTACCTCATGTCCGACTCACCTCATACATTATTTACATTAATTGAAAAGATTAAAGAATTATTTTACATTTCCATAATGATCATAAAATTATTAATATCATATTAATAACTTAAATATATATATATTTATTATACATGTAATGTATTGAATAAAAAATGACATCACTTTGTAGATGTTATAGTTCACACATACGTAGGAACAATGTTATCATTTTGATGTGCATGAAATGTAAGAATTTAAATGATATATTATTTTCCAATAATTATAAACATGTCATGAATATCAAATATTAACATTAATTCCATCATTATAACCATCCATGGGAGCAGAATATGGAAAAAATTATCAACCAGAGGATGTGATAGTTTAAATGTACAAATGGATGACTAATTCATCTCTTATTTGATGGAATTAGAGATGGATTTATTTTCGTATATTAACATAATTAAAAATGAATATATATATGATAATATTGTTATTATCTCATCATGGTTTGAGACTTTTTTAAGGAAGATAGAAAAGATACACTATAGAAATACTTCATTAAAAACGTTACCTTTCATTTGGATGATCACCACTCATAAAATTTTATAACATTTATGGTTGGTGTTATGCCAAAACTAAGGAATCTAGAATATGATCAGGTATTCTAGTAAGGGATTAGAAAATATATCGGCTGATCCAAATAGGTTTTATGTATGAATAAAATAGAAGAATATGATCCCTTTTTATAGGAGTGGGGAGGTGAACTCTTGGAAATATTAAAATTATTAAATTTACATAAATTTATTTTATATTAAAAAAGGTCCAAAAAATATTTATATAGTTTATATGATGCTTTTGGGTCAAATAACAACTATAAAATTATTTTATACATGTTTTGAAAATTTCTTAATCCTTATCTTTTTAACCTTAATCACTTTTAACATTTCCAATTTTGTCAAGAAAGTTACACTTTGAGATTTAAAATAATTACCATAGTGTTTCAAACGATAAATTAATGAGTAATAACTGATATTTTTACACTTACTTAATCATTTTGGATGAATAATTTATTTTGTTAAATTTTATATCATTTAATTTTATATTTTATATTTCAATATATGAATTATGTTAATTTTGACACTATTCTTCAAATAAATTTTATAAAAAATCACAAAAATAGTATTTTTCAAAAAAAAAACAACACGAACTCATCCATAACATTTCAATGTAATCCATAAATGTTTTGGATTGAATCAAATAGTTCAAATTATATTTGTTTTATAAAAATTATTAATATCATTTATTTGATTCTTCCATTAATAAAGAAATTACTACATCATCATTGTGTCGAAATTAAATATAATTACATAATTGAAAAATATTATAAATAAATTACAATGTAGTTGATAAAGATTTTACCACTCAAATTACAATTTATAATCTAATTTATCTTCTATATTACCCTGAGTTAAGAATTATTTACATATTAGAAATATTACTATGAAATTTTATACATATCATCAAATAAAACATAATATACCTATGTGGAATAAAATGGTTAAATGATTAACCTATGGTTGATTATGGTCGAAAATAACTAATACAATTAAATTATGTCATGTTTTAGGGTAATTTTTTTACATTATAATACTATTTTTACCCTTATTTACCTGATTTTCCCTTTAACTGTGGTAAATAAAATACAACTGTTGTTATTCACCAAAAAGTATTGTGATACTTTTAGATTAATATTTTGACATTGATTACAATGATGTATATCCAATTTTAAAAATTCAATTAACAGCGACGGTAAAATTATGTTTAATGACAATCTCACAAATGTGGCTAGAAGAGGGAAAATGTCTCTAGGCCTTCAACCCTAGTAAGGGTTCCACCTCACCCCTTTAAAGGTGGATTATAAAGAATAATAATAATATCTAAGGCCTTCGGGCCATTCCGACCATAGTTGTTTTAACTATTGATTGAAAAATGAATCTTATCAGAGAAAACACCAAATGATTTACCAAACTAAATTTTGATGTGCCACTTCCAAATAATAATTTTATTTTTTCTAATAGAACATATAAAAGAAAAATAGAAAATATTTAAAATATGATCGCCAAAAAAATGTGGTAAAATAGCCTTTTTTTAAATACTCATTTTATCTATAAATATTTATTATTTCTATTCAATGTCTAGAAAACCAATAATTTAAATTTTAAACTATTATATGAATTTATATTTCTTTAATATAATCCAATAAGAGTAATTTTATTATTTTATAAGCATAATTATTGATATTTAATTTTTTTCTCTTAAAAATATATCCTTTATATTAAATTGTGTTTTTTAATTTATAATTTATTTGATAACCAATGAATCATTATTTAAACATGTATGAACCATATTTTAAAATTTTTGTTAATATTGTTCCTTCCCTTAATTCTAGCTTCTATGTGATAACTACTATATTAAATTATAGTATTTAGTTGTTCATTCTAGATCTATGTGGAAAATGATGCATGCTATCGAACATGGTATTTCATTAAAAAAACTCAGGATGTTACACTATATTTTCAAACGACATGCATTATGAAATTCCATATATACTTATCAGTTTTCCTTTCCATTATTTCATGTGATTATTGTAGTGTATTTTATGTTATACCAGGTAGTGATTTGATTTTTCCATATATAAATTTTCATCTTTTCATACAGGACAGAAAAATATAACAAATATTTAATGTGACTACTTTAAGGTAACATTATTTTTATTCATAGGTTAAAACAGACAACTTAATCCTTCGGTTATAGAATGTTGATCCATAGAACACTAGTCACATGTGTTGGAACATGTTATGTTAATAAATAAGTGGACATCGTAATTCAATTAATATGGTGTATGGGCCCTTTTAAATTTGAAATGGTGAACCATTTAATTAATCCATGAAATGAAATATAAATATCTGGATGAATTAAAATTGTTATTGGCTTTAAAATGAAAATATATCTTCATATAAGAGATATTAGACCTTAAGTCTGACCCGACCTGAGTAGTGGCCTATAGGATATGTCTCCTCTAATATATCTATAGCCAATTATTATCACCCAAAAATTCCTCCTGAAGTAAGAAATGGGTTGTAACGTTCTTATAGGTGGGATTTTTACTGGTCCGTTCCTCTTAATTTTTACTATATTACTTTCCTATTTTTTGTAAACTATGTCTGAGGATTTCGTTGGAAAATTTTAGAGTTGTTACACCATGATTAACTCATGTTTTATTCCAAAAGGGTGGTCATGAGAAAAAGTCAAAGGTGGTGGTACCTAGGCAAGTAATAGTACCTCTTATAGTTCAATATGAGTCAGCTCTTTCTGATATTCCACCGGGATCTAATGCTATGTTCTGTGATCATTTTCATTGGTTCTTGCAATATTTTCAAGGTGATCCTCATCCTTCCTATACCATGTAAGAGATGAATATTTATATTCAATGGTGGCATCCCCCCACGTTATAGTGGATGGAGGGCCCCATGATGTTAGGTCATGGTTAAAAGACATGGTATCAATCTTCTACCATCTTGAGGAACCTCTAGAGTGAAGGTTCAATCTTTTTTCATACATGTTACATGATTGTTTGACGAACTAGGGGGCATCACATCTCAGGGTGAGTTTTATCAATGTATTATTTCAGATGACTTATATACATCCTTATATGATCACTTCCTCCCATATACTATAATGAAAGACCATTCAAGGTATTTCTTGTGTCTTTAGTAGGTCACTCAGACCGCGCTTGAGTATTCTAATCACATCACTGAGCTCCAGCATTTTGATCCATCTCTGACTGGTGACAAATTGATGACTATGTGATTTTTGAAGATTATCTAGGTCACGATGTACTATCACTGGTGAAAATCAATTGGTTGACTAATGTTTGAGATAAAGGGTAGCATGACCTAATTATTTAAAGGATCATAGAATATAGAAATGTGAGCCAACATAGTTTTGTTCTGAGGTAGGGTGATAGACATCTTGTGGTAGAAAGTTATCTTCCATGGTTTCATGTGGGGGATGGTTCTTCTATGTGAAAAATAATGGAATCTCGATAGTGTGCCCCCAGTGTAGTAGGCTAGGATATAGTAATCCTCAATCCAAAAGGAACCCGATTGAGTGTTGAGATTTCCACAAGATGGGACAACTTAATTACATTTTCTTATCATTTCCTCTAGAATCTATTGAGAGGGGATATATTCCAAACCATTATCAATTATAGGATCTATAAATACATTTTGTGCTTGTAGTTGGTCTTCTACCGGGAGATCATCCCAAGGTGGCAATAGCCCTGGATGAGGTATTCAATCCATAATGTTTAAATAAAAGTAGAGTGGACCTACCTAAGATAGTTAGGAAGAATCTCATGGTTGTTTCTTAGGCCAGATATATGTAGTAAAAATAGTTCTATAGGAGTATAGTCCATGGTTATAGATGGTTATTTGTACTATTCAATTGGATTATAAATTTTTATTTAGTTATTTATACAAGTTTCTCACACTACATTATATATTCTTTGATGGTGGAATTTAAATTCTTTGAAATCAAGTTATTCTATTTTTTAGGACCCTAGAACCACCATTATAAATGTTAAATGAGGTATTATTATACTTTCATGATTTTCCTCATGAATTATGCGAGTTCCATTTCTTATAAAGAATCTTAATTCATGAAATGACTAGCTTTGACGTCATTATCTGTATAGAATGGATTTCGGTTTATCATACCCATGTGGATTGCTACCTCAACCTAGTTATTTCACATACCCATAATAATACACGTATATCAATAATGTTCAATTGGATATCTAGAAAAGAGGGGCTAAACCCAAGTATGATAATTAAGTTGGGGTGAAAGCTCTGTTGGTAGTTTACTTATGAGTGACCAGGGAATGCTATTAGTAGAGTTCCATGCTTTTGTAGATTGTATCAGATATGTTTTTCCTAAAAATATCTCTAATATACATCTTTAGAGAAGTATTGTGGTCATTATAGAGATTGTTATAGCTATAAAATTTACTTCTATTCCTCCTTATATTATGGAAGATACATATCTCCATGGGAATAGCAATAAGCAATAAGATCTAGTGGAAAAGGGTTTTATATGACCCAAAATGTCCCCATGGGGTTCACTAGTCCTTTTCACCAAAATTGTAAATTTACAATTAGATTTTGTGGGGATTACCACCTACTAAATGGATTATGATAAAGAACCATTATCCACTTCCACCAATAGATGAACCCTTCGACCATCACTGACGAGAAATAGTTTTATACAAGATCGATTTGAGGCTTGTCTACCGTCATGTGCATGTTAGGAAATAAGTCATACCACATACAGTGTTTTGAAGAAGGTAACACTTGTATGAATATCCTATTATTCAATTATTATGGATGAATTCACCGATAATATTTATGTATTTCATGATTGTGGGTTTTCAACCATATGTTGATTCTCTTCTGGTGGTCTTCATATAATGTATCTTAGTGTATTCACACATTAGAAATTATCATTCCAATAATCATTAGATCATGCTGAGAACACTGATAGAGTACCACCTATATGAGAAGCACAATAAATATCACTTTTATATTAGCAAGATTCACTTCAATGGTCTTATAATTTCTAAATAAGGTATATCTATTGTCCCAGATAAGTTGAGAATTGTGGTTTCTTATGAGGATAACAATAATTTGTTTCTCATATGTATCTTCATGGGGTTATATAGGAATTTCATGAGTTTTATCTATGATATTTAGTGTTTAAAAGCCCATATTATGGGATTTAAAATGAATGTATTGATATTCATTTGGATTTATTCTTGAGAAAATGTTTTCAGGAGTAATAATGGTGAATGATGATAACGCTGATCTTGATTCTTAGAGATCCATGCAGAAATTATATATTTTTATTATGATACTTCAGTAATAATTATAGGGGTCATGTTGATTCTTGGTGATTAGGTTGTAGCATGTAGATCCTACAAGATAATGCATCACGAGAGGAATTACCCTATGCATGGCCTATATATATGATATGTGGTTTGTGATCTTAGATGTTGGAGGAACTACTTGTTTGGTGAGTGGTTCATTATTTGAATAGACCATAGGTGTCTTAAATACATATCCACACAATTAGAGTTAAATCTCAGGAACATATGGTGGGTGGAATATATTCAATCGATTGGCATTTATATTTCATACACATTTAGAGATAGAAAAGTTATAGGTGATTCCATGAGCTGGACACTCAGAAGAAAACTATCAAGGCGTCCATAAATGAGTGTAATGTGATGGATCCATTTTATGAGAGGGACCTAGAGGTTTTAGAATGGAAATGAAAACTAGTCATAGTATCTCTAGAAGTTAAATAATCCCTCCTAAAAAGGTCTGGATGAGGTAGCTCTCATATTCTGAGGGTATAATCTTTAGGGAGAGTGTCATATGTGATAAACCACTTCATGGTTGGGTAGTCGACAGAAATGATATCATCATCATTCATTTTCATGTATGGGAAAATACAGATATACAATAAGTGTTGATGATGAAGTCACATGCCTCCATTTTTCATGTTCATCATAAGATTACAAAGATGTAATGAGACATAAACCATCAGTATTGGTGGCCAGTTATGAAGAGGTAGATACCACAGTTCCTGAATCGGTGATCCCCCTGTCAATGGGTGATGGTAGAGCACTAGTGACCTGCTGAAATTATATCACATCTCTCTATTCCTGAGTGGGAATGGAATTATATCACCAAAAATTTTATAAGAGGATTTATGGGACCCCCTTAGAGAAGTTATGTAGTGTGGGTGATCATAGATAGGTCGACCAAGGATTAACACGCTCTTTTTAGGAATCATACTTTATTGATGAGCTAGGATGGCTATAAATATGGTAGATATAGCAATTTTATGGTGTTCTGTGTTCTATCATTTCATACTATGATTCCTAGTTAACATCACAATTCTAGAAAGGGTTGTAAAAGGAACGGGGGTCACTTGTCATCTTCAGTACCACATGTCATCCTCAGATCTACAGGCATTCCAATAAGATTATACTAGTGTTGAAGGATATGATAAACACTTGCATCCTTTATTTTAGAGGTTCATGGGAAAATAATAATACTCTATTTTAGTTTTCCGGAAACGAAATCATTTGAGGAAGAATTAAAATGGATATATATGAGGCCATTTATGGTATTTTGTGCCATTCATCATTGTTATTATTAGTGGTAGGAGAGGCATCTATTTAGGGTCCTCGTCTCGTTCAAGGGACGCCAAAGAATATCCAGCTAATTTAGAAGCACACAGATAAAGCTCTGCCCAAAAATAAGTCTTTAACGGGTAATCATCATAGTTATATAGAGTTCGTGATTGTATATCAAGACTTATTATATGTATCACAATGATTATTTTGTAGATGAATCCAAATATTGGGAGTGTTATACCCTCGATATGTCGGGACATGAAATATCATGGATAGAGATGGGAGTGTATCCTATTGGATACAGTTACCTCATATGTACTATTACATGAATGTTGTCGTACATGTATCATAGCTTTTATGGTATCACTATGACCTATATGATTCATTTGAAACAGAGGAATTGAGAATGAGACAGATCCATCCATCGTTGAGCATATGATATGTATCATTGATCAAAGCATTGAGCCTCACTGTGAAATTTATTTTCCTTAGGTATGGGTTTTATGGAACAATGAATGCATATTGGATGGTACATGAGGGAGGTAGGATAATTTTCATGTGTAGTATATGGTGAATTTACTAGATGAAATCATACTAGACACAAAGGGGATTAATGGGGAAGAGTTTTCTTAATGAGGGGATGTTTTAACTTCCTGGATTTTCTTAATTGTAAGGGAAATTCATTTTCAGTTGAAATTTCATTATTTTAACATAATAATGATACATGAGGTAGTAAATGAGGTAAATTATTTTGTATGCAGCTCCATTAGATTCCAAAACAATGAAAATTAAAAAGGTAGGATGGCTTGAATAGTTTTTAGATTACTTATCGTCCAACCAACTCTGTATCCATAAACACTGCTATTGTAGACAGTGGGGTTCTGGGGGACGCATTGTTTTCCTACAACAATTTTTCCCTAGGAGCTTCTTCATTCTGTGTTTCAATGGTTTGGGATAGAGGGTTTTTACATGGTTTGTGCATGTTTATCAAAACTGGGGGCCAAAATATCTGAGGCACCCCTTTAAACCACGTCATGAAGTGTGGTTGGTGCATTGTGGGGCCAATTGGGTGGATAATCCTTAGACCCTTTTTGAGTAAAATACCCAAAATTATTATATTTAGTGATTTTAATCAACCCCTTTTATTTTCCTCATCTATTCTAGTGGTTTTTCTCTTCTCACTCAGGAACAAGATCCCTCCCCCCCACTCTATTGATTTTTTCTATCTCCCTTAATTAGAATCTATTTATCTTTCTGTCAATAGCATTGGAAATCCATAATTAATCTCCATATTCTACTACAATATATTTTAATGATACTACTTCATCTTTTTAGATATTTTGGTCTTGAAAATTTAACAAAATCTTTATGGAATTTGGTGAATTTTCATTTTCTCCACTTCTAGCATGTTTCAGTATTCGATAATAAACTAGTAAAGTGATACTACATCATGGTATGGGTTATATATGTTTCATGATAATTTATTACATATTTAAATAACACTCCATTGAGTTTTTTGATGCACTCTTCAATTTAGGCATCAATTGTTTTAGAAAAATAATATAATTTATTCTTCATGTCATATGTGATCATACCTTATAGAAAAACCAAATGATGGTTTATTTCCATTAAAATAGCCCCCCAATTTGGATATTCCCAACCAAATTGCATAATTTCTCAAAACATGATTGGTTTTCCACATTGTTTTTGTGTGTGTGGATCCTTATTCGAATTCCCCAAATTTATAAATTGAACTATAATGAATAGTGAACCATGGGGCTAAGCCCCCACTTAGAAATTTCATACATTTTATGATTATTGGATGGCCCCACACATTATGCCCTGTGTGATTTCATAACATTTATTCTATGATCTATAATTTCAACATGTGCTTGTTTAATAGTCCCTTGTGGTTTTTCGTTATTCCCCATGTTTCATAGCCACATGTTATGCCTTCTTCCATGGGACTATTTATTTCTCACATTTTATGCATTGTGATTAATACATATTTTATTATATTGAATATGGTGTTATACGTAGGATAGATTGTTAGAATTTTATATTTTAATTCATTGTTGATTAAAAATGAATCTTTAAACTATGCCTTATGATATATACCATGGCTATAATACATCACCAATTACAAGCTAAAAGATAACATGGGTTCCAACTTAAGGAAATTATGGTTTGAATCACCATGGTTGGTTTAATATATATGACATGCCTGGAGTGATACAAGGTTTTCCCTTACGAAGGCTCTCTGGATGAACTATTTATACTAGTGAGTGACACCAATTATCTATGGGAGTAACCATGGGTGAAACCTTTTTCACGATTTCTACACTATGCCTCTATGATAATCGATCCCCTATGTGAGATACGTGGTTTGGAATTAGGTTTCACCATGTCATGAGTGATACAAGGGAATAATTTATTAGTTGACTTGGATAGACTTTATGGAATTTGTTTTATTGTATAATCTTATAGAGACCCTCTATATTCTTTATAGATATCTGTGGATAGGCTAAGGTATGGCATCCCACCTTTTTAAAACATAACTTTTTTTTACATCTTACATAAATGTGTTATTTAATATCTATTTTCCTGGAAATCAGGAACATAATACATGAAAACAACATAAAACATCTTTCTAATAAACATCTAAGGATTCATTATAGGTTCATACTAAGTACAATTACTGCATCTCATAACTGGGAGACATACATCAATAGAAAGGGTGAGCAGAAGGCCCAGTAAGAAAACAAGGGAATCTTTTTTACTTGTGAAATCAATAACAACGCGATTAAAACATAAAGTACTGAGTAGTGGACGTAGATTAATTTCATAATGAAAATAAAATGAATAGTAACATCAATATGTGGCTACAAAATTTAATTTAGACATTAATGAACATATCACCAAGGTTCATCCCCGAGGTGTCATAAAAATTATCAAGGTTATTCACCAAGGTATTGTGAAACTTGTCATATCTAGAGATTAAGTTCATTAACCTATGCATTAGAGAGCTATCTGGGATCACCCTTAATATATATTTATTTTCATGTGATCCACAAATATCATAATCAAACATTTCATAAATAACCCATAGAGAATAAAAGAAATGAGTTTCATTTCAAAATTAGGATGTTTTAATAGTTCTTAAAAACAAGATTGTTACATCATTTATAACCCATGGAATGGGAGTGAGGGTTATATGTATGTCAATTATAGAATCAAATAGATAAATATTATCTATTGATGAATACCCCTATAAATGAAAATATATTTGGGTATTCTCATAAATATTACAACAAAATATCTTGAAAAAAAGTGAGAGATTTGAGATGAAAGGTTTGCAGCATACCAGCTATATAAGACGGTTTTAGAAAAAAATTAATAAGATAGGGTACAAGGCTAACCCACTCATAAATAAATTATAATACATTATAATGATAGATTAACATATAGATAATAACATGTTACAGATATTTTAATGACATACCACATGAAAAAGAAACATGAGAGGAAAGATAAGATGCGATTTCTTTTACAAAAAATTTCGAGGGCCTAACGACGTCACATAAAAAATCAGAAATAAATTGATGAGAGTTGAAAGGGTCTCCATACCTTTTTAAATGAATTAGAAATTATTCGGTATATAGAAGAATAATCCCTTACATAATAAAATGAAACTATACGATATAACCTAAAAGAAGTCATGAATGAAAAGAAGAGGGTGAAAGGTTCTGTTACCTTGAAGAGTAACATAGAACGTTTGATGGTCGGTTCCATCGACGGATTGAGGGCACATTGGGAAGACTCCGTGGGAGGTTGAAAGACCAGAGTTGCGTTGAGGAGAATTTTGGAATGAATTGAATGAGGGAATGGCATGGTATTTATAGGAAAAGCAAAGGAATAAATTATTAATTTCTAAGGGACACCACATCGGTGGTATTTGAAAAACCATGGGCTTTCCCATGGTATTGGCCTCATGGGAAACCTCATATCATATATCACTATTCATAATTCGAACAGAAATCTTACATCACTATTACATCATTAATGATGTCATTAAACACCCGAAACTCCAAACTGTATTTTTACTATTCACCGAAAATACAACTGTTTCAGAAAAATACCAGAAATTCACTCTAACCTAATATCGATGTTCTGAATTCAAGAATGAACTCCATTTTATGAATATAATTTTAAAAATATTTATAATTTAACTTTTAATTAAAATCATTATTTATTCTAAAAATACAACTTTAAAATTATAACACATTTTTTAACACCTTAAGAAAGTAATAAAGGTCCCATCAAATTATCGTATAACCATAAGAAAATAAAGTAACAACTTATTATAAAATTTTTAAGAAAATAAATTTCCATTTTAAATTTTTATATTAATTATAAAAGATTAAATAAATTATTTATGACATAAAAAATTCCAAAACATAATCTTTGATCATTTTCACTTTTAAGGTGTCTAAAATGTATTTATACATTCATGGGAGAGGTTTTTATTTTTTTTCGATTTAAAAATCATTAATATTCATTACTATGCATACGGGTATGTTATTATTCATATTTTACTATTCACTAAAAATAAATTTGATCTTATTAGACTTTAAAATTTTTTACTGAACACAACTATAGAAGAACATTTTTGGAAAATCAAATCAAATTATTAATTATTTGAAGAATACAAAAAATATTTTAAATTACCCATCTTTTTATAAAAATTCATCAATAATATACATCCTATATTTATCCAGACATTTGAAATTCACAAACATTACGATAATAATAAATAACAATTTTATTTATATAAAAGGATTACACAAATTAGTTAAGGTTTTGTTACATGGACCCTTATAACACCATCATAGGACCTAAGTGTAAGGTGTGTTATGGTAGTAGAATCATGGGGTGTGTCGGACAACATTACCCGAGTGGTGATTTCTACCAGCTTGATCTTCTCCATTAGGCAATTCTGTTAAAACATCACACGTTCATGTTCGGCTTGCGCTGGGACTAGAGCAAAGCCCAGTGATGCTACCTCTTTCTCAAGCTCCGACAGATGGGATTCATATGACCCAAGTCTTCTTGATGATGCCATCAACTCTTCTTTTGGTATTAATTAACCAAGATCATTTTAATTTATAAACAATAACAGTAACGTTAAAAATTTAGTTTCTAAAAGTCCTATTGGCCAATGGCCATATAAAAATTGAAACCCAACAGTCTCATTTAATTATACTCACTTCATTAGTTAAAGTATATTGTTATGTTGAGTATAAAATAAAATAACACACAAATCTTGGAAATTAAGATTATTAAAAATTTTGGGTCGTTACATTCTTCCCCAATTAAGAAATTTTGCCCCCAAAATTTATACGTGTACCCTAAGAATAGAAAATGTGTGGGTAATTCTACCACATAGACTCTTCTGGTTCCCACGTGGCTTCCTCTCATTTATGGTTTCTCCACAACACCTTAACAAGGTGATTAGTCTTGTTGCGTAGAACCTTGTCTCTACAATCCAAGATCTCCACTGGCTTCTCCTCATAAGAGAGTTCATTTTCCAATTGTACCACCTATGGAATTAGTACATGTGAAGGGTCTGATATGTTATTTCTCAAGAGGGATACATTGATGAAATCATGAACTTGTTCTATATTTGGAGGAAGTGAAAGCCAATAGGACACTGCTCCAATGCGATCAAAGATTTTATAGTGGCCAATGTACTTAGAACTGAGCTTCCCATTCTTCCCAAACCTCATGACTCCCTTCCAAGGTGAAATAATAATAATGAATTTGTCACCAACATCAATTTCCAAGTCCCATCGATGGTTGTCAACAAAACCATTCTGAAGACTCTAAGTAGCCTTAATGTGTTGTTGAAAGGTAAAGACTTTTTATATCATCTCTAGTACAAGGTCAGGCCCAAGAAGCTTTCTCTCACCAGTTTCATCCCAAAAAGTATGAGTTCTACATTGCTTCAAATATAGAGCATCATAGGGTTCCATTTGAATCGTCGAGTGGAATTTGCTGTTGTAAGAGAACTCAAGTAAACGGATATGTTGATCCCATCCACATTTAAATTCCATTGAGCATGTTCTCAGGATATCATCGAGTGTTTGAATAGTATTTTTAGATTGGACATCAGTTTGGTGGTGATTGGCCATATTGATATACAATTCAGTTCTTAGATCATGTTGACGACATCGATAGATTTTTTATGTGATCCTAGGGTCACGATCAGATATGAAAAAAATTTGAACTCCATGCAGCATTACCACTTCCTTCACATAAATTATTGAAAGTTGATCAAGAGATTAATCTTCCTGAATGGAGATAAAATGGGAAGTCTTGGTGAGACAGTCCACAATAACCCATATCGCATTATTTCCTTTGAAAATTCTCAAGAGACCAGTGACGAAGTCCATAGTGATATTGTCCCACTTCGATGCTGGTATGGGTAGTTGTTGCAATACCCCATTAGGAAGTTTCCACTCTGCCTTCACTTGTTGATATACCAGGAACAGTGAAGTGTATTCAGCAAACTCCCTTTTTATAATATCCCACCAATAATTATCATGAAGGTCCCTATACATTTTTTTGCTTCTAGGATGTATAGAGAATGTATAGCTATGAGGTCCATCCATTAGCTCCTTCTCTATTTAGGATGTAGAAGGAACACATAGTCTTGCATGAAATTTCATTACACCTTCTTGATAAATATTTAGAATAGGAAACTTCCCATCCTCCACAGCCTCAAACTTCTTCTATAACAAAGGATCTTCTTTCTGATCATTCTTGATATTATCTAGTAATGATGGTTGAAAACCCATTTGGATAAAGGTTGATGATGTACATTCCCTTATAAATCTCATGTCTAGCTGTAGTAGGTAATTGATAAAGGATATCTTTGAATCCTCATCATAGAAATAACAACTAGATCTTTCATGCGTAATGCATCGTCGACATTATTTTTTCTTATGGGATGTTAATGAATTGATCAATCATAATTTTTGAGAAGATCTAATAATCTCCTCCTTCTCATGTTTTATTAATTCTGTGTGAAAATATACTTCAAACATTGATGGTTTATGTATATATCATATTTCTCCCCATAATGATAGTGACTTCATATATTCAGAGAAAAAATGACCGCAACCAGCTCCAGATCATGCGTATGATAGTTCTTATCATGAGTTTTGAACTGTCGAGATGCATAAGCAATAACCTTGTCATTTTTCATGAGGACAAACCCATGCTCTTTTATTGCTGAATCGCTAAAAATAATGAATCCTCCTTCACATGACGGAAGAGTTAACATGCGTGTAGTAATCAATATCTTCTTCAACACTTAGAAACATTCCTCACACTACTTTGTCCAAATTAAGTTGATCTCTTTTCAAGTTAAGTTGTTTAATTGATTAGAAAGTACTGATATTTTTTTTCACAAACCTCCTATAATATCCTACTAATCCATGGAAACTCCAAATATCAGTTATTGTTGTAGGTTGAGGCCACTCCTATAAAACTTTTCTTCTAGCAGGGTCAACTGTGATTCCTTCATTGTTAATAATTTTCCCCAAGAAAGTAACTTGTTGTAACTAGAATTCAAATTTATTGGACATTCCAAAAAGACTCTCCTTCTGTAGTGTTTCAAAATATCACCAAGATGATTCTCATTCTCCTCACGACTTATGGAATATATCTTAATATCATCAATAAAAACTACCACAATGTTATCAATTTAGTCATTAAATACTCTATTCATCAAATCCATAAAAATACCATGTGCATTACTCAGTCAGAAGGGCATAATAACGAGCTCATATTTCCTATATCTTGATCGGATGGAAATTTTTGGTATATCTTTTTTATTCACCATCAATTAATGATAACCAGATCGAAGATCAATCTTAGAGAACAATTTAGCCCCCCAAAGTTTGTCAAATATTTCATCAATTCTTGGTAGGGGGTATTTGTTTTTTTACTTTGATCCCATTCAATTCTCTATAATCAATTCATAACTGCATCAATCTATCCTTATTCTTCACAAAGAGAACAGGTTCTCCCCAAGGAGACACACTCATTAAGATGAAACCATTCTCCACGAGATCTTGGAGTTGTTTCTTTAACTCCTCCATCTCCACATTTTCTATCCTCTACATGGTATTTAATATTGGATTAGATCCAGGTATGAGTTCAATAGAGAAATATTCCTCTTTATGGGGGAGGTCCAGGAAACTCCTCAAGAAATATATTAATGTATTCCAGAATATGGGGACATTTTATATCCTCAAACTATCATTTACTTCTTCTCGTTCACCAATATACTCCATAAAGCGGGATATATGAGGTTCTTATAGACAATGATTAAGTTGAGATATCTCTACTTGAAAGACAATTATAGGTTCTCCATTCAAGACTACTAATATTTCTTTGCTTATGCATTTGATCATAGAATTATATTTTGAGAGACAATCAATCCATAGTATAATGTCTAATTCCAGCATGGGAATGACTACTATATTTTCAATAAGATTTTTCTCACTAAAATAAATACTGGAGTTTTTAAATACTAACGATGCTTAGATAATCCCACCAGAGGTCTTGACTAATAATTGTACTTTTATAAAATCAGGGGTTTATTATAAAATCATTGGAAACATGGAGGAAATTAAGTAATGTGTAGAACCAATGTCAAAAAATGTACTTACAATCTTTGAGAGAACAACAATAGTACCTGCTACCACATCATTCAGAGCTTCAACTTCAGCTATCCTGATAGAAAGAGAATGACCATTCTCCCTTGGCCTTTGTTGAGGCTGATGGTGGTTCCACTCTACTTCCCTCGAATTCGGACAGTGATTGGAAAAGTTCCCACGTTGTCCACACAGAATGAATTGGACATCATATAGGGAATGCACCATCTTCCCCTTGTCATTAGTGTTTGTAAGTTGAGGTTTCACCTCACTACGATGATTCCTCGCAATATGGCCTTCTCTTCCACACTTATAGCATTTCCTAAACCCAATAAGGCAGTTCCCTGTATGCTTCTTCCCACATTTATTACATGTGGGATGTTACACTTTCTTACCTCCTCTTCCTGGATCAATGGGCTTCCATAAATGGGTTCTATCGATCTCTTCTTGTCGTTTGATTTATGAGACCACTGAGTCTCACCAAAATCCAGCTCGACTTTCATCTCACTCCTAATGATCTCCTCATAGCTATCATAGTCTTGGATGGATAGATTCTTCTACAGATGAGGTATCGGTCCACTAATGAATCTATCAACCATACCACTTGGATCCATTAAAAATATAGAAGTGTAACATGAAATCCCAGTGAAGTTCATCACTTAGCATCCCACAGATTCATTCTTCTTTTACTTCATCTTGAGAAACATTTTCTTCATTATTTCTCTCATCAATCTAGGTAAGTACTTGATGAATAATATCCCTATGAAATCTTCCCACTCCATAGAATCAACGTAAACTCATGGCCTTGTGTTTTTAATCAGTTCCCACCACTAATTAGCTTCTCCCTCCGAGTGATAGACAGTGAGGGTAACATTCACTTGCTCAGAACATCGGAGCATAGAAAATATCTTTTGGATATAGCTGATACACTATTCAACAATCAATGGGTCGGTAGATACACTAAAGGTTAGTGGTCATTTCCGCATAAAGGATTCAACCGAAAGTTGTTCCCTTCATGGTGATATCATTATCTCAGCTTGATTCACGTTATTTCCCATAACTTGAGTGAGTTGGTTCATCATTCTCCTGAAAGATTCCATTTCGGCTTCAACCGAAGGGCCATCAGTGCATGGTTCATTGCGGTCACCATTTTCATGGTTCCTCCTATTTCCATCCATTTTATAAAATCATAAAACCTTAGGGAGAAACATATTTCATTTACGAATATTTTAACAATAAATTCTTTTATATCGTAAAACTTATTTAAAGAATTACATTTCTCTATAAATCCATCATAATGATTTATAAAAGGCATATGAATAAACAAAAAGACCCCCCAAGACTGTCGTAACCAAAAGAGAATCAAGGCCCGTTGTCATGTACCATGATTCCCCGAGTCAAACCTGAAACTCCTTGTTAGAGTTTTCACTACTAGGTACCTATGTGCTAGAGCCACCTAAACCTGCTTGTATCCAGATAGAGATATATTTTCTTGATAAACCACTTACTCAATACTCACCAAAATACCTAAAAATTTTCTCTTATTTAAAATTTTTTATAGGGTTATTCCTGAAGTTTTCATAGATTAATTTCCATAAATAACTAAACTATCCTTTGAAACCAACTATGGCATCCATCCTTTTTATTACAGAACATTTCATTACATTTTACATACAGAGGATCATTAAAGTCTAGTGTCTTGGAAATCAGGAACATAATACAAGAAAACAAAATAAACAATCCTTATAATAGACATGCAAGTATTCATCATAGGTTAATCCTATGTTCAATTACTACATCTCATAACATGGAGATATTCATTAAAGGAAAGGGTGAGCAGAAGGCCCAACAAGGAAAAAAGGGAATCTATTTACTTGTGAAATCAATAAGAACTAAATTAAAACATAAATACATTATAAATGGAAGTAGATCTATTTCATAATGAAAAGAACATAAACCATAACAATAATATGTGGATAAAACATTTAATTTAGACATTCATGAACACATCACCAAGGTTCATCCCCAAGGTGTCATAAATATTACCATGGGTTTTCACCAAGGTATCGTGAAACTTGTAATCTCTAGATATTAAATTCATTACCCATTGAATTTGAGCGCTATCGGGGAGCACCCTTAATATGTATTTATTTTAATGTGGTCCATATATATCATAAAAAAACATTTCAAAAATAACCCATAGAGAATAAAATAAATGGGTTTCATTTGAAAATCGTGAAGTTTTAGATGTTCTTAAAAACGTAATCGTTACGTTATATAGAACACACGGATAGGGAGAGAGGGTTATATGTATGTAAATTCTAAAATCAAATAGATAAATATTATGTGTTGATGAAAATACCTAGAAGTTAAAATAGATTTATGTGTTCTCAAAAATAATAAAAGAGAATATTTTGAGTAAAAGAGAGATATTTGAGATGAAAATTATGCAGCATAATGGCTATATAAAATGGTTTTAGAAATAATTAAAAAGAGAGGGTACAAGGGAAACCAACTCATAAATAACGTATAATATAGTATAAATATAGAATAAAATGGATATAAGAACATGGTATATGTTTCGCGTGGAATCCGGGGATGACCTCCTGGACGAGAGATTCAAACGTTCTGATCGGTTTCTAACGGGGTTTTTCGTAGAACCGGAAACATCCAATGATTCCACATCCGTTTGGACCTACTTTCCAAAGGCAGGCGCTCATTAGCTTGTGGGCTAATGAGGCTTAGGAATTTGCATTGGTCGAGAGGATGGGAGGTCGGACTCATCACACCTTTTTGAGGGGAATTATTGTCTACTCCGGGACTCTCTTTATAGATTTAAGTTAAGTTCGTGAATCCTTATTACATTACCAAGTATAAAATGAGCTTTCCTTTAGTTTTAACAATCAATGATTAAATAAGAAATTTAGAGAATCTTTTATATGTATTCGAGGTTCTTCATCAATATAGAATCATCTATATTTGTTTAGAGATTCTTGGTCAATGGTATCCTTCAAAACATTTATATAAAAGTCTCTTGGTCATTTTGATGACCAGGCTGGTTTTAAAGCCACTCAGTGGGGCACTTGAAGTTTATCGTCATTCAGAAGGACAGAGATTATTTCAATGTTGGGATCGAACCCATAAATGGGCTACCTACGTATCCTTTGTTTTGAAAAAGGAATCATAACCCACGTAGTTCGAGGAATGGGATATGATGTTTTATGATTGATGGCTCAAAGATGAATGTCATAATTACTTTTACACTCTAAGCTCACGTGAGTCATGCTCGGTGTGAGAAACAAGAGGTATTGGTAAAATTTAGACAATTGTGCCATAAAAGAGGCAATCATAAGAATTTGTTTTGGGGCTTATGTATAGATGACTGCCCAGATAGGCGAAGGTTTAGGATTTACTTTTAGGGAGAAAATCCATGAACAGGGTCCACAAAGTTATATGTGCTTCATGGAGATTTGAATACTCTAATCTTGGGGCTTACTCCTAAGGAATATGCCCAAGTTAGGAGGGGACTTATGATTGGGTTTTATTCCTGAAAAGGAAACCCAAATCAAAGGAAATTTATGACTGGTTAAGAGAAATTTTAAGAGACTTGGGGCTTACTCTTAAGAAGGATGCCCAAGATTTATGACTAGGAATTATTCCTGAGAAGGAAGCCTAGGTTAGGGGACTTGGGGCTTACTCCTGAAAAGGAAGCCCAAGGTTATGACTGAGTCTTTATTCCTGAAAAGGAGACCCAGGTTAGGGATTAAGGTTTGGGGCTTACTCCTGATGAGGATGCCCAAGATTTATGACTAGGACTTATTCCTGAGAAGGAAGCCTAGGTTAGGGGACTTGGGGCTTACTCCTGAAAAGGAAGCCCAAGGTTATGACTGAGTCTTTATTCCTGAAAAGGAGACCCAGGTTAGGGATTAAGGTTTGGGGCTTACTCCTGAGGAGGATGCCCAAGATTTATGACTAGGACTTATTCCTGAGAAGGAAGCCTAGGCTAGGGGACTTGGGGCTTACTCCTGAAAAGGAAGCCCAAGGTTATGACTGAGTCTTATTCCTGAAAAGGAGACCCAGGTTAGGATTCTCTCATCTTAAAGGATGAGGTTGAAATGAATGAACACTCAATCTTTGGTGACATAAAGATGTTTAAATCACTGGGTGTTGAGAGGTATTTCACAGAATTTCTTTCAGATAAGGATGTCAAATCAAGAAATCATGCCATAAATGGCTTTTGAAGAGTATCTTGAAGACTGAATCTTGAATAGGAAGGGTGAAATGGCTTAAGAGGGGTAAAAATGGGCAAGATGGGCACCCAAAAAGCTAGGGGCGCGCAAGTCTAGAAGGTCGCGCAAGTCCTGCATCGGCGCGCAAGTGTTGGTCGCGCAAGTATACTTGCGCGACTTGAGGGATACTTGCGCGATTTTCAACCAGAGTTGAAATACATGAGCGACTCTTTATTAAACCCTTTATAATCCTCTTGAAGTTCTTCCAGAGAAGGGACGTGCAAGTTATATTGAAGGAATTAAGTTGGCACGCAAGTGTTTGATAAGTTTCAACACTTGGGCCTTCCTTCTTCTCTTTAGATCTTCCGTTCTAGGTAAGAGATTACCTTAGAAGTGTTCCGGAAGCTTTGAGAAGAGACCTGGGCGTCGGGAGCTTTGATCCAAGTTTCTGGAAAGAGATCCTCTCTAATGGGGGGACCACAGGGTCTATTTATAGGCAAAAGAAGACCCCGGGCGGTTACTGGGCGGTTACCAGATCTGTCGCGCAAGTCCCTTGCACGACCATGAGGGGTCGCGCAAGTGTTGAGGCGGCGCGCAAGTGTACTTGCGCGACCAAGAGGAAACTTGTGCGACCTATGGGCAATATTTTCCTTTTTCATCCCTTTGTCGATTTTTGATGTTTCTTCAAAGGATGAATCACTTTGAGATCATATATTCCCCTTTTCCGATCTTTAGATTCTGTGACGAAAGGAGCGTCAACAAAAGTCCCCCCTCAGAGTTGGATCCGGAAAGAAATGAGGATTTGACTCTGAGGAAATCGAATCCCTCCAAAGGAAAAGGGAGTGTGCGCAAGTCTTTCAAGGCGCAGAGGGCAGCGAGCAAGTGTGCTGGAACTTGACTCTTATTCAGAGTTCCTTTGCCTTTTGTGGGCAGTTTAAAGTCATGCATGCCGGACATAAAGGGGCTAATGTTTAAGGTCGAAATAGCTTAGACCCAAAATGGATTAAAATGGATTCAATTCCTTGACAATTTATCTGAAAACATATTTACCATACTCAAGTATGAGGGAAAAAATGTAAACTATGGCTTAAGAATATTTGAATCTGAGGAATGATATGAAAAAAGAGCTAAAAGGCATTAGAAGAAGTAGTTTCCATGAATGAAGTTACTATTATTTAAAAAAACCCGTTAGGGGGTTGAAATATGCAGGGCCACCTATGGGCATTGGCTGCATAGTCAAATAAAATAGCATCTTTTGGCTGACAAGTCTGTTATGTGGACTGTTTATGCAAGGCCACCTATGGGCACGTGCTGCATAGTCAGGCAAAAGAACTCCCAGAAATTTACTTTCCTAGTGCTAAAAGCCAGTGAAATTTTATGGAGATTCAAATTTTCTAAAGCATAGAGTTTGTTGTATGGAAAGAGGTACTTGAATATGGAGAAGATATTTCCAAACAAGAATATCGAAGAACTGGATGAATATCACTCCTACGAAGGTCTGACCCAAACGTAGGGAAGAAGAATAAACCATAGACTTGAATACTTTCAGATCATGAAAAAGGATATCGGACAAATATGTTAAGGATGGCTATTTTTGTGGATCCCTACATACTGTCGTTTAAGACAAATAAGAACAAAAGAGGCATTCTTCCCAAGAATGAAGTTACTATTATTTAACAAACCCGTTAGGGGGTTGAAAACATGCAGGGCCACCTATGGGCATTGGCTGCATGGTCAAATAAATAGCATCTCTTGGCTGACAAGTCTGTTATGTGGACTGTTTATGCAAGGCCACCTATGGGCACGTGCTGCATAGTCAGGCAAAAGAATTCTCAGAAGTTTGACATTTTTGTGACTATAAGTCATGAAAAGGGTTATGAAGATCTGAAAATATTTAAGGTTAGGATTATAATACATAAAGATGGGTATTGTCCAATGTATATAGAGATACATAGGTCAATGATAACCATAATCATGTTGTGGCTGGGTCCTGAATTGAAACTTGGACTTCACTATGTATCTCATAAGAATGAGAATCAAGCCATACGTAGTTCATGAAATGCAGTTTAACATCGTGCAGGACGAAAGTATGAGTGATCTTAGTTTAGGGTCATAGAATTCGGACCATAATAATGAATACACAGTGTGTGTTTTCATGAAGACTTTTCAGCCAAGGGACTGAAAGTGAAATTTGGGGTTAGGCCCAAAAGACTTGGGACTGGATTCGAGGGACACTCGAATGTTCCTACGTATCCCATAAGGATGGGAATCAAGTCCACGTAGTTCTATAAATACCCTTTGTACAAATTTGGTTCGTACATGTGAAGGGTGAAAGGGGACTTTAGTGCAATGATGGTTTAACCTAAGATAAAAAATTTAGGCATTACCATGTATGTACGTAGTCTTTTTGAAATGAAACATGATTGAAAAATCAATGTCAATAATAGTTCTCTCTCAAGTGAGGAGATCAAAGAATATTGTAGTTTATTGTCGTACCGGACAAAAGTGTTGTATAGTTTAACGTCGTATAACAAGGACAAAAGTTAATCAATGTAAAGATATTGATTCCAAGGGCGGTTTCACAAATCATCATCATATGAGATAGTGGTGAAACGATGTGAAGAGATTGTTCTTTGGGACAATGATCTAATAAAAAATGTTGTTGGGACTTACACATGGTTAGTGGCCCAAAGGGAGTGTTATGGTTGATGTTTACTCTAAGCTCACGTGAGTCATACTCGGTGTGAGAAACAAGAGGTAATAAAAACCTTAACGATGCACAGTTTAATGTCATGTAGGACATATCAAGGACTTTCTGTACAGTTTAGCGTCATGTAGTTAGGACGATGGGGAAAATACAGTTTAACGTCATATTGGACGAAAGGGGGATTGTGCAGTTTTAATGTCATGCTAGACTTTTGATGATTATATAGTTTAACGTCTTTCCGGACGTGAGGGACTTTTATACAGTTTAGCGTCATGTAGTTAGGACGTCACAGTTTAACGTCTTGCTGGACATAAGGGATTTGCAAATAGTTTATGGTCATATACATGGACCAGGGATGATGCAGTTTAAGGTCATGCTGGACGGTTTAGAGAACTTTTTCACAGTTTAATGTCGTGTGGGACGAAGTTGCAGTTTAAAGTCATACTGGACCATTGCTGTATAGTTTAACGTCATATAGCAAGGACGAACTGGTGCTGTACAGTTTAAAGTCATGTAACTAGGACTAAGGTGAACCAATATGAGGATATTAGTTCTAGGGACTTTTTACAGTTTAACGTCATGATGGACGAATTAGTAACCAATGTGACAGTTTAACGTCATGTTGGACGATAAGGGAACTGACACAGTTTAACGTCATGCTGGACGATGAAAGTGCCACACAGTTTAATGTCATGTTGCTAGGACACAATATAGTTTAATGTCATCTCGGACAAAATACAGTTTAGTGTCATGTAGGATAATAAGGGACTTAACACAGTTTAACGTCATGCTGGACGATAGAAGTGTCACACAGTTTAATGTCATGTTGCTAGGACACAATATAGTTTAATGTCATCTCAGACAAAATATAGTTTAATGTCATCTCGGACAAAATATAGTTTAATGTCATCTCGGACATAATATAGTTTAATGTCATCTCGGACATAATATAGGAACTTCTATACAGTTTATTGTCATGTAGGACAAAATCAGGAACTATGCAGTTTAAAGTCTTGCAGTTAGGACTATTGGTGCTGCACAGTTTAGTGTCATGTTGCAGGGACATAAGTGCGAATAGTTTAAGGTCATATGCATGGACCGTAGTGCGAATAGTTTAAGGTCATATGCATGGACCGAAGTGCGAATAGTTTAAGGTCATATGCATGGACCGTACAGTTTATCGTCATGCTGGACGTATTATAGTTTAATGTCATCTCGGACAAAAGTGTAACACAGTTTAATGTCATGTTGGACGAAGTTGTAGTTTAAGGTCATACTGGACCATGGTGTAGTTTAAGGTCATACCGGACCTTTTTCTGTATGAACCAAATGTAAGAGTCTTGGTTCTGGGAACAATATTTTGTGTTTATATAAAATACTTCTTCAGAAATCTGGCATTAGTTGGAGTCGTGATGTCTTCTCCATCCATTGAGATTAAACAGAACCAAAGATTAACTCTTCGTCTGATAAAGACTCTGCCTGATTAGCCAGTTTAGGCTGTGCCGTTTGATGGGGCGGTGCCCGTTGCTTTGAAGTAGATGGCATGAAATCTGCCAGAGTCAAAGACAATTTAGGCTTTGATACATACTCATCTTCTTCTGATTCATCTTTCTTCTTTGAATTGCTCTGCCCTTTTGAGGATTTGTCTTTTGATGGAGGCTTTACTGCAGCTTTTGTAGGAGACACAATTGGCTTCTTCAATTGTGTTCGCAAAATGGAATGAGTCCGATTGATTGTCTTTCTGACCATCCAATCATCATATTTTTTCGCAGTTTTGCTTTTGACTTCCTTCCACTCGCCTCCTTCCTCTGGATCTGTAGCGGTAATACACGCTACATGAGCTGAAGAACCCTTCAATTTGACTTGTCCCAAGTCGACCATCTTTTGTAGGAGGTCTTTAAAGACAAAACACTCCTGGATGGGATGTCCCAACATTTGATTAAAGGGACAATAATTGGGACGGTCTTCATCTCCTTCCTTGTTTGGTCTCTTCGGCACTGGTAATTGAACCAAATTATTTTCCAGAGCTGAAATGAAGTAACCAGGAACTTGCTCACTTCGGAAAGAGTATGTTTTACTCTTCATATCCTCAAATTGTTTTCGTCGTTGATCTTTTTGATCATTTGGACGAAACAACCTTTGTTGTTGGCGTTCAGGAGGTGGAGCCCTTCGAGAAGATGAAGGTTTTGAAGTAGAAATAGGTACAGGTGCCTGTTTAAGCATAACTGTAGCAGTTTCTGCTTTACCCATTCTTCTTCCTGGAGCTGATGGAATTACACGAGATTTAGCCTTAGCCTGTATAAGGGAATCTTCAATCTATTGAGCGATTGAAGTAAGGTCTCGAAACCCTCCTGTGTATTTCACAGGGATCAATGGCGTGCGTAATTCGTCACGCAAATTTTCCACACAGATTGGCAACAATTCCTCCTGAGGGAGTGATAAACTCAAGGAATACGTTAATCCCTTCCAACGAGCAATGAAATCAGAGACTCTTTCATTCTCCCTTTGCTTGCAGTTTGTAAGATCGAAAACTGTCGTTTTTGGCAAAGTTGAGCTGAACTGAAGAAGGAATTTTTGACGAAGATCCTCCCATCCGATGACTGACCGGGATTTCAAGCTTGTATACCAGACAAAAGCTGGTCCTTGCAAGGTTCGCACGAAGCATCTGAGTTTCACTGCTTCTTGTTGCTCTAGAGTTCCCATCATAGGATCACAACAAGACACGTAATGCGTCAAATGTTGTTCAGGGTCACCTGATCCATTAAAAGTAGGGAAAATAGGGTTTCCAAAACTGGATGGAGGAGAAATTGAATCTACCCATTCAGGGTAAACTTTCTTTTCAGGTTGAACTTGCGCCCGTTTCCCTTCCATAGTTTCTAACCGAGCTGTTAATGACTCAATAGTAGTTATTAACTTTTGAGAAACGTCAGGTTGAACTTGGTTTTGGGTAGGTGCAATGGATGGAGCTTGGACAGCCGTGGAGGTTGGTGCTACAACTAATGGTAGTGCTGCCAACCGTTGTTGCGTTTGACCCGTAGGATTAGACCTCTGTGGGTGTACTGATAAAGGAGGATATTCCTGATCCATCTCAGTAGTTACAACAAATTCCTTCGGCTGTCGGACTTCAACATTCTTAAGAAGAAGACTACTCTGAAATAGTTCTGCATTCAACCTTCTTAATTCTTTCATTTCTTCCTCCTGTTGTGCAAACCTTTGCTCTAATGAGAGCGATTGACCTCCTTCAGAGGAAGGGTGATAAGTAACCTGATTCTTTCCTTTCCCCTTATTGGATCCTTTTCGGAGAGGGGGAAGTGGGTTACTTGAAGGAATACCCAGATTTTGGGTAAGCCTTTGATTACATGTGCGCACACCTTCTTCATTTAGGTCTGTGTGCGGAACTTCTTGAGCAGGAACCTCTTCATCTGATCCCTCTGATTGAGCCTCATCTGGTGAATCAGCAGCAACGGCAGTGATGACATTAATGGATGCATATTTCATGGAATCCTTTCTATCAACATTTCTGTGATATTGTCTTCTTCCATGTTCATGATGAAACATGGAATTCCGTTGACTTGACCCCTCAGGAATTTCTTTGTGAACCGTCACTTGGAGAGAATCTCCTGATAGCTTGGCTCTTCGTTCCTCTTGAGGATTCTTCCCAAATCGAGAGAATACTGACTTTCTCTGAGGGATGGATTGAAGATTTGAAAAAGTCCCCAGTCCGGTGGACTGGGGGTGTTCCTGTTGCTTCTGCTCAGCTCCTCGAATCCCATTCGTTGATTCTGAGGGTTGGGTTAGAGAAGTCCCCAGTCTGGCAAGCTGGGGTGTCTCTTGACATGCTATGTCTGAGATCTTTTTAAAATCTCTTTTGATCTTGCGAATCTTAGTTCGGAAATTAGCTGGATGCATTAACCTGTATCCACTTTTATCACCTGGTTCAACAGACCGTTGGATGATTTCCGAAACTTCTGTAATTTGATGACGTGTTTTCTCCAGACGAGAGGCTTGTGCAATATTCTCGCCTGCTTGATGTAGGAGCAATTCAACAACCTGTTCTCTATATACTTGACTTTGAGAGGAACTAGTTGAAGCTTGATCTCGAGAAAGATTTTGATTATGAACAAAGCCCATTGACTGTGGCCGGCCATGGGCAATAACATTGCATGAGACCATTTTCGGCGGGCTTTGCTGACCGGAAAGCACTGTGAAATGTAGTGCTCCGTGAATACCCCATCCTCTAATATGAACATTAGATGGAGCATTGGAAATTAACTGACACAATCTTCTTAGTGCGCCAAGGCATGAACGTTGAAGGGTTCTCTGTTGCTTTTCAGCCTTCGGATACCGAGAGACTGATAGAGATGCCAAATCAATCTGGCGTTGTAACCCTTCTATTATCTTAAGATGATTTTCATATTCATCGTAAGATAATACCTTCTTCTTTAATTGACAAAGAGTTTTCCATATGTTAAGACGAATATCATGGATTCCATCATCCGTCAACATCTTTGGAATGTCATACTGTGAATCAGCGAAAGGCCAAAACATGACTGGTACTTCACCTTTTGCAAGTTTTTTCCTCATGTTCAGCATTTCCTCTTTATCATTAAATGAAGATTCTTCTACCTGTTTGGACCAGAGTTGGTGTTTCCTTGTTGCTTCATCGGATTCAACAAGATTGGTAGAGGAATCACTATTCATGCTGGAAGATGAATGACCCAGGGAAGGTTCGGAGAATAACCTGAACCCCAAGCTATCTTCTCATGGAGAAAGAGTTTCACCTGCCGATAGTAAAACTTCAGACATGACTGATTTTACGTTTGCAAGTGCCTCGAGATAGGAGGGCTTTCTCGTCACTACATTGCCTTCTGAAGAATTTTCGAGACAATGTGTATCACTACTGCGGAGAGGAATTTCGCAGCGAAGTTCATCACCATGAGGAGGACCTTCATGATGGGTTACAGCAAAAGATGAGATCTCTTGCTCCTTGGTCTTCTGACCACACAGAGGGTTCCTGTGGTTCTCATCTGAAGAAGAAACTTCAAGATCGACCGAATTTTCATGAAGCAAGTCTTCATGAGGAAGTGTCTGTTGAAGACCTTCAGGATTAATGTTCCTGTTATTGGGAACTGAGGGAGTAGAATCTTGAATTCCGGCAGATAAATGTCTGAGGGCTTCAAGAACTCCAGCATTGAGCAAGGCCTTGTTGCAGATTGGCCTTTGATCTCCTGACTGTGCTGGGCGGATCTTTTTCTTAGATGCCTTCTTACTCGCTTTAGAAATCACTTGATGACGAAAGTGATTGCTCTGAGCAGGTGTATGTGCCTGATCAGGAAAGATGGTCAGGTTAGGATGACGATCATCGCTCAAATCAGGTGTATGTGCCTGACTTGGTTTCCATATGATATGGGGGAGTAGGCCCCACAACCCTCTTGGACTGGAACAGATGTGTGTGTCTGTTCCGGAGTGAATTGTTGATGTGTCACTCCACTGCTAGGGAAAGATTTATGTGTCTGTCCCTGAGATGATGCTGAAGTTGTTATGATATCCTGGCAAGCATCCAGAATATGAGCAGGAATTTGCTTCTGCTCTTTCACCATTGACAAAATATGTTTGGTGACTTCAGCCGCCGGAACGGGGATATACGTCCATTCCGGGCTTGGAGTAGGTGTATGTGCCTGCTCCTGTCCTCCTTTTCCTGTCAGTGAATCCTGACAGTACTCAAGTGTGGAGGCAGAGAGTTTAGTCTGCCTCCTGTTTGTCGTCGGGGCTTTCCGACTGACTTCTCCGTGCGCTACCAAACGAGACTGTTGGTAGGCTTGATTAGTATTAGCAGGTGTATGTGCCTGCTGATTACACTTCGTCAAATGCGGTTGATGAGATCCACCATATGTAGTCAGACGAGCCTGCTGACTAACTGCTGATGTATAAGCAGGTGTATGTTCCTGCCTATGGTACTCCGCCGGAATTGCCTGGCGGGATCGGCTTGATGCTGCCAGACGAGTCTGCTGGACAGCGGGATTAAAACGGGCAGGTGTGTGTGCCTGCTCGTTATTTGCCACCAAGTTAGGTTGGTGGACTTCTCCGGAGATGGCAGGGATGACAACCTGCCTATTGTTAACCAGATTCCGTCTCTGGTGATTCATCTTGCCTGCTCGGGTTCGAGGAACCTGAGCTGAATGCCTGGAGACGGTACCCTCATCATGTTGAGGGCGCACTACCGCACGAGTCTGGCGGCGATTGTTGATGGGAGCCCTTGAGAAGGACTCCTGTCTTTTTGAATTAAGGTCCTGCGGGACCTGCTCATTCACTTCCTCGGAATAAGGGAGTGAATGGAAATTGCGTTCCGGGGATAACGACCCGAAACGGTTGGAGACGGTAGTCAGCACCGTCTGCTTCTTGATTGCTGGTCGCCGTTGTCCGGACGACCAGGTAGAATTGTTAACATGGAGGGCTTGACGAGCGGCCTCCAGAGTTGGGATAGTACCGTTGCGACGGTACTCCTTAACCAGTGCATTTGAAACACAGCGTTGAAGACGCTGAGTTGGTGATGTCATCCTCAGAGCGGATGATGTTCCAGCAGGAGTAGCAGCATTGGTTTTCACAGCAGCAGACCTCACAGTAGAGGTATTCCCAGTAGCAGTATTCACAGGGGTGAACTTAAGGAAAGCCATTTTTGTAGAAGATCTTGAAAAAAAAAGAGTGCCTGTTCCATGTAACAGACATAATCAAGATGAATCCGGCTACTGCATCTTTTGGATGATCATATGTCAATGATTGCCTTGTTGGCCCAAGGGGCCTAACAGATAAGAAGAACATCACTTTAACTTGGTTAAGGATTCACGTCGGGTTCACCATTTTTGTTTCGCGCGGAATCCGGGGATGACCTCCTGGACGGGAGATTCAAACGTTCCGATCGGTTTCTAACGGGTTTGTTCGTAGAACCGGAAACATCCAATGATTCCACATCCGTTTGGACCTACTTTCCAAAGGCAGGCGCTCATTAGCTTGTGGGCTAATGAGGCTTAGGAATTTGCATTGGTCGAGAGGATGGGAGGTCGGACTCATCACACCTTTTTGAGGGGAATTATTGTCTACTCCGGGACTCTCTTTATAGATTTAAGTTAAGTTCGTGAATCCTTATTACATTACCAAGTATAAAATGAGCTTTCCTTTAGTTTTAACAATCAATGATTAAATAAGAAATTTAGAGAATCTTTTATATGTATTCGTGGTTCTTCATCAATATAGAATCATCTATATTTGTTTAGAGATTCTTGGTCAATGGTATCCTTCAAAACATTTATATAAAAGTCTCTTGGTCATTTTGATGACCAGGCTGGTTTTAAAGCCACTCAGTGGGGCACTTGAAGTTTATCGTCATTCAGAAGGACAGAGATTATTTCAATGTTGGGATCGAACCCATAAATGGGCTACCTACGTATCCTTTGTTTTGAAAAAGGAATCAGAACCCACGTAGTTCGAGGAATGGGATATGATGTTTTATGATTGATGGCTCAAAGATGAATGTCATAATTACTTTTACACTCTAAGCTCACGTGAGTCATGCTCGGTGTGAGAAACAAGAGGTATTTGTAAAATTTAGACAATTGTGCCATAAAAGAGGCAATCATAAGAATTTTTTTTGGGGCTTATGTATAGATGACTGCCCAGATAGACGAAGGTTTAGGATTTACTTTTAGGGAGAAAATCCAAGAACAGGGTCCACAAAGTTATATGTGCTTCATGGAGATTTGAATACTCTAATCTTGGGGCTTACTCCTAAGGAAGATGCCCAAGTTAGGAGGGGACTTATGATTGGGTTTTATTCCTGAAAAGGAAACCCAAATCAAAGGAAATTTATGACTGGTTAAGAGAAATTTTAAGAGACTTGGGGCTTACTCTTAAGAAGGATGCCCATGATTTATGACTAGGAATTATTCCTGAGAAGGAAGCCTAGGTTAGGGGACTTGGGGCTTACTCCTGAAAAAGAAGCCCAAGGTTATGACTGAGTCTTTATTCCTGAAAAGGAGACCCAGGTTAGGGATTAAGGTTTGGGGCTTACTCCTGAGGAGGATGCCCAAGATTTATGACTAGGACTTATTCCTGAGAAGGAAGCCTAGGTTAGGGGACTTGGGGCTTACTCCTGAAAAGGAAGCCCAAGGTTATGACTGAGTCTTTATTCCTGAAAAGGAGACCCAGGTTAGGGATTAAGGTTTGGGGCTTACTCCTGAGGAGTATGCCCAAGATTTATGACTAGGACTTATTCCTGAGAAGGAAGCCTAGGCTAGGGGACTTGGGGCTTACTCCTGAAAAGGAAGCCCAAGGTTATGACTGAGTCTTATTCCTGAAAAGGAGACCCAGGTTAGGATTCTCTCATCTTAAAGGATGAGGTTGAAATGAATGAACTCTCAATCTTTGGTGACATAAAGATGTTTAAATCACTGGGTGTTGAGAGGTATTTCACAGAATTCCTTTCAGATAAGGATGTCAAATCAAGAAATCATGCCATAAATGGCTTTTGAAGAGTATCTTGAAGACTGAATCTTGAATAGGAAGGGTGAAATGGCTTAAAAGGGGTAAAAATGGGCAAGATGGGCACCCAAAAAGCTAGGGGCGCGCAAGTCTTGAAGGTCGCGCAAGTCCTGCGTCGGCGCGCAAGTGTTGGTCGCGCAAGTATACTTGCGCGACTTGAGGGATACTTGCGCGATTTTCAACCAGAGTTGAAATACTTGAGCGACTCTTTATTAAACCCTTTATAATCCTCTTGAAGTTCTTCCAGAGAAGGGACGCGCAAGTTATATTGAAGGAATTAAGTTGGCGCGCAAGTGTTTGATAAGTTTCAACACTTGGGCCTTCCTTCTTCTCTTTAGATCTTCCGTTCTAGGTAAGAGATTACCTTAGAAGTGTTCCGGAAGATTTGAGAAGAGACTTGGGCGTCGGGAGCTTTGATCCGAGTTTCTGGAAAGAGATCCTCTCGAATGGGGGGCCCACATGGTCTATTTATAGGCAAAAGAAGACCCCGGGCGGTTACTGGGCGGTTACCAGATCTGTCGCGCAAGCCCCTTGCACGACCATGAGGGGTCGCGCAAGTGTTGAGGCGGCGCGCAAGTGTACTTGCGCGACCAAGAGGAAACTTGCGCGACCTATGGGCAATGTTCTCCTTTTTCATCCCTTTGTCGATTTTTGATGTTTCTTCAAAGGATGAATCACTTTGAGATCATATATTCCCCTTCTCCGATCTTTAGATTCTGTGACGAAAGGAGCGTCAACAATATATAAATTTTAATGACATACAACATGAAAAGGAAACATCAGAGGAAAGAGAATATGTGATTTCTTTTACAAAAAATTTTGGGAGCCTAACGACATCACTTAATAATTCAGAAAATAAATTGATGAGAATGGAAAGATTCTCCCTTCATTTGGACATGAAATTGAATGTGGTAGAGATATATATGAACAAACCCCCACATAATAAAATGGAAATACGAGACATAACATAAAGGAATCCATGACATAAAAGAAGATGGTGAAAGATTCCCTTACCTTGAAGAGTAGCTTCGAATGCTTGAAGTTCGGGACATTGAGAGGCTTGAGGGCACCTTGGGATGACTACTTGGGAGGTAGAAAGACCGAAGATTAGTTGAGGATGTTTTTTAATGAATATAATGATGGAATGGCTTGATATTTAAAGAAAAAGTGAGGGAATAAATTATTAACTTCCAAAGGACACCTTATCAATGGTATTTGAAAAACTAGGGGTATCCCATGGTTTTTCCCATGGTAATGGCCACTTGGGACACATCATATAATATTTAACTATTAATAAGTCTACCAGAAAGCCTACATCATTATTACATCATTAATGATTTCATTAAACACCCAAAACTCAAAACTGTATTTTTACTATTCACTGAAAATTCAACTGTTTCTGAAAAATCCAAAAAATTCACTCAAACCTAATATCGATGCTCAGAATTCAAAAATGAACTACATGTTATGAAAATAATTTTATAATAATTTTTAATTTAATTTTTAAATAAAATCATTAATTATTCCAAAGAATACAACATTAAAACTATAACACATTTTGTAACACATTAAAAATGTAATAAATGTCCAACAAAATGGTAGTATATCCACAAGACAATAATGTAATTATTTATGATTACATTTTATGAAAATAAATTTCCATTTTAAATTATAAAACTAATTTTAAAATTGTAAATAAAATATTTTTGACATATAAAAAATACAAAAACATAAACTACGATCATTTTTTACTTTTAGGATGTCTAAAATGTATTTATACATTCATTGGTGAAGTTTCTATTTTTTTGGTCGATTTAATATTCATTACTATTCATACGGGTATATTACTATTCATATTTTTCAATTCACTAAAATTTAAGTAGATCTTATTAGACTCTAAAATTTCTTATTGAACATAACCATAGAAGACCATTTTTGGAAAATCAATTCACATTATTAATCATTTAAAAAATAAAAAAAATATTTTAAAATAACCCTTATTTCTGAATTTCATCAATAATAATTAATCATATATTTATATGGACATTTGAAATTCACAAACTATACCATAATAATAAATAAAAACATTATTTATATAAAATAATTACACAAAGTAGCTATGGTCTCGTTACCTAGCTCCTTATAACACCAGCATAGGACATAAGTGTAAGGTGTGTTATGGTTATATAATCTTGGGTTGGCTTGGACAAAATTGATCGAGTTGTGATTTCTATCAGCTTGAACTTCTTCATTAGGTGATTCCGTTCAAGCTTCACATGTTGAAGTTTGGATTGGGCATGGACCAGAGTAAAGCCAAGTGATGCAACCTCTTTCCCAAGTTCTGACAAATGGGCTTCATATAACGCGCGTCTACTAGATTATTTCATCAACTCTTCTTTCAGTATTAATTAAACTAGATCATTTGAATTTATAAAAAATAATAGTGACATTAAGAATTTAGTTTTCAATGGTCATATTGACCAATGTCCATATAACAGTTGAAACCCAATAGTCTCATTTAATTATACTCACTTTATTAATTAAAGGATACAGTTTTGTTGAGTATAAAATAAAATAACACACAAATTTAGGAAATAAATATTATTAAATTGTTCGGGTCGTTTCATTAGGACACTACCATTGTATTTTATAGATTCCAATCATGTACATTTGTGATGTTTCTTATTCATTTTAATAGCATGCTTGAATGATGACATGAGTGTATGGCCTCCAAGGCAAAGAGAAAGCTTGGGGTCCTTCTAATTTGGTTGTTCTTACATGATGGCCTATGTAAACATCATATCCATTAAAAATATTCCTTGGATCATAAATCCGACATCGGCCTAAGCATGTGGTATCTGTTGAGATCCCATTTTGGAACCTAGATCAAGGTGTTTATCAATTTATTTATTTCCCAAAATTAATTAATATGGCACACAACTCATTAATTGATTATATGAATGGATTGGACGAGGTACTATGACCACCATATTGGGGAATGTTTGAGTGAAAACCATGGAAGGATTATACATTACTGATCTCTATAACTCTCTATTATTATTTAATCTTCTATTCAATGTCCATATCATCAATTCAATCATATTTTATCCAACATTTAATAATATTAAGGAGTTAAATTGGGCAACCAATTTGTTTCTCTATTTCCCTTTTTAAATAATGTTTTAATTATTAAATTGTATTACATGGGTTTCTATAAAGTAATTTTGAATGTAAGAACTTTGATGGTCAAGAAGAATTTTGAGGGAGAATTTAATTTTAAGGGGTTATAATGTAAAACCCTATGATTGTGTGAAATATTTTATTTTTGAAATATTTTTTGTCATTTTTCAATTTTTAGGTTTCATGAAACAATGATTTCAACTTCCTTTACATTCAGCACAAAAATTGATCCAATCTTGAAATACTCATTAAATATTGTTATTTAATATGATAGTTAAAAAGTATTTAATGGAATGATTAGATAGGATTATATAAATTAGGAAAATATGTTATAAAAATTTTATGCAATTATTTGTGGACTAATTAATTATAAATGAAAATAAAACCCTTATGCAAACAAAAAGAAATATTTTTCCATTTTTAATGCGCACATGTCCGGTTTATATCAATAAATAATCCAAAGAACTATTATTGAATTATTTTGATTATATATATATATATATATTTTATTTTCAATAAAATATCTAGATTCATCTTATATGTTTTCTAGATAAGAGATAGTAGTAAATTAAATTTAATGCTTACAACTATATTTTTTCTCAAAAGAGGCTTTTATACCGTTTTATTGTTAAGGTATATTAAAACTAAACTATAAAAATTTTATAAAATTAACTTGATAAAATAAAAATAAACTTTTAAATCATAATATCATATTTTATTATGGTTATTTTTTTGGGGTTTTTTATGAAAAGTTTATTTTTTTGATGATTAATGAAACCTACTGAGTTTTAATTCAAAAAATCATTTTATTCTAAATTACTCATACTATTAAATTATATTTTTAATTATTTGTAAAGCTAAATTAGTTAAATTATTTTTTTTAATATAATTTAGTTCATTTTAATCATTTTCATATTGAATTTAGATATAAAAACTTTGTTAACTTTTGAAAATTTTAATTTTAAAATCCCTCAATATCATCACATTTACGAGATTTAATTTAAATTATTTTTTCAACATATTATATATGAATTTTAAAAAATTAATTAAATACATGTAACAATTTTATTTTATAATCCCTAAAATGGTAAATTAAATTTTTGAAAAACAAGGATTGTTAACACATTAATAAATAATTACCATGATAATGGTAAAAATGTATTAACGAGGGGTTAAACGTCAACAATAAATATGAAATTGACCGAAAATATTATCCTATTTTTATTCAAAAAATTTATTTTTTACATTGCATATGTATTTGTGTAATATTTCAGATTTCTTGGAACATTGCTTTAAATAAAACCCATATATAATGTAATGTATTGAAAAATACAAAAAAGATATATGTTGTAACATTTAATATCTATAAGGGTAAAAAACATATGTTCATTTATATTTAAAATTTTAAAATATATATGAGTTTTTTTATATTTTATTTTGAGTAAATAATTACATTAAATGCTTAAGAAACATTAATGCAATAATTATTTAGTAAATAATAAACTAAAATAAATTATAGTAAAAATAATAAAATTGATAAAATTTGAATTATTTATTAAGTTAATTATTTTTAGTGGAATATAATATTATAAATAAGTTTCAGATTACTATATTTTTATTCCATCAATTTTTATAAAAAGTTTGTGTTCTGTTCAAAGACCAAAAGACTAAATTTATTATAAAAGTAAGAACAAGAAAGGATTACATGAGTCTAATGTAAGGAATATATTGAACATCCATGACATATAGAGGGAGTACCTCAAGAGGAAAGTCATCCCTCCAGGAGACTTCATGATTATCTCCCAGTTTGGCATGTCTATCAGTGAGGTTGTTTTATTCCTAGTAGGTATGGGTGACAATGATGTTGAGTTCCGAGAGAGAGTTAAAACAGTCCATCCAATGGGGAGTGAGTGTACAACTAGGTGAACGGTGACATTCCATATGGCTTGGACTATAGTAGTTGAGTCACCCTCTATCCAAATATTGTTCCAGTTATGTAGCTTGTCAAAATAAGTAATGTGAATCATAGTCATCATATTAGCTTCTAGGGAAGAAGCAAAGCCACTAGATCCATATAAGCAACCAAGAACATGGTCCAAGTAGTTTTTGAAGATGGAACCACATCCTGCGAGGCCTGGGTTGCATTATAATCCCCATGAATGTTGATTATAATCAAACATTGAGGTGGAGCTTTCCAAAAGACTTCAATGTTGTATATAGGTCGAGGGTACCTTCCCTCTACACCGATGCGTGTGAGAATCCCATGATCTCTAACCGAGTTGTTGCAATGACCCTTATTCTTCTAAGGCTGGTAGCGTGATCGGACCCTATTGGAATGGGGTCCTAAGGGAAGTGGAATACAAGGCCACTTGGCCTCTTGGATGAGTACTGATATATATTGTGGTGGTTGTTCGAGCTCAGCAGGCAGTATTTTTGAATTTGAAACTGTATAGGTGATATTTTGATATCATGCGTAAAGGCGGGTAGTCTTATCCGGTTGCTTAAGCCGCTATCCATTAACATTGTGAGTGTACTACCTCCCTGAGGATTCGAACTCGGGCCCTATTGCCTGTGCGCCTAAGCCTTTACCACTCCACCATATATTTTTTGTCTTCATTTATTAATATATCTTTTTATTTTTAGATATATAGTTATATTTATAGGTATATTAATATATATAGTTATATTAATATATTTATATATATAGTTATATTAATATATATATATATAGTTAAATTAAAATATATATTTTTAGATATATTATATATATATATGTATATATATTAACATATATTTATTTATATTAATATATATTTTATAGTTATATTAATATATATATATAGTTATATTAATATATATATATAGGTATATTAATATATATATATATATATATATTAATATATATATATCTGTATATCAATATATATATATATATATCTATTTATTAATATATTTATTAATTTATTAATATATATTAATAAGATCAGTTATGAATAAATTAATAAAATAAACATTTTATTTGTGATTAAAAATAAATAAATAAATATATTCAACTTACACACACCGGGAGACATATGTTCACACGAAAGGATCATCACAGGCTACACGAATCAACAACGCCCAATAAACAAAAAAATCCAACACTTAAAATATTCAATTGACAATTAAATCATTTCTAAATATTGAATCATTCAATTAATGTAAAATTTACTCACCCAATTTCATTTAATTCTTTTCACGGTTGATGAATCAAATACTTTATGCAAATGAAATTTTAAATACAAATCCCCCCCAAAAGATGTATGTACTTCAAATTGTTATATAACACCTGAAATTATTATTTTAAATCAATAAAAAAATTAAATTTTTTAAATATATGATTTAAAATATCTTTTCAAAATTCCAACACCACATCGGTGAATGTATAATCATGTATTTTAATAACAAGGTATTTCAGAAATGATATTAGAAATACGAGTTAATTAACTAGTAAATTACCTTAAAACGACTTTTTTAAAGATAAATAGATGTTGATAAATTGAAATCAAGGGAGAAATAAATTTTAAAAATTAAAAAATTAAAAGTGGAAGGAAAAATAATTGGTAATCACAATGCGTAGAGATCATCATAGTATTCGATTTGATATGTTGTTGAGCTCAAAGGGACACCCAGATCAAAAGTTATTGTCATTGAATGTTTGAGTTACGTTTTCACCTTATTTTAGATCTTTTATTAATATTTTGATTTTTTATATTCAAATTAATATTAAATTAATATTAATCAATAATAATAAGAAAATTACTAATTAAAAAAATTTATATATTTTACAAGCCAATTTCACTAAATATCTTATAAATTTATTGTAAATGAGTATTTATCTTATCTAAAACATATTTTAAAAAATATATATTATATTTATGTAAATATAAATATACTTATATAACAATATATAATTTTTTAGGTTTTTTTAAATATAATATTTTATTAGCACTAGGAAGAAACGTTGATAAATCCCCCTATCCGCATTACTAAAAAATGTGTTAATAAACGGTGCCCCTTTAATAGTGCTAAAAAATCACTAATAAAGAGGTGCCTTTATCAATGCTAAAAAAATCTCAGATAAAAGGTCACTTTTTATAGCGCTTTTTTTTGCACTGATAAAGGCACCACCTTTATCAGCACATTTTTAGTACCGTTAAAGGGTGGCACTATGGAAACATAGTTTTGTGGTAGTGGGATCAGAAGATATTTCTAAAGGATGTCGACTGATTCTTGGTTTTCATCATTCCAATGAAACATGAAAACTTTCAATATCAACCTAGTGAAGGGAAAACACTTTCCTATGAGGTTTATATGAATTATCTAATGTAGAAAGGTATTCCTTGAATTCATATTAACTCTTTAAGGTTTTAAGTGGGTGAAATACCTAGAATTTACTTAGTTTTCAGAGGGTAGACATTGATACCAAGATGGTGGAAAATATTTGATAACATTTCCTAAGGTAATGTCGATGGTTTACATTCAAGGATTAGCCTTTAGATATTATTGTTGATATTTATTAAATATTAATTCTAATTTGGTATGAGGATTGTAACATTTTTATTGATGTTAATACTAATTTTGAACAGAAATATCCACTCTATTCCTTAGGGAATGAAGATGTGATACAAGTAATGTTAATATGTAGACCCATCCTTTTTCAGACAAATGGGAGTCACCCAATCACATAATACTACCTAGTAGTCCCTGAAGTTGGTGACTTTTTCTTCTTTTGGAACCATTCAGATTTATTTATATCTTGAATAGCCATATGTGAAGGATAGTTCCCGATAAGTAGTCACAAAATCGATCATACGTTTTATAATAAGAATTGGGAAGTCATATTTCAGATAGAGATGATTTAGGTCAATAAAATTGTAGAAAATTTATTTTACCATTAATTTTCTAGACTGGAAAAATATTGGGAAACAATTTAAGGTACCGATATTCATGAATGATGTTTTATTTGATGATATTATCAAATTTTGATCCATGCATTGTGTAATGAGGAAAATGTGTCCTTCTAGATTCATGTATTTGTAAAAAGTTTTCTCCTAGAAAAAACAGATGATGGGTTTCCACCTTATGTTACAATCATATAATCTTTTTATAATTCCACGAAAACACATCCATATACAGCTTCATAAAATATGTTAAAATTTCATTCACACAATGGGTTATATCTATGTAGATAAAAATCTCTCACATTTCATCCTCTGTACCCATATTTTTTAATTAGAGCTCATTGATAGTGGTGGATACTCCTTCGAATGCTAGAGGAGTATCTCTGATTTATTTTTCATCTCATTATTCCTTCCCACATCCTCATCCTCTATGTCCATGTTCAGATTGATGAGATATGAAGGTAAATAGTTAATGTTAGGTGGAAGTTCATTGTTATATGAGCTACCCATAAATGATAATATTAGGAATTTCACAGGTCTAGTAGATAATATAATGGATTTTTCAAATATTATGGATACAGAGGGAGTATTTACATATAATGTATTTCATCCAATAGAGGAATAATATATTTCCTAAACTCCCTTAGGATAAAATAAGGTGTCCAATAACATGAGAAATAGTGATCATGTCTCCAAATATAAGATGATGCCTTTCTCATGACTGATGTGAGACACGTAGTCATCACTTGTGTGTTTGAATGATTTAGCTTGGGTTATTTTTAGACTATTCGGTGTGGAATCATCAGTGAAACCATCTGTTATGGTATATTCTATTATTTTGGTAGAATCCTATATCAATATATTGAAATTTAAAAGACTCCAATAGATTTTTTCCACTATTCAAAGTCCCAATTTGACTATTTCAACTATTTTTTTATAAATTGACAGTATGATAAAGGTATCACTACATGGTGGTGCAACCAAGGAATTCCCAAAAAATACATTGATTGTAGTATCATTCTGGATGACCATAATGTGAGAGTCAATCAACATATCCCTAAACTGGGCTATGAGATTAATATAATAGATGGGTTCATATTCACATTTAAAAAACCATTAGAGATTTATCATATAATGGGAAAAGTTATCTACAATTTATCAAAGTTTGTGATTTGTTTTAGTAAGAATGATATTGAGTTCCGACCCATTATAAATAAAAAACCATGGGATGTCAATGTCTTTTAATTTTATGAATAAACATATTTCCCTAATGTTTCCATATATAACATCATCTCAATTATTTTCAGTGAAAGAGATTACTATTTGAAATTATTCAGAACCAACCATTACACGATCTACCTAGACAACATCAACTTTATCTTCAAATTCATTATGGAACAACAAATTCTCTACCATTAATTCCCAAAGATCCATTCACAGATTAATAGCATCTATTAATGAAAACATTTCTATAACTCTGACCACTTTCTCTAGAATGTCATGATTTTTGGGGAAGGGCTTATTCTTCATTAGGGGATCTATTCCCTTGGAAGAATTTTTTGAGTTGAAATGTTTGTGGAATATGGATTGATTTGTTGAAAAATATGGATGACATTTTTTATGGTATTGATCAAGCCTCCATTTCCTAACCACATTCCTAGACTGGTCTAGCTGTTTCATATTCATTAATTTGTATTCCAAAATTATTTGTTCCAAATGATTTTTATAGGTTTGGAGATGACTACATACTCATTATGGGCTTATAAAAGGTATTTTACATGGTTTCTAGAAACATATATAGCTCTCACATGGATGTGGTTGGTATATTTTATTAGACCAGGGCTATAGCTCCCTCTTTTTCCTTAGATCATGTGGCCTTGATTCAATTCACCCCAATTTAGAATGAGATGTTAATATTTATAGAAACACAAAACAATTATATGGTAGATCCATTAAAATAATGATATTAACATATCTTATTATCAATTAGTCATCTAATGTAGACTCTATTTTATAGGTCAGTGCTCGTTATACCACATGAAAGGATAGTTCCAATTCTATTGGTACTGATGGAATAATTTTATAAGTATTCATGGATAAATGATGCCTTTGTGATAGTTTTTCTTAATGTATTTGTTTCATTTCCTTCAGGCCCCTCTGTTATCTAGAATATTGGCCATTGTAGGCTAGTGGGGTTGATAGAGTAAGATGTGTTGTAGAAGAGTTTGTTCAGAGAACAATAGAATTGAACATCTTTTGAATAATGTATTTGAAGAAAAGAATGGTGTGATGGTATGTCCCAATATATAGTGAAGGAAGAAATTATTATAGTGATCTTCAAGACTGACATGATCAGGAATTTTGGTCTCTATTAGAGTATTTTTTTTACAGTCTAGGGATTTTATAAATTATAGAAAAACATTATTATATCGAAAAGAATAAACACTGATTTTCAAATCATCAAAATGGTGGCCTTTTAACTATATCGTTCCTCCCCAAATAGGTTTTTTTTCTTATATCTATTTAATAGAGGGGGTGTTTTATGATAAGGTGTAGGTTTTAGAGTAGGAACAAGTACCAAGACTAGTTATAGAGTGATTGTTGTAGTTTTTTATATTTCTATCAACATTCCATGGGCTACCAATAATGATCAGGATCTGGATATTATTTATACGATGGATTCTTCCAATCATTTTAAAACACTATTAGGGTGTCAAAACCTACCCATGTATTTTACATGAATGATTGGTGTTTGAAAATCATTGAGGATGATTTTTTGAAAATTTCAAAAAATATTCCTATAGAAAATTAAAATTCAAGGTGTAAGTTAGACCCTTATACATATAAATGATTTATAAGTCTCTTTAATTTTCATACAAATTCTAGTTGAAGTGGTTGGGGACAATTTTCTTCCATACTTTGGAGCTGAACTAGTAAATAAATTGTTAGCATATGTCTTCCAATTCCATGATCTTACCTATATGTAAACTCATGTACCTAATGATGTCATGTCCTTCCATCGTTTCAAAAAAGACTAGAGTTTTGAGATTTATTGTTTGAAACAACATCTCATCATGGGGCTGTATCAAGATATATAATGCATTATATGATTGTTTAGATCTCATGAACCATAGAATCTATAAAATGTATGATTTATAGAATTAGGTTGGGGAAGGGTTATATCTACCCATTCCAGGAAAGGTTTTATTTCTCTGTACACTACCACACTTTTTCTCTCTATAGACTCAATATATCACCCCAAGGATTTATAAATCAATTTAATTTTTAATATATGAAACATTTAGTCTCTACAAAAAACTACTTTGTATAACCTATCCAGTGGAAATATTTCTTGTAATTCTCTGATTAGAATTTAAAAAAAATCACATGTGTGGTTGTGTTTAGTAAGATATATAGAGTCTAATAAGACACACATTTTTTTTGGAGAATAGTAACATTCCCTTGTATATAGTAATATGAATATTAATATTACTCTTATAAATTTTAAATAATATGTTTACTATCTTAAGGTTATAAGATATTGAGAACAAGATTAATTTTTCAAGGTGATATAAAATGAATTATAATTTTAAAATTGTTATTTTTAAAATAAATTATTATTTTCATTAGAAATTGTATTAATAATATTTAAAAATTTATTTAAAAAAATAGATTTCATTTTCTTATTATACACATTGAAAAATGGATAGGGTCAGTTTTTTGGATTTTTTTTGAAATACTCACAATTTTGATGAATAGTAAAATACGATAATTTACCGTATAAATACATTATCAGTTAAATTCCCTATTACTAGAACGATGGATTATGTAAGAACCCTTTTTTAGAACTCACATGCACTTATTACTATTCATGGTCAAAAAATCAATACTACTGATTCTACTTAATGAAATAATAAAATAATGAATAAGATAATAGATAATTACTTTTTTCCTCCACTATAAACCCCCCTCACTCCATATTCTTGTCACTCCTCTCAAGCTTTGTACCTTGTCTAAATTTTATCCAAATCTCCTCCCATGATCCTCCCTCATGTGCAGTAGCCCTTGGAATCAATGAAAGACAAAAACCTTCACCCAAAATATCAAGGAAGATTACTTCAAGATGTAAATTCCTCCTTTCATTTATTTTATTTCAAATTTCTTTCCCTATCTTTTCATCACTCTCCTCCTTTCATATGAATTTTCTATTAAAAGTAGTAACATATATGTAATTTAATTTTGTTATGATAATGGAATAATTCATTATCATATATCCTTCCTCCTTATTTTATGCAAGAAATGAAAACATCATCTGAGATGTGTGAATTTATCACATTCAAGGAAAACAGGTTCCCAATTTCTATTCCTGTATTCAATTATGGTCATGATTCCATTTTTATTGTTAGACCAAAAAATAATAAATTTATTATAACTTATGTAAGATTCATTAATCCTTTTTTACATTTGATATTAATTTTAAAATCATAATGGGTTCTTTGTGAAACAAAACCTCTAATTAACCCGAACTATTATAATTATAGATTCATATATTGATTCATATGCACTCCCAATAACCTACTGATATTTGTAACCATGTAATCCTATTCTTTTTCACTAATAATATACAACTTCTATAATAGAAAATAATTCTTTTTCTACATTTTTATTCGTATATGAATATAAGAAACCCATTATAAAACCAAGGAGGAAAATGCTCCAAAATAAAGAAATTACATCTGATAACCATCAAAAGGCCATGAATGAACCTATTAATGCTACACTAAATCAATTTAATGTATATGAGGTTCTGGAAATATTAATTCATGGAGATAAATTTTATTATCCAGGTTATTAAGATCAAGTGACGAACCACTTCAGACCTAAGTTAAGGGTTTTCTACCTGAACCCTATTTTCCTTCAAGTTACTATTATTCTCTACATTTCTCAATTAAAATCTTATTTATTCATATTTACTCCAAATAAATTCAGTTTTAATGTTGTATATATGTGTACCAAACAAAATTGATCTTTTATTATTGGGACCTATAGGTTTTAAAAGGCTCTTTCAAAATCTTCTTCACGAAATACAGGCCCGATGTAAGGGAGTTTATCAAATGCATACCTATATTAAAAGGAACTCAATAATATATTATTTACAACCCATAATATTTAAAAATCACTCATTATATTATTATAATAATATTTTACTTCACATCTATTTTTGTTCAATTCTTTTTCAAAATGAACTATTCTTTTCCAAGTAAAGTTTACTTATCTCAGGAATTACTAGATGATTTTATCAGAGTATATCTATATATTTCAACACTATTGTTGATTATTATGTATTTTTGTTACTAATATTTGATGATATCATATCATACATTCAATTGAATGGTTTATGATTAGTTTTTCTGTAGATGTAATATCATAAAAACATTCACCAATTTACTTTTAATGGTTAGTGTTAATGCTTAATGCTTAGGGAAGGTTATTTCCACTTCATATGTTAGTGTAAATATGAATGAATATTTTGTTTATGTTTATCCCCAATAAAATTAAGAATTAATTGAATATAGTACGTGATTGGTGGGGGATGATATATCCCCTTGATTCATCCACAGGTTTCATGATACAAACTATGATCTTGGAAAATGGAACTGACAAAATGGTTATTTATGGTCTTTGCACGAGCCATTGATGGTATGGTTATGATGTACAAAATTATTCATTCCATAATTATGAACCAAAATTTTAAAGTTCATGTGTTTATTCTAATATAATAATAACCATGATTATGCTTTTTTATAGAACTATCTATTTAGCTCTTATTCCTTCATAATGTGTTCATGTTTATTTTTAGAGGAATTTATTTTTAGTTATTCACCATGCATAATGTTTAAGTTTATGATGTATTCTACTGTATTTATTTACCATACTGAGCATTTGTGCTCACCCCTTCTAATGTTTCATTTTTTATAGGACATGAAGAGTGGTATATTGACTGACTTCTAGGGATAATCTTAGAGCAGTGGATGTTCCCAATGAAACTTTTATGTTTTTTTAAATTAATTTTTAATTTTGAAATTGTGTATGTATATAGATTTCTAGATCTACTAAATAATTAACACATTTGAGATAATACATTTTTGTAATCTTTCCAATGTAATGTAACAAGGAATTGGCTTTGGGAAATTGTGTTCGGGACTTTACAATTGGTATTAGTGGAAGTTTAGTGGAAATCATGGAACCTAAATTTAGATAAAACAGATTATATAAACATGATATAAGATAGTAATTGAGGATAAGTATAGAACAATCTCCTGGAATTTAATTAAGGAATAGATTATGTGGATATTTCGAGCAAATACATCCATGTCTGGATACTTCGTATGGATGTGGTAATGACACATATGTACCTAGGAGTGAAAATTGTGACACGGTTTTTAGGATTCACCGATGGTATCCTGGTACACAAAAATGGTCCTTACTATACACCTTGATTGAATCTTTCGGGGGATATGCTTTGGATAATTCAAATTTTCTATACAAGAAATTGTGAGGGATTTAAATGTAAATTTTATTCAATTAAACAATGTATATTAAATTAGTTTTCTATAGGATTTAAATTTATGAAATTTATTTTTCTATATATAGATTATACATTATGATTCATAACCTAATATTGTGTATTCCATTATTTAGAAATTGTTCCTAGTGGAAGGGGTAGAAAATGCAAAACCGATGTATCCCACGTTGGGATTTCCCTCACACAAGATAATGGTGTTGGATTTGCTTCTATAACTGGGGATGAGAAATATATTACTATAATTGGACAACTAACTTAGGTTATGTACATTAACCATACCCTTATGGTGCATTCAGATCAACAACGTGGGGGAGCTATGTCAGACCAATTTATGCGACAACAACCTGCATCATTTAATGAGAATAAAAACTAATTCGTAGCTTAGCAGTGGATAAAATCATTAGAGAATATATTTCATGATTTGGGATGTAATAAAAGATATATGGTTTTCATGGATATTTATTTTCTATCAGGTGATGTGGATAAATATTTTGATTTACTTCAAAATAATAAGGAGGAGGAAGAAATAGATGAAATGGAATGGAGGTATTTTAAGGAAATATTCGTAGAAAAATACTCCCCTTATGAACAATGAGTAAATATGTAAAGGAAAATTTTGAATCTAAGGAAAAAAGGGGTTGAGAATGTTTCAATGTATGAAGAAAAAATAACAAGGTTAAAAATATATTACACGAACTAAATACATAATCTAAGTAGCGAGGATGGTCAATTATTTGATGCATTAAAACCATTCCTCTGAAAGGATCTAGTCTCACAATGGTTCTCACCATATGAAGATATAGTCTCTTGTTCAATCAAGAAAGAAAATGAATTTTATAAGACTTATTATTTTAAGGTAAATAAATAGAAGAAGAGGGATGATGAAAACCATATAAAAGAAAATAAGGAAATGGGTGAAAAGGTAATAGTTGACCTTCCACCCTAAGATAATTGTGGGAAGAGATACCCTCGTACTTTCCTGAAGGTTATGGGTGTGTTTATAGGGGTAGAGAAAAAGGACACCTATCCCAAGATTATAGGGGTTATAATGAAGCTACCAATTTTTAATGAATTAATTTCATGGAGTGGGGACATTATTTAAATTAATTTCTTAAGTGTTAAGGAAATTTCTCCAAAGAAGGCCAAGGGAGTATGGCCATGCTTATGTGATCACAAATGTTGATATTAGTGTCCATAATAATGTGGTAGAAGGTACTTTAATAGTTTCCAAAATACTATCCAATGATTTATTTGATCTTAGATCATTTCATTCTTTCTTATCATCCATATTTTTCAAGAAAAATAAATATTTCTAATTTTATTTAATAAGGGATTTTTCTATCAAAACTCCTAAGGTATGTATCATCAAAATAATGATGTGCCAAAGAGACCCCATTATGGTATATAAACATTCCGTATCTGATGAATTTATTATCATACCCATGATTTTATTTTATATAATCCTCATTATATATTGGATTTTGAATCCGGATGTGAAAATATATTATGAGAAGAAGGGGTTACGATTTTTGAGAATGTTGTAAAATCCCTTATCATTAGATAAGAAATTAAACCATCTAATTGTTATCAATATTCACCACAATATCTCTAATAAAAGAAATTATTGGAGAGAATGGAAAGTCAATATCTATGAGTGAGGAAAGGAACATTCAAATTGGGGATGTACCCATTGTAAATGAATATATTGTTTTATTCCCAGAGGATTTACCTAGACATCCTTTAGAGTAGGATGTTTAGTATTAATTGATTTAATTATTGGTTCAAGGCCTATATCAAATACACCTTATAGAAATAAAACTATGGAATTAATAGAACCGAAGAAACAACCATAGTAATTTAGTGACTTGGGATTTATTCTCCCATGTGTTTCTCCGTGGTGGGGGGGCACTATTCTTTTCATTAATAATAATGATGGATCGATGAGGTTTTGCATTAACTATAGGGAGATAAATGATATAAAAATAAAGAAAAAGTATCCCCTACCTTCCATTGATGAATTATTTAATAAACATCATGGAGCTCAATATTTTTCGAATTTTAAACATTGATTTGGATACCATTAGTTTCGATTTAGGAAGGAAGATATTTCAAATACAACATTTCAAACCATGTATGGGAAATAAGATTTTATAGTAATTCCTTTTGAACTAACTATGGAAGCCTCTATTTTCATGGATCTAATTTAATAAATATTCAAGGAATAAGTTGATGACTTTTTTATGGTATTTATTGATGATATCTTGGGGTACTATAAGAGATATGATGATCATGAAAATCACCTGATCAATATTTTCAAGAATCATATAAGAATTTAATTATATGGGATGTTCAAAAAATGTGATTTTTGGAATTAATCAGTTTCATTTCATCGACACATTGTCTCTATTAAATGAATAAATGAATAAATGTTGAACCTGCAATGAAAAAGGATGTTCATGAAAGGCCTACACCAACAAACATAACCAAACTATGTAGTTTTATTGGATTAGAATGTTATTATCGATGTTTCATTCTTAACTTCTCTTAATAATCCAACCCTTTAACCAAGAATACACAAAAAGGGGTTATGTTTGTATAGATAAAATAATTTAAGGTATCTTTTTTTGAATTAAATAGGATATTAGTGATTTCTCTAATACTAACTATACCATTGGGGAATGATAGGGTTGTGATGTATATTGATGCTTGAATGAAAGTAATTGGGCGTGTCTTTATGTATAATGATAGTGTTATTGTCTATGCATCAAGGCATTTAAAAATTCATAAAAAAACTATGCTACTCATGATCTCGAGTAAGGTACTGTGATCTTTTTGATGATGATATGGCGACATTATCTTTATGGAAGACAATGTGAGATATATAAAAATCATTAGAGCATGAAATATGTCTTATTCAAAAAATAAATCAACATGAAAAAATTGTGATGGATTAAACTACTCAAGGATTTGACTATTCCATATCCTACCACCCAAGAAAGGCAAATAAGGATGTGGATGAATTGAGTAGGAAGGATAATGGAGTCCTAAAAAATGATGATTGCAAAGGATCACATGTTTATGGATATAGTATAGATAGATATACGAATTAGAAATGAATGTGAAACATCACAAAATTTTCATTTGGTTTCTCTACCATATTTGTTAAAAAGGATTGAAACATGTCAGTTTTATAATAAGAATCATTAAAAGGAAATTAATAGTGTGAATGATGAGAGGTTGGATGACTTTGAATGTGAAGATGGAATTATGAAATTTGGGTACAAGATATGGGTTCCATAAATACTCTATATGAAAAGGTAGTTATTGTATGGTGATAACAGTTCTAATTTCACTATACATCATACTATAACTAATTTTTATAGATATTTGAAGAAGCATTTCTAGTGGTACAACATGATGTGGGAAATTGATGACTGTGTATCATGATGTTTGGTCTGTCAACTAATGAAGGCCAAATGGAAACATCCAAGAGGATTCATGCAACCTCTACTAATTTCTACATAGAAATGGGATCGCATCACCCCGAATTTTTTCCCTGGATTACCCAAAACTCCAAGGAAGAATGATTTAATATGGGTAACTATTGATAAATTTATGAAATAAGCACATCTCCTCGCTATAAGGGAGGATTTACCAATGGAATTCCTAGAAGGACTCTATATCAATAATTTTTTGAGAATTCATGGAAACCTATTTAAAATGAGTCTAATCGTGATCCAAGATTTACAAAAAAATTATGGAATGGTCTTCAGAATGTTTCTGATACATATCTTTGATTGAGTACTTCTTATCTCCCACAAACTGATTGGAAATCAGAGAGGAAAATCCAAACCTTATAGGGCTTCTTTTATTCATGTTCACATGACTTTAACATCAGGTGGAATAAATATTTACCTTTAGTGGAGTTTTCCTACAATAAAATTTTCCATTCGAGTATTCAAATGGCACTATATAAATCATTGTACGGAAAGATATGTCATACACAAACATGTTGGGATGAAGTTGTGGAAAGGAAGCTTGTGATACCATAGATTGTGGAGGTAACAATAGAAAATGTAATTTCATTTCAAACACATATCAAAGTATCTCAACAATGGAATAATATATATGTTGATAATTTAAGGAAGGATTTGGAATTTGGATTAGGTGAGCATGTTTTTCTTGATGGTAAATCCATGGAAGGGTGTTATTAGATTTGTAAGGAAAGGGATACTATACCCTAGGTATATTGGACCTTTTGTATATATCTTGAGAGTTTGAGTTGTGGATTATAATTTGGAAGATCCACCTAGGCTATCTAATGTACACAATGTGTTCCATGTCTCAATTTTGAGGGAGTACATGATGGACCCAACACATTTCCTCACATCTAAAGGTATATAATTGAAAAAAACTTATCTTCCTTTAAAGAGCCTATCCGAATTCTAGAAACTAAGGAATATGTGTTGAGGAATTGGAAAACTCGACTGGTAGTGATTATTTGGAAAAATCATAAGCTTAAAGAGGCAAAATCATATCCTTAGGACAATATGATGAAGACCAAAAAAATCATTTTATGAGTTAAAATATTACATATTTCAAGGAATAAATGATTTTGAGGAGGGGAGATTGTAAGACCCTAATGAAGTATAAATATATTTAATATCTAATTCATTAAACACTGAGTCTCTACCAAACACCACTTTGTTATAACCTATATAGTAAACAAAAATTTTCCACTTCTGTGATGTGAATTTCGAAAAGATGAATTACAACATTTCATTCAAAAAGATATTTAGAGTCTGATAAGACAAACTTAAATTTTTATGAATATTAACATGCCCTTATAAATCGAGACTAGAATAGAAATATTACTCTTATTAATAGTATATCATATTATTATTGTCTTAAGGTTATAAGATAACGAAATCTTGATTAATATTTCAAGGTGATATAAACTGAATTATTGATTCAAATTTGTTTCTTCCAATAAATTATGATTTTATGGAGAAATTAAATTAATAATATTTTGAAAATTATTTTTTTTAAAAAAATTATTTCATTTTCTAATTTTATACATCAAAAAATGGTTGTGGTGAATTTTTGGGATTTTTCTGAATAGTAAAATTTGATAACATACCTTATATATAAATTATCAATTAAATTCACTACATATAAATTCATGGAAGATATATGAAAAATTGTTTTTAACTAAAATGAACTTATTACTACTCATAGTAACAAGAATAAAAAATAATTTTTTTCTTGAGAAGAATAATAAAATAATGAATATGAAAATCAAAAACCACTCCTCTCGTCCAATATAAACCCCCCTCACTCCCACATCTCTTCACTCCGCTGAATCCTTATTCATTGTCTAAATTTTTGTCCAAATTTTAACTCAATCTCTTCACACACATCCTATAGCTCATGGCCTTATAAAATGACCAAAACCACTACCCTATGGAGGCACACAAGGAATATTACATGAAGAGGTAACTTCCCCGTTTCATATCATTTATTTCCAGTTCCATTTTTTCTTTTTATTTCCTTACATCATTTCATCCAAATGTTATGATTACACCATTAACATAAATGTACTATAATATTTTTATGATTATAGAAAAATTCTTCATCATATATCCTTTCCCCTTTTTTAATTCTAAAATTGAATATATCATTCAATATTTGTTAAATTATCATATTTAAGGACTGCAAGTCTTAAATTTCTTTTACCGTATTAAATTATAGTCATGAAACCATTTCTATAGGTGAAAAAGACTATAATATATGTATTATAACTTATGTAAGGTTCCATAATCATTTGTTTACCCATGATATTAATTTATAAATTAAAATGAGTTTGTTGTGATAAAAAACCTCCAATTAAACCAAACAATTATCATTAATGTTTTATTTACTGATTCGTAATCACTAACAACAACCAATAAAATATTTTAAACATGTAATATTATGGTTTTTCAGTAATAAAATACAACTTATATTCTATAAAGCCTTTCTAATTCTAAATTCTAATCCACACCTAAAAATGATTATATCGATCATGAAAACAATGGAAGAAAATGCTCCCACACAATGAAATTGAGTATCTTAACCCATCAAAGTTCATGGAGTGAACCTAAGAAGGTTATAATAAATAAATTAAATGTGGAATGGGTTCTGTAATTATTAATTTTTTTAACCTTTATTTTATTATTATGTTCATTAAGATCAAGTAAGGAATACCATTGGAATTAAGTTAAGGATTTTCTACTTGAGCCTCCATTTTCATCTGAGTTACTATTATTCTATAATTTAGTGAATTATTTTCATACCTATTTATATGTTCTTGACATAAATTCTTTGTGAATGTTCCATACATGGTTAAAAACTAGAATCATACTTTCATTTATTGGTAGTTTTACATTTTATAATGATATTTCAAAAAATTATTCCCAAAATATAAGCCAAATTCAAAGGAATTTTTCAAATTCTAACCTTTTTTTAGGGGCACTCTATAATATGTTTTAGGAAACATTAAAATTATAAAATCACTCATTTTATTTTAAAAATAATATCTTACTTCACTTATAGTTTTATACAAAACGTTTTTTCCAAAAAGATCTCTTCTTTGAATAGAAAAGAGTATTTATCTCAAGAATTACATGATGATTTAATAATAGAATATTCATCAATTTCATCAATATTGTTGATTCTTATGTATTATTTGGATTAATATTCTATGATATACTCTACCATATTTTTCTCAGTGATTTATTATAACATTTTTCTATGGATTTTCTATCTTAAAAGAACTCACCAATATAATCCGAATGGTTGGTGTTTATACTTAATGTTAAAGGAAAGTTATTTACATTTCATTTGTAAGATTCAATATGAATTTATATGTTGTTCATACTTATCCCCATTAATATGAGTATGTAATTGGACTTATAAAGTGATGTTTGGTTCCCTCTATATCCCCATGATGCATTATTAGGTCTTATGACACAAACAACAGTCTTGGAAAATGGGCTTGAAAAAATGGTTATTTATGTTCTTGGTAATAGGCCTTGATGTTAAAATTATGATGCTTGGAATTATTCATTTCCTCATTATGAATCCTTTAATTTAATGTTCAACTAGTTATTCAACTTGAAGAATATCTCTGATTATTATTTATTATAGAACCATTTATTCATCTCTAATTCCTGCTATAATGTGTTCAAGTTTATTATAAAAGGAATGTGTTTTTAGTAATTCAACATGCCTAATGTTTATATTAATGATATATTACACTTTATTTTTTACCATTACTAAGACTCAGAGATCCCCCTTTTTATGTTTTGTTTTTTATGAGACATGAAGAGGTGTGTTATGGTTGGGCTATAAGGGTAATCTTAAAGTGGTGGGTGTTCCTAATAAAAATTTTATTATGTATTTCATTTCAAGTTGTAATGTTGAACTTATGTATGTATTTAGCTTTCCAAATATACTAAACTATTTATTCCATTAGGTTAAAAATTTCATTTTATCATTTCAATGTAATGTAATAAGGTACCAGCTATGGGAAACTATGGTCGGGTCTTTACATTCTAGATAGACTATTAATGATTCAACATTATCCTAAATTAAGTTGGAAATAGAAAAATTACAATGGAAAGGATATGAGGCACAATTAGATGAATTGGATTTTCTAGTCTTATACAAACTTATTCTTGGGATAAATGATTTTAAATTTATTATCATTCTTCTAGTTGTCAGTTCATTAGAGGTATTTCTTTGCATTATTCTATCAATTGTTACAAATAGTTTGGTTTTCATACTCCTACATTGAGAGAAAAATTCCAATAAAAAATTTATCGTATTATAAGATATTCTTTTCTAGATACACTAGATGGGAGAGTGAAACGATGTTTCATTTGAAGAACATAACTAGTAGGTATACTACCCAAGAATAGTCCAAAATCAAGCCTTATTAGTTCTATCTTTTCTATCATATACCAACTCAGTCATTCCTAAATATTGATGTGGGATTGGACCATGTAATGAAAATTTTCATCAACTGATTCCCAAATAGAGAGAGACAAGGATCATTCAAAGGAATTAACAAACATTAGTAAATCTAGTAATTTATATAATGTAAACCTTATTCCTTTATTTTGGTGTGAATTATATTTCAAAGGGATGTATCCCTATATTGTTCTCCCACATTGGTATGATGTTTTATAGAATTGTAAAAAGTAGTTTTGATGGTGTTTAAAAACATGAAATGCATTGCTAGAATATCATCAGTCTCCAAATAATTAGATAAAAAAGTTATTTTGAGAGCATATAAAAGAAGAGATGTGATTCCCTATATAGTTTTTTCACATGAAATTTCATTTTTTAATAAGAATTTCATGAAAGACTATCCTTTATTTTAAATTTCCATTCAAATCACTTAAATTATATGTGATCGGAAGGGATCCTGAAGAAAACCTGGTTGTTCACATCCATGAAGAATAAACTACATCATGGGATGGGATGAACTAAGACCATTTATTTTGTATAATTACTATTTATCGAGAAGAGAATAAATTTCACTAAAGAGGTGGTTATTGTAAAAATTTCCCAAGACCTGTTAATTATGGGTTCTCATATTCTTCGTTCACAATATTTTAGGCCTAATTTAATATCCTTCAGTTTTGTATTAAAAATCCCCCCATCCATGTCAGGTTGGTGTTTCTCTTGTACCACTGTGATTATAACTATTGCAGATGCTCTTCTTACTTTAGAGATATTTCATTGAATATGGTTTAAGTTCATTGTATAATACACTCCTGAGCCATTAGATTCAGCATATATCAGTACTTCCTAAAAATTGGATTCCCTTAAGGGGAGGTTTTTCTTGATATTTTTAGATACCTGATGAATGAGTCTATCAAAATCACGATCCTTTCCTTACCACTTCTCTGAGATTCATTTTAGTCCAATTCATGCGGAGAAAACCATCTATTGTGAGAAAATATAGCTTCTTGAAGCTGGTCTAAAGCTGTGATATTACACAATTTCACATTTGGAAGGGTTTACTGACTAATAAATGATATAAAATAAAATTCCTAGTGTTTTAACCATACTATGATATGAAAAATGGATTGAGAATAAATTTCAAACAAACAAAACTCTTTTAACAAATTGATACAAGCATACTTAATGTATCCTTCTAGTTTTTTTAATTTCAAGTGTTTACAGCTAGGAGGTCCACCTAGTCGATTTGATGGTGCATCTTTTCTGTTAAATTGTTAAAATTTGGATATCCTTTGTAATGCCCCGACCCCACAAGATCAGAGGCAGTCTATTATTTTAATACATTATAATTATTATAAGGAATCAGATCTCAATGTTCTGATCTATTAAGCAGTCTGGGATGACTACAATACATTCATGATCCCATTAAATATTGGGAAAAAAATAAAATATGATAGAACTTGAAATAAACTCCATCCTCGAAATCATATTCAATTATTTTTTTTCAAAACATAGGGAAAGGAAACATATTAAAGTGGTGAGCTCATATGATCAGTAAGGGTAATGAATATAGTAGAGTTATCAAAAATATAAACATTGGCCATGGTGAATAAATGAAAACAGGAGCCTTTAAAATAAATGTGAGCATAATATGGTGGAAAAGAAAGATGAGTAAATATAGACATATAACTATTCACATAAAACATTACCAATGATATTATAATAGTATAATAATTACATGATTTATCAATTAATAATATCATAATGTGGGAATTCACAGGCTGGACATCATAAACATGACATCGAGGTCTCGAACAGAACTTTTGAAAATATGAGGGTAAGGGCTCGTCCAAAACCCCATACTATTTTGTATATTGAGACATAGTGATGCATAAAAGGGATATTGAGGGTCCCACACATCACATTATATGTCAATGTTATTGATAAACAAATGTGGTTATATATAAACATCATATACTTATCCAATGTAAATAAAAATCCCTAATCTATAAACATAATTTCTAACCATTCAGAGTAATATAGTGAATGTAATAAATTTAGATCATCCATAGTGAATCTAATTAGAAACCATTAAAAGAAATATTGATGATGAAATCATAATATATTAACCTAAGTGAAGTACAATATTCGGAAAAGGATGTTGTCATCGATGAAAATATTTTTAAATGATACATTACAAATTTTTTAAAGAAGTAATCTTTAAACATTCCAAACTGTACCATACCACAATGAAACATTAAAATCATAATCACATAGAATATCATGATAATATGGATACTATTGATTTAATACATCAAATGGTATAAAATACACCACATTCATGGAATATTTTGTGATAAAGGCACATTTCTCATAAAATATAAATTTAGATGAAAAAATACTTGTTTATTTTTGAAAGTGTAGTTCTGTGGGAAAATAATTTTTATTTTTCTAAAATAATATTTTTAACAGGTATATCCTAAAAAAACAATATTTACATTGAAATTATATTTTAGTCATTAATGAAGTCCCATTGATGTTAAATAATGTAAAAATAGTTTTTATAAATCTTTAGAAATAAAACATTTTAGTACGGTTTAAAGAAGTGATTTTAGGGAGGAAAGGAATGTATGTATTAATAAACCAATAAATGAAGCATGATATTTTGTTATGATAATATGCATGATTTTATAAATATAATTATGGAATAAAATAGATTAAATAGTGAACTTGAAAATGGGTATGAATTCAAGAAGTTCCCTTGAATCATTCTTCTTTATCCAGATAGGTTTTTGAATTTTCTTTTCTTATCTCCCTTTAAAATAAAGAAGGATTATGATTAGTAAAAAAATATATGAAATTAACACATAATGTATGGGGATTAATGATGGATAATTAATAATTTCATTTATATATGTATATAATAAGAGTAACCCAAATGAAAATGGAGGTTCATGTAGAAAATCATTACCACTTTGTAATCAATCGAATCATATGCCTCGAAATTAATAAATAGAAACTGATACATTGAATACCATGAAAATAAAGATATTAATGATATGATATAACTATATTCAGTATAAATACAACATACATTGAAAATGATGGTGAATAAGGAATATCTTACAAAAATGGGTGTGAGAGGAGAATATCCTTACCTTATGTATGAATGAGTTCTGCACTTAACCCTAATATCCTATATAATAAAATTATATATATTCGTTATATAATTCATAAAAACAACCCTATATATATTATTCATTAATAATTTATTATGTTAATTTTTATCCATATTTATAAGTTATAAGATGAATTCTGTTATTATAGAGTGTTCGATTCCTTGTATTCATGACCGTTTCACTTGATTATAATTAATGGAGATTTCTTAGAACAGATATAATTATATATAATGAACTTTTATATTATTTATTAACATTAATAATTTTTAATGTTTATATATATAAATGTTACAATTTATGAGGTTGATTTATAAACAGAACAATAGTACTAACCAATTACATTATTTTGGTGATATGTAAATTTATATAAAATAGTTTGTCCAATGAATTAGTATTATGTATATATACTTGTTTTAAAAAATTTAATAGATTATAATACACCTATTTTAGTATGGTAAAACAATAAAAATGGGTTCATGACCTTCCATTATGATGGTAATGGAAATTGAAAACCCATCGTACTTAAATCAGAAAAATTAACATTCCTCAGAAAGTGTTATCATTTTTTATAACTAGATAGAAAACGAGAGATGATGATTAATTATTACATTATAATAACATAATTAAACTATATTTATGTTACTAGAGTTATCACTATTTCCAGAAAAGGGGATTTGAGGAGAGAAAATGAAGATAATGGGACTTGAAAGAAAAATAGGGAAGTTGATAAATCTATTCTGAAATTTCGGCAACCTAATGGTGTCACATAAAAATTTATAAAATATGTTAATGAGATAAAAAGTCTTATATCATCATTTTTAAATAATATGTAATGTTTGGGGAATAATTAATGAAATATCCCAACATAAGACAATGGAAATTAAAAGGAATAACATAGAAGGAGTGCATGAAAGAGTGTAGGATTGTAGTTTCCCTTACCCCTGTAGACTAAGCCCTAAAACATGAATGTTGGCACCATGGGGGCTTGAGGACACCATGGGAGGACTCCTACGGAGGTAAAAATACCAAATATTCAAGGATAATGATTTTATAATTAATGAAAATGAAGGAATATGTGTATACTTATAGTAAAAGAGAGGTCGTTTTTTATTAATTTTCAAGGACACCTCATTAATGATAATAGAAAAACCACTATCTTGGCAGTAGCATTTTCTGATGGTACTCGACACATGGGAAAAATCATGTAATATTTTATTAATAAATTTTTTACCAGAATTATTTTATCATGATTACATAATTAATGACACCATTAAAAAATTTATATTTTTACAAGTCACAAAAATCTGAAGTATTTTAAAAAATATTCTTAAATTTAGAAAAACCTAATATCGACATTATAAATTAAAAAAAGATATTTATTTTATAATTTAAATTTTATAAATATGAAGACATTAACTTTTATCTATGAAAATAATTATTTCTAAAAAATAATACTGGACATAAAATTTATATTAAAATGCATAGTAAAATTCTCAACACTTAAAAAAATAAAATTATTTTATCATTTTCAGTTAAATAAGAGTGTTTTGATAATAAAATTTTATTATATTATACATTAATAAAATGTTAATTTTATAAAATAATTAAAATATCTCTAAATTGTACAATTTTTACATGAAGAATAAATTTATCAAATTCGTCATATTTTTTTGAAAAATTTAACATAAAATAGAAATGATGGACCAATATTTTTATTTATATTTTCATAGGAGATATAATTATTCCAGAGGTTATATTTCTATCCATAAGGGTATCCTTACTATTCTAAAGGTTCAAATTAATATTCACAAAAAAAAAATTAAATTGGTCCTATCAGACTCTAAATATCTTAGTTGACCGACAATGTATTTCTATTTTTTCGAAATTCAAAACATTGAAGTGGAATAATTCACTTTAACGGCTCGTTTATGACTATAACCAATTGTTGTTTCATAGAGACACTATATTGTGTTTATATAATATATTTTATGAATTAATTTTTTTTTATGAAAACATATTCAATAAAATATTATGGTGTCATATTAATAATTGATATATTTTTAACCTAATTTAGTGTTTATCAATGGAATTATAATAGTCAATTAATATATTTAATTAAATAATATATTGATAAAAATGAATTTCAAATAAAAATAATCAAATATATATATTCATATTAAAATATTATTTGACAAAACATAATACTGTAAACTTGTATTTTTTCATAGAATTAATTTAAAATTAATTATAATGTTTTTTATTTTATGTATAAGTATTATTAAATAAAAAACATAATTTGAAATTACTATTTTCTATTACATAATTTATTTAAAATTAAAAATATTTTTATAGGGGTGGTACATTATTACCCTTAATATAATTGAATACTTAAAATTAGAAATTAAACTTCTAATGATAAATATTGATAATTAAAAATTATTCTAGGATAAAACCACATAAAAATATGATTAATAAAATATACTCTTAATAATAGTTAAATTTAAATTCTTAGGTTTCCAAAACAGTATGCATTAAAATTGGATACCATTAGTGCTAAGTGAATATATGCACATTGAAGAATAATCTATCCACTATGTTATGAGGGAATGTGATATATAACATGTTCAAATAAGAGTTCATTATAAAAACCATAATCTATATTTATTAAAAATTTCATTGATATCATAAAAAATTATGATAATTGGGAAACATTATTTTATTACTCATTTCTTAGGGATGTGGAATTATTCCACTCTATATGAGTATTAATATATGTTTCTATTTCATAAAAATTGTATTATAATTTGAATTTACCTTGAACTATCTATAAATCAACTCTAAGTACAAGTTGTGTCATGTGGTGAGGTAACAGATTAACCACAAAAACCATATATAATGATCAACATAAACTATTTCAAAAATGGGTAAACATTATAAAATATTGTGATCCAACACATGATTCCTTCACATGGTAGATAGTATTATCCAATTTTCTTTGTCCACATCAATAATATCTCTATCCAACATCATTAACTCACCACTAGGAACATTTTAAGCGTTATCATTCCCTTAACTATGTGTTATCCAATTGGTAAATTGTTACCAAATGAATTTTCTTGGTACCATTCTATAAAAAACCTAAAATAAATAATGAAATATCACTATAGTAAAATCCTTATATATCTCATAATTCAAATAACATATATATATATCATAAAATACATCTTGAAAAAAAGAACAAATACATTAATTAGTCAACATTTATTGTAATAACATAATAAGCTTGAAAAAGATCCCTTTAGATTCCCGGAGATATATTTCTTCGATGCTTCATAATTTCATTTTCATTGTTCTCTATATTCTTACTATTAAAGCATTGAATATTGTAAAATTCATTTCAACTATTTAAATTATGAGCGTGGTGTAATGTTTCTACACTTGTAGCAAATTCCTTTTCCTCTTAACCATATATAAATGTGTTTCCTTCCACAATGATCACATATGTGAAAATACTTCTTTCCCTTCTTCCCTTGACACATATTTTTTTATGTTTTCCACTTCCTCTCCTCCTTCCATACGATATAATAATACATGGAAAATACTTCCACCTTCTTGGTATGACATGATATTGTCTCCCCATATGATGATAGTGTTTTAGTGACTATTTACCTTCGAAAGAATAGAGTAACTCCATCAAAGAAATTATCATTCATAATATTTGAATTATGTGTCTTGATTTGGTTCCCATTACTTATGTTAGGCTTCATTATAAACCATATCATAAACTAGATTAGATCATAAAATTAAGAAACACAATGTAATATGCCAATACTGATGAAATACTTAACAAAAATTGTAAATTTTTTGTGTAGCTAATCTCATAATCCTACATATGGTTTCAATAGTGACATAATTACTATTAAATCATTCATTATTGTTTTTAATGAAAATGTTAATTATCCTAAACATATACCCTGAGAGTGTAAAAGAAGGTGCGTAGTATGGTCCTTTTTTGTGACCTAGGTTTCCCCATGTTAGGCATGGAACCCCTTGTCGGAGTTGTTGCTACTATGTACATATGTTCCAGAACCACGTTTAACTTTATTATCTAAACATGAATGCATTTTATAGTAAGATCCAGATAATCTATAACTTTCCAAAATTCTTATATATTCTTAAATGCCGATCTTGAATGTCTATCTTAGTGTATTTCTCCCTAATATACATTTTCTAAATGTAGTTTCTAAGGTTGCTTGTAAACTTACTCTGATACCAACTGTAACACCCCGTCCCAAAAATCCCAAATCCTTTGAATTATTTAACACCTTGGCCTGATTACATGGAATCAAATCCCAAAGGACTGATTATTTTAGTAGTCTTGGATTACCATATTAAATTCATGATCTAATAATAATTTTAGAAAAGAAAATAAAACATGATATATTATGAAATAAACTACATCTATGAAATATTTTTTAACATTTTCATCTAAATTACCTATAGAAAGGAGACATGTGATATGGGTGAGGTTAGATTCTCACTAAAGGTAAATAATATAGAGGATTTATCATAAATAAAAATATTAGGCATGGTGAATGACCAAAAACACATGCGTTTAAAATAAATTTTAGGACAATATAGCGGGAATAAAATATGAGTAAATAATTCCAAATAACAGATCACATGAAAAATTACTAGGTATGTTCTACTAGTCAAATAATCAATGGATTTATCAATTAATAATGTCATAATGAGTAAATTCATATACCAGACATCATAAACCTATTTTTGAGGCCTCGACAATGATTATTGAAAATACTAGGTCAATGCATTATACAAAACCAAATATTTGTGTCTCATAAGACCTACTGATGCTTTGAGGGTCTATAGAACACCCCACCCATAACTTTATATGTTCAATTCATTGATCATATGAGCGGTTCTTTTCGTATATGTCATATACTTATACAATATAAATATCATTCCCCAATCTATAAACATAATTTCTAACCATTGAGAGTTCTACGGTGAATGGAACCAAGATAACACATTGAAAATTAAACTAATAAAAATCCATTAAACACCATATTTAAGAAGAAATTATAATAGATAAACCTAAATGAAGTAAAATATTTTATAAATGATGTTTACATAGATACAAAAATACTTTTAAATGAGACATTACAAAAAAATTGGAAATAATCATTAAACATTCCAATGCGCCCCATACCACTATGAAACATTAAAATTAGAATACCATAGAATATAATGAGATTAAGGAGACACTTGATATGATATATCTAAGGTAATTACATAAACCACTAGAAATTAATAATTTCTGATGAGGGAACATTTATAATAAAAGATAATGTATAATGAGAAAAATATTTTTCTGCTTTAGAATGATGCGTTCTTTTGGAAAATCAATTGTGTTTGTCTGAAAATATGATTGTAACCATATATATACCATTAAATAAAATAAATTTAAATTGAAAAATATTTCATTAATTAACGATGTCCCACTAGAGTTAAATCATGTAAAAATAGTTTTCATGAAGCTTTAGAAATGATACATTTTAATATGGTTTAAGGAAGTGATTTTAGAGCGAAAATGAATGCTTGTATTCATAAAAAATATGAAACCAAATTTTTTTAAAGATAAAATTTGAAATTTTATAATAAAATTATGTGTCAAAATAGAATAAATAGTGAACATAAAAATGTGTTTGAATTCAATAAGATCCCTTAAATAGGTCTTGTTTTTCATGAATTTGTTTTAAAGATCATTTTTTTAAAAGTAAAACCCCATAAAATAATGAAGGATTTTTATTGGTAAACATATTTAGAATATTTAAAAAAATTTATGAGGAGTAATTATGAATAAATAAGAATTTATTTTTGGTATGTAGTGAATAAGAGATACCCAAATGAAAATTTAGGTTAGGGTAGAAAACCCTTACCAGATTGTAATCAAGAAAATCATATTGCCCAAAATTAATAACCATAAATTGATACATTTAATTCCATGAATATAAAGATATTCATAAGGTGAAAAAATGGTAGGTATACATTCAACATACACAAGAAATGGGGGCCAATAAGGAATTTCTCACAACAATGGATGTGGGATTAGAGAAACCATACCTTATGTCCAAATTAGTTATGAACTTAACATTAATGTCATAAATAATCAAATTAAATCAATTAATTAACTAATTAATAACCTTATATACATATATAAGAATAAATAATGTTTTATTATGTTCATTTATGTTCTTATTTGTATGTTATAACATTTTATTCAATTGTTCCAGAGTATTCTTTTGCTTGATTTCATGGACTGTTTGCATGATTACATGTAATATTGTTTACGTTGAATGGAGATAATTATATATAATTGAACTTATATATTAATTGTTAACATAGAAAAGTATAAATGTTTATAAATATCTCTTGGTTAAATGGTATGGAGATTATTTATTAGATAGGTATTTGTGATAACCATATATATTATTTTGGTAATATCTAGATTTTTACAAACGGGTTTGTTATATGAATTAGTCTTATTTTTATATATGTGTTCCAGAACATTAAATAGGTTATTATAAAACAATTATAGTATTTCTCAAAAATAAAAATGGTTTCATGGCCATCCATGAATACAGTAATAGAAATTGAAAACAATTCTTCCATGAATGTAACAAATTAACACATCTCGGATTTTGCTCTCATTTTTTTTATAAAAGGATGGGAAATTAGAGATGATGATGAATTACTACATTAAAATAAAAAAAATATAGTATAGGTAATGTAATTTCATTATCATACAATTTGGAAAGGGAGTTTATGAGGCTAAAAGGAATGAAAATAGCTTGAATGAAAAAAACAAAAGTTGAGAAATCCCATTCGAATATTCTACAGCCCTACAACATCACATAAAAGTTTATAAAATATTTTGATGAGGGGAAAAGGGGTCTCTCATATTTTTTACATGATATGTAAAATAATGGGTATATTTAATGACATATCCAAACATAATCCAATAAAAATTAAAAGTAATAACATAAACAGAGTTCTTGAAAAATAGAAGGGTGGTAGATTCCCTTAAAATATAGAGTAACTCCTAAAATGTGATGTTTGGAAACATAGGGGTTTGAAGACACCTATAGAGGTAATAATACTAGAGTTTAGTGGATGGTGAATTTTTATGACGGAATGTGTGGGCATTCATAGTAAAAGAGAGGGAATGTTTAATTAATTTCCAAAGACTCCTTATTAGTGGTATTTGAAAAACTGTGGGCATCTCCATGGTATTTAACCATGTTATTGGCCACATGGGACACCTCATATCATATTTTGTTACATACGAGTCTACCAGAATTATTAAATCACTATTACATCATTAATGATACCAACAAATGAAAACTATATTTTTACTGTTTACAAAAAACCAAAGTATTATATAAAATTATTAAAAATTCAACGTAACCTAATATCGATATTCTGAATTCAAAACTGATGTATATTTTATCATAATGATTCTATAAATATGACATGTTCAAATTTTATTCAGGAAAATACTTATTTAAAAAAATAATAGCGGGAAAAAATTCATTTTAATATGAATAGTAAAATTTCCGACACTTAATTAAAATATTTTATTATTTGTAATTAAAGAAGAGTGATTCAATAATACAATATCATTATGAAAAAATTAATAAAACATTAATTTGACAAAATAATTTGAATCTATTTGAAATGTATAATTTTTACCTGATAAATCATTTTTTCAAAGTCATCATATTTTTAAGAAAAAGAAAAATCAAAATAGAAATTATGGGAAAAAATTATATTTATAGATTCTTAGGTGAAGTTACTATTCAATAAGTCATATTACTATTTATAATGGTAACATGACTATTTCAAAGGGTCAGGTTACTATTCACCAAAAAATAATATGACCCTATTAGACTCAAAATATCTTATTATACACAACCGTATTTATCCATTTTTAAATATTCAAAACAAAAAAGTGGGGAAATTACATTTAATAGCTAGCTTATAACTATAACCATTTTTTTGTAGTGAATCATTATAGTGTATATATATGGTATCAAATGAATTGAAATTATTTATAAAGAAACATACAACAAAATCTTGGGGTTTTTATTTTAATAGTTACTATATTTGTAAGATAATTTAGTATTTATCAAAATAATTATAATTTTCCAATAAAATATTTAATTAAATAATCTATTGATTTTTTTAATAAAAATAATATAATACATATCTTCATGTTAAAATTTTAATTTTAAATAAATAATTCTATAAAACAATATTTTTTATAACATTAATTTAAAATTAATTTGAAAGTTATAAATTTTAAATATTTGTATTATAAATTAAAAAAACATAATTTTAAATAATTATTTTTCAAATCTAAATGTATATAAAATTATAAAACAAATGACTGGGGTCTTGAATCCTTTATAAAGAAAGACTATTTCTTAAGAGTGAAAATTATTTTTCATTATATTTATGTAAATTTTAAGCACAAAATATTCCCAAAACACCTCTAGAATTGTGAATTAGGAGTGGATGATGGCTATAACTTTACTGGAATGTTTTCCTTATGCAAATGACCCATGAACTTCAATAAGTCATATTTTTCATTTCAGAATAGTTTCCTAAACTTGATCCAACGATATTGAATATTTCCTATATAATTTATTATAAACAATGGGGATGATATGGATTTTCTCTTTCAAATTGGATGGTAGGTGAATCAAGAAAGGTTTGGAGAATGAATGTTTCCTTGGATTCTCTCCCAGTTGGGAATGGATATTTCTTACAAATGATGGGGCATTACTCATAACTATACAAATTTATAGAAGAAATATTTGATATGAGGGATTTCTTAGAGTTTATTTATCATGGGGAGGACCTTTATAATAAAATATAGTTTCATTATGGAGAGGATATTCATATTTAATACCATCATGGGATGACTAACATCTCAAAATAAATTTTGACTTTAAGGAGAAAGTATACTATGTATACCCAAGGGAAGACCTTTAGTTAGGAATGTAGTAAGGGGAGGAACATATATAAATTTGATACTGTATCCATGAGGAGGGATTCTACAACACTCATCTTGAGTTGGGCCATCAAGATTGATCATATTCCATACATAAAGTAACAATCCAAGGTAAGATGTCTGTGGTGGACCTCTTGAACTAATTCTTGAAAAATCATTGGGAGGGCCTTCAAAAACTTCATTTCCCTCTCTATAATTTATTAATAGGTGTATAGGATATTGAGAATCCATTAATAAGAATATAATATATTCAATAACACCATAATTTAGTATAAAAAAAACCGTGGAGTAGCTCATCATTTTCAAATTATTTTGGCTAGCTCAATTTTTAGGTTAGTTTCTATGGACGATTGAGGTCACCTGTTTTGGGTGGTATGTGTCATATAAAAAAATATTATTGATCAAATCACATGTAAATATCAGAATTTTTGGACTGGATTTTTTAATTTTGTAATGGATTTTATCTTTCCCTATAGTATACACAATTTAAAACAAATAAACATGACTTGAAATGGGGTTATGGGAACAAAATGATAATCTATTTATCATGGGATTTTTCCAAAAAACTCTTACATGGGAGAAGTTATATGATTCTAGTCCTTGGTGACTCTCAAACTATGATACTAAGTCATTTGAAAATAAATAGGTGGGGTTTAATGCAATAATCATTATTATGGGTAATGTGATCCTTATATCAAAGAAAACGTTTTGAATGTGAGGAGGAAAAGACGATTGTCCCTCCATCATTTATAGGATTTATGAGGTGACTTATTCTACTAGAATAAGAAATTAGGCCCATTCATTAAATGAAGCAGGGATACAATCCTACTCTTGTGTTTCATTTTTTATCTGGATATATCAACCACCAACTTGTTTGATGGAATAGATATGGGATTACCCATTTTTTAAACCGTAGATCTACAACATTGTTCCACTATGTGACACCAAAACTAAGATGACAGGTTTATTTGATGCAGGAAGGAGTGTGAGCCTTCTCCCAATCAACAGCCATATCTTGATGGAAGACATATATTGAGGGAACTATGGTAGGTTCATGGTCTATTTTTATGTGTCACATCCATTGGTGGGATGTCCTGGGATATCAGGTTAGAGTGACGTTGGTAGGACTCTCAATGGAGGCACCCTCATCATGCAGAGGATTTGATGATGCACGATGTTGGTTTTGGTGGTTTCTCTTATAAACCCTTAATTAGGGCATCATTAATTAATTTATGGATGTGGCCTCTAGTGACCTTTTGATTATCCTCTATAAGATAATTTAGAAACATGTAGTTGTAGTCTAGGGATTAACACATAACACCATTTCCATGAAAACTAGTGTGGCTGGCTTTTGGGCCACTAGTCATCGTTGGTGTGATGGTTGGTGGGGTTTCATGAGTTTGAGAAAATGTTGAGCTACCACCAGGGTTGGGATGATAGAATTTTTGTGGCACTCCTAAATTTGTGTTCTCGAAACCTGGAGTTGGAGATGATGGGTTGGCGATAGTGTCCTCATGTCAGATGAGTAACCTTCTTATGAGAAACTCGGTGCTAAATTTCAGGTTAGTTGAAATGATTCCATTAAATGGAGGGGTTATTTCAAAAGTTGAAAAAAAACATATAAAAATTATAACCAATAAAACCTCCATCAGTGTACGATCTTAATAGATGATCACATGAAAAAAACACTTTCTGGGACCATTTTAGGATCTCTATCATCATGAGTTCCAAAATTTTCCTAACATGTGGAAGAACCTATTATCTTTGTTAAGTATTCACATTAGGTCTACAATTTTTTTGAAACAATTTCATGTTTTGTCTTATTCCATGTTAAGGTAGAACTAATTTCCAACAGTATACGATGACATGAAGTTTTCCAATGAGATATTGGAAAATGTGTTACCCAAGAGGATGGGAGGTTTAGTCCACCACACTATTTTGGGGGGAATTGTTCCATACTCTGGTACTCCATTATATATTTAAGACATATTTGTGTATCCATTATTAAATAACTTATAGAAAACAATTCATCCTTGTACTGTAAATAAATTATTTTCATTTCTTGAATTCATAATCATCTATATGTACACACAAGTCTTCATCAGTGGTGACTTATGTATATATATGAGGGTCTTCATCAAAGGTATCCTTTTTTATATGGAATAGTGATTCTTATATTTTTTTATTATTATTGTGATAGACTTAATCCACATAGTGGGGTGCTCTAGAATTTATTATCAATCAAGAAGACATTATTTTTTTGATGTTTGGATTTGGCCCATGATATAGGATATCTACACATCCTTATATAAGAAATCAAAAACCACAGATTTTGGTTCCAAATAATGGGACACATAAAACTTGGGAGATCGTATTTTGGGGTCCAAAAAATGCTGTTTAACTTCATTCTGAATGAACCTCTAGGTGAAAGCTTCTTAGCCAAGGGATGATTTGGGACTTACACTGAAGCAGCCCGGGGGACCTGAAAGGGATGCATCCCCCTGGATTGATGTGACCATATAAATAACATGGACTAGATAATATTACGGTGGGTTTGGGGTGTTTTGATTGGACCTAAGGGAGGATTTCTAAATATATGATTTGGATTGCAATCAATGACCACATAGTTAGAAAAGGCAGGGATTATAACATATGGAGGAGTACCATTTGAGTTATTATGTTTGGGCCTTACACATATGGGGGAGGCCCATAAAAGGGTTTTCTCAAAGATAATATGTTCCATTGAAAGGATTTTAACATTGTGGGTTAATATATCTAATTTGAGGCCCTTAATAATCGATTATTTTGATGACAGTATCACCAAATAAATTTAATCTTACATGAGTCAAGATCAATTTAATAAACATGAGGAAGCATATGATTCATACATTAACATAAAATCCTTTATCCGTTGGTGGATGAGGTCGAGGATACAAGAGAGAGTCAAGGATTTGATGTGCCAATAACCTATTTTGTTTTTGTAACTGTGGTATATACATAAACACCCACATAGATACTACATGTAATAAGCATGAGGGATTAATCTGGGATGAATTCCCTTATAATGATAATCCTTTATTTTTAAAAAGGTGGTTTGACGGAAGAGATTAGGACAATAAAAAATCGATGAAGCTTCACTGGCTGGGGATCCAATAGTTTCCCCACCTAGTGTTGCGAGTTGAAGGACACTGGAACACCATGAGAGGGGAGGGGTGAATCTGGGTGTCAAATTTTCTTCTTTTTATTGTGGATATTATTCCCACATTTGTAGGAACAAATTAAATCAGTCATTCAAATGAATAAACAAAACATCAATTTTACATGGTTCACCATAAAGGGAGACGTCAAAGGAGCATACCGACATTGTGTAGGTCGTACCTAAATCCAATAATCCTAAATAGTTGTGGAGTACATTAGTTGGTCACAATAACTCAATTCTAGGAACTATTCCCTTACAAAAGTTCAGGGATGGATACTCTCTTCCCTCAGAACACTTCCATAAACTCCCCTAGCTCACTACTATGAGAGAAGTATAACTAAGTTTAACGAATTGAAGGTTGATTTAATATATTAACATTGAAGTATTTGTATTTTCACATCCCAAGACACAACTTGAATCTAATACCTTTGTATATGCTCACTGAAATCATTGATCACTCCACATTAATACTCAAAATATCCCTTAACAAAGTTGCCTCGCAAAGCTCAACCCTTCATAAAGAACACCACCTCGTAGAGCACAACCCTTGGCGGAGTTCACTACCTCGCAGAGCACAACCCTTTTCCGAATCTCACTTCCTCGTAGAGAAACCTACTTCGAAAAGACCAGTAAGACAATGAAAAGTCTCTATCTTCATGAATCTCATATGACATTGAAGAAATGGTATCATTACAGACTTTAAAAATACCTTTTCGAAGCTCAAGCTCATGTAGATTAACATGTATCACAATGCACCCCTTTCTTATCAATGTCACAATAATAATTTATTTTCTCACTCAATATGATGTAAAATTAGGAGGTATGGATATTTATTTATAGGATCATACAAATATGGTGTTCCGATTCTTTAGGTATGAAATCGGGATCTCCCAACTAAATGTTCTGGTGCTTCCTCCATCTCGGAAATCTCCTCTGAAATTGCCTATTCGTATAGCTCGTCTTAACCATAACAAAACACCATCTCAAACATAGAAGCATCATTTCTTCAAAATCCTCATGGATATCATCAAAAAATAATTCCCTTTCCATAAAAATTATATATTAATTATGGAGGAACACATTTCACTATGATCAAAGATCAAACTCTTATAATTACAAAGTGAAAATAAAAATTACATCACCTTAAAAACAACTTTCGGCTTGAATTGTATAACCTTTTACTTTAAATCTCCCATGTCAACCATGAAAGGATTGGAAATAAACACAAACGATGATCCATTTTCATCCAAGATCATCCTTTCTTCTAATAACCCCCCCCTTTGGGTTTGTTGGAAATCCTTAAAGAAGTTCAACAGTGCACAAACCACTATCAAAACATATTAAGAAATAATAAACTCAACTAACAATATAAGTCTACGTGAACAATGATCGTTATAGAAAACAGGAGGGAATACATGAACTGTGATATTTTTTGTTTGAATGGATGCTCTGACTGTTTTCTCTTGACATTAGATTCTCTAACAACAAACCTGCAACCATAGGAAAAAACGCTACATCCACCATATTTTCTCATTGAATTTAGTCATTTTTTCCCTATTGGAAACAAAACTAAACACAATTATTTAAACATTGTAGAGCTCAGAACATACTACCCAAGGATCATATCTTTCCAAAACATTTAACACTTCCACAAATAGATTAACACGGTTAATAAAATTGGGGAGAGGGGAATTTTGTAACATCATTATACACTAGGAGGTGGATGAACTATAACAACCAAAACATTCATTAATGAAAATTCCACTTGATCAAATTAAATGTATTATTAGGTAAAATGGTTATATAAAATATGTACTTATTTGGTTTTTTTATATAGATTTTAAAATACCATTAATAATTGTGACCATTGTTAATAAAGTCTTTGAACAGTGATCACATGATTAGTAAAAATATAAGGCTTTAACAAATCCAATGTACTTGAAAAAAGGAATAGATGGCCTCATCTAGTAGACTTTCCCCATATGAATCCAAAAATTTGGAGCTTGGAAAGAAGGTGGTGTCATTGGGATTCAATCTTGACCGTGTCCAAACTGAGCTTCAACATGTTAAGCTCAAACAGAACCACCTATGAGAGAAGTGGAAGTTGAAGGAGATTACCACCTGAGCAATGTTATCAAAGACATCCCAAGAGTATGTCACCATCCCACACCTTACCCTTCGGTATTATGCGGGTGTTATAAGGTGTTATGTAACAAGTCCTTAACACTGTGATTAGGTGCATTTTTTTTAATATAATACTGAATATACATTCATTTTATTGTTGTTACATTGTAAATAGTTTTTAAAGCGCAAATAGTATTTTTAGTTAACATTCAAAAAATAAATATATATTGTTAAATTAAAGGATTATTGAATTAAATAATATTTTATTTTTATGAAATATAGGATATCTTATAATTTTAGGAATGCAATTGTATTTTTTGTTAAGTTCTGGAAGCCATTTTTTTCAAAACATGTGAGATTTCAATTAATGTTGGTTTTTATTTTGAAATTAAAAATTCACATATTTAAAAAATTATTTAGATAAAATGTATATTATTTTTGGATTCATGACATTGAAATTATCTAAAGGTGAATTTTTCATAATTTTCTGAGACTGTCAAATGTCTTTGTAAAAAATTAATACCATTTACATATATAATGTGTTTTATGACATCATAATGATACAATAGTGATGTATTAAAATAATATAAATTAATTTTTTGGCCAATATATGTTTTACCATTAATATAATGTAATTTTAATTTTTGTTTGATTTATTTTACAAAACATTAGTGGAACCTCCAAGAGTTATAAAACATTTTCACATTTTAAATTAATTTCCATGAGAGTATGACTCACCTCCACATAAAAAAACCCTATTATATTAAGATGTTAGACCATGGGCCTTAAAATATATTGTTTTCCAATCAGCATTGGATTGAAAATTGGTGATTACCATGGGCTGGTTTGTGGTATTGATTTGTTTAATGTGTGGTAACCCAATCCTAAATAATAAAGAATTCCCTCTACTTTCTTATATAAACCCACCCAAGCTCTCACTTCCTCTTCACTCAAAGCCTTTGGAGTTCATCAAATCTTTTCCTCCTCTCTCTAAAATCCTCTCAAGGTGACTTATTCTACTATGAATCCTCTCTCAAGCCTCTCCCAAGCCTTTGGTATTACACATCCAAGTATGGGATTTCTTCATTTATCATTTTTCCCAATTTTAAGTTTTTATGACATTTTTTCAATTACAAAAGTTGGGGTATGATTTCACACCTCACCCATACTGACCTATTTATGTTTGGATGATAGGATACCCATATATCTCTCACCCATTCCTCTCATGGTGTAAATTGATCAAAAATATGAACATTGATGAGGAGATTAAAGCATTGGAATTGAAGGATTTCCGAAAGATGTTTTTTGATAAATATTTTCCGTGCACCTTCTTGAATAAGATGGAATGGTACATTCTTTACCTCCAGCAAAAAGTCAATGAATCTATCTTAGCGTATAAGGAAAACTTCAATAGACTTTCACGACACACTTCCATCCTTTTCGTTACCCTCGAATGCAAGGTTGACCGCTTCGTTGGTGGGATGAAACCTAGCCTGCGTAAAACCATGGCGAGCCTAAACTTCGACAACTATGAGGAAATTTTCTGATTATCCCTCATTGATGAAATGGAGATCAGTAAACCTCAGGGGTGTCATGGGGATAAGAAGTATAAGGTGTACTTCAAATCGGTTGGTCCGATGGATAAATTCAATAGTGGTAAGAAAATCTTATACCCCACTTTCTAATGTTGTGGAATGAAGAACCCTAGAAATTTCATGAAGGGGATGAAGAAATTCATTATGTGAGGAAGAGAAGGGAACCAAGCTATTAACTATCGGCAAGATAAAAACCTACGACTGAAACATATAAGTGGAACACTCCATTTGTCTCCTAATGCATTTTTCATTTCATCAACTATAAAGAACTAGTTCACCTTGAAAATCAGTTATGTAAGCCAACGATTTTTGAAGAAATCCAATAACTTCCATGGAAACAAGGGTGAGATTTTTCCATCACTATTTATGATGTGAACCCTGACAATAAAGTGGTGATAGATATGCTAGTTATTCATTAATGAATAGTGAACATACATTTTGATTCAGTTTATACACGTTCTTTTGTATTCTGAAAGTTTAGTAGAACAATTGAAAAACAACTGCAAATCATGGAAGTAAATATGTCGGTGTGTACGGAAAATGGGGAAATCATTGAATACCATGAATATAACTCTTCTACTATCTTAATCAGTGTATTGATCTTCTCATTGAACCTCTTCATACTCCATCTGGTAGAATTTTATAAAATTCTTGGCATGGATTGGGTTAACTTATATAGATCTAACGTAAATTTTCAAGAGAGGGAAATCACTCTCCATGTAGATAATCTACCCCCGATTCACTACAAGTGCCAGGAGGAAGAAGAATCTTCTTTTGATCCATCATCTCATGCGTGGATATTACACCCCTATGAGAATGCATATTTGGCTTAGATGATTGAGTCTACGGTGGCATCCATCCTTGAAGACATGCCTATTATGAGGGAATTCGCTGAAGTGTTTCCTGAGAAATTTTCTGGTCTTTCTCCTAGAAGAGATGTTGATTTCTCATTTGATCTTATACCTTGGGAATTTCCAATATCCAAGAATCCACATTGAATGGATGTTGTGGATCTTGATGAGATTAAGAAACAACTAACAGAGAATCTGGAAAAAGGGTTTTTACGCCCAAGTGCTTCACCATGGGGTGCACTAGTCCTTTTCATCAAAAAGAAGGATGGGTCAACGAGCCTTTGCATCAATTATCCCGAGCTTAACAAAATCACGATAATGAAAAATTATCCCCTCCAATGAATTTATTAATTGTTCAATCAGCTGTGTGGAGCACAATACGTATCTAAGGTAGATTTGTGGTCCAGATATTATCAAGTAAGGGTGAAGAAGGATTATATCCCCAAGAATGCTTTTCGTACAATATACAATCACTATGAATTCATAGTAATGCCTTTCAGACTCACTAATGATCGATAAATCTTCATGGACTTGATTAATAGTGTCCTTAGGTATTACCTCAAAAAATTTGTGGTAGTCATTATAGATAATGTTCTAAGATACTCCAAAACCAAATAGGATCATAAGGAGTATCTTAGAATTGTAATAGAGACCTTTAAAAAGGAGAAGCTATATGAAAAGTACAACAAGTGCAAGTTTTAGTTGAAGGAGGTCTCATTCTTGGTCAATATCCTCCGAATAAAAGGGATATCTGTGGATACCTCCAAGAAAACAAAAATAGATGGTTGGATGAGTCAAACAATGGTAATGGATATCTGTATCTTCTTGGGGGTAAATTAGATATTATTGATGATTTGTGAGAAATTTATCACGATTTTCCAACCCTCTTACCAAGATAACTCGAAAGGGAGTAATGTTTTCTTGGAGTGATAAATGTGAAAAAGCATCAAGGAGTTGAAAAGGTGGCTTATCAATATGACCATGCTCACATTAACCACAAGTGGATAACGTTTTGTGGTATTTAGTGATGTTTCGAAGAAGGGAATTGGTTTTGTGTGGATTACAAAGGAAAAAGTCATTGCCTATGATTCAATGGAATTGAATGCTCATGAGAAGAATTATACAACACAGGATCTACAGTTAGTTGTGGTGATCTTTACATTAAAAATTTGGAGGCATTATCTCTTTGGGGATAAGTGTGAAATATATATAGACCCAAAAATCCTCATGTATATATTCACACAGAAATAGTTGAACATGCGCCAATGAAGATGGTTAGAGCTGCTCAATGACTATGACTTCTCAATCCATTACTACCCTAGGAAAGCGAACAAGTTTGTAGATGATATAAGTAGAATGGACCTAGAGATTCTATCATTGGTGAGAATTGAAAGGGATCAAATCTTCATAGATTTTATGAATATGGACATGGTAATCATAATGAATTTAACATAATAAATCATTTCAAAAATGATTTCTCAACCATCTATTTTGGAAAAGTTAAAGGATTCTCAAAAGGATGATGTGGAAATTTATAAGAATGTTGAAGCTATCAGAAAAGGGAAATCCTCAGAGTACAATGTCTATGAAGAGGATTTGTGATATTTAGGAAAAGACTTTTTGTTCCATCATGCCCGAAGCTGAAGAAGGAACTTTTGGATGATGTACATAGTTCAAATTTCTCTATTCTCCCAGGAAAAAAAAATATTGTATCGAGATATTTCAGAGTGTTATTGGTGGGATAATATGAAGAAAGAGATCACTAAGTATACATCAAAGTTCTTGGTGTGTTATCAAGTGAAGGCAAAGATGAAGAATTATTAGGGGATGACGCAACCATTTCTCATACCAGCATGGAAATGGAAGAACATCACCATGGACTTTGTCACCAAACATTAGAAGACATCAAAAGGCAATAATGAAATCTGAGTTGTTTTGGATCATCCTATAATGTCTCCACACTTCATTTCAATTCTGTAGGATTTCTCATTGGGTCAACTGGCACACACACACACACACACACACACATATATATATATATATTAGGGATGTGGTAATGTTGCATGGAGTTCCACTATATATTGTTTCTGATCGATATCCAAGATTCACTTATATATTTTGGAAGAATCTTAAACATGATCGGGATATTGAACAATACTTTCGTACGACCTATCATCCTCAAACTGATGGCCAATCTGATAAAACAATTCAGACACTATAATATATGTTAAGATCATGTTCTATGGACTTCATTGGAGGGTGGTACCATCATCTTCCATTGGTTGAATTCGCCTATAATAATAGTTTCCACTTGATCATCCGAATGACACATTATGAACCCCTGTATGGGAAGAGGTGCAGAACACATGCATGTTGGGATGAAGTCAGTGAGCGTAAGCTGTTAGTACCAGAAATGGTCTAAGAAATGGTGGAGAAGATTAAAACCATTTAGCATCATATCATGGCACCCCAGATTCAATAGAAGAGTTATGTAGATAATTTTTGACAAAAAAATGAGATTATAGATGGATAAATGGTATTTCTATGAATGTCTTCATGGAAGAAGGTCACAGGGTTTGGATGTAAAGGGAAGTTAAGTCCTAGGTACATTGGCCCCTTCAAGATTTGTGATCGTGTCAGGGATATGGCCTATCGACTAGAACTCCCACCTACCACAACCAAAGTACATGATTTATTTCATGTATCCCTCTTACGGAAGTACATATGAGACCTTTTACATGTACTCTATTTAGAGGTAGTACAATTAGAGGGTGATCTTTCCTATGAGGAGAAACCAGGGAAGATCATAAATCATAGGGAAAAAATCCTACGAAAAAACATAATACCCCTTGTGAAGGTGTTGTGGTGAAACAAAAAGATTGAAGAATTGACATGGGAATAAGAGGAAGTGATAAAGCAGAGTTACCCTCATATTTTTTAGTATAGGAATGGGAAATTTCTAGGGCAAAATTTCTTAACGGGGGAAGATTGTAACCACCCAACTATCATTAATGAAAATTACTATTGATCTAATTAAATTTAATATTATGTAATATGTTTATATAACATATGTAATTCTTCTTTTTATGTTTCTAGATGTTAATATACCATTAATAACTATGATCATTGCTAATTTATCCATTTAACACTTATCACATGTTTAGTTTAAATATAGGGCTTAAACAAATAAAATTTACTCAGACAAAAGAAACGATTGAATCATCCAATAGACATGCCCCGTATAAAGCCCATTTGTCAGAGATCAAAAAGGAGGTGGTATCATTGGGCTACACTCATGGCCACGTCCAAGACGATCATCAACATGTTAATATCAAACAGAGCCTCCTATAAGAGAAGTATAATTTGATAGAGATTACCACCCGAGCAATGTTATCCGAGCCACCAAAAGAGTATGTCACCATCACACACATTAGCCTTTGATTATATGTAGTTTTTATAAGGGGTTATGTAACAAGGCTTTATCACTATGATTAAGTGAATTATCATTGTATATAATAGTTAATATACATTCATTTTATTATTGTTACTTGGTAAATTGTTTTTAAAGTGAAAATTGTATTCTAAGTTAACATTAAACTAATAAATCTATATTGTCAAATTATAGGATTTTTGAATTAAATAATATTTTACTTTTTGTTAAATAAAAATGATCTTATCATTTTATTAATGCAATTGTAATTTTTGTTAATGTATAAAAGCCGTTTTTGTCAAAACCTATGAATTTTTGATAACTGTGAAATTTTCATCATTTTCAGAGACAGTTGAATTTTTGGGAAAACAATAAATACCATTTAAATATAAAATGAGGTTTATAACATCATAATGACCAAATTGCGATGTAATAATATACTATAAACGATTTTTTTTGAAAATATATGTTTTAACATTAAAATAATGTGATTTTAGTTTTGTTTTATTTAATTTACAAAACATTAGTCGACCCCCAAGAGTTATAAAACATTTTTAATTTTTAAATGAATTCCTTTGAGAGTGTGACTCACTTCCACATAAGAAACCCTATTATTTTAAGATGTTAGGTCATTGGACTTATAAAATATTGTTTTCCACTACAAATTTTCCAAAACAATGAGAAAAAAACATGGAAAGTTTTGTGTAATTTATTATTATAATGTGTGGTGACCCAAACCTAAATTATAAAAAATTGCTTATCATTTCCTATATATACCCACACAAGCTCCCATTTATTCTTCACTAAATTCCTTTAGAGTTCGTCCATTTTCTGAACACCTCTATCTATAATCCTTATAAGGTGCCCCAATATTCCACGAATCATCTGTCAAGCCCCTCCCAAGTCTTTGGGATCATAATTCCATGTAAAGGATTTCTTCCTTTCTCATTTTTTCCAATTTTGCATTAAGTTGTTATGCCCTTATGATTTCAATTAAAAATATTGAGGTATTATTTTTCACCTCCCCCATACTACCTAGTTTTTGTTTGAGTGATGGTAGACCCCTTTATTTCTCAATAAGTCCTCCCATGTACACTCATTACCATGCTGAAATCCTGTGAGGGATTTTTCTCTCCTCTTTTACATCCAAGTAATTCATTTGTATGATGCATTTCAATTCAACTAAATTTGTTGGGACATGTATCTATATGACCCCATTATTGTCTATTTCATGTGAATATGATGAGACACATATTTCTATCTCATCAAGTATTTTCATGAATCCTTATTTCATGCTATTATACTGCCAAAATTGCACAATGTTTTTCAATGACAAGATCATTATGTTTTGAATACCATACACATGTCTCTATCAATGGTCTCACCATTATGAAAATATAAAAATTGAATGGTAATTTTATGTATTTATTCCCCATTACTTAATTGTGTAATAACATGTGATTTTTATTGATTCCATGTTATATGATCCATGCGGAACACTTATGCATGAAATGAAATGATTAAGAAGCCTATGCCATGATAGTTCTACAATGCATTGGGTAAAGTATAGTATCATGATACATCATGTGAAATGGGATTTGACTCATGATAATTCATTTTAAATGTGGATTTAGTCATGGTCCATTTGAAATGAGCCATGTCTCATTCTATTTCCATGTTAAGTGTTGTTTCCACATTTCTATGTTATGATTATCATGGTTTACAATGCCTTTATGTTCATGTTTCTCTTATGCTGCATTGATATTCCTATTACATAAAATGTATTAAAATCATCTTGTTATTCCTTTTTTACTCCCTTAATCATATTTATAGCTCATCCTTTTCTTATGCATGTCCCCCGGTTATCCCATGTAATACTAACTATGAGTTAATGTAGTAGTCATGTAATGGAAATTTTCAATAATGGTGCTGTATTTCGTCTTTTTAGTTGTTATGTAATGATCCTAAGCCCCAAAGACACTATAAATATAGACATTATATGTGATATCAAGTGATGTTTATGTAATAAATCATGTTTTATTGTGTAATAAAGAGTGGGTATGTCATATGAATATCGAGGTTTAGCCGATGTTTCTCAAACATAGCAGCTGACAGTGTTTTAGTCATAATGTTAGCATCTTTCTCATCAGTTCTCACATGGTCCATCTTGATTACAACTTGTTAATCAATTTATTTGATGAAGGGATATTTTATTTCAATATGTTTTATACTAGAATTGTGAATAAGACTATTTGTAAGATGAATTGTTCTATTGTTATCACAGCAAATAACCATTTGTTGTTTCACTTATTCACATATGTCAGTCAATTTCTGCTTCATCTAAATAAAATGAGTGCATTCTTTGGTATCAGAGAAATATTCTTCTTTTGCAGTACTAAGTGATTTAATTTCATATTTCTTGCTCAAACATCCCACACATTTCGTCCCAATACACAATTCTCCACCACTACTGGACTTTTTTTCTACTACATCTTCAGTCTAGTCATCATCAGAAAATGCTGACTATTAATTGTATATTCCTGCAGCAAATTATATCGAATAAATATGAGTACCTCGAATTTACATCATGATTGTTTTCATAGCCTCTATATGTTCCTTCATTGGATTACTCTAAAGGTTGGAGGCTAATCATTATGCAAATTCAATATCTGGTAGTGTCACTAGCAGGTACAGTAGGCTTCCTATGACTATCTTATACAATGTGGGGTCCATAGATGTCCCATCCTCATGCTTTCTATGTTATGTTACAATCCTAATTGGAGTCTCTATTTTTTTGAAATCATTTATATTGAATTTCATGATAAAATCTCCAGCATATCTGTCTTGGGAGATGAATGTGTAATCCTTCTTCTAAATCACTTGCAACCCTAAAAATTATCTGAGTTAACTAATCATATACATTTCAATTTCTTACTTCATTTGATTGGAAAATTAATCCACTAATCCTTGACTAATTCCATAGAAAATAATATCAACCACATATACCAATACTATAAACCGACCCGTTTAGAATTTTTTTCATATATATTGGAATCCACCACTTCACTTTTAAACTCACGCTTTCTCAGATAAGAGTCCAACCGAGAGTACCACACCAGTGGTGCATGTTTCAGGCCATAGAGAGATTTCTTTAATTTTTAAAACTTCTGTTCATCATTTCCATGTAAGAACCCCCTAGAGAGTTTGACGTAGACATATTCTTCCAAAACTCCATTTAAGAATTTTGTCTTGAAATCAATTTGATAAGATTTATAGCCTATCTGGATTTACATGGCATGGAATAACCTAATTGAATGAAGTCTTGCTACTGGAGAAAATGTTGCTTCAACATCAAAACCTTCATTTTGAGAGTATCCTTTACAAACCAATCACGCCTTTTTTATAAACACATTTCCATTATCTTAAAACTTATTCTCGAAGATCAACATCGTAATAATCACAATGAGATCTTCAGGTCTCATGACTAGGTACCGTGTTTGATTCTTTCAAATCTAATCTAACCCTTCAGTCATGTATTTCACACATGATTCATACTTTAAGTCTTATTCAAATGAAGACAGTTACACAAATTATAGAAAATAGGATTGTGTATTATTCCTCATTCTCCTCATCTATTTGGGTTTAGTTAAATCCCCAATAATGTTGGATTGAACAATTTCTAATATTCAGATCCTCCATTGAGAATCAACCGAATTCTCTTCATCCATGTTTTCTTCTCCATATTCTTATTCTATAGAAATATCATGATGTTGCTCCTACGAATTTTGTACACCTTCATCTATTTCTGTATTTTCATATTCTCTATGATCACTCTCTTCTTCATATTTTACCACATCCGTATATGAATTACTTGAATCATTTTGCAGTTTTATCTTCAATGATCTTAACATCCCTACCTTCCAAAATCCTACCCAAGAACTTTTTATAAAACATGTAGGATTTTCTATTAATTGATTATACAAGAAATATTTCTTCAAATTCATTGTCACCATACTTCCCTTGATTCCCTTATTTGTTTCTAATGAAACACTTACATCGAAAAACATGAAATTATTTCAAAGAGGTGTTTGTTATATCCCAAAATCCATATAGTGTCTTCTTCGCACCCATATAATGCCCTGTTTGATTTTGAATATAAATTGTATCTTGAATGGGATCATTAAATTGTTGTTTAGGAATACAAATCTTAGTCAATATAGTTATTAACATATTGTTCGCCTATTGATTCATGCAGTCAACAACTCCATTTTTATGGTCTTCTCACAGCATCTACCTCAAGTTGTGTCCCGTGCTTCTACAGGTAATTTTCAAATTCAATGTACATTTATTCCCCTTCATTTTTAGATCACAACACTTTGATTGTTTATCCTGTATAATTATTGGCGATAGGATGATATGTTTTCATGCATTCATGAACTTTTAATTTTCTTTGTATATCCATTACACATTCTATTCTACTATAATCACCTATGAAAGGGAATATTTACCTTTCTCCATGGGTTCCGGAAACATTTAACAACTTATATATGTTTGTATAAATGAAATATAGAAGATGATATGCCCTTTTCTCTTTTGGAAGATAAGAAATGAAGACCATATTACCATGAATTCAATAGTTAAAAGACATTTCACGTTCAATTCAGGTTGAAAATATCTATGAAAATCTATAGGTTTGAAATATTCTTCATGTCATGTTTCTTGATGTGCCCTAATCGTTGATGTGACTTGTTATTTTATTCTTCAACCATTATGTAGAAAATATTTTCTTTACTGACATCCACATATAGTTTTCCTTTAATTCTTTATCCTTCCATATGTTAATTCCTTATCTTTCCCTTGATAGTGCATCCTTTCTGATAAAAAGTATCAATATGTCATGAGTCATAGAGTTGACTCACATTTAGGAGATTATGATGTTAGTCATCCATATAAAGGACTTTAGTATTCTTTATATATTTATTTTCTTATTCATTACTTCCACTGCCATTGATTTTTGAAGTTCCATCATTACCAAATTATACTTCTCCATCAATAATCCTAATGACATTCAATAACAGGTCTACATTACATGTCATATTAGGTGAATAACCACTATCAGGAATTCATGTGATGTTTTTTTCTAGCTTTTAGGGCTACCTTTACAAGGTTAAATTTCTAAATTTTCTTCTTTTCATTCCATGATACATTGTATTGAGTCTAGGATACTAATGGAATTTCAAATCACTCTTCCATGTACATGGGTTCTTCATAGTCAAAATCTTCTTATAAAGGATAAAAATTATTTGAATGATAAATAATGTCTTGTTGTCGAGATTTGAGTTGTCTCTGAATTCATTATGATTTTTCCATGTTACTCCTTTGACTACAATATATGGTGTTATTACCGAATTTAGAAAAACTAAAATAATATCTAATTTTTTTTTACTTTTTTATGTATTATTATATGAATTTTTTCTCTTCTATTGAAATCAACCCCCACCCCCATTTTCATAGCTTCATTACTCTTTGTAATATGACATAGTACAACCAAGATATCCATAAAACTGACACTTCCTTAGAGGAAATGAATTATCACTTATATTTTTCCTCATGCCTTCTTCTTTGGATATTTTATGACTTCATGTTATTTATGGAAGCTCGAATATTGTATCTTGTTATCCTTTAAGTTTGATTTAACAATCTCTTTTTCAGTGCTTATGGTGATTTTAAAACATGATCATCTTTCATAATGCCTTTATTCTTGTCCACATTATTTTAAGCATTTGATGTTTCAGCATCACAAATGATTCCCTTGTTCCTATGTGTGCAGGGCATTGATAACTCCATTTATTTTCAACTCCATCAAACCCTAATTTTTTATCTCTCAAGAATCTCAGTATCCAACAATATACCAAATTATATTTTCTTCTTTTCTTCTTTTGAAAATTATTCACATTTGAACATACTCTGATGATTTAGAAAATCTTCTTTGAGTCCCCCATCATTTTTGATCGTATCCCCCAGTCTCGAGGTGTGGTCAATGATGACCATTTCCCACTCTTCGATTCATAACATTAGTTCCACTAAATAATCTATCTTTTCAAGGATTGATGACTATACTTTCACCAGTTTATCCAATAGTTCAATTTTAGCTCTTAGATGATCAAAATATTATAATGATTCATCCACCATTTCATTACACTTATTTCATCTCATGCCCTTATTCTCAATCTTACCAACAGATTCCTTAAAATATAACATGGGATCGTTATTAGTTTTCAACTAGTTATCTCTATATTTATCTGTTAAGGGTTATGACATTTCAATGTTATCTATCATGGAAGCATGGCTTCATGTTATAAAGTTTTTTTTTCTTCTCCATAGAATTCATTATCCCCATCTTCCCCTTAACAGAAAAAATAAACATTATGTACCTTCTCTCCAGTTTGATTTCTCCATTTTTGAAAAACCATTTCTAAGGCTTCTCAATGTGTTCCCATTTTCATTATTCATATTTGAAAATTCTTAATAACAGAGAGGAAATTTTCCCAACTTTTACACAACTAAAGTAAGATAGAGTTAACTTCCATTAATATTTCCCTTTTCCCTTCTCTAAATTCATGGCAATGAGGGAAACAATTTCTTTTTCCTCATCGAATTCACCACAACTGTATTTTTAAATTTTAAACATTCCCAGTGAATTGAATTCCATTTCCTTTATCACTCGAGTAGTAGAATATTCTAGCTTGACTCTCATTTAATATACCACTAGGCTACTCATTCGATCATCTATAATATTTTTAAAAAGATCTATTTCCTTAAGAGCCAACAAATTTTCATTGTAAATGGGTAGAAGTCTTATTAATGTTTTTTTTACAATATCAACATATTTGATTTCTTCCCCTAAACCTAGAAGTAATCCAACCACATTAGTAATTATATTGAATATAGAGTCTATATTCTCATCAGGATGCATCTTCATATCATCAATCCTATTCTTCTAGACTTGTAGGTTCACCTCCATAACATTTCTATCTACTTCAGAAATATTTTCAATTTTATACCACATGTACTTTACTGAGGTGCAACTCATATCCATTAGATAGATCAGATTAGGAATGGATGCGGTGGGAGTATTTTGCGATTTAGAATCTGCATTAAAAAATTAATTGTCTCCACTTTTCCTAGCCAACCCTTTTGGATCAGGTACTTGTGTTTCTTACACAGTTGAAAATAGAACATCTCTTCCAAGAGATTTAATATTAGATCTCATTATATTTTTTCAGACCTAAAAATTATTTACATCGATGTGGGGTACTCCCCTCATATTGGATGAATTTTCCATTGTGGTAGGACATATCAAACACTAGTAACCTAACATGCATACCACTTGAAAGATCCTAGAACTACCTAAGAGGGGAGGGGTGAATCAGGGTTTCCAATATTTATTCATAAAGTTATGGTTATTTTTCCCACATTGGTTGGAACCTGTTAATTATAAAATTCAAATGGAAACCATAAAATGACAGAAAACTTTTACTTGGTTCACCACAATGGGCCTCATCTAAGGAGCATACACTGACAGTGTGTAGGTCATACTGAAATCCTCTAATCTTCACCAGTTGTAGAGTACAATAGTTTGATCACAGTCACTCGGTGCTAGGCACCCTACCATTATAAAATTTTTGGGATAGATCGTAGCTTCCATGAGAACAATTTTGTTTTCTACGCCTAGCTCACTCATGTGAGTATTGTATAAATCAATTTATCGATATGATGGTTGTTATAATAGATTGGAATTGAATTACTTTTCTCTATCCATCATGAGACACTGTACGAGTCAATGAAAAGAGTAGATACTCACTAAAATCTTTGATCTACCAACACATTTACTCAAAATATCAATTCACAACCCCACTTCTTAAAGCTCAACCCTTCGCAGAAAACACCACCACATAGAGAAAAAAATGTCACGGAGCTCACTAACTTGCAGAGCACAACCCTTAGCGAAGCTCACAGCCACACAGAGAAACCTACATCGCAAATTTTTCTGAGCCAATCAAGGTGTTAAAAGCCTCTTCGCGAATATCATAAGACTTAGAATCATTGGAATCAATAATGGTGTTAAAAGAATCTTCAAGATGCTCAGGCTCATGTAGAAAAACCTTCATTGTGGATCACCCCTTTCATCATGAAGTCACATCGATCACAAATTTTATCTCTCAAAAAACATGTAAAATGAAGAGCGTGGATTCTTATTTATAGGCATAGTCGAATAGGGATCTCTACTTCTTCCGACATGAAATCCATATCAGAAACAAAATTATTTGCGACACTTCCTCCATATCACAATGGTCCGTTGGAATTTCCAGTTTAGAGAGATTTTTGTAACTGCCAATAAACACCATTTCAAATCAGAAATCATCATTTCTTCGAAATCCTCATGCCAGTCTTCTCAAAAAACATTCATTTTCCATAAAAATTAAATATTGATTCTATAATAATACCTTTTGTTATGTTCACTGATAAAACTAACGTATCAACAAAGCACACCATCTCAGTACTTTAAATCTTTATGAAAAACAAATCGGGAATCCCATATCGTCTTAAAATGTATAAACCCATTCATTGAAAGATTCCTGCGCATCAAGGAGTGAATTTACAAAAAACACAAACCATTCCCTTATTTCATTATAGAATAGCCTTGGTTCCATCATGAATCTCAATACCATAGGAATGTATGGTCAGGAACATTGTAAGGATTCCCCTTATTAATTTGGTAGTAGTATGACCTCATTTACCATAGGAATTTATGATCATGAGGGCACAATGATGAGTTCATTAATCTGATAACATATATCTAGAGGTATTGGAAGAGGCCTAGTCTTGGTAGTTCATGAAGGGGCTAATTTGGGGGCATACCTCTTTATTGGTGAGGTTGATAGAGAGACCAGTTTGAATAGTTGGTAGAGGGTCCAATGTAAAGCTAAAACTTATGAGGATGTGTATTGAGTTTGAAAGAGTTTCTCTTGCATACTATTTTCTCTGAGGGATTGATGCCCTAAATTAATCCATTTACATATGTTTCATGTAATATTCGTCCACATTTTATTTTTTTAATGCAAAAGGCTATTAAAATAGTGTTTGGTGTGATTATTGACGTCCATAAATAAATTTCTATATTCTGACCAATATTTATTCTCTTTTACCATTATGATATGATGTGAATGATGACCTGCTAAAATCATTTACTCAAGATTTTTATACCCATTTATTTTCTATGATTCTATCATCCATCGTTTGGGGGGTTTTATAGAGGTAAAAATATATCCTTCCACCTTGGATGACCAGAGCAATGATGAACCAACACCTACAATGGATTTTTTAGGGGGCCAGGAGATGTTACATCATAAATACAATGATATTTCAATTATCGGGGCCTCAAAAGTCATGAATCACCTTGAAAATAAAATTTTAATTTATGGGGGGATAAAAAAAACATGCCTCGCTGAGAAAATGAATATTCTTTTTCAGTGGGGAGTGGGATGAAACTCCAAACCCTTAAAATGAAATTTCATATGTAGGGGGAGAAAATGTCACACCTTATCCCAAAAATAAAAATTCGTTGGGGGGGGGGTGAATGAGGTAACTATCCCCATAAACAAATATTAATTTTTTGTGGGTTATATGTAGTGTGATGATCCACATAGAAATCATGCTATAATGAATATAGAATCTCCTTTTAAGTTCTGCATTGATGAAAATATTTAGTCTTCATGATCGATTGATTAGTTAGGCCATTCCTAATTCATGAAACCTCTTAGAACTCCCGTGTGAAATTTTCTAGACCCAATAGAGAGTCTGATATAACTAAATAATATTGGAGATCCAAATATAGCTCATTATGATGGGTGAACTAGATGTTGATATTCAATGACCTAGGTAAATGGACATAGTTAACCTATTAGATTTATCAGAAGAGACCATTTGAATTTATCATGTGGATTATTAAAATTTTAAGGTTTATTATAAGAGTGATATTGAAATAATGTCTCAAGTTAATAAGTTGATTTTTATATTCATGCTTTGGTTTATATGGAAGTATTTTGATTTCACAAGTTAAGCTACACAACTTACTTTTAATGGAATATATATTCTACTAGATATTGGTTAAATGTATAACTTTTAGAAATGGATTTCATGGGTAATTTATGATTTAAAAAAACCATTATACAAATTATTTTTCATTTAATATTTTTATCATGTGTTTAATGAAAATCTTAGTGTAGTGAAGCAAATTTCTGGAGTAAAAAAATGTTTATTTTTAATTAATTGTTTTTGAAAATGAAAACATTTATGAACATTAATAGACTAATGGGTTTATTTATATATTTTATACATCCCTTATAGTGATATTTTTAACTACACTGCAGTTATAAATTCTTTATTAAAAATTTAAAAGTAGTTCAGGGAAAAATATGAATTCATGATAAAAATTATGAAGATATTTAATGAAAAGAAAACATGTTATATCTAAAATGTTTTATATTGTGTTGGAATTGGATACTAAGCAGAAGTTTCAACTCTTTTGATGTCATATGTATTTACTTAAGGGTGATGAAATAATTATCTAAAACTATAATCATAAAATATTGTGTCCCAACCTTTTACATATATTAGTACATTATTTTTAACATAAATACCCATTAAATAAAACACAATGTCTTTAAGGCATATTTTCTTAGGATGACAAGGTCCATAATACATTTAATCGAATCTAAAACACAAGATAATTAATTTATTTTCCAAAATGAGCTCCTAAATACATTTTAGATGCTAAAAAATAATTTGATAACCTGGAGAACATATATAAGAATGGGATGAGCAAAAATGCATAGTAAATGAATAAACATTGTAATGATGAATAACAAATGATTCAAAAGGCATGACATGATATGTTAAATGTTGAGGCTTAGTAATAATCATATGGAAGAATTAAATAATTTACATGGAATCAAAAGGTCATAGAAATGTAGAGAATTATATTAACCACAAAATATGGAACAAACATAAGATAAGGCTAACAACCAAGACAACATCACATGGTGGATAAATTCCTATCATGGATTTGGTTTACTCCCTAATCAAGACAACATCACATGATATTAAGAAAATATTCATGTGGGATGTAATTAATAATTATATTGATTTTTTCTTTGTAATGTTTATCTTATTAAAAAGGTAAATTTTAATAATAATTACACGATGACATGTATCTGAATTTTCCTGTGAAAAAATTTAAATGGGAGAATATATCCATTGTTTTAATGTATGGATTACCAAATACATTTTGGAGAAATATTTCAATTTGGATACTTTTTTCTCAATTATCATAATATATGAATTTTCTTCCCATTCAATATAATATGTAGTTTCATCAACAATCTATATTGAGAATACTTTCAAGTGGGAAGAAATTAATAATTATATTGATTATTTTCCTTTTAAATGTTTATCTTATTAAAAAGATAAATTATAACAATAATTACATGATGAGATGTATCTGCATTTTCCTATTCAAAAATATAAATGGGAGAATATATCCATTGTTTTCATGCATGGATTACCAAAGAGATTTTGGGGAAATATTTAAATTTGGATACATTTTTCTCAATTACCATAATATATGAATTTTATTCCTATTCTATATAATAGGTAGTTGGATAACAAATATATACATTTTGTTAAAGAGATAATTAGAATATAAGGATTCCATCTTTCTATTTTATAAGACTATCATCTTTGAATGGAACCTAATTTATGTAAGGGACTTTATAACTAATTGGGTATTGAATTAAATTCCAATACATACTTTCCTATTAAATATGATCAACAATCATAGTTACTGATTCATACATTAGAAGATATGCATCGACCATATTCAGTTGATTATTAAAGATGTTTCAATCAATATCTTACTTTTGTTGATTTTAGTTATAACCATAATTTTCATTCTAATATACAAATGGAAACATTTGATGATATAAATGGAAAGAAGTGTCAGACTATATATTATTGGGCTAAAGTCATGAAATGAATGTTTTTGGGAATATAGTTGGTATAATAAATTGTTTATAAGGGGAATATGATTTAGGATCACATGAGGAAAATCTATAATATGATACAACCATATATTTTATTAGATATTTCTATTTAAATAAATGTAGTTTATATAATATAAATATTTTCATTCAACACCATGATTAAATGAACCATAATTCCTATGAAAATAAACTTCTTAAATAATTTTATCATTTTTGAAATGGTCAGGTCAATATTAGTTTAATATTAATTTTTTAGAAATTATTTAAAAAGTTAATTATTTTTTGAAAATTGAAAATACATATTTTTAAATAAAACATTATTTTATTATATGGTATTTTCATTGATTAATTTGAATTTTAATGGGTTTTAAAATTATATTAGATTTTAAAAAAAAATTAATCTATAATTATGGGAACAAAATTTTAATTATCTTGGTATACAAATACTTTTACTCGAAAAAGTAATTTTTCGGGGAACTATTTTTCTTGAGGAATTTGGTATTGTTATAAAAGAAACTTATGCCACTTATAGATATAAAATATGATAAATTTTTTTCTATAATTGAAATTATAGGGTGAAAATATGGTAAATAGGTCTTCTATATTATTATGCACTATACATAGAATGCATAGTACGATTTATCTCCTCAACAAAGTGTAAATTGTGAAATTAAAGAAAAAATATTGTGAAAATGAATTAAAAATTTATCCATGACATTAAATTATTTTATTGGACGAATCTATTTAGATTTTTGTGAAATGGATACATTTCAGTTAAATTTTTTTTTAATGATTTTAGAATCCCAATTAAATGATTAGTGTTAGAAATGACATTAACGATATTTTACTAAAATAATATTTTATTAAATGATTTAGTGTTCATAGTTAATGACCTGACCCAATAGGGCTTGAGTTGAAAAACCCAAAATCCCACATCTATAAGAATGTGTTGGATAAATGGACATAATACAAAACCAATATTGAATTTATTTTCATAATACACTTGTATGCACATACCTAAAAATATTAATGAAAAAGTGAATAAGAATATGAATAATAATAAATATATATATAGAGAATAACCATGCATGTAAAAAAATATTCCGTGTATAAGAGTATGAATGTGTTAAAAATGTAAACGAGAAAATATACATGCTGAACCAAAAATATGTTATAAGTGGAATTACAGTAATAGTAAATACTAATAGAGCCCAGATCTGAATCTCAAGGATTTGACCATTATACATGGTCAAATACACCAGGTATCCTTATGCCCACCATTAATCCCCACTAAGATTTCCATCATATTTATATGACCCGACACATGTGGTAAACGATGATGTAGGGGTGTGTACATACATACTCAATAGGACACCACGAAACTAAAGGTTGTAAAGTAAAAGACATCATAGGAATAAAATGGTCGACTAAATGTAATAGAGTACAAAACCCATCAAAATGGATATATATATATTTATACATGATAAAACCAAATAATCCAAAATGGGAGATAAATGATATCTCTATCTCACAACCCATCCTAGGAAGATAGATCCATCAGTTAGAAGAGTCCATATATGACGCTCAATACCATATGTGTCAGTCCAAATAATTAACTATGTGTAGGGACCATTCCTCACCACAGTATTGCACAATCAAGAGGAACAAGTCTCCAAGTATAGGACCCATTCCCTAGTGTGCTAAGGGAGTTCTACAAAATGGAACGAGGACCCACATGATCTCTGATGATGGGAATGAATTTGTAGATATAGGAACCAAGTACCAATTCCATATGCGGGAACAATTTTGTAGATGTAGAAACCACACCCTAATTCTATAGCGGGGAACCACTTACTATATAGATCACCCACACCCTAATTCTATATGGGGTACCAAATAGAGGATATAGGACTCACAACCAAATTTCATAATGGTTACCAATCATTAGATATAATAAACATCCTTTAATTCCATAGGGTTTACCACTTAGTTGATTAGTTATCCACACCACAATGACATTGAGGGAACCACTCGGTAAATAGAGGACCTAAACCATAATGCTATAGGGGTACCACTTAGTGTATATAGGACCCTCACCCTAATTATATTTGGGGTACTACTTAGTGCAAGGAGGACCATTTCCATATGTGATAGGGGTAGGACTCTTTAAGGACATATGCCCTAATCTATCATTGGGGGGGGGAACCACTCAATATATATAGAGAGGAACTATACCATAGATCGTTATGGGTTACCGCTCTAATCATCCCCCACAATAACAGTCATCATCAAGCATTGACAATTGTAGTGTCACACTTGGAACAAATTGCATTAAATCTTGAAAGTCGTCACAAATTCCATGATCAAAATTATGTGGGTAAAATAACCAGGATAGGATATTCAAGGGCTAAAATCAAAGTAAAAAAAGGATATACAAGAGTTTTATGGTTCCTAAGAAATGAAGTAGGGGTAAACGAGATGTGGTCCCACTCCATTTCCTATCTATTTCCATGAATGTACATGTTTCACTATCCTCGCAGTACTACATGGTGTGTAGGAGGACTACACAACAAGTATGACACACTCAAGGTCCTTCTTAGGATCCTGGACATGCCTATATACTTTTTCCACTATCCATGTACTTTGGTACATGGTATGTTCTCCCTCACATGGTCCTACACTTGTGATCCTTCGACACATCATATCTACTGAGGTTGTGGCACATGATGTGTGTCCTAGAAACACTGTGTTTTGTACTTTTTATTTAAAAAAATCTACTTCTACAACCACAGTGGATCTGAATAGCACATGTTTATCACAGTACACGTTGTATAGATTAGGTTTTATATAGAAAGTAAGATAATTAGATGTTGTTCTCGATCAAGCCTCTAATTATTTATTTCCTGCATCCAAGACCCTGAAATTGAATTCAAAGGCATCTGATCATAGTTTCTATCACTCAGATAGATGGAAAACAAAATATTGATTCATTTTTATGGAGCCACACAACCCATCACTGTACGGGGTGCCTCTCGTGCCACTTCTAAATTCACTTTAGATCATGGATCCATGTAGAAAAGATCCATAACTAATGAAACCATTTAATAAATCTTAGATTCCACGGTACCTTCCTCTCACATGATTCTTTTACAATTATGGGGATCCAATCTAGCTTGATCCTTCCTGAAAATTTAGTACCGAGATACCATTGTCCAATTAGAGAAGAATGATAAGAATAAATTATATAAATTAAAAATAAAATATTTAAATCCATATTTATACAAGAGTACATGGCCAAAAATATAATTGAGAATATACAGTGTGAGAAAATTTGAATAAAAATTTTAATCAATATATGGGAGAATTCAAGGAATTGAAATTGAGGAATATAAAAGAATGAGGATGATTATTCTCAAACAATTTAATAAACTGGGGTAGGATCCATGATTTTTTGTTCCCTACATCAAGTGGATATTTTTATGATAAATAATTCACTCTTCAATTACGAAGAAGAGTCTTTATATTCATTTACCTTAAAACATCCATAATCTATAGATTCTTTTTCAGATATTGTTATCTAATGAGAGGTGGAAAGAAATCATCTCAACTATCCTTTGGTTTATAAATCTAAACTAAGGTAATATTTTTGAAAAATAATTTATAGATGTTTATATTTTTGTTCATTGGAATTAAATAATTAAACTAAACCACTAATTTAATTTAAATGAACCCACCAATGACCACAATATCCAAACACCCAATGGAAACCAATTTTTGGTCGCTCCTATGGTAAACATCACATTATAAACCCAACTGTGGTCTCAGATTTTTTATTCTAGATTATATTTAATATTAATTCCATTTTATTTATGAAATCAACTATGCATAATATAAAATATCTTCAATATTCTTATGAAATGAATTCTTCATACAAAGGGCCTCAAAATCACATGAAATCACAACACCTACCTCTAAATAAAATTTCTAACTATATTCCAAATTCATTCATGGTAAAAACAGGGTCTCTACATCATTACCACCTTTAATATATTCATCCTTGTAAAGAAAAAACTAAACTAGAAGATTTGTATACTGATCTCGCTTCATTCTCTTCTGATCAAATTATTTATCCTACATGTTTTCAGGCTACTACGACACACCAACCAAGGGTATGATCAATTCATGTATCTTCCTCTCATGGAAACCCATGATCTCCACTGGTTTATATGAAAAATTTGTTCCATACATGATATCAAAATCACTATAGTAAATATCATGCATGGTTCATTCATGTATCTCCTCAACTGCTACACATAGATGACCTCTTACAGCTTCTCTAACTATGTGGGTTGGGAGAGGTACTAAGATACTTCCCCAACCCATTACAAGATCTCAAATGGCATTATGAACATCGAGGATAATACAGTTCCTAGATGAAATCTATTTAATCCACATTATGGGGAGAATAATTGAAAAACATTGACTCTGTGATTGAATAAAAGGGTCTATGATGTTGATATGTGTGATATTTCATCATTCAGAAATCTTTCCTAAAACAGTCATTAATGTCCTAGAACTTCTCCATTGTCCCCAATACTATCTCTTGACACATAAGTGATGTCATTCTGATCTTGTTCTAACAAAATGGTGACATGGATGGTGTCCCTTAAATGGCATCTATGGGTTAAATAATGATATTATAGTGGTAACTATTATTATATGTGTTATTTTCCATTTTAAATTGATGAAAACATCTATGACTGAAGTAAAAAATCCAAGCACTCAGAATATCCTCCAGCACCTGGGTAGTATGCTTAATCATCCCATACTTCTAGGGTTGGAATGATGTACTCAATCTTTTCTGGGTCCTTAAATCCTCTAGAAGGCCTATCCATAAGCATGATGCAAACTACACATCACAATTAGAGACAATGGTCTAAGTAACCCCATGAAATAGAACAATCTCCCAAACAAAAATCTTCTAGAAACTCTCACCCTATCTTTGATGAATGATAGTAAGGAAGTGTGGTGATTTCATGAGTCCGTAAACTATCACACATATGGTTTCATGTTACCTCACAGTACAAGGATTCCCAATCAAAATGTTTAGGGATATTCTATCACATTTCCACTATGGGATCGCATGGGGATTCAACAAATCTGCTGAAAGATCGTGATCACCCTTCACCTTCTGGCTGGTGGGGGAAACATGATATGAATGAAACCTTGTTTCTTTACATGTCGGTACACCAAAACTACAATTTTTTGTCTCTATACATCATCCTCGGGCTAGGATGTACATGAAAAGGAGAAGTGTGTAACTCCCTCACCACTTACCACAAAAATGTATCTAGGGCCACCTTCTATCCTTAAAAACATATATCATGATTCTATCCTTTAGAAAATCCCTTCAATGAACATATTAAGTATATGTTTTGTCACTAAATACCTCATTCTCAATTTCCCTCAACTGGTAATCTCCCACACATTTAATAGATGAAGGTGTCAAGACCATCAACTAAGGAAAATTTTTACCCTCCCACTCAACTATGGCGAGTAGTGAGGAATCTTAGATATCAGAGACTACTTGTACTGAACGATCATGAGGCATCCTCCTAATAGAATATGATACCACAATTACTTCATTAGATTATATACATTCTAAAATGCATAGTATTATAAGAACTCTAGCTAGTGCCACTATCTCCAATTCACATATCTATACATAAAGACATTCCTAAGGCTCTATTGTTCAGAGTAAACCATAATTTAATAAACCAAATTATAGTACCTCTATATCCTATGAAAAAATAATCCCACTTCCAAAAATAGGTCATGAGTTTTATAGTTGTTCTATTGGGGTGTCAACTACATTGAATAGTATAAGATAACTACATTCATCTATATCAACATGAATCTAATCCAAACTCCCGAGGCATATCAACACAATACATACTCAAAACCCTCGTATGGTAGTCTCAAAATATGAGAAATTGATAGACTATGCCTCAACTCTTATAAGGGTATCTAGCACTACTATGTCTAGTTAAATATATTTATATTTTGTTCCAAGGTTGTCCAAGGGGATGCAATTCTGAAGAAGGCTTCCACAAACCCCCTTTTGTATCCAATAAAGTGAAGAAAACTCTAGACATATGACACACTATTTTGTGTCTCCCGGGAAAGCATTGAATCGATCTTAAATGAGTTCATGGCTAGTCAAGGCAGAAAATGACATGTCCTAGAAAGTTAACCATGGGAATAGAAAAATAAAAACAATGAGAGAATACCATAATTCTGGATGCCCCGAAGAAAATTTGGTATCATCCTCAAGTGAGAAAAATGATCACCCTATGACATAGATTTAATGAGTATGTATTCAATTATGAAAACATAAAACTATTCCATGTACATATTGGTGATTCGATTCAAAAAATTCATTAACACTATGGGGGAATTCATCACACCAAAGGGAATCATGGGAAACTCATTGTGTCCATAGCGACATTTGGGTTCCATCTTTTGAAAATCATTCTCGAAAAACCTCCAATGGCATTAGCCAAACCAGAGATCAATTTTTGATAACCATATCATGCATTGATACTGATCAAAGAGATCATAAATCCATGATAAGTGGCATTTTCACATTATCATGGCAATGTTTAGGGGATCATAATCCAAAAAATCCACAACCTACCATCTGTATTTTCCACGAACATCACTAGAGATTCCCATGGAGACATACAAGGTCTGATAACAACCTTATAGCTAAAGAAATATAACTGAATCTACATCTCCTATAGCTCCATAAGGGAAATGTGATTTTCCATAAAATATAAGAGAGTTGACCCGAGTTGAAATTCGATGAAAAACTCCATCACCCACATTAAAGGTAGTCCTGGAACTCCATTAAGGATGACATCTCGGAAATCCTTCATGACTTAAGGAATCTAGATGCATGATGATCCTTCTTCACCAAGGGATGCACTCACCAACTAATTGGTAATGTCTTGCATCCTCTTGTTCATAAATCCCACTCATTCAATAATATGATCTATCTCTCCCACTCTCCCCCCATAAAGAAGAATCTAATCCCATTATTGAGAAGGCATATAAATCATCTGCATTGATAGTTAATATATTCCCATTCATTTTCAAAAAAATCTATTCTAGAGTTGAAATCATAGGGTTCCATAATGACAACCAAAAGGTCCCAAGATAACCTCTCTTCCCCAAACGATAGCTCTCAATTATAGAAGATAAATTATAATGAAGAATTCTTCCATGTGGTACCCTTAAGAGTATGATGTTTATATAATGTCTCCATAATGATCTATTTCTATCACACTAGGAGTAAGGATATAATGGAATTCTTGACCCTTTTTCTATTAACGCTGATGTAATGGTAGAATAAATAAAAATCATACCACTTTATATCTCATGTTCTGTTGGTTCATAATCATCTATCATAGGAATCTATCCTCATCCATAAAAACCATATACATGAGGCTGATGTGGGCCTCATGCTTGTGGTACAGCACTGAAATAGAGGTATTTTCGACGGTCTATTTGCGACGGGATCCCGTTGAAAATTGGATTTACTGACAAGGGCCCATCACAAATATCCCGTTGCAGAAAACAGTGTCACAAATAATATTTTTTGCAACGGTCCCATCGAAAAAATAGTATTTGCAATGGGAAAGGGCCCCGTCGCAAATAATCCTCTGATTATATACATTATATTTATAAATAAACCTTTCACAACGGACCGTTGCCAATACTATTTGTGACGGGGTAGTTCCCCGTCGCAACTAATCTTTAGATTATATACATTACATATATATATATAATAACCTTTTTGAATGGGCCAATCGCAATTACTAATTGTGACGGGCCCGTCGCCCCATTGCAAATACTATTAATAAAAAAATATATTTAAATTATTTTTGATGAGAGCCCTTCGAAAAAGGTTCCCATCACAAATATTAAAAATAATAAAACAAATATTTACAAAAATTATGATTAATGGAAAAATTATATTAATATTATAAAAAATAAAAAAAATTATTATTAGTAAAATAAACAGACATTAATAAATATATTACTAAAAATATATTTAATAAAATTACGTTTAATGAAAATAAATATTAATTTTATTAAAAAAATAAAAAAAAGTATTATAATTCTCAATATTTACAAAAAAAATAAACAAATTATAAAATGTTCTTATTATTTTTAAAATTAACAAATATTATAAAATATAGTACAAATAATAAATAATAACATATTATAAATAAAAAAATTAAATTATGAAATATTTGTACCAATATAAAATACAGAAACTGTATATAGTTCATATTACAATAAATATTAAATTAAAATGTTTTTATCATAAAAAACAAATCATTGGGGGGGGTCTTCTAGAGTAGGTGGAGGAGTTGTAGGAGATGGTGGAGGAAAATCTATCCCTAAACTACATGTCAGACAACACATGTACTCTATCTACTTGTGATGCTGCTATTGCTGCTGCCATCAACACATCTCCTCCTCATGCCACTGCTGCTTCTACTGTTGTTGCCGACACATCTCTTCATGTTTCTTCTACAAACTCTCTATAAGCTCAGGCTGAGTTCGCAATGGCTCTTAATACTGTGTGGAAGAAGATGATTCCTCTCCACAATCTCCTCTCGAACAGTAAACAGACATTGCATCAGTACCATAACAAGTACCAAAAGTCAAATGAGAGCCGATACCAACTACTCGACCCTTCTCAAAGCTATACTGTGTCGCCTGTATCCATGCCAACTCATCGAAATGGTGGGCACTAGTCCGCCCAGTCATCTCGTCTTGACTCTATGCCGATTTCTAAGAGGTCACAGCCTCATATAACTCCTTCAATTACAATTTGAATATAAAATGGTGAAAATATTATATGAAGTTAATTTACAAACTGAAAAAAATAATACTAACCACAATCTGATGCTGGCGATCACCTCTAATCTCTCAGTGGATGGATCACTATACATCATCCGATAAATGTCGAATTCTATAATATCGGGACGCTCGACATCATATAGAAATATAATATAAACTGATTATATTTAAAGTTAAATAAAATATTTAAAAAATATACTTACCAGATACTCTCTATGCATACTGAATGTACGACTACCAGTTTGATGTGTCACCTCTTATCTCCCCCGGTTCTTCCATCCCACTAATTTTCTCTCAAATTCACCACCCAACTAGTGAAAACATAATATATCCCAAAGGTGAGATGAAATGTACTCTGGTTGGTGTGATCTACACGACTCATCAAATTCTATCACTCATGCTTTCTTAATAGTTGTTCTTCTCAAATTCTGCAAAAACTGAAAGAAACGATCACGCATATACACCTTCCATGTAGTGTGGATATCGTCACACATGCTATAATCAAAGGGATACAATAATCCCTAAAAATAATTTATATTATCATGTTATTAATAAAATACACTTTAAAATAAATATTCTTTATTTACGTACTAGCCAATGATCGAACATGTCACGCCGCACATCAATGGGAATCAATTCCCAATTGATCCATGGCTGAGAAAAATAATTGTGCAAGACAGCGCTCCACTATCCAATAGCTATGTGTGGAAAACTGTGAAAAAATAAATAATAAAACAATTAGTATATATATAAATAAATAAATGAAAGATAACTAAAATATATATGTTACCATAACTTTGTGTGCGTGGATCGATTCCAAGATGTGGATGTTACTCGGGGATAGGTAAATGAATCATTAATCATTCAAGACTGCACCCCCTTCGTGTACCCCCTGAACCATCAGTAGGATGAGGGTCAGATGGTCCATAATCACTCTTATCCAAAGGTAGATCAGCCTCCCACAACTCGCGAAATAGATCAAGATCCATCAAAAACACAAAATGATTTTTGTAAGAAGATAGTTGAAAATAAGTACTATATATAGATATATATTAGTTATGATTATAACAAGAATTTTACTATGTCAATGTCCATCTTCATCCTCATCTCCATAGCATTCCATATAAATGTCTTCATCTTCCACCACAGCATCATCAATATCCATATGAGTTTCAGTTTCATCATCTCATGTCATTTCAAATTCATTTATAACATCATTAACATCTTCATCATCATCTATATTTAATTACTGAGTGTCATCATCAATATTCGCTTCTTTTTGTGAAAAGATGGATTTTGAGCAGTATCTTGAAAATTTTCTATTCCTTCCACTTCAGCGGAACCACATTCAGATTGAGTAAATTGGTTTTCCTGAGATTTCATTTTTATTATGCTCCACCAATGACTCAAGTCTCTTGATGTAGCACAGTAATTTGCGTAATAAATTTGATGTGCCTATTGAGCTAGTAAAAATGGTTCATTTACTACAAGAAGATATTTATATTTAATATCGACGATTCCATGAGTCGGATGAACACACAATCCTCTCTCATTATCCAACCATAGACATTTAAACATCATTATATAATTTTATCCTAGATAACACAACTCAATAATTTCATCTAGAATTCTATAAATGTCAACTTTAATTTTTCTGTGATAAGATCCTCTCCAGAAAACTCCAATGTTCATTGTTTTCTTTGATTCCTCATATGCACGTGTATGAAATCGAAAACCATTCACCACATACGCATTATAATATTTAACCATTTTGGATTGTGGGTTAATCAATATATACATTGTCTTATCAATTTTATCACTATGTTGAGACACCTGAAAATTTGTAAAAAATTTATTAATATGATAAACAATAAACAGAATTGATATTAAACCCTCAATAATTAATGTTACTAGTTTTTGAGACAATTAGGAAATTTTTATTTCTACATTCTTCAAGAGGAACTAATGTAATTTTTGGATGTTGTTTCAGGATATGATTATCATATAACCTTAAAACGAAATGAAATTTCATACTATATCATAAATTATAGAATATTTGATAGAAGAACTCACAGTAAAAATGATGTTATTCCTTCACAGTTGAGCGGTACATATGTATGAGTTCTGTGATGTTCATTGTCTGAAATCCATCATTCAGGAACTCCACTGAAACCAAGATTTGGCTGATTAAAGACTGATAATTGATTTTCCATTTCAACGTTAAAATTCCCCTCATTTTTCCCATGCAATTGTGTTTTGAGTGATATTAAGATTCAAAATAACGAGATAAGAAAAAAAAAATTTCTCTTGCAAATAAGCTTCAGCAATTGTGCCTTAAACTGATGCTTTGTTTAGTACTTTTTTCTTCAATATCTGCATGAATCTCTCAAATGGGTACATCCATAAAAACTATATTGGACATCCACATTTAACTTCATGTGGAAAATTTAATATCAGATGTTCCATTGAGTCAATGAAATCTTGTGGAAATATTTTTTCCAGTTTACATATAATTACAGAAACATCTTCTTCCCGTTTTCATAGTGCATCGTAGTCTGCTGTCATTGCACAAATTTCTCAAGAAAATTCGATATATCGGTTATCGAATCCCAAATCATATAATTATGAAAACCTTTGTATCTAATTCGCATAATTAATTTAATTATAAGAGGAAAATCATGACATTTTAATCCGGTAATATAACCATTCTTAACACATCTGCCCAAATTGGAAGCATATCCATCTTGACGTCTCAAATCTGCAACCTACTGAAAAAATAGTACGAGATTCTCTTTGGATAGTGTATAAGCTACTTTTGGCTTCATTAACCTCTATAATATGACATTTTCAAATAGTTCACGTTCTGGTCACCTGCAAATTTGGGAAAGATCTAATCATTCCTTTATAGTATCTTTGGTCTTATCTATTGTATCTAAAAATATATGAAATAATATTTCGAAGTAGTCTTTCTCAATATTCCTGACATCCAACATGTGTCGGTCCAAAAAATTAGATCAATATGGAAGATCCCAAAAAATGCTTCGTTTTATCCAATTATGTTCTTTCCAAAATCCAAGAATTTTTAGTAGATTTACTATTGGCACTATTGTGATGGGAGGTAATGAAAATAAAATTGATTTTAACTCTATACCTAAGATCATTTGTAGAGTTTCATCCCTTACAATTTTTCCTTTTCTGAAATGAAATTTTTTCCTCCGAAAAGGATGATCGGTTGGAAGAAATCTGTAGTGACAGTCAAAATAACAAAGTTTTTTTCCATTGACGAGCATAAAGGATTTGTTGTATTTCATACAAAAAGGACATGATTTCGGACCATGTGTACTCTAGCCAAATTACATATCATATGCCAGAAAGTCACTAATCGTCCACATCAATGGAGATTTTAATATGAAATTTTGTTTTGCAGCAACATCATATATACTAACACAATCACTCCAAAATGAGATTAACTCACCAGTCAATGGTGTCAAATAAACATCAATATTTTTTTCGGATTTTATGTGATTAATGGGGCCAAAAAGATATAGGTCTTGTTCATCAAAATACATGGAGGTAAATTGTATGGAGATACAAAGACATGCCAACATGAATACTGACTACCATAAGAACCAAATGGACATAAACCATCAGAGGAAAGATCCAATCACACGTTTCAGGATTCTAAAGCAAATGAAGGATGCAGATGGTCAAAATGTTTCGATTAATCCCCATAAAATTGATAATTAAAAATTTTGTCAGTTTAAATCTTGGTTTTGTGCCATGACATCATTGACGTTGTGTTCTGAGATATAAATAAATGCTTCAAACTCAGTGTAAGGGGGAAATATCTCAACTATTTTACTAAAATCGATCTAGGCTTCCTTGGATGAGCTTATTTATACCTCGATTGTCCACATGTTGGACAACTACCCAACAAATAACTTTCAATATAATATAAGATGAAATCATATGGAAATGCATAAATCAGGTGATAACTAAGGCTCATATAACAAACCAACCTCTTTCTCTATTAGTAATTTGTAGGCAACACGTTTCCTTCATGTAACAGTGTTTTAACCAAAGAAAATATATATTCAAAATAGTATTTTGACATTGCATTATCAAATTTAATAGCCATAAATTTTGCAACCACTTCTATTTTTCTTAACTTGCAACCAGGATATAATTCATCCTTATCAGACTTCAACAACTCATAAAATTTGGATAGTGCAAACTCGGGAGTTAAATCAATATCATCTTGAATTTCAGTATACTGAACAGATGGACCTGCAAAATCATGTACTAAATTTTGAAACTATGATGGATCTAGAATCAAGTTATTAATTTCTTTTCTGGAACTATGTTCTTCATGTAGATTCCAAAAAACATAATCTGGTTAAAACTCAAACCGCAAGAGATGTCCCCCAACCTTATCAAATGTGTCAAACATTCTCAGAGCACATTTTTTACAAGGACACATTATTATGACTTCTGAAACATATTATGGTTTTGATTATGCAAATGATAAGAAATATTCAACACCCTAAATATATAAAGGATTTAAACCAGAACCATTTGGATTTCTATACTGATTTATCCAAGAAAAATCATCTAATAATGATTGTTGTTGACTTCCTTTTTCCATATTTTTCTACAAATTATAAAATAATACTATTTTGGAATAACATGGAATTATAAAAACACTATCTAAAAAAAGATAAATAATTAAAACTAATTTTAAATAATTACCATTACTTACGAGAGACAGAATTTCCAGTGGATTGACGACTACCCTTTTTTCTAACAGCTCATTTACTTGCAATGCACGGGAATAAATATGCCCACCTCTAAGAAGATTCTTCATTTTTATTTCTATGTTAGAAAGTTGGAAATAAATGAGCCATCAGAAAAAAGTTCCATCTTTTCGTCGATGAATCATCTTCTTGCAACAGGCAACACCTGAACAAAATATGAAAAATGTGGTCCTATGAATGCATATTCAAACTCGGGCATATGATATTGGATATGCATATGTAGAAGAATAATTTTCATAATGTTTTGAGTCCATGAAAGTTGAAAGGAGAAGAGTCGTCAAGAAAAATGAGTATTTTCAATCTACTGGAAATTATTCCAAGTTATTACAAGTTATTACAAGTTATTAAAATTTACTACAATTGATTTTCTTCTTAATTATTACTAATTGTTAAAATTTATTACAATTTCATACCATTTCATACTATTTTATACTATTTCTTACTATTTCTTACTATTTCTTACTATTTCATACTATTTATGACTATTTCGTAGAACTATTTATTATTATTTTAAATTAATTCTTACTATTTCTTACTATTTATTACTATTTAGTACTATTTATTACTATTTATTGATATTTTATTCCAATTTATTTCTATTTGTTGCTAATTATTACTAATTACTACTAATTATTACTAATTATGACTAATTATTACTATTTATTAGTAATTATTGCTATTTATTACTATTTAATACTAATTATTACTAATTATTACTATTTATTACTATTTATTACTATTTATTGCTATTTATTACTATTTATTACTGTTTATTACTATTAATTACTATATATTACACATTATCTAATTATTACTAATTATTCCTATTTCTTCATACTTATTCCTAATTTTTCCTAATTATTCCTATTTATTCCTAATTATTCATATTTTTTTATTATTCCTAATTATTTTTTATTATATCTATTTAATCTTATTTATTCATATTTATTCATATTTATTTCTATTTATTAATATTTATTCCTATTTATTAATATTTATTCCTATTTATTTCTAATTTTTCATATTTATTTTTATTTCTTACTATTTATTCGTATTTATTCCTATTTATTACTAGTTAATCTTATTTATTACTAATTATTCCTATTTATTTCAATTTATTTCGATTTATTATTAATTATTCATAATTATTCCTAACTATTATTAACTATTCTTATTTATTCAAATTTAATACTAATTATTACTAATTATTCCTAATTATTTCTTATTATTCCTAATTAATACTAATTATTAGTAATTATTAGTATTTATCACTAATTATTACTAATTATTGCTAAATATTGTTATTTATTACCAATTATTGCTAATTATTGCTAATTATTGCTAATTATTTCTATTTATTTCTATTTATTCCTATTTATTTATATTTATTCTTATTTATTGCTATTTATTACTAATTATTCTTAGTTATTCCAATTGTTTTTGCTATTTTTTGATATTTATTCCCATTGATTCCTATTTATTACTATTTATTGCTATTTATTGCTATTTATTCCTATTTATTGTTATTTATTCCTATTCATTAATTATTATTTTTATTTATTCATATTTATTCCTAGTTATTCCTATTTATTACTAATTTTCCTAATTATTCTTATTTTTTGCTATTTATTGCTATTTATTTCTATTTATTCCTAATTATTTTTATTTATTACTATTTATTACTAATAAATACTATACATTACTAATTATAACTAATTATTACTAATTATTACTAAATATTACTAATTATTCTTATTTATTACTAATTATTACTATTTATTCCAAATTATTACTATTTATTATTAAAATACAGATAACAAAACAATTTAAATCTAATTTAATTACAACTAATCAACAATAATTAAAATTAACATAATAAATTTAATAAATACTAAATTAAATAAATTATAAATTCCATTAAACTTGATCTCGGATTGATTTAAGTGCCTTCACAACTTATCCGTTAAAAAAATTATCTGAGAGAAATTTTCACTCTAAAATTTGAGTTTAGAGAGAGAAAGGATGTAAGAAATGAGAGTAAGAGAAATAAAAACGGAGGGGGGTATATATAAGTAAGATTAGTTGCGACAAGACTAGTTGTGACGTGCTACCGTCGCAAAAGGTACTTTTTGCAACCGGGCCCGTCGTAAATAACATTGCCCGCATTAATTATAGTCAGTGTTTAAAAGGTTATTTGCAACGTGCCCTGCGACAAAAGGTGACCTGCCGACACACCTTTTGCAAATTGACAACATCCCGTCACAAAAAATCTTTTATTGCCGCCAATATTTTCCACGAGACCTGTCGCAAATACCCTTCGGCTGACACACTATTTGCGGCAGGGAGATCAACCCGTCCCAAATTACCTTCCCGTGCTTTGGCACGCATCCCACGCCAATGGGTGCTTTACCTTTTATGACGGGACCCCAAATCCCATAGCAAAGTATTTGTTATTTGTGATGGGATGAACCCCCCGTCGCAAATAACCCCTGTGATGGACTATTTGGGACGATATTAGTTCCCATCGCAAATACCCTGTCGCAAAAGACTTTTTTTCCCGTGGTTTTGGTTGAAGGATCTCATAGAGTCACCAACTACCCACAACTCCTCTTCACGGATCTTGACCAGATCCTCCTCCTGCTCTACCTCACTAGGGTCCATCCAACCCTCATTTGGGAGATCCCTGATCATGGATATTACAATTACATGATGTTAAATCTGCTATAAATAGTCCCTCCTCACCCCCTCGGGTTGGGAAATCATGTGCCTTGTGACCTCTCCCATCACTTGTGTAACAACAACCATCTTCGGGCTACAATGGTCTTCTAAATTTTTTCTATTCTACATGGACATGTGAATGGGTCTATTCATGGGGATGTCTACTAAGAAAAATAATTTCAACAAGTGTCTACTACCTACTGAAGATTACTCATCCTTGTAATTCCAACTACTAGCTCTAGCTTCCTTGAATCCCTATGATAGGAATTACTCCATCACCAAAGACTACTCAAACACCCTGAAATATACTAGAATGAAAAAGGGTACTTCTCTGTAACAAATATCTATGTCAATAATGTGCTTATAATCCCATTCATGGATGTAACGATCCTGAATCATATTAATTGGGTACCTTATGTGACAACCCTGCTTTCTATTACAACTTAAACATGCTTTATTACATATAAATTTACTTGATACAACAAAGAATATCGAGAGGTTTAGTTTCTTTGGGGATTAGGATCATTACATAAAAACTTTAAACTTGAAATACAACATCTTTATTGAAAACATCCTTTACATGACCACTACATTCCTTCGTACATAGCATTTCATGGGATAACCTGAGGACATGCATAAGAAAAGGGTGAGCTATAAATCCCAGTAAAGGAGTACACAATGAATAACATGAGGAGTTCAATACATGTTAGGAAATATTAATATCAATAGAGCATAAGAGTAACATGAACATAAAGTCATGATAAAGCATGATAATCATAACATAGAAATGTGGCAACAACACTTAACATTGAATTAGCATGAGCCAAGGCTCATTCCACATGGATCATGAATAAAACCTCATTTCACTTGAAGCATGAGTAAACCCTCATTGAACTTTAATTAGAATGAGTCAACACTCATTGCACATGGCGTATCAAGATACTATACTTTACCCAATGAATTGCAGTGCTATAAGGGTGCACCCTTCTTAAACATTTCATTTCATGCATAAGTGTGCCACATGGATCATAGAACATGGATTCATAAAACATAATCATTTATTCCATGATAAAGGAATGTGGAATTCATACATGAAACTTTATAATCAATAAGTAAATGTGCATAAAGGTGAATACCCTAGATGGATAAATGGGCATGGTATTCACTACACAATGATATTGGAATAGAAAATCGGCGTGATTTCGGCAGCGTAACGACGTGACATAAGAATTCATAAAAATGGTTGATGAGAGAGAAAGGGGTTCCTCATAATATTTACATGTAATGGACAGTAAGGAGGTCAAATAGATACATGTCCCAACAATTGAAAAGGAATTTAGATTCATGATACAAACGTATTTCTTGAATATAAAAGAGGAGAAAAAAGTTCCTTTCAGAATTTCAGCATAGTAACAGGTGTACATGGGAGGCATTTAATGAGAGAGAAATTGGTCTCCCATCATTCAAAAAATAAGATGGAAATATGGGGGAGGTGTGAAACCATACCCCAACATTCATAATTGAAATTAAAAGGGAAATACAACTTAAAGAAAATTGACAAAAATGTGAAAGGAAGAAAAAATCCTTACATGGAAGTGTGCTTCCAAAGGCTAGAGAGAGGCTTCTGAGAGGCTTCTTGGGAGCTTGTGGCACCTTGAGAGGATTCTAGGGAGAGTATGGCAGAGGATGGACGAACTCCAAGGGTATTGAGTGAGGAGGAAGTGGGAGATTTGGTGGGTTTATATAGGAAAGGTGAGGGAATTCTTTATTATTTAGGTTTGGGACCCCTTATATTAAAATAATCCAAAACACAAACCATCACATGGTATTTTCCCATGGTTTCTGGAAAAGGATTGAGGAAAACAATATTTTACAAGGTCAAGGTCCGAACTTATTAAATAATTAGGGTTGCTTATGTGGAGGCGAGTCACACTCCCATGGAAATTAATTTAAAAAGGAAAAGTGTTGAATAAGTCTTCAGGGCTCCATTAATGCTTTGAAAAGTAAGTCAAACAAACCCAAAACCTCATTATTTTAATGATAAAACACATATTGGCCGAACATAAGGATTATGGTAATTTATTACATCACTATTGGGTCATTATGATGTAATAAAACACATTATATATTTAAATGCTATTTAATTTTTACCCAAAAATTTGACTGTCTCAGAAAATTATGAAAAATTAACCGTTGGATAATTTCGACGTCCTGGTTCCAAAAATAATATTTATTTTATCTAAATAATTTTCTAAATAATTTTAAAATAAAAACCGACATTTATAAAAAATTCACGGGTTTTGACAGAAATTGATTTCAAACCTTAATAAAAATTTTAATTGCATTCATAAAATTATAAGATCATTTATATTTAATAAAAATTAATTTAATATTAATAATAATATTTTATTAAAATATTATTTAATTCAAAAATCCATTAATTTATTAGAATATAATTCTTAATTAAATAATAAGTAAAAACACCATTTGTACTTTAAAAACTAATTACAATGTATAAAAAATGACAAGAAATTATATTAATTATTATATAAAAAAATAATGTACATGAACATGGTGCTGCTTATTTGTTACATAACCCGTTAACATAGCCACATATGACCTAAGGGTAAGGTGTGCGATGGTGACAGACTCTTGGGGCGGCTCGGATAACATCGCTCGAGTGGTAATCTCTATCAAGTTCGACTTTTCCCCTAGACGGTCTCGTTCAAGCTTGAAATAATGAAGCTCAGCTTGGGATTGGTCAAGGGTGAAGCCCAAAGATGCCACCTCTTTTCCGAGCTCCGACAAATGGGCTTCGTAAGGGGAAATTCTACTGGATGAGACCATCACTTCCGTTGTCTGAGTAGAAATGGGTTCGTTAAAGCCTTATATTTATACTACTCAGATGATCATTGTTCAACGGCTATAAAAGTAATGGTCACAAATCTTAACGTAAAACTAAAGAAGTTGACATCTTATAAAAACATTTTTCATAAAGAAACATTTAACTGGATCAAGAGGGATTTTCCATTAATGAAACTTTGGCTCGTTACAATATTCCCCCCTTAAGAAATTTCGACCTCGAAATTTTCCTTTTCCCACACTAAAACAAATGTGGGTAACTCAGCTTCATCATATCCTCCGACTCCCATGTTGCTTCTCCAAACATGTGGTTTCTCCACAACACCTTGACGAGGGGCATTGTCTTATTTCGTAGAAATTTTTCTCTATGATCTAAGATCTTCACTGGTTGCTCCTCATAAGAAAGATCATCTTCCAATTGTACCACCTCGGAAGAGAGTACATGTGAAGGGTCTGGTATGTACTTCCTTAAGAGGGATACATGAAATACATCATGCACCTTGGCCATTGTAGGTGGAAGTGCTAGTCGATAGGCCACAACCCCAACACGATCATGAATCTCGAAGGGGCCAATGTACCATGGACTTAACTTCCCTTTATTTCCAAACCTCATGACCTTCTTCCACGATGATATGCGTAAAAACACCATGTCTCCGACTATATACTCAAGGTCTTGTCGATGATTATCTGCATAACTCTTCTGTCGACTTTGGGCTGCCTTGATATGCTGCTGAATGGTTTTCACCTTCTCCACCATTTCATCGACCATTTCTGGTCCAAGCAGCTTACGTTCACCGACCTCATCCCAACATGCTGGTGTTCTACACCTTTTCCCATACATGGATTCATATGGTGCCATTTGGATGCCCGAGTGGAAACTATTATTATAAGATAACTCAACCAGAGGAAGATGTTGATCCCATCCTCATTTAAAGTCCATTGAGAACGCTCTCAACATATCCTAAAGTGTTTGGATAGTCTGCTCGGATTGGCCATCAGTTTGAGGATGATAGGCCGTACTGAAGTTCAGTTCAGTATTCAGAGCTTGTTGAAGACTCTTCCAAAACATAGAGGTGAATCATGGATCTCAGTCAGAAACAATAGATAGTGGTACTCCGTGCAACCGTACCACATCCTTGATATATATCCATGCCAGTTGATCCAAAGAGAAATCCTCTCGAATAGCAATGAAGTGTGCAGTCTTTGTAAGATGATCCACAAGAACCCAGATTGCATTGTTTCCTTTGGATGTCCTTGGAAGTCCAGTGACAAAGTCCATAGTGATGTTCTCCCATTTCCATTCTGGTATGGGCAATGGTTGAATCATCCCCTTAGACTTCTGCCTCTCTGCCTTCACTTGCTGACACACCAGGCACATTGATGTATATTCAGCAATCTCCTTCTTCATTTTATCCCACAAAAAGTTTTCTCGGAGATCTCGATACATCTTTGTGCTCCCTAGGTGAATAGAGAAATTTGAACTATGTGCATCATGCAAAAGTTTCTTCTTCAGCTCCGAACTTGATGGAACACATAGTCTTTTTCCCAAACCGCACAATTCCTTCTTCATTAACATTATACTCTGAGGAATTTCCCTTTTTGATAGCTTCCACTTTTTCTTGGATTCCCACATCATCCTTTTGAGCATCCTTTAACCTTTCCAAAAGAGATGGTTGAGCAATCATTTGTGAAAGGATTGATGATGTTCCCTTCTTTATGATTCCCACATCCATCTTCATTAAGTCTAAGAAGATTGGATCCTTCTCAATTCTCATCATTGATAGAATCGCTGGATCCTTTCTACTTAGGGAATCTGCCACCTTGTTCGCTTTCCCAGGGTGGTAATGTATTGAACAGTCATAATCCTTGATGCGCTCTATCCATCTTCTCTGGCGCATATTAAGCTCTTTCTGTGTAAATATATATTTAAGACTCTTGTGGTCAGTATATATCTCACATTTCTCTCCATAGAGATAATGCCGCCAGATTTTCAAGGAAAAGATCACCGCTGCCAACTCCAGATCATGCGTTGGATAGTTTAGCTAATGGATTTTCAAATACCTTGAGGCATAGAATATCACTTTATCATTCTGCATCAGCACACATCCTCAGCCCTTCTTCGAAGCATCACTGAATACCAAAAAAAGCTCCCCACTTGTGGGTAAAGTGAGCATGGGTGCAGTGATAAGCCTCCTTTTCAACTCCATGAATATTTCTTTGAATTCATCACTCCAATAAAACGTTACTCCCTTTCGAGTTAGCTTGGTAAGAGGGTTGGACAATCTTGAGAAATTTCTCACAAATCGTCGATAATATCCAGCTAACCCCAAGAAGCTACGGATATCAGTTACTGATGTTGGCCTAGGCCATCCCTCAATTGCATCTGTTTTGGAGGGGTCCACAGATATCCCATTGCTTGTGATGATATGGCCCAAGATTGAGACCTCCTTCAACCAGAACTCACACTTGTTGTACTTGGAGTAGAGCTTCTCCTTGCGCAAAGTCTCCAGTACAGTTCTTAAATTCTCCTCATGGTCCTCCTTGGTTTTGGAGTATATTAGAATATCATCTATAAAGACTACCAAAAATTTGTTTAGGTTATCTCTAAATACTCTATTCCTCAATTCCATGAATATTTCGGGAGCATTGGTGAGTCTGAAAGGCATTACTATGAATTCATAGTGCCCGTACCTTGTACGAAAAGCAGTCTTGGGGATATCTTCCTTCTTCACCTTTACTTGATAATATCCCGACCGCAAGTCCACCTTGGAGAAGTATTGTGCTCCACGCAGCTGATCAAAAAATTCATCGATTCTTGGGAGAGGATACTTGTTCTTTATCGTGATTTTGTTAAGTTCACGATAATCGATGCAAAGCCGCATTGACCCATCTTTCTTCTTGATGAAGAGGACTGGTGCACCCCATGGTGATTCACTTGGGTGTATAAACCCTTTATCTAGATTCTCTTGTAGTTTTTTCTTCAGCTCTTCAAGCTCAACAACAACCATTCTATATGGATTCATGGATATTGTTAGCGCCCCAGGTGTAAGTTCAATTGAGAACTCAAAATCTTTTCTTAGAGGAAGACCAGGAAGTTCCTCGGGAAATACTTCAGCGAATTCCCCCTCAATAGGCATTTCTTCAAGGGTGTTTTCTTCCTTGGAATCAATCATCTGAGCCAGATATGAATGCTCATAAGGCAGTAATATCCATTCTTGAGATGATGGAGCTAAAGGAGATTCATCTTCCTCCTGACACTTGTAATGAATCGGGGGTCGATTCTCCATATGGAGTGTGATTTCCATCTCCCAACAATTTATGTTGTCTCTATATAAGGAAAGCCAATCCATGACAGGAATTGCATCAAATTCCACCAAAAGGAGTATTATGAGGTTCGCTGGGAAATTCAATCCATAGATTATAACAGGGGAGGACTTATACTCATGGGATGCAATGATTTCCTCATTTTCCGTACTCACCGACATCTTTAATTCCATGATTTGTGGTGGTGCAGGGAATGTTCTACTAAAATTTTGAGATATAAAAGAATGAGTAGAACCTGAATCAAAAAGTATGTTCACTATTATTGAATGAATAACTAGCGTACCTATCACCACTTCATTGTCGGGGTTCACTTCGGAAGAAGTGATGGAAAAAGTTCTTCCTTGCTGTCTTGGAGGTTGTTGGTTGCCTCCGATAACCCATGGATTAGGGAACTCATTTGCAAAATGACCCTGTTCTTTGCATTTGTAGCATTGAACAATGCGTTGAGGTTCAAACGGAGCGTTCCTCTCCTCTGTCGTAGCCGCGGGTCCTTCTTGCTAAGAGTTAACAGCTAGGTGCCCCTCTCTTCCACACCTGAACCATTTTCTTGTCCCCCTAAGGCAATTTCCAGGGTGCTTCTTTCCACACTTTTGGAAAGTGGGGTGCTGGAACTTCTTAGCACCGTTGGATTTATCCATCAGACCACCAGCATTGATTTCCACCTTACGCTTCTTGTCCCCATGATACCCCTGTGATTCTCCGATCTCCATTTCATCCTTGAGGGCACATCGGACAATTTCCTCATAGCTGTCGAAGTCACGGATCGCTAATGCTTTCCGCAAGCTAGGCTTCAGCCCACCAAAGAAGTGATCAACCTTGCATTCGGGGGTAACGACAAAGCTGGAAGCGTATCGTGCAAGCCATGTGAAGTTTGCCTCGTACGCTCCCACAGATTCTTCATCTTTCTGCTTGAGGGAATGGAAGTCCCTTTCTATCTTAAGACGGAGGGTGCGCGAAAAATATTTATCGAAAAACATCTGACGGAATTACTTCCATTCCAAAGCCTTGATCTCCTCGTCAGGCTTCATATGTTTGATCAATGTCCACCATTGATCAGCTTCACCCTCAATATGATAATCCTCCAGGAGAACCTTCTCTTGTTCAGAACATTTAATAATAGAGAAGATCTTTTCAATGGAGTTGATCCATTGCTCAGCGATCGTGGGATCAGATGATCCACTAAAATTAGGAGTCCTTTGTCTCATGAAGCTCTCGATAGCGACTTGTTCTTTCTTAGGGGGGGTTGAACGTTCCTCTTGACCCATGTTTCTATTCAAAACTTGAGTTAGCTGAGAGAGAAGCGTGACAAAGTTCGCGATTCCCGCTCCCATTAGATTGGGCATATCATTAGTACAATCATAACACTGATATTCACAATGGTAGTTAGTCCGAGTTCTCCTATTACTGGCCATTGGCTAGAATAAAAGGAAATTTAGGGGTAACACATAAAGGGTAATCCAAATTCAAAAGTTGATGACTTATAAATAAACATTAATCTCTTTAACTCATGAGTCTATAGGATTCAATCCAGGCTTTTCATGATCTTCCTTCTAACATATATTCTTAGGGGAATTTTTCCCTTAATAAGAGTTCATTCTAAGATTGTGAATTTATCAAAACATATCCCCCGGGAGTGTCATTACCAGGATTGCAGAAAGGCCCATTGTCGTGCACCAGTTCCCGTTCGAGTCTAGCTCAAAGCGGTGTTTTCGGGTTTTACCCCTAGGATACATCTGTGCCAGAGCCGCCTCTACCTGCTCGTATCCAGACAGGGATGTATTTGTTTGATAACCACTTACTTATTATTTTCCAAAACTTAGGGATGTTTTTATTATACTTATTCTTTTATCTAAGGCTTTATTAGGGTTTCCTAATCCCAAAAATAACTAATCCCATCCTTTGATACCAACTGTGACAACCCTGATTTCTATTTCAAATTAAACATGCTTTATTACATATAACATCACATGATACAAAAAAGAAGATCAAGAGGTTTAGTGTCTTTGGGGCTTAGGATCATTACATAAAAAATTTAACTTGAAATACAACATCTTTATTGAAAACTTCCTTTACATGACCACTACATTTCTTCGTACTTAGCATTGCATGGGATAACCTTAGGACATGCATAAGAAAAGGGTGAGCTATAAAGCCCAGTAAGGGAGTACACATTGAATAACATGAGGAGTTCAATACATTTTAGGAAATATGAATATCAATAGAGAATAAGAGTAACATGAACATAAAGGCATGATAAAGCATGATAATCATAAAATGGAAATGTGGCAACAACACTTAACATTGAATTAGCATGAGCCAAGGCTCATTGCACATGGAGCATGACTAAACCCTCATTGCACTTGAAGCACGAGTAAACCCTCATTGAACTTGAATTAGAATGGGTCAACACTCATTTCACATGACGTATCATGATACTATACTTTACCCAATGCATTGGAGCGCTATAAGGGCGCACCCTTCTGAAACATTTCATTTCATGCATAAGTGTGCCACATGGATCATAAAACATGGATTCATAAAACATAATCATTTATTCCACGATAATGGAATGTGGAATTCATACATGAAACTTTATAATCAATATGTAAATGTGCATAAAGGTGAATACCCTTGATGGAGAAATGGGCATGGTATTCACCACACAATGATATTGGCTTAGAAAAGCGGTGTGATTTCGGCAGCGTAACAGCGTGACATAAGAATTCATAAAAATGGTTGATAAGAGAGAAAGGGGTTCCTCATTATATAAACATGTAATGGACAGTAAGGAGATCATATAGATTCATTCCCCAAAAATTGAAAAGGAATTTATATTCATGATACAAAAGTATTGCTTGAATATAAAAGAGGAGAAAAAAGTTCCTTTCAGAATTTCGGCATAGTAACATGTGTACATGGGAGGCATTTAATGAGGGAGAAATGGGTCTACCATCATTAAAACAATAATATGGAATTATGGGGTAGGTGCTAAACCATACCCCAACATTCATAATTGAATTTAAAAGGGAAATACAACTTAAAGAAAATTGACAAAAATGAGAAAGGAAGAAAAAACCCTTACTTGGAAGTGTGCTTCCAAAGGCTAGAGAGAGGATTGTGAGAGGCTTCTTGGGAGCATGGGGCACCTTGAGAGGATTCTAGAGAGATTAGGGAAGAGGTTGGACGAACTCCAAGGGCTTTGAGGGAGGAGGAAGTGGGGGCTTGGGTGGGTTTATATAGTAAAGGTGAGGGAATACTTTATTATTTAGGGTTGGGATCTCTTATATTAAAATAATCCAAACCACAAACCATCTCATGGTATTTTCCCATGGTTTCTGGAAAAGGAAAGAGGAAAAAAATATTTTACAAGGCCAAGGTCCGAAGTTATTAAAAAATTAGGGTTGCTTATGTGGAGGTGAGTCACACTCCCATGGAAATTAATTTAAGAAGGCAAAGTGTTGAATAAGTTTTGAGGGCTCCATTAATGCTTTGAAAAGTTAGTCAAACAAACACAAAACCTCATTATTTTAATGATAATACACATATTGGCCGAACATAAGGATTATGGTATTTTATTACATCACCATTGGGTCATTATGATGTCATAAAACACATTATATATTTAAATGGTATTTAATTTTTACCCAAAAATTTGACTGTCTCAGAAAATTATGAATAATTTACCGTTGGATAATTTCAACATCCTGGTTCCAAAAATAATATTTATTTTATCTAAATAATTTTCTAAATAATTTTAAAATAAAAACCTACATTTATAAAAAATTCACGGGTTTTGACAAAAATGGCTTTCAAACCTTAATAAAAATTTTAGTTGCATTCATGAGATTATAAGATCATTTATATTTAATTAAAATTAATTTAATATTAATCATAATATTTTATTAATATATTATTTAATTCTAAAATCCTTTAATTTAATAAAATATAATTCTTAATTAAATAATAACTAAAAACACCATTTTTACTTTAAAAACTAATTACAATGTATCAAAAATGACTAGAAATTATATTCATTATTATATACAAAAATAATGTACATGAACATGGTGCTACTTATTTGTTACATAACCCCTTAAAATAGCTGCATAAGACCTAAGGGTAAGGTGTGCGATGGTGGCAGACTCTTGGGGCAGCTCGGATAACATCGCTCGAGTGGTAATCCCTATCAACTTCCACTTTTCCGGTAGATGGTCCCATTCAAACTTGACATAATGAAGATCAGCTTGGGATTGGTCAAGGGCGAATCCCAAAGATGCCACCTATTTTCCGAGCTCCGACAAATGGGCTTTGTATGGGGAAATTCTTCTGGATGAGGCCATCGCTTTCTTTGTCTGAGTAGAAATGGGTTCGTTAAAGCCTTATATTTATACTACTCAGATGATCACTGTTCAACGGCTATAAAAGTAACGGTCACAAATCTTAACGTAAAACTAAAGAAGTTGACATCTTATAAAAACATTTTTCATAAAGAAACATTTAACTGGATCAAGAGGGATTTTCTATTAATGAAACTTTGGGTCGTTACACCTTATAAGGTATGTGAACCTCGTGGTATACTCAACCACTATCATCCCTCTATACATAGCTCCAAAAGCACCTAAATCTGAACTGAGTGCATGTAGAAGGGGAATTACTCATCAAGGAATGGATTTTGGAAGTCATCCCATGAGAGTGTCGACACATCATGCTTCCAGGTAATCATAATCCACCAACACCTAGATGCTCTATGGGAAAGGACTGTTTCTAGTGAAAACACATAATCAGTCAGTGTCCAGATAATCCTGATGACTCAGATCACCATCTATAGACAATACTCTACTACTTGGGGATCTAACTCGCCATGGAATATCAATAAACTATATCCCTTGAACATGTATCATGTGCTAAGCCTGCGGAAATCCTAAGCATTCTATGTGGGTATGTTCTACCATTTCATGAGAGGGGTTCAAACTCTTATCCAACTGGTGGAAGAATTTCATGGAATGGACCCCAAACTGAGGCCTCATTACTCAACAGATCCTAATAAAGATATGGAAGAGGTATCCTGAGTGACAGTTTTCGTAGTGGAATCCTGAATATTTTATCAGCATGTACCATAATAAAATGAACATATATATATATATATAATATGTGTATCTTACTCATGAATGATAGAAAAAGTACTCAATACTATATGATGAATGTACCATTAAAACATGAAACATATGTCTCCGTATTCCGAGTCGACAAGCATGTGGTTGGAGTCCTAGGGAATGGATATGTTGGCTGCTCCAATGATCTCTGGGTTCCCTGGCATAAAATCCTTTCTCAAAACAATTTTACACATTCCTCTAAATTGAAGAAAATCCTCATAACATGACTACCCAATCCACTATACAAGGAATGAACTACACTGATACCAATTTTTTAAAATCTGATCAATTAGGTAATGAGCTGAAACTACCCCAATCTCGCCTCTATTGGTTCAGGGTGGCGATAAGCAACAAATAACATAACAAATAGAGAAGTTTTTTCCTAATTTAGTTTTACACACAAAACCATTCATCTCAATGTAGAAGATGATATTAAAAATAATACATGATAAAATATTTAGAGTTTATGATAACTTGTAAAAACATATATGGTGTACAAGGTTATTATTGTGTAAACTGAAAGTTAATGGTGAAAAAGAATGCTTAAGCAGAACGATTTCCCAACTAAAAAAGTCTATAAAGTTTAATGATAAGAGATACTATATCTTAATCTCTCTGATCTGACCACCATATATAGAAAATGAACCATTTATCCCTAAAAACCTTATATAATCACCACCGACGATTCATTCATCCACGTAATCCATGCCACATGCGGGAATACCCGATATAGGAGTGAGAATATACATACATAGTATGACAATACAAAATATTTAGTGGGAATAGTAAGGGAAAGTATAGGAATAGAATACTCAACCTAATATAAGAGATAACATAATCAAATGACATAGACATATGTATATATATATATTTATTTCCAAACTAAATAATCTTAAATGATAGATAAGGGATATATCCATCTCATAGCCCAGCCCTCGAAAAGAGTTCCATCAGTTAAAAGATTCCATATATTATAACCAACATATCACATGTCAGTCTAATGAAGTAATTATGTGGAGGTCCCACATTTCACCATTATTCCACACAGTTTAGGTGACTTAATCTAAAAGAAGAGGACCCATAACCTAGGGCATTTATGGGGGGTTTGATTAGTATAAATAGCAACGACACCCTATCTGATATGGGTAAAACTATGTTGATATAGTCCATTCACCCTAATTCCATAGGAGGGGGTAAAAATCAGTAGATAGAGCACCATCACCCTAATTTCAAAGGGGGTACCAATCAGTTCATATATGAACTACACATTAATTCCATAGATGGGTACCACTAAGTAGATATAGTATAGACACCCTAATTCCATAAGGTTGAACCACTTGGTAGATAGAGGTCTTGCACCATAATTATATGGCGGTGAGTACCACAAAGTAAATATAGGACCTAATACCTAATTCTATATTGGATACCACTCAGTGTAAGGAAAACCTGGACTGCAATGACATGGGGGTATCTTTTAGTGTATGGAGGAAACATTACCTATCAAATATTGGTACCACAGTGTAAATAGAGGAATTACATATTGATATATTTGGGGAACAACTAAGTCAATGATATTGGACCCACCCCATAGTATGTTAGGGGGTTAACAATCTAATGATCCTTCCTGATCACTATTGTATTGACGTGTCACCTAAAGAAGTGGAATAGTTAAAAAATTATGCATCATGTCTTCAAATACACCATAAAGGAATGCATAATGTTCTTTGTGGAGAAACAATCAGTATACCCCATTCACTTTCCAAAATATGAGTCCATATAAAGAAGATATGATAAGTATAAACTTACATATAAAGGATGTTTTGGTACACGATAAGTAAGTGTACCAATATGGTGTACGATCCCACTCTATTTCATGGCCATGTCCTGATAGTATTATTTATCACTACCCACGTGAAAATAATCAATGTTTATGTGGTGTAAATTACATGTTTTATCCACTGGGGGGGTCATCCTCATGCTTACAGAAATGTTTGTATACAATTTCCCATGTTCATGTACTTTGGTACGTGACATGTAATCTTACATTGGGTCCTACCTATATTATCCAACCACATGTCTTGTCTACATGGGACTCATAAAATGTCATGTTTCTTGGACACATGATGTTTCATCAATTTAATTTCCAAAAACATACCCCCATAGAACATGGGGATCTATACAATGTGATGTAATTACAGTACATTCCACATAGTCAGGTTGTTTTGTGGAAAGTCACATTGACATACAGTGTCTAAAATCCACACACTAATTATTCAAATCTAACCACCGAGACACCAAAATTCAATGATAAATCATTCGATCATCATTTGTATACATACAATGGTTGAAAATTGAATATTTGATTCATCCATATAAAGCCACATGCACCACCTCCTCTCACGCTACCTCTTAGTCCATGCCAGATCATTATTTTGATTCCAAAATCCATAAAAACATTCATATATAACCCATAAATTCATTGAATATATTCTTTATATGTGATTTCTCTGTGTATATGGGGGTCGAATCGGGCTCAATCCCTCTAAGTAATGTTGAATCGAGACCCCATAGTCCAATCACCAAAGAATGTGAAGAATGATTGGAAGACAATAACTATAATAGAGGGGGTAATATTTATCTAGTATTTCTTGAAAAAAAAAACACAATCCAGAGGATCCATGTTTTGAAAAAATTAAATATACGATTTACATTTGTATACAAGCACATGCAAAGGTTTCAAATTGACGCAATTCAGAGAAAGAAGATGATCATGCCCAGTCAATTTAATCAATACGGGAAGAATCAATTTGGTATATTATCCTCTCACTTAATACATTCATACCCCGATGAACATGGCCACCACACTCATCCCTCTCATTCCCACAAGGTGGGGAGAGTCACGTGCTGTCAGATCACCCTCTTCCTTTTCTCCACTTACAAACCTGTGAAATATCACCTAATTACCAGTCATCAAGATTGACCCCATGGCTCTATCATTGGATCATGGATTTCCCATGTTTCCAATTAATATATTGGAATTTATAGTGTCATAATACATTCATAGGCTCACTCCGGTGGCTTTATTTGATCAAAATCTACCATTATTTGACACCTTCGGCTGATTAAAATAGGATTCTTGGGACTTGCATCATCATAGAGTAGTATAGATCCTAGACCCCCACAATAATGTCATTCTCTACAAGATGGTGGATAACCATATCTCTTCATTTAATGGATGACAATTATACTTCAAGGTTGTTCAAGTATTCATATTCCACCTGTCTTTTGATTTCAACTTTATCTAAGATCATCCAACAGAACCAATATGAGATAGTTTTAGGGTCCATCCATTAACATTTCAAAACACATAAATTATATCAATTCTTGGAAACATGGTAGGGGGAATTTTTTTCATTCACCATAGATCTCAATCCCTTTTCCATTTGATTTGTCCTTGCATGTGTGCTGAAATAGATGCTTCGAAACCTATGGTTATATTTTTATTGATTGAAATTGATCATCAAATATTAGAAAGAACATGTGGTATGTTTTGATTATTGGATGGATTTATTCTCCTCTTTCCTATATATGGCTAACCTCCAATAGGTTTGCAGGTGCGGTTCAATGAGCCATGTTTCTCATACCCTAACTTGAGTTCGTGATCTTATGTATTCGGGATTTAAAAGTGTGAGATCTTATGTGGTAGTAGGTTCTATACCGTCAAGAGATTGGTTATGTTCTTCTAAATCAAATAAATATGGAACATTTTTTTCATTTATAAAAGTTGCGTTTGGAACTCCAATGGGTGGTTCAGGCTACCAGTACCCCAGAAAAGATGCTCAAGTTCACCCAGTGAGAGAGGGACATGACTCTTCAGGGTCTATGGAACACAATTATCTTCCAACAGCAGTGGATTTTCTAATATGTCTGACTATAGAACAGGTTTTCCTTTTTGAAACATATATTGACTAAGACAATGGAAAAATGGGGATGATATATAGTGAGATATAGGAATTCAAATAAAATGGGTCAAACTCTTGTTGAGTAATATTCAGTAAATGTGTCACTTTTAGGTGAGTCCACCCTAGTGACCTTAAGAGTATGAGGATGGTGAGAAATGTAGCTTTTTCTCCAAAATAGACTATCAAGTTTGATTACAATGATCATTGATGTATGATAATATCTAGTGAATATTGACAAAAATTATGTGCCTCATAATGATTATTCATACCTTCCAAAACCGATGACTACTTGATCAACATAAAAGGGTTTAAAAAATAGGGAGCATGTTTAGTCATCATTTTAATCTCATGACCTTCCAGAAATACCTCCAAGAAATAAGGTGCATGTTTCTTGTGATAATGACAAGGATACTAAAGGTTAATAACATGAATATCCTAACCATTTATTTGAACTAGTTGTATCTCATGGTGTCTAGAAGAAGGCAATGGATGAGGATGACAACTCGATACTTCTCAAACATTCTAAGGAAGAGATCTAGGAGAGAGATTTGATATTAACATTTAAATGGAGAAATCTATTAGAATTTATGAGAGATAAATTTTATTTTATCTTAATGATGATAATGTAGATTGAATCAAAATTCATGATCAGATCTTGTCTCATGGAATCAATGTGGGGAAAATTAATCTCTAAGAATATATTTATACCTCAGATAGGTTGGCCTACCACTTCAAGGACCTCATAAAGGTTGATACAAAAATAAAGGAAACCACTATTTCATGGAGCTCAGATAGGGTGATTAATTATAATTTTGGAATATTTTCTATAATATAATGGTAATTTCTTATAAATTTGGAACTTTTAGGACATGTAGTCTTTTTGGGTTTCTCACATTCCCTCAAAAGAGATTTCATAAATAAAATTTTAAATTGGGGGAAGAAATTGGGTTAAGATCTATGAATTGACAGATCCTACCAAAAATATTTCATTTCTTGACAAGGAACATGCTCACCAATGAAGAAGAAGAGAATTTTATTTTTATGTAAATTTATCATCACCGATCTGATGTTTTCATGCCAGATATGGATTCACCAATGAGAGGCAGGAGAAAATACTCTCAATTTCCCTAGGATTTATGCAGTTAAAACTATAAAACCGTATTAACCATGAATTAATAAGGGTTATGAGTTTAGGTAATTTAAATTAAATAATTAAATTAATTAATTAATTTAATTTAAAATAATCTTCTAATTATCATGATATCCGAACTCCCCACGATGACCAATTTTAGGTCATACCAATGGTAAAACTCCCATTATAGAATCAATTGAGGTTTCGAAATTTTGATCCAAAATTTAATTTACTATTTATATAATTTTCATTATTAAATAGTGTTATCATTATATAAAATATGTTTAATATTTTTAAAAAATTAATATTTGGCATAATGGGCCTCAGAATCGCATACCCTCTCAACCCCTAACTCCAAAAACATTTCTAGATATATTCCAAAGTTATCAATGAAAAAATGTCTCTATATCATAAAATACTATATTAATAATGGTGAATAAGATATATTATATAAAATCAACCATTTTCAATTTATGGATCATTTATACTTTGATGGTATCATTCTTGATCGTCAAATAGCAGAAATTATTAATATTCTTGTAATTTCCAAAAGGGTTAAGGAGGGGTTAAAACTAAAAGATATGGGTAAAAAGTTGATAATTATCTATCCATATTTTTGGGTAGTTTACTATTTAGACTCACCCTCATATTATATTATATATATATCAATTTTATGCCTTTTTAAAATAATGAAAATTTTATATTAATAAAATAGAATGAGAAAATTTAAAATTCTCCTCCCCTCACTTATAAAATGATACCCATTATTTATTTTCATCACACCAGTTTGAGATACATAGTAAAAAAAATGCTACCCAATTATATTCCCAAAATCTGTAAATATATTATAGTGAAGCCGGAATACCCAAAATACAAACTCTAGTGTCTCTATGAAGTGTTAAAAAGTAGGATTATCTAATAGAAGGTAATCATCTTAACAAATCCATTTATTATTTTTTTAAAATATTTTAACACCTTAAATTATTTCATAAAAATATAATTTAATAACAACATTATCATATATATATATATATATTAACATTTTATTATATTTATTTCATAATATTTATCTATCCCCTTCTTCATCAAATGGGAAACAAAATCAATGTTCTTGTGTATGAAAAACTACCACCTCGTGAACCAGTGTAATATTTTTTCCATAACCCCCTCACATAGATATTATTTATGATTGAAATAATTAATATAAATTATGATTTTGAGATATTTATTCTTATGAAAATATAAAATCATATTTTCCATCATATATTCCAATATGTTTGAAAATGATAATGTCACTTGTGCGTATTTGTGGACTGACACCTCCACGAAGCCTTGCGATCTGTTTTTATTTTATGATTCACATGTATTTAAATATTAATATGTATTATGATAATGAAAAGTGGAATTGTAATTTAAATTCACTTGGTTTTAGCAATCAAAAATTGAACACAACATTCTTAATAATGTATGGTGTACCATGTCCAAGAATGGAGCTATTCATTTATCTATTACTATCGTTTACGGCTGAATATATATATATATATATAATCTATATAATATATTTATATCTTGAATAAAAATATATAGGTAATTGAATGAAGGGAAATATGTATGGACCAATTTTACCAAATGAAAATTTACATGGAAAATAAAGAAGCTGATAACCAAAATATTGATAATAATAAAAGATTATTAAAAAATGGTTAATAAAATGTTATAAATAGATCTTACATGTTCTTATAGTGATTTGTATGTCTATGGTATATAAATATCGTAAATCTAAATTTATTATATGTGAGGTTAAAAGGACTTATGAAGCATGTAAAACTTGAGGGTTATCATTTTGTCTCAATTTCCACAACATTAAGACATATTTGTTATTTTACACCTATTTAATTTTATGTTGTGTATATAATACTCATTTTATTTGTTTAACATGATTATATATCCATTAAATATGGTTAATAATTAAATTCAATGTCCTCTTTTGATAGGAAAATGTAATGAAAATCTAATATTTTTTCTATTTTTGATCTATTATATTGTGCATCCACATCCATATTTTTTAAAACAGTTTAAAAAATAATTTTTATTAATAAAATGATTTATTAAAGATATTTTATATAATAATTTAATTTTCAAATGTTTTAAATAGAATATTTCTATGTTTTTCTGAAATTATAATTTTCATATTTGGTTACCACAACCGAAATGAATGTTTTTAAAGTATATGTCATTGGTGAATTTTCTCTCTACCATTAACATTTTACATAAATTTTATTATTATAAATTTTTTAAAATTGATTTAAAATTAATACCATTAAATGAAATATTATATTAATATTTATCTTATATATTCTAAAATACATGATTTTTTATTATTCTTATATTTCGATTGATTCTACTGTCATATTTTATCAATTATTAATTTTTTGGTTATTAACATTCTCATGAAACATTAACTTTATTGGGATAAATTTTCAATGGAGATTAAATTTCACTTAAATACACATATTATACATATGATGTATATCATAATTTACTTGAACGTATACCATTTCATCAAACAATTCTTTATTTTTAATAATATTTGAAATGTCCAAAAATTCCATTATTGTTTTTAAATTATATTGGATTATTTCAATATTAAACACTCAGAAGGCACATGATTCTGAGGCCCAGTGAACCCAAAATAATGGTTTGATTTTTTTAGATAAATAAAATGGCTCACGTTCATGGTTTTGTAAAAATCTAAATGAATGCTCAGATTAAAAATATGAGGTCATTATTGTGTCATGAACAATGAAATTACCTAAGAATGGGCCTATCATCGACCAACGAGAATCATGGAAAAAATTTAATTTGGTACGTTTTATGGAATAATAAAATAATATTTAAAAGTTTATTTTGTACCAAATTGTTTTCTTTAACGCATCGACGAGTTGACTATTTCAATCCATAAATGAAACTGCATAACGACGCTATAACAAAAAATTAACAGAAATTTTGATTCTTAAATTAAATAGTGTAAAAGTTGCGACTCAGTATAATAGAAAAAATGAAATATGATTTCAATATTTTAGGGGATAACATGAGTTGGAGATCAAATATAGATCATTCTTAACACTCTGAATCTCTGGAGGATCCCCATTGATGAACAAAAAATGAAAAAAAATGAACAATGCTCGCTAACAACTTCAATCACTCCCCCACCTCTTCGAGAGATCTCACCCTCAATGACGAATCAATGAATTTCGTATAATAATCACCTTGAACAATGAATGATCCTCTGATTAAACCAATTATATAGGTACGTGTTTTGATCTTTATTGTTTAGTTTCTATGTTCTTTCTTTCTAAACAATAAATGCGAATCAACCCACTAATCGGTTGATCCACAGTGCACTTGTTCTTGCTGGATGTGAGTTGATGTATATAAATTTAAGGGAGTGGGATTATTTTAGTTTGTCATTCCTTATTAATCCATCTAACAAAGATGAGTCTATACTCACATGAATAATTGCTATGATTCTTCCTTCGTTATTTTCTTTTGTTTTCTTCTCCCCCATTCTTTCTTCTTGTCATCTTCATGGCTTATGAAAGAGTGGTGGTTGTGCCTTTAATTTATGATTCCACAACCCGGTGCTAGAGATCCGACCATATGTCTATATTGGAGTGGTACAAATATGAAGGAATGGGACATCTACATCGACATGGGGCCGCCAACTCTATGGTCGGCGGTGGCATGTGAGAACAGTTACATGCAGATAGCAGCACATGCCGACGGTCTGCCGATGTGAATGAGGCAGTGTCATGTAGTTCACGGAGGGACGAGACTCCTATGCTAGTGGGGCATTATGTCATGTGAAGAAGTTCAGGGAAGTGTAGAGGTAAGTTCACTAGCGGCACACCATGGTGGTGGATAACCCAATGGCTCTAGCAATGGGTTGGTGACTAGAGCTACTGGAAATAGCCAACCACCGCCCCTTTCCGGACTCAAAAGTGAGCCAAATCACATGATCCAGAGTGACTATGGTCTAGCAGGACTCTAGAAGGTGGGCCCCGTGATGACTGGCGGGGTGGTCACTTAGCGAACCTGCTGCATTGACGAGTAATGGACATGGTGGAAACCACCACCTTAGGGGGTGGCGAGACGTCCCTCTCATAGTGGGTTGAGAGAGAAAAGGTGGGTTGGGAATCCCCATCAAGATGAGCCACCGCAACAGTCCAGACCAACATCCTAGTGGGCTAGACTAGTGGACCAGTTATTCAAGGCCGGACCTCGTGCCTTTTACCTAAAACATTCATAAGATGGAAACCGTACGTCTGATTAACGTGATGTTTATGGCATTGAGTCCCTATCAATGAGGTATTAATTAAGACATACACTATTTTGACTGATGTATTTGTTTAGATGTGACTGATGCCATTGTGTATAGACTCTCCTGTAATCAAACATTCTACAAGTCAAAATCATGCGGGCAGCTGTATCAAGAATGAAATTATGAGAAGGTCTAAGGGATCTAGATATCTCAATAGATTAGTGGGTCTAAGTGATCTAGATGGCCCATGTGAAGAACGAGATTATTTTATCTATCTTGCCTATGAGATGAGAGGGTCTATGTGACATAGTTGACGCAGGATAGGAGTGGGTCTATGTTATCTAGTTTTCTTATGTGAAGAGTGGGTCTAGGTGATCCTATATCCCCAAGCACTCATCAGGGATGAGTGATTCTGTTGTACAAGGTGTTAATAATTATGAATATTAGTCTCCATTTCCATCCTTTATATTATACCTATGTGAGGCATCCTTTTCTTAATCTGTAATTTTTACCTTGTTGTATTTCATTGTGGTTTGGGGTCCCTAATCCGTATTGTTTTACTCACCCTTGCAGAGGCTTCATTTTCACATGTCCTGTCATGTGCTGATGGCTGATGCTTTGAAAAATACCTTAGTGGTCCATGACCAGGAAGTGCCCGGCGAGAACAAAAAAATGTTGCGTATTTCTATGAATCCTATAAAAAACACTACATCTACCATTCATGTGGGGATTTTTGTAGACAGTTGGCTCATAGACCATTATAATTTCTTTTTTTCATCTTTTTTTGTCATGTATTCTAGCCCACATTACATTCAACTTGTACTATTACACTCTCAGTGTTTGTCTTAGTGGAAAAATTGTTTTCATTTTCAGTATTGTGGAATGGAGTTGTGAGTGTGCGTGTGTATAGTTACTTGAAAAAATTCCTACCACTTGTATGTTGATGCCTTCAGTACTAGTCTCTAGCCCCTATCATTCGGTAGGTGGGCTTGCGGTAGTTTTCGCATGGGCCCCATGGGACAGGTCGTGAAACATTTTTATCACAGGGTGTTATGTTTTACCTTAAAGTCCAAGAGTATGTTTTTTTTTGTTTTGGGGAAATAGTTTCGAATGTTTTGAGTTCGACTTTCAAAATCTAGGAGTCTAGTGTTGGTGTGTCAGCCGACATATCCTCACACCGGGACCCTATATTCTTCTTTTTTAATTGATATAGGAAAATCACTGGTTGCATGCATCATATAGGAATTAAAGGTATTATCATGTCTTTAATGAGTCATAGTCATCTCATTAGGTACAACCTATTGACCGTGATTCAACATGATCCATTTTATGATTCCGTCGTGTAGAAAACTAGAGAGGGTTCTATTGCATGACCACGAATATGGTACACCCAATGATACAACATCTGTATAAGGAACAATACCTGATATGGCCCCACCAGGAGATGCACCAACAATACCACCACCTGTTGGCCAGAAATTGCTATCAGCAGTAACAGTAGTAGACACACATATCCTCATTTCCTTACACGAGTCCCACTAGAAGATATTTCAAGGGTTTTGGGGTGAGAATGAACTCTAAGTAGCATAGGATTGGTTTGAGGCAATTACACGATTCTTACATATGGTGAGGACGTCTCTCCCCCAGATGGAAATCTTTGTCAATAGCCTTCTTGACAGATCGACTATGAGATGGTGGAGTTGGAGGATCCATATGCATGACGATGTGACCCTCACCAGGGTAGACCATGAATTTCTTTTTAAGTATGTTTTATTTCTAGTGACATTTCTATCAGTGCACAGATAAGAGTTACTTCATCTATACTATGGTGGCATGATAGGGGCATAGTGCTCCATGAGATTCAAATATTTTTTCTCTATTTATAGAAATGGAATGTGACTTGTTCTTCTAGTCTTAGGTTTTTTAGAATGGAATGCACTGAGAGATCATGGAATCTATGGTATATCTTAGAATCCCGCTATGGGGAGCCTTTCTTGTAGAGAGCATCCTAGCTAAGAAGGTGTTAACAACATGAGCTACCAGTAGACCCAAGGTGGTGGAGTCTTCAGTAGTGGGTTACAAGAAGCAGACATATAGACCAAAATGGGTCATGCCATTTCATAGATGACCATAGGACATAAGGCCGGTTGTATGATGCTACCAGGGTAGCAAGAGTCTATAGAAGATCATGGTGTGATACTCATACGGTGGGCAGGAACACGAGGCTCGTGACTGCAGGAATCATCATAAAAACAATAAATGGACGGTCAAGGGACTGTCGAGGTAGAGGAAGAGGGTCTATAAGGGTGGTCTATAGGGAGGAAGATGTGGAAGGGGAGAAAGAAGTGTGTCTGGTAGTGGGTGGAGGATTGAGGTGCTCCCACCACCATCCTTAGGGGGTCCTCCACGGCCTCTGGGAGTCGGTGGATAAGGGTTAGTCCATCTTTAGACGATGGATTCCTATGACCACAATGCTCTAGAAATTATTATATGTGTCATCTATGTATTCTCCATATTTTTTTATGTTCTTATAGACATAGGATTCAGTCACTCATTCCATGTTATAAAACATGTTAAAAGCTCGTAGATTCTGGTGGAGACATTGGCTCGATCCTTGTTGATAACGTCTTTTATGGGAGGGGATTCAACGGTTACAAACTAGGACGAACATTGTGATCTTACTATAGGAGAAGATAGAAATAGAGGTGATCTTTTATTCATGGAGTTGAGGTCATACGATTTCATCCTCCGTATGGACTACTTATCCACACTTCATGCCTAGATATATAGTCTTAGGCACAATGTGTGGTGTGTCAGTGAGGATGAGACCAGGTATTCCTTCACCGGCTTGAAGGGACCTCTTGTAGCGCTGGATGGACTCTCATATAGGAATATAGATCCAATCACTCAGCAGTTGGCTAGCCACATCCTTTGTGAGGTGGATGAGATGAGTACAAACATTCCAATAGTGGTGGATGAGTACGTAGATATCTTCCCCAAGGATGTTTCGAGATTACCTCCTCACAAGGAAGTATACTTATGCATTGATCTATACCCTTGGATGACATCGATATACACACAATAATATTGGATAGATCCCGTGGATCTTCTTGAGTTGAGGGTATATCTAGAGGTTTTTAGGAGATGGTCTTCATGATTCCCCACATTTTACTGTGGGCATCCCCAATTTTGTTGGCCAAGAAGGATGATGTGATATGGAGGTTGTGTGTAGACTTCCAGTGCCTAAACTCGGTTAAAATGTAGAAACATTATCCACAACTGAGTATTTAATACCACTTAGATTAGTTGAAGGGAGAGAGATTGTTCTCGATGATGTAACATAGATCAAGCTATAATCAGCTTAGTGTACAGTGTGAGGATGTACTGAAGACATCCTTCAGATTTCGGTATGTCTACTACAAGATCATGGTTATGCATTTCAACATGACCAATGCTCCAATAGTGTTAATGGGACTCATGAATAATAGAATCTAGGTTTACCTAAACCATTTCATTGTGGTAATCACAAATGAAATCCTAGTGTTCTCGGCATATGAGGAGGAGCATGGTACACACCTATGTATAATCATGGATATACTTTGAGATCACCACCATTATGGGAATCTATGGAAGATTCAGTTTTGGATTTTAGAGGTCCACGTTTTGGACATTTTATATGTGTGGATGCTGGTGCAATGGCTTTAGAAATTATTGAGGTGGTTTTTTATTAGTAGCCACCCCGGAGCGTGAATGAGGTATGAAGTTTATGGGTTTTGGTTGGATACTACCAGAGGATCATGCCTGATATTTCGAGGGTATAAGCACCATTATCCGCCTTGAAATGGAGGTAAATCCTATGTTTGGATGGAGTGGTTCTAGTGTAGTTTCCAGGAGTAGTGGAAGATAATAAAGAGTGACCCAATATTGAGAATACCATAGGAGGGCATTGGGTATGTAGTTTTCTATGACATAGAAGAAACCATACTGGGTTGTGTTATGATGTTAAAGAAAATAGTGATCACTTATGAATCAAGGTAGTTGAGATAACGTGATCTGAACAATTTGGCCCATGAACTAGAGATAATAGAAGTGGTGTTTTCTTTTAAGATGTGGCATTACTACATGATGGGTGAGCGGTTTACGATCTACTCTGATAACAAAAAGTATCAGGTATATATTCTGACAAGTGGACCTGAACATGAGGATGTAGTGATTGCTAGAGTTACTCCAATACTATGACTTCAAGATATTCTGTAATACTAGTAATGGAAACATGCGAGTAGACATAATCAATAGGAGATCTGGGTTGTTGTTGGTAAGTGAGGTGTCAGAACAGTTAGCCACTGTGGTGATAACCTTTGTGGATGATGATGAAGATACGTAACATCATTCGATGACTATCACTCTCCCACATTTATAGGAGGTTAGGGAGGAAAATCTTGTGGATGTTGACTAAAAATCATGATGTACTCAGTTATCCTTAGGACAATCTCTTGATGGATTTTTGATTGGTGTCGAGAATGTTTTACTTTTTAGAGGGCACACCATTGTGCCAGTGGAATAGCGTGAGGAGGTTTTGAGGGAGTTCTAAACATCCCCTTTAGTAGATCATATAGTCGTGGAAAAGATGTACCAAAATCTAAAATGTTAGTATTGGTGGATGGGGATAAAAAAACTAATTGGAGAGTTTGTTTCATGGTGCCTCACTTGTCACTAAGTGAAGGCATAACATCATGTTCTAGCAGGAGTGACCCAACGACATGATCTATTAGAGAGAAAGTGGGATGGTATCTCTATATACCTCATGAAAGTATTACCACACACATACAGGGGTCACAATACTCTCTCGGTGATTGTTGACCAACTCACCAAGTCATCCTACATCCTACCTATCTGGGATCAGGGATCGGTAGAGGGAATGTGATGCCTCTACATGTGAGATATAGTTCGACTCAATGGGGTCCCAATGATGATAGTATATGATCGAGACAAGAAATATACAGCATGGTTGTGAAAGGGGTTCTAGGAGGCATTCATGACTCAGCTTCGCATGAGCACAAAATTACACCCTCAGACAGATGGTGAGACTGTGAGGACCATTTAGCTTTTAGAGGACATGATGGATTCTTGTCTATTGGACTTTAGACACATCATGTAGGATAACCCACCACTGGCTGTTTTCATGTACAACAATAGATACCAATCCACCATTAGTATGGCACTGTTCAAAACGTTTTCCAGGAAACCATGCAGATCACCTTTACAATGCAGAGACCTAGGGTGGTCAACACTCATAGGTCCGATGTTGTTATGAGATAACACTGAGAAAGTAATGGTCATTCAAGAGAAGATGAGGACTACACCGATTCATAGAAAATCTTAGGCTGACATGAGATGGAGGCCTTGTGATTTCAAGGAGAGGGTCCATGTGTTCCTTCGGGTCTCATATAGATGGGGATTAAAGAGATTTGGCTAGAGAGGTATGTTTTCTCACTGAATCATTGAACCTTTTTGAATTATATGTAGAGTTGGACAGGTTGTGTTCTACAAAGATCTTACCCTATAGATGCATCAGGTGCTTGATGTCTTCCATGTGTCATAGTTAAAGATGGATGTGCATGATCCATCTAACATCATTGACCTGGGGCAAGCTAAATGTCGATGACGGGGTGCGTTTTGTGGAGTTCTCTGTATAGATTGAGGACTAACTTGAGAGGATAATTCTAGGATGATCGATTTCTCCAGTACATGTTATATTGCAGAACTAAAATCTATAGGAGTGAATTTTGGATCAGGAGTCTTACATGTGTGCTCAGTACCCCCATTTGTTTGTTTAGTGTTGTTTTTTCTTACAAGGGTGTGAATCCCTAATCATGGGGGTAATGTAATGTCCCATAATTCCATGTATATATTGTTTTTAAAAACAATATTGTATTATTAAAAAACTATAAACTTAAAGGAAACATGTTTACGAGGCCTGATAAACCACGAATAAAGGACCAGACTTTTTAAACTATTTAAAATGTCACGAATGTGTGGTTTTGGAAAATTCTAAACAGATTTCTGGATTAAAAATAAAAGGGCACCATTGCATATGGAATGATTAAATTTCCATAAATAGGCATAACCTCGATCGAAACGGGTGATGAATTTTTTTTTGAACATTTTGAAGAAAAATAAAATAAACATAAAAATATTATATTATTCAAAATTGTTTCCCTACAACCCAGTGACAAGTTGAATATTTCATTCCATAAATGAAACCAATTTACAAACCTTTGATGCAATGTAACAGAAACGATTTTTCCTAAATGACATAGTGTAACAACGATGACTCAGTATAATAGAAATTTCGTGACTTGTTTTCCCCATTTAATGGGATAACATGTATTAGAGATGAAATATAGATCTTGGAAATCACTATGAATCGCCGAAATATTTCCATTAATGAATGGAAAAATAATAAAAACAATTTCCAAAAATATCGATCACTCCACCTTCTCATTGAGTGATCTATCCCTCAACAACAAATCACGGACATTCACGGATAGATCACCGTTAACGATGAATCTATCCTTTGATTGAACATGTTCACTAGGTATGGGTTTTTTTATATATTTCTTGGTTTCCACGTTCTTTCTTACTAAGCAACAAACAGATATTATCCAACTAATAGGATTATTCGCTTGTTTTTTGTTCTTGCGGGATGGGATTTATCTTGGGGATATTTAAGGGATTGGTATTCACGTGGTTTGTTCTACCTTGTTAACCCATCAAACAAGGATGAATCTATACTGACACGAACAATGGCTATGATCCATCATTAGTTATTTTCTTATTCATTCATCTCCCCCACTATTGTTTCTTCATGTCTTCATGGAACATGAACCAACATTCATTGTGCATTCGATCCATGGTCCAATGACCCGGGACCAATGATCTCACCCTTGACAACACCACAGTGGTGCGACGATTATTGAATGTGGAATCCACAAAAACATGGGGTTTCCAACTCGAAGTCTGGTGGTTGAGGCGGCTGCAAACTGAGGCCGCAACCACATGATGAAAGAAATGCATATTGGGGGCCCACTGTGGCAGAGGATTATGCAGCCAACATTCTACGATGATATGGGATGTCGAAGCTGGTAGGGCACCACATCGGGCGATCATGGTCGAGATGGTGTGGGGGGTTGTGTGTCGGTGGTGTGCCATGGTGGTGGAGAACCCCGTGTCACCGACCTTTGGGAAGAGACAAGGTCTGTTGGCAGTATTGAATGGTGGGCCCATGGAGGATGCATAACTAAGACATGTCACATGATACGGAGGGGCCACAGTATAGAAGAACAACAGTAGGTGTCCCCCAGGAAAACCCAGCACATTTACTGGGACCAGACATAGTGACCGTCGTGGCGTTCAGGTCTGGCGATCTATCCCGCTCAAAGCGAGCAGAGCGAGACAAGTTGTGCCAAATCCGGATCCATAGCCTATCTCGTATAGGCCATGAATAGTGAATCAAGTCAATTCTGTGGACCTTGGGTAGGGTAGGGTTAGGATAACCAGGTTAGATCGGACCCTAACCCAGCCAAACCATTTTCTATAAATTGATCATAACTTACAAACCGTATGTTTGACTGATGAGTCATTTGCGGTGTTTGGACCCTCAAGACAAAGCATCCCATTTCTTATAAATTATGTGGGATTTCATGGTTGTTTATATGTTACCTATGTATTAAGGTGTAGAATCTTTTTTCATCGAACACGCTATGAGCTTGAATCCTGTAGCTGACTATATCGAGGAGACTATGATGAGAAGGTATAAGTGATCTAGTTGACCCAAGAGAGGAACAAGTATAAGTGATATAACTAGCTTATGAGACGCATAGGTCTAAGTGATCTAGCTGTACCAAGAGATGATCGAGTGTAAGTGTTCTACTTGTCCCATGTGAAGAGAAAGTATAGGTGATCCAGTATCCCTATGCACTCATCAGGGATGCGTGCTTTAATAGTACAAGGTTTTACATGTTACAGCAATTAGTCTTGATTTCATTCAATTAGCTGATACCTTTGTGAGATATAATTTTCATCATGTGTACATTTTACCTTATGGTATTTGTTTTGGATTTGGGTCCCTATTGGTTATTTTGTTACCCACCTATGAATTGGCTTCTTCCTAATGTGTAGTTTATTTTCAAGATGATAGATGCTTTGACAGAAACTTTACTGGTCTAGGACTAGACAGTGCCCATTTTGGTCATATAGGTGGGGAATAATTCCACGACTTCTAGTATCTACTCTACCCCAACCATTCCGGTGGGAATTTATGTGGACAAATGACTCAGAGATGTTTTTAATTTCATGTTTTTAAATTTTTTTGTCGCACTTGTATTGTATCCCCCTTTACTTTCTGCTTGTATTGTTAAAATCATTGTGGTTGTCTTAGTGGCATACTATTTTTTCTTTTTAGTATTTTGGAATGGTTTTTTAAGTGTAGGTGTGTACATCTACTTGGTAAATTCCTCCCACATTCATGTTGATGACTTTGGCACAAATCTCTTTCCCATGGACTTTATGAGGAGGGATTGAGGTAGTCATGGAATGGACCCTGGGGGATAGTTCGTGATATTATTAGACTTAATGATGGAATAATGACATTACATATTTCTAATCAATAAGGATATTTCCTACTAAAGAATATTTTTTTTGAATTATATTTATAGATCATTATATTAGGAATACATTATAGTTTTAGTGATGTGCAAGGCCCAATTATTGATAGCCCCTTGATACATCAACTGGTATCAATAGAAAAATCAATTGGCTGAATTAAATTGGGTTTTATTGTATGGAAATCCATTAATTAAACTAAAATTTGGATAAACATGATTTCAATTGTCATGAATTCAAATATTAAAAGTTTACATCATTGAAAATTATGTTAATATTTTTCATGAAGTTATTTTATAGACATTATACAATGATTCAATTTTTATTCATATTACTAATTTAATTTCTTGTGTTTTAATTTATTTATCATTCCTTATTGATCATGCCTTTTTCTATTTTTGTAGATTTTACTGTATATAACCTTTTCTATGAATATGATCTCACACATTATTTATTATCCTTTTTTTATGATGCAAATAAGGGTTCATTTAATAATATGAAGGATGGATTTTTGTTTTTTATTTTATTTGTTTTATATTCCCAATGTAATATGTGAAACATGAATGTATTTAGTTCATCAAGACTACTAAACTAATTGATCCATCATGGTAAGATCCCTTGCATCTTGTACCAATGTTATAAAGCAAACACATTCCCTTTGTTACTAGAGTTGTGGTTTATATAGTTTTTATAATATAATTCATAATAGATACCTTGGGAGATATATTTTAAATTAATATAGATAACAAAATAATTAAGATAATCCCATGTAGTATTTTTGATAAATTACCATTAGATATATTTTTATTTTATAGATCAATATTCTTGATTATTATTATCTAACTTAGTCTGTGACATTATTTAGTTATTCCACGTTATCAAAATCGGCAATGAACACATGTAGATGGTATATGAATTTCCTAAATTGGAAATCTAACACAGTTAGCATTTGAACTATGAGGATTTTGATAATATTAAGGCTACATCATCAGGTTATAATGAATAATGATTTCCATATAGAGAAACTTGGTGTTCCACAATGTGATTCACCTATCTTGGATTAGTTCTGGTAATATAAGCCTCCATAATTTATGGATCTAATAATACATTGGTAATTGGGAAATAGATTAAATCTATAGAAAACTTACTCTCTCCATTATGAATTTTCTTTCAATATTCCAAATCATTGTACTATAGTTTTAGTGTGAGTACGAAGAAGAAGTATCAATTGAATACTTTAAAAATATTGGTTTTATTTCCTATTCAATGATGGTATTTATGTTATATGGTTAGGGAGAAACTAAATAGTGGGGATATTTCTATTGTTCAAGTGTTTTTTGATTCATTTCCAGAAGAGTTTCCTAGTCTTCCCCAACATTATGATGTTTATTTTTCAGTAGAAATCATACCATGTGCTATAAAAATTCCAAATAATTCTTATATAATAACCCCAATTTAGTTGTAGGAATTTAAAAAGACACTTCAAGAGAATATATATAATGAATTCATACTTCCTAGTTATTCACCATAGGGTGATCATATTTTTTCTATTAATATAAATATTGGGTTAATTCATCTTTTAATTGATTATACAGAAATTTATAACATCACTATTAAGAACAATTATCCACAACATCGTATTTATCATCATTTTGATCAATTACAAGGATATTATATATTTTCCTATATTGATCTTTGAACTGGATATTATTCTCTAAGTGTAGAAAGGATGATATAAAAAATAAAGTTATTTATATGATTTATTATCATTATGAATTTATAGTAAATACATTTGGACCTACTAATGATCCTTATATTTTATTTTATTTAATGAATATATTCATTAGGTATTACCATAATCAGTTTATGGAATCGTTTTAAAAAAATATTCCATTATATTCAAATAGAATGTAAGTGCCCAAAAATTATTTGAGAATTGGGATAAAGACCATGGTAAAGGAGATGTTTTTTTCTTAATTTACCAACTATGAATTTTGGATTCAGAAATTATTATTCTAAGTCCATATAATCTCATGTGAGTATATATTAATGGATACATCAAAGATAAATGTTATTTTAAAATGGAATACTCAAAAAATGGTAAACAATATCCATAGTTTTCAATGATTTGATGGATTCTAATGATTCCTTGTGAGTAATTTCTCATGATTTTACAATACATTGAACAAGTTTTCTTAGAAGGGAGTTATGTTCTTTTGAAAATATTAATGAGAAGAGAATTTCATTTTACTGATCAGATTGTTGGTAACCACACATGTTCATACACTATATTAAGTATATAAAGGGGTTGGATTCATAATAATTCATCAAATAAGGGACTATGATACACCTTTATATAGAATAGAATATAGATTACACATGACAATCTCCAATTAAATCGTTATGAAAAAATTAACCTACTCATTATTTTGATCTTTTAAGGGTAATTTTTTCACCAATGATATAGAGGAATATCTCCAGGTTGATAGGTGTGGTTCATAAAATATTTAACTATATATATAAGTATAATAATTTGAATATGATCTAGGGAATATGGTTTGTATTGATCATAGATTATTACTTCTTATAGCATAAAAACTATGGTAAGTGGAACAAGGTGGCATTCACCCATTTCAAGAATGATCACTCCTTTTTTTCAATAATGATGATTGAAATAAATATAATACATATGGATTTAAAATATTTGGATCTTGAAATCCATATTAAAGGGGATAAATCTTCTGTTTATCTAAAGAATTTTCAACCATCCATACATGAGAGGATTATTAATTCACCAATGGAATAGATGGAGTTACAAATAATGGTGGGGAATATTTGTCAGTTAAACTGTGGTTGAATGGGAATAATAATGTCCACGAACCATGTATGTGTCCCTTAAATTCCATAATTAGAGATAAATCTATTGGATAAGGCTTATAGTTCATTATTATAAATAATTCATCGATGTAAAAAATTATATAGATATTCAGAATATTATTTCAATTGGGATAGCATGAAACTTTTTATTTATGACCATGAAACTTGTTGCTTGGTGTCAACAATTTAAGGCCGATATATAGAAGTATAATTGGATATTACATAGATTACCTATAGTAGAATGGAAATTGGAGAAGATTACTATAGATTTTGTTGTGAGACACCACTAAACGTCAAAGGGTATAATGTTATTTGGGATTCATTAGACTAAATTATAAAATTTGTGAATATTACCACAATTAATAAATTTTAATCTATTGGCCAACATAATCGGTTATACATTGAGTATGTTTTTAGAGTACATGGGTACAAATATCAGTAATATTTATAATATTTTAATCATTAAAAAAATATTTTTTAATTTAATAGTTTTCTTTAAACAAGACATGATGTTTCAATGAACCAAAATCAACTATTTAAATATTACTATGATGTAATTTTACTATTTTTTTAAATAATCACATTAATATTAGATTATGAGAAATTTTTTTAAAAAAATTCTTATAAAATATATTTTTTTTGTTTAAAAGTGAAAATACAATATTTAGAGATTTTTCAAGAATATTCATAGAATAATAGTGATTTAGATTAGTTTGAAAATAACCTTATATTATTTTTTAAATATTAATTAAAATTATAACTATTTGATCAACATTATACATTAATGTTGTATACAAATATTTTTTCACTTGAAATGTATTTTTTCAAAAAATCAAAATTTTCACACTTTATTATTTTAGTATAAAATGAATAACCATTAACTATAGAGAGTTAATTTTAAAAAATAAATTTCATATTAATAAAATAGAGGATGAAATTTGATATATATGAATCTTTTAAATTCAAAATTTTTAATAATAATTGTTATAAAATTTAACACATTAAAAATGTGTAATTTTTGTAATTAAGTTTAAAAATGCTGTTAATGAAATTTAAAATATATATAACTAATTTTCGTTATTTTTTAATGATAATATATCATTCATAAAAATAAAAAATAAATAAATATGACTATTTTGAAATTTATTATTGATTATGAATTTTATAATAATGACTAAATGTTAAATCTGAAAATTACATTCTCTTGTTTTGAATATCAATAATATTTTATGGTAGTGCTAAAAACGTATTGTATTATGTTATAAATGGTTATTTGAAAAATGAAACAAGTATTTATCTTTTAAATACAAATTTAATATTTAGTGATTATTTAATTTTGTTAAATAATTACGGAACACCAATATAATATTTCTTCAATTTACACACAAATAAAATAAATGATATTGAAAATATTAAAAATAATTTAATTTGTGTGATTTAATGCGTACCATGAATTTTATATATAAATGTATCATATAATTTATGTTTTAATGGTCTATATTCAAATTTAATCATTCTGATGATGTTTTTAATGTTAATTTAAAATAATAATGTCAAATATGATTTTTATTATATTTTTTGAAAACAATATTTTATTAAAAGATATCGATTTTATAAAATCCATATACTAATCCAAGTGAAGTAGATACGGTTTGAAAAATAATACAATGTACATTTATGGGGGTTTTTACCTTGTATGGTAATATTCATGGATTGTGTAGCGTTGAAAACAATTATTTAAAGAAACTATCAAAAGGGTTGATGAGGGGATAAAAGTAAATGATAAGTGAAAAAACATAACCAAATCTATAAATTTTTTTTATGATATTATTTAAACTTAATATTATCTTATATTAGAATTAAATTAATTTATCAGAATTAGGGAATGAAAAATAATTTCTATAAATTTAATTCCTTAATAAATTACAAGAATGTTCATCCCCTCACTTATAAAGGGACACCGATTCTCTATATTAATTACATGAAATTGTAGATCCTATATCTAAAAACCCAATCCAATTATCTTCAAAATACTTATAGACACATTCTATGTATATTTTCATTCAGAATAGCCCATTCCTAAGGTCTTGAGAAGAGATCCAAGTGATGTTTATCTAAGAGAATGTTATTGTCTTAACCAAGATTTATCATTGTTATATCTTCTTTTTTCAAAAATAATTATATCATTACTATTATAGTATAATAATAGTAGAATATTAAATATATTTATATATTATTATATTGATTGAATACCATTTTTCTATATCATTCTCCAACATATGAAGAATAAAACCATCACTTTTGTGTATGTCAGACTATAACTTAATAAATCTATGTAATTTATTTTCCATCACTAATTCACATTGATTTTCAAAACTATGGACATAATGAATAATATATATTTATATATATGTATATATATGAAATATTCATTCTTATGGAATTATAATATCTTTTATACATTTTTACCTTTAATCCATTGGAAAATAATAACATCACTCATGTGTACGTGTGGACTACCCCCTCCAGGAATCAATGACATCCATTATTCATTTACAAATTATAGGAATGGTAATAAAGAGAGGTATAATGAATATATATTATATATATTATATAATAATGATCCTAGAAAGGTGAATTATTTTTTACCTTTCTCTATTTCCATCCTTCGAGAAGTGAATATAACTTTAATGCATACATATGACCAATCATCTCCATGAATGGTGTAATTAATTTTTCTATCTATATCATTTAAGGATTAATATATATAAAGACAATAGTGAGTATATTATATATTAATATCATGATCACCATTGTAGATATGATGGTACCTCGGCCAACAATCACACACTGAAATTACCATATGAACATATACTTGAAAAACGAAGTGGCTCACATCCAAAATAACGATAATAATGAAATACTATTAAAAACATGTGAAAAATGGATCATATACGATATTATAAATTCTTATATGGTTATACTAATTAATTATAATAAATTTAAATTAAATATAAAAGGTATTAATATAACTTATTAAGTGTGTTTAACATGAGGTTATAGATTTCATCTTATTTTCCACTCCATTGAGATATATTTATTATTATGAACATATTTACATTTATTGGTTGTATATTATTCCACTTTTAGGTATTTAATATATATATATTTATATATTATGATGATTAAGGATAGAACTCATATACTATTTCAGGGAGTTGTTTTAAAATAATAGATGATCATAATTCACTTTTGGATTGGGTATATTTTTTTCCAATGCCCATTTATTGCAATTTTTTTTTCAAACATACTTTCATTAATAGGAAAAATTCCCTCAAAAAACAAAAACAGAATAAGGAGAAAAAAATATACTAGCACAACATGATCATTGACCAACATATACAAAAACCATATTAATATCCTCTTATTCCCCTTCCACGAGGAGATCTCCCATTTGAGTGACAACAACCCATCCTAGTCTATCTCACTTCATGTCATAGATCATAGACATCCTAATTAAATTTATTAGTAGTATAAAAATAATCCATAAATATGTGTATTATAATATGTTTGAGATCAGAATATTCACTACATATAGTTAGTGAAAGCATATCTATATGCACTGCCTTTGTACTGTGAGACTTAATAGTATTAATTGAAGAGGATACAATATTTATAGATATATATGTATTTTCCTACCCAAAATTCACTACATATGATATTGAAAAATCATATCCAGAAAACCAATCAATAATACTGGATAAAGAATAAGTGGAAGAAGTCCTCTAGACACATTTTGAAGCATGTATTTCCCTCTGTATATGGATTTAATTTTCACTCCATATCTACAGAGTATACATATCAATGTTCACGACCATTATACATTTATCCTCACTAGAATTAATATAAGATAATCTTACCTTTGTAGAGGTATTTGATGCATCATTCCAAATCTATCCATTATTTCGAGATGAAAATGTCAATTTATTAACATCCATTGACTTAAGACCATTGTTCTATAAAGGGAAATCAAATTCATAATCCAAATGTTCATCTCAAATTCAATCCATAGAAGAACCAAATAGATTTATATGAGAAGTAAATTCCACATTATAAACAAAATCATGATGATTATCCATCATAGGAGACTCCACAATCATAGAATCATTATCACACATAATAGAAGTATATAGGCCATTAACATCATCATCATTCTTGAAACATCCATTCAAATTATCCTACATAACCTTTACATTGTGAAAATTACAATTGATGAAATTCACTTTGTCATTACTCCTATTTTAATCATTAATGTGAAAATTTACATAACTTGGTATATGAGGATTAAATTTATAGTCATCAACCAAGTGACCAAACCAATTACATTTATCATATTTAAATCTATTTCATAACATTTCAATAGGATAATCAACATTAAATTTTTTTAACCGAAATCATGATGATTTTCTATATCAATATAAATATCATACCATGAATAATCATCCATAAAGACAAATGTATCTAAAATAGTTGAATTCATATCAATTTCAATTATAACAGTTTCATAGAAACAATATATTTTTCTTTATATTTAATTTTTTAATTTAATTGGGATTCGTATTTCATAGGATACATCCCATAGGATATAGTGATGAAATAAATACCAAATAAGACAATTAATTTGAATCTAGACATGAGTTGATGATTTACCAGTGGTAGAAGTGTTGAAATAGGGTCCCAATATTGTATACAGAGGATGACATGCTTATAAGGCAAAAACCCCATACCCCAAACACACAATTTCTATTCTGAAGATGGAAAAATAACATGGTAAAGTCCTTTACCGAGATACAAAATCCGTTAACCATAATGTCACCATAATAAAAGGATATGAAAACATGGATTTTCCAAATTAAATAGATTAACACCTTATTGAAATTACAATAGAGATATGATGGATTTCTTGTATTCACATATCCCTTGAGAAATAATCGAATAGTTTTCTTTGAAGAAACCAAGGGATTCATTTTGGTGGTTAAATTTATTGCTGACGAACATAATCAAAAATCATCAAAAAAAAATATACATATAAATTTGATAATTTTTTGATTCATCATTATTCAAGGGTATTTCAACCTTTGATTAATTATTTTCATCATCAAGAAAATAAATTTCATCAACTGATTTGTTACCTTCATGAAATAATTTTCGTTGGACATTAAATGTCTGTAAAACATCCAAATTAATTTTATCGTGGATATAATCCTTTCTTAAATCGAATACCTTATATATATATATATATATATATATATATATATATAAAGTTTTAATATTAATGTAATATGATTGAATGAGGGAAATAAAAATATTTCATATTCTTTACTGAATATGGATATTTCAATAATTAGTGTCCCAAATATTATAATATTGAAATTATCCTTTGATGATTTTTTTCATGTTATTAATTAAATAACAATGGTTTTTTAATATGTACCTTTCCGTATTGATTATATAATTTTTACAGTAGCTAGATTCTATTGTATTTAACCCTTACTAAGAATCTGTTATCACCCTTAATTTAGTTTCCTTTCCCCTAGACATAAATAATTATAAAGTAAAAAATATTAAGTATTAAATATTGTGTCTTATGATATTTAATTTTTATTTCCAATGTAATTTGTAAATTATATATGAATATATCTCACCAAGACTAATAAACTAATCAATATTATCTGGGGAGATCACATGTGTCTTATACCAATGTAATAAAGGAAAAACATGCTATCAGTTACTAGATTTGGGGTTTCTATAATTTATATCATATAATGTTTAGTAGTCATCTTCGAAAATATATTTTAAATAAACATAGATAACTTGAAAATTATGATAATCCCTAATAATATTTGAAATTTTTTACCACTATAGGGTTTTTATTATATTGATTCATATTTATGTTTATTATGAGTTAACTCAGTGGATAGTACTATTTAGTGATGTATCCAAATTTAAGAACATGAATCAATACCCATAGAAACTATACGCATTTCTCATTTTAGAAAACCAATACAATAGTCAATAGAACTGATCTTGTTATTTCCATATTTAGGTGGATAACTCCGATTTAATTGATGACCTTTACCATATATAAGAACTACTTATTCCAAAACATGATTATCCTCTGATATATCACTTTATATTATACAATACTTCATATTTTAATGGAACATATAATCTATTAATTGATAATGAATGGATTAGGTCCATAAAAATGTATTATTTTCAATATAAAGTTTCAATTGATATTAAAAAATAATCTAATATTGAATTTTTTTAGGATGAAACTCAACTCCCAATGGATTATATTTATCATATGGGTTTTAGTACTAATTTGTGGTGGATATTTATCCAGGATGATTGGTATGAATATAAACATTAAATATTTTCCTATTATAATGGTGTTTTTTGATACACTTCCAAAAGAGTTTTCCAGTCCTCCCTAAAGTCATTGAATTATGTTTTCAATTGAAATAAAAAATTGTTCTTTTGATGTTTTAAATACTCTATATAGAATGGAATCGAATGATATATACATATTTAAGACGAAACTCAAGGAGAATCTTGATAATGGATTCATTCGACCTAGTCGTTCACCTTGGGTAAACTTTTTATTTTTTATAAGAAGAATTATTGGTAAATAATTTTTTTAGTGATTATTTGGAAGTTAAAAAAAACAAATATTAAAAAAATATATCTTATACCTCATGTTGATGATCTTTTTGAATAATTATGTGGTTATCAACAATTTTACAGTATTATCATTGGATCTAGATATTATCAGATGATGGAAAATAATGAGGATATACCTAATAATACTACGTCTATAAGGTATTTTTATTATGAATTTATTTTAATTTTAGTTGGGATTACCAATACATTTTATATCACCACAAATTTTATGAATCAGCACATTAGGGGTTTGGTTGAAAAAATTATGTAGTCTTTAAAGACAAAATAATTATATATTTTAAAAGGATGATATATTAGAAAGAATATTTTAGAGTTAATATAGAGAATCTGGGGAAGGATAAGTATTGTGGTAGATTTACCAAGTGTGATTTTTTTGAGAATGTTTCTTTATTGGGTCATATAATCTCAAGAGTGGGTATATCAGTTCATCCTTCAATGAATTGTCTTTGGGAAATAAAATCCACCAACAACAGTAACCAAGATTCATATTGTTATTTGATGGGATTGATATTTCATATGCATTTTTAGATATTTCTAATGAATATCAAATCAAATCCCCAAGATGATTCTGAAGGGTTTTAAGTTCATTTTAAATGATAAAGGTATTGATAATTTCAATGGAAATAGAAGAAATTTGGTAAGTGCCAATATGATTACAAAAACCTACAATAGAAAATGGATTTTTATATATAGTGATACCAAAAAAAAGAACTAAGATGATTCCTCACATAGAATTTCATGATGATATAATATTTTACTCACCAATTTTAAAAATTCATTAGAAAAATTATGAAAATCATGATTTTGATATCACAATATTAATTTTTTATTGAAGATATGGAAGAATTACCATTTTTTCTCAATGTTTACAGTATATAATGATTATAAAATATTTAATTATATATTTTCATAAAAGAGTTAAATATAATCCGAAGATGGTGGTTGGAGTTGATCAAGGATTATAATTACTCAACACATACCACCATGGGGAGGAAGACAAAGTCCCTGATGATGTTATCCATAAATATAATGGTAGTTTTTGAATGTTGAGGATTGAATGTGATATAATATATATTGATTTTTAAAAAATCTGGGTCTCAAAATCATGAGGAATAAGGATTGATCTTATTATTATCAGAAGAACTTTCAACCATCCATCAATGAGAAGATTAAAAAGGAACAAAATAAACATTTGGAATTATAGAAGAAGGTGATGAATGTTCTCGAGAACATTCATGTTAATGATGGAATGATAAGGTACATGAACCAACTATGGGTACCATAAATACTAGAATTAATGATTTTTTTTTGTATTTGTCATAAATATCATCATTCCCGATTCATTCTAGATGTACAGATATGTATAGAGATCTGAATGATTATTTCTCTTGGAAAAATTAAATGGATATTATCGAGTATATTTCCTCATGCTTGGTGTGTTAGTATGTCATGGTTGAGAGATATAAGTCTAACAAGATGTTAAAATGATTACCTATACAAGAATTGGAATTGATAAAGCTTACAATATATTTCATTGTACAACACCATAAAAATATTAAGGGATCAAATTCTATTTGTGTGGGGTTCGACCACCTTATGAAATCAACACATTTTATCACTATGAGAGAAGATTTATCACTTTATTCTATTTCTCGGTAATACATCATGGAATTTATTTGTATTACGTTGAGTTATATTATAGATCATATCTAATTGAGATATGTTGTATAATTTGATATATTGGAGAAGTCTACAACATAATTTGGATATAGAGTTCATCTTTTGTACTATACATCCTCCTTAAAAAGATTGACAGTATGAGAGGACCGTTCATACTCTAAAATACATGTTCATAGATTTCTTAATGTATTTCCAAGGTTATTAATATCAATACCATTTTGGGTAAGAAGGATTTTACTACTATATCATTCACAAGGGGATTTAGACAAATCATTATGAAGTCATATATGGATGTAGGATTAGAACAACGATATGTTGTGATGAACATCAAGAATGGATGCTAATAGAACCCGATATCTATATGGAAAGGGCGGAATGGTAAGATGCATTCAACATCATAATAAAATAATCCCAGAACTGAAAAAACAATTATTCTGAAAATCATAAGAATGATCTATATTTTGAATTTTGAGAAAATATATTAATATAAATATATCTTTGGATAATAGTTATGAGATTTAGAAAGATGGTAAATCTGATCTCTAGGTATATTGGTCCCTTTAAAGTTCCTAATCATATTAGGATTATAGCATATTATTTAGAAAATCTACCAAATCTCAATAAATTTCATAATGTGTTCCTTGTATGTCTCTTAATAATGTACATAAATTATCTTACATATGAACTAAAACCAAATATCACACTACTTGAGAATGCACTACCTTATAAGGAACAACCAATAGCATGGATTGATCATAGAGAGAATGTGCGACAAAGAAGTCCAAAATCTAGTCAATGTTTTGGGGGGAAATAATTAAAATTGAAAATGATATTTGGGAACCTTAGGATGTGATAAGGTAGAATTAAACTAATCTTTTCTTATTAAATTTATGTAATTTGGATGATGAAATTCAAATAAGGGGGAATAATGTAACAACTTGGATTATGATAAATTCTTCTAGAAATAAATATAATTTCTTCAAAATATTTCTTTACAAGAAATACCACAATTCAATGTACCATGATAAAATATTTCGTTATGTTTAATTGTTTTAAATTTTGATAAAAATATAAATTTTTGGTGAAAAGTGAATATATATTTTTCTAATTAAATATGCATTTAATTTTCCACTACATTCAAATATTAGTTTTGTTTCTTAATTTTTAAATAAAAATAGTTTATTTTTGTTTAAAAAATTATTATTTATTAATATTGAGCAACATTATACATGATCTAGGTATAAAAATTCCATTACACTATAAAATTGATTTCTCAAAAAAATGTTCTATGTCACCCTTTTTGGGATTATAATGAAATGAGTTTATTTAAATTATAGAGATTGAATTTGGTAAAATGGATTCCCTATCTATAATTATGTCATGAAAATTTTGTAAATATGACACCTTTATTTGATAAATTTGGTAAATTTATCACTGTGGTGAAGGGAAAATTGGTAAATTAAGGTTAAAAATAAAGAGATAATGCATTAAAATATATACTGAACACCTAAATTTTTTTATTTGTAAGATTTTATTTAATCCATTATTACCCAGAAATTTAAAAGAAGATGTATTTAGTATTTATCATTGATTTTTACTATTATAAAATTAATGTAAATTTCATAAAAAATTATCATTATATTATTTTTAATATATGTAATATAGTTAGATACTGATAAAACGACCTTATATTTGGTAATAAATGGTCATTTTATAAATGAGGACTATTTTTATCATGGTATGTTATTATCTAATGGTTAGTCACTGAATAGTTACCATAACTCAAAAGAAACACCGACATAATATTTATTCAATTAGTAGATAAATAACAAAAAATATTTTAAAAATATTTAATTTAATAAAATTTTACTATAATATCTTGTTTTAAAAAAAATTATAAATAAATATATCATATTATGTTTTTTATAATGGTTTAAATTAAAATTCAATCTTTTTTCATGATTTTTTTAATGTAAAATTAAATGAATATTTCTAAAATGAAATTATTGAAAATAATATATTATTAAACGAATTAAAATTCATAAATAATGAAATTTATATTGGTAAATAGGATACGGTTAAAAAAACTCAAATTTTATATTTATGAGTTGTTATTATTTTTAATATGACATTCTTGACGATTAAATGTTAGAAAACATTAATTTTAAAATTATTGTCAAAAAGGGTTAACATGGGTTTAAAACTAAACGTTAAGGGTAAATTCATAACCAACACCTATCCATGATTTAATTTTTTTATAGTTTTTAAACAATTACACTTATATTCAACTTATATTAATTGAAATCCATTTGGATAAAAAATTATATTAATTGTATTCTTTAATAAACACCTTCAATAGCCCATCCCACTTCAAAAAAAGAAACCCCTTACCTCTTTTTTTTATTCCGAATTGAGCACCCTATCTCAACTAAAACCTTCCAAATTATATTCCCAACATCTATAGTAACATAATTTAAAAACCATTATTTCCCATATACTATCCTTGTTATCCTTAATAGGATAATTCAAGGAGGTTTCTCTGTGAGAAGGTCATTATCGTAACCATGATCTTTCATTTTCTAATAACTACTTTACAACATGAATTATTAAATAAAAAATCATATATATTATCCCTATTATATACCATATACAAATATGATATTATATTAATGGATAAGTATTTATCTTTCCTATTTTTTATCAAATAGGAAACAAACCCATTAGTCTTATGTATAGCGGACTACGGCCTCAAGAACATATGTATTTTGTGTTCTATAATCACCTCACAAGGCTAGTAATAATGATGGAAGTAATGGATACAAAATTAATATATGAAATAATTTATCTTACTAAATTACAATATAATTTCTTCTTCCTTACCTTCTAATCCATTTGAAAATAACAATGTCGCTCATGAGTACATATAGATTACCACCTCCATAAAGCGAAGTAATCCATTATTCATTAATTATTAAAGTGATTATTAATAATAAGGTATATAATTAATATATATGAAATATATATGATATAACATTGATATAATAAATTTTAATTATTTTTTGTCTTTATGTCATTTCATCTATTGAAAATTTAAAACAACGTTCTTGCATACGAAGGACCTACCATATCCTGGAATGGTGTAATTAATTATAATTTCCTTATTGATTAAGGATGAATATATATATATATATTTGTTATATATATATATATATATATTATTTATACCATTATATGATGGAACTAGGATAAATATTAATGGAATTAAATTATCTAATGAATTCATAAATGAAAAACGAAGCGATAAACACCCACAATAAAGAAAATAATAAATGATAATAATTAGATGAGTAGTAGAATATTATATCTTGACCATATCTGATATTATAGTTATTTATATGGTAATATTATGTTATTATAATAACTATATACATATTATACACGAGGTTAAGAGGACTTGTGATGAATGTTGAACTTTATGTAAGGGATTCCTTTTTAATTTCCACTCCATTGAGATATATTTGTTATTATGAACCTATATACTTTTTTTGTGTATATATTAATATATATACCATTTTAGGTGTTTAAAATAAATATATATTTAATCATTATGGTTTTTAGCACAATTTAATTTAGTATTTAAATAGTATATAGTAATAAAAAAAATATGATCTTGTTTTTTGATTGTGTATATTTATCTTCCATGTCTATAATTGTGAAAATTGATTACAAAAAAAACAGTTATTACTCCAATAATTAATTTAGTACATTTTAGTTGTACTTTATATTTTATGAGGGTTTAAAGGAAGACATAAAATTTTATTAAAATGGAAATTTTCAAAATTCATATCAAATGACCAAAGTAATTATTTTAATCATGTAAAATTTTAAGCGATTTTCCTATCATCATAACTATAATCTTCTAGTTGGATAGTTATATATATATTTTGTTCTTTTAAAAATAAATATCTTCAAATAATTGTTTTTCTTAATATTTGAATTACATTTACAAAAAGACAAGATTTTAGTTGGAAAAATATATTTTTGAGGAATTATAATCATCATTTATCTATTATTAATTTGTTGTCACTAACATTACCATGAAATATTCACATTATTGTGATAATTTTTCCTTATAAATTAAATTTATCTTAAATAATCGCATTCTTTGTATCATGGATTCAATTATTTCCATATCCTTATACCATTTATACATATTTAGTTTCACTTTGAAAGTTATTTAATTAACTATTGAAATATTTAAATTCAATATTCATTACCCAGAATAGATATTTTATTAAAAGAAATAGTGTTTATGAAATAAATTGATCATTCAATATATGAGGAATGAATTGAACATGAATTTATGTATGGGTTATGTTTTTAGATATCCCCTTGATGCATAAACATGTCTCGTAAGATAAATCAGTTATCCTAATTAAATGGGTTTTTATTTTGTACCTAAAAATAATTTAAACATTCTTGGAAAAAAGCCTTTATATTAATTATAACATGATGTTAGAGATCATTCCATCCAATATTAATTATTTCATTTATGATGAAATTTGTTCCTATTATACATGTGATTAATATATTAATATTATACATGTATTCAATTATTAATCATGTTATTAAATAAATATAATATGTTTTTAGTTATTTACATTTCCATATTGAATATGCATTCTTCACTGATGGAATATTCAATTTTATACAACCTTTACATAGAACCTTCTCTCAAAATAATTTTTTTATTTTCCGATCATATGAATAAGGAATCATTTAAAGAATATCATGGCTGAAACATTGTTTCTTTTTCTATGTAATTTATAAGTCCATTGAAATATGGGAATTGTTTATTTATTTAGTTATTCAATGAAACTAAAGAGATCGATTTTGCACAGTTAGATCCCTTTGATCATATAATAATGTAATCACATAATCATCGTCTATTGGTTACTAAATTTAGGGTTCTTAAAGACTAAAAAAATTGTAGATAAATGTAGGGAAAAGTGTTATGTGTCTTGGTAAAAAAGTATTGTTAAGCCCATGATTTAGTAAAAAATATGAACTTATGGAGAATATTGGATTGTTTTCCTACCAATTTTACATTCCTATGAGTTTTAACTTATTTATACAACTTATTAAAAAAAAATTTATGAATAAAATTTATGTTATATACATATCATGTTTTTGGCCATAATTTTTTTTTAGTTGGATGAAAGTATCTTTTACAGGGAATAAATAATATCTATTTTTTAATATAGAGACAATGTGTTTAAAAATAAAGTGATTTAATAGGTAATTATTGTTTTAAAAAACAAATATTATTGAATAAGAAACATGGGAAACAAATAATGTTATGAAGGTAAAATTGCCCCACTTGTTTATGTAATAAATACAATTTTGAAGAATAATTTCAAAAGTGGAAGAATATTGTAAAAGCCTGAATAATGTTCATATTATATCACTTTAATACCATATTAATATTTGTTAATAATATTATATATATATATATATTAATTATAAGAATATTAGGTAATTATTCCAAAAGTAAAAATATTAATTTCTAACAATATTTGTATTTTATATATTATATAACTTTAGTTAAATGACTTATCTAAAAATTAAAAACATATTATTTGAAAAAATGATATCCATTTATAAATTTATTAATAAAAAATTAGTTTAGATGAATATTGCTGAATTTTAGAAATGTTTGAAATTTTTAATGAATAGTTAAAAATACTTATTTTTATTGTACAAAATATTTTATTTTCAATTATTTTAAAAGTCACTCCATATTTTGTTTTTTATATAGGTTATTTAGTTTTTCTTTATTAAAATAATCAAATAAATGTTATTATAATCAAAACTGGGCATTAATTGGGTATAAAACATTTTTATACATTAAAGAAATTAATTTTTTAAAATATTTTTTTTATTGTTTTTTAGGTTCAATTTTAAATTAAATTCATCCACTTTTGTCAATTGAATTTTATAAAATGTATTATTATTTTTTAATAAGAATAAACAATTTCATATTTTAATTTAAAAATATTTTTTTTCATAATGAATACTAATATAGGTAAAAAAAATTAATACTTACAATGTTAAAGATGGTTTACAGTGCGGTAAAACATAAGAAATAAGGGTAAATGACCTAAAAAATTAGAATATTTATTTTAGGACCAAATTCGGACCCTATAAAATATAATATTTCTCACCTTTTTATTTTGGATCAGTATTTCCGGATTAAGAAATTAATATGTTTCCATATTTTTGTGAGTTCCATGTGTTTTTTCTACCCAACTTATAAAAGGACTACACATCTACTCCGCTCTACAAATTTCAAGATATTTTTTTCAAGAAAATAGGAGCAAAAATATCATCATTAAAACAGTAAAAATATCATGTATTATATTTTTTTAATATGAAACCAATATATAAAGGCGTTATGTATAATGCTAAAGGGTATTTTTGATGAAGAGGTATAGTTATTAAATGATTTTTTATTTATTATTTTACATCAATGAAATATTCTTAAAACATCATAAAATATTTCAAATGTAATATTAAAATTAATTATTTTCCCTTTTGTTAATGAAATGACCTATATAAATCTCATTCTTCCATCAATGGTAAAATGAGACCATCATTCATCTATTCGGTAGAAAATTTTTCCAGGCACCGATATAATTAAATTTCTATAACTGCCTTTTAATTATGGTTTTTAATACTGATAATAAACATATTATATTATACCCATGAAATATTTATTATTTTTAAAAGTTATTATATGATACTTTTTAATATCTTTCTTTCTATTGAATAATTATATTGTTGTTCATGCGTACGTGTTGATTACCTCTTCTATAACGCAATGTGTTTTTTTCATAACTTCGTCAAATAAGTGATATATATAACTTTATTTAATGAATTTTAATCATTTTTATAATATAAGTTTATTTATGTAATGATGAAATGATAATTAAAATCTTTACATATTTCTATTTTGAAGATGGAAACATTAATCAATTGTATGTATGGCCTAATGTCTCTATGAATTCATCTTAGTTCATGTTTTATAAATAAATTTCATTGATAATTTTAAAATCATAATTAATATACAGAAAATATGTATTTGATGATTATTATTCTATATATAATGTAATAATTACATCCCCCACCATAGTAACCAACTGAATTTATTTTTGACCTCTAGGTCGAATATCATGAAAAAGCCTGATGTGGACTTTACCAACTAATTAATTAAATATTTCATTGAAATAATTAATTTATTTTAATTTTATTATATTAAAATTTTAAATTATTTTTAGGATAGAAATAACTTATTAAATTTTATTATACTATACATAATGACTATACATGAAACTTCGGACTCATAAGAATAGATTTTTAGTCTCAATTACCTTTCATGGATTCAAAAGATATTTTGGCCCCATGTTTTATTTTACTTGGATTAATAAATACCTAATGGATGTATCTTATCATTATTACCCAAAAAAATTGTGATAATATTGTAATTCATGTTCTTTCCTTCAGTATCTCTTTTTTTAATAGTTATCATGTTGTAATTGACAATTTAACATAAAAAAACCTTTTTAATGTGTTTATGATTTATTTTATAAATATATATTTCAAGGAATATATTCTTAATTTTTTTAATGAATGTATTTATAATGATAAAAATGAATTATAAATTATATTTTATGTCTCATTTATTTCATTTAAAGGGTTTCAAAATAAATTTTAAAGTTTTTTTTCTGAATATTTTAGATAAAAAGGAAAAAGGATTTTTTCCATTTTAACATATATGGAATCAATAGTTTCAAAACCTCTATAAAATAATTTTATATTTTTATTCTATTATATTCATTTTTTTCAATTAAAAATTCCCCACATTGTTTCAGGATTTTAAAAATTGGTTTTAAATGGAAAAAATATTTCAATATATGTAATTTTGTTGTTATGGGAAAATGAAATATTTTTATAATTATGATGGAATAAATGAAAAATTTATTTTATTAGGATTATATTATGGTTATTTTACATTTTTATGGAGTATTGGTGTTACCTATATAGCTCCCGATGATAGGTATGATAGTTATATCTCTCCCATATATTGGGTAAATGGACAAAGATACTTGATAATGTTTCCCCAAGATTAATTGGAATTTACCATTTAGGTTATTCTATTTTTAAGAGTGATTATAATTGTGATATGGTAATGATGTCCTAATTTACCTACACGAGTTATCTATGAACGATATAAGTTTTTATATAATCTTATAATTTCACAAGGTAAGATGTTGTCATTATGATTAAAGGAATGCACATTCCACTTCTTAAGGGTGAAATATACAACTTTTTGAAATACATTTCTTATATGTTTCAAGTATTCAATCAACAAAATGATATTAATATTATACCCTTTATTATATATCATTAATTGTTTTATAAAAATAATTTCCCACTGAATTTAACTTATCGGGTAAGAAAATTTTTATTTTTATTTCAAATATTAACTTTTAAATAATCAAAATCTTTATGTGTATTCATATACATACTGTCACGACCTCCTACCACCAAATATGACCCTCCTGAGCTGGCAATGGTGAAAGGGAGATAATGACCCCCAAGTCCCGCCTCCAATAGGCCCCGAGGTGGCGACTATCACCAAGGGCATGAGATTTCAAAAATATGGTAGGCATTACCCTTTTTATTATTTAAGATCGGGAAATAGGACAAGTCAACCACCAAAAAGAAAAAAAGAACAAATGTATAGAAATAAAACCAAACCAATCCCACATGCATGTTTGAATTGTTCTGAAACAAGGTACAAGTACATGAAACCTCAAAAAGTACAATACCAAAAGAAACAAGAGTACATCAACTGCAACAACTCCAACTGTCCCGACTAGTAGGGTCCCGCACGGCCCTGGTAATCCTCCTGGAAACATTAATGTAAACATAGGGTGATCATACAAGTATACTCAGCAGGGAAACCTGAAGCTCTCATGCACAAGTGGGGGATACATCCAAATGTCCCGTGAGAACAACAGAAGAAACCAAAACCTAACAAATAATTCTATCCACCAAACCTCACAAGCCACGCTCACCAAAAAGACAAACAACAGGTAGTTGTAGTGTATAAGATCAGGAGTATTGGGTACCCCACACCATTTCCCACTAGTTAGATGCTCTTCCTAACGGTGAGCTTACTGACACTGACACACTCTTCCCGCGTGCACACACCTGTGCCTGAAAAACCACACATCCCGCCTGCACACACCTGGGCCTCACGACCACCTATCCTGCTCGGACACACCTGGGCCCCACAACCACGAATCCCGCGCGCACACACCTGGGCCTCACAACCACGCATCCTGCCTGAACACACCCGGGCGTCATCCCGAAGGTTCTTCATAAATAGAATAACTTGCCCGAAGAGTCTTTGGCTAAACCGCCCCAATCAAAACCTACCCTAAGAATCTTGAGTGTAAGGTCACCTCAAGCCATCACAACCTAGAGAAGAAGGAGCAGGAAGGAGCTAGTATCTAAGGGGAAAACACCCTCTCCCATGAAATAGGAGTGTTCGACACTAAGTGCCCGACATGGGTGGGGTGTGATAAAACACAATGATACAGATATATATATATACCAAACACTCAGCCGAACCTATGGATTCTAATCGGAGAACTGAGCACGTGCCTCAACACTACTACTACGAAGCATGCATACAACGAACAATCCCGAAAGCCCATATAAGTTTTCATGTTTCAACAGAATCAGTTTATTAGTTCCTTAACTACTGGGAAACTATCCACAACCAACCACATAGGTCATTCATAAACCATATCCCTGCCATCCACAAATCAAGGTAGGAAAACACAAGCAGAACAACAAGTCCCTTCTTAATAACCAACCAACCCATTGATTATTATTCCATTTCATTACCAATGGCCCATAATTCATTAAATCTTACACTTTTATTTATTATTCACAACCCATAGTTCGTTCACATTAAAACCCAACTCTACATCCCCACTTCCAACGTCCATAACCACAACCACACCGTACATCATCACCCCTTTAATACCATTTATCGCATCCCCGCTGCCCATCCCCAACATACCATTCACACCAACCCACAACCAAGCCAACTGCATCCCCGCTGCTCACCTGATCCACAACAACCCACAAAAACACCCCTATCACCTGCCACGTATCCAAGCCAATACCCACATGTTCATTATTCCATTTGGATCAATCGTGGTGATCACACAAGGGATTCAGATTTTAAATCATCCAACTTTACGTGATTATCCAAATTCGACATTCAACAACGTTTCATTCACAAAACGGTATAGAAAGATAGGGAATCAGTTAATTTCACAAGCAAAGGCCCCCAACGATCGTGATTTTAAGTAGGCATAAGCCTATTCAATTCACAACATAATATCACAGGATATACAATAAAGTAAATGCATTCACAACGTCCCATCCCCGTTATGTAAGCCAGTTATTATCTTCATTAAACCGGTTCAAAATGTGTTTCACAAAAACAATAGAAAACCCACCCCGCATGATAAAAAATTCAGAGAGATGAAGGTAAGATCCCTGCCTAAACAGGTTCTGATCACAACACTCCCCCAGATCAACTTTAGAAGACGTTCTTCGGCGTCCGTCACTTCTGTCAAATCCCGGAAAAACCTCCTAGTGTGGAAGTTGGAATGGAAAGGACGAAGGAAAGGAAATAGATCCAATCTCAGATTTCCACCTCATTGCTACGATCCTACGGCCGCTGGCGGATTATAAATAAGAGCTCAGATGAAGAAGTTATGGAATAAAAATAGCCTTCGAGTCTCTTGGGAGAGCTCTACTCAGAGGAATGGGGAGTAGAGGAGTGAGTTGAAAAGGAGGAGGGGACCCCTCATTTTATAGGCGTGAAAGATAAAATTACATGGCATGTACTTTATGGTACACGACGTGTACTCGGCCATTTCACACGGTCACCACGCAGATTCCAACACATCCTTCAATGCGGTACACGCCCATATACTGGTCAACACATGGTTTGTGGGTAACGCGTACATGGGGAGGGACTACATGGCGTGTAGTATTGGGGTACATGGCATGTACTCATTTATTTCACACGGTAAGGACACGAACTTTAACAAGGGGTATACCCGGTGAGGGGGTACATGGCGTGTACTCACACTACATGGCGTGTTGTTTCAAAATTCTGAAAAGTGTGCGAAAAGCCCATTTTACCCTCCAGAACACTTCGTGACCTTATTTTTGACAATGTAATGGGCCAGAGAGGTCCGAGCCATTACATCAGATACCTCTTAAAACATTCTCATCCTCGATAATTCAAAATCCAACCTAGAGGATCCCAACAAGATACCTCTTAGGGCCCTCGTTATAACAGGAACCCAACCAACAACCCTAACAATATGTTTTAGGTATTACCTCTCCTATATTGAGATATTATCCTCCTTAGGCGGCACTGACTCTCCTGCACAGGTTTAATCGCATCCATATTAATGCGTCTCAATTAAGGATTGGGTATTCCCACTTCCATATATTAGGATTTTCCAACATACTCTGGCCCCAACACCGTACAACCCACACATTTCCCGGACACGTGTTTTGGGGAAAATTTCCTTCTCCTATATCGAAATATTATCCGCTTTAGTCGGCACTGACTCGCTCGCACGGGTTCAATCACATCTACACTAATGCGTCTCTATTAAGGATCAGGTTTTTCCCTTTTTATCACACATCCAGATATTCTACACACTTTCAGAGAACAACGAAACAAAAGGTCTCATAACCGACAAGCCAAGAATTCCATATATCAAAGGTAAAAAGTAAGACATCAAGACAAGGCTCATAAGAATGATGCAACACAAGTCAAAACAACTCCAGGTACTGAGCGCGCATATGAGCCTCCCTCTCCCAAGAGCTTTCCTCGAGGCCTCCATGCCTCCACAACACACGAACCAAGTGAATGGTTCATCCACGGAGCACATTCTCTTTACGATCCTCGATTTTGACTAGTCGTTCCTTGAAGGTCCCCTTGTCTCCCATATCTAACTCTCCCCAGTCGATAATGTGAGAGTCATCATGTAAGTACAGAAAAGGATGAGTGACATGGGAGACGTCATTAACCTTCTCCAACTGAGGTGGAAGCGCTAGCTGATATGCCACCTCACTGACTCACCTCAGCATCTCAAAAGGTCTGATGAACCTAGGGGAGAGCTTACTCCCCTTCCTGAACCTCAGCTTCCCCCGTCGAGGGGAAACCTTTAAGAACACCTGATCTCCCACCTTGAAATCCAAGGGCTTCCTCTAAAGATCAGCATAAGACTTCTGTCAGTCCTAAGCTGCTTTCATCCTCTCACGTACAATCTGGACATTCTCTGTGGTGCTCTGTACTACCTTTGGCCCAAGAGCACCTGTCTCACCAACCTCTACCCATAAAATGGGTGAACGACATGGTCTTCCATAAAAAGCCTCAAACAATGTCATGCCAATAGTAGAGTGGAAGATATTGTCGTAGGCAAACTCTACTGAAGGCATGTGTCATACCCATGACCCTCCGAAATACAGAATGCATGCTCGTAGCATGTCCTCCAACGTCTGGATAGCCCGCTCTGTCTGCCCATCGGTCTGGGGGTGGAATGCAGTGCTAAGGCGTAGCTGGGTGCCAAAAGCATGTTGTAACCCCCTCCAGACTCGTGAGGGAAATAGAGTATCCCGATCTGAGATGATAGTATTCGGAACTCCATGATAATGAACCACCTCGTCTACGTACCTCTGTGATAAGGTACTCACCGGGCCCAACTCCTTAATTGCTAAGAAGTGAGCTGATTTCGTTTGAAAATCCACCACCACCTAGATAGCATCATAACCTCCCTGAGCTTTGGGTAGTCCTGTGATGAAGTCCATTGAGATTTCATCCCACTCCCACTCGGGGAAATATAAAGGATGCAACAAACCACTGGGAACACAGTGTTCAGCCTTCACTTGCTGACACACTAGGATTTTAGCCACAAAATCTGCCACTGCCCATTTCACCCTGGGCCACCCAAACTATTCCATGAGGCCTCGATACATTTTTTAAACTCTTGGATGTACCTCAAAGGCTGAGCTATAAAACTCACGGAGAACTCCATCACGCATCTCCTCTGGAACAAACAACATTCCTTGGAAAAGAATCTTATGTCGGCTGTCCTCTGACCATCCTTCTGGAGCGTTTCCCTAATCGTCATGATCCCACACTACATCTGCCTCGGAGTCCCCCCACTAAGACTCTTCCACCTGCTGCAACAAGGGGGACTGCACCATCATTTAAAAAAAATAGCCTCTAACACCTTCTACCCTGATATCCAAGTGCATGGCAGCCAACTCTACCATCGCTTTCCAAGCATCAGCGGATTCCCGAACCACTTCCTTATAGGACTTCCAACTCAAGGCATCACCCATAATATTACCCTTAGCTTTAGTGTAAGAGATATAAAAGTCATATTCTTGGAGGAACTCGACCAATATCTGCTGTCGTATGTTCAGGTCACATTGGGAGAAGATATAACGTAGGCTCTTGTGATCTGAGAAGACCACAAAGTGCTCCCCAAAGAGGTAATGTCACCACAACTTTAGTGCGAACACTACTGCTGCAAGTTCCAGGTCAAGGGTGGCATAGTTACACTCATGAGTGTGCAACTTACTAGACCCATAACAGCTCACACCCTTATTCTACATCAGCATGAACCCCAGAACCAGGCTAGAAGCATCACAAAACACCTCATACAACAACCCTTCCTCTAGAAACCTGAGTATGGGAGCACTGACCAACATCTTTTTCAGGTAGTCCAATGATTTCTGGGACTGCTCGTTCCATAGGAAGACCTTTTTTTCCTAGTCAAAGCTGTGAATGGAGAAGCAACTCGAGAGAATTCCAAAACCAACCTCCAATAGTAATCTGTCAACCCCAGGAAGCTACGAACTTCTACCACGCTCTTGCGTGCCGCCCAAGAAAAAACTGCCTCCACCTTTGACGGGTCCACTGACACTCCATGCTGAGACACTATGTGCCCAAGGAAGTGTACTTCTTGTGTAAAGAACATAGACTTAGACAATTTCCCATAAAGCTGGTGGTGTCGAAAGACTTCCAAGACTGCCCTGAGATGCTCAACGTGCTCCTCCTCTGATCTTGAGTAGATCAGGATGTCATCGATAAACACGACGACGAACCGGTCCAGAAACTCTCGGAATACAAGGTTCATAAGTTCCATGAACACAACCGGTGCATTCGTTTCTCCAAAATGCATCACTACAAACTCAAAGTTCCCATACCTGCACTTGAAATCCATCTTTGAGATGTCACTGTCCTTTACCCTCAGCTGATGATATCTAGATCGTAGATCAATCATAGAAAACCATCCTGCTCCCCTTAGTTGGTCCAAGAGATCATCTATCCTTGGAAGGGGTAACGGTTCTTGACCATTACCTGATTCAACCTTCAGTAGTCTATGTATAACCTGAGACCACCATATGCCTTCTTCACAAACAAAACTGAAGCACCCAATGGTGACACGCTGGGTCGAACAAAACACTTCTCCATCAGATCGTCAATATGAATCTGCAACTCCCGCAACTCCGAAGGTGACATCCGATAAGTGGACATCGAAATCGGATGGGCACCAGCCTATAAGTCTATCCTAAACACAATGTCACGTCGGGGGTAGAATCACAACCTCCTCGGAAAAAACATCAAGGAACTCCCCAAAAAACTCCAGGATATCCATCATTTTTATATCAGCTGGAACCACTGATAACCCGCCTAACAAGGAAAGGAGAGGCTCCACACACCGGCTTCCCACCTGATATCTCCTCTCGCCATCAAAAGATACACGCTGCTCATCCACGTTAGAGAACACGACCCTTCTTCGGATGCAGTCGATAATTGCACCAACAGAAAACAACCAATCGATTCCTAGGATGACATCGTATGGCTGTATCTGTAGAAAAAGAAGATCCCCACTAGATCAATGTGGTCCCAACGTCAGTCCACATCCCTGGAAAACACAAGATACACTGGTATGGCCTCCAACTGGTGTACTCAGCACCAGTGGTATAGAAATTCTCTCTACATCTAGTCCCAATGAATGGGATTGACCGGATGAAACAAAGGAGTGAGAAGCTCATGAATCGGACAAAGAAGAAATGAGAGTGCTGAACAAACAAATCGTACCTCGCACCACCTCTAGAACCGCTGGAGCTGCCAACTCTACTGCATGCAACTATCCACACCCATATCCTCTTCCTCTCTGATGTCATCCACCTCCCCGACCATGCCCTGGTCGAGGTCCCTGAGGAGCACCCTAAGGTCGGCCTCCTCCTGCAAAGTCAGCCCTCGGGGGAGCATGGTCCGGCTACTGCTAGAAGGGCCTCGCCGAAAACTGGTGCTGCTGAGATGGGCGCTGAATCTGCTCACCTCCACCGTACTGAGCTCGGTTCGGGCACTGACTCTGAATGTTCCCGAAACCTCCACAAGAAAAAATCTTCAGTCTTGAGCTCGTGAAAAATGGACGAGGACCCAAAGATCTGAACTGGAACTACTGGGTCCTGCTCCCCACTGGACTGAAACTAGAAGGTCCCATTGTAGGAGACCTGCTGCTGACTGCCTTCCCCTTCGACGAACCTGACAGGATCCCCCCACGTGGTGCACCTCCCAGCGAGTGCATTCCCTCTACAAAATCTGCCTTCTTCTATACTTCCATGTAAGTCAGAAGGGTGAAGGGGGTGACAACATACTGGAGCAAAGGAAAAAGGGCCTCCTCCAAACGTCTCGCCCGAGACTCCTCATCCGGAAAAAAGTGCAGTAGATCCCTGAACTTGATCCCCAACTATCGTACTAACATACTCCCCAGCAGAAGGGAGAGTAACTCCTACCGCTTCTCCGCCTTGATCATGGAAGAAAGGAATTCCTCCCGAAATTCCTTCTCAAAGTCAGCCCACAGAACCTCTACCTCTATCCTCTTTCCGAGGTAGAGCGTCCACCTCTGTCGCGCCACACCTTTCACCTGACTGACTGCTAGGGGAAGCCAGTACTCCCTCGTAGCACAGATCAAGGTAAAAGTGATCCCTAGATCCTCAATCCACCCATCTGTCTCCGCATCCGAAGTAATTCCCTCGTACTTCTTGAGGGTCTACCGCTGGAAAGAACGAAGAGCCTTCTACAACTGGAAATCATCCTCCTCTCGGTCAATCCTCAACTGATCGACCACCTGAATCTTCTGGGCCTTGGCCGTCTGAGTCACCCGGGGACGACGTCCAGGTGCCCTAGCTGTACGGTAATCACGGATCTCCTAAGCCCAAGTAGTAAGGAAATCTCTCAAGGTTGTATTTTATCACATTATTTCAATTTCATTCCAAGAATGCCCAAATCAAGTAAACAAAATCATGATGATGCATGTACCATCCCTATGGTATTTACCCTATGATGAATGTGGTATCACTTGGTCGTTCGGTAGGCTCAGAGTCCTTGCATCAGATCATGGGGGGAATAAAATATCGCGTCCTAGCTGGTCTTCCATGGACTATGTCACATACCAAGATTAACCAACATTGTTTCCCTACCATCCCATGAAATCCTCACTGTGCCTAACTCTATAATCCATCCTATCTCTCAACCATCACCTCTGATACCATTCTGTCATGACCCCCTCCCACAAAAGATGCCCCTCCTGAGCTGGAAATGGTGAAAGGGAGATAATGACCCCCGAGTCCCACCTCCAATAGGCCCAGGGGTGGCGACTAGCACCAAGGGCATGAGTTTTCACAAATATGGGAGTCATTACCCTTTTGATTATTTATGATCAGTAAATAGGAAAAGTGAACCACCAAAATGAAAAAAAAAGAACAAGTGTATAGAAATAAACCCAAACTAATCCCACAGGCATGTTTGAATAGTTCTGAAACAAGGTACAAGTACCAGAAATCTCAAAAAGTACAATACCAAAAGAAAAAATAGTACAACAACTGCAACAACTCCAACTTTCCCGACTAGTAGGGTCCCGTACAGCCCTGGTAGTCATCCTGGAAACCTGAAAGCAAACGTAGGGTGAGCATACAAGTATACTCAGTAGGGAAACCTAAAGATCTCGTGCATAAGTGGGGGGACATCCTAATGTCCCCTGAGAACAACATAAGAAACCAAAACCTAACAAGGAATTCTATCCTCCCAACCTCACCATCCACGCTCACCAAAAACACAGACAACAGGTAGTAGTAGTATATAAAATCATGAGTATTGGGTACCCTGCACCATTTCCCACTAGTTAGGTTCTCTTCTTAATGATGAATGTCCTGACGCTGCCACACTCTTCCCGACCGCATGCACCTGGGCCTCAAGAACCACACATCCCACGCGCACACACCAGGGCCTCACAACCACATATCCCCCCGCGCACACACCTGGGCCTCATCCCGAAGGTTCTTGGGAAATAGGAAAACCTGCCTGATGAGTCCTGGGCTAAACAACCCCAATCGAAACCTACCCGAAGAATCTTGGGTGTAAGGTCACCTCAGCAATCAAAGCCTAGGGAAGAAGGAGTAGGAAGGAGCTAGTAACTAAGGTGAAAACACCCTCTCACATGAAATAGGAGTGTTCGACACTAAGTGCTCGACATGGGTGGGGTACTATAAAAAACAAAGATACAGATATATATATATATATATATACCAAGCACTTATCCCAACCTATGGCTTCTAATTAGAGAATTGAGCACGTGCCTCGACACTACTACTACGAAGCATGCATACAACAAAAAATCCTGAAACCCCATTTAAGTTTTCATGTTTCAACAGAATCAGTTTATTAGTTCCTTAAATACTGGGAAACTATCCATAACCAACCACTTCGATCATTCGTAAAGAATATCCCTTCCATTCAAAAATCAAGTTAGGAAAACACAAGCAGCACAACAAGTCCCTTCTTAATAACCAACCAACCCATTGATTATTATTCCATTTCATTACGAAGCCCAATAATTTATTAGATATTACACTTTTATTTATTATTCACAACCCACAGTTCGTTCACATTCAAACCCAACCCTGCAGCCCCACTACCAACCTCCATAACCACAACCACACCGTACATCATCACCCCTTTAATACCATTCATCGCAGCCCCTCTGCATATCACCAACATATCATTCACACCAACCCACAACCAAGCCAACCGCAACCCCACTGCTCACCCGATCCACAACAACCCACAAAAACACCCCCATCACATGCCACGTATCCAAGCCATCACCCACATGTTCATTATTCCATTTTGATCAATCGAGCTGGTCACACTAGTGTTTCAGATTTTAAATCATCCAACTTTATGGGATTATCCAAATTCCACATTCAACAAAGTTCCATTCACAAAATGGTTTAAAAAGATAGGGAAACATTTAATTGCACAAGAAAAGGCCCCCAACGACCGTGATTTTCAGTAGGCATAAGCCTATTCAATTCACAACATAATATCACAGGATATACAATAAAGTAACTACATTCACAACTTCCCATCCCCGATATATAAGCCAGTTATTATCTTCATTAAACTGGTTCAAAATGTGTTTCACATCAACAGGTGGAAACCCACCGCACATGATGCAAAATTTAGAGAGACGAAGGTAATATCCCTACCTCAACAGGTTTTGATAACAACGCTCCCCCAGATCAACATTAGAAGACATTATTCGGCGTCTGTCACTTCTATCAAATCCTGGAAAAACCTCCTCGGGTGGAAGTTGGAAGGGAAAGGCTGAAGGAAAGGCAACCTATCCAAGCTCTGAAGTTCCACCTCGTCACTACGATCCCGTGGCCGTTGACGGATCGTAAATCGGAGCTCGGACGAAGATGTAATGGAAGAAAAAGAGCCTTTGAGTCTCTTGGGAGAGCTCTGCTCAGAGGAATGGGGAGGAGAGGAGTGAGTTGAAAAGGAGGAGGGGAACCCTTCATTTATAGGTGTGAAAAATAGAAGTACACGACGTGTCCTCAGCCATTTCACACAGTCACCACACAGCTTCCAACACGACCTTCAACGTGGTACGCGGCCGTAGACTGGTCAACACACGGTTTGAGGGTAACACGTATGTGTGGAGGGACTACACGGCGTGTAGTATTGGGGTACACGGCATGTACTCATTTATTTCTCATGCCAAGGACACGACCTTTAACACGGGGTATACCCGGCGAGGGGGTACACGGCGTGTACTCACACTACATGGCATGTAGTTTCAAAATTCTGAAAAGTGTGGGAAAAGTCCATTTTACCCTCCAGAACACTTCGTGACATTATTTTTGACAAAGCAATGGGTTGGAGAGGTTCGAGCCATTACACATACATAACTATTTCATTATTTTTATATGTCCCTTATTGTGTTTGGTGTGATAATCCCAAATTTTCAAATGTTTTTAACAGGTTTTTATCGATGATTATATATAAGAATGATTTCAATATGAATTTTGTTTTATATGTCTGAAAAAAATTAGACATTGTTCATTTTTTTTTGGAAAAAATGGATTCTATGTATCAGTGTCCATATTGTGATGTGATATTTTTTTTAAAGGTGATGGCCTAATTCCTAAAAATTGTAAACCCCAATGTTCATTATTTATTGGAGAAAAGGAATTATTTTTTAATAATATAATTTAAAAATTATATAAGTTTGTGTTCTTATACTTTCAAAAATCACTCTTTTCTAATTAAAATATTTCTTTAGGTGGCCTTTCTTCCAAAAAGTATAACACTTGGTGTCAACAAGAATAGAGAAACACCTACTCCCACATTTTTATTTTTATTTCCTATGATGATTCAATTATATGGAATATCCCTTCCTCAATCAGAACAGTCATTTTAAAAGATTCATGGAACTGTTTTTGAGGAGATTATTTATTCAAGATCAGGTTTGTACCATCCATAGACATGTGATAAGACATTCTTCTTCAGTATCTCATAATAGTGATGATGAAATTTAAATAATTTTGAGGGATGGTAGAAACAACATCACCCACAATAGTTCTCCAAAAATCATGTTAATTGAATCTAATTTAATTTTAATCATATAAAATTAATTAAGATAAAATTATATGAGTTTACCTTTAATCATACTGATGTAGAATAACCTCTAAAAAGAAAAAATTTATCCTTTAATGTTGGATTCTCCTATATTTCAACTTCAAAATTCATATGAGATGTTGTAATTTTTAATTCCATTGTATAATAATAATAATTATAGGATAATAATATCCATATAATCCAAAATTCATTCATATGTTGGCTCTCCCAATATTTCTTCTTTATCGCTTCTGGATTCTTTCTCATCCACAACAGATCAATGTCCTTATACAGTAGAAAACCCATTATCATTATTCTATAGAACCTATAATCCAAAAAATCGATCTTCTCAACCTTGTTATTTACAATATATAATGAAAATTTTAAAAATTAATAAAACCCCAAAAAATTATAAAAAATATATAAGGTATCGTAACTGATTATTAAAAACTATTCTGAAAGTAAAAGGGTATAATAATGGTACTAAACTGAGATTTGAAATACCTTCATCAGGGTATGATTATAAAAAAAATATAAAAAAAAAATTCATAAAAAATATATACCTTTGAATATATTCTAGAAGACTATTGAGATATATTGAAATAAAATTAAAAATGGATCTTGAATGTTTTATATGATGAGCCCACACATAGACATCACAAATGTTGAAGAAAATACAACTAAATCACCAAAACGCAATGCACGACCATAAAAAACCATAAATGAATTATGGAAATATTATGATTGAAATAAATCAATAGAATAGTAAACAAAAAATTTCATGTTTCAGATATGAGACTTACACTATAATGGGAAAGCTAATTGACTTATATTCATGGAATTAAAAGATGATTACAATTTCTTAAATCATAATCAAATGATATATCCTACTAAATAACAAAAAAAACTAGATTGTGAAACTTTTATCTATTTTCTATGACCTAAATATAATGATATTCCACATATCACATATCTCCATGACTATCTTTCAATTTGGTCAAAGGAGCCCACTACCTCATCTCCTCCAACTATTTTATTGTTCATGCTTCCAAAACCCTTATATTTTAAAAATATATTTTATCTATAAAAAACATACTTATCTAATTTTATACAAAAAATCCATGAAAATATCATTTTAATTCATTAATGTAATAAAAATATTCATATCCCTTATTCTTTACTCACTTTTTCAACTAGGATATGTGAAATGGGAACCTTGAGATTTCATATTCCAATTATATCATCCACTTTAAATAACATTTTTCCATCCAATATCCCATTATTTATAAAACAATACATGTTACTCTTCAATCTCCATCCAATCCATATGATGATATAGCTCCGAAATTTACTCTTATTGAAGTTTTATATCCCCGATCAAAAAATGGTTTTCACTATTAAGCCAAAAAATCAATATATCAGAACATGTCTATCATATCAGATATGATAGACACCAAGAGCATCCAAATACTTACATCACTTAATAGTGTTCTATAAACATTTTAAATAACTATCTATATATTACTATGTATCTACTTGACTATCTAATAAAACCCTCCCATATCAGTATTTTGTGAGTTAAATGTGTTAGTTAATCTATTTTAAAAAACACAGAGACTTACGATTCATATTTCCATTATTTAACTCCTAAAATATATTAAAAATCCTCAACATGAAAACAAATAATGTAATAATGTTAATAATTTTATTCTCAAAATAGAACATTTATATAAACATCATCATCATCCATTTAGCATTTTATTCAACCTATTCCCTATAAATATTTTGGTTAATAATATAATGTTTTTATTATATCATTAAAAGAAAACCCCCAATATATTTTCATATATGTTAATGTTACTCTATTATATATAATAATATAAATTTTCCAATATTTATTTACCACCATATCCTAAAACAGTTAGAATATTAAGTTAAATATACTTTGAAATATACTAGATTAATTTTTAATTTACTATATTTGAACATTAGAATTCCATTTATCATCTCACCATCCTATAATAAACTATATCATTTTTAAGGTTATAAGCTAAGATACAAAAAAAACTTTTTTAGAAAATATCCTTTATATTCCTTTGGTGGGAATACTTGACAAATAAAATTTTATTTACATATGATAGATAATATTATATGTGTTTGGAAATATTTACTAGGAATAAGAATATACCAAATAAAATAGAATGATATTACCCCATATTCTATGAAAAACGTCTTAACCATGATAAAAATATTTTATCAATGTTACCCTTTGAGAAATCCATAGATTTGGACAAATCATACAATATGTGTAAATTAAAATAATCATCTCATTTATTCAAAAATAATTATTTATATGATATTATTAAGTGTTCTAAAGGTTGAAAGAATAAATATATTTTCTTAAAAATATAAACTACCATGATGTACATCATCCGTACGTTTTCTGAATATAGTATCACTTTTATATCACTCATTGAAAGAAAAATATCATGGTTTGATCATCATTTATTTCATTCCATTAGACCGTCTTCACATTTGAAATAATTTTGAAACATAGATTTGGTATCATATAACATCGAGAAAGGAAAATTGGTTTTCATAACATTAATAAATAATGTGAAATATAAACATGGTTTATTAATTTCTTGGATGAATGTCAATAAATTCCTTCAATAATGGATAGTATGTCTATAATAATAGAATTATCCCTCTTTCATTTTCATTGATTTTTTTTGATTATTTATACACTCTATGACCACTTTTCATCTATTTATAGACAAAACAATTTACTCGTATCAATTTATTCCATCAACAGGGGACTCATGTATGAAACACACATATCATACTCAACAATATTTACCATGTTAAAGAAAATTATAACCTTTTTTATTCAAGTCATTAATATTATAATTCATAAAAAACTATAAAGAAATATCCAAAAATGATTTTAAGTGAATTCTATGTCTAGATAGAGTCTAATAATTGAGTATAGTCTATCCCTGTCATTGAAATCACCAATTATATTGTGCACATCTGTTAATGTTGTGGGATATCATACAATTTATCAGTAAAAAAGCCTTCAATACCTCATATCATTCGTGCTTAACATTATCTTGATATATCCCATTCATGTTGTCTAATATTTTATATGCATATATTGTCACATTTTAAATTTCTATTTTTTCCACATGGTCATGAGAATGAGTGTAGAATGTCCTAATAAGTCATCTTGATTCTTATCGTAATAATATATGTCAATTTTTATATGTATTTAGAAGTTGGTTCCTTTGGTAGTGGTTCAATAATAAATTAATTTTTCATCTTACATGAGAACTATTCTCAAGTTCCGATATAATTATATCAAATTTCAACCATTTATATTTTTTCCTTAACAATTATATATCTCAATTTCAAGATAAAAATTTATGATCATTCCAATGTTAAAATAGAATAATTTATGATACATGCATGGGGTTATCAACCATTAAAAATGGATATTCAATAAATGATATCCCTCTAAAATGACTACCCCTTTAGAATTAATATAATTTCATTAGTGGGACAAGATCAATATTTCACTACAATTGGTGTCACATAAAAATTTCTCTTATTAATTCTCTACTTTGGCATATAATCATACCAATCAAATCTTATATGACTCTTGATTCTCTCAACTAATTCAACATAAAAAAAATAATTCAGACATAATAACATTTGGATCACCTAATACTTTATTACCATACCCAAAATAATATAGAGGCACCCAACATTATTATTACCACCCTCGTTGGATGACCAATGTATTTAAAATTACTGCATTGAATAGAATCTACTACTTAGTATTTTTAATGGATTTCATTTTTCGTATAATGAAACTAATTTACATCATATAAAAATCATATTAATAATTATTTCACTATATTCAATGTATAATATATTTTATTTTATTCATTTTTTTCAATTCTTCTAATGATTTTTTTTGAATTAATTCTCATCAATTGAATTAATATATTTAAACCATATTAATGTGTAACTCTGTAAAAAAAAAATTGTTTGTGTTACACACCTAAAAAATAATCTAAACATATTTATACACATAAAAATTCATGCTATAAATAAGGTATATGAAGTCATAATGTAACAATTTAGAATTATATGAGATTGATAATATCCACATGGGTAATCCTAAATCTTTAAATAGGTGACCCCAGAATTTCAGGAATAAGGTATAATCCTCCAGCCCATTAGGATGTATAACCTAAAGTCACTCTCCCTAGGGTAATTTACTCAAGAGTGAATTAAATTCATCATAACATTGAAACCTTATATGTATAAGCTATATTCATCCTTTAAATTCATGTGAATAATATAAAATAAAAAGTATTGTTAGGGTAGATAAAAATTAAATCATTTGTTCTTATACCTAGAATATTATTCATGGATTGAAAAAAGTTAAGATGGAAATTATCGAAAAGGGAAACATAATATACCTATTTTAATAAAAATTAATTAAAATTAACATTCAAATGGAATTAAAAAACAAATATACATTATATTTTAATTTTTTTATTCCATAAATTAGATATCAAATTTTTAAAAATTCCTAAATTAGTATTTCTAAACACATTATAATTATTTGAAGTCATTAGATATTATATAATATAAAATTTTTAATACATTTAAAATATGAAATCTTTCATATTATTAATTCTATCGAATTTTACTTCTATATATTATATTTATTAATTTATAAATATTTAATATTTAAATTTATGTTATATAAAAATTTACAAAGCAAAAATGTAGTATATTATCATTATTTCAACTTTTTACCATATCAATTATCAAAAATGATTTCCATAATGTTTAAATATTTTCCAAATATAGAACAATTAATTTATAAAGTTTAACAAAATTAATACAATCACTTAATAATTATATAATATAAAGTATTTCAATTATTAATTTGTTTTCAAATTTATATACCTTTTATAAGATGAAATTATAATATATACATACAAATTTTAATATATACTATAAGACATTCCATTTGAATTATTAAAAATATATTTAATATCAATACATGATGTTAAAAAATATTAATTTATAGTTATTTCAAAAGAATAAACAATTAATTACAAACTCTTTTTAATTAATTAAAATATCAAAATATAAAAATTAAAAATAACTAGGAAATATATTTTAACAGATTTTAAAATTAATTTACAATTAATCGAAATCAATTCATAATAGAGAAAAAAATTAATTTTCATTAAGGATTCATATTTAACCATTCAATATCAATTCCATGTTATAACATATATCCCATTATTTGTAAATTAATTATGTGTTACTAGTCATACTATATTGTTAGTTATTTTATAGTTAAAAATGATAGTATTTCATATTTTATAATTAAGGAGATGTTATATAAGTTATACAATATTTAATATCGAAACCAATGAATGTATCTATTATAAATATTATTGTATCACATGACACACTACGTCATGTAAGAAAATCACAGGATTCCCTTATAGAACCGTATTTTTTGATATTAAATATGATATATCTTTCTTTAGTGAAAATCACTATTTATTATAAAATTACAATAATGAACATGTATGGAATGAAACTAATACCAATATGGGGTGTCAGAAAAACCTTTCCACATATGAAAATATTCGATGTGACATCCAAATGAACAAATTAAAGAACTCCATACCTTAACACTAGGGCTATGTTAAACATTGAATCAGTTTTGGTGCTCAATTCTAGAGACCCACACATTTTCACCACTAATGTCTGAGAGTACATAGTAATCAACTAAAACATTATCACTTTCTATGATTCCACTAACAGATTCCATAGCCTAGATTAACCATTAATTTATCCATGGGTGTGTCCAAAAATGTATTATACAATCACATTGTGTGAATTAAATATAAATAATATAAATTATTAAATGAATAGAATATATAACTTTCACCTTCAAAATTTTATTGTTGATTCCAACATCTAGTGTTTAATGAAAACCACCAAAGGAGTAACCAAATGGTTATTCCATTTACAGTGTACCAATAAGAATCATAAAATATTAAAAATTGTTTTGGTGATATTCTCCCAATAGTAATTAAAATATAGTATGATAAAAGTATATAATGATGAAGATATATATTAATTAGGTAGATATTTCAAGAATAGGTTTCTAGGGAGGATTTTTCACACACTCAATAAGGGCCTGATCTTCTTTATATAAGCTATAGTGATGATCCATGATCCAAGAAACCACACTGACCATTTACACATACTTCAAATAAATATACGATTAATGGAATGAGTTACATGACATGTTACAATTTTCCTCAACTCTCCCATCCATTTTATTTAATTAAATGGTTAATTACATCTATAAAATCTTGGAATATTACTTAAATATTAACAATTAACATTCATGGTCAAAATATCATAATTTCATGATACTTCAGGGGTAACATAGTTTCATTTTTTCATTGTATTCATATCATATTACATTGGAAGCAATGCATGATCAAATATCTTATCATGTTTGTATTTTTGGAAACCTAGCCTCAAGCTTGGTAGAATTGTTACCTTATTATATTCAATTTATAATTCCCTAATTTTTTTGGAAGTTTCATTAAATAACATTTCATTAATTATAGTATATCTAAATTGATAAATATGACAAGACATATTGCATCACATGAAAATGGGATTTTGGGAAAATTTCATTCAATTGGGTCTTGACAGTATTTTTAAAATATAATGTTAATAACTGTTCTTTTATATAATTGGAAGTGGGGAATCCATGATAATAATTTTAAAAAATATTTATCATCGAAAAGATACATTAATACAATTGTACAAAAATGATTTTTGACTATCAGATGAGGAGTGATTATAATCACTGAGACTTCTTCTCATGAAGTTTAAAATTACTGAAGGTCTATAAGGGAGGTCATCCAGATAGACCTGAATACTAGAATTTCACATGTTATACTCTTCATTGCATATTGCTTTATGTGATCATGTGTATTGTTCATTTGTTATGGTATAAATATTAATGTATATGATGAATCACATACATTAAAGTGTGGATAAAATATATGATGATATGTGATCGTGTTAGGGTAACATACATTGGGGGTGTCATAACTGATATGACATTAACTGAATGGTCATGAAAGGATTTAACTCTTCTGAGATAATGGATGAAGATATATCGTGACCATTGATTAAGAAGGATGGTTCTATCAAACATCCATGTAAATGATAGTTTATGTAAATTTTATTTTCAAATAGTTAAATAAATATTTACAATATATATGATGAATACACATTAATTCATTTTTTCTAGTGGGATATCAGTTTATATAAGGATTATATTAAATATTATAATCCTATATAAATGATTTTTTGCCTCAACCCTATGGACATATTGACAAGTTTTTATACACCAATATTAATCTTCAATTATTGTCTATCTATTGAGAAATGGTCATGCTGGGTCACATAGTAAGTGCATCCAAATACACATCAAATTATATAGAATTTATGTTTAAGAATAAATTGAATTTTGTACAGTGGAATAATAACTTTTCATGATGGGGTTAGAAAAAAAATCCAATCACATGGTAGTTGAGTTTAAAATATGAGAGTTTAATTTATTGTATCATTTATTTATAAAGGAGTAAATAATATGGATATTTATTTATTCCCATGTTTAGTAAAAATTTTAAAATTAATATTTATTCATGTTATTTAAATATATAAATAAACATTCACTTGTATGTTTAGTGAATATATTAATTATTTGATTTTATTTTTCAAACAATTATTATAATATTCCTGGATAGGAAATTTTATGGGATGATTATGATTGGGTAATTTTTCTAAGAAATATAATATAATTTAATTAAATTAAATGTTTATTCATTTGGAAAATTATATTAGATTTATACGGATCACCTAATATAATAAATATTTTTATATTATTTTGGTGACACATGAAGTAAATCTTAATATAATATAAATAATTTTTTATTCATTTAAGATTGGATATTTAAATGTTACATGTGACATTAAACTAATATTTATATTTTAAAATTATATAAGAGATATGATACATTAGATTTATTTTTCATGTAATATAAATATAATTATAGCTTATAATTATTTAATAGAGAGGTAGCATGGAATATTTATTAGTATTAATTTAGAAAAAGAAATATTATTTCCATACATTTAATATTGACAAAGTTTATATGAACAATTGGATTTATCATGATAAGATGTGGATTTGTAGTGCGATGGTTGACATGGTGGCATTGAGTGTGTCTGTACTGTGGGGGAGGGTGTGAGTCCACTCTACTTTTTTAATATCCTTATTTTTAATTGACCTATATAATATATTAATTTTCAGATCCACCCATTTTTGTTACCCAAACTCACCCAAATACATTATGAATATAAAAAACATAGGGAAACCATATTTTTAAAATGTCTAGCCTATATTAAAGAACCTAATCAATACCAAGAATGGTTAAACCCCCCAATCCTGGATTTTCCACTATAATTCCATGTGGTTATACTAGGGATATCTTAGATCCCAACAATATAGAGTCCCATTATGATCCACTTCAAGAGAAATATTTGGAACCTATATCTCCCCACTACCCACTACAAATATTTTGAAAAATAATGTTCTCATTTTTTTCATGATTTCTTCTACACTAATTCAAAATGATCTTCCACATCCAGCCACCTTGCTCAAATGTTCAACATGTTCTCATATTTCCATGAACCCTTAAATCTTATTATAATGATTAGATCTTCCAAGCATAATCATATTATAGATATATTAAAAGAGAACAATGTTACACAATCTTCCAAATTCTTAGTCACTTCATGCTTTCTTATTGACTCTATAAACTCCCTACTATAGTCATTATCACACTTATTTCTTCAATTTATTAGTGTATCATTTATTTATTTATCTCTCTTATACAATATTATTTTTCTAATTTATACTACAACTGTACATTCCTATAATATTTTATAAATAATTTATTTTCTAATATTGTTTAAAAAATATCCATAAATATCAATAGTGAAATAAAATTATTTTTTAAATCTATAAACATAAATCTCATTTTTATTCCCTCGATATAAATAATTTAAAAATATGTTAGTATTCGATATTAATTCGTTCTTTTAAATCTTTATAATATCTTTAAATTTAATTCATTAAGAATCTATCATCCGTGTATGTTTTGTTTGATGTATTTTTGAAATTTAACTCTTTATGATGGATTAATGTTTCTAAATTCTCAATATTGAATAAAAAATAATTTTATAGTAATTAGGATGTTTAAATCCATGAATTTACAAAAAATGTGTCATATTAATTAATTATTCTTCTGGAATATTTCATTTTACAATTCGTAATTCTCATTATGTATTTAACCAAACAGAACCTAAATTATTCCCTATAAACTCAAAAATATAATCCTTATGTAGTTGGAAGATAGTCATAATGACGAATAAAGTATTTCTTAGTCTCAATGTATGAATGATTGATAATTATAAGCTCATCATTGATCGCTATAAAGAACATAATTATCCTTGCACAATTTATAACTTTATTAAAACATCACTGAAGAGGAAAAATAAGGCTTCTGATTCACGTTTATGATCCTAACATAGATAAAAAGTATCCTTATGAAGATAAATGTAAGGAAAAATGAACATTAAAAATATTTCTACCAATCCTTACAAAATTAAAACTATATAAACTTCACACATACTTTCAAACTTTTGTATTCATATTTATGACATGGGGATTTCATCCTTATCATGATAAACTTTATGAGGATTGAATGGAACATATGATGATCTCAAAACAACCTTATGTTGCCATGCCATAGATTTTTCATCAATATGGATCATATGAGTTTATCAAAGAAACTAACATTGTTATAAAGAAAAAACTGTGAATTCATTATGAACCTCAACAAAATTATCCAACCCACATGTTGTTTATAGTATAGTATTTACTCAATATTAGTGAAATTTTTAAATACATGATTGATTCATAACTTCTCAAAAAAACATCTAAGTATTTTATTGAACCTCAAGTCAACATAGAAAATTTTTTAAGACTTTAATATATCTTCAAAATGTTATTAATTTAGATCATGGAAGAAATATTTCTTCATCTCATTTTCTAATATGTTAAACACATATTGGGAAATTATCTATATAAAAAAATATTCAATTATTTATTATAAATAATATCTATCAATGGGAACATGAGTAACCTATTTTGTATTTTTTTCAATTAAATTAAATAATTTTTTCAATATGTGTGTATTTTTGTTCACCACCTTATTAAATAAAAATATGAATTAAATTTAAGGTAAGTATTATAAACAAATATTTAAACATCATCCATGATTGTATATATACTTATTATTCTTCCACTTTTATTCAGAATCATAACTTGATCAGATAATAGAGAGATGGATGACACAAATCACATCTTAATAATGACCCTTTATTTAGTCAGCTCTTTGTCTACATGAGCTATCCTGGTGTCAAAAAGAGTGAATTACCAATAAAATAATTCTCATGAATAAAAATCATGTATCTCATACCAATGTGACTATATTACTTTTGGGGTTGTATAACGTATTCTACTTGAAACATGAAACTATCAGTCACTTTGAAAAATCCATTAAAAAGTAAGATTGCAAGGTAGTTTTAAACCCCCTATTACATGTTTTTTCCATCAACCACCAATTCTAGTAAATCAAAAACATTATAATATAAAATCCAAAGAAATAAATTTTAATCGATCTAACTCATTAATGAATTATTTGAAACTATCTACACTACATATTCCAAAAAGTGATGAAATTATCGATAATGTTTCTTTGATTCCTCCCCCTCACGAGTTTTAATTCACAATTTATTTATCATGGATGGTAAATTGATACATGAAGGGAAATTTTTCAGGCTATAAAGATATTAATGAAAATCACTATCCCCCCCCCCTTAATTCATATCATTCAACTACATGAATGTTAGTAAATATAAAGAAATTGATTATGGAATATAGATGAAACACTTATCTCAATTTTAAAAATATCAAGGAATATATTTTCTTCTCAACCATTTTTGTTTAGACTTTAAAATCTCAACTTGGTCTGAATAATTTATGTTCCCTTTCTTGTTAATTAGTCTTCATAATTTTTATTCAAATATTACTAATTTGAACTATTTTCTTTTGGGGATTTGTTTTCATAACATAATCTATCAAATAAAATGTTTTACCTTGTGGTTGAATTATATTTTTCATCAATTACTATTTATTTTTTAATATATCCATAAAGTCCTTCTTATAATGATAGTCTTGTTCACAGTTTCCACAATGATTCTTTTGAATATTTGTGGTATCAGACTTTTATAACCTCCCATAAATTTAGATCACATTAATTTCAATAAAATATTTACCATTAGTATTAGGATTTACTTTTCCTTACCAATATATCTATATATATCCTTAGAGACTGGTAAAAAAATTTGAAAATATTTTTTACCACTAGAAAATTTATTTCGGTTTCTCATGTGGATAATTAAAAACCTCACCATAAAATGAGATTTTGAATTTTTTTATTTTCAATTTACTTAATTATCATAGTATTGAAAATATATAAAGTTAAACAACATATAAAGTAATTACATATAGTGTCATTCTTTAAAAAATTTCAATAAATTTCTTCTATATATTCAAATCATATTTTAGATTAATGATTTGAAAAAATTTTGACCAATCATTTTTTAAACCATTTATTATCTACTTTGCACATCTCCGCATTAGTGCATCATCCATGATAATGAGATAGTAAACAAGAATGTGTATTATATATTTCCAATCATCCCAAAACACTAATAAATATCATGAATCATTATTTTTATTTTTTTATGTGGACTCTATCAAAATATATATTGTTTTCATACTAAATATTTAACCTCACTTTTAATAGGGGACATGTTATAATTAGAATATTCCTCCATTATATTGATGTGAAATATAATCTTTTAATTTACCTATATTTAGACACTATTTTTTGTTTCTTTTGAACCCTACACTTTTAGAAAAATCAAGGTTACACTGAAAAATGACTGTGCTTATATTTTATTTTCTTGTTGGGAAACCTATTGTCAGTAGAATGAGAATAATATACTTTAACATCAACTATATTAATAAAACTTTATATTATATTTTCAACCTCATGTTTAGATTCAAGAAATATTAATTATTTCTTTGATATCTCTTCTTCTTTAATAACTAGTTTAGTTTAAAGATCCCAAAAATTTATTTTTTTTCACTTAAACTCGAGTTTATTTGTTGATACCCTAAATATAAGATGTGTATATCTTGATATTATCTAATTTTCCTTTAATAATATTATTATTTTCATTCATCAACATCAATTAATAACTATTAAGCTATGTTTTGTGATAATTAGAATATTATTAATCCATTAAAATTTATTCTAATATATTTTTTCTCCCTTATAATAATCACTGCTTAAAGTGAAATTTTTTAATATAATACATCAAATAATTTTTTTTTGTATGTGAACTGATGAGTCAACTAGTCCCTTTATTATCATCAAATTTATTTTCTTACACATGTATTGGTTTTTTTACATTTTACAATTTTTTCTATGGGTGGATTTCATTATATTCATCTGAATCATATTATGTAGTCTTTTTCTTTAGTGATTTTTATTAAAAAATTTCCAATTCCATTATACTAGTATCACCTTGGGGATTTCTTGTCTTTTTCATTTCTATATAAAATTTGTAACACCTTCTATAGAAGAGAAATAATTTTATTAAATATTTTATTAGTATACTAATTATTAGATTAATTTGATTTTTTATTCATTAACGTCGTTGATTTTAAGATTTTTTATGGATTAAAAATCCTTAAAATCTTTATTATTATTTTTGAAAACTAAAAAACTACAAATTTCATAATAAATGAGTATAATATGTAGTTTATCAAAACCAATTTCTTTTATATCTTCTGAAGATGAAATATATGTATTTCAACTATCTAGTGGGCTTCTTATAATTTTTTTTGAAAATAATTGAATCGAAATGATTTTATCAAAATCTGTTTATATTTCTAATGATTTTATTGGTTATAAAGATGTTTTTATCATATTTATTTTAATGTGGTATTTTAAAATATCCAAAACTACACTAATAAATCTAAAACATGGATTCCAAGACAATAATATTACCTTCATATATAATCATCAATTTATCCCATATTCACTGAAAACATTACGTCCCATGATATTTCGATATACTTTTTCTAAAAGAGAAATTAAAATATAATTTCGAGATTTTCCATCAACGTCAATGGATCTCTTATAAAAAAGTGTTATAAGATAACCCTTATCTATGTTTGGAAATTAAAATACATTCATATCTCTTACACTTATTATAACTAATATGTTATAGGTAAATATAATATTCTTTTAGCCATAACGATTCTTACCATCCACTGTTGGGGTAGTTATATAAAATAAAGAATTTTATTTTTATATACATAGTAACTTTTAGTATATTTCACAGGGAATCTAGATATTTTTTGATTCCACATGTAGTGACTAGGTTTTTTTAGTACCACTAAGGGTTGGGTGAATCAGTGGTCCAATGATTATAATTATTTATTAAGAATTAAAATTTGTAAGAAATTAATATCAAGATAACATAATTGGTTGTTGCACGACCTCATTCAAATGAAGTATACAAATAAAAAATAGAATCACCATATTATTATATTGTTTCGTTGCTATTTTACAACCAAATCCTTTATATGATTGATTAAAACTTCAAATCCAAAATTCTTTATAATATATCCATGAGGTAAAACCATAGATTGTTCAGATCCCAAAATAATTGATTACTACTTGAATATTAAAAATTACCACTACACAAAACAAATTTTCAAAATAATAAAGAAATATAACATTTTTCTCCTGACTTCTCAAACATCCCTTGGAATTGTTCTCAATCATTTAGACTCCTTGATTAACCATTCAAAATATGATTAAATCTTCATGAAATTTGATAGATGACAATTAGGATCAATCTTTTTAAAATTTCATTCCCTCTAAATTAACTTGATGTTGTAGATCTTCATAAATCCACTATATGATTAGGAACTACATGGATTCTTCCCTTATCCCTAAGGTACTAGTTCTGGCCTATTTATTATATAGCCCTTTGACAAAATGGTGTGTCCACTTTTCAGTTCTCTCTAACTCAAACATTAGATTTATTATCATTATTAAATAACATATATAATAATATACTATTTCAGGAACCACTAGAACCCTGATATATATTCAGATCGACACATAATTCTCAATATTTATATCTAGAACAATTTTAAATTAGTAAAAAAAAAATAATGAATTTATTCACCCTTTGAAACTCATTTAAATATCCATTTATATTTTAGATTTGCCTATTTTGTAAAATATTCAGGAAATATGTCTCATTAATTATTTCTGAATCACTCATCTCCATATACTTGTATAATTTTAGTTGTAACAAAGAATATTCACTTGTGGATTTTAGAATTTTAATTCACCCATTTTAATCCCAAAAATTTTAGTGAAATTTTATATTTTAATGTCACTTAATATCATTTCATGACATCATATAATCTATTTTTTATTTCATAATATTTCATTACTAATTTCATTTGTTTCAAAATTCTCACTAGTAATTGATCCCTAACAAATTTAATCTTATCCTTATTCACTCATGTAGATAATAATTTTATTGCAGGGAATATAATCCCTATAAATTTGGTAGATAATCCTTATAAAAAACAAAATTATCTTTATAATGTATCAATGTAAGAGTTAATAATCCTTATAATTCCATCAATTACCATGATATACCTATAAATGATCCGTAAAAATATATGGCTTCCTCAAATCAACCTTATCTTCCAATGTCGTTATTTTCTTCCAAATATCAAGATTATGGTTTGTAAAAAAATACATTATAATGTTTCATGGAAGTCCCTTTTACGTTAGTATGAAGCTTATGAAAATAATAAAAACTTCATAATTATATCCATTTTAGTACTTATATAAAATTAATGAAATCACTAAATACATAAATAATTCACATCTAATAAGGAACCCCCACAGTCTTCCCTAGTAACTCAAGTCATCTTATAAACCTTCTTAATACGTCATAACATAATGAAAATATTATTCCATTATCTTACACAACAACAAATTATTAAAATTATTCATAATTATTTCAAAAATATTGGAAACATTTATTATCGTTAACAACATAAATTTTTTAAAAAAACAAAACATATGTTAGGAACATCATATTATGAGTTTAATTTCACTCTCAAGTGTTATAGATAGAATAATCATTATTATCTCAAGATTTTGATAGAGATAATATGTAATCCATCTATATGATTAACGGGGGATTATGTAAAATAATTATTTATCCATTTCTATAAAAAATAGATCAAGACCATTATTAAGAGTTTTTTTGGATCAAGTATGGGTACATCTAAATGTATCCTTGATGAAATCATTCTAGAAAATAAAAACAAAATTGAGGAATGAATACTATGAATTAATTTTGAATAATATCATGATAGAGGTAAATTTATAAAAAGTAATTATAAATTAAATGTTCATATTATATTGTATGATATTTTAGAAAAAATTCATCATATTAATTTTATTTTATTTGTAATATTTCATAAAATATAAAAAATTTCGTCCACACGACGGTTCCATTAGTCCTCAAAATAATTATGTGTTACTAGTGTGAACCTATATAAATTTATAATTATTTAAGAAATTGATCATTTTTATGCAATAGCTTGATTGTACTCATGTTTTTTGATTTATTTAGTATACTAGTCGAGATGGAGTATAAGTAATATATAATATAACTAAGAGTGTGCTGTTAACATTGAATGAATGCATAAATAACACTCCCAGTGGATCTAAAGTCACTACATGTATGACACAGGTGCACTACATATGGTTTTAGTGATGATGCCATGTGACATGTGTTTCTCCCCACAAAGAACATGTTTTGTATTATGTGGTGTGTCCCATGGGTTGACATGCTTGGTCATTTTTGTTCTACATATTAAATTCCAATATGATATAATGTTTGCGATGTATGATCGCTTTCTTTGTACATTATGTTGATTTACAGTGATATATACAGAATTAAGAAATGGAAAATCATGTGGTCTTACACACAATATTGACTATGTCAGTTGAACACACTAAGTTACACTCCTTGTATATAACATCATGTCACATGGATGTTATAGGACAATCTGAACAATTTAACTAACAATTTCTATATACAATATGTATCAAATGACATGTCATGCGTCATTTCACCCCATGTTACAATTAAATATATAGTCAGTAGGTTAAATATTACTTATAATATATAAGCTATGTGACAGTCAATGTACACAATTTCTACTTTATTTTTAAAATCATTCCATAAAAATAAATAAAGGGGTTCATTAATAAACCAAAAAGTGTATATTTTATACAAAAATATGATAAATTGTAAATTTATTTATACTAAAAAATAAAACAAAGTGGTGAGTTTTAACAATTATTTGATGTTATTTTCCTAGAATATTGGTAATGATCATGATTTTTTCTTAGTCCATGTTTGTTTATTTATTTATAATATTCATGGTTTATTTATTTTATTATTTTCACATGATCACTAATTATAAATATGTTAACAAGGACACTTATTTAAATAGAATAAAGAGTATAAGATTTATCTTAACATGTAAAAAAAATTATTTATGTATGTTCTCATATAAAATATTTGATATGTATATAAAATGAAAAATAGAATAGGTTAAATTATTTTGTAGAAATACATAAATTACGTTATCTTACATGGTTAATTATTTATGTGTTTGGTATAAAATATTTAATAGGCATGTAACGAATTAAATATGGTAATTTAATTATATGATAAAAAACATCACAAAATAAAATATTAATTCATTAAATTAATTCCATCACATGAGTTAAAATACTACCATAGTTTAATGAACTAGTTTATCCCCTTCATGGTGATTTTTTTTCATTTTTTTTAATAAATGTTTTGGTTGATTTAACAAAATTAACATAAAAAAAGTTACTGATTAATCCCTTGTATATGTTTGAGATATTTGTTGAGGAATCCCAAGTGTATGTCTTTATGATTAGGTAAACCACTCAACATAAGATGTTACTGAGTGTTATGAAAAATAGAAATAGTATATCCTACATAAAAACATTTGAATAATTTTTAAACAAGTCAACATGTGTTATGATATGGAAAATATGGATCATTTCCACTATAATATACACGATATTGGATATTATAAATCCAATTGTGTGTTTTATAAAATATTATTAAAAATAATGATATATATAAATAAATAATGAATGAATTTTTTCAAAATATATAATATAATATAAAATAATATATTATTTTTATATTAAATATATATTATAGTAAATAATATTGTTTATTAACTATCATTGTGATAAATTTTGGATAATGAAAATATATGTACTAGTGATATCATCCTGGATTGTTACATGTATTTATGCATAATTCTATGATAATAGGGCATGTAATACATATTATAAACCTCATTCCCAACTGAACCTACACAAGAAGTATCAAAGGATGAAAATGATGTCTACTAAGGAAATATGGATGATGTATTTGAAGTATGATGTTTATCCATGGGTAACGATAAACAAATAACATAAAGATAAGGTTTCATTTTATACATTGAATCATCTAAACAAATTATACCAAGAGAATACTAAAGTGAAACTTTATGATTTCATCAACACACTCTTTACATGAAATATTTTAGAGGGAGTTTATATAAGACATCACATACCAAAAACAGGTTGTTAAATTTTTCTTTTTAGAAAAATTTTCATTTGATTTGGATAAAGAACATCCAACATAACTCATTCTCACATTCACGCCATCCAGATCCACAGATATATATAGATAAAATCATTATGAACAATATGGAGTAGTTTCCTATGAATATCATGCAAATAATTTTTTAATTAAATGAATTTAGGAATAAAATATTCAATACTTATATTAAAATAAATAATGACATGAAAATGTATCAACAAATGATCTAACAGAAAGGTGACTTTGTATCATCCCTTAATGAGACATAAGATCCATGTGTATGGTAATGAGTGTTTTTTTATTTTTCATGTGGAAAGAACTTCAATATGAATAATAATTATACCTCTACGAAAAAGGTAAAGTAATATTCATGCAGATTCATTAATGAATGTTGGATTTAAATTTTTACTAATTATGTATTACATACAAGTTGTGACTAACAAATTTGTCAGTAATTTCATGGACCAAGTTCATTATAAATGATAAAATAGGTGAGGTGGATAATAAGGATTCCTATAGAGAGAGGCTCTCTTCACAATATATAGTTTACTAATATAACACATTACCATATATAATGATTTTATTTTTTAATAACTATTATTATATACGTAGTGTAACTTAAAAAAATATTTATCCATCATGTATATAAAATGAAAGATTTTATTTTAAATTTAAAAAAAATTATATTTTCATAACACATCAAATACAATAACTCATATCCAATGGTAATTTTATTATAATAATACATATTTAATAGATCAAAATACACAGGATCTAACAGTTCTAATGTCTTAAGAAATAAAATATATTAACGAAAATTACATCATATGGAATGTTTATGAAACATCATCTGAATACTTGATGGTTTATTATTTCTCTTTGGAAATCCATAACTCACATGTTGTAATATTCATGGCTTCCAAATTAAATGGTATACAATATAAATGGGATGAGCTGAAATTCTATGAATGGGGTAGCCTTACATAGATGTTATCATATGTAATCATGAAATAATAAATATGAAGGAAATAAATAAAATTCAATAAAAGTTGAAATTTTTAGCATTATATATAAATGAAATACATAAAAAATCATATTAAAAATAATTTATTTTATAGTTATTGAATATATAATTTCATAAATCATTAACATGACATAAATTATTCATGGAAAGAGATCATACATAAATAGGTCAGGATTACATCAAATACCAAAGTTAGTTTTTCCCAAAAGACCTACATATCCATCCATTGGAAATATAATTTAGGGCTAACCAATCAAATTATAAATCCAACACACTCATATTATGAATACAATTAGTAGTCAATATATAGAATAATGTTCCCTAAGGAACCACTTATGTAATCTTGGAAAATTAATAATTTTTTATCCCAAAAGAGTCAATGGACATAAAAAATGACAATGATTCCCCATTAAATAGAGAAATATTCCAATATTGGTGAATATACACAATTTAACTTATTAACAATATGTGGCAACCGGATTTTCTAAAATAAGACGATGTTCTGTAGCTTATACAACACAAAGCACTGAGCATAAATGAACCATGAAATATTAAAAACTTAAATGTGACCAATACAACCTAGTTGTTAACATGGTTGGTACGAGTAGTGATAGAAACAAAATGAAAAATATGTATAATAATTTTTTATAATTAAATTTTTTTTATTAATGTATAACATATAGTTACTCAATTTTCAGTAATATTATTTTACGCACTAAAAATTTTTTTTCTTTTAAAATGAATTTGATTCCCTTTTTTAGGAAATCTTATAAAAATTTTCATGAAATGATTGAATCTTTACTTGAATGATGTACGTAATTTCATTTATAAGTAAATAAAAAATTATATTAGGGTCAATTTTGGTTGTATATATGAAAATATTGATATTTCAGAGGAAAATGAAAATAATAATTTTTGTATATTAATATTTTATTTTCATTGAAAATTATAATTATGATTTTAACTTTACCTCAATATAACATAAGTCTTTTTTAATTATAAATAATCTAATTAATTACTTTACAATTATCATTATATCATAATTTTTTATATATTCTTTATTGGGCATGAGAGTCATTTTTCAAAAAATGTTTTTTCATTTTAGTTTAACTATTCTTATTTAAATTTATTTATATATATTTATGGAATTGTATATTAAAAAATGGATCCCTTATTTGGAATTATTTCAACCAAAATTTTTAAATATTTCCATTTTATTTTTTTGGTAAGAATAATAATCACATTAAATATTTTTCCCATTATTTGGTGTAAATATTATTATTATTGTTAAAAATAATACGATAGGGGCTAATGGTCACCCTTAAACTTGCCTTTAATATATTTTATGAATTGGTCTCCACCATAATCACCCAATATTTTATGTAAAGTAAATTTTTCCATTTTTATTTGAAAAGGATGTAAATATTATTTTATGTTATGAAAAATACCAAATCACACTCTCTTACTTTTAAATATATGTTATACGATTAGATATGGAAAACACAAGCTGTAAAAGAATAATAGAGAATAATTTACGAATAATAAAAAATAATTTATAAAGTAAATTATATTTATTTTTTATTTATGAAATAATTACATTAAATTATTTTGAAATACAAATATATTTATTGTGTATGTAGTTTAAAGACCAAGTAAATGAGTTTAAAAACAAAAATAATATTTTTTTGGGTTACATATCGCAATGAATTTTATTATCATATATAAAATATTATCTATGTGTTAAAATTATATATTTTAATTACATAATTATATTGAGAACATTAAATTCAAATTAAATAAATATTTTAAAATTATAATAATTTATATTTTATAATAATCAGTATTTAAATATATTATTTTAAAGTTAGAAAAATTATATCCTTGCCTAAGTGAATACTATATTGTTCAAAATATGAACCATTTTCTACATAAGGTTCTCTTTTATTTTATTTTGACATTATGACCCCTAAATATTAAAAATCATCTTTATTATAGTAATCATCATAAGGGTTAACAAGGGCTAAAAAAAGAGATAATTGTGAAAAAGTCACATAAATTTCAATTTTTTTATTCGATTAAAGTATTTTTATTAATAATACTATATTTTGAATATTTCAATATGGTTAAACTTTTCAATGAAACAGAATTCATTTTAAATTAATGATTTAAGTAAAAAATAAATTTTTCCTCACCCACTTATAAAAATAAATCCTCTCCCATATCCTTTATAAAGTTCAATAGATTTCTAGTTCAAAAAACACAAACCCTAACACTTCCAAATAATTCCACCCCATGAACTATAGGTATTATATTGGGAATAATAAAAAAATATGAGGGCTTATGGTTTATAGACAAGGATGTGGCATGAAGACACATTTTATCTAATAACTATGAGTCCTGTATTATTTATTATTTTTCACCCTTTAAATGTTATTAAACCATAATGATAAAAATATTATATATATTTATATATAATTATTTTATTCTAATAACATATAACAATCTTATCTTTCATTAAATGGTAAATTAAATTATCACTCAAGTTTATATTGCACTAATACATCATGAATCGATGTAATTGATTTTCCATTACCATGTATAAAATTTGTTTTTATTGATATATTTAATGAATATATACATATATATATTATATTCAGGACCAAATAATCATTATTTAATTATAATATATCATATATTTGTTTACCATCCCATCCATTGAAAAATGGAAACAACATCTATGTGTCCATGTGAATTACAACCCCATAAAGCAATGTGATTATTTTTTCATCACAAAATCACATAGAGGGTTTATATGTAGAGACCCAAAGCTTGAAGTACATAGACATTACATTACTTTTGCAGAATACTTAGTACATAACAAAAACACACACATAAGGACCGTAATAGTTTAGTGTCCTTGGAAACACAGAATATAATATTCTAATCGTGGTGAAAAATCATCAACATCTCCCATAAATATCTTCCATTTTTTTCTACATAAAAACATTCTTTATACCCTGGGGAAAATAAAACATTAAAGGGTGATCTCAAATGATTAGTAAGGGTAAACAAAAGAAATATCAATCACATCATATTCATAAGAACATAACATTTTGGAAATCTTAACCTGCAAAAAAGATCATAATATCATAACATGGGATAAATCATAGTAGGGAAATGTAATCCCAATAATCATAACATAAAACATGAAACTTTATGGCATACACACATAATTATAGAGAATCATTTCTTGTTAGTCAAGACTCATTACCAATACTATCTTAGTGGACAATGTCAGTTTCTGAACCGAGTTCCTTCCTCGTTTCAGTCCTGCTTCACTGAACCGGTTTAACCTGCCGTTCCAGCCATGTCTATCTCATGAGATATAAAATATTTACCCACTTCATTGGAGGGAGATATAGGTACCACCCATCTCATAATGATACCATTCATATGTGTGCCACAAAATCATAAATCATACATCATTGCATAACCCATGTAATAAAAATGGGATTCTTAAACAACATGACATCATAAAACAATTCATATAAGATAAAGGAATTCCTAAAAATAATTCCATCAGAACATAATCAAATAAATGTAATAATAGGGATATAAACAGAACCCTATATTATCCCAGATGGAAAATAATTTTGATAAAACACTTGAACTCAATTCTTGAGGAAAATATCCTTTCTACTTCAAAAAAAACTTTTCCTTTCTTAACATATCATTCAATTCTAAACTAAAAGAAGTTGATTAAAAATAAACTTGAAAATTTGTAAAGGAATCTTATTGTAAATAATTTTTTAAAAATCCATTCATGATGTATAAGTTAAAAAAAACATTCTTCTCGTACTTTTGTCGAAAAAGTGAAAAAAGTATCTCGTAACGTAAATAAAAGAAAGATTCCATACATACCATGTAGTAAAAGTTAAAAATGGGTAAAAAGGACTTTAAACATACATGAAAACTCTTTTATTAAACATGTACATGATAGAAATATCCCCAGTAAATACTTACGAATAAGCAATCTCGGATAAAAATGAGATTTGCAAAATTATCCCTTACCTTAGGTCTGATTTTCTTCGTAAGTGTCCGAACCTCCTGTATAATGATTTAAATAATGTCATTGACTTATTCAAGAATCATAAACATTGTTATGATATCATATATGGTTCCCTTATTACTTTATATTATCCGTTCTTTGGTAAATTCCACGTTAAAGAGTGTTTTGGGTAAAATCGTTTCATTTGTCATCTCTGTTTTGACTTGTAATTATTCATATGATTACTTAGATCATGATTACTTAATTCCAGAATATAGAACATGATTTATATATAATATATATTCTGAGTATACATATATATAATAGATCAGTAAATGGAAATAAATACACCGGTCATGGAGACGGTAGGTCGTACATACACAAGAACGCTGTTTTCGTTTACTTATTGAGTTGAATGGAATTAAGTAGATGAAATACATATATATACACATAAATACAGTATAATTATTATGTCATATATTTCATGATTAATTATTATATATATATTTTATAATCATTCATCAATGGTTAACGTGGAGAATGAATCTCACCGGGTCGTGGAGACGGTAGTCCGTACGTACGCACGAGCGATGATATCATTCTCATGATCGTGGAATTGTATTGGAGTGTATGTATAATATTTTAGAATAAATATCACATTACGGTAATCATATATAGTAATTATGTACACCATTATACCCATCCAAGTAAGGTGGTGGTGGAAAATAGATTACACCACGACGTGGAGACGGTATTCCGTACGTACGCACGCGCGATGATTTCTTTTTCCGTAGGATGGATAGATGGTGAAGTAGGGTTGTTTCATAATTATAATAAAATATCAGTATATTAGTGATACTGATGTTATTACTTCATAATTAAAAAACCTAAGAAGAAGAAGTGGAAGAAGAAATAAATTTTAATGAATCGGTAACGGACATTACCTCTTCTTTGAAGCGCCTCTTTGAGACATCCTCATAGGGCACTAAAATCGGTATTTGAAGAAGAACATGACCCCTATGATATTTCTAGAGAAGTGGAGAAGAGAATTTGGTAGGTGTTGGACGATATTGAAGGCTCAAAGTGGTGTGAGGAAGAGAGGGAGGAGGTGCCCTTTTATAAGGGAGGAGAGGGGCACCTTTGGAAAAACTAAAAATATTATTTTATTATAATGCCGAATTCGGTTTTAAATAGCTCCAAATTGATTTATTTCTAAGAGAAGGTTGGGATGGGTCGAAAGCCTCTCCTACAATATAATTTAGACAAGTTTAGGTTTCTATTTTAACCTTATCATTTATATTTAACTTTAAGCTAGATAATTTTACTTTTACCGTCTCTTTTTGTGTTCTTACACTATAAGGATAATAAACTTACTATAAGAAGCCACAAGAACCCCAAGTTGTTTATTATTAATATATATAACCTTATATAAGTCATTTGTATGAACCTTAGATTTTTATGAATATAATAACAATTAATAATATAATATTTTAAAAAACAATTATTTTATGTCAATTTTGACACTATTTGGTAATTGATTTTTGTGAAAATCATAACGGAATGATTAGTTCGGAAAAAGTTATATAAAACAACACTAACATGTCATATTAACATATAAAATTATTGGAATTCATAAAAAGTCTCAAATTGCATTTATTTGGGTATTTATAACATCAATAATGTCAATATTTCATTAATAATATAATTACTGCATCATCATTGTGTCATAAATAAATTTATTTATTTAAAGTATAAAAATTACAAATAAAATATCATTATTTAGGAAATATTTTTATCTTTATAATTAATATTTATAGTCGAATTTATCTTATGTATAAACCTATATTACAAATGATTTACTTATTAAAATTGGATTTTAACTATTATAACCCTTCTATAAATAAATTAATAATAAATGTCCTAATGTAATCCATGTGAGCCTCAGTGGTCATATTTTATTCCTAAGGTTGTTTGTGGTCGAATTAAACTTATCCAATAGAATTAGGACATGTGTTAGGGTAATAATAATAACACTTTTACACTTAATTACCCTATTCACTTTTAACCGTGGTAAAAAAAATTAAAAAGTTACTATTCACCAAAAATTATTTTCATCTCATTGAACCACATTTTAATTACTGACATCAATCGTGGCTCTCGGAGTTTTGAAATTCCACTCACAGAAGCGGTAAAATTATGTTTAATGAAAAAATTCAGTTCTTTAACAACCACTTAGTGGTTTCACTATTCATCAAAAAATGAAAGTTTCCAGAAAAATACCAAAAATTTGGCCTAAGATATATTTTATATTATGAATTCAAAAATTATGATTATTTTACCAAATTCAAAACATATCAGTTAAAGTAACTAATTTAAAAATTAATTTTGTCGTCAAAACAAATAGCGTGTTTTTAAGAGATAATAACTATCAAAAGATTGACACTTGTTTTTGTCTGGTTTAAATGTGAAATTACATCCAATAAAAAAATTGTATTAAATTGTAAAAATATATTCTAAATATACTTTAAAACCACTAAAATTAATAATTTATCACTATTAATTATTTCAATTAAAAAATTTCTTTTTGATTAAAATTTAGTAATCTTCACTATTCATCAGAATATGAAAGTTATCTGAAAAGTACCAAAATTTCACCCTAATCTAATTTCGATATTCCGAATCCAAAAATGAAGTCCATTTTGAAAAATAAAATTTACAAAATTTCATAAAGTGGTTATTACTATTCATAACTGCTAGTTTTAATAATAGCATATCGTGGTTTAGTGAAACTCGGTATTGCGTACTACACACGCTATCGAGGAAGGTCGCGATTGCGTATAATGCAAGGCAAGTCACGGATGCGTGTTGTGCAAGCTCCATTTGGTGTAGCGTACTACACAAGACATTAATGAAATTAAAAAGAATATTTTTCTTAAAATCTCGGGGTGTTACATTCTACCCACCTTAAAATGAATTTCACCCTCGAAATTCGTCAGAGTTATAAATGGTTTACTACTCGAAAGATTCTTTAATAGAAACCCACATCGTAAAAAGGAATACCAAAACTTGGATTTAAAAAATAAAGTAAGAAATGTAACGGTTACACAAATTAACTAATCACTGGGTTTCCACGTAGGAGGACATAGGTCAAAATATGGATATGGAAGAAAAATCTAACCATCAAGTTCTGATGGAGAGTGCTAGAGAAAATGGCTATAAAAAATCCATCAATCAAAAATCCATAAATTTGTGATGATCTAAGGTACCATTTAATTAATCGGATATAAGAGCACTAGGACAACATTTTTGGTTTTCAATATTATTTCCCTAAAGTAGAAAATTTTGAATTAGAATAAATACTTGCTTGATATTGGTACAATCTCACTATTGTTCGTGAATTGAACAATTTCCACTTCATCCCTTAAAGAAATGAAGTTGAATTTGTTATTCGAGATGTGTTAGCAGATCATTTGATAGAATGATGGGTTATTCCATCTCTTTCAAACAAAAGGTTAGAAAAAGTTATAAGTCTATCTTATGGTTAGATTAATCGCATATGGTTCCAAAAACGAACTTATACTTCATATATAATACCTATTAATAAAATAAAACTAGTTTCTACTAACCAGGGACTTCTTGTATGCCACTGGTAGGCGATAAAGGCCAGTCGGACTTCGGTTGGGGGTTCGATTCCCACAGCCTTGTCCGACGCGATGGGTTGTCGCCCGTCCTGCAGGTTGTCCTTTTTGTAAAACTATATTACTATAACATCCCATCAATAATATCGAAAACAAGTAATATCCTTAAACAATACTAACTTATGTCCAACATAGTTCATCCTAATCTTTAGGCTTATCCAAAATACTTCATTCCAAACTCATTGTATAAAGAGAACGATTACTAAAAAGGTCATATAACAAGCACGTGAATACCATCATTTATCCCTCATATATCTTGTTGGTCACATTCCAGTCATGTGAATACCACGATCATGTAATATCTTGAAAAATTAATACCCATTAAACCTTATTGAAAACATGAATGATGTCAAAAGTTAACTCTTTCCATATACCAAAATCCTAAAATTCTTTATACTCAAACCATGACATGACCTTCTCCTTATATTAGTCATGAGCTCATGAATACTATCAAAAATTTAATTTTCTCCTTATCCCTTCATTATCCGCATATCATCCACTTTCCAAAAATAACTGAATAACCTTTTATGGTCACTGGTACCATTCATCTTCTACTTCCAAAACATAAGGAAAGACAAAAGTGTAAGAATCCTTATATATCTCTTTATTCCATAGTACCATGAGATTACTTACACAACATTACACTTGATAAACATGTAATCATTCCACTACCTTCTTAAAGCATTGACCGAGCTTCAACAATTCTTTCATCTCACATATCATTTGTAGTCTCTTCATCATCAAAAACATAAATATTACCCATATGACCATACTAATTCTCTTCATGAGACTTTACTTTATGGAATTGGTTTTCATAATGCCTGTACATTCCACATTTAAAACATTTAACCATTGTTGATGTCGTAGCAATACCATTATCCTTATCCATGGTGTTCACTGAACCTTTTCCTTTGCACTTACTGGCTTTATGTCCATCTTTTCCACACCCAAAGCATCTTCCAGTTCCTTTGAAACAATCTCCTTGATGCCACTTCCCACATGATTTACATAGGGGAAATTGATCTTTCTTTCCTCTATGATCCTCATGAAACTCCATCTTTCTCTTATTAGACGTGTCAGGAAACTTACCAAATTTGAGTTTATTGATCATATTATGATATTGCTGATTCAGCTTAATAATAATGTTTGGACATCCAAATCCCATTTCATTTGGTTTCTCATGAAAAATATCATTCCTTTGTCCATCATATCCTCCATTATCTTGAATCATCTTGTTTCCATCCATTTTCTAAAACCCAAAAGGAATAGTGTGAGAGGCAAAAATCATGCTAGGGAAAACAACATAGTAAAGCGGAGGACCCTCAATATCTAACATCTTGGGATAAATTCTAAGATCGTTACCGTAGTTCTAGGACTATATCCTATACGTATACTTATCCTTAAGTAAATCCCTAGACATACCTTAGAAATATCTCTAGGGATCTCACTAACATTTTCGCATCCTCGTTTCCAAAGGTTGATTAAACCATTCCTCTGATACCAGCTGTAGAGACCCAAAGATTGACGTACATGGACATTACATTACTTTTGCGGATTACTTAGTACATAACAAAAACACACACACAAGGACCGTAATAGTTTAGTGTATTTGGAAACTCGGAATATAATCTTCTAATCGTGGTGAATGATCTTAAACATCTCCCATAAAGATCTTCCTTTTTTTCTACATAAAAACTTTTTTTATATCCTGGGGAAAGGAAAACATAAAAGGGTGAGATCAAATGCTCAGTAAGGGTAAAAAAAAGAAATATCAATCACATCATATTCATAAGAACATAAAATTTTGGAAATCATAACCTGTAAAAGAGATCATTATAAGGCCACAGACTTAAACCTTACTTAATCTTGAGTTATTACAAGATTACACATTTAGGATCTTTTCTGGTTTAGAGTTTTAGAGAATTAGATCATGAAACTTGCATTACATTCCACATTTAAAAAAAGTGGTTACATAAAAGACAGTATTCATTCTTCCCATCAACGGAAACATATTTAAAATATAACACGGATTCTTTCCTAACACATCCTTGACACTATCATCACATCATGTACCTTTCCCTTGACCTGTGAAAAACATTTCAAAAACTTGGGATGGGCATAAAAAGCTCAGTAAGGGTTACAAAAAATATGGAAAGGAAACATGAGTTCATATATACTTGAGAATGAAATCATACTTTACCCATAAAACATAGGCACTTTAACATACCTCATCAAACCATGAATAAATCATAGAAAACATAAGACATAAATGTAACTTGAGGAATTAATAACATTATTACATAGGGAGTAACCCTCTTGGTTACGTTTGGAATACCCATCATAGTATATTCCCTAAATCTCTTCGGAGAAACCTTAACGTTTCACTCCTTCGCGTTACCCAGTGAATTGGAGAGCTATATCGGGCTCACCCGCCCTTAGTTTATCACGGAACCACCCGTTCTTCATAACAATTCCCAAGAACCATAACATAATCGTATCACATAAACATGAATAAAGGAAACACAACATTTCCACATTTTAATCACAATATAACATTTTAGGATATTGAAATAATGAATCCATTCAAAAATAAACCATTTCCAAAACCATTTAAAACATTTAATAAAAAGATATTTGAATCAAAGTGTCCCATACCACCTTGAAGCTTTTAACATTTTAAAACATTAATATCCATATAAATAAATCCTTAAAACCATTTTGAAAACATGGATATTAATAAGAACAAATAATTAAAACATTTAAAATGATATTTTTGTTAAAGGGGTTTTACCAAAATTAGAGACACTTGAATACAATAATCAAGGAATAACATTTAGTCAGAACTTTATAATATCATGAGAATAAAAGGATTCCTTATATAATACTCCAAAGGACAGTATATACACCATATAAGAGCAAATTGGTGCATAACAACAATGAACCCTCAATAGAAAAGTCAAATGTGATGAAATCCCTTATAAAGAAGGTATCCTTAAATTAAGGAAAAATAAATCTCAAAAATATGTGTGAAAAATATATATACACCCAATATAAGTGGATATTAAGTGTAAAACAATAAAAGTTCAATCACACATATTCAATGGATGACATATTCAATGACTACAAGTTGAACCCAAAGAAATCGAAATTGGGTTAAAAAGTCCCCTTGACAGCCTAACGACATCACATCAAAATGAGTTGATGACAGATAAAAAGTGTATCTCATCACTTGGACATAAAATTTACATCAATAAGGATGTATGAGAACATATCCCAACATAAAAATATGTAAATTAAAAGACCCAATAAAAGAAGTCTTTTAAAAAAGAGGAGGGTGAAAGGTTCCCTTACCGACTTGGGTATCTTTCAAAACATACACCCCATGAAAGAAAGACAATAGGTCATTGATGCAGATACTCATAAATGAAAGTATATTACACAAAGAGTAGAATAATGGGCAGTACATACACCACTCAATGGAATTTGTGGCGAATGTAGCATAAATCTCACGGGAATAAAAGTGAGATGAAAAATCCCTTACGAAAATTCGGCAGCCTAACGACGCCACTCAAAACATCCAAAATGGATTTATGAGAGGAAATAGGGCCTCTCATAATATGAACATAATAAGTACAGTAGGAGTAATATAAAAGAACATCCCAATCATAAGAAATATGAGCTTAAAAGGAATGACATAAAAGAGTGTACATAAAAAGAAAGAGAGTTGTAGGATCCCTTACCTCGGGTCCGACTTGACTCGATCGTTCTTTAATCTCCTGAATAATAAACTTGAGTTAATTTATAATTCCTAAAGAACCTTTTTCAAGTTAATTATTACTTTTATACCACTTATTACCATGCCATATACATTATGTAATCATTTAAGTTAATAATATTTGTTTTGCCGATATTTGTTTCTTAAGTCGAAAGTTGACTTCTTACAATTACATGTTGTTCATGTGGCCAAATGTTTATTATATCCAAGAATTGTATTCATTATGTAGATATCATATATGTCATATATATCCAGTACATGAATTCATTTATAACATTACATAATCATTTAGAGGTAAGAAATGAAATGCACCGTTCATGGAGACGGTAAGCCGTACGTACGCATTAACGCTACTTTCATTTCTATTTCGTATTTTATAGAATGGAATAATAATGATATAAAGGTATATTATAATTTATGTATAATATCATATATAATATCTGAAGTTCCCAGATCCGTCTGAATCACTGAGAGGGGGAGGGGGTGAATCAGTGATCCCTTAAAACTTTTTACTAATTGATTCTTATCAATTAAACCTCTATGGCTGGTTAAAGCCTCGATCCACTCTTCTTGTATCTCTCAACCTTTCCCAAATGATGCAGTAATGAAAATACACATGACACAAGTATTTACAAGGTTCGGCACCAAAGGCCTACATCCTTCCCATGCTCTCCCAGCATGGATTCTCCCATTATAATCTGTTAGTATTACAATGGTCGATACAGAGTCCCACTGTATCTCTCCTGAGTCCCACAGGAGGGTCTTTATACTACGTCCCACAATGTTACCAGAGTCCCACTGGCCTGCTCCAGAATCCCACTGAAGACTTCTTCTCCCTGAGTCTCACAGTGTCTTCTCTTGGCTCCTCGAGTCACACGAGTAGCTCTTCTTCACTTTAAGGTCTTCAAGTATCTTCAGCAGTCTGGGATAAAGACTGCTGGCCTTGCTCTTCTCTTCTGATCACTTGTGGTTGATCAGGGCTTCTCGTCTCGCTCAGGCTTTATATCCTTCTTCAGGATGACCTGGCTTCTCTCTTCAACTACTGAATGCTCAGACAACTGATATCTTTATCTTCGGTCTGGTCCAGTCTCAGTTCAAAACAACTTCATGCACTGAATGCATGGCATCACAATATCTTCAAGATCTTCTGGTCTTGGACTCCTCAAATGCACACAACCTGATTTAGCTTTGTTCACGTGGGCACGTGCATGAATGCATGCATGCACTCCCCTTCTTCGCTTCTTGGTGTAGTAAACCCTAAGAGGGTGTAATTCTTTTCAGCACACACCTACTTCTCAAACTTCACACACTTTATGCAATTTTTCTACACACATAAATGTGTGTTATTCTTTGTGTGGATGTCCTCCCTTTTCTTCTTCTAAGTGTACATACACTTCTTAGTGCACACACCTAGGTTCGGCCTTCTTGTTCTTTTTTGCTCTCACACACTTCCTTTGATCAATTAGCAAACACAAGGCTTGGCCTACTTCACTTACTAGGCACACACACTTCCTTGTTCTTTTAATCTTCTTCAAAGTATGCACTTCACTTATGCACACACTTGGTTCTCCATTTTGTACACACAAGGGATACGTCTTCTTCTTCAAATGCACACACAAAGTGTGTTCTTCAATTTGGCACAACCAAGGTATGGCCTCGGTCTTCCTCCTCTTCTTGCACACTCACGGCCAAGTGTACTCTTCCCCACTTATGCACACACACTGCCCACATGTGTCTTCTTCATGCACGGGCCGCGCATGTATCAAGGGTGCAAGGGGTAGCCGTGGGTCGCGCAAGTCACAAGGGTGCAAGCGGCCTCATTCGCACAAGCCTCAAATGACCACGCAAGTGCTACTGCCCTCAGGCGCGCAAGTGCTTTAGCCGCGGGCTCCAACCAAGGGTGCACAAGGCTTGGTGCAACCCCGGTTCTTCCTGCCGCGCAAGGATTAGTGCGCAGGGGACTCCCCTTCACCTCTTTCACGCAAGGGATGCGTAAAAAGGAACTTCACGAAGCCAGAAATGGCTCCGGGCTTCTGTGCCACGCAGGGGACGCGCAACTCAATTCTTCGCGAGGCACAAGGGTGCTCTCACGGGACTCTCGTTTCTCAAAGGATCAGCAAGCTTCTAAGAGGGCTCGGGCTCTCTTTATATAGGCAGAGGCGGTGCGGTTCATCCGCGTGGTTAATCTCAAACTCCCGAGATCTTCGGATCTTTAAAAATCTTTTCAAATCTTGATTTTTATCCTCTATTTCACGCGGGCTTCTTATATTTTCTCCTCCTCCTCGTGCATGCACATGAAACCGCATGCATGGCCTCTTTAATACTTGTCAATGCATACCACAAACACACGTGGCCTCGGAAACTCCGTTTGCCTCGGCTGAAGTCCGAATTATTTCTCGATGAATGCATGCAACATTTTAATGCATGCATGAGTTCGTTATGGCCTAACGATCACAAAGGAGGTCTCGGTTTGCTCGGAGGTGGCCGGGAACTCAAAAACCGTGCTCGGGTTGCTCCTGGTTCGACGGAGGACTCGCGGGTGGCCTCGTGCGAGCTCGGGGAAGAAGAAACCTCCAGCGCCGTTGGATTCGGCTTTGAAAAGATCATCAACGGCCTGGATCAGATCGCCTCGCCGCGGATCAGATGTGCGGCTCGGATCGGGCGCGCGATGAGATGGACGACCAGAATTCACTCCCGGTGAATTTTTCCGCGTCCCACATCGAAACGAGGCGCGGTTTTTCCGCGGTTTATCAATATGCCGCTCCCTCAACCCCGCAATTGAACTTCTCCCCTCTCGGTGCCGCCCCGCACCGAGTTCTCCCTGCGGGCGCGCTCTGCGCCCACTCTCTGCTCCTCGCGGGCGCACTACTAGCGCCCCCTCTGCACACACCGGGTGCGCGGGCTTCACCACCGCGTGCCCTCGGAGTCTTATACACGGCCCCTGCCGCGCTCCTCCGGGCGTGCCCCAGACGCCCATGCGGTGTCCTGGGTCCGTCCTGCCGCCCTGGGCTCGCCCCACGGGTTCCCCCTTGGGCGTGGCGCCTTAGGCCCACATGTGCCTTGGGGTTGAACCCTCAAGGTGTCCACGGGCTGGCCATATTTGTTTGGCAAAGTATGGAAATAAGACTTTGTTAAAAACAAAGTTCCTCATAAGTTTAAGCCATATCAAATGCCAAATCCACATCAAGCCTTCTTCTTCCCATCTCTATTCTTCTTCTTAAGAATTCCTCCAATTCTCTTCAACATTTACTCATCACTTAGAATGAATGGAAATTATTGAAGGTTCTTCATCAACTGAGCTCCTGAATCACAGATTTCTTCAATGTGCTTCATTGATCCAATTAGAGATCAATTGGATCTTCTTCATGTTCACATGCACTAAGTGATAGTGCATGAACTTCATTAAACCACTTCATCCACTTAGAAGTAGTGAATGGATCTTATTCAGCTCCTCATGCATTGTCAATACAATGCATGGTCTTCAAACAATGTTGTGACTTTGTATCCAGTTGATACAAGTTCTATGAACTTAAAGATCAGATCAACAATCGTTAGATGTTACTAGAGAATGTTTCAACCACATCTCCTATGCCACTTAGTGAATCTCCTAAGTGACATGCCTCTTAGTATCATGGCCATTCTCCTTTCCTCACCAACACCATCACAACCTTTGGCATTCACATCTTGACAATTCTTGACATCCATTCATTCTAAGACAACTTCATGCCTCATTGACAACAAATGCAACACAATGCACTTCAATCTCCCCCTTTGTATTTGTTGTCAATACACTTCTTCACCACATATGAATGGGTCAATATGTGTGCCAATATTTCTCCCCATTATTGGCAATCAAATGCAAAGGTGTGTTGTGGTTCACTTTCAAAAATATCTTCCTCCCTTTGAATAGTATCTTCTTGAAAATCACTAAGAGAGGGATGATGCCACATGTTCTTCTTTTAGCAAAGAACCTTTAGTAAATCAACTCTAAGTCTACTTGGGCTATCTCGGTGTAGAAAACAAGAGTGATGTAACCAAGATACTCAATGCTGTCCACATTCACTGTAAACATGTGAGATCATGCTTAGGGGTTGAATTTTTTGAGATATTCAATGAATTGCTGAATCCTGCACATACTTCACAAAACACATTAGAAAGTTCAGTGCAAAGATAATGATCCCCCTTTCATCCATTTTCTTAAGATGATATTAATCTCAGAACATCATCTTCTTCAGATTTGCTCCCCCTCAAGGGGTGCACTCCATTCTTGTCCAAACCATCATCCAGCTGAGAATGATCATCATCTTCAATTCCCTGCAATGTTAGCACATGTATATACCAAGAGTATAAGGGAATAAGATGGAACCTCCTTGGTTCATCAATGTGAACAACAAGGTTGAGAAGATTCTCTCAACCGAGATGTCCCATTTTCACCATTCTTCACACTTGCACATTTGATCTTCATTGATGATTTTTCTGGTGTGGTTCTCAAAACATCTTCATGTGAAACCTTCTTCTTTCCTTTTGCTTTAGCAATTGTCAGAGCTTCATCTTCAGCTCTTTGTAGTTCTCTGGAAAGTTGCAACTGATGTGGCCATATGACAAGTAAATCATTTGGAAGAGTGGCCCCAGTTCTGGAAGTTCCACATGGTTCCTTAGGTGCTGTCAAGCTACCTTTCTTAGGCAACTTGTTTTCAATCAATCCCTTCTTCTTCTGGATTGATTTTCTTTTTGAGTTCAGTCTGCCTCTATTGAATTTCATGGCTTCCTTAGAAAGATCCATGATGTGTCCTTTCTTCCCACAGTAGAAGCATATTTTCTTGGTGGTCCTTCTAGATGACTCAACCTTCTTGGATTTAGAATCCAAGGACTTCTATTCGTTTATCAATCTCTTCTTGGCAGCATTTTCCACTTTCTTCTGCTTGCTTCCCAAGGAATCTCTCTTAGCCAGGTTCAGTGATCTTGTCTTCATTCCAGCTTCAGATACATTCGGAGATTGATATGTATCAACTCTTTGACCACTTTTGCAACCATCCCAGATGTTGTCAAGTAATCCAAATCTGTTAGCAGTAAACAGATGTCTCTGGACCTGTGAATGTTTCTTATTTCCTTTTGGCTTGCTCCCCCTTGGCATGGGCTTCCTTTGTGCTTTGACATTTAGTGGATTGTACCAACAATCCTTTGCACAGTGCCCATACTTATTACAAAACCAACACTGACCCACAAATCTTGACCTCTTCAGTCCTTCTGATTGTTGGGTACTTTTCTTGAATTGTTGTGCTGCTTCAGGAGAGCTTTCTTCCTTCATTGTCTTCATCCATTCTTGTTTAGAATTATTCTTCCATCCTGCACTTTTTGTGGAAACACAATTAGAAGCATTGGTACAAGATGGTATGGATGGTACCTTCTTTCTAGAAGATGTTGCACTTTTATTAGAGGATGTATTTCTCTTAGAATCATCCTGCTCAAAGCATACTTGAGTAGCAACATGTCTTCTTCCAGCTGACTGGGAGGATTCAGCTTTAGGTGATTGCAGATGTTTCAATATCACCTCTAGTTCTAAGTATTTCATGTTGAGGGAGTTCTTCTCATCCTCAACAGTTCTTAGCTTTCCTTCCCAATTCTCCACCAGTTGTTTCATCTGGTCTTCATGCACCTTCTTCAATTCTTGCAATGAATTGTCCAGCTCCTTCACCAATTTTACTTTGTCTTCAAGTTGAGCATCTTTAACAACCAATGATACTCTATGCCTCTTCTCCAGTGCATGGTAAACATCTTTGATTATTACTTTAAAAAATTCTTTCTCAGAAAGGCTTCTCTGCAATTCTTCAGCAGTGTCTTCATATCTTTCATTGCAAAGAGAAATGGTTTCATCTTTAGCCATCACCAGCTTTCTGAGAGTGTTGGTTATGCCAACCCTTTTTGCCAATTGATCTTCCATTGCATTGGCTTCTTCTTCTAACTGTGATTTTTCTTCATGAAGATCATGGATGCCTGTAGCTATACACTTTGCCACTTCCATGGGAACTGTCTTCTGAAGATATTTGAGTTCACTCTAAAGATCATTCATTGTTTCAACTTCATCACAGCTAGGACAGGCTTTCTTCATCTTCTTGGCCTGTTTCTTCTTTCTATTTTTCGGAGTCTTGGCAAATATCTCCATTTGAGGCTGGTCGTTCATTTCTTCAAATCTGCACTTCATAAAGACTCTCTTGGATCTTTTAGAGGTAACCTCCCTTTGATACCAATTGAAGTGCCCAGCTCAGTGTGAATCACTGAGAGGGGGAGGGGGTGAATCAGTGATCCCTTAAAACTTTTTACTAATTGATTCTTATCAATTAAACCTCTATGGCTGGTTAAAGCCTCGATCCACTCTTCTTGTATCTCTCAACCTTTCCCGAATGATGTAGTAATGAAAAGACACAGGACACAAGGATTTACAAGGTTCGGCACCAAAGGCCTACATCCTTGCCATGCTCTCCCAGCATGGATTCTCCCATTATAATCTGTTAGTATTACTATGGTCGATACAGAGTCCCACTGTATCTCTCCTGAGTCCCACAGGAGGGACTTTATACTACGTCCCACAGTGTTACCAGAGTCCCACTGGCCTGCTCCAGAATCCCACTGAAGACTTCTTCTCCCTGAGTCCCACAGGGTCTTCTCTTGGCTCCTCGAGTCACACGAGTAGCTCTTCTTCACTTTAAGGTCTTCAAGTATCTTCAGCAGTCTGGGATAAAGACTGATGGCCTTTCTCTTCTCTTCTGATCACTTGTGGTTGATCAGGGCTTCTCGTCTAGCTCAGGCTTTATCTCCTTCTTCAGGATGACCTGGCTTCTCTCTTCAACTACTGAATGCTCAGACAACTGATATCTTTATCTTCGGTCTGGTCGAGTCTCAGTTCAAAACAACTTCATGCAGTGAATGCATGGCATCACAATATCTTCAAGATCTTCTGGTCTTGGACTCCTCAAATGCACACAACATGATTTATCTTTGTTCATGTGCGCACGTGCATGCATGCATGCATGCACTCCCCTTCCTCGCTTCTTGGTGCAGTAAACCCTCAGAGGGTGTAATTCTTTTCAGCACACACCTACTTCTCAAACTTCACACACTTTATGCAATTTGTCTACACACAAAAATGTGTGTTCTTCTTTGTGTGGATGTCCTCCCTTTTCTTCTTCTAAGTGTATACACACTTCTTAGTGCACACACCTAGGTTCGGCCTTCTTGTTCTTGTTTTCTCACACACACTTCCTTTGATCAATTAGCAAACACAAGGCTTGGCCTACTTCACTTACTAGGCACACACACTTCCTTGTTCTTTTAATCTTCTTCAAAGTATGCACTTCACTTATGCACACACTTGGTTCTCCATTTTGTACACACAAGGGCTACAGTTTCTTCTTCAAATGCACACACAAAGTGTGTTCTTCAATTTGGCACAACCAAGGTATGGCCTCGGTCTTCCTCCTCTTCTTGCACACTCACGGCCAAGTGTACTCTTCCCCACTTATGCACACACACTGCCCACGGGTGTCTTCTTCAAGCACGGGCCGCGCATGTATCAAGGGTGCAAGGGGTAGCCGTGGGTCGCGCAAGTCACAAGGGTGCAGGCGGCCTCATTCGCACAAGCCTCAAATGACCACGCAAGTGCTACTGCCCTCAGGCGTGCAAGTGCTTTAGCCGCGGGCTCCAACCAAGGGTGCGCAAGGCTTGGTGCAACCCCGGTTCTTCCTGGCGCGCAAGGATTAGCGCGCAGGGGACTCCCCTTCACCTCTTTCGCGCAAGGGATGCGTAAAAAGGAACGTCACGAAGCCAAAAATGGCTCCGGGCTTCTGTGCCGCGCAGGGGACGCGCAACTCAATTCTTCGCGAGGCACAAGGGTGCTCTCACAGGACATTCGTTTCTCAAAGGATCAGAAAGCTTCTAAGAGGGCTCGGGCTCTCTTTATATAGGCAGAGGCGGTGCGGTTCATCCGCGTGGTTAATCTCAAACTCTCGAGATCTTCGGATCTTTAAAAATCTTTTCAAATCTTGATTTTTATCCTCTGTTTCACGCGGGCTTCTTATATTTTCTCCTCCTCCTCGTGCATGCACATGAAACCGCATGCATGGCCTCTTTAATACTTGTCAATGCATACCACGAACACATGTGGCATCGGCAACTCAGTTTGCCTCGGCTGAAGTCCTAATTCTTTCTCGATGCATGCATGCAACATTTTAATGCATGCATGAGTTCGTTATGGCCTAACGATCACAAAGGAGGTCTCGGTTTGCTTGGAGGTGGCCGGGAACTCAAAAACTGTGCTCGGGTTGCTCCTGGTTCGACGGAGGACTCGCGGGTGGCCTCATGCGAGCTCGGGGAAGAAGACACCTCCAGCGCCATTGGATTCGGCTTTGAAAAGATCATCAACGGCCTGGATCAGATCGCCTCGCCGCGGATCAGATGTGCGGCTCGGATCGGGCACGCGATGAGATGGACGGCCAGAATTCACTCCCGGTGAATTTTTCCGCGTCCCACATCGAAACGGGGCGCGGTTGTTCCGCGGTTTATCAATATGCAGCTCCCTCAACCCCGCAATTGAACTTCTCCCCTCTCGGTGCCGCCCCACACCGAGTTCTCCCTGCGGGCGCGCTCTACGCCCACTCTCTGCTCCTCGCGGGCGCGCTACTAGCGCCCACTATGCACACACAGGGTGTGCGGGCTTCACCACCGCGTGCCCTCGGGGGCTTATACACGGCCCCTGTCACGCTCCTCCGGGCGTGCCCCAGGCGCCCATGCGGTGTCCTGGGTGCGTCCTGCCGCCCTGGGCTCGCCCCACGGGTTCCCCCTTGGGCGTGGCGCCTTAGGCCCAAATGTGCCTTGGGGTTGAACTCTCAAGGTGTCCACGGGCTGGCCATATTTTTTTTGGCAAAGTATGGAAATAAGACTTTGTTAAAAACAAAGTTCCTCATAAGTTTAAGCCATATCAAATGAAAAATCCACTTCAAGCCTTCTTCTTCCCATCTCTATTCTTCTTCTTAAGAATTCCTCCAATTCTATTCAACATTTACTCATCACTTAGAATGAATGGAAATTCTTGAAGGTTCTTCATCAACTGAGCTCATGAATCACAGATTTCTTCAATGTGCTTCATTGATCCAATTAGAGATCAATTGGATCTTCTTCATGTTCACATGCACTAAGTGATAGTGCATGGACTTCATTAAACCACTTCATCCACTTAGATGTAGTGAATGGATCTTCTTCAACTCCTCATGCATTGTCAATACAATGCATGGTCTTCAAACAATGTTGTGACTTTGTATCCAGTTGATACAAGTTCTATGAACTTAAAGATCAGCTCAAAAATCGTTAGATGTTACTAGAGAATGTTTCAACCACATCTCCTATGCCACTTAGTGAATCTCCTAAGTGACATGCCTCTTAGTATCATGGCCATTCTCCTTTCCTCACCAACACCATCACAACCTTTGGCATTCACATCTTGACAATTCTAGACATCCATTCATTCTAAGACGAATTCATGCCTCATTGACAAAAAATGCAACACAATTCACTTCAATATCATATTTCCATCCTTTATACATCCCACATATGGTATTTAACGAATCAAATCACTTTGAGGGGGCGGTAGTCCGCAATTCCTTAAATGAAGATATCGCGTATACCCATAATGGAAGCCATAAAGGTAAGACAAAAATGAAAAATACAGAATCATAAATAAAACATAAACATATTATATATGATATATAAAAATAGTGACATCATAATGGCCACCTTTGAAGGTGTTAAATGAGTATTGAACAATCATCGTTTCGGGAGGCGGAATTTCACCATCCACGGAAACCGTATGTTCTTTAACCATTTGATGGAGTTGTGTGAGAGTGTAGCTCGAATAAATCTTATAACAACATCCTAATATATTTAAGATACTGGTGTTGTTACAAAATAAGTAAATAAAAAGAGTTTAGGGGGTTGGAGAAGCAAAATAAAACAAATGAACATGAGAGAAAGAATTACCTTTAAAAGTGTAACTCATTTTGATTTGAGCCTAAAGGCTTCCGTTGAAAGGGTTCTTCCCAAAGGGAATCCTCTAGGATGAGGAGAGGGATGTGGAGAGAGTAAATGGGCAGGGGTTGGCAGAGCCAAAGGCTTGAGGAGTGTGTGAAATGAGGTAGATGTGGGGGCCTTTTATAAGAGGAGAGGAGGGGTACTTTTGGAATGTAAAGAAATATTACTTTATTTGAAACTGTGTTTCGGTTTCAAAAGGTCCCACATTGATCTAATTTGTGGATAAGGTGATAATTCTTCTAAATACACTCATCCAATAAGTTTTGGACATGTGTAGTTTATAGATTTTACATTATCTTTCCATTTTATTTAAATCGTCAAATAATGATGTCATCGCTGCATCATTATTATGTCATAAATAATTTAATTTATTTAATGTCTAAAAATTAAAACAAAAATTCTATGATGTAGGAAATCTTTTTAGCTTTCCAATGAATATTTATAATCAAAAGGATGACTTGTATAAACCCACTTAAAAATTGTTTTAGTAAAACATATCATGTTTGTGTCAATTTTACTTTTACATTAAATAAAATGTTATTTATGTCATTTCCCAACCAATGTGGATCCATGGGGTCCCCAAGTTGACCCATGGCTTTTATTGGTCGGCCATGATACAACCAATAGGTGTAGGACAAGTTTCATGGTGTTTTAACATTCTTATAATATCATTTTTACCTTAAACTACACTAATTACCTCTAATCGCGATTAAAAACTTAATAAGTTACTATTCACCAAAAAATTATTTTAATCTCATTGAACCACATTTTACTTCTTAATGACAACCATTTATGTTGGATTTTTTGAAAATCAAAACACAATGATGGCAAAATCTCATTTAAACGGAAAATCAGTTTTTATAAGTACCACTTAGTGGTTTCACTATTCATCAAAAATTGAAGTTTTTCAGAAAAATCCCAAAAATTCACCCTAAGCTATATTTGATATTCTGAATTCACAAATGAAGTCCGTTTTACAAAATTCAAAACATATAAGTTGCATTAATTAATTTAATAATTAATTCCCGCTGTCATGACAAATAGCGTGTTTTTATGAAACCATAAGTATCAAAAGATTGACACTAGTTTAAGTCCGATTTCAAAGTGAAATCAATTCCAACGACCACTATTGGATTTAATGGTAAAATATTTTCTAATTTCACTTTAAAACCAAATAAAAATATTATCTAATCATATAAATAAATTAGTTTAAAAAGAGCTTTTGAATTAGAACACACCATTTTACACTATTCATTAAAAAATGAACTTTACCGGAAAAAATACCAAAAAAATTACACAAAGTAAAATTTGATGTCCCGATTCTTAATAAGAGTTTTATTTGGTCTAAAAGAATGTATAAGAGTGATCAAAACTATATTTAATGATGGTTCTCCATCAAAAGGCGACATGTGAAACTTTAGTGAAAACTAGGGCATATACGCCTAAAATTGAATTCTTTCCGTATTTTAAGCCTTTATCCTTTATTGGATAAATGTATAAACATTTATAAACATATATAATCATATTTTAGTTATTTCTATCCATTCCCGCCATTACAACGGCTACATGTTAACTAACATTTAAAATTTATTATTAGAGTGCAACGTAAGATTCAGAAGAAAGTCGTTGTTGCGTGTTGGGTACGCCATCGAGCATAGTGTCCCCTTTAAAGTCATATCAATATTTTATTCACAAATATGGATAAATATGAAAATTTCATATTCTTTATTTACCTGGGGTGTTACATCCTTCCCCCCTTTTGGGAATTCCGTCCTCGCAATTTTAAAAAAATTTGAACTCGGAAACATCCTTGAAAGTCCCACATCGGAACAAGAGTCGGTAAAACAATCACTTTAAAATAAAGAATGATAAGCACAGAGGTCACCCGAGTTAACCCATACTAGGATTCCAAGTATGAAAATATGGACATGGAGGAGAAAACATAGGGTCATGTTCTGATGGAGAGTGATAGAAAACATGTTTAGGAGAAAGTTAACAATAAGAAAATCAAAAACTTGTGATGGGTTAAACGGTGTTGGGTTCCCCAGTAGGAAAATTTAATAGACAAAATTTTTGTATTAAGTTACTTTTTATTGAGGAATTTATTCATAAGGAAGCATAATCACTTATCATGTTCACTTTCAACTTTTACTAGATTCCTTAGTCAAACTCATATTTTTTCCAAAAGACGAGTATTTAGGGAGACTTTTTCGCATTAAGAGTAATATAATGAACTTATAGAAAATCACCTAATCCCCAAAAGAGAACTATATACATCCCATGTATTTAGGCTTTAACCAAAACCAAAACCAAAAAGGTTAGTACAAGATCAGATAATCCAGAAAAGGATAACCCCTTATAAAAAGAAAATCTATTCTTAATCTCCAAAATTTGTCCAACAAAACCCAATGTTCAACGAGGACCATCCGATAAATAATTTGTCTATAAAATTCTTGAAATTAAACCAATATAAGATTGAAACCGAAATATTTTAAGTATATAGTCACATAGTCTTCCAAGTTAAATCGTAACATTTATCTCCAAACAACATTAGTCGCTCCTAAAGTCTCGCATTGAAAAGTAATTATCCTAATCACATATCCTCCATGATAGGTTAATGATTTTCATAAATAACCCAAAATCCACTTACTCTTAATTCATAAAATCATATAACTAGAAAGAATTAGTCAAACTAACCAGGGACTTCACGTAGTCCAGTGGTAGGCGATAAATACCAGTCGCACTTTGGTTGTGGGTTCGATTCCCGCAGCATTGTCCGACGCGACGGGTTGTCACACGGTCTGCGTGTTGTCCTTTTTCCAAAACTATATAATTCTCAAATCATTACCCAAAAAGGGATAAAATCATCAAAAATAACCATAACATAATTTAACCTCAATTTTATCTCATGCCTTTCACTTCAATCAAAACATATGGTAACCCATAATTACCTCAAAAGTAAGGATCATATAAACCCAAATGGTTCTTTATAACTATTTCCACAAAAGAAAAGATAACTATTACTTGAATAAAATTTTCCTATATTAAACATCAGGGTTACACATAATATAAAAAGTCTTCTAATGCAACCCCATCATCAAAAGAGACTTAATACTCTTAAGAATTTCACCCTAACTCTTGAAGCCCTTATATGTTGACATCTTACTCATTCAACATTCTTCATGATCCATTATCCATTCCTTTCCAACTTATTCCGAAATACCTATTTCTTACAAACAAAATCATGAATCATATCCTAAGATTCCAAAATAAGAAAACAATAGTCATGAAATAGTACATTCCTTTGATTGTTCATTGTCAGTTTCTTCATCCTCAATCGGAATGGCATTAGGTATTGGTAAACGAATATTGGTACGCTCTTGGTGACCCCATTGACGAAACATCTTCATAGGACATGTGTTTGCATAATGACCATGCACACCACATTTAAAACATTCAATTGATCCCTCAGAAAGAACTCCTTTCCCTTTCCTCGAGTCAACTGGATGCTTCCTTTTTCCATGGCACGTTCTTGATTTATAACCTTCATTTCCACATCTATAGCATATTTCTGTCCCTTTGAAACATTTTCCTAGGTGTTTCTTTCCACATCTTTGACACATAGGTTTTTGAGCACACTTACCTTTATGATTATTACCTGTACTTCCGTAGGGATTTGTTTCTTGCATATATGATGTCTTAGAGAAATCTCCAAGGTTTAGGTGGTCAATAATGACTCCAGATAGTTGGTTCAGGATAATCACAAGAGTTCTCATTGCTGCTCCCATATCATTCAGTTTCTTGCTCAAAACACTGTCACAGTTTCCTTCACATCCACTGTTACTTTGGTGCCTGCTAGATCCAGCCATTTACTAAAACCAAAAAGGTCAGTGTGAGTATATCAACAAAACCATCATGTACTAATGAATAAGATAAACAATAAGATATACTTACTCATTCACTTTATCTAAAACTATGACCCTTGTCTCAAATCCTAACCATTATGGTAATGTCAGTTATGCTTAAAGAATACCCTAACCTCTAATGTTATCTAAACCGACCTTTGATACCAACTATAAGGCCCCAGCCTTAAACCTTACTTAATCTTGAGTTATTACAAGATTAAACATTGAGGATCTTTTCAGGTTTAGAGTTTTAGAGAAATAGATCATGAAACTTGCATTACATTCCACATTTAAACAAAGTGGTTACATAAAAGACAGTATTCATTCTTCCCATCAACGGAGACTTATTTAAAATATAACATAGATTCTTTCTTGACAAATACTTGACACTATCATCACATCATGTACCTTTCCCTTGACCTGTGAAAAACATTTCAAAAACTTGGGATGAGCATAAAAAGCTCAGTAAGGGTTACAAAAAATATGGAAAGGAAACATGAGTTCATATATACATGAGAATGAAATCATACTTTACCCATAAAACATAGGCACTTTAATATACCTCATCAAACCATGAATAAATCATAGAAAACATAAGACATAAAGGTAACTTGAGGAATTCATAACATTCTTACATAGGGAGTAACCCTCTTGGTTACGTTTGGAATACCCATCACAATATATTCCCTAAATATCTTCGGAGAAACCTTAACGTTTCACTCCTTCGCGTTACCCAATGTATTGGAGAGCTATATCGGGCGCACCCGCCCTTAGTTTTTCACGGAACCACCCGTTCTTCATAACAATGCCCAAGAACCATAACATAATCGTATCACATAAACATGAATAAAGGAAACATAACATTTCCACATTTCAATCACAATATAACATTTTAGGATATTGAAATAATGAATCCATTCAAAAAGAAACCATTTCCAAAACCATTTAAAACATTTAATAAAGAGATTTTTGAATCAAAGTGTCCCATACCAACTTGATGCTTTTAACATTTTAAACCATTAATATCCATATAAATAAATCCTTAAAACCATTTTGAAAACATGGATATTAATAAGAAAAAATAATTAAAACATTTAAAATGATATTTTGGTTAAAGGGGTTTTACCAAAATTAGAGACACTTGAATACAATAATCGAGGAATAAAATTTAGTCCGAACTTTATAATATCATTAGAATAAAAGTATTCATGATATAATACTCCAAAGGACAGTATATACACCATATAAGAGTGAATTGGTGCATAACAACAATGAACCCTCAATAGAAAAGTCAAATGTGATGAAATCCCTTATAAAGAAGGTATCCTTAAATTAAGGACAAATAAATCTCAAAAATATGTGTGAAAAATATATATACACCCAATATAAGTGGATATTAAGTGTAAAAAAATAAAAGTTCAATCACACATATTCAATGGATGACATATTCAATGACTACAAGTTGAACCCAAAGAAATCGAAATTGGGTTAAAAAGTCCCCTTGACAGCCTAACGGCATCACATCAAAATGAGTTGATGAGAGATAAAAAGTGTATCTCATCACTTGAACATAAAATTTACATCAATAAGGATGTATGAGAACATATACCAACATAAAAATATGTAAATTAAAAGACCCAATAAAAGAAGTCTTTTAAAAAAGAGGAGGGTGAAAGGTTCCCTTACCGAATTGGGTATCTTTCAAAACATACACCCCATGAAAGAAAGACAATAGGTCATTGATGTAAATACTCATAAACGAAATTATATTACACAAATAGTAGAATAATGGGCAGTACATACACCACTCAATGGAATTTGTGGCGAATGTAGCATAAATCTCACGGGAATAAAAGTGAGATGAAAAATCCCTTACGAAAATTCGGCAGCCTAACGACGCCACTCAAAACATCCAAAATGGATTGATGAGAGGAAATAGGGTCTCTCATAATATGAAAATAATAAGTAAAGTAGGAGTAATATAAAAGAAAATCCCAATCATAAGAAATATGACCTTAAAAGGAATGACATAAAAGAGTGTACTTAAAAAGAAAGAGAGTTGTAGGATCCCTTACCTCGGGTCCGACTTGACTCGATCTTTCTTTAATCTCCTGAATAATAAACTTGGGTTAATTTCTAAGTCCTTAAGAACATTTTTCAAGTTAATAATTACTTTTATACCACTTATTACCATGCCATAAACATTATTTAATCATTTAAGTTAATAATATTTGTTTTGCCGATATTTGTTTCTTAAGTCGAAAGTTGACTTCTTACAATTACATGTTGTTCGTGTGGCCAAATGTTTATTATATCCAGAATTGTATTCATTATTTAGATATCATATATGTAATATATATCCAGTACATTAATTCATTTATAACATTACATAATCATTTAGAGGTAAGAAATGAAATGCACCGTTCATGGAGACGGTAAGCCGTACGTACGCATGAACGCTACTTTCATTTCTATTTCGTATTTTATAGAATGGAATAATAATGATATAAAGGTATATTATAATTTCAGTATAATATCATATATAATATCATATTTCCATCCTTTATTCATCCCACATATGGTATTTAACGAATAAAATCACTTTGAGGGGGCGGTAGTCCGCACTTCCGTAAATGAAGATATCACGTATAACATAATGGAAGCCATAAAGGTAAGAGAAAAATGAAAAATACAGAAGCATAAATAAAACATAAACATATTATATATCATATATAAAAATAGTGACATCATAATGGCCACCTTTGAAGGTGTTAAATGAGTATTGAACAATCATCGTTTCGGGAGGCGGAATTTCACCATCCACGGAAACCGTATGTTCTTTAACCATTTGATGGATTTGTGTGAGAGTGTAGCTCGAATAAATCTTATAACAACATACTAGTATATTGAAGATACTGTTTTTGTTACAAAATAAGTAAATAAAAAGAGTTTAGGGGGTTGTAGAAGCAAAATAAAACAAATGAACATGAGAGAAAGAATTACCTTTAAAAGTGTAACTCCTTTTGATTTGAGCCTAAAGGCTTCCTTTGAAAGGATTCTGCCCAAAGGGAATCCTCTAGGATGAGGAGAGGGATGTGGAGAGAGTAAATGGTCAGGTTTTGGCCGAGCCAAAGGCTTGAGGAGTGTGTGAAATGAGGTAGAGGTGGGGGCCTTTTATAAGAGGAGAGGAGGGGTACTTTTGGAATGTAAAGAAATATTACTTTATTTGAAAATGTGTTTCGGTTTCAAAAGGTCCCACATTGATATAATTCGTGGATAAGGTGATAAGGCTTCGAAATACACTCATCCAATAAGTTTTGGACATGTTTAGTTCATAGATTTTACATTATCTTTCCATTTTATTTAAATCGTCAAATAATGATGTCATCGCTGCATCATTATTATGTCATAAATAATTTAATTTATTTAATGTATAAAAATTATACAAAAAATACGATGATTTAGGAAAGATTTTTAGATTTCCAATGAATATTTATAATCAAAAAGATGACTTGTATAACCCCACTTAACAATTGTTTTAGTAAAACATATCATGTTTGTGTCGATTTTACTTTTACATTAAATAAAATGTTATTTATGTCATTTCCCAACCAAAGTGGATCCATGGGGTCCCCAAGTTGACCCATGGCTTGTCTTGGTCGGCCATGATACAACCAATAGGTGTAGGACAAGTTTCATGGTGTTTTCACATTCTTATAATATCATTTTTACCTTAAACTACACTAATTACCTCTAATCGCGATTAAAAACTTAATAAGTTACTATTCACCAAAAAATTATTTTAATCTCATTAAACCACATTTTACTTCTTAATGACAACCATGTATGTCGGATTTTTTAAAATAAAAACACAATGATGGAAAAATTTCATTTAAACGGAAAATCAGTTTTTATAAGTACCACTTAGTGGTTTCACTATTCATCAAAAATTGAAGTTTTTCAGAAAAATCCCAAAAATTCACCCTAAGCTATATTTGATATTCTGAATTCAAAAATGAAGTCCGTTTTACAAAATTCAAAACATATAAGTTGAATTAATTAATTTAATAATTAATTCCCGCTGTCATGACAAATAGCGTGTTTTTATGAAACCATAAGTATCAAAAGATTGGCACTAGTTTAAGTCCGATTTCAAAGTGAAATCAATTCCAACGACCACTATTGGATTTAATGGTAAAAATATTTTCTAATTTCACTTTAAAACCAATTAAAAATATTATCTAATCATAAAAATAAATTAGTTTAAAAAGAGGTTTTGAATTAGAACACAACATTTTAAACTATTCATTAAAAAATGAACTTTACCGGAAAAATACCAAAAAAATTACACAAAGTAAAATTTGATGTCCCAATTATTAATAAGAGTTTTATTTGGTCCAAAAGAATGTATAAGAGTGATAAAAACTATATTTAATGATGGTTCTCCATCAAAAGGCGAGAAGTGAAACTTTAGTGAAAACTAGGGCATATACGCCTAAAATTGAATTCTTTCCGTATTTTAAGCCTTTATCCTTTATTGGATAAATGTATAAACATTTAAAAACATATATACTCATATTTTAGTTATTTCTATCGATTCCCGCCATTACAACGGCTACATGTTAACTAACATTTAAAATTTATTATTAGAGTGCAACGTAAGATTCCGAAGAAACTCGTTGTTGCGTGTTGGGTACGCCATCGAGCATAGCGTCCCCTTTAAAGTCATATCAATATTTTATTCACAAATATGGATAAATATGAAAATTTCATATTCTTTATTTACCTAGGGTGTTACAATAATAATATCATAACATGGGATAAATCATAGTAGTGAAATGTAATCCTAATAATCATAACTTAAAACATGAAACTTTGTGGCGTACACACATAATTATAGAGAATCATTTATTATTAGTCAAGACTCATTGCCAGGACTATCTTAGTGGACAAAGTCCATTTTGGAACCGAGTTCATTCCTCGTTTCAGTCCTCCTTCACTGAACCGGTTTAACCTGTCGTTCCTTCCATGTCTATCTCATGAGATATAAAATATTTACCCAATGAATTGGAGGGAGATATAGGTCCCACCCATCTCATAATGATACAATTCTTATTTGTGCCACAAAATCATAAATCATACATCGTTGCATAACCCATGTAATAAAAATGGGATTCTTAAACAACATGACATCATAAAATAATTCATATAAGATAAAGGAATTCATAAAAATAATTCAATCATAACATAATCAAATAAATGTAAAAATAGGGATAGAAACAGAACCCTATATTATCTTAGATGGAAAATAATTTTGATAAAACACTTGAACTCTATTCTTGAGGAAAATATCCTTTATACTTCAAAAACACTTTTCCTTTCTTAAAATTTCATAAAATTCTAAACTAATAGAAGTTTATTAAAAATAAACTTCAAAATTTTTAAAGTAAGCTTCTTGGAAATAATGTTTTAAAAATCCATTCTTGCCGTATAAGTTAAAAAAACATTCTTCTTGTACTTATGTCGGAAAAGTTAAAAAAGTACCTCGTAACGTAAATAAAAGAAAGATTCCATACATACCATGTAGTAAAAGAAAAAAATGGGTAAAACCGACTTTAAACATAAATGAAAACGCTTTTATGAAACATCGACATGATAGAAATATCACCAGTAAATACTTATGAATAAGCAATCTCAGATAAAAATGAGATTTGCAAAATTATCCCTTACCATAGGTCCGATTTGCTTCGTAAGTGTCCGAACCTCCTGTATAATGATTTAAATAATGTCATTGACTTATTCCAGAATCATACTCATTGTTATGATATCATATATGGTTCACTTATGACTTTATATTACCCGTTCGTTTCTAAATTTCATGTTAAAGAGCGTTTTGGGTAAAATCGTTTCATTTTTCATCCATGTTTTGACTTGTAATTATTCATATGATTACTTAGATCATGATTACTTAATTCCAGAATATAAAACATTATTTAAATATAATATATATTCAGAATATACATATATATAATAGATCAATAAATGGAAATAAATACACCGTTCATGGAGACGGTAGGTCGTATGTACGCATGAACACTGTTTTCATTTACTTATTGAGTTGAATGGAATTAAGTAGATGAAATACATATATATACACATAAATATAGTATAATTATTATGTCATATATTTCATGATTACTAATTATATATATTTTATAATCATTCATGAATGGTTAACGTGGAGAATGAATCTCATCAGGTCATGGTGACGGTAGTCCGTACGTACGCACGAGTGATGATATCGTTCTCATGATTGTGTAATTGTATTGGAGTGTATGTATACGATTTCAGAATCAGTATCACTTTACAATAATCATATATAGTTATGATTATGTACACCATTATACCCATCCAAGTAAGGTGGTGGTGGAAAATAGATTACACCACGGCATGGAGACGGTATTCCGTACGTACGCACGCGCAGTGATTTCTTTTTCCGTAGGATGGATAGATGGTGAAGTAGGGTTGTTTCATAATTATAATAAAATATCAGTATATTAGTGATACTGATGTTATTACTTCATAAATAAACAACCTAATAAGAATAAGTGGAAGAAGAAATAAAGTTTAAAGAATTGGTAACGGACATTACCTCTTCTTTGAAGCGCCTCTTTGAGACCTCCTCATAGAGAACTAAAATCGGTATTTGAAAAAGACCAGGACCTCTATGATGTTTCTAGAGAAGTGGATAAGAGAATTTGGCAGGGATTGGACGATATTTAAGGCTCAAAGTGGTGTGAAGAAGAGAGGGAGGAGGTTCCCTTTTATAAGGGAGGAGAGGGGCACCTTTGGAAAAACTAAAAATATTATTTTATTATAAAGCCATATTCATTTTTAAATAGCTCCAAATTGATTTATTTCTATGATAAGGTTGGGATGGGTCGAAATCCTCTCATACAATAGAATTTAGACAAGTCTAGGTTCCTATTTTAATCTTATCATTTATATTTAACTTTAAGCTAGATAATTTTACTTTTACCGTCGCTTTTTGTGATCTTACACTATAAGGTTAATAAACATACTATAAGAAGCCACAAGAACCCCAAGTTGTTTATTATTAATATATATAACCTTATATTAGTCATTTGGACGAACCTTAGATTTTTATGAATATAATAACAATTAATAATATAATATTGTTTTTTACAAATTGTTTTATGTCAATTTTGACACTATTTGGTAATTGATTTTTGTGACAATCATAACAGAATGATTAGTTCGAACAAAGTTATATAAATAAACACTAACATGTCATATTAACATATAAAATTATTTGAATTCATAAAAAGTCTCAAATTAGATTTATTTGGGTATTTATAACATCAATTATATCAATATTTCATTAATAATATAATTACTGCATCATCATTGTGTCATAAATAAATTTAATTATTTAAAGTATAAAATTTACAAATAAATTATCATTATGTAGGAAATATTTTTATCTTTCTAATTAATATTTATAGTAGAATTTATCTTATGTATAAACCTATATTACAAATTATTTACTTATTAAAATTTGATTTTAACTATTTTAACCTTTCTTTAAATAAATTAATAATAAATGTCCTAATCTAATCCTTGTGGGCCTTAGTGGTCATATTTTATTCCTAAGGTTGTTTTTGGTCGAATTAAACTTATCAATAGAATTAGTACATGTGTTAGGGTAATAATAATAATACTTTTACACTTAATTACCCTATTAACTTTTAACCGTGGTAAAAAAAAGTAAAAAGTTACTATTCACCAAAAATTATTTTCATCTCATTGAACCAAATTTTACTTACTGACATCAATCGTGGCTCTCGGAGTTTTGAAATTCCACTCACAAAAGTGGTAAAATTAAGTTTAATGAAAAAATTCAGTTTTTAACAACCACTTAGTGGTTTCACTATTCATCAAAAAATGAAAGTTTCCAGAAAAATACCAAAAATTAGGCCTAAGCTTTATTTGATATTATGAATTCAAAAATGATGTTTATTTTACCAAATTCAAAACATATCAATTAAATTAGCTAATTTAAAAATTAATTCCCGTCGTCAAAACAAATAGCGTGTTTTTAAGAGATAATAACTATCAAAAGATTGACACTTGTTTATGTCTGGTTTAATGTGAAATTACATCCAATGAACAAAATTGTATTAAATTGTAAAAATATATTCTAAATATTCTTTAAAACCACTCAAATTAATAATTTATCACTATTAATTATTTCAATTAAAATTTTTGTTTTTGATTAAAATTTAGTAATTTTCACTATTCATCAGAATATGAAAGTTATCCGAAAAGTACCAAAATTTCACCCTAAGCTAATTTTGATATTCCGAATCCAAAAATGAATTCCATTTTGAAAAACAAAATTTAAAAAATTTCAAAAAGTGGTTATTACTATTCATAACAGCTAGTTTTAATAATATCATATCGTTGTTTAGTGAAACTCGGTATTTCGTACTACACATGCTATCAAGGAAGGTCGCGATTGCGTGTAATGCAAGGAAAGTCAAGGATGCGTGTTGTGCAAGCTCCATTTGGTGTATCGTACAACAAAATACATTAATGAAATTAAAAAGAATATTTTTCTTAAAATCCCGGGGTGTTACATTCTACCCCCCTTAAAATGAATTTCACCCTCGAAATTCGTCGGGGTTATAAATGGTTTACTACTCGAAAGATTATTTAATAGAAACCCACATCGTAAAAAGGAATACCAAAACATGTATTTAAAAAATAAAGTATGAAATGTAACGGTTACCCAAATTAACTAATCATTGGGTTTCCACGTAGGAGGACATAGGTGAAAATATGGATATGGAAGAAAAATCTAACCATCAAGTTCCGATGGAGAGTGGTAGAGAAAATGGCTATAAAAAATCCAACAATCACAAAGCCATAAATTTGTGATGATCTAATGTACCATTTAATTCATCGGATATAAGAGAACTAGGACAATATTTTTGGTTTTCAATATTATTTCCCTAAAGTGGAAAATTTTGAATTAGAAGAAATACTTGCTTGATATTGGTACAATCTAACTATTGTTCATGAATTTAACAATTTCCACTTCATCCCTTAAATAAATTATGTTGAATTTGTTATTCGTGATGTGTTAGAAGATCATTTGATAGAATGATGGGTTATTCCATCTCTTTCAAACAATTGGTTAAAAAAAGTTATAAGTCCATCTTATGGTTAGATTAATCGTATATGGTTCCAAAAACGAAATTATACTTCATATAAAATACCACTTAATATAATAAAACTAGTTTCTACTAACCAGGGACATCCTGTAGGCCAGTGGTAGGTGATATAGGCCAGTCGCACTTCGGTTGGGGGTTCGATTCCCACAGCCTTGTCCGACGTGATGGGTTGTCGCCCGTCCTGCAGGTTGCCCTTTTTCTAAAACTATATTACTATAACATCCAATCAATAATATCTAAAACAAGTTATATCCTTAAACAATACTAACTTATGTCCAACATAGTTCATCCTAATCTTTAGGCTTATCCAAAATACTTCATTCCAAACTCATTGTATAAAGGGAACGATTACTAAAAAGGTCATATAACAAGCACGGGAATACCATCATTTATCCCTCATATATCTTGTTGGTCACATTCCAGTCATGTGAATACCATAATCATGTAATATCTTGAAAAATGAATACCCATTAAACCTTATTGAAAACATGAATGATGTCAAAAGTTAACTCTTTCCATATACCAAAATCCTAAAATTCTATATACTCAAACCATGACATGACCTTCTCCTTATATTAGTCATGAGCTCATGAATACTATCAAAAATTTAATTTTCTCCTTATCCCTTCATTATGCGCATATCATATACTTTCCAAAAATAACTGAATAACCTTTCATGGTCACTGGTACCATTCATCGTCTACATTCAAAACATAAGGAAAGGCAAAAGTGTAACAATCCTTAGATGTCTCTTTATTCCATAGTACCATGAGGTTACTTATACAACATTACACTTGATAAACATGTAATCATTCCACTACCTTCTTAAACCATTGACTGAGCTTCAACAATTATTTCATCTCACATATCATTTGTAGTCTCTTCATCATCATCAACATAAATATTACCCATATGACCATACTGATTCTCTTCATGAGACTTTCCTTTATGGCATTGGTTTTCATAATGCCCGTACATTCCACATTTAAAACATTTAACCATTTTTGATGTCGTAGAAATACCATTATCCTTATCCATGGTGTTCACTGAACCTTTTCCTTTGCACTTACTGGATTTATGTCCTTCTTTTCCACACCCAAAGCATCTTCTAGTTCCATTGAAACATTCTCCTTGATGCCACTTGCCACATGATTTACATAGGGTAAATTGATCTTTCTTTCCTCTATGATCGTCATGAAACTCCATCATTCTCTTATTTGATGAGTCAGGAAATTTACCAAATTTGAGTTTATTGATCATATTATGATATTGCTGATTCGGCATAATAATAATGTTTGGACTTCCAAATCCCATTTCATTTGGTTTCTCATGATTAATATCATTCTATTTTCCACCATATCCTCTATTATCTTGAATCATCTTGTTTCTAGCCATTTTCTAAAACCCAAAAAGAATAGTGTGAGAGGGAAAAATCATGCTAGGGAAAACAACATAGTAAAGCGGAGGACCCTCAATATCTAACATCTTGGGATAAATTCTAAGATCATTACTGTAGTTCTAGTACTATATCCTATACGTATACTTATCCTTATGTACATCCCTAGACATACCTTAGAAATATCTCTAGGGATCTCACTAACGTTTTCGCATCCTAGTTTCCAAAGGTTGATTAAACCTTTCCTCTGATACCAACTGTAGAGACCAAAATATTGACGTACATAGACATTACATTACTTTTTTCAGAATACTTAGTACATAAAAAACACACACACACAAGGAACGTAATAGTTTAGTGTCTTTGGAAACTCGGAATATAATCTTCTAATCGTGGTGAAAGATCTTCAACATCTCCCATAATGATCTTACTTTTTTTCTACATAAGAACTTTTTTTATATCCTGGGGAAAAGAAAACATAAAAGGGTGAGCTGAAATGCTCAGTATGGGTAATCAAAAGAAATATCAATCACATCATATTCATAAGAACATAAAATTTTGGAAATCTTAACCTGTAAAAGATATCATAATATCATAACAAGGGATAAATCATAGTAGTGAAATGTAATCCCAATAATCATAACTTAAAACATGATACTTTGTGGCGTACACACATAATTATAGAGAATCATTTCTTATTAGTCAAGACTCATTGCCAGGACTATCTTAGTGGACAAAGTCCATTTTTGAACCGAGTTCATTCCTCGTCTCAGTCCTACTTCACTGACCGGTTTAACCTGTCGTTCCAGCCATGTCTATCTCATGAGATATAAAATCTTTACCCAATGCATTGGAGGGAGATATAGGTCCCACCCATCTCATAGTGATACCATTCTTATATGTGCCACAAAATCATAAATCATACATCGTTGCATAACCCATGTAATAAAAATGGGATTCTTAAACAACATGACATCATAAAACAATTCATATAAGATAAAGGAATTCATAAAAATAATTCCATCACAACATAATTAAATAAATGTAAAAATAGGGATAGAAACAGAACCCTATATTATCTTAGATGGAAAATAATTTTGATAAAACACTTGGACTCCATTCTTGAGGAAAATATCCTTTCTACTTCAAAAACACTTTTCCTTTCTTAAAATTCCATAAAATTATAAACTAACATAAGTTTATTAAAAATAAACTTCAAAATTTGTAAAGGAAGCCTCTTGGAAATAATGTTTTAAAAATCCATTCATGTCGTATAATTTAAAAAACATTCTTCTTGTACTTTTGTCGGAAAAGTCAAAAACGTACCTCGTAACGTAAATAAAAGAAAGATTCCATACATACCATGTAGTAAAAGTAAAAAATGGGTAAAAAGGACTTTAAACATACATGAAAACGCTTTTATAAAACATCTAAAAGATAGAAATATCCCCAGTAAATACTTGCGAATAAGCAATCTCAGATAAAAATGAGATTTGCAAAATTATCTCTTACCTTATGTCCGATTTGTTTCATAAGTGTCCGAAACTCCTGTATAATGATTTAAATAATGTCATTGACTTATTACAGAATCATACTCATTGTTATGATATAATATATGGTTCACTTATGACTTTATATTACCCGTTCTTTTCTAAATTCCATGTTAAAGATCGTTTTGGGTAAAATCTTTTCATTTGTCGTCCGTGTTTTGACTTTTAATTATTCATATGATTACTTAGATCATGATTAATTAATTCCAGAATATAAAACATGATTTAAATTTAATATATATTCAGAATATACATATATATAATAGATCAGTAAATGGAACGAAATACACCGTTCATGGAGACGGTAGGTCGTATGTACGCATGAACACTGTTTTCGTTTACTTATTGAGTTGAATGGAATTAAGTAGATGAAATACATATATATACACATAAATATAGTATATTTATAATGTCATATATTTCATGATTACTAATTATATATATTTTATAATCATTCATGAATGGTTAACGTGGAGAATGAATCTCATCGCGTCGTGGAGACGGTAGTCCGTACGTACGCACGAGTGATGATATCGTTCTCATGATTGTGTAATTGTATTGGAATGTATGTATACTATTTCAGAATCAGTATCACTTTACAATAATCATATACAATTATTATGTACACCATTATACCCATCCAAGTAAGGTGGTGGTGGAAAATAGATTACACCACGACGTGGAGACGATATTCCGTACGTACGCACGCGCGGTGATTTATTTTTTCGTAGGATGGATAGATGGTGAAGTAGGGTTGTTTCATACTTATAAAAACATATCAACATATGAGTGATGCTGATGTTATTACTTAATAATTAAACAACCTAAGAAGATGAAGTGGAAGAAGAAATAAAGTTGAAAGAATCGGTAACGGACATTACCTCTTCTTTGAAGCTCCTCTTTGAGACCTCCTCTTAGGGCACTAAAATTGGTTTTTGAAGAAGACCAGGACCTCTAGGATGTTTCTACGGAAGTGGATAAGAGAATTTGGCAGGGGTTGGCCGAGCAAGAAGGCTCAAAGAGGTGTGAGGAAGAGAGGGAGGAGGTGCCATTTTATAAGGGAGGAGAGGGGCACCTTTGGAAAAACTAAAAATATTTTTTTATTATAAAGCCAAATTATATTTTAAAATCTCCAAATTGATTTATTTTAAAGATAAGGTGGGGATGGGTAGAAAGCCTTTCATCCAATAGAATTTAGACAAGTTTCGGTTCCTATTTTAACCTTATCATTTATATTTAACTTTAAGTTAGATAATTTTACTTTTATCATCTCTTTTTGTGTTCTTACACTATAAGATTAATAAACATAATATAAGAAGCCAAAAGAACCCCAAGTTGTTTATTATTCAAATATATAACCTTATATAAGTCATTTGGACGAACCATAGATTTTTAGAAATATAATAACAATTAATAATATAATATTTGATTCAAAAATTATTTTATGTCAATTTTGAAACTATTTGGTAATTGATTTTTGTGAAAATCATAACAGAATCATTAGTTAAAAAAAAGTTAATTTAATAAACACTAACATTTCATAGTAACATATAAAATTATCGTAATTCATAAAAAGTCTGAAATTAAATTTATTTGGGTATTTATAACATCAATTATGTCAATATTTCATTAATAAGATAATTATTGCATCATCATTGTGTCATAAATAAATTAAATTATTTAAAGTCTAAAAATTACAAATAAAATATCATTATGTAGGAAATCGTTTTATATTTCTAATGAATATTTATATTCGAATTTATCTTATTTATTACCCTATATTAAAAATTATTTACTTATTAAACTTTGATTTTAACTATTTTAACCCTTCTTTAAATAATGTAATAATAAATGTCCTAATCTAATCCATGTGGGCCTATGTGGTCATATTTTATTCCTAAGGTTGTTTTTGGTCGAATTAGACTTATCTAATAGAATTAGGATATGTTTTAGGGTAATAATAATAACACCTTTACCCTTAATTACCCTATTTACTTTTAACCGTGTTAAAAAAAGTAAAAAGTTACTATTTAGCAAAAATTATTTTCCTCTCATTGAACCACATTTTACTTACTGACATCAACCGTGTCTCTCAGATTTTTGAAATTCCACTCACAGAAGTGGTAAAATTAAGTTTAATGAAAAAATTCAGTTTTTACCTACCACTTAGTGGTTTCACTATTCATCAAAAAATGAAAGTTTCCAGAAAAATACCAAAAATTAGGCCTAAGCTATATTTGATATTATGAATTCAAAAATGTTGTTTAATTTACAAATTCAAAACATATCAGTTACATTAACTAATTTAAAAATTAATTCCCATCGTCAAAACAAATAGTGTGTTTTTAAGAGATAATAACTATCAAAAGATTGACACTTGTTTATGTCTGGTTTAAATGTGAAATTACATCCAATGAACAACATTGTATTAAATTGTAAAAATATATTCTAAATATACTTTAAAACCAATAAAGATAATAATTTATCACTATTAATTATTTCAATTAAAATATTTGTTCTTAATTAAAATTTAGTAATTTTCTCTATTCATCAGAATATAAAAGTTATCCGAAAAGTACCAAAATTTCACCCTAAGCTAATTTCGATATTCCGAATCCAAAAATAAAGTCTATTTTAAATAATAAAATTTACAGAATTTCAATAAGTGGTTATTACTATTCATAACAGCTAGTTTTAATAAAAGCATATCGTTGTTTAGTGAAACTCGATATTGTGTACTACACACACTATCAAGGAAGGTCGCGATTGCGTGTAATGCAAGGAAAGTCAAGGATGCATGTTGTGCAAGGTCCTTTTGGTGTAGCATATAACACAAGACATTAATGAAATTAAAAAGAATATTTTTCATAAAATCTCGGGGTGTTACATTATAAAAGTTTTTAATGATGTAATATAATATTTATGATATAATAATAATTTATATGGATTAAATTATACTCAAAATATTTCCAGTATTTATATTGAAAAATATAACTGATACTCATACATATGTACAATATAATGTATCCATGATTATATTAGAATAATAAATTATTAATTATATATCATGGATGGTTTTAAATTTCTAATTTATGTTTAAAAAGAGATAAAAATTTAGTAATTTTTATTTAAAATATTATGGAATACTGTTTAATTTTTCTATAGTCAACCTACGAAAGTCGTCTTGATACTATGAACCAAACATCCTCATGGAATCCGACATAAACTAAACGAGCTATGAAATATAATATGTAATTTTAATAAATGAAATTTTATTTATGAAAACATATTTAACCTAGAAAATGTTTTTAAATAATTAATTATCTAGTACAAGATTATTATTTTGGAATTAAATGGAATACATGGAATTTATGGGCTTGAGGTTAGAGATTTGTCTCATGTTTTCTTCATTGAGTAATATTTTAATATTATGCTTCTAATTTATTTTTTTAGTCTATATAAATCACCATTTCATGTTATATCAGGAAAAATTCATGATTTATAAAATTTGAAAATATAATTATTGTTACATCTTTTAAATGTTTTTTGTTTATATGTTACCAAAGCAGCAAGTGTTTTCTTAACTAAATTTTCAATCTTTTTGTTATCTCACCTCTTAAATGATTATATTATTCCATGATTTTGTGGGAAATGAAATTTATTTTATTTTTGTTTTATTTAAACTATTTTTTGGAATTTTTATTTTTTAATGATAACATAACATATGATTCAATATAAATTCAATGATATAATCTTTTTAGTTGTTATTCATATTAATTTTTCTTATTTGGCACATATGTTTTTGTTATAAAACAATACTATTTTATGATGTGTATATAATGATCCATGGACATGTAATGTCATTAATATTTTCATGTTTATAATAATTAAATAATCATTACATGGTATTATTTAATGGGATATAATATTCAAAAGTTACCAAAGTGGTATAGTGTTTATGTTTAAATTTTATTTATAATCATTATTGTTTATTCATGAATCTCGATTGAGAAATTACTAGACACTTCTTTTATAAAACCATATCAATATTAGTCTCTTATATTTATTTACATTTTTTTTAAGTACCATTTCTTATCTTTTAGTTTCAAAAACCTATTCAGAAAATAATTTAAAGAAAATTCGATAATATTTGTTCTCTTTCAGCGAGAAATAAATTTCAACATATCGATTTTCACTAAAATGTTTTAAAAATGAGTTTTTATTATTATTTAATGGTGTAAAATAAATATTTATCTATTTTTAATTTTTATAAAATATATTTTAATATAATATTTTCATGAATTCTCAGTTAGGTTCCTTTAACAGAATTTGACCAAAATCTCTATTTTTATGATTACAATATAATCAATATTTTCTATCATAATGAACACCCAATTATTTTTAACATCTTATAATTTTTAACATGGTTCCTATGAAATAAAATTATTTTAATACTATTTTATTATTTTATTATTATTTTTTAAAAGTGCTTTTCAAAGGTGAAATGGTATTTTATTCTAGAATGTAATTATTGGAACTTTTATAGTATTTTAACTCATCAAAAATAACAAACCATGATTATATTTTTGACCAAATGATGATATATTATAACGAAATAATAATTTTTGTTTTTTAATAGGGATTATCATAATTTACAATATATTTTTTATAACATGTTACATTTCTACATGTTAGTCATGAAATGAATGCAATTATGGTTATCTCTATGCTTTTTATGATGAATGGAAATCTCTAATAAATTTATTCATTTAATGGTCACTAGGATTTGATTATTATGAGTTTTTTTGTTTAAAAATAAATTGTGATTGTTCAATTATAATACAAATATGGGTGAAAATGATATATCTCTTTAATCCACTATATAAAGGGATGATGTTATCAAGTTATTAGATTTTCATTAGTTATTATTGGAATTTACATGGTAGGTTATTCCATTGTTAAGTGTGATTTTTTTGTGTGATATAAAAATTATGTTCCATGTTTCAATCATGTTTTATTTATTCTTTTAATAATTTATATGTTATTTTTTTTGAAAGATTTGTTTTACATTGCCCATGATTATTTCCTTATATTTTTCTTATGTCATGTTAAATCATTATTCCATGTATTAATATTTATAATACAAGTTTTGATGTGTATTAATTATATTATATTATACTAATGAACTTTGATTTTATCATTATAAACTTATTGTCATCATATTCTCATTGAGAACCTTGAATACTTACTTATTATTACTACCGTTATTGATCATTTGAACTCATCTATCATATTGTTTCATTTTTGGTGGGTTTTGATGAATAATGTTAAATGAAATATGTTTAAAAATATTTACTGTGTGAAATATTATATGTGATATTTTTATAACGTAATTTTGAATAATAAAGTTGGTTATAGTTTGAAAATACTCATTTCAGGGCATAGATATTATTAAGAAAATGTTTTCTCATAATTATCTATATATATTAATCTAAATCATCCATAGGTGTGTATATGAGGAAATATTTTAATTTTATGTTTTATGTTTGGATGATAGAAATTGGGCCTGGACTTTTAGTATCAAATCAATGAAGATTAATATTATATTTTCAGCATTATATTCGAGAGTGTGGTTTTAGGGATATTATAGTTTATTTTAGAGGATAGTTTATAACAGTCATGGTTATATTGTTTTAAAATGTCATTAACTATAGATTTATGAATACAATGTTTTGTTTATAAGTTTGATATTGATCAAATGTTAAATAGAATATATATCAATTTTAAATAGGCTAACGTATGGGAAAATAATGGTATTAGATATATTATGACAGATGTATCATTTGATTGGGGCATACATAACTGTTAGTTGTATCAAATTATTTATAATGAATGACAAATTCATTATAATCCTATTAACTTTTTATATAATTAAGAAATTTTTTTTGAGATAACCTTTGTGATAATATTTTTATAATTTTGGGGTTATTGAGGTCATTATGGTATTGGGTTATTTTTTAAATGATTTAAGTGGAACATTGTAGGTAATATTTTCAAATTTTGATGAAAAATATTTTATTTAATCATATGTAGTCCTATAGTTTTTTGTTATTAACATATGATGTGATAAAATTTTCTTTTATGTTAATATAGAAGGATATGAGTAATATATTATATCTTGGTTTGATTATGTACTATATTAGAGATTTTTTACAGTTTCAGGCATAAATAAATAATATTGAATAATTATTATTTTTATAAAGTCAAGATATTATGATGGAAATTGATTAATGGATGAAATTATACATTTAATGTAAGAAAACATCCTTATGTTATTTAAAATTTAGTAAATAAATTACTTAAATCAAGTAAAATGATATTGAAATTAAAATATTGTACTATTATATTCATTTCTATAAAATTAGAGGTCTTTATTTCACACGAAATTGATTTACGGTTTTGTTGTCATTGACTTTATCATGATCATTCAATTTCAAGTTAAAAATATTATTTAAGACAGTTTGTTTTAATTTGGAAATTAATTTTTTCTTATCTCTAAATATATAATCAATTCTAACTAATGTTATACTATTTGGAAACCTATTTATGGGTTATTCCACTTGACCTTCATATTTCAAATTCCATACTTTTTGGTGGATGATTTATTAAATATATTAAATTGTGGGCTTTCATAAAAGGGGTTTTGAATTAAAAAATCCTTTATTACCATTGTCATGTTCAAGATTTGAGAATGAAATTTATGAATTGGGTAATGTAACACTGGTAAATTTATAAAGAATACATTGAACACTGGCATATATAATAGACAACACCGAGCCTAAATAAAACACAAAATATTATTATTTTGATTTGACCACTACAAATAAGATATTAATATTATTTTTATAAATAATGTTAACATAATTTATAAAAACTACTTATAAATTTTTTTAATGAAAATTTATTGAAAAAAGTATAATAAAAAAGTACACAATTTCCAGAAAACACATTTTATGAATCACATTCATAAAAAATTATTATTTTTTATTTTAAGACTTAATGTTATAATTAATTAATGGAACATTTAGAATTGTTTTGATAATAATAATATAATTTTTTTAAATATAAAAATTAATATAGGGTGATTTTTAGTGATTTTTTTAAATATTTATGTTTCATTAAAGTCTGAAAAATTCTAAATTTTGTAAAATAATCATTTCATTTAATTAAAAAATATTATTTTGATTTCATTTTTTTGATAAAATAAATTTAGTATTTTTTAATCATATACAATGTAATAAATTACATTTTAATCATAATTATTTATTATTTTGGTATAAATTTATTTTTGTGCTGAGAAATATATTTTTCTAAAAAATATTTTTCATTATATATTACATATTTATATTAATAATGATTTATTTTACATAAAATAATTTAATAATTTAAATTTGATCCAATATTTGGATTCATTATGATATAATTTGGAAAATATTTAACTTTTTAATTTTACTCATTAAATATAACAACTGTAATAAATATATGTCACCTCATAAAGGGTGAATCCTATAATTAGAGTTAATGATAATATGATAAGGATTAAAAATAACACAAAAAAATTTATTGGTTAATTTGGATGATTTTTTTAAAATTTACCATCGAATATGTGATTTATTTAGGTTTTATGATTTTTTTTAAAAATGACTTATATATTATTTATAGAAACGAAAAATACAAAATCTCATTTTCAATATTTTAAATTTTTTTATCTTTTCACATATTGATAAAATTAAGATAAAAATAGCAATTATTATTATTTTTGTAATTATAAAATTATTTTTATCAATGATTATAATTTATTTATTTATGAAATTATTTCATAAAATACTGAAACAATAACAATATGAAGTTTATTCATACATTAGAAAAATCAGGTATACGATTTTTATAACTCTATGAGAAATATTTGTTTACTTATTTATATTGTTACAAAATTTTTACATTTATATATATTATATTATGAATATTGAAAACATATATCTTCATATTTCATTGTTATCTTGCTATATATAATGTCATCATCAACGAAGAGTTATAAAAATTACTTTAATGATAGTTTATATCAAATAATAAATTATTATTTTTGAATCATATATCTGGCTAGGTAAATGGGATATGGTTTTAAATATCAATAATCATCCATTTATGGGTCACTTCCACTGTTATAGTAAAGTTTTTATCCCTTAAAGTGTAACAGAATTTTATATTGTGATAATCATCAAAAGAGTTAATGAGGTGTTAAAAAAAATGAAAAGTGTTAAAACATCACCTAAAACCCAAATTTAATTTTATGTTTTTTTAATAATCAAAATCAGCCTATGTTTTAAATATATTAATTACATATATAATATATGTGAAAAATATTTTATGTTAACTTAATATGTTTTTAAATTTCAAAATCACCCCTCCCCCACTTGAAAAATGATACCTACTCTCAACTCATATCCACACTACATGAGCCTTTTTATTTACTCAAGGACTACCCAAATAGATTCCTATAAATACACCCCACTTAATAGTGGTATTAATTTTTTTAGAATTCCATCCACATAGGTGAAAAGGTGTAATGAAATGGAGGTTGTCTTAAGAAGAGTTACACATTTCCACAGAGAGTTTTTTTATTTAATCTTCTAAACCACTAAAAGATTATTATATCATGATCATATAATAAAAATATATATTAAATAGAATTATATATGATTAATATAATGAGATAACCTATATCCATATACTCTTATATCTAATGGGAAATGTAACAATTGCTCTTGTCTACAACAGAATACCCTCATGTGGATTGATGTCACTTTGTTTCTATAATCCCCTCTAAAAAATAGTTATAAAGATGTAATTTATTTATATATGTGATATAAATGATATATATATAATTATTAAAATAATATATATCATATAATTTCTTAAACATCCATCCACTAAAAAATTATAACATTTTTCCTGTATACATGTGGATTACCCCCTCCATAAATAAATGTGATTCATTTTTTATCATCATATAAAATGGATGGATATATAATAGATTTTAAACATATAATATTATATTTATTTTTAATGATAATTGAGTAAATATAAAATAACACTTACCTAATTACACTAATGTTCACCAAAAAATGGGAACATTTCTCATGAATACGTATGACTTACTATGTCCATGACTGTAAAATAATTCAATTTTCATCACCATATTTCATGTTTCATTTAAAATGTATAATTTATATTTGAATATGTTAATTATTTGATGACTTTTAGTATGGAGATGATGGAACCGTGTCCTCTCTAATAATTGTCAATATACCGAAGTTGATTTTTAACTATAAAATGAATGTCCTAAAAAATCCAATGTAAACTAAACTAATAATGTAATTAAATATATTATTATAATATAAGAATAAAATGGTCAATTATTAAGTAATAAAACAATAATGTTCCTAAAATTAATCAATTTATATATGAGTTAAAAGGCATACATGGAATATCTCAGCTTAAGGTAAAGGGGTTTTTCTAAATTACCCACCATTGAAAAATTTTAATGTTATACACCTATGGTATTTTATATGATCTTCATACTTTGAAAATAATATCATATAATGAACCCTTCATATTTCTTGATATTTGAATTTATTATTCCAATTGATTCATCTATGGCGGTCTAATCGAGATGTTAGTAATGGAGAAATTTTTATCTTAACTCAATTTTCTATTATTGGTTTACATCACATATTTATTGATTATATTATTATAAAATTAATAATTAAATTAACTTTAATGACTTATATTATATTTCATCTTTTTTCCAACATTTACATTTTTTTCAAAAAATCTCTCAATTGATTAATTTTCTATTTAATGATATGATATTTTATATGGGTTATTACTCTGAAATTTATTCCATTAGAAGTATTGTTTATATTATACAACACATTATTTGTTAGATGTATATAATTTATTTTTTGACATTTTATATAAAGAATAATTGTATGTTCATGATATTTAATAATTTATTTCATGTTATTTGTTATTGTGGATTACTATTCAAAACATATAAAAGTGGTAATGAATTTATGGTTCAATCCCATTTTAATTGGGATTTTTTATACTTGAATACCCACTGATAAATTATATAGTAATTATTTGATAAATCCATTTCAATATCATAATACTCTATTTATTTATAATATTTTGATGTTCAGAAATCATTTTTTACTAATTAATATGAAAAATGGTTCAGAAAATATTTTAGGAAATGGTGACCTTATTTGAAATATTTCAATAGAAAAACCTTTTCTAACATTTCTATGTCATATTACATGTTTTCATGAATATTTAATATTTTTATTCATTTATTGGTAAAGTAGTTTTTAAAAATGTTTTACTTTTGAAAAAAAAATTAATTGAATTATATTTCCCTTTTTTGAAAAGTTACTTTTTACAGAATATGTAAATAAAATCTATATATGACTGATCAAAACATGAACATAATTTCCTACAATCATGGCCACTCAATAATTTAATGTTTCATTTAAATGAGTTTATGATTATTTTTTCATTAAATGTTTTCTTAAATATTATTAAAATTTATTGTTTTTAAAAGTTATTTACAAAGTGGAAAATATATTTTCTCAATAAAGCATTAATGGTATATTAACTTAATTTCTATTAATCAATACAAAAAACCAGTGATTTCATTTATTATATAATTTGTATATTTTTTAATGATATTATTCTTATTTTTATCTAGATGTATTAATTTAATTTTAAATATATTTTCATAGAACCAACTTATTTTACATGGGTTAATTAGGTTAAAATAAGAAGAATGGATTCTTTTATGAGTTTTATATTTAAATGAATTATCTATATGCATTATTCAAAGATGTTTCTTATATTTATTTATTATATTTTGTTGTTCAATTATAAACTATTTATGGGTGGTTATATTATAAAATGATGATGGGTGTGGGTAATATAGATCTCCAATGAATTATGTAATGGGGCATACTCAACAAGTTATTGGTTTCTCATATGACATTATTATAATTTTAATGGTAGCTTATTTAATTTTTATGAATTATTTAAAAATGATATTCCATGTTAAAAAAATGTTTTTTTATACTTTGATCATATTATAACTTATTCTTTTCCCAGATAATATTTTCAAAATGAACTTGATTATTGATATATATGACTCAGGTCATAATCTAATGTTTTATGCCATGATTCACAATTTATATTCTAAATTTTTAGTGTTTATATTTATTCATACTAAGAATTTGATCTCACCATTGTTTTGTTTTCCTTTCCACTAGATTATGAGTAATGTTGTTATATGAATTATGTGAAAATGTTTTTATCTATTAATAATTCATTGAGATATGGATAAGAAATAATATGGAATAAGAAAATATTATTATATTGGAAAAAATACTCATTTAAAGATATGTGTATTGTTATATAATTTATTCTCTTATTCCTCAAATACTCTATTCTTAAAAGGACTTCTGGTATACAAGTAATTAAATATTACCATTTTTGTGGTAAATTTTGGGGGTTAAATTTGGGTCTTATCTATTGGTTTATAAGGAAGAAATGTAATTTATGTGTTTTTTCTTACCAAATATAGGAGTGTGGGTCTGAGGATGTTATAATACTGGATATTCATATTGTAATGGATTTTAGTTTTAGAAAATAATATATAGAAATGTTTTGTTATTGAGTACTTTTCATATTGTGGGGATGTTAATTAGAAGTGGTCATTGAGTTCAACTATTTGAAATAATAGGACACAAAATAAATGACAAAAAGATTTCTCAAGATCCACACTTTGAGATCTCATCCAAAATTAAAGTACATTAGATACATAAGTTGAAAATTTATATCGAAATTATAAGAATATTTTCAAATACTTTATTATGGATCATAAATAGTTTTTAAATCATCAAGAAAATAAACCCTAATAGTATCAAAACATTTGTGCATTTAGGATCATTTTTATAACCAATATAAGATCATGTTATATATTTATAAAGTATTTCTTTTAAAGAAAACCATACACTCCCTACCAAATTTATAAGAAGTGTTTATATATTTTGATTTACCCCTCAGGTTTACCACATTTATAATTTCTTATGAAGGTAGTATAAAGATAGGTAATGGGGAACTCAAAATGATAAAACTAAAAGGGTTTTATTAAAATGAAGTCTAATAACATTTCAAATTGAAATAAAAAATGAATGGGAACATATTTCATATATAAATGATAATAAAAAAATTCAAGACCCTTATATAAACAATATATAGGTTTCGAAAAAGACTATAATGAAAGAAAATAAAAATTATATCATTTAAAATATATATCATTTAGGATAATAAAATAGAAATAATATAAAAAAAGTATTTCTAAAATAAATTTAAATTACATAATAGAAATGATTTGAAATTAGGGTGTCAACATTTTATTTTAAAGCGACAGATATTGTCCCCACGTTGTTAGGATCATGTTAAACCTATATGATGGAATCATGAAGTAATCAATCATTCACACGTACAGTGAAATTGATTTAGTTTTAAATATTTCACCACTAAAGTCTAGTTCAAGGATTATACACTGATATTGTTTCAGTTATACAAAAATACATTAATCTACACTATTTGTGGATTACAGAAGTCCAGACACAGTCACTCTATGCCTAGAAAACTTAAATTATAAGATTTTAGGGAATTAAAAATACCTCTATAATAACACATCCTTCTCCTCTCCAAAGATCGAATATTTAGGAAAATTATTAATCCGTTTAGTAATGTGAAGGTTGAGTTAATTGAGTGGAATTTAATTATTTTTCCCCAACTAGCATGAGAATCTCATTGCACTATATTCTTATCATGATAAAATCGTAATCACTGTTCAATAAAACTAGATGTTTGAAATTTTTTTCAAGAAGATCCTTTATAAAGCTCACATCCATCATGAATCTGACTACATTCATGAAACACTATTTCAACATGGAATAACCCATAATCAAGAAACTATTCTTTCTGAGATACCTAAGCATTGGTCAAGAATAAGATATTCATTTTGTGTTGCTCATTATGAAAATTATACTTCAATTTTTAATATCTAAGACATCATGAATTCCTAGTTATTTTTAATTTTATCAATATATTTTCATGTCAATTTAAGAGGGTACAACCACCTATTTATTGGATCATACATTCATGAAGAGCCCATTACTTAAGTAGAATCTTTATGAACCTCAAAATTCATGTTTGTGAAGATCCTTAATTCATGAAGCTCTAGATAAATTTTACTCATCTATGAACATTTATGTAGTTCTAAATATTCATTGCACACACATCATACACTCATGATTATTTTCAATATGATAGATAAAATCATATATACATTATAATTTTGCAAATATTTATAGATTCAAAATGCACAACCTTTGGTGAATCCCAGCCTTTGTGAAACTTAGTCCTCACAAAACATATTCATATATCTTATTTTCGATGATTCAATCCTTGAAAATTAACTTTTATGAGGATTTAAAAACCCCATGATTTTGAGGCAAAAAAATTGCAATACACTGGGAAATAACACCACATTCAATAATGTAGTCTTCTTGAAATTTAAGATCACTTACATGGAAAAACTAATGATCAGTCCAATGTAGATTAATAGAAAACACAATTTATACTCCATTTTAGAAAATTAAATCTTTTTTTCTAACAAAAAACAAGTTAAAACCATATAAACCCCTTGGAAATAACCTTAATAGAAAAAAAATATAGCATTATCATGCCTAAAAACATTTGTGTTAAAAAGAATTGATGGTTGGGTGATTTTTTATTCAAAATAAGGGAGACTTTAATTTCAATTTCTACCAACTTGCTACAAAAATATAGATTTTGGAAAATTAACAACCACTGACTTTCCCATGACTTTTGTCCAAGACAACAGAAATTTGATACATGTTTTTTGGACTTTAATTTTTTTAGAATAAAAAAAATTCAAAATGTACTATTTTAGAAGTGATCATGATCCTCATTCATAAAGAATAATTTATAAAATATTCAAGATATTGTTTAGATTTTTGAATATTTATTTATTAAAATAAAATACATTATTTTAAAGAACAAACCAATTATTGGTTATTAAATTATTTATTTTACATATTAAATAATTGTAATTTCGGTATAATGTCATAATAATTTCTATATTTTACTCTATATGAAAATTTAACTAACTTATAAAATTTAAAAAAAATCACAAATGAATTATTTTGAAATGATTATTCGAAATTTATATTCATTTTAAATAATATAATTTAATATAATTATGAAGTTTTATTATTAAATAAATATATATTTTTTATTTTAAAATATTGAATTTGGGTCCTAAAATTTGATGGATATGTTTATTTTTATTTTAATATTAATATTGGAAAATTTATTATTTTTCATCTCTATATATATATATTATTAATTATTAATCACATTATTACCAAATTATTATTTTTACATGTTTTTTTTTTCTTTTTTAAAAATCATATTATCTTAGTTTTCTATTGTATTACACTATGTTCCACTATTGTGATAATAAAATTAGTTGTGCCACATGTATTCTTTCCCTCCCAATAAATTATTTTGGAAAATAATTAGGGTACACAAGACTCTAGAAACATGTGTTGGTAATTCTTCCTCATGGATTCATAAATATCTCATGTTTCATATTTCAAATTCAGATTCCTCCAAATAAAATTGACCAATATGGATGTCTAAAACATTTTCCATTAGTTTCATAAATCAAGATAGAACCTTCATTATATAAAAGATCATGATCCCATAATATTTTATTAACAATGGATACATGAGTATGGAATCACTCATAATTCCACAATATTATGACATGAAAGTCTCCATGATCATTAGATATGTTAAAGAAAAAGAAAATAATAATAAATAACTATATTTCTCTTTAAAATTTTAAATGGACTAATGTACCTCACTATTAAGATCCCCTTCTTACCACATCTTATTATTCCCATCCATGGTTATAAAATCCAGAAGACAATATATCCTAGATGGAATTACAGTCCCTTAATCATATTATCAATATAGCATATTTATCTACTGTCTGTTTTCTGGATATGATATTGGATTACTTTAACCATATTAGTTATTTTGTAAATTAATTTTATACATACTATAATTTTTACCCAAATTTATCCTAATAGTTTGGAGTACATCATATTTTTCAATCTAGTCATTATATGATTCGATTTCAATTCCTAAATGAATTATTTTATTGAAAATAAATTCCAATAATATTTTGTATTGGCCTCAATTTCTTTAAAGGTCATGTGAAAATTACTTCTGCACGAACTCTACGGTTTTGATGGTCTTCTTAGTATTCTTATCAATTTGAATATGATTGGTAGTGTTCAATTGAATCCCAGTATTCAAATCCTTTTGAATAATCCTGCATAATTTTGATCTAAATCAATTTTTATGAATAGATACAATCAATAAATATATATCGAGTGATTTCATAACAGTATTAATATATATCGATAAAACATGATAATGGGTTAGTTACTATAAGGACATTTCCTTAAACATTACATTATCTTGAATTAAGTTAATAATTCACATTGAGGAACTTTTCAATTTTAGAGATTTAGAGACTTAGGTCATAACATAAACAAAGAAACATTAATATTACATGTAGAATCTTTTACTCAGTATCTTTTTTTATAAAATAAATATTATTTGAAAAAAAGATTCATGTCCAGTTCAATGTTTTAGACAACATGAATTTCCCTTGATCCCAACCTTGACCCTAATCTACATTATTTCAAGTGAAAAACATTTCAAAAACATAGGATGAACATAAAAATCTCAGTAAGGGATAAAATAAGAAGTAAAACTATTTTTTTTCAAAACAACAAGTAAACCAAAAATACTTTATCATAAGAAATACTTTTCACCTTTATGATGTAGAAAATACTCTACACTGAATAAAATATCACTGCATACCCTTTTGTAACCAAAATATTACAATAAACCCTATAGAAAGAACACATAACATATACAGGTAACTGGGGACATAAAAAATAAAAAAATGGAATAACCATACGATCGACTTCCACACATATCACTAAATAGAATAGACATACGGCGAACTTCCATACCCAGTGAATTTGAGGTTATAATGTAACCACCACTCAAAAATTATCACAAAAACACCCTTTATTTGGTTAATCATGTAACCACCCATCCAATGTCCAAGTACCATTATAAAATCATAACACATAAAATATTTCAAATATAAATATTTCACTAATAACATTTAATATGAAATAATTTAAAGATATTGAAATAATAAATCGATTTCAAAAACCATTTTCAATACCAATACTCACAAAAATATAATAAGGGGTTTCTTTTTCATTTTAAAAACATTAAGGCTTATAGAGGAAGCCAATTCACAATTACGGTGACAGAGGGATCATTACCACCACAAATGTTAAGAAAAATCCATTTGATGTTTAGTAAAATGCATCAATGAAAAAATATTCCATTTTAATGAGATTAAATGTAAGAGTATTTTATTATATACCATATAAAATAAATTTGTGTATAAATCAATGTATTCCTTAATGAAATGAGAATGAGACGAAGTCCCTTACCTCATGTCTCACTGGACCAGTTCTTTCATTAATTTCCCGAATAATAAACTAAAGTTAATTTATAATTTCTTAAGAACCTTTTTCATGTATTTATTCCTTTTATATCACTTTTTAAAATGTCATAAATAGTATGTAATCATTTATGTTAATAACGAGCATTCTGTACACATTTGGTACTTGAGTAAAAAATGAACTTCTTATATTTTCAAGTTGCCTATGTGGTAAAAAGTCCATTATCTCCAGAATGATATTCATGATTTAGATATCATATATATCACATATATCCAGTATATATTCATACTTATAATAGTAAATAACATTAGGATGTAAGAAATGAAATGCACCATTTATGGAGACGGTAAGCCCTGCCTACGAATGGATGCTACTATCATTTCAAATTCGTATTTTTAATTGAATTAGTACAAAATGATACATAGGTATATTATAATTCCAGTATAATATATAATATATAATTTCATTAAATCTATATTTTATACATTATACATATGGAATGAATGAGTCATATCACTTTGAGGGTGTGGTAGTCCGCACTTCCTCAAATGAAATTATCGCATTTACCCATAATGGAAACATTTAATGTATTATAAATATTAAATATACAGAAGTATGTAGGAAATATAAATATAATATATATCACTTTTAAATATATTACGATATTAATTTCTCCTATAAGAGGTTGTTGGAGAATATTTAACAATCATCATTTCGTGAGGTAATAGTTCACCACGCATAGAAACAATATGTTCTTGACCAATTAGATGGAGGTGTGTGTAATTGTAGTTGGAATACATCTAATAAAAATGACCTAATATATTGATTAAAATAGGGTTCTTATAAAATAAAGGAATATAAATAATTTAGGGTTTGGGGAAGTAAAATAAAATAGAAGAACTTAAGAGAATACATTACCTTTAAATCGGGTAACTCCATTTGGTTTTAACCAAAAGGATTTCTTAAAGTTCTCCATACCAAAGATAAGTCCTCTAGAAGGAAGAGAGGGATGTAGGGAGCTTATTTATGTAGATATTGGATGATCCATGTATCTTGAGATGTTTGAGTAAAGGGTTAGAGTTTATGGATTTTTATAAGGGGGAGGAAGGGCACTTTTGGAATGTTTGAAAATGTTATTTTATTTTATAATGATTTTCTGTTTCTAAAGGAACAAAAATCATTAAACTAAAAGATAAGATGAATCATTTTTAAATAAAATAATTCAATAATAATTTTACATGTTTGGATATTATTTTAATCTTAACAATCTTATTTATTTAATTCATTCATTAATTAGGTAAGGACTGCATTAGTGTTGTGTCAGAAATAATTTTATCTATTTGAGGACTAAATAGTATAAAGAGTATAATAAGATGTATAAAATATTTTTATATTTCCTAAGAATATATATATTCGATGAGAAAACATATATAACCCCATGTAATAATTTATTTACTAAAATATATATGTTTATTTCATTTTTGTATTTACTTTAAATTAATTTAAATAAAGTGTCATTATCTTACCCATTTGACTTTCAAAGGCCAAAGGTCACACCCAAGGATTTTCTTGGTTATTAATTAATCATCCAACAATGTTAGTACAATTGTTAAGGTAATTTTATGTTATTATAATATTTTTTTACCTTGAGCTACCCTATTTTCCTTTATCAGTGGTAAAAATAGAAAAAATTACTATTCAAAAAAAATTATTTTCATCTTATTGAACCAAATTTTACATAATAATAATTACCATGTATGTCTGATTTTAAAAATTCATTTCAAAGAAGTGATAATATTTCATTTTAATGAAATATTTTGTTTTTTTACTACCACTCAGTGTTTTCACTATTCATCAAAAATTGATGTTTATTCAGAAAAATACCAATAATTCAGCCTAAGTTATATTTGTTTTTACAAATTCATAAATGATATATATTTTAATGAATTAAAATAATATATATTGGATTAAATAATTTAAAATTAATTCATGTTGTCAAAAACAAAAGCGTGTTTTTATGAAATAACAACTATCAAAATATTAACACTTTTTATATCAAATTTCAAAGTGAAATTACTTACAATTAACAAAATTGGATTAAATAGTAAAAATATAATCTAATTAAACATTAGAACCAATTATAAAGATATTATAACCATATAAATAAATTATATTAAAAGGCAGTTTTGAATTAAAAAACAGTATATTTTATTATTTATTAAAAAAATTAATTTTTTTAGAAAAATACCAAAAATTTACACAAAGTAAATTTTGATGTCTCGAATGTAAATAAAAATTTTATTTTGTCAAATATAACATACAAAAGTCACCAATGCTATATTTAATGTTTGTTCTCTATTAAAAGTCGACAAATCGACCTTTTAAGAAAATATTACTATATTTATGCTTAAAATTAGATTCATTCAAAATTTACACCTCTAACTTTTATTGGATAAATTTAAAAACATTTAAAAAACATGTTTAATAATATAATATTTAGTACTATTTTGTCCTTTCAATACAATGTCTAGGTGTTAACTACCATTTAAAATAATATTATATTATTATTGTACTGTATGATCCAGCATTTTGTGCAACGTAAGATTTAAAAGAAACCAATTTTTGCATATCGGGTATGCTATTGAACATAGAATCCCTTTTAAATTAAAATATATATTTAAATAACGAATACTAATAAATATAAAATTGAATTATTCTTTATTTACCAGGGATGTTATAGTTTTTTCCTTTCCTTCTTGGAAATGTGCTAACTTGGTATGTTTCACTACAATGACTCGTATAATATAATTTTATTATATGTATTAGGTTTTCATCTAAAAACTCAATTATGATATTTTTCATGTTCCACATTTCTATATGGAGATGTTTTGTGAAACCCATTGGGAGTTGTCTATCAACCAATAGTTGATGGTATGTAAAACCTCTTGGCATATAGTATGTAATTCCCCACTTCAGGATTTTCATCCAAAACATATCTTTTATTTAATTATACATAATTGTAAAATAATGAATTACAAATAATCTTGAACTATGAGAAAGAACCAGTAAATAAATTTTTATCTCTTATATTGATGGTATACATCGGCCTATCCAAACATCAATTGAACATATTTATAATTTAAGTCTACTGATTTAACTTCTCCCATGGTTTTAATATTCTTTTTGGAAAATTCTCATCTTATTGATACATATTTTAATCCTATTAAATTTTATAAATAATTATTTTAATACTAACTATTTTTAATATTGTTGTGAAGGGACCCTTATAAGAATAAAATTCCCAAAATGCATGCCGAAAAATAGATGAGGAAAGAAGCTAGAGATGTCTATAAAAGGACCGAAATTGAATCAACCCATATTTCCCAATCCTTAACAAATAGAGAATCCTAACATATATAGATGAAAAACAATCATTATTCCTTATAAGGAGAAAAATGAGAAAAACAACATTAGAGATTACCAGCTTAGGGAGGACCCTTCCAAGAAACTATCCTAAAAGTTGACCACAAGACAAGGACATCAGATAATCATAGAGACCACATAGATTAACCCTATGTTTCATCACACTATCAGCACATCCTGATTTTCTAGTATATAACCTAAAGTCCCAATATAATGATTTCCACAAGGCATTGGTATCCTAAATGACATGATCATAACCTGAAATCCTAGAGTGAGAAAAAGTGTAATTTCGATATTATCCCACAATATTACATTCAGTATTACCCTCATTACAATAGATCTATAGTTTGGATAAAATTATATATAAATTCATTTATACTTGATATTGATATAGGATTACATGTTGAATATAACACTCTAGTAAAATTTTATAAACTTGATACATCTTTTTCTTCTCTAGTAATGTTGGTTGTACCATTACATGAAAAATAATTGACTTCCCCCCTCCCATGGTAATTTTTAAATCCAAAATTACTAAATATGAGAATATAGAATCATTTTATATCTTTATAATGGATTGTAATCCATGATTATTCCTGATAAATGAATCAATGTCCTTATATTACATTCATTGGTGGTAGTTTATTTCATAATAATAGTTTATGAGTATTTCTATTTATGTTATTTATCTCATGTTTATCTATTTATGAAATATTAAAAAATATTTGATATAGAATATTTTCACATTCATTACCATAAATATATTTTATCTACATTTTTAAATAAAATATTTCATCAGGAAACTCATTCTCATGATTTGGATAGTTTTTTCATTGTCCATTAATTTACTCAATACCTATGAAACAATAATGTCTTCTTTTATAAGGAAAACCCCTAGTATGTTCTTTGATGCACCGCTCTATATAAGACTTTCCTCCTTTATAGATAGAAATTTTAACTCTACTTCCCCAATTAATCACTTTATTAGTTCCTCAATTATTTATTTACATTCTATAGTCAATTTGAATTTATACTCTTTAGGTGTAAAATTGAATTCCATAATAGCTAATATTGTTTTTTAAAGAACCTATTATAGTAGTTAGGTTTCTGAAAATATGTATTAATATTTTATTAATTAGTGTGTTAATTTATTTAATAAAAATTAAAATTTTCCATGTCAAATGATAAAAAATCCAGATTTTTAGTTTATCTAGAAAAGAACACCTACTGAAGTCAAAATTCATAACAAATAAATTTCCGTTATATAATATTCTATATTAGAGTCTCATGTAAAATATGAAAAATTAATTCATGATTATCATAGAATATAGAATATATAAATATTTCATGAATATGAGAAAAAAATCAAGATAGTACTCATATAATTAATATCGCAGATTCATAATCATAGTCGGTGTATTTTTTATCCCAATGACAAATAATTTGGACTTAATATTTATTTAGCATGTGTTAAAATTATAATTTTATATATCAATCTCATTGAATTTTACTTGATGATAACTAAAATATCAACAAATATTATATATTTATTAATCTCATTTAAGACAATCAAAAATATCAATAATAATAGTTAAATGATACATATTATTAACAGTAATTTCATTTATTATTCCATTATCAATAAACAAACTCATATACCCTTTATTATTTTTCAAAAGCAATATTGGTGCTGCCCAATGTGAAATACTAGTTTGAATGTATTTTTTATCACAAAACAATTACTATTGTTTATTTAATTCCATAAATTCTATCTGACCCATTCTATATTGAGTCATATAAATGTATTTTACATACATGATAAGGCTAATAGTTAATTAGACATCATGAAATACTGGGAAACAAGGAAGTTACATTATAAATATGGAAATATAATCTCTAAAAATATATATACACTATTCTAAGGAGATCATTTACATTCATTTTGTCATCATATTTAGGAATTTCATTATGAATATCCATAGGAGATGGTTCTAAACATGATTCAAGAAATAAAGTACCTCTTAAAAAACATTGGATTCTATTACAACATCAAATATTATAGTCTCATTTTTAGGAAAATAAATTATTTAATTATATGTTACGATCCAATATATCACAAGTATTATATAAACCTAGACAATTTCCATTATAACTATTTTTCATCAAAATAACTTATATTCCTTTTAATAGTGACAGACCAATATACATTCATTTTTATAAATTTTAAACAATGAATATTCAACAAAATGTTTTCCTCAGTGCATGTAGAGATGATTCAATGTTCTTAACAAACATAAATGATATACCCAAGTGTGTATATCCAAAATAAAATATTTCATTTTCTAACATTGAGTTAATAATAAAATTACCTGCTATAACATCTTTTTGGGATAAAACAATTCTAAAATTGTGACTGAATAATCAATAACATATGCTTATTCCACTTTTATTGTAGATTCCCTTGATTTTGGGGTAATTTATTTTGAACAGTTCCCATGGACAAATAATTTATTCATTAGAGATTGGAGGAATATTTCTTGTATTTCTATTATTGAGTATGATGACCCTTATCCATAAATATGTATGAAACTCATAATCCTCTCAGTCATGTTTATGTTGGTTTATTACCAAATTTATTTCATGTTGGACGTTCTACAAATTCATTATTTTCCTTCACTAAATTTATATCTACAGGGAAATAAACTATATTCTTCTTCTCATGTTTCTTTTTGAAAATAAAAAATATGTAAAATTATATCATGGTTTTAATTTCACTTGTAATTATGATCTCTTATGTAGAAAATGATTGATATACTAATTCATTTAAAAGAATTTAATTCAACCCTTTAATGAAATGATAAATATTTCTCTCCATATTATATATACTTCCCACATAATGTCTTGTTAACCATGAAAATATAGTTCTATACAAATTAATAAATTCCTCTACATTTTTTTTATTAAATATAGACTTTCAATTCCATGTTATATCATTTCTCATGTGGAATAAACATTTAAATGAATATTAATTTATTTAATTGAATTACATACTCTCTATCTCTAATTCCTTCTTAGTGTATTGAATCAATTGCCAAGATTTTTTATCATACCCCATTTTATAATATACTCACACAACAATATTATTTTTCGCACTATATTACAATTCAAGGAATGCATTATCTTTTTAATTAATTAATTTTTAAACTACATATTGATTAATTTTTCAATTAAAGGATAGAATATCATGTATCATGATGCGACCTAAATTTATTATACCATGTTGTGTAGAAATATATAATTCCATATTTTCTAGGTTATTGGTGAAAAATTGATTCAACTACAAAAAATATACTTATAATATACTCCTTTACAACACCATCCTTATTGAATTACGTTGGAGGTACAGATACAAATTTATTATTTGTTTGGTCACAATTTACATACCTTCAATGAGGCTCTATAACTAAAAAGTAACACATAATTAATTAGTTATTAACTAAAACTATGAAATATAATTCAAGATATGTAATTAATTTTTATTTTTAAAAAATGTATACGATGCAATTTATTTATATATCAATAATATAGAAATAGATTATCATATTGTTTCTTTACCTTTCTATGTTTTTCACATTATAGTTCCCAATATTCAGATAGATCTTCCCTTACTAACCTAAACATAATGACAGGACCGACCTAACCCCTAATAGAGCATCCCTAATACCAAAAATAGCCCCTATTACAAAAAAATGAAATGGTGGTTATTTTATTAAAATTATACAGTATAAAAATATCATAATAATCATTATCTATTAGTTTAGTATTCTCAAGTAACATGACACCTTATTGACAAACATATTTCATTGATAATATAATATACATAAAATTAATACATGGAAATCTAGTAATTATCATTAAAAATCTATATTTTACTTATAGTCATGTTAATGGTTTCATTTGGAAATGGGAATCAATATAAACGAGTGATCTCAACTGCTCGGTAATGGGTAACATATAAAAACATATAACATACATAATAATTGAATCACAAAAATACCTGAATTAATATTTATTAGAACAAATGGAACTGCGATAATAATATATACATTAATTAGTTAATAATAAATAAATGTGTGTACAAGTATAACCAATGTCATTGATATAGAAAGAATAATATTGGACATCCTAAAAATCTATCAATACTACTTGTAAATACATCACAAGAGTATTAGAAAATATTATTCCAAATTACAATGATGAATTGTCTCATAAAACCTACTTATGAATCCATGTTATATATATTTTCAGTCCCACACATCAGAAAATAAGTCAATTTCATCAATTATAATTAAATAATAAATGATAAATGTATATCATAATTTTCTTGAAGTAAACTAAAACAAAAAAATGGATTAATAGTCAGTGGATATTCATATATAAACAAAATAAATTTCGAATATATAAATTTTCCAATTTCATGGAATTAAAGTATTTTAGGTCAATATTAATATATACACATACAAACAATATTATATTAACAGCTTAATGAATAATACTATTACAAAAAAAATGATAACAAGGTAGTTGAGAGTGGTACTCTTTATAGTGTTTTGATACAAATATAAAATATTCATTAATTAAAATGGTTTCAATGGTTGAAGACTAATATAATGATATAGAATTTCTCATTTCAGTACAATTTAAATTCTGGTTCAACAATTACAGTATTTATATACGTAAATACAAAATTTATTTCAAAGATATGATAATAAATTCATATCCATTTTTATGGTTCATAAATATATTATGGAGCTTATAAAAAATATCATATGGGTGTATAATTAGTGTATTGTTAGGAATACTAGTTGTGACCAGAGATAAGATATAATTAATAACAAAAAAATCCATGGTTTGTTATCATTAGGTTAATTTAAGTAAGAATGGATATCAATATATAGAATCCAAATAGGGATTTAATGGATATGAAATAACAAATTTCCCACTTCACCAATATTTTTTATGTTTCAATATATTGATAATTATCCATTTGGATTCCAATATTTGTTATGGATTATAAAGGCCTATTAATTTGAGAGAGTTTAGATGCCTTTTTTATTATATGAAAATTGATTTATAATAATTAAAAATGAATAATAATAAAAATTTCAAAATGAATTTCACATGAAATAGATATTATTAAAAAGATAACATAAGAACAGTTTTGGGACCATTATAATAGTGCAATAAAATTTTTCTAAAAGTCTGTAATTATAGAAAATAATTAATCTATCATTCACAATTTATAATTTTTTTGATAATTCTAGGGAATTACATGAATATTATTATATAATGAGAATTCAATTTTCTCATTTTAAAAATTGATTTCAATTGAGGTGGAAAAATGAATATTATGAAAATATACCTTATAATGTAGCTTCATAGAGCTTCTTAATAACATATTAGAACCCAAGATAACTCATTGTAGTGACTATAAAGTTATAAAAAATGAGACTAATTCTCACTAATGTTTGAATGGAGAGGAATTGATATGTGGGTGGGTATTTATAGAAATAGAGATATAAGTGTTTATTATTGTATAAACCGAGGCCTTGAAATATATTTTTCATAAAATGAAAAAACATTTACCTAAACATGGTTTTAGGTCATATTTTATGACATTAAAATTTACTACTATGGATGATGAAATGATTATTTTTATAAAAGAATTATCTTTTAAAATCATTATATTATACAATAGGTTTTAAGAAGATTTGTTTTATTGTATTAGAAGATTAATGATACTCATTTTAAATACATTATTTCAAAGAATAAAAATATATTTGAATAATAATATCTTTATGTTACTTATTAAATAAAATTTTAATCCATTATGATGTCATAATACTAATTCTATATCCATACATGTTTTTACTTTTTAGCTAAAAACATGAATACCTTATAAAATTATGAAACCATCACCATAAGATATTTCTTGTGTGATTATTCAAAATTTAAAGGCCATTTTATGGAAATAATACTCTATCAATGCGAACATTAATTTTTTAAAAAAAATTGCTTTTCAAAATCATAAATTTTTCTCCAAAAAATGAAAAACACTTTTTTTAGATGGAAATTATTAGTTATATTACTATTCAGTGATATATATATCTATTGTAAAAAATTATTTATATTATAACCGAATCATTTTATGGTAGTGGTTTTATATTTTATTATAAATTTAAATTATTAGTTTTCAATTGTATTAAAATGTGTCCTACAATTATGATGAGATAATTTAATTTTTTTGTCATACAACTGATTAATGATGAAATGATTATTTAATATAGTACAGTCTCCAGTATTATAAATATTATAAAGAAATACTATATAATATCATGTTACATATGAATATTTTTCATTAAAAACTAGAATATGAAAACCAACTATTACCAACTGATAATGAATCAAATTTAAATAACTTATGTTCACCCATGTTATGGTATTATTAATATGGTTATATAATCCAAAAAAAATGAAGTGAAATTATATTAAATAGTCTATTTAGTCTATTTTACATTAAAACACTATGATATAAGTATTTTTTTAGTAATACATTAAGAATGTATAATTCAGTGATAAATGATAAATGGGTATAAAACTTATGGAATTATTTCACCAACATGTTTATGAACCATTTACACAAGTAGATATATGGGGATTATTATACTCTATTAATTTTATTAATGAATTCAATAGATATGTACATATCTACATGAGGATTTATAAGTCTAATTCATTGATAAATTTAATAAACAAAAAATAATTTATAGAATCATCATGGAAATGATGATATAGAAACACCACTATGGTGATGGAGGAGAATACGATGAACAAATATTTATCAATTGTTATAGTAATATCATTTATGAGTCATGTGTATCTTCCATTTCCATTTAATAAATATTAATTAACTGTAATTAAATATACTAAAATATATTTTTCTAACTAAACTATAAATTAGAACTCATAAAACATACTATATTATTGAATATGAATGATCATATTAATGTGGATGTGTACGAAATATGTTTCTTAAAGATATTTATAAAATAAAAATGCTGAGGAAAAAAAGTATATCATTAAATAATATTAAATATAAATGATCACATCTATAATGGAATTATGTATACAAAGTATATAGTGGTAAAAATATATACTTCAGTGAAATCATGGATAAAAAAGAAAATGTTCTATCACAACATTATAAACTACACAATTCATTGTGGGATAACATTTATAGAGACATAACATATTATTTTTGTTAGGAAGGGATTTTAGTGAAACATATAGATATGGGTTTCTTTTCATTTATTAAGGTTATATTTTAGTCATTTAGAATAATGAAAACTTATTATATAAGAAGGTAGTATTTATATAAAATTATGGTCGGAGTTCCAATGTTTTCATAGTAATATTTTTAAACTACTTATTATTAATGGAAATATTATACCAAGAGTAAATACAGTTAATATTTTTATGAAAAAATAAGTATTCATTAATGATATATATAATGAATCATTTAATAAATGGATGAAATGTAATATATATATATCTATAGAGTTATTTATTTAGGATTCAGGAACTGTAAAACCATGGGAGGGACAATGCACAACATTAATTTTTTCATATTTAACAAAGAATATAGGATCCATGCGATAATGAATAATCTCATCCATGGAATTGAATAAAAGAAGTAGAAAACATGAATAGAATCCTAGAACAAATAGTGATGATCATCATATTTTTTTCTAATTAAGTAAATTAAATAGAAATTACCTACATAGTGATTCATTCATCGATGATGAATTTGGCCACACATCTCATGGGGGACCATCGTTGCATCATAGATATCAAGGTTAGATCTCCTCTAGAAGTGATCCAAACATTTTCTAGGTATCTCTAGACATAACCTAATGAGTTTCCAGATTCTAGCATTAAAAATAATTGCACTTACGATGTCTGTGTTTGATCACCCTGAGAAACACTTACAAATGATTTTCCTTGATCTGCTAGAGGTGGATCTCTCTTATTCATTAGTGTGTTCTTGTTGATGGATAGACTCTCTAGTATTGACGAATTTTATCAAATTAATTGTTCACAACATAATCTTCTTTGCTTATTATTCCATTTGATAATTAAGAGAATTATTTAACCAAGAATTTACTTCACTAGGGTAATAATAAATAATCCTCACATCGGACTATTTATTTCATTAATCCTAGAAAAACCACATGTAAATTAATAACTGAAAAATTATTATTGACTAAAATCCACTTAACATGTGACTTTAAATAAAATATTATTTTATCAAATAATACTCCATACTATTCTCTCCCCCTCAACCATTAAACTTTGTTTAGAAATCCTACTCAATATTTATTAACTATTCCAAAACAAGTATTTTTTCCAAAGAAAAAGTGATGGAATACATTTTATAATGCATACATGAATAATTATTAAACAATGAACGAGGATAATATTTATTCAACTTGATAAATAATATATATTTTTTACTAAGATACTTGTTATACATAGTGTCTGACCCTCTAGGCGTCTTTCTCAGTGGAAATAGGAAAAAATTACGAAAGTCAATGGTTAGTGTTTAGAAACATGCCATGTCACCCAAAGAGAAAGAATTTGATGCCTCACCAACATGTCACCTTATACGGAATATTTATGTGTAATATAATCCCATTATCTTTATATTTCCAATCAATCTTGTTTCTTTTCAGTTCCATTATCCTACATAGCCGATATTTCATTCATTGAATTTATGGAAATATAAAATTACCATAGAACAACATGGCCATGGATTTATTTAGGTGAAATCATTTCCATCAAATATCCTCAGATATTATATTCCGTTAATTAATAGAAGGGATAAATCCTTTCTCCAATGTTTCATTAATATAATATTAATCATGACAATCCCATCATATTCTACATCACTGTGAAAATATCTCGTCATGGTTTTAATCAATACATCTATTTGTATGAATCATAATATCCATTCATAATAATATTAATATCTATGGAGTAATACAAATTTCTATATATTTGAACATTAAATGAAACTTATAAAGGTGGATTTATTACTGTCAGGTCGAATTCTCAAGATATCCATCCAGATATTACCAAGGTTAGACACTATGAGAAGATACTTCAATGTCTTGTGAGTCTCCAACTCTGATATCATGTATCACTTTTGTACCTAAAATTATATCATCTAGATAGAAAACATATATTCAATAATCATTTCATATATCTTCTAGGTTATCATAAATGTAGAGATATTCTATAACCTTTTTGTGAGACAGTATCTCTTAGGATATTATCACATATAATGTTTCGTGAAAGAATAGTCAGGATGGGGTAATAAATTTATTAATATTAAAAACCATGAATATAAGTCACCATAACGTACAAAAGAAGTGGGTTCTAGGGAACCAACTCTAATAGACCCCCACTTACACTACATCCAACTTCTATTGACCTTCATTCTGGTAGCTCTCACATGATACTCAGGCTTTTATTAAGATATAACTTTAGTCATGGGGTCCCATAAGGTCTATTCCATGGATACAATGAATACTTAAACGTTACCCCTTTTTTATAACTCCTTCAATATTTGATACTTTTGGAGTACATGTTTTTTTGATTGATGTGACCTTGGAAATTTTTCAAGATCCTCAATTTCAATTTTATCATAATACCGTGTGATATGGACTTTAATTCTAGGTAAACAATTGTGCTCTAGGACAATGTTTCGAATCCACATAGCTTCCATGGCTACATTTGAAGATATTATGTACTCATAATCCACTGTAGAAACATATACAAATGTCTTCATTGATCTTTTCTAGCTTAAATCTTCTACTGTTGAGACAGAAAACATATCATGATTTCGTCTTCAGATCATTTTTATATTTCTAAATACTAGTATTAGCATACCATATGATGACAAGTTCTTGTATCCTCTTAAAACCAGGAAAATATCCATTCTTCTACTCATATACATATGTATAGTGTTAACACTAGTCCAATGGTATTCTCCTGGATATGCTTGATATCTTCTTACAATGATCAACGTATAAGAAATATCAAGTCTAGTACATTACATGGAATACATGATTGATCATATCACCAAACAATATCTGATACTACTCATTATATCTTTCTCATTTTGTGTTTGGGAACTCATTTTATTAGAAAGTTGTGAACCATGTGACATTGGAAAAAATCCCTTCCTAGAATGTTCTATAATAAATATCTTTAGTATCTAGTCCATATAAATACTTTTTCTCAGTCCATTTAGCCTCTTGGACCTATAATTAATGATCATGATCCCTCGAATGTTGTCCGATTTACCTAAGTCCTTTATGGAGAAGGACTAGTTTAACTATTGATTAAAATATTGTAACACCTGTATATCATTCCATGTAATTAAAATGTCTTCAATATATAATACAAGGATAACAACTGAAATCCCACTAAATTATTTATAAATACTTGACTCATATTTATTTTTAATGAAACCAATTTCTTTTATGTATTCATCAAATTTAATGTTTCGGGACCTGGATGATTTCTTCAGTCTAAATATGGATTTCAAAACATGAAAATAATTTTGGCATCATCAGGTGTCACAAATCCTTTTTGTAGTGTCATATATACCCCTTACTAAATGATCCAGTTAATGAAATTTTGGTTTGACATCCATCTTCTGTATCTCATAGTCATGGTATCTTAGAGTAAAAAATTTGATTCAGATGGATTTAAACATGGAAACTGGTGAAATGTTTTCATCGTAGTCAATTACATGACATAGATTAAACACTTCAACCACTAAACTTTTTTATATATACTTACATTAACATTCATGTCATGTTTCCTATTGAATACCAATTTACATCCAACCATATTTATATCAACTGGAACCTCAACCAGAACCAAAACGTGGTATTGATAGATGTAATCCATCTCAGAATTTGTCGCTTTTAGACATCTTGATTCTTCTGAGATCTTTACTGCCTCCTTGTAGTAGAGAGGTTCATCACTGTCCAACAAAAATGAGTCACTATTATGGGTGGTTAGAAAACCATATCTCTATCATTCCCTTACCTCCCTTATGCTTACACATAGTACATTTTTTTAGGAATAATTTCTTCTATAGGGACTTCTGGAACTTTATCCTATAGCAACTCAGGTGTATCATGAGAATAATCATCATCAAAGTCAATCTTTCTCCCACTATACTTTTTTAAGGATTTGTTGCATCTTAGGAAAGAAAAATTTTCTGGAAACAACAACTTTCTTTGTTAAGGGGGTTTTAAAGGTAATATACCTTTATTCATTGGGATACCCAAGGATGATACTCTTTTTTCCCGATGGTGTTAGTTTTTTTCCAGAGAAAGCATTAAAAAACACCTCGCATCTTAAAACATGTGTGTGCGATAAAATGTGTTTCTTTCCACTCTATAGATAGAAGGGAGCTCCATTTTCCACTTTAGTTAGTACTTAGTTTAATGATTATACAATAGGTTTTAATGAATATTCCCTAATGGAAAGTGGAATATTTTCAAGAGTCTTCACCGAAAAAACCATGTACTACACTATATGATTTCTCCTTTGACTATCACAATTACACTATGGTGTATCGGTTGGAGTGAGTTAAGATAGAAACCCAAATACCCGTATAAATTCGATGAATTCGTGGTTACTATATTCTCTACCTTATGCCGATCAAATATTATTTATCATTTTACCCAGATGATTATCCACATCATTATTGAATTTATTAAAGGACTCAAACTTATACCCCATGAAGAAAATATTTCTATATCTTCTGATGTCATCAATAAAATATATGAAGTAATAATTTCCACATCTTGCCTCTACTAAAAATATTTCACACACATTAGTGTGTACCAATCCTAAAAGATACAAGACCCTTTAAACCTGTCCACCAAATGGTGTTTTGTTTATTTTTCATCGTAAACCAGAATGACATCTGTCATGTTATTTTCTCTCAAAAGATTTTAATAACCATCTGGATTGTGCTTTTTCATGATCTTGTTTTATATATGAACCAAACAGTGATTCCACAAATTGGTGTTATATGAGTCATGTAAACTTGATTAGTTATCGATTTATAGTACTTGGTTAGTTTAAAATTATTTCATATAGACCATTATTTAATTGTGACATACCATATCATAAGTTTTCCTTATAAAAGAAACATATTTAATTTCTGAATATGAAAATTAACCCATATATAACAAAACATGACACATAAATTATTTGCATGGTAGCACTTGGCACTAATAAAAGTCATGTAAAACCAAAATTATCATGGTCAGTAATGAAATGTTTTAGTCACTAATGGCATGAGTATCTAGCCTCGAACCACTATAAGCTCTTATATCCACCTCTCTCTAAGTAATTCTCTAATATCTACTTGGTTCATGCATTTGAATACATATATGAGCAGAAAAATAAATATAAATACCCAATGTGTAGAAATGGAAATATTTCACTCAATAATGAATGCATCTTTGGATACCCCTTGTATTTGGGTGTAGTTCCTCTTATAGTGGACTGCCATGCCACATGAAAAATTCAATGCCTCCTTTTCCTTGCACTATCTCCAAATCATCGTCTTCATTGTCAGATAGTTCTCAGAGATTTTGACTATTTATAAATCATAATACCATTTTTCTTTTTTCCGTCCTCTTCTTATTCACTATAAGGACCAAGCCACTATCATGCCACATTTCATTATCCATTTTCTGAATCAGGGTGAGAAGTTCTGATATGCTCTTCTCATTATTGCTCAAATAATTATTCCAAATCATACTAGATAAGGCCTTTAGCAGTGAAAATTTCTTGAGATCTATAAGAAACTCATTCAAGAAATTGATCCATATGATTTCGAGATGCATAATATAGATGATAATCTTGACTAAATGAGGCCCAAATAACCTAGATTCTCCATGCATAGTTTTGAGCATAGAGTTCAAGATATTATACCTCTCTTTTCATTTTTTATCTTGATAGAGATCACCAAGGCGAGGAATCAAGCTATAAGAATACATTTCTTCATGTTGCATCAACATCGCATTAGACATGGAAGATAGAATGAACCACTGAACATATGTATCATCATTTAGATGTTTTTCTTACAGAGAGATCTTCATTAGTCACCTCATTTCTTGGTGAAAATTTTAATGGTTCTTGTAACACATATAGATTCCATTTATTTAGAAGGATGAATGATAGGCTCATTTTTCACTCCTTGAAATTAGTGATGGTGATATGGTTTTCATTCTCGAGTATGGATCACATAGATATATTTCATGTTATTTTTATAATATTTTTAAAATTTTAATGAGTATAATTTAATACTCTATCATGATAAATATTGAAAAATTAATAAATTTATATTTAATTATTAGTATCCCACTATTTTATCAAAACACAGTATCCCTCATCATTGGATTAAGAATATCATGTTTCTTGGATTTTCTAGTTGTAAGGATCCATGTTCCATTCTCATTACCCAAATTTTGGCTAGTCAAAAAACTCAAATGGGTTTTGGTATTAATTCCAAATACCAACTGCATTGACTCACTATTCCATGTTCCATTGAGTGGACTCCATAACCCTGAAATAAATAATTAATATTTCCTCAACCATGGCCTATTAGTTACACCAACTTATACTTTGGTATTTAACTCATGATGTCAACCATGTTTCGTCAATCCCAAAACCTTGAATTAGAATTCCTGGAAAATTGAAAGAACCCCAACATTGGCTGCTCAAGCACATTGAACTATAGTTCTATTATAACCAATGTAATGGGAGGCTATAATTTCTTGTAATTTTATTGAGGTATTTTATCCTTTATGTGTAAATTTCCATTTAATATATGTTTACATAATTATTAATATTTAGTGTGATTACTAAAGTGATTAACAATGTATTTAAATATTATTTACACATAAGATTTTTTATTTTAGTTCCATATTTTCATGCTAATTAATTCATTAATTATGTGATCATGAAAAACATCTAAAATTAGATAACCATGAAACTGACAAAATTAAAATAAAGGGTACGATCATGATATTTTTGTAATTGTTAGTATATCTAGTGGTTGATAAAATAACAGCTGACCTTGGGGAGAAACATCGAGATCAATTTTAGGTTTGTGTTTATAGATATACACCATTATTCCTTTTTATATCCTTGGATTGTTTTCTCCTCTTCTCTTAGTTTGAATAGTCTCCATTATCTTGGGAGCTACATCCCTTACATATGATTTTACTCACACAAATTTGAGGGGTAAAAGGGGGATTACATAAAATAAACCCGGGGAATGAAGTCCCTATATTTTAATATAGAGATAAGGAATTCATGCCAACAATTTAATTTAAATATAAATTTACTGGAAACCAATCAACTACAATGGTCTGGTGCACCTCATGATCATTCACATTCAGCAACAAATTCCACATTTTATAAATTTTTAATTCAATTCATTACTCGTACTTATATAACATAAAATTAGCTCAAATTGATTAATTACTATCTTTAATTAAACATTATTTGAATCTTAAAAATATTCTGAATTTCCTTGATATTATCATCCATTATCATTTTTACAAATTAATAAATTCATTTAAAATTAACTATGTACATAACCTGTACATTATAGGTAACCCAGTGAATACCCATCCAAAACTACCCAACATGTGTTATACTTGTATACACTTTATTCATTATGACATACAACATAAACATATAATTATAAGTATAATACAACACATACATTATGTGATTATCATTAATATAACACAGATGTTAATAACACATATCTATATATTAAAGCTTGTCGCATGGAAGATCTCATTTTTTGCCCACAAGAAAGTACTTGTCACAAGGGGTATATAAAATAATAAATATTAAATATGTGTAACTGGTATTAGTACACAAAATGTGGATATGATCTATATGAAATGCACATTCATCCATGTGTGTCCAAAGTAAACACCTAGGGACTCGGTGGGTGAGGCGTACTTAGAAAATCATGGAGTCCATGTCGTGTCCAGTGGGACACATTTTGTGTTGACTTCATGTTACGTAGTCATGGGTCAGGTAGTCCATGTGTGAAATAAACAACACTTACCTGACCTGAAAGGGATTACATGCTATGTTTAGTGGTCCACACGTCATGTAGAATAAAATCCATGTGCTAGTCTATCCTAATCAACACTTGGTGTAATAATTAACTACACCACATATCATTAATGTGCACATGTTTAGCAATTGTCGAATTAATCTCGATGCATTGATCAAAACTACATGACATGTAATTCTAGTTATATGGTGTGAAATTATGTGTAACTTGGATATAATCCATGGATATTTTGAATGATATCCTAAACATAATTATAATAAGAAATTACTCATTTCTATTAGATATGTGAGAAATGATAGAGGAAAAATTAGTTTTTGTCATTCAGATTTAGTGGAATTATTAAACATGAAATGAAAAATAATATTATAAACGTGAAAATCACCCAAAATTAATAAATAATTATAATTAATAATATCCCCACATAGATATGACTTATAGGTTCTGGGTTTAGAGGAAGCATGGGATGGATAATTCCCAACTTTAATTAGTTCAATAATTAATGAAAAATCTGAGATATATTTGATGACGAACACCTTGATCCACAAAATTGAATCAAAGAAACAGGAAAAACCAATTATAACACATAACCAAGAGATGGGATTAACATATTTTGTTTATAATTAATTTATTAAATAAGAAATACCTCCATGGTGATTTATATTTCATTGTTGCGGTCAGCCACATATATGATGGCGTACTGTCATTGCATTATAATGATCAAGGGTAAATCTCTTCTAGGAGTGATCCACACTTGTTTTACAAATATTTAGAAGTCTCCAATGATATATCTGAGTTCTATCATAGAATATAATTGAACATGTGACGTACACCATCGATCACCATGAGAACATCTTCCAAATAATTTACTTGATCTAGTGGACAATGATCTCTCTCATTTTTTACACCATTCATGGAGAGAATTGAACTCTATCGGCTAGGAAGATTTTCTCAAATTCATTGTGCACAACATGAACAACATCACATGTATTTCCCTTGTCTTTATTATCTAATTAAATTGTTAGGAATTTATTCCACTAGGTTAATAATAAATAACTTGTACAAGTGACATTATTTATTTCATTAATCCTAGAGAAATCTCCTATTAAATAATAACAATAATATTATTATTTCCTATATTTATATTAACATATAATTTATAATTTAATATAATTTTATAAAATAATATTCAATAATATAATTTCCCACTAAACCATTAAACTCGGTCCACCAGTACTCAATATTTAGTAATTATTCCTCTCACAATATATTTTCTTGAATAACTAGTGATGGAAGAAATGTGATCAAGCATACATAAATAATTAATATACCCTGGCCAATTATAAAATTTATTCAACTGGTTATATAATAAATTATTTAACTGAGATACTAGATACCCTTACTGTGTGACCCTCTGGACCTATTCCTCAATGGATGTAGGAGAACATACCTAAAGTCCAATGTTAGCTTCTAGCAACATTCCATAGAATCAATAGAGAAATAATTTAATTCATCAATGACATGTCATCTCAAATGAATCATTACTATGTAATATAATATCTTAGTCACAATATCTCTAATAACTATGGTTTAATGATCGTGACATCAACCTATATGGTCGATATCTCTTTATTTGATTTCTAGAAAAAGAACATGCCTATAGAACACCAAGGACATGGATTAATTTAAGATATATCATTTTCATCAAAGGGCCCATGATATGATCTTACATTTAATAACAGAAGGTATAAATCCTTTCTTTCATTATTCATTAATGCAATATTACTAAATAATTAACCAACATATCATACATTCTTGTATGAATCTATCGTCACGTTTATTTTCAATACATCTATGTGTGTCACTTACAATATACATTAATAATAATAATCATAATGCATAAGGAAAAATAAATAGTTCTGAATAAAATAACATCCAATGAAACATATAAATGTTTATTTCATACAATCGATACTCGTTCTCAATCTATCCCTTTACATATCTCCATGGGTGTACACCAAGAGAAGGTACCTCAAAGTCCTATTAGTGTCCACAGATGATAGCATATATCATTTGTGTCCGTCAAATGATATCATCCAGCTACAGAACAAATATTACAGAATAGTGTCATAGAAATTATGAGTTTTCATCATAGTAGGGATAAGCTATGATCTTTTAGTGTGATGGATAATCATAGTAACTATCACAGTTAATGTTTTGTAGAAGAACAATCACGATGTGATAAAGAATTTACTAATTTTTAAATCCAGGAATATAAGTTATCATAATGTAAAATATAATTTGGATCTAGGGCACAGACTCCAACAGTTTTAACTAATTAAAATTTATTTTATTGTGAATTTATTGGTGGAAGAAATATTGGTCAATCATAAGGGTATTATTAACATTGTAAGATAATAAAAGAATGAATAATTTTCTATTGAAGTTGTGGGAAAAATCAATCATTTATATATATCAATATACTATAGCTTACAAGATTTTTTAAATGTAATTAAAATTCTCTTAATGTACTTATTTTTTATAGTGGATATGTTCCTAGAATATAGATAAGATAAGAAACTATTTGTGATGGTATATATTAACAATTTCTATAATGATTAGTGTATTTATACATTTGATTTTTGATAATTATATTATAATGAAAATATAAACACATTGTAAATTTTGGTTTCTAATTATATAAATTATATATATTTATATATATCTTATTTTTTTTGATATAGTTAATTAAAAAATATGTATATATTTTTGAAATATATATTGAGAATGTTTTCTCAAGGGGAATAATTAAATGTTTATAGTATTTTAATAAGGTTAAATATATTATTCTATGATTATATATACATACCACAATAGTGGAATGATGTTTATATAAGAGGTAGAGGGTCGAAAAAAATTATCACTTGTATCTAGGGAATGTGGGAGTCTGTTGGATTTTGTGACCTAGAACCAACTAGTTTTTTTACAGTAGTTTCCCAATATTTATTTATTCTTATCACAAAATATTTTTTCTTCTATATAGTATTAATGTGTGAATGTACATGGAATATTTATCTCATCCATGGGTTAGTTTAGTTCTCTGCTATAATGATATCATAGAGATAATGTTTTGATTTCTTATATTATAGGTCATATACTCTAGGTACATTAATCAGAAGGGATATGAATGATGTATGATTATTAGGTTATGATGGCGTATGATCATTAAGACTTATTCTCATTATATTAATTGTTTGTGATATCTATGAGGTAAGAGCATGATGAAATACCTTACAATAAATGTAATTGGATATTTATATTTAAAATCTTGTGTATTGGTTATTTGATTTGATATCATTATTAATGTGAATCATAAACAAAGTTCATTGATATGTGGATGAAAAGAAAGGTTATATATTCTAGAGACATGGTATCATACATTGGGTGTGTCATTTGTGACAATCAATTAACAAAATGATCAATAATTTTGCTTCCCATTTTGATTTAATGAAATAAGATATCGATTTCCATTGGATTGAGATTGAAGTGTCTGAAAAAATTATTGTCTATGGTAGTTAATATATATTTTTATTTCTAAAATTTAAAAAATAACTTTTCAAATGTATAATATTATGAAACATGCCTGTATATTTTTTGATGATATATAAATTTTAAAAAAGAATTACATTATATAGACGTTGTTATTGGAAGGTTTGTAGTTTCTATACTAACTTCATTCTATATGGGAACCTTGATGTATTTCAAGATGACAATAAGTATCATTTGGTTGATTCTTTGTATTTTCAAATTTAAATTGTCCCATACTGTCACAGACTATGTCTATTAAGAAAATAATTTAATCTTATTTGATTTATGTATTCATACTATGTTTATTTTCTTCAGCTGGAAGAATATTTATTTATTTAAATTTGCATTTAGAAATATAATCAATAAAACTTTTAGTTTAAAATATGTGTTTTAGATTTAATATATTATTTATTAATTACCATGTTAATAAATATAGTGTTTATTTATTTACAAGTTATTGAATAATATAAAATAAATCTTAATTCATGTTATTTTAATATATATAAATAAATATTTACTAGCATGATTTATAAATGCAATATTTAATTTAATTTTCTTCCGAAAATTAATAGTTTATTTTTTAAGGTCAGAGAATTTTTTGGGTTACCTCAAATCAATTTAATAAACTAGTAAATATATTTTTATAACATATAAATAATATTTTTTTTTATTTTGGATAATATATTATTTCACTACAATTGACTAAAAATAATAAATCGTATTATTTTTTATTGGTGACATGGTAGAACTAGTTTTGTATGACTCAAATATTTTTTTAAAAAAATAATAACTCAATATTATAACTCAATATTAAAAAAATAATAGTTTAGTTATTTTTATTTACGAGTTATGTGGCATGAATTTTTTATTTCGCGTAAAGAAAAAATAATAATACTTTTTATTATTTTAGAAAAATTTGACATGGAATACTTAATAAGATTAAATAAGAATAACCTAAATAATTGTTTATTTATTTAATGTTGTTCTAATATATAAAACTAAAGGATTTATGGGATATTACCTATGATTGTAAAGTGAATTCCCATATAAGGTTCTTGATTGAGAATTAGAGAGAGTCCTCTATCATTTATTAGGTGTTAGTGAGAGAAAAAGGAGATTCCATTCATGATAAATGGATATTTATGTAATGATTCTGTTTATATCATTCTAGCACCCAAGTGATCAAGAACATCATTTTGTGTATTGTAAAATGTCTGTGGATACATCTATAAGGATCCATGATTGGATTTTTCAACTCAATGATAACATAATTGATAAATGATACCTACAAATTGATCAAGAAGAATATAAATATAGTGATAATTTTACTGTTATTAATTATTAATTAAATGATTATGATCTTGTGCATGTAATTTAGAAGACCAGTTATCATGTTATTAAGAGTTCACCAATTAAATTTGATGAGAATCATAAATTATGCTTCCACATGATTCTTCCCCTATACCGTGGATATTATAACCAATAATCATGCATCCAAATATTTTTATTTAGTTCATTATACTATTTCGAATCCTAATTTGTTTAATGAGATGGGTAAAATGGTGGTTGAATAGTTTTCAAAAATAAAATTTTGATGATTCTAATGGAATTGAATATGTAATTATTACCATTTGAGAAAATTTGACAATTTTCTAAAGTGTTTGGTTCTTCTAATAGATATTTGGTAATGGTAAAATATATTTATTATTATTTATTGAAGAAATAAATTTTAATTATTGATTATATTCAGAAAATAGGTTTTTTAATGAGATATATTTTTTTGGTTTTAATGATGTGGATATATAAAAGGTTTTTATAGAATTAAATATTCTAATAAATATTTATTTGAATGTTATTCTAATCAATGGTGATATAAATTTTTTTGGATTTAATGGTAATGTAATGGTGGTTAGAGGGGGGATTCATGGGAGAATTCATATATGTAATTTATGGTATTGAATTACATGGTGTAATTAAATGGATGATTATTAGAATTGAATTCTCAATATAGAAAATATTCCCACATTATGTATATTTAATCACGGATTGGAGAATATTTGGAATTTCCATGTTGTGGTTTGGGGATGATCCAAGTTTTGGATAACAAAGAATAATAATTTATGGGATATCAGTGGTGATCAAAAGAGGAAAACAAGAAATGTGTTCATTATGGAATTGTGATAGGTGATTAAAGACTTTTACTTCTTTCTTGGAGTGCATGTGGATTTTAATTATTACATTATTCATATACAAAGCAATAATTCAAGTAACAATGATGAATAAAAATCATGTAGTTTAAGGGTTTCTATGATTGAATATTTAAAAGTAATTTTTTTTTGATATTTCATGAATAAATTATGTTTAATATGGATGATCCATTTAATATTAGTAATTTTAAATTTTTTGGTTTTATTACATAGGATTATAAACCATAGATATGTGATTTCCTTCATCATTATTAGTATGTGATTCATGTGATAATTATTTACGTTTTGGTGAAAAGATCTATGTTGTGTAAAATACATTCAAATCCCAAAATAAAAAAATGTTGTAAGTTAAAAAAAATTCAACACCTATTTTCAACATCTACATAAATTATTAATCATTTTTGGTCCATAGATCAACTTCTCCTTTCAGAACAAGTGTTCCAAAAAGAAACAAAAAATGGACAAACTAAAATCCAATTTGAACCACAATAAGAGAATTCACATTGTTCAGACTTTGTATTACACTATGCGATATGAACTACTTTATTAATTAGAAACTAGAATATGAAGAGTACTTTTACATGATTCTATACAAGTGACCCCACTCGATTATAAAAAATTTAGTTTAGATGGTTAATCATGTTCCACCACCTTTTTATCTTTTTTGAAGACCCCCACACCATGAAGGCCAATTATAGATACCCATAAATTGAAATGGAATATATTAATATCCATAAGAAATAATTAAAGAGACCATTTTACTCATATGTATCCCACAATAGAAACCCAAAAAATCCTTTAAGAACTCATTGTTATTCTAATATATTGAGAGATATATTCTTACAAAATACATATTGTCATGACCCGCTCCAGGTGGTTCCCATGCCGCAACTCCACAAACATTCCTCCAATAGGCCAGGGGAAATTGACTACCACCTTGTACGCATATCACTAAAATGGGAGGCATTTCCTAAGTATGTAAACACACACACACACACCTCCAATCCATTGATTCTAAAATGTCAAATCCATAGCGGGAAAATATGAATGCATACCACTAAAACCTAACCAATAGGTCAGGAAAAAAAGTAATGTTAATTAGTGTAAATTGGGCTAGAATACCTACCCAAAAATAATGTTTTTTTAATCTTTATAGCTCAAATTATAAAGAAAAAGGCACATGGAATTCTGCTCGAAGCTGTAAGAACACCTCATCATATCTGAACTCACAATGCTTTGTCTAGTCTTGTCTACCTTTGACTCTGTCAAATGGTTATTCATCTGCAGAAGAAATGGAATGTGTGGGAAAATCTCGTGTTGGGGTCAGTATAACATTACTTAGTTGGACACCCTAAAAACCACAAAATAATTCACAATGTAATGGTACATGAAACTCTACACAGTATATATTTATAGCGCATATAACAATAACATGTCCAGGTATACTCATACCCAGACCCACAATATAGAGGTATTTCACAACAACTGCTTAATCAGGATATGTGTTCAGTCATAAGATTGCATGAATCACTCATCTGGTAGAACACACTCTTGAGTCTAATAGCATTGATTATGTCCTCCCAATATATAATGTTCATATACAACTATCATGGGGGAGAATAATTGACACGATAGAAGAGAGAATATGATACACTTATTTCGAGAGAACTCACTCCAGGAGTGGGAATGATTATGAAAGAAAGATGTAGATCGTTGTATGAGCCATAGGGTGATACGATGACTCATCCAGATTCACAAGATAGGTAATGTATCATCTTTCTGTCGTATTTTTCATGCAGATAACAAGACTCTACATTGGGTTCCATAATCGACAGAATATCTTACTCTGGGACTCTTGGAGGGGATTCCATACTATAGCCAGAAAGTCTTACTAAAGGGATAATACTCATCTAATAATGAAATAGTAACAACAATCCTCAATGGGAATGAACAAGAGAAGTAGTACTAATGAATCATGTCAATGAAACATTGGAAAAGGAGATAAAGCCATGTATAATAGATTAAAAAAACATTAGTAGAGTCATATGTCATGTCCCTTGACCCAAGGTACTGCCCGTGCAAAAAAACCCATGTAAGAAAATGTCATTTTTTAAAATGTATACATGGTGTGTAAAAGGACCACATGTTGTGTCCTACTATTAGGGGTCTACTAAATATGTTGTGGCCATGTACTAGTAAATGACTTCATCTCGTGCATGCCTATATATGTACCAGTACACAGGGAAATATTTTGAACTGGTTCACCCAAGCAATGCGGGGGAGTGCACACCTTGAAATCCACCCCTTGTCTATTTATTTCATGTGTTACACGCTGAGTCTTGAGGAAGGTCCCATACACCATGTGTCATGGGTGACATCCCATTTGAGTGTTCACTACCTCCTAAACCCACATTCCGCACTCAGTGGGGCCCACATTCCAGGTTCATTGGGATTTTTTAAATCCATGTTCTTTATTTGTGCACCTGGACATATCCTGTTTTTCTCAATCTGCTAGTTTTTTCACATAGAAAATAAATATACAAGGTCTTCTCATCAACATATTACTAAATTAATGTGTTTTTAGTAGGAAATTAGCTTTGATATCCTATTTGGATCACACACATGAATATCACCTGAAGAATGATATCTCCTAAACTACTTCAATTCATATGAGAATGATCAACAACTCAATCAACAATCAACCCCATACATCCTGTATTTTAATCCCATTACTGAATAATGATCAAAATGGGGATCAACCTATTTTTTTATTGGTTTGTATTCATCATTCAATTAATGAATGTGAAATTATAATTGAAATGACTTTCCATCCTTGGTAATTGGATCATTTTGTAATGAATATTGGTTTCCTCGTCATCTTTTTCTATGATATATCTCATGTTGGGCTCCTTTAGATATTCGATCCACCATCATATCAGTATTCATCATTGATAGAATACTCCATGTTCCTCGCTGTAGAGCCTCCAGTGAATTATAGGGTTATCAGTGTAACCGTGGACACATTCCTCTAGGTTAATTTAAATATAAATTAATTTTCATCACTACGTTGATAAATTAAATAAATTATTTATTTATTAAAAATAAAAAACAACACCCTACTTATTACCCATGTCGACAGATGTTATGTCTTGCCTAGGGTAAACTCAATTATCTGAATGTGATAGTTCCCTTAGATTTCTGTTCTAGGCACCCATCTATATGTAATTCTAATATTTTACAAAAACCCCATGTGTGAGATATTTAATATATTCGAAACATTTATTTTCGGCATGCAATGACTCGAAATCACAAGTCGTCTTACTGTGTGGTCTTGAATTTATTCCATAACATATTTAAAAATAATACATGAAAAATTTGGGAAATTAATTTCTCTCAAATAATAAGACTTTACATCAACAAAAAATCCAAATAAAATGCTACACAAAAAGAATTTTGTACTCTATATAATCTGAGCCTCCCACTCTCGCATTCTCTCTTGGGTATTATTGTGCTGCTACCAACCACACACCAAGGTGCTTGATCACCCATGAAGGTTCCTCTAGTTTCGATCCTCGATATCAATAGGGTACTCAGCAACGATATCTCCATTTTCAATGTCCATATTTCCCCAGTCAATGATGTGTGATGAGACATGCATGTACCTCCTCAGCTGTGTCATGTGGAAGATATCGTGTATGTGGTCCATCAGCAGGGGTAGAGCTAAGTAGTACTTGACCTTGCTAACTCTACGTAGTATATAAGCAGGGATGATAAACATAAGAGATAAAATTATACTCTAGACAATGCTCTTCAATCATATTAAAGGTGAAACTCAATGGAAGACATGGTCTCCTTCCTTGAACTCCAATGGACTCCTCCATCTATCAGTCTAAGATTTCTGATGACTCATCATGGTCTTCATCCACTCTAGGTTGATCTGAACCTTCTTAAAAGTAGCACATACCAACTATAGATCTATGAGTGCTGACTCTCCTAGGTCATTGTAGTAATGTGGTGACCTATAAGATCTCCCATAAAGATAACCAAATGATACAGTACCTATAGTGGAGTGGTATCTATTGATTAATTCAATCTCAACAAGTTGTAGGTGGACCTAACAACTATGACTAGAGTGGAAGATGTGATCGTACAACATGCCCTCGATAACTTGAATAGTCCTCTTCATATGGCCATTGGTCTTGGGATGAATGTCGTGATCAAGAATAACAAAGTCCCAAATTCCTTTGGTAATCCATTCCACAAATGGGATATGAAATGATCATTATTATTCAAAACTATTGTTGGTGGAACTCTATAGAGTCGAACAATCTCTTATATTTAGATGCATCCCAAGAACACTACTAAATTCTACTCTCTGATGTCTTGGATGTGGGACAACATGGAGAGTTAGTCAAAAATCACCCAGATGGAATCCCGTCTACTGGACGTACATGGTAAAATATCACAATGTACATCAATATCCAATTATACTTCAATTACAGAACCACATGGGATTGAGCCAAACCAGTTGGAACCTAGTGATCCACCTCCACCCGATGTCACGTAAGGCATCGAGAAATGAACATTTACACTACCTTCTTCATCCATGTCCATCCAACCCAATGTTAGCGGCCATTGTACATATTCTCCACAATAGGGTGAACAACCAAATGGGATGCATGAAACTCTCTCAGAACCTCCTCTCACAAAGCAACATGTACTACTATACATCCTTTAAAAATAATGATGTGCTATCCACCTTTTGAATATTCATCACGCACATTCCCAATGTATATATGACCACAAAGGGTCCCACAATAGACATCCCCAAGATATGCGTCCCTTAATCACTGTAAGAGAGGAGGGGTGAAAATCATAAACTAGAGTTATGCTACTCCATCTCCATCCACAATATATAACTATAATGAGGATAACTACTCTGATGCCCCATTCAACAACTGCAAACTAGTTCCCTTTTATAGAGAATCTAAGAACACATTTAACATCCTAGAGTATGGACAATCTCAAAGTCACAGTCATAGAGAAACTTTATCCATTTCCTCTTTCAATAGTTCAGATCATTACAAAGAAGATATACTTGAGGCTCTTGTGATCAGATTAAATGACAAAATACATTCCCATTAGATAGTGTTACAACATGTTCAACATGAAGAATACCATTGTCAACTCAAGATCACAAGTAATGTAGTTATACTCATTTGTAATAAACAGGTTTAAACCATAGGAATTCACTACATTCCTCTAAAGTAGTGAAAAAACATTTCTGGTCCCTAATGCACACAGAATACTACCTACTCATTTCTCTCTTTTGGGAATCTTCTATTCGGTGCCCTTGTCAACCACTACCTAAACTGTTTAAAATCCTGCTGGCACATATCCCTCGACATGAGAGGATACCCCTTTCAGGTAAATGGTATCATAGGTTCCGATATACTTGATAAATAATGGATGAATCTCTGATAATACCATACAAGCACAAGGAAGATCCACAAGTTCATCACTCTAATAGGTGGCTCACATGCTAACACTGCCTTGATCATGGGCGGGTTCAATGCCACTCCATGCACTGAGATAAAAATTCACTGAAAGTGGACTAACTGAATCCATGAATCGAACATCACGATCTTAGCATAAACTTAGATCTCTTAGAGTACATTTATAAACATCCATAGGTGTCTCATGTGGACCTCCTCGGATGCTGTGTACATAGTCATATCATCGTTGAATAATACTATGAACTGGTATAAGGGAGGATGAACGATCTGTTTCATGAGTCCCATCAACCCTGCTAGGGAATTTGTTATGGAAAATAAAATCACTAAGTAATCATAATGAGCATACTCTCATAAGAATGTTTTCATCATTATATCCTCATCATATACTCACAACTATTGATAACCTGATAAAAGGACAACGTTATAGAACCACCATTCCACTCTCAACCGATCGATGAGTACATTGATCCCCTGTAGTGGATACTTTTTATTCACGGTCACCTGGTTCAGGAATATGTAACCCACACACAACCTCAAGCTCCTATATTCCTTCATGAAAAAAAAATATGGCTGATTAGGGTGAAACACTTGGTCTCATGAATCCCTTCCTCTATAAGTCATCCAACTTCTACCTCAACTCGTGAAGCCCTGTGGGAAACATCTGATACAATGGTGATGATATCAATGTCTTCCTAGGTTATAAATCAATTCATTATATGATCTTCTAATTTGGAGGTAATTTGAGAACATTTTATAGAAATATGTCCTCGTACTCTACCACTAATACTGGGATCTAGAATCTAAAAAATAAATGGTACATTAAGGTTATTATAGAAAACTCAAGAGTGATCATCTTAACCCTTCTATACATGATCACATATTATGCAGCCAGGTGTTCCTTTTATATATCAATGTAAACCTCATCCAATCACTTTGGACAGACCATAACTTTTGGTGGATCTGCTTTCTCTTACCATTGCCTCTGACTTGGTGATTTATCTGTCGGGTCCTTGTCAACAGCCCGACAGGTTGGACAATCTGTAGTGATATATCCCCGGCACCACATGTGAATAATCACCTCTTCCTAGGCTGACTGAATCGATATTCATAGACCTAAAATATATATTCCATTCCATATAACCTCTTACAAAATCTCCCACATCTAGATCAATATATCTGATATTGGCTCCCCGCTACCAATGTCTCTTCACCTATCTACCTACAACAGAGAGTCACTGGATGCTTCTACTCAAACAAGAATATCTCGACCACCAAATATCCCTCAATCACTGACTCATAAGTCATAATGAAAAATGGTATGATTCTAGATCAAATTTCCTGACGTGGACTCGATCATTGTTCTGAGCCCAGAAGTGCTGATATATGACCAAATCCATCAAGTAACTGGAGAGGTTGGTGAACCTTAAGGAATAGTTAAACACTGCAAAGCTACCATACAAGAGTTAAATATAGAATCGTACATGCACTTTTATATGTGTAACTAATGATAAATACTTTCTAAAGGGACACTTGAACTCCATCTACGAAGGGGTTTCCTCGACATGTGTTTTCATGGTCAAACTATACCATTTCCCTATCAAACCCAACAGAAGATTCACTGTTAGGATCAACATCTGGTCTACTAGTGTCCTCCATTGATGGGAAAATCTAGTCACCAACTCCAGATAGTCGTTTAACTGCCTGAGGGTCAGGATAACCTCATCATGCGCTCCACATCTGCTTGTACTATAGGTTTCACATGCTGCTCCACTGTTGGTGGATTATCTAGTTCACCACTTGGAGGTAACATATGGGAAAATGGTCCTTATACTAAATCATCAAAATTAGGGGGTTCACCGTCATGATAAAGCTATAGATTCCTAGTTGATATACATCACAAAGGCATCATATAAATAACCAATATGTACAACATTCAATGTGTATTTCTATATAGAAAACTCAATAAGGATATGAAAAACACACACCATTTGTATGTACCATTATGTTCCCTACAACTAGGTATCTCAAGTAATGAATCGAAAAAATGTTATAATACTTCTAGTGTATGGATATGTTATCCTCCACACCAAAAATGGAGTCCTTGCCCAGAAATCAAAACTCAAAACTATTAACAATATTTCCCCAAACCAATCTCATTGGCCATCAGTCCTTACATAGAACATACCACCTCTGATACCAACATTTCATGACCCATCCCAGTGGGGATCGTGCCTCAATTTCCCAAGACAAACTCCAATATGCTAGGGTATAGTGACTAGAACCATGTAGGAATATCAATAACATGTGAGGCATTGCCTATGTATCGGTACATACAAAAAAATATATCCACGAAATAGAAGATAAAATGTAAAAATTGATAACGAGAAATATTCATGCATAACACTAAACATAACAAATATAGTATCAAAATAATGTAAAGTGTAGTGAAGTAAATTGTGCTAGAATACATTCCCATAGAAAGAAATAGTATGTAAACTACAAAGTCCAACCAATCAACAAAATGGTATATGGACTGTTCGTGGAGGCCATAGGAACACCATAGCCTATCTGAAATCACAATAATCTTTCCAGTCCTTTTCTTCCATAATCTCATTCAAATGGTATCTCGTCTTCACAATACAAGACATGTATGGGAAAATCCCATGTAGAGGTGAGTATAACAATACATAGTAGGATTCCTCGATAACCACAAAGATAAAGGCAAAATCAAGGTACACTATTCTCTACACATTATTTATGTAATTTACGTACAAAATAAAATTTATATATATACTCATTAGAATGATATACTAATAGTAATGGAGGGAGAATATTATATACTCATTCTGGGAGTACTCACTCCATGCATCTGGAAGGTCACGATACATGGATGAGTATCACTATTAAGGATATGGGGTGATACAATGTCACATCTAGATTCAAAAAATAAGTAGGGAATAAAAATCCAATTGGATTGGTCAAAATAATACTAAGACTTTACATAGGGCACATGAATGGACAACAGATCTTACTCAAGGACTCTAAGAGGTGATTCTAGACATAATCCCAAATGTTCGGATGAAGAGATCATACTACTGTGAATAGGAAACGATACTAACTACCCTTATGGGGAATGAGCAAGGGGACCATCCCTAATGAATGATGTATAATATACATTGTAAAATGATATAAATCCATTTAAAATAGAGTACATGGTGTGTTAATAGAGTTGTACATCATGTCCCTTGACCCTAGGTACTACCACAATTCAACGAACCAGGTCATAAGAACATGTCGTGAATAAAAAGGTATACAAGACATGTAGAAGTGCCACATGTAGTGTCCTACTATCTAGGGTCTATTCCATGCACACTGACATTGTGCCAGTACCATCTTCAACCTGTGCATGCATGCCCATGTATCGGTACATGGGGAAATTTTCATTACCAGATCAGCCAAGCCCTTTGGGGGAGTGCACAACACATACTCTACCCAATGTCCATGTATATCCTGAGACAAAAACTGAGTTTAGGGAAGGTCTCACATTCCATGTGACAAGGGTCACATGATTTTTGAACCTTGATAACATCTTAAACCCCTGGCCTACACATAATATGGTCCACACGCCGTGTATTTTGAAATACACACCGTGTTCATCAGGATTTTCATGAATCATTTTCCTTCCACTGGGTGCCTTGACTAATTATCTGGTGCATGATATGCCCGTTTGTTCATCTCTAAACAAAATATCAAAGGTTGTCTCATCATCATAGAACTAAATGGTTAGATTTGGGATTTTTATCAGCTGCATAATACAATTCTGACTAGCCGCAATAATTTTCATAAAAAACGTTATCTCCTAAAATGCTTCAATCAGTTTGTTATCGTTGTATTCTTACCTCCAATAGGTCTCCTCGATGCTAAATCTTAAATTTTGGAAAATTGATCCGAGAAATGAATAAATAATGATAAATCATTCCTAATCAAAGAATAATTCATAAAACATATCGGGGAGAATAAATATGCACAATAAAAGACCATCTAAAAGTGCCATGATGGCCATTTTTCTGTCTTTATATTTACCATTGAGAATGATTAAAATTTCAATGAATAATCAACAAAATAAATATAATAGTTTAAGCCCATCCCGCAAGAATGATCAAACCATTAATCATCCTTTTCATTGGATGGTCTACGTTGCTCATTGAGTCATGGAACAAAAAATAATGATTTAATAACATGACGTACATTGGAAATGAATCATTAAATCAAGAATATCCGTTCTTGCATCCTTTTATTTGGTTATATATCCCAACAACAGCTCATGTTGATCTTTTATATAATTTTTATCATTATTTATTTCCGAGATAGTCCTCTATGTTCCTCACTCTAGAACCTCTGGGGAATTACAAGGTTAGGTGTCTAACCCTTGTCCCCTGCCTCTAGGTTTATTTAAAACATCCAAAACTAGATTTTGTACCTGACCTGCACCGACTGAAGTTATGTCACACCTAGGATATACTTGTTTCTCTGAATGCAATAGTGCACTCTTATTTATGATTGGGTACTCATTTATTTGTTATTAAAAAAATTAAGAAAAATTATAATGCTATGTATTTAAAAATATTTAATATATTTAAAAATTTTGATTTTGGGAACATTGGGTCTCAGAATCGCACGCTGTCTCCATGCATAGTCTTGAATTAATGGAATATAGTAGTTAAAAATAAAACATGGAAAATATGGTAAATTAAAAAAATAAAATATTCGATACTTCCAATATCCAAAATATGTTTACACTTCCACTACAACATGGATTTTTAAAAAACAATGGTTCTACTGAAGTAGCACCATAAATTTTACAACTATTACTATTCAAAATGCCTAAAAGCAAATTGGAAAATTTTAACAAATTTTAACCTTATGATTTAAAATATGGAATCCATTTTTAATATTCAATTCAAATAAAAGGAAGAGTTCAAATTAAATTCGAGTCATCAAAGAGTAATGAAAATCTATTTTCTAAAAAAAAATTCATAAGAGTAATCAAATTTTATATAATGAACAAAATAAAATAAATTTTAACGAACGTAAATTGAAGAAATTTTACTTTTAATGAAATTAAAGAAATAATACATAGAAATTAAATTAAATGTAACACCCCAAGCTTCTACGGTACGTTTCCCTTTGAATAATGCGATAACGTGTGTTGTACTCACCTCGAGTTCTAACACACACCACAACTAATTAAACTAGCTGTTGTGAATAGTAATACCTAATTTTTGAAATTATATATATTTTATATTTGAAAATGGACTTCATTTTTGGACTCGGAATATCGAATTTAGCCTAAGGTGAAATTTTGGTACTTTTCGGATAACTTTTATATTTTGATGAATAGTGAAAATTACTAAATTTTAATTAAAAACAACTTTTTTAATCAAAATAATTAATAGTGATAAATTATGAATTTTAGTAGTTTTAAAGTATATTTAGAATATATTTTTACCATTTAATATAATGTTGGTCATTGGACATAATTTTACAATTAAACCGAACATAAACAAGTGTCAATCTTTTGATAGTTATTATCTCTTAAAAACACGCTTTTTGTTTTGACAGCGGGAATTAATTTTAAATTAATTTCTGCCACTTCTGTGTTTTGAATTTAGGAAAATGGATTCCATATTTGGAATCAGGATGTTCAAATTGTGTAAATAGGTAACTTTTATTTTTAGACATTTTGAATAATTACTGCGGCAAATATTTTATTTACCATGGTTAAGGGTAAATCCGGTAAATAAGGGTTAAAAAAAATAATATTATAATAATACTAAATTACCCTAAAAACGTGTCTTAACCCTATTGGTTGATATATGGTCGACCATGGGCATCTTTGTGTCAATTTTGGGACCCCATGGATCCACTTGTAAGTGATAATGACACTTTATTTTAATTTAGTTAAAATGAATACAAAAATGACACAAGCATATATCTTTTAGAACAACAATTTTTACATAGGGTTATATATGTTGGATTTTAGATTATAAATATTAATTAGAAAGCTAAAAATATTTCCTACAGAATGATATTTTATTTATAATTTTTAGACATTATATAATTTATTTTATTTATGACACAATGATGATGCAGTAATTACTATAATAGTGAAAAATTAAAATAATTGATATTATAAATACCCAAATAAATATAATATGAACCTTTTAATGAATTAAACTAATTTTATAGGCTAATATGATATATTAGGATTGATTTAATGGACTTTGTTCGAAGTAATCAATCTGTTATGAGTTTCACAAAAATCAACTATTGAATAGTGTCAAAATTGACATAAAAGAGTTCTTAAAACAAATATTATATTATTAATTGATATTAAATTCCTAAAAATCTAAGGTTCGGCCAAGAGACTTATATTATGATAGGTTAATCATTAATGGACCACTTGGGGGTCTCTTGGATGTATATAGTAATTTTATTAACCATATTATATAAAAATACAAAGAGACATTGTAAAAGTGAAACAAATTAACTTAGAGTTAATACTTAAAGATAAGGTTAATATAAGTACCCAAACCTGTCTAAATTCTATTGGTTGAGTGTTTTTCGACCTATCCCCACCTTAACCTTTTAATAGTCAACTTTGGAGCCTTTAGAAACCGAATATGAATTTATTATAAATTAATATTTCTAGCCTTTCCAAAGGTGCCCCTCACCCCTCTTATAAAAGGGAACTCCTCCTTCTCATTTCTTCACACCTTCATAGCCTTTTGGTTCGGCCAAACTCTGCCCAAATACTCTCCCAACATCCCTCACTACAACCTAGAGGCCTTAGTATGATCAGAAATCCAACCTAAGGAGCCCTTTTGATCAAATCAAAAGGAAGAACCCGAAGAAGAGGTAATGATTTCACCACCCTTTTCTAAGTTCATTTCTTCTTCCACTTCTTCTTCCTTTGTTCTTACCATTCTAAAATAATAACTCCAGTATCTCACATATACTGTGATGTTATTATAAGTATGGTACAACCATATTCAGTATTCTATCCACCCTTTGAATAACATGTCACCATACGTGCGTACGTACGGCTTACCGTCTCCACGTCGTGGTGTAATTGTTATTCAATATAATATTATTTGGATGGGTATAATAATGATGTGTAACTCATGTAAATAATAAATATAACATGTTAATGATTCTGTATATATGATATACCATTCATTTATATATTATTTTAATATCAACAGAATGATATTGTCGCTCGTGCGTACGTACGGACTACCGTCTCCACGAACGCGATGAGATTCATTCTCCATCGTATCCATTCAAGTATAATTATCATTTTATGATTTAAAAATGATGTTTAAGGACTTGATATCATTCTGGATATGAATAAGATACAACAAACATGGCTTATGTAACAAAACATATAAAAGAAAATGAGTAAGTTAACACCCGAAACGATGATAATTCTAAGATATTATTAATAAATCAATGTTAAAAGATCATATATGATATCATATTAATATATATGATTCTTGTATAATTTAATAACAATTATTTCACCATTATACAGGAGGTTAACCTACCCCAACCAAGGAAAAGTACAAGGTAAGGGTTTACTTTACAACCTCTTCATTATCCAAGGTTGTTTATACGTAATAATCTACTGGGATCTCTTTATCAACCACATCCATGTTTCTTAAAAATGTATTTAAAAACATTTTTACTATTTACTATATTATTAGTTAAAGTCATTTATACCCTTTTTGACTTTTATAAGTGGTTTATAAAGGAATCTTTCGGTCGTTTTCAAAACAAGGACCTTTTTAACCTTTTCGACAGAATTAAGGTAAGAATGTTTTTTTTAACTTATACGGCGGGTGCGGCTATTTTACGCCGTTATAAAATCTTCAAAGCTTTCCTTACAAGCTTATAAGAATATTTTCAAAGAAAATGTTTTATTTTATATGGATCTTAAATGATTTCAAAATAAAAGGAGATATTTCTTTAAAAAGAATTTTGATTTCATCTATGTCAACATCCTTTGATGGATTTTAAGATTATTTGAAGTTGATTTATTATGATACAAAACTTCTATATTGTATTGAAGGTTTTGTGATATGTTTGACTGTGGATGTGATATTTTTATACCATTCATAGTTTATTGTGAAAGTATTGACATTTCGTATGCTAGTTTTAATACGAATGTTTATGTTATGTTTAAACCTTTTCATATGGGAATGCATTGGACTTAATAAGTGACGGGTGGAGCCCGCTATAGCTCCTCGATGCATCGGTAGGTCTCATGAGACAAACTAGTGTCTTGGCACAAGGCCTTGACAAAATCTTATTTGTAGTCTTGGCACGAGGCCTTGGCTATGTGGTTATGATAGTCTGGCATTATGCATTCCAACATTATGAAAGTGGTTATTGATTTTTTCATGTGATTATTCGATTAGTAGAATATCCATGTGAACATGTAAATGGCATTATTTCATTTTACTTTTGCCTTACTATGTTGAAGTTCAATTTTAAAAGGCTTTTGTTTTAGTAATTCATTTCCTTAAATGTTTATGCTTATTTTGAATGTTCCGCTATATTGTTATCCTTACTGGGCATTTGAGCTCACCCCTTTTCTATGTTTTATTTTTCCCAGGTAGTGAAGAAGTAAATTATGAATGACTTGCAGGGATATTATGAGGGGTTAATAGTGTGGATATGAAGACTTTGTTGTTGTAGTAGTTTTTCACTTTGAAATGTAATGTAAAACTTTATGATTATATCTAGTGTTTCCAAGGCTACTAAACCAATCGGTCTTTCGAGATTTGATCTTCTTGTGATCATGCCAATGTTATGTAATTAATGCACCGACTCTGGGTAGCTGGGGTCGGGGCGTTACATTAAATGAAAGCTTTATTTTCAAGAAAAATAAGAACTATTCACTATTAACAAAAATATCAATCATTCTAAAAAATTCACAAAATTTATTCGTTTGTTAGTATTTATATGTTTTATCTAATGACGATGATATTTTCTTTAAATAAATATACGCTAATTTAAGAGATCAATTATTAAATTTTTACAAAAATAAATAAAAAACTTTTTGTTGAAAAATATATTTTTACTCCATATAATGTATTAACAAAAAACTAATTAATTATTTATCAATATAAAATATTTTATAATATTCTATTTTAAGAAAATATTATTTCATTCCTACAAAAAAATTTATTATCTATATTATGAAAATAACATTCAATTAATAATATTTTAACATTATATTTTGATTCATTTATACTAATTGTTTCATGTGACATAATTTATTAAAAAAATTATTTCAAGAGAAATATATTCTAAAATATCATGGTGTTACTTGGTTTGGGCCATTGGTGTGGTCGTTTTCCCTCTTTGTTTGGTTAGATAAGGTTTCAATGTGAATTTGTTGCTCATTGAGTTTTTAAAATATTATTACAATTTTTATTTTTATTAAATATTTAATCATAATTAATTATTATTCATTATTCATGACGTGTGCTGTAATATAAGTTATCAAGTGATGACTCTTGATTTTAAGTGTCATTGATGGAATTTTAGGAAGCTAAAAAGTCCATGTCTAGGAATGTTACTGCATGTTCCACATTGGAGGTCCCATTAGCACAATTATTTATGCGGTCTTATACATGAATAAACATCTTACTTATTAAATTGGATTAGTTAGAAGGGAAGTGACAAAGGAGGCCTGTGGAAGAAGATATAAGATATAGTTCAATCTCTTAATCATCTAATATCTATTGTTTAAAACATTATGTGTTTAAGATCCCAATGTTACTATGTATCTAAATAGGTAGAGTGATGATTGGATGATGAGAGATTTTGGATTATCATTGGGTGAGAGGTATAATGGGGTTATCCTATGATGACTTTCATTGGGTTAGTTTCATAGGATTAAGAGGCCTTGGATGAATAAATTTTTTGAGCGGACCATTCATCTCATATCTAATGAGTAATTAATTTAGAGGTTGTATGAGGGTTGATGACTATTGTTATTAGGAAGAGTCCATTAAAGCAATATGAGGTGTCTCATTTAGGGGTTCTTCTTGGGGATGGGTTGAGGTATCTTATTACAACATATTTTTTTGTTTGAGTTTTGAACCCTTTATTGTTGGATCTGAATCTACATATTATACACAAGAGGGGGTGAATTGTGTCTTTGCAATTTTTGATAACTCTTCGATTGAACTAGTTCTGTCCTTTATACATTATCAGATTTGATCCTGCACCGGAATAAGTAAAAACCGGAACACAAAGATGTATAGTGGTTCGGGGAACAGAAGGCCCCTAGTCCACTCCACCAACGCTCAACTCCACAAGCTTGGTGATTTTCTCTATTTGGTCCTCTTTTCTACAGACCGGTTCACAAATGAGTACAGGCAGTTGAAAACTTTACAATATTCAGGCTAACAAAGCTTTCTGATTCAAACACGAAACTACATAGCTTAGAATGAGAATCTGGTTACTCAAGAATAAAATGAATTTCAAAAAGAAGTTTTCCAGTTGATCTTCATAATTACAACAGAATGCAATTGACAGTAGATGGATCGAAGTCTCTAGAAATATTGATTTTCAAGACGAAGCAGTTCTGAGTCGATCCAGTTGCAATACATATAGAGATATTGTTCACAACTTCGGTAGTAGTAGATCCACAGTAGATATTCGATATAGAACAAGTGAATCTTCAATCAAGTTCCTTCTTCTTAAACAAGCAGAGCTTTGATGCTCCTTTTTGAAATAGCAGATCAATCATGAATTTCTGCAGTCTCTGTTTTCCACCATTTTCAATAATAGATCGATTACCATACACACATACCTGGTGTTTCAGAGAGAACATAAATAATAAATCTGAGCATATCTCCTGCACATTTAGATCCATAAATGTCGCCATCTGATTCATGATATTTAAAAATTTGAATTTACATAGAATTCATAACTTCCCTTAAGACTCGGCATAAAAAGATCTTTTTAATTCGATCTTAAATCCATTGATAAAACGACTTTGAATCAGTCAAAGTCGTATTTTAAAAACGACTTTAAATCCCGCTTAAAATCCACCCAATAATCAGCTTGTTGACCGCTTCATAAAAATATAGTCTTTCAAAATTTCTGACGCCAAACGTAAGGTTGATGACGTGGCCTTCAAATGTAGGGTTGGTGACATAGTCTTCAAACGTAAGGTTGACAACATAAGGTTGAACATAAGTGTAGGGTTGATTATCCATACTTTTTCTTCAACTCTCAAACATACGGTAAAAGATCCATACTTTTACTTGATCCATACTTTTCCAAGAATGTACGGTTGTTCAAAAAATTAAGGTTGATGAACCATACTTTTGAGAAACAAACGTAATGTTTAGTATTTATGTATGGTTTTCCATCCATACTTTGCTAATAACCAAAACGTAAGGTTCCTTCCTAACGTAAGGTGCTTCTTCTATAATTTGATGAAAAAGTATGGTTTTTTAACAATACTTTTCTCCTATCTCAAAAAGTATACACGATTTTCATCCTTACGCTATGTTTATCCGCGTAGGGTATGAACAGTGATTCCAGAATGCACTAAATCAGATTCTGTGCGATATTTATCTACGTATGGTATGAACATTGATTCCAGAATGCGCTAAATCAGATTCCGTGCTAAGTAATAAATTCTCGTTATTTCAAGGGTAAAATAAATTAATAAATTTAATCAAAATACTAATTAAAATCATTAGAAAATAACTAAGGGTATTTGTGAGCATCAAAATTATCATAAAGAGAAAGAGTATTATTTTCAATAATCTCCCCCTTTAAATAAAATTAATATGTATTGTTTAAAACAATACATTGTTCAACAATCTCCCCCTTTTGATGATCACAAAACCAGTAAGATGATAAGATTATTTAAACGAAATTAACTTTCAAAACTAGTTAAATAATGTTTTAGAATTTATAGAGGATGAAACAATATTTATGTTTAGAAAAATTTCTCCTTCCGAATAAACAATAAGTATACAAAAAACTAATGAATCAATGCTTTTTAAAAATAAAATGTTGTGGTTATCCAAATTCTCCTTTAATACTCCCCCTAAATACCCCTTAAATAAAATGTTGATGTTTATCAAAATTCTCCCCCTTTTCTGATATAAAAAATAATGATAAATCATGGATTTTAACACATTTAATGTTGCAATGAACTGTAGGTAAATTCTTATTATTAACTGTTTATCAATAATTAAATCTGGAGCACTGGCATTCCAAAAATAAAGTCAGTAAAAAAATAGAGAAGGAAACAAATAAATAATAAAGGAAATTTTCATTCAAAAATAGAAGTATATACATGACAATGATATACATAGGAATCAAGGTTTGGGTAATATAGGAAACAGGTTCTATCTCCTATGGATTGCATACTTGATTTCTGTAAACTGCTCCCAAAGTCTCTTCATCATCCCATATCTATGTTAGATAATGAGCTCTATGTTCTCTTGAGTCTTATGAATATCCTCTATTAAATTGACTCTGAAAAACTAATGAATCCTTTCCTCTTTTTCGACAAACACTAACAGCTTATCTGATAACTGATTTAACAGGATTCTGATCGATGACTCACTAGATGTCAGTGGGTCAACTAAAAACTTCTGATTGTCCAGCAACACTGATAAAGGAGAAATATTAAATTGAATATCTTGTATCCTATAATTAATGTTTCTCATCGCAGCTGTGATAGCTTGAAACCTTATGATTAAATTAGGTGAAGTACCTGATCCACTAACATCATTATTTTCAACTGATGCAAAATGGTTCTCCGTAAACGATTTCAGATCTGATAAATCTAACTTCATAACCATTTCAGATTTCAATTGTGCAATATCATTCAGCATATCCTCTTTAAACATTTCAACTTCTTCCCTCGAGACTGTACACTCCTTTAGCTTTTGAAACATCAAACGTTCTAAGTCAAAAGAATTTCTCATAATGACATTCTCAGATTCCAAATGAGATAATTTTCTGTACAATTCTTCAACTTCTTCAATCCTTGAATGAGATTCACCCTATGCTTGATTCATATTCACATGCTCTGGTTGATGCAACAGTACCAAAGGTAATAATTCAACATCATATTTTTCTTTTTCTCTGTCCTGAGAAGGTTGGTCCACAAATTCTTCCTTAGAGTTCTCAAACTCCTCCACAGAAAAACCCTATTGATGTACCTCTATGTGAGATTCAAAAGAATGATCACCACAAACATCAGCATCTAGTCCTTCCACTGGGTTTTTAAGAACAATATCTTTAGTGGTTTCCTGAGGTCTGGCCACTTCTTCACCAGGAACTGCCTCCATCTCTTGTTCCTGTTGAAGTGAAACTTCAACATCTGCTTCAATCTATTCATGATTCTCCCTTTGAGTTTCATCTTGAGATTCTGATCCCTCTACTAGCATTGTCCTTTCACTAACATCTTCAATGATCTTATCAACAGTAGCCTCTCTTTCAAAACTATAAGAAAATAAATATTATGTTGTTGTTTCCAAATCAGGAGAAGTAACATCCTCATTAACAGGTCTCTTTCTTTTTGATTGAAGTCCCTCCTGACTTCTGTCTACCTCAACATCTTCCACTTCAATGAAAATACTTCTTGCTACATTACTGACTCCGGATACAGCTTGTCCCTCATTGCACTTAGTAGGTTGAGCCTGAGCACTCTTTGAGTCTTCCTCAGCTCCTACTGGAAAAATATTTCCATTAATGGTGCTCCCAAAATATTCAACCTTCCTTAAAGTTCCATCATTGAACATATTACTGTGACGACAGGTAACTCGGGCATCCACTAATCTGACCTTGTATTTCTTATGTAGCAATTTAGAAATAAATTGATTGAAAGGGTAGAAATTCATTCGGGCATTGCATTGACAGCAGTAATTGAGATACCTTACCATGTACCTTGGAATGTTTAACTTAATATTGCTTAATAGAAAAAAAATTATATACATATCAGGGTACAAAATCTTTTCCATCTCTTCCATTCTTGGAGCTATTCCAGTCTGAATAAATTTAACCAAAAGTTTCTTATCAGGCTCCAAATCCTTGATAAATATTTTTTTTATAGTGTTATTACCAAAAAGAAAAGACACAATGTCTTCAGATTTATGCACGGAATCTCCAATATTCTTCAAATCGAAATGAAAAACTCCCTCATGAGGGCAGTTGAGAATCTGACCAATCTCTACGGATGAGATTGAGAAATCCCTATCCTCTATCTTAGCCATCATACTATAATTAGTATCTCCCAGACTAAACTGTACATATTTGGAGAAGTATCTAAGTTCTAATTCATACAGAAATTCCGTATTTTCAATTTTGAACTTCTGTTTAAGATTCTGAAATGACAGTGCTTTCATCAATAGAAGATTTGTCTGAAATAACCAGTTGAGATCGATTACCTTGCCCTGTAAGATTTTTCTTCCCTCGGTGTGTTGTATCTTGGATTTGCTTGGCTCGGATTCACTGGATCTTTTAGTTCTAATCATCTTTGTGAGAATCTCTGAAGGTCTGATGGTTAGGGTTTCAGAGGTTCGAAGATTAGGGTTTAGGCGTAGAAGTGCGATTTTCAGATTTTGAAAGGGTTTTGATTGAAGTGAAACAATTTAGAAGGTGAAAAGGCTCTCACATCCTTGATTACTGTGTAATCACTAATCGTTACATATTTTTAAAATAAATAAAATTTGGATATAGCAAAAAGAAACGTAAAAAGTATTCAAGAAACAAAATAAAATGTACAAAAAAATTATTTAAAATTAAATAAACCTAGCTACCCCTTAATAAAATGAAACCTTCCAGTGGGAAGTGGTTTAGTAAAAATATCTTCTAATTGAATTTATCTATTTATAAAATCTAAAAATATATCATTTTTAATAACATGATCTCTTAAAAAGTGATACCTTATATCTATGTGCTTTGTTCTAGAATGACTAATATGATTTTTTTGAAATATTAATTGTACGTGTATTATCACATAAAATATGTGTATAATTAAAATTCATTCCAAAGTCCATAAGAGTGTTTTTCATCCAAAACACTTGTGCACCACAACTGCCAGCATAAACATATTCTTCCTCAGCTGTTGAAAGGGCAACTGAATGTTGTTTCTTACTAGACCATGATACTAAAGACTTTCCTAAAAAGTGCCATGTTCCTGATATACTTTTTCTATCTAATCTACAACATCCAAAGTCATCATCTTAATATGAAATCAAATTGAAATCAGAAGTTTTAGGATAAAGAAGTGATTGAAAAATAGTTCCTTTTAAATATCTAAAAATTATTTTAATAGAATTTTGATGAGATTCTTTAGGATTAGATTGAAATCTAGCACAAAGACATACTCAATACATTATATCTGGCTTGCTAGCAGTAGGATATAACAAACTACCAATCATACCTCTATATAAATTGTTGTCAACCGATTTTGTAGTTTTATCCAAATCAAGTTTCATATTATTACACATAAGAGTTGTAAATGGCGTGCTATTTTCAAGTCGAAATTTCTTAAGTAAATAAGTAATGTATTTGCTTTGATTTTAAAAATTTCCAAAATAATTTTGAAAAATATGAAGACCCAAAAAGAAATGTAATTATTCCATCTTAATCATTTCAAATAATTCTGGCATTAATTTTAAAAATTCATGAAAAACAATTTTATTAGATGATCCAAATATTACATCATCAACATAAATTTGAACCAATGAAACAATATTTTTCACAGTTTTCTTAAAGAGTGTTGGGTCTGCCATTCCAACAGTAAAATTATTTTTCAAAAGAAAAGAACTCAATCTTTCATACCAAGATCTAGGTGCTTATTTAAGGCCATAAAGAGCTTTAGTAAGTTTAAAAACTGAATGAGGTTTTTGAGAGTTTTCAAAACCAGGATATTTCTCAACATAAACTTCATCCATTAAATAACCATTTAAAAAGGTAGATTTTACATCCATCTGAAATAATTTAAAATTCAAATAAGATACATTGGATAAAAGGATTCTAATGGCTTCTAACCTAGCTACAGGTGCAAAAGTTTCATCATAATCTATTCTTTCTTCTTGATTATATCCTTTATCTACTAATTTTGCTTTATTTATAGTTATTGTGCCTTGATCATCTTATTTTCTTCTAACGACCCATTTGGTTCCTATTAGAGGATAAATATTAGGTCCTTACACTAAATCCCAAACATCATTTCTTTTAAACATGTTTAATTCATCTTGCATTTCTATTACCCAGCTTTCATCATGTAAAGCTTCTTCTACAGTCTTGTGTTCTTGTTGAGATAGGAAGGTAGAAAATTCCACTATGATTCCTAAGTTTCTTCTAGATTGAACACCAGTTTCTAGGTCCGCTATTACAGTTTCTAAAGGGTGATTATTTAGGGTTCTAGACTGTCTAGGTTATATATTTAAAGGTTCTCCAGTATCATGATCCTATGAACTGCTCTAAATTTGTTTTATATCATTTTCAAAATCATTCTTTATGTTCTCAAGTCTCATGTTATCATTAGAGTCAAGTTCATCCATTTGTTCTGTCCATTTTTCAAAGTGATAAGATTCATCAAATTTCACATGAACTGATTGTTCAACAATCTTTGACTTCTTATTATAAACTCTATAAGATTTGGAGGTAGCAGAATATCCTAAGAAAATACCTTAATCAGATTTGGGATCGAACATACCAAGATTATACTTGGTGTTTAAGATATAGACCTGGCATCCAAAAACATTCAATTAGTTAACATTAGGTTTTCTGTTATTTTATAGTTCATAGGGTGTCTTTTTCAAAATAGGTCTAATAAAAACTCTATTAATTATATAACAAGCTGTATTTACACCTTCTGCCCAAAAATATATAGTTTGTCTATATTCATTTAACATAGTTCTAGCCATTTCTTGAATATTTCTAGTTCTTCTTTATACAATCCCATTTTGTTGAGGTCTTCTTGGTGTACAGAATGTGTGTTTAATACCCATATTTGACCAAAATGAATTAAATTCTAGATTCTAATATTCTCCACCATGATCACTTATCAATGAGATTATATTGGACCCTTTTTCATTTTGAACAGATTTGCAAAAACATTCAAATAAAGTAAAAGCTTCATTTTTAAATTTCAAAAAGAAAATCCATGTAAATACTGAATAGTCATCAACTAAAAAATATACATATAACTTACCAGCTAATATTGCTACTCTTGAGGGTCCGAAAAAATCCATATGAATATGTTCTAGAGGTTTAGAGGTAGCAACCTTATTAAAATATTTGAAGGATGATTTGTGTTGGTTGCCAAGTTGACATGCATCACAAAATCTGTCACATTCAAATTTGAGACTAGGTAAATCAGAAACTAAATGTTTCTTAGATAACTTATGTAAAACAAATACATTTCAATGTCCAAGTATCCTATGACTGATTCAGGATTCACTTCGTTTAGTAGTCAAACATTTTACTTGTTGTTTACACAAGGAATTTAATTCCAAAGTATATACATTTTTTGTTCATGCTGCTTTAAATTTATACAATTTATCATTAGAAATAGTACATAAATTGTTAGTAAAATCAATAGTATATCCATCATCACAGAGTTGAGAGATACTGATCAAGTTGGGTTTTAATCATTGTACATATAGTACTTTTTTGATTGAGACTATTTTTGGATCTCCAACAGTTCCAATGAAACTGATTTTTCATTTGGCATTGTCACAAATGTGACAAGTCCTCCTTCCTTTTGAGTGAGTGAAGAAAAATTCAATGAGTTTCCACTCATATGTTTTTAGCAGCCACTGTCCATGTACCATATATATTTTCTTCTCTGATGACCTGCTACCTGCAAAGACATTTAAACAAATTTCTTTGGTACCCATATTTTGTTGGGTCCTGAGGTGTTAGCTAGCAATGATCTGGGTATCTAGATTTTCTTTGTTCTTTTAAAATCATCTGAATCATATAATGTTTTTGAAACATATGATTTCTTAATACCTCAAATATGAGGTTTTCTTATGAAAAAGTTTTTAGCTATATGTCCCTTTTTCCCACAAAAGTTATAATTAACCTTTTTAGAGATAGGAAAAAAATAATTTTTATATAGCTTTGGGTTTTCTCCTTTACTGCCAATTCCAAATATCTCATTTATAATGACAATTTTTCAAAGAATTTCATTTAATGAATTCTCACCTTTTGTAAAAACCAATTCAGCTTGTTTGTAAGATTCTACTTCATCCAGCAGTGCTTTTATTAATGATTCAAAATTAATATATTTAGTGTTAATCGAATTGTATTTATCAGTTAATTCCTTATGTTGTTTCAGCATTGTATCTATTTCATCTGAAATAGCTTTATTTTTATTTTTTCGGGAATTATTTTTCATAAATAGTGAGTCATATCTTTCTTCAAGCATATTGTAGTAGGCTGCAAGTTTTTTCATTTGTATAGCTTGATTCAGAATTTGATTCATTGTTTGAGTCCAAGGAGTAATATGAGTGTACCTCATCAGTTTCTTCCATGACACAAATGTTTCCCTTTAGATTGACTTATTCTTTTTCTGAGCTTGATTCAAGAGAGCTACTAGAGTCTTCAGATGCACTCCAAGTGGACTTCATATCTTTCTTGTATTTCTTCTCAAAGTCTTTTCTTTTAAAAAATTTATTCTTCTTTACATCATTCAATTGTGGGAAATCTGGTCTGATATTCCCCATCTTCTTGCATTCATAACATCTTACTTCTTTATCATCTCTCTTAATGTATTTTTTGAAGCCCCTTTTCTTGTTGTAGACCTTTCTAAATTTCCTGGCTAGCTGATCTAGCTCTTCATCTGAGTTTGATGTGTTAGAGCTCTCTGATTTAGCTTTGACTTCTCTGTTCTTCAGCATTCTATTCTTTTGTTGTGAAGTTACATTCAGGGCAGTATCTTCCCTTTTGATAAGCACTTTATGTTCATTAGCCTCATCTTGAATTTCATCTTCATACATCATCAGTGTACCAATCTTCTCTCTCATGGTTAGATCTTTGATAGGAGTTGATTGTCTAATTGCAGCAGAGATACCATTCCATTGAATAGGAAGTACCCTCAGTACTTTTAATGCTTGATCAGCCTGCTTTATAGGTTCTCCATGATCTATTATATTATTGACAAATTTTGTCAATCTCCCATTCATTTGGGTAATGCTTTCACATTCAATCGTTATGAAAGTATCAAATTTCAGTTTTGCAGTTGCATATCTCATTTTTTCACATTTTATGTTCCTTCATATGCCACGACTATTGTTTACCACATCTCATATGCTGTCGGGTACTACGATACTCTATTAAATTCATCTGGTCCTAGACCATAGATAATTGCATTAATATCCTTCGAATTAATATCATAATCTGCCTCTGTAAAAGTACTACACGTCTCAGGATTTTCAAGAATTTCATAAGGAGTTAGAATCTTTGAATAGACTCTATATCCGAGGTTTTTTAGATATATTATCATGCGTGATTTCCAGCAACCATAGTTGTATCCATTAAAATATGGTTCTCTGACCATTGACATCCCTTCTCTTGTATCAGTAATGTTGTTCTGTTGTATAATCTTTAAATTCTTCTTCCTTGATAATGCTCTATCAGAAGCTCCACCTATGATACCAATTGTTTGATCTGAATCTACAGATTACACACAAGAGGGGGGGGGTGAATTGTTCCTTTGTAATTTTTCGATAACTCTTTGATTGAACGAGTTATGTACTTTATAATTTATCTTATTTGATCGTGGAAAAAATTTAGTAAAAACTGGAACACAAATATGTATAGTGGTTCGGGGAACAGAAGGCCCCTAGTCCACTCCACCAATGCTCAACTCCCCGAGCTTGGTGATTTTCACTATCTGGTCCTCTTTTCTATAGACCGGTTCACAACATAGTATAGGCAGTTGACCCCTTTACAATCTTCAGGCTAACAAAGCCTTCTGGTTCAAACACGAACCTACATAGTTTAGAAGGAGAAGCTGGTTACTCAAGAATAAAAAGAATTTCAGAAAGAAGTTTTCCAGTTGATCTTCACAATTGCAACAAAATGCAATTGACAGTAGATGGATCGAAGTATCTAGAAATATTGATTTTCATGACGAAGTAGTTAAGAGTCGATCCAGTTGCAATAGATATAGATATATATTTCACAACATCAGTAGTAGTAGATCCACAGTAGATATTCGATGCAGAACAAGTGAATCTTCTATCGAGTTCCTTCTTCTTAAAGAAAAAGAGCTTTGACGCTCCTTTTTGAAATAGATGATCAATCGTGAATTTCTGCAGTCTCTGTTTTCCACCTTTTTCAATAATAGATCGATTACAATACACACATACCTGGTGTTTCAGAGAGAACATGTATAATAAAGCTGAGCATATCTCCTGCACATTTAGATCCATAAATGATTCTTTCTGATTCGCGATATTCAAAAATTTGAATTTACAGAGAATTCGTAACTTCCCTTAACACTCTGCATAAAAATATCCTTTTAATTCGATCTTAAATCCATTGATAAAACGGCTTTGAATCAGTCAATGTCGTATTTTAAAAATTACTTTAAATCCAGCTTGAAATCCGCCCTATAATCAGCTTTTTGACCGCAGCATAAAAATATCGTCTTGCAAAATTTCCGACGCCAAATGTAAGGTTGATGACATGGCCTCCAAACGTAGGGTTGGTGACATAGTCTTCAATAGTAATGTTGACAACGTAAGGTTAAACATAAACGTAGGGTTGATCATCCATACTTTTTCTTCAACTCTCAAACATACGGTAAAATATCTATACATTTACTTGATCCATACTTTTCCAAGAACGTATGCTTGTTCACAAAAGTAAGGTTGATGAACCATACTTTTGAGAAACAAACGTAACGTTTAGTATTTACGTATGGTTTTCCTTCCATACTTTGCTGATAACCAAAACGTAAGCTTCCTTCCTAACGTAAGGTTCTTCTTTTATACTTTTCTGAAAAAGTATGGTTGTTAAACCTTACATTTCTCTTATCTCAAAAATTATACATGATTTTCATCCTCACACTACGTTTATCCTCGTAGGGTATGAACAGTGATTACAAAATGCGCCAAAGCAAATTTCGCGCTATATTTATCTATGTATGGTATGAACAGTTATTCTAGAATGTGCTAAAGAAGATTCCGTGCTAAGTAATAAATTTTCATTATTTCAAGAGTAAAATAAATAAATAAATTTCTGCAAAATACTAAATAAAATCATTAGAAAATAACTAAGGGTATTTGTGAGCATCAAAATTATCATAAAGAGACAGAGTATTATTTTCAATAATCTCACCCTTTAAATAACATTAATATGTATTGTTCAAAACAATACTTTGCTCAACATTTATTTCATATTTTAAATTCATTGTGATGTCCTCATTAGTATTACCTTTGGAATAAACAATGAGTCAAGAGTATTCAAGGCTTGTTAGGAACCCAAACCTCCATGTTATAGTGGATAAAGCCCAGGAATGGGTTTTGAAACAACATTCCATAGAGGCATCATAGTTTGGAAAAACCATTTAGTGTGCGTTAAGGGGATGGAGAGGGTCATCCTTGGTAGGACATAGTCTATTAAACCAAGATCCAATCCCATTTGAGGGGGATGTAACTCGGATAGTGCGAGCCACATGGATGGTGCATAATTTGGAATACTATGCAAACAAACTATGTGCCTCTATAAATGTGGGATACATGATTTTTCCCATTGATAATTTTATGACGGATAAACGTTTTCCATTTTCATTAAAAACCAACTCCTTTTACAAGAAACAATACATCAATCCTAATGGTATGTTTTTGAATGATGTTCATCATATAAATTAAGTTTTTAGTGTTTAATGTTGTGTTAGATCACCACTAATAGGATCTCTAATCCTTTATCTCAATTATTCATTCATCAACCCGTTGATGGAGTTATTTTAGTGTGGCCTCATATTCCCTATTAACATGAGATTTTTTTATTTATGATTTTCTTCTAATCAAGGCCAAAACAATGTCTTCTACTAGAAAATAGTTCCTCTATAAGAACTGTTTATATTATCTACTAATTAACCATCATGTCGTGATACTTTATATTTTGTGTTGTGTTACAACTTTTTAGATATTTTCTGTTTTTTCAAAAATAAAACATTTATATCTTTTTTAAATTTATATACTCGATATAAATAAACTTGTTCAACCTTATTATTGTTGGGATAGGTATCTATTAAATAATTCCATGGCTTATGGTGTTCGGAATACATTTCCCCATGATATTATAAGGTCTTATGTGGGAAAGCCATCTCTCCAATGGTATTTCCTAGACTCCTAAAAGAAATAAATGGAGTGTATTAATGGAATGGTCAGTTTTATGAACAAGTAAAATGATTTTTGTACAAAAATTGTTACACAATTTTTCAAGTAGAACATTAATATATTATAAATTCTATTTTACTATATGTACTTGTGATACTCTAGAATGGAATCCCTAATGGGATGATAGCTAGGAATGCCATCACTATTGATAAAACACATGAACATGGAATATATATTTAGATAATACTCAAGAATGGATTCCTTATTCAGTTGATACCCACGCATGGTGTCCCTTTTAGGATGATACGTGGCTAAGACATCCATTACTGATTTATGAGACATTATTAACTATTAAAAACTTCATGAATTATGACTCAAGTGTTGGGTAGCACTACATATGTAAATATATCGACATAAATTCCACTACATATATCAAACACACACACACATATATATATACTTGAACATACAAATATAGATATATATATATATATGTATGTTTATGGTAATATCTGTTCAGAGGTTTTCCTGGTATGGGATGAAGCATGTAGTGTCCTACGGGTGTCTGGAATGAACTAGGGACAACCATATACAATTTAAATTATTGATTTACCATTATTATATCAACACAATGAGCATAATTTATCCACTAGTTGAATTTTTTAGAAACTATTGTTAGTAGATTTCATAGTATATCACACACCCAATCCAGGCCACCATTTGGTACCCAGATAGACTTCATGGATTCATATTGGTACAGGTAAAAAAAACATGTTGTTCATGCTTGATTGTTTGTAGCACTAGGTCAGGGAAGCACGTGACAAAGTTATTTTTCATTATTATGTCTATCGATAGTATTTTAGTATATTTGCTTATTTTGAAATACCGATCAGTATGCATTATTACTTCCTTTCTTTCAATAATTTTTTTTATAAAACGCATGGATGCACATCATTTTTTGTATGGTATTGTATATTTCTTTTAAAGGATTTTTATTTTATCTAGATGATTCATCTTCTTCTATGTTTTAATAATATGAATCATCCATTTTTCATTTTACTAGACGGTTGAGTTTCCTTGATTTTTGGGTATAGTGTCCCCTTATAGTACTATGACTTTATTCACATATTGGTAGCCTTTGGAATATAAGGTGTCATGATTGAAGCTTTATGACCAACAAACTTGGGGAACCATTTAGTAGATTATATATTTTATTATTAAAATATTTATCATATGTTTTTTAATTGAATTATTATTTTTGGATGGTATAATGGAATCTAAGAGGTGGCAGAATTAGTTAATGAGCCTCTACCTCAGAGTTTCATAACAATGTACGGTGAAAAGACTAATTTCAAGTGATGGGATTTTTTTATGAATAATGTATGTTACTATTGAACTAATTCTCCCATTGGGTTACATACATAACGAGAGATGGTTATTATAAGGAATTACGACTCAATTTTATCCTTGGACTTGTACAGAATGTTAGGGTTGAATCATGCATCATCATAGGCATTTCATGATCAACATGTCATAAATTATTCCATTCTATATAAGAGAATTTCATTTATTTTATTTACTAAACTTTTATGAGTTATTGAAGGTAATATATATTTTGAATTTTGATAACATTATTATAGTGGAATTTGGACATTAATAGGTCACATAAAGATCTAACATCAAACTAAATGTGTCTTCTTGTATAAATTGTTGCTGAAACCACATGTAATCATCATTAGAATTTTATTTCATGTACCACTGGTATCATGTGATGGAATGTGTTAATGGTTGGGATTAAATGGATTCTATGGTTCCATTAATATTAAAAATGGGACTTTATATATTGGAAATGGTGGTTTATGAAATTTTATCTTTAAAATATTAATTTATAAATAAGTATGAACTCAAATAAAATTAAATTTTGAAATATATTGGTCACCAATAAAAGGGTATTAAAATTTCAATTTAATGTTTTTTTATCTATAACATGTAATCAACACCTGGTATATTGACACCCTAAGTAAAAATATTGAACATGACACCGAACTGGCCGTAGTAGTGGGAAGTAGGTGACGTATCTTGTGATTATTATGATTTATATGTCTCCTAGTGATGGGATATGGAGTAAGAAGAGGTGAATTTATGTTATATGGAATGAATTTTTTATATATTAAATTATTATACATAGGGTCTATTCCATTATCAAATTTAATATAAGGTTTGTTTTTTGTTATTGTAGAGATATTTATCCATGATTTCCTTGAGTCATGCACTTGGTGGTTGGTGACAACTATAATACTTTGGTAGTGGTACCTCAGCCACTTATGTTACCTCTAATGATGCCTCCTATGGAACATGCTGTTATACTTAAAATAGGGGGATGGTGCCTAGTTTTCTGACAGTTTACATCAACTTTTGTAGACAATTCATGGAGATTTGCAATATTCCACTTCAATGGAAGCATTTTCAAGATAATTTCAACAATAATATTCAGATATGTTTTAGGTGGATGGAAACCATTAGGAAGCAGAGTGATGGATGGAGGCCATGATAAATTTTATTGATCACATTGATACACCTTTTGAGAAGATTGTAAATCCTAATATTTATATTCAATATCATTATTTAAAATGAATTCGGGATTTTATCACCCATGATGATCATTATCATAGAATGTCCTATGATGGTTTTTCATACAGACTTATATGAATATTTCATTCCTCAGATGGTAGTAGAAGACCGAGATATAGATTATGCTTCTAAAAATGGTATTATTCCCACGAGGGAATATTATACAATGTTATAGGTGTTCATGCGCTTCTAACAGACTCTTTCAAGTGATTTATTGGAGACTAGAAGACATTTTGAATATCATATTGTATAGTCTATAAGATCTCATGTGAATGTATTTTTGTTTACTACCATTTTCAAAATAGTGAACTAGTATATCATAACTATGTAGAACCTGAGGGAAGCTAATAAAGTAGCTAGGTGGTTCAAAATGAGATAAGGATAAGGTTCAACAACCAATCATAAATTTCCCTTTGAGTCTACATGAGTGGGAATGACATCCATATGATACACTATGATAATTATATGGTTTTCTATAAGTGTTGAAAAACTAGACATAAGAATCCCCAATTCCATAGAGACTTCCTTGGGAGAGGAGTTTATAGAATTGTGGTAAATCATTATTTCCTTTTCAAGAGCTTCCCATCAATTCCTAGTTTGAATGGATACAATTATATTTTCCTCAACCAGTAGGAATGGTAGATCTATGACATACCAAATGCTAGTCTACCACATAAAGTACATGATGAGGAGGTTGATGTGTCTGGGGTAGCTGGGATTTAGAATCATAGTTCCTATAGGGTAGACTCACTTAGGATAGTCAGGTTACACTACATGGATGTAGTTCAGGAAATATTTCTTCTATGCAACTGATTCCCAAGGATCAGGTTGCTGGAGTATATATAGTTAGAATTCAAATCATAGAATCCTCTAATATAGTATCATACCTTTTATATCTGTTTTCTTCAATATTTTTTATCTCTTAAACTACAATGGGAATACTTGAGATTTAGATCCATTACTTATGTAGTGTGATACCAATTCATTATCCATTGGGAAATTGATCGTGTATTATACGGATGTGGGAGGAATTCCCTCTTGTGGTATGAATATTTCATTTCTTATGGGATATATTTATCATATTGATGATGAGTTTCGATATCATTATTAGGATGGATTAGTTGGTTCCCTATGACACACATCGGTACACCTATAACTATAGGGTACATTCCACATCACCAAATATCAGTACATAGGTTCGAAATGGTGAATTTGATATCTATGAATGTAGATAAAGACTATAGAATCATGGACTAGGTGGAGTGGCAATATAGATTTCTAATAATTGTATAGCAGACTATATAATTTGTAGATAAGATTTTACCATTGTAGATGATCGTTCAAAGATGATTCCCTAGAGAATATTATGTTTATCTACTAGGAGAGGGGTCAAGATTTCCATAATGCTAGTTCTAGGATATGAACGTTTATCCATTCATCCATATATTATAGTTACGATTGAGTTCTATTATATCAATAGGTAGCTATAGGAAAAGAAATCAATGAGATTTATACATCCCAAAACATTACCTTGTGGTCCACACGTTCATTTATCAAATAAGGTGAATGGTACCATTGGGCCTTGTGTGAATTACCACTAATGGAACAATCTTACAATTAGTAACATAAATCATTTTACTCCCTATTGGACACCTCTTTGACCATCTCTAAGGAGCATGATTTTATCTATAATTTACTTAATTCATGTATCACTAATATATTGTTATGTTATGATGTTTTAATTTTTATTATATGACTTATAAATTCTCTGTTTACCCTTACTATGAATTTGAGGTCACATTTTTTATTTTTCAATTCCCTGGGTCATTAAAAATGGTATTATGTAAGATATGAGAAAATGGAATCCAAATATGATGAAAAATGCTAGAGGCAATGAAGATGTTTTATGAACCCAATATTTATATTTCTAAGTTTCTAAATAAACTATAACTAAAGGGTCCTATAATGTATTTTTATATTGTTGTGATGAATATTATTAAATTTTTATGTAATATCAATGTATGTAATGTATCGTTCATTATAGATGGTATCCGAGTAATGGTATAGTAAACCACTATAAAATATGATAGGAAAACCATAGTAATAACCCAATGCATATGTCAAAGTATAGGATACAATCCAAGTGTTTTATAAATGATCATGAATAACCTAGGATAAACCATAAGTTATCCTAAATTGAAATTTCGTTATTGATTATGTGTTTCCCATTATGATTAGTGGTTCTCGAACAATGATTCCTGGTTTTAGAAGCAGATATAACTTGAAGGAAACAAATTGCTATTGAATGTAATGGGAAATGCAATTATTTTCCTCCTGGGAAAACAAATGTTTTGGGATATGGACTAAACAAATCATGTAGTTATCGTCACAAAAATTTCTCAAGCTATAAATCAATATGGACTTCCAAATTTACAATGAATGGAAAAATAATTTATTATTTCTTTCATAAGGGAGCATCAAACTTGTTTTAGTAGGTCTTTTAATCCATTAGTTTCTAAACAATGGATCTGTACCACTAAAAATATATTTATAGTTCTCGAATGTTCCGAACATAATAATTTTATCTTATCTATATATCATTTGGATGGTTAATATGATCAATGGTGGACCCTTGTCAAGAATATGAGTCAATGGGATGAAATTCTATCCCTAGAATGGGATGAGTTCAAGAAATTATTTTTTATTAAGTACCTAGTTCATATTATTCAAACAATGATATTGGAGTTACATGAACTTATGCAAAAGAATTATAAATCTGTTGGTAGCTATGAAAAAACATTTACAAGACATTCAAGGCATGTTTCTAGAATTATTATCTAACCAGAGAGTAAAATTGATTGATTCATCAGTGGCTTTAATCCATGTTTCCAAATGGGAACTGGCCATGTAGAGACACAAAGCTTGCCGTACATAGTTATTACATTACTTTTTCGGAATACTTAGTACATAATAAAAACAAACACACAAGGACCGTAATAATTTAGTGTCTTTGTAAACTCGGAAAAATAATCTTCTAATCTTAGTGAAAGATCTTCAACATCTCCCATAATTATCGTCCCTTTTTTTCATACCTAAAACCATTATTTATATCCTGGGGAAAAGAAAACATATAAAGGGTGAGCTCAAATGATCAGTAAGGGTAAGAATGGAGAAAATAAAACAAATCATATACATTTGACCTTAGAGAAAACATGAACATAATGTTTAAACTACAAAATATTGAGAAATGACATAAAACATGGAAGTACGTAAGGCATAGATCATAATAGATCATAAATCATGATAAAATAGCATGGGAATAAATCATGTAATGGTGGAAACCACTAAGAACATCCTATGATTTCCATAGTAGCCAAGGCATTGCTGCCAAGACCATCTTAGTGGACAAAGTCCCTTTCTGAATCGAGTTCACTCCTCGTTCCAGTCTGGTATCACTGAACCGGATTAACATATCATTTCAGCCATATCTATCTAATGAGATATAAATAATTACCCAATGCATTGTATGGAGATATAGGTCCCAACCATCTCATAATGAAATCATTTTTACTCATGCAACCACATGAACACAAATCATTCATCATTAACCAAACTATAAAATGGATTTCATAAACATCATCCCATCATAACATAATTCATAAAAAAAATGGATATCATTTCATCATAAGAAAAGTTAGGCCATGTAAATCATTGATAAATTATACTTGAAACATACACATATGAAATAATTCTATCTTATATGGAAAATGGTTTTGATAAAATACTTCAAATGAATTCTTAAGGAAAATATCCTTTCTTCTCTAAAATCATTTTATTTTCAAAAAATGCCATGAAATTTTAATGTAAATGGATTTTTTTGAAAATATTCATGAAATCTTGTAGAGTAATATTCATGAAAATAAGGTGTTATAAAACCGTAAAAATCCATTCATTCCGTATAATTTAAAAATAACATTTTTCTTGTACTTTTTTAAGAAAAGTCAAAAAGTACCTTGTATGGTAAAAAAAAGAAAGATTCCTTACATACCATGTAGTAAAAGTAAAAAATGGGTAAAAAGGACATTAAACATACATGAAAACAATTTTATAAAACATGGACATGGATGATAACAATAACCCCAGTAAATACTTACGGATAAACAATCTCGGATAAGAATGAGATTTGAATAATTATCCTTTACCTTATGTCTGAAATGATTCGTACGTATCCAAACCTCATGTATAATGATTTAAATAATTTCATTGACTTATTAAATAATCATATTCATTGTTAGGATACCATATATGGTTCACTTATGACTTTCTATTACCCATTCTTTTGTAAATTCCATGTTAAAGAAGCGTTTTTGGTAAAATCATTTTATTTATCGTACGTGTTTGGACTTGTTGTTATTGATATTATTATTACTTATATATTGATTTAATAACTTCCAGAATGTAAATCATGATTTATATATCATATATATATTCAGTATATATATATATATGAAATAAAATACACCGTTCATAGAGACGGAAGACTGTACATACGCATGAACGCTGTTTTGGTTTCCTTATTGAATTAAATGGAATTAAGTAAATGAAACATATATGTAAATAAATATAGTATCATTATTATGTAATATCATTCATGATTATTTATTATATATACTTTATAATCATACTTTAATGGTTAATCATGGAAAATGAATCTCATCGCGTTCGTGGAGACGGTAGTCCGTACGTACACACAAGCGATGATATCATTCCCATAATTGTGGAATTGTATTGAAGGGTATGTATAATATTTCAGAATCAATATAACTTTACAATAATAATATTTATTTATTAATTTACACCATTATACCCATCCATGTACGGTGGTGGTGGAAAACTGATTACACCATGACATGGAGACGGTATTTCGTACGTACGCACGCGCGGTGATTTCATTTCCGTATGATGGATAGAAGATGAAATTGGGTTGTTTAATATTTATAATAACATATTAGTATATGAATGATACTGATGTTATTAATTTATGATGATACAAATAAAGAATATGATTTAGAAGAAGCAATAAATTGGGAAGAATCGGTAAAAGATATTACCTCTTCTTTGACGCGCACCTTCTTAACCTCCTATTAAAGGGCTAGGGTTGGTCTTTTGAGGAGACCAGAACCTATATAATGTTTTTAGGGAAGATAAGAATGGAAATGGGTATGGTTTGGACCAGATTGAACTCTCATAAGGGTGTTAAGAGAAGAGGTAAGGGGTTCCCTTTTTATAAGGGAGGAGAGGGGCACCTTAGGAAAACTTAAAATATTATTTTATAATAAAGTCATATTCAGTTTTTAATAGCTCTAAATTGATTTATTTCAAAGATAATCTGGGTATGGGTCGAAAGTCTCTCAACCAATAGGTTTTAGACATGTTTAGGTTATTATTTAATCCTTATCATTTATATTTAACTCTATGTTAAATAATTTAACTTTTACTGTGTCTTTTTGTTTTCTTACACAGTATGGTTAATAAACATCCAATAACAACCCGAAAGAACCCCAAGTGGTTCATTATAAATATATATATCCTTATGTAAGTCATTTTTAGGATCCTAATATGTTTAGTAATAAAATAATAATTAATAATATAATTTTTTTTAAAACTATTTTATGTCAATTTTGACACTATTTGGTAATTGAGTTTTGTGAAAATCATAACAGGATGATTAGTTTGAAAAAAGATAATTAAATCAATACTAACATGTCATATTAACCTATAAAATTAGTGTAATTCATTAAAAGTCTAAAATTACATTTATTTGGTTATTTATAAAATCTATTATGTTAATATTTCATTAATATGGTAATTATTGCATCATCATTGTGTCATAAATAAGTTAAATTATTTAATTTCTAAAAAATATAAATAAAATACCATTATGTAGGAAATGTTTTTATCTTTCTAATAAATATTTATAGTCTAATTTATCTTATGTATAACACTATATTAAAAAATATTTAGTTATTAAACATTGATTTTAACTATTTTAATTCTTCTTTAAATAAAATAACAATAAATGTCCTAATCTAATCCAAGTGGACCTAAATGATAATATTTTATTTCAAAGGTTTTTTTGGTCAAATTACTCTTATCCAATAGAATTAGGGCTTGTGTTAGGGTAATAATAATATCATTTTCACCCTTAATTACCTTATTTACTTTTAACCATGGTAAATAAAAGTAAAACGTTACTATTCACCAAAAATTATTTTAATGATATTAAACAAAATTTTACTCCTTGATATTAACCGTGTCTCTTGGTTTTTCGAAATTCCACTCACAGAAACGGTAAAATAACGTTTTATGTAAATTTTCAAACTCTCATAGGAGGTGGGTAAAAGAAGGTGAAAAGTTCAATAAACTTTTTATATGTCTAAAAATATTATAAAATGACCCCAATGAATTACATTGAACTTATATAGGTATTATATATCATTTTTGACCTAAAATAAATTTAAATAATATAATTAATTATTTATATAAAAAATCGGTTTTTAAATAGTAACCTAGTGTTTTCACTATTCATCAAAAATTGAAAGTTTTCAGAAAAATAACAAAAATTAACCATAGGATAATTTGGATATTCAGATTCTAAAAATGATGTCAATTTTTATAAATAAAATTTATAAAATTTCAAAAAATTAGTATTTCTATTCATAACGGTTAGTTCATAATAATATTATAATAATATATCGTTTAGTGAAACTCGGTATTTCGTACTACACACTCTATCGAGAAAGGTCTTGATTTTGTGTTATGCAATCCATGGCATGGATGCGTGTAGTGAAAGCTCCGTTTTGAGTTGAATATAATGTAATCAAAACATATTTCATTTATACATTTAACAAAATCTATAATTAATGTTGCGTAAAATAATTTCCATAAAACAAACTTGAAATTGTGTGTAACACAAGGCAAGAATAGTGTTGCGTATACTGCAAGCTAATACGGTGTTGCGTATAGTGCAAAATAATTTTGGTGTAGCTTAAAACACAAAACATCAATGAAATTAAAATGAATAATTTTCATAAAATCTCGGATTGTTACATTCTACCCCCCTTAAAATGAATTTCGGTCTCAAAATTTATCCGGGTTATAAATGGTTTACTACATGAATGTTTCTTTCATAGAAACCCACATCATAAAAAGGAATACCAAAACTGAACTTTAAAAACTAAATTATGAAATTTAACGGTTACCCAAATGACCTAATCACTGGGTTTCCACATAGGAGAACATAAGTGGAAATATGAATATGAAATAAAAATCTAACCATCATGTTCTGATGAAGAGTGGTAGAGGACACGACTATGAAGAAGCCAACAATCACAAAGCCTTAAATTTGTGATGATCTAAGGTACCATCTGCTTCATCGGATATAAGGACACTAGGACACCATTTTTGGTTTTCAAGATCATTTCCCTAATGTTATATAATTTTTTTAATTAAAAGAAATACTTACTTTATTTTGGTAGAATCTTACCATTGCTCGTGCCTTGAACAATTTCCACTTCATCGCTTAAATAAATGAAGTTGAATTTGTCCTTTTCGAAGTGTTAGCATGTCATGCTATAGAATGATAGCTCATTCCATCTGTCTCAAACATAGGATTAGCAAAAGTTATATACATAAGTTCATCTTATGGTGACATTAATCGTATATGGTTCCAAAAAATGGACTTATACTCCATCTATCATACCTCTTAACAAAATAAAACTAGTTTCTACTAACCAGCGACTTCCTGTAGGCCAGTGGTAGTCTATAAAGTCCTGTCACATTTCAGTTGTAGGTTTCATTCCTGCATCCCTATCCAACGTGACGGGTTGTTGGCTGTTCTACAGGTTGTACATTTTCTTAAACTACACTATTATAACATTCTATCAATAATATCAAAAAAAATTCTATCCTTAAACAATACTAACATATGTTCAACATAATCCATTCCGATATTTAGGATTATCCAAAATACTTCTTTCCAAACTCATAGTATAAAGAGATCGATTACTAAAAAGGGCATATAGAAAGCACGTGAATACCATTATTTATCCCTCATATATCTTCTTGGTAAAACTCCATTCATGGTGATACTTTATTCATGTATCCCATTGAACCTTATTAAAAACATTAATTCTTTCAAAAGTTAACGCTTTCCAAAATACAACAATTTTATATAATAAAACCATGATATAACCTTGTCCTTATATCAGTCATGAGCTCATGAATACTATGAAACATTTAATTTTCTCCTTATCCCTTCATTATGCACATATCATCTGCTTTCCAAAACATTTGAATCACTTTTCATGGTTACCGGTACCACATAATTATCTAAAACCACCGTAAACCATTACATATATATTCCAATGTTCGACAATACTATATATGATATTCCACAACATTATTTTGGAATCCCTTTACATAAAAACATAATCATTCCACCACATCATTTTCATACTCAACATTTCTAATAGTGATCGCATGTGACTTCCCTTTTTCCTTTTCCTTAAGAGGTTTCTCACATTGATCATCATTAAACCTTGGATTAGGGAATTGATTAGCATAATGCCCCATTTCCTTGCACTTGATGCATTGAAGTGTTGGGGGTGCATTATCTGCAGTCTTTTCTTTATTCACATCATTAGCAACAATTTTTCCATTACGTCGACACTCAGTTGCCTGATGAACTTCTTTTCCACACAGAAAACATTTTCTAGTCCCTTTAAGAAAATATCCACCATGCTTCTTTCCACACTTTGAGCATAAAGAAACATTTATCTTCTTTTCACCATTATTGTGAGATTTATCCTTGAACACCATCTTTCGATTGATGTCAAAACCATGAGATGGATATGTAACACAAACTTCCATTTCAACCTTGATAGAACAATGCACAATTTCATCATAGCTACTGAAGTCTCTTATATCTAATGCCCTTCGAAGACTTGGTTTTGAGCCACTGAAGAATCGATCATCTTTACTTTCAGGTTGGATGATAAAGCCAGTTGCATACCTTGCAAGCCTTGTAAAATTCACTTCATATATACCAACAGATTCATCACCCTTTTGCTTAAGCTTAAGGAAATCCTTTTCCATCTTTTTTCAAAAAATAAGTTGGAATTACTTATTAAAAAATAAGTTCTTGAACCCAACCCATTCCATGGATTCAATTTCATATCGGGGCCTCGTATTCTTAATTAGAGTCCACCATTGATTTGCTTCACCTTCTAAACGGTAAATATCCAAAATGAATTTTTCAGGTTCCGAACAGCTAAGTATGGAAAATATTTTTTCAATTGTACTGATCCATTGGTCAGCAACAAGTGGATCAGAAGACCCATTGAAATAAGGTGGACATTGCCTCATGAAGGACTCAACAGAATATAGTTCCCTTATCTGATCATTTGGAAGTCCAGAATGATTCATAGCTTGTGTAAGTATAGAAATATGATTTTTAACTCCATCTCCCATAACGTTGGTTTGTTCAGGAGGAAAATCATTGCATCGTCCATCACATTGATCAGCACGGTTCTTTCGGGTTCCAGCCATCGTCTAAATCCCAAAAAGAATAGTATGAGAGGGAAAAATAATGCTAGGGAAAACAACATAACAAAGGGGGGGTACCTTAAATGTATAACATCTTAGGGTTAATTATATGATTTTTACCGTAATTCTATGACTATAACCAATACTTATGCTTAACCTTAGGGACATCCCTAGACATACCATAGAAATATCTCTCGGGATTTCACTAATGTTTTGGCATCCTAGTTTCCGAAGGTTAACTTATCCTTTCCTCTGATACCAACTGTAGAGACCCAAATCATGACATACATAGACATTAAATTAAATTTCTGGAATACTTAATACATAATAAAAATAAACACACAAGGACCGTAATAGTTTAGTGTCTTTGGAATCTCATAAAAATAATCTTCTAATCTTGGTGAAAGATCTTCAACATCTCCCATAATGATCTTCCTTTTTTTCTTACCTTAAACATTTCATTATATCCAGGGAAAATAAAACATATAAAGGTTGAGCTCAAATGCTCAGTAAGGGTAAGAATGTAGAAAATAAAACAAGTCATATACATTTGACTTTAAAAAACACGAACATAATGTTTAAACAACAAAATCTTGATAAATGACGTAAAACCTGGCAGTACGTAAGGCATAGATCATAATAGATCATCAATAATGATAAAATAGAATGAGAATAAAGTATGTAATGGTGGAAACCATTAATTACATGTTATTATTTCCATAGTAGCCAAGGCATTGTTGTCAAGACCGTCTTAGTTGACAATTCCATTTCTGAATCGAGTTCACTACTCATTCCAGTCCTGTATCACTGAACCAGATTTACATACTATTCCAGCCATGTCTATCTCATGAGATATAAATCTTTACCCAATGCATTGGAGGGAGATATAGGTCCCAGCCATCTCATCATTATATCATACTTACTTGTGCCACAACATGAACATAAATCATTCATCATTACCCAAAGTATAAAATGGGTTTCATAAAAATCATCACTTCATAACAAAATTTATACAAAAAATGGATATCATTTCATCATAAGAAAATTAAATACATGTAAATCATAGAGAAATTATACTTGAAACATACACATTTGTAATAATTCAATCTTATATGGAAAATGGTTTTGATAAAACACTTGAAATGAATTCTTGAGGAAAATATCCTTTCTTTTTCAAAATCCTTTTCTTTTCACAAAATGACATGAAATTTTAAATGAAAGGGATTTTTTTTGAAAATAGTAATGAATTCTTGTAGAGTAAGCTTCATAAAAATATGGCATTATAAAACCATAAAAATCTGTTCATTCCTTATAAGTTAAAAATAACATTCTAATCGTACTTTTGTCGGAAAAGTCAAAAAGTACCTCGTATGGTAAACAAAAGAATGATTCATTACATAGCATGTAGTAAAAGTCAAAAATTTATAAAAATGACATTAACCATACATGAAAACAATTTTACAAAACATGGACATGGATGATAACAATAAGCCCAGTAAATACTTACAAATAAACAATATCGGATAAGAATGAGATTGTACTAATTATCCCTTACCTTATGTCCGATATGCTTCATACGTATCCGAACCTCCTGTATAATGATTTAAATATTGTAATTGACTTATTATAGAATCATATTAATTCTTATGATATCATATATGGTTCAATTATGACTCTCTATTACCCACTCTTTTGTAAGTTACATGTTAAAGCATCGTTTTGGGTAAAATCGTTTTATTTATCGTACGTGTTTGGACATGTTGTTCTTGATATTATTATTACTTATATCTTGATTTACATACTTACATAATGTAAATCAGGATTTATATATCATATATATATTTAGTATATATATATATATAATAGATATATAAATTAAATGAAATACATCGTTCATGGAGACGGTAGACCGTACGTACGCATGAACGCTGTTTCTGTTTCCTTATTGAATTAAATGAAATTAAGTAAATGAAACATATATGTACATAGATAAAGTATAATTATTATGTAATATCATTCATGATTGGTTATTATATATACATTATAATCATACTTGAATGGTTAATCATGGAAAATGAATCTCATCGCATTCGTGGAGACGGTAGTCTGTACGTATGCATGAGCGATGAAATCATTCCCAAGATCATGGATTTGTATTTAAGTGTATGTATAATATTTAAGAATTAATATACTTTACAATAGTCATATATAGTTATTTATTTACACCATTATACCAATCCAAGTAAGGTGGTGGTGGAAAACATATTACACCACGGCGTGGAGACTGTATTCTGTATGTACGCAGGCACGATGTTTTCGTTTCCGTAGGATATATAGAAGATGAAATTGGGTTGTTTCGTAATTATAATAAAATCTCAGTATATTATTGATACTGATGTTTTTAATTTATGATGATACAAATAAAGAAGAAGAAGTAAAAGAAGAAATAAATTGGAATGAATTGGTAAAGGATATTACCTCTTCATTGACACGCCGCTTCTTAACTTCCTCTTAAGGCACTAGGGTTGGTCATTTGAGGAGAAAATAACCTCTATAATATTTCTAGGGAAGATTAGAAGGGAAATGGGCAGGGGTTTTCCATGATTCATGGCTTAAAAGGGTGTGATGAGAAGAGGTAAGGGGTTCCCTTTTTATAAGGGAGGAGAGGGGCACCTTAGGAAAACATAAAATATCATTTTATAATAAATTCATATTCCATTTTTTATAGATCCAAATTGATTTATTTCGAAGATAAAGTGGGTATGGTCGAAATGATCTCATATAATAGGTTTTAAAAATGGTTAGATTACTATTTTATCCTTATAATTTAGATTTAACTCTATGTTAAATAATTTAACTTTTACCGTGTCTTTTTGTTTTCATAGACTATATGGTTAATAAACTTACTATAACAAGCCAAACGAACCCCATGTGATTAATTATTAATATATATATATCCTTATATAAGTCATTTTGACGATCCTTAGATTTCTAGGAATAAAATAACAATTAATAATATAAAATTTGTTTTAAAAACTATTTTATGTCAATTTTGACACTATTTGGTACATGATTTTTGTGAAACTCATAACAACATGATTAGTTAGAAAAACGATAAATTAAATAAATAATAACATGGCATATTAACCTATAAAATTAGAGAAATTCATAAAAAGTCTAAAATTACATTTATTTGGGTATTTATAACATCAATTAGGTTAATATTTCATTAATAAAGTAATTAATGTATCATCAGTGTGTCATAAATAAATTAAAATATTTAACATCTAAAAATTATAAATAAAATAAAATTATTTAGGAAATCATTTTATCTTTCTAATTAATATTTATAGTCGAATTTATCTTATGTATTACCCTATATTAAAAATTTTATAATTTTTAAACTTTGATTTTAACTATTTTAATTCTTCTTTAAATAAAATAATAATAAATGTTATAATCTTATCCAAGTTCACCTAAATGACAATATTTTATTTCTAAGGTTGTTTTTGGTCGAATAACACTTATCCAATAGAATTAGGACATGTTTTTGGGTAATAATAATATCATTTTTACCCTTTATTACCATATTTAATTTTAAATGGGGTAAATAAAAGTAAAAAGTTACTATTCACCAAAAATTATTTTTATCTTATTAAACCACATTTTACTCTTTGATATTAACCATGTCTCTCAGATTTTCAAAATTTCCACTCAGAGAAGCAGTAAAATTATGTTTTATGTAAATTTTCAAACTCTCCTAGGAGGTGTGTAAAAGACGGTGAAAAGTTCAATAAACTTTTTATATGTCTAAAATTGTTATAAAATAACTCCAATGAATTACATTGAACTTATATAGGTATTATGTATCAATTTTGACATAAAATAATTTTAAATAATATAAATAATTATTTATATAAAAATTCGGGTTTTAAAGAGTAACCCGGTGTTTTCACTATTCATCAAAAAATGAAAGTTTTCAAAAAAATACCAAAACCTAACCCTAGGCTAATTTCGATATTCTGAATCAAAAAATGAAGTCCATTTTGAAATATAAAATTTATAAAATTTCAAAAAGTGGGTATTACTATTCCTAACAGCTAGTTCATAATAATATTATAATAATATATCATTTAATGAAACCCGATATTTCCTACTACACACGCTATCGAGGAAGGTATTGATTGTGTGTAATGAAAGCTAAGTTAGGGATTCATGTAGTGAAAGCTTTGTTAGCTATTGAGTATAACATAATCAAAACATATTTCATTTATACATTAAACAAAATTTATACTTAATGTTGCATTAAAAAATTTCCACAAAACGAACTTGAAATTGTGTGTAACACGAGCCAAGAATAGTGTTACGTATACAGAATGCTGATACAGTGTTACATATAGTGCAAGATAATTTTGATGTAGCGTACAACACAATACATCAATGAAATTAGAAATAATAATTCTCATAAAATCTAGGGTTGTTACAGGCCATATGGAACTTTAATATCTTCAAGGAAATCATTCGTTGTTCTTTCATATTTGAGATGGAGATTTGAGTAACCCATCAGTCATATGGATTTTATAAGAAGTGAAAAATGAAATTGATGGGAAAATATAAAGACCACACTAAATAGAAGACAATTTTTCCCTTATTCTCATTGTGTTGAAGTAAACATGGAGGAAATTTTCTTAAAGGATCTAGAAAATGTTTTATATGTATAAATGAAGCTCATCAGGTAGTTCAATGATGACGTAATGGGAAAATATTTCTAATGATGCAAATAATGAAAAGGCTACCTAGAATTATCCTCCAATATTAAATTCAATAAGTACATGGAAATGGTGAATTCTTCAAATCAATACCCTAATCCAAAGGGTTATTGATGATGATTTATGTCAGCAAACTATTACAGCCAATGGTATGACACATGCGATCACTATCGGTGATGTGGAGTCTGATAATGATTTGGTTAAAGGTACACCTACCATCAAAATTATAGTAGAAAATGTTTTCTTATTCTGGATCCACCCACTCTTTTATTTGTAATGAAATTTTTAATGGTATCCCCGTATTACCTCAACAATTAGAATTTGAGTTAGCTATGGAAACTCTGAATGGAACAATAGTAACATAAAAAGTATATAATTCTTTTTTGGTTTAAGTATGTGGGAAGGTGATTCTTATAAATCCCATGATCCTTCCTATAGTATTATTTGATGTTATTCATCTTATAGATTATTTTCCCTATATGGATCTCATATAAAATTTCAAGGGAGGAAATTCACATTTCATATAATGAATCAATATATGTTCATCTATCAATTGAAGGATGAATATACCCTTCCACTAGAATTTTATTCCATCTAAAGTGTCTTGATTTCTATAAATGAAGTTTATTTATCTCAAATGGATATGTATAAACTAGAAATTAACAATAAAACAATTTGTAATGATTTTGATGATGTATTTCAAGAATAATTACCAGTTCTTCTACCAAATCATGAAGTAGAGTTTTGAATAGAAATCATACCAGTTTCTATTACTATTTATAATACACCTTATACAATGGTCCTAATTGTGTTGTAGGAATTGATGAAGAAACTCCCAGTGAATGTTGACAAGGGATACATACTCCTTAGTGCGTCACCTTAGGGATCACCTGTTCTTTTTTAAGAAGAAATATGGATCAATGAGGTTCTTAATTAATTATTAGTAACATTAAACGATCACCATCAAGAAAAAATATCATCTTCCCTGCATTTATGTCTTATTCAGCCAACTATACGTAGCTCTATACTTTTCCTAGATTGATCTCCGTTCAAAATATTATCAATTATGGGTCAAGAAGGGGGATATACAAAAATAAAAATTCCATAGAATATATGGACACTATGAATTTATAGTAATTCATTTTGTTCTTACTGTTAGGTCCACAAGGCTGAATACACTGAGAGGGGGGGTGAATCAAGGTATAAATAATTTAAAATTAACGCCCGTTCTGATCTTGTTTCGCTGTTAAGCAAAACACTCTTGTCCCTCTTTCCTGTTGCATATAGTAAACAAGAAGTAAAGCATGCACAAGACACGCCAGTTTTACTTGGTTCACCGCAAAGGACTACGTCCAAGGAGCACATGCCAAAAAGTTGTCGGTCGTAACAATTCCACTATATTTCACTAGCTGTGGATTACAATGTTTGGGCTATATCACCTCTATGCCCAGGCTCACTGCCTTTACAATGTTTAGGGTCAGCTCACTGCTTTCCCAAGGGACACTCCCCGTTTCTCTCTCTCTGGATCACTGCCGGTGGAGAGGATCACCTTCTTCTTCTTCCTAAGATCACTGCCCTAGAAGGGATCCACTAACAGTTTATAGACCTGTAGGTCTCTTCATTTGCATGAAATAATGCATCTTAAAATGTTGATAAATGCTCTATTGAAGTCCATCTTTCATCCACTGATGAATACCTCTTTTCCCCTGACCACTAGGAAACAACCTTTGGAAAGTACCTTCGCAAAGCACCCTACTTTGCGAAGCTCCCAATTTCGCGAAGCTCAAACAGGCCTTTGCGATGTTCCTGCGTTTTTGCGAAGCACTTTCGCGAGGCACTCTCGAGAAGCTCAAGCCGTTGCAAAGAAACATCCTTCAAGAAGATTACTAAGCCAACGCGGAGCTCGCAGGTTTCACGAAGCAACAATAGCCACCGCGAAGCACCTATTTCAGGAAGCACACTGGCTCTACGATGCAGCTTTGCAATACGAGAGAAAAATATTTTCTCTAAAAATTCTCTCTACATCTCTCGAGGGGGTCGGCCTCTATTTATAGGTGATTCCACCGACCCTCGAACTTTCTGAGTGAAGTCAACGCCACGTCATCTCAAATCGCAAAGCTCCGAAGTTTCCGCCGGAATTCTGTCCAAATCGCGAAGCACCACGTCAATTTTCCGTTCACGGAGCACATCGTAATCGCGGAGCATCACCATCAAAATTCTTTCGTTCCTTCGCCGCGAAGCTCCCTATTAAAGCCCTTCACCGTCGCGATGCACTTTAGCCTCTGCCGTTCGCGAAGCTTTGACGTAATCAAGAAGCATCAACGCCTCCATTTTTCTGGTCTTCGCGATTTCCAAACCATGAAGCTTCACGACGCCACCTTGTACTGCACTTTTGTACCACCTTCTGATCGTCCTTTCCTTTTTCATTGTTCTTTGTCAACAAGGATTTTCAACAAATTCTCGGGAACTCGACAATTATCCATGGAAGACCTCGTTGTCAACAAACACAATCATCCCAAAAATACTTCAATGTTACCTTGAGGGATTTTTACACAACAATTATTAATTCTCCCACAATCTTCATGGAACTAATGAATATAGTCCATCGATACTATCTTGATCAGTATTTTGTATAATTTATAGAAGATATTCTTGTCTATTAGAAGCACAAGGAAGAACATGAATATCACATGAGAATTGTATGGACAAACCTGAAAAATGAGTTGATTTAGGATAAATTTACCAAGTGAGAATTTTGGATTTAGAAAGTGTCATTTTTTATCACATAACATCAACATAGAGTATATCTATGGATTCATCAAAAATGAAGTAACTGATTATCGGTCTAAAACACAATGTTAGCTGTGATCTGAATTTTTTTGGTTTGGATGGATATTATCATCATTTTTGGAAATATTTTTTCATGATTATCTAATACACTCACCCTGATGACTCGAAAAGAAGTATAGTTCATGTGGATAGAGGAATGTGAATATAATTTCAAGGATCTCAAAAGATGGTTAGCTGGTCCACATGTGCCCACACTACCTTATTGTGGAAAAAGGTTAATGATCTACAACGATGCATCCAAAAAATTATAAGATGTGTTCTTAGGAAAAATGGGTTGGTGATAGTTATGCCTCATTAAAATTGGATATACATGAGAAAAATTATCCTAATAATGATTTGGATTTATCTGCAGTAATCTTTTCATTATGATATGGAAAATTTATCATTATGGTGAAAGGTGTGATATTTGTATAAATCATAAATGTTCAATGTACATTTTCACACCAATGGAGTTGAATATGAACCTAATAAGATGGTTATAGTTGATTAAAGACTATGACTGATCAATACATTACCACAATGGGAAATCAAAAAAGTTGTCTAATTCTTTGAGTTAGAAGGACCATTCTTGTCCATTAATGAATAGGATCACATAAGAACAAGTATTTATGTATTTGAAAAGGATGGATATTGAAATTTTAAAAGAAGGGGAGAAATCTTGTCTTTATCAAATGAATGGTCAGTCATTTTACAAGAGAAAATTAAAGTGGTGTAGAAGGAAGATATAGAGTTACAAAATATGGTGAGAAATGTACCTGAATTCAACATTGATTGTGATGGATTAATAATGTTTATGATCCCTTTTTTTATTCCTCATGTATTATAATTAAAGAAGGTTCTATCTGATTATGTGATTATTCTATCATAATCTATTCAACCTTGTAACATTCTTGGTAAATAAAGAATAATAAATTTTCATATTTATTAGTATTTTTGAATTAAATGTTAATTTTAATTTAAAAGGGGTGCTATGTTCGAGGACTTACCCAATACACAACAACAGGTTTCTCTGAAATCTTACGTTGCACACTAAAAATATAATATTATTATTTTAAATGGTACATAACGTCGGGCCATTATATTGGTGGAAATGAATAGAACTAACTCGAATATGATTATATATGTTTTTTAATTGTTTTTACATTTATCCACTAAAATTCAAAGGCTTAAAATAAGAAAGGAATTCGATATTAAGCATAAATACTATAATATTCATTAAAGGGATGATTTATCGCCTTTTGATTGTGAACACTCTTTAAATATAGTTTTGGCCCTTTTTATATATTATATTTGACAAAATACAATTATTATTTATAATCGGGACATCAAAATTTACTTTGGGTAAAATTTTGGTATTTTTCTGATAAAATTCATTTTTTTGATGAATAGTTAAAAATATTGTATTTTAATTCAAAACTATGTTTTAATCAAATATATTTATATTTTTAGATTATCATTTTAATATGTTTTAAATTTTAATTAGAATATGGGTTTACCATTTAATCAAATTTCTTTCATTGGAATTAATTTCACTTTGAAATTGGATAGAAACAAGTGTCAATGTTTTGATAGTTATTATTTCTTAGAAACACACAATTTGTTTTAACAATGGGAATTAATCTTAAATTAATTAATTCCACTTTTATGTTTTTAATTTGGAATAATAGGCATCATTTTTGAATTCATAATAACAAATAAATCCTAGACTGAATTTTTGATATCTTTTCAGAAAAACTTCAATTTTTTATGAATAGTGAAACCACTTAGTAATAGTTCAAAAAAGTGACTTACATTTAAATGAAATTTTACCACTTCTGTGAGTTGGATTTCAAAAATCCAAGAGACACGGTTAATATCAAAAAGTAAAATTTGGATCAATAAGATGGAAATATTTTTTGGTGAATAGTACCTTTTGACTTTTATTTACCACAGTTAGAGGTAAATATGGTAATTCAAGTTAAAAAGTATATTATAATAATATAAAATTACCTTAACACATGTCCTAACAATATTGGATGAGTCATGTTTGACCATTGTCATCCATGGGTCTATTTTGGGATTCCATGGAGCCACTTGAGAGTGATAATGTCTCAATAGATTAATTAATTTAAGGTAAAGCAAAAAAATGACACAAACAAATATCATTTAGTAAATTAATTTTTACATGGGGTTATATACATTATATTTTTTACTATAAATATTAATTGGTAAGCAAAAAATATTTCCTACAGCATGGTAGATTTTTTATAATATTTAGTCATCAAATAAATTAAATTATTTATCACACAATATTGATGCATTGTTTACCACATTAATAAATGAATTAAATAAATAAGATTATACTCATTAAAATATTATCCAAAAACATGTCCAATTATGTTTCTATGATTTAATTTTGAATATTAGTCATCTTATCTTCTACTATAATGTGTTTTGGACCTTTTGAAACGGAATATAATTTTATAATAAAATAATAGTTTTCACTTTCCTAAAGAGCCCCTCTTCTCCCTTATATTTTTACCCTTTAATCCAATGTTTGTCATTCGAATCAATTTCATATTGAAATTAAACAAAAACAAGTGTCAATCTTGTGATAGTTATTATTTCTTAAAAACATGCTATTTGTCTTGACAACAAAAATTAACTCTAGATTAATTAATGAAACATATATGATTTTAATTTTGTAAAATAGACATCATTTTGGGATTTAGAATATCAAAATTATCCTCGGGTTAGTTTTTGGTATTTTTCTGAAAACTTTCAATTTTTGAGAAATAGTGAAAAACACAAAGTTATTTTTTTAACCCAGTTGTTTATTTAAATAATTATTTATTTTATTTAAATTTATTTTAGGTCAAAATATACATATAATATCTATATAAATTCAATGTAATTTATTGGAGTCAGTTTATAATAATTTTAGATATATAAAAAGTTTATCAAACTTTTTACTGTCTTTTACCCACCTCCTAGGAGAATTTGCAAATTTACATAAAACAAAATTTTACCGCTTCTATGAGTTGAATTTCCAATGTCCCAGAGAAATGCATAATATCAAGGATTAAAATGTGGTTCAATAATATAAAAATGATTTTCTGTGAATAGTAACTGTTTTATTTTATTTACCAAGATTAAAAGTAAATAAGGTAATTAAAGGTAAAAATGATATTATTATTACACTAACAAATTTCCTAATTCTATTAGATAAATTTAATTTGACCAAAAACAACCTTATGAATAAAATATGACCCTTTAGGTCAACTTGGATTAGATTAAGACATTTATTATTATTTTATTTAAAGAAGAGTTAAAAGTGTTAAAATCAAAGTTTAACGACTAAACCATTTTTAATATAGGGCTATACATAAAATTATTTATACTATAAATATTCATTAGAAATCTAAAATGATTTAATACATAATGGTATTATATTTATAATTTTTAGAGATTAAATAAATAAATTTATTAATGACACAATGATAATACAGTAATTACTTTATTAATGAAAGAATCAAATAAATTGTATTATAAATATTAAAATAAATATAATTTCAATGTTTTTATGACATAAAAGAATTTTATAGGTGACTATGATATGTTATTATTGATTCAATGTATTGTTTCTGAAGTAATCATGCTGTTATTATTTGAACAAAAAACAAATACCTAATAGTGTCAAAATTGACATAAAAAACTTTTTAAAAGAAATATTATATTATTAATTGATATAATGGTTCCAAAAATATATGGTTCGGCCAAAAGACTTATAAAATAATATATATGACATTAATGAACCAATTGGAATTCTATTGTCAGTATATAGTATGTTTATTAACCATATAGTGTAAGAATACAAGAAGGCACAGTAAAAGTTAAATTATTTATCTTAGAGTCAAATCAAAATGATAAGGTAAAAATGGTTATCTAAAATTGTATAAAACCTATTGGGAGAGTGGTTTTCTACACATAACCAACTTAGACTTTAAATAATACATTTTTGATCCATTATAAACCAAATATGAATTTATTATAAAATAATATTTTATGTTTTTCCAAAGGTGCCCGTCGCCCCTCTTATAAAAGGGTACTTCCCCTTCTCTAAAATTCACATCTCTAAAGCCATTTCTCGTGACCAAACTCTGCCCAAATACTCTCTAAAATATCCTCCCTTCATCCAAGATTCAATCCTTTAGTCAGAAATCCAACTTAAGTATCCTTTTTTGATCAAATCAAAAGGAAGAACCCGAAGAAGAGGTAATAATTTCACCACGCTCTTTCAAGTTCTTTTCTTCTTCCACTTATTATTTCATTGTTATTCCCATTCTAAAATAATAACTCCAGTATCTTCTATATACTATGATGTTATTATAAATCTGTAACAACTATATTAATTATTATATCTATCTTATAAATTTTAATGTCACCATGCATGCATATGTACGGCTTACTGTCTCCACACCGTGGTGTCATTTGTTATTCAACACTATGTTATTTGGATGGATATAATTATGATTAATATGTATAGGAATAATGAAAATAACATGATAATGTCTATTTAAAATTAATATACCATACAATTCCGCTCTTTTAAGGAAATGATATTGTCGCTTGTGCGTACGTACGGATTACCGTCTCTACGACGTGATGTGATTCATTTCCACATTCAACATTAATCGAAAATTATAAGAAATATATATATATATTACTAATAAGTATGTAATGTTTGACATAATAATTCTACTGGATATATATATATATATGTATATATGTACTTACATATATCTTATTCACTTATTTCCTTTCAACACAATATGAAAATGGAAACATCGTTTTTGTGTACGTACGGACTACAGTCTCCATAAACGGTGATTCTCATTTCATATATATGTCTATTATACATATTTATATTCTAAATATATATGATATAAAAATCATTTTTTATATTCTAGAAGTATTTAAATATTGTTCTATGTGATACAATCTAGAGTAACAAGTTAAAACACATACGATAAAGAAAGCGATTATTACCCGAAATGTTAACTTAACATGGAAATTACTATTAAATGGGTAGTATAAAGTCATAAATGAATCATGTATGATATCATAAATATTAATATGGTTCTGGTATAATTTAATAACATAATATGATATTCATACAGGAGGTTAAACATACCCTCGACTAATGTAAAGTGCAAGGTAAGGAGTTTTCATCTCACTTCTTATTCCCGTGATATTCATGCGATATTGCAAATATTACCATTTGTGTGGTTTATGTATGGAACATAATTGTATTATTTGTGTAATAAACTATAATTTATTTTTATTTAAATATTCATTGTATGATACCTCTTTGATGTGGGGTATGTTTCGTAAGTTACCAAATTGGTAAGGGTTAATTTCACAATCTCTTTACTATCAGAGGATGTTTTTACTTAAGTATATATCGGGACATATTTATTATCCATGTAGATGTTTCATAAAAGAGTTTTAAAATGGATTATTTTAATGTAATTTTACTAAAACATCATTTTAAATTTTGTAAATCTTTATTCTTCTAAATCATTCTCATTAATGTCCATGTTTTCAAAATAGTTTTTAAATATTTATTTATATGGACATGAATGTTTTAAAAATGTTAATTCCTTTCAAAATATTCAAAGTGGAATGGGAAAATTTGATTAAAAAATTTATTTAAATGTCTTCCTTTCTAAATTTTGTGAATTTTAAATATTTTCATGAAAAAGTGATATTTCTCTCAAAGAGTTTTACAAATCATTTTCATCAATTTCAACATCGTTTGATGGATTTTAAACATGATTGAAGATGATTTATTATGATACAAGTCTTCCATATTGTATTGAAGGTTTTAAGATATTTTAACTGTGGATGTGTTATTTTTATACCATTCATTGATTATGGATAAAGTATTGACATGTCGTATGATATTTTTAATATGAATGTTTATGTTATGTTTTATCATTTTAATTCGAGGAATGCATTGGACATAGTAAGTGACGGGTGGAGCCCACTATAGATCCACGATGCATCGGTAGGTCTCATGAGACAAAATAATTTCTTATCACAAGGCCTTTACAAAATATTCTTTGTATTCATGGCACAATTCCTTGACTATGTGGTTTTGATAGTCTGGCATTATGAATTCCATCATTCTGAAAGTGGATAGTGATATTGCATGAGATTATACGACTAGTAGAATATCCATGTAAATAAGTAAATGGAATTAATTAATTATATTTTTTCCATATTATGCTGAAGTTCATGTTTAAAAATCTTTTGTTTTAGTTATACATTGCCTTAAATGGTTATGATTATTTATGAAATTTTTTACAGTATTGTTATCCTTACTGAGCATCTGAGCTCAACCCTTTCTATGTTTTATTTTTCCCAAAATTCCCAGAAGTGAATTGTAATTGATATGAAGGGTTAATAAAAGGTTATAATGGTGTAAATAAAGTATTATTTATGTTGTTTTGTATGTTATGTATCTTAATGTAACATTTATGTATGTAACCTATTTTCCAAGACTACAAAACTGATCGGTCCTTCGGGACATGATTCCTTGTAATCATGCCAATGTATTGAAATAATGCACCAACTCTGGGTAATAGGGGTCAGGGAGTTACACCATATATCACTCTTCTCCACCTATAATCCTTACCTTAGGTAGAAGTCACTTCAAGAAGTCCTTTTGGTTCAAACCAAAGGGAGTTACCCAAATTAAAGGTAACAATTTCTTTTAAATTCATTTATTTTATTTTACTTGTTCAACCCCATGAACTCTTTTTATTCCTTTCTTTTGTAACAAAACCAGTATCTTCAATATACTAGGTTGTTTTTATAAGATGTATTTGAGATACACATACACACACATCCATCTAATTGGTGAAGAACATAATGTTATTGTGGATGGAAAACTAATGCCTCACAAAACGATGATTATTCAATTGTCTATTACCACTTCTTATGGTGGCCATTATGATGGAACTGTATTTATATATTATGTATATTATGTTTATGTTTTCTCTATGAATCTGTAACTTTCATTTCGAAACACACCAACATGCTTTCCAATATGTGTGACAACGATAATTTCATTAGAGGAAGTGTGGACTAAGACCCCCTCAAGGTGATATGATTTGTTCATGACATTCATGGAACGTATAAAGGATAGAGTTAATTAAATTATGTGAAACATATATCATATGATATTAAACAATAATTATAATATACCTATTTATCATTATGTTTTAAATCCAATAATATAAAAAATAAAAATTGAAGTAGCGTTCATGCGTACGTACGACTTACCATCTCCATGAAAGGTGCATTCAATTTTTATCTCTATATGTTATGTACTATTTTAAATAAATATATATAGTAGATATAAATAATATATATGATATCTAATTCATTAATATCTTTCTAGAGACAATGGAATTTTCACCACATGGACAAATTGTATTTATAACAAGTTCATTTTTGACTCAAGTTCCGAACATCAATAAAATATCCAATATGAACACAAATAATTAACTAATTATTATTGAAAGGTAATAAGTGACATGAAAGGAATAAAAAAATTGAAATGTTTTTTAATCATGTAGAAATTAACTTAAGTTTATTATTCAGGAAGATCAAGGAACACACAAGACAATTCAGACTTGAGGTAAGGGGTTTCTAATCTCCTTTTTAATTCCATAATATTTCCACTATTGACCACTTATTTATTGCATGTGGTGTGTGTAATTCCCATTATTGTATTTGAAGTGCCCAGATCAGTGTGAATCACTGAGAGGGGGAGGGGGTGAATCAGTGATCCTTTAAAAATTTTACTAATTGATTCTTAATCAATTAAACCTCTATGGATTGTTAAGGCCTCGATCCACTCTTCTTATGTCTCTAAACCTTTCCTGGATAATGCAGTAATGAAAAGGCACAAGACACAAGGATTTACAAGGTTCGGCACAAAAGGCCTACATCCTTGCCATGCTCTCCCAGCATGGATTCTCCCATTATAACTTGTTAGAATTACAATGGTCGATACAGCTTCCCACCGTATCTCTCCTGAGTCCCACAGGAGGGTCTTTATACTGCGTCCCACAGTGTTACCAGAGTCCCACTGGCCTGCTCCAGAATCCCACTGAAGACTTCTTCTCCCTGAGTCCCACAGGGTCTACTCTTGGCTCCTCGAGTCACACGAGTAGCTCTTCTTCTCTTTAAGCTTCTTCAAGTATCTTCAGCAGTCTGGGATAAAGATAGCTGGCCTTGCTCTGTACCTCTGATCACTTGAGTTGATCAGGTCTTCTCGTCTTGCTCAGGATTTATCTCCTTCTTCAAAGGATGACCTGGCTTCTCTCCAACTACTGAATACTCAGACAAATGATGTCTTTAACTTCAGTCTGGTCCAGTCTCAGTTCACTTCAACTTCATGCACTGAGTGCATGGCAGCTCTTCATCCTCATGCACTGATAGCATGGCCTTCTCAATTCTTCAAGAACCTCCTGGTCTTGGAAAACTCAAATGCACACAAGCAAATTTGACTTGTTTCACATGTGCACGTGCATGCATGCATGCATGCACTCTCCTTCTCTTTCTTCTAGGTGCAATAATCCCACAAAGGGTGTAGTCACTTTAAGCACACACCTTCTTCCTCCTTCACACACTTTATCCAATTTGTTTACACACTTAGAGTGTGTTCTACTTTAGTGTGGGTCACTCCTTATTTCTTCTAAGTGTATACACACTTCTTAGTGCACACACTTAGGTTCGGCCAACTTGTCTCCTTACACACACTTGTTTCATTTTGCACACACTTGAAACTTGGACTATTCTCCTCTTCTTGTTGCACACACTCACTTTATTGTTCTTTTAATTTGTTCTTCGAAGTGTGCACACACAAGGTCACAACCCTCGGCCTCTTCAAATGCACACACTTAAAGTGTGTTCTTCTTTGTTCAAATTCACAACCAATACTATGGATTATTCAATTCTTACACACACACAATGTGTGGTCTTCCACTTCACTTGGCACACACCACTTGGTGTTGTTCTTTGTGGACACACATGGCCTCGGGTTCTTCTTCTCCACTTGGAAAACACACGAGGCAAGGCCTCGGCCTTCTTCCTTGCCAAGCACCCACAACCCGTAGGGTGTGGTCTTCTCAACACGAGCCCCTGCTTTAGTGAAGGAGCTCAAGGGGTGAAACCACTCTTGTCTTCAAATGCCGCGCAAGATGCACTGGCCGCGTGCGTGCAGGTGCTACTGCCGCGCAAGCACTCGGGTGTGCAAGGTGCAACACCGCTGGGCTTCAACCGTGGGCGCGCAAGATGTTGCGGCCACGGGCATTCCTGCTGCGCAAGGGGAAGGCGCGCATGGGTCCTTCTCCAACCTCTTTCGCGCAAGGAGTGCGCAAAAGGAACCAAAACAGAGCTAGGGGAGCTCCGGGCTGTACTGCCGCGCAAGTGTGCGCGCAGGCTCTTCTTTGCGAGGCAAAGGTGCTCTCACGGGACTTCTCGTTTTTCTTCAAAAGATCAGCAAGCACTCCAAGGCCTCGGGCTCTCCTTTTATAGGCAGAGGAATGCCTCAGCCCATCCGCGTGATACAATATTTGAATCCCCGAAGTTTTCGGGTATTTCAAGATTCTGCAAATCTTGATAACTTCCTGTGTTTCACACGCGGGTTCTCCCTTTTTATTTCTCCTCTTGCATGCGATTTAGAACGCATGAAAGACTTCAGTTTAGGTGTTCGAGCAACATGGCACGCCCTCGGCAACTTTGTTTGCCTCGGCCGAATCTCGAAATCTCCATCACCTTTCATGCATGCTTATTTTATTGCATGGTTGGATTCGGTTTGAGGAGACGAACTCAACGGACACTTCATCTTCGGCAATGGTGGACGGGAACTCGAAATCGGTGCTTGGGTTGCTCCTGGTTCGACGGAGGCACACGGGTGGCAGCGGCATGGCTGGAGGAAGGAGATGGACGGGGAGCCGTCGGATCAGGTCTTTGGACGGCCTGGATTTGATCGCGAACGGCCCGATGCATCGGGCGGCCGAGATCTGCCGCGCGATCACTCGGACGGCCAGGATTCGCTCCTGGAATTTTTTTCGCGTCCCACATCGAAATGGAGCCCGGTTTCTCCGCGCCTTATCAACTAAGCGCTCCCCCAGCCGGCTCAGTTGAATCCTCTCCCTCCACGGTGCCGCCCCGCACCGTGTTCTCCCTGCGGGCGCGCTCTGCGCCCACTCTCGCCTCTGCGGGCGCGCTCCTAGCGCCCACTCTGCACACTCGGGTGCGCGGGCTTCACCACCGCGTGCCCTCGGGGGGCTTATACACGGCCCCCTGCCGCCTTGTGCTTGCACCATGGGATCCCCCATGGGCGTGGCGCCTTCGGCCCACAAGTGCCTTGGGGTTGAACCGGTGGGCTGGCCTTGGCTGGCATATTTTTTGGCAAAGGACAGAATGAACACTTTGTTGAAAAAAAAGTTCTCCCAATGTATAAATGCCAACCCAAGTTCTTCCAAGCCAAATGCCACATCAAATTATTCTTCTCCATTTTTTCTCTCTTCTTCTTAGGAATTCATCAATCCTCCTCTCATATGATCTTCACTTAGGATATAGAATTCCCGAAGGTTCATCTTCATCAACCGAACTCCTGAATCACTTATAATCTTCAATGTTCTTTATTGATCTAATTAGAGATCAAGTTGGATCACTTCCAATTCACATTCACTATGAGTTAGTACATGGTCTTCATTAATCCACATCATCCACTTAGTAGTTGTGGATGGATCAGCTTTCATCTCCTCATGCATTGTCAATACAATGCATGGTCTTCTAACATTGTTATGACTTTGTATCATCAGGATACAAGTTCTATGAACTTAAAGATCAGCTCAACAATCATCAGATATGCATGGAGAATGTTTCAACCACCATTTCCAATACCACTTAGTGAATCTCCTAAGTGACATGCATCTTAGTACCATGGCCATTCTCCTTCACCACCAACACCATCACAACCTTTGGCATTCACATCTTGACAATTCTTGACATCCATTCATTCTAAGACAACAACATGTCTCATTGACAACAAATGCAACACAGTGCACTTCAATCTCCCCCTTTGTATTTGTTGTCAATACACTTCTTTAGCACATATGAATGGGTCAATATGTGTGCCAATATTTTCTCCCCCTTATTGGCAATCAAATGCAAAGGTGTGGTGTGGTTCTCTTTCAATGATCTCTTCCTCCCTTATAAAAGCATTTTCTTCAAAGTCACTAAGAGAGGGATGATGTCACATTTTCTCTTGAGTAATGAACCATTAGTAAATCAGCTCTATGTCTACTTGGGCTAACCCGGTGTAGAAAACAAGAGTGATATGACCAAGGAATTAAAAGCTGTCCATAATTCTCTACACATGTGAGATCATGCTTAGGGAAGAAGAAGGGATTGGTTGAAAATAAGTTGCCTAAGAAAGTTAGCTTAACAGCATCAAAAGAACCTTTTGGAATTTCCAAAACTGAGGCCCCACTTCCAAATGACTTGTTAGTCATATGGCCTAATCAGTTGCAACTTGCCAGAGAACTGCAAAGAGCTAAAGATGAAGCTCTGGCAATTTCTAAAGCAAAAGGGAAGAAGAAGGTTTCACATGAAGATGTGTTGAGATCCACACCAGTACAAACATCATTGAAGATCAAATGTGCAAGTGTGAAGAATGGTGAAAATGGGACATCTCGGTTGAGAGAATCTTCTCAACCTTGTTTTTCACATTGATGAACCAAGGAGGTTCCATCTTATTCCCTTATACTTCTGGTATTTACATGTGCTAACATTGCAGGGAATTGAAGATGATGATCATTCTCATCTGGAGGATGGTTTGGAAAATATGGAGTGCACCCCTTGAGGGGGAGCCAATCTGAAGAATATGGGATTTTGAGATTTAATACCATCTTGGGAATAATGAAGGTATTCCAATCACAATTTCATCCCTTGTTTCTTAATTGTAGTTATCATGTCAATTAAGGGGGAGTGATTGATTGAAGACAAATGGATGAAAGGGGGAGCTTTATCTTTGCACCTGAACATTCTAATGAGTTTTGTGAAGTTGTGCATGATTTAGTAAATTCATTGTTATATCTGAAAAAATTTCAAACCCCTAAGCATGATCTCACATGTGTAGAGAATTATGGACAGCTTTGAATTCCTTGGTCATATCACTCTTGTTTTCTACACCGGGTTAGCCCAAGTAGACTTAGAGCTGATTTACTAAAGGTTCATTGCTCAAGAGAAAATGTGACATCATCCCTCTCTTAGTGACTTTGAAGAAAATGCTTTTATAAGGGAGGAAGAGATCTTTGAAAGATAACCACACCACACCTTTGCATTTGATTACCAATAAGGGGGAGAAAATATTGGCACACATATTGACCCATTCATATGTGCTAAAGATGTGTATTGACAACAAATACAAAGGGGGAGATTGAAGTGCACTGTGTTTCATTTGTTGTCAATGAGACATGTTGTTGTCTTAGAATAAATGGATGTTAAGAATTGTCAAGATGTGAATGCCAATGGTTGTGATGGTGTTGGTGGTGAAGGAGAATGGCCTTGGTACTAAGATGCATGTCACTTAGGAGATTCACTAAGTGGTATTGGAAATTGTGGTTGAAACATGCTCCATGCATATCTGACGATTGTTGAGCTGATCTTTAAGTTCATAGAACTTGTATCCTAATGATACAAAGTCATAACAATGTTAGAAGACCATGCATTGTATTGACAATGCATGAGGAGGTGAACAACAAGGTTGAGAAGATTCTCTCAACCGAGATGTCCCATTTTCACCATTCTTCACACTTGCACATTTGATATTCAATGATGTTTGTAATGGTGTGGATCTCAACACATCTTCATGTGAAACCTTCTTCTTCCCTTTTGCTTTAGCAATTGCCAGAGCTTCATCTTTAGCTCTTTGCAGTTCTCTGGCAAGTTGCAACTGATTAGGCCATATGACTAACAAGTCATTTAGAAGTGGGGCCTCAGTTTTGGAAATTCCACATGGTTCTTTTGATGCTATTAAGCTACCTTTCTTAGGCAACTTATTTTCAACCAATCCCTTCTGCTTCTTCTGGATTGATTGTCTGTTTGAGTCCAGTCTGCTTCTATTCAGTTCCATGGCTTGTTTACAAAGATCCATGGTGTGTCCTTTCTTTCCACAGTAGAAGCATGTTTTCTTGGTGGTCCTTCCGGATGCATCACCCTTCTTGGATTTAGATTCCATGGACTTCTTTTCCTTTCTCAAACACTTCTTGGGAGCATTTTATACTTTCTTCTTGCTTCCCAAGGAATCTCTCTTAGCCAGGTTCTGTGATCTTCTATTCTTTCCAGCTTTGGATACATTCGTAGATTGACATGTATCAAATTGTTGACCACTTTTGCAACCATCCCAGATGTTGTCAAGTAATCCAAATCTGTTAGCATTAAATAGATGTTTCTGGACATGTGGATGATGCTTCTTTTCCTCTGGCTTGCTCCCCCTTGGCATGGGCTTCCTCTGTGCTTTGGCATTCAGTGGATTGTACCAACAATCCTTTGCACAATTCCCATACTTGTTACAACACCAGCATTGTCCCACGAATCTTGACCTCTTCAGTCCTTCTGATTGTAGGGTACTTTTCTTGACCTGTTGTGCTGTTTCAGGAGAGCTCTGCTTCTTTACTGTCTTCATCCATATTTGTTTGGAATTATTCTTCCATCCTGCACTTTTTGTGGAAACACAATTAGAAGCATCAGTACAAGATGGTATGGATGGTACCTTCTTTCTAGAAGATGTTTCACTTTTATTAGAGGATGTCTTTCTCTTAAAATCATCCTGCTCAAAGCTCACTTGAGTAGCAACATTTCTTCTTTCAGCTGACTGGGAGGCTTTGGCTTTGGGTGATTACTGATTTTTCAATATCACCTCCAGTTCTATGCATTTCATATTGAGGGAGTTCTTCTCATCCTCAACAGTTCTTAGCTTTCCTTCCCATTTTTCTTCCATCTGTTTCATCTGGTCTTCATGCACTTTCTTCATTTCTTGTAATGAATTGTCAATCTCCTTCACCCTGTTTACTTTGTCTTCAAGTTGAGCATCTCTGACAATCATTGACACTTTGTGCAACTTCTCCAGTGCATGAAACACATCTTTGATTATTACTTTAAATAATTCTTTCTTAGAAAGGCTTCTCTGCAATTCTTCAGCAGTGTCTTCATATCTTTCATTGCAAAGAGAAACTGTTTCATCTTTAGCCTTCACCAGCTTTCTGAGAGTGTTGGTTATGCCAACCCTTTTTGCCAATTGATCTTCCATTGCATTGGCTTCTTCTTCTAGCTGTAATTTTTCTTCTTGAAGATAAAGGATGCCTGTAGCTATACACATTGCCACTTCCTTGGGGACTGTCTTCTGAGGATATTTGATTGCACTTTGAAGATCATTCATTGTTCCAACTTCATGACAGCTAGGACAGGCTTTCTTCATCTTCATGGCCTGTTTCTTCTTTCTATTTTTCTGAGTCTTGGATGATATCTCCATTTGAGGCTGGTCACTCATTTCCTCAAATATGCACTTCATAAAGACTCTCTTGGATCTTTTAGAGGTAACCTTCCCTCTGATACCAATTGAAGTGCCCAGATCAGTGTGAATCACTGAGAGGGGGAGGGGGTGAATCAGTGATCCTTTAAAACTTTTACTAATTGATTCTTAATCAATTAAACCTCTATGGCTTGTTAAGGCCTCGATCCACTGTTCTTATGTCTCTCAACCTTTCTCGGATAATGCAGTAATGAAAAGGCACAGGACACAAGGATTTACATGGTTCGGCACCAAAGGCCTACATCCTTGCCATGCTCTCCCAGCATGGATTCTCCCATTATAACTTGTTAGAATTACAATGGTCGATACAGCTTCCCACCGTATCTCTCCTGAGTCCCACAGGAGGGTCTTTATACTGCGTCCCACACTGTTACCAGAGTCCCACTGGCCTGCTCCAGAATCCCACTGAAGACTTCTTCTCCCTGAGTCCCACAGGGTCTTCTCTTGGCTCCTCGAGTCACACGAGTAGCTCTTCTTCTCTTTAAGCTTCTTCAAGTATCTTCAGCAGTCTGGGATAAAGACTGCTGGCCTTGCTCTGTACCTCTGATCACTTGAGTTGATCAGGTCTTCTCGTCTTGCTCAGGATTTATCTCCTTCTTCAAAGGATGACCTGGCTTCTCTCCAACTACTGAATACTCAGACAAATGATGTCTTTAACTTCAGTCTGGTCCAGTCTCAGTTCACTTCAACTTCATGCACTGAGTGCATGGCAGCTCTTCATCCTCATGCACTGATAGCATGGCCTTCTCAATTCTTCAAGAACCTCCTGGTCTTGGACAACTCAAATGCACACAAGGAAATTTGACTTGTTTCACATGTGCACGTGCATTCATGCATGCATGCACTCTCCTTCTCTTTCTTCTAGGTGCAATAATCCCACAAAGGGTGTAGTCACTTTAAGCACACACCTTCTTCCTCCTTCACACACATTATCCAATTTGTTTACACACTTAGAGTGTGTTCTACTTTAGTGTGGGTCACTCCTTATTTCTTCTAAGTGTATACACACTTCTTAGTGAACACACTTAGGTTCGGCCAACTTGTCTCCTTACACACACTTGTTTCATTTTGCACACACTTGAAACATGGCCTATTCTCCTCTTCTTGTTGCACACACTCACTTTAGTGTTCTTTTAATTTGTTCTTCGAAGTGTGCACACACAAGGTCACAACCCTCGGCCTCTTCAAATGCACACACATAAAGTTTGTTCTTCTTTGTTCAAATGCACAACCAAGACTATGGATTATTCAATTCATACACACACACAACTTGTGGTCTTCCACTTCACTTGGAACACACCACTTGGTGTTTTTCTTTGTGCACACACATGGCCTCGGGTTCTTCTTCTCCACTTGGCACACACACGAGGCAAGGCCTCAGCCTTCTTCCTTGCCGAGCACCCACAACCCGTAGGGTGTGGTCTTCTCAACACAAACCCCTGCCTTAGTGAAGGAGCTCAAGGGGTGCAACCACTCTTGTCTTCAAATGCCGCGCAAGATGCACTGGCCGCGGGCGCGCAGGTGCTACTGCCGCGCAAGCACTCGGGTGTGCAAGGTGCAACACCGCGGGGCTTCAACCGTGGGCGCGCAAGATGTTGCGGCCACGGGTCTTCCTGCTGTGCAAGGGGAAGGCACGCAGGGGTCCTTCTCCAACCTCTTTCGTGCAAGGAGTGCACAAAAGGAACCAAAACAGAGCTAGGGGAGCTCCGGGCTGTACTGCAGCGCACGTGTGCGCGCAGGCTCTTCTTCGCAAGGAAAAGGTGCTCTCACGGGACTTCTCGTTTTTCTTCAAAAGATCAGTAAGCACTCCAAGGCTTCGGGCTCTCCTTTTATAGGCAGAGGAATGCCTCAGCCCATCCGCGTGATACAATATTTGAATCCCCGAAGTTTTCGGGTATTTCAAGATTCTGCAAATCTTGATATCTTCCTCTGTTTCACACGCAGGTTCTCCCTTTTTATTTCTCTTCGTGCATGAGATTTAGAACGCATGCAAGCCTTCGGTTTAAGTGTTCGAGCAACGTGGCACGCCCTCGGCAACTTTGTTTGCCTTGGCTGAATCTCGAAATCTCCATCAGCTTGCATGCATGCTTATTTTATTGCATGGTTGGATTCGGTTTGAGGAGATGAACTCAACGGACACTTCATCTTCGGCAATGGTGGCCGGGAACTCGAAATCGGTGCTTGGGTTTCTCCTGGTTCGACGGAGGCACGCGGGTGGCAGCGGCATGGCTGGAGGAAGGAGATGGACAGGGAGCCGTCGGATCAGGTCTTTGGACGGCCTGGATTTGATCGCGAATGGCGCGATGCATCGGGCGGCCGAGATCTGCCGCGCGATCACTCGGACGGCCAGGATTCGCTCCTGGAATTTTTTTCGCGTCCCACATCGAAATGGCTCCCGGTTTCTCCGCGCCTTATCAACTAAGCGCTCCCCCAGCCGGCTCAGTTGAATCCTCTCCCTCCACGGTGCCGCCCCGCACCATGTTCTCCCTGCGGGCGCGCTCTGCGCCCACTCTCGCCTCTGCGGGCGCGCTCCTAGCGCCCACTCTGCACACTCGGGTGCGCGGGCTTCACCACCGCGTGCCCTCGGGGGCTTATACACGGCCCCCTGCCGCCTTGTGCTTGCACCATGGGATCCCCCATGGGCGTGGCGCCTTCGGCCCACAAGTGCCTTGGGGTGGAACCCGTGGGCTGGCCTTGGCTGGCCTATTTTTTGGCAAAGGACAGAATGAACACTTTGTTGAAAACAAAGTTCTCCCAATGTATAAATGCCAACCCAAGTTCTTCCAAGCCAAATGCCACTTCAAATTATTCTTCTCCATTTTTTCTCTCTTCTTCTTAGGAATTCATCAATCCTCCTCTCATATGATCTTCACTTAGGATATCGAATTCCCGAAGGTTCATCTTCATCAACCGAACTCCTGAATCACTTATAATCTTCAATGTTCTTTATTGATCTAATCAGAGATCAAGTTGGATCACTTCCAATTCACATGCACTAAGAGTTAGTACATGGTCTTCATTAATCCACATCATCCACTTAGTAGTTGTGGATGGATCAGCTTTCATCTCCTCATGCATTGTCAATACAATGCATGGTCTTCTAACATTGTTATGACTTTGTATCATCAGGATACAAGTTCTATGAACTTAAAGATCAGCTCAACAATCGTCAGATATGCATTGAGAATGTTTCAACCACAATTTCCAATACCACTTAGTGAATCTCCTAAGTGACATGCATCTTAGTACCATGGCCATTCTCCTTCACCACCAACACCATCACAACCTTCGGCATTCACATCTTGACAATTCTTGACATCCATTCATTCTAAGACAACAACATGTCTCATTGACAACAAATGCAACACAGTGCACTTCAGTATTAATTGTATAATATACTTTAATTTATGCATATTTACATCATAATTGTATGATCCATCTTCAATGGGATGTATGTTTTGTATGTTACCAAATTTGTAAGTGAATTCCAAATTTCAATTTCCACTCATTCGGCTTTACGCATTCTTCGTTTATTATTTTACTGAAAGATTATGTGTAGAATCACTACTAATTTTCTTATGTCATAAATTCCACTCCACTTTATGTGGATGTACATTTGATACACATAATTACTCCATTGTTAAATTCACAAGTCATCAGTATGAACTTGACAAGAGTAATTTTAACTCAATCTCCATTTGTTGAGTTAAATATCCAATTCATTTGTGTTGTTTTCACAGGAATATGAGTGAATGTACTCTGATTTATTTACGGTAAATATCCAATCACATTGAATATATTTATATTTTTCACACCTAATTATGTCGTTGATTTATCCTTAACTTATGGATACAGTCATTATAAGAGGTTTCATCTCAATTTACATTCCATTGAGACTTCTTTGTTATTATACACCAAAACACTTTTATATGGTGTATATAATTTACTTTGACATATTATATCATGAATCCCATTATTCACATGATATTATAATGTTTTTATTACCTCAATTATTTGTATTCAAGTGTCTTTGTTTTTGTTAGGAACTCTAACTAAAATATCATTTTAAATGTTTTAAAGATTTATTATTATAAATCTTTCGCATTAATTTACATGTTTTAAAAATGGTTTTAAGGATTTATTTATATGGAAATTAAATATTTAAAATTAAAATTCATTTTAACTTTTTCAATGTTTTATGGGACACTTTGATTCAAAAATCAATTTTAAACGGATTTTGGAAAAATATTGTGTCTTTTAAATGTTTTCAAGAAAAGGGCGATATTTCTCTCAAATAGTTTTGATGATTATTATCATATATGTCAATGTCATTCATTATTCTTGATTTAGGATAATCTATTACAATAAAATCTTCTATATTGTATTGAATGAGTTATGTTTGACTGTGGATGTGCAATTTTTAAACCATTCATGGTTTGTGGATAATGTAATGAAATTTCGTATTCTAGTTTTAATATGAATTTTTAGGTTGTGTTTCAAACTATTTATATAAGGAATGAGTTGGACATAGTAAGTGACAGGTGGAGCCCACTATAGCTCCAAGATGCATCAGTATGTCTCGTGAGACAAACTTGTATCTTGACACAAAGCCTTAAACAAATTTTATTTGTTGTCTTGCCATAAGGCCTTGACTATGTGGTTATGATATTCTGGAATTATGCATTCCATCATTATGAAAGTGGTTATTGATATTACTTGTGATTATTCGACTAGTATAATATCCATGTGAGTAAGTAAATTGCATTATTTCATTTTTTTCCATATTATACTAATGTTCAAGTTTAAAAGGCATTTGTTTTTGTTTTTCATTGCCTTAAATGTTTATACATATTTATGAAAGTTTTGGCTATATTTTATCCTTAATGAGCATTTGAGCTCACCCCCTTTATATGTTTTATTTTTCCCAGGATGTGAAGAAGTTAGTTATGAGTGAGTTTTAGGCATAATCTTGGATGCATGAATGTTTCCAATGGAAACATTTAGTGTTGTTTTTATTTTCAAGTTGTAATGTTGAACATACGAATGTATCTTGTATTTACAAGGCTACTAAACTGATCGGTCTTTCAGGACATGATTTCCTTGTATCATGCCAATGTTATGTAATAATGCAGTGACTCTTGGTGACTGGGCTCAGGGTGTTATATTTGGTATCAGAGAAATTTTATTACACACCTTGGATGTTAGATTTAGATAAAATCTGATTAGAGCACATAGTCCTAAGATAGATAATGAGTATTAGTATAGAATAACCTCCCATAATTTTGGTATTGTAGAGATTTTTTGAGTTTTCCAAGAAATACATCCTTGTTTAGATATGAGCATGTAGAGGCGGCTCTGGCACAGATGTACCTAGGGGTAAAACCCGAAAACACTGCTTTGAGCTAGACCTGAATGGGAACTGGTGCACGACAACGGGCCTTGCTGCACTATTGGTTACGAAACTCCCGAGGGATATGATTAAGATAATTTAAATTTTATTTATAAACTTATTTGAAGGATTTTAATATAAGATGAGAATAAATGACCTTGGTTAATTCTAAGGTGTTTCAAAATTGAAAATATAGTGCCATGATATTCTCTAAATTATTTTATGACTACTGTTACTCACATAATGATTTCTGGTTTTAGTCAATGACTGGATTCCAAGGAAGTCATAGTAACTTTGAGGATGATTTAAAAGGTGGGAAAGCTAGTATAAATGAGCAACAAAATGGAATGTTGATAGACGTAAAATATATCGTGTTCATGCCAAATAATTTTTCTAAAAATATAATCAACAACATATATATTAAACAACTCCCAGACTCAACAAAGAAGATAAAAGTGATGAATGATAAGAGCTCCAGCAGTAGAGACCATGGAGAAAATAATCCTCAATTTCCATCATGCTGGAAATGTGGAAGGAGACACTCATGGAAGTCTCTCAATGGAACAAAGAAATTCTTTACGTGCGGGAAAGAAGGATATAAAGTGAATAGTTGAAAAAGAACAAGTAAGTGTACTATGGAAGAAAATAAAAATGGCCACAAAAATCCATTTACAGTCATTTGCTGTAAATGTAGCGGACCTGGCCATTACCCGAGTGAGTGTCCTATTCTATAAGATATTTTTTTGGTCAAAGAAGAAGCTATGTGGAAATAAATGGTTGGAGAAATTTTTAAATGTACGAGTGCTCCTTGTTGATGGGATTACGTTGGAATAAGTTTCTCTTGTATTTGTAAACCTGCTGTTTGTCTTGGGAAAATGAAATTTGAGGAAGAATTATCTTTTCTATTGTGGATATATTTATAAATAAACATTTGGTTTTATATAATCAATGGGTTGGAGGAAATTACAATTTATTATATTTTGAAATGAAAATGAAAGCTATGAGATAACATTTGTGGTTAAATTTTTTTATAGTTATTTGGTGTAATTCTTCTCATTATATTAATTTTATAAAATATTGTTTTTGAAAAAGGACAACACGCAGACTATGTGACAACCTGTCACATCGGACAAAGCTGTGGGAATTGAACCCACAACCAGAGTGCGATTGGGATTTATCACCTAAAACTGGACTACGTGAAGTCCCCGGTTAGTGTGATTAATTATTTTTAGTTAAATGATTCTATTGACCAATAATAAGTTGATTTTAGATTGTATGTCTTATCAAATGAATACCCTTAGTTTAGGAAAATGATTTGGTGATTAAGTGATAAATGTTATCCTGGAAGATATTCGCTTTGTTAGGAACACTATATGCCCAAGGAAAATATAATAATATGGGATTTAATTTGAGGAGTAAAGGTTTATTTTTATCTATGTTTTTATTTTTTATTTCTAGTGATTTGATTTATTTATGGAAATTATTAACCTAGAATAGAGAATATGTGATTAGGCTAATTACTTTTAAGTATTTTACATTAAGAGTAGTTGATTTCATTTGGAGATACAATTTAACGTGGAAGACTACATAACCAAATTCTTTTACGTTTTGGCTTTCAATATTAGTTTGGATAATATTCAAGGATTATAAGGACAATTTTTTATTGAATGGTATTTATTTAACTTTGGGGTATTTTTTGTTCAATTTTATAAATTAAGATTAGAATTTCTTTCTCTAAATGAATATCCTTTTGGGGGATCATTAGATCTTATACTATCCATTTTGGTTTTGATTAATCTCTAAAGACAAGGTAAATATAGAGTTTACCCTTTGTGAATAATGTGATTTTCTAGAAGTTTATTCTAGCTCTTCTGATGTGACCAAGTCTTCTTGAATACTAATCATTTAAAAAAATGAGTTAGTGGTAGAAATTTATTAAAGAATTAAACTCTACATAAAAAGTAAGTGTATCTTTTTATGTTTTTAGTCAATCTCATTAATGAATTCCTCGTCATTATTTAATGTAACTAAAAAATGTTGTCCGTTTACTTTTCCTTTTAAGAGACTAATAACCATTTTTCCCATCACAAGTTTGTGGTTCTCTTTTTGTTAACTTTCTCCTAATCATTTTTTTCTATCCCTCTCTATCAGAACTTGACACTTTTTTTCTCCTCAATATCCATGTTTTCATGGAATCCTAGAATCTTTTGTATCGGGTAACCTTTTTACTTAGTTTAATTTATTTTAAAGTTATTGTCTTATTGACTCTATTTCTTATGTGGGGCTTTCAATGATATTTCTCATCCCAATTTTAAAATTTTGAGGATGCAATTCCCAAAAGGGGGGAAGGATGTAACATCCTGGGGAAATAAAGAGTAATACATTTTCATATTTATTAATATTTGTGAATTAAATTTTAATTTTAATTTAAAAGGGATGCTATGTTCGATGGCATACCCAATACACAACAACATGTTTCATTGAAATGTTACGTTTCACACTAATAATATAATATTATTATTTTAAATGGTACTTAACGCCGAGCCATTATATTGGTGGAAATGAATATAACTAACTAGAATATTATTATATATGTTTGATAAATATTTTTAAATTTATCCAATAAATGTTAGAGGCTTAAAATTAGAAAGGAATTCTATTTTAAACATAAATACTCAAATATTCATTAAATGGTCGATTTGTCACCTTCTAATGGAGAAACCTCTTTAAATTTGGTTTTGTTCTTTTTTATATTTTATATTTGTCAAAATAAAATTCTTTTTTATAATCGGGACAACACAATTTACTTTGGGTAAAATTTTGGTATTTTTCTGATAAAATTCATTTTTTTGAAGAATAGTGTAAAATACTGTATTCTAATTCAAAACTCTGTTTTAATCTAATTTATTTATATGGTTAGAATATATTTCTAATTTGTTTTAAAGTGTAATTAGAGTATATTATTACCATTTAATCCAATTTCGATTATTGGAATTAATTTCCGTTTTAAATTGGACATATACAAGTGTCAATCTTTTGATAGTTATTATTTCTTAAAAACACACTATTTGTTTTAACAATGGGAAATAATTTTAAATTAATTAATTCAAATTTTATTTTTGGAATTTGGAAAAATAGACATTATTTTTGGTTTCGTAATATCAAATAATGATTAGGCTGAATTTTTTGTTTTTTTTCCGAAAAACTTCAATTTTTGATGAATAGTGAAATAACTTAGTATTAGTTAAAAAAAGTGAATTTTACATTTAAATGAAATTTTACTCCTTCTGTGAGTTGAATTTAAAAAATACGAGAGACATTGTTAATATCATGAAGCAAAATGTTGTTCAATAAGATGAAAATAATTTCTGGTGGATAGTAACTTTTGACTTTTATTTACCGCGGTTAAAGGTAAATAGGTAATTCATGGTAAAAAGTGTATTATAATAATAACAAATTAACTTAAAACTTGTTCTAATATTATTTTAAGAGTCATGGCCAACCGGTGGAATCCTTGGGTCAATTTTGGGACCCCATGGAGCCACTTGAGAGTGATAATGACTCTAGATTAATTAATTTAAAGTAAAGACAAAAATGACACAAACAAATATCTTTTAGTAAATTAATATTTATGTGGGGTTATATAAGATATAGTTTTTACTAAAAATTTTCATTAGATAGCTAAAACGAGTTCCTACATCATGGTAATTTTTTATAATTTTTAGACATAAAATAAATTAAATTATTTGTGACACAATAATGATGATGTGTTTACCTCATTAATAAATGATTTCAATAAATAAGATTATAATAATTAAAATATTATCCAAAACATGTCCAATTAGGATTGGATGATTTTATTTCAAATATTAGTCATATCTTATACTTTGAAGTGTTTTGGACCTTTTTAAATCGAATATAAGTTTATAATAAAATAATAGTTTGACATTTTCCTAAAGAGCCCCTCCTCCCCTTTATAAATAAAGACCACTTCTAACCAATTATTCACACCACTCAATCCTTTTGACTCTTACGAAAACTTCCCAATTGATCTCCCTAAATCCCTCCCCTCCACCTAGATGCCTTACCTTCGGCAGAATCTACTTCAAGAAGTCCTTTTGGTTCAATCCAAATGGAGTTACCCAAATTAAAGGTAACAATTTCTCTTAAATTCATTTCTTTTATTTTACTTCTCCAACCCCAAGAACTATTTTTATTCTTTTATTTTGTAACAAAACTAGTATCTTCAATATAATAGTATGTTTTTATAAGATATATTTGAGCTATACTTACACACACAGAAATCTAATTGGGGAAGAACATAATTTTTCTGTGGATGGAAAACTAATGCCTCATGAAATGATGATTGTTCGATTATCTCCTACCACCTCTTATGGCGGACATTATGATGGCACTGCATTTTTATATTATTTTTATTATGTTTATGTTTTCTCTATGATTCTGTAACTTTCATTTAAAAACACACCAATATGCTTTCCAATATGTGTGATCACGATAATTTCATTAGAGGAAGTGCGGAATACCACCCCCTCAAGGTGATATGATTCGTTCATGACATTCATGGAACGTATAAAGAATAGAGTTAATTAAATTATGTAAAAAATATTTCATATGATATTATACTGGAATTATAATATACCTATGTATCATTATGTTTTAATTACATTAAAATAAAAAATAAAAATTAAAGTAGCGTTCATGTGTATGTACGACTTACCGTCTCTATGAAAGGTGCATTTCATTTCTTATCTCCAAATGATATGTAAGGTTATAAACACATATATATATATACTGGATATATATAATATATATGATATCTAAATAATTTATTTCATTCTCGTGATAATTGACTTTTGACCACATGGACAAATTGTAATTATATCATGTTCTTTTTTGACTCAAGTTTCGAATGTCAATAAAATTTCCAATATGAACTCAAATAATTAACTAATTATTATAGAAAAGTAACAAGTTATATAAATGGAATAATAAAATTGAAAAGTGCTCTTAATCAAGTAGAAATTACCTTAAGTTTATTATTCAGGAAGAACAAGGAACACATAAGACAATTCGGACTTGAGGTAAGGGGTTTCTTATGTCACTTTTAATTCCGTGAGATTTCCATTGTTCACCACTTATTTATTGCTTGTGGTGTGTGTAATACCAATGATTGTATTAATTGGGTAATATACATTAATTTATGTATATTGTCATCATAATTGTATGATCCATATTTCATTGGATGTATGTTTCGTATGTTACCAAATCGGTAAGGGAATTACAAATTTCAATTTCCACTCATTTGGCTTTACGCATACATCGTCTATTATTTTATTCCATGATTTTTTGTGGAATCACTATTAATTTTCTTATGTCATAATTTCCAATCCCCTTTCTATGGATATAAATTTGATACACATAATCACTCCATTGATAAATTCTCATGTCATCGATATAAACATGATAAGAGTAATTTTAACTCAATCACCATTTGTTGAGTTCAATATCAAATTCATTGGTGTTGTTTTTACAAGAATATGTGTGAATTTACTCTGATTGATTTACACTAAATATCCAATCATATTGAGAGTATTTATATTTTTCACACATAATTATGTCGTTGATTTATCCTTAACCTAATGTTATGGTCTTTATAAGAGGATTCTTCTCAATTTACATTCCATTGAGACTTTTTTTATGTTATACACCAAATAACTTTTATATGGTTCATATAATGTACTTTGACATAGTATATCATGAATCCACTTATTCTCATGATATTATAATGTTTTATTACCTCAATTATTTGTATTCAAGTGTCTCTGTTTTGGTTAGAAACTGTTACTAAAATATCATTCTAAATGTTTTAATGATTTATTATTATAAATCGTTCTCATTAATGTCCATGATTGAAAATGGTTTTAAGGATTTATTTATATGGACATTAATGTTTTAAAATTAAAATTCCTTTTAAAAGTTTCAAAGTGGTATGAGACTCTTTCATTCAAAAATCTATTTTTAAACGGCTTCTTGAAAAATAGTGTGACTTTTAAATGTTTTCAAGAAAAATGGGGATATTTCTCTCAAATAGTTTTGATGATTATTTTAATCAATGTCAATATAATTTATTATTCTCGATTGAGGTTAATCTGTAACAATACAATCATCCATGTTGTATTTAATGAGTTATTTTTGACTCTGGATGTGCAATTTTTATACCATTCATGGATTGTGTATAAAGTATTGAAATTTTGTATTCTAGTTTTAATACGAATGATTATGTTATGTGACGGGTGGAGCCCACTATAGCTCCTCGATGAATCGGTAGGTCTCATGAGACAAACTAGTGTCTTGTCACAATGCCTTGACAATATCTTATATGTAGTCTTGGAATAAGGCCTTGACTATGTGGTTATGATAGTCTAGAATTATGCATTCCATCATTATAAAAGTGGTTATTGATATGGCATTTGATTATTCGACTAGTAGAATATCAATGTGAATAAATAAATGGAATTATGTCATTTTTTTCCATATTATGAGGATGTTCAAGTTTAAAATGCTTTTGTTTTATTTTTTTCATTGCCTTAAATGTTTATTCTTATTTTTGAAAGTTTCTGCTATATTTTATCCATACTGTGCATTTGAGATCACCCCATTATATGTTTTTTTTTTCCCAGGATGCGATGAAGTTAGTTATGACTAACTTTCAGGCATAATCTAGGAAGCTTGAATGTTTCCAATGGGAAAATTTAGTGTTGTTTTTCTTTTCATGTTTAAATGTTGACCTTGTGAATTTATCTAGTATTTCCAAGGCAACTAAACTGATCAGTCATTCGGGAGAATATTTCCATATATCTTGCCAATGTTATGTAATATTACACCGACTCTGGGAATCAAGGGTTGGGGTGTTACAAACATGGAGGCATAAAGATGTATAAGGACATAAAAGTGTACCTATGGTGGGATGGAAGTTAATGATATGTTTCCAAAAATGTATATTGGTGATTGGATTTTCAGAAAGTTATGGTTGAGAGACAAAAATATAAGGGGATGTTACAACCATTACCCATACCAAAATGGAGATTGGAAAACATTGCAATAGAATTTTTCATTGGACCTCCAAAAACATCAAAAGGCCATAATGATATAAGGGTTATAGTTGATTTACTTATGAAGTCAGCAAGCTTAATTATACTAAAGAGGATTTCTCTCTTGATCATCATTCCAGGATTTATGTAAAATGAAATAGTGATATTTCCTAGAGTACCACTTTCCATTATATCTGAACAGAATCTAAGGATTACCTCAATGTTCTAGATAATTATTCAGTAGGCTATGGAAATTATGTTAAATTTTGAATTGCTTATCATCCTCTGGTAGACAAATAGTCTCACATGAAAGTAATAACTCGAGAATAAATGTTGATGTCTTTCAATATAGATTTCAATTGTAGTTTGGATTAACACATCCCTTTTCTATAATTTTCATTGAATAATATTTTTAACTCTTGTATTTATATGTATCTTTATTAATCCCACTATAGAAAGATGTGCAGATATTCTACTTTTTGGGATTAAGTTGGGGAATGAAAGATATAAGACCTGATCTTGTTGAGGAAATGGTAGAAAAGGTCAGATCTATTCAAAAACACATAAGATAAGCTCAAAGTCAAAAAAAAAATCATGCTACCAACCAATCAAAATCATATATTTTAAAGTGGGTGAGAATGTGTTTGTATGAATATCTCACTAGAAAAGAGAAATGAGCTTTCAAAAGAAGGGAAAGTTGAGACCTTGGAATAGAATTCCTTTTGAAATTTTGGATCATGTTGGGAAATTGATGATTATATTATAACTTCCATTAAATATCTCTCCATTTCATGATGTATTTATTTTATATCTCCTAATCAAGTACATATCGGATCCTTCACGTGTTCTGAACTCAGAAGTCGTACCACTAGAACAAAATATTTTATATGAAGAACAGCTGATAGAGATTCTAGATCCTAGAAAAATGTTTTGTGAATCAAGAACAATTGGATAGTGAATGTTTTGTGGTGGAAGCACCATTTTGAGGAAGATATATGGGAACTATAGGATGATATGAGATAGAGGTATCTTCATCTCTTTGTGTCAATGTGATGAATTTCAAGGTTGAAATTCTATATAGGGGGTAGAATGTAACACCCATATGTTTTTATGAAATATACTAATTCAATAAATTTAATTCATCAATAGGTTTCATTTCATTCAATTGTGAATTTAAATGAACTCAAAGATTCCCTTAATATTAAACGACGATTATGTTCTAGTAGATTGGTTAGTGGGAATAAATATACCCAACTTATGAAAATTTATAATAACATAAATTAATTCTATATTTTTATATTTTTTTGTAAATTACTGAAATATATATGATATATACATAATAATATATTTTTAATATTCATAAAATAGAGATTTTTATCATAGTGTTTGAAAAATCCATATTTGATGAATAAAAACCTACATTTTTCAAATGGGTAATTTTATTATTTAAAAAAGTGAAACCCATTTAAATAAATACATTTACACATTAATAGTTTCATATGAAAATATAAATGTTTAATTTTGAAGCGTTATATAATAATTTACTTTGTATTAATTTTTGATATATTTCCAATAACTTTACTGTTTTGATGAATTGTAAAAATATAGTAAATATTAAGTGAAATAAACATCTTTCATCAAAATAAATAATATAGTTCAATGAATATTTTATAGTTTTAAATTATAAATAGATTAAATATTTATCATTCTATATAATTTATGTCAATATAATTACTTTTACATTGAAATCATATGTAAAAATATTTCAATCTTTTGCAATGTTTTATCATTTAAAAACCCATTATCTCATTCCAATAACATGAATGATTTAAAATTTATTAAATCAAATTTATTATTTTTTATTTTAAAAAATGAAATCATTATTTTGAATCAGTAGGTTCAAATTATGAAAATATATTTATTTTATTTTTGGGTATGCTGAATAGTAACATCGGTAATTTTTATTAACACGGAAGAAGGAAAAACTGGGTAATTAATGGTAAGAATACTATTATTAATTACCATAACACTTCCCTTAATATCATTGAATTTGTTTTATTCGACCTAAGTAATTATTGGATTTAAATTTTATCATTATGAATCCACATGGATGAGACTAGTTCATTTAATTTAATTTATTTAATGAAATGTTAAATATATCTCACTCAAATTTTAATAACTAAATAAATATTATATAAGGTTATACATAATCAAAATTACATTACAAATACACATGTGAAATCTAATATTTTTATTTATAATGTTTTTTTAATTTTAATGAAATAAATAATTACATTAAAAACTTATTCATTAAAGAAAGAGATATTAATTAATTAATGAACAATCTACAATATTGGTCTTATTAAAAAATAATACCCCTTAAAATAAGCACTTTTGCATTATGAGAATGTGTTAGGGAAATAAATAAACTAGAGAAAATACTTTACTTACATTGGAAAGAACATGGAAGTGATAAGGAGATCTCACCTAGTGAATTATCTTGGCCTTATGGACGGATCCCTACCTTTCCTGTATCTTGGTGTCCTACTATTCTAGGGAAAGCCTCGTGACTCTCACTTTTCCAAGGCTCTATCCCAGACGAGGAAAACTATATCATCTTATAAGTGAAATTCTCTCTGAATGGTAGGATGAGTATGACTTTTCACACATTTGGTTATTTCAAAACTAGATTTTTCATTCATGGTCTACATGTGGAATGCCTCTATTGTGAAAAAATAACTCCATTATGAAAAAAAATTTATAGAGTAAAAATTTGATGGAAAGTCATATCATCACTGCTTAATGGAGCCTATGTTGCATGCTTAACATGAAAGGAGGCCTGGTAATTAAGATTACAAACAGTTTTAATAAGGTGTTATAAGATAAATTTATCAGGAGACTTATCCACAACAACTCAGTCTCCCTTTATTTTCCTGAGGAGAAGAATTCTACCACGTCTCATTGATAGTAGCTATTGACACACAGATTCCTCAATCTATACTATTCTGTTTTCGTTGTTCAGCTAAATCATGAGGCACTCACGTTGGGTGTTCAATGCGTATTCATGTTGGAAATTCTGGTCCACCAACTGGATAGGTACACAACTTATGGAAAGGATAAACACTATAGAGGAGGTCATTGACATTAGCTTATCCATCAAAGATCAGCTTCAACATTGAGGTGGCATTCAAGATCAAAGATCCTCCATGATTGGCAGCAATGATTTTACCAAACATGATGATATGATTCTTTGGGAAGGGTCTCAGGCTGGCTTGCGTAGCTCTAATAGCTTCTAAAATTACCTATAAAAGGTTGAGGTAAGTTGGATTGGATATCTGAATATAAACGAGATACTTCCCTCTATATTTTAACTTATTTAGAGGCTTTATCATAACAAAATCCCAGTGGGAGTAAACATACAAAGAGTATGGATTTTTTTATGCGTGAGGTGTGCACTTTGTGGTCAGCATAGAGAGGACATCTATCACTTTTTGTTGTCCTGCAACATGGCTTATACAATGTGGGATGCAATTCATAAAATATTTGAGCTGGAACCTCCCAATACTCTCTTGGATATAGAGCACATACAATATCTGTTTAGAGTTCACCAATCCATGTAGATAAATTCTTTGCTGCAGTTGGAATGTGCTAAACTGATATATACATTATGGAAGGCTTGAAATAGATCTATGCATCTTAAAGAAAAATTCAATGAATCCAATGAAATTATTAGCATTTGGGTGACCACTCAAAATTCCTTGTCACATATTAATGAGAATTGTAACACCTCATTCACAAGTTCAAGATACTCATAAGATTAAAATTTATGGGTTACTATCCCAAACCAAGGGGAATTATGGAGCTGATATAGACAACCCCCATCAATGGATGGATGAAATGCAACACAGAAAGAGCCTCAAGTGGAAATCATGGACCTTCCAGATATGGGGTAATTTTCAGGAATCAGCAAGGGGAGGTTCTGGAATGCAATTTTGGTCTATGAAGGCATACTACATATTTATAATCTAAAATGATGGAACTCATCAGAGCGGTGGATATAGCTTACCAACGAAATTAGAACAACATTTTGATAGAATGTAATTCGACCATAGTGGTTCATGCAATTTAGATGGGTCAGATAAGATTGGCATGGAAGATGGTAGGTAAGTGGATATATTGCATTGAAAAAATATTTTCCTCAAACTACTTCATTACACATACCATCCAGGAGGTGAATTACATTGCGGGTGGACGTTCAAACAAAGGGGTGTTGGAAGAGATGAGCTTCTACACCAACACCATTCTTAATGACATTTTCCCTCTTCTTATTAGGGACAAATGTAAAATGATGTTAAAGTTGACACCTACATAGTTTAATTAATATAAATTTCTAAATGTTGGATTTCCCAAAAGGTAAATTTGGCTATATTTATTCTTATAATATATAGAATATTTATAATCATCAAAATATTTTATTTTTACTTTTTATTAAACATATAATCATATTAAATAATTACACAAAATTGTTGTGGTCATTAATTTATTAATATAAATTTCCTATAAATATTATTAAATAAATTAAAATAAACATATATTTGGATAATTAATATGTCCAATTAATTTGTATATTTGATCTTGACGTATTAGGAACATAATAAAATACTTGTTTCAAAGTTAACATGTTAGTTAAATATTATTATAAAACTAATGATTGAATAGTGTCAAAATTGAAACTATGGTTTCTTTATCAAAGTAATATTTTATTAAATTATTTAAAAAATAAAACTATTAAAAAAATATAATAACGATGATATGGTAGAAAATTATTTAGTATATTTATTTATGTTCTATTATAAATCAAATATTTCAATATTTAACACTTTTAGTATTGATTTATTTATTTGCCTAGTTAAAAATTAGATGAAATATTTAAGTGTCAATTAAACGGATAATGTCTATATTGGTTGAAATAAAATAAAAATATTTATTTGATGATTATATTGGAACCTTATTATATATCATCTTCTAATTTGGGAAATTTTGAATGTTCTTATGTGGTTTTGTTTTATTATGAATTAATAGTTGTGAGATTTCCAAAATTGCCTCTCACATCTATTATAAAAGGGAACATCCTCCCTCACAACTTAACTTCACTTTGAGCCATCAAAATCAGACATCCCCTAACCATTTATCTTCTAAAAATCCCCAGTAACATTTTAGAGGTTTTGGTATAATTCAATAACCAACTCTAGTCCTCTACGATATATAGCTAGAGGATGCACGTCGAAGAAGAGCAAATCTCCTCTACCGATTCTTTCAAACATCTTTCTTATTCTACTTCCTCATCATGAGTGGATTCATTATAAATTTATAACTATTGCATAAATTATATTACGTTTTTTTATTACATGCATTTAACAACCATATTCCAAATTATATCTTTCCTACAAAAAATGAGATCACCATCTATCCGTACATATTACTTGTTGTCTGCACGTCAGGATGTAATCCATTTTGTTTCACTACCTCCTTACATGGATGGGTATAATGATTTAAATAATAACTATATATTATTAATATAACATGATATTGATTATGGAATAATTTTAACCATTCACATCAATACCAACAAACAATTATGGATATTATATCGTCATTCGTGCGTACGTACGACATACCATCTCCACGATGTGATGCAATTAATTCTACACGATATTCATTAATGAATGATTACATACATGTATAGAATGAAAAGATATGATATTTTTTTTTGATATGATTTTTAATGATTTAACTATTAACAATGAAGGATAAAATTATCTTATTTGAAAAAACATACATAAGAAAATGAAAGAGTTAATTACCGAAACGTAAGTAACAATGAAATGTTGTTAAAAAAGATATGATAATATGATCATATATTATATCCTAATAATTAATATGATTCTTAAATAATTTAATGAAATTATTTAAATCATTATATATTAGGTTCTGATACATATGATATAGTCAAACCAACGGTAAAGGATAATTTCACAATCACATTATTATCCAAGATTAATTTTACGTAAGTATTTACTGGGATATATTTACCATCCACATTAATTTTTACTAGATATGTAATATTATTTATATTATTATTAAATTATTTAATGTCAATTTTTCCAATAGGTGATATTCTATTAAATGGTATGAAAGGAATCTTTTTTTTGTTTTCACTAGAAGTAACTTTTTGACATTTCTAGAAGATGTATGAGGATAATGTTTTTTAACATATGCGGTTTGGATGTATTTTTATGTTTTAATAATAAATTATTTCCATGACACTTCCTCTAAAAAATGTGAAATTTATTTTCAAAAAAAATCTATTATTTTAAAATTTATATTTATTTTCGTGGAAATAAAATGTGTTTGAAGAATAAATGATATTTTCCTCTAGAATTAATATAAATTGTTTTAACAAAATTATTTTCTATCTAAGATAAAATAATATAACTATGGTTATGTTTCTATAAATATTATTACTATTATTTAGTTGTTTTTATTATAGAGTTATATTTATAAAATCCATTTGTTTTATATGATTATAATGGAGTGATGTCTAAGAAACCCATTTTATTCCTTGGGCTATGATATGATTGATGATCGTTGTTTTTTGGAACACGTAATAATGATTACATTACAAGATGGGAGTGATATATATCTCCGTCCAAATCACTAGTTAAATATTTATATCTCCTGATATTGACATGACTGGAATGGAATGTAAATCTGGTTAAGTAATACAAGGTAAGAACGTGGTGTGAACTCAATTTAGTATCGTACTTTCTCCACTATGATGGTTTTGGAAAGGATCCTTGACTAATATGAAATTATTTTCAACCCTTATGGGTATTCCAAAGAAATAAATTTATTATGTTGTTAATTTTTGGATTATATTCATTGATTCTTATGATATTTTATGATTTATCCCGTGGAAATGTATCACGATCTTTCATATGCAGTTTAAGATTTTCAAATATTATGTTCTGATGTTTTAATTATTATGATATGATTTTTATCTTCCCTATTTACCATTACTGATCTTTTGATCTCACCATTTTTTTCATTATTTTACTGAATTCACGAGGAAGTGTATTATGTATTATATGTCAAAAAAGAGTCTAGTGATGACAAAATAAATGGGATACAATGAATATGTCTTATGAACCCATTGTTTATGTAATCTAGTATCTAAAGAAACTATAATTATATGATCATGTCATGGATTTGTAATTTTTTTTAATGAATATTATTAAATTTTGATTTAATAAAAAATAATATAAATTATTGGTTATTATAATACTAGAATATTTTAGGTGGTTTGGTAGTTAATCGTCATGTCTTACAACATTATTATGAGCATTTTGGTTTGTCACACCAGATCATCCATTAATTTATATAAGAATACATTTATTCCTTGTTTAAATTTTTATCCGTGTTAGAAATAAGATTTTACAACTATATAATTGTAGTTATAGGTCACAATCACCTATTCCAACCCTTGATGTGTGACCCTAATGATTACCCTTGAGATTATAAATCACTATGTGGTCAAACCATATATCTTGTCTTTTTTCCGTGACTCATAAATGAAATTATTAGAATTTATTGAACAATAAGTTAGTGGTATGAACACTTCATTTTATAATGGTATAACAAATGGTTAACACGTTGTTTTTGTTGATGAATAATAGGTTATAATGCCGAATTTACTGCATATACTTCTGATACATGGGGTTAAAACACTATTGAGATTATAATCGGGTATAACATATCTATTGAGATGATACTCAGGCATAGAATCCACATTATGTAATTACACTAGAAATCAATCACTATTGATATGATACCCAGGCATGGTGTCTGATATACATGTTATAATCGAGATCGACATTCATAGTTTTATGATACCCATGTATAGAATCCAATATACTTTTGATATCCTAAATAAAATCCCATATAATATTGTTTATAGGGAATGTCGTCCCATACACCTATGATTCTCAGGAATGGAATTTCATAAACCGATGATACATTTTCCTAGAGACCCTTTTGATTTAGTATACTCAGGCATAGATTCCCTTACATCGTTATGAGACTTTAGTGACCCGGCATGGATGCCCGAGTAATGCCTCGGGTCCAGGAATTCAGTATGTCAATTAATATATGGATATAAAAATCACCATATATATTTAACACAGAGACAGACACACAAACACACATATTTATAGACATAAAATTATATACACTTATATTTATATGTTTATGGTAATATTTGTTTTGAGTTTTTCCTACCATGGGTTTAATGAATAGTCTCATCTTGGTATTTTTTCAAAACTAGAGCCGAACATATATAATTTTCATTACTTATTTACCATTAATTATATAAATATAAATGATCATTCTATATGCATTGGGTGTACTATTTTTGACACAACTGATGGTGTCCTATTTAGTATATCTCACACAATGTTTGGGCCACAATTTGGTACCCGGTCACACGTCATAGATGCTTGTAAGGAAATGGGAAAGTGGTCAGATGCCAATACATGATTGTCTGTAGCATGAGATAAATTAATCAAATGGTCGTATAAGGGATCATGATTATATATAAAGATACACTTATAGTAATTTTTTTTATTTTTATTCACCTAGTAGTATGGGTGCCTTGTTTTAATATTTTCTGTTCATTTTCTATTTAGAGACACAAAACTACATTATTTTTTGTATGGTACTAGATATTACTTCTGATGGATGTTTATTTTATCTAGATGATTTATATTTTATTGTGAGTTAATATTATACATATTCTATAATCCTTTTACAAAATCATTGTGTTACACTGATTATGAGCCTACGACCTCTCTAATCTACCACCTTTGAAAATCGCTGCTATATGGAAATGTCTGAAGTATAAAGATGTTTGTTTGAGGCAGTGTGACCAACCATAACAAGGAACTATTATTTGGATCATAGATTAGTATGTTTTAGATAGACATTAATATATGTGATACATGACCCAGGTGTAATCATGGGGTTTTTTGGGCTATGCATTGGCATTCCACATGTCCTAGAGTATGAGAACATATGATGTTCCTCGAGTAGTAGGATGAGAGTGTTAAAGGGTTTCAATGTGTTTGGATTAGAACATGATTTATATGTCCAGATTATCCTGGTAGTTTTTTTGAGAGCATGGGTCGATGACAACGAGATGGAATCAATCGATAGACACCATGAAGGGCATATATGAACCAATGAAATCCCTGAATGGAGAGGTGAAATGTATTGCAATGAGGTTATAGGTTATGAGTGATAGGTTCTTTGAGATTATTTTAGTACTTGTGAAAAATAAAGGGGTTATGTGTACTTTAATATGATTTATAAACGCCTCTAGAGTCTCCAGGGATGGGTTAGTGTGCTATTGACCTCCCAGAGTCTACATGGATGGTTCAATGGAATGATCATTCCATGCTCCACCAGGTATTTGGTCATGGAATTTTTATTTCTTAGCTTGTGTCAAGTATCTTTTTTGATGTAGCTTGGGATATATTACATGAATTAGGAAATTCCATGAATATTTTAACACCCAAGACTTTTATAAGAAATATTTTGTTTTTATTTTATATATATCATCAAAGGAATCTTTCACTAGACACAACACTAGCTTGTCTTTCTTTACATGCGATCACGACATTCCTTGATAGCTTGCGTCGTACGCAATACCGAGTTTCACTAAACAACAATATTCTATTAAAATATTATTAAAACTAGCCGTTATGAATAGTAATAACCACTTTTTGAAATTTTTTAAATTTTATTTTTCAAAATTGACTTCGTTTTTGGATTCGGAATATCGAAATTAGCCTAGGGTGAAAATTTGGTATTTTTCTGGAAACATTCAATTTTTGATGAATTGTGAAAACACTGGGTTACTATTTAAAAACCGACATTTTATTTAAATAATTATTTATTTTATTTAAATTTTTTTAAGGTCAAAATTGATACATAATACCTATATAAGTTCAATGTAATTCATTGGAGTAATTTTATAATAATTTTAGATATATAAAAATTTTATTGAACTTTTCATCGTCTTTTACCCACCTCCTAGGAGAATTTGAAAATTTACATAAAACATAATTTTACCACTTATGTGAGTGGAATTTCAAAAATCCGAGAGAAATGGTTGATTTCAGTAAGTAAAATGTGGTTCAATGAGATGAAAATAATTTTTGGTGAATAGTTACTTTTACTTTTATTTACCACGATTAAAAGTAAATAGGGTAATTAAGGGTAAAAATGATATTATTATTACCCTAACACATGTCCTAATTCTATTTTATAAGTTTAATTCTACCAAAAACAATATTATGAATAAAATATGGCCATTTAGGTCCACTTGGAATAGATTAGGTCATTTATTATTAATTTATTTAAAGAAGGGTTAAAATAGTTAAAATCAAAGTTTAATAAGTAAATAATTTTTAATATAGAGTTATACATACGATAAATTCGACTACAAATATTCATTATAAAGATAAAAATATTTCCTACATAATGATAATTTATTTGTAATTTTTAGACATTAAATAATTTAATTTATTTATGACACAATGAATATTCAGTAATTATTTTACTAATGAAATATTGACATAATTGATGTTATAAATACCCAAATAAATATAATTTGAGACTTTTTATGAATTACACTAAGTTTATAGGCTAATATGATATGTTATTATTGATTTAATTAACTCTGTTCGAATTAATCATTATTTTATGAGTTTCACAAAAATCCATTACTAAATAGTGTCAAAATTGACATAAAATAGTTTTTAAAACAAATATTATATTATTAATTGTTATTTTATTCCTAAAAATCTAAATTTCGGCCAAATGACTTAGATAAGGTTATATATATTAATAATAAAAAATATGGGGTTCGTTTGGGTTGTTATAGTACATTTATTAACCTTATAGTGTAAGAACACAAAAAGACATGGTAAAAGTAAAATTATTTAATTTAAAGTTAAATATAAATGATAAGGATAAAATAAGAACCTAAACATGTCTAAATTCTATTGGATGATATTATTTCGACCCATCCCCACCTTATCTTATAAATTAATTAATTTGGAGCTATTTAAAACCGAATATGACTATATAATAAAATAATATTTTTAGTTTTTCCAAAGGTGCCCCTCTCCTCCCTTATAAAAGGGAACCTCATATCTCTCTTCCTCACACCACTTTGAGCCTTCACGCTCTGCCAACCCCTTCCAATTTATCCTCTACACTTCCCTAGAAACATCCTAGATGACCAAGACTTCTTCAAAGACAAATTTTAGTGCCCTAAAAGGAGGTCTCAAAGAAGCACCTTATTGAAGAGGTAATATTTGTTACCGATTCTTTCAACATTATTTCTTCTTCCACTTATACTTCTTTAGTTTTTTCATTGTGAATTAATAACATAAGTATCACTCATATACTGATATGTTATTATAAGTATGAAACAACCGTATTTCACCATCTATCCATCCTACAGAAAACGAAATCACCGCGCGTGCATATGTACGGAATACCGTCTCCACGTCGTGGTGTAATCTATTTTCCTTACTTGGATGGGTATAATGGTTTAAAGAATAAATATACATGATTATTGTAAAGTGATATTGATTCTGAAATAGTATACATACACTCCAATACAATACCAAAATCATGGGAATGATATCATCGCTCGTGCGAACGTACGGAATACAATCTCCACGATGTGATCCGACTCGTTCTACAAGATTTTCATTGCATAATTATTACATAAATGAATTGAGAGAATAAATATGATATATATTACACTAATACCATTCTGGAAATGAGTTATCTATAACCTAAAAAGAATAATAATAATTTATTCGCCAAAACACGCATAAGATCAAAATGTAATAAACACCTGAATAACATGTAGCAATGAAATATTACTAATAATAAGCTAAGAATATGACCATATATGATATCATAATAATGAGTATGATTCTGGAATAAGTCAATGACTTTATTTATATCATTATACAGGAGGTTCGGACACTTATGAAACAAATCAGACCTACGGTAAGGAAAATATCACAATCTCATTTTTATCCGAGATTGTTTATACTTTGGAATTTACTATGGTGTATTTTATCATCCACGTCCATGTTTACTCAATATGTAATATTATTTCCATCCAACTACAATTGTTTAAATCCAATTTTACCCTTCGGTGAGTTTTTAGTAAAAGATATAAAAGGAATCTTTTTTCATTTTTCGTATGAGGTACTTTTGGACTTTTCTGAAAATAGTACGAGAAGAATGTTTTTTAACATATAAGGCATGAATGGATTTTTAAAAAATTATTTCCAAGAAGAATATGTTATAATTTTTCAAGTTTATTTTTAATCATCTTCTTTTAGTTTAGAATTGTATAACATGTTAAGAAAGGAAAAGTGTTTTTAAAGTAGAAAGGATATTTTCCTCAAGAATGGAGTTCAAGTGTTTTATCAAAATTATTTTCCATATAAGATAATAAAGGGTTCTTTTTATATCCCTATTGTTAAATTGATTTGATTATGTTGTGATGGAATTATTTTTATGAATTCATTTATCTTATATGACTTTTTTTATGATGTCACGATGTTTAGGATTCCCATTTTTATTACATGGGTTATGCTATGATGTATGGTTTATGACTTTGTGGCACACATAATAATGGTATCATTAAGAGATGGGTGGGACCTATATCTCCCTCCAATGCATTGGGTAAAGATTTTATATCTCATGAGATAGACATGGATGGAACGGCAGGTTAAACCGGTTCAGTGAAACAGTACTGAAACAAGGAATGAACTTGGTTTAGAAACGGACTTTGTCCACTAAGATAGTCTTGGAAATGAGTCTTGACTAATAAGAAATGATTCTCTATGATTATGTGTATATGACACAAGGATTCATGTTTTATGTTATGATTATTGTGATTACATTTCACTACCATGATTTATCCCATGTTATGAAATTATGATCTCCTTTGCCGTGTAAGATTTCCAAAACGTTATGTTCTTATGAAAATGATGTGATTGATATTTATTTTGTTTACCCTTTCTGAGAATTTGAGCTCACCCTTTTGTATCATTTCTTTCCCCAGGTGAGGAAGAAGGTTATTATGTATGATATGTCAAAATGGACTATAGATATGATGAAATAAATGGGAGACAGTGTAGACGCTTTATGAACCAGTTGTTTATGTTTCCCAGTCTCTAAAGACACTATACCTATATGGTCCTTTCATGGTTTTGTTATATGTTGTAATAAGTATGATTCAATTTTGAAGTAATAACCATGTATGTAATGTATGGGTCGCTATAGTTGGTATTAGAGGAAAGGTATAGTCAAACTTTAGAAACTAGGATGTGAAAGCCTTAGTAAGAATCCTAAGGATACGTCTAGGCATAGAACACAATCTTAGTGTTTTAGAAATGGCTCTGAATAACCTAGGATAAGACCTTAAGTGTGAAATATTATTCTTGATTATGTGGTTTTCCTATTATAATTAGTGTCACTCACACTATTCTTCTTGGTTTTAGTCAATGGCTGTAACCCGAAGGAACCATGTTAATGCGGAATGTGACGTGAAAGGAAATGATTCTCCCCCTAAGCAACCAAATGTTATGGGAGCTCGAATGCAAAATCTTGTAGCCATGCTCACAAAACTTTCTCAAGATATGAATAATGCTGGACTTCCAAACGAGCAAAGGAAGGAGCAACATACTGTTGAATCCTTCATGAGATAGCGTCCACCTTCATTCAGTGGGTATACTGATCCATTAGTTATTGAACAATGGATTAGTACTACTGAAAAGATATTTTCAGTTCTCCAATGTTCTGAACATGATAAAGTCATCCTAGCATTTTATCATTTGGAAGGTGATGCTGATCAATGGTGGAATCTTATCAAGAATACGAGGCCAAGAGATGAAATTGAGTCCATGGAGTGGGATGAATTCATGAACTTATTATTCAATAAGTACTTCCCTCATATTCTCCGAACAAAGATGGAGAAGGAGTTTATTGAACTAAAGCAAAAGGATGATGAATCTGTTGGTACCTATGAATAAAATTTTACAATACTTGCAAGGTATGCTTCTGGTATTATAAACCAACCTAAGAGTAAGATCGATCGATTCTTTAGTGGCTTAAAAACAAGTATTTAAAGAGAATTATCCATAAGGGACTTCAATAGCTACGAGGAAATCGTTCTATATCCTCTCAAAGTTGAGATGGATTTTGGAGTAACCCATCAGTCATATGGGTTTGATAAGAAGAGGAAAATGGAATTCAAAGGAAAATCTAAAGAGCACAATGAAAAGAAGATGAGCTTTCCCTTATTCTCAATGTGTGGAAAGAAACATGGAGGGAGTTATCTTAAAGGGAAAAGTAAATGATTCAAATGTGGGAAGGAAGGTCATCGGGAATTTTAATGGCGCAATGATGGGAAGAAGATGTCTAATGATGCAAAAAATGTTAGGGATACACAGAATGAACCTAATACACTTCAATGTTTCAAGTGCAAGGAGATGGGTCATTGTGCCAATCAATGCCCAAATCCAAGTGTTGATGATGATGGTCGACGTCAACAAACTCTTAAGGTCAAAGACAAAGGAAAGTTGCATTAAATTTCTATCAGCGATGTGGAGTATGATAACGAAGTGGTGAAAGGTACACTTACCATCCAAACTAATGTAGAAAATGTTTTATTTGATTCTGGATCCACCCACCCTTTTATTTCTGAATAATTTTCTAAGGGTATCGTCGTATTACCACAACAATTAGATGTTGAGTTAGCTATGACAACCCCTAATGGAACAACAGTCACATCAAACATTTATAATTCTTCTTCGATTGAAGTTTCTGGGAAAGTGCTTCCTGTAAATCTTGTGATCATTCCTATAGTGGAATTTGATGTGATTCTTAGCATGGATTGGATTTATTTATATGGGGATCATATCAATTTCCAAATAAGGGAAGTCAAATTTCATATTCCAAATCAATATATGATCGTCTATCGATGCAAGGATGAACATAACCTTCCAGTGGAAATTTCTTCCATCTTATGGGTCTTGATTCCACTAAATGAAGGTTATTTATCTCAAATGGTTGGTGAGAAACTCATGATTAAGAATATTCCCATTGTACGGGAGTTTGATGATGCCTTTCCGGAGGATTTCCACGTCTTCCACCAAATCGTGAAGTTGAGTTTTCAATACAACTCGTACCGGGTGCTTTGCATATTTCAAAGACACCTTATAGAATGGCCCCAATTGAGTTGCAGGAATTGAAGAAGCAACTCCAAGATATTCTTGATAAGGGATTGATACGCCCTAATGCGTCAACTTGGGGAGCACCTGTTCTATTTGTTAATAAGAAAGATGGATCAATGAGACTCTGCATTGATTATCGAGAACTTAACAAGATCACTATCATGAACAAATATCCTCTCCCGTGCATTGATGACTTATTTGACCAACTATGCAGAGCTCAATACTTTTCCAAGATTGATCTTCGTTCAGGGTATCATCAATTAAGGGTCAAAAAAGAGGATATACCAAAGACGACATCCCGTACAAGGTATGGACACTATGAATTTATAGTGATGCCATTTGGTCCTACTAATTCCCCTACTATCTTCATAGATCTAATGAATAGAATCTTTAGAGACTATATTGATCAGTTTGTGGTAGTCTTTATAGACGATATTCGTTTCTATTCAAAGAGCAAGGAAGAGCATGAAGATCACTTGAGAATTATATTGAAGACCCTGAGAAAGGATAATCTTTATGCCAAATTTACCAAGTGTGAATTTTGGCGTCAAAAAGTTTCATTTTTGGGTCACATAATATCAAAAGAGGGGATATCTGTGGATCCAACAAAAAAAAGAGGTTATCAATAGATGTTCAAGACCAAAAACAGTAACTGAGATATGATGTTTTCCTGGTTTGGCTGGATATTACTGACATTTTGTGAAAGATTTTTCACGATTATCTAATCCACTCACTATGTTGACTCGAAAAGGAGTTAAGTTCGTGTGGACGGAGGAATGTGAAGAGAATTTCAAGGAGTTGAAAAGAAGGTTATCCAGTGCACTTGTACTCACACTTCCTTATAGTGGAGAAAGGTTTGTGATCTACAGTGATGCATCCAAGAAGGGATTGTGGTGTGTTCTTATGCAAAATGATATGGTGATAGCTTATGCCTCACGACAATTGAAAATACATGAGAAAAATTACCCAAATCATGATTTGGATTTAGATGCGGTAATATTTGAATTAAATATTTGGAGGCATTATCTTTATGGAGAAAGGTGTGATATTTATACCGATCATAAAATTTTAAATTATATTTTCACACAAAAGGAGCTGAATATGCGATAAAGAAGATGGTTGGAGCTGATTAAGGATTACAACTGCTCAATTCATTACCACCCTAGGAAAGAAAACAAGGTGGCAGATGCATTAAGTCGACAAGACCATGCCAGTTTATCCATGATGAGGATCACAAAAGATCTAATATTTATGGATTTACAAAGGATGGATCTTGGAATTATAATGAAAGGGAAAAAATAGTATCTTTCTCAAATGAATATTCAACCATCTATACATGTAAAGATTAAAGAGGAATAGAAAGAAGATGTAGAGTTACAAAATAAGGTGAGAAATGTTCCTGAATTCAACCTTGATTGTGATGGGATAATAAAGTTCAGGAATCAGGTTTGTTTTCCTCCCATCCCCGAATTAAAGAAGGAGCTGCTGGATGAGGCTCATAGTTCTTCATTCTCTATTCATCCTGGAAGCTCGAAGATGTATAGGGTCCTGAAAGTATACTTCTAGTGGGACGGAATAAAAAGAGATGTTGCTGAATATGTCTCTTGATGTTTGGTTTGTCAGCAAGTTAAAGCTGAGAGACAGATGTCTAATGGAATGTTACAAACATTACCCATACCCTAATGGAAATGGGAAAACATCACTATGGACTTTGTCACCAGACTTCCTAAAACATCCAAAGGCAATAATGCTATCTGGGTCATAGTTGATCGTCATACAAAGCCTGCACACTTCATTTCTATTAGAGATGATTTCTCTATGGATCATCTTGCCAGGATATATGTAAAGGAAGTGGAAAGATTTCATGGAGTACCACTTTCTATTATATCTGATCGGGATCCGAGGTTTACATCAAGGTTCTAGCGAAGTCTTCAGCATACTCTGGATACATAGTTGAGTTGTATCACTGCTTATCATCCTCAGACCGATGGTCAGTCTGAGAGGATGATTCAAACTCTAGAAGATATGTTGAGAGCTTGCTCTATAGATTTCAAAGGTGGTTGGGATAAACACCTACCTTTGGTGGAATTTTCTTATAATAATAGCTTTAACTCTAGTATTGAGATGGCTCCTTATGAAGATCTCTATGGAATGAAATGCAAGACTCCAACTTGCTGGGATGAAGTTGGGGACATAAATCTATTAGGACCTGATCTTGTTGATGAAATGCCAGAAAAGGTCAGATCTATTCAACAACACATAAGAGCAGCTCAGAGTTGACAAAAAAGTTATTCTGACAACCGAAGAAAAGACTTAGAGTTTGAAGTGGGTGATAAAGTGTTCTTACAAATATCTCCCTAGAAGAGGGTCATGTGATTTGGAAAAAGGGGAAGTTGAGCCCTAGATATATCGGTCCTTTCGAAATACTAGATCGTGTTGGGATGGTAGCTTACCGATTGGAGCTTCCACCGAATCTCTATCAAGTTCATGATGTGTTCCATGTATCTCTCTTGATGAAGTACATACCTGATCCTTCACATGTACTAATCTCATAAGTTGTACTGTTGGAACAAGATCTTTCTTATGAAGAACAGCTAATAGAGATTCTCGATCATAGTGAAAAAGTCCAACGGAACAAGACCACTCACTTGGTGAATGTTTTATGGAGGAACCACCAATTAGAAGAAGCTACATGGGAGCTTGAGGACATGATGAGGGAGAGGTATCCTCATCTGTTTGTTACAAGTGACGAATTTCGAGGGCGAAATTCATTTTAAGGGGGGTAGACTGTAACACCCGAGACTTTTATAAGAAATATTTTCTTTTTATTTTATATAAATAATCAAAGGAATCTTTCACTACACACAACTCTAGATTGTCTTTCTTTACACGCAATCGTGACCTTCCTTGATAGCTTGCATCCTACGTAATACCGAGTTTCACAAAACAACGATATGCTATTAAAATATTATTAAAACTGGCCATTATGAATAGTAATAAGCACATTTTGAAAATATGTCAAATTTATTTTTCAAAATGGACTTCGTTTTTGTATTCGGAATATCGAAATTAGCCTAGGGTGAAATTTTTGTATTTTTCTGGAAACTTTCAATTTGTGATGAATAGTGAAAACACTGGGTTACTATTTAAAAACTGAATTTTTATTTAAATAATTATTTATTTTATTTAAATTTATTTAAGGTCAAAATTGATTCATAATACCTATATAATTTCAATATAATTCATTGGAGTAATTTTATAATAATTGTAGATATATAATAATTTTATTGAACTTTTCACCGTCTTTTACCCACCTCCTAGGAGAATTTGCAAATTTACATAAAACATAATTTTACCACTTCTGTGAATGGAATTTCAAAAATCTGAGAGACACGGTTGATGTCAGTAAGTAAAATGTGGTTCAATTAGATGAAAATAATGTTTGGTGAATAGTAACATTTTACTTTTATTTACCACAGTTATAAGTAAATAGGGTAATTAAGAGTAAAAATGATATTATTATTACCATAAAACATGTCATAATTTTATTGGATAAGTGTAATTCGAACAAAAACAAGCTGAGGAATAAAATATGATCATTTAGGCCCACTTGTATTAGATTAGGACACTTATTATTAATTTATTTAAGAAGGGCTAAAATAGTTAAAATCAAAGATTAATAAGTAAATAATTTTTAATATAGTGTTATACATAAGAAAAATTAGACTATAAATATTAATTAGAAAGTTAAAAAAGAACTCCTAGATAATGATATTTTATTTTTAATTTATAGACATTAAATAATTGAATTTATTTATGACACAATGATGATGTAGTAATTATCTTATTAATGAAATATTGACATAATTGATGTTATAAATACCCAAATAAAAATATTTTGAGACGTTTTTTGAATTCCACTAATTTTATAGGTCAATATTCCATGTTAGTATAGATTTAATTAACTTTTTTATAATTAATAATTATGTTATTATTTTCAAAAAAATCAATTACAAAATAGTGTCAAAATTAACATTAAATAGGTTTGAAAATAAATATTATATTATTAATTGTTATGTTATTCCAAAAAAACTATGTTTCGTCCAAATGACATAGATGAGTTTATATATATTAATTATAAACAACTTGGGGTTTTTTTGGCTTGTTATAGTAAGTTTATTAACCTTATAGTGTAAGAACACAAAAAGACACGGTAAAAGTAAAATTATTTAACTTAAAGTTAAATCTAAATTATAAGTTTAAATTGGAACATAAACTTGTATAAATTCTATTGGATGAGAGGATTTAGACCCATCACCACCATAGCTTCGAAATAAATCAATTTGGAGCTATTTAAAACCGAATATGACTTTATAATAAAATAATATTTTTTGTTTTTCCAAAGATGCCCCTCTCCTCCCTTATAAAAGGGAACCTCCTCCCTCTCTTCCTCACACTAATTTGAGCCTTCAAGCTCGGCCAAACCCTACCAATTTCTCCTCCCTACATTCCTAGAAAAATCATAGAGGTCTTGGTCTTCTTCAAAGACCAATTTTAGTGCCTTAAAAGAAGGTCTCAAAGAAGCACTTTAAAGAAGAGGTAATGTCCGTTACCGATTCTTTCGACTTTATTTCTTCTTCCACTTCTTCTTCATTAGTTGTTTCATTAGGAATTAATAACACCAGTATTACTAATATACTGATATTTTATTATAAGTACGGAAAAACCCTATTTCACAATCTATCCATCCTATGGAAAACGAAATCACAGCGCATGTGTACGTACGAAATACCGTCTCCACACCGTGGTGTAATCTATTTTCCGTACTTGGATGGGTATAATGTTGTAAAGAATGAATATATATGATTATTTTAGCCAAAAACTAAATCAAACTCATTAAATTAATTATAAAATGTAGATCCAAAATATAAAATCAATTTTATAATTATAAATTTCTATATTTGGTAAAGTAAAAATTAATAAATATTCTAAATAAAAATTATTAATCATTTATTAGAAAATGAATTTTTAGGCATATAAATAACATTACAGAAAGAATTTGTATTATAATTGACCTTGTTTGATCTTTTTTTATTAATATATAAAATATTTCTACATTACATTAAAAACATTTAATATCCAAAATGTCAATTTTGATTTTTTACCAATTAAAAGTTACAGTATTTTAAAATAAGGTGTTCTCACCATTTACAAAAAAAAAGAAATCAATTCCAAACGAACAATAAATAACCATATTATAAATTTTACATTGAAAAAAAAATGAATTTAATTTAATAAAATTCAATTTATATGATATAGTAAAATTTTATTAAATAAAACTATATAATTTAACAAAATAATTAGGTTTGAAAAAGACATCAATTCTTCGATGGAAAAGTTTCTTTAAATTCCTATGGTGAATATGGATCCATAAATTAGAATCATGAATATTAATAAGACATGAAATTTATTTGTTATTAACATTATGTTTTTTTCAATGATGACCATTTTTGAAGTTGGTTATATAATTCAACACTGAGAGATGTAACCCATGAACAATAATATAAGAATGAACCTGTGAATGAAATATAGGGATAGGTTGGGGGGATATACAAGATAAATAATATAAAAATTAATATTAGAAGATGAATAAATTTTTTTCCCTTGAAACCATGTGGAATCTGTAAGAATAATGATAATATTTTAGAAGATATCTTGACTTTTTAGAAACCTCAATTGAAAATATATAGACCGATTGTGGAAACAACATCATGTAAAAGTGTTAGGTCCACTAGGCTGAATACCCTGAGAGGGGGGGTTAATCAGGGTATGGATAATTAAAAATTAATGCCCGTTCTGATCTTGTTTCGCTGTTAAGAAAAACAATCTTCTCTCTCTTTCCTGCTACACAATATAAAAATAAATTAAAGCAAGTGCAGGACACCGCAATTTTACTTGGTTCACTGCTAAGGGCTACGTCCAAGGAGCATACGCCGACAGGTTGCCGGTCATACCAAATTCCAATAATATTCACTAGCTGTGGATTACAAGGTTCGGGCTAGATCACATCTATACCCAGGCTCACTTTCTTTACAAATTTAGCGTCAGATCACTGCTTTCCCAAGGGTCACTCCCTGTCTTTCTCTCTCTGGCTCACTGCCGGTGGAGAGGATCACCTTCTTCCTCTTCCTAAGCTCACTGCTCTTGGAAGTAATCCACTCACAGTTTATAGACCTGTAGGTCTCTTCATTTGCATGAATGAATGCATCTTTCTCTGTGTGTAGATGCTCTGTTGAAGTAAAACATTCACCCGAAGATGAATATCTCTTTGCACCGAAGGTATCGGGCAAACATCCAGCTTCCACGCAGTCTGAAAAACACTGCTGGAACAAACCTTACTTGGCGCGCAAGTCTACCTCGACGTGCAAGTATCGGCGCGCAAGTCACAACGGGCATGCAAGTCCTCCTCTGACACTTGCGCGACACAAGATTCCTCAACTCCAAACTAGCGCGACTCTCTTCCTTTTACGCCCAAACCAATATTGGCGCACAACTGCCAACCGGTGTGCAACTTCTAACACCGGCGCACAACTTCAACCACTGGTGCACAACTTCACCTGCACGACCCACACTCACCACTTGCGCGACCACGACACCAGCGCGGCGGGAGATCTGATTTCTCAAAGTGTTGAACTCCGTTATAAAATAAGGCGGGGTGGTCCAGTATTTATAGGCAAATTGACCACCCTGCGCGACAGCGCGCAAGTCACATGCGCGACCCTGTCTCGGCGCGCAAGTCTTCTCTCCTTTTAGACACTTGCGCGACCAACTCCCAAACTTGTGCGAAACTGTTTCCTTAGCCATATTTTGATCTTCTGATCTTGAAAGACATATGGCGCGCAAGTTTCCTGTACACCAAGTTCATGGCGCGCAAGTCCCTTTTCCAAAAAAACTTTTCTTCATTTGCGGATTTTCAGGCCCTAAAATTTGGCAAACACTGGAAAACGGTGCCACCTTGTATCTGTTCTTTTGTACCGCCCCCAGATCATCCATTCCTTTCATCGACGTTCTTGAATCAAACATGGATCGTTGACCTCATCTCTTGAACTCTACATTCCACCATGAAATCATCTTTGTCAACAAATTTGTATGTCATTGTTTTTATTTATCAACAATCACTACTCAGATGTCCACTTTGTCAACAAACACAATCACCTCAAAAATGCTTCAACGATACCTTGAGGGATTTTTACCCAACAAAAATTTATAAGTAAAAATATGAAATTCTATATTAATAATAACTAGAATTTCAGTATAGGTAAAATAAAATTATTTAATTTGTAATGTTTAATGTATTCTATGGTTGATGAAAGAAATATAGCCATGTCATAATGTATTGTATGGATATACTTTCAACTGAAGAATAAATTCTTTAGAAGGTGTATCTAGCATCAGATATATATAATGGTGTATGATTTTCATTCAATGATATTACATATTTTTATATAACATTACAATTCACATAATAAAAATAATGTTTTAGTGTATTTGGTTACTATATTCAATATCTTATTATTCCATGAATGAATTTAAATATATCCCATAATGATCTTCCCAATTAGAACTCTTCCTAAAAATCCAATTTAAAACAATTCTTCCTAACACAGGGAAAGGAATCATATTAAATGATGATCTCATATGTTTAGTAAGGGTAGAATTGGGAGATATCAATAAATGATAATATGAATGTATAAGATAATAGTAAGGGTATTAGATCATGAAAATAACATACAATGTTAATACCCAATCATTCATTTATTATATACATGATTCATGGAATAAATATTTTGTACTCTTAAACACATGATAAATAAGAATGAGAAGTTATCATAAATAAATTAGGAACAATTAGATTATGTTATAAAATTATGGCACCATCATAACGGTAGGATGTATTTCATATATAAGGGATAAATACCAGAAACATCCAATCACAATTTATCAGGAATCAACACTAGTTTCCAATATTGTAACATGAATATTGACATGTTTTTCGTTGTGGATCTAGCACACCGACTTGTTTCTCATAGAGTTTCAAGCATACAAACATGTGTCCTACAATTTTATTACTAGATATTAATAATAACTAGTGTGTTGTATATATTTATTATTTTGGACCAATCCATCATATAATTAAAACTATACATATATGCTCCAAAGGATCATAAAACATCCATCTCCTCATCATATCAGAACTCATGTAAAGAAAACATATTTAATTAATATTTCACCAATTCATCATAAAACATCAATTTCTAATGATTTTAATATTAAATTTTAATTAATCGATATATAATGAATTCCTAATATTCATATATAAACAACACATTTTTCATTATTTAATTAGACCTTATCATACATGAAAATCTAATTAATATTAAATCACCAGCACATATTGTATTAGTTTGTCAAAATTTGATTAGTCTCGGTGTTTCCTGTAACACATATTATCAACGAGTCATAATTTTTTTTAGATAACTATTTCATAAAATAAAGGGGTTTTACATTAAACCTCACAGAAAAGGAATTTATCCTTCTAAATAAATCACATTAATATAAACTAGAGGGAAAAATTATTCTTTATCGCTTTATTTTTTTCCCACATAGCTTCCTCAATTTTTTTTCTCCAAGAAACAATGACATGGTGAGTTGTCCTGCATCATATCAATTTATCTCTACAATCTATAACATCCACTAGTTTTTACTCATAAGAATGCTTTAATACCAATGGTATGTTCTTTGAGTTTATTTCATATTAATGACTAGGTATGGAATTCCATAGTATGGATATGTGAAAAAATATTAAACATGAGAGTGGTTCGGTTGAAATTTTATGTTGTAAGATATCATCGTAATGTGATCATGAATATAAATGGTCAAATATACATAGGGATCATCCTTACCATATTCCAAAATCTCATATCCTTCTTCCAAAGAAAAAATTTCATTTCCCAAAGTTCAAACTATAGATGTCACCAATTATTTTCAGTATAATTATTCTATCAAATTTTACCATCCTTTATGTTATGTTTAATATATCTAACCATATCTTCTATTTAATTCTAAAAAATCATCCAAAATCATTGGTGTTCTATACTTCTTTTTTTATATGGCTCCATACACATCCATCAAAATACTTCATCTAATGTTAGTATAATATAAAAATTTCTCCAAGGTAAGGTGTTGATCTTAAACTTTCTGTCATCAATGGATTAATCTATTCTCTCTCACTAATTATCTATGTGTGAATATTACACCATTCTAAAACTCAATTCTCTATCCATAGATAAAAAAATAAATCACTAAGACATTGAGGAACAACATTTATCCTGAAAAAAAGTAATAAAATGTGGTAATCCATGTGAACTAAAATATTCTTTAATGTATAATCTAGTGATATGATAAGAGAGAAATCTCTTCTAATCATAATAATTTAATCTTAATTTGTAATGTGATCGACTACAATGAAAATAAAATTATACCCTTTGGATATTTTAGGGTGTTAATTAAAAATACATTGTGTTGTCATTATATTCTCATTCAGTTATGGGAAATGGTTATAGAATCCCCTTATAATTCTATTCCCCAGTCTTAAATTACCAACAATACAAGAACCACATTATATTCTAATTTTTCACTTTTTCTATTATATAATCAGAAATAATATTTTTGCTGTCTATACAACTTTTTAGAGGTTGGAAGAATAATTATTGATATACTATGAGCTTCATCTAACAATCCCCTCTTTAATTATAGAATGTATGAGAAACAAACAAGGATTTAAAAAAACCATTCCCTCACAATCAAGGGTTAGCTCGGGAGTAATTATAACCTTCTTTTATGAATCTTAATATTTCATTTTGTTTCTCTTCATTCCTCACATGGAGAGATGGTTAAAAAGTCAATTTATAATGATAAAATTTCTTAACAACATTGAATATTTCTTGAAATATTCATTTGAAATATATAAATATTGGGTCATTCATGATCAATATAGTAAATAAACAAGAATGATCCTTTTTTCTCAATACATCAGCCAACATTTATTCTATCGTAGTGTAGAAACATATTTGGAACTAATAATCATAAATCTACAATAACAACCTTCTTAGGTGCATAATCCACTCCTTATAATTTAATATTTAATATAATTAACAATTTTGAGTATATATATCCAACCTTTAAATTTAAACATAATTATTTATAACATTAATGAAAAAATTACTATATCTGACACCAAATAATGAGTTTGGTATTTCAATCAAGTAAATTTTATTAGAGTGATGAATAATCTATCAAAATATGATTCTACATTATTACACATCATAGTTACTTAATTTATATTTCATTGTCATTAACAAATATTTCTCCATTATTGAGTACTGTGAGAAAAGGTCCACTAAAAATCATGATTTTCAACTCCTTGAAATTATCTTCACATTTTTCTACCTCCATGAAATAAATAACTTAAGAGTCAACATGTTATTTGGAGTATATAGTTGTGAGAAATCTCTCAAAAATCATCAATAATATCCAACAAACCCAAGAAAACAGCAAATTTCATTTAATAGGTCTGGTCTTGGACATTAATAAATAACTTATATCCATGAAGGATTCACTAATATACACTCACATGAGATTATATATCCCAAGAAGAGAATGTTAAAATATATAATTCAAAATTGGTATTTTTTATATAATACTTTTCTTTCCATAGGGAAATATACATAATACTAATGACATATTCCTTCATTTTCATTCCCTATAAATTTTTTAAATATCATCATTAAATAGTACAAATAACTTATCTAGGAAATATATAAGGACCTTATTCAATAAATACATGAATATTTAAGGGTAATTAGTAAGATAAAGCAATAAATATATATTTATTGTTTCCATGACTTTTAAGGAATGTCTCCTTTGGTATATCCTCCCTCTTGAATCTTAAATGATGATGTCCAAAATAAAGTTTTGTATTAGAAAATTATTGAGATCCATGTTGTTGATCAATCATGTAATCATTATCGGGTAGGGAAAACATGTTTCTTATTGTGATCATGTTATGATTTTCATTGTCTATACAGAGTCACATTGATCCATACATCTTGTTAAAAAAATATTATGTGACCCAAAACTTGATTCACTAGGGTGGATGAATTCATTATCCCAATTCTACTATAGTAGATTATTCAAATCATATATCTCAATCGATAAATTTTATATAGAGTTCTTGAATTATGGATAGAAAAATGTATGAGTTATATTTAGAACTCAACTTCATTATTCAGAAGAAGACCAAGAAATTAATAGAGGAAGACATCAAAAAACCCAACACTATATTCATAAATTTGATAATGTTTTTATCTCTATCCATATAATATAAAAACCCCATTATAAATATAATTGAGTCCCATATAGTTAATGTGAATTTAATTAAAATATCATATGTATGATCAAACTGATAAAAGATCAAGTGTATGTCTATGACATTATTTCCTTAATAATTAATGATGCATCTATATAAAGAAAAAAATATTTTTCTAAGATGACATAAAATTACACTAGTAAGAGAATAATACTATTTAAAACATGAATTTTCCCACAAACATCAACAAGATAACAATAACATAAATAAAATGCGATAATCAAATCATTACGGGTATTTACTACCAGTTAAATATAAAATAATTGATTTGATAATGTTAAACCCTTAGTAAATACTATAGATATAAATGATTGGGTACATCTAGAATCAAATAAGATATTAGTACTGTAGGATAGAAATATAGATGTAGATGATCAATTACAAGAGGGGGGGGGGGTTAATTGTAGGTTAATAAATATTGATTTTTATCCTTAATAAACTATACATTTAATAATGTTAAACAAGATAGATTCACAAACCCTATTTTTTTCATAACTAAGAATCAATTTTTCTTAGGATACAATAATATGGATTTGATAAATAATCATAAGACAAGTTTACTTAGGGAATGATTCTACCTTAAAATGTATAGAATCCAATTTATATTAGAGTATACAAGTATACAAAATTAAGTGATATTTTCACTTTATTTATTTAATAGAAATATGAGGAATTAAAACATGTAATAACGCCATGTATATTGGAATAATAAATATTTTAACCAAAAGACAATGGTATCCATCAACCATGGATAATGGTCCCTTGATATTTACTTTTTTGAAAGTCTTTATAACCCACACCTGGGTAATCTCTCGATAAGAATATTGGAATCAGCCTTGCTATCCCTGCAAGCCCTTCAACTTTAAGGTAGTTTGATCTTATGTATTCATATCCCTGTAATGACTTGATTTTAAATTGAAATAATTGGATTCTCACTAGGCTGGACATGTTGATCAATGTTGAACAAGTTATTCATAGATCACACAAAGTATGTGAGTCTCTCTCTGGAAATCTCGTCACAATATCACAACATGTAATCTATTAAAGTGTCAACAATATTTCAAAACATAAAATAGGGATGATGTTTATTGAAAAAAAAATGTTCTTATCCTCTTACAAAAGAAATATTCTTCCATTAATTTCAGAGGGACTTATACTCGTGTCACTCAGCGAACAGTTAGTTAGAAAAAGATTTTACGACATATTTCTATGTAAGAAAAAATTATTATGTTTATTAAAGTTAATTAAACTAGAATCTGAAAAATTTGGAACAATATATTAAGAAATAAAAACAACTATAACAGGTTTGAATAATAAGATCATAAATGTAGGGGGGAAAAGAGTAAAATATATATATACAAACAAAGTCTGAATTTAGATGGAAAAAGAGTCTGGTTTTCGATAGTAATATGGTTTTATTTTTAAAAGAAAATAAGACTAATTTTTGATAGAAACAGAGTATGACTATTCATATAAATAGAGTCTGATATTTGATAGAAACAATTTATGATTTTTGATAAAAAAGAGTCTTATATTCAGAGAAATTGGAGTAATAATTTCATAGAATTCATAGTCTAAATTTCTGTGGATTTGGAGTTATAATTTCTGGTAATTCAGAGTCAGAATTTAAGAGAATTCAGAGTTCAAATTTTTGAGAACTCATAGTTAAATCTCTAAAAATTCTAAATCAAAAAATAGATTGCAACGAAGTCTAAAATAATATGGATTCAGAGTCTAAAAACAGTGAGACTCATATTCTATGAAAATATATAGTTTTGAGGTTTATATAAGGATCAAATTATTCTTACCGTAATTTAATGTGATGAAAAAATTACATTTATGAAAAGATAATGAACATTGTTCATAAAATATTAATGTATGTAAAGGATTAATAATATAAAAATACTCAGAGAAAGAAAATAATAATTAAGGGAAAAGTGTTTGTAATTTTAAAAACTAAAATGAATGGAGAATTTATATGATAACATATTGACATATCAATCTAACCCTTTTTGGAAAGAATAATCTAATTTTATAAAATGAATATTATGTTTGGAAGGCATGAAATAAAAACACATCTCCCATATACTTGTTAGAATATTAAATAAAACTAAATCCCTATTTGGTTATTCACCTTAAGGATAATATTCTTCCCCTTAATAAATTTTCTGTAAAATAACATTTTATTAAAAAAATATTTTCTTTAACATTATGCTCCAAGATAATATGATATTATTTTTATGCATTTGTTCCCATTTTTGGTTTTATATGATTAATGGAGGGAAAAATTTAGTAACTAAAATGTTATAAGGGAATCATACAATACCAAGTATAAAAAAGATACTACATTAAATCGGAATGATTTTAGAATAGCAAAATATAATAGTTTTCTAAGATAATAAATTTTCATTCTTCTTATAAGGAAAAATATTATTGTGTAATCCTTCATCTACTTTATCTACTTATGATATTCTGGGTACTTATTGACTAATTCTTCTTATTCTTGGTTCTTCTTCTCAATTGACTGAATCATTCTTCTTGAGATTTGATAACTTATTCATATGATTTTACCTTCTATGCTAACTGATATGTGGTATTTGATTTTATATTTTTTGTAAAATAAATATAGAAAATCATTACATAGAGTTTATTTATCCTTTTGGATTCATGAATCATGTTCATGATTTATCATTTCAAAAAAATTGAATAACTTCTCATCAGACATGTTGAAGGAATCTTCAACTGAATCCTTATAATCACTAAAAAAATATGATCACTAACTACTAACTTCGACAACGTTATAAAAACCTTGAAAAAAAATCCATGAACTTCATAGTTTATCATTATATTTTTTAAATTAGTTTCTTTCTTGATTTAATTTTCTATCAACAAATTTTTAGAATCCATCTTCTTTCCTACTTACTGTTGTAGAAGTTCACACTTAGATATAATATTTTAAAATAATGGCATTGAATCAAAAAGATTATTCAAATACTAATCCACAAATTCATGTCCCATGGATGATGAAGACTTGTAATATGAATCACCATTATATGGATAAGTATCTATTACTTCCTCATAAATATTGACATAGATGGTCCAACAATATCTTTTTATTGTGTATCAATAGGGACTAATTTTTTTAGCAACAACATTTACAACAATATTGGACATTTGATGGTATTATTCGTAACCATTATAATTATCTTAATCTTCTTGAAAAATGTTATCATTGTCCTCATTATCCTAAAAAAATGGATTTTTAACATCGTCCACTTTAGAGACATCCTTCGTCTTATATAAAGAGATTTTGGAGGATGAATCTGGTGATGTTCTTAATGAATGTTTATCAGAAGTACAGTTCAATTCATGATACTCTTCTATCATTTTGATCATGTCTTCACTTTCTTCATCAGTTTCTTCTTGTCGTTGGATTTCTTATTCTTAAACAATCTGTAATGGAAGTGAAGCTTCCATCAAGACGGATTCCGGTTTCTGAATTTGTTCAGAATATTTCTCAACATATTATAACAAATATTAAGTTACATCAACATTTGGATCTTTTTATTTTTTCCTTTTCATCTTTTCTTGTTTCTCATGATTTTCATATTCAACAATATTTAAATCCATATCTTCCACAGGGTCATGCACCACAATAGGATCACATTCCATTCTCATTTTCTTATAATCCCTCAATTTAAAAACTAATTCATCTGAAAATTATATTTCTTATTCAGTTTAGGGGGTGCGGATTGAGGTTCCATAATTGGTTTAGTTAACTGAGGTTCTGGTTATTTTTCTTTTCTATTCAATGATGGTTTAGAAACACCATCCTTCTTAACATGATCATCTATATCTTGAAGATCCACAAACTAACCTGATTCACTACTGAAACCAATCTTCATTCTCATTAATGTAACATTATAGATTTTCATAATTTTAAATATCATGTCCTATGAGATTCATGTGATTCTAAATGATTCTAAACACAAGAAAAAAATACCTTAAATGATTACCAGATACATAATAATCGGAGACTTTATATATTTATTCATGATGTTATTGATTTTCAGAAGGATATATTTCACCACATTTATCTTCCATAGGTTCAGTAAGAAATCTATGAAAAATATATCTTTTATCTTAATTAAATAATTATCTCCCTTCATTGGGATGGAGAAACATTGCATCCATAATGCAACCAACCAATGGTTTGAAGAAAGATAGGGAATCTTTGATGTATTGACATTTGATAGACCAAGGTAATCTATTTTCATTAGACACTCGAAGGAGCCTTCATTATCAAGAAATCAGTGTGAGAATAGAATAATTGAACCTTCATAGGGGAGATCATAGATGTAATGGGATATGTTGAAAGATAATGAATATGAAATCCCATAACTTCTGAACATAAACATCTCTCATATACATTTCTCGTAGAAATGAATTCAATAAAAAATTCCATAATAAGATCAGCATAGACCAGATCTTGATTATTAACTTTGGAAACACAAATTATTTCCCGTACATTTATCTTGATAATTATTAAAATAAAATAATCTTACCATGAAATGAAATTATGATAAATTAATTTTTTACCTAAAAAATTCCAATCATTGGGTTCCTTGCTAGATTGATGATGGATCAGAGTCTAAGGTGGAGTTTCGAAAGAGATTAAGAATTTTAAAAATTTGGTGAAACATAATGACTCTATTAAGGAACGTAAGAGACTAAACTCAAAATATTAAGAGAACTAATGTGAGACAAGAACTTGGGTTCCCTTTAAATATGATTGACATCGATGGTTTAAATTCAATGATAGATCCAACAGTTTAGATTATCATGATCTAATTAGATGGATGATATTAAATACAATGAAGAATTTATAGAGTCTGATCATTTGAGGTTCTATGGAACAAAATCAGATTTAGTAATGTGAATATGATAATATTTTCTTAAAATATGATTGAATTACCAATATGTTAAAAAATGAAATTACAATGTATTATTTAAGGAAACATACCTTCATGATTACATAGAATGAATTTACAACATTGATAAGATTATTCATAATAAACATAGGACCTAGGAATGTATATTAGTGAAAGGAAATTATAGATTCTGAAAATATTATTATGAAAATAAAAATTTAGATTAAAATTTTTTTATTAAGAAATGATAATATTAGATTCTGAAAATTTTATTCACATACGTTATTCCCTGATGAAATGGAGTAACATTATGTAAGGATATAGGTTTCAAAAAAAGATTAATATGGAGGATCACCATATGTTTATCATTCATGAACATTATATAATGTATTAAAATATATAATTGGGTTATGATTTTGTAAATATGTCAGTGTGTTGGTCTTGCATTCTGATAAATTGAAAATGACATATCCTTAAAGTGTGTGATCCCTATGAAAGTTATTCATAATATCTTTGTGATTTGAATGATTGTGATGTGTAGTTTTTTTTAAGGAAATGTAGCTTTTATTATCACACGTTATTTTTGTTTTGGTAAAACTCATACAATAGTATGTGAGTGTGTGTTTCATCCAGAACACTAGAGAGAAACCATTTCCAGCTGCAACATATTCTGATTTAGTAGTGGGAAGTGATACTATGTGTTGATTCTTTCATGACCAAGAAACTAATTAATATATTATTAAATGATACATATCAAATCTACTTTTACTATATAATCTACATCTTACAAAATCATTATCTGAAGAACATTTTGAAACAAAATCATTTCTAGTAGAATAAAAAAGTCAAAAGTCCCAGGATCAATTTAAATAATGAAAAACTATTTTCACAACATTTAAATGTTATTCCATTGTATTATAAATATAGGTTTCACATAAGCATAATGAAAACATTATGTATAGATGAAAATAAGATACATATAATAAACTTCATATCACACCTCTTAAAGTTGTCTGATCTACTAGTTTCATAACTTCATCAAGATCATGACTGTTTGAGGTAATGATTAGAGAAAATATTATTCTAAAAATAAAATATCAATATTTTTAATAATATATTTAATATACTTATGTTGAGATATATAGGTTTTTTCTGGTTTTTTGGGAATTTTCAAAACCAAGGAAAAATGTAAACTCACCTATCATAATCATTTCAAACTCAAATTTCATGAGATTTTCAAATGAATCAGTTAAATATTACTCTATTGATATGAATATATTGTCATCAAGATATATTGGAACAATCAAAACATTTCTCTTATCTTTATTTATAAATATATTTAGATCACCAGTTAAATTTATATAATGTTTTCTAACAAAATTCATGTAATTCTATCATACCCGGATCTAGGGGATTGTTTTAATACATATAAAGATTTGGTATGTTTAAAAACATGTGTATGATGTTTTGGGACTTAAAAACAATGAAGTTGTTCAACGTATACATCATTTTGAACAAATATGTTAAATAAATCACACTTCACTTCCATTTACAAAATAAAATTGAAATTGAAAAATACAGTAAAGTCTAATAAAATAAGATTATATTTCTTTATAGCTACATGAATCGCTGGTTTCTTCATAGTCAATTACTTCTTTTTATTAAATACTTTTGTAAATAATATTTCCTTATTTCATAAAATGATTTAATTTTCATCTCATTTAATTTTTATGACACATTTCACACCAACTATAGAGGATTCCTTAGGTCATTCCCCCAGGGTCCAAACTTTGTTCCTTTCAAATTAATTTAGGTCATCTTGCATGGATTTAATCCAATCATCAACAGTTAAAGCTTCATCAGTGATTTTAGGTTCTAATTAATATTTAAATTTTATATTCTCTACTTCATTTCATAATGAACATATAGTCCTTATAGGATTATTTACATAACAAATTATACTATCAATGGGATTATTTTTAAGAAACAAATGATTTTTTTTAAACATATTAACCAACATAAGGTAAATAATATTCTGTGGAAAATACATCAAAAAATTTTATTGATTATTTCCATTATTAGAATAATCTTCCATCAATGGTTGATAATATGTTTTTGAAAACACATCCTAATATGTCGGTTTGTATTGTTTAAAAACAAAATGATTCATTTCATCATATTTAACAGACACTATTTCTTCAACTTTACATGAATCTTTGTAAAACAAACTCCAAAATCCTTAAAATTAGTGGAATAGCATAAAACAATTCCATCATCATATTTTGTTGAATTTTTTTTACGCTATCATTAGTATTCAGGATGAATAATTTTCATCAAAATACATTGAATTAATAGACATTATGTTTTAACATGTCCAAAATTCATAAGGTGTTTTATTAAGAAAGTTTCTCATTAAAATTTTATTTATAATATAATAAGAATTACCTATAGAATAAATCAATAAGTAATTAGAAGTAAAATATTCACTGAACAATATTATATTTATCTCTTGATGAATACAATTTATTCTTTCAACAACACCATTTTTTTGAATCGTTCTTAGAGACGAGAAGTTTTGGGTAATACTTTTATAACTACAAAAGGTTTCAAAATATAATTTTTTTTAAATTTACCCCATGATAACTTTGAATAGTTTTCAACGGAATTAAATTTTTCTAAAAAGGATTTAAAATATGAAATTACATTATATTTCTATTCCAAAAAATAAACCCATTTAAAACTAGTGTAAACAATAACTAATCTAATGCATACTATTTTACTCTAATAGTTGCAATTTGAGTTAGACTGAAAATATCTATAAAAACTAGATGTAATGCATTAGAAGATGAGACTTAATGAAATGATTTAATGATTGAATTATGTTTTTTACAACATTTACAAGAATTAGAAACATTTTAAGAAAAATATATAAGGTCTAGTAATTCCTAATCAAGGCTTTTCTTTGTAAATTTTCATAGGTTCCTGAAGTTATAATGTCCTAGAATTCTATTCCATAACCATGATTTATCTTTCATTCCACTAATCTAGGGTACATCTTATCTCCTAAAGTCATATATGATTAGTTAATAAACATTTTCATGCCTATGGGTAGAGAGAATAAAATATTATTTGAAACTGTGTATATGAAATTTATCATTTATAAAATTAAAAAGGTATCTTTAATCACATAATTGGATTATGAATATTATATTATGCTTTATACCTTTAACAAATAGAAAATTCGAAACTAATTATTTTTCAAGAAGAACAATTTTACCTATACTATTAATTTCTCCCTCAGCATTATCTCTGAAAGCTAATTTTTCTTCTTTCTTTATGATAACCTGGTCAACAAATTTTTTATTTCCAATAATGTGCAAATAACATCCAATATCCGCATACCATATAATAATTTTTTCACTTGCTTTATTTTCCTAAAAATAAAATAGTTCGACTTTTGGAATCCAAACATTTTTGGATCTAGAATTGATAGAAAGTAAAATCTTAGGTATCCACATTTAATAGAAAAATAAACATTATAAAAACATTAGGTATATGATTTTTAAAGAACAATTTTTCTCACATTGTCCAATACATAGAAACATAGTGCAACAACGAACATATTAGGGAACAAAATAATTGGGACTAAAAGTAGGTTTTGAATGAGTATAACCAATCCAGAACAATTTCTATGAGGAAAAAATAGTGAGTACATTTTATCAAATTAATTCTTTCGAGAAGTGATGCTTGATAAATGATGCATTAAGTAAAATATATTATATTTTAGTTTGATGACCAAATTATCATCCTCATATTCATTAGTCTTAGTGTTTGATTTAATAAATAAAACATTTTTCTATGAAATATATTTTTCAATATCCTTATAAATTTTATACTTATTAGAATTAAATTCCTTATTGTTTTTAGAAACATATTCAAAATCAAGAGTTTTCTTATCAAGATAATTAGATACATTTGATAATTCATTTTTTAAAACATAAATTCGATAATTTTCATTCTATAACTTCTTTTTTATCTTACTATTATCATTCTCATGTAATTTAGAAAATTTAGAGTCTTCTTCAAAAAAGGTAAACTTTTATCTTCTGATGTGGATGATTCATCATCTGAAGACACATAATATTATTTATTCTAAAAATTAGAATTTAATGAAATATTTGTTAGGGATTCATCATTATGAACCTTTTCCATAAAAAATTCGTTTTTATTGGAAATATGACTATAACACTAATATTTTTCGGATATGAAGATTTGTAATAAAAGGATTAATCTAAAGATCCACCACTACTGGAACTCTTAGTGTCATTAACCTTCCTGATATTATTATGCATAAGTTTTTTGAACTTCTTTTTGTTCCTTTCAAAATGATTATCCCTTATAACATTTTTCTTAAGCGTAGGAAAATACCGTTTGGTATGTACAACCCTTTTTCATTCATAACAAGTTTCTTCCTAATAATTGTTTTACTTTATGTATTTTTTCTTATATATATACCAAGAAACATTCTTTCCCACAATATTTTTCATAAATAGAGTAATATTGGATAATTAATTCTCAGGTCGATCATGATCACTTGATTCTGATAAAATAAAATATTTTGTTGATTTAGATATAGTAATACTTTTTTGAGTCATGGAATTAGATGTAGCTGTGAAAGTAATTCTTCCATTATAATTCTTTTTATTGTTGGAATCAACAATTCTATTCATTTTTTTCATGCAGAATAAGAGTTCAAAATAACTCATCAATACTGACGTTAGATACTTTCCTATTTTCATCAGTAGATTTCCATTTAAATTCATACGCATTTGGTATAATAAAAATTATCTTGTCCACCATAACATCATCATCAGGCCCTTTTTCACTGATAGATTGAAGAATATTTATGATAGTTATAAATATTTCATGCAATTTGAAAATAGTTTCTCCATAAGAAAATATAAATCCATGATATTCAGTTCTTAACATAGGAGTTCTAGATTCAATTACTTTTTATAATCCAAATTGTGTAACTTCATGTTTCTTCTAGATACTATTAGCTACCTCAGAAGAGGATATTTCATTGTATATATTCTTAATCATGGAATATAAAAGAGTATTGTGTACATTGGTTTTTTTTTTGATATATATTTTTTTCCTAATTTGTGAAGGTTCTGATTTATTTTTCAAGAATATTGTATTCCCCAATAATCATAACAATGTTATCAACAATGGAATGTATAACGAAGGTCTTCATCCTATCTATCCAATACTTGTAATCACTTCATTCAATTATTGGTTGTCTAGTAGGATTTATATTTTTTATAGAGTCTACATTAATTCCTTCCATTCTATAAGAAAATACAAAATATAGTTCTTACTAAATAGGTTAGTAGTAAAAGATTATAAAGAAAAATAAATAATCATTCAGAAAAAACCAAAACAAGCAATGATATAAAATAAATGTTCTACAAGATAACATATATGGATGTGTAAGTATTTTGGATACCTACACTGATAGCAATTATATGATATAAATAAATATATGTCGATTCTCAATTAAAAGAATGGCATGGGGTATGAATTTTAGGTTTAAAAACATTTGTTTTTTCTTAAGCAAAATTTATAATTAACAATGATAAACATGATGGATTCAGAAACCCTCCTTAGTTCTTAACTATGAAACGAAATTGTATAGGATCTGATAATATGGATCAGATAAAGAATAAAAAGACATGTTTACATAGGGGAATAATATACCTTATAGCATATAAAATATTATTTATATCAAAGTATACAAGTATAAGAAAGTACAAGAAAGTTATTCTTTCATTCATAAACAAAAAGTAACAAAATTAAAAAATATAATAACAACATGAAAATAGGTATAAAAAATATTTTAACCCAAAGGGAATGGTATCCAACAACCTTGGATAATGGCCCCTCGATGTATACATTCAAAAAAGTCTATTTTACCCACACCTGGGTAAACCCTCGATAAAAATATCAGAATCTATCGTGATATCCTCACAGGCCCTCGAACATTAAGGTAGTATGAACCTCTAACTTCTTATACCCAGAATCCCTCAATTTTATACAGAAACAATTGGAGTCGCACTAGGCTGAAGAAGTTTTTCACAAAAAAACATGACGTTCACATATCACATAATTCATGAGAGTATATCTCTATCTATTAATCTCATAACAACTTCATGAAATGTAATCACTAGACTTGTCTACACTTAATAATAACTTCAAATGGCTAGGGTATTTTTTTAAGAAATCTCAATGGTCATCTCCTCTTCAAATGTTAATATTCTTCCATGAATTTCGGATGGACTTTACACATATCACTCAACCAATGGTTAGTTAGAAACTGATTGTAAGAAACTATTTCATATAATAAAACATTATTGTGTTTTAGAAACATAATTAAAAAAATATTATAACATTGTAAAAATAACTTAATAAATAAAAATAACATTAACAATTATGAATAATCATATACTAAATATAGTAAGAAGCATATTATAAATATGTATACAAATAGATTATGAATTTACATAGAAACAATGTCTGATTTTTTATAGAAACATAGTCTTATTTATGAGGGAAATAGAGTATTATTTTCTATAGAAACAAATATGGATTTTTGATTGTAATAGAGTCTGATTTTTGAGATAAATAGTTTCTAACTTTTTATTGAAATGGATTATAATTTTTTGAGGAATCACAGTCAGAATTTCTGGGAATTCAGAGTCATAATTTATAAGAATTATGAGTTCAATTTTATGATCATTATGAGTCATAATTTTTTAGAATAAAGATTCAAAGGTATTGAGAATTTCTATTCTGAATTTATATTAATTTTGTGTTATATTATTTGAGAATATGGAGACAAAAATTAGAATGCAACGAAGTCTTCAATCTGATGGATTTAGAGATTAAAAACAGTGATACCTGGATTTTATGAAACTATAAGGTTCATATGTTTAGATAAGGATCTGATTATTTTGAAGGTAATTCAGTATTAATAGAAAACATGATTTTGCATTGATAATGAACATTATGCATCACATATAAAGTATGTTATGTTTTATGCAAATAAAAATCCTTATAAAAAGAAAAAATAATTATGGGAAAAGTGTTTGTGACTTTCAAAAAATAAGGAAATGCAGAAGTCATAAGATAGATTATTGACATAAAAAGAAGTTCTAGAGAGGATTATAAGTGTACATTTCAATATTTCTTTCAAACAATATGCTTAAGTTTTCATCATCACATGTTATTTCAATTTTCCTTTTTGATTATCAGTTTTTTGACACTGATCATCAACTACCTTTAAAATCATTCACTAGTTGTCGTAATTCTCATTATCCTTAGATTGGATTCATTAGATCTTGGATGGTTCAATAGTTGGTATCTTTGTTCCCACTTCAAATTAACCAAACTATAATTTCCCTTTCATCTTCATGGGTTTTATGACCCACCACACCACATTTAATCAAACTCAAAGTTCTATTTAACCACTTACCATCAGGTTTCATCCAATGATTCTCGTATTATATGGTTGGAATTTTTTCCACCTTGTGATTTATTTGAGTAATCTTGAGAATTAATATTAATTTTCTTCCAAAATCAAGGGAATGGTGGAAATATATGATTTAGGTTTCTACCGTGTGTGTGCATTAGATGATTTCTTCATAGCTACTAATTTATCTAATAGTTAAAATATTTAAAATACTTAGTTTTAAGCCACCAATGAATCTAAAAATATATTAATTCCGAGAAAATGTTTAAACAAGATGCTTAAAATGAATGTTTTTTAAAAAAAATAATAAGTAAAAATATGTTCATATTTGTAATAATTAAAATTAATGAATTACATCTCCATATTTTTCTATATTACATGAGGAAATTACTAACTAAAATATATAACCATAATCTCATCCCATTACATTGAAATAATTGCATCCCCTAGCCTTGTACTATTAATAATATTACACCGTTTTTCTTCGTCTCATTCTAGATAATATTCATCTCAAGAAAAATTTGCAATTATTGTGAATTAATGAACATAAAAATTTTTGTCAATTGTTCGGATCGATCATTGAACCACCAGTGGATTATAAGATCTTCTAAAAGAAGGTTGGTATTGCAACATGAATGATTCAAAATTAAATTGTTTACTCATTTTATAATTTAAATATTGATCATGATCCATATCCTATAAAAGTTATATGATAATAGAAACAATAATATTCATTCCAACTCCCTTGGTAGTTGGTTATTTTGATGGACAACCATCATATTGTACTTCACATTCATTTATAGCATGATGTCTTATGGATCATGCCATTTACAAACACTAAAAGTTAATGTTTAATGATCATACTATGAAATTCAATGTAATATATCACAAAATCATGATTTATACTTCATAGGATTTATAAATCAAGACACATTATTATTAATCTGCAATAATGTAGGTTAAACCATATTTATCCAGGTTAATTACTAATATGATAAGGCTTTATCATATGCTTAGATTTATCCACTTGGTTTTTGTATAAGTTATCTGACCCCTATCTTTAAATGTTTTTTAAACTATTCCGCGATACTATTTATAATTGCCCATCAATTTCTTGCATAAATATTACATTGTTTTACAAAACATTACAATCAATGTTAAAAATATTAACGATTATTGTCTTTGGATAATAGATACGTAATATTTTTTATTCTATGAAATATCTTAAACATCTCTAACAAATACATTTTCCCATTTTATAATTCTTAAATACACTATTTAAAACCATTATTCACAACCTAGGGAAAGGAAATATAATAAAGGATGATTATAGATGCTCAGTGGGGGTAAACATGGGAGATATCATCCGATGATCATATGAAAACCTATGAATAGCGTATGGGTATGATGTCATGAACTTAAAAAACATACATCACATAAAATATTTAATATATTTTAACCATGAGCCCTATTATAAAGATTTGTTGTTTCAAAATACATGGATCATAAAAATGATAAATCACCATATATAAACCATGAACCATATGTTCATGTCATAAATGTGTAGTGGCATAATAATTATAGAAACCATTTCATATATAATGTGCAAATATCGAGACAAAAAAAATCAAAAAGAATTGTGAATTAATATGTATTTAATATGGCATATCAAGAAAATTGACTTGTTTCCAATAGTGGTTCTAGAGCACCAACTTTTTTCCTATAGTGGATAAGTCGCACCAACTTGTTTCCCTTAGATATATCAAGAGATATAAAATATTACCCAATAAATTTCAGGTATGTATAATTCTAATCCAACCCATCATATAATGAAATCCAAACATATGTGTGTAAAAATTTAACAAAACATCCATAACATCATCATATTATAACCTGTGTAAAGGAATAAAATTTATTAAACATTTTAATAATTCATTATAACATAACACATGAAAAATAATAGGTTTCATAAAAAATCATAAAAACAAACCAAATCTATCTCGATAATGAAAAATTATTGTTTCATTGGATCATATCGATAATATAGAATAATTATAATTATATAATGTTATTATATATGAAAATTCATTTTATTGAATTACTTTATTTTTTGATGAGTGAAATAGCATTTTCATTTTAATAAAACTTCATTAATATATAAATTATTCATAATTACTAAGTAATAAAATTTCATTGAAAATAAAATTGGAAACATGTAATATAATATTCAATAAATGGAGTGTTTGTGGCTATATGATATTCTTTTATTGTATTATATGTTAAAATAAATAATTCATTTCACATTCTGTTTTAAAAAATCAAAAAGTACATCCTTCAAAAAATGATATGTTGATTACTTTTATTTTTCTAAAACTCAAATATAGAAAAAATTAATTTAAAAAATAATATTACAATTTAGTAAATATCATTGAAAACATTTAAAAAAAGAACTTGGATGAAGAATGATTTCGAAAGATGATAAAATTATAGTAGATTTTACTTAAATATAATCTTTTGATATCTTATGTACATTAAGTGAAGGAAATAAAGGAATACATGTATTCTCTAGAAGTTACTAGGTGTGAATATAAATTAAAATTATTAATGACATAAGGATCATATATATTTCATTAATCGTAATTCACCATAAATAATCCAAATTAAAATTGGATTGAAGCATACATCCATTACCACAAGTATTGTCTTTCTTCATATGTGTTTTAGCATCCTTTATAATAAATATATATTTACTACATAGTTGTTCCTGATACATGATTATATATATCATACCATAATTTTTTAAATATTATATATAATTTTATGTAATATTTTTATTTCATTAAAAAATATATTCAATGTTATTATTTAATTCCTATAGTGTTTTTTAAAACTGAAAGAATTTTAAAATAAATATTTTTTTATCTTTTTGAATTGACACAATACTCTAGATCATATCCAAATAACTATTTAAAATAGGTTTCACAACATAAATAAAAATCCACCCCTGATTATTTCTTTCTTTTCATATGTTCTTTCCTCGAGAATCTAAACCATCACCCCTTACCTGTATATCATATCTCAATTTAAAATTGACTTATATTACACGAGAAAATCTAATAGTGTATATTTTGGAAGCATTGGTTCATACAAGATAGAAAAATAAGTGGTGAAACATTCAATATTATATTTGGGAAGTCCATTGATATGAGTAAAGTATAATAAGTTTCTTTCAACAAAGTATGATCCTTTTTGAAGTTGGGAGTTTTATTTTTATGAAAGGGTTTTTTTTTGAAAATTATGTGAATGAGTTTATGAGGAATTTTGAGTCATAGTTGATGTGTATTTTTGGATGTCATTTCATAGAATGTTATCTTCAACGATGTATTTTTTGTCAATAGTTGAGTTGTTTTAAGCTCTTCATTTTACCTTAGAGGGGAGTTTAGCATTGGCCAAAATATGGCTTGTTTAAGAACCGTTGAAAAAATAGATGTTATTAAATTAATTTCATAAACATATAACATTGAGAAAATACATATAAAGGGTTTACAGTCTGAATAAATGGTGATGTATATGTTTTTCAAAACTAGAATTTCCAAGAGGGCAGGTGAAAAGTAGAAATTGTTATTTTTGGATAAATACTTGTAATATATCATGATTAAACATGTAAATATCAGTATTCCTAGGTATATGATCTGATTTATAAATCACTATCATAAATATAAAATAAATTTTTATTTATTACTGCTCTAGTGAGTTTATATCAAAAGACCAAAATAATAAGGTAGTGGACCTAAATGATAGAGGTTCCATATATTTCAATAATATTACTATTATTTATGACCCTACATAGAAAAATATTTGATAAACATAAGACATATTTTATAAATAATGGATCCTTTTATCCATGAAATCATGGCTCTAGAGTAGTTATATAAATATTCCCCACCTATAGATGTTTCACATTCCAGGATGGCCCTTTCTTTAGTGGTGCGGATGTACAAAATGGGAAATAGAGAAACTCGGTTTATAGATATCATTCATAAAGTGGAAGATAATTTTTAAAGCCATTGTGCTAATGTTGTTTAACCTATTGAATTATTTCATCATGTTGAACTAGTTGTTGAGAAAGCAATTGTAGTTATTGGAGAAATTCAAGGTTAATATATGCCTTGTGATTTAGTTGCCGAAGGAATAACTGAATCATAATTTTATCATTAAATATAATATCTAATTATGATTTCATATACAGTTGATGGTTATAGAACTAGTCATATGGTTATCGATATTTCTTACCATTCTCATACACCACATGTGATGTTAGCTCAAATAGTTCATAAGTATTCCCCTTTTGTGAGTAACATATTTTATTTTATGGAAATGAAATATTTTAAAAATTCTATTATTATTGAGTTTTAAAATCACAAATGATTTAACAATGAGTTAATTATGGAGTTAGTATCTTCTAAATATGAGATCAGATAGCTAAAGGAAATATCAATTTCAATAGATGGGTTTGATAAACTATATTGGATTATTTCAATGTAAATAGATACGATAAAAAAATCAATCAATACCTCCTATGACATAAGTTACCTATGTGATAAGTGAAAAATAGTTTGATGTATTGAGAATGAATGTGAGTGGACTAAAAACTATCATTGCTTCTATGTCTCAGTTCAACAGTCTTTGAGTGTTAGGTCCATCACAAAAAGAGATGGTCGAAAATATTATATGTGATAACATGAAATGTATCATGATGCATTAAATTAAATTCATTATTATGACTATAATATGGATGAAATATTTCATATCCATAAAATTGTTGTGGTCAGATAATTTTAATTTCATAAGAGGCTTCAACCACCCACAACATCGTGTACCTCATCACCTATAGTGGATATTGTTTATAATAATTTATTATATTATATTAATTTAGAGTTTTCCATTGTGAATTATAATATATAATCTATACATTGTGATGGTTTTTAGAAAAGTTTTAATGATAAATTTTTGGAATGATCTTTTGGGTGAGTTTCAAGAAACAAGAGAGTATATATGAATACTTGGAGTCCTAACAATGATATATCTAAATAACATGGGATATTATCTTTAAAGATCTACTGGATATAATGTAAATGTTATTTAGGATTTTTATAAAGTTATTTAGGGTATTGTTTCTAAGAAACATGGTTATGTGATCATCAATTTTTAACGAATAATATACCTATCGTTAAGGAATTATATACAATTTCAAAAACTGTTCTTCACTAAAGAGGACTCCAACTCCTAAAATTATATTGATGTTTCATTTGATTCAGTTACCACTATATGGAAATAGTCTGATGTATAAAACCATATTAGGAAAATTTTTATAGTGTACTTAGTTGCTCATACACCTACTGTATCAATTTTAGTTAAACCTGATCATTCTTTTACTGTTACTAATACTCTGATTTCCCAACCTCCCCCTTGTTTCAGTCACGAGGAATCTTGTATTTTAGAAAATCAGATATCCAATATTGAAAAGAAGAAAAACATAATGATTGGGTGACTAATCAAAATGGAATGATTTGTGGACCATATTTTATAGAATTAATTTACAATAATTCATTATAGTTCATTTTTTTCATAGCCATCTCCCTTTCTACGTGATCTTAATTTTTTTCTTCTTGTCATCTTAAATATTTCAATGAAATTTTGTGAAATATTATATTCAGTATATCTCAAATAGATATGAATTAATATTATATGATCCATGAGTTCTTAATTTAATATATCATCAAAATTATCAACATGTGTGAAGATTCATTATTCTCTCTAATAGAAAGAAGGACCCTTGGCCTATCTTCTCTGGATAATATTCAATATACTATACAGGGAGTTGATACTTATTTTAATATAGCCAACATCTATAACAAAGAGAAATATATGGTTTGTGTATCCTAATATACTAAACGATCTTCGTTAGAAGCGTCACCATATTGAACATCAAGGATGTTGAAAATTTTAGATGTAGGATAATATGATTTACTTGTAGTTTATTGTACTATTCAAACAATTCATGGAAAACATTATCAAAATATATGAGACGGATCATCTATTATATCTATATACTATGTTACAATAGAAATTATGGAATCATGGTTTCCACGATCAATAGACCCACCTACTACATCTATAACCCACCAAAAGTTCAAGGTATATCCACAAATACCACCTCCTGAATCCGACCCTTCACATAATATCATGTATTATTACTTTTGATTTATATGATTTTTTGGGTGATTATTCAATTTATTTTTATACAATGTATTATCAACGAAATAAATTCATCTTGGTCCATTACTTATTATTTTCAGGGTTATTGTTTTCATTTAATTGTTATCTTTTCATTATTTTGTTTCTAAATAATTTGACTAATTTAATGGATTCATTCTCTTTAGTTTAATGATTTAATTATTTTCATGAAATAATTTAAAAATAAGTTTCATCTCTATAAATAATTTGATCATATCTCAAAGTGATAAATTATTAAATGGGTTTCCTCTCCAGTCCCTTACATTTAAATGACACAAAAGGTGGGGTGTTCATAAATGAATGCAAGGATATAAGTGTCTAACTAATGGGATGAATATAAGATAACTAAAATAGTTTAAAAACACTATCAATATTATTTTATAGTATTAAAAATATGGTTGGACCATTTAAATTGTTTTTTAATGACTTATGGGTTTTTATCATAAAAAGATGGATACGTTTGGATGACTAATGTTTTTCATCATATCCCATGTAATATAGGTTTTTATGATCATAAATAACCTTCATATATTAGTAATATTTTTATTATGTTTCTTCATCCAGTTTTATCTTTAGTTTGAGTCCTTATTACATTTAAACCATTAATTCCATAATTTTTTTTATAAAATGTACCAATGTTTGTAAAATTAGATATGTGGTTAATTTCTCTATATGGGGAAATGGCTACATTGATAAATTATCTATGTTAATTTCCTTGATAAATTATTACCTTTTTAAAATAAAAAAACTGCAAAACAACTACATGGAAATTACCAGTGTGAATAATCACCTATATAGATGTATCTACTACAAGAACCTCTTATGTAGGGTAATTGATTATCTAATTTTGTTTTGCGGTAAATCGAACTACCTAGTCTGAAATGTATATCTAATTCCTTCATCTATTTCAAATTTAGCTATATGAAAAAAACTCCCACATGAAGACAATCAACAACATGAAGAAGGCCTATGAAAATTTTGATATAGGGATTGATCATGTATGTGAAGAACAACTATGTTGATATATTTAGATATTTGAATTAAATTATGATTAATTATACTACATGGTGATCTTCAGTCTGCTATGGAATTCTAAAACCAGTTATTTGTTACCGTTAGTCCACTTTAAGGGAGAATTAATGCAAAAATTCATTCATTAAATAGTGTATTACACTTTATGGAAGAAATGAATATAATAAGTTGAAAATATAAAGAAATTAACCTCATAATTGGACGAATTTTTGTGACCAATTTGTTTATAAGTTTGTATTTGTTGTCAATAGTTTTCAATGAAGATCAAAATGAAGGAGATCAAGAATTACTCCAATGAAATGGAGGAATGGAAATTCATATGATTGTTGTAATGATCAGAAATTCAAAGAACCTATTTCAAAGGCGACACATTTTTTACAACAGTGGAGAATGGTGAGGTATAATCCATCTAATGATGATTGAGGAAGAATAGAGATTTGATGAAGACCATGAAATTATTCCTGATTGAATGAGAACCATGCGAGAGCCTACATGAATAATGTAATCATATGATTTTCATGAATGTAGGAATCGACAGGTGAACAACATGGCACAAACTATGCTGATTGAGAGTCATTTTCACGACATTATAGCGAAGAGGTTGTTCAAGCTGCAGTGTATATTACAAATAATATAGGACTTTCTTTGGGGGAGTCGAAGACACCATATGAATTGTGGAATGGAAGGAAGCCCTATTTGAAATACTTCCATGTTTTTGGAATCAAATGCTTTATCATAAAAAAGAAGGAAATGAATGGAGGTATGGTGACAATGCAGATGATGGAATTTTCCTCAGATAGTGAATGATCAATAGTTCACCCACACAGATGAGGAGGATGAGGAATAACACGCAATCTTCATTTCTGTCCGTTGTGGATCCAACCTCATTCGGTGGAGATTTCAACACTTAGAAAAATCAGAGCTCCCATTGTGGAGGTGTGGTGGTCGCACAAGTGGTGTGTCGTCGTGGAAGTATAAGTTGCGCGCCAGGTGATTGTTTCATGTCTATGGTGGTTTGGGTGAGGAAGGAAGTGAGTCCCACAAGTCTTGAGTTGGAAAAGGGGGTGTCGCGCAAGATGTTGAGGTGAACTTGCGCACCAGTTTTTAAGAAGCGCTAAAGCTGGTGGGTGCACGCCAATATAGGTTTGGGTGTAAAAGGAAATGAGTGGCTCAAGTTTGGAGTTGGAAAATCTTGTTTCATGCAAGTGGTTGAGGTGGACATGCGCGCCGGTTAAAAGTTGTGCGCTGTCCTTAAAACATGCGCGCCGTCTTGGAGAAGTGCGCCAGGTGCGGATGAAATATGCCAGTCTTTTTGGGGATGCGTGAAAGAGGGATGTTTTCCCGATACCTTTGGTGCAAAGTTAGATTCATCTACAGGTAGAATTTGGACTTCAAAAGAGAATCTACATACAACATATTATGTATTCATTAGTGGTGATGAAGAGATATTCACTTCTAAAAACTGTATGGGACTTCACCAAAGGGAGTGAGCCAGGGGGAGTCAACGGGAGTGACCCGAGGGATGCAATAGGCTATCCCGGAACAGTTGTAAAGGTAGTGAGCCTGGGATAGAGTGATTGCGCGTGAGCCTTTGAAGTCCACAGCTAGTGATGTTTAGTGGAATTAGGTACGACTGACAACATGTCAGCATATGATCCTTGGACGTAGCCCTTAGTGGTGAACCAAGTAAATAGTGTTGTTTCATATCTTTTCATGTGATGTTTTTATTTATTCTCATATCCATCATACAGGTTAAACACATTTCTTCCAACCTGGGAACAAGATCCGTCAGTTTAAAAGAAAAAGATGACACCCTGATTCACCCCTCCACTCTAAGGGTGTCCAAGGGTCCTAAAAGTTGTATCAGAGGGAGGTTCACATATGATGGATATTTTATAGTAATTATATTCAGAAGAGGATTTGAATTTCTTTCCTAAAGTCATCAATGAAGTGCAGTATTGATTAAGACTCTGTCATTTTTGACAGAATCCTGCATCTACTAAGACCACAACAAACAGCAAAAAGAAAGAGAAGAAGAATTTGATGAAGTACCTCATATCAAAAAACGATTTAGTTCCTTATTCTCCATGCCCTTCCAATAATGAATAAATATCAGGCTTGGAATGTATCGACCAGGTGGCCCAAGTTCCTACAATAGTAAAGGAAGAAACTTCTATCTCAAGTGACCAGGAGAAGTTAATAAGTTTTCTGCAAGATATTCTGGGAGGAAGAGATGCAGCTATTTTTAGAATATTTTAATGCATGCAGGTTGAGATCAACTGATTGGAAAGTGAAGCTGATAATGTGGAAAATTTCATGGAAGTAAAAGTTCATGAATTCTTAAATATCACCAAACATATTAATCTCTTTGAATAATAAGAGATAGTCAATAAGAATCTAAAATAAAATATCCATGTGCTTGAATCCAAATTGAAGAAGATCACTGATATCGAGAGTTTTTTTTCGAAGAAACTTCCAAGTGATTCAGGGAACATGAATTTTTGTTACCAAAAAAATTTAAGATGCATTAAGATGAGGTAGAAATTTTGAAGAAGACATATGAAGAGAAGATGATCATTATTGAACATCAGAATATTATCCTTAATATTGAATGTAAAAAATTGGATGCCCAATTCACAAATCTAGAGATGAAACATATTGAGACATCTCAAAAGAATGAAACTGTTGACGCTTGTACTGAATGTTCATTGAAAGATTATAAAGCTCAAATACCTCCAACATGTGATATGAAGATTATGACAACTCTTGATTATCCATCTCAAGAATCAGTTCTTGTTGGTACTCAATGCTCGCTGGAGGATTTTTCTGTCAAAATACCTCCAACATATGATAAGAAGATCATGAATTCACTCACTGATCTATTAAAAGAAACTAAGAAAGTGAAGGTACCATCCATACAAACCTGTACTATGGTTTATAAATATGTTCCCTCAAAAATTTCAGGTTAGAAGAAATATTCTAAGCAACCATGGATAAGGAATTATGATGACAATAAACCTACCACTATGAATAGGTTGGATGAGAAGAAAAAGAAGAATACAGTTCCTCAGATAGAGAACAAAAAATTAAGAATTAGTCCCAACAACCTCATATAGATTATATAAAGAAGAAAAAAAAATTGGGTCGTTGTTGGTGCTGCAAAAGATTTTGGCATTGTGCAATGGAGTGTTGGTACAATCCATTAAATGAAAAAGAACAATGAATGCATGTATCAATGGGAAGAAATCATGGGAAGAAGAAGAAACATCTGTAGGTCTATAAGCATCATTTTATAAAAAACATATTTAAAATTTTTGATAACAACTTTGGTATATTTAGCGGAAGTGGTCACAAGTGAGGCACAAGACCCTCTCAACATTATTTCACTATTGATAAAAAAAGAAGACCTCCGATGTCAGATAAATATGATGCAAATACCGTGGGAAGAAATCAGAAGAATATTTTGAACACACATTTCCCCATGAAGATCTCAAGTAGGGATGCTGAGAGGACCCATGATTTTAGATCCATGAAATTGAAGGGTAATTCATCCAAAAGAAAAACTAAGAGGGATGAAACTCAGATGAAAGCATATGGAAGATCCAAACAAGCTGCAACAATTCCAAATGTCATTTTTGTCATCTGGACGGATGATTTGAAAATAATGAGGAATGTTGAGGATGAAAATGCCAAGGCTGGTGCTAAAGGAAAAGGGAAACTTTCACATGATGATGATAAAGTTAATGAGATATTGAAAACCATGAAAAACACATATGATAAAAAGGGTCTATGTGAGATATTAATGAAATATAGTCACATTACAAAAGGTTGTCTAACATTAATACCAGAGAAATAAATAGTCATTAAGAAGAGTAAGATTGGGTCATTCATGATGACTGTTAAGTAGAACAATTCTCCACACAAAGAAGAAGAGAATGTTAAGAGATCCATGCCAAATCAACACAGATCAGAAGATATGTTCAAATGCGGAAACATGAAAAGTGGAGTAAATGGAGGAAGTTGGTTGAGAAAAACACCTCAACCATGTAGCTCATATTGATGAAGTAAGAAAGAACCACCTTAATCCCTTAATCATTTATGTATTGTATCTGTTCTAATAATACTGGGAATTGAAGGTGAAGCATGATCTCAGGGAGAGAACCTGAGAAGTAGTGAATGTTGTCAACACTTGATAGTTAAGCTAAAGAAGTTTCCATCATTGTAATATTACTCAATTGATATTCAAATATTAATATTATGAAGTATCTCTCTTGATGAAGTTGATGAGGAGTGTTTCCCTAGATGGGAGAAAGATGAAGAAGATTCCAAAATTATTGTTTCAATTAGTATTAACTCTAGTTGGTATTAAATGCAATTTATCTATAAATTTCTTGAAGAACATTTCATTGGGAAAGATATATCATTTCATAATCTCTCCCCCTTGGTTACTTAGAACAAAAATCATTATACAAAGGGGGATTAACTAAATTCATCAGTGACATAAGAACAATGGAAGTGACTGAAGGCCACTTAGAATGCCAATTGCACTTGAATGTTTTTGACCTTCTTGTTGAAGTGAGTGAAGAAGTTTCAGGTGGGTAATCTCATATCAAATTTATTATTGTCATCATATTATGAAAGTGGAAATCCATTGAATATAAGTATATGAGTTCTCATCTCATGTGATATCATGGCCAGTGAATAATGGATAGTCATGTTGTCTCAATAAAATCCTCTTGTTTTCTATATCGAGCATTGCTCAAGTATACTTAGAGTGAGATGATTGAAAAAACATTGCTTAAGTATATATTGATACCCTCTCTACTATGATATTTGTATTTCTTGTCAATAAGGGTAAGAGAAAGTGAAATGAATGTTTGAAACGTAAATATGAGAGAGAAAATTCTCATTTTCACATTGAGGTATTCATTTAAGGAGATTTTAGAGGTATTGACAACAAAATACATAGGGGGATGTTGTTGGGACCAATTTGTGTATAAGTTTGTATTTTTTGTAAATAGTTTTCAATAAAGAACAAAATGATTGAGATCAAGACGTAATCCAATGAAATGGAGGAATAAAAATTCAGATGTTTGAGGAAGAAGAGTGATTTGACGAAGACCATGAAATTATTCATGATTACATGAGAACAATGCAAGAGACTACATGATGAATAGACTCATATTATTTGCATGAACGTAAAAATCGATAGGTGAACAACATGGAATGAACTATGCTAATTGAGATTCGTATTCCATGTCATTACTGGAAAGAGGTTGTTCAAGCTGTAGTGTACATTCAAAATTGAACAGGACTTTATATGGGTGAGATGAAGACACCATATGAATTGTGGCATATAAGGAAGCCGTATTTGAAATGCATTTGTGTTTTTGGAATTAAATACTTCATCAGAAACAAAGAAAGAAATCAAGGGAGATATGGTGATAATGAAGATGAAGGAATTTTCCTTAGATAATCATTGAACAAGAGTGCACCCATACAAACAAGGAGGATGAATAATAACACAGAATATGCATTTCTGTCACTTGTGGAGTTATCCTAATTTGAAGAAGCTGATCTTTCAAAGGACATTTATCACAGTAGCAGAGTTTGTATTGATAGAAGAAGTGTTGCTGAAGAAGTCAAATCCCAAAAAGGAAGCAAGAAGGTTATGGATGAAGGGGCGCCCAAGTTTGGGGTTGGTCACGCAAGTGACTTGCGTCCCGATACTTGCACGTCGAGACATACTTGCCAAAAGTTGTGCACTAAGGGGAGACTCTTCCTCCATCGCGTAGGGTGTCCAAATGCCTATAAATACAGGTCGACCCCTCCTCATTCGGTGGAGAGTTCAACAATTAGAAAAATCAGAGCTCTCGTCATGTAGGTGTGGTGGTCATGCAAGTGGTTTGAGTCCGCGCAAGTATTAGTTTCACACCACGTGATAGTTGTGCATCTAAGATAGTTTGTGCGAGGAAGGAAGTGAGTCTTGCAAGTCTTGAGATGGAAAAGGGGGTGTCGCGCAAGTTGTTGAGGTGAACTTGTGCACCATTTTTGAAGAAGTGCAAAAGTTGGTGGTTGCGTGCCAATATAGGTTGGGCGTAAAAGGATTTGAGTCACGCAAGTTTGGAGTTTCAAAAGGTTATGTCACGCAAGTGGATGAGGTGGACTTGCACGTCATCTTGGAGTATCACGCTAGCTGTGGTTGAAGTATGCCAGTCTTTTTGGGGCTGCGCGAAAGCTGGATGTTTTCCCGATACATTTGGAGTAATGTAAGATTCGTTAACGGGTGGAATTTGGACTTCAACAGAGCATCTACATAAAACAGAGGATGTATTCATTAGCGATGATGAAGATACCATCACGTCTATAAACTGAGTGTGACTTCCCCAAAGGTAGTGAGCTAGGGGCAGTCAACGGGATTGACCCGAGGGACACAGTAGGCTATCCCTGAACATTTGTAAAGGCATTGAGCCTGGGATAGAGTGAATGTGCCTGAAACATTATAATCCACAACTAGTGAAGTTTAGTGTAATTAGGTATGACCAAAAACCTGTATGCATATGCTCCTTGGACGTATCCCTTAGTGGTGAACCATGTAAAAAAGTGTTGTGTCATCTATTTGCATGTGAATGTTTTATTTATTCTCATATCCATCATACAGGTTAAACTAGTTTCTACCAACGTGGGAACAATATCTGTCAGTTTAAAAGAAATAGTTGACACACTGATTTACCCCCACCCCCCTCTCAGGGAGTCCTGTGGTTCTACATGAATCAATGAAAAATATTATATCAAATATATTAGCAACAAAACTGGGGGAGGCAATTAAACATAAATTTCTATATGTTATAGATTCGATTTTGTTTAACTAAAATATATAAATTGCATTAATTTAAAGTGTGGTTTTTGTGTGAAAAGTAAATTATTTTGAAGACATTACGTGCAAGATCTATCATCTATGAACACACTTTTCATTCTTTTTATGCATAGATTTTATTTAAAAAAAATAAAAATATTCTTCAAGATATGCAATTACACTATTAAAATAAACATTTATATTATTTAAAAAGGATCTCTTTGAGCTACATTATATTATTATCCACTCTCTAAGAGATTGATTCCCTTATATCAGTTGTATCATTCAACTATGATCTCAAAATTTTTTCACTTTTTCTATTATTTATTTCATTGTAAAGGTTCCTCGTAAAAGAGAATTGAAGGTTATTGTTTCCAAAAAATTTATGTATTCCGATTGAAATCTCTTTCTATTATTTTATCAATTTTAAAATGCTTAAACTATTTCATGAAGTCCCTAGAAAAAGTAATTTTTTAGTGAAAATTACTATGCTCTTGGATTTGGGGGTTGGTGGAGGGGGATATGGGTTTTTATTCCCTAAACCTCTATAAATCACAATGGCTTAGATTTTTATTATTTATTTTATTTCTTATTCTTACTATTTTTACGAAAATATTGGAAGGTAATCATTTTTATAAAATGGGTGGTTTTATATGTCAAGATAATTTTATGAAGTCAATTGTCCCCCATTTTGAGTCATAGTTCAGTCATTACTAAGATTTCAGAACCGTTATCACTTTATCTAAGTAAAATATCTCTCCAACTCAAGTTCATATGAATTATGAATAATGTAAATGTAATGAATAACCCTAACCATCATGGATATTATTCTTTACCTCAAATTTAAATCTATTTACTATGAACTATTGTAGTATATATAGAATATACATTACACAATATATAAATATATTTCATGATCCTTTAATGACCATTTAAAACCCAATAATAATTACATTACACAAAAATTGATCACCAATATGGTTAAAATATAGAATTCCCTTATTATTTACTGCTTTTGGAAAATAATTTGTCAATCAGAATCACATTTCTTAATAAAAATATCTTAATCGAAATATAAAATTAAACACTTACTTATTCCAATCAGAATGAAATGATACTCGATTAAAGGTCTAGTAAAACAAATATATTATCATATTAATTAAGTGTGATAGCACAGATAACTCCATGAAATTTTTTCAAATTCATAATATTAACAACCATATAATTAACTCCCTTTAGTTACATCCCATAATTTCTCATAACCAACATTAATAGATTATCTTGGACACAATAAGATATTTCATTGTACATTTTTATATGGTTTTCCCTATACTAAAATTAATAAAAAATTCACTATTTAAATTCAAAAAGAGATTCATTTATGAGTATTATCTATGGAAACTCTTATTAATGGATAACATATTACAAAAATTGTCACGAATACTTGATGTCCAATAACATACAATAACTTCATGAAATTTTATAATATATTTCTATTTTAATGAATTTATTTATTGATAGAATTTTTTACACGAAATAATGTGTAAAAATTATCCATTAAATAATATTAGAATTATTACTATTCAATGTGATTATCATTTCCAAACCATTGGATTAGTGGGTACGAATAGAACTAAATAGATTATTAAAAATTATTATTTATTAATTTATAGAATCAGTTAAATTTTATCCAAATGATAAAATAATCTAAATGTTGAATATATATATTTTTATAAGAAATATTTTAATGCAATAAATTTAATGTCACCAAAATAAATTAAAATAATGACTATTTATGAATGGTTTGAATAAAATTTATAAAATAAGTATTTAATTAATTATTTGCATAAAAATCCAATTTTTTTTATTGGCATGGTAAAAAAATTCATGTTTTATTTTCAAAATAACATTTTCAAAAATAAATGGTTCTATTATACAGGGTTTTTTAAAATTTAAATTCATATAATTAATGAAATTTATCGTTGACATTTTATTCAATATTTAGAAACATGTATTTAAATATTTTTAAATAGGCCTTTGTTTTTTGGTCGTTGATTTTTCTAATACTTCTCAACTAATGATATTGAATAATAAAAAATTAACATGGTATCCCCAATTAAAGGTGATTTCCCTATAGAATCATTTTTTGTAGTGTGGCATATACTATATCTGTTTGAATTTATATTCCTTCACAAATCAATATAGGGATTAAATTTTAAGGAAATTTCTTGATAACATGAGGTCTCTATTGTGGCATGATTCAATCACTTATTTCAATCATGAATCAAACTACAATTTTAAGGGGTATACATTAAAATATTACTACTTATTATATTTTAGATTCATAAACAACATTATACACCCTTTTAGAATGGAAACATCATCCAAGTGACTAACCATACACCCCTTCATTTTAATATTAATATGACTCAATAAAATTTTTATTTTAAATACAATTATCATGTTCTCCCGCTAAACTAATATATATACATGAACTAATGGACATAAATAAAAATTCCATTCTAACCAAAATTCCCATTATCATTCTATAATTTCTCACTTGTTGACACTTAAAATATCATTTACTGAATAACGAAATTTTCAATTATTCTCCTTTTTAATAATGAAGATATGGGATTTTGTAACCTTTTAGACATACCTACAGTAAATTGAGATCTTAATATGGATATTAAGATGCAATAAATTTACTGAAAACTCATATTAACTCAATATATATCTTATTACATACACCAAATAAATAGAAACAATTGGGGAATATGGAACATGTTTCCAAGGAATAATATTGAGATGGGATCACGTTGACATTTTTACACCCAACATCATGATGGATATTTAAATTCCTATATGATATGAATAACCATATTAATGACATATATAAAAACCTTCATCAAATATATTACCATTTGTGCAATATAATTATTGCCATTTGTTATATATTTATAGTTACTTTAATTTAAATCATTATCATCTGATGTTATTAATGTAAATTTTTAACATGTTTTATAAGGGAAAAATAAATCATCATTTATAAATACAAGGTTCATAATTATAAAAATTTGAAATATACTTCAATAATTTGGTACAAATGATTTATTCATCTCCATGATCATTAAATACAATCTATATGTATCACCTGTTAGATGGAGAACCATGATGAGCTTCAGTTGATTAATTTAAAAGATATGAATGGATTAAATATTAATGTTTGTTAATATATTTTTCACCAATTCCAAATTATATTAATTAAATATTTTTATCCTTAATATCAAAAATATTAATCATATATTTTTTAGAACTATCCATTTAAGGATGTTATTATAAAGAATCTAATTGTCCATGGTGGTGGTGGTCAGCGCAAAGACTAAAGTGACATTTTAAATTTCTATGGAACATGTTTATGAGTAGAATATAAAATATATCATAATAAAATCATAATAATGTATAAAATAATACATTTATTTAAATAATACATTTTTATAACCATCCATGTGGGCTAGTGCTACTGCAAATCATTTTTGTTATTATATAAAGCTGGTTTAAGGGTGTCCGGTACCCAAAATACAATGCAAACCCAGTTCAGGAGAACACAAAACCCACATCACAAAAACCACAGAATTAAACAACATAATAAACGTAGTCATCCGTGTATCCCATAGAGTATTCTTCCTCTCCGGTATCCAATTCCCATTCCGGATTTCTCTAAAACTTTGCACTCTGAACCCGATTATTGAGAAGATCCAGATTAGACGTAACTGATGATGTCTTCTTCACCCCACTTCACTTTTTGATAGTAAGAAAAACCTGGCTATTCCTTTTGGAAGTGGGCCTAGTCCGCATTGGGCTTGGGAGATATGAGAAGTATTTCCTTTTCCTCCTTCTTTAAATTGCAGATGAAGGTCTATCATCTAAAGACCCCTTTTGATTCCCACATAGAACAATATCTCTAAATGAGCGGCCATCGGGAGTACTCCAGTTCTCCTTTCAACTTCCCACCCCAGACTGTAGCTTCACCCCAGGCTCCTAACGTCCAGCATAGTCGTCGATCCTCAGGCCTGTAGAATTACATTCCATCAAGGGATGACGCTCCTCCTGTAGTGAATGTTCCTCCCCATCCATGTCATATACCTCTTTCCCCTTACCCTCAGAGAAAAATCACTTGGGATTTATATCCCCCCACCCAATTCCACCGAAAAAACTTTCCCAGCATTCTCATCCACAGATCCTGTAAACTGTTCCTGCCCCGTGCAACCCACCTGGCTAAACTCCACAACTGCGACATCAACCGCACACCTTGAAATGACCTCCTCCTCCAGATCCTCAGCCAAATAACTCACTGTAAGAACTTTAAACCTGTTATTCAAATCCATAAATGGTTTCTCCTAAGTATCTAGAAGTTTATCTTCCCTCGGTCTGGCAGTATTAACCATCTCCACAAAGCTGCAGTTCCGATCCCTTCCACCCTATTCTGTACCCGCAACATTAGAAGGTCGAACAACCCACTCTGAATTCAGAACCATCCCGATGTTGGTATTGCCAACTATTTGGCCTTCCTCAATAATAATAGCACGAGATCCAGAGGCGAGGTCCTCCCCAACCGGATCATTCAGCTACGAACCCCTCCCTCCTTCAGCTAACCCCTTCATCGACAAACCCAGACCCACCCTCATATCGTTCCCCATTTCATTATTCCTTGTACCCTCCTCAGTGCTCGTGCTCTCATCCTTCCCATAGAGACAAGCCCCCCTTTCTTGACAAACTTCAATCGAATGTCCCAAGCGCTTGCAAAAACCACAATTGTCCGTCAATATTTCATAGACAACCCTCTGTTTATATCTATACTACACCCTAATCGTAATACATATATACTCAAAAGAAACATGAGATGCATTCATTTCAATACACACCCGAGGGTTAATCGGATGGCATACCGCTTTTGTTCGTCAATCCGAACACAGGTATCTACCGACCATGTTACCAAAAACACGAATAGCTGAAGGATTTTGAAATAGTAACAGTAGCTTAGGAAAACATACCCAAACAATGATATAAGGTGAATCCCGATTCATATGAAGATCAAATGACCACCGCGGGAGCAAAAAACGACTTCCGTTGAATATGTGCGGCCCAAGACTGAATGAGATCAGATTCTGAATCAAATCTAATCATGATTTTCTTACTATCCATTAATCCCACAAGCGCTCGTTCGTGCAGATCCCACGAACCATATACTAATCGATTGAAATCATCCACCGTAGGTCTTGTGTTCTTCAAAAAAGCCCCCAGGGTGAGATTCAGCAAAGCTGAAGACTCCGTGTACTCAGATAATGAAAGAGAAAAATTCAGGGCTCCATAAATTAGGTCAGGCACCATAGGGTTAATTGAATCATTCTGAAAAGGGGGAAGAAATCCGGGTTGGAGAAAGGCTAGAAGGACATATCCCTCTCATGAGACAGTGATTTCCCCTCCCCCACCGAGGGGGAATGAGCCGGTGTGGCGGCCGCCGTCTTCACCAGGGGGAAGAGATCATCGTGAGGTCGAGGTGGCCCGAGAATACCATGTGGGGTAATGATGAATAACAAATTTTTATTCATTGAGGGTGTAGTCCACACATTCCCTTGAGGGGAATCGTTATTTTACTACTGGTTGGGGGGATGGTAAGAAATGATTAATACATTTAAATAATAATTCTTTTAATATTTATAATCCAAATTTATTTATTTTATGATGTGTAAAAATTAATTTCAAGATGATTAATCTGAATGAAATGAATAAAAATAAAATAATAATTATATGTTTTACATTACATTAAACAACCGCACATAAAATCTCACTCTGATTTTTAATAGTGACACATTTATGAATGAAATTTATTTAATAAGTGGGTTAGAATTCTATGAAATGTATATATGGAAGTATAAAATAATGTAGTTGGTGTAATTTTTCTTTTAGGGACCTATCATCCTCAAAAATAATTTGTACTGTTTGAGATATTTTATTATTTTTCAATATGCCCAATTACATACCTAATTTTAAATTTACCACAATTACTTAATTCATCAATTCAAAAACATATTAATATGACTAAAACTAAAGTTACCCTTATTACACAAATTGTATATTTTGAATCAAAATATTAAAACAATTTCATAATGTTGAAAATATTAATGTGATAAATTTTAATTTTAGGGTAGAAGATGTACAACACAGAAAATTATTATTTAAAAATATATATCTTAGAATATAAAATGTAAAATATATTTTTATAAATTAAACATAATATTTTTAAATTTATATAAAGACTCATTAATGAAATATTTCATAAAGATAAAAGTTAATTTATTTTTTATTGGAAATATTATATCATAATGATGTGAAAAAATTTATATTAATTATATACGTGATATAGTATAACATTAACCAAAATAATAATATTTAAAAAAAAAATCATATCAAAATATAATCTCAATTTATTTTCCAAAAATTATTTTTTTCCAAATTCAATTTTAGAAAATTTATAAGTTTAACATTTAATTTGAAACATATAATTCGTTCAAAACTAATATTTAAAGGACAATTATTTTTTTATTCAAATATTAAATTCCATGACCAATCCCCCGGGGCTTCTGTCGTGACAACCCAAGCCCACCTTACATAGGCTAAGGGTTGGTGACTATCACTGAATGTGTATTCCCTAAAACTAGAAAGGCATGGCCTTTATAACCTGTAACACAAATAACCAAGCACACAATAAGATACGAACTCAACTAAACTGAGTAGTAAACAGAGTGAGTACAACAATTAAAGGGGAATGAATACAAGCCCAACTAGAAGGTACAAGAAACTGAAAGTACAAGTAAACTGGAACAGCTCCTGCGATCACCTAATGAGGATCCTACCTGAAGGGTAGGTATAGCTCTAGAACTGTCGTCTCTACTGTAAGCCTCATCTATGGTCCACCTCCGAGTTAACTCTAGTCCTGGTACTCTCATCCTCTGTTATCATTGTCCGACATCTGTACCAAACACAATGAGGTGTGGGGATAGCCCGTGTAGGGTGGAGTATAACAAAACTCAGTAAAGACACTGAGACCCTCAAGGTCTCGCAAAATCTACAAAGGATAATCAAAAAAGCGTGAAATAAACTAACAACCCAACATAAGAATATGACTATACATATACCTATGTTATCAAATATACCCATCTCAATCATGAGTAATCACAAAGTCAAACTCAAAATCCCAAAGGAAAACCGTTCCATAGAGTAAAGAATACTGCGAAAGTAAGTAAAAAAGGTATGCCACATATAAGAATTCCACCATGGTATTACCACATAAGAAAATACCGCTCAGGTACGAACACAACTCAATCCAGGTATAACTAAGGTACAGTAGTATAGATGATTAGATTTAACTACTGAAACATATTACTCTATTAATAGGCGGACCCACGAAGGATCTCTAATAATCATCTGACCCACATCGGATCATTAGGTGATGACCCACACAAGATTACTCAGTGCTGAACCACACAGGATTGCTTGGTGATAACCCACATAGGATATCTCGGTGATTACCCAGACAAGATCACTCAGGTAGTTCTATATGGAATCCTAGAGCGGTTCCATGGGGGACCATCAATCACAGACCCACGAAGGATCTCTTCCTCAGGTCACAACCAGCTACCAGGTTCCCATGGTATGATTTATCGTCTTCGTGAGGGTCCTCTCCTCATGCCACTAGTCGATAATTAAACTTCCACAAAGTCCCATGAAGAAGAATCCCAAAGAACCACCACATCATAGGGGTCTCAACCCAAAAAATGGTGCATCAATCTGACGCCCGGTCTGTATGTTATTATCCTTTTAGTCCCAAGTTCCCAGTTGGATTATTTTTTGATCCAACCTGAACATTTCCCAAAATTATATAAATATCTAGAGGGGTATACCAAAGGGAACTTCTCTCTCCAAGGTCTCCAACGTTGTTGGCGGTTCGTCAAACAAACGCACGGTGCCATAGTTATGGTCTGAATAGAGTATAGGGTCGAACCTGGTCTGGGTCTAGTCCGACCCGACCCAACCTGACCTAACCCGCTGTATTTCAATTCCGAGAACCGGTTCAAAAGTTAAAAAATCCATATCGTATGTTTACTGAACGTACCCGAAAAGATGTTCAAATAATCATTCTAGTCACCCCGGGCCTCGGAATCACCCGCCATCAAATTTCATGGACTCATAAAATTCCTATATATTTAAAACTAAATTTACATGGAAATTCTAGGTCTTTACATTCCTCCCACCTCAGCCATTTGTGTCCCTGAAATCCACATCACAAAACAAGAAAAACAAGAGGGGGAAATGAGAAAAAATCTTAGCCTCCTACTCCCATGTTCTCTCCTGGTGGTTCCCATGCTGTCAAAAAATGCAATCCAGAGGTATCGATCTCACATGAAGGACCCAATCATGTTGATCGTCAATCACAACTAGAACCTCTGTAATAGTGGTCCCATCGTTGATGTCCTTCTCCCCATGATTGATGATGCGAGAAGGGTCATGCATGTATCTCCTCAGCTGGGATACATGGAATACATCATGCAATTGATGCAATTGAGTTGTAAGAACTAAGTATTAATCCACCTTCCAAACCTTGCAAAGGACATGGAAGGGTTCGATGAACCTTAGAGATAACTTGCAACCTTGGCCAAATCTCTGCAAACCTCATAAAGGTGAGACCCGTAGAAAGATGAGGTCACCATCCTAAATATCAAGAGGTCTCAGTCTCCTGTCGGTACATTACTTATACTTTCTCTATATAGTCTTCATCCACTTCTAGATGATCTTCACCTTCTCTATGGTATTCTATACCATCTCTGGTCCCACCAGTGCTGACTCCCCTGGGTCAGTCCAGCAAAAAGGTGATCTGGAAGGTCTCCTGTAAAACGCCTCAAAAGATACCATCCCAATGGTGGAGTGATAACTGTTGTTGTATGCAAACTCCACCAAAGTTAAGTGATCCACCCAGCTGTGACTGCGGTCGAGGATTCAAGAACGCAACATGTCTTTGAGGGTATGAATGTTCCGCTTAGTCTGGCCATCCGTCTGAGAATGGATGGCGGTGCTCAAAAGAAGCTTCATCCCAAAAGCCTCCTGAAACCACTTCCATATCCAGGAAGTAATTCATGAATCATTATTGAAGACAATCATCGAGGGTAATCCATGTATCCACACAATCCCTTACACATAGAGGCATCCTAAGCTCTCTACTGATCCCTGCTCTCTAATCGGTAGGAAGTGGGCTGACTTAGTGAGTCGGTCGACGATCCACAAAATAGAGTCATGACCCCTAGATGTATGTGGATGTAATATCGTGAAGTCCATGGATATCCCATCCCACTTCCTCTCTGGGACATATAAAGAATGATCCAATCCTGCTGGTACCTGATTCTCTGCCTTCACTTGCTGATAAGGGAGGCACCGAGAGACAAACTCTACAACTGATTTCTTCATTCCCGACCACCAATGCTGTCGTCGTATATCCGGGTGCATCTTCACCACTCTTGGATGTACCGCTATAGGGGATGTGTGGAACTCCCTCATCACATCATCCCGAAATGACACCGGTACCATGGTACATCCTTTGAAGAGGATGACATTCTACCCACCTTCAGAAAATACATTAGGTGCCTACCATATGGATGTCTGAGCACATCAAGCCATGCGGTCATAATCCCCATTCAATGCCTCCCCGACTCGCTGATGAAGTGGGGGAGTGACTGTAAGAGAATGAAGGAATGTTGCCCCATCTCGATCTACAAAGGATATCTGTAATGCGGCCAGCTGCTCTGTCGCCTCACCTAGCAGTTGTGTACCAGATCTCTTACTGAGTGTATCTACTACAACATTCCATCCCCAATAGTATATGTTGACCTCACCTGTTTTGATAATCTCAATCATGTATGCATATGTGTTGAAACATGTATTCATATGTGTTGAAAATCCCAATTATGTTTTCATTCTCTATGATATTTTTAAGTATCAATGATCTATACTTTAATTCTTTCAAATCTGTGATCAAACCAATAATAATTTTTAAAATAGTCTTTGGAATATGTTAATCCTCATTTATCCATGGTCATACAAGTTATAAATTAATTCTAACACAATCAGATGTGTTCTGCAAAAAAGAGATAAGTAATCTGCCTATAGCTACTGATAAAGAGCTATCGGTACCCAGTCTACCGATAGACTTAGTCTACCGACAGACAGTCACCGATATACTTAAACACAGAGCTACCGATGTACTTATAAATGTAAGCTACATACAGACAGCTACCGATACAAACATAGAGCCACCAGTGTAAGTATAAATAGCTACCGATGTAATAAGAGTCACCGATGGAGGAAGCTACCGATACAGACTCACAGCTACCGATACCGACGCATGGAGCTACCGACGCATGGAGCTACCGACGCATGGAGCTACCGACACATGGAGCTACCGACGCATGGAGGTACCGATGCATGGAGCTACCGACGCATGAAGCTACCGACGCATGGAGCTACCGATAAACAAAGTCACCAATACAAGAATGTACCAACTGACGCATAGAGCCACCGATAGAGTCAAAGCAACTAATGACATTGAGCTACTGATGTAAAAGCTACCGATGCTGATTACCTATCGATCACTTAACTCACTATTTGAATTTCATTATTTCCTATCTTTATTTAATCTATCCAATGGTCATATCATGTACATTTTAATTTTTTGTCAAATATCTGATAAAGGTTGTCGGATGTCAGGAACCCATACCTCGTACCTGCAGAAAGGAAATATTTTCTGTCCCCTGCTGCCCGTGAGATAAATACAAGAAGACTACACTGCCCAAGTAGAGAATCGAGAAGAGAATCGAGAAGAGAATCGAGAAGAAAAAAGTGTGGTGGATGGAGTATACCAAAAACACAAGAACGATAAGAACACATAGAAGCTCATAGACAATCAAGCATACTCGAGAAGTGTTCTGTGCATACAAGAAGAGCACTGAATAACTTCAACCACTACATTGTCACTGTCTGTGAACCTGGAGCATACGGCACTCTGTTTCTCAAACAGAAACGAGAAGAGGACTCAAACTCACTTCTGATCGAATCCAAAGGAGTCCAGAGCTACACTGAAATCACCAGAACCACTTCTAAACTCTACATCTATTGTTCTATGATTTATTATTATACTTTTTGAGAAGTGTGTGTTATCTGCTGTATCTAACACATACACTGTCTCCTGTACTTAAACTGGAGGATTTGTAAATCCTTACCAAACTCTTTCATTCTTTCTTTCCCACGAATAACAGTGGTAGAGGTCGTGTGTGACCTGGACAGCTGGGTGCTGTTGTACTGTTTCCCACGAAGAACAGTGGTAGAGGTCTTGGACCTGGATAGTTGTAAACTGTTGAACCCCGATCCAGGGTGTGGATCATTTTTTATATAAACTTTTGAGAGTACTAAGTCTCGGCTTGATACTGAACCTCATGGTTACATTTGTTGTGCCATCTCTTTCAAAGTTTTATTCTGCTGCTAATCCCTTTAAAACCAATACTGTTTTTAAAGTCACTTTGATAATTAAATTAGAAAGTGTTTATGTAAAGTGTAGATTAGTAAGTTAGTTTCAAAAGATAATCACACGCTGCTGTGTTGATTAACTGGGAATTAATCAATCCCTTGAGAATCTAACAGAACCCCTACTTTAATATAAATTCACTACAGTTTAATTTATTATTCTATTTGGGGGTCTTTCAGACAGAGTTTTTAAATACAGAAATTTTAATTGGTACTCAATTCACCCCCCTCTTGAGTAAACCACTCCGACCAACACTTGGTATCAGAGGATTGAAAATAATTTCTAAAAGTACTCTGCTTTTGAACTGTGATTGTAGTTGTATTTCAAAGTTCGTAAAATTTCTGTTATATCTAAATTTTTATCTCTTTAAGATTTTCTCATCATGAACAATAGACTTGAGGGTGATGCTACTAACTGGCCAGCTTTCTTCAATGGAACTAATTATGCTCAGTGGAAACTGAAAATAAAAATTCATCTAGAAAGCATAGGTTTTGATATTTGGACTGCTATTGAATCAGAATACAAAATTCCCACTACTGCTAGATCTACTTGGGTTGAACCTACAAAGACTGCTTACAATAACAACTATAAAGCTATGAATGCCTTGTACTGTGCTCTAGGAGATGAATATTTTAATAGAATTTCTTCTTGTAAAACTGCATATGAAATTTGGGATACCTTAGCTGTTTCTCAAGAAGGAACAACGAATGTTAAAGAAACGAGATTGAACACTTATACTATCAAGTATGATAATTTTAAAATGAATCCTGACGAACCCATTTCTGACATGTATCTCAGGTTCAATGAAATTGTCAATACAATGATCTCGCTGGCAAAGGATGTCTCATCGAAGGAACAAATTATGAGAATTTTGAGATGTATACCTGATAGATGGAGAGGCACATCTGTCTCAATCAGAGAATCATGTGACATTGCTGCACTACCTGTCAAGGAACTAATTGGCAATCTGATGATGTATGAAGAAGAGCTTGAAGTGAACAAAGAGGAAGAAAATGAACCTCCAAGAAAGTCTGTCGCTTTCAAATCCTCAACTTCAAAGAATAAGGACTAAGAAAAAATTCAAGCTGTAGTTGAAAGTTCAAGTTCTGAAGACAGTGAAAGTGATTCTGACAGCGATGCTGTGATGGCTCACATTGCTAGAAGATTTAAGAAATTTTATAGGAAAAAGAAGTTCTTCATAAAAACAAATTATAAGGGTAAGTATGATCACCAAGGTAAATGGAAAAAGGATTGGAAGAAGAATGACAAATCAGATGATGTTGTCTACTATGAGTGCAAGAGAAAAGGACACATTAAAGCCGAATGTCCAAAGCTGAAGTATAAAAATAAATATGAATATAAGGACAATAAGTTTAAGAAAGCCATGAAGGCTACCTGGAGTGCTTCTGAGGGTAGCTCTACCGAATCTGAAAGCTCTGAAACTGAACACAAAAATAAGGCAAACATGTGCTTTATGACAAACACTTCTCAGGTAACTACTAAAACTACTGCTTTAAATTACTACTCTGGAGATAATACAGAATCTGATTCTGATTCTGGAACAATGTCTAAAAATGTATTGTTTGAGTACTGTGATATGCTGGAAGAGACATGTAATGAACTTAAGGATAAATACAAAGGTTTAAAGAAACAACATGCTTTAAGGGTTAAGCATAAATTTGATCTTGATATAGAAAAGGAGAAGAATGCTCAACTGTTAAAAGAATACACTGAACTAAAACTATCTAATGATCAACTCAAGAAAGTCTTAGAGAAGTTCACTAATGGCAAAAATACACTAACACGGATTCTAGGGAAGCAAATAGCCCCAAAATATACTACTGGTATAGGATACCAACCTGGACAGAGGAAAATTTCCAAAACTAGATTCATTTCTAAATCTGGACAGAATGAAGGTAATTCTGAAACTTCATATGCTTCAACCAGTTATATGCGTAGCTATAGATCTAATAAATTTTATCCTTCAAAGCATGTCAATTCTACAAATTATATGAGACCCATTAGACAAATATGGGTACCTAAAGTGTTATTGGCTAACCTGTCTGGACCCAAGAAAATCTGGGTACCAAAATCATCTACCATCTGAATCTGTTTTGTAGGGAACTTGCTTAAAGAGCTCCTGTAAAGAGACCTGGTATTTGGACAGTGGATGTTCAAGACATATGTCAGGATACTTATCTTGTTTCAAGAGTTTAATAAAAGTTGATGGAGGCTTTGTCACCTTTGGTGATAATTCAAAAGGGAAAATCATCGGCCTAGGCCAGATTGGTAACACTGATTCAATTTTGATTTCTGAAGTTTTATTTGTTGATGGCCTTAAATACAATTTATTAAGTATTTCTCAGTTATGAGATGATGGTTTTCATGTTAAATTTGAAAATGATTATTGCTATGTTTTTAATTCTATGAATGTTTTGGTATTTTCTGCCTTAAGAAATGAAAATTTTTATGCTGTTAATCTGAATTCTTTAGCTAAGAAGAATATTACATGTTTGAATGCATTTCATAAAGAATCTTGGCTATGGCACAGAAGATTGGGACATTGCAACATTCACTCAATTAGAAAACTCTCTAGAAAAAACCTAGTTAGAGACCTACCTAAATTAGAATTCCCAAATGTTAGAGTGTGTAACCCCTGTCAAAATGGAAAACAACACAAAGTTTCTTTTAAATCAAAGAAAGAAGTTTCAACTTCTCAACCACTTGAATTGGTTCACATGGATTTGTTTGGACCATCATGATTTTCTAGTTTAAATGGGAAGCACTATGTTTATGTTCTTGTAGATGATTTTTCTAGATATAGTTGGGTATATTTTCTAGCTCACAAAAGTGAAGCATGTTCTTCTTTTGTTAAATACTCTAAATCTGTAGAGAACCTTAGTGGACTCAAGATTAAAACTTTGAGGAGTGATCATGGCCGTGAGTTTGAAAATCAAGATTTTGAATCATATTGCTCACACAATGGCTATACTCATAACTTTTCTGCCCCTAGAACACCCCAACAGAATGGTGTAGTAGAAAGAAGAAACTGAACCCTTCAAGAAATTGCTAGAACCATGCTCAACGAATATGACCTACCTATTTATTTTTGGGATGAAGCCGTAAATACATCTTGTTATTTCATTAATAGAGTCTTAATCAGACCTGTTCTTAAGAAAACCCCTTATGAATTGTGGAACAATAGAAAGCCCAAGGTTAACTACTTAAAAGTTTTTGGCTACAAAGTCTTCATTCTCAATACTAGAGACAATATAGACAAATTTGCATCCAAAAGTGATGAAGGAATTTTTCTGGGTTACTCTATTTCAAGTAAAGCCTATAGAGTATTCAATAAGAAAACTAAATGTGTGGAAGAATCTGTTCACATCAAATTCGATGAAACTGATCCACATGAGCCTAAAACCTATCTTGAGAATCTTGAAGAAGATTTGTCTATTCTGGACCTTAATGATAAATCTAAAGAACCTGTTATAAAAGCATCCAGTTCTGGACCTTCTCCAGATTCTGCTTCTGTTGAACCCGAACCTATAGATGAACCTGAAATTTCTAGTCCAACCTTTACCAGATCAATGAGGATTCTAAAGAATCATCCTTTAGAAGTTGTTGTTGGTAATCTTGATAGAGGAACACAAACTAGAGCTTCTCTAAGAAACCAGGTTGAACATAAAGATTTTCTTTCATAGCTATAACCGAAAAATATCAATGATGCTATCAATGATGAATTCTGGGTAATGGCTATGCAGGAAGAATTAAATCAGTTTGAAAGAAACAAAGTCTGGGAATTAGTTGACAGAGCTAAGGACACTTTGACAATAGGCACAAAATGGGTTTTTACAAATAAAGTAGATGAATGTGGAAATATAGTTAGAAACAAAGCTAGACTAGTTGCACAAGGATATAGTCAAGAAGAAGGTATAGACTATGAGAAAACATTTGCACCTGTAGCTAGACTAGAATCCATTAGGATATTACTTGCATATGCTGCACATCTGGATTTCAAGTTATATCAAATGGATGTGAAAAGTGCATTTCTAAATGGTTTTATAATTGAAGTTGCTTTTGTAGAACATCCACCTGGATTTACTAACCCCCATTTTCCAAATCAAGTTTTTAAACATTCTAAAGCTTTGTATGGTTTAAAACAAGCTCCAAGAGCTTGGTATGATAGACTTAGCAATTTCCTTATTTCAAAAGGTTTTACTAAAGGGATTTCTGATCCAACTCTTTTCATTAAAAGAATTTCTAAAGATGTTTTAGTTGTACAAATATATGTTGATGATATTATTTTTGGATCTTCTAAACACTCTTTATGTACTGATTTTTCAAAAAGTTTGCAAAATGAATTTGAAATGAGCTTAATGGGAGAACTTAAGTAATTTCTTGGATTTCAAGTATTTCAAAATGAAAATGGTATTATTTTGAATCAATGTAAATACACAAAAGATCTTTTAAAACGTTTTGGTCTGGATAGTATCAAGGAAAGTGAAACTCCTATGAGTACTACCTGTAAATTGGATGCAGATGAAACTGGGAAACCAGTTGATCAAACAAATTACAGAGGTATGATTGGTAGTTTACTTTATCTTACTTCTAGTCGACCTGATATTATGTTTAGTGTGTGTATGTGTGCTAGATTTCAAGCTAATCCAAAATAATATCATTTTCTTGCTGTTAAAAGAATTTTTAAATATCTCAAACACACGGTTAACTTAGGTTTGTTTTACCCAAAAGGACAATCCTTTGAGTTAATGAGTTATTTAGATGCTGACTTTTCTGGTTGTAAGTTAGATAGAAAAATCACATCAGGAACATGTCATTTTCTTGGAAAATCCTTAGTTTCTTGGTGTAGTAAGAAACAGAACTGAGTTGCATTATCTACTGCCGAAGCAGAATATATAGCTGCTGGTAGTTGCTGTGCACAAATTCTGTGGATGAAACACACTCTTTTGGACTATGGATATGCTTTTAAACATGTTTCAATCAACTGTGATAACACCAGTGCAATAAACATCTCTAAGAATCCTGTATCTCACTCTAGAACCAAACACATAGATGTAAGACACCATTTCCTAAGAGATCACTATCAAAAAGGTGATATTTCTCTTGAATTTATTGGCACTGAACATCAATTGGCTGATATTTTCACTAAACCTTTAAGTTCGGATAGACAAAGTTACATAAGACACGAATTGGGAATGTTTAATCACTGATGTGAAAATTCTCACCGATGTGAAAATTCTCACCGATGTGACAATCCTCACCGATGTTGAAATTCTCACCGATGCAATGTTTTAAAACATCTATCTGCCGCCAAGAATACGAATCGTTTTATTTTATTTTATCTTACTCTATTTTAGTCATTTATTTAGAATTCCTAAATGATAAAACTAAGTCTAAGCCACTTCTTACCTCACCGAGCTCAAAATCTCTCACCTTCGAACCTTTGCTCCCAAATCGGCCAAGAACCCTAAACCCGTGATGGCAAAAACTAAGCTTCCTACCGTCAGAGATGAAAGAGTAGAACCAAATGCTAAGAAGCAGAAGACACAGCATAAAGCTAGTGTTAGTAAAGTCAGAACTAGATCGGGAAAGCGACCAGTGAATCCTCACTTGCAAAATAGAGACATAGTAATCGAGAAGGAACTGTGCGTGGAATGGCTACTGCCTAGCAAATCGTTAGTACTCGAGATTCAGGAGGACCAAAACTGGGTGGATTGTTTCTCGAATAACAATGGCCCATACTACCCGAAGTTGGTAAAAAAGTTCTATGAGTTTTTAACCTTCGAGAAATCTGAAAATGAGAATCGGGTAAGCTCTTTTGTAAAAGGAAAAGAGATGTCTTTTTCTTCAGTAGAGTGGGCTGAGAGTTTGAAAGTACCACATGAAGGTGTCTCTGGGTATGTATCAAGAGCAATGACACCTAGCAGTGACATCTATGATTATGAAACCGCCTTACAAGAGCTGACTGGTAATGGAAATCAAAGGCAAGTGGTTGCTGCTGAAATGGATGGAGAGAATCGACTGCTCTTCAAGTTTGTTCAGCATGTGTTGATACCGAGGCGAGGAGATTTTGCAAATATGTGATATCAAGATATCTATCTTCTTCATTTGCTAAGACATGGTGTAAAAATCGATCTGTGCAGATTGTTAATGCTTCAAATGGAAGACATGATTAGACCAAAGTCAAAGACTAATGCTTTGTTCTTTGCCAAGCTGATTTCAGTAATGATAAAAGTGAAAGGAATAGCTGAGTCTCAATATGAGACAGTTGTAGTCAAGAATAATTTCTGCATCACCTCGACTGTTTGCAAGTACATGAAAATTAACTGGAACCCATGGAAGGGAGAATGGGTCAGTGATGATCTGAAGATATATGATAGGTTTAATCTTGTGGATCATCCCTCAAGACCAAGGGATATGAGAGATCCAAGTCTGAGACCTGATGAAGAGAAACCTGTTTATAGTGATGAAACAGAAGAAAAAGAAGAAGAAACTCCTATGTATGTTGGAGGAGATCCAGACCTGCCCCCAAGTCCTGTTGCAGAATTGGTTTATTCTAGGAAAGGAAAGGTAGAGGAAATTTTGTCTACTTATGAGGAAGACCAGTCTGTGCCTCACCAAGAAGAAGACGAAAAGGAAAATGTATCTGAATCGTATGTTTCTGGTAGTTTAAGTATGAGTCCTTTGATTGGAAGCTCAGCTATGCCGACTGCTGAAGTAGAAAGAGTTACAGAAGAAGCTGTACCTGTATCAGAAGATCTTCTAGATGCTGCACCTGTGGAACTTGTAGTAGAAGATTCTGATGAAGGGAATCCAGCACTGAATGCTGTTGTGATACATGAGAATTCACCCATTGAGGTGGAGCATCAATCTGTTCTTGGAAATGTTACAGTAGCTGTTGAGCTTGGAGACTGGGTAGAAGACCCAGGGTTTATAGTCTGTGGATTGGATTATCCGGATTCTGATAATGAGATGACTGTGAATAGACCGAAGACCAATTATGATCTTTCTTCTGAGTTGTTGCGATATGATGTGGTCAGGTTTCATGATCTGAATAAGCTAACAGGGGACCTCAAAACCAGTTTTGTTGAAGAAGTGAAGTTAATGGAAACCTCCCTCTCATCCTCAATTAATTCAATAATGACTGATTCTGTAGTTAGTTTGGCCTCAGCAAGGGGATCTGCTGCAGTTATTCCAAGTGATTTTGTCTCTAAATCCGATCTTGAATCCACGAAGAATGAGCTGAAAGAATCATTCAGTGTATCAGTTACTGAGATGAAACAAAGCTTTAATGAAGAAATGCAAATGTTAGAGAGATCCTTCGAGCTATCTCTGGCTTGTAATTTATCTTCTTTTGTGTTTGAGCTTATGGAAGAAGTGAAAGAGTGCCAGACTCAGTCTTCTAGAATCGAAGCAGATCTGGAAGCTCTCAAGAAAACAGTTGTTGCTTTGGATTCTTATATGAGCTCTAAGTCTCAAGCTGATAAGGACCTAGCTTATTTGAAGAGTGTAGTTAGCCAATTTGTCTCGGTGTTTGAAAGTTTCAAAACCTCTGTGAAGGATCATGTTCAATTACAGGACTCTCACGTTCAAAGCCTAATCAGTGGTTTGTCTAAAAGATTCAAAGAAACTGTTTACTTCTCTCTTGGCCCTCTCACATCCAAACTTTTAGTTGATCTGAATTCAGTTCGAGCAATGTTGAAGGAGGAGATTGGTTCTATTTCAACCAGTGGCTCTGTGGACTCATCAGAGTTGAGCCGAGTGGTGCTTTCTACAAGAGATTCTGCTAGAGAAATAATGAATATTGTTCAAGATTATATGAGAGAAGCCTCTACCTCTCAGGAAGCCATAAAGAGCAAAGTGGACTACTATTTCACCAGAATTTTCACCAAGCATCAACTCGAACACCAATTCAAGCTGATGTTGGAAAACATGAAGCTCCCTCCAGTAACTCAAGCTTTTAGAGAACAAGTGAGCCAACTAAGACAATTGACTCCTGCCTTAGAGAAGTTCATGGAGAACAAAGATGATTTCATCTCTGCTATGGAAAGAGGAGGAGAAATTATTATGGATTTTAGAAATTTGTTGCTGCCCTTCTTGCATGTTGATGCCAGACCAGTCATCGTACCTCCTGCTTTGCCTGCTTCTGCCTCAGCCGCTTCCACAGTCTAGCTGACTGCTGCTCAAGCTATTCGAAGCCTCACACCAATGATCACCCAAAGATCTTCAACCTACAGGCCTGACTCTGTGTCAGTGGCCCAGCCTTCTTTGATCTTTTATGGCATTCCAAAACCTTCACCTGCATCCTCACCACCCGAACCTTCTTCTGACCCCAAAGGAAAATCTCACGTTGCAGATGAGGATTGATCCAGTGGCCAGGATTTTTTTTTGATAGGAATTCATTTGTATTTTGTTTATGTACTTTCTAACTGCTATAATACAGAATAACTCCTTTTACTTCTCATATTTTATTTGTATCCTCTATATATATATATTCTTTCCCACTTTTTTATTATCACAAAGGGGGAGAACAATAAGATGGGAGAACAATGAGAGGGGGAGAACAATAAGAGGGGGATAACAAAATGAGAGAATGAGAAATATTTTCAATGGAGAAAAATACCCTTCTTTTCAAATCTTATCTCTGATATCATTATGTTTCTTTTTATCTAAGGTACCTTATGATTGTTACCTCTGATAACTTATGTCTATATCATACTATTTTTATTATCTCTGATGCTGTTTTCTCTGAGAAAATTGAATTCAATATTATACTCTTTACTATTATATTTTCACTATGTTAAATGCCCATATCATAAAATTGTGATTATCAAAAAGGGGGAGATTGTTGACCTCACCTGTTTTGATAATCTCAATCATGTTTGCATATGTGTTGAAACATGTATTCATATGTGTTGAAAATCCCAATTATGTTTTCATTCTCTATGATATTTTTAAGTATCAATGATCTATACTTTAATTCTTTCAAATCTGTGATCAAACCAATAATAATTTTTAAAATAGTCTTTGGAATATGTTAATCCTCATTTATCCATGTTCATACAAGTTATAAATTAATTCTAACACAATCGGATGTGTTCTGCATAAAACAGATAAGTAATCTGCCTATAGCTACTGATAAAGAGCTACCGGTACCCAGTCTACCGATAGACTTAGTCTACCGACAGACAGTCACCGATATACTTAAACACAGAGCTACCGATGTACTTATAAATGTAAGCTACTTACAGACAGCTACCGATACAAACATAGAGCTACCGGTGTAAGTATAAATAGCTACCGATGGAATAAGAGTCACCGATGGACGAAGCTACCGATACAGACTCACAGCTACCAATACCGACGCATGGAGCTACCGACGCATGGAGCTACCGACGCATGGAGCTACCGACGCATGGAGCTACCGACGCATGCAGCTACCGACGCATGGAGCTACCGATAAACAAAGTCACCGATACAAGCATGTACCAACTGACGCATAGAGCCACCGATAGAGTCAAAGCAACTAATGACATTGAGCTACCGATGCTCAAGCTACCGATGTTGATTACCTACCAATCACTTAACTCACTGTTTGAATTTCTTTATTTCATATCTTTATTTAATCTATCCAACGGTCATATCATGTACATTTTAATGTTTTGTCAAATACCTGATAAATGTTGTCGGATGTCAGGAACCCGTACCTCGTACCTGCAGAAAGGAAATCTTTTCTGTCCCCTGCTGCCCGTGAGATAAATACGAGAAGACTACGCTGCCCAAGTAGAGAATCGAGAAGATAATCGAGAAGAGAATCGAGAAGATAAAAGTGTGGTGGATGGAATATACCAAAAATAAAAGAACGAGAAGAACACAGAGAAGCTCATAGACAATCAAGCATACTCGAGAAGTGTTCTATGCATACAAGAAGAGCACTGAATAACTTCAACCACTACATTGTCACTGTCTGTGAACCTGGAGCATACGACACTTTGTTTCCCAAACAGAAACGAGAAGAGGACTCAAACTCACTTCTGATCGAATCCAAAGGAGTTCAGAGCTACACTGAAATCACCAGAACCACTTCTAAAATCTACATCTCTTGTTCTGTGATTTATTATTATACTTTTCGAGCAGTGTGTGTTATCTGCTGTATCTAACACATACACTATCTCCTGTACTTAAACTGGAGGATTTGTAAATCCTTACCAAACTCTTTCATTCTTTCTTTCCCACGAATAACAGTGGTAGAGGTCGTGTGTGACCTGGACAGCTGGGTGCTGTTGTACTGTTTCCCACGAAGAACAGTGGTAGAGGTCTTGGACCTGGACAGTTGTAAACTGTTGAACCCCGATCCAGGGTGTGGATCATTTTTTATATAAACTTTTTAGAGGGCTAAATCCCGGCTTGAGACTGAACCTCTTGGTTACATTTGTTGTTCCATCTCTTTCAAAGTTTTATTCCGCTGCTAATCACTTTAAAACCAATATTGTTTTTAAAGTTACTTTGATAATTAAATTAGCAAGTTTTTATGTTATGTGTAGATTAGTAAGTTAGTTTCAAAAGATAATCACACACTCCTGTGTTGATTAACTGGGAATTAATCAATCCCTTGAGAATCTAACAGAACCTCTACTTTAATATAAATTCACTACAGTTTAATTTATTATTCTATTTGGGGGTCTTTAAGATAGAGTTTTTAAATACAGAAATTTTAATTGGTACTCAATTCACCACCCTCTTGAGTAAACCACTCCGACCAACAGTATAAACTATCTCAAATTCATAGTCCTAGAGGAACTCATGCCAACATTGTTTTCTCATGATCAGGCCCATCTGAGATAAGATATACCTGAGACTCTTGTGGTTAGAGTACACTATAAATAGTTCACCAATCAAGTAATGTCACCGCATCATAAAGGTGAAGACAACTGCTACTAACTCTAGGTCATGGGTAGCATAGTTCTACTCATGTTTTCTCTGCTATCAATAACCATATGCGATCACTGATCATTCCTACATCAGGAAAAATCCATGTATGGTCCTTGATGTGTCACAGTAGACTACGTACCCTATGTTATCCTCTAGAAGCCTCAAGATGGGGGCACTAGTCAGCCTCTGCCTTATCTCGTGTAAACTCTGCTGGTATCTCTCCGACCACATGAAGGGTTTCCTCTTCTCCGTCAATTCTAATAATGGTTCTGAATCTCTAGAGAAATCTGGAACAAATCTCCAGTAGTATCCGACCAATCCTAGGAAACTCTGTAACTCCATCACACACCTGGGTGGATCCCAAAGAAATTACCACCTCAATCTTCACTAGATACACTGCAACTGCATCCTCTAAGTTGACGTGTCCCAGAAAGTGAACCTCTCCGATCCATAACTATCACTTCGAGAGATTATCATAAAGCTGGTGCTCTTGTAGTGTGTCCAGTACTACCCTTAAATGGTAAGCAAGATCCTCCTCATTATTCGAGTAGATTATAATGTCGTCAAGAAGACTACTATAAAGTGATTAAGGTATGATTGGATAATTATGTTCATGGGTCCCATGAACACTACAAGAGTGTTGGTTATACCGAATGGCATAACCAACAACTCTTAGTGGCCGTACTGACTTTTAAAGGTCGTCTTCTTCACATCCTTGTGTCGCACATTGAGCTGGTGATAGCCTGATCTAAGGTTTATCTTCGAGAACCACAGTGCTCCCTTCAGCTGATCAAATAGGTCCTTAATACTCGGAAGTGGGTACTTGTTCTTCACGGTCACCTGGTTCAGGCACCTATAGTCAACATAAAGCCTCAAGATCCAATCTGCCTTTTTGGAAAACAAAATCAGGGCTGGACAAGGAGATACACTAGGCCTAATGAATCCTTTCTCATGCAAGACTTTTAGTTGTACTCGCAACTCATGATGCTACACAGGAGCCATCCAATATGCTGGTGTAGATATCGATGTCATCATGGGGTACAAGTAAATGTAAAAGTCCACATCTCTGTGAGGAGGTTGATCCAGAACATCATCAGGGAAGACATCTGCATATTGTTCCACAACTACAAGATAACTGTGACACTCCACATCAACCGTTCTGAGGGTAAGGCTAGCCAACTAATTAATGATCAGCTTCACTCTCTTACAGTTAAGTCCATCTTATGCAGAAAAGGCCCCCTTCTCATCGTTGATGGTAAACCTAGTCTCATCCATGCAGACACACTACCCTTTCCACATAAAATAGTCAATTTGAGCATGGACTATAGATAACTATTCCATAACCAAGATGACGTTATAATTCCTCAATGATGCTACTAGGAGGACCCAGCCAAAGCTTTCACCTCCTAGAGTAAGCTCACAATTTCGTCACTAGTGCGTAATCATCAAATCTTCTACCGTGGGAGTCACTAGACATAAAAATTGAGCCAACGACCTCATTAGAATCTCCGAGCTCTGAATGAGGGCAGTGGAATTAAAAGATTGACTAGAACATGTGTCTACATGTACTACAGCTATGGTAGAGTAGACACAGATTGTACCTTGTATCATCTCTGGAGCACAGTGAGTATAGGCCTCAACTGCCTGGAGCTGAGCTCGCCGCTGTCCTCCTTCTCCCTATGGTCAGGTTGTGACTCTTGGTGGTGGTGGCAGTTACATATTAAATTCTCACCCACCGCCAGCTACACGGCTAGTTCCTCTTCCACGTCTGCCTACTCCCTATGGACCTCCTCGGTCAAACCTCTATCTTTTCCTGGGCGATCCTTAGAGCATATGATGATTATCCATATGGAGGGTCGAATATTTAAAATCCCTAAGACCCTACCCGTTTCATGCATAACACTACCCTCTCCTAGCATGATTGGATCTATCTCGTGTACCTCTCACAACCAAAACTTAATCCTACGATCATCCATCTGTAGGTATGGTCTTCTTAGACCTCTGTGACATATGTCTGCTGCCAGCTACAGAAGACTCTGTTACGTGGCGACTGTGGTGGATATGGCTGCTGGTGACTACTCAACAAAGAAACTCTCCACTAAAAGGACTCGCTCTAACACCCATGCCTATGTCGGAATGCTGAGTGAGATCATCGAAGCCCTAATCTCCCACCGGAGTCCCTGCTCGAAGGTCCGAGACATGAATAATGGGTCCTGCACCATATCATTGGAGTACCGTGAGAGGTCATTGATCTTCACTGAGTACAAAGCCACAGTCATACTGCCATACTGCAGATGAAGTATCTATTGTATGCGCACAATGCGAAGAGTTGCTCAGAAAACCTCTTCTCGATATATGCTCTTGATGTTTTCCTAGATAAGTGTTACCTAGTTATGAGCCTAGAGAGTCAAGATCCACCATCTGTCTGCTATTTCTTGCAGAAGACTAGTGACAAGGATCACCATGAGATCGACCGGTGTCCCTACCAATTGGAAGACTTTCACTACGGCCTCCATCCAATCCTCAGCCTCCTGTTGGTCCGTCTCTCCCCTGAACCTGGGTAGACTCTAGAGTTTGAACGTGTGAAACACGCTCAAGAGACGTGCTCCCTCTGCTGATGGGGATTGTGGAATTGGTGGACCAACGGGTAATTGTACCGTTGGTGCCTCTACTGGTGCCTCTACTGGAAGAGGGCCCTACACTGAGGCCACATCGCTCGGTGGGCTATCAGTGCGTACTATATCCGGAACACTAGTTGGCTGTCTGCGTGGAGGAATCCCAAAAACATACAGGTGCACCATAGTAATTAAGATATACCTGCTGAGATGACTCAAGAGAACATAATGAAACTCATGGAAACACAAATGTAATCAGTGTTTTTGTGCACTGAGTTAGACATCAGAAGTAAAGGTCATGTTGTCTGGATACGTTGGTCGCCGCACCAACACAGGATTCCTTAAAGTGATAACCACACTCATTATACTTAACACTATTGTGGTTAAAAATAAATATCAGTGTCTTATTTTCTATGGTAGAACTAAATCCTTTGATACCAATTTCTCACGAACTTTCTCTCGGGGTCTGTGCCATGACTACCCCATCCCGCCTTCCATACGCCACAGGCTAGCGACTAACACTGAAGGTGTATTCCCTAAAACTGGGATGACATATCCTTTATAAACTGTAACACACAATACCAAGCACAAAACAAGATAGGAAATCAAGTAAATTGAATAGAAAATAGAGTGAGTACAATAAGGTAAAGGGGTCAGAATACAAGCCCAACTGAAAAGTAAAAGAAACTGAATGTACAAGTAAACTGGAACAGATCCTGCGATCACCCGCTGATGATCCTACCTATAGGGTGGGTAAAAATCTCGAATGGTTGTCTCTAATGTACACCTCATCTATGTTACACCTCTGAGCTACCTCAAGTCCTAGTACCCTCGTCCTATGCCAGCATTTTTCATCGTCTGCACCAAACACAATGAGATACAGGGATAGCCCGTGTAGGGGTGAGTATACAAATACTTAGTATGGACCCCAAGACCCTCAAGGTCTCAAAAAATCCACCAAGGATAATCCACAATGTATGAAATCAGCTGACAACCCAACATAGGTATATGCCCATACGTATACCAAAGTAATCATGTATACCCATCTAAATCATGAGGAATCATAGAGTCCAACTCAAAATCCCAAAGCTCATTTGTTCTTCAAAAGAAGGAATATTGGGAAGGTAAGTACCACAAAAGTACTCCACACGGAAGAATACAATCGAAGTATTACCATAGAAGAAAAATACCAATAAGGTATGAAATCAGCTCACATCAGGTATAACGTAGGTATAGTAGAAGAGATGATTAGATGTAACTACTGAATCATCTTCCTCTGTTAAGAGGCAGACCGGCGAAAGATCGCTAATCATCATCCCAACCTCATAGGATCTCTAGGTGTTGACACACACCGGATCGCTCGGTACTGACCCTTACAGGATCACTAGGTGCTGAACCACACAAGATCGCCCGAGTATTCCCACATGAAATCCTAGAGCAGTTCCATATGGGACCCTCAATAAAAGACCCGCGAAGGATCTCTTCCTCACGTCACAACCAGCTAATGGGTTCTCGCGCTAAGCTTACTCGTCTTCCAGAGGGTCCGCTCCACAAGACACTGGTCGATACTACAAATGACACGAAGTCCCATGAATTAGTATCTCAAAATACCACCACATCATAGGGGTTCCAATGCAATAGACGGCGTGTAAAACGGGCTCCCAGACTGTAAGTCCTTATCCTTTTAGTCCCGAGGGCCCGGTTAGATTCGTGCTCGATCCTACCTGACTGTTCCCCAAATTTATTCAAATCTATAGTGGGGTATTACAAAGTGAACATCTCACACCAAGGATTCTACTGCCACTAACGGATCAACAAACGGATGTTTGGTGCCATAGTTATGGCCTAAAGAGAGAATAGGGTCGAAACTGGTTCGGGTCCGATCTGACCCCGTCAGACCGACATGGACCCAACCTGCATAGGTCGACCTAGTTCAAGTCAAACCGGCATGTCCCACGCTGGGTCTAGCCTTTACAGCACTGGCAGGCTCAGCATGGAGGTCCGAAATAGGTGGCACGGAGGCCTCATGGGCTGCGAAGGCTGCAGGCGGCCGTGGGAGCCGTGGGGCGATAGAGGCCGCGAAGCGGCATAAGGCCGCGGGTGCTGTGAGGTGGCAGAATCTGCGGGTTCTGTGTGGTGGCAGAGGCTGCGGGGGCCGTGGGGTAGCGGAGGCTACCGGGCGATGTAAGGCTACATGGGCCACGTGGAGACGCGGTGGGGCCACAGGCAGGCTAGGCCCTGGTGTGGCGGTCCGGTGAGGCTGGATGTGTAGTGCAAGTGCACGTTGTACCTTCACCGGCGACTAGTTCAAACAGTTTTCAATCATTTGCCGATGTAGAAACAAGGCACGGTTCTCTTCCGTCAGGAGGAACGATTGCTCCATCACATTCTTCTTTAAGAACACAACAAATATTCACCAGAAAATTCAGAGAGGTAGGGGAATGTTTTTTTGGCCCACACTCTCCACGTTAGAGCGGTGGAAAGTTGTACACAAATATTGAATCGAGAACGTGTATGGAGGATAATTAAAACATCAAACCACACAACATTCGTCAATCACTATTTCCAAACCCACAAATGAAAACAGTTGCGGATCAACTAATTTGGGGGAGTTGATTAGTGTAATTTGTTTAGAAGGGAAGAACATGAAAAATATTAATCATGTAGAATTAAACTCATACATCTAAGGGGTTTTTAAGATTTCCTACAGTTGAGATAGTTTGGCATTTGTCGATTCCGAAACAAGTCTTCTCCAATGGCATTGGTGAGGATAGGAAAAAGATGATGTCAGTGATGGTGACATTTCCTTGATCATCGGTTTGTTCATCATTGGGGATCCTTTGACGAAGTCTAGATAAAGAATCATCGAAGGAGAAGAGTTCTTCGTTGGTATTCATCGTTGGAGGATGAGTTTCTCCACGATACGACAAAGATTCTCCATTTCCCCAATTCTAGCAAAAATCAAATGCCAACATAAGAGAATAAGTTATCTATTTAGCTTGTTGGAATAAATTAAAATTGTCTTAATTAATTAATTGATGTGTTTGGCACCACTAAAGTGGGAGGATACCAAAGGAAACCTCCCTCATTAAAGAGGGAGTTCAAGAGGCTTCTCCCATTAAGTAAGTTGTTAGGGGGTTTGGGTGGTCCCCTCCATCAAATTCAATTTGGGAGGTTTTGCTCTCGGTGGACCCACCTCTATAACAACACATGGAAGGTTGAAGAAAAACTAAAAATGTTAAACACTCTTATTTTAGTCTAATATTTTAGGAAAAACCCAAAATTTAACTCCCACCCTCGACCTATTGCGGTCGAGGTGAAGGTATCCTTAAGTGAATACTAGTGCTGTGAGTTCAACGGTGCCCTCAGAATTGAATTCCGAGAACCGATTCAAAATTTACAAAAACCTGGTTGTACGTTTAATGAACGTACTTGAAAAAAAATTTAGAAATTCCTTCCAGGCACATTGTGCCTCAGAATCACGCGCTGTCAATTTTCGCGGACTCGTAAAATTTCCATATATTTAAAAAAAATTACATGGAAATTTTGTGTCTTTACATTAAATGTTTCTAATACTATTTCTATTAAATTACTAAGTATGTTTTGTATAATATGATAACAATTATACTCTACCATTATTTAAAAATTTTATATTTCATTTCATAAAATAAAAATGCAATGTTCATCAAATGGGAATATTTAGAAAAATAGATTATTAGGCATTAAATTATTTTATTAGTAATTTATTTGTAGTAATATTCAATTATAAATATATTACTATTAAAATAGACATTATTATTTATTCTATATATATTTCATCATTATTTTAATTTTATTTATACACTCAAATTAAATGGTTATAATATAAAATGCACACCAAATTTTATCATGATATGTCATTTATTGTTTTAGCTCGGTGTTTGACATAAAATGTTCTATTAAATATAGTTTTAATTTATGAAATATTTATTGTAATACTATGGGATATTACACACATTTATATTGAATCCAATACACAATTATTAATTAAATTCCATTTATATCATTTTATATCGAACTATATTGTAACCAAAATATACTAAAAACATTAACGAGTTACCAGATAATGTAAAGAACATTCAATATTTAATATAACTAGCTTGATGCAGGCACACAACATCAAAAAGTGGTTGAAACTATCATATTATATCAATAAGGTCCAAATCATTTTAATCATCATATAAAGAATGTCTCCCGATGAATCCATGTGAGCCTCCAAGTTTCAACCAAGAAAAAACATGGATACTATATATAATAAAATGGTCTAGATTCAAAGGATTATCAAATGATAAAAAATTAATCTTCCATGTGATAGTTATTAAATATATATATATATATATATATATATATATATATAATTTTATATTTATGTGATTCACTACACTTAATAAACTATATGTAAATAAATCCTCATTACAATCATCCAAACACTGTTATGGAAAACATTTATCCAACTATTTCTCCCATTCACGAGGCATCACATAACTATACCAGGTGACCCATTCAATCATGGGTTGTTTTTTATCCTTAAAACCACTTCCAAATACTAAAAACAATATTTTTTAATGAATATCCATTACTAAATACAATAAAATCTGCATATATCTTCTCATATACATATGGTAAATTATAATACTGATTTCAATAGATATCTTAATTATCAATGAGGATAAAATACTAACTGGGATTCCTCCCCACTGTTGTCACATTAAATTTAAAAAAAATCACAACACAAACAAAAAATGTATAATTAAATAGAATATATCAAAAACTATCTTCTTCCACACTAAATTCATTGATTCTTAATTAAGGGCCTAATAAAAAATTGGTCTTATCACATACACCGAGTGGGATACCACTGATGATTCTTTAGAAATTTGAAGAATAACAAAACAACAAACCCCATATTATTTTCATATATCAAATTTGCATAATTTTATCTAACCCAAATAAAATTGATAATGTAGGATAAAATGAAAACCTTTATATTACATTATCATGTGGTGCCTAGTCAACAAAAAATGTGAGCCTTCTCAATATTTACTTCCCATTAAAGAATTATAAAATAATATTATATGTGTGAATTCATATGATGTAATAATATATCAGAATCATGTTCACCACAACAAGATCTCTAAGATCTCATTTAAATCACCCAATATTTTATGATATATTTCTATTTTAGAAATTTGAATTATTTGATAGATTTATTTAAATGAAGAACATTTTAATTGAATCATGGTATAATATTGAGTTATTATTACTCAATGTGATAGTTATTTCATAAACATTATATTGGATGGTATGAAAAATACCTCATAAATTAATTTAAATAATTATTTACACACATATATAATGAATTCTATGTTTATCAATAGATAAAATCATATTAAAGTAGGAAAGAGATGTTTTTATGCGAAATGGTTTTACGAAAAAAATTTGGTTGTGTAGTACCCCCAGTTTCGGGTATATAACCCTTATTTAATGATTTTAATGGTTATAAAGATTAAGGGTGATGGATAGAAGAGTCGGGGGAACTTTGAATGAAGCTTTGAGGTAAAGGGGAAGTCACACAGATGCCACATGATTTGTCTAAACCATGCGAAAAAACTATGCGTAGTTGGTCTTGGAGGTAGTAGCTTCTGCACGGGTGGCACATGGTTTCTCTAACCATGCATCAAAGCTGTGAATGGAGGGTCTGTAGAGGCAGTGTCTAATGCACGATTAGAGCACAATTTGTCTAACCATGCGGGAAAACCATGTGGCCACTTCAATGAGACCCTATGAAGGTGGATCTCACGCGTTTTTCCCTCTAAGTGGCTTGCTTTTACTCCTACGAAGCCCTAAATCAGGATTTTTCTTTCCCTAAGGTCATAGAAGTTTATCCCATCATTCCAGAGGCGATCCAAAAGATTCTCTTGGAGAATGGAATCAGGATTCCTGAGGAATGTAGACGTTCCTAGTTATTCATGTCTGGTTTCATAGATATACATAGATCTACTTCTCATTTTCCATCAGTTTCTTAGATCTATATCCATTATGGGTATATCTAATTGTTTGGATGTCAAATATTATGATATTTTTTCTGGTTCTTGACAGTAAAAGAGATCAAAGGCGTGGTTTTGGAGAATCGACCACGTTTTCTTGAGCGTTCTTCGTTCATTGTGGTTTTCGTCAAATCCCTAATGGTAAGAGGCTTCACTCTTAACTCCTCTTGATATAATTGATTATAATTTAATCAAATTGGTTTATTTGAATGGAATTGATTTTCAAAAGCATGGAATAAATCTTATTTAGTGATGAATTATGGTTTTAATGAAACTGTGAAATCTTGGTGATTTTTTGTGCAAAGTGATTTGGCATCTTGAAATTAAAATGATGATTTTAAATTTCTGATTTTCTAGAATTGTAAATGGTTTGATTAAAAATAGTTTTTTGATAAAAGGGAATTTTTATTGAAATGGTTTGGTATTGAAATGACTATGATAGAATTGGTTTTCAATAAAAAATGGAGTTTTATTGATGTTTTTTGGAATGGAAATGGTTTTGAATTTAAATGGATTTGATGGAAATTGTTTTCAATAAAAAGGTGTTTTATTGAAAGGGTTTTTTGGCATGAGTTTTGGGAATATGTGGTGTGTGTTCATGTTTCATTTATGATGCTTGGTTGAAATATGACCTTCTGCGTGGGGGAAAATGTTTAATGGAACATGGTAACTATATGTATGAGGCTTGGTTGAAATATGAACTTGTGCTCAGTGCCAAATGAGTAATGGAACATGGGGAACAATTACCTTTTGATGACATGGTAGTTCGATGAGAAATCGCTCATGAGTATGGAACTGAATTAACATAGCATGCCTAGTTGGTTTCATGGGTTTGTGGAATGGTTGGGTATGCCGAAAATTCATATTGTGAAACGGTTATAAATATTGATTGGATAAATTTATGGAAAAATAACTTTTTTGAATATTGGTTTCAATTTCTCTTGGATGCTCTTGTCTATGAATGGTTTTGGAAACTTGTTTATATTTTGATATAAACTGTATTTGAGTAAATGTTTTATATAAACTGTTTTTATATAATTACTGATAATAATTCTATCGTGGTGGAAGAATTGGGGAAGTCATTGTGGAAAACATACTGAGTATTGTACTCACTCATGTTTTAGAAATTTGGTGCATTTTTAGAAGCTATTTTCTGCGACAGGGGCAATGGTAACATTTCCCATGTTTTTAGTACTACATCGTGATTATTGGAGATATTCGGTGATTTTGGAGCTTGGAGGTTGTGGAGCATGGAGTCTTGGTGATTCTTGAGAGTCATGAGTTGTTTATCTACTATGTACTTTGATATTTGGTTTGGTCTGCCGTTGTTGTGCAGTTTGATGTGGTTTGACATAAATGAAGTTGTTTAGTTGTCTTTCTTTTGGTCATGCATCATATAGTGAATGTTGGTTGGTTGGTTTATTGATTTATTTCTATAAGGTTAAATCATCCCCCAGTTGTATTTGAAACCCTCCAGCATTTATTTCCATCCTTTTGCATCTTGGGGATATCAATTAAGGCCTAGTAATGACTCATTGTACTCTAAAGCCAATGATAATTTGTGGGTCATTACAAATGGTATCATCTTATTCAGTCCCTTCCTAACAAGTACTCATCGATGTTCCTAGTTTTGGAGTTGAAATTCCTTCTTATATATTCCTTGGGATGAAATATTAGACATGAGTAAGATTGTCGGAACTTGAAATTTATATCATAAAAGGATGTAGCTATGCCATTTATACTGATCTTAATGTTGTCAGGTTGTTGGGTACAAAAGTGTTTTGGATACACTTCTAGAATGATAGAAATCTCATTGTCATGGGTTTAGCCAATGAGATGAGCATGGCATACGTTGTTGAGGAATGACTTCCCACTCTGATTGCATATCTCATCATGAGGAATGACTTTTGATTTCCTACATGGTGTGAATTTTTGAAAAAAAATAGAAATTGATTTTAAGTGGATGATTTCTAAAATAATATATTTGGAGTATTTTGGGAATGGATTGATTTTAAAAAAGTATTTCGAATGTTTTCAAAAATGGTAGAACATGAAAAAATGTTGATTTGGAAAACAATTTTGTGATAGATGAAGTGATAGAATTTGAAATGTTAATCCATCAGTTGCTAGAGAGTGAGATTGAAAGTGGTTGTTGTTTGTGTATTAATGGAACTGGTTAAGCGTCGTAGAGACCAAGCCGAAGTGGTCGATGACAACGTGGTTGCTCCTGAGCCCCATGTGAACCAATAGTTAGTCCAGAGCATAGTAAAAACATTCTAGGATGTGGAATGTGTGAATAGAGAAGAAGAGCCAAAGTATGTTGATTATGTGGCCCAAATTCAAAATCACGATCCAGCCGTCATTAGGGGTGATTCGGACCCGAAAAGGGTAGAGGCATGGCTATCTGGAATGAACATATTTTTTGAATTCTTGTGTACGCCGGTAGAGATGAATGAAAATTTAGCAATGTATAAGCTAGATGATCTTTCTCTTTAGTGGTGGGATTTTTTAGTCCATGCCAGAATAAACCAGGGTATGACATGGGAAGGCCTTGAGGATTTTTTTACTATAAAATTCTACCCATATACATTCATAATTCAGCGTACAATTGATTTCTTCAGTATAAAAAAAGATTATATTTTTGTGACAGAGTATGTAGCTATGTTTATGAGTATAGTGCGTTTTGCACCCGAGGTGTCGGGTAGCACATCATTGAAGGCAAGGATATTCGAAGTTGGTTTATGGAAAGAGATTCGTTCTAAAATAGTAGTGCAGTGTATCAGTGATATCACATAGATAGTGAATCAAGAATCGGTAGCTAAGAGGGATCTGTTGGGAGTTCAGGGTGGAGGAAGAATTGTGGTACCCATGAGGAATACAGGTGCTTCACACTCTTTTATTGTGGCACATATGGTTGAGTTGATGGGTTTGAGGGTAGAAATGATACCTTCAGTTTTGAAACATCAAGCACTTCTGGGTCGAAGAGAGTGTCGAGCCCTCATATGTAGAATATGTGATATCATTGTGGGTGGGTTTGAGATAATGTGGAATTTCTCAGTGCATGAGATAGATGGGTATGATGTAATCATGGGAATGGATTGGCTGGTGTTGTTTAAGTCCCAGATCGACTGTAATGCGGGAAAAGTGAATTTTACAACACACAATGGTGTTAGAAATCTCTTTTGAAAAGAGAGGCATGAAATTAAGGGTGCAATGGGTTTGTTGGCACAAGCATTGGGAACATTATCGTATCAGTTGGAAGTTTTGTCATTGGAATCGGTAAAGGGTGTTGATTAGTGTCTTCGTCCAGTAGTGGTGGATCAGTTCAAGGTTGTTTTTTCCAATGAATTCTCTAGGTTACATCTCGTAAGATAAGGGGAGTTTAAGATCGATCTCATTCCAGGGACCAGTCCTATCTCACTTCTGTCTAACCCAATGGCACCTAAAAAGTTATGGGAATTGAAAGGGAATTTAGGGGAGCTGTAAAGCAAGGGTTTCATTCGGCCAAGTAAATATCCATGGGCAACAACAATTTTTTTCATGAAGAAGGATGATGGAACTCTTCAGTTGTGTGTTGATTATCATAAGTTTAACCATGTTACGATTAAGAATATATCCTCCTCCACTAATTGATGATTTGTTCGACCAGTTGAGGGGACCCTAGTGATTCATCAAGATCGACCTGAGATTGTGATATCATAAATTGTTGGTGAGGAATGATGATTTTCCTAAAACAGGTTTTTGAAGTATATATGGCCATTATGAATATGTGGTTATTCCCTTTGGTCTAACAAATGCACCATCAGTCTTCCTGGAATTGATGAATCAGATATTTCAAAAATATCTGGATTCTTTTGTTGTGGTATTTGTGGAAGAAATTTTGGTCTATTCAAAGGAAAGGTATGATCATGAGGTGCACCTAGAAAAAAATGATAAAAATCATGATAGATCATCGCTTGTAGGCCAAATTATCAATGTGTGATTTTTGGATACATGAATTATGTTTCCTTGGCCATGTAATTTCTAATTAAGGCGTTTCTGTTGATCCTGAAATGATAGAACCTGTTATCTCTTGGCAACCACCGAAGAATTTGTTCGAGATATGATGTTTTCTTGGACTAGCTAGTTACTACCGAAACATTGTGTATGATTTCTCAAGGATAGATTCACCAATGACAACTCTGACATAGAAGAATGCTCCATTCCTATGGATAGAAAAATGTCAGAAGTCATTCCAGGAACTAAAGGTTCAGCTTACATCTGCACCTATCTTGATTTTACTAGAATCATGATAGGGGAATGTGGTGTATTTTGATTATTTGGGTATAGGGTTGGTCTGTGTTTTCATGAAAAGAGACCATGTGGTTACTTATGGTTCAAGGTAGTTGAGAGTACATGAGAATAATTACCCAACACATGATTTGGTTTTAGCTTTAGTCTTCCATGCTTTGAAAACATGGAGACATTATCTCTTTGTTGAGAATTTCTGAGTTTACAAATCAAAAAATCTTGAAACACATTTTCTCACAACGATATTTGAAGCTGAGACAATGGAGGTGAATGTAGTATATCCAAATGTTTGAATTTGAATTGATGTACACACTGGGTAAAGGAAATTCGGTGGAAGATGCATTAAGTAGAAAGTCATATGCTTAGTTGGTGAAAGAAGTGTGAGATGAATGGAAGTTATTGTCAGTCTTAGTTGTCATGCATGTGGAATGTGAAGACCGAGGTGATTATGGAGTTTCCTATTCAGCTTTTCTTGTTAATGATTTAGTATAAACGATCACAAAAGCACAAAAATTTGATGAAGAATGTATATTTTTAAGATCAAAACTCAATGGTGGGGAGACAATTGAGGGCTGGAAACTTGATGGGGATCACTTTTGTGTTTCCGAGATCAGATGGTAGTACCTATGTGTTTTGAGGTTCAACTCCTTCATGCTTACAACCATTCAAAATGGGTTTGTAAATCCAGGTACACAGAATATGTATAAGGCGTTGAAGGTGTAGTTTTGGTGGAGTGGCATGAAAAGGAAGGTGGTCAAGTTCATCTCATGGTGCTAAACTTGCCAGCAGGTTAAAGTAGAGTATCAGAGACCAGCTGGTATGTTACAATCTTTGCCCATTCCATTGTGGAAATGGGAAAAAATAGCAATGGATTTTGTTAAAGGTCTTTTAAGAACAGACCGGATACACGATGACATTTGGGTGATAGTGGATCATCTTACCAAGTCAGCATATTTCATCCCTATTCGTGAAACTCATATGATGTGGGATCTTTAAAAAAAATATATCTGTGTAGTGGTAAAGAGGCATGGTGTACAAGTTTCTATAGTCTCAGATAAAGATCTATGTTTCACATCTCATTTCTAGATAACATTACAGCAATCCCTTGGAACTCAGTTGACTATGAGCATAGCGTATCATCCTCAAACGGATGGTCAATCTGAGCGCACGATACAAACATTGCAAGATATGATGTAGGCTTGTGTAATGGACTTCAGTGGCTCATGGGAGGGTCATATATACTTAGTGGAGTTCTCAAACAATAAAAAATATCAAGCCTCGATACACATGGCTCCATTTGAAGCATTTTATGGGCGTCGTTTTCATTCTCCACTATGATGGGTGGAAACGGGTGAAACATCAATAGTCATGCCAAGCCTTATCCAAGAAACAATAGGTACGATCCTGCTGATTAGAAGAAGGATGGAGATAGCTCAGAGTCATCATAAATATTATGCAGATTACCGTCGAAGACAATTGTCATTTGTTGTGGGTGATCATGTCTTCTTGAGAATCTCTCCAAGGCTTGGACATCATCATTTGGGGAAGCAGGGAAAGTTATCTCCTAGATAAATTGGACCTTTTGAGATTCTATAACGGTTTAGGGAGGTTGTATATCATTTGTATTTACCACCACAGTTCAGTTTGGTGCATAATGTGTTCCATGTATCTCAGTTGAAAAGGTATCAGCCAGATCCTGACCATGTTGTCAGATAGGATCATGTTGACCTAGAGCCAGATGATTTGTTGATACATATCTCAGTAAGGATTGTGGATAGGCAATAAAAAGATTTATGGGGAAAAATCATCGGTCTAGTATGGTTTTTATGGAAGCATGGTCAGATTCACGAAGAGACTTGGGAACATGAAAAAGAAATGAAAGAGTAGTGGCCAGAACTCTTTTAGTTGGGTGAAGGTTTTATACATTCTGAGGATAGAAAGACCAATGGGGGGGAGAATGTATTACCCCCTATTTTTTAAATGTAACCCTTAATTAATTATTTTAATGGTTATAAAGGTTAAGGGTGATGAATGGGAGAGTCGGGAGAACTTTGAATGAAGTTTTGAGGAAAAGGGAAAGTCGCACGGACATCGCATGATTTTTTAAACAATGCGGAAAAACCATGTGTAGTTGTTCTTGGAGGTTGTATCTTTCACATAGGAGGCATGTCATATGTCTAACCTTTCATCCAATCCATGTGTGTAGGGTCTGTGGAGGCAGTGGCTATCACATGACTAGTGCATGGTTTGTCTAACCGTGCGGGAAAACCGTGTGGCCACATAAATGTGATCATATAATGGTATATCTCACACATTTTTACATCTTAGTGGCTCGTTTTTTCTTCTATGTGACCCTAACTCAGGAGTTTTCTTCTCCTAAGGCTAGATAAGGTTCTTCCATCATTCTGTAGGTAGTCCAAAGGCTTCTCTTGGTGAATCAAAGCCATATTTTTGAGGTATGTAGATAGTCTTCGTTGTAATTTTTTTGGTTTCTTAGATCTACATAGATCTACATCTCCTCTTCACTCAATTTCTTAGATCTACACTTGTAATGGGTAGATATAAGTCTTTGGATTCCAAATATGATGAGATTTGGTCTTTGTCTTTCTAGGAGAAGAGATCTAAGGCATGTTTTTGTAGAATCGACCTGGTTATCTTGAGAATTCTTCATTCGTTGTGGTTTTCATCAAAACCCTAATGGTAGGAGGCTTCACTCATGTATCCTCTTGTTAGAATTCATTGTATTATATTCAAATTGGTTTATTTGAAGGGAAATTATTGTGAAAAGCATGGAATAGATCTTCTTTATTGATGATTTATGGTTTTATTGAAATTGTGAAATCTTTGTGATTTGTTTTGCAATGTGATTTGTCTTCTTGAATTTAAAATAATGATTTTAAATTTCTGATTTGCTATAATTGTAAATGATTTAACGAAAAATAGGTTTTCAATAAAAGTGGTGTTTCATTGAAATAGTTTGGTATTGAAATGACTATGATGGAATTGGTTTTCAATAAAGAATGAAGTTTTATTGAAGTGGGTTGGAATGTAAATGGGTTTTCATTTAAATGGTTTTCATAGAAATGGTTTTAGTAAATTGTTGTTTTATCGAAAGGGTTATTTTGGAATGAGTTTTGGGAATATGTGGTGTCTGTTCATGTTGAATGTATGTGGATTGGTTGAAATATGACCTTGCACTCGGTGCCAAATGTTTAATGGAACATGGTAACTATATGTATGAGGCTTGGTAGAAATATGACATTGTGCTCGGTGCCAAAGGAGTAATGGAACATGGAGAACAATTACCTTATGAAGACTTGGTAGATCGACGAGAAACTGCTCTTCAATATAGAACTATCATAACGTAGCTTGCATGGTGGGTTGCATGGGATTGTGGAATGGATGGGTATGCCAAAAAGAGATATTGTGAAACGGTTCTAATGTGTGTTTGGTTATTTTTCTAGAAAAATAACTTGTTGGAAAATTGCTTTCAATTTCTCTTGGTTTCTTTTGGTTATGAATGGTTTTGGAAACTTGTTTATATTTTGATATAAAATATTTTTGAGAAAATGTTTTATATAAAATGTTTTTATATAATTGTTGATAACTCTTCTATCATAATGGCGTGAGTAGGGAAGTCAATGGGGAAATAATATTGTGTTTTATACTCACCCATGCATTGGAACATTGGTGATTTTGCAGATGTTATATTCTATGATAGGGGAAAATGTGACATTTCCCATGTTTTTAGTACTACCTCGTGATGATTGGGAATGTTCGGTGACTGTGGATCTTGGATCTTGTAGATCATGGAGTCTTGGTGTCTTTTGAGAGTCTTGAGTTGTTTATATGCTACGTACTTTGATATTTGGTTTAGTCTCCCGTTGTTGTGCACGTTGATGTGGTTTGACATAATTGAAGTTGTTTAGCTGTCTCTATTTTGTTCATGCATCATATAATGAATGTTTGTTGGTAGGTTTCTTGGGTTATTTATTAATTAAATTTATAGATTTTATATTTAATTCAATTTATTATATTTCATATAATTTTTTTATAATTAATCATATAAAAATAAACATAGTTGCAGATACATTTGTTTTATCCAAAAAATAGTTTTATTGATTATTTTATAATTATTTAGAATGTTATTATCAACTTTTTTGAAATTTAATATCGAAAAATTTATTCCATATTACAAATAATGATATTCAATATTTTTAAATATTAATCTTTTGATTTTTAGATGTTCACTATGCTGAAACTTTTCATCTAATAAAAAATTGCTATAAAAATAATAGGGTCTCCCGTACAACATTTCATTTCCTCACAACGTCACTTGTTGCAGTTTTACCTATATATTTATAATTTCAATAAATATTCCATAACAAAGAAATTTAGAAATAAAGTTTCATGGTATATTCATTAGTTCATCACCACTGTGTTGTGCTATTTTATAATAAATATTTTCAATCTAGATCCACACTCAAAAATCATGGGCTGTCCATTAAATAATAAAAGGTTAATATAATTTATTTTCATAACCTACATAAACTACCCTTTTATAATGGAATAATCATCCAATATACTAAAAATGGCACAACTTTTTTAATACTACTCAATAACATTTCACTTGGAATTTTATTTCTCATGCACACCCCTGAATTCTATATATCTCTATAAACTAAAAAATTAACATTTAATGTCTTTTTTCCTCCCAAATTCCCTTTATCCCCCAAAATCAGCTCACATGTTAACACATAATTTCACTATCACTAAATATCTAAATTTTCATATATTTTTCTTATCAACAATAAATAGATGTGATTTTGTATCCTTTTAGAAACAAATCATTGAATTTTAGATCATAAGATGGATTTTTAAATCACTTTAATTGATAAAGACATAAAATAAAATTAATACATAGTGTAAAATATAACCTACATAAAAAAGAAAAAATTTGGGAATATGGAATATGTCTTAAAAGAATGCAATTTGATAAAAATCCTTATCTTTTTTACTTCTAATTCCAATGAGGGGAAATTAAATTCATGTTTAATAAATATAAACATGTTAATAAATTAGATAAAAATATTATTTATATCTATTAACATTTATAAAATTTAAGTATTTCTATTTATTATACATTCATGTTTTTTTGAATTCAATTTCATGTTATCATATGTTAGTAATTTTGATTGTTCATAAAATTTTTATAAATGAAAAATCAATCATTGTTCAGTCATAATTTATTAATAATTTCATTATGAATAAATATATTTAAATAAATTCATTATAATAATTTAAACACCCCCATTTTTAGTATTAAGAAACAATGGTTATGGTTTTTGAGAATGAGAACCATGATGTATTTATTTTAAAGAATTTATTAATATCAAAGGATTACATTATTATCATTGATTATATTTCTTTAACCCTTTAATAATATTATTATGAAATATATATCTCCTTGATATCACATATAATAATCAACTATTATTTATAATAGTCTATGTATAAAGGTGATGAATATAAATAAAGTGTTCTATGGTTTGGGTAGTGTGCACATACACACAAGTAAGACTTCCAATTTCTAAATAATGATATTAATAATTGAATTTCAAATTGATCATTATATAAAACTAATAATCCCAAAAAATCAATAGTTATTGGTCAAATATATTATCAAAATCAATCATTTTTGGAGTCCTGAATAGTGAAATCTGTCTTTTATAGAAGTTGTAGTTCCCATGTACAAATAAAGTATGTTTTTACTGTCCAAACAGTTCGGAGGAATATAGAAAATGAAAATTTCATTAACATAATAAATTTTTAGTATAATTTTAAATCAAATTTAATTATATAACAATGAAAATAGAATAATTGTGAGTGGTAAAAGATTCCACAAAGATATAAAAATAAAAATGAAGCGATTATGAATGTTTTGTTTATTCTTACCGACCTAGTTGAAAATTAGACTATGAAATTAAATGGATTCCCATTTAATATATAAGAACCAATATATAAATGATATATGTTTATATATGTTATTTTTTAAGTGTTAGGTCAAACCAAAATCATTAATTTTTATCATGAGAAGGGTTATGGAAGGACTCGTATTTTAGGTGAGAGGAATGATATTTTCATTAATATGAGCTCCACAGTTCCAGTAGAAGTAGCTGTAAAAGTGTTCAATAATTAATTGGGTGTAATTTAATATTTAGGAATATATAATCTATGAAAATAATGGAATAATTTTGAGATATTTTATTCTTTTCCTATTTAATATACATTTTACAACATTTTATATTTTCCATGTTTACTCAATTTTAATATTCAGTAAATTATTCATATGATTAAAAATAAATAAATTCATCTTAGATAATATTTTTACATTGATTAAATGTATGATCTTTTTAAATTTTAATATTTTATATGTGATTGAAATTTACTTTATGATAACAAATGTCTAACTAATTAAAATGGTTCTTGAGAAAATATAACATAGGATTTAAATTGTGATATATATGTTTATAATTTAAACAGAAAACTAATAAGTACATATTTTACTTATTAAATGGATATTTTTAATGAAAATTTATTCATACATTTTTATGTAAATATAATATCACAATGATTTCATTAGATTCATGAAATTTGTAAAATTTATAATTAACATTGTTCACCTAAAAATTAATACATTCAGATAATTCATGAAATTTAATACTAAGAAAATATTTCCATCTTAATGTGAAATGTGTTTTTTAATTAGATTTCAAAAGATTACATTTTTATCATTTAATGTTAAAACAATCATATATTGTTAAAATATTTTTATAAAAAATTAATTAATTCATATAATAATCATTTTTATTCTTATTTCATATAAATTAAAATTTTGTTATGATTAATATGATACAAATTATATGATTCAATTATTTATCCATATTATATTTTATTTATTAAATATATAAAATATTTAGGAAATGTTAATATATAGAAAAATACGTAATTAAGAAGTAAATGATATTACTTTTTATTTTGATATAGTAATTGACTGTTATTAATATATTATTTTTAAAATAAGCATTAATATCTATTATATATAAATATTAAAATATAGTTTCCTCTATTTATAGTCACTAATTTAATGGATATATTATAATTGGTTGCTATAATTTTATCGTAAATTATTTCTATAGGTTTTACATCATTATTGTGTGTGAAACAAGGAATTCAACATATTATGAATTAATGAAAAAAACATATTTTAATACTGTGGGAAATTACATTTTTGGATAGAGTGTACAACACCTGAAGACTAATGAGAGGCCTGATATTACATATTAGAATACAATATATTGTAACCAATATATAAAACAAATAAATATAACGAGTTGTTACAGAATTCATGGGTCATTAAAAATTAAATATGGCTGGCATTATAGAACTATAAAATTTAGACCAAATGTTAATACTATCCTATTAAAATATTAATGAATCTATAAATTTTCATCATTATATATGGCCTTTCTACTGGGGTTACCAAGGGAGCATCCGTGTTTTCTGATAAAAACCAGGATATTGTATATCAGACAATGGTCCAAAGACTGAGGAGAAAAAATGATAAAACCATATTCTTCAAAGTATATGATATTAAAAATATAATTATAGTATATGACTATATATGTTTCCACAAACCATATAAAATTAATATAATAAAAAATCATTTACATCCATCATCACATTTATATAACAAATAATAATTAAAATATCACCCTTATTTGTGTGGTATGACTTAAATATACTAAGTAACCATATCCATCGTCAGATATTTTCTGTCCAAAAAGTCTAATTCCATAAAATAATAAAACAATACATTATGATAAAAAAGGTTCTAAAAATATTGGAAAATATTCTATTATCATATAATATAAATATAAAACCCACGATTATTGACTAAGCTACATACCCTGATTACCTATAAAGATAAAATAATTACTATTATTCTTCCATAGCATCTTCACATGAAAATTTCACAACTAAAATCACACTACTATAAAAAAAATTATAAATCAATTGAATACATCAATCAAGGACACATTCCACCAAGAATTATTTTATACTTGATTAATGGTCCATTAAAATATATAATTTATCACAAAAATTTATTAATGTAACACATATTGTTCAATCGAAATGTGTAGATTCAAAAAAATATAATAAAAAACACATAATAATTCCCAATTTTGAATGGATATAAATTTTTCTAACAGAAAACCACGAGTTAATATGGTCTAAAAAGTGAAGCATTATAGTAATATTTCATGTGGGTAAACAATGATCATGTTAACTATATGAAAACCATAGTAAAAGTATAAAGGATTATTATCTATGATAATTCATATTTAAGGGAAATATATCACAATCATTTCCACAACCACATATTTTTTAAGATCTTACTTAAAAAACCCAAAATTAGTGATATATTTATATTTAAATACATTTAATTTCATTAAATATAATTATGTAAATCGAACACAATGCTTATAAAAACCATTATTTAGTATTGCATTATTATTATTTAAAGAGATAGTTATCTCCCAAAATTTATGATTGGAGAGTATCAATATAACAAATAAATTATGAAAATGTATTTCATACACATTTATATATTGAATTCAACACATTTCAATTGAAAATGTCCTCTAAGAGTAAAAAGTGGATATATTTTTTAAAAATATATTTCCATGCAGATATTTTTTTATGATAAAAAATTTAAACAATCACTATTGGAGAAATATTGTTTGAAATTAGTATATCATATATTCAACTAACGGTTTTAACATTATTTTAATGGTTTCATTTATATATATGATAAAAGTATGAAATATTTTATTCTTAAAAAAAAATTTATCAAAAAAATATTCTTTGTTTCATTTTGTGCGTTTATTTTTAAAACTACATCTTCTACTTCATTAAATTTAATATTGAAAAATAGATTCCATATTTGTAATTTTGGAGTTATGTTTTTTAAAATATGTCGCCCTTTTTTGGTCATTTGAAATAGTTTATGTGGTAAATATTCTTACCCAAATTTGGGAAATGTAGTTAAAACAATGTTAAAACTACTATACATGATGTAAACCTCCAAAAACAATATTCTATTTCATTGGATGGATTTTTTTCACCAAAAAATGCACCTAATATATGGTTTGTAAATATATTAACACTTTCCTTTTATAATAATGATGATATTTTTTAATGAATAAGTCCAAAATGTCCCTCTCTTTGTCTTAACAACTCTAATATTTTTTCATAGGTTTAAAAAAATATAACTATTGTGGAAAATATTTATTTCATAGATAAATTAATTTTTTCTTCCTTGGTTATTTATTGTTATTTCTTTGGGATAGAATAATAATCATAAATAATCACGTATATCAAAAAACACAATTATTCAAGTAATTTATTAATTGAAAAATTTATTTTAAAAAATATAAAATGAAAATAATTAGATGAATTATTTTGATACATAAATTTATTAGTTAAAATTAAGATATTATTATTATAGGTTAAAAATAAATTTATATTTGGTTGTATTTAATTTAAAACTATGTTAACATCCCCCAAATTGACTTGAACGTTGTTATATGATCAATAAAATATTAATAAATGATTTATAATTAATTAAATACATATATTAAGAAATTTTAATGGGATATAGTTGATAAAATTTATTATTTTCTTCTTATGGGTTACTTTTTTCATTTATAGTTAATTTCATGACCACTAAAATGTAAAATCCATTTATATAAGGGCAATTATCAAAAGGGTTAACTGTGAATTAAAACTAAGGGATAAGGGTTAAAACATTTCCTGAAATTTTTTATCATTTATTTTATAGGATTATTAAGAATCATAATAATGAAAAATTTGAAATATATACATTTATTACTTTATAATTAAAAATAATTATAATTAAGTTAATGCTTTAGGTAATTATAATGGTATCTCTCCCCTCGCATATAATAAATCACTTCATCTTCTACCTTATTCATATGAACTAATCCTTATAGATGAGAAAATATATTCTCTAATACCATAATTGTATCTATCCCAATTTCATTGTGATTCTTCTCCCAAATATCATCATTTCATGGATTAATTTGTATTTTAAATATGTTATCTCAACGAAATTGTATAATTTTATACATAGTACATTAAATTTAATTTCATCATCTACCCCCCAAAAAATCAATTATATAAATTATAAAATAATAAATTTATTATCTTTAATGTTTTTAATTGTTATAATCATAATGAACAATTCATATCCTTCTTATACCCATCATATGGGAAAATAAAACTCAATTGATTGTATAAGTGTGGACAACCACCTCCATGATGTGATGCATTTAATTTTTCATCAAAAAATCACATTGATTGTAATATTTATTTATTTATATTATATATATGGTTTTTAAGATCATATTATAGTTATATTAATATTAATAATTTAATATTTTTATTTAATTCCATTATCCCAAAGTTGAACCATCACCCTTGCATATGTAAAGACTATCATCCTCATAAAGTGATGTAATTTGTTTTTCTTTACAAGTTTATATGAAATGTTATAAAATAATATATAATTATTACAAATTTTTTATCATTAAATGATAATCCTATTTTATAGTATGGAACCATGATTAATTTATAAGGATACTGACAGTTTAATAGATAAATTCACAAAAATAAAAGGATTTATAACATGGAATAATGACATTATTAACGAATTATTGATAAATTAGTGATAATATTTTATAGGTAAATCGTATATGGTATGATATATATTATAATTATAATTGAATATATTTTTAATAAATATGAATTAGTTATAAAATAACATCTAACACGTACGAATCAGGATGATATTAGTGGAACGAGATTATGTTACAAACTCATTTCTTTTCAAGATTTTATATATTAAATTTATATTGATGGAAATGTTATAGATATTAGAATTTTGACCCCATCTATTTTGTTTCCCACTTTTTATTCTTGTAATTTTTATATATTAGTAACATATATCACACTTAGGTATTTTAAATGATTTAAAAACTAGTTTCAATGGAATTTTGAAAATATTTTTGTTTTGGACTATGAACATATTCTTCCACCTCATTACACTGAATAATAGTTTCTTAAAGGTTCATACCTATATATGACATCATTAAGATGGATAATTTTCCCTAATATTTAATTTTTTTAAAAATGTTTAAAAATAAAACTCAATATAATTTTTCTAGAAAATAATTTAGGAAATTCTTCAAAATTTTGAAAGCTATGTTTTATTTTATCATATGTGAAATAAACAGAATTACACATTACCAAAAAAATTTCTCTTCATTAAAGATTAAATTACATGTTTATATGTTTATTGTCATATATTATTATTTTATAAATATTATGAGAATTTTTAGTTAATATTTTATAGTTGAGGATATTTTTCAAAGGTTCATGGAGAATAGTTAGAATGATATTTTATGGGGTTTTTCATATATTTCAACATCCATTGAGGATTGTTATGCTTCAGTGGGTATAAAATTTTATGATATAATAAATTGTCTCTTTTGGGATGTATTATGCTGATTATTATTTAAGAATTATTCTATGATAGTTATTTTATTATTATAAGTTAATTTAGTTATGATGAAGGATTTATTAAACTAATTTCTTTTCAATATGTTATGGAATGATGAAATGATGGAATATTTATGAATCATATTTCACAACCACATGATATTAATTGATGATATGATAAATATTATATTTTATTATGGTCAATATATTTATAGTTTTCCATTTATGATGGGTGGTCGTGAAATTAATTATTCCTCAAATGCATTGATTAAATCATTATATCTCATTAAATAATTATGGGAAATGAGTTGATGTGCTTAGTCCAATATAGTAAATATGTGGTTAATATTTCCTAAATACATTTTAAACATGTAGTGATGCCTAAAATTCCATAATATGATGGCATATATGTTGAACCATGATATATAATTTAGTTTCTATTGTATGTCGGTTCCACACTCATATAAAATGTTAATACTCTTATTATATGAACTCATGAAATATGATTGATTTTTTGATGATAACACAATATTATAACACAATAAAGTTATATGTTATGAATCTTGATTATGATATATGAAGTTTTGGGTGATATTGAAAATGTAAAGTATCATTTTATTATACTATTATTATCTTTATGTACATACATATGATCAATGATTAATATTTCCAATTTTCTCCCACACTGAGTATCTGAGCATGCCCCTTCTTATATTTTAATTTTTCCAATGTAATGAAGAAGGGTAATATTTATCATTACTCTTTAAGGGTAACATATAAAATATAATTTTATATTTATGATAATAATAATACTAAAATGGTTACCTTTATCTATAGAGTCTCTAACTTTAGTGGACCATTATATTTCTCAGGTATGATTAGTTGTGATTTGTATTAGAAATTCATTGAAAATAATTAATATTATTGTATATTTTCATTGGGTCACTATAGTTGGTACTATAGAAGGGCTTAGTTATTTTTAAGGTCTCAGATACGAGGATTATGTGGATCGAAAATGAAACAACTAATTTTTTAAACAAATGTGATATAGGATGAACCGTAATTATGAACGGTTGATAAAATAGTGTAATTTTTTAGGACATCATTTGAATTATTTATGCACAGAACTCGCCTTAAACGACACGTATTATTCTATCATTGTAGAATAATTAAAATTTTATCTACCAAGTATCTTTTGGTTTTAAAGTGGTGTAGAATTTGGTAACAACCCTTACATAAAAAACCCATACAATACAAGGTTGAAAAATCTATTGAGTATCCATTTTTTCCAACATATAAATCTTTTAAAATGGATGGTTATTCATTTTAATGGAAAACATCACAACATTAAACATGAAATATTATTTTTCCATACCCATACACACACCCATTCATTTTTTAAATAATTTGGAATGCACCAAAATATTATCCGGGGACATAATAAATAAAAGAAAAAAATCATAGTTATATGAAAATTTATGAAAATAAATACTTTTTCAAAATAAAAATTGGGATAAAAATAATAATTTCCATACCTAGGAATTCATGTCATTTTCCCAAATAATTTCCTAAACAGTTTAAAAATATAATCTTAATAAAAATAAAAATAAAAATGGTTCTTTTTAAAACTAGTGAAAATCGTGATAACTTTATGTAAAAGTTATAATTTTCACCCCTTTAATGTACCATATAATTCCCATTAAACGTAATATCATTATATTACATTGTGAAGTCAAAATATTCCAATAAAAACACACAGTTAATTGATAAAAGTTTAATGTTACATGGAATATAAATTATGTTTCAGTCATATAATCACTCTTATAAATGGTATAATCATATGGTCAACATCCATATCAATCGAATGAGGGGGACATCATTGAACCACCAAACCATGAATTATCATAGAATATCCTATCAATGGATAATTATTTAACTATCCCATGTTTGGTTCATAATGAACCATCTATCATTATAATAATTTCCTTGATCCAAGAAAACAAGAATTATTTTATTTTCATCATTACACTAATAAAATATTCTTGAGAAAAATAAAATTTTCATTTTCAAATTTGTTACATAAAAAACAATGATATTTACAAGTAAAACATCACAATTAAATATAAAAATTTATAAATATAACCAAAAATTTATAGAAAATATTATTCAAGAATACTGTAGTTTTTTTTCATTTTTTACAATTTAAAAAACATTCCTTTCATTATTTTGTCTGATAATTCTTAGAGTAACTCATTTAGAAAATGGAAAAAGTTTAATTTTAAACCATTTTCTAAATGTTCAATCACATGTAAAACTTAATTTTAAAATCATAATATAATAGTAAAAATATTCTATAAATCATTTTTCATGGATATGGAATACAAAGGGACTTTTAAGGGGAAATAATAAAATATTATTTTTAAAACAAACTCCCTTACCTCTAGCATGTACCAATATGATCATTGGTTATCTTAAATAAAATATGTATTTAAAATTTAAAATTTTATAATAACATTTTTCATGTTCATTATTCAATGATCTAATTTAATTAGAAGTTATATATAATTACATAATTTATTAAATTTATGTTGGGTGTTTTAATGATATTCATCTCATATATACAAAATTAATTCGATAAGTTGAATATAATTAATGATTTCATTATTCAATTAATTCAAGAATAATAATAATTATAAAATTATCAATTTTTTACATAAATTATTTTTTAAAAGATATATTTTATTTTAAGGATGATAAATATTTAATTAATATTATATATAAATTTTAATCTTGTAATAATAATCTATTCATGAATGAAGGTGATGGAAAATTAATAACATCATTTTTCTTGAATATATGCCACCGTACACCCGAATGACAGTTTCATTTCCCAAGTGATTGAATATGAGCTAGATATAGGTTGTGATATTACCATAGAAAAACAAAAGTATATATAAGATACTAGTTTTATTAAATTTACATGGTTATTTAATATTACATGGATGCGTAAGAATAAATAAAATAGAAATTATTGTTTTAAAATGAAACATCTTCTTCAGTAATATCTTTCACAAAACACCTTTTCACTGCTAAGGCTGGTTTTTTTCCATATGAAAGGTCTCCAGAATATGGTAATAGATATTAGGAATGGATTTTTAATTTATATATGATGATAAAAAATTGTTATTGAGTATAAAGTAAGGGGGAGAATATGTTCACCATTATAAGTGTTGGTAGGGACACTCTTGGAATTTATCAAAAAACTAAATTTACCTAAATTAATATTAAATTAAAATTTGATAAAAACAGATTTATAACAAATATAGGATGAATAATGGTTTAAATACTCTAAGAAACTATATATTATAGATGTTCAGACCCCATTTGTAAAAATTTCTTTTCTGGTTTAACTCAAGGATAATTGTTTCACCCAAACTACGACAATATGTAGTTTTTACTATTTGATGGTCATTATTGTTACAATAAATGGAAAACAAGACAATAAGCAGACCATGGTTAATATTATAATACATATATTAATCAAAAGGAATAATATAATACTTTTAAGATTTTTACATCATTTAAATATAAAATATTTGTTATAATATATCATTAATGTAAATTTTTAGAACAATAAATTACAATGATTTTAATAACATCCAAAAAAAATTAAATTTCAAACCAAATATTTCAATACAATTTTACAATTTCATGATGATCTATCAATTTCTTGGATCACATTTAATTTCTCAAATTATATTTATTCTGGTATTTTTAATATCATTTATTTGATTTTTAAATTAATTAAATAATTACTATGTCAGTTCCACGTTAGAATTTATGACAATAATATCATTAATAAAAATTAAAAAAAAAATTTACATGATGAATATAAATTATTTATATTTTAAAATATTATTTAAAGTTGAATATTTCAAATATATATCCTTATGTAAAAAATGTAATAGTTAGTAGAAACTAGAGCATGCCATTTTTTATATTTCATTAAATAAAATAATATAAAGGTTATAATCTCATTAAAATTATTGAATAAATCCATATATTAGAATCTTGTATAATTATATATTAAGGTGACTAATACAATGAATTTTATGAAATTTTTTGGTTCATTTTATATCCATCATCATTTTATTTATATCCTCAATTACCCAATTTACCCTTTAGCAATGTAAAAAAAATTATATGGTTACTATTCATATTAGCAATCAATCAAAGGTCGTATTTATATAATTTAGACTACTTATTAAAAAAATTTACTATATATTTTTCAAAATTGAAAACACATAAGAGTCATAATTTAGTTTGAATAAAATGTAAAAAATGCAATGAAAGTGGTTTTCAGAAAAATCCCATTTTAAATATAATTTCTTTTTTAACTAAATTGATGTAAAAACATTCATATCAAAAACCATTAGTGAATCATTATTAAATTGAAAACTAATGTAAAATCAAATATTAATGTTAAAATAAAATAAAATAAAATAAACGTTTCAATTAAAAATTAGCCTTTTCATAGTTCGTTGGAAAATAAAAATTTTTAGAAATTTCAAAGACAATTCATAAGACAACTATGAAATGATGAAATCAAAAAAAAATCAAAAAAAATTACTACATTTTATTAATATAAATATTAATATTAATTTTTAAAATTTAATAAAAGCAATTTTTGATTAAATATATTTTTGAAGAGTATAATGACACCACTAAAAGTCATGTTCTTAATTATAAAGAATTAGTTAATAAATTTGTAATATGTAAGAAAAAATTTAAATTTTATAATTCATGTGATTATATTCATTTCCTCTAATTTAATGGAATGGTTATTTTGGTCAAATGTAAATAATAATAATTCTGTTTTAGTTTATTCTCATTATTGTGTATATTGTATGCTATCAAACATAGTAAAACATTTCTGAAATGTCAGGATATAAAATTTTCTCCCATGAACATTCTTCCCCAAAATATGAATGAACATTCAATAAATAGGGATATAATTTTCAAAATATAATTATTGATTACAATATCATTAATCATAAATAAAACACCCCTCAAAAAGAAAGAAAGAGAAATATCATGGTTATCCATAGTGACACATTGTATATTTCCTTGTAGTTGATCATATGTGGGAACTGAAACAATGGTTATTGATGGAACAAAAACTCTAAAATACTAATAATGAGTGATATAGGACATGATCATCATAAATTTAACTTCAAAAAAGTAATCTCAAGATTGGTTAAAAGGACATTAATATTTTAATAAAAATGTAAAAGAATATAATTTTCATTTCATGATACTGTTTTTAATGTTGAGTAATTCAGATATAGTCTATAATAAAATCATAAGTATAGATTATATCATAACATGTAGAGTTTTATCCTTTAAAAAAATTTCTCCACCAACTCATTTTCTTCACTAAATGTAAAGTATTTACGTAGAAATTTACATACTAGATGTTCTAGATTCAACTTCTATTGAATAAAAATTTCAAAAAATACTAAGAAATAGTAATCATGTAACACTCCAAGATTTTATGAGATATATATTATTTTATTTTCATTTTTTTCTTCGGTTGTACACTACACCAAGATTAGCTTGCGCTATACACAAAACCATATTATCTTTCAGTGTACGCAACACAATTCTTGGCTAGTGTTGCACATAATTTCATGTTCCTTTGATAAAATTTATTTCACACAACACTTAGTATAGATTTATTTATATTTATAAAAGAAATATGTTTTTATTATATTATACACAACAAAAATGGAAGTATGAACTACACACAACACTAACATGGCTTGCGGTATACACAATAGTGACCTCTCTCGATAGCTTGCATTGTACGCAATACCGTGTTTCACCGAACAACGATATATTATTAAATTTTTATACAAAATAGGAACTATGAATACTATTACCAAAATTTGTAATTTTATATAACATTATCATTAATCATATACCTTTTATAGAACATGAAATGAGAAAAAAATCAATTTTTCAGAAAAAATAAGTATTTCAAAAAAATTGATTTTTTATCACCTTTTGATGGAGCACCCCTTTTATATATAGTTTTTTGAACTATTATATGTTAAATTTTACAAAAATATACTTCTTGATTTTAATAAGGATAATAAAATTTACTTTTGTTTCATTTATGGTATTTTTCTAATAAAATTTAAATTTTAACGAATAGTGAAAAATACTGCATTTTAATTTCAAACCACCTTTTTATAAATTTATGTATATAATTATATTTTTTTAATTAGTTTTAATGTGTAATTGAAATTTATTTTTATCATTTATTCCAATTTTGATCATTTAAAGTAATTTCAATTTTTAATTGGACATAAACGCATGTCAATATTTTGATAGTTATTACTTCTTAAAAACACTCTTCTTGATTTTGACACTGGGAATTAATTTTAAATTAATTTTTTCAACAAATATGTTTTGAATTTTGGAAAATCGATTCCATATTTTTAATTATAAGATTCAAATTGTTTAAATAGGAGCCTTTTATTTTTTTAAGGGTAAACAACTAATATTATAATAATATTAAACTATCCTAAAAGAGGTTTTAATTCAATCGGAAGTGATATTTCTGACCGTGGGAATCCTTTGGTCCATTTTGGGACCTTATAGATTCACATGGATGTGAAAATTACATTTTATAAGAATTAATTTAATGTTATGATAATTATAACCTAAACATATATCTTATACTAAATAGATTTTATGATAGGTTTATATAAATGATATATATGTATATAAATAGTAGTTAAAAATCTAAAAATATTTCATAAATATTGGTATTTTATTTATAGTTGTTGTACACAAAATAAATTAATTTATTTATGTGCCAATGATGATGTAGTGCTTACCTTATTGATGAATGTTTTAAATAAACGAGATTATAAATATTAGAATAAATATATTTTGAACCTTGTTATGCCATCAAATAAGATTATGTACGATTATTACTTATTATATTTTAATTAATGATGTTTTTTAAAATAATAAAGTTGTTATGGATTCTTAAAAAACATGATATGAATAGTATAAAAATTGACATAAATGAGTTTTTAAAAAAAATAATAATTTATTAAATTATATAATATTCCTAAAAATCTATGATTCATAAAAATGACTTAGATAATACTTAATATGTTATCAATGAACCACTTGATCTTATATTGTAATTTTATAGTAACAATATTAACCATATATTATTAATATACCAGATGTCATAGAAAGAGTTAAATTAGTTAACTAAGGGTTAAAGATAAAAGATAAGGTTTAATTTGAGATCACAACTAGTCTCAAACCTTTTGGCTGAAAGTATTTTGAAAAATCCTTATCTTTCTTTTGAATTGAATGATTTATGTACCTTTTCAGACATAAAATCATTTTATAATTAATTAATATTTTGAGTGTTTCCTAAAGTACCCCTCCTCAATTATAAAAAAGAACCTCCTCCCTCCCTTCTTCAATCTATATTGATCTCTCAATCTCAAACAATACCTTACCATTTCACTTATAAACATCCCTAGTTACATTATAGATGTTCTAGTCTTCTCAATAGTCCATCTCTAGTTCCCTGAGTGGAAATTTGAATGCACCACGTCGAGGAAGTGGTAATCTCTTATACAGTTTAATTCAAATTTCATTATTCTTATACTTACTCTTGATTAGTTGTATATTTATAAATAATAACATCAATATAACTCATATAATTTTATGTTATTATATACATGAAATGACCATATTTAACCTTATATCTGTCCTACGAAAATAAAAATCACCACGTGTGCGTACGTACGACTTGCCATCTCCACGCCGTTGTGTAATATGTTTTTCACCACCACCTTACATGGTTGGGTATAATGGTGGAAATAATAACTATATATTATATTTATAACATTATACTAATTCTGATATTTTATATATAACCCACTTCAATACCATTAATCAATTATAGTATCGATATTGTCACTTGTACGTACGCGTGGCTTGTCGTCTCTATGGTGCGATGTGATTTGTTCCCCATAATATTAAATAAAGCATGATTTTTAAAATTAATTATATTATTAAATATTTTATGTATTAGACTAATACCATATTTGAAATTATATAATTATATCCAATAAATATTAATAAGAACATATTCGGCAAAACATGCATAAGAACATAGGGGAGTTAATACCTGAAAAATGACTAACAATAAAGTGTTACTAAAAAATAGATGAAAATATGATCATAAATGTTTTCATAAAAATTATTATGATTCTAGAATAAACCATTAAAAATATTTAAATAATTATACAGTAGGTTTCAATATATACAAATCATATTAGACCTAATGTAAGGGATTATTTTGTCTCACTTTCATTTATGTGGGACATATGCATTATACCCAATCTAATTCTTTTGTGTGGAGTTTATGATACCCATGAATATTTTTATTATTATTATTATAAAGGTTATTATATTTACATATATGCATATATCGTTCATTATTTTATAATTTTACACTATTTATAAATTGTTAAGGGATGGCATTGCCAATCTCGTTGTTATCCGAGATTGTTTATTCATATGTATTTACATGGGATATATTTATCATCCATGGCCATGTTTTCTAAAAAAAATTCATAAATTTTTTAATATTATTCTATGTATATTTAAATTCAGTTTTACACCTTTTTGACTTTGACTACATGGTATGGAAAGAATGTTTCTTTTGTTTACCAAAAGATGTACTTTTGAATTTTCCTAAAAAAGTATTAGGAGAATGCTTGATTAACATATACGACACAAATGTTTTTTTACATTTTTAGAACAATCTATTTCCGTGAATATTAATCTACATGTCTAGAATTTTATTTTCTAATAAATTATTTTCTTTTAAAATATCATGATATTTTGAGAAAATAATATGTTTTTGAAAACAAATATTATTTTCCTCAAGATCTATGTTCAAGTGTTTTTTCAAAATTATTTTCTATATAGGTTGACATAAAGGTATGTCTCTATCCCTATTATTATATTGATTTTATTGAGTTTATGATATAATAATTATTATAAAGTTCATTTATCTTATATAGATAATGTTATGATGAAATGATGTTTAAGAAACCCATTTTATTTCTTATGATATCCTATAATGAATAATTTATATTTTTTGTTGAACATGTAAGATTTATTTCATTATGATATGGGTGGGACCTATATCTCCCTCTAATGAATCGAGTAATGATTTATATCTCCTGAGAAAAACAAGACTTGAATGGTAAGTAAATCTGGTTTAGTAATACATGTCAATAATGACATGTAAACCCGATTCAGTAATTGAATTTATCAACTATGATGGAATTGGAAACAAAGACTTGGCTACTATAGAAATAATTTCATGTTCTTATTTATTTCCTAGAATTACATGTTTTATTCCAAATCCATTTTATCATGGTTTATGTTCCTTTATGATCTATGCATTATGTTCATCAATGATTTATTTCATGACTCGAGATTTTGATGTTTAAATATTATGTTCTTGTCTTTACATTCAAATGTTTATAGTTTGTTTTATGTGTTCCATGTATACCATTACTAAGAATGTAAGCTCACTCTTTTTATGTTTTCTTTCCCCCGTGATATAGAGAAAGTATTTTCGTAGGAAGAAAAATGGGGATGATATTTATGGGAGATGTTAAAGATCTTTCACCATGTTAGAAGATTATTTTAAAAGTATCCAAAGGAAATAAACTAATACAGTCTTGGGTATCAGTTTGTTTCATGTATTAAGTATTCTGAAAAATAAATATAATGTCCATGTATGACAAGCATGGGTATCAACAGTTGGTATCAGAGAAAATTTTTAGTGAACCTTTGGAAACTAGGATGGAAAATCTTTCGTGAGGTCCGTAGATAAATTTCTACTTATATATATTGGGATTACCTAAGGATATGTAAAGTATTGGTTACAAACATAGGTTTTTAGTGACAATCAGTACTAACTTTGGGTTAAACCAAGGGTATCATAGATGGAAATATTATAAATAATTTACCATACTTATGTGTTTCTAATATCTAATATGTATTTATCTCACTTTTCTTTCTGATCATATTAAATATCTAGAACTTCATAATACATAGTTAACCAGTGAATGTTTCAAATGAGGAAATTCTAGGAAATATGATGACTGATTTTCCAAAGTGGAAATATCATGAATAGGATCAGGTGGATTATATGAGTATTTTTTATACTATTTATGATAAAGTGATTATAAATTACATGAGAAAGGAATGTTATGTTCTTATAGTATTTTTTAAATTAATACTAAGATGCTTGAAGTTGAAAAAATAAAATACATGATTTATATTTTATGAAATATGAAGATGATGGATCCTGAGTAATGGTTTAAGAATAAAGTTGGGTGATTAAGGTGTATATGTTTCAAAATTCAATGATTATTAATAATGAAATATATAAGTGTCTAATCATGGATTGAAAAGTATATGATGAGTCATCTTAAAGAGAAAGAAAATTGATTTAATAGTAAGGTGATATACATTTATAACACATGATTAAGGAAAATATAACCCTTAATATATCTCATATGTTAAGAAAATTATGATTGGATAAAGATATGTGGGATGTGAATATGAAAATTGGATGAATCTAGTATATTGGAAATTAATTATAGAGTTTTTGAAAAGTGTTTTATGATATCATAGATTTAGTATACAACCTTTTAGGAGTTTATGAATATATCTAATAAGTCTTGGAATAATGAAATATGCATGGTATATTTTTTCATTTTCATGAATCATGAGAATGCATGATGAAGCCATTAAAATGTTTGGAATGTGACCAAAAAGTTATATCTTGTAGGGGATTAATGATGGTAATCAAATACTTATTATATGACATTTCTTGTAATTTATTTTTTTCAATTTGAGATTGGACATAAGTATTTTCGAAATCCTAATGGTTGGAATGGATTTTGTTGGAAAATATATTGTATTTTTCAAGGCTAACAGATTTTTTAAATATTATTTCCTTAATGTTATAATAGTATACTTTTAAAAAAATGACAACCTGAAAGACATGAGACACCCTATCACATCAATCAAGGATGGAGGAATCAAGCCTACAACTAAAGTTCCACAAACCATTATCACCTATCAATGGCCTACAAGAACTCCCTAATTAGTATAAAGAATTTTAATTTTAATTATGAGGTATGATAGATGAAGTGTAAATCCATTTTTGGAACCATATATGATTAATATTACCATAGATGTAGTTATGTATATTTCATCACCTATTCTAATAGTTTTGTTGATATAGATGGAATGACCTATCATTACATCTCAAAATCTACTATCACATAAAGAGTGAAAATTTCAACTTTATTTCTTCATATAATTGATGAATTGGAAATTTTTTAGTGAATAAAAAATGGTGAGATTGTATTGAAATTTTTTATTTATTTCTCCTCATAAAAAATGTCACCAGATTTTTGAAAAAGATCTCATAACAGAGAGTGGTATCCTAGTACCTTCTTATCTGATGAATCATATGGTCCCTTAAATCATCAAATATTTATGCATTTCAGATAGTTAACATTATCCTAACATTATTCTCTATCACTATCTATCAGAACCTGATAGTTATATTTCTCTTCCATAGCCATGTTTCCACCTCCCACTCATGTTCTCCTATGTTGAAACTAAAGGATGAGTTACTTTGGGTAACCATTATGTTTTGACTCTCTTTTTTAAAATAATTTTTAGTATCCCTTTTTATGATGCATGCATCTAGGGAAAAAAATTGTAGTAGTAAATAATTTATAACTATGGAGAATTTTGAGGGTTAAATTTATTATAAGGGGGGTAGAATGTAACACCATGGGATTTTTTGCGATATATTATCTTTATTTTATTTGATTTATTAAGTTTTATGCTAAAACAATATTATATTTCACTATAACAAACACTATATTAGCTTGTAGTATACAAACACTATTCATGGCTTATGTTGCACACCATTTCACATTTTTTTGATAGAATTCATTTCACCCAACACTGAGAACAGATATTTTTAAATTTATAAATGAAAAATGTTTGTATTATGTTATACGCAAAACCAATGTAATCTTTCACAACATGAAACACTATCATGGATTGCATTACACACAAGAGAGAGACAAATGACCAACGCTTCGGTGAAAAACATGCCCCACGTGCCTCCTACATTTCAAACCTTCCCTCCCACTACAGTGTTGGACGCCTATGCTCCGGCGGAGCTACCAGCCTTATGTTCCTTTGATCCTGGCCCCGATCTGGCCTTTCTCATGCCTTTGCAGCCGACGGTGGCCTCTCACCAGCATGTTCGGCCAGGTTCCCCTTTCTGGGACATGGTGCATGGATCACCTCATTCCCAACATGCATGCTTCCTAAAAATCCACCCGATATCATCAATGATGTCGCAGGAGGGTTCTCACATCTCTCTGGAGATTCCTCCTTCAGCGTTCGATGAAGCAGTGGAGTGCCTCCGAAGGATCCTTGTTACTCTATTTTGAGCATCGAAGCCATGTGTCCCAGCCTATAGGCATTTCATGGACTCCTGCGGATTGTAGGATTGGGTGTGGAGTTCTTCTGTTCATCAGATTTCTTTCTGTTTGGTTCTGGATTCGGAGCAGGATTTTGTTCTTGCGTGGTGTTTGGCACCTCGGGCCTTTGGTCGCTTGCACTTTAGCCTATTGCAATGGTCAATGGATGCCCATCGTGGGAAGGAGAGTAACCGAGCTGCGTTATGGGTCTGTCTCCTTGGCATCCCTCTACCCATTCAGAATGGAGCTTTTCTCAAGGTCATTGGGGACACTCTAGGGGGTTTATTTTCATGGATGATCGTACCCACAGTGGTGAGGATTTTCTGGAAGCCATGATCTGTGTGGACATGAACATCTCCCAGCCTATCCCGGATAGTATATCCTTGAAAGTGCAATGATCGGTGAATTGGAGACAAGATATAGTCTTCCCGGGGTTCTCCAAGTAATTCTATTCATGCTTTCTCCAAGGCCATTCTGTCCAGCTTTTTAGGAATCGAAGACAAGGTGGTCGGAGTCTCCCATCTGAGTCCTCCCCTGACGATGTTCCAATCCTCTCAGAGACTCCAGAGCCGGAACCTTCCCAGGTTACCCCTCAAGATCTAGTTGTGGCCCAGCCAGAACTCTATGACCTGGTGAATCCTCCTATTAGTTTCCCACAGCTACTACTTATAAATTCCAAGAGATGTCGAGCTCTACTCCAGTGGCCTCCTCTATGGCCTCGGTGTTCTTTGATTTCCTTGTCAACCGAAGCTAGTTTCTCTTGGGAGGAAACTTGCTGGAAAGAGTCATGTGTCCTCCCCCTATGCTTCCAGTACATCCAAGGTTACCCCCTCCTATGGTTAATATACCCCCTAGCGCTCTCAGATGGTCGAAGGATGCCAGATCAATTCTATTCCTACCACCTACGGTTGATGTTAGTGTACGGCATGTTTCCAGCGTGAACCAGTTGGATGGCTCAGAGCCGCTGGACCTTGTGAGAACAGAACCTCAATTTCATTCCCCCTAGTGCTGTGAGAGGAAAGACCTCTACGGCCCAGCCTACAGCACATCAACATGCTTCAAGTCCAGGAGTATGTACACGGTTCAAACTAAGTCAGATGAGGTAGTCTTCCTTCTCCCAATACAGAGAGACTAAGGGGCCTAGGGACAAATCCATACCATTTCTTGTTTAAATGTTATCCTTAATCATATGGAACTCCCGTGGTTTCAGAGCCCGGGTGAAATCTGACTTCATCTCTATATAGGTCAGGAAGAACAAAGCATATTTGGTTGCTATCCTAGAGCATAAGAAGAAGCCTTCTAAGATTCAGGATTTTTGTCGCAAGATCAAGCTACATGGTTCCATGAAATCAGATACAGTCAACATGCACATTTGGATATTCTGGTCTAAGGATATTTCTGTGGATATGATATGCTTGGGTGACCAGTTCATCACTACAATGGTAACTATGCATGGGGACAGTGTGTTGGTTTCCTTCTTGTATGGGAGCTGCGGCGATCATGGTCGTGAACAGTTGTGTCAAGATCATAGTTCCTTTGATCTGGGAGATTCTCCATGGATTTTGGGTGGTGACTTCAATGTCATTGCTGGTCCAGAGGAGAAGAAGGGTAGAGGGGCATTTCCTAGGAGGACCAGTTTGGACTTCACTCGCTTACTGCATGAGACCAGCTTACTGGACATAGGTTTCTCTGGTGACCCATTAACATGGTGTAATAACCAAAAAGGAGGCAGGAGGTGTTGGAGCCAGCTAGACCATTGGCTTTCAAATATCAATGCCATTAATAAGTTTCCCAATTCTGAAGGTCAATAACCTTGTCAGTGGTATCTCATAAAACTCACCACTGTTGATTTTTTTGCTCCCAGGGGTAGAGACTTCAGAGGGTTTTAGGTTCTATCCTTATTGAACTCGCAAACCTGGATACAAACAGATCATCATAGAGTTGGGTGGGGAACCAACATAGTGGAATTAGTGGGTAGTGGTCCACAACAAGCTACGTCGGCTGAAATTTGGGCTGAAGGCGTGGGCCAAGGATCTCCCTTATCCTGACCAGAACACAGAGGCAATGAAACTGTGCATTTAAAATCTAGAAGCTAGTTTGGAAGAGAGGTGGAGCGACTCGCTCTAAGTGGATCTTTCTGCCAAAAAGAACTCATGGGCAGAGATGATTCTCAAGCAAGAACATGTGGGATGTGAAAAATCCAGGATAAAGTGGCTGCACGAGGGAGATAGAAACTCAGCCTTCTTCCATGCTTTCTTGAAGGAATGAAGGCGCCCAATGAAACCGAATATTCTGCTTGAAGATGGGACATACACAGATGTTAGAGACAAAGTGGGAACCATGGAGCATATGTTATTTATGGATCTCCTGGATGCTCCCAACCTGAGGACGACCATGCGGTACCCTAGTGGGAATGCGACCATCTAGGAAGCAGTGGCCCAATCTGTCACTAATAGGGATAACATTTGTCTTGAAAGGATCCCTGATGGGGATGAAATTTACTTGGACATGATGAATCTAAATATATAGAGTGCCCTCGGCCCTGATGGATTTCTTGGCACTTTTAATAGGGATGCTTGGGGGTGGTTAAGGATGATATCACTGCTACTGTTTGGGACTTCTTTCGATGAGGTAGCCTTTCGAGGGTTGCATGCACTACATCCTTGGTGCACATACCAATGGTTAGAGACCCTTCCTCTCTCTCCCACTATAGACTGATAAGTATGTGTAATTTTCCATACACGATACTGGCTAGTACCATAAACTTGAGGCTGTCCAAGAACCTTCCTTAGTGGACTTCTATCGAACAACATGGGTTTATTAAAGGTCGGTCAATACAAGGGGCCATTGGCATGGATTAGGAGATCTTGAGGGATATGAACAAAAATATCAATGACTCGAACATGGCTATCAAATTGGATATGTATAAAGCCTACGATAGAATGGAGTGGGGTTTCATTAATAGAGTGTTTTCAGTAATGGGATTCCCTCATAATGTTGCAGACCCCTTTTTTAGATGATTCAGCTCCTCCTCGATGGTCGTATCCTTAATGGGAAAGGCTCATGGATTTTTCAAAACGACATGAGGGTTTCGGTAGGGAGACCCAATCTCTGCCAGCATCTTCATTCTTGCACAGGACATGCCTAGCCGCCTCATTAGCAGGAGTCTATCCAATGTTGACTTACTCCCTTATCACAGAAAGTTGAGTCTTCCTCCAGTTTCGCACTTGATGTTCACAGATGACACTTTGATTTTGATTAATGGTGGAAGGAGATCTGTTAAAAATATTAAGAATATTCTGGAGGATTATTGTTACTGGAGTCGGAAAGTCATCAATAATGATAAAAGTAACCCTTACATCTCTAACAAGTGTCTTTCTAGTAGGGCTTCCTCTCTTTGTTGTAGGATTGAAATGCGACGTGGATCCTTTCCCATGGATTACCTGGGAACTCAAATTTCTACAGGGCGACTCAGGATTCGTGACTATGATCATATTTTAAGTAAGATCGTAGGGAGGATTATCAACTGGAAGAACTGTTTCCTTTACATCGGGGGAGGATTTCCCTAGTTAATAGTGTACTGTCTTCCATTTCCATGCATGCAATGGCCTCCACTACTGTTCCGAAAAGAGTTATCTAGTCTATAGATAGGATAATGTCAGGATTTGTGTGGGATGCATTTTCTAAATGGAAACGTCACTAGGTTTCATGGGAAATATTTAAAAAGCCCTTCCAAGAATGGGGAGTTGATGTGAGGAGCCTTAATTCTACGATGCACGACATGTATACCAAGCTGGCATGGGAAGTCATCGAAGGGAACCCCCTATGGGGGAAATACATGTCCCACAGCTGGGTGGAGGATGAGGAGGACGGTAGCAGTATTGAATCGCCACTTTGGTACAGGATCTACCATCTCATCAACACCTTGAAACAGAAATCCCATTGGATAGTGGGAGAGGTAAAGCTTCTCTTCTGGAGGCATAACTGGGTTGGCACTGTTCTTTGATTTATAGGATTTCCAGCCCCCTTAATATCCATAAATGAAGCTAACATCCACCCCTCTATTATCAAAGTAGTGCTGGACTCAGACTAGAAAGAGATCCTTGGTTCTATTGTTATGAACTCAGACCCTAACACCTGCATTTTCACTAATTCCTCCTCGGGGCGATTCTCTACCAAGGATTACTATAGGCTATCGACTTCACACAAACCTCAGGATACCTGGAACACCACCGCAACATGCATGAAGATCCCCTCTAAATACAATTTGCTAATATGGAGGATTAGAAATAGTGTTGTCGTGATGGATGAACAAGTCAAGAGGGCATGGATTGATCTGGCCTCCAGATGCCACTACTTTTGCAACTAGCGTGAATAGAGCATGATTCATTTGTTCTTTGAAAGAAAGTGGCCCCATAGTGTATGGTATGCCTTTTGATGCCTCGTGACTTTCTCCTCTGTCTTGAATGGTGGAACTTCATTTATGGACAAATGGTTCCATGGGATAAACCTTTTTGACATGGAAAATATGGCGTGGTCGATTATTTTCAGTGTGGGGTGCTGGAGCCTGTGGAAATCCAGAAACCAAGATCGCTTCGAAGGTGTCCTGCCCACTGGGAGGTCCATTATCACAAGCACACAGAACCTGTTTATAGACACGGTCATGCTCATCCAAAACTGGTGGGAGGCTCCCTCGTTGAAGTTGCTGCAAGTCATTGATACTCTAGATATTTATTCCTGGAACATGAGTCAGGTTAAGTGGATTTTCTCGGGCCCTCCGGCCTCAGGCTTCACGCTCAACTCTAGTGGATCTTGTCTGCTGGGTGATATGAGAGGAGGTAGTGTGGTGCGGGACATGTGCGGTAGAGTGGTGGTGGAATTTACTGCTTTCAATCTAAAGGGCACCCCACTTTAGGAAGAGGCCAGAGCTATGCTAACCAGGCTCTCCATTTGCGAACAAAGGAAAATTGCGATTACCCAAGCTGAGACAGATTCTTTAATTTTTCACAATTCTCTGATTGGTAATGGGCATACACCCTGGTCACTATCCTACATGATTAGGAAATATCATACCGTCCTCCAAAATGTCTGGGTGACCCACACACGGCGGGAGGGGAACAGAGTTGCGGTCCACCTTGCGACACTTGTGAGCCTGGGATCCGGCATCACCTGCTTCCCTTCGATCAATTTCCTGAAACCCGAAGGGGTTAATTTGATAAGAGGAGAAGGTCTTTCTTTACATTACATTAGACTACCATAGGCCTCGTGTTCTATGTTGTTTTTTGCTTGTATCCTTCTTTGTTTCCTTTTCGTTTCATCTGCTTGTTCGCATGTCTCTTCTTGAATAAACAATTTGACGTTATAATGATTACACATAAGAGAGAACTTCCTCGTTAGTTTGATTTATACACAATAACGAATTTCAGTAGACAAAAATATATTATTAAAATGTTATATAAACTAGATTTTATGAATATTATTAACCACATTATAAATTTTATATAACATGGTCTTTTATCTTACACATTTTTTAAAACATGATATGAGAACGAAATCAATTTTTCAGAAAAAAGAATTACTTTTTTAAAAATGCACTTCTACCACCATTTGATGGAACAACTATTTTAAAACTAGAATTGACACTTTTATATGTTAAATATGACAAAATATACTTCTTATTTGGAAGAGGGAGATATTTTTTTTTCATTTTTAGTATTTTTCTAAAAAAAATAAATGTTAATCAATAGTGAAAAATACTACATTTTTAAATGGATCTGCCTTTTTGTGTTATTAATTTATATAGTAAGATTATATTTTTATTTGGTTTTAAAAAGTAATTGGATTATATTATTATCAAGTAAAACAATTATAGTAATTTTAATTAATTTCAGTTTGAAATTGCACATAAACACATGTCAATATATTGATTGTTATTATTTCTTACAAATTCACTTTTTTGGTTTTGAAAATGGAAATTAATTTTATGTTAATTAATGATAATTAAGTGTCATGAATTTGAAAGTATGGATTTCATATTTGTAATCAGAAGGTTCAAATTGTGTAAATAGTTTACTTTTATTTATGGACATTACGAATATTAACTTCAATAATTATTTTATTTACCATGGTTAAAGGGTAAATCTGGTAAATAAGGGTAAAAAAATAATATTATAATAATATTAAACGACCATAACACATATATGAATCCAATTTTGTGAGGTATTTATGACCATGGTCATCCTTGGGTCTAATTTGGGACCCCATGTATTCACTTGGATGTGAAAATGACATTTTATATGAATTAAATTAAAGTAAGGCTAATTATAACCTAAACATATGTCTTTTACTAAATAGATTTTAATATTCGGTAAATAACTGATATATAATTATATAAATATTAATTAGACGTCTGAAAATATTTTCTAGATCATAGTATTTTATTTATAATTTTTGACACAAAATAAATAAATTTATTTATGACACAATGATGATGTAGTGATTACCTAATTAATGAATTATTTAAATAAATGTGGTTATAAATATTATAATAAATTTATTTTTGAACCTTTTTATGGAAGCCAAAAAAATTTTGGATTCTTATTACTTTTTTTATTTTAATTAGTGAATTTTTTTTAAACCATCATGTTTTTATAGATTTGTAAAAATCATGATTTGAATAGTATAAAAATTGGCATAAATGAGTTATTAAAACAAATAATAATATAATAAATGATATCATATTTCTAAAAATATATTATTTGAATAAATGAATTATATAATTTTTGTAAATTCATTAAAGAACTAATTGAGTTTTTGTTGGAATTTTATAGTACATATATTAACCATATAGTATGAATATACTAGAAGATATGGTAAGAGTCAAATTAGTTAACTAGGGGTTAAATCTAAAGGATAAGGTTAAATATGAGACCTAAAAATGTGTAAAAATGATTGGTTGAGAGTATTGAGAAATAAACTAATCACACCTTATAATTAATTGCTTTTTTACCTTTTTAAACAAAAAATAATTTGATGATAAATTAATATTTCGTGTGTTTCCAAAAGTGACCCTTCTCTATTATAAAAGGGAAACTCCTCCCTCTCATATTCACTCTATATTGAGCCTTCGTGATCCTACAAGAACATAACAATAATCTTTCCAAATTACCAAGTCAAATTCATGATTTTCGGGTCCTCTCAAAAGAGGAAATCTATTTCCTTAATCAAAATTTAAAAGAGGTACGTTGTGGAAGAGGTAATATCTTCTATTGTATTTTTCAAATTTTATTCTACTTACATATTAGTATTAATAAGTTTTTTCATTATAAATTAATAACATTAGTATAAATCTTATATTGATATGTTATTATAAATATGAAATAACCCTATTTCACCTTCTATCCATCCTATGAAAAATGAAATCACCGCCCGTGCGTACGTACGACCTACGATCTTCGTGCCGTGGTGTAATTTGTTTTTCACCGCCACCTTACATGGATGGGTATTATAGTGGAACTCATAACTATATATTATATTTATAACATTATAAATATTATGAAATATTATACCCCACCCAATTCAATACCATTCATCAATTATGTGAACGATATCGTCGCTCATGCATACATACAACATACCACCTCTACGGTGTGAAGTGATTCATTATACATAATATTCTTTAACGAATTAATATATAAATGATTTAAATGAATAAATATTATGTATATTATATTAATACCATTTTATATATTATATAACTATATCCTAAAAATATGAATACGAACTTTTCGTAATAAACATTCATAAGAACAGAAAGAAGATAATGCCCGAATAATGATTAACAATGAAATGTTACTAAAGAAACATATGAAAATATGTTCATAAATGTAATCATAAAAAATAATATGATTATATAATAAATCTATACCAATATATAAATAATTATGCAAGACGTTCAGATGTATACGAATTATATTAGACCTATGGTAAGGGATTATAATTTCTCACTTTTATTTTTTGGGACATATGACTTATATAACATCTAATTTATTTGTGGGATATTTATAACAACAATGAATATTTTTATTATTCTTATTATTATGGTTATGATATTCAAATATTCATTTAAATTTCATTATTTTATATTATTTTATTGGTTACAAATTGGCAAGGGATAACTTTTCAAATCTCATTTTTATCCAAGATTGTTTATTCGTATGTATTTACTGGGGATATATTTATCATCCATGAACATGTTTTCAAAAAAAAATTCTTATTTTTTTCAATATTATATTATGTATATCTAAAGTCATTATTACGCCTTTTTTTACTTTAACTACCTGGTATGTAAGTAATATTTATTTTTAACCATACATTGTACTTTCGTCTTTTCTAGAAATGGTACAAGAAGAATGTTTTTTTAACTTATATGGCATAAATTGGTTTTTATATATTCATAACCCCTTATTTCCATGAATCTTACTCTACATGATTATGCGTTTATTTTCAAATAAATTTATTTCTTCTAAAATTTAGGGACATTTTTAGAAAATTAAATGATTTTTAAAAAGAAAGGATATTTTCCTCAATAATAAAGTTCAGCTGCTCTATCAAAATTATGTTCCATTTAGGATGACATAAGGTTATGTTTATATCCCTATTATTAATTTTATTTGAATATTTTTATAATGGGATTATTTTTATGAAGTTCATTTATCTTATATGATGTATTTTATGATGAAATTATATTTAAGAAACCCATTTTATTTCTTGGGTTATGCTATGATAAATGATTATTGTTTTGGGGATCATGTAATAATGGATGCATTATGAGATGATTCTGACCAATATGTTCCACTTATTAATTGGGTAATGATTTATATCTAATTAGATAAACATGAATGGGAAGGAATGTAAATCAGGTTCAATAATACATGGCTTGAATGACAAGTAAACTCAATTCAGTAATGGACTTTGTCTACTATGATAGTCTTAGAGGCAATGACTTATCTACTTTGGGAATCATATTACATACATATTTGTTTTCCAAAAATTCCATGTTTTATGCCAACACCATTTTAACATATTTAATGTTTCATTATTATTTATTCCATAAGTTCTACCATGATTTATTTCATGAATCAAGATTTTGATGTTTAAACTCTATGTTCATGTATTTTCAGTAAGAAGGTTATGGTTTGTATTATGTTCTTAATGATTACCCTTACTAATAATTTTAGATCAACCATTTTATCTTTTTATTCCCCTAGTATATATAGAATGTGTTTAGGTAAGAAGATGAAAGGGGAAGATATTTATGGGATATGTTGAAGATATTTATCCATGTTAGAAGATTATGTTCTATGTTTCCAAAGGCACTAAATTAATACAGTCATAGGCATTGGTATGGGTCTTGTATTATGCATTCTGAAAAAGAAAATTAATGCCCATGTAAGTCAAGATTGTGTCTCTAAAATTCATATCTTCAGAAATTAATCAAAACCAAAATGGTTTGGATAATTCCATAAATTGAATAAACATTCATAGTAAGAAACATTATTTAATTGATAAAATACAAAAGTAATATCAAAAATTTTCAACATGGATAATTCAATAAATAAAAATTCTAAAAACTACTCAAAATATTCTATAAAAATATTGAAAATGAAAAATCATGTGGATTTTATCCCATAATATTCCATGATAAATTTAGTATTTATCTCAAAATAACATCAATCACACTTAATTTATCTTTCAAATAAGTATATTCCTTCATCATATAATCCCCAAGATATTCAAGTCATTTACATAAATAACCCAAATCACTATAAATCACCATTAAATCATATATGATTCCTAAATTAAATTCTATCATTGTTCCTCTTATAAAATACACAATTTACTATGTACCGTAAAATTATATGGTTCCCAAAATAGTGATGTTTTACTGAAATCACATAATCACCAATTCACTTATAATATCATCTTTATCTATATAATAAAAAAAATTCTTAAAAATTGAATTTAAATTTTTTCTTTCAGATAATTTTAATAGTGGAAAACAATTTCATATTAACGAGGAAATCATGTAGGCCTGTTTTATGCAATGCATGCTTGACTTCCATCATTAGTGGGTTCAATCCTCCTGGACATACCATGTGCAATGTGTTTCAGAATGGCCTACTTGTTGTCCTTTATCGAGAAATTTATTAATATATTTTTTAAAACATTCCTAGAATATGATAAATATCTTCAAAATTACAATATTTTATTTAACATTAATGTAAATTTTATAACCTAAATGGTTATCACATGACATTAATATTGTATTCCTAAAAATTTTATAACCTAAAATTACATACGAAAACTATACACAATATTATTTTTATCTATACCATTGAAATTATGTCAATATTATTAAAATATAATTACTCCTCAAATAACCTTTTTGAATGATATATTTATTGGTTATTGTTACCTCAACCATCTATCAAAACTCAGTAAAATTCTACCAAGGCACTCCTATCATCAAACATGTTTTAATTATTATAAACTTATGATCATCCTTAAAATTACAAATATTCTTTAATTATTTGAATGTAGACATCTTAACAATTTAGCATTATTCTTAATCCATTAACCATTCATATCAATCATATTCCTTAATAATTTTTTCATATAAAAAATAGGAATGATGTTAATAAATTCAATAATATAAAAACATAAGACATTATATAATCTATATCATTCATATGTAATTTCAATTATCCACATATTTAACTTTAATTATATAATTTATTTCTAAAAATTTATATGTATAGTCTTACAGACACCATTCATGTTCTTTCCCCCTAAAAATATATTTTAATAATTACCATTATCCCCATATTTAAAAATCCATATGATATAATGAGAAATTATTCTTTCCCATTTATGGATTTAACTAAATGAATATATTTTTATTAGAATATAATTGATTTATGGAATCATTTACCACATATAAATAATCATTCCATTATTTTAGGATATTTTATTCGGTGATTATTTCAATATTTTTGAAAAAATGGTCATTGATTAAATTTATCTTTATGATAGTTTTTACCTGAACATTCATGGGGATTCATTTATATATTATTATTGGGTAACATAGAAAGGTTCAAGTTTTTAATCATTATTCCTGAAAGTATGTTAATAATAACCCCATGAAATCTTATTATAGATCCCAATAAATTCATTTTCTCATTAAGAAATACCCCCAATTTTTCCTCCACATCCATTTTTTCTTTTTCTTCATTCTGGGTCCATTCATTTAAAAAACCAATAATATGTTAATGTGAGTATGTCAATAAAATCACAAAAAATAATCTTACATGGAGGATAAACAGAATGATATCCTTAAAAATGATATCCAAAATATCCATATTTGTCCCTAACACATGATCCTTTTTCATTATATAGAAATTATAATTTATGTTATCAAAAATATTAACCTCTACGGTTATATAAAATTAACCCTAATTTCATGTTATATAATATTAATTAATTAATTAAATTCACACCCAACATTTTGACCATATTCACCTCATATGTCCGAAATGACATCGGTAGGTTGGATATGTTAAATTATTTTTTATTACATCATTAAAAGTATAATAATAATGAAATAATTATCATTTTTATACATTAATTTTACTATTAAATAAATTAAATAAATATTTTTATAAATAATGTTCTACCAGACAACTGTGGATACACTAAGTCTTACATGAGATAGAGTAATGTTTCCATTATCCAATGACAATTATTGAAAGAAGTTAAGGATTTTTTTACGTTTATAGAATGATAATAAGATCATATATTTCACATTGAATATTTAATTACACACACATATATAGATATATATCATCATTGTGAATTTTATATTAAAAGTGAATCACATAGCTTTGTGGATGTGGTAGTCCACATGTATGAACAAAAAACATTCTCTTTTTTTGTAAATGAAACATTAAGGAGGTAAATTATATATTATATTTTCCGAAGGATAAATATGACTTAATATCATATATAAAAATTAATTCTATCATAAAATTCTACGTATAAGGGATGGTGATGGAAAATTAATTACATTAGTTCAAGAGACGGTAGTCCGACATACACACAGATGATCATATTGATTCCCATATGATGGAAGATGATATTGATATACCTTGTGAAATTAACATAATAAAAATTAACTATGTGAATGGTAATTAAATTATTATATTTTAATGGTTAGGAAATATTTTATTAAGTCAAATGAATAATTGAAAAACCAAAAACCAATTATGAATATTACATATTCTTAGGGAAACCTTCATTTCATGACCCCTTAAGACTACCAAGGTCAATTTTAATCACTTTATATGTCCAATAGAATATGTGTTTGTATTTTCTTAAATGATTTGGGTAGATATTGGTAGAACCAAAATGTGATCTAATTGTAATGTAAATGGTAGAAAATGTTCCCTTTACAAGAGATGGGTGCGACACTCGTTGAATTTCCCAATGTATAACATTAATTTAAATTAATATTATATTAAAAATGGATCAAAACTAATGTAATTAAAATCTGTTATTATTATCAGTCAACAAAAGCTCGTAAAATAAAAATGAGATAATTTTTCGACAAAAAGTCACTATTATCAATTTTTAACTGCTCAGTATACCCCTTTATACTTACCCTGATAATATATAATATTACAATTTAAGTGAAAATATATTTATAATAAATAAAAAAACAAATAAAAAATGAATAACGATTAATATTATATTTATTATCATGATCATTTGGATTAATCTTTATTATTTTAGTAATATAATATAATTTATTAAAATTTTTATTTATTATATATTTATATATCATTAATGTAATGTTTTAGAAGTATTTATTGCATTAATTTTAATAACATCATGAATTAAAGTAATATTAGAACCAAATATTTTTTTTCCAAAATTAAATGACATGGTAATCTATAAAATACAAGGATAACAATAATTATCTAAAATTATATTTCGTTAAATTTTTTAATGTCATTCATTTTATTTTTCTATTAATTGTATAATTACTATGTTTGCATTGTGTAAGAGTGTATGGTACTTTTTTCATTTGTAAAAGTAAAAATAATTTTTCATGATTACTAAAAATAATTTATATTTATATGTAATTTTTATAACTAAAAATAAACTCTCATTTGAATTATGTTAAAAATGTAATAGTTAATCCAAACAATTGTGTTCAATTTTTAACATTTTGTTGAACTAAATACTTAAAAAATTGATAATATCATTCAAATGGTAATCAAATTTAATATAACCAAATCATGGATCTTTATAGATTAAATATATCAATTGAATAACTTTTTATCATGTGTTATGGTATTGTATAGTCCATATGATTTAATTTTTATCTTTATTTGCATGATTCGGCTATTACTATAGTTGAAAAAAATTCTAAGGTTAATGTTTATATTGACAAAAAGGAATATATTTAAAAAATTTCGACCCACTGATTCAAAATATAAAATCCATTATTCGATATTTAAAACATATAATTTGAATAATTTATATTAAAATTAAACCAAAAAGGTGCTACAGAAAATGGATTTTCAAAAAAAATCTCTTTTTAAATATAAGATATTTTAATAATAAATTTAAGTATAAAAATAATTTATAAACCATGATTGGATAATTTAGAAATTAAAACTGATAAATAAAATAATAATTTAATTTATAATTAATTCAAAAGAAAATAATTTTTTTAATTAAAAATATTTATTATTTACTATTTATTTAAAAATAAATATTCTGAGAAAAATATCAAAAATCATTATAATATAATTTTGATATATAAAATTCAAAAATAAGATTTATTTTTTCAATGTAAATTTTGAAAAATTCTAAAAAAAATTAAAATTTCCATTCATAAAAAACATGAAATCCCATTTTTATGAAATCATAACTTCGATTAATTAAATGACATTTCTATAAAATCTATGGCTTAATTTAAAATTGATATTTAATATAACAGAAATGAGTAGGAAAACTATACATTTATTAATGTAGCAAATATTGTAATTTTCCTACAATACAATGGATCAGTTATAATGGTCACAGTTAAATAACAATAATTATTGTTAGTTAAAGAACATTGTTGGATATCTCGTACTGTATAATACATAGTCTTTATTTTTTAAATCATGGGATATCCCAATTTTCATGATTATACGATTTATCAACATAATTATTGTAAAATTATATTTACACAATGATTTTTTTTTAGAAAATACTTCGGAAGAGGATGAATAAAGGTAATAATAAATTGTATAAAAAAATTTAATGATTTTCCTACTATGAAACAAAATTCTATTGAATCTGTAATATAGAATATCATCTATAGAATGAGACACCATTATTTGGAAACAAATCATGATTATATTATGATTGATCAAAAGAGTTGATGATATATACCAATTCATTCATGTGAAAACATCCACCATATTTTAGTGCAACCTATGATCTACTAATTGATAAGAGATGGATGAATACAATCGTGAAAATTCTTTCTCTTATACAGTTCTTAATGTATGAGAATGAAATTCTTAGATATTTATCATTTTTCAATAGAACTAAATCAATATTGTAATACTATTAAGAATATGAGGAAATAGAATAAAGTTGACTCCAAGAAATTGGGATGATATTAGGGTGATATTTTTATATAAGTACATTCCTCATATTCTATGAAAAAAATATAAAATATATTCCATGACAATAATGGAAAGGATATAGAATCCATTGGATTTTATTTTTGACAATATACAAGTCAATCAAGGTATGCTTCTTCTTTAATCTCCATCCCGAAAATAATAATTTATCAATTGTTTGGTCAAATGAAATCATATGTATAAAACTAGTTAACTATATGAAAATTTAGTTACTATGAGGATATCATTTGAGAGGTCAGTTAAATGTATATTTTATGGTTATAAATCCCTTGAAGGTCAAATGTACATAAAGGGTTCAGTTGATTAAATGGAGTAATAGAAGATTATAACTAATGCACCAACCATAATATAATACTTCAAATTGAACGAATATTGTAATTTCCCCCAACCAATGTATAAATATGAATGTTTATAGTGATGATTAGTGCCAAAAACCTATTAAGTCCAATAATAAAGGGAAATATACTCTATTTTTGAATTCTAAATTTAGATATGAGAATATACTGGTGAAAGGTAAACATATCATTAACAGTAGATCCGAAAATATCTTATTTTATTATGACTCCACCCACTCTTTTATATATGTGTAATTTTCTAACGGTATCAAATTAGTACCTCAATATTTTATGTGATATTATCTATAAAAACTATAATTGTTACAATGATCACCTTTCAAATATGTTGTTCCTCTCGTGCATATGTTAATGGGAATGTTCCTCCTTCAATTCCTTTGAATATACCTCTAGATGAAACTGATGTGATTGTAGGCATAGAATGGATTTATGTATATAGACACCATAACAATTTTTGAGGAAGGGATGTCATATTTCACACTCTATAATAAACTATAATCATTTATCAGTATGAGGATTAATTTATAATTCTAAAGAAAATTAAATCAATATTATTGATCATAATATCTATCCCAAAAGGGTGTTTACTCATATGGTTTGTGGAGAAACTCAATATTGAGGATATTCCTATTACATGGGATCTTTTTTGTGTCATTAAATATGTTATTTGTTGTGTAATTATTATTTTTTAATTTTTAATTTTCAATAAAATAAAAACCTAGTTCTGCACCTATGTTAATGACTCTATGAAGTATACACTTGATTGAGTTATAGGAATTAAAGATCAAACTATTGATTATTCTAGGAAATGGTTTCATACACACCCAGTGTGTTACCTTATGATTCAAAAATTATTATTTTTAAGAAGAATGATGGGTCAATGTGCCTATACAATTATTATTTGGAAACAAAACAAGATCACCATAAAAAATCATCATTTACCCCATATCTATGATTTCATAAATCAATTATATGGGTATAAATATATTTTAATGATTGTATATTATTATTTATTTCATAAATTGAGGATTGAAATAAAATTAATTTACAAGAAATACATTTTAATGAAGTATGGGAACTAAGAATTTATTGTGATTCCAATTTTACTTATTAATTCTCCTCGTATCAAAAAGAATTTCATGAATATGATATTTTGAGATTACCATAACTAGTTTGTTGTTTTATTTGTAGATTATATCATTATATATTCAAAACATAACTTAAACAATAATGAAAAATTGATGGTTATATGAAAGACCCTATATAGGGATGATTTTTACACTAAATTTATAATGTTTGAAATTTAGATTGAAATGGTTTAATTCATGGGTCATATAATTTCAGGTGAGGGTATATTGTTTAATTCTTCAATGAATGATGTTATTGATCGACAGAAGAGCCTAACAAATATTACCAATTTTGATAGTTTTATTAGGATGGATGGATACTACTTATATTTATTGAGAAATTTTCTTGGACTATCCAGTACACTCACTATATTGAGTAAGGATAAAGCTATGTTCATATAGATAGATGAATGTGAATGAATTTAATGGATATTAATACAAATTTGGTTAGTGTACCTATTCTCATACTACCGTTAAATCGATAAAATTTGGTTATCAATAGTGATTATTCAATGAAGTAGTTGAGATGTGGCCTTATATTGACAGACATTGTGATTTCATAAGCCTCATTGCAACTGAATAAAATTGTGAAATTACCAAACACATGATTTGGAGTCATAAGCTGTAATTATTACATTGTAGATATTCATTCATTATATTTAGAGTGATGAGAGGGACATATATATATAGAATAAAATATTGACGAATATTTTCACATAGAATTAGTTGAAACGTTTATAGAGAATATTGTTATAGCATTTTAAAGGTTGTGATTTCTGAATACATTTATACTATAAGAATTTGAACTAGGTGTATGATGCACTTAATTATAATGAATATGTTGGTTTATCTTTGATTCATTACTAAAATAAATCTAATACACAATTAATTTGAGACAATAAAACATGAAATATAGAAGAATGAGGACATAACATATCATTATTAGGTGTGTGTTCAACCGTCCACCCATGTTATGAAGGTAGAGGTGTGGGGAGGGGATGATAATATATAAATAAGGAGAGAATTTTTCATAATTTCAAATATGATCATGAAATCATGATAAATTTTAGGAATATACTCTATGTTATTTGAAGACTAGAAATAAAGAAGGATTTGTCAGATAATACTCATTATTCCTCAAACATTATTCATCTTGGAATCATGAAAATGTGCAGATAACTAAAGTAATATGTCATGTCAGAGACCGTGAAAATGGATATTTAATAGAATATATCATGATTCCATGTATGTGAGAAGGGAATATCCTGACACACTCTATTGTCTTGGAAATGTATTAGAACATTACATGTCCTTAAGTGACATACCCAAGAAACTAGAGACTATAAATAAATACCAAGGGCATCATTATAGATGGTGGATGATTATACCATTGAAAAGAAAACAACTATATCAAATTTTACCATAAAAAAAGTACAATATAATCCATGATTGATATTTAATAAAACTCAATGTAATACAAAAATCCAACAACACCAAACTACATCGTAACAAATTTTAGAGTACCATAGTGGAATCATAAAACAAAAAACTCAAATAATTAATATATAGTGACATATCAACTCCCAAAATAATCAATTATCTAGCTCCACCATCCATTCCCAAGTATTATGTATCATCCCTAAATATATTTCATAAATTTCATTTATGCCTTTCTTAATAAAATATATTTTCAAACACACCAATGTTCCCATGAAGGGGGTGTGTAATGATACTCAATTGGATTTCCCAAAAATAATTACATACTCAAACTACTAAGATAGAGAATACTAGAGCATTAATATTGAAAAATTTATATAAATCAATTAAAAATGTTCATATCAATTCCAATCCATTTCTATGTAAAACAATTGTCATAAAAAATTATTTTCCCAACCAAATCCATTTCTAAGGAAATCAGCAAAACCATAAACTAAACCATTTTTTAGTGATCATATGGCATATCCTATTTTATTTCACACAAAACATTACTCAGACTCAACCACAAAATCATGCTTTTTTCACTGATGGTGAAACTTTTCATCCAAAACTATCCCCATGGATGGTAGTACATCATGATAATTATCTATCCCATTCAACTAATGTGGAACCATTTATGCGAACAACCATGACTATCCAAACATTTCCAAACCAAAAAAATTATTTTAAACACTTTACATACAATTTTCCATTCATCAAAACCAAAAATGATTTTAAAATAATCTTACCAATTACACTTTCCACCAAAACAGCCAAATTTAAAAATTCTATAAACCATCATCAATGAGGGTCTCCATAAAGCATTGCAAAAAAAATTCAAAATAAAATTCATTAAATTTGAAATAATGATTTAATGTTATAATAAAATGATTCAAGATTGAAACCACTTACATAAAAAATTATGGTGGTAATGAAGGATGACATGAATTCTTCATAAAAATGGGTTGAATCTCAAAAAACCCACCTAAGATCTAATTCTCTTTCATCAACACAAGAAAAATCTAATCATTTTGTCATCCACTATCATAAATATATCTCCAATACACAAGATCAATGATTTTGAGAGAGGGAATAAATTTATATCTAATAAAAATAATCAATAATGAGGACATACAATGAAATCATGCATTCAATGTACCAAGATTTTCCAATCAGTCACTGCAAGATCAAATAGAAGATTCAAAACAACCTTTGGGAGGAGTGGAATACAAATCATGTTTAAAATTTTAAAAAAGAGTGTTTTATGGGTAAAAATTAATAAAAATATATTTTTTATGATCTAAAAACTAATCGTGCATGTTTGCATCTTGCTGTTATGAATACCATGTACCTACCATGTGAAAACCACTAACTCAAAACACCCTTTACATGGATAGTCTGCATAGTTAGACAAATCTAGTTTCAACAATGTTTTATATTCATTCCATATTTCACTGTTACTTTTAAGTGTCTACAAGGTTCATCCAAGATGTGCACCTATGTAGTGGCCTCTATTAAATATTGCACATTTTCCCGTAGGAGTTTCATGGTTTCTAATAACCATTCTCCAACTATCTACTTCCATAAAATCCCCCCTAAAAATATTTTAAAAGTTATATAAAACCTTCCACACATCTCCCAAACACATCACATACATAAAATAAACAAATTAAGGGTTTATTAATTAAAAAAGATTGTTATACATTCTCCCCAAAATTGTCCTTTTCATCTTGAAAAAGTATAAAACCATCATTTTGTTGAATGATTTCAGGACATTTATAGATCATTTCATTATCTCATTTGCATGTTTATTTCAAAATATTAAATTTTTCGATAAAATAATTACTAGACCAATGATTTTCCAATAATTGACTAAAAAATTCTCATCCACAATAAATAACAATATATAAACCAAAAAATCATCCATATCTAGGCCTGTGTTATCCCATTGAATCATATGGTTAGTATTAGGATGAATGTTTTTCAACTAATATACAAGATACAAATTGTGCTCTAAACTGAGCCTTGGTGGTAAAACCAACCTATATGAATTCTCATAAACCTGTGAATATATCTTAAAAATAAAATGTATCAAGAAGATAACCATCTATTATGTCCAAAAATGATGATGTCCAAGCCTTGGAGATATTCTCATAAACACAATATCATAGACCTCGAATGGCCACAATTATCGATGATGGTACACATATTCGTTCAGATCACTATTAGTTTTTTCTATTCTCCTCCTAATAATCCTAATATTCATCATTGTCTCTTGGACAAGGTTTATCCCAACAAGTGAAGTCTCACCTGTTTCCAGCCATCAAAGTATTGAAAGGAATTGAATGCCATAAAATGATTTAAAAAGATCCATATATTTCGATCCATGATAACCAATGATACCTGATAAATATAGTAACAATATATGATCCACCTAGGATCCACCATAAACCATTACAGATGCCCACATTGTTTCTTTTAATGCTTGTATCATCCTTTGAGAAGTCCCATCCAGATGAGGGTGATACGCCACACTCATGGTAAAGTATGTATCGATGGATAGATTTAAGGATTTAAAGAAATGGGAAATAAAACTTAGATCCATGAATGATTATATCAAAAATTGTACACCATTCCATGTTATAACCTCTCTAATACATGTTTCTATCAATTAATCCACCATATCAGTTTCACGAATATGGATGAAATGAGCCGACTTTGTGAGATGATCCCCTATCACCCAAATAGAATATTATTTCTAAACCATTATTAGGATACCTATTAAAAAATATATGTTTATATAAACCCATTTCCAAATATGAATTGGTAATTAACACAACATACCCAGTGGTCAGTGGTGCTATATCATAACTAGCTAAAACTTCAAGCATCTTGAATCGAACTGAACCACTATCCATTTCATACCTGCCTCCAAATTTTTTCTTCCATCCTTAATACATAATCTATATTTTAGGATTAAAACCCCATATTGAATGTTGGTATTCATGAAGATGTTTTTTCTATCTAGTGATAGATATGACCATCCGATTTAGAAACAACTAAACTGAATTCACATCTAGCTTCCACACCATAATGGTTTCCCGACCAATGATTTTTTATCTCTTTGAACGAAATTATGAATTGTAATTATATGCCAATTTAACCATATTCACCAATTCAGGTAAAACAGGAAAACCAATACACTACCTTAGTCTTTATAATCCATGTGCATCTCAGTTATCACTAACAGCCACTGCCACTGTCTAAATCCTGTTTTTTCAACCAAGAATATGAATTTTTTAATGGATATACCACAAATGTTCCATTCCTAGGGTATAGATAATATCATATAAAAACATTTTGATATAGTTCATCCATCTTATATGTCTCATATTCAATGCCCTTTTTGGGTAAATGTGTTTCAATCTCTCATGATCTGTAAAATTTGTAATCTTATCACCAAGGAGGTAATTCTTCCATGATTTAAAAAAATGGACGACGTTAGGAAACTCCAATTCATATGTTGGGTAGTTAAATTCATGAAACTATAATTATTGTGATCCATAAAAACAACATGATATCCCTAAATAATTATAAATCTAAATGAAGATCCCAAAGCATAACAATACACTACACAACCTTTTTGAGATTCTAAAATATCAAAATCAATTCTAATGTTAGGTGAACATTATGATCATTAAAATAATTAAGACATTTCTTATTCCATTATAATAAAAAATTCTTCTTTTTCGAAGATATCAATAGTGTGTCCTGTCATCAAAAATCATTATTAACGAATTAATAATATCAAGCTAGACCAAGGAAACAATGTATATTGAAGAAATTTGTTAGAGGTTACTAATAGGTAAAAACCTCAATTTTTTAAAGATCCATATATAAAACTCATTGAATACAACATTCATAAGAAAACACAACCCTTTTATCTAAAAATCGCACATTAAAAGTTTTTCCTTCAGTTGATTTTCCTAAACAATTCCAATCACTGTCACCAACTATTTCACATGTTGCACACTTTCAATGGAATATACCAACATTTCATCCACAAACTCCACCACATAAGAATCATGATATCTATTAAATACACTATTCATCAAATCCATAAAAATGGTTTGTATATTTATAATATCAAAAGGCATAACAACATTCTACTAATGGTCATATGTAATCCTGAAAGTTGTCTTTGGAAAATCACATTTCTAAACCTACAATTGGTGATATCCTGAGTGAATTTAAATATTAAACAACTACCTATCTCTCCTAAAATGGTCAAAAATATCATCAATGAGTGGAAGTGGAAATTGATTATTTATCGTAACTTGTCAAATAATACATAAATTCACACCCAACCAAAGAGTTACATCCACATTTTCACAAACAAGATAGACGATTCCCACATAGACGTGCAAGGATGATTGAACCCTCCTCTTTCAAGCCATTAAAACTGCACTTTAAATTCCCATAATTCTTTTTGTGTAATATGATATGGAATAATGGAAATATGTCTGGTGCCAGGAGAGATCAATCATAAACTCCACTTCCCCTATGGGTGGAAACTCTGATAAATTTCAGAAAACATCCAGAAACTAAATCAAATTGGTGGATAAGTGTTATAATCGATATTGTTCATTGATTCTAAGGTCAATGAAACCGACTACTATACTATAAATCCAAAAATTTTGTACAAATGAGGCCCTATCACCTACCTTTGAATTCTGGTTTCCTTTAAATTTTTACTAGAATCCATCATCATTTAAAAAAAAATTTAATTTTGAAAATAATTAATGATCTGATACTTTAATGTTTTCAACAAATATATACATAAGATTATGTCAAAGGAAACAATATCAAGCATATTGAAATTCCATATCAACTCAGATCCATCAATAATTATATAAAATGATCAAAACAAAAAAGATCCACAGTCTATTTAACCAGAATATGTTTGATGTTTCAAAATTGAAGGCAACATCTCAACATGATAATCTAATGAATTGACCATAAGTGAAGTGATAAAATAATTTGGTTCTCCTCATACCAATAAAAGTATTAATACAGGTAGGATTCAAGAGAATTTTACCTCTCATGATCAATAGGCTAGATTTACCATCCACCATCACATTCATAGCTCCATAAAACATCATAATTACTACAATTTGTTTTCCAGTGCCTTGTTGATGTTTAACATGTTTAGGGGTTATATTATTCCTCGAATTCATTGGATATTTTCTATCTATTGATGTGATTTTTTCCTTATCTATTTGAAACATTCAAAAAATACAAAAAAAATATTTGTGTCTTGGAAAACCAACCTCAGTGAAAAAAACAATACTTCTGAAGATTCAACATATTGTTTCAGTTGTATCATACTGGATGTGGTGTTATACAATAATTTTTCTTGTAGTCAAAATAATAAAATATGAAACATCGCCGAATGCTCTTAAAATTTAAAAGAAGATCACTGATCCAAAAATCTAATTTTGAGCCATACCACTACCTTCGAAATAGGTCTCAATATTATCTGTGTTCCCAACAATAGAGTTCCCACAAAATACTGTCGGAATCAACATGCTCCCTCCAACCTTAGCTCTTGAAATGTCACATTTTTCTACCATTACTCGATTAATAATTGTTGAACAATTCGGTATACACAACATGAATTTTTTTGAGTTAATCTCTTTCCCAAGACCTAATTTCAAAATTGTGTTCCTTTAACGACATAGTAGAAAAAACGTAAGGTGAAAAGCGGGAAAAGTCCATAAATTTACCCTAACTATCTGTCATTGATAGGTTCTCCTACTTCAAGATGAAAAAGTCAATGATTCTTTATATTATTAACGTGTTAGGATATAATTGTCTTTAAAAATTTCATAAAAGTCATATTATGAAATTCCTTAGTCTAATTTAGTCTGAATTGGTAAATCCGACTATTTGGATAATAAATGACCAAGTATATATGTTTCCAACATTATTTTCAACTATAATGATGTGCCAATGAATACAAATATCTGATTCAACATATTCTAATGAACCTCTACCTTCAATAGATCTAAATAACCCCTTTAGATGGGTGGAATCTATTTCTGGAATTGAATATAATGGTATACATTCCTTGGTTAATCCCAAAGGTTATTTATATCTATAGCCTTAATATATTGGAATAAAATTTTAACCAGTTATTGGTTCACCTCTCTCTTATGTGTAACCACATTCCCATCCATAACGTCTTGTTGGTTTCAACAATTCCTTTTAAATGTCATTTTTCATAACCACAATAATCTATATAAGTAAAACTCTTTAGAAACTAAGGGAGTAACCATTAAAATTTACCATATAATAGCTATCAAAATAATGATTTCCAAAATTCCACTGATTCTATTTTCAACCGATTTTTGAACATTCCAATATGATTTTAAAAAACTAACCATTTTCAAAATTCCACTACTATTCGCTTTTCACAATTTCTCTATTGAAAATATTCTAAAATACTTTTCATAAATAAATTTTTTTCACTAAATTATAAAACATTACTGAAAAAGAAATATTCTCTCCTAGTTCGATGTAATTTAAATCAAGTAGTGTCAGGCTATTATCATTTCATAAACCCATGATAATGATATTAAAACTTTTATAAGAGTATCCAAAACACTTATAAACACAAATCCAATATAAATTGATGTTTAGAATAAATAGGTTAGAAATGTATTTTTATGCATTATATTGGATTTCCTAGAAATCCTTCTCCTTTATACAATTCCAAACCATTTACTAAACCCAAAAAAATAAACTACAAGACTGAAAAACCAATACCATTTTCCTCAAAATAAATGATGGGAACTCAAAGACTGATACCACATGTAATATCCCACCCCACTCTAATTTTGATTGAAATTTAATGGAACAATAATTGGACTTATGAGACATCCCCAAGACACCAATTACAAAGAATAAATCCAAATGTATTAATTATTGTTTAGGGATGATTTTCTATTTGAAAACAATAAAACCAAAACCAATTATACCATAACAAAATGATAACAATAAGAATCCGAATAAATATGTAATACAACTAAATGTAATTCAAAAAGATAACATTACCAAAATACATGATAACCATCATTCGTGCACCAAATAAAATGTATAAACTACAAAACAGAAAGACTCTAAGTACATAAATATATCAACTTCCAACATTCTCTAATCTCCAACTCCACTGTCCATCCCCAAGTATCACTATTAGTCACTAATAAAATATTATACCTTTTCATTACATATTTCCTCAAAATGGATATCAGAATAGGAACTAAAGTGAACATGAAGGGGGTGAGTAGTGAAACATTATAGTTTTTCCCCAAATGGCTTCCAGACTCATGCCAGTATGAAATTTCATGTTATCACATTTTTATAAAAAAATTATATAAAACAACTCAACAATTAATAGAAAATATAATCCATTCCTATGTAAAATATTTTTATACTCAAATAGTTTTCCAAACGAAAGAAATTTCCAAATAAGGAAATAAAAAAATTCAATCATCCATTTATCAATGATCATTTGGAATGACCCATTATATTCCACACAACCACAATCACAAACTCTACCACATATTCTTGGTGATAACCATTTATTATGGAACATCACTTTCAAACCCTATATATATGATGGTGGCACTTCACAAAAATTATCCATCCCATTCAAATCACGCTTAACCATTTAAGCCAACAACCATTAGAAACCATTCATTACTAAACACTTCAATATGAGAATCCTTTTAAAATACTTTTTCTATCAAACACATGAATGGATAGAAATTCATCTTGGGACTCGACCCTACAACGTAAACCCCAAACCCCATCCCCATGCCACCCCTGTAGCATGTGGAGGAATCAATAAAATACACCTTTATTGAAAAAAAATTCCAACCAATTATACCATAATCCGTAACTAAAGACGATTTACATTATTCATTGCACAACAATTTCATAAGGAATTTCAAGAAAAACGACCAATTTTAAATAATTCCTTCATGTTATTATAAGTGGAGTCGAGGGTGATGCCACCTACCTAATAAACTATTTCAAAAAGTAAGTGAAGCATAAATTCACCATCAAAATAGGGATAAATTCTCAAAACCCACACTATATCTTATTACTAATCATCGAGATATCGAAATAAAAACATGATTAAAATATAGAATCATTGACTTATCCAAATCAACTAGATCAATGAATCTAATAGAGTAATGAAACACAAATATAATAAAAACCACCCTAAACAGAGATGTATGAAGCATTTCAACCATAAAAACCCATGATTTTCCAGTAGAAAATTCCAAATTCCAGGGGGAGTCCCCACATCCATTTGGATCTGTGAAAATAATTTTTTGGGTAGAAATGAGTGAAAATGAGTGTTTTTGGGGTAAAATCAAGGGATATTAAATTTTTAGCATAAAAATCCAACCGTACATGTTTTTCATGCACGGTTAGAAAAAATTTTCACTAACCATACACCTTCCACTAACTCTAAACACACATCACAAGTTTGGTCTACATGGTTCTAAAAACCATTCAACAACCTTTTTTTATCATTTTTCTAGTTTTCATGGTCACTCCTGGGTTTTCCTAGGGTTTGAAAAAACATTATGCCTAAATATATCCCTAGCTAGTGTCCTCTTTTCCCTTTCGGCGGTCTCTTGTAGGAGTTCCAAAGTTCCTACTAACCATGCTATAATGATGAATCATTAAAAAATACTCAAAACATTTAAAAAATCATGTTGTTTCTCTCAAACATCTCCCAAACTCATTACATACTTATAATACATTTTTAATGGGTTTATTAATTGGGACGAGGGTGCTATAGAGAATGATGAGGATTATAGAAGGATGTACAAGGTTTTATTTTAACCATTAACTAAACAAAACTGTAAATGAGAAAAAACACAATATATTTTACATTTGGACTCCCTATGAAATCTAATGGAAATAATGGATTTTTTTTTAAAATGGATCACCTTATAATGTCAAATCATTGCATTTATGTCAGAGAGTATATCTATATTGATAATATCTCTCAGATTACATTAAGGATGTTTTAATAATTCATGGATCACCACATTCTATTATATCAAATTGAGATTTAAGGATTAAATTTTTATTCAATATTACTCTTCCACATGCACTAGATACATATATGAGTTTAATTAATACATGTCATACTCTGTAATATTTTCATTTTTTGAGCTGTATTCCAACATTATAATACAAGTTGATATCATTTTGTAGGAATTTAAATGGTGGTTTGGATCAACGCCTTACTTTTGTATAATTTTCATATGATAGTATCATTATTGTATTTAGATGGATTCTTTTAAATCTATAAGTGGATAATTTTTTAACAAAATCAATCTTGGATGAATTTGGAGATGGAAATGTATTGGAACCTGACCCTTCACATGTAATAAACTTATAAATCCTACCAGTTAATAAATATATCTCTTATGAGTAATTATTGGTGGAGATTCTACATCAACAATACATAGTGTTATAGAACAAGATCACTCACCTCCACAAGGTTTTCTAGTGAAGAAATAAATTTTAGGAAGAAACACAGAAACGATAGGATGTGATGAGGAATAAGAGTCCTTAGTTTTTTTATTAGAGTAATATAATTTAAATGATTAAATTATTGGATGGGGGATGAGGATATATTTAGTTCTAAATATTTATCTAAGAGGTGAATGAATTATTTTTATCATTATAATTTATTTCAATCTATTAGTGATTTAATAATTTCATTAAACTCTTATAGATCAATGAAATAATATTATTTTGAGTAATAGAAAAAAAATAATTTATTTTAAAATTTTAATTTAAATATTTTTTTATTAATTATCATGTTTCAAAAAAATTGATAATCATATCAAATTAGATATATGTTTTTAATTTTTTTTCTGTGAAATGAATATGTATCTTTTCATGATTAAAGTAATATTATGCTAGTAATCTAGGAAATAACTTGCATTTTATATTATGTTAACTAATATATTATTTAAACATTAAAATTCATCAAAAATACCATTTTTTGATCGAATTTTATTTGTTATAAATATCATTTTTATGAACATTCGTATGCTTTTTATTTTTATATTTGTTTTCATGGCCACTGAAATGTAAAAAACATTAAAATTTTCATAACTATAAAAATGGTTACCCAAGAATTAAACAAAGAAATAATGGTCTAAACATCATTATAACTTTTCTAAATTTAATATATAATATTATTTATACTCATAATCATCCTATATTATTAATATATAATTTTTGTCCAATTAAACATGAAAATTATTTTATAGTCATTAAAAAATTTAAGTAATTCCAAGAGTACCCCTACAGTCACTTCTAAAAGAGATCATCCTTATCTCCAGAATAAAAAAAGTATGAACCTTATTAATACACCAATACCTTCCCTATGACCATTTGATATTACTTCCCAATAAATCATTTTTTTCATTACTATATACCATTATTTAATGGATTAAGGTGTAAGGTAAAGAATATTCCACATCAAAGCAATAAAACTCTTAACCGAGTACATTAAATTATATTTATTCCTTTACCACCAATAAATATATGGTATCTATTAGAAAATAATTTATTTTCCATCTACTATATATTAAATATTATTATGATTATGTAACAACAATAATCTACATCATTTATGTCCCATAGGAAGAGAAAACCAAACACAAAAATATGTATAGATAACCACCACCATGAAGCGATTGTTATTGTATTTATCACTGCTTTATAATTATTATTTTAATATAGTATAAAAGGAATATATATAATATTTATGATATTAATATATTTATGTAAGTGTGAATTATAACTATAAATAATGTTTTTCTCACCATAAAAAATTTGAAACAAAAGTCATGTATATATACATACCACCATATCTATGATGTCATGTAATTAAGTTTTCATCAATGATTTATATGAATAGTTAAAAATTGTATATGGTGATTAAATATGATACTCTTTACATGATTAATGTTATAGTTATGGTGGTACTATTTTTAGGGTACAATGACTAGGACCTGAAAACTAAACCTTGTGAGAAAAATGAAGTCGTTGTCACTCAGAACATTGGTTTTATAGTTGAATTGTTAATAAAAATATTATTGGATCTTTAATTTAATTAATGAATATAATTATAGAGTATTAAGTTCCATGAAATTATTTATAATTAATCTCTATATATTTAATAAAAAGTTTTAACGTGTCTACTAAAAAAATATACTTGACGTAATGGTTTATGTTACAATTACATATTTTTTTATGATCGCTGATGAAAATTTTTTTTGGGAAACATTATGAAAACATTCCTTTAAACCACAGATATTTTATTCTTATATACTTATCCTCAGTTAGGTAACTAAAAAATAATTAATTAATTTTAAATGAAAATTTGAACTTATGTATTTTTTGGTCAAAGATCCTTTTTTCCATATCCTTACCCTTAAAAATTATTTTAAGATATTTCATGACTATAATTGAAATATTTTAAAAGGTGAATTTTTTACTACCGATGATTTTATTTAGTTTTTTTAGAAAAATAACCAATCTTATTTTTTCCAGACAAGCATTTTGTGATTTTTACCAATGTGTGAAAATAATGTTTTCTTTGAACATATACATCATGAATAGATTTTCATTCTTTCATAAGAATAATATTTATTGAATAATATTTAATAAGATCCCTTAGATATTTTTAAAGAAAATAATTTTATTAATATTTAATGAATATTTAGATAAATTAATTTCAAAATAAGTATATGTTTTAATCATGTCTTCAATGAATTCATTTAATGATATTATAAATGAATTTTTTTATTAATGTCAACATTGATTATGGATTTTTATGTATCACTGGGTATATGGTCTTATTATAAAATCCAAACTCTTTATTTTTAAAGATCATGATATTGATAATTTAATTATTATTCATAAAAACCCATTTCATTTCCATTGATTAATTTATATATGATTAAACCATTATGAATCCTATTTCTTTTAATGGAGTTATATTATTATGAAATAATGAAATATTTATGAAATATGTCTCTTTTAATTTGATTAACATATACTGATATGATGCTTCTTTTATGGTCTCTTGGACCACATATATATGGTTTTCATTATGTGAAATATCAGGCCTAGAATTATATATCCCTTAAATTCATTAGGTGTGACCATATATACCATGATAGAACAATGGGATATGAGTTTATGTTCTCGATCTAATGTGGAAAACACGTGGGGATTTTTGATCCTCTATGATATGAGAAACAAGATGTGATTACTAACATGTTATCATATGGAAAATTGTCAGGAATTCATGATATTGTATGATATGATTGTCCTAGTAGATAAACCTAACATATTATATGATTTTTATAACTATTATTATGCCACGCCTATATGACATGTTGATATAGATAAAATATCAACTCATGTAAAATGATTGATTTTTATGATGATCCACTAATACTATGATATTAATTTTTTTCCAATGACCTATGAATATTATATATTAATTTTTGGGTATGATTATATATGGATAATATCATGTCATAATTCAAAAATGTTCCTGATATGATTACATATGATCCTTGACTAAAACCTCTCATGTTTCCTCTTATACACATCTATGATCACCTCATCTCTGGTTAATTTGTTTCAAATGGAATGACGTAGGGTAACATGTATAATGAGTATAGATAATAATCATATATAAATATATAATATAAAGATTATGAATATTTTTGTTATATAATATGTATATGTATGCAGTATCTAAATACAAATACTATAATGTATCTGAAGTATATTTTTTAGAGATTTATTAAAAATTCCTTAATAATATGTAATTTCTATGAATGTTATGAATGTGTCATTATACTAACAACATTATTCTTGTTAATTTTGGATTATTAGTATCTAGTATCTTCAAAAACCAATGGAAGAAGCCTATATGGTGATATATTAGTGATATAACCCTCATTGTATTATAAAATTCCCTACGTTCTTTAGAATCATAGAAAAATAATTCCAACTTCACATAAAAAAGAGAAATTAAGAAAAAAAAGTAACTTCATCCTAAATACAAGGAATATTTGACAACACTATGGTTATTTAATGATATATTAGTCTTTACAGATCCAATAAAATCAATTCTCTAGTACAACAATCTAACGATTAAATTGATACCTATATCTGAAATCTATGTCCCATCCATAGACACAAGAACCAAAATCTTGATACCCTAAATCCTAGCCTAAACACTATCAAACAATACCATGACCCTAAATTCATGTCATGAAAAAAGAAATGTTATGAACAAATCTTCTATTCTGGACCATATATACAGTCCTTGTATCAAATAATATCAATTATCAACATATATAATATTTTTTTGGACCATAATAATCTTAATGGAATGTTTTAAACCATTCAAATAATATAATAACCACTGTGTGTTATAAATTACAGTCATGCTCAGGAACATGTCTAGTAAACAGTAGATTACAATGTCTTTAATATTGACCATATCATAATAAAATCCTTTATAATCTGCTTTATAACTATTAAAACCAATGAAATACATTCTTAACTGTCTTATACATCATTTTTCTCTGATACAAATCATTGATGTCTAATATTAATAGTGTGTAAAAGTACAAACCCCTCTCTTATATTTCATAAATCTAAAATCTAATGAACATGTATCCACATTATCATTGTATGAATTAAATTTAAATGCAATAATCATCTCCAATCATACACCATAATAATTTATAATTCTATATAATATAAACTAAATATTTAAGAAATGTATTATCCCAACCACCATTTGATGTGCGATATTTATTTATTATTCTCCATTATAGTATATTTTTCTTAGGTACTCATATTTAATGTATTTTTGGTTAATTAAGTGGCCTTGAGAGAGTTTTGAGGGACCAATTCTTAAAATTCCCAATTTTTTTAGAAGAATAAATGGGTGCGTGGTTAACTCATGATATGTTATTATAGTGCATCCCAAGGTGTTGGTTGAAGTTGTTTGTGTCATGATTTTTAAAACATTGATAATTTCTCTGTGAATCCATGAATCTTTATACATAATACTTCTAAGGAATGTTTCAAAATCAATGAACAGTTTGTAAAACCTTGTGTTCTGACCCAGGAAACAATCATGTTATAAGAAGTGAGAAATGAATGACTATTTCTTGTCTTTACAAAATGTGTTACCAAAAACTTTTCCCCTTTGAAAAACATATATTGATAATTTTACTTCTGAAACCCCAAACACATTATCCTAATTTTCAATATTGTTTTTTAGAACACCCTCGTTCACATTCCTAACTCATATCCACTTATTCTACATGAATCTCTCTCAAAATAAGTCCATTTGGGATCATATTTTATGTGATAATATCCTTCGGTAATTATATCCTTTCCCTCCTCTCATTTATTGCTTCATTTTTTTGTCATTTTATTTCTTGTTACATTTATCTAGTTTTTCTAATTTATACGTATATTTTATAAAACATAAATATATCCTCTCCTAAAAAAATAAATGGTTGTTATTGGATATGTGAACAACCCTATACATTAGGTAGGTGTTACCTATGTATTATCATATAGATATACCTATTTTTAGTTATTGTGTTAGTCTATTAACCTATTTTAATGATTCACCATTAGTTTTGATCCAATCCCTTAACAATGACCATGAAATTTCATATAACTGTTGAATAAGTTTTCTTTGTATGGAAATAAAATATAGGATTAAGCTGTTGGGAAAAAATTATTGTAAAATTTTATATTTGCTATTTAACTAAAAATTAAATGTGGTTCCTCTTAAAATACAAAATTAAGTTTGTTTCTTTGAATTATTATGAATTGTGTTCTAGTTGTAAAAATGAGAATTGATTTTTGTAATTAATAACAAAAAAGAAACCAACCCTTTTTTTATCATTTTTTATTTATATGAATTTGGTATTTTCGAATTTAATTTATATATAATGTTTGAATTATTTTTAGTGGTAGGAATGTATGTTTGACACATTTATGTTAAAATAATAACATTTGTTGCATGGAAATAATGGGATATGGAACAAATACATCATTTCTACATGTGTAGTTAAATCTTATATATTATATAAAAGCTAAAAATAGGGTCAAAACATCCCCTACTGTATTTTTGAATATATAAGTTAATCCTAGGGTGAACTAACCCATTAGGTGAATGCTAAGACTATTGGTAAAACCCATAGTTTATAGGGTTCTGATGTGGAATTGTTAGCTATGTGTATAGTTATATTAACCATGGGTGTCTTATTGGACTAGTTATATTCATATTAACCATAAATAGAGTATTATTGTGTTGTAATTGTCTCGACAACATTTATAGTGAAATTTTACACTCGCCAATGTAGGTGTTTCTTACATCAGTTTCCACCATAGACCATAGGTTCAAAATTTAATTTAGTTGCCTTTTTTAATATCAATTAAAATAAAAATTAATTTTAAATATCATATAAAATATTTAACAAGATTGGATTATTTAGGAATTTCATTTTTGGTGGCATAATAATTTGTACTCACACCTTTCATGGGCCATCAGTTGGTGCTCGATAATTATTCACATACACATGCGATTACAAGGGAAAACACCCTTTGATTGTGGGAATATTGAAATATTTCATACTATGATGGTGTAGGGGATGAAGTTTATATTGATATAAGGGAACTGATTTTTATAAAAAATTAATATTACCTTTATTAGTATTTCAAATATGATTAATGAAATTTTTGACCCTTGGTTATTTTGTGGAATTGTTTTCTATATTCCATAGGGCAAGTTTTATTTTTGTTATTTTGTGTAGATTTTATAGTGTGGTATTATATAATTTAATTTTTTATGTCGATATTTCACTCATTACATGATGTTGTGTTCTTCACAAAATTTTTTTTTGACCCTCACCCCTTGTCAATAGCCTATGTAGTATAGTGTGGAATGCCTAAGGTAAAACAATGTTCCACCAGTCTTATTACCTATAAGTGGTTAATGCTGGGCGGGGGGTATAAAAATGTAATTTCAGAGGGTTTGTAGTTTATAATTCAATTTAGTTATTGTTTACATGATAATAGAAATGTGTTCGGACTTCTTAAATAACTATATTATTTGGTGTATTAAACACATTTATTTAGATTGTTGAGTTAGTAGGAATGTGATTAATATTCTTCATTATGAGTTTTACAATTTACTAATTTCCGACATTTATAGTTTAAATTATTTTCTTTTTTATTCATGTGATGTATCATATTGGGTGGGTAAAAAAGGTAGATTGTGTTAATTGATGTATAATTATATACACATACAGTTTTCCATTTATTTATTTCCAAACAATGATTGATTGATAAACATTAATTTATATGAACCCACATATGGATAAATATTTGTTGACCTATTAACATCTCAATAGTATCTTATATGAATTTTTCCCCTTTAAATATATTTTCAGATTGTACATTGAAAATTAATAGGATGAGACCTGGGTATACATTAATATCATAGTGGAATCTTATATAATATTGTAGTTTATGTAAATGTGTATCAAGAATTATATAAGGTGTTATCCCATATTTCATTTGAATGACACTTAAATTTACCATACAAAGGAAATTAAAACCATAATATGATCATGGAATAGATATGATGTAAATTTAATGAGTATTATTCCATGACAAATATAAATATAGTTAACATATAAATATTTTGGAAATGTTTTCTTAATAAAAAATTGTGTGTATAGTATTAAAGTACATGAATTGTTGTGTCTATTTCTCTTAACAATGAGAATTGGTAAAATGAGTATTATATGTTTTATTCTTGGAAATTATTGTACACTTGTGTAGTTATTCCACTATAGAGGGACACGTCCAAAGACATTGATGGGGAGGGAGAATATGCACCTCAGGGGGTGGAGAAAAACCTCGTCAAACTATTATTCTAGTTGTAGATTATCAACTTTGGGAGGGACTTTTTAATGTAGAAAAGTACTTTTATAGGGGTTCACCTCTGACTAATCACACTATTTCATGTCTCTCTTGTGAGTTCGGCCATCAACAACCTCCATTATTCATTTGATAGTGCGGTCCACTAGAAGTAGAGTTGTGAATAGATTCCACCCAGAATATTATTGATCACATAGAGACTCTTGAGGAAAAGACGATGAGGTTGAAAATATAAAAATTGATTAGGGAAACACATCAATGGTGGAATGTTAATTTGTAGGTTAATAATCACATTAGGTTGACATGGAAATATTTTCTAACCTACTTCTTGACCCTCTTCATTTCAGTAACCGTACTACTAGATAAGGCCTAAAAATTTATGAGTTTAGCATATGGGATATAAAAGTCATGAATTATTCTTATTTTATAAAATAGATTCATCAGTTATCATTGACATTAGAACTTTAATTTTATTCCCAAGACAATAACATTGAGGACTACTTATTCTATAAATGAATGTGTATGCTGAATGATTCTTATTTCATATCCATTTATAATGTCATGAACCAATACTTTCTTACATAGATGAATCCTAATGATGGTGAAAATGTTTGGAAACTACCAATTTTGTTTGAAATTTATAATTTAAGTTTACATTCTGGTATCTCTGTGTGAAAAATATATGACATGAAATTGGTAGCTAGTAGTCAGTCTACGTAGTATATTGAATCTTCCTACTATTCATGAAGGATATGTGACATGTAATGTAATTTTTTTAGTCACGTGAGAGACATGAGATACTAGTGCACCCAACCAACTATGTATTTATATCCTTATAAGATTATGGGGAATGCATGTATTGTCTATAGAGATAAATTTTGTGGAAGTGGAAGAGTCTCATGACCAACTCAGTGTAAAGTGATCGGGATGCCAACCACAACACAACAGTCAGATAGTTAGGAATATTGTGGTTATGTGGGATTAGTTGGTGGCTATAAACTGAACTGAAAATTATTTTTTTATTAAAGAATACACTTTTGTGGAAATAGTGAGAAACCAAAAGGTCCATCAAAACAACCAAACCTCCCCGGACAAAAACTGGAAAGAAGTAGGAACATCCTCATACACGCAACAACATCAACCACCATCCCCATGCGGGACACTCGGCGATCCCATGAAAGCATGGTCCCTCCCAATGTTGCCATCTCTCGAAATCAGCCATATCCCAAATGTACTGAAAAGGTTATGGTAGAGTGCTCTAGCCCAACGAGGTTGTCCAGACTGCACTTCCCAAATCAGACTTTGGGCGAAGCCTCATACGAAAAGGAAATGTTACCAAAACATAGCCTTAGCCAATTATTGTTTTCTTCCCTGTAGAGATTCAAATTCATTATCCATACCTTATCCTCAGTATATTCTCCAATAATGTCTTCCAAACAGTTCTACATTTTGTCCCAAGTGCGGATATATTCTTATTTCTAGTTTTCCTGTCGTTGAAGCCTCTCATTAAGATCAAATCGTGCTTGTCAATCCACTTTTCCTGTTTGATGTCGACCTCCACTCTTACAGCTCTTTCCATCATATTAGCCTCTTCATGTGGAATGCCAACATACAGAAATTCTTCTACCATGTCCTCCTAGTAACAAAGGATAGGTTCCGTTATGGTCCTTACCGTTCCTGTAGAACTTCCCATTTCATTGACGTTTCCAGTGGTTAAAAAATGAGGATCCTCTTTCACCGTGTTGGGCAATGACTCTGGTAGCTTCTTCACAGAGCGGGTCACCAAAGGTGGGGGGAGCGAGGAGTAATATTTTTTCCCCTACTTCATTTTAAAACTCACACTGTTCTTTTGAATTGATACCTCCTCACCCGACTGATCGAGTTCAACCATGTTGACTCCCTCCGGGTCAGCCTCACCAAAACCCTACTGCCTAACAATCAGTTCAGGGGCATAATCACTGCTTGGAAGAACAGAAATATCACCTTCGTTGTATTGATGGAAATGGGTTTTCTCCTCTTCCACATCATGAGCCTCTATAATATCTGTACCTTCCAATAAAAAAAACCGGTTTGGGGAACATGGTATAGGAACATCAACCCTTACCTTCACCAGACTGGTTGAAGTGTTCTGGACAGAAATCTCAGGTTTTCCAGAGTCATGCTGGTGCTCAAGTCCCCTACCCATATACTGAAGATTATAGGTTCTATCAGTGTCCCGTCCATGGCTATTTATAGTAGCATCATGGCTCAGAACCTTATAGTTACCATTCTCCCAGTTTTCCGGCTCAAAATCATCAAAAGGGGTAGCCACAACGTCTCCAGACATGGGTTCCTTCCTCTTAACCTCCTTCAATCCTACCTGCTCTCCTAAATCTGTACACAGAATATCAGATTTCTGTCTCTTCTCCTCCAGAGAAGTAGTTTCTAAAGGATCCGCAACTTCCCCTGAAGGCACCCCCAGTACCAGCGAGACAATGTCACCAACTGGTTTAAAGGAAGCCTGACAGTCTTGAGGTAGGCCTGCAAGTGGTGTCTGAGAACTGCCTTTCCCAGCATTAGTAGTGTCCACACCACCCCTCAAAGGGATATCCACTAGCACAGCTGGGACCTCAGATGGTTGGACACTCCCAGAACTCCTTGGACCACCATATTCATCATGACCCTGTCTGTGACAAAATGAACAGAATGGGGTCCAAGATTCATAGTCAATTGACTGGGCATACCTGTACTCCTCTTAAACAAAAATCCAGACTCTCTCTGGTGGCAATCATGAGAGAACCATTTCCACACATATTCTAGCCGAAAAGGGATGTGACAGAGATGTTGTCCTTTGGTCACTGCATACAAATCGACCTATCGAGTTGCCGATTGATATCAGCAACCCAGGATTTTGGAACGGGAGAGGAAGACCGGGCAATTGAATCCAAATCGCCATATAGGGAGAGTCACGATTCATGTGAGCCTCAATAGACTAGCGCAATTAGTGGAAAGGGAGGCCAGCGATGGAATTCCTATTTCTAGACCAAGCCCTACCCAAATCTTCTTCATTAGTAAAAATTATAAGGAATTGACGCGGACCCAGGATACCTACATGTGCACGATGTTTCATGCCCCAATCTGCATTGACCGCTTTGTCAAAATGCTCCACAAGAGGTCGCTGCCTCGCAAACCTCACAATCAGAGTCAAAGAAAGTAACGTCGATGCTTCAGAGAATTCCTTCACCGAAACTGGGAAAATAGGTTGACCTGAAACGCAACCAGGTACCTTCGGAGCAACTTGGATTTCGGGGAGGAAGAAACCCGCATCCGACGAGGATCTACAGAAGTCACTATCTCTCGATTGCGCATCTCCTGGAGCGTGAGTAGGAGGCAAATACCCCTCCCCCCCCATGGGGGGAGGGGTTGCGGCGGTCATCATCACCATAGGGTTAGTGGAGCACCATCGCCATCGGGAAACCGCCGCCCTCGTGTTGGTGGCTATGGAGATCATGATAAAGGAAGAAGGTTTCGTAGTGGAGTATGACTTTGGGTAGTCATGTTATAGAATATGGTCATGGAATAAATTTTTACACATTGTATATAATCATCTGAGAGAGCATGATGTCAGATCCTTGATGACACGAAGAATGATTTTGGTTGCATCTACAATTTATATTTCCTTATTTTTCAAAGGAAACACAGACCCATTTGTGTATGATTTTTATATTGGAGGATTGTTTCATGATTTAGTGATTCTATATGAATTTCTATTGATCAGTATATAATTGGTCACATTTTCAAATAGGGTTCATAAGTGTTCAAATAGTGCTCTTGTTTTTTTCTGCATATTTTTCATCTAGGACTGAATCATTCTATAAATCGATTGATTTTATGTAATTGAAGGAATGGATTGGTTCTTTTTATATTTATCTCAAATTGACTAAAATATTTGATTTGTTCCCTTTTACACCTCCCTAGTGTGGAATCTTTATGTATGTGGGAGTCCTAGATGATTATGCAGGTTGTTATATCCTGGACCATCAACGAAATGGTGGAATAACTATTATGGTGACCAGTCTTTTCCTATATGTTGGATATTGAAATTAATAGATCAGTCATACTATTATTGATATATTCCAATATTTCATCCCTTCAAACATACCGATGTTACAAATTAATTGAGGAAAATATTTTACCAATGAGATTGTTCTATGTATGAATTATATTCGTATTCTACTGTTGGCCAGAGTGGATACTCAAGAGGAGGGTGAATTGAGTTCTAATTAAAATTTCCTAATAAAAATATTTCTAATAAAATGCACCAAATAAAAACAATGTTAAACTGTAGTGAATTTGTAAAACTATAAGGGTTCGATTAGGTTCTCAAAAGATTGATTAGGCATCAGTTAATTTAATCAGATGATGAAATTATCTTTTGAAACTAACCTACTGATTTACAATAGTTCAAACACTTTCTAGATTAACTATCAATGTAACGTTAAAACAATTTTATATTTCAAGGTTATTAGCAACGAAATTCAATATATATATATATATATATAATATATATTAAATATAATCTAAGATTCACAAAAAATATCACCAAGAGGTTCAGTCTCAAGCCGAGACTTAGCCATCTCAAATAGTTTATATAAATTTTTATCCACACCCCAGATTGGGGTAAACAACAGTACACAGACTATCCAGGTACAAATACCTCTTCCACAGTTCTACGTGGGAAAACAAAACAATAGCACACTGGCTATCCAGGGCCTACATGACCTCTACCACTATCCAATGTGGGATACAAAAGAGTTATAAAAGGTTTTGTAAGATTATTTTGAAGTCCTCCAGTTCAGCATAGGAGACAGTGTGTGTATAAAATATATAGAGTATGCACACTGCTCAAAATGTAAAAAGAAGAATCACTAAGAGATTATATAATAGTTTAGAATGCTCTAGTGATTTGAAGTGCAGCTCTGGACACCTTTTGATTAAAGAGAAATGATTTTGAGTCCTTCTCTATTTTTTGTCTGAAAAACAGAGGTTCGTTTTCTGTGAGTTCAGTTTGACCAGCTTGAGTGTATCAAGAGCTCGTTGTAGTTCTATTTGGCTAAGGTGTAGCTTGTGTTATCTTATAGAATGAATGGCTTCATGTATGTCCAGTGTTCTTTCAGTATTCTTTTTTGTGTGCATGCACCACCCTTCTTCCCTTATTTCCCACTTGCTTTGCACGACATTTGTCCATCCTTTTATAGCATTCAGCTCTGGTCAATGGGAATGATTACCTTTTTACAGGTACGGGGTACGGTTCCCTGACATGCCAAAAACTATCATTAAATAACAATAATTGCATTAAAATCATCATATATGGCCTTTAGTATTATTTTAATAATATTGACAAATTAGAGATTAAAAATTAGTGATTGGTTAAGTCTTTCATCAGTAGAAATTTATTGGAAGACTTGTAGTGGTGGACTTTGTATAGCGGTGAGCTCCTATCAGAAGCTCGTTGTTCTTGTACCGGTAGCTCCTTGTATCGATAGCCGGTACTCTGTGTATCAGTAGCTCTATGTACCGGTGGATCCTATTGGTATCTTTGGTCTATTGGTATATCGTCTTTATATGGGTGATCTTCATAATAGTATACTTTTTTATACCATTATACTTACTCTAACGGTAGCTCTGGTGTAATGGTAGCTCGTATTGGTATCTTGTGCATACCGGTAGCTCTGTTCTGTACAAGTGATTAAGTGCATACCAGTGGACTTATGCACACCAGTCGTCTTGTTCTATCGGTAGCTCTGCCTCTATCAGTATCTGTTATGTATTGGTGGATCCTTTCTATAATGGTGGATCTTATCAGTAGTCTGAATCTATCAGTGACATTTTCTTACCGATGGACTTATACATACCGGTAGCTCTTTTCTATGCAACACATATCCAGATTGAGTTAGAATTCATTCATCGAATGTATAAGCATAGATAATAATTTTTTAACATATTCCAATGATTATTTTTCTATTTTTACCAACATAATAATAGAATTTCATAGATTGAAATAATTAATGTATAGATAATCATTATTTGGGATTATCAAAGCATATTAAAGAATAATTGAGATTATCAAAATAGGTGGGGTCAACAATCTCCCCATTTTTGATAATCACAACTTATGATGTTATAATCCAAAATAATCATGAATGTATCAGATGTCATCATGGTATAAAATAAAATTGTCTTATAGATAATAATAAAAACAAAAATAATAAAAACAACACAACATAGGTAAAAATTTAAGATTGGAAATGTTAAATGTACCAGAGGTAGAATTAAATGATATGTTATAAAAGGTATAAGTTTAAAATCATAGTAGCTCTCACATTTAGTTATGTTATCCCCCTTTATGATTAGTGAAAAGTGGGAGACACCAAAGATGGAAGGAACAAAATGGAAAAGAAAATAAGACCATTTTTATTTCATGGTGAAAAATGGTATAGAGAAAAAAAATAAAAGTGATTCCAATCAAATGTCTTAGCCACCTATTCAATCCACGTCCTCAATGTTTGATTTTACTTTGGGATTAGAAGAGGATTCATGATGTGTGGATGCAAGTGGAGGCTTAGGAACACCAGAGATTATCAGACAAGGCTGAGCTACTGAAACTATGCATGGACTGTACTGTGGAGCTTGCTGAGTGATCATATGAGTAAGGCTTTAGATGGCTTGGGCTGGAGTCATCTGAGCGGGAGAAGTAGTAGAGGCAGATGCAGGTAAAGATGGAGGTACAATCACAAGTCGAGCATCAACATGCAATAAGGGATATTTGAGATTTTTGAAATCCATAATGATTCATCCTCCCCTCTCCACAGAAAAAAGGAAATCATCCTTGTTATCCATGAATTTGTCTACTGCAGGTGCCAATTCTCCGAGATTGCTGACTTGTTCTCTAAAGTCTTGATTGATAGGAGGGAGATTCATGTTCTCTAACATAAGGTTGAGATGGTTGTTGAGCGGATGCTTGATGTAGACCCATTGGAAATAGTAATATACCTTGTCTTTCACTTCTTTCTGAGAAGCAGAAGCTTCTCTCATATAGTCTGGAACAATCTTCATGATATCTATAGTGGTATCTCTAGTAGAAGAAAAAAATTTGGTCAGATCAGATGAGTCAATAGAGCCACTAGTTGATGCTGAATGAAGCTCCTCCTTCATCAAAACTCTAATCTGATCCAATTCCACTAAAGGACCTGAATAAATAGAACCAATAGAGAAAGTCATAATTTCATTGAAACTCTTAGTTATCCCATTAATAAGATTTTTCACTACAGAATCTTGGGTGCTAACAGGATTTGTTATGGAATGCTTAAAATCCTCAAACACTGAGACCATTTGACTAACCACACTCTTCACATAATACAAATCCTTGTCTTAATGAGATTTAGAACTCATATAGGATTCTAGAGAGATAACTGATTGATTTATAATTTCATCATTCTCTGCCATTCTAGATACTTGAGTCAAGAAAGATATAACTTCATCCACTATATCTCCAACAAAGGTTGACACATTACAACCAAGATAGAGTTTGAAGGGCTTTTCCATATTTATCATCTCTTCAAAAAAGCAAATCTTTAACTCAGCAACAGAAGCACTCAAAGACTCTTTCATCTCATCCTTTAAAGATTCAAGATCAGCCCTAGTGATTATATTTTCATGTACAACTGTAGGTTCTCTTTCAGACACAATATTGGCCGCCGAGTCAGTCATAACCGATTGAATGGATGACACTAAGGACACTTCAATTTTTCTTATCTCTTCCAAAAAACTGTCTTTAAGATCAGACTTTAACTTATCCAGATCACCTTTTCTGATCACATATTTAGGTAAAAACTAGGATTGAATATCATAATTGAATTTTGGTTGATTGATGGATGTCTCATCATCATAATCTGGGTAATCCAATCCACAAACCACAAAACCTGGGTCTTCTTCATAGTCTTAAATATCACTGGATACTGAAACATTGCCAAAATTGGTAGGATGCTCCCCCTCAACTGGTGCATTCCCCTGTATAGCTATGGCATCCTCATCAGCTCTATCTTCCACATCATAATCCTCTACAACTAATTCGATTTCTCCAACAGTAGGAAGATCCGTTGAGGTTGGTACAGGTCTATTAACTTCCTCAAACTCCTTAGTAGGCATTAGGGAGTGTCCAATCAATAGAATAAGGCTCATGCTGGCAGAAACAGATGATTCATTACAATGAAATTATTCTTCATTCTCTCAAGAAGCATCTTCCTGATCTGATCTCTGCTGGTCTCCTCTTCCACAGGTTCCTCTTCAATGCTTACACCCAAAACAGTTTCTGTATTAGGTAGTTTCAACGAAGCACTCTCCTATTCTTGTGATATAATTTCAGGAGTTGGACTAGGAGGGAAGTCCGGATCTCCACCATCTACTATAGAGAAATATTCCCCTTCTGAATCATCACTATATTGTGGCTCCTCCTCATCAGGTCCTAGACCCGGATCCCTCACATCCTTAGGACTTGAAATATGATCCAAAAGAGTAAACATATCTTATAACTTAGTATCATCAGTAACCTACTCTCTTTTCCAGGGATTCCAATTATTCATCATGTACTTACATGTTGTTCTTGTGATACAGAAGTTATTCTTTACCACAACTGTCTCATCCTGAGACTCAGCTACTCCGATTACTTTAATCATAACTGAAATCCACTTATCAAAGAATAAGGCATTGGTCATTGATTTGGGTCTGGTCATATCCTCGATTTTAATCATTAACAACCTGCACAGATTCACCTACACTCTATGTCTCAAGAGATGTAACAGATAGATATATTGATATCCCATATTTGAAAAGTCCCCTCTCCTTGGAAAAAGCAAATGTTGCAAAAACTTGAACAACAATCTCTTCTCTCCATCCATTTCAGCAACCACCACCTTTCTTTGATTTCCACTACTAGTGAGCTCCTCTAAGGAAGTAACATAGTCAAAAATATCATTAGTACGTGGTACTATCTTCAATAAATAACCATAAAATACTTCATGTGGTACTCTCAGGTACTTATCCCACTCAAAATATGAAAAAGATATTTCCTTTCCATTCACAAAAGAAATCATTCGGCTCTCGGCTTATGATTTTTCATAACTTACAAACTCATAAAACCGTTTCACAAAATTTGGATAGTAGCTTCCATTATTATTTGAGAAGAATTATACCCATTTCTGATCATCCAGTACCTCTATAACTAGCGACTTACTAGATATCAGCAATTCCACACACAACCCTTTCTTGGTTACAATATATCTATTATGTAAATCTGGGTTCACTGGATGCCTCCCAGACCCTGTTCTACTAACACTGCTACTTGCTTCATGTCCTGTCTTCTGCTTCTTTGCATTAGTCTCATCAACTTCATCTCTGACAGTAGGCATTTTGGTTTTTTCCATTTCTGGTTCGAGGAACATAGGGTTTTCTCGAGATTCGGGAGCTAAGGCTTGAGGGTAAAGGGTTTGAAGTGGATCAAGAAGTAACTGAGATTTAATTTTATTATTTAGGAATCATAAAAAAAATAAAACATAATAAGTAAAATAAAATCGATAAAAATTCAGTCGGCTAAAGATGAAGTTTAAAACAACGCATATTAACGGTGGGGTATACCTGTGAGAATTCCTAACAGTGAGGTTTATCTATTAGTGAGGTCTACTAAAGGTAAGGTCCATACCGGTGGGGTTTCTAATGGTGTGGTTCATTCTGGTGAGGTATAACAGTGAGCTCCATATCGGTGAGGTTTCTAACGGACAGAGTCTATCATTCCTAATTCATGAATAATGTTACCTAACCTATCCAAACATAATGATTTGGTGAAAATTTCATCTAATTGATGTTCAATACCTTTAAATTCAAGATTAATATCACCCTTTTGGTAATGAAATCTCAAAAAATGGTGCCTTACATCAATATGTTTGGTCATAGAGTGAGACCCGGGATTTTTAGAGGTGTTAATTACACTTGTGTTATCACAGTTAATAGATACATTTCTAAAGTCATATCCATAGTCCAAAAGATTGTGTTTCATCTACAAAATTTGTGCACATCAACTACCAGCAGCTATATTCTCTGCTTTAGTAGTAGAAAAAGAAAATGATTTTTGTTTCATAATACACCATGAGAGTAAGGACATTCCCAATATATGACATGTTCCAGAACTTCTTTTTCTATCTAACTTGCAACCAGCAAAGTCAACATCTGAAAAACCCATTAATTCGAATGATTTTCCTTTTGGATAAAACAAACATAAATTTGTAATATGTTTAGGATATTTAAAAATTCTTTTAACAGCAATAAAATGATATTCTTTTGGATTATCATGAAATATTGCACACATGCACACACTAAACATAATATCTGGTCGACTAGTAGTAAGGTAATGTAAGCTTCCAATAATACCCATGTAGTTGGTTTGATCCACTGGTTTACTAGTTTCATCAGTATCCATCTTACAAATAGTACTCATAGGTGTATCAATTTCCATAATACTATACAAATAAAATCATTTTAAAATATCCTTTCTATATTTACTTTGATTTAAAATGATTCCATTTTCATTTTGAAAAACGTGAAATCCAAGAAAATATTTTAGGAAACCTTTAAACTCATCTCAAATTCAATTTGCATACTCTTTGAAAAGTCAGTACATAAAGAATATTTAGAAAATCCAAAAATAATATCACCAACATAGATTTTTACTATCAAAACATCTTTAGAAATTCTTTTAATAAAAACAGTTGGGTCAGTAATACCGTTAGTAAAACCATTTGTGATAAGAAAATTACTAAGTCTATCATACCAAACTCGTGGAGCTTGTTTCAAACCATATACAGCATTAGATAGCTTCAAAAATCGAATTGGAAAATGAGTATTTGTAAATCCATGTGGTTGTTCAACAAAAAAATCTTCAATTATAAAACCATTTAGAAAAGATCTTTTAACATCCATTTGATATAACATAAATTCAGATGAGCAGCATAAGAAAGTAGAATCCTAAGAGCTTCTAATATAGAAACATGGGAAATGTTTTACTCATGGTCTATTCCATACACTTGACTATAACCTTGTGAAACTATTCTAGCTTTGTTTCTAACTATATTTCTAGACTCATCAACTTTATTTCTCAAAACACATTTAGTGCCTATGGTCAAAGTGTCCTTAGGTCTGTCACCTAATTTCCAGACATTGTTTCTTTCAAATTGATTTAGTAATTCTTGCATAGCCAATACCCAAAATTCATCATTTACTACATCATTGACATTTTTATGTTCTAACTGTGAAAGAAAAGATTGATGTTCAACCTAGATTTTTAGAGAAGCTCTAGTTTATGTCCCTCTATCAATATTACCAATAATAGAATATAAAGGATGATTTTTTAGAATCCAAGTTGATATAGTAAATGTTGGACTAGAAATTTCTCGTTCTTCTCTAGATTCATACTCTACAAAAAAAGGTTCTGAAAAGTATCCAGAACTGGATTTCTTTATAATAGGTTTATTGATTTTATCATTAAGGTCCAGAGCAAAAAAATATTCTTCAATATTTTCAAGTGAAGAATTTGGTTCATATAGATCAGTTTCATCAAACATGATGTGAATAGATTCTTTCACACATTTGGTTCTTTTATTAAACACTATATAAGCTTTTCTAGTTAAAGATTAACCATGCAAAAATCCATCATCACTTTTAGAAGCAAACTTTTCAAGATTATCCATAGTATTGAGAATAAAGACATTGTAACCAAAAAAATTAAAGTAATTAACCTTAGGTTTCCTATGGTTCTGCAACTCATAAGGGGTCTTTTTGAAAATACGTCTAATCAAGACTCTATTTATAATATAACAAGATATGATTACAACTTCAGTCCAAAATTAAATTAGAAAATCATACTCATTAAGAATAGTCCTTTCAATTTCATGAAGAGTTCTGTTTCTTCTTTCTACTAGACCATTCTGCTGAGGTGTTCTAGGGGTAGAAAAGTTGTGATTATAGCCATTTTGTGAGCAATAACATTCAAACTCATGATTTTGAAACTCACAACCATGATCACTTCTCAGGGTCTTAATCTTAAGTTCAATAAAGTGTTCTACAGACTTGGAATACCCAATAAAGTAAGAACAAGCTTCAATTTTGTGAGCTAAGAAGTATACCCAAGTGTATCCAGAAAAGTCATCTACTAAGTCATAGACATAGTGATTCCCATTTAAACTATAATCTCTAGAAGGTCCAAACAATTCCATGTGAACCAACTTGAGAGGTTGTGAAGATGAAACTTATTTCTTTGATTTAAAAGAAACTTAATGTTGAATTCCCTTTTGACTGAGATTACAAACTTTGTCAGCTAGGAATTCAAGTTTAGGTAGGTCTCTAACAAAGTTCTTCCTAGTTCGTTTTCTATGAGAATGAACATTGCATTGTCCTAATCTCTTGTGCCATAGCCAAGACTATTTATAAAAATCAATTAAGAAATTAATGTAATGTTTAGTTAAAGAATTCAAATCAACATCATAAACATTTTCATTTCTCAAAGCAGAAAATACTAGAACATTTTTATAATTAAAAAAAATCAAAAGAATAATTTTCAAATTTCACATTGAAACCATCATCACACAATTGAGAAATACATAATAGGTTATACATAATTCCACAACAAATAAAACATTGGAAATTAAAACTGAATCAGTGTTACCAATCTCGCCTAAGCCGATGATTTTTCCTTTTGAATTATCATCAAAGGTGAAATTACCTTCATCAACATTGATTAGGATTTGGAAACATGAGTAATATCCTGTCATATGCCCTGAACATCCATTGTCCAAGTACCATACCTTCTTAAAGGAACATTTCAAGAATGATTCCTACAAAACAGTTTAAAATGGAAAATTATTTTGGTACCAAGATTTTCTTGGGCCCTCACAGGTTAGAAATCAAACCTTTAGGTACCCAGATTTGTCTTATGGGTCCCAAATAATTCACAGAATCAATAGATTTTTAAAGATAAACTTTATTTTATCTAAAACCATATGAATAACTCATTTAAGCATATGTGTTTCTAGAACTATAACTAGCAGCATTTTGTCTAGATTAAGGAATTAGTCTAGTTTTAGTAAACTGTCCATGTCCAGGCTGATAACCTATTCCAGTGGTATGTTTTGGTGCCACTTGTTTTCCTAACATTTGTATAAGAGTATCCATTCCATTTGTGAATTTCATGGGGTCCTTCCTCAATTTATCATTATACAATTTCAGATCTGTATTTTCCTTCAATAATTGAGCATTCTTTTCTTTCTCTATATCAAGAGCATATTTAACAGATCTGTTCAAAGCATAATGTTTCATCAAGGTCTTATACTTGTCTTTAATCTCATTACAGGTTTCTTCTAGAATATTAAAATATACAAATAACTCTTCACTAGACATATTTTCAGATTAAGAATCCGAATCAAATCTAGAATAATATGAATTCAAAGCAAGAGTGTCCAGTGTTACCTTAGATTTGTTTGTCATAAAACACATGTAAGCACGATTCTTTTCAGAATCAGAAACTTCATCCTCACTTGTACTCTCTTCTGAAGCACTCTGAGTTTATTTCATAGCATTATTATACATATTGTCCTTGTAGTCATATTTCTTATTGAACTTTAATTTTGGAAAATCTTCTTTTACATGTCCTTTCCATTTTCACTCATAGGAGACAATGTCATCACTTTTATCAGGTTTTTTCTAGTCCTTCATCCAATGACCTTTGTTGTCATGTTTACCTTTGTAGTATGATTTTATGAAGACTTTCTTCTTTATATAGAACTTCTTTAACCTTTTGGATATTTGAGCCATCTCTGAATCACTGTCAGAATTTGTGCCTTCACTTGTTGAGTTTTCAGTAGGTATGTAAACGTTACCCTTATCCTTCCTCTTTGAGGCAGTAGACTTGACTGCTACTAACTTCATTTTTTGGTTCATCATCTTCTGCATGGTTTACCTTAAGTTCTTCTTCATACAACATAATCTTAACAATTAATTCCTTTATAGGTAGTGAACTTATATCACACAATTCTCTTATTCAAACTGATGTGCCTCTCCATCTTTCTGGAAGACATCGTAGTATTATCATAATCTACTCCATTACACGAACAACTTTTCAAAGTGAGATCATAGTGTTGAAAATCTCACTAAACCTAAGATATATGTCAGAAAATGGTTCATTAGTCTTCATTTTAAAATTATCATACTTAATAGTATAGGTGTTTAGTCACATTTATTTAACATTGGTTGTTCCCTCATGGGAAATAGACAAAGTGTCCCAGATTTCATAAGCAATTTTACAATAATATATTCTATTAAATTCTTCATCACCGAAAGTACTGTATAAAGAATTCATTGATTTACAATTATTATTGGAAGCAGTCTTAGTAGTTTTATCCCAAGTTGTTCTTTCAGTTTTGGGAATTTTATATTGAGTCTCTATAACAGTCCATATGTCAAATACCATACTCTCTAAATAAATTTTCATTTTAATTTCCACTAGCCATAATTTGTACTATTAAAGAAGGGTAGTATGTTGGTAGAAACATCTTTATGTCTATTATCCAAAATTATATTTTTAGAAAAATATTTAATGTGATAAAATTTTGAACTAACATAAATTTAAGATCTTTAAGATACAACTAAAATCACTTTTGAAAAACTGAGTATTTCAAAATTATTTTAAAAGTAAATAAACCTACCTCTGATACCAAATGTTTGTCGGCGTGGATTCTCAATAGGGGTTGAATTGAGTTCCCATTAAAAATTTATGTTAAAAATATTTCTAATAAAATCCCCCAAATAAAAACAATTTAAAACTGTAGTGAATTTGTAAAACTGTAAGAGTTCGATTAGGTTCTAAAAAGATTGATTAGGTCTCAGTTAATTTAATCAGAATATTAAATTAGCTTTTGAAACTAACCTACTAATTTACAATAGTTAAAACACATGCTAGATTAACTATCAAAGTAAATTTGAAACAATTTTATATTTCAAATTAATTAATTATGGAATAAAAATTTATATATAATATACCTTAAACATAATCTAAGATGAACAGAAAATATAACCAAGAGGTTCAGTCTCAAGACAAGACTTAGTCCTCTCAAAGAGTTTATATAAATTTTTATCCACACCATGGATAGGGGTAAACAATAGTACAGAGACTGTCCACGTACAATGACCTCTACAACAGTTCATCGGGGGAATACAAAAAATAGCACACTGGTTGTCCAGGTCGTACTTGACCTCTACCACTATCCACAGTGGGATACAAAAGAGTTATAGAAGGTTTTGTATAAGGATTTAGAAATCATCCAGTTCATCCCAGGAGACAGTGTGTGAATAAAAAATACATAGTATGCACACTGCTCAAAATGTAAAAAGAAGAGTTAATGAGAGAGTATATAAGAGTTTATAATGATCTAGTGATTTGAAGTGCATCTCTGGACTCCTTTTGATTGAGGAGAAATGCTTCTGAGTCCTTCTCTGATTTTTTCCTGAAAAACAGAGGGTCATTTTCTTCATGTTCAGTTTGGTCAGATTGAGTGAATGAAGAGCTCGTTGTAGTTCTCTTTGGCTAAGGTGAAGCTTATGTTCTATTATAGAATGGATGGCTTCATGTATGTCCAGTGTTCTTCTTGTATTATTTTCTATGTGTATGCACCACTCTTCATCCCCTATTTCCCACTTTTACATGACATTTTTTTCCTTTTATCGCTTTCAGCTCCGGTCAATGGGAATGATTGCCTTTTTACAAGTATGAGGTACGGTTTCCAGACATGCCAACAAATATCATTAAATAAAAATAATTGCATTAAAATCATCATATATGACCATTAGCATTATTTTAATAATATTGAAAAAGTAGAGTTTAAGAATCAGTGACTGATTAAGTCTTTCATAAGTTGCTCTCTCTCGGTGAACTTGTACGGTGGACATTGTATAGCGGTGAGCTCCTATCGGTATGTATTTGTTGTTATACCGATATCTCTTGTTATTAGTAGAAGTTACTCCGTGTATTAGTATCTCTATGTACCAGTGACTCCTATTGGTAGCTCTTCTTTATATAAGTTAACTTCATTGCAGTAGATTTTATTATACCGATAGACATACTCTAACGATAGCTCTGGTGTAAAGGTAGCTCATATCGGTAGCCTGTGCATACCGGTAGCTCCGTTCTGTACCAGTGATTAAGTGAATACCGGTGGAATTATGCACACCGGTCGACTTGTTCTATCGATAGCTCTGATTCTATCGGTAGTTGTTCTATATCGGTGGATCCTTTCTGTAACAGTGGATTTTATTGGTAGAATGAATGTATTAGTGACATTTGCTTACCAGTGGACTTATACATACCAGTAGCTCTGTTCTATGAAACACATATCCATATTGAGTTAGAATTATTTCATCATATGTATAAGCATAGATAAGCATTGTTTAACACATTCCAATGATTATTTTTTTATTTTTATTAACTTAATAAGAGAATGTCATAGATTGAAATAATTAATGTATATATACACATTATTTGGGATTATCAAATAATATTAAAATCATAATTGAGATTATCAAAACAGGTGAGGTCAACATCTATATTATAGGATAAAACTAGTAGGGATTTATGAATTGAAATCCCTATTGGTAATATTTTTGTTAAAGGGAATAATTAAAATGGGAATGTCCACTTTGAATTATCTGGTTATTTCTATATTATTTCAGATAGTTGATTGAGGTTTTGTGTCGACAAAGAGAGTATTAAGAATGCTACAGTTATGAACAGATACCCACATCCCCACATTAATGAAATATTTAATCTGTAGTATAGTCTCTAGGTTTTATGAAATTTTGTCTTTAATTAGGGTTCCATAATTTTAGAGTGTTATAACTTTATTTCCATATAATAAACATCTTGTGTATATATGGACAATATAAGTACCTGGTGATGCTTCTCAAGCTGAAAAATGAATCAACAATATTCATGGCTATGATGAAAACAATCATCCATAAATATATTAAATCCACTATGGTTGTTTTTGACGATAACATCATTATGAAATGCCACTCAATGGATGGTATTTCATGAAATATTGAAATAGTTTTGAGAAAAAATTTGTTCAGGATCCTTATAAAAATTTCTCAAAATTTCTATTTTTTTGGATCGAATGAATTTATTTGGATAGTTCATATAAAATATTAGGATTTCTATGGATCCTAAAAAAGCTGAAACTATATTTTATTGGGAGATGACCAATTTTTTTTATTTTAGTATCTTCATGGGGATTTTTTCATTCTTCCATATACTTATTCATGATTTTTCATGAATATAATATCCAATGATCATATTGACTAAGAATGGGTTGAGTTTGTTTTGTTATGATTATTATGATAAGTCCTTTCTGAAGATGATAAATATTTTTGGAATACATTGAATCGATCCTGACCTGATCTGGGTAAAGGGAATACCATGTTTTTTTACACCTTATGTATTTTCATAGGTGCGATTAATATAGATGATGGGTTAGAAGCCTATTTCTATTCAATACAACTAAGACCCCATGGGAATGAAAAAGCCACCCATGATTTATAGATATTTTTTGTTGTAAAATATGTAATACAATAGTGATTTAACATATATTGGTTGAATTTTATTGTTGAAAAATATCATAACTATTTTAAATACTTATCGTACAAAAAATTTCTAAATTTTAGACATAGAATGTTGGTTTATTATCATAAATAATCTGAATTGAAGAATTCTTATACTCTGAAGAAGGAAAATGTAGTGAAATAATTTATGATAATGAAAACATTATCATTGGTTTTTCAGGAGTTTATTTCTAAGTCATAGATCATTCCCTTTTGTAGAGATGTATCTTGATATCTAGAAGTAACATGTCAAAGAAAAACTAATTACCCATCTTATTACATCCTCACCCATTTATAGAGAGAAATAGATCATGTTTCAAATTATAAAAATATGGTGACGAGGGAAGATATTAATATTATAAATCCACCTCTTGACTAGTCCTTGTTTAATGATTAGATTTTATATGTTTAAGTAAGACTGGTTGTTCACTCAAACATGTGTGAGGAACTGTTGAGGGATTACTACGCCTTGAGATTTTTTTTTCATCATGAAAAAAAGATTTATTATAATGATAAATTATTTGATTCCTGGCATTACATAAGGAAGGAAATGAATATTTTGTGTTCCTTATGCTGCACATGATGATAGGTGAAGGATGAGATTCAATGTATTACCTCCCCTATCCAGTAATTTATCATTTATGAGTTGATGTGGGATGAATTAATTTTATATTTTGTGATTTCCCTACCATAGAATACTTAAGGACAAAACAAAATTTGGGTTTTCATCAATCTTCTAATGATGTTATCCAACTGCTTTCCCTTGAATTATTCCCCAATAATTGAAGAGTTTTAAAAGGTAAAAATATTTGAGGTAGAATGCCTCCATATGTTTCCATAGAGAATTATATGAAGTAGTTATTCCTATATAGTAACAAGATTCTGATAAGGTATTTTTATGTTTATAGGCATAAAAATTCATCTAATCATGACTGACCACCCACATACATATGAATAATATTAGGACATGATATTAGGGAGTTAGTACATTCTCAAAGTATGCTTCCATAATTATAGATGATCAAGGGATTTTCATATGACCATGACGAAATTAAATTGTAATAAATGTTATTAAACATCCTTCATAATGGATATTTTAAGGATCATATGGGATACTATGTAGATCACCACTATGCTGGATAGAGGCTATGAAGTTAGTCGTGGTTGGAATGATCCTAGTATAGGGGACCATATAGAATATATAGTTAAAAAATAAATCAGGGGAGAATTTCTATAGTAGTTAGAGATCTTATGTTGTTTATTCATGATGTACCCATGAGTTAGATGTGCTATAATAATTATTCTTACAGGTGTTTTTAATATTAGGGATGTAATGGTTTCAGATTCAGGGGATGTGGATGTTGAGTATCATAAGACCATTGAGATTATAGAGAGAGTCATCTCTATAACATACTGATTATATGTCCCCTATAGGTCTATAATGATGCATTGAATTTTCCATGTGTCCCATATTTCATAGTATAATCTCCACCTTTATCATGTAATCGATGTTGGTGATGTTATACAGGTAAATGATGCTTATATTGAGGAACACCCCATTCATATTGTGAATTGTAGAATGAAAACAATAAATGTATATTTTTCCACTTCTGTTGTTATAATGGAAGAATATACATTACTAATAGGATATATGGTATAAGTAAATTGATATATATTCTCAATTAATGGTTTTTTATTGAATAGGCTTGTTGATGCTCATGAGTAAAACTTAGGGATAAGCTACTATATGGTGTAGAGGTTTTAAGATCCCACCTATGATATACGGTATTCTATTTTTTTTAATTCTTCCCTAATTTTTTTTTATTATTTTTTTGTATTTTAATTTTGTATATTTCTAGAAAATTGAAATTCCTTGGTGTTATTTAGAGTGTTTGATGTTTTAAATTTCACATTTTGGGGAAGCAAAACATGGAACTTTTTTAGAAAATGTTTTCCAAAACTATTCATTGCAGGAGTGTGACATGAAGTTCAGGGGATCAATGTTTGAATGGATCATAAAAAAGAAAAATATTTCTATAGATAGTTGTAGATCCATTTCACAGGTTTAGTGTATGGATAGGGAGACCATGTATCGTGACAACAAAAATGGAATGTTTTGTTAATTCAAGATAGAATAGTTGGTGCATGGGTTTTGAAATTGTGTGACCAAACCATGGTCCACATTAAATTGGTAAAATTAATAAGTATCCCTTATGAACACCTAATACATGATCCCAAAATCCTTGTTATTTTGGAAAAAATACCCTCCATCGCATCCCACATTCCCCTCTCTTTATTCATATCGATGCACTATAATCCTAAGGAAATTTTTGGTCCTTTTTTAAGAGTAAAAATTATTTAGGTTGTTTTATTCATAATACTGTATCCTTTCAAAATATCTTTTTTAGTTGTTTTTTATTATAATTATCTATATTATCTTATTTTAATGTATTTTATATATGAAATTGATATCACCCATTCAATGGAAAATAATAAGTAGATATCCCATGTGTGAACCTCTATATACCAAAGGTAAGTGGTCCATAAGAAATATCGAATAGTCAAACCTATTTCTCTAATGTGGAAGGGTGATAACCATAACCAATTTCCAGAATTAATTTTAATTTTATTCGAATCCTTTATCCATAACCTTGTAATATATTAAAACCGTTGATTTTTTTTTTGTATTTTGGACATACATGGTAGGCTAAATCCCCTTAGACTAAGCCATTTGAAAATGTTATGGTTGGTGTTAATATAAAAAATAAAAAATATTTTTATGAAATTTTTTTCTAATGTAACTTGAATTTGGTTTCAATTTATAAATGTGAATTGATTCCGTAATAAGCATTGAGTGCTTAATATTAATTATTTATTTATTTATTAATTATTTGAGGATGATATTCATTTCTTTATTGGTAAATTAATTTATATATTTTTTCAAAATATGTATTGTTACTTAAACCCATATGCATTAAATGATAAAATTTGTAACATTTAAATAATGGAGTCTACCTCATCTATATTTTCCATGAACATATTTATGACACATGAATATTCTAATACTGTTAAACCTAGGGAAGAACATGATCTCATGGTGAAAACTGAGACTTATTTTAAAACCTAAGGTCAAAAAATCCCATGTGTTTATTAATGGGCCCCCCTGGATGTGTATAATTACTTATGAGATAATTTGGATTGATGATGGGTTTATTACAAACATTCATAGTGTTATTTGGTTGTAACAATTTTAACAATTTTCTTATAAACATTCAATAGTGGAGAATATAGGTGGGTTAATCCTCAGGTGTAACTATGGAACCAAGGTTTATAAAATTATTTCATTATGTACTCTACCAATTTTTAAATTCTATTTATATATATCCATCACGAGAACCTATTAATTCAATATGGATTATTTAATGAAATCATTTTTGGTGGACTACTAGGTCAGACCCAGACCCTTCTCTGGCTTCTAGTTTGGTCATGAGTATATTTCAAATACTTAGGTAAATAAAATGGCATGATCCATATTATTGTATCATGATTGAGTAATAGGATGGATCTAGGGGAAGCATAACAGTCTAGAAATTATTCCACATTTGAGTTTTTCTTTTTTTGGATTTACAATTTCTTTAAATTTTTTACATATCGAATATGAATGATGTATGATTCTAATAAATTAATAAAATCATTGGGTATGATAGATTGTGGGGGGAGTTAAAATATTACTCAATCATTAATATTTGGTCCACCAATATTTATCCATACCCATTTGTGTCAGTTTAGTTTCCAATGGGGTTGTTTTTTGAATAATAAATATTAAATAGATATCATATCCATGATGACACATGGACATACTTTCTATAGGTAGGAGCTTATTGGAGAACTTGAAAAATGATACTTAAGAACTCACATAGGTCAGCATCATGGAAGGTTAGTCTTATCACACACTTTTTGGGCGGATTTGTTTCCTATTCTAGGACCCCCTCATAGTTTGGATAGAAGATATGTTCATGTATAAGTATTCCATTCCAATGTATAACATGTGTCTCATTAGAGAAAAAATTGATTATCAAGAATAGAAAATAAAATCATCTATATATATGTGGTTCTTCATCAATGGGGATATATATGTATCTGAGGTTATCGATCAATGATACATGCATATGGATAGATTAGATATTCTTTGGTCCTTCATGATTATGATTCTGGTTTAAAGACACACAGTGGGGTGCACAAGAACTTATCATCGTATAGGGTATTGGACATATTTTGATGGTTGGATCAGACCCATAGGATTGGGTTTCTATGAATTTTTGTGAATGTAATATGCACCTACATATTTTTGTGAATCATAAAATTAAAATTCATACCTTTTAATTTCATGTTGTAATCACCAAAACATATTGTTTATATTTATTCGGGAATGATTCCCACGTCGAATGTGACTAGTCAATGTTTGGATTAGGACTTATGTTGATGTAACCTGATGTTCCCAGAAGAGATGTGGAATAAAATTTTGGGTTTGATATCAGTAGGAATATTGAATAATATGCATAGTTGTGAAAAGAGATATAAATGGAATATAGAAATATTGATGGATATAAACATACTAGGTGTGTAGCCTAGATAATATATGCCTGAATTTAGGGTGTTTGGTTTGGAAAATGATGAGGCTTACCAGGTATCCTTTTTGTTTAGGAAACAAATCCCACATAGTTCGGAATGGGATTGGGATTTCACCTATAGGGGAGCCCCTTCTGCTTTCATGATCAAGAATATGGTCTTTTGAAGGTGTGTCTCACAGTTAATATATCCCTTTGAGTGGATTGTGTTTGTTTTGGTGTCATATACATTGGAGGAGGCCCATGTTTCTAAAAAGTGGTGAATGTATCAACAGAGGTTATTTTAGAGGTTTTTTGTGGATTTACTCATGTAAAGGATTGTAATTTTATGGGGATAGTTATAATTGTAGGATCTCCAGAAATTTTTATTCCCACATGAGTCATACTCTATGTGAGAAACATGTGGAATCCGTAGATTTGGAAACCACACAATCTTAATTTTATACTCATGGATGTTTTTGGATCACAAACGGTGATAGAGAGAATATGCTCTTTCACCCTTATCTTCTATTGTTTTAATACCCTAGGACTACAAGGAAGATAAAGGAAGGATCTAGCTCTAGCCCCTATAAAAGGAAAAGAAACCATAATCCTCCACCTTCTAGAAGCATACTCAATGATAGATTCCCTTATCCCAAATTTATATAGGGAAATAGAAGGAACCATCACTATCCCCCATTGAAGAAAATGTCTAGTGGTTCCCCTCAATATTTCAAATAGGGAGGTACCTTGAACTATTTCCTCAGTCGGGACCAGTGTTACAATGGGAATTTATGTTCAAGAGAATTCTGAGGATACCCTTTGTTTATTATGTTACTAATAGGACCACTCTTACTATGGGAATATATGTTTGATAAGAAATAATGGTGTGTCTATTGATATTAGCATACACATAAGGTGGATTTTGAAGATTATTTTTCTTCATATCATTGGAATGGTTTGTATAGGGGACTATGTGGGGCAAATTATACACCAAAGGAGTGAAATATGAGTGAGAAAGAAGACCACCCTAATACTACCCACTCAACATATCATTTTCTTGCTTGATATGGGGTTACCTCAACATATAATTTTTCTATGTTGGATGAGATTCCCCCCATAAAACATTTTGATATATGGGTGTGGGTTTAATCGATATGCGTGTGGGTTTTGTTTTCATAGTGAATTGTTAAGAGGGTTTGAATTTCTCCAACATAGTGTCTTACTAATAAAGGCTTGGACCAATCCATGAAGCTTTTTAATACATAAGGTCACATACCCGAAGAAGAAATCAACTAACACCTTGTGGAATGGTGTATAAAGAGTTTTGTGGGGGTTTTTATGGTTTATTAACTCTCCTTTATGACATAAAATTATGTAATTTATATTACTTATAGAAATAGAGATCTATCATTACTACTTCCAATTTTTTGTCCTTATGTTCCTCTCTTCTCCTCATCTCCCCTATGGGGGTTTTATTGATATTTGGAGTAACTCACCATTGGGATGTCTGGTTATCCAGGGTGGGATGTGAGGAATGTTTTGTATAAATTTGTATTGAAATTCAGGACAACAAAAAATTTGGATTGTTGGGGGTCAAAATCACTATATAAGACTACAAATGGCCTATCATTTGTGGGGGATTAGAAAAAATATCCATACCCACAAACAATATTCTCACATTTTATAGAACTATCAAACACCATCATGTCTTGTAAACAATTTCATTTGTGGGATTACATATTGAATGGATATACAAATAACGTGTTTTTCAATGCTATATCGACCCTTCCACTACATCGTGGTTATATTTTTTATTTTTAAAACTCTTATTTTGTTTAATTATACCCTATGAAAATTCATGAATGTATATTCAACTTCAATGTGGAGTTTTTAGTACTCAAAAATTATACCCATCAAAATGGATCTACTCAGGATGAAGAAGATTCATTTTTGATGAATAAGTTGTTCTGATTTGAACCACATTTTTGTATGTATGTCTGCTTGTAAAGTGGAACATTCTAATAAATAGTGGTAAATCTAATTTTTAAATTTAAATTCATCTCTAGTTGAACATAATTTTTTTAATTCATATCACTTGATGCTCCCTACATAACATTCTTCCATTAAAGAAATTTTTTTTGTGAATTCAAAGGTGGTAACCCATGAACATTACATCTGATCACTTGTATGTCAAAATAGTTTGTCAAAATAAAATAATGATGCTTTCAGTCTAATGAATTTACGGATAATGTGTCAGGGCATAGTGGTTTTGGGGTAATAATTTATCGGCCAATGGGTCATGGAGAACTGGTACACGGGTAGTGTTCCATGATATGTGGTGATTTACACCCAGCATCTTCAAAGATATTAAACCATTATTTCGTGTTTTTGTTTCAAAAAAAATTATTAATGGATCCTTTGTGAGCTATTTCCACTAGTTTTTTCTAATGAAAATAGGAAGATTTCCTAGAAGGATTTTGTTTTTAAGAAGGTAAAAATTAATATTGAACCGATCCATTGATCTTTTTCTGGACATCTGAGGGCAGGTCAAAGGGGATATATGATCTCAAAAAAGATATCCCATCAATGAATTGGGCATTCATCATATTATTTAATCAATAAATAATGATGAGAAAATCAACCAACAATATACAGTCCAGAAAAACCACTGTTTTTTAAACCAATATCTTATTGAAGGGGTCTTAATTTGGTAAACCTGCTCCACATGATACTTTTTGAATTATGTTCATTTTTTCATTAGAATAAACTTTGTAGGTGACAAATGGAGACATATATTTCTATAATATCTTTTCATATAATGCCATGACAAGAAAGTAGTTGGGGTGGTCAAAAAAATGGGACCATCCTCCTGAGGGCTCATTTGTTCCAAACTAGGGTTGGACTTTGTCAGTATACAATATTTTTGGAGAATTTAAAACTAAGTTGACTGTTATGGGACTGTATGAATCCATTTGGGTATCACATACCAACTATCATTTCTTCCTATCCTTTTTCTTGAAACTCATCAATCAATGGATTTTGGACACAATCACCTTAAATTTATTGTACGGGAAGTAGGAATTAATCTCTGGTATATACGAATGATCCCAGTGGCACTGATCATGGGTGATTTGTATAATTAATTCAAGACTCCCCCTTCTACTTGGGAAAACACACAGAGGAACCCCTCTCTTGTATGATAATGAAAAAAATAATATTAATGGTGGACCTCACAAAAATTAGGTCAATCCATTTTCTAACCGGATTAAGGATTTCACTAGGACTAGTATTCATTATCCTTGTGAGAACATCCATATATGTATCCAACCCTTGATTCCTGAAGGATTAATGGTACTTACTAGAAGACGCATTAGGTGGGTATGTTTACTGAGTGGGGTTGTAGTATTATACATGAAATTTACTGGAGATTCTGGTTGGAAAAACTTATTGCTACATTTTTCAGTGGATGGTTATTTTCGGTAAATGAAAATAGTACCGAGTTCAGTGTCTTGAATATTTTAATTGTGGATCAATTGGACACTGGAATGAATATTAAACTCATTTTCATTGTGTATGAAAAGATATACCAGTTTTTTTGGATGCACCAGTGTGAGAATGTAACCATGACGACTGGTGGGTCACTTTCATGTAATGTGGAGATAGGTAGTTGCCCATATGAAAGGTTATGGATTCATCAACAGTCAATAGATCACATAATCTTGTTTCTAAACATATATCCAATGTATAATATTGGTAAACCCATTGGACTACAATGATCACAAATAAATGGATTTGATCAACCATAATGATCAGTTCTAATATAATCCTAATGACTCACATGTCGATACATTGATAAATTTTGCTTCTATGGATCATGCCAGGTGAGGGCATCTCATTTCTTTTGGAGATGGAATGATAGATTAACAAATTTATGGGAATATTATATTTATGGTGTACACAACATATAAATTTTCAAATTTATTTCACTATGTTCATATGAGTTATACCTAACATCCTACATGGAACACAAATTAAAACACTTAATGGTTGCTCATAAACATTGGATAATTCTATCTTTAAAAGACACAAGATGCCAGATTGTGCATTCACATTGTTTAGGTATCCATCCATTACTTACAAAAACTGATTATGAATTCTAGAACCAATCATATCTAGGTGTCTAACTAGATTTTATTTCATTTGATTGATGTTCAACTAGTGCCCGAGACCGAGCGGTTTCAAAGGAAAACAAAAAGACATCCAAGGCCTCAGAAGTAGCCAACAAAATCCCTTGTCTCTGAACATCCCTAGAAAATTTTGAGAATTTGTGGTACAACCTGTCATGATACTGGTACTTATTCTCAAGCTCATGTACCCATCCCCAATGAGTATTTTATCTAATATTCTGGAGATGTTAGGAACCTATGAGTAATTCCACCCCAATGGTTTATAAATGGGAATTATTTAGGAGAAGAGGCCGCATTATGTGGATATGGCTATGTGTCAACACCTGAGAATGTTTCTTATGCTGATACCCCTGAGACAGACGATGCATATATTCATGATCATGGTAACATTGTTTATAAAATGTGTTATCAACACATTTTTATCAAAAACTGGGTTTCAATAGTGATTCATATGGTCTATAAGAGTGAATAGAAGGATAATTTCGCTTTTATGAGGTTGATAAAGCCATCAGAACTATTTAAACTACTCTGATAGTTATTCATCCTCATTCAAAAATAAGGTCTCATAGTCATCCAATGCCCATGGGTCCTAGAATGAATGAGGCACCATGTATGAAAGTGTTGTGATTGGAACTCGTCTAACAAAACAGGGAAAATACACAGACATTATAAATTCCCATTATTAAATCCTCCGTAGGGGATCAAAATGAATGGGATGCTAGGAGAAAGAGAACATATTATGATGAATTTTAGAAATGATTTAGGGAAGTGATGTTGGTGTTATGGGATTTAGTCTTATCCCCACCCCTTAGATATTCTATTTTGGAGGGAGTCCTTATGAAGTTGGAATACATCCAGAGGATATGGTGACTCGTATTCATTCATTCAAGGATAAAATTAAAAAATTCGATCATGTATTCAATATTATGATAGCCATGGTATGCATAGATAAAGAAGAATTAGAGGTAATCTTATTTTTTGTATCAAATACAATATGAGTTTTTACTAAGATATTGAATCCATACTCATTGTACATATAGAAGGATGAGGAGATTTAGTCATCTATCTCTTCCCAAGATTACAATGAATGGGTTAATGATGATGGGTAGGAAATTGATTCAGTGATGAGAGCTGCCAAAAAATGCTTTCTTAGGGAAATGGAGAACATAGAGGTGGTTCTTGTAGATCCTATAGGTGAATTTTCATAATCATACCCACCTGTTGATTCCCTCAGTGGACAATCTCCATGTGACACTATGAAATGTCAACATCCCAAAACAATGAGATACATATTCAGTCAAGGATCACAAGTTGTTGTTTTTTATCATTACATAGACCATATGTTTTGTATTTCTGAGTGCTAATTAATTAACAAACACAAGATTTGGTACATTTCTGGTGAGTCATCAAGGATCAACAGTCTAGGTGAATATAGCCACTCCTTCCCTGGATGGTGAACCCAAACCTACTGAGGACATAAAGGAGATTAAAATCCCCCATGGGGAAGCCTTATTGATCATAAAAACTCTACCATATTTTGATAGGTTCTTTAGGGGTTAATTTTTCTGCTTATAGTACTAATCCTATTAATCTATATAAAATAGTTTTGGAATAGGTGACGACTTGAGCCCAAATATAGTGATACCTAACCATTTATCCAAGATCTCTAATTTTCAAACCTATAAGATTTAATTCATGGGGATACCTTTTGAAATTCATTTATTTGGCTGAACACACAGAATCTCCACAATATTTTTAAAAGAATCAATGGCCAATCTGCATGTTAAGGACAAATCAATGACATTGAAAGTTAATGGAATAATGTTTTTTGGGAATACATATATTTCACAAAGTGAAAGTGATTTATCCCCGTTATATCTATTTATTCACTCTTCAATATTTACATATTGAATTATTTAAAATTATAAAATTAGGATTAATTTGGAAATCCATTATGGCTGCAACTATAGATCTAGAATCTCAACCCATTGACACTACAAGGGAGTTGGGTATCACATAGTCAAGTCATGCCGAATTCATTGATTTTGGATCCGTCTCTAGATTCAATAATTCTTGAGTATTTCCCAAACTCTGAGAGTGATTCCAAAGCTAATTTGGGGAGTAGCTGGAATCATTTTCCTTCACATTCGACTATATAGAAGGACATTTATAAACTAATTTATCAAACCCCCATGAAATATTACTAACAAAACTTCATGAATTACTTAAGATGTTTTCATTACATAGATATTGGGGGTTTGATTATTATTCAATAAATGATATATTAAAATAGGTGATTACCACTCTAGAGGGATCTAGGGTGCTTGAAACTCACATTTCAGCCATAAATTACTTGTTCCAACTTTTATCTTCCATAGATGTAATTTTTTATTAATATTTTAATCGGGTAGGGGTGGCTAAAAAAATATGGTTGCATTATAGATAAGTGATCCTCTATGGAGAGTATTTTTCAAGAAAATTCCCATGATAAAGTGGCCATTAATGAATGTAAATCATTAGTGGGGGAGACAAAAGAGGTATAATTAGATGTCACTAAGAGGGTGGAGGAATTGTTGGATGGTGATGATTCTGAGACTGAAACATTCTCTAGGATCCTATAAGCTATATGTGACTCTGATAAGGAAATGATAGAATGATAATAACATATTGAGTGGCCTCTATAACCTCAATATTTTTTCACATAGAGCGACTCCAAGCTATGTATGTTCCTCCTTGGTTCCAATCAATATATAATTGAAAAATTATTTTCCCTATATTATTTATTCTTTTTTTATCTAGTAGTATTAATCAAATATATATATTATGATTTCAATAGGTAATTTCCCAAAAAACCATAATGTTTTATCATTGGATAAAAATCTCAGTCATAACCCTGGATAATCTCGTTGAAACAATCCCATATATATCATTGCTCACAGATGAGTAAAATCATAATTAATGTCACTATAATATAATATTATTCATATTTAGATGAAAAAACATGTAATTGTCTCATTTTTTCCTTAACCAATATACAATGTGAGCATAGTTTTTAATATTTTCTAGGTTACATAAAAACGTTTAAAAGCATTTAATCCTTTTACATACAACCCCATGATTTTCTTAAGTCCACTGTGGTGTAGACCATGTGGGCATGACTTAAATTTAACTTAGGCATCCCATTTTTTTTATATCCTACACACTTTTGGGATGTATTTTTTTCATTTCAAAATTTATTTTGTCTATAACATTCAGAGTGAACTCTTAGTGACTTGAGACTCTAATTTTACCTTGGTTTCCCATTTTTGTGTTTTCATCCATGTGATTAATATGTATATTTCTTCATGATGTTCAGAGTATCTAAATCTTGAATAATGAAACAAATGTTTTAGTAAAATATTATTTAATATTAATTATGGGCTAACAACCCTAGTAGGTATTGATGATCATAAATGTAATAATAATTTTCAGTCATATGATGGGGTATTTTAATAATGATTTTTTGATTTCCAGTTCTGAAGAGTGATGTCTAATAAGTATAATAGGCATAATATTATAGTGTGTTTAAAAGGTGGTTACAATGTGAATTTCTTTGCAGTTATAAGGATATAAGAGGTCTTTTTTAGGTAACGATCATTCCTCTAGAAAAAATTATTTTTTCTGGGAAATTTAACCAAAACCAACTAGGGTGTATCAATACATGCTCCAATAAAAAATTCAATAAGAAAATATCCTTCCATTTTTGAAGGTCATGTAATTTATGAATATATGTACTTCTCACAACCATGAAGTGTGGATTATCAAGTGAAGATGTTTTATAATGACCAAAACAAATATATTGGTAAAAAGAATGAAGGGAAAGCCACTCGTCCATTAATTTTCCATGTGTAATAGAGGTTTAAACATAGTTAATTTTTAATATAATCTGACCAATACATAGACCACATAGTTTTATCTCTTACAAAAAGAATGTATAAGGGATAAAATTTTTGGATTCTTATATTTTATGGAAGTATTAGTGATTTTCATTTTCCCTAGAAAATTTTTCAATAATATTTAATATTCAGAAATAATAAAGAAGGAAGATCATACACTATAGTGTGAGGGATTATAAATTTGAGATGTGACATGGGACATAAATTTTACTAGGGATTATGAAGATTGAAGAGGCCTCTTGTAGATATGTATTTCTTTTCATTGATAGTTGTTTTTTTGGTCATTTATTTAAATTGGACTAGGCCATATTTATACATAGTCAAAACGATGTCCCCATAACACTAACCTTCCATGACTGATGGATAGATAAATCTTATAGAGATCAAAAAATCAAAGATATTATGTTTTCTTTGAGTAAATAATGTTTTTAAATATGGAAAGAGATTTTCATTTCAAAATTACTCAAACAAAATTTGGAATGATTAACCTATGTTGGTATGTCCTATAAAAAGGGAGGGTTTTTTTTGTAAATATACCTAAGATGTTGGTTTGTGTGTCTCTACGTATCATTTAAATTTGACAATCAATAAATATGTAGTGTGGGAAATAACTCCCAATACATTGATCTATGTTTTCTTACTAAGAGGGGATATTTTTCATTGAATATGATCTTGCAAGTGGGATGAGAACCCATACTAGAATATTTTATATAGATCTGTCTCCTATATAGAGGAGTGGGGGAATGTTTTAATTATTTATTAGTTGGTAAATTTTAATTGGTCTTCACTATGTATCTCAAAAGAACGAGAATGAAGTCATATATAGGTCAGGTGTGAAATGTATCTATGTAGGTATGACCCAAAAATATCGATTGAGTAAATTTTTAGGTTGACATTGGACACAGAATTGTATATTTATGAATCACTACATATCCCTTGATAACATGATTTAAGACATACAAAGTTATATTAAATAATTTTGATTAGTGTCAGGTGATGAGAAAATTGACTATGTGGTTTAATGTCAGGCGATAAGGACATGGGTGAATTGACGTGAAAACCTAAATATGGTGGGATTAATAATGATTGAGAGTTTTGTGTCACGACATATCTTTTTTTATAAGGAATAATTCTACAAGTTTTCCATGAACTAAAACACCAAATACGAAGGATAGTAACCCTATAGTTTAGATTTATATATAAATGAATAATTCCATCTATCATGAAAAAGAATGCATGAGACCTTAAACATGCTATTTGGTCATTCACTGACTCACCATACAAGATCCATCTTTTGTATGTAATATGAGGCTTTAGGAGCTGATTTCTCATGGTATCATATTATTGGCACAAATGTTAAGACTTCATTTAATTTTACTATGCTGAAGAATTTTTCACACAGTTTAACATCAAGTGACTAGGATGACATAGGGTTTTATAGTTTTATTTCAAATATATAGGACCATATAGTTATTTATTTATGACTGATAAACTGTTCTTCAGGCCAAGATGTTTGAACTTTCCCTGTATGTGTAGAAGGAAAATGTAAACAATGATTATGGGGGTTCTTATATCTGTAGAAATGATATAGGACACATTTTACATTGTGGATTTTGAAGATAAAAGAGGCCTCTCTAGATGATTAATTTTTATTTTGTCAACAGGTCATCCTTGTGGGAGATTTATTGGATGAAAAAATATGGTGTATTAATGAATAATCTAAAATAGGAGTCCACAAGAAGCTGACCTTTGATTTTCGATGGACAGAAAAAGATTGCAGAGATTCAATTTTTCCAAGGATAAAGATTATGATAGGTGGATGTAATGTGTTTGAGTACACAATAAAAATTCAGATGGATATTGGGTGTGGATTGTGGATATTATTTCATCTTGAGTGATTCACTTGTGTTGTGGTGTTATATTTTTTTATAGTCAATGAATTTTTATTCATAGTCTAAAGAGGCACAATACTTGAGTCTACATGTGTCATTTTAGGCACTTCATGTTGTTGTGGAATGCATCAATTTAGGAACTCATGGGAAAATGGGTAATGGGTATGTTATTGAACTGGAGCTATTTTCCCTTCTTATTATACTGAAAGAATGATATAAAATGAGAACAAATGGGTGTCTAATGAGAGACTTGATTGATGAAATGTGTATGATTAATTAATTAAATGTTGAATTAATTAATTAAAGATAATATGATTAATTAATGGTTGACTTAATTAATGAAAATGTATGAACACTTGTTAACCAATACCTAAGAGTAGTTTAGTTAAGGGTAGTGATAAGGCCTCAGTGTTGACCGTGTGGTCAGAAAAGGGGGAAACGACATTTTGAAATATGTTGTGTTAGTTTATCCTCTTACATAAATGTTATACGGTTTAATTATGAGACAAAATATGTGTGTTTGGCTTCGTAGAGATATTCCTCCATGACACATGTTGAGAGAGAGACCAAGGGGTTCAGGTAGGAATGAACATACAGATAAGAAAATTTAAGCACCAATGGTGAAATCTATGGATTAAGGAGGACATTTCTGTGAGAACTTTTCATGTTTCATGAAATTCATAGAGAGAGACCCAGGGTTCATTTAGAAAATCATGCTAGAGTTCTCAAGGGTAATCTAAGCTATATAACCATACTACTTTTAATAGAGAGGGTGGATCGGAGGGAGCTGAATTCTGGATTGGATTCATATATACTATTCTTGACCATGTGGAGACTCCATATGGAAGTAGGGTCATGTTGGATGCTTAAATTCTATAGGGTTCAATGAAGCGCTGGTGGGACATCCGTGGGTACACTGAGAGAGCATCAGATATACGAAAATTTATTTAAATTTCAACTTTGGATTAACATGGTACACTTTTTGAGGAACATCATATCAGAAGTAGGTGTGGTAGTGGGACCAAAAAAGATGTAGTCAATGATTTACATAGAGAAAACCAAGAATGATTTTGATATTCAAAGCTTTTTGGGATAAGCTAGTTATTATATAAATTTCATCCAATAATTTAACTAATTAGAAACACCACTTCCAATTATGACAAAGAGAGGGGTATTGTTTGATTAGACAGAAGCATGTGATAATTATTTCTAGAAGTTGGTGGAGTGATTGACATTGAAACAAATTTTGATCTTACCTAAGTCGGGTGAGGATTACACGAGGTATTATGATTCTTCGGGGATCAGACATGGAGCTATGTTGATACAAGGGGATTGATTCGTTGCTTAGGGAACTCAGTATTTGAGGCCACATGAGCGGAATTACCCTACACCTGAAATCGAGTTGACAAAAGTGGATTATGCTATTATGTTATAGAAATACTATCTTTTCGGTGAAAAGTTTACTGTTATTATGAATAAAAAATAATGAATTAAATCAATTCACAATGTGATGTGAATCTTAGGTAGTGAATATTTGTAGAGTATATGTAGTCCTTTGATTTTAAAATAGAATATACACCTCGAATGGTATTAGTGTGGTTTATTCATTGAGAAAGAAAATTCAGGCACTATTGGTATTTGAGTTAATTACAGAGTGAACGATGACGAAATTACTAGAGAAAATGCATGTGGTAGTTCCATTGAATTGGGAGAGGATGAATCTGGTTTCTATAGAAGTGGATTATACACACATGAGACAGATCTGGTTTATGATGTATGAGGATCAACAGTTTTTATCCTTAAATGTTTTCCTTTAAGGTGGGGAGTCAAATTCAGATAGTATAATAGATGATTATTAGAACATCTATGTTAGAAAATTGGTGGTTGTGATGAAGAGTATGCAAGTGGAACTCCTAAGAGAATTTCATGCCACAAAGTGGGCAATACATCCTGGGGTGAAAAAATATATTGTGGCCTACGATGATTGTTTTTGTGGTCAGGCATGAAAAATGAGATATCAGGATTTGTAACATGATTTTTAACTTGTCAGTAAGTGAAGGAAGAAAAACAATGACCCGAATGCCTATTATAGGTATTTCTTATTTCGTAATGGACATGGGATGACATGACTATATATTTGGTGGTAAGACATCCATATACACTTAGGAATAAATATTATATTTGGATCATTGTGGATTGACTAATGAAGTTAGAGCATTTATTTCGTTTTATGGAATCATTTATAGATTAATGGATGGGATAACTATATATATGAGAGATAGTTTATTTGCATGTGGTCCCACAAACTATAGTTTCATATCAAGGTTTGTTCATTACTTCAGGATTTTGGCAGGGCTAACATAAGGAACATGGTACATAGGTTTTGTTATGTACAACCTTCCAAAAATAGAAATATGGGTAGTCGGAGCATACCATATAGGTGTTATAGGATATGTTCCAAGCTTTTGTTCTCAACATTAGTGGTTCTTGGTATAATCACATGGATTTAGTGGAGTTGTCCTATAACAACTATGATCAGACAACTATATAGATGGAATTAGATGATGCACATTATGGCATTCCATGTAGATCAACAGAATGTTGGTTAATGGTGGGTGAGTTAGAGATACTGGGACTGAGACTTGTTCTGGAGACACCAGAGTAGGTGCAGTGGATTTAGAATGTGTTACTAAGGCTGAGAGTAGCCATAAGTCATATGCAGATTGATAGGGAAGACCCCATGTGTTTACATAGGGTGATTGGGTATTACTTTGGAGTCACCTAGATTGGGCCACCATAGGATATAGAGGTATGGAAAGTTAGAGCCTATGTTTGTGGGACCGTTTATGGTGCTAGAGAGAATCTGGACATTGGCATACCGATAAGCCCTTCCACAAAAATTCATTGATATGAATGATGTTTTCCAAGCATCAAAACCATAGTGGTATTACCCCAAAGCATCTCATTTGATTTTTTTGTAAGTGGTTGACCTTTATATTTATTAATCCTTTGAAGATCATCTCATACTTGTGTTGGGACGTACTGAGAAGGTGTTATAGGGAAAGACCATGTTGTTAGTTCATATTTTATGGAAATATAGAAGTGTTTAAGATGAAACATGAGAATGAGGAAAAGACATGAGGTCTCAATGGACCAATCTTTTTGGTTCAATATCTTAGAGAAGTTTTGGAGTGCCGCTTGGGGACAATTTGTTATATGGTGGAGATACTGTAAGATACTGGCCATTTCTAGAGTCTTCTTAGGCAAGTTTCCAGGTACTTTTTTAAGTTTTTATGTACCTTTGATTTATAGTTGTGTATTGGGTGAATTTTAGTGAAATATTTAGGGAAACTAAAGGATAGTGCGTTTTTCATAGTTTGGGAATGGTTTGAAAACCATTATGACTAAAAAATGAAAAGCATGAAAAACTACATGGAGAGGTCTGCACAATTTGCATATGGATTGAAGAAAATGCGACCAAAACATGAAGAATTTGAAAACCTAGAAAGAGAGGTCCACATGGTTGGTGCATGGTTTTTCCGAACCATTATCCTCAACACAGTAAACCTTGTTTGCGGGATTAAATATAAAAAAACATTTTTAAATCCAACTAAACCCCCCATAAGACTCCCATATTTTGACCATGGATCAGGGTTGAACAATTCAAGGTTATCCTAGAACCTTCTGAATGTATTCCAATGTGATCCTAAATTAGTTCTTTGAGATCGAAATATCAGATTGAAGATTTTCTATCTTACTGGTATGGGGAGGTCATCCCATTGCTTCTCCTGTTCATTCCCTTATATTGACTTAATCTTTTCATATATGATCTCCACTATTTCCATGGATCTAAACCAATGGGTTGAAAAATAGATCTTGGAAAGCAGATATAGATCAATATTTTCACGATCTTGACGACTTTGATCGTAATTTTTTTAGGGATGTAAATCTGGGGCTCGATAGTGATGTTGTGCCACTATGACTTTGGGGATTTATGTTTGTCTAACATCCATCAATAAACCAATATAGGTGGTTTAAATAACACTCCCATATTCATGGATTTGATATGGGAATGTGTATTTAAGAATTTTAAGCTTCCATTGATAATTGATTTATGAAATTGGAGAAATATGGAATGTGGAATTGACATATGATTTCCTTAATGATAAATTGTTAATGGAATCACATAACAATAAAGGGGGTTTCCCAAATAGATATTTTTTGGAGATTGGTTATGGGTTGAGATACTGTAGTTGAGATATTGTGTTGATTTTTTTAAGATAATTAATTGTGAAAAATTAATTATGAAATGATGTTTGGATATGTAAGGTAATTAAATATCAGAATTAATTATCTTCCATGATGTTGATCAAATATAATTAATTATGAGAATTAATTATGACATATTGAGATTTGATATAGATAAGTTATTGTGAATAATTAATCATGGAATGAGAATTATTTTATTTATTTATTAATTGATTATTAATTAGTCGGTTATTGTTCCGCCCCTGAGGTGGTGCATGTACGGGCGGTGTAGAGATGTCACGATGAGGATCATATCCTACCCCATTTTCCATAGAGACGGGCTTTCATCGAATTTTCCATTCCTTTGTTCCAATCCATTCAACTTCATCATATTTTAATGAAGGTTGAGTTGACCCTATGGTGAAGGGTTTCTCTCGAGCGGGTGATTCCGTGTGGGTCAAGCAGTCATGAAATTCGTTCTTCTCAGATACAAATTCATCATAAGTTCTTTAATGGGTTTATTTGAGGAGCCTAGAATGAAAAACAGCCATGTTATCCATGATTCGTGGACCTGTTTTCCAAAGGTAGGTTCTTGTTGGATGACGATTTGGCCAATGACACTTAAGCACTCCATTGGTGAAGAAGATAGGAGGTCAGGATCACCACACCCTTTTAGGGGATTATTGTTTCATGTTCTGGGACTCCATTATATATTTATGTCATGTTCATATGATCATCAATGCATGGATCATTTTCAATGAGTGTTTCCCTGAGATACCCTTAGACCGAAAGATCATCGTGACCGTTAGAGTGTTTCACACTATGGCGGGGATGCTGACTTTTCCATATTATAACGCTCAGTAGAGATTATCATCATAAAAGGGGCGCGGAAGGTGAAATTATGTTGGGATCATACCCACTTAAAGGGATTCCTATGTATCCTTGGGAGATGAATTAGAACCCACATAGTTTAGATGTGTGGGAATTAAATATGGATGTTACCCATTTGATAGACATGATTGGGTGGACTATCTTGGTATAGACACCCTTTTGAATCTTGGCCATATTGTAGGCATCCAACGTATCCTGTTTTGGTCAGGAATCAGAGTTAAAATAGTTTTGAATATGTGGGGCTTAATCAGGGAAGCTGACCATCTTAGGAGGCATGATTGGGTGGAAACTTTATGGATGGGAACCCCTTTTGTGCTCAATCCTTGTTGTAGGCATCCAACGTATTCTATTTTGGCCAAGAAACAGAGTTCTCATAGTTTACAAATGGATGTTGATGTTGTAATCCTCACAAACCCCTAATCCCATGTGAGTAATGCTAGGTGTGAGAAACAAGATGACGTGAAAGATTCAACAATGGACATGCCTCATCCCCTGTTAAGGGAGGAGGGAGATCCTGCAATGGAAGAGGATGAGGCAATCATGGGTGAGGGTGTGGAGTGATGAAATTTTCAATGTGGAATGGAATTAAAATTAATGCAGTTGTGCCTCATAAGAATTGGGGACTAACCTCAGTGGGTGGTCCTCAGAATGGAATATGATGTATACTATAGTTTGATGTCATATAGCGTAGACGGTTGCATCCCAGTTTATTTCATATGTAAAGTACTATTTTGGGACTTATAGTTTGTGGTCATGTGATGAGGACCAATAACTAAAGAAACCATGATTAACTGGAAGAAAATAATGATTGGATGTTATGAAGCACCTCAGACATGATAGGGACAAAATGTGTAAACTAAGATTATGGAGGATTCCGGAACAACAGAAATGATATAGGGAATAGAATACATTTAGGCATACAATGGTAGGAGAGAAACATCATGATGATGTATTTGTCTCTTATTTAAATGCAATTTTTTGGGCAACATATTCAGAGCCATAGTGGCATGACGTTCATAGTCAATAAGAAGGTCTTCACAAGACATTGGCCTTCCATCTCTGATGGATGAGGATGTTTAGGGGAAATGATACGGGGCATAGATGCCATTGAGGCATACAGAAGTAGGAAATGACTCTCTTAAGGATGCATTTTCATTGGGTTGATGACTGTCTGGTGGGCATCATATGCAGAGCCACCAGGGTATGATGTACATTGTCAAACAAAGGAGTCTGTGGGATACTGGCCCTCTACATCAGATGTCCATGAATGTTTAAAAAAATTCAAAATCTCCCAATATACTACAGTTTAAAGTCATATATCTTGGATGAATACCGTACGATTTAATTTCATGTGTTTTATATGATAACTCATAGTTTAAGGTCATAGTGTTTGGACCATAGAGGGAAGGTGCCATTATTAACTTATGGTTAATCTTTTTGGGATATTATGACATGCCATGAACCCAAGAGGGAAGGAATGATCAAACCATGACTCTAGGGATTATCAGATTAGGAGAAATGATATGGGGTAAAGAAGACATTGAAGCATATATAGGTAGGAAAAGGACTCTCTTGAGGACGAATTTTCATTTGATTGACTGCCATCTTGTATGATTTATATGCAGAGCCACTGGGGAATGATGTGAAGAGAACAAAAAAATGTTTCTTCAGGATGTTGGCCTTCCACTTCTGATGGCCATGGAGGTTTATGAGGATCTGTAATAACCAGAGACACATAGTTGGATTGATGGAAAGGATGTGTTTCGGGCGTTTAAGAAACACTCAGGCAATAATTTTCCATAGAGTTCTAGGTCAACCATGCCTATGAGGCTGGTGATAAGGCATTTTAGGATGTGCATGAGGAATGAAAATTATCTTGGTATTTATGGGATATATGTTTGGAAGACATAAGAGCGCATTGGAAAATGTCATCGACCCAGCCCAAAATGATAGTCGTGTTGGAGCTGGCCATGTTGGAGATGGACACTTATGAGGTATGTGGAAGAGTTGACAGCATAAGATGGTACGTAGAGGATCATACTATGTACTTTCTTCCTTATAGGGCTTCCTCATAATATCCTCCACATAGGAGAATATTTGAATCATCTTTTTAATATGGGTTCCCACGTACTGTCTTTCGCTTATGGGAATCTGTGAACTGTTTTACTATAATTTTTTTTGTTCTCTGGTTAGATGCAGAGGGTCTTCCAATTACAGTTCATGTGGAATACTTCCGCGAACTATTTTATCCATATGTTTTGCTAGATAGCTTCCACAAACTGTTTTAGATGCGGGATGTAGTCTTGTGAACTTCTTAGGCTATGGAAAAAATTTCTCACACACCCTCTTCACTCTTCATCCACTTTTCACCCTCTACAGACATCTCTCTCATTCTCTTCCTCCATTGTTCTGTTCCCTGGTGGCCCTTTAATTGAATTTCATGGAATCTATATATGTTGTACTCATGAAAAATTCTCTAGAAGCCCATGGAAAATATCTTTACCCTTGGATGACTCAGTAAACTGGTGTTTGTGGATGTTCGGTAAGTCATCAAATTCTCCTCATTTTTTAACCATATCGATTCGAAGGGATGGTGCAAGACACGTACATCTGTCAGATTATCACCAGTGAAAGTAGTTCACTGTGTGTTGAGTTCAAGGGTGGAAAATCACCATGAACTTCACTGTTTACTAGCCAACGCCTCACTACCCAGGGTGTCAGAGGCCTTCCACATACTAAATGGTTTTCCTCTCATTCCTTCCGCGATCCTTGCCTGGTAATATGTACACGGTGAGGCCAAATTCCTTTTCAATATTTTATTTCTTCCAACTTATTCTCAAAATTTCTATCTGACTTTATATATTTTCTTCACCCAACATTCGGGAGTATTTTCCTTCCATTTACTAAATTTTCATGACCGTATATAAATGTACTTAGTTAATTGTTGTGTTAATTAATGTAACTTTCAATTTTTAATTAATAGTTGGATTAGTAACAAAATCATACGGCTAATTCAAGTGAATTAATGACTGATGAAATGGGTGAAATTTTTGTGGTTCTAGAAATGATGTTCTAGACCGAATAGATGTTGGGAAATGAACATGGCATTACTCCCCAATAGTTATCCAATCATGAGATTTTGGAGTTCTAGGAATGATGACCTACACATAATGATATATGTAGTGAAAGAAATGTCAACCTATACAGAATGGGATTTGTGGTGATTGAAATTATAAACCACACCAAATGAATGATAATAATGAATGATGATTCAATTGGTAAAAATAAATTGAAACATGTCATATGTGATGATTAAAGATTAAATGAAAATTTCATAACTATTTGATTGTTAATTGTATGGGTTTCATCATAAAACAACATACACTATATTTTGACTCGACTCGGTTTATACATCATTGGTGGAGGCTTTCTTAGTTGTAATCATACCCTATTTGGGTATCCTGATCTGTACCTGAGTAAACCATGTTGATGCAGGACTACATAATCAAAAGGTCATGGTATAGGTTGTTGTTCGGGATGGGACCACAGGAGATGGGACACGACATGGTTTGGGTCCCACTTGGGAGTTGTTGTGTCTTTTCTTTTAGTTTCATTTTGAAAACATTAAATTTTCATTGTTGTAGAATGTCTTTCCTTTAAGATGAGTATTGTATATTTTTACATATAATATGACATCGTATTGTTCTGGTTATTTATAATAATTAGCACTTGGATGTGGTTGTTTACTTATATTGGTCATTTATTCTTATAAAAGCCGGTATAGTCTCTGAAAGAATGACTTACCATACTATCCCTACTAGTCGGTACCCTCTAGCATACAAGGAGTCACACTTGAGGGTATATTGCCAATCGACATGGTACACCATTTAGTGGAACTTGTGTCGGGATGTCATAGAGGTCACTATTTTATGACTATCTGATAAATATCATTATTTACTACTAATGAAATTTTTTGTTTAGACATCTATGTAATCTTATGTTTACCATTAAAGAAGATATTTACCCTAAATTCCACAATTATTATAAATCTTATATGAGGGTATTGTCTCTTCTGTATCACACTATACACCATATCTAATATTTGGAAGCCTCTGGTGAATGGGGAGGTTCCCCTGATGTCACATAATGACTTGGTCCGATTAATGTTAATTGTGATGAAGGAAAAGGATGCTAGATGTAGATTCCTTTAAAAAGTTACCAATTGGTTCTAATTTATATATACAAAATATAATTTCTTGTTTTTAATAATAGAGGGACATATTATATAAAACCATAAAAAATCATAAAGGATCAAACTTATATTTTATACAAAATTACAAACAATACCTCCTTTTATTCATTAGAAACAAATAAAAAAATCATGTTCAATTTATATTTATTTAAAAATAAAATAAAAAATAAAATATATATTTTATTGTTTCAATTTAACCAATATACTCATATATAGAAATTACACGATTTTTTAAAAGGGAACATTATGTTCGATAGGGAATGTAATATAGAACACCGAACACACAAAAATGTTTATTATTTATATATGACCATTGTTGCTTGGAAATTAAATATTCTTATATTAATATGATTAAATACATGGAAAAATATATATATCGAACATTTATTAATATCTTCTTAGTGAAAAATCAATCAATATTTGGTAATTTATTTTTTTCTTCAAAATAAGTTATCTTAAAAAATGATTATACATTCTTCTAGTGAAAAATATTATAATTATTTTATTGCAAAATATAAATTATAGTTTATAAATTATCTTTATTATATATATCCATATATATTTATTAACTTAGTGTGATGTTTTGGTATTTTATGAAAATATTGATATTTTAGTAAATAGTGAAAAACCAAATTATTTTGTAAAACTGTCATATTTTGATAAGTTATGTAATTTAAATGTACCATTGATCTTTTAATTCAAAATTAAAATAATAATTATTTGGTTATATTTAATCTTCTTAATTAAATTTAGATTATCCTAATACCAGAATTTAGAGTATTTTTTATTTTTAGGATTAAAAACTTATTTTTCAAAAATACTATTTCAAAATGAATAATTTGTATCTATTATAATTTTTTAACATAAAACATAATGTGAAATTATTTCAATAAAAATTATATTATAAATATACTTATTAATATAAATTCATAAAATGAATATTTTTAGTTATAACGTCAATGTAATGAAATTGTTTAAATAAAAAATGTGTTTTTTTGAAGAAAATGGATTTCTTTCAAGCAAGTAAGAATTATTTTAAATTAAATTATTACAAAAATATGAATTAATTTTGATTTAATGGATTTAAAAATATGGAATTATTATAATAAATATTATATAATATGTTTTACTTATTCATTAGACAATATGAATTTTATATTTAGTAATATTTGTTACAGTTATAAATGAAAAATAACTTAATCGTGGGTAAAAATAATTTAACAAGGACTTGAAAAAAGTAAATATAACAATATTTATATTAATACCTCCATTTAAACATAATAAAATTATATGTTTTCATTTTAATTAAATAATTCAGAAATCATTAGGATTAAAATTATATTTTGATATGATAAAACATGAATTATATAACTCTATACATATAAATTTTAATTAAGAAATTCAATTTTTATGAATTATGGAGTTTTAAACATAAATTATATTTTAATTAAATAATAAAATGACATATTTTTTAAATTTTTAATGGTAATGTAAATTTTATGAATTCAAATGCAATTTCTACAAGGGTTCAAAAGCGTTTATTAACGAAAAATCCTAAACAAATCAATAAATGTTAATACCTTTTTTAAAGGATGAAATTAAAATATTTATAAAATTATTTTCATAAAATAAATAAAAATTTTAGAATCATCACATTGAAATTATCTAATATTGAATTTTTCATAATTTTCTATGAGAGACGAATATTGGTGTAAAAAATAAATACTATAAAAATAAATAGTTTGTATTTTAACATCATAGTGACCATATGTATTGTCATAATTTTTTTAATGGTTTACAAAAATAAATCTAGGTTTCCCCTTTAAAATAATTTGATTTTAGTTATTTTATTAAATTTTATATTGATTTCCAAAAACCCCCAAAAACCATATTATATTTTAATGTTTTAAAATAATTTATTTATGATCATGACTCACTTCTATATTACAGAGGGTGATATTTTAATTTTTTCTTCCCTTTAAATAATAAAATAATGAAAACCACTAATAATTTTAAGAAAACATGGGCTGAAACAGTGGGATGATTCGGGGTTTTGATTATATTATGGTATTGAGTTCGAAACCTATGTTTGGGAAATAATAAAGAACTCCCCACTCTTCTCTATAAAACCACTAATGATACCATTACTATTCATGAAAAAAAATTTATTACTTCCATACCATATATTAACCTATATAGATTCATACCATGGTTCCCAACTGTTCTCAGGAATCTCTTACCAAGCTTTTGGTATCACCCTCTCAAGGTAAGGGATCTCCATATCTTCCTATTATTCAAACAAATTATTTTGGTTCATCAACATAATTTCCATTTTTTGGAATATTTTAATACATATCGTTTATATATATATATATTTATTTCCATGTTATTAAGGATTTATTTAACTCTAATTAATCCCCCCGATGAGCCTTTATGTTCACATGTTACGTCCCTGAAATTGTCCTGATATTTTCCATACAAAAAGTGAGGGACCAATACCTATTTTTTTCAAATCATAAACCTAATTATATATAGTATTTTAAATATAATTTTCATATTTTTTGTTATCTTTTAATGATATAGCTAAATTACAAGTCATTATATAAAAATGAGATATGTTTTATCCCCTCTCATTATAGTATTTACCAAAGCTATTACTATGACAAAAATCTTTTCATTATCATATTTATTCAATAATATGATTTATTTTATGCCTTTTATTTACAATTAAAAATGTTGGGATATGTTTTTAACATCCTTAATAGTTTCCATTTGATTTCCACATGGTTATTTTCCCCTTTACCACTCATGAAACTATTTTATGATAATTTATGTACAGTTATTATGGAACCAAAATATCACGACGATTTTTCAGTGTGAATCTTTTTTATTATGAATACCATATCTATTTACACTCATGGTTATTTAAATTAACACACATATGGTAATTATAATGGGGAAATATATTTATTTATTACACCCACTATTATATTGGAATTATATGTTATGAAATATTTTCTTTTTTTTTATAATATATATGGAACACTAATGTATGTACAAGATATGATTATGATGGATGCACCCTGGTAGCTCTACAATTCAATGTGAAATATTTCAGTCTGATGAGATTCCATGTACTGTGTATGGTAGGTTATCCTAGGAAAAGTATGTGCTTTTTAGTGATTATGATGTCATGTTCAATGTTGTTTCTACTTTCCCATGTTTCCCTTTGTTATCATCCTATATCATACCTCACTATTAATGTTTATGATTCTCACCCCTTTTATGTGGATTTTAATTTTCTATTTTCTAACATGTATTAATTTATTCAGGTTATTATTTTTTTATTCCCTTACTATTCATTATATATCACCAATTTTATAGGTATATCTATAGGTTATGCAATATAGTGATAAATATGATGGAAAATTATGAGGATGTCAAGGACTGTTTAAAAAATGCTAATGTACCCTTTGTTTTATGTTATTTTTTAATGTATCTATTTACCTCGATAAATCATAATTCTCTATCTTTTGGGTTTAATTGTGTGTGTTCTTATATAATGATCCATGAGTTGATGTCTAATAAAGATGTAGGTTTTCATAGTTAGTATACATGTAACGCTAAGGTAATTTTGGGATTAGGATTAGAAAACTCTAAAGAATTATTTATGGAGAATACTTTTTCTAGTGAATTATCCCAATTTATTGGTAATGTAGATTGTAATTAGTTTAAATAAAATTAACTCACATTATGGATACTACATGTTTATGTGTCTTGGTAATAGATGTTCTTAGAGCCAACACACAAAAACATCATATTTATTTAAACATGACAAGGAAGTCATGTATAACAACAGGACTTGTTGGACACTGGATTTGATATTACCTGGGAATATGATTTGGAAAATTCACCAGATCATTATAAATCATTTTTATGGGAACAAGATTTACTATAATAGTTTATGTTAGGAAAATAAATCACGCATATCCTCAGTTGATTCATTTTAAATAATAAGTTAAATAAATACATGTCATTTATAGGTTATCCCTTTAATATTATATTCTTCATTGTTATTTAATTAATACATTAATAATACACATCACTAAATTTTTATTTATTATTTTCAATGGATGGAACTAAATTTCATTTTGTTAATAAAAATTTTAATATGCAATGCAATGACCACCCAAATGAGATTCCTAACATGAAAAGAGATCATGTAAAACATATTTTGATAATTCTAAACCATCTATAAAAAATAACAATTAAGAACAGGAACATATATGAATGTTCATTGTTATCAATGAAGAGGAAAATGACATAGGAATAAATTCAATACATTGAAGGACCCTAAAGCACCTTGATTGGGGAGGGGTGAATCACAGTTTCATCTTTTCTTTTAATTTTATTGATCTTGTTCCCACATTGGTAAGAACATGTTAAACATTACTAAAGAGTAAGTGTAGAAAACCATTTCACAATCGAAGTAATGACAAATTAATATTCCTTGGTTCAGAAAAAATATACATGTCCAAGAAGGATATGTCGACAATGAGTCAGTTGGACCAAAAGTTACTAGTCGTCACATGTTGTGGATTACAAGAGTTTATCATAGTAACTTTGTTCCACATGCACTGCCTTTACAAGGTTTTAGGGATATCAATCATCATCCGTAGGATCACATCTGATGACTCCCCCTTACACAATGTTTTGGAGGAATATTCACCCTGTTTATTGACATTATAGTCAATTTAATGGTTAATTATAAAATCATGCAACCTCAATTATAAACTGATGCTTTTTGGAAGTCATGTTTTCACCCATATATGTTATTTTCTTTCTTCCATAATGATATGATGTGTAAATTAATATCGAAAATTGATTTGTCACCTTTTAAACTATATATGGGAGGAATTAATACCACCTTACCTACTCAGAATACTGAGTAGAGTGTATGGTTCGTCGATCACCTCTCTGAGAACTACCTCCATGTTCCACCTCCGCAAACATCCTATGTGAACCATCTTCACGAACTGCCTTCATGTCCTACCTCTGGCCACTACTTCTTCATGTACTACCCCGATTTCTCCCTTATAGATGGACTTTATCTACTGATTATTATTTTCCTCCATAGACCACACTATCTTCCATAGATAGCTTTCCCCTCAATGGATCAGATTTGCCTATACTGAGTTGTCTTCCCACAAACATCTCTGGACCTCTCCAAATTACTCCCATATTTCGTAATCTCATTATTCTTATTAATAAAGGGGGTTATTAACCATTGTATATGAAATAATGGATCGAGAAATCATCTAATCTAAGATTTACCAAATCTATGATTTGGTACAACCATCACCATGTACCGATCCTCTCTCGTAAACCATAGAAATCCTACAAACCTCCATCCTTCTACATACAACACTGTATCACCCATAGACAATTTTTCAATTTTACGAACTACTCTACATATCGTTCCCATTATCTCATACAAAGTTCATGAACCATAACTAAACTTGGTACATGGCCCATGCACCTATGTATGTGTTTCTATCCCTTTTCTAAATTCCTTCATTGTTCTTCATGCCATACATTCTTATGAATAAATTACCGATTTTGAGCCCAAAAAATTGGAAACACTAGGAAACATCACCACCGTAAATATTTTTTTCATCCTCTATCATAAGAAAAAATTCCATTTAAACACCCTAGTAATCCACGTGATGATGGAAAAAAGTCACAAAATATAATCTAATATTATCAACAAACAAAAATGGGTCTAATAATCTCCCCATTTGGGATTGATGGAAACCTCTTGATAAATTCACAGAAGAACCAGTCAAAATGAAACCAAATCCTGATATATTAGATATAACTCATCAAACACTATATGCATACTGTAGAGACCCGAATCTTGATGTACATGGAGATTACATTACTTTTGCAGAATACTTAGTATATAACAAAAACACACACAAGAATCGTAATAGTTTAGTGTCTTTGGAAACTCGGAATATAATCTTCTTATTGTGGTGAAAGATATTCAACATCTCCCATAAAGATCGTCCTTTTTTACCTAAATCCTTTCTTTATATCATGGGGAAAAGAAAACATAAAAGGGTGAGCTCAAATGCTCAGTAAGGGTAAACAAAAGAAATATCAATCACATCATATTCAAAAGAACATAACATTTTGGAAATCTTAACCTGCAAAAGAGAGCATAATTTCATAACATGGGATAAATCATAGTAGTGAAATTAAATCCCAATAATCATACAATAAAACATGAAACTTTGTTTCATACACACATAATCATAGAGAATCATATCATATTAGTCATTCTCATTTCCAAGACTATCTTAGTGGACAAAGTCCATTTCTGAACCGAGTCACCCTCATTTCAGTCCTGTTTCACTGAACCGGTATAACCTACCATTCCATCCATGTCTATCCCATGAGACATAAAATCTTTACCCAAATGCATTGTAGAGAGATATTGGTCCCACCCATCTCATAATGATACCATTCTTATGTGTGCCACAAAATCATAAATCATACATCATTGCATAACCCATGTAATAAAAATGGGATTCTTAAACAACATGACATTATAAAACAATTCATATAAGATAAAGTAATTCATAAAAATATATCCATCACAACATAATAATATCAATGTAATAATAGGTATATAAACATAACCCTATATTATCTTAGATGGAAAATTATTTTGATAAAACACTTGAACTCCATTCTTGAGGAAAATATCTTTTCTACTTCAACAACATTTTCCTTTCTTAACAAGTCATAAAATTTTAAAAGAAGTTGATTAAAAATAAACATTAAAACTTGTAAAGGAATATTCTTGGAAATAATTTTTTAAAAATCCATTCATTCCATATAAGTTAAAAAAACATTCTTCTCGTACTTTTTTCGGAAAAGTCAAAAAGTACCTCGTAATAAAAACGACAAAAGATTCCTTTCATATCTTTTACTAAAAACTCACCAAAGGGTAAAATATGTATTAAAAAATTGTAGGTGGATGGAAATAATATTACATATTGAGGGAACATGGATGTGGACGATAAAATACACCCCAATAAATACTAAAGTATAACCAATCTCGGATAAAAATGAGATTGTGTTATTTTCCCTTACCTTATGTCTGATATGCTTTGTACGTATCCGAACCTCCTGTATAATGATTTAAATAATGTAATTAACTTATTCAAGAATCATATTAATTGTTATGATATCATATATGGTTCACTTATGACTTTATATTACCCGTTCTTTTGTAAATTCCATGTTAAAGAAGCATTTTGGGTAAAATCGTTTCATTTACCGTAGGTGTTTGGACTTGTTGTTCTTGACATTATTATTACTTATATCATGATTTAATTACTTCCAGAATATAAAATATGATTTATATATCATATATATTCAGTATATATATATATAATAGATAGATAAATGAAATGAAACACACCGTTCATTGAGACGGTAGTCCGTATGTACGCATGAACGTTGTTTTCCTTTCCTTATTGTCTTGAATGGAAGTAAGTAGATGAAATATATATATACATAAATCCAGTAGATTTACCATGTCATACATTTCATTATTATTCATTATATATGCTTTATAATCATTCTGGAATGGTTAACATGGATAATGAATCTCATCGCGTCGTGGAGACGGTAGTCCGTACGTACGCACGAGCGATGATATCGTTCCCATGGTCGTGGAATTGTGTTGAAGTGTATGTATACTATTTAAATATCAATATAACTCTATAATAATCATATATAGTTACTAATTACACCATTATACCCATCCTATTAAGGTGGTGGCGGAAAATAGATTACACCACGGTGTGGAGACGATATTCTGTATGTACGCACGCGGGGTGATTTCCTTTTTCCGTAGGATGGATAGAAGGTTAATTAGAGTAGTTTCATATTTATAATAACATATAAGTATATAAGAAATACTGATTTTATTACTTTATCCTGAAACAACTAAATAAGAAGAAGTTGAAGAAGAAAAAAATTGAAAAAGATCGGTAATGGATATTACCTCTTTTTGACGTGCCTTCACCTAACCTCCACTTAAAGAACTAAGGACGGTATTTGAAGAAGCCCAGGACCTCTAGGATGATACTAGGGAAGTGGAGAAGAGATTTTTTAAGGGTTTTTCCGAGCTTTAATTCTCAAATTGGTGTGAGGAGGAGAGGGAGGAGGTGCCCTTTTATAAGGGAGGAGAGGGTCACCTTAAGAAAATTTCAAAATATTATTTTATATTAAGGTCAAATTCGGTTTATAATGGTTCCAAATGGTATTATTTTGAATATAATGTGGGGATTGGTCTACATCCTCTCATCCAATAGGATTTAGACACGTTTTGGTTATTATTTTAACCTTATTAATTAGATTTAACTCTATGTTAAATAATTTAACTTTTACCGTGTCTTTTTGTTTTCTTACACTATATGGTTAATACACTTACCATAACAAGAAAAAAGAACCCCAAGTTGTTTATTATTAATATATCTATCCTTATATAAGTCATTTTGCTGAACCTTAGATTTTTAGGAATTAAATAACAATTAATAATATAATATTTGTTTTAAAAACTAATTTATGTCAATTTTGACACTATTTGGTACATGATTTTTAGGAAATTTATAACAGAATGATAAGTTCGAAATAAGTTACATATATAAACAATAACATTTCATATTAACGTATAAAATTAATTTAAGTCATAAAAAGTCTCAAATTACATTTATTTGGGCATTTATAACATCAATTATGTCAATATTTCATTAATAAGTCAATTACTGCATCCTCTTTGTGTCATCATAAATGATAATTATTTAATCCCTAAAAATTATAAATAAATTCCTATAATGTATATAATTGTATCATCCTTCTGGAGACTATTCATGTTCGAAGTTTCATGAAGTTTATTACTAAGTTAAAATTATTATACTTATAAGATTTAAGAAAGTGACATGTTGTCACATTCATTGGTTTTAATAAAAATTAAATTATTTTCAAGGAAAAAAGTCCATAAAATGAATCTAATCTGACCTTTAGGTTATATGGGTCTACTTTTAGCCATCCAATAAGATTTTTTCAAGTGTTAGGGTAGTATTATAATCATATATTTACCCCTAATTACCAGATTTACCTTTAGCTATAGTAAATAAAATTTACCGTAGTTACTATTCACAATGCCCAAAAATAAAAAGTAGCTTATTAACATAATTTGGACCAACTGATTCCAAATATGGAATCCATTTTTACAAATTCAATACAAAAAATATGTATAAAATAAATTAAAATTAATCCCGTTGTTCGAAAGAAAACAGGTTTTTCTTTAAAACATTGTAAAAGATTGAATTGATTTAACCTACGAATTCAAGGTAAAATCAATGCTAATGAAATACATTATATTAAATGGTAAAAATATATTCTATTTATACTTTAAAACCATTCAATATTATAATCTAACGACATAAGATATTACGATGAAAAAATTTGTTTTTAATTAAAATATATCGTGTTTTTACTATTCATTAAAATATAAAAGTTATCGGAAAAATATCTCAAAACTTTATCTAATTTAAATTTTTATATACTGATTCAAAAGAAGAATTTTATTTTGTCAAATTTAACTTATAAACATGTCAAAAACTAGATTTAAAGTGGGTGCGCCATCAAAAGGTGGCAAAACTGCATTTTTTCAAAAAATACTTATTTTACCCGAAAATTTTATTTTGTTCTTATACCATGTTTTAGAAAATGTGTAAGACGAATAATAATGTTATAAGATTCAATATTTAGTTAATACTATTCATAACGGCTAGTTCATAATAATATTATAATAATATATTGTTGTTTAGTAAAACCTGGTATTGCGTACAACACATGCTATCGAGGATGGTCGTGATTGCGTGTAATGCAAGCCAAGTCAGAGTTGCGTGCTATGCAAGAATCCTTCGTTGTTTCGTATATCATAATCCAACCATATTTCATTTATAAATTTAATATATATATATATATATATACACTCAATGTTGCGTAGAATAACTATTATCAAAATTGTGTGTAACACGATCCAAGAATAGTGTTGCGTATACTGCATGCTAATACGGTGTTGCCTATAGAGTAAGGTAATCTTGGTGTAGCATACAACACAAGACATTAATGAAATTAAAAAAATATTTTTCATAAAATCTTGGGGTGTTATATTCTACACCCCTTAAAATGAATTTCTCCATCGAAATTCGTCGGGGTTATAAATGGTTTACTATTCGAAAGTTTCTTTAATAGAAACCCACATCGTAAAAAGGAATACCAAAACCAATATTTAAAAACAAAAGTATGAAACGTAACGGTTACCCAAATAAACTAATCACTGGGTTTCCACATAGGTCAAAATATGGATATGGAAGAGAAATATAACCATCATGTTCGGATGAAGAGTGGTAGAGAACATGGCTATGGAAAAGCCAACAATCACAAAGCCATAAATTTGTGACGATCTAGGGTACCATCTAATTCATCGGATATAAGGGCACTAGGACAACATTTTTGGTTTTCAAGATCATTTCCCTAAAGTTGAAGAATTTGAATTAGAATATATACTTACTTTATTTTGGTAAAATCTCACTGTTGTTCGTGCCTTGAACAATTTCCACTTCATCTCTTAAATAAATGAAGTTGAATTTGTTATTTGTGAAGTGTTAGCAGATCATGTGATTGAATGATGATTTATTCCATCTGTATCAAACAAACGGTTAGAAAAAGTTATATACCTATGTCGATCTATAGTGAGATTAATCATATATAGTTCCTAAAATGGACTTATACTTCATATATCATACTGCTTAATATAATAAAACTAGTTTCTACTAAACAGTGACTTCTTGTAGGCCAGTGGTAGGCGATAAAGGCCAATCACAATTCGGTTGTGGGTTCGATTCCCACAGCCTTGTCCGACGCGATGGGCTGTCGCCTGTCCTGCAGGTTGTCCTTTTTCTAAATCTATATTACTATAACATCCCATCAACAAAATCAAAAATGTTTTATCCTTAAACAATACTAACTTACGTCCAATATAATCTATTCCAATCTTTAGGCTTATCTAAAATACTTCGGTCCATGCTCATAGTATAAGGAAAACGATTACTTGAAATTTCATCAACCAAGCATGTGAATACCATCATTTATCCCCCATATATATATATTGTTGGTCACATTCCAATCATGTGAATACCTTAATCATGTATTCTCTTGAAAAAATGAATACCCATTGAACCATAGTGAAAACATGAATGCAGTTAAAAGTTAACACTTTCCACATACAAAAATCCTCAAAATTCTATATACTCAAACCATGATATTACTTAGTCCTTATATCAATCATGAGCTCATGAATACTGTTAAACATTTTATTTTCTCGTTTTCCCTTCATTATGCGCATATCATCTTATTTCCAAAAATATCTCAATCACTTTGAATACTACATTAGACCAATACATAAATATTCCAATACTCCATGATACAACATTATTTTGGAATCCCATTATATAAACACTTAATCATTCCACCACATCGTTGTCATATTCAACATTGCCAATGGTGTTCGCATGTGAATTCCCTTTGTCCTTTACCTTAAGTGGTTGCTCACGTCGATCATCACTAACCCTTGGATTAGGGAATTTATTAGCATAATTCCCCATTTCCTTGCACTTGAAGCATTGAAGTGTAGTAGGTTCATTATGTGTATCCCATCCATTGTTTTCATCATTAGACATCTTCTTCCCATCATTGCAGCATTCAAATTCCCAATGACCTTCCTTTCCACATTTGAAACATTTACTTGTCCCTTTAAGACAATCTCCACCATGATTCTTTCCACACTTTGAGCATAAGGAAACATCCATCTTCTTTTCACCATTATTCTGAGATTTCTCTTTAAACTCCATCTTTCGTTTCTTGTCAAAACTATGAGATGGATAAGTAAAACCAACTTCCATTTCTACATTGATAGCACAATGCACAATTTCTTTATAGCTACTAAAGTATATTATAGCTAATGCCCTTCGAAGATTTGGTTTTAAGCCACTGAAGAATCGATCAACTTTACTTTCAGGTTGGATGAAAATGCCAGATGCATACCTTGCAAGTCTTGTAAAATTCGCTTCGTATATACCAACAGATTCATCATCCTTCTACTTCAACTCAAGAAACTCCTTTTCCTTCTTTGTTCGAAGAATACGAGGGAAGTACTTACTGAAAAACAAGTTCTTTAACTCGTCCCATTCCATGGACTCAATTTCATCTCTTGGCCTCATATTCTTGATAAGATTCCACCATTGATCAGCTTCACCTTCCAAATGATATACTGCTAAGATGAAATTATCATGTTCAGAACATTGAAGAACTGAAAATATCTTTTCAGTGGTACTGATCCTTCGATCAGCAACAAGTGGATCAGAATACCCACTAAAAGAAGGTGGATGTTGCCTCATGAAGGACTCAATAGAATATTGTTCCCTTCTCGGCTCATTTGTCAGTCCAGAATGATTCATAGCTTGTGTAAGTATAGCAATAAGATTTTTCACTCCATCTCCCATAACATTTGTTTTTTCAAGAGGAAAATAAATGCATTTTCCATTGCATTGATCAACACGGTACCTTCGAGTTCCATCCATCGTCTAAAACCCAAAAAGAATAGTGTGAAAGGCAAAAATAAAGCTAGTGAAAAAACCATAGTAAAGGGGGAGTACCCTTAATATCTAACATCTTAGGATAAATTCTAAGAGCATTACCATAGTTCTAGGACCATATGCTATACGTATAGTTATCCTTATGGAAATCCCTAGACATACCTTAGAAATATCTCTAGGGATCTCACTAACGTTCTCACATCCTAGTTTCCAAAGGTTTACTAAACCTTTCCTCTAATACCAACTGTAGAGACCCAAAGCTTGAAGAACATGGAAATTACATTACTTTTTCGGAATACTTAGTACATAACAAAAACACACACAGGGATCGTAATAGGTTAGTGTCTTTGGAAACTCAGAATATAATCTTCTATCGTGGTGAAAGATCTTCAACATCTCCCATAAAGATCTTCCTTTTTTTACCTAAAACATTTCTTTATATCCTGGGGAAAAGAAAACATAAAAGGTTGAGCTCAAATTCTCAGTAAGGGTAAACAAAAGAAATATCAATTACATCATATTCATAAAAACATAACATTTTGGATAACCTAACCTGCAAAAGAGAGCATAATTTCATAACATGGGATAAATCATAGTAGTGAAATGAAATCCCAATAATCATAACTTAAAACATGAAACTTTGTGGAATACACACATAATCATAGAGAATCATACCTTATTAGTCAAGACTCATTGCCAATACTATCTTAGTAGACAAAGTCCATTTCTGAACCGAGTCACCCTCGTTTCAGTCATTTTTCACTGAACTGGTATAACCTATCATTCTAGCCATGTCTATCCCATGAGATTTAAAATATTTACCCAATGCATTGGAGGGAGATATAGGTCCCACCCATCTCATAATGATACCATTCTTATGTGTGCCATAAAATCATATATTATATATCATTGCATAAAGCATGTAATAAAAATGGGATTCTTAAACAACATGACATCATAAAAAAATTCATATAAGATAAAGGAATTCATAAAAATATATCCATCACAACATAATCATATCAATGTAATAATAGGGATATAAACATAACCCTATATTATCTTATATGGAAAATAATTTTGATAAAACACTTGAACTCCATTCTTGAGGAAAATATCCTTTCTACTTCAAAAACATGTTCCTTTTGTTAACATGTCATACAATTTTAGAAGAAGTTGATTAAAAATAAACTTGAAACTTGTAAAGGAATATTCTTGGAAATAATGTTTTAAAAATCCATTCATGTCGTATAAGATAAAAAAACATTCTTCTCGTACTTTTGTCGGAAAAGTCAAAAAGTACCTCGTAAGAAAAACGACAAAAGATTCCTTTCATATCTTTTACTAAAAACTCACCAAAGGGTAAAATAGGTTTTAAACAATTTTATGTGGATGGAAATAATATTAAATATTGAGGGAACATGGATGTGGATGATAAAATACAACCCAATAAATACCAAATTATAAGCAATCTCGGATAAAAATGAGATTGTGATATTTTCCCTTACCTTATGTCTGATATGCTTTGTACGTATCCGAACCTCCTGTATAATGATTTAAATAATGTAATTAACTTATTAAAGAATCATATTCATTGTTATGATATCATATATGGTTCACTTATGACTTTATATTACCCGTTCTTTTGTAATTTCCATGTTAAAGAAGCATTTTGGGTAAAATCGTTTCATTTACCGTAGGTGTTTGGACTTGTTGTTCTTGACATTATTATTACTTATATCATGATTTACTTACTTCCAGAATATAAAATATGATTTATATATCATATATATTCAGTATATATATATATATATAATAGTTAGATAAATGAAATGAAACACACCGTTCATGGAGATGGTAGTCCGTACGTACGCATGAACGTTGTTTTCCTTTCCTTATTGTATTGAATGGAAGTAAGTAGATGAAATATATATATAAAAAAATCCAGTAGATTTACCATGTCATATATTTCATTATTATTCTTTATATATACTTTATAATCATTCTGGAATGGTTAACATGGATAATGAATCTCATCGCGTCGTGGAGACGGTAGTCCGTACGTACGCACGAGCGATGATATCATTCCCATGGTCGTGGAATTGGGTTGAAGTGTATGTACACTATTTCAGTATCAATATAACTCTATAATAATAATATATAGTTACTCATTACACCATTATACCCATCCAATTAAGGTGGTGGTGGAAAATAGATTACACCACGGCGTGGAGACGGTATTTCGTACGTACGCACGCGCGGTGATTTCCTTTTTCCGTATGATGGATAGAAGGTTAATTAGAGTATTTTCATATTTATAATAACATATCAGTATATAAGAAATACTGATGTTATTAATTTATCATGAAACAACTAAAGAAGAATATGTTCAAGAATAAAGAAATTGAAAAAGATCAGTAATGGATATTACCTCTTTTTGACGCGCCTTCACTTAACCTCCACTTAAAGAACTAAGGATGGTCTTCGAAGAAGACCAGGACCTCTAGGATGATACAAGGGAAGTGGAGAAGCGATTTTTTCAGGGTTTGGCCGAGCTTGAATGCTCAAATTGGTGTGAGGAGGAAATGGAGGAGGTTCCCTTTTATAAGGGAGGAGAGGGGCACCTTAGGATAATCTCAAAATATTATTTTATATTAAGGTCAAATTCGGTTTATAATGGTTCAAAAGGGTCTTATTTCGAAGATAAAGTGGGGATGGGTCGAAAGCCTTTCATCCAATATGATTTAGACAAGTTTAAGTTATTATTTTAACCTTATCAATTAGATTTAAATCTAAGTTAAATAATATAACTTTTACAGTGTCTTTTTGTTTTCTTACACTATATGGTTAATAAACTTACCATAAAAAGCCAAACGAACCCCACGTTGTTTATTATTATTATATCTAACCTTATCTAAGTCATTTGGCCAAACCGTAGCTTTTTAGGAATTAAATAACAATTAATAATATAATATTTGTTTTAAACACTAATTTATGTCAATTTTGACACTATTTGGTAAATGATTTTTATGAAATTCAAAACAGAATGATACGTTCTAAACAAGTTACTTATAACAACAATAACATGTAATATTAACCTAGAAAATTAATTTAAGTCATAAAAAGTCTCAAATTACATTTATTTGGTCATTTATAACATCAATTATGTCAATATTTCATTAATAAGACAATTACTACATCATCATTGTGTTATAATAAATGATAATTATTTAACCCCTAAAAATTCTAAATAAATTAATATGATTTATATAATTGTATTAGATTTCTGGAGACTTTTCATTTTCGACGTTTCATGAAGTCTATTACTAAATTAAAATTATTACACTTATAAGATTTAAGAAAGTGACATGTTGTCACAATATTTAGTTTTAATCAAAATTAAATTAATTTCATGGAAAAAAGTCCATAAAATGAATATAATCCGACCCTTAGGTTATATGGGTCTAATGTTAGCCATCCAATAGGAGTTTTCCAACTGTTAGGTTAATTTCATAATCTTATATTTACCCTTAATTACCCAATTTACCTTTAACTATAATAAAGAAAATTTACCATAGTTACTATTCACAATGTCCAAAAATAAAAAGTAGATTATTAACATAATTTGGACCCCCTGATTCCAAATATGGAATCCATATTTCCAAATTCAATACACAGAAGATGCAGAAATTAAATTAAAATTAATCTCGTTGTTCGAAAGAAAACGGGTTTTTCTTTCAAACATTGCAAAAGATTGAATTGATTTAACCTACGAATTCAAGGTAAAATCAATGCTAATGACAGATATTATATTAAATGGTAAAAATATATTCTATTTATACTTTAAAAAAATTAAATATTATAATTTAACCACATAAGATATTACGATGAAAAAAGTTGTTTTTAATTAAAATATAGCGTGTTTTTACTATTCATTAAAATATGAAAGTTATCGGAAAAATATCAAAACTTTATCTAATGTAAATTTTTATATCCTGATTCAAAAGAAGAATTTTTGTTTTCCAAATTGAACTTATAAACATTTCAAAAACTATATTTAAAGTGGGTACGCCATCAAAAGGAGGCAAAACTGCATTTTATGAAAAATACTTATTTTACTTGAAAATTTTATTTTTTTCTTATACCATGTTTTAGAAAATGTGTAAGACGAATAATAATGTTATAATATTCAAAATTTAGTTAATACTATTCATAACAGCTAGTTTATTATAATATTATAATAATATATCTTTGTTTAGTAAAACCCAGTATTGCGTACAACACACGCTATCGAGGAAGGTCGTGATTGCGTGTAATGCAAGCCAAGTCAGAGTTGCGTGCTGGGCAAGAATCCTTCGTTTTTTCGTATATCATAATCCAACCATATTTCATTTATACATTTAATATATATATATATATACTTAATGCTGCGTAGAATAACTATTATCAAAATTGTGTGTAACACGATCCAAGAATAGTGTTGCGTCTGTGGTAAGCTAATACGGTGTTGCGTATAGCGCAAGGTAATCTTGGTGTAGCATACAACACAAGACATTAATGAAATTAAAAGAATATGTTTCATAAAATCTCGGGGTGTTACATATACATTAGCAATACTTGGTGTATAAAACAATAGGGGAAACATGGATTTTTATCTCATGGGATCAAATGATTGTTCGGATGGTTTCCACACAACATCACATTATTTTCTCCCTTCACATTCTCACAATTGTACCTTGTGGAAATTCACTTTACTACCCCCATTGTAACAATTGTCACTCTATCTATTATCCATCGTTTCTTTAACTAGATAAAATAATATTTCATCCACAAATTTTATATGGAGAAGTTATCCATTTTCCACCAAATTCTATAAACCCAAAGAACAGAATAATGACATATATCTCTAAAACAAATGCCCCCTGGATTGAATTTCCCCTATAAACCTACACCAATTCCACAAATAGATTTATATAGTGAAGAAAACTAGGGAAATGGGACATTCAAATCCTTCTAATGCCGTAGGATGTGATTGGAAACCGAGGTTCAACTGATGTTTCTCAATTACAGTTGCTACCAGTGGCTTAGTCTGAATATCAGCAACATGGTAATAAGATACCATATGCTACATTATAATTAGCCCTTGTTCAACTTTCTCCAATATGATGTGATATTTCCTTTGAAAATTTATTATACAAGAATTCTAAACATGATTCATTTTAAGAACAATTTCTCTCTTATTATCACAATAAATCACCATTGATAGTTGTGACTCTCTACTAATGTCGGTAATATGATACTTCATCCAAAGTAGTTGAGTGAAATATTTTTTTAGGTTATTTATTCATATTTATTAATAAAAAGTGAATTACATTCCTATTTTTTTCTCAGCTAGCGAAGACTGTTTTTCCAAACATAGATTGCTCCACCAATGGTGGACTTTATGTCCACTACATCTCCATCCCTATTAGAATCATAAAAAAGTGATAGTTCACCATCACTTACTACAAGAAAATATAATCCATAATTGTGAGTACCATGATTATAAATCATGAATCTTTTTACTACTTCCAGATGTTATTTCGGTTTAATATTAATGAAGGCTGCTAAACATGTTGGCAAAACAATCTATTTTCTTGTTGATGTTAGGTGAAGTAGGATTATAATGATTCTATTATACATTTTGGGATCTATAGAAGTCCCATCTTCATGATTTCCATGTTTTCTTCCAACTGGAATCAATGTTGAAATTGTTTTGGAATCATATAGATTAAATTTATTATATTTCTATCTTCAATAAATTTTCTAAAAATTTAAAGCATAATCCCAATTTTGAATCAGATGGAACACAAATAACTATGTGAGTTCACCACTCATTGACATTTCATATTCTAATTTCATGTGATTGAAAAATTCATCCACTAATCCAGGGGTGTTTTCCCTAATAAAACTTATGATCAATGTACATCATTACCATGATCTTATCTTTATAATAATTATTTACATAGTGATTTTGATCCACTACTCCTTTAATGGATACATTGTTTTTTTGTATAAATCCAATTTAGAGTACAATGTCCATAGTTCCTCCTTTAGTCCATAGAGTGCATTCTTTAATCCACAAAACATCATTTCAACATTTACAAAAAGGACACCGACTGGTTGTTCAGTGTAGACAAAATCTTCAAGAACAAATTTTAGGAAAGAAATCTTGACATCTAGTTAATAAACCTTATATCCTATTTTTATTTTCATGGAATGGAATAGCCTGATTGACTCTAGTATAGTCATCAGAGGAAATGTTTCCTCAATATCGATGCCATCAATTTTTGAATATCCATTATAGACTAATCATTCCTTGTTTCTGATAGCATTCCCATGTACATCGAATTTATTCTAGAAAATACGTAGGGTACAAATAAAATTGTGATTTTTGGGTATATTACCTAGATCCCATGTTTCATTTTTGTTAATACGATTTATCTATTCATTCATATATTTAACCCATGGTCAATCATTTGAATATTTTTTAAATTAGGATAGGTCCTGAACTGATAAGACTAAATAATGTGTATTATCTTTCATTCTCATTTTCTTTGTGGATGTTGTCCAGTCAAATTTTATTTTTGACGAATATGTTTCTATTATTTGATTTCTTCTATGAGGATCAATTTAATTTTCTTCATCTATGGTTTCCTCTTATGATTAATATTCTGCTTCATCATCATGTTCTAACTCATGAGAGTGTTGTATTCCTTCCTCATAATCAATATTTGAATCTTAGCCATGCTCACATTCTTCTTCATTTTCCATTACATCAGCTTAAAAATTCCATTTGGTATTTGTTGTTTTATCATAAAAGATCATTACATCACTGCATTCCATAATTTTTCTAATATTCTTATTTCAGATTTTTTGGACATTGATATTTATTGAATATCTAAGTTGTATTACTTTATATTTTTCATCCCCATACATGCCTTGTTTTTCTTCTTTATTTTTGATAAAACACTTACTTCAGAAAATGATGATGCACATCAAAGATGGATTGTATCCATGCCGCAACTCATAGGGTGTCTTAGTTTCACCCATGTAAATCCATATTCAATTTTAAATAAATAATGCATCTTTAATTTCCTATTTATAATAATGGGGGTGAGATACAACTCTCAATCAGCATAGTTCTGACCATATTATTCACTTGTCAATTCTGGTGCTCAACAACTCCATTTTGTTGTGGGGTTCTCAAAACTGCCATCTGAATCTAAATTCTTTGATTCTCCATGTAATTTTCTAACTAATTGACTTATATTCTCCTATATTGTAAGGATTTATAACTTTTATTATATGTACAATGTCATTTTTGGCAATTCGGTGATAAATTTTCCTGCAATCAAGTACTTTTTATTTTATCTGAATGACAATAACACACACCACTCTAATATAATCATTTATAAATACTATAAAGTAACATTATCCATGAGTTTATAGAAAATTTATTGGGCCAGATATATTAGTATGGATAAGATCATGAATATTAGACTACCTTTTCTTCTTTATCAGATTGAAACTGCAGACTAGTTTTCCACATATGCAAGCACCACATGCCGTTTATCATTCAGGCATCGGGTTGGAAATATCCCTGAAAATCATAATTGTAGATATATTTCCCATGTCTTTCTGATTTATGTGTCCCGGTCTATAATGCAACGTGTTTTTTTCTTCTTCAATGGTCATGTTGAAAATATTTTCTTCATTGTCAACCTGATATATGTTTCCTTGTATTCTACATCTTTTTATGATATAACTCAATTTAATTGTCTTTATAGTGCATCTTTTTTAATTTATAGTCACAATAAAGATGATTCATAACATTGAATCACACTCAAGAGATTGTGAAATGATCCATCCACATAAAGTACTTTATTATTCTACAAATAGGTATTAGACAGTTTAGTCTTTCCACAACCTTTGATATTTAGAGAAATATCATTACCAAAAATCAATGTTCTAATGACCATTTTCTTGATATTATTCCAAACTTATTAATTTCCCTTTATATAGTATGAACACCTACTATCTATATTTTAAGTGTTGTTTCTCTTGAATGCATTGAGAACAACTTTTTCAATGTTATATTTCGTTATTTTCTTCTTTTCATTCCTTGAGATATTAAATTGAGTGTAAGAAAATGATGGCCATTCAATTCTATATTCCATATACATAGGTTTTTTATATTCATACTATCATTCCATAAGAGAAAACCCATTTGAAATAACAACACCATCTGGTTAACATGTATTGATCTGTCTGTGAGAATTGTAGAAATTTCTCCATAAATACCACTATATGAAATACACTACTTTATGGACAAAGTTAGAATAGTGAAAACAATATCTATAAAAAATAGTTCTTATATATGATGTAGTATATAATATTAGTCATTTTTCATTCTGTAAATATATTATCCATTTAAAGATATCTTTTCTGATTCACAATAAGACATGCTATGGATCAGATAAGCACAAAACATACACTTCTTGAGAGCGAATGTCTTATCACTTTGATAAATACTCATGTCAACCTCCTTAGTATTTATTTTGGGATTCCTATCATTTCTGGATACTTAAGGATAATTTTTTTTTCCTCATTCATCTTGAATTGAGGGTTTCTTTGTCTATACATTAATTGACTTTGCAGCCTGTCCATATTTCATCTTGCGTTTATTCTGCCTCATCTTATTTGAATCGATTCATGTTTCTACATCACAACTGATTGCAATGTTACCCATGCACCCGGGTCTTTGTTATTCAAAACCAATTCATCCCCGTTGAAAACTAGTACAATTGTCTCTATAAATGATACATATAAGAATCATTTGAACTGCATTTTATCCATTTCTTCTTTTGAAAATGATTCACTTTCGGGTTCACTTTTTATAGTTATAACTTCTTCCATTATACCCTCAACATTATTACAATCATATTATTTTCTAGAGGTTTGTTTATTTATGATCTTTCTTTGTTCATAAATTTTTAATTCGAGTTCCACAACTTCTTCTATGATTTCTGGGATTGATGAATTCACATTAATAAATTCCTTGAGTCTCTCTATTTCTACTTCAATATGATCATCATTTTCTAATGACTCTTCCAAAATTAAATTACACTGATATCATTTCTAACATCAATTCTTAATCTTACCATAAGAATCCTTATGTTGAATATTGGTATTGGAATCAGTGGTAAAATTATTATAACCACCCTTATCTTTTAATTGTTCAAAAGTTTCAATTGTGTCCATTATAGAACCATGGTTTCAAAAATTGAATTCTGCTTCATATTCCCCCAAACAGTTTATTTTCATAATATTATTCTTAAATGAAAATACAATTTCCTTAAAAAAATTCAATATTTAAAGTATACCTTTTTGGAAAACCATTTATGAGGCATTTTAATTTTCCATCATAACTTTCTTCATCATTGAACTTTCTTGGGCATTGAGGTCCAATGTGCCTACCTCTTCTAGGGTGAAAACAAGCCAGAGGTAGCTTGCCATAAAATTTTACAGTTCCCTTCATGATTTTATTTACAATGAGGGAAATAATTAGTTTTCCACATCACATTTTTCAACACTATCTCTTGAAATTTACAGTTTGTCAATGGATTTAATTTTCATTTCCTTTCATACATGAGCCGTTGTATCTTCTAGTTTAACTCTCATCACAGTTACCACCAGGATACTAGGCAGATCACCTATTGAATGTTTGTAAATATCCCTTTCCTAAAGAGTTTAATCCCCTTCATTATAAATGGTATGAAGTCTTATCATGGTTTTCGTTACAATATAAATCTACATTATCTCTTTTTTAATCCATTAAACTGATCCTACAACATTACTAATTCGATTGAAGAATGAATATACATCTTCATTAGTGTGAATCTTCAGATCATCAAACTTATTGTGTAAAACATTTATTTATTTCCTCAATCACTTCTATTTCACCAATATAAATATTATAAATTTTATCCCCCACAGATTTTTCTAACGAATAATTCATCAACTTTTGATATATTTGATCAAAAAGAGTTGTACCCTGGGAATTCTGTGCTTTAGTATCAGCTTCATAAATTTTTCTGTTTGTATCAGCCATATATAGACCTGTTGGATCAGTTATACATATTATTTGTGCATTAGAAATAAGGACATATATTCTAAGAGATATTAGATGAGATATCATCCCATTGTTCTATATGTGGAAGTTACTTCCATAAAATAGAGGAAATCTGCCGACATTAACTATATTCTCCATGTCAGTAAAGAATGACAAATTTAACCACAGAAACCATCCTCTAATAACAAAGAGACGACCTTTGAACACAATGTTAAGGGAGGGGTGAATTTGGGTGTCAAATTATTAATTTAATTGGATATATATTTTTCCCATGTTGGTATGAACCTGTTAAACCTATCTAAATAGGAAGTGTAAAAAACAAACAATCGCATGAAAACAATGAAACATCAATGCCACTTGGATGAACCCTGTGGGCTACATCAAAGGAACATACACTGATAGTGTGTCAATCATACCAAAAACCACTAATATTTTTACATTTTAGATTACAAGATTTTATCAATTTCACTCTATGTCAGGCGCACTGCATTTATAGGGTTTTAGGGATAACACACATTTTCTTTCAGATCACTTCTACTGACTCCCCCTTTCAAACTGTATGAATTGAATATACACTCAGTTTTTCAATGTGAAGATAGATTCAATGGTTTATTATTAATGCATTCATCATTATCATTAAATGGATGATATTTTCTTATCCTGTTATCACACACATGTGTAATTTAGTCTCTTACACACTGATTGGTTGTGGAAATTAATTTCACAAAATAATTTGATATATTTTCATGGTTCATTGGATATGTTGTGTACCACCATACCTCCTCCTTGTACTGATTAGTGGGTATGGTTCACATATTGACTATCTATAAACTTCCTTTGTGTTCCCACTCTAAAAATTACCTCTGTGAACCTCATTCGCATCCTTCCTTCACGTTCTACCTTCGTCCACTCCTACCCGACGTACCACAAAAGATCCACGTACTACCATAGTTTACCCTTTATATATGGCCTTATTCCCCAAATGTTGTTCTTTCTCCACAAACCACAATCTCTTCTCTAGACTTTTTTTCTTCGATGCAGATCACCTTTTTCTATACGGGACTTGTCTTCCTATGAATAGCTCTATACTTATCCAAATTCCTTTTTGGATTTCTTAATATAAATCATGTTCTTCATTAATGGTATTACATATCCATATATAGGAAAAAATTGATCTGAAAAATCCTCTAATACAATATTTACATATTATCTATTTTGGTACATCCTCCCCTACGTGCCAATTCTATCCCATAAACCAAAAGAATTGTGTCAACCTCCATCCGTCCACATATTTCATGCTTGATCATGAACAAATTTTTTGATATGTGAACCGCTAAGCGTACCATTCCCACGGTCTCGTAGGGGGACTGCGAACCATTCATGGGCTTGGTAATTAGACTATGTACGAGGTTATGCAGTTCTATTAATTTTCTGAATTCCTTCTCTAGTCATCATTATATACATTGTATGAACATATTTTTTATTTTGAGGCTTCAAAATTTAGAAAACACTAGAAAAAATTCCACCTTCTATACTTTATTCATTCTTAATCTTAATACAAAATTCATTGAATAATTCATGGTCATATTTTTCTATATTGACAATAAAGACAAACAAGTCTCCATTATTATCAATGAATAGCCCTGGGTATAATATACCAATCTAAAATATGGAAAGTGGAACCACATGAAATTAAAAAATTATCTCTAGAGTATTTTATGTGTAGAAAAACAAGGCATATTGTAAATAATTTTCAATAAATAACGATTATGATGGGTGAGAATAAGATATATCTTACAGAACCATTGTCATTCAATATCTTATGCATGGAGAATATGGGCATTATCTAGGTAAAATCCCTAACCCAAGGGTGTAATCCCAGACTAAGGACTCGTGCTTTAGAAATCAACAAAGTGTAAGGACTAATGTGATTATGTATTGATATTTTGGAGTAATTTTTTAGTAGTAGTATATCAATCAAATTATAGATATAAGAATCATGAAACATGTAAGGATTATTTGAAATTAGTTTTTCATTATGGATTTGAAAAATGATTTTCATTGTACAAATAACTTATAATAGTTTTTTGGTGATATTTTGGAAAACACATGATTTAGGGATTGATAACCCTTAGTATATATTTGTTGTTGAGATATAAATAAAAACTCTTTGGATGATATGTCTATGTATAAACAAATATTAAAAATCATTGATACAAATGTTTAATATCTATATGATGGATGTTAATCATGAAAAATTATATTACTGGAAACAATTTACATGACCAATTCTTTTCAATGTTGGGGTGATTAATGATATTTTTGGGGATTTTTTATTTGGGTTGTCGCATATATGCAAATTATGTCGAATAGAATGTATTATATGAGAATAATCTTATGATGTTTTTGGAGGTTTTATATGAGAGGTATGATACAATCATTGAAATAAAAAACAATTATATTGAGTTTATTGCTTTTATTTGGGATTTATGTGTGTTTATTTATTAGACGATCTATGTCAAACCATTAGGAATTTTTGATATGAGTTTTTTAGATTTATATATTAAGGTTTACTCATTTTTATTATTATCATAATTTATAAAAACCATAATATATTTATTAATGTGTGGAATAATTCATTTTTATTATTTGGTGGATTATGTTATTCATTAGAAACATATTATTTTGATTAAAGAATAAACAATCATCTTGAGTACACTTCTTTTGAATAAAACTGTGAAATTGCAAAGATATTTTTTTAAATAATGAAATTATTCTTGTCAAGGAAGTTTATTTTTTATTTTTCCAATTATATATTATAAATAAATTTCATAACTCTAGTAAAAATAATCTAGAAATGATTTTTTTTCAAATTGTTATTATTTGTTAGGAAGTTACGGGCTTATAACCATCTTATATTTATTATTTTTCAGTCATTTAATTTATCCTAAAAATGTTTTATATTACTTCCCATTAGTTATTGGGTGTTAGTTTTTTTTAAATATATATTTTCACTTCCCACTAATGTTCACCTACTAAAAATCCTAGTTATGTGATGACCTTCAAACTTAACTTTCTCTCTTTTTAAGTTGGTTTTTGTTAACTGATTTTAAAATGTGGGTTTTCAATAATGAGACATTATTGTTTTAAAATGATTCTTATAAATATCATGTTCTAGTTTAGAGGAAATAATTTATTTATGGGTGGAATAATATAACACATTGAGTTTTTAACATAAACAATTATGATAGATAGTGTACGTGATTTGCAACCTTGAACCCCAACAAATAATGATTATTTAAATACAACCATTATATCATAGCTATTAATTTGTGGGTATAAATAGGAATAAATAATTATATATATATATATATGTTAAAAACTTATCGATAAATTATTATTAAGTAATCAATAGATTTTACGTAATGCATTTTTTTAAATACATTTTCACCAAAAATGATTTTTATTTCATTTTTAAAAGAATATGATTATTATTTTATAGAACCTAAAGAAAATTTATTTAATAAAAATAAATATATTTTTTAAATTATCATTACTGGATTTAAACATGATGAAATTTTTGATTTTTTATGAAATATTGATTTTTCAGTGAACATTGAAAAATAATATTTTTATTTTAAAACTATATTTTCATTTAACAAATTATGAAATTTAAAACTTCCATTATTATATTAATTTTATTTCATGGTGTAAAAATTATTAATGGGTTATATTTAATCTAATTTATTACTTTTAAATCATCTTTATTTGTTATTTTAGAATAATATTATTTCCATTATAAAAATGCATCTTTCCCCAAGAAGATTTTAATGTGTATAATTTTTATATATTATAATTATTTAAAATAAAAAATAATGTATTATTATATAATTTAAATTAATAGATAATATATCTATAATTATAATTGGGACATTATATAATGAATATTACAATTTATAATGTTAAATTCAAATAATTATTTCCTTGAAAATTGAATTTTATAAGAAAAACATATTTTCCTTATCCTTTTAGGTTTTTGTTTAAACTACATTATTATAACAAATAGAATTGATTTTGATAAATTGAATTAAATATTATTAAAAAAAATAATTAATTTTAAGTAATTTTTAACTTAATATTTGGACAACGCGAATAATAACTGTAGTAAATATTTTTTACCATAGTAATAGGAAAAAAAATAAAAATAAGGTTAAAAATAATTTAACAAGGATAGGAAAAAATATAACTTAAATAATATGATTATTTATATTTTCATTTCAATATAATAATCATTATATTAGTTTACTTCTATATAAATAAATAATAAATGATTTTAATAAAAATTAGAATTTGATACAAAAAAATAAAAATTATATTTTCCTATAAGAAATATTTTCTATTAAGGAATTAATTTTTTATAAATTCATGAGTTTTAAATAAAAATTATATTTTAATAAAATAATACTAGTACTTTTCTTGTTAAATTTAATTGATAATATAAATTTTATGATGTCAAATGTAGTTGTTATAAGATTTCGAAAACATTTTTTATAGAAAAACCCATCATTACTCAATTAATCAAGATTTATTTTTTTATGTGAATATTATAATATAAAAAAACAAAAAATAAATACTAATTTGGAATAAGTATATCAAAATTATCCCATTGTTAATTTTTCATAATATTCTGAGGCAATTGAATTTTCATGAAAAACAATTAAATACAATATAAATATATGTGGTGTACTATTCCATAATTGTGACCCAAAAGTGATGTAATAGTTTCAATAAATTGTATACATGAAAAAATATTTTTTTTCCATTTAAAATATTTTTTATGTTATTAGAATAATTTTATAATTCTCTTATAAATCATCCAAAAAAAATATTATATTTTAAGGTTTCAAAAATCATTTATTTATGTACATGAGTCAATTATAAATCACCATGGATAATATTTTAACTATTTAGGAAAATAGAGTAATAAAATAATGAAAAATAGTAAAAATTGGAAGATACCATGGGAAAAGCTGTGGAATATTTTTCATTTTTGAGTATTTTATAGTATAGATTCCAAAATCACTGTTTAATAGATAATAAAGAACTCTATTATCATTTCTTAAATAAACTCACGCACTCATTCATTCCACATCAATCAAAAACCACGTTGTATGTCCTCACTCTGACCTCCCATCTCTAAAATCCTTTCATTTTTCCCCCAAACTCTCATTAATATACTCCAATTTTTTGGTGATCACCCTATAAATGTTAAGGATCTCCCTATCTTCCTTTTATTCAAGAAACAATTTTATGTTATGAAAATTAATTTCAATTATTTCTTTATTGGGAATGTTTTTATACATACCTATTTATATCCATGTGTTTATATATCTCTTTCCCACTCATTAATAATTTCAATTTTCCATTATGTACACCCATTAAGTTGTAGAAAGTTTCCAATGAATTTTCAAACCAAAATTGAGGGACCTCTTCAACTTAATTTCAATTCAAAAAACTTCATTATATTTAGGTTTATTAATATCAATTTTTTCATGTACTTTTAATGAAATATCTTTTTTAAAATTTATTTCCAAAAATTTATATATCTTCTATCCCATATCATTATAGAATTTACCAAAGCATGCACTATTTTGAAATCATTTCCTTATCTTCTTCGTTCAAGCATCCTCTTATTTTTATTCCTTTTATTTTCTATACATAATGTTGGGATATGTTTTTCCACACCCATATTATATTCCATTTTATGATGAAATAATTATAGACCATTTTCTATATAATTAAAATATTTTATAAATATTTTTTTTATACTTCCAAAATCTCACTAATATTTTTCAATTAATTTTTTTATTTCGAATAACATCTCTATATACATTAAACTGTATTATTCAAGACATATAGATATTCTTTTACTAGTAAATTTCAAAATATTGTTTACACACTAATTGATCATGAAACTATATATGATTAAATATTTACTTTTGTTATATGATATACATTAACCACTTATATATGTATTAGATATTCTTGTGATGGGTTTTCTTAGATATAACTCCAATGCATTGGGTAATGTTTTATTCTCATGGTATGTTTTTCATAGTGAATGATAGGTTATCCTATAAAAATTATTTAATGGTTTATTTTAATATAACATTGACTTCTGCTTATGATTTCATGGATAATTTTGTTAACACTTTCCATTGTTGGATTAATGTATCATGTTACATCATGTCTCATTTTCTAGGTATATTATTCTCTTCCCTTTTATTTATACATTAGAAAACCCCAAATTCAAATTCAAATATTAATATTTAATAAATCACCTCAAATCCATCTATAATGTTTATGTGATCATTGGTTAAAAAATCTTAATAGTTATTAAACGATTTTTTAATTATAATTTTTCTATAATAACATAAAAACCATACATATTCATGTAAATCATTCAAAAAGTTCATATTCCCAAACAGAAAAACAATTTTAAACTCCAATTAATATAATTATAAATTTATTTTAAGTCATATAAAAATATTACCCCTTATAAATCAATTTTATAAATCCTCTTTTTTTAAAAACTCAATGCCCATTTTGAATCCAATTAATTTTTATAAAACCTATTTATTAATTATATAAAACAAATCAAATTTTCATAATAAATATTAAACGATCAAAAAATAAAATTATAGAACCAAATAATTCAATAAATAGTTATTAATGGTGGTTTCGAATATGGGAAAATTATTTTTGATAACTATTATTCAATAATACAACCACTATATGTTGTTATATAAATCTAAGAACTCAAGCTTCACATGTAATGTTAGTCCATGAGTTATCAAAGTGTGACGTTATATTAAATCCCATTTTCATCCTAAAAAATACACATAAATAACCAATAAGTAACAAAAATAAAACTAAAATTATGAATTTACTTTCCAATATTCCAAGGAAACACAAGTTCCATAATGAGTGATAGTGATCAGGAAGACAACCTTATCCTACCTCATGATCCATGTTGATTCAACTCCAATAAATATAAAATCACCAAAAAACTGGTTATATAAACACATTTACCACATACAAATTTCATCTTTGAAACCATTAATAAATACCATCCAAATATACGCATGAATCAGATGCCCAAACCAATCTGTGACATACTTTATGGGTATAGACCATGCCATTTTATTGATTAAAAGTGAAATTGAAATCAAATAAAAAATTTTGGGGTAATTTCTTATATAATATAATTTAAATATATAGGATAAAATAGGTATGACCTATCTGTAAATATGTTTTCCATGAGATAGAATATAAGAAACCAAACTATAATTAATTAAATAAACGATCCATATACTCAACCCTATTTCCATCACCTTTAAAAATTACTTCCTCAGTAACCCGAGTCACCCCATATATAATTCAATCCAATAATAAATATAACTAAAAACATTAAAATTGATAACTGTTTGAGTGATAAAAAATATATCGAAAACAAAGAAAATACATCTGTATTACTTTAAATTTAACCATTAAATACTAATATATCAACTCTCTATGAGGGGTAATGATGGTGTCATAACCTGGCCCTAAAATTATAAAATATGCATGAGTAATAAGTTCTAAATAAATTCAATGGAAACCACACCATATTCTAATCCAATTGATAAAATACCAATCATTCTAATTTGAAATAAAATATTTAAAATATTTCTTTACTTCCTTATTACATGTAGAAAAAACTATTCTTTAATATGTTTTAATAGGCATTATGTTCTTCTATTCATTAAATTAAAACAATCAGTTGAACAAAAGTTTTTGGTTTAATGTGTCCTATAAACAAAAAATTAATTTTTTTAATAATTTTATATATTTTTTCTTATCTATACTTGTCCATGGACCGCTGATGTTTATATTCATCATGCTAATTTTGTAATGCATTATTATGTTATATTATAGGATAAATCTTCCCCATTTATTGAATTCAATTTATATGTATCCTATCATACTCTAATGGGTATCAGGTACACCCACATTGTATATCATATGCATAGTGTGTCATTCAAATTATTGATGACCTGTGTTAGTCAGAGAAAAATTATGAATTCACACATGATGTACCTCTGAGGCACCCAAATTACCCTATGATGATGTCAATTGTTAATATACTCAAATAAAATCATTAGAGATTATTTTTCCGATAAATAAATTTATATTAGTAGATGAAAATGAATTGAAAAATCATATGTTATAGGTCTATGGAACAATAAATAATAATATAATGTGAAATATAAATGTGGTGAAAAATTGTACAAGCAATCCTTTCAGTCACCCCCAACTCCTTCACCCTTATAAAAAACATAAACCAATATCCCATATATCCAAAATTTTAATGATAACCATAAATAAACATAACTAAAAACAATAAATAAAATATCAATCTAGTGGTATAATAGATGCAAAATAAAACAAAAACAACCAAAATAATACTATGTGACTTTAAAAGTCAACATCTAGTGCCAAATCATCAGTGCCCCATGAGTGGTAATAATGTATCCTAAACATTAAACAAAAATATGGCCATAATAAAGGTAAATAAGCTCCATTTGAACTCAAATCAAACAAAACCCCACATAAATATTTTAAATAAAAATAAATTTTATATGTTGGAAGGAATATAAAAAAATAAGTTTTTCCCTAACACCATATATAGAAATCAATTTGACTAATAATTTTCTATAAAAATTCCATTTATTATTCATATTAATTTAAACAAACACCTAAAACATATTGTGGGATAATTATTCACTCCTTTGAAACTCCCTAGTGAAAGATGATTTTTAAGTACATTCGATTTCCATTTATAAAAATTGGAAACAAAATCACAATTGTATAAAATATCTAAATTAATTTTATTATAAAAAAATCATAAATATGGTGATTCTATGAAATTATGAATTGATAAATAGAATTATTATGGAAACACCCCTATGTTCAATATAGATTAGAATAAACCTAGAATATACATTCCTATATTCTAGAGTAAAATATAGTAACACATCACTTTTTAGTCGATATGAATATATTTTTCATTTATAAGTAGTGAAAATTGAGAAGACCATATTTCTGTTCACATATCCATATATTTATGTTTCCCAAAACGAATGACTTATAGATCATATTCCACTAAACATGTTGCTTCATTTTAAAAAATCACAATAGGATATAATTTCTAGATATAACACATTATTTCCCCTCTAAAATAAAATACAATCATATTAAATAATAAATTACAACAATAATAATAAAGATACACTAGCTTTTATAGAAAATTTCAAATGGGTCGTTAAATTATACAAAATAAATTATTTCCCAAATTCCCCATGTTAAATTTATCTTATTAAATGAAAATTGGTTCATCAAACATAAAATTGAACATTTCCTTTTTTACCATTATAGTCATATAAAATATCATATATATATATATATATATAACTCATTCCAATATGATACATATCTTCAAGTGAATATATATATATATCATTTTACTCTATTTAACCACAAAACAAATTAGAAATATTTTTGAGACCCATCATATTATTTGTAACTAGTCTTAATATTTACTATCAATAATGTTAATTTCACATAAGACATGAAATTGTTCATAAATATAAAAAACCAGTCCGAAGTAAATTTTGAAAATATAAAATCATTTAAAAATATCAAAACCCATGGGTAAAATTAATTAATTCATTTTATTAAATATTATTTTTTAAAATTAGTGGTTGAATAATTTAATGATATTTATAATAAAAAGGAGTGTCCTTAAAAAATAATATAATCAAAGTAGAATATGCCTCCCATTTCAAATAGTCTTATAATGAAAATATAATAAATTCATTGGGCATCAATAACATTAAATTAATGTACAAAAAGTTGAGATTATAAAAAATCAAATCCAAAAGAAGGAACAACCAAATAAAACTAGCTGATTTTGATAAATTATCCCCTAAAATTACACAACAATGTCTAATAAAATAGAGGAGAGAAATTGGAATACTAATTTATGTTTACATATATAAAAAATTGAGAAACCATAAAAATAATCTATACCCCCTAGGGGTTTAACCATGGTGTGCATAGTGAGAAGAATGGAGGAGAATAGAAAAGAAAGGGGAAGCCGAAGGAAAATGAAGATATGAGTCGCTTATTATAAAAACTTGAGATTTTATTATATGATAACATTTATGTAAGTCAATATGTTTGATATAATTATTAATATAGAATACCAAACTTAAACAAAACCACTATAAATGTTTTTTACAAATATAAATATTTTGTATATCCTTGAAAATAAATCTATTAAATTAGGTGAATAAAAAACGTATGATTTATAAAATTTTTATAGAATGGAATCATATTTTTACTTTTAATACCTATGAAATTGAATTTATATAACTAATAAATCTAATACGACCATTTTATTCAAGTAAATTGGTTTCTTTAAATAGTTTTATGACTTTTGATGGAATAGAAATGTTTAGAATTTATATTTACATGGCCGATAATTACAACAAATATGAAGCCTAATAGAAGTATGAGATCAATCCCATCAGGAAACACGAATCTTAGAAATAGATATTAAACCAATTTTTTTCCATCATAATTTATTATATAAATTATAATCGAAACTATATTATTTTTATTCAATAACCACCAAAAAATATAAATTAAAATTAAAACATGTGTAAACTAGATTAGATATGGTGAAGATAGGGGAACTAATATTAATGGAAATTTTTTATAAGTTAAAAATAATTAATTATTACATAAAAATTTAAAAAAAATCATCACAACACTATTTGTATTTATAATTACTACCTCATAGAATAAAAAAATCAGGTCTTATGAACCCTCTATGAATGTGACCTATAATACATAATCATGGTAGGTTTAATTTATTAGTTTGAGGTGAAGTTATTCCATATGTTACTCATGTACACCCCTCTACCACAATGTGTCATCCATTAATCACCATAACTCTAACTATTTGATTATAGAGTAAAATTATTATCAAATATAAATGGTCTAAAAATAATTATAATAATAATAAGACATAAAGAAGAATTCATAATTGGGATAATAATCCCTTACAATAAAAATTGAACTACCCTATAAATTTAGTATCTCGTGGATGATGTTCATCTATCATATTTGATAATAGTATCATAGAACATGGAATATAAATTAAAAATAATAATATTGTTGGTCAATGATAGAATCATATTCAAATATATGTTCATTATACATATTTTTTCGATGCATTATCTCTCGATCCCTAATGTAACCATCTTTAGTGATTATTTATTTTATTATTATCCATCTCCAACTAAGTGAAATTTCATTCAAGATATATCCCATCAAATTCGAACAATGTTTATATAAACAATATCAACATAATACTTCTTAAAGATAAGTGTTCATAATTAAGCTCCCTATTGGGTGAATTATGAAGATCTACATTTTGTGATATCGAAAAATAATTTTTTTGACCATTCAAGTCCCTCTATTAATAAAATTTTCACTCAAACACTCAGTAAACCGTTATTAGATCATTTCACTTTCTCATACTGATTCTATGACATTTCAGAATACCTATTATGTAGCTTGATGTAGAACCATAGGGGAATGATTCCGAAGTCACTACCATTTCCAAACCCACCATAGCTTATGAAAACAATACTAATCTATGTCATGAAAATAAAACCACACTACATCCCTAAAAAAATATTAATATTTCAATGCTCGTTCCCCACGGTAAACTCTTTCTATTCCACTTCCATTTCAAGACACTCCGTACTACATGAAAATCTTTTTTCATAACAATTTGTGTTCACAAATTTTATATATCTCATTCATTCTGTGATGACATTATGAAAAACCAATCTCTAGGATTCTTTATTAACGATGAAGCTTGGGCCTCTATGGAGGATCCTTCACCCCTAAACCAGATTCCCTTAGGAAATATGGGTGTGTAGTTAGCCTCCCAGGCCTCACAGTGGGCCACAAAATGGTCTCTCAGTATCTCTGGTGGGATCCATAGAATCTAGAGGGTTTTGAGTTGTGGATATAGATGATATCTGTCATCCATATAGGCATCCATGGTAGGTTCTAGTGTCTTGGTTCAAGGGTAGCTACATGAATTCTAAATGATATCTTGTGCATGGGAAATGTGATGGGCAGGGGAAACTAAGTGGGGGTTATTCAGTAACCAAACATCCTCCCATCTTAACCCTAGTCATTCTGCTCACTCTCCTCATTTTAGGCCTAAAAGTGATGGGGCCTATGATGTTTTATAAATATGTATTTTGAAAAAAATAAAAAAAAAATTTAAAAAATATAAAAAATGTGCCTGAAAGGTGGATGGCCCCTTCCGAATTTTGTTTATGTTGAAAGTTTTCATGGGGGCCAAACACCATTCAGCAAAAATTTATATTTTTTATTTAAAATATACATTTATGTATGTTTACAATTTTTAATTTCAATTTTTTGTTTTGATTATATATATATATGAAATAAAATATTTTAGCATAATTTATACACTATTAATGTCTATCATTACTGCCATTACAGTAGTCTGGAATTCTAACAGAAACACTCACCATGTTATTCCTTTTATAAGAGGGTTTTCCCTAAATTCCATTGTGTATTTCTGATGTGTGATTCAAATTCCCCTTTTCCTACACAGAATCACTGCTATATAATTATTAATAATTATAAATCAATTAATTTATACTGTATAATATTATTATTAAACAACTAATTAATTTCTAAATAGATAATAATATATAATAGGTTTTATTTAATTAGAAATTAATGAATACATTATAAATAAAAATTAATCCTACAAACAATAAAATAACATTGCTCAATTATATATTGTATAGTTATTAGAAATAACTGTATAATTATTAGTATTTAATTAACCAGTAGTTATGAAATATTTAATTTACATTTAAATTAAATTATTAACAATTAATTTGTAAATTAGTAATATAATAAATAATTTCTTTATAATTAAATAGTTAAAATTTAATTAGTTTAATAGTTATATAATTATTAATTATTAATAATTAATTAGTCAATAATTAATAATTTAGTAATTTACTATTTATTTAGTTATTTAATTAATAATTATATAATAATTAATTACATTACAAGTAATATAATTATTTATTATTAATCATTAATTATACAATTAATTAGTCAGTAATGTAACCATTAATCATACGTTAACCAAATAGTTAAATTTTTATTAATTATATAATTGGTAAATATATAATAATTAATAATTTAATTAGTAATAGAATTATTAATTATATAATAAAAAATAAATTAATTATTAATATGATTGTTAATTATAATTATTCATTATAATTATTAGCTACTGATTAGTGATAAATATTTTGTTATTAATTACTAGTTTATAAGTAATAAAATTATTAGTTATATAATAAATAATTATAATTATTATTTATTAATTTTATATTAATTAATTCATTAATTAGTAATGAAATTATAAATTATATAATACCTAAGTGTTAATATAATTTTTAATTATATTATTATTAATTAGTTAATAATTAATTAGTTATTTAGTAAAATAATTATTAGTTATATAATTAATAGTAATAAAATTTTTAATTATAAAATTTTTATTTATATAATTATGAAAATTTATTTAATTATTATTAAGATTATTATTTATTTATTATATATTATTTAATTTCTATATAATTATATATAATTGTAAATTATTAAATATTTAGAAATTAATTAGTTTTTTAATAATATTTTTAAATATTAATTAATGTTACTAATTAATTTATTTATAATGATTTTTAATAATTTATTAGTAATTCTACATTTGAAATGGAGAACCTGAATCCCATATCATAAATGTAGAATGACTTTCATGGAATGATATCTTATAAAATGTAGCCTTTGGAGATGGGTTTTCATTAAAACCTAGAGCTCTATATTGGGAGTACTACTAGATATTAAATAGCAGATAAATTATATTGAAATTATATATATATAACAAAACAAAAAAATATAAAAAAATATAAATAAAAAAATATATATTTAAAAGAAAAATAATTTTCCTTAAAGTTTGATGTGGCCCTTCCATCTTTCATACATATTTTCTTTATTATTTTTTACTTAAATAATTTTAAAAAAATTCAAGAAAAAAGTCAGGCCTATGAATATGATAGGTCTGCCACCCCACTACCCTCCAGCCTCACCTGTTACTTCACTAACCTTGCCTCTTGTAGATTAAATTCAACTTAGTGGAAATTGTTGATCAGTGTCACTTCTTTCCTCCCATATAACGTCGAATCCCTTGAATCTACCCTGATTATGCTTTCCCATCCATCTTATGCGATCACCGCCGCTACATAATGGCACCGGTCCAGTAACATCCTTTAAAATGTTAGAAGGGGTTTTATTGTTTTTTATAATTAATTTTTTAAATTATAATAACTATAAATATTTTTTAATTATAGTGTAGCTTATTTTCATAAATTATTTTAATGTTCTATTCCATGTCCTAGATTACCATATCATCCAGACATCCACCCTAATGATTTTATTTGATTTGGGGGGGGGGATATAATAATTTCTGTAATTTATCATTGATATAATTTTTATTTACAATATTCTTTTTCATACTATTCGTATATTATACAATTTTTAGACTAATCGGTGACTCATCTAACTTATTTGTGATCTGTGAGTTGTATATGGTTATTTAATCTCAAATTTGTTTTTCATTTAATTTGGGATTAATTTTTTTCTCATTATTTTTTCTAACTAGTGTATCAATTTTAAAATTAAAGAATTATGATTTACACACATTAATTTTACTGTTAATCCATTCCATTCAATTTTATTTCATATTGGTCATATATTAAATGAAAAATCAACGACAAATATGTAAAAATATAGATTATATGTAAAAAATAATATATTTGATTTCGTTTTAGACAATATTTGCTTTATATTTCTATAAATTCATTACAAAATATATTAAATTATATAAATATTTAAATAAGTTTTAGTAACTGAAAATGAAAATAATATAAATCTAAAAATATATATTTTAATATTTTATTTCTATTTTTTTTATTTCGTAGGTTTTTTTTATTTTTGGGTTATTTTAATTTTTTATGGAATGTTTACATTTATTGTATTCCCATTCTATTTTTGGATCCTAAAAAATTGTTTTTCACAATTTAATTTATTTATTTTTTAATATAAATAATATTTTCTTAATATGGAAACTTGTATATTATTAATCTTGGTTAAAAATATTTTTTCGACTGATATTATCTGGTTTTGGTGGTCAATCATCGAGGACATAGGAGGTGATGGTATGCAGTGTTCAAGGGATGTGACAAAGATATAACCAGAACAGAAAGTATCCCAGTAAGTTAAGATAAGTACCTAAGCATCTCATCTCTTACATCGAAGTTGTAGGTGGAAATATCTCTAGTTAATAATCATTCTCCTAAAACAAATTTTCCATAAATCAGTAGTGGTATATCATCATGGTGTGGATGCCCCCGATGTACGGCCACCCACACACCCCCAACAACAACACATATTTTGTATTTGATCCCCATTTACTCCCACCAATATTCTCACACTCCATCCTTTGAACTATCCCATATAAGGGATTTCAAAACCTTTGATTAAATCGCTTGGTTCTTATCCAAATAAACCTCATTCTAGATTGGAGACTTGACATGTTATTTAGGGTTGTTTAGGTGATGACCATCTTTTTACAACACCCTTTTCTTCTACAAACATTTCCAAGATTATCATCATGAAATTATTTAAGTCATATAATAAAAAAACACAAATTCCTAAATATATTCATACCATTATAAAATAATAATACCTTATTTATTATTTCATACATACAAAAAATCATCTAAAATGACACATGAATGATATATAGACCAACAAAATTAATGAGTAATAAATAAATATAAATCATACCCATCAAATTTACCCACATATAAATTTTTTATTTCCATATAGTAAAACTTCATGATTAAACTCACATAGTGTCCAAACATCAATAAGGGTAATTTTTTAATGATTATTCTCATAAAACAATTTCATAATTATTATTTTTAGGTGGGAAACATTATCCAAAATCATGTCCCAAAAATCATCCTTCCATTAATAGTTTATCATAAGGGAATTTTTATCCATTTTCATTCCTAATGTTCAACCTTTTAGTATTTATCATTTCAATATATGTTTTACCTCAATAGATTGAAAATCACTCACCACTCATAGACAATTTAAATTTATTTATTATAAATGTCATGTATATGAGATCTATACATAACCTGAAATGTTCTCTCAATATCAACATAAATGTTAAATAGAAAAAAATAATTAGTGATTTTCATTTAAGTTTTAATGTGTCTGAGTCTCATGGTGGGTAGGTAACGTTGTAAGACTAAAGATTCATTAGATACTATGAGGGATACATTCTAAATGTAAAATTTATGATATTCATATAATACTTAATATAGTTTGCACAAACTTTTAGTCATATCAAAAGATTACATCCTACTCTCAAAACTCAATCTAAGGCTCAGAACAACATGGATCTGCTGAATTACCCAACTTTCTATTGTTTTACATTCTAATATTATTATTTTTATGCTTTATAAAAATGTCCCATCCACCACCCATCCTGAAATTATAAAATTAAACATTAAAGCAATAGTGATTTTTGATAATTGAATGAAAAAATGTTTCATTTTTTATATTTAATTTTTTTAAATACAATGTGATGAAATATGGAATAGTGATAAATTAATAGAGTATTTTCATTATAATAGAATAGACAAATAACTTATCGCAAATCTCATAACAATTGTTTTAGTCATTCTATGAAATTCTGAAACACCAAATTTATATTCCACATTATGGTCTTTTTTTATAAATTTAGATGTATGGTAGGAATGATAAATTATATTCTAATATTACATTATATCATAGTATTTCGTGATTTTATGGGTCTTACAAAGGAATATATAAGGTAGCTATTAAGGTCAAATAGGTCTAAATTCCATCAATGAATGTCCTATGTGATATTTAAAAAATTCAAAATCATAATTTTTGAAAAAAAAACTAGAAAGAAATAGTAGCTGAAAGCATTTGAATTCTAAAATGAAACGTGTATGATAAATAAAATAAAAAAATGTCTCAGAACCCTCACAAAAATGTTAATTAAAAACAAAAGACAATAATTTCATGGAATTAAAATGATTAATTACGCTTATAAATGAAAAATAAAAGAATTAAATAAAATTATTAGAATCATATTACTAAGAATTTATCAAAAAACAAAATTTTAATAATAATACGACTTTTATAAATGTTCACTTATAAATTCATTGTTATTTTAATGTAAAATTTAAAATCATTAAACATGAAAAAAATATCTTATTTGAGGGTGTCTCCTAGGTTGTATAATAATGAAATAAATCCAAATACATAGTATTTATGAATTATTTTCACATACACAAATGCATCATCATCCAATATTTTCATCCAATGTGATGGGGTAGTACCAAATTTTATGATATGTGGATAACTAAAATGGGCCAAAATGAAGGACAATGAAATCATTTTCATAGAATATTTTTTTGATATCTAGATAAGTTGATTTTTTATTTCAATACATGAAAATTGGTTCCTATGCTTCCATTACATGGATTCATTTACTCATCATGGATTTATATTCATTGGATCTAAATAATAGATTAAAAAGTAAAAATGCTTATTTTATTCATTAATATTCAAAAATAATTACTATTTGAACTTGACCCCCATGAAAATTAAATAAATTTTAAATAGAAAAATAAAATTCATACTAAATATAAAATTCAATTTAAATCCTACAAAGCAGTCAAAACGAAGGTTTCCTCATAGATGAAATTTATTTTGGATCATTAAGATAGATTATGTACCTCATGTGTCACATTTTTTGAGTGTTATTCAATGTTATCTGGTAGGGATTGATAAATGGTAATAAATTTATGAATCTATGATAATTGGGATTTTTCCCCTCTATATCTATTTTATATCCCTAGTTAAAGCTGGTTTATCAATATATGAATTATTTAAGAAATTAACAATGAAAGAGAATTCATATCATATTTTATATAAGCATGTATCTCCCACATCATTAATATTTTCATTGTTTCATGTTGTGAATAATTTTTTTATTTTAGAAACCTAATCCACATTTATATGTGATAGATGTTGATATTTTTCCATAAAACAAAAATGTGTAAAATAGTAATTACATTCAAGAATCTATTTGATCTAAAATTAATAAAAACAACCCCACTTCAACACCAATTGATTCTTATTTTCAAGAACCAATATGTGTTTCTATAAGTAATGATTTGTTCTTCTTCATCCTTATGATTTGTAGATACTTATTCATAAATTTTAACATTGTCCATATAATCCCACTACACCACTTCATTATTATATTATGAATTAAAATCTGTAATTTTGGGATACTAAAAAAAATTTTCCTCCACTTTAGATAAAAAATTTCGTCAACTATTCTTTTTTTGAGGAACATGGTTATTCCATAAGCAATGTATTTATTTTTTTTTCTTTTTTAGTATTTTTTTCAGCAATGAGAATTTCATATGGATCAACATTACAATTTCATTTCTTAATTCACTATTTAATTTCATTGTCTAGTGATATGCTGTTTATATGATTTTTAGTAATAATATCCCCTTTAAAATGTGTTTTATGTGCCACATTGTTAACGGAATTAGTGGGTGTATATTTTCTTCCTTTTTATCGGGTGTTGGGTGTTCATTTAAATATAATGTACTAATATTACAATATACTATTACTTCCTGTAATTACTATTCTTATTAAATATAGATCAATTAATTTTAGTATCATTCCCATTATTTACCAGTGTGGGTGGTGTGGTTTTCATACAAATTTATACAAGTGAACTAAACTGATGATCACACACCACATATTATTCAAGGTCCCAATTAATGTGGGTCTATCCTATGGGGTTGACTAGGGGATTCCTATTCCAAAACATTTCATTGATGAGATCCTTAATTTGTGTCTTATCCTAGTTGTTATTTATTTATAGGAGGGAGTCACGTAGTTCATCATCTTTACTGTTTTCATTGAATTCAATACATGCTTGTAGATTATTCTAATTTTCTTCCACTTTATCCATGGGAAGATTCTAGTGTGTATAGTAATGATCCATGAGGATTCTTCCAAATTTTTTGTGGCATTCCACTCTATTAATGATTTTATTCTATCCCAAATATTTATCATTTTAAATTTTAGTTTTTATCTCAACTGTGTTATAATTTTCTCAACAAATTATTATCATTCCAAAGGAGTACATCATGGGATTTTTGTCTTCCATCATGAACTAGTTTGATAGATATTTATCTTCTATTCATAAATAAAATGTGTATTAGGTTCATAAATCACATCATATATCTTATCATCCAATTGATATTCTTATCCATGGCCATCTTCTTCATCCCTTTATTCAACAGAATAAACTTCATCCAACTGCTTCTTTCCTGATTTCGCTATGTTATATTTTATAAATGAATCAGTTAAAATGGAAAGTAAAATTAAAAAATCTACATAATGTTGTTTTAAATATCATATAAAACCATTCTAAACGTAGCATGCTACTCCAGTGGTGCCTCCTTTTAAATTATTCCCCATTCAGTAATGATAGTGAATTCTAAAATGATTCCCCTAAAAATAAATTTCATATTTCTATATTGGGGCATTTGAAATGAAAGTGATCCTTTGTAGAACTGACCCCCTAATGGTTCTCTTTAGTGGATCCTAATATTGAGATATCCATCATAAGAAAGATTTTTTGTTTTTTTTCTTATTGAGCGCGTGGTTCATCATATCCACATTAACATGAAAACATCATCCTCCTACTTTCCATGTCTAAAATCTAGAATTTGTTTTCTCACATGATGTTGAATGTTCATAATATTTGATGTAATTTAATAATAGTTTTTCATATTATCATAACATCAAATATCCTATAAAAAACACTATGAATTACATGTTCATAACATAGAAAAATAAAAAATTGGCACCTATACTAAAATAATACAATAGAAATGATAAAAGGGATGTCTTGTCCTAATAAACCAGTTCGTTGACCATAAATATTTTAAATTGATTCCCAGATAAACACTCCAAAAATATGGTATGTTTTGATGGAAAAATTATATATGTAGGAAAGCCAATAATTAATATTCATATTTCTCTAACCAAATGTATGAAAATAATCCAATAAAAACTAAATTATTTGGAAAATTATATAATGAAAATGGAACTCTTTCTATGTTATTTAAACTAATGGTTGGGTATTAATTTTTTTTTAAAAAAAACTATAAATAAAAATAAATTAATTTTTATTTATAAAACATTAATTCTAAATATTCAAAAATTAATAAAAATGTATACTATGTTATATATGACGGAGATAGGGGAATCAATGTCATGTTGTTAATTTTCCTAATTTAAAAAAATTAAACACAAATTTTAGTTCAATATAATCAATATTCCTGAGAATCTATGAATTAATAAATATTAACTCTTATCATAGACTACACAGACTTGGTCATCCTTCCCCTCTGTCATGATGATACAGAAAACATATGTATAGTATATCCAACTTATAATATAGAGGCAATATTATGTCTTCTCTCGCACCCTCTCTCCTATCCACTAAATTAGATTTCCTAATATAATTTTCGTCTACCTATCTAAGAAATTATGTGATATATTACATATTGTATCTCAATATTAAACAACAAATAAGAAAAAAACATAATAATTGAGGAATTAATAATTATCATAATAACCACTTTCAATCAAATACAACACCCCCTTTGAGTATTTTCAGTTTGGTTCGATAGGTCATCAACTATAGAAAATAATAGAACCATATATGAGTGAATACATAAAAATTAAAAATAAATTTCTTTGGTAATTAGAGAGAAATGTTGGATTTAATGGTCATAATTAAAATAGAAATCCAATAGATTCATAGTGAAATGATAATGTTAAAAAGAAACAAAACATTGATGAATATCCAATAAGAAATATACTCATGCTTCCTAGATACCTAGGTTACTAATCGTCAATTTATATAACCCCAAAGTAACTCCCTTAGGTTATTTTTAATTATTTTATCCCCTCTATAAATCAATATAAAATTTCATCTATGAAACTTACCATAAAATTTGATCCATAAGTCGCCTCATAAAATTCACCCAAAAATGAAAATGTACAAGTGTTTATATTGATATTTTATATATAATTGGATTATATGATGGTACCTATATATATATTATGTGGTATCTAAATACCATTTTGTAAGTCCATTAAAATTTCCTGAATGATGACCTTCTCCCTGTGGAATCGAAATAAATTCACACTATCAATTATCATTATTGAACTCTAGATAAGATGTGTTAGAAAAAATATAGTGTAGCATGTTTTTGAACCATTGGGCCTAGAATCCAAGGCCAATATAATTTTCTTAACCCTCCAATTTCTATGAAAACCATTAAAATATTTCTCGTGAAATGAAAAATAAACTCCATTCAACTATTGATAATTCAGTGTGAAAATACCTAAAACATTGAAACCCCATTCAATGTCGCATAAATTTTATGAAAAATAATATAAATTTGTGATTCCCTACCTAACGTCCTGATACAAGGTACCAAGATTTAGTGCATTATTACATAAAATTGGCATGATCCCAATATATTACGTCTCGGAAGGCTAAGTAGTTTATTATCCCTGTAAATACTAGATATATATATAAGTTTTAAATTAGAATATAAATTAGAAAAACAACAAAAATGTGTCCCTATTGATCACACTCATATAAATCATCTTATCCCTATAGGTTAATTGTAATATACTTCTTCACATTCTTTGAAAAAAGAAAACATAAGAAAGGGGTGAGCGCAAATTCTCAATAAAGATAACAATATAGCAGAAACTATCATAAATGGGAATAAACAATTAAGGGAATGTATAAGACCAAAACAAAAGCCTTATAAAAAAACTCCAACATAATATAGAAATGATAATCCAAATAATTCCATTTACAAGTTCACACGAATATTATACTTGTCAAATAATCACATGTAATTTCAATAGTAAATTTAGCAATGATGGAATGCATAATGTCGAACATAATAACCACATAGTCAGGGCATCGTGCCAAGACTACAAATAATATTTTTTCCAAGTCCTTATGTTAAGAAACTTGTTTGTCTCATGAGACATACCGATGCACCGAGGAGATATAGCAGGCTCCAACCATCACTTACTATGTTCAAAGAATTCCTCATATGCAAAGGTTGAAACAAAACATAAACATTCATATTAAAACTACCATATGAAATTTTAATAATTTAACCATAAACCATAAATGGTATAAAAATAACACATCCATAGTAAAACATATCAAAAAAACCATTAATAAATTATAGAAGATTGTATAATAATGAATCAACTTCAAATAATTGTAAAATCCATCTACAAATATTAACAAAGAATAATTCAAAACTATTTGATAGAAATATCTCTTCATATTTTGTAGTCATTTAAAAGTCACATAATTATAAAAGAATTAATTTTTTTGAAAATATTTTTATTACCTTGTAAGGAATGCTTCAAAGGTGTTATTATAGCATAAAATATCTGTAGATGTCGTATATGTAAAAAAACATTCTTACCTTAATTTATCAAAAAGGTCATAAAGTACCTTATTTAGAAAGTGTTGAAAATATTTGTTTCAAAACAGTTTATCAAAAGTAAAAAAACTCTATATTTTAATTTAAACCAAAGTATAGAAAATAGTAAAAATGTTTTTAATACAATTTTTAAGAAACATGGATGTGGAAAATAAAGCAGTCCTAGTAGATACTCAGGTACAAACAACCTCAGATAATAAAGATATTATAATATTAAATCATACCTTGTACTTTTCCTTGGTTGAGGGTATGCTAAAATATTTTATAATAGTTAAATAATTTTTTTTAAATATAAAAAAACCATATATGTTAATATTTTATCATATATTATCTTCTAAAATTTATTTGTTAATAATATTTCATTAGTATCATTGTTTCAAGAGTTAATTAATTTGTTTTCCATTATATTATTTGTTATATTGGTAAGTATTTTTATGGATAGGATGTATTTTATTCATATCCATGATGATATTAAATTCATTAAAAATTATTTGTAATCATAAAATCAATATTTTCCTTAAATGGTTGCAATGGGAAATGAATCTCATCGCGTTCATGGAGACAGTAATCCGTACGTACGCACGAGAGAAATTATCATTCTATTGATGGTAAAATAATATGTAACTGGATGATATATCCTATATAAATAATAATTATCATGTTATATTTATTATTTACATCAATTATACTCATTATTATACTCATCCAAATAATGAACTATTGAATAAAAAACCAGACCATGATGTGGAGATGGTTAGCTGTACTTATGCATGTATGGTGACTTTGTCATTCATAAGAAGAATTGAATAAAAAATAAAATTTTACCAAATTTATAATTACATATCATTATGTCGAAATTATCATAGATATTATTCTGTTATGTATGAAAATAAAAACATGAAATGGAAGAAGAAAAAAACATTAAAAGAGTGGATGGAATTATTATCTCTTCTTCATGTGCTTCCTTTTTATTTGATAAAAGAGGATCCATAGGATGGATTTATGATCAAAGTAAGGCCTCTGTATTAAATTAATTTTATTCCTTAGGATATTTCAGTAGAGTTTGGATGATCCAAATGGATTTGGAGATGTGATTTTGAGAGATGGGTATGTACCTTTTTATAAGAGAGGTTAGGGTAACATTCGAAAAAGCATGAAATATTAATTTAATATACAACCATGTTTCATTTACAATAGCTCGAAAATGATTTATTTCTAAGATAAGGTGGGTGTTTTTAGGAAACCTTTCAACCAATAGGTTATATAGAGGTTTAAGTCACCATATTTTCCTTATCTTTTAGATTTAATTCATAGTTAAATTGTTTAACCTTTACCATGTATTCTTTTATTATTATAAAAAATGCTTAATAAACATACAATAAAAAGGAAATAGAATCACAAGTAGTTAATTATTAAGTTATCAAACATTATCTATGTAAATTGGTAAAACCAATGATATTTAGGAATATTATATCAATTAATAATATAGTATTTGTTTTAAAAACACATGTGTGCCAATTTTGATACTTTTTTGTATTTCATATTTGCGGAAGTAAAAAAATGATTACATAGAAAAAAATAAATTTAGAAAATAATTACACGTCATATTAACCTATAAAATTATTAGAAGGCATAAAGATGTTCAATTTACATTTATTTGAATATTTATAATATTTATTATTTTAATCATTCAATAATAATGAAATTACTACATCATCATTGTGTCATAAATAAATTTAATTATTTATGTATAAATATTATAAATAAAATACCAATATGTAGGAAATATTTTTATATTTGTAATTATTATTTATAGTTGAATTTATGTTATTTATAAACCTATATTAAAAATGGTTTAATTATTAAACATTTAAATTAACATTTTTAGCCCTTCTATAAATAAAATAATAATAAATGTCCAAATCTGATCCATGTGGACCAAAAGGATCATAGTTTTTTACTAAGGTTAATTTTGGTTGAAAAAAATATATATAATAGAATGAAGAGATTTGTTACATAATTATAATATCATTTTAACCACTAATTACCCTATTTACTTTTAACCGCGGTAAATAAAATTCAAAAGATACTATTCACTGAAAATCATTTTCATCCTATTGAACCAAATTTTACTTAATGATGTCAACCATGTGTATTCGAATATTTAAATTAAATTCATATAACTGATAAAATTATGTTATACGCATATTTGCTAATGTTCCTAGAAGATGGGTAAAAGACATTAAAATTTTCAACAGAATTTTTTACATCTAATTTTAATTTAATATGAATCTAACGAATTACATTGAACTTATATAGGTATTATATATTTATTTTGACTTAATATAAATCTAAATAAATTAAATAAATATGTAAAAAATGTCGATTTAAAATAATAAGGTAGTTTTTTTCACTATTCATTAAAAAATGAAGGTTTTTAGAAAAATAACAAAAATTCACCCTAAGATATATTTGATATTCCAAAGAGAAAAATGATGTCCATTTTTAAGAAAAAAAATTAAAAAATTTTAAAAAGTGGGTATTAGTATTTATAACGTCTAGTTTGATTGGTCGCGGTGTGCTAGAACTTGAAGTTGCATACTACATAAGTTAATTCATTATTCAAAGAGAAAAGATCTGTGGAAGCTTAAGGTGTTATATTCATCTCTCCTTCAAATAATTTTTTCCTTGAAATTTCTAGAATACTAATGCATAAAAATATTTGGGTGGTTATTGATCATAAGTTCCTCAGGTTCCCACGTTAACTCTTACATATTATGGTTTCTACATAGAACATATACCAGATGAGTTGTTTGGTTTCTCCGCACTTGTTCTCTAACATCAAGAATCTTGAAAGGCTCTTCACAAAAAGACAGATCAGGTTATAGTTCTATTTTTTCATAGGTGTGTACATGTGTTGGGTCAGACATGTATTTTATCAATAATGATATCTAGAACACATCATGATCATTGGAGGGACATGGAGGCATTGTCAAATGTTAATCTACAACTACAATTCATTATAAAACATTGAAAGGTCTGATGTACCTGTGAAATAATTTTCCTTTCTAACAGAATTATATAAGAACCTTCTATGGAGATATATTCAAGAAAACATGATATCCTACTTGAAATTGAAAATCATTCCTTCTATTATCATCATAGCTCTTGGGCATACTTTGAGCTCCATTGAAGTGGGTTTGAATAATCTCCACCTTTTCCATTGTTTCCTCAGTATGTTCTAGGCCTATGAGTTTTCTTTCGCCAATATCACCACATCATGTTGGTGTGCATCAACTTTTTCCATATAAGGCTTCATATAGTGCCATCTGAATATTTGAATGGAAGATATTGTTATATGAAAATTCTACCATAGGTAAATATTGATCCTACATACATTGAATGTCAAGTGATAAAGACTTCAACATTTCTTATATGCTTTGATTAGTCTATTTTGATTGTCCATCAGTTTGAGGGTGGTAGGCAGTTCTCAAATGAAGTTCAGTATCCAGGGACTTATGAATAATTTTACAGAATCTTGATGTAAAATGGGATCATGATAGAAATCAATTGATAGGGGTACTCCATGAAGTCTTACAAATTCATTAATATATAGTATTTCTAAATTTTCAATTGGTGAATCTTCTAATATAGAAAAAATATGCTGACTTGGTAAGATGATAAAAACTGACCCATATTTCATCATTCCTTTTAAGAGTATTTGTTATTACCATGACAATGTCCATTGTAATATCATCCCATTTCCAATGATGTATGGGAAGTGGTTGCATGAATCCTCTAGGATGTTGTCTTCTAGGCTTAACATGTTGAAACACTGTACATCTTGACACATAATCAGTAATCACCCTTTTCATGTTGTACCACCAAAATTATTCCTTCAATTCTCTATACATCATGGTGATACCATGGTGTATAGGGATATTGGAGAAATGAGAAACATCCAATAATTCTCTTTTTTATACTATATATGTTTGGAACACAAAGTCACATCCCAAATTTCAAAATTCTATTCTTATATACAAATTTAATCAATCTACATTCATTCAAATCATTAATATTTTTAAACTCCTCATCAACAGTCTTAGATCTTTGTATCCTTTCTAGTAATGATGTTCTGGTAACCATCTGAAAAAGTATTGATGTTTCATCTTCCATGATTATTCCCATATCCATCATTACAATATATATGAACATTGTATTCCTTTCAACTGTCATCCTGTTCAAAATACATGATCCTTTCTACTCAAAGCATCTACCTCCTTATTTGCCATCCCCAAGTGGTAGTGTATAGTTAAATCATAATAATTTATTATTTCAAGACATCACCTTTTTCCATTGTGGAGTTCATTTTGTGAGAAAATATAAATCAAATTATTGTGATTGTTATATATCTTTCATTTTTCAACATAGATATAGTGTCTCCGTATAATAAAAGAAAATCTTACAACTGAAAAATCAAGATCATGAGTGGGATAGTTGTGTTCATTAATTTTTAGTTGTCATAATGCAAAGGAAATAACTCTATCATTATGAATAAGGACACAACCACGACCTTTCTTTGAAGAATCATTATAAATAACAAACTCGTCATTTTCAGATGGATTATTCATGATAAAATAATTGAAAAATATTTTATTCAATTCGTCCAAGATTTCTTCACACTTATTTGTACAAACAATTTTAAACCCTTTATGTGTGGTCTTGGTTAACGGGTTAGCCAATTCGGAAAAACTGTTGACGAAGCACTGATAATAACCTACTAAACCAATAAAACTACATAGCTCAGTTATACTCATCGGCGCTTTCCATTCTTGTATTGTTCTTTATTTATAAGTATCAACATAGTTTCCATGTTTAGAAAAAATATGGTTAATAAAAAAATTCTCTTGACGCCATAATTTCCACATGCTAAACCACACAAATAATTCATTTCTTCTAAGAGTGTTTAGAATATTGCACAAGGTATTTTCATGATCTTTGTATATTTTCGGTTATAGAAAGATATCATCAATAAAAACCACTACAAAGTCATCATGATATTCTTTGAAAACACGATTCATTAGATCAAGGAAGACTAAGGGAGAAATTGGCTATCCAAAAGGCATTACTGTAAACATGTAATTCTCATACCATGTATAAAATGTTTTCTATAGAATGTCTTTCTTCTTCATACATAACTAATGATATCCAGTTCGAAGATAAATCCTTGAAAAAAATTGAGTTCCATGAAGTTGATCGAATAAATCATTAATGAGAGGTAGGGTATACTTGTTCTTTATTATTATAAAATTGATCTCCCAGTAGTCAATGCATAACCCCATAAATCCATATTTCATCTTAACAAAAAGAAAAGGGGATCCCCATGGAGAAACACTATAGAGAATAAATCCTTTATTACTCGATAACTCTAGTTGTTTTTTTTCATCCACTAATTGAACCATGTACATTATATAAGGGGTATTCAATATGGTCCTTGAACTAAGAATTAAATCGAGGAAAAACTCAATTATCGTCCTTTGGGATGTCTAGGTAAATCCTCTAGAAACACAACAACATAGTCTTGAAAAATATGTACATTTTCTATTTGAACATTCCATTAAACACCCATAATTATGTCACTCTATTCCTCCCCTATAATTTAATTTAGTAGAGCTACTGGTGGTGGATCTTGATGAGAATCAGATGGTGATGTTTTTTCTCTAAATATGAGGTACTCCTTATCATCATCTAAAATTATAACATACTTATTCTTAAAATAATTTTTCGCATCACGGTCTGAAATCCAATCCATATAAAGAATTATATGAAATTCAATCATGGTTATTATGATGAGATCAGCAGAAAATGGTCATTTATATGCCCTAATGGGAACTGATTCAAAAAACATTGTTGCAATGATACTTCCCTTAAGAGTTTTTACTAAAAACTCCCTTGTTAAATGAAATTAGAAATATATAATTTTCTTAGAAAACTGGGAAGATATGAAACAATACGATAATCTAGAATCAAATAAATCCTTGGCTAAATTTGGGAAAACCATCAAATTACCGACCACTGTTTCATTTGGAGCTTCAACCTCTGCAGTAGTGATCACATAATCCTGGTCCTACTCCCTTGGCCTTTTCTGATATATCTTTCCTTGGCTCATAAGAAATTTATTTTCCTAAAGCCCAATTTCTCTAAACTTTTAGCATTCATCATTTCCATCCTATTTCATTCCCTTGAAATCACAATCTTGGTGGCATTTTTCACCACAAATGAAAAAGACTCCCATTCCCATCAGGGATGTACCCAGGTGTTTCTTCCCACATTTTATTGTAGGATGGAAATTAATGTTTTCCCTCCATCCGCTAATTTTTATTACCAGAGTGTTCAACAGATTTTTCTTCTTCTCTTGAATTTCTTCAAAGTATTGTGAATAAGAGAATTCCATTTCTTTTTTGATAGCACATGAGACAATATATTTTTACGATGAATAGGATTGGGAGATTAATGCTTGAAATTGAAATGGGTTTAACACATAAAATAATCAATCAATCATAATCCTTGGGTTACATATATAATCTTATCCCAGCCTTACTAACCTTGTAGAAATAGACTCATACTTTGCGACATTCTCATCATCCTTTTTCATCAGACTCATAAATTGTCTTTCCATATCCACTTGATGGACATGGGGAAAATATTTTTATAAGAATATCTCTTTAAACACTTTCCATTCCATATTTGATAATTCTTCATCCTTATTTGTGTTTTGAATTAATGTCCACCATTTATCTGCATCTCCCATGAGGTGATAAACAACCATAAAAAAGTGTTCATGTTTGCTACTCCCCAAAGCATGAAATAGTTTCTCTAGGGAACATATCTATTCTCAGCTAAAAATTGATTTATAGTCCCATTTAATGTTGGTCTTCGTTTCCTCATGTAGTGATCTAATATTGATTCTCCTCAATGTAGAGCATGGTGGTCCATACTAGTAAGGTTATTATTCATAACACGAGTGATTTGTCCCAGTATGGTTATATGTTCTTCAGAACTGATAGAATCACCATCCCAACAATAATTATCTTGGTTATGAGGGAAATACATACATGGATTGCATATGTTGATACAGTTTCCTTTCCGTCCGCTATATTTTATTTATAAAAAATTAAATACACTATATTATTTTATTTTTCACAATAAATATTTCCAACATAGAAAAATACCTAACAGAAATTGAACAGTTTATGCATATATTCCCGAATCATAAAAAAAAAATTTAGGAGGTATTAAATGATAAATCTTTCATACTAATTTTTAAAGAAAATATAAATTATCCTAATAATATCCCACAAGAGTGTCATAACCAAGATTATATCAAGGCCCATTTCATGGACCAGGGTTCCCTTGGTCAAGCCCGAAATTCTTTTTCAGAGTTTTTACTAATATTTAAATCTATTCTACAGACACCTCTACCTTCTCATATCCAAACATGGATGTATTTCATGGAAAATTCAAAAATTCTATACATTACCAAAATTCAACGAAGTTATTCTATATTAATACCCAAAGTCTATCTTTGGGAAATTTTCTCTAATTAGAGTTTTTATTAATCTAGATTCTAAGGTTTGTTCTCAACATCCTCTGATTGCAATTGTAATTTCTCAACCCTAGTTACCCAGGGTCAGTTCATTATTACATAACATTGGTATGATCATAAAAGATCATGTCTCAAAAGTCCATTTAGTCTAGTATCCTTGGATGTAATAGATATATATATAAGTTTTTCATTACATTATGTATTTGAAAAAAACAATTTGTCCCCTTTGAACACAGTAATACCCCTTAGCATATTTTGGCAGGTTAATCATAATATTCTTCTTTACATCCTAAGAAAATGAAAACATATGAAAGGGGTAAGCTCAGATGCTCAGTAAGGATAACAAAATAACAAAAACTATTATAAATGAGAATAAATATATAAGGTAATGTATAATATTAAAAAATCCTTTTAATCATAACCATCAGCATAATATGGAATAAATAAGTTAAATAATTACATTTACATATCCACAATGATATTATACTAGTCAAATAATCACATATAATATCAATAGCTAATTTAATAAAGATGGAATACATAATATCAAACACCACAACCACATATTCTAGTCCTTTTTACAAGACTACATATAAATTTTTTCAAGGACTTATTCCAAAACACTAATTTGTCTCATGAGACCTACCGATGAATTGAGGAGCTATTGCAGGCTCCACCCTTTACTTACTATGCCAAATTCATTATTCATATGAAATGGTTGAAACATAACATAAGCATTGATATTAAAACTAGCATATGAAATTTTAATACATTAACCATAAACCATGAATGGTATAAAAATAACACTTCAACAGACAAACATATAACAAGACCTCCAATAAAATATGGAATATTGTATCATAATAAATCAACTTCCACCAAGTCTAAAATCAATCAAAGAATGTAGACATAGATAAAATCAAAACTATTTGAGAGAAATATCACTTTCTATTTTGAAATAGATTAAAAGTAATTAAAATAAAAAATAAACCATTTATTTTCAAAATATTATTATATGCTTGTAAGAAAAGATTTCACGGAGTTATAACATGGTAAAATAGCCTCACCTTCCATATAAGTTAAAAAACATCCTTACCTTAATTTGTTGAAATAGTCATCAAGTACCTTATCTGGAAAGCGATGGAAATATTCCATTCAAACCATTTTATCAAAATTCAAACAGGGGTATAAATTAATTTAACCCATAGTCTAGTAAATAGTAATTTGTTTTTGATTTATGTATTTAAGAAACACATATGTGGATGTTAAAGAGGCCCCAATAGATACTTACAAACAAACAACCTCAGATAATAAAGGGATTGTAAAATTAACCCTCAGCTTGTACTTTTCCTCGGTTGAGGGTATGTTAAACTCTAGTATAATAGTTAAATAATTGTTATTAAATTTTACAAAAACCACATACTTAAATATAATATCATATTTGATCTTCTAATATTTATTTGTTAATAATATTTGAGGTGTAACATTGTTTCCGGAGTTAACTTAATCATTTTCAATTATATTTTTTGTTACGTAAGTCATGTTTAACAAGGATATGATGTATTTTATTCATATAATGAATGATATTTTGTTTTTTAAACATTATTTTTAATCACCTAATTAATATTTTTCTTGAATGGTTGCGATAGAGAATGAATCTCATCGCGTACATGGAGTCAGAAATCCGTACATACACATGATCAACAATATCATTCTATTGATTGTAAAGTCATATATAATTGGCCGGTATATCATATATACAGAATCCTTAACATGTTGTATTTATTATTTAAATCAATTATAGTCATTATTATATTCACAAAAATAATGAAATGTTGAATAACAAACTACACCATGACTTGGAGACTGTAAGCCTTATATACGCACCTATAATGACTTTTTCATTAATATGATGGATAGAATAATGAATACACATGTGAAAATTTTATAATAACATCATAGTATGTATAAGGTACTGAATTTATTATTTAGGTATGGAAACAACAAAAAAATAGGATGTGGAAGAAGATAAAAACTTTAAAAGAGACGACGGAATTATTACCACTTTTGGGTTCTTCCTGTTGATTTAAACAAAAGGGATTCATAAGATGATTATATGATCAAATTTATGCCACTTGGATGAATTGAGGTAATTTGGGAGGATATTTGTGCCATGGTTGGCTGAGCCAAATGCCTTTGGTTGTGTGACTATTATAGAAGGTGTAGTACCCTTTTATAAGAGGGGTGAGTGTCACATTCGGAAAATATTGAAATATTAATTTATTATACAATAATATTCTATTTATAATGGCTTAAAAAGATTTTATTTCTAGGATAAGGTAGGTATCTGTCTAAAATATCTAAACTAATAGGTTTTAGGCAGGTTTAATTCACCATAATTACCTTATATTTTAGATTTAACTCTTAGTTAAATAGTCTAACTTTTACCATGAATTATAGTATTATTATAATAAATAGTTAATAAACATTCAATAAAAATCAAAGAGAACCCCCAAGTTGTTAATTATTGACATACATAACATTATCTAAGTCCTTTGGCAGAATTGTATATTTTTAGGAATATTATATGAATAAATAATATATTATTTGTTTTAAAAAATCATTCATGTCGATTTTGACACTATTTAGTATTCATTTTTTTAAAATTAAACAATACATGATGAATTAGAAAAAAAACAAATCAAGTCAATTATAAAATCTCATATTAACCTAGAAAATTAGTTTAATTTATCAAAAGTCTCTATTTATATTGATTTGGATATTTATAATATCAATTACTTTAATCATTCATTAATAATGTCAATACAACATCATCATTGTGTCGCAAATAAATTTAGTTATCTAATGTATAAAAATTATAAATAATATACCATTATGTAGTAAATTATTTTATATTAATAGTGAATATTTTTATTCTAATTTATCTTATTTGTAACCCTATGTAAAAAATGGTTTATTTATTAAACATTGAATTTAACACTTTTAACTCTTCTTTAAATAAATTAATAATAAAAGTCCAAATCTAGTCCATGTGGACCAAAATGATCATATTTTATTTCAATGGAGGATTTTAGAGAAAAAAAACTTATTCAATAGAATTAGGTCATGTTTTAGGGTAATTATATTATCATTTTACCTTTAATTACTGTATTTACTTTTAACCGTGGTAAATAAAATTCTAAAGTTACTATTTACCAAAAATAATTTTCATCCCATGGAACCAAATTTTATTTATTGATGTCAACCATGTATCTTGTATTTTTAAAATTAAATTTACAGAAGTGGTTAAATTACATTTTATGCAAATTTTCTAATGTTCCTAGAAGGTGGGTAAATGACGTTAAAAAGTACAATAAATTTTTATACATCTAATTTTATTATAAAATTACTCCAATGAATTTAATTGAACATATATAGGTATTATGAATCTATTTTGAGAAAAATTAAATTCAAATAAAATAAATATTTATTTAAATAAAAAGTCAGTTTTAAACAACAACACATCATTTTTTATTATTCATCAAAAATTGAATGTTTTCAGAAAAATACCAAAACATCACCCAAAGGTAATTTTGATATTCCGAACCCAAAAATGAAGTCCATTTTGAAAAATAGAATTTATAAAATTTCAAAAATTGGGTACTATTATTCTTAATGACTAGTTTGATTGGTCGCGATTTTCTAGAACTCAATGTCACATACTACAAAAGCTATTGCATTATTCAAAGAGAAATGTATCGTCGAAGCATGGGGTGTTGCACCATATTAAAATGTTTTAGGTGTTGAAAAAAATATAATCTCTATTTAATAAATTATGGAATAATATACCTTTCTATGATGCACACCTAATCAAATCGTTTATCAATTTATGATTCATCCTGAACATCCATAGTGAAACTTTCATCCTCAAACCATATTCTCTAAGGAACAATATAGGTAACAAGGAACATAAAAACCATAACGCTAGTCTTCCATGGGGGTTTCAAAAATATCGAGTAGAATATCTATAATTTTGACCACACTTAAAAATAAATATACTAAAAATGAATCTTTCATGGAGGCATCCCTGTTACCATCCTATGACAACTCGGTTCATTGTCCAATCGACCAAGTCTCTGACCCAGTTCTTCTTATGACCTAAGGATGTGAGTATAATACTTAGTAGGGAACATCTAAATATTCTCGTACATTAATAAAATGTAGTGATTTTTTCATGATACTTTCTCATAATAAAAAAAAAATTGAAATTAAATTAAACAAAATACCAATTTTTTTTCATTGTCTTGGTAACATAATTTCCTTACAAACTGTATGATGATTGTGCCAACCCATGTATGAAATAAAAAATATCATAATTCAGTGGTTCTGTGAAAATGATAGACAATACCTACTTTTTATAGTAGCTATGAGCCTCTAAGAACATCTATATGACCACACCACCTAACAAACTCACCCTCGGTCCCACTAATATTATAATATGTTTCACAAAAATCACTATTCATATTTTTGTTATCCTAGAAATAGATAATATTTAAAATAGAGTACTTTCATGATCTTGGAATGTTCCATATCTATATAATAGATCAACCATGCAAACATATCCACGATGTATCCACTGATAATAACAGATACCTAACCTATAAGTGTTTTCTCAGTACATCGTAATATAGATATACTGTCGAGTAGTTTTCTTGAACAAGGTAATAAACTTCCAAATTCACCTACCTTCCCTATGATAGTTTTCTCATCCACATATCACATAATGACCACAACCATATGGAATTTTCATTCTTATCACACCCATACAATGGGGTCAATATATTTTATTGACACCACTCTTGTTATATGGTCTATGACATTGAGTAAAGAAGTACACAAGAGTCATTTAATCCTTCCCATGTTACACATGTCATAAACTGTTATATGGTGAAATTCATACGTATAGAGGCCTAGGTTTTCATAAATATATATTATATTATTTTAGATAAATATTATTTACATTATATAAAAACATGTTTAATGATCATAACAGTTTAGTGTCTTTAAAAACATAATAACATAAAAAACATTTATAAGAGAACTACATTATTTCTATCATTTTAGATCAGAATGAGAACCTCAATAAGACATATAATGCGACATCCCAAAAAATGTAAACATATTTAAATAGAATAATTTATAATTAAAATAATGTTGAAATATGTTTGTGATTTTATTCATTAAAAATATTAATTGAAATAAATAATCATAAATAATTTTATTATGAGATATTAATGTAGTAACCATATAATTAATTTTTACTATTATTCATATTTTTTTAATTTTATTTTAAATTAAAATTATATAAACAAATACAGAATTATACTATTATTTAATTGAAAATATTATTTCATTAATTTTTCTTAAAAAAACTAGATTGTTAAAGTGTTATTTAATAAAATAATTTAAATTTTTAAATTTCAAAAGATAATATTTATCAAACAAATAATGAATAATTAATGAAAATTCTTATCAAATTTGTTTATAAATAGTTTTTATTTACAAAATATTATAATTAAATTACATTTTTTAAACTATAATTTAAAAAAAATGAAATTAGTATTTTAAAAACTAGTTTTCATTTATAAAAGATGAAAATGAAAATTATTTAAATATTCATATTAGAGAAATATGGATTTAGGGCTTCTTCTCCTCATGGTGTCATGTAGTACGATATCAAGAGTCTTGAGGGAGAGATCGCAATGGAGGCCTTTGCACAGGGGGTGGGGGTCGGGTTTATATTTGAGGGGTTTTGGTCATGAAATGATGGTGATACCCAATGATATAGAGTCATGTAAAATCATCACCATGCATGGAATGAGGATATCTTCCAATAGGAGTGGTCATAGCGTCTGATCTATAATACTAGGTTTGTTTAATTACTGTTGATATAGTGCGAGCATCACCGTATAAATTTGTTTACAGTTAGGGTTTCAATTGATTGTGAGGAATACAAGTTATTCCATGTCTAGATATCTATTCGAGGATGGAAAGCGGTTCATAGTATTTAGTAAATTGATGGTAGGTGGATTTAGTCTAATTTGTGCTATTGAATATTGAGTTAACAATGATTTTCACTTCCATTAATTATTGTATTCATCATTATACTATGTTCAACATTGATATAGTGGTCCGATGTATAATGCACTACTTTTGGATTTCTACTATCTATTAAACCGATTTTATATACAATTAATAGAATTTTGAATTGCTGTTTTGAATTGTTTTCACTAGGTTTACCTATGGTGGTTATACTATATTTTGTCTATCAAAATTTTGGTGTTGTTTTCAGATGAATATGTCAATAACATTTTGTTTTCATGAATGATATTTATATATTTTACTTGATGTATTCATTAATAAACTCAATCATGCACCTTAAGATAGAATCTGTATCTATAGAAAAAGTAGTTATAATGGCTATATAAAATGTTGAACCTAGAGTGTAATGGTATTTCTGGGGAAACCAATTTGGAGTTTGGGGAGTGGGAATAAGCTACAACAGAATACCTTATATTTGGTTCAAACAATTCATGTAGCGAAATAATTTTTTATTATATTTAAAAATTTATAATTTTTGTAAAAACCATTTAAATATTATATTTTTTAATTTAGAAAGGGATATGTTATTTTTATTTATTTATTATCTCAAATTAGTATTTTCAAACAAATATTTTTTTGTGAAACTTGTATTTTTTTAAATGATTATATTTAGGTTATTATTTTGTATAAGTTTAACATTCATTAGAAAATTGTGTTTTATCATAATGGTATACATATATATATTTATATTTATTATTATCTATCAACATAATATTCTATTTGTTCATAATTTATATGGTGAGGAGGTTCATTCAATTATTTACATCAATATTAATTATTAAATTATGAATGTGAATTATTTCATATTTATGTACTTTCAGAGTTTAAAATTTATTTTTATTACTCTATTTCAACTTTCAAATTACTCTATAATATATATTTATATATATATATAATAGTATAATTTTCAATTTTATAAATTTTCTAAATAATTTATGACTACCCATGTTTTATTAGAAGTCATGAATAACATAATTTTTTCATGTCATATTGTCATGATACACAGATCATGATTATAGACATACATCGATGAATATCCGTAACACTACATATATTAATATATTAATATACATATATATGTATATACATATGTGTATAAACTATGAATAAATTTTATATTTAAAAGAACTACCTTCAATGGATTTTCAGGGGATTAAGAAAGAAATATTATTTATATGGATGATAATTAATCTTCTATGTAAATATAAAATTTCAAGTTTCAATAAATGTGGTCATACCAACTCCAGCATGTGAATTTCCACAAAAGATTATATTAATACATTTTACGTGTATGTTCTTTTAATTCATGATTATGTTTTAAAATAATAACTTGTGCTTCACACACACACACACTCACACATATATATGGTAATCAAAAAATGTTTTTATAAAAACGTTGACACGAAAATGGTAAACATGATGGGAGTGGTGCATGAACCCACCCCTCGGGAATGTTGCAAAGCCCGTACATTCTTCCACGTATCAAGTGGCCTCATGTGTTTTGTAATCAAGGGATTGCTTAATATTTTACAAAAATCACTAGAATATATTTACATCAATTTTCTAACATAAAAATTCTCACAATATGTATATTAATTTTAAAGAGTAAGTAATTTAAAAATCTTCACAAAAGTTATTTATAAATTTATTTTGAAAATTATTTTGGAAATAATATTTTAAAATAATATAAAAAATATTTTAAAACCCCATAATGTGAAATTTAATTATCACCAATTTATTTAAATTAATTTTCTATATGTTTAGTAGACTTTATTATGTCGTTATATTTTGACTATGGAGTTGGAAAACATGATTTATTTTCATTTCCTTTTATTTGTATGATTTTTTTATGTTTTAAGACATGCATCAAAATCAATGGAACCTAGACCTGTAAAAGATCTTGGTATAGTATAAATGTTGTTTATTTATTCAATTTCTAAAAACTACCCATAAACAACATTTATATGTGACAAATCAAGAAGCACAGGCTTGAGGAATTATAAATGTGATCAGACCAATATTATAGACAACATTCGATATTAGATGTTGTCTTCTATGTGTTAGAGTGTATAAGTTTAGAAATTATAGATTTTTTTAATTATAAATATAAAAATTTAGAATTGTTTTAGGTCTAGTGAAATAATTGTAATAAAAAAAATTATTTTATGGGGGATGTTACATCCTAGAAATTCCAAACCAAATAAAATGGATTAATATATTATTAGAAATAATTATACTATTATTTTTATTATTTTCTTTAAAGATAATTTTTAAAATTATGCATTTTAATTAATATGATTATAGTATATTTTTATTAATATTTATAACTATTTATATATATTATTTATAGTTTTAAAATATATTTTAAATTATTAATCATGAAGCAAATAAAATACTATAGTATTAATTTATATAATTGTTTTTTGATTTTTTTTTAATTTTAATAAAAAAATGCATCAGTGGATAATTTAATAAAGTATTTTAAATTAAAAATTCTATCAATATAATATATTTCATATAAATAAAGAATAATGAATATAAAATTATTAATAATTTTTTTTTAAAAAAGTTTTATTTTCAAAATATGATAATAAAATTACATTAAAACATTTACAATGTTTTGTCTTATTAAAACCATGAAAATATCATTTCTAAAATTGGTTTTCAGTTAAAAATATGTGATTAAAAACAAATTGGAAAAAATGGGATTTAGGGATTATTTTACTCAAGGTGTCAAGCAGTGTGAGCTTGAGTCACTAGAGGGAGTGGTTGTGATAGAGGACTTTGCACAAGGGGAGTAATCTTTGGGGGGGGGGGGTTTGCCAATTGATGTGGGTGAAACCCAACTATGTGGATTTTTTCCTAGAAAGTGTAGTGGAAGGTAAGATGATATACATTACCAGGAGAGGTCTTAGCATAATATTTGTACATCGAGAGTGGTTCGAGTGTCATCGATGTGGTTCGAGCATCGTCGTAGGGTTCCAATTGTTATTTGAGTTTCAATAAACAATGAATAAAATATTTTATTATGTGTCACTAGATTTATTTGAAGTAGGAAATATCTTCATAGTATTCATATATAATATATGACTGTTCCATTTGTATAATTTTGGTTGAATAATCAATGATTAGTAATTATTTTCTACTGCTTTATTTATTTTATTCGTCGAAATAATCTATTTATCGTTGACATAGTGGTCCAATTTAAGCTACCTTGTTTCCTGTTTGTTGTTGTTTATTCAACCAATTTCATATCTATTTAATGTTTTTATTAATGGTTTTTTTGAATCATATTTTCTAGATCTCCCTATGGTTGTTATATTATATTGTGTCTCTCACCATTATTTTTTTTTCGGATGATTATGTCAACATTTTTCTATTTTCATAAAAGAAATTGCTATATTTTATTTGGTATCTACATCTATAAAATCATTATATTACCATAATATGGAATATGTAGCTATAAAAAATTAGTTATATAAGCTATAAAACCTATTAAACCAAGCATGTAATAGTAATTTCGGGGAAAAACAATGTGGAGTCTAGGGAGTGAGAGTCGGCAACAACAGAAGATGTTCTATTTTGTTCCAGGAATTCCAGTAAGGGGAATTGGTTTGATTTTTTTCAAATCTATATTTTTTTCTAAAAAAATTAAATATTTAATTTTCAAATTTCTTATGGGATATATTACTTTTCTTTTTTTTATTCTACTGGAAATATTATTTTAAAACACAAATATTTTCAGCGAAACTTGTCTTTTTGTAAGAGAATAATTTTGTGTCATTGTTTTTTACGAGTTTGACTTTATTGATCAAATTATGTTATATACCAATGGTATATATATATATGTACAATTTTATATTTTTATCAAAAATTATAAGGTGAGGGAGTTCATTCAATTATTTATTTTAATATCAATTATCTAATTATAGAAATAAATTATTTCATTGTTATATGCTTATTGAGTTTAAAAGTTATACATATTAAACTATTTTAACATAAAAATCATTCTAGTATATATATATTTATAAATATACTTGATTAAATTTCACGATTGATATTTCTTGAATAATTTATGATGAAATAAGATATATTAGATGTTAAGCATAATATAATTTTATCAGGTCATATTCCTATCATACACATTTCATGATTATGGACATAAATCGATTTTTTAATAACATTTCATACATTAAAATATCCATATGTATATATATGCATATGAATATATTCATAAACATTGAATAAATTTGTATTTATAAAAACATCTTTCAATGGATTTATATGGGGTTATAATTAAAATTTTATTTAGATGTATGGAAATTAATCATCCACATAAATATGAAAAGTAATGTATAAATATATGTTGTTGTTCCATGTATAACATGTGAATTTAAAAGAATGTTTTTATTTAGAAATTTTATGTTTATGTGAATTTAATTCTTGTTTTTGTTTTAAAAAACCTTGTGGAACACGTAAAAATATATATATATTTAAGAGAAGGTGAAAAGATTTTTTTAATCAGCATTTTAACATTGTAAACATGATAGGGAGTACGGAGTGAGCCTATCACCCATGAAAGATTGTATGACCATAAAAATAACTGTATTAAATATCTTCTTGTGTTTTTTCCAAGGTCTTTCTAAATATTTTTAAAAAACAACAAGAATACGTATAATGTAATTTTTGAAATGTAAATATTCTCCAAAGTGATATAATATTTTTAACATGTATGTAATATCAAAAAAAATCAATATGTATTTATAAATTTATTTTCAAAAGTATTTTCAAATGAATATTTTAAAAGGATTTATCAATGATTTTAAAACCCATCACTATGAAATTTAATTCTCACCATAGAATTTAAATTTATTTTCTACAGTTTTAGTAGAGTTCAAATTATGTTCACTTAGACTAAGGATTTGGAACATGTGAAGTCTTTCTATTTATTATATTTTGCATATTATTATTTGTTTATGATTTAATATATCTATTTAATTCTCCAGATCATAAACTAGTAAAATTTCTAGGTATAGTATAAATTTTTTGTATTTATTCATTTTATTTTATTGAAAAATATATATTCACACCATTTTTATGTGTTTTTCATGTAAGTACAGTTTTTGGGAATTATTTAGTATATATAATACATTGCATACTAATATAGGGAATGGAAACATAATAAAGGGTGAACTCATATTTTCTATAAGGGTAGATAATAGAGATATCAACATCACACGACCATATGTGTATTAGAGAATGAAAATAACAATTGAAAAACCATACCCGACATATCAAAGATTATAAACATTGTTCATAGAATAAATCATGGTTTTTCATAAGTTGTGGATAATAGTGGAATAAATGAGCATGAGCTCACAGAATAATTCATTGGAATAAGTCTTATATTTGTGGAATACATAGAATATTATAACACTGTGAACATGAAAAATAGAATCAGGTTTTATCATTCCACTAAGGGAATGAAATTAAGTCCTTTCATAAACATATGAAAAAACAACCCGGTCCATGCATTACTACATGTACATGAACTCCAGTTCTATGAATAACATTGTGAACATGTAAACAAGTACAAATAAAACATTTGTAACATTCAATCAGGCTCACATATAACATTTTTAATACGTAATCAGGCCCATGCATATCAATTTGAATATGTATTAACATCGACTTATTACATTTCTACTCATTATTTATCCATATTTAACATATTTATTTTATGTATATATAGTTACCACTAAAAACGTTATCCAATAATTTCGGTTATATATGATCTTAAATCATTCATCATATTATAACCCATGAAAAGAAATCGAATTTATAAAACATATCATAATATCATAACGCCCAGAAAATTAATTGGTTTTGTAAACATATTTTCATCATTAAAATAATAATTCAAGAAATGAATACAGATTTTATTATTTAATCATATCCCTAGTAATTTATATGTAACATCAAAGTGTCATATTTGATTGAAAATAATTTTTAAGGATTAATGGGATTTTTGTTAGAGTAAAATACACTTTACACTTTCAAAATACCTATTTAAAACATATATCATTTTTAAAATCATTTTCCATAAATATAATTTGGGAAACATATAAATGGAGATGTATTATTCATTAAAAATATTTCTTGGGGAAATACAATTTCAAATTTGAGAAACAAATTCATACAAAAATTAAAAAATTTCAAAATAATTTTATTTTAAAATAACCATGGAAACTTGTTAAATAATATTTAAATAATTGGGGGTTCATTATGGAAGAAAATATTATTCATGCTATAATGGTTAAAATAAAAATTATTTTCTTATATTTTTTAAAACCCAAATAGAAATTTTTTTAACAATACATGTTGATTCTATTTAATTTATATTTGAAAGGATTATAGAATGGATAAAATAAAATTTAATAAATCTTTTGGATATTTTTAAATAATTTTGGAAAATTTAATTATATCCCATTGATTTGGAACAAAAATTATTTATCACCGAAGATAGAAATGAAATTGATATTTTTTTTAAACAACTTATTAATATTTGAGTACGTAAAAAGATGAATGTGAATAGAACACATGTATTCTCATGGAATAAGAAATAGATAATGAAAATTTTTATTTTATTGAGAAATAAATCATAATATTTCATCATCCAATCAATAATCATAAACAATCTCGATAAAAAATGAGATTGTAACATCAAACCCTTACCGATTTTGTATGATTGGAATCATAATAAACATTAATGAATAACATCAAATAAAATTTTAAATATAATTAATAGAATTATATTAAAGATATAAAATTAGAAAGGGTCTGTGTATAAACCTAATAAAAGAAGATAAGCTCATAATATAAGATATGTTTTAATGAATGGAAATTGATTAATAAAATTGCTTTCTATTATGGTAGCTTTTGAACCATTAATCCAATGACTGATAAATCCGCCAAAAAGATATTTAAATGCCCTAAATCACAAGGATATTGATTCTATAATATAATTTTTTGTATTATATACACCACATAAATGAAATATGTGGTGAATATGGAATGTGTCTCACAGAAGTAAAAAGTGAGAAAATAATCCCTTTCTATAAGTCTCGACATCAACCATAATGATTTGAAACTCCTTTATAATAAATATATGATTATTATAAATCTATCAAATATACATAATTTTATATATAATTTAATATATTAACTATTAATGACATTTTATTACCCATTTATTAGTTGTCTTTGTTTAAATCATGTTTCGGGTAATAACTGCTTTGTTGTTCATGTATATTTTGATTATTTTATTTCATTCCTAAAAAATTGATCATGTATCCAATGTCTCCAGAATGTTAAATATGATATTATTATCCCATATATTAATTATATACATATTTAGCATAATTTATAAAATTAGGATATATAAAATTAGATACACCATTCATAGAGACGGTAGACCATGCATATTAATGAACATTGTATCCAATGTCATGTTGGAATTAAATAAAGAAGGGTATATAATATATTAAATTTTTAGAATTTTTTTTTCCATATGTATATAATATTATTATTTAAAAAATTCCATATTATAATTCATGTAAAAATTTTATGAAAAACAAGCACATCACATCGTGAGGCGTTAGTCCGCCATAGACACAGATGACGTTACCAAGTCCCCACAGAACAGAATGTTAAAGGGTATATATGATAAAATAATTACATATTTATTATAATATTATAAATATAACATTTATTCACTTAATAAATCTTTATTACTATCCAGTAAAGTAAAAATGGAAAATACATTATCTTGGATCGCATGGTTGTAGACTATCGTACACATGAAGAACATTATTATTTTACAACCTGTAATGTGGTAATAAAGAATATGTGGTATTATAAATGAATAGGTATAATGAGATCATAAATAAAATATATAAAAATTAACTCTATAATTATATCCATACATGAGAGGTGTTGATGGAAAATTAATAACAGTAGTCTGCATGGTTGTAGACCTTCATACACACAAAGGGTCATTTTTATCGAATTTGATGTAAAAGAAGAGTGATTTTGGTTATGACATTAAAATATATAAACTAAATATATTTTATGTATACTTTTTACTATATAATATTTTATTAACAATAATTCAAGGTAATTTAGGAATAAGTAAAATAAAACATTTTGTTAGAGACATTACCTCTTATTAAGACAACTTAGTTTCTTTTGAACGAAAAGCCTTACTGTGATGGATTTATGAAAAAATAAGGATTATAAGGTGAAAGGAACGAGTTATGAAATTGGTTTTGGTTTGTTTTGGATGGTCAAAATTGTATTCGATGTGTGATTGGGATATAATAGAAGGTGGCCTTTTATAAGTTATGTGAGTATAACACTAGTTATTTTTTTTATGATAAACAGGTACGCTATTTTTTTCACATGCCAAAAGGCACTAAAATTGGCAGTTATTGACTTAATTTGTGAAAATTTCAAAATATGAATAAAAAATTATATTTATAGTAATATCTAGTCATGTTACTGCTATTAATTTTAGTTTAACCCTCAATAAATATTTTTTAATTTAACAATCGTAATTTATTTTTACTATTATTAAAATTAATTATAGAAATAAATTAAGATGACCTTATTAGATAACATAAATTATTATTATTACAATTTAAGAATAATTTTTTTTCTAAATTATATCTACACATGTGGAAGATTTTAATTTAAAATCAATCCCTCATAGGTGATGAAAAAACATCTTCCCATGAGAAATGTTTCAAATGTTAAAACATTATTATATCATACTTAATTAAGAAATTTAATCAAATGAATTATATTTTATTAATATATATATTGTTTTCCTAATTATATTTTTAAAACAAGTTTATAATAACTATATGGATTGGCCAGACCCCATAAGGCCCATAAACAGTGTCTTCTACAAAAGAAATTGGAATTATTACAAAGAATCAAAACCTGAAAGACAAGGAGTTTATTATAATTGGTAAACAAGATACATACATGAGTCTTGTATTACAAATTAATACATCGATTAAAACATATTTTTTCGTTATTTATAAATAAATATATAATATCTCTAATATCTCTAATTTATCTAGTAAAACCATGAATATCATTAATAGTACGCTTCAGGGATTTATAGGGAATGAAAAATTATAACGGTGAGCATAATTTCGTAGTAAGGTAAAATATAGTGGGAGAAATAATGAATCAATTAGAATAATATAAATTAAATGTAAATAAATAAACATACATTCCATCTAATCAATAAACGGGATGGATGTTCATAAACAAAAAGTAAAGGTAATTAGTAGAAACACATCCCATTCAAATATTTATATAAGGACAAATAAATATGGAAAGGCAGGATACTGAATCACAAGCCTTCTAAATAACTGAAAATAAAATGTTTCCATAGATATATTGATGAAAAATTTCATGCATGAATAATTATGTATCAAAATGAAGTAAATTCATATTCATTGGACGTCTAGTCTTTGGAACTCAAAAACGTATGATGTCAATATCGATCCTCCAAACTGTTTAAAATGCAAATTGAAACTCATTTATTTTACGCAACCTATTTTCCTCATGATAACATGTCAATAAATCAAGGAACAATATAACATATGATATCCACCCATCATTCAATGTCCAAATTATTCCTAATATCAAATAAAACATTTAATCTATAGAAAATATTCCTTATCAAATATCCAAATTGAATAAAAGATGATGATTTTTCATTAATTTTCCAATAAATCAAATAACTATTAATGTAAAAATATTATGTTAATTGTTATATTATTTATTCAATAGTAATATCTATCATATAAAAATATGTATACTGAAGGAAATTTACATTGAAAAATTCTTACTAAAGGCGGTGATATTTCAAAGATTATTATTAAGAACACTCTTGATGAGATTAATTTTTAATCCTTCCAAAGTGTCACATACCACATTGAATCATTTGAATTATAATTCAAGAATTTATGACATAAAATTAATCTTATAATATCATGATAATAAAGGGATTCACGATATACCATGTAAAAGGTAGTATATAACCAAAATAAAAGTGAATTGGTGCATAAAAATAAATAAGTCTTAATGAAATGCAGTTTGAGATAAAAATTCCTTACATTGTGTTTCCATTGGGGAGAATATCCTTTAACATCATATATATAATATTTTTCTTCATTTCACTTATTTTTAAATATTTTAATGTTTTTAATTAGTTTTATTCAACTTATCTCTATGTTTTATACAACTAATTAAAAAATTATTTTTACATCTTGTGTTTGGACCAAATTCGATTTTTGTGTCAAAAACAACATTAGTAGGTCAACAATAGTAAAAATTTCATGATATAAAAACTATAAAATAATAATAATATCATATTTATCATATTTGTACATGAATTATACATTTAAAACAGATCTTTATGTGAGTTTATGTAAAATGGATTGGCATTAAAATCATTTAGATGGTTCTTCATACGTATGCATGAATAACATTCCCATTTTTTCAATAATAATTTTGAAATTATGGTAAGTAAAAAAATAAATTTAAAGATTGATAATTATATGATAAAAAAAGTATTATTTAATCATATATACTTATATATATTATTATTTTTTAGAAAAATATACCACAACATGTGGAGGAGGTGGTAGTCCACTTGTCTATGAATAACGTTATTAATTTTTAAGTGTGTGAATGTGTAATAAAGTGAAAGATATATATTTACTTCCATAAAAGTAATTATTTCAAAAATATCATATATAATTTTTGAGGTCTCATATTTTAAATTATAATCATCTTTTATACATTCCACCTATCATGTGAACAAATCACATCACTTTGTGGGGGCGGTTGAACACACTTCCTCAAAAGATTTTGTCATATTAATGTAAAATGGGATGTATTAAGTTTACGTGTTATAAATTAATCAGGGATGTATAATGACATAATAATTTTCATATATATGATATATAATTAGAGTTTTCATTATAATGTCAATCATTATTGGTGGTAATGGAAAAATGGACAACCGTCATTTCGTGATGCAGTAGTTCATTGTACACAGAAACAATACGTTCATTACCCATTAGATAGAGGTTTCTGTATGTTTATGTTACACCATTTGCATAAAAATAATAATATGTTTTTTATACAGATTTTTTGTATAGAAGAATAGAATAAATATAGATACGGGGTTTTATAATGTAAATAACATTTAAAATCATCCTAGAAGATTTTGCCTCTTAATAGGGTAACTACTTTTGGATGTACAAAATGGAATCCTTGGAAGGATTTATTCAAAAATGTAGGCTTATAGGTATAGGTTCAGTATTTTGATAATATATTTTTAATATTTATTATTAGCCTATGTGTCTTCAGATGTGTGAGGAACTAGGAGAGTTGGTGTCCTTTTATAAGGGAAGGAAAATGACTCACAACGATGTGTTGAAAAAAAGTTAAATGTACCCGTGTTATTATATAATAAAAGTCTTAAAAAACCAAAAGAACTATATAAATTAATTTTTAGGGATCAATTATATACATAAAATGGCTGATGTATATGTTATTAGGTCATTTGATGCTTTAAAGTAATGGTTTAGTCCTCTATAAATCAAAACATTAGGTGAGGAATTATTATTAATATTAGCTACATTCGCTAACATTTAAGGTCAAAAAATAATTTAAACATATTAGAAATTTTATATTATTATTATTACAAATATTGAATCTATATTTCTAAATTCTATTCACATAAGTGGCATAAATTAATTTTAATTTCATCTCGTATGTGGGATGACAATGAGGGGTTTTAATGTAAAACCATCTTATATATTCTATGTTTTAATAATTATTTCAAAGTGAATTTGATTCTAATGATGGAAATTATATTAATTGATAAAAAATTATATAAATTATCTTTAAAAATAAAAAATGTATAATTTTCATCTATAAATAAGTTATATGAAAAATGATTTTTGAACGAAAATCTAATATTTTCAACTATTCATTAGAAATTTAAGCATTTCAGAAAAATTTAAAAAATGAACTATAATTATCTTCTTATGTTTCAATATAAAATATGTTATTTATTTTGAAATATTAAATCAATTACAGTTTTTAAAGTCGTAAAAAAAATGGGTTATCCATTAAAAGGCCATAAAACTGCATTTATAAAAAAAATTGTAAAATATGGTTCGTTCGTATCTTATGCATATCAAACTAAATGGATGAATACCAAAAATAATATATTTCATATATTTCATATAGTTTTCAAAAAATAATTAACTAATTATAACTAATTATATTTATTAATAGAGAATTCCATTGTAATCATAACAATTATAATATTTTTATATACAATTGGTTCTTATTTTAATTTCTCATTAATTGGTAACCCATTAATTCCATTTATATTTATATAATACATGAATTATCATGAGTTAGTTTAATATATTCAAAATAACTAACATAATTACTTGTTTATATCATATTATTTTAAAAAATAATATTCTAATAACAAATTATTATTTGGTGAAACTCAGTCTTCCGAGTAATGAAATCTATCATGAAAGGTTGACCAAGCATGTAAAACAAGCTGTCACAGACTGTCTATCTTGTTTAAAGGAAAATATAACTCAGTGGTGTATTCATTACAAGTTATATCATGTATTCTATATTTTTAAATCTAGTAAATATATTACTAGTCTGTCGGGAAGTTATATATCCTTTTTCATGCTTTTTTATTCATGTCACATATGATATCTAATAAAATGTTTTACATTATAAATTTGGAATGTAACATTCTACACTCCATAATTAAATTTCATATTCACAATATGTGATCGATCTTTGTGATATATTATTTTTTTTTTTGTTGAAGTCTTACATTGTGAGGTTGTTTCGTAAATAATCATTTTGAAAAGGGAGAATATGATGTTCATAGTTAACATAGAAGACCATGTATTTATATCTATTTATATGATATCATTAGTGGAATATAGATATTCATGCTTAGATAAAATGAGTAAATATTTATTGTGAGTGAATGTGGTCATCAATCACAATGAAGATAATGATCAATGGAAGGTTGAGCGCCTCAAAGCCTAAAATCATCGATAATTTAAAAAAATATCCATTCAATAGAAATTTAGGAATTATGAAAACAATATATTTATATGCCATTTTCCTAATGATTCGTAATTATTTTACTAACAAATAATATAATTATATTTTCATTATTTACTGGTGTCAATTTCATATGAAAAATCCAGAATTTTGGTTGTTCTTCGATCAAATTCTAATTCATCCCTTTACTCATAGAAAATAATTTTCAATAATTTATTTTATTTCATTAAGCCATGAAATTTACATTTAAAGGATTGTACGGCCAAAAAATAATGACAAGTCCATTTTTTATCTTTAACTATATTCCAAAACCAATATGGTTACATGATTAATCTTTAATACAAGGAGGTGATACTAATGCTTAATCATTAAAATTTATTATTAATATTGTTTAACTAAAATCATTAAAACATAACCAAGACATTGCATTCATCACCTCTTATAGTCACACCCATGTCATCCTTCGGTCATAGGGTGAAGACTTGCAACCATTACAGATGTTATTTTTTATCACCCGACTTACATGTTCATCTTTTATAAAACCACATTAATATAATTTCTGAAATATCTATGATATACATCTATGAAATTATGTTAATCAAAAAATATCCTTCTATATATGGATTTCAATACAACCATAATACATAAATACATAAATACATCAATCATTTTGTTTTAACATAGGACCTTCAGTGGTATAATGTTTATCTATAATATAATCTCTAGGATTTGTAAATAATGAAACCTTTTATTCATTATAAAACATCATTGGGATAACCTGGGTTATTCATTTTCATTATCCATTAAAATTCATCATAATGGTTTTTAATGAGTAAACTGAAGTTTACTATGAAAATCCCCTCAAAGTTTAAAACCAAGGGTGTGGTAAGGCGCATTGTCTTGTACCAGGTTTCCCCACGTCATTATCTGAACATGTTGTCTGAGTTATTACTCCTAGGTTCAATTATTCCAAAACAATTTCCTCATGTAGTATCCCAATAAGGATTAATATAAAGGAAGACCCACATAATTTATACCATACCAATATTATTAGATGTTCATCTATACCTATCCTAAAATTCTACCATATGGTTATGTTCTCTAACATATGTTTTCAAAAATATATTTCTCTATGTTTGTACATTACAACCATAGGTACAAACTGTATTGACCTGACCCGAAAAGACATAGATCGGGTGTATGCTACAAAATACATTGTCAAAGAAACAAGTAATTATATCCTGAATGACTAAAAGTTTGGTACTCTTGGTAAACCAGTTACATTGATGAGTCCTATATTACAAATATCTACTTTAATTAAAAATAAATTTCATTTTTATTTATAAATGAATAAATAACTTATATGATAAATCTAATAAATCACTGATTATCCTTCATAGTATGCTTCATGGATTACTTGGTAAAAACACAATAAGGGTGATCTCAAATGCATAGTGAGGAAAAAATACATAAGATGATATAATGGATAAATTTAAATAGTCAATTTGGAAAGGTAAATAACTAAACAGAGAAGTAATTTAATTAATAAAATTAATTTAAGTTCATGAAAAATGTGTACCTAAATAACTGGAAACACAGGCCAAACAAATAACTATATAAGGAAATAATGAATATGGGAAGCTATGAAACTAAAACACATGCCATCAAAAAAACTTTAAATGAAATGTATCCATAGATATTTTAAAAAAACACTCATCGATGAATAATAATGAATCAAAATGAAGAAAATTCATATTTATTGGACATCATGTAATAGGAACTTGAAAACATATTCTGTTAAGATCATTCAACTAGGCAGTTTAATCTACAGTTATAAACCTATTTAATTTGTGAAAAATATTTTTTTCATGAGTAACTATAGATGCATCATGAATCTATATAATTTCCAGGCTCCAACCATCACTACACTTCTAAATCAGTCCACATATTGAATAAACAATTTAACTAATAAATAATATGTCTTATCAAATATTTGTATTAAATAAATGATACACATTTATCAATAATTCCAGAGTTAATCAAATAAAATTTAAAATAAAAACTATTAGTGAAATGGTATAGGGTTTAAGAAATAATAATATTAATCATATAAAAATATTTATAATCATATAAATTTATAGTGAAAAATTATTATAAAATTAATTGATATTTCAAAGATTATCAATAATAATATTTTCTTGGAGAATAATCATTAAACATTCCAAAGTGTCCCATAGCATGATTTGAATCATAATATCAAAAATGTATAAAATTAAAAAAAATCTTATAATATCATGAGAATATGGTGATTCATTTTATGATATAAAAAGTCATTATATAAACCAAATAAAATTGAATCTTTTCATAATAACAAATTATTCTTAAGAGAATGTAATTTTAGAAGAAATTCTATTTCCTTGCATTTTTGTTGAGGTTAACGCCCTTGAACATCATTTATAATAATCATATGTTAATTTTATACATTCATGAGACCTATTTTTGAGTTTCTTATTTATTTAATTTCACTCATTACTATTTTGAATAAAACTAATAAAACTATTATGTTTACATCGGGTGTTTTGACCAAGTTCGGTTTATGTGTCAAAAATAACATTGGTAGGTCAAAAATAGTCAATGGGGAATATATATAATATATACATAATAATAAAAATGATATAATTATCATATTTATACATCAATAATACATTTAAAATCGTAATTTAAATATGGTTATGAAAATGAAATCAATGTTATGGTCATGGAGATAGTAGGCCATACATACGCATGAGTAACATTCCCCTTTTCAATGTTCATTATGGAAAGTAGGTATGTAACAAAATATTTTTAGTAAATATTAATTAAATTAAAAATAAAATATTATTTATTAAAATATTCTTATATAGATAATTATTATTATGGAAAAGGAATAAAATATTGTTGTGGAGACGGTAGTCTACACATCTATAAAAAACGTTATCTATATTCATTTGTGTTAAAAGGGTAATAAATATAATGATATACATATATCATGAAATTTAATTATCTCATTAATATCATATATATATGTATATGTTTTTTATGTCTCAAAGGTTTAATTATAATCAACTTTTATACTTTCCAAGTATCATGTGAATGGAACACACTGCATTGAGGGGGCGGGAGTCAACATTTCCTCAAACGATGTAACCATATTGAGCTAAAATTGAAAGTATAAAATTTTGATTTATGAAATAATTATAGAAATATAATTTCATAATAAAAAATATATAAAAAATATATAAATATATTTTCCAATATAATGGAAACCATGAGTATATCGACCCATACATTACATACATGGTTATTACTTCAAAATTTAAGCATACTTATTACAACATATAACAAAACCCTGAATGGACTGTATAGGTATAGTGTCTTTAGAAACTGGGACACACAAACAACTAGTTCATAAAGCATCTACATTGTCTCCCGTTTATTTCATCATATCTATAGTACCTTTTGACATATCTTACTTAATAACCATCTTCCTGGCCTGGGGAAAGAAAACATATAAAAATGTGAGCTCAAATTCTCAGTAAGGGTAAACAAAACAAATATCAATCACATCATATTCATAAGAACATAACATTTTGGAAATCTTACCCGGAAAAAGAGATCATAATTTCATAACGTGGGATAAATCATGGTAGTGACATGTAATCCAATATTCATAACTTAAAACATGAAGATTTGTGGAATACACACATAATCATAGAGAATCATTTCTTATTAGACAATACTCATTGCCAAGACTATCTTAGTGGAAAAATTCCATTTCTGAACCGAGTTCATTCCTCGTTTCAGTTCTGTTTCACTGAACTGGTTTAACCTGACAATCGAGCCATGTATATATCATGAGATATAACATCATTACCCAATGAATTGGAGGGAGATATAGGTCCCACCCATCTCATAATGATACCATTATTATGTGTGCCACAAAATCATAAACCATACATCATAACATAACCCATGTAAGAAAAATGGTAATCTTAAACATCGTGACATCATAAAACAATTCATATAAGATAAATGAATTCAAAAAAAATTATTCCATCACAACATAATCAAATCATTGTAATAATAGGGATAGAAACAGAACACTTTATTATCTTAGATGAAAATAATTTTGATAAAACACTTGAACTCCATTCTTGAGGACAATATCCATTCTACATCAAAAACACTTTTCCTTTCATAACATGTCATACAATTTTAAACTAAAAGAAGTTTATTAAAAATAAACTTGAAACATGTAATGAAATATTCTTTGAAAAAATGTTTAAAAAATCCATTCATTCTGTATAAGTTAAAAAAACATTCTTCTCGTACTTTTGTCGGAAAAGTCAAAAAGTACCGCGTATGAAAAATGACAAAAGATTCCTTTCATATCTTTTACTAAAAACTCACCGAAGGGAAAAATTGGATTTTAAAAATTGTATTTGGATGGAAATAATATTACATATTGAGGAAACATGGATTTTGATGATAAAATACACCCTAGTAAATTCTGAAGTATAATCAATCTCGGATAAAAATGAGATTGTGATATTTCCCTTACCTTAGGTCTGATTTTCTTCGCAAGTGTCCGAACCTCCTGTATAATTATTTAAATAATGTCATTGACTTATTCCAGATTCATACTCATTGTTATTATTTCAGATATGGTCATATTCTAAGATTATTTTTAGTGATATTTCATTGCTACTTGTTATTCGGGTGTTTATTACTTTTTTATCTTATGTGTGTTTCATCGAATAAATTCATATTCATCCTTTTAGGTTATAGATACCTCATTTACATAATGGTATTAGTGTAATATATATAAAATTTATTCTCTCAATGCATTTATGTAATCATTATTCAATGAAAATCATGTAGAACGAGTCACATCAAATCGTGGAGACGGTATTCCGTACGTACGCACGAGCGATGATATCATTCCCATGATCGTGGAATTGTATTGGAGTGTATGTATACTATTTCAAAATCCATATCACTTTACAATAATCATATATATTTATTCTTTACACCATTATACCCATCTAAGTAAGGAAAATATATTACACCACGGCGTGGAGACGGTATTCCGTACGTACACACGCGCGGTGCTTTCGTTTTCCGTAGGATGAATAGATGCTGAAATAGGGTTGTTTAATAATTATAATAACATATAAGTATATGAGTGATACTTATGTTATTAATTAATAATGAAAGAACTAAATAAGAAGAAGTGGAAGAAGAAATAAAGTTGAAGGAATCGGTAACAGACATTACCTCTTCTTTAAAGCGCCTCTTTGAGACCTCCTTTTAGGGCACTAAAATTTGTATTTGAAGAGCACAAGGACCTATAGGATGTTGCTATGGAAGTGGAGAGGAGAATGTTTCAGGAGTTGGCCAAGCTTGAAGGCTCAATGTGGTGTGAGGAAGAGATGGAGGAGGTGCCCTTTTATAAGGTAGGAGAGAGGCACCTTTGGAAAAACTAAAAATATTATATTATTATAAAGTCATATTCGGTTTTAAATTTCTCTAAATTGATTTATTTAGAATATTAGGTGGGTATGGGTCGAAAACCTCTCATCATATAGAATTTAGACAAGTTTAGGTTTCTATGTTAACCATATCATTTAGATTTAATTTTAAGTTAAATAATTTTACTTTTACCGTGTCTTTTTGTGTTCTCGCACTATAAGGTTAATAAACTTACTATAACAAGCCAAACGAACCCCAAGATGTCTATTATTTATATATATGGCCTTATCTATGTCATTTTGCCGAACATTAGATTTTTTGGAATAAAATAACAATTAATAATATAATATTTGTTTTAAAAACTATTTTATGTCAATTTTGACACTATTTAGTAATTGATTTTTATGAAAATCATAACAGAATGATTAATTCGAAAAAAGTTAATTAAATCAATAATAACATATCATATTAACCTATAAAATTAGTGTAATTCATAAAAAGTCTCAAATTATATTTATTTGGGTATTTATAACATCAGCTATGTCAATATTTCCTTAATAAGATAATTACTACATCATCCTTGTGTCATAAATAAATTAAATTATTTTGTGTCTAAAAATTACAAATAAACTATTATTATGTAGGAAAGCTTTCTAGATTTATAATTAATATTTATAGTCTAATTTATCTTATTTATAACCCTATATTAAAAATTATTTACTTATTAAACTTTGATTTTAACTATTTTAACCCTTCTTTAAATAAATTAATAATAAATGTCCTAATCTAATTCAAATTGGCCTAAATGGTCATATTTTATTCCTAAGGATGTTTTTAGTAGAATTACACTTATCCAATAGAATTATTTCATGTGTTAGGGTAATAATAATATCATTTTTACTCTTAATTACCCTATTTACTTTTAACCGTGGTAAATAAAAGTAAAAAGGTACTATTCACCAAAAATTATTTTCATCTCATTGAACCACATTTTACTTACTGACATCAACCGTGTCTCTCTGATTTTTGAAATTCCACTCACAGAAGTGGAAAAATTATGTTTTATTTAAATTTGCAAATTCTCCTAGGAGGTGGGTAAAAGACGGTGAAAAGTTCAATAAAATTTTTATATATCTACAATTATTATAAAATTACTCAAATGAATTACATTGAACTTATATAGGTATTAGGTATAAATTTTTACCATAAATAAATTTAAATAAAATAAATAATTATTTAAATTAAAATTCCGTTTTTAAATAGTAACCTAGTGTTTTCACTATTCATCAAAAATTGAAAGTTTCCAGAAAAATACCAAAATTTCACCCTAGGTTAATTTCGATATTCTGAATCCAAAAACGAAGTCCATTTTGAAAAATAAAATTTAAAAAATTTCAAAAGGTGGTTATTAATATTCATAATGGTTAGTTTTAATAATATTTTAATAGCATATCGTTGTTTAGTGAAACTGGATATTGCATACGACGCAAGCAATCAAGGAAGGTAATGATTGCGTGTAAAGAAATCCAAGCTAGTGTTGTGTGTAGTGAAAGATTCCTTTGATGATATATATAAAATAAAAACAAAAAATTTCTTATAAAAGTCTCGGGTGTTACATTCTACCCCCCTTAAAATGAATTTCTCCCTCGAAATTCGTCACTTGTAACAAACAGATGAGGATACCTCTCCCTCATCATATCCTCAAGCTCCCATGTAGCTTCTTCTAATTGGTGGTTCCTCCATAAAACTTTCAGCAAGCGAGTGGTCTTGTTCCGTAGGACTTTTTCACTACGATCGAGAATCTATATCGGTTTTTCTTCATAAGAAAGATCTTGTTCCAGCGGTATAACTTCAGAGATGAGTACATGTGAAGGATCAGGTATGTACTTTCACAGGAGAGATACATGGAACACATCGTGAACTTGAGAGATATTCGTTGGAAGCGCCAATCGGTAACATACCTTCCTAACACGATCCAGTATTTCGAAAGGATCGATATATCTAAGTCTCAACTTTCCCTTCTTTCCAAATCTCATTACCCTCTTCCAGGGAGATATTCGTAAGAACACTTTATCACCCACTTCAAACTCTAAGTCATTTCTTCGTTTGTCGGCATAACTTTTTTTCTACTCTGAGCTGCTCTTATGTGTTATTGAATAGATCTGAACTTTTCTTCCATCTCATCAACAAGATCATGTCCTAATAGATTTCTTTCCCCAACATCATCCCATCAAGTTGGAGTCCTGCATTTCTTTCCATAGAGAGCTTCATAAGGATTCATCTTAATACTGGAGTGGAAGCTATTATTATAAGAAAATTCCACCAAAGGTAGGTGTTGATCCCAACCACCTTTGAAATCCTTAGAGAAAACTCTCAACATATCTTCTAGAGTTTGAATCGTCCTCTCAGACTGACCGCCTGTCTGAGGATGAGAAGTAGGGTTGAAACTCAACTCTGTATCCAGAGTATGCGGAAGACTTCACCAGAACATTGAGGTAAACCTCGGATTCCGATTAGATATAATAGAAAGTAGTACTCCATGCAATCTTACCAATTCCTTTACATATATTCTGGCAAGCTGATCCAAAGAGAAATCCTCTCTAATAGCAATGAAGTGTGCATACTTTGTAAGACGATCAACTATGACCTAGATATCATTATTGCCTTTGGATGTTTTAGGATGTCCGGTGAAAAACTCCATAGTGATGTTTTCCCATTTCCATTAGGGTATGGGTTATGGTTGTAACTTTCCTTAGAATTCTGTCTCTCATCTTTAACTTTCTGACAAAGTAAGCATCGAGAGACATATTCAGCAACATCTCTTTTCATGCCACCCCACCAGAAGTACTCTTTCAGGTCCCTATACATCTTCAAGATTCGAGGATGAATAGAGAATGTAAAACTATGAGCCTCACCAAGCAGCTCCTTCTTTAATTCGGGGATGGGAGGAACACAAACCCGATTCCTGATCTTTATTTTCCCATCACAATCATGGTTGAATTCAGGAACATTTCTCACCTTCTTTTGTAACTCTACATCTTCTTTCTGTGCCTCTTTAAACATCACATGTATAGATTGTTGAACATTCATTTGAGAAAGATATGATTTATCCCCATTCATTATAATTCCAAGATCCATCCATTGTGAATCCATAAATATTGGATCTTCTGTGATCCTCATCATGGATAAACCGCCATGGTCTTGTCGACTTAATGCATCTTCCACCTTGTTTTCTTTCCTTGGGTGGTAATGAATTGAGAACTCGTAATCATTAATCAGCTCCAACAATCTTCTTTGGCGCATATTCAAATCCTTTTGTGTGAAAATATACTTTATAATTTTATGATCAGTATAAATATCACACCATTCTCCATAATGATAATGCCTCCAAATCTTTAATGCATAGATTACCGCAGCTAACTCCAAATCATGGATTTTCAACTGTTGTGAGGCATAAGCTATCACCATATCATTTTCCATAATAACACACCCCAATCCCTTCTTGGATGCATCACTATAGATCCCAAACCTTTCTCCACTACAAGGAAGTGTGAGTACAGGTGCACTGGATAACCTTCATTTCAACTCCTTGAAATTCTCTTCACATTCATCCGTCCACACGAACATAACTCTTTTTCGAGTCAAACTGTTGAGTGGATTAGATAATCGTGAAAAAGCTTTCCCAAAACGTCAGTAATATCCAGCCAAACGAAGAAAACTTCGGATCTCAGTTACTATTTTTGGTCTCGACCATCTTTCGATAACCTCTGTTTTTGCTGGATCCATAGATATCCCTTCTTTTGAGATTATGTGACCCAAAAATGAAACTTTTCGAAGCCAAAATTCACACTTGGTAAATTTGGCATAAAGATTCTCCTTTATCAGGGTCTTCAATATAATTCTCAAGTAATATTCATGATCTTCCTTACTCTTTGAATGGACAAGAATATCGTCTATAAAGACTACCACAAACTGATCAAGATAGTCTCTAAAGACTCTATTCATTAGATCCATGAAGATAGAAGGGGCATTAGTAAGACCAAATGGCATCACTATAAATTCATAGTGTCCATACCTTTTACGAAAAGCCGTATTTGGTATATCCTCCCTTTTGACCCTTAATTGATGATACCATAAATGAAGATCAATCTTGGAAAATTATTGAGCTCCGCATAGTTGGTCAAATAATTCATCAATGTGTGGGAGAGGATATTTGTTCTTGATAGTGATCTTGTTATGTTCTCGATAATCAATGTAGAGTCTCATTGATCCATCATTCTTCTTAACAATCAGAACAGGTACTCCCAAAGGTGATGCACTAAGGCGTATGAATCCCTTATCAGGATTCTCTTGGAGTTTCTTCTTCAATTCCTACAAATCAATTGGGTCCATTCTATAAGGTGTCTTTGAAATTGGAAAATCACCCGATACGAGTTCTATTGAAAACACAACATCACGATTTGGTGGAAGACCTGTAAATTCCGTCAAAAAGACATCATCAAACTCTCGTACAATGGGAATATTTTTAATCGTGGGTTTATCACCAACTATTTTAGATAAATAACATTCATTTAGTGGAATCAAGACCCATAAGATGGAAGAAATTTCCACTGGAAGGTTATGTTCATCCTTGCATCGATAGACGATCTTAGATTGATCTGGAATATGAAATGTGACATCCCTTATTTGGAAATTGATATGAGATCCATATAAAGAAATCCAATCCATTCCAAGAATCACATCAAATTCCACTATAGGAAGGATCACAAGATTTTCAGGAAGCACTTTCCCACAAACTTCAATCGGAGAATAATTATAAACATTTGATGCGACTATTGTTCCATTAGGGGTTGTCACAACTAACGCAACATCTAATTGTTGAGGTAATACGGTGATACCCTTAGAAAATTCTTCAGAAATAAAAGAGTGGGTGGATCCACAATCAAATAAAACATTTTTTACTTTAGAGTGGATGGTATGTGTACCTTTCACCACTTCGTTAACGTACTCCACGTCGCTGATAGAAATTGCATGTGACTTTCCTTTTTCTTTGGCCTTAAGAGTTTGTTGACGTCGACCATCACCATCAACCCTTGGATTTGGGAAATGATTGGCATAATTCCCCACCTCCTTTAACATGAAACATTCAAGTGTAGTAGGTTCATTCTGTGTATCCCTTCCTTTGTTTGCATCATTAGACATCTTCTTCCCATTATTGAGCCATTCAAATGCCCAATGACCTTCCTTTCCACATTTGAATCATTTACATGTCCCTTAAAGACAACTGCCTCCATGTTTCTTTCCACACATTGACCATAAGGGAAAGCACATCTTCTTTTCAGTGTACTCTTTAGATTTTCCTTTGAATTCCATTTTCCACTTCTTATCAAACCCATATGACTGATGGGTTACTCCAATCTCCATCTCAACTTTGGGAGAACATCGAATGATTTCCTCGTAGCTAATGAAGTCCCATATGGCTAACACCCTTGGATGATTTGGTTTTAAGCCACTAAAGAATTGATCGATCTTACTCTCAGGTTGGATAATAATACCAGAATCATACCTTGCAAGTCTTGTAAAATTTTCTTCATAGGTACCAACAGATTCACCATCCTTTTGCTTTAGTTCAAGAAACTCCTTCTCCATCTTTGTTCGGAGAATACGAGGGAAGTACTTATTGAAAAATAAGTTCTTGAACTCATCCCATTCCATGGACTCAATTTCATATCTTGGCCTCGTATTCTTGATAATATTCCACCATTGATCAGCATCACATTTCGAATGATAAACTGGTAGGATGACTTTATCATGTTCAGAACATTGAAGAACTGAAAATATCTTTTCAGTAGTGCTAATCCATTGTTCAGCATATAATGGATCAGTAGACCCGCTGAATGAAGGTGGACGATGTCTCATGAAGGATTCAACAGAATGTTTGCTCCTTCCTTTGTTCGTTTGGAAGTCCAGCGTAATTCATAGCTTGAGAAAGTTGTGTGAGCATGGCTATAAGACTTTTCATTCCAGCTCCCATAACATTTGGTTTCTCAGGGGTACAATCATTGCATTTCCCGTCACATTCTGCATTAACACGGTTCCTTCGGGTTCCAGCCATTGACTAAAACCAAGAATTATAGTGTGAGAATCACTAATTATAATATGAAAACCACATAATCAAGAATAAAATTTCACACTTAAGGTCTTATACTAGGTTATTCATGGCCATTTCTAAAACACTAAGATTGTGTTCTATGCTTAGACTCATCATTAGGATTCTTACTAAGGCTTTCACATCCTAGTTTCCAAAGGATGACTATACCTTTCCACTGATACCAACAATAGCGACCCATACATTACATACATGGTTATTACATAAAAATTGAAGCATTATTATTACTGACTGAAAATCATTTTTTTTATTTTCTGCAGCCGGTTTAAGGGGTTGCCGGTACCCAAGGTACAACAAAAAAATTAAACCAAAAACAGACATACCAGGATAAGGCAACCTAACAACACAAACCTACATATCATCCAAGTCAAAGTCGTCACCGCTTCTCCATCCTGACTCCTCTTCTCCGGTAGCCGTGGCTGTTTCCCATCCTGGATCCCTCCAGTAGTGAACACTATTGACACGGTTCCTGAGCTGATCTAAGACATGATAATCTGATGCTGACTCCTTAATCTCACTATTCTTTGCACACTTTAAATACAACACTTCCTTCTTCTTTGAGGCGGAGCGAGTCCGCATCGGCTGCAGGAGACCCGAGTAATCCTTCCTTTGTCGACGCTTAGAAATGATAGGAAAAGGTCCTTCCCCTGAAGCGGACCCCTGCTTCCCACATTGAAGCACTTCACTGAAGGAACGTTTCTCCCCTCCTTTACCAGCCTGTTCCCCCGAGCCCAATACAGGAGAACATGCAGAATGTACCCTTTCAAGAGACACAGCCCCCTCAACAGTCTCATCCACCAGCAGAGGCAATGGTACACCCTCCGCCACGTCCTCAGTCACCGCATGATTCAGCACCAAATGGGGTGGCACACCCTCTGCAATCGTCTCACTCATAGGCACCGCGGGAAGCTCCTTCACACCACCCTCGACCTGGACACTTATGGAGGCCCCCAAACTAGGACCCCCATCTTCTGAGACATCACGCAAAACAGGATCAGAATCAACGTTACCAAGGCAATCAAACCTATTGCTTAAAGACACAAAGGGTCTGGCCTTAGGATTCAGGCCTCCATTCTCTTCTGTACAGTTCTGAGATGGACTAATTTCCGCAACCCCCAGTGAGTGAACCAAAGCAGGTGCTTCCTCAGCCCTCACCCTATTATATAAGTTCTTACCACCTTGACCATCCGCATCCAGAGTCTTGTTAGGACCAACCAAATTGTTGTCCATCACTGAAGATTGAACAAACTTCTCCTTTCCCTTTGTACTCTTCTCCACAGGAATAGAAGACTTCCTTTGGGTTGAGTACTGGGGCTCCTGACGCCGAGACATCATCTCCTGAGGTGAGGTACGCCAACATCTCTCAGAATTGTGTCCAAACCGATTACAATTCGAACAAAAAACAGGCCATGTTTCATAGATCACCTGTTGTTTACACCTATAATCCTCACCAATTGTAATCCAGACAAAATCGAAAGGGGCCCTAGAGGGATCAATTTCAACGCATGCCCTAGGATTGATCGGATGGCAAACTGCTTCAGTCCGAGAGTCCGAACACAAAAATCTACCCACTAGATTACCCAACATTCTAATAATAGCGGGGTTTTGAAAAGGTAAGGGAAGCTTGGGGAAACTAACCCATACCGCTGCTGAAGGTGGGTCGCGATTCATGTGGAAATCGAACGACCAACGAAGGAGGAAGAAACGACTTCCATTGCAACTCCGAGGAGCTCTTGACCAAGCTTTGATAAGATCCTCTTCCGATGCAAAACGAATCATAATGTGGTACCTGTCGAGTAAACCAACAGTCGCCCGTTCCTGAAGGTCCCAAGCGGAGAAGACGAACCTGTCGAAGGAGTCGACAGCTGGTCTCCTTTGTCTAAAACGAGCAACCAGGGTAAGCTTCAACAGCGAAGCCGATTCCGTGAACTCAGCAGACGAAATCTGGTGACGACGGTGGCTCGGCCGGATCCTCCCCCCTTTACGGGGGAGGGGAGTTCATCGTCTCCCGGGATGGCAAGGCCCTCGTTTCAACCTTTCTCAAACCCTGATTTTATTCCGCCATTTCCGAAGGTGTTCGTGAGCCCTAAAGTGCCAGATCTTGTGGATGGAAAACCATGAATGTACCGTATAGGTATAGTGTCTTTAGAAACTGGGAATCATAAACAACTAGTTCATAATGCGTCTACACTGTCTCCCATTTAATTCATCATATCTATAGTCCCTTTTGGCATATCATACTTAATATCCTTCTTCCTGAACTGGGGAAATAAAACACACAAAAGGGTGAGCTCAAATTCTCATTAAGGGTAATCAATAGAAATATCAATCACATCATATTCATAAGAACATAACATTTTGTAAATCTTACCCGGGAAAAGAGATCATAATTTCATAACATGGGATAAAACATGGTAGTGAAATGTAATCACAATAATCATAACATAAAACATGAAGCTTTGTGGCATACAAACATAATCATAGAGAATCATTTCATATTAGTCAGGACTCATTGCCAAGACTATCTTAGTGGACAAAGTCCATTTTTGAACCGAGTTCATTCCTCATTTTAGTCCTGTTTCACTGAACCAGTTAAACCTGCTGTTCCATCCATGTCTATCTCATGAGATATAAAATCTTTACCCAATGCATTGGAGAGAGATATAGGTCCCACCCATCTCATAATTATACAATTCTTATGTCTGCCACAAAATCATAAACCATACATGATAACATAACCCATGTAATAAAAATGGGAATATTAAACATCGTGACATCATAAAACAATTCATAAAAGATAAAGGAATTCATAAAAATAATTCCATCACAACATAATCAAATCAATTTAATAATAGGGATAGAAACAGAACCCTCTATTATCTAAGATAGAAAATTATTTTGATAAAACACTTGAACTCCATTCTTGAGGAAAATATCCTTTCTAATTCAAAAACACTTTTCCTTTCTTAACATGTCAAAAAATTCTAAACTAAAATTTTTTTATTAAAAATAAACTTCATAAATTGTAAAGGAATATTCTTGGAAATTTTTTTTTAAAAATCCATTCATTCCGTATATGTTTAAAAAACATTCTTCTCGTACTTTTTTCGGAAAAGTCAAAAAGTACCTCGTACGAAAAACGACAAAAGATTCCTTTCATATCATTTACTAAAAACTCACCAAAGGGTAAAATTGGATTTAAACAATTGTAGTTGGATATAAATAATATTATATATTGAGGAAACATGGATGTGGATGATAAAATACACCCTAGTAAATTCCAAAGTATAAACAATCTCGGAAAAAAATGAGATTGTGATATTTCCCTTACCTTAGGTCCGATTTTCTTCGTAAGTGTCCGAAACTCTTGTATAATGATTTAAATAACGTCATTGACTTATTACAGAATCATAATCATTGTTATTATATCATATATGGTCATATTATTATCTTATTATTAGTAATATTCCATTGCAACTTGTTATTCGGGTGTTTATTACATTTCGATCTTATGCGTGTTTGGTTGAATAAATTATAATTCTTCTTTGTAGGTTACAGATACCTCATTTACAGAATGGTATTAGTGTAATATATATCATATTTATTCTCTCAATTCATTTATGTAATCATTATGCAATGAAAATCATGTAGAACGAGTCACATCACATTATGGAGACAGTATTCCGTACGTACGCACGAGCGATGATATCGTTCCCATGATCATGGAATTGTATTGGAGTGTATGTATACTATTTCAGAATCCATATCACTTTAAAATAATCATATATATTTATTCTTTACACCATTATACCCATCCAAGTAATGAAAATAGATTACACCACGGTGTAGAGACGGTATTCCGTACGTACGCACGCGCAGTGATTTCGTTTTCCGTAGGATGGATATATGTTTAAATAGGTTTGTTTCATACTTATAATAACATATTCGTATATGAGTGATACTTATGTTATTAATTCATAATGATACAACTCAATAATAATAACTGGAAGAAGAAATAAAGTTGAATTAATGGGTAATGGACATTACCTCTTCTTTAAAGCGCTTCTTTGAGACCTCCTTTTAGGGCACTAAAATTGGTCTTTGAAGAATACCAGGACCTCTAGAATGTTTCTAAGGAAGTGGATAGTGGAAATTGTTAGGGTTTGGCCGAGCTTGAAGGCTCAAAGTGGTGTGAGGAAGAGAGGGAGGATGTTCCCTTTTATTAGGGGGGAGAGGGGCACCTTTGGAAAAACTAAATATATTATTTTATTATAAAGTCATATTCTATTTTAAATAGCTCCAAATTGATTTATTTCGAAGAAAAGGTGGGTATGGGTCGCAATCCTCTCATCCAATATAATTTAGATAAGTTTAGGTTCCTATTTTAACATTATCATTTATATTTAACATTAAGTTAAATAATTTTACTTTTACTGTGTCTTTTTGTGTTCTTACACTATAAGGATAATAAACATAATATAACAAGAAAAACGTACCCAAAGTTGTTTATTATTAATATATATAACCTTATCTATGTTATTTGGCCTAAAGTTAGTTTTTTAGGAATAATATATCAATTAGTAATATAATATTTGTTTTACAAACTATTTTTTGTAAATTTTTACACTATTTAGTAATTGATTTTTGTGAAATTCATAACAGAATGATTAATTATAAAAAAGATAATTAAATCAATACTAACATGTCATATTAACCTAGAAAATTTGTGGAATTCATAAAAAGTCTCAAATTATATTTATTTGGGTATTTAGAACATCAATTATGTCAATATTTCATTAATAAGATAATTACTGCATCATCATTGTGTCATAAATAAATTATATTATTTAATGTCTAAAAATTACAAATAAAATATAATTCTCTATTAAATATTATTTATCTTTATAATGAATATTTATAGTCGAAATTATCTTATGTATAACCCTATATTAAAAATTATTTACTTATTCAACTTTGATTTTAACTATTTTAACACTTCTTTAAATAAATTAATAATAAATGACCTAATCTAATACAAGTTGGCCTAAATTGTCATATTTTATACCTAAGGTTGTTTTTGGTCGAATTAAACTTATCAAATAGAATTAGGTCATGTGTTAGGGTAATAATAATATCATTTTTACTCTTAATTACCCTATTTACTTTTAACCGTGGTTAATAAAAGTAAAAAGTTACTATTCACAAACAATTAGTTTCATCTCATTGAACCACATTTTACTTACTGAAATCAACCGTGTCTCTCGGATTTTTGAAATTCCACTCATAGAAGTGGTAAAATTATGTTTTATGTAAATTTTCAAATTCTCCTAGGAGGTGGGTAAAAGACTGTGAAAAGTTCAACAAACTTTTTATATATCTAAAATTATTATAAAATTACTCCAATGAATTACATTGATCATATATAGGTATTATGTATCAATTTTGACCTTAAATAAATTTAAATAATATAAACAATTATTTAAATAAAAAGTCAGTTTTTAAATAGTAACATAGTGTTTTCACTATTCATCAAAAATTGAATGTTTCCAGAAAAATACCAAAATTTCACCCTAGGCTAATTTCGATATTACGATTCCAAAAACGAAGTACATTTTGAAAGATAAAATATAAAAAATTTCATAAAAGTGGTTATTACTATTCATAACGGCTAGTTTTAATAATATTTTAATAGCATATCGTTGTTTAGTGAAACTCGGTATTGCGTACGACGCAAGCTATCAAGGAAGGTCGCGATTGCGTGTAAAACAGGCCAAACTAGTGTTGTGTGTAGTGAAAGATTCCTTGGACGATTTATATAAAATAAAAACAAAATATTTCTTATAAAAGTCTCGGGTGTTATAATGAGTGATGTTAAATGAAACATGGCAATCATCATTTCAGGAGGTAGTAGTTCGTCGTACATATAAACAATATGAATTTTACCCATTAGATGGATCTTTGTGAATTTTTAGGTCAAAACCAAATCATAATTACATAATATTAATCTTAAGATACATTTTTCATTATAATATAATATAATACTAATATATTAGGGGTTTTATAATGTAAATAAAATTAAATATCTTGAGAGAAGACGTTACCTCTTAATTGAGTAACTACTTTTTGATTATACCAAAGGACTTGATGGGAAGGTATTATAACAAGAGGGTGGATTATATGTTTAGGGGAGAGATATTGAGAATCTATTTTGGAATATCACGGCTTAACCTAATTGGTTTGAGAGGTGTGAGGAAGGGGGAGATGTGCATGCCCTTTAGAGGGAGGGAAAAAGACTCACATGGAATTTTTTGAAACAATTTAAATGTACAAATGGATTTGGATAAAAATACATAAAAACCCAAAAAACCACAATAATGGAGTGTTAATGTCAAATTTATATCCATTAAATTGTTTTTCGATTAGTGTCTAGGTCATTTGAAAACAAAAAATTAAACTTCTATTTCTTTATTCATCATAATTTTACCATAATAATTGTAATTAATTTTCATTACATTTACTAATATTTTTGGTAAAAAACTATTGACCTTATTAGAAATTTATAATTATTCTGATTCCAAATTTAGAATAAATTTTCCAATTGTAATCTCCGATGTAACATAAATTAAATTAAAATTCATCATGCATTTGGGATGATACTGTAGCATTATAAAGTAAAGACATCCGAATGTTTTCTATGTATTTATAATTATTTTGAAAGAAATTATGATTCCAATAAAATTAATTTTATTAATTGAAAATTATTATCTTATTAAAATTGAAAATAAATAAATTTATATTTTATTTGTATAAATAAATTATATGAAAAATTTGTTCAGAATCAAAATTCAGTATTTTTTGATATTCATTAAAAATTGAAACATTTTGGACTAATAACAAAAAATGCTCCCAAACTCAATTCATATGTTTTATCTTAAGAGATTAAGTATATCTTATTATAGTAAATCAATTAATGTTCCAAAATTCATGTAAAAAATTGGTTCACTGTTAAATGGAGTTAAAATTTTGTTTATAAAAATATATCTTTTTATTTGTAAAATAGGGTTGGTTCTTATGTTTTTCATATAAAACATAATGGATGAATATAAAAAATATTTTATTTTATTTTATTATATATATATATATTTCATTGAAATCCTTAAATACTTTTAATTTATTATGTTTATTTAGAAAAAACTCTTTTAGAAGCATACAAATAATGATAATTCTTTTTATGACAAATTGGTTCTTATTTTTATTTATCAATAACTGTTAACCCATGAATTAATGTTATATTCATATGAACTATATATTTCCATAGGTTAGTTAATACTATTAATAACCACTATCATAAATTCTAGGTTATATCGTATTATATTAAATAATAATATTTTACTTATAAATATTAATTTAGTAAAACTCGGTTTTACGTTTAGCGCTTGTTGTCGAGGAAGGTCTCTAATCCATGTAACATAGGTAATTGTGGATGGTTTCTATTATGTGAAACAAAATCTAACTCATGGATTAATTTGGTAGAAGTTATATCATGTACTAAATATATATTTAAATATTAAATATATATTACAATATCGATATATTATATTCTCTTACGCACATGGTGATGCATGTCATACAAGCTATCGAATACCATGTTGCTCCTTTTTCTACGGTGTTACATTGGGTATATTTTCAATTCATTTAAATAAATTACAATAATTAATGAAACTATTATTTTTAAAAATAAATTCCAAAATATATATTTTCATATAATTCTAAAAATAATAATTCCATGTTAATTTTTATATAATGATTTAAAAATAAATTTTTTGTCTAATAAATTTTACAAAGAAAAAATTTTTATTTTAAAAATATTCACACAAAATGAGACAAATGTTCATTTTCAAAAAAACCCAGTTTAGAAGCACAAATTTGATTAATTATTATGTTATGATTAAAAAATATATATGATAAATATTAGAAAATTGATGTAATATTTAATCTAAAAATTACATTATAATAATTAAAATGTTATATTACAAATATATTGATGAAAAACACAATTTTTGGCCTAAAAGTATTTTTTACAAAAAAAATTCATTTATATTGAATGATTTTATATTTTCATTTATTATTATTTTTTCAACAAAGAATTTATTTAATATAAATGTGTAAACCATGTTTTTTCACAATTTCGTTAGTATTATTCATACAATCCATTCCAATGGAAATTTGATAACATTAATATTAAATTTTAATAGCTTAATAGTATGTTGTGTTTTATTTAAACTCGGTGTTGCATGTAATGCAAGAAAAACATGGTTTTGCGGGTAATTTACGATAAAAATGATGTCACGTATAATAAATAATATGTAAATAATATAATTTATTTTAATGTAGTTTAATAAAATATTAGGGGTTTACATTCTACCACTATTAAATAGAATTTCTCTCTCAAAATTTATCAATTTGGTACCAACAAATGAAGATAATTATAAATCTTTAAAACCTATAGTTCTCATTTAAATTCTATAAGTAGGTACTTTTTACAGAAAAAAATTACCAAGTGAGTATTATTTCTTCTTTGAACATTAACTGAATGATACAGAATCTTATCAAATTTTTATTTATAAGAATGATCATGCCCAGAATTATGTCCTTTTAGTTGAGTAAATATAATGGTACATGTGTGTAATTACATAGGATGGATGCATGGATCACATTATAGCCTTGATAAAGGATCGTTGAAGAACTAATCAATAAATCACCGTCTCGATTCATTCAGTAATTTCAAATATACTAATATACCTAAGGCCTAGAGAACCATTGTATTATAAGAACAAATTCATCATTTGGATTTGTATCAATAAATCTTACACTTCATCTATTAATTTGTGAAAATAAGATTAATTTTTTGTTCTTGAAGCACTAATGGATCATAAAATCGATTAAATAATGGCATGTAATTCCTTCTATCTCTAGTTACCATTATTGTAACATCTTGACACTAATCAATGGGTCTAATCAAGAATTCCATGTGACCTCATGAGCATAATTCCAAATGAAAGATGGTACTGAATATTAGCAAGGGTCTAATTTTATCTACGGGGTGACTATACCCCAAATATCATGTCATAAGACCAGTAACCAAAAATAAAGGATATAACAAATATTTAGTGAGACCATGCTGAAATGTAAATATGGAATACTGGTAATACAAATAAAGAACTTTTGTAAGTGCACAACATGCCCATAAGAAATAATGTAAATAAATAACATTGGATCCATCGGAGTCCATCTGTAACTGTTACTAGATTAATGATCATCTGATCAGTTATCCACTACATGTACATTTTACATTTCTAGTTCTCTTATTAAATTAATATGTGCATCAAAATTCCCATGTAGGGTGTGAGTGAAAGACATAGTAGGACACAAGAAATGCATCCTTAACCTGATTTTCTCATGTACACAAGGGTATACCATAATAATATAAATGAGTTGAAATAATATTAATATATAATCCAAAACTGAGTGTTCATGCGCTAACCAGGATACCAGAAGCCTCCGATAGTACCTACATTGGATACATACTGGAAAATGTAATATATGTCAATATGTATCCAAAACCATCTATAAATCTGTTGGCGAGTCACTCTAAATCAATAATTCATCGAGTAAAAACGACCTACCCAAAATCCACAAGGAATCGACTAATAATCAGAATCCATTATGACATCAAGTATCTATAACCTACTCAAAATCAACAAGGCATCGGGTAAACTCAAAATCTAGATAGCATGATGTGTTTACCATCTTCTCAGAATCCATAAGTAATCATGTAGATGTATGGTTACAAGGATATCATGTTGTGTCTTTTTCTTTTTTTCACATCATGAATCCACCCAGTAGGGGGTAAAAATACCATCCTGACCTGCAATCAAGTATAAAAAATCCAATCCTTCAAATGGAAAAACATGAATATTCATATCATGATAACAACCATAGTGCACATCAAGAGTAATATAAGATCTTCACATACATCAACAGGTGATCAAATATCAACATGAAGTCAAGCTAACATGCCAATCTCATGAAATCAAATCATACCATTTCATGGGATAAACACACATAACACATAATCATATATATGGTATCACAACAATACATGAGATCAACATTGAACATGTATAAATAGATAAAAGGTACTCATGGAATCAACATTCTAATAATGTTCTCAGGGACACACACACACACACACACACACTCACATGCAATCATAATCGTTCTCTTTCATCATAATATGTGTACATGTAATTATGTTAATGGATATCATGTGTAAAACAATCCCAAAATGTTTAAGAAATTACTACATTAAAAGTTTTCAATGTAAAAAGTTTGAGGATAAACTGGGTAAGAACACATCATTATAGAATTTTAAAAGAAATGTTGACAATCAAGGTTGACCAAGGGAACCAATAATATTATATATGATAATATTTTATTTCGACATGATTGTTTTTTATTATCATTTAAAATATTGCATGGGATGATATTTTATCTCCCAAGGATAATTCAAATTATCATTTTAAAATAACATATACGGTTATATTTTATCTCACATAGATAATTTCCATATTATTAACTAAAAATAATACATGTGATAATATTTTAGCTATCTTGAATAATTTAAAATCTTCATTTAAAATATTAAATGTGATAATATTTTATCACACCTAGAAAAAAATATCTTTTTCAATTATTAAATGCGATGAAAATTTACCTCTCCAAGATAATTTTGAAAAAACCGATTTATATATTACATGTAATAAGATTTTAACTATCCTTGATAATTTAATATTACCATTTAAAATATTGAATGATATAATTTTTTAACTCACTAGGATAATTCAAAATATATTATTAAAATCTTACACATAATGATATTTTTTCTTTCCCGAATTAATTTTCAATTATTTATTAAAATATTACATGTGTTAATATTTTAGCTCACATGGATAATTCCAATTATCATTTAAAATAATACATGATATAACATTTTATATCTCTATGATAATTTTCAAATTATCAATTTCAAATTATAATAATTAATATTTGACAATACACAAAATTATCATAATTTTTTTAATAATCTTTGCATGTGATAATTACCATATATTTATCATTTAATAATTTTGGAAAACTTATCTTCAATAATATCATGAAATAACTATTTGTTAATTCATATTAATTATATAATTATTATTCTTATTCATTAACCTATAATAAAACACTATAAAATTATCTTCAATAATTTTTATTATTTCACCCTAGATAATAATAATTATGTAATGAACTTCCCTTGATAATTAGGCTTAATTAATTAATTTATAATATTAAAATATCAGATTGAAGAAAAACAATTTCCAACCAAATCAAAGATAATATATAAAATTATCTCCTTCAGATGAACCCAACAACACCAACAATATGTCAATACGATCAGTATGTGGGATGTTATTAAAGATTAAATCATAACAGAAATGGGAATAAAAAAATAATGTAAATAATTGATTAAATTTTCCTATTTCAAAAATACATCATTCTAGAGAGAAATAAAAAATAGAAAACACATATAGGAAGGAATCGTCATGTAAAAGAGAGTCCAATTTTCTTAACTGAAATATTTAGTAATCGAGCCACATGACAATAGTCATAATTATCCTATGATAATTTTAATGATATAGCCACATGATAATTAATTTATAATAATCCTTTAATAATTTTAGAAAAATTCTCTGTGATAATTTTATAGATTTATTATTTGATAATTTTTATGCATCATAGATTGATTATTCTTCATCAATAACCTTTAATTATCAATGTAATATTATATTTGATATTTTATAATAATCCAACCTTGATAAAAACAATTTTTTTAATGATTATCCATAAATAATTTATCATAATTTATGTAATTAAAATATGAAAATATAAAATTTAATATACCTCCTTTATTTTAAAATCAATGATATCATTTATTTTCTTCTCATCGAGACAAACCCAATGGAACCAACAATGAGTCAATCCGATCAACATTAGAGACATTATCAATCATATAAGCTACAAAATAAGAATAATATAAATAATTAAAATAATAAGAAATTCACAACTTTTTCCTTGAAACTTATAAAATTACATAGATAAATGTAATAAATAAACTGCCTATAGGAAGTGATGGTAGCACACAATGGAGTCTAATTTGATTCAATAAACTCTTCAACAATCACGTACAAGAAACTCAAGATCACTCCTTTTCAAAAGGATCTACCAACAAGAAAGAGAAACTAGATTCCTCCATTTCAAAAAAACCCATGCCATACTCATCAATATAACCACTAATTAAAAAACCTCAATTAATTTGAGATTCAACTAATACTTTAATTCATATCCATTAATTACCCCCAAATTGACATTCGTGAGATTGAACGGCTAACACTTGTGAAAAAAATGGTGCTATTTAAAATTTATGGTGTACATTAATAGATGTTCAAAAAAATACTTTTGGGAATAACATAAATACTTCCATTTTTTAAAATTTAAAATAATTATAATTTATATAATAATTAAATATCAGGATATTAACTAGTAAGCAGAGAAACTACTTGATATTCATATAGTTATACCCTATCTATGGTAAAATCCCCATTCTGGACCCAATAGTGGTCATAGATTTTTCATATGATTCACCATATAATAGATATAACTAATTTATTAATTAAAAATGTAATAAATAATAAATTTAAAATATAATTGTTTTTTTCATGAGCATGCCATATAAATGCCTTATAAATACAAATGTTATACCCCCACCAAGCGTAAACACTACATCTCAGTCCTAACGATGGATACATAATTCTTATATGACACTTTTTTTCGAATTTTTCAATTATTTTTACGAATAATATAATAATAAATTTTAAATAAATTATTATCACGAGTGATGCATTCAACCTTTCGAAGATTACATATGTTATATCTCACCTATTTTAAACACCACGTCACAGACCTAATGATGGTTTCAAATTTTTTATATCATACATGGTTTTGGAGATATTCAATTATTTTGAATAAATTTTATATTATTAATATAATATATTTTATAATTTTATTCTATCTTCATTGAGGATATAAAGGCCTTGGAATCTCACAGAAACATAGTGTACAAATTTGAAAATATTCAAGTTATTAATTCGAAGTGTTAACTATGATTTTTCTCTAACACAAATCCTTAAATAAAATTTTTAAACTATTTACTCTGTAAATCATTTTAGTCCCCAAAAGAGACTATTTATTTATCAAAAAATGGTTTTATTATCGTTGGAAAATCATGATATTGAAATCATAAAATAATGGTTAGCACTAGTTATCTAACATACACAAATATTTATATGGTGAAGTGATATATTAATCTAAAAAACCTAATCCAAAGTTCATCATAAACCATTTTATAAATTTTTAATATTATTCCTCATAGAAAATAAGTGTAACCAATACTTAATACCATTGAATAGAATTATACAATATCATATCCTTCTATGGATAACTTAAAAATAATTTTAATCACACATAATGTATCACGAAAAAATATATATACCTTAATCACACCCAAAAATCCTCAATAAAACCATGTATTATTCCAAATGAATGTTTACAATTTATTCTTAAATAAGATCTAATCATATAAAAAAAATTTAAATCGGAAGTCGGGGATCATACATGCATTGATAGAGAATAAAAAGATAATATCGTATAAAAATCTGAATTTAAAATTCTAGAATCTATTTATAGTCATATAATGACATCAAATTTTACTAATAGATGAAAAAAGGATTTCCTAGAGATCATTTACATAGAATCAAATGTTACATCCCACACTATAGAGTTCTCAATGTATCATGATTCACTTCATTTTCATTGATATCATTACATTTTTACTTTTTAATTTTTCATTAGTGGTTGTTGTAGATTATCATCCCCATTAGGATATTTATTATGGAAATATTTTTTATAATTCTCTAATCATTTTCATTTGAAATAAATGATTGTGTTTAGTGCATTCTATTGGGATCTCTCTCCATTAGACATATTAAATGGACTATTCACACCACTTCTATATTATTTTTCCATAGGGATAAGCTTCCAATAGTTAACCTTATTATTCATTTTAGGAACTCACCTATGTTCTCACTAACACAGTTTTGGTAGGTAGGAGTATGAATCATTTTCTTCCCCTCATGCAACATATCATTTAAATTTCATCAAAACACTATATTCATTTTATTATCACTAGTATTACGAGGGTTTTCATCATCCATTTCCACCTCTATTTCACATTGATTATTGTTTCATATATTCCAAAGTCCCTTATGGATAATTCCATTAAAGTTTTTGGATTTAATCCATTGAATAATTAATCAACCTTATATTCAGGGGGAATGGTAACACCCTAATATTACCTCAAAAGTCATTTAAAATATTAATCTTATGTACCATAAAAATATACATCCTTATATTTATGATAAAATAATTAAATTTCAATTTTTATATTAGAAATAAAAGTAATGTAATTATTGACAAATAATATCTTAATCAAATCCCACATAATTTATTAAATTTCTTTTCACTTCCACATATTCTTATTAAGAGTTCAACATTGATCTTCCTAACCTTCCAAATGGTAGATATACAAAATAATTTTTCATTATTTGAATAACGGATAACAGAAAATATATTTTATGTTGTACATATACATTTTGTATTAACTGGGGTATTAATTGAACCACTAAAAATAAGGGGGACATTACCTTATGATGGACTGAATATAATTCTGTTCCCTCCCTTGATCATTTGATTTTTCATCATGATTAATAGATTTAGAATGTTATGTATGAATAAAAAAGATATTTTTTATTTTATCACTAATAAAAAATTGTTTACTAGGAGGATAATCATTTCATTTTACACTAAAATTATCTTTAACAATGTTCCTTTAGGTTACAACCATTTAATAAAATAGAAAATAACAGTGTATGAAATAATAATAATTGTTGGGAACCACATAATCATGAAAAATGACATATAGCACAATTAAATGAGGACTCCTTGTTCTCAATCTATGACACATTAGTATTATCCTATGTTATTAAGAGTCATTACTTAAATCCTTTAGGACGGTTCATAAAGAGTTTATTAATTTAAATTTAATATCCCATGGGATTTCAAGCAAAGTGTCCAATAAGGCCCATTGTCATGCACCATGTGACAATTGAGTCTACCTCAATGTTCCCTTTATAGAAATGGATGTGATTTCATAGAATCCACATGGCCTATCCTTTACCAATACTAGAGGTATTTTTCCTATACATTGACTTATACTTAGACATATCTGTGGGCATATACCTAGACATATATTTTGATATACACATAGACATATCCTTAGGCATATCTCTAGGGATACCACTATTGTTTTCTCATAATAGTTTCAAAAGGACATATTAAATAGTACTATAATACCAAAAATAGAAAATCTAGCTATCATACATATATATTAAAACTCATCAAAATAATATTAATTATTTTATAAAAATACATGCTTATGTTTCATAATATTTTAGATTATTTGGAAACAAAAAAATATATATATATACAACTAGTTCATAAGTGATGGAAACCATTTTCCACTATGTTATTCATCACTAACACCCTTCTTTGACATGTTATTGACCACACATTTCTATGTAACCTAGATAAAATTATCATATGAATGGGTGAGATTAGATTCTTAGTAATGGGATATGAGTAAGTTATCAAAAAAACATAAACATATTCATATTAGAATATGAGAATAACATTTGAAAAACTATATGCCTTATATAATGTATCATTATATTGATTCATGGAAGAAATCATGTTTGTTTAAAATACATGAATTATAATAGAATCAATAAACAAAATACATGAGAACTTAACATTGACCTAAGATGTAGATTTTTGGCATTCACATAAGCTTCTAAAATTGTTATCATGTAAAAATAGAAATAGGTTTAATCAGTTCATTAAAGGAAGGAAATTCGGACCTCACATTAACTTATGGACAAGAAATTAGGGCCACATATAGCATTGTGTACAAGAAATATATGTCCATGAATAACAATTTAAAAATTTAATCTGGTTCTCACATAACATTTTGAAAATGTAATTAGGATCATGAATCACACTGTGAACATGTAATCAGGTTCACACATAACATTATGAACATTCAATCAGGTTTATGGAAAACATATTTTATCTGTCGTTATACATATTTACCAAATGTTTTGGTGTGAAATATGGGTCCCACCCATCACATAATCCATATATTCTTTTCCCATATCATCATAAAATATTCATCATATAAAAACCCATTAAAATATATGTTCTTCATAAAATATGTCTTAATTACATTATCCACTGAAATGAAATGGGTTTCATAAAAATATTTTCATCATAAAAATTACAATCCATATAAATAATAAAGATGGTATCATTTAATCATATCCCCATTAATACCTAAGTAACATCAAAAGATGTCATATTTTATTGAATATAATTTTTAACGATTACGTGGAACATTTTTTTAGGAAAATAAATTTTCAATTTTGAAAATCAGATTTTAAGATAAAGAATATTTTCAAAATATTTTTTCTTAAAATATACTAAAAAATATATTGGAATATCGAAAAATATATAAAATATATATTGTGGATAATATGAATTAAAATTTTAAAATCACGTTTCTAAACAAAAAATATTATCCAAATATTTTAATTTGAAAATAAACACGTGAAAAATTATAAAGGATGTTACAAGACATTTAGTGTTCATGATTGTGGAAAATATTTTCAATGATGTAGGGGTTAAATAAATATTTCTTTTCAAATGTAAATAAAATAATAATTAGGATTATTTTTTAAAAAACACATGAGGATAATATTGCATTTAAATTGTGTTGTCAAAAATATAACATGGATGAAAAATTTACTGAATAAATACATTGGAAATTGTTAAGAAAATTAAAATCATTTGTATAAATCATGTATATAGAAGAAAAAATATTTTATACTGAACATATAACCAAAATCAGTTTTTTTATAAATATATTATTTTAAAACCTTGCATATGTAATGAGAGGAAAATTAATTGAAACTTTTATTCCCATATAATAAACATAACTGTCCAAAATTCATTATCATTTTTAGAATTAGAACATAATATTTTTTTTATTGAAAGCATAATCATAAAACAATGAGATTGTGACATCATAAGGTCTCCACATTTGTAATGATTGAATCATATGACATATTAAGGAGTAAAATTACTTTACAATATATATATATCATATATATAATAATACCTATGATATAACATTTCAAAGGGGTAGTATATAAATGAAAAAAATGAAGATAAGTTCATAACATAACTTATGTATCAAAAAGGATAATTTTGATGAAAATTACTTTCCAGTTTCATATCATGTGAATAGAAAACATCATGTAAGAGAGATAAAAAATGGACATGTAAATCTATTTAAATTTTTGGATAATTATAATAAAATACATTTATCGGTAGCAAATACACCATATAAGAGATACCAGGGGTGAGTAGTTCAGATGTCTCTCAGAAGAGAAAATTGAGTCAAAATTCAATTACATTAAGTTTCAGAATCCATCGTATAAATTAAAATATGATGAATTATAACATTTAGTTTGTAAAAAATATATTCAATAACTAAAAATTTATATCTCATACCAAATATTATTTACTTATGACCTTTTATTACGTTTTTTAAATAATTTTTTGTTAAAATAATGTTTCGGGTAACAACTACTTTGTTTATCATATAATATTTGATTGTGTTTATTATATTTCCTAATTAATTAGTAATCGTTACAAAATATAAATTTTTTTTAACCATGATATTAATATCATATATATTAAATATAAATTTCTTTCTCTAAATCTATAAAAGTTAGATATTGAACCTGAAATACACTATTAATTAATATTGTAAGGCGTACATATGTATGAGAGTTTTTTCCATTGTCTTGATTGAATGAAATAAATAAGGATATATAATATATTAAAATTAGTTGATAAATTATATTTCATATTTATCACATATTTCAATTTAATTCATTCCGTATTATCTTCTATAGAATGAATATATGAAAATGAATCACATCACATCGTGCGCCGGTAGTCTACTGTACACAGAAAAAGATGTTATCATATCCCCAAACAAACAAAAATAATGAATCTTTATATGATATAATAATTATGAAATTATAAATATATATTAAATATATATATTTTATTTAATCTTAAGATATTACCATATATATAAAATAAATATGGAAAACATATGTCACTATTTTATAAGGTGATAGTCAGATATACACATAAGAAACTTTATTATTTTTCAATGGGTTAGGAGGTAAAATTGTATGTGTGGTATTATAATTCCCATGGTATAATAATATCAAAAATAACATATATAAATATAAAATAAATTATTATATATATATCATTAATAGGTGGCGATGGAATACAAATATCATCGGTTCGTGTGGCTTTAGTCTTCAATGCACACATATTATGATTTTATATCGAATTTGATAGAAGATGCTAAGTATTGACATTATGAAATTTAAAAAAGTATATATATATTTTCTTAATATAATGGAGTTATTATATAATCAGGGTTTAATAAAAAAATTATCTTGGTGGAGAGAGAAATAAAATAAAACATCGAGTTAGGGACGTTACCAATTCTTCAAAAACCTATATTGGATTCCAAAAAAATCATTCTAATGGTGGAATTATAAAAAAAATAATGATTATATGGAAAAGGAATAAATTAAATAATCAATTTGGGAAATTTATTTTTAAAATAATAGTTTTTTATGTGTGAATATGAGAGGAGAAGAGGTGGACATTTATAAGTGAGTTGAGTGAAAGGCTTGTAATTTTTGAAAAGAAAAAGGTGTTCGACAATTTTCACATTACATAGGGACCTAAAAATGTGTAATTATTGAACATTATTGTTGTAAAGGCTGATACATGTCTATAAAATTGGTTATTGAGACATTTATAGGTAATTATACCCATTATATTTTTTTAACCCCCATTAATCCCATTTTTACCTTATCATTGGTAATTATTTTTTAATTTTTTTTCTAATTATGAAGGAAAAAAATTTATGTTCAAAAATTTAAACAATATAACATATTTTTATTTCTTATTTTGAATCTATTATTCTAAATTCCATTAATATAAGGGGAAAGCATAATTTAAAATTAATCTCACAGGCACTACGAAAATGTTTTCTTCTAAAGAGAAAAGATTCAAACCAATAAAAATATTATATATAAAAAATCAATAAGAAATTGATTAAAATGAAGAAAATTTATATATATATATATATATAGTTTTTATAATGTTAAATTAAGGAAAAATTAAAATAACATCTCAGCCTTTAATTTGTTTAAAATAAATTTATTTTTTTTATACAAAATTCTATATTTGATTGTTAATCCAAGAATTTATCGTATTATATTTTTCTGCAAAGTCAATCCAAGATAATTTTGAAATTATTATTTTAAAAAATATATTTATTTTATCAAATACCATTTCTCAATTTTAAAAAACATTATTTTAATATAATAGGGAAAAATGTGAAAAATGTGCCCTCATATAAAAACACAATTTTGAAGTGTAAAATTGGATTTATTCTATTATTATTACTAAAAAAATATATGATGAATTTTATACATTTTATTTAAATTATAACATATAAAATTAATTAAATAATTCAGTAATTGACTATTTTCTAATTTGATGAGGTAAAACTTGATTATGTGAAAAAATTGGTTTTTAGAAAAAAGTTTCAATTATTTAAAAATATTTATTATATTCATTACTAATGAATTTGTAACTAAAATATCATTTGATATAATTTTTGAAGCATTATATTTTTATAATTTTTTAATCAAATTCATACCCATAATTCCAATTTATATGTGACAACTATCATTTTAAATAATAACATTTTAATATCATGTCACAATTTTTTAATCACCGGGTTGCATGTAATGAAATATAAGGACGGTGATGCATGTGATTCATAATATAAAAAAGATTAATTTAATTTAAAAAAATATATTTCTATTAATCATGGCGTGTTATATTAACCCTCATGAATATCAATAAAAACATTTCCCTACAAGCCACATGGGTCACACAACATCTGTATAGTTAAGATGGAAGTCTCATGGTACCTCTAATATCCAATGTTAATTTTTTTATTCCACTCTGTCAAGCCATTTTTTTCTTTCTTATTTTCTTTAAAGCTATTCTAAACCAACTCATGGGTTCTCATGTGGCCTATTATATCAAACTATTAAAATTAAACACACAACACCATCATTAATATATGCTAAGGTTCCTTGAAAGGGCCTATAACTCCTAAATATTTAAAAATAACTCAAGGAACCCTATGAATATGGTCTCAGAAAAAATGTAAAACATTGAAACCTAAGGCTTGCCCATTTGAGACTATACATAACAAACAAGAACTCCAAGAAGAACGTGTCCTTCGTATATATCTAGTTCTCTTAAGACAAGACATTTAAAAGTAAACATTAAAAAAACTAAAAAATATAGTGATTTATCTAAAATAGACAATTCTCTCAAAAGTTTAGATTCACAAAAAATGCATCATAATAATTATAAATAATCTATATAGTGAATAACATGAACACCAACAAATTTGGATTCTTCATCAAATTTAATTACATGGCATGATAAATTATCATAATCTCTTCTAATATTTAACCAAGATAATTTATCTATATAAAGAACCAAAACCAAACATAACATTAAGGAATAATTAATTATAAAACTTTTAAATTAATTTAATGATTTATTCAATAATTTATAGTTGACGATGACTCACCAACACCAAAAAATAACCAGTTATTTGAATAATGTGGTTTCATCCATCCACTACATACCCTTAAAACATACACTCTACTAAAGAATCTTACTATGAGGCCAATTGAATCATTAATTAATTTTAGTTTTAACATAAAATTTTAAAATAAAAATGGCATGCTGTAACATTTTTGTAACGATGAATGGTGACATGAAAAAATAATATCGGGAAACTCACTCCATAGGAAAAATGAAATCACCATAAAAATTGTGTGATTTCATCAATATATTATAAACTATACATGAAATCCTCAAGACAATACATTACCAAATAATCATTAAAGAGGGAGAAAATAAAATAAAATAAGTATAGGAGAAAGTACCTTAATCAATGAAAGATAGTGACTAAGAAAATAAAGTGATATAATCACGAAATTAAGAATATGAGTGGATTTAAACCCCCTGATCATGTACACTATCAAAGAGGACAGAGGGTGAACCCCTAATAGAATTCAACAGGGGATATCAAATTTTTATCCCACATTAAAGACACTATAGATACATAAATTTACATCATGTAGCTGGGATCCACCTATAGCACAGATGTGTCTCTAGACGACCCATTGACTAGACAATATGTGGACCTTAGAGAGATGATGGTGAAATAATGTAGAAATGTTTCAATATATAGTCATTGTTCATCTAGTGGATTAGTTCAAAAAATGCTACAACAACCACTTTGTCCCTTCTATGGGCCCCCGAGACCCAAAGACACCTTTTTAGCTTTATTTCTCATCCAATATATTCATTTTTTAGATATTTTAACTCCAATGATTTCATTCGGGAACAAAGTTCCAATACCAACCCATTGAATATATACTAAAATGTGAAATACCTTATGAATTATATTCCATCTATAGACACAAGTGTTGAAAAACTCCCCAATATTACACATTTCATGTTTTAGATGTCTTAGTGTCCTTCCAACTGTATCCGCTAACCTAAATTAGCCATATATTATAAATCCCTAGGGCATCAGACATTCGACTTGTGCACTGACCTAGTGTTCCATGATAATTTTGTAACACATCCCTAAATTCCATAAAATATAGACATGTTGTGGGGGACTAAGGAGTTACAATGGGGATGTGATTCCCCCAAATTAGAGTGTAAAATAATGGATAAATATATACATCTTTTATATCAATAATAATCATCATATATCTTATACTAAAATAAACAACCACTTATAACAGTGTTATTCCATACAGAAGCATAATATTCTTACAATAATGATTTCCTACCAGGTTAAACCTGGACACAAATTCGTATAAAATAATATAATAATACAAAAATATAGGAATATCAACAATATCCATATTCCCACCTCCTCGTGATATCTAATCTCATCCATTTAGTTCAACCAAATTATCCATACTAGGGCCTCTACTCACATTGTTATTGAAAAAAGTGAATGTATTTTTGATTAACCTAGAGTAATGGTGTCATAAATATAATGAAGATATAACAATAATTATAGAACTACCAACAATGTTATATTAATATATATAAATATAGTGATATGTTCACCAGATTTGATTTTCTAAAATTAGAAATAAACTGTTCATAAAAAGTAAACAACCCATAATACCTTCTTATATTAAGTCAAAAATGTCTCTACGCATGGAGCACTAAATTTTCAGACCAAAATTTCACCAATACCAATGGGTATTAAACTATAACATAGGCCAATACCAAAAATTATAATCAATCCTCATGTCTATGATCTATATTAACCATACCTTCATTGGAATGTGTTAAAATGTCCTTATGTATAAGCATCACCTATAGGGAACTCGGACCTAACTATGGGTATCCCATGATCAAACCTCCACTATTGAGTACTAGACATTGGGGAATTACTATTAATATATTATCCCCAATCCATCATGCTAAACTATATGATCATACTACAGTTCTCTTGATATGATTGGAAAATTACATTCCATGGAGGGGGCCTAGAAAATCCTATAGGATGTGGTATGATTGATTCAAGGGAGAACTAATAAATAAAATTAAATTCACCTATGTCCCACATGGTTAATAACCTTGTGATAAAATAACACATTTCTCCCAATTTGAGACTTAAATAGCTTATCCACCTTATCTTATGGTGTCAATTGGTGAATAATCAATGAGATGAAACTCTCACCCTTAATATTCCTATGATCTATTCTCAGAGATATATTCCCACAAAAAACCTCTTACTGAATTATTATTATTTTTAATTCAAAGAATTCAAAATACCATAATAGTATATCCATTCAAAGAACAACAACATAGGCATTCAGAATTTATCACTAAAATAAATGAATCACTAACATCTCATGAACCACTTTACACACATTGTTGCATGATTTGATGATAGATCAAACGAACCCCAACCATAAATGGATGCATCAACTATATTTTTATAGTGTTAAATTTATATAAGGTATTATCTATAGAAATATGTGATGTAAGATTACAAAACATATCAAGAATCCCTATGTCTCATCAATCGAGATATGTGATTTATGATAATCTTTGGAAATAACATCAACGAAGTGCCCAAAAATTAATTCCAAAAAATCCTTAGAAATAGAATTTTAATAATATTATTAATAATAAAGTTTAAGGAAAATATAAAAACCTTAACCATAAATATTATCTACATTCCCTCAGTCTCACATCACAAATATGGGTTCTAATAGGAAAGTTTATTCAACCTAAACAAGTTCCCAAAATTACCCCACTATATAAGGTATTTTTTCTTTTTCATAACATCTAGGGTCCCCTATGTTATTATTAGGACTCTATGTACACTTATAAAAGACACCATAGTGGGAAACAACAAAAACATTCCCTTTTCTATTCATTCCATCATGGTTCAAACACCTGACCCATCTACAAGTCACCATATGGTCTGATGACCCATGTAACCACATCGTAATTGGTAAGGAATACTCACCCCTTGGTTATCAAAATGAACTATAGTCTCTAGATTATCCCTCATGGATAACCCTTTGGACATGAATCCCAATTCATTATTCCACTCTACCGTGAGATCACTAGGTCACCAATCTTTGGGACACCTATAACCTATTCATTTCAAAATAATTATCACATACTCCTCATGTTGTACCAGTGTTCCGAAGAACATGATACAATTTATAGACACACACACACACACCCATATGCGACTTGGATTTCAATCATGCAGTTGGGGATTCATTGGGGACTCGACACATTGTGCGATATAATCTTAAACTTAAATGTTTTTATTAAACAAAAAAAATATATATTTTATAGATACCCAGCACCTAATTTTTCAAGTAAATTCTTACCAGATGGTTATAAAACAATTATGGGAACTAAATAGTATATATTTAAAGATAGAATTTATAATTCCCAATTGAACACCCCTTTTATTGTTTCCTGATATCTTTTGTTAGATCTTGACAATTCAATCAATAAACCATCCAAAACAGAGAGTCATTTCGTCAAAACAATAACTTGATTAATTGATTATAAACAATTTATAATTTTCAAATTATATAATTTCACATTTTAATATAAATAAAAATTAATACATGTATGTCAATAGGGATAATTAATCACAATATAACAACAAATAATTTCATTTATAATGTTCATGGTGTACTTCCAATCACATTCCGTGTCAACCCCATAACACAATATTGAATGAAAGAAGTGAAATTATTTTTGTTTAAGGAAAAATACATTGATAAATTACTTATGGTGATATACATATATGGAATTATGTGTGACTATATGTAGATTTAATTTAGCGATGTCCCCAATGCAACCATAAATGAGGCCTCAATTAGTGATAAAGAATCAATTACCCATTTAATTTAATTCAAAATAAACTTCTATGGAAAATCATAGAGGTGACCTGTTTTCACTTAAATAATGTGAAAAAATATTAATACAGATTCACTATATCTTCACTATGAATTCCACAAAAAGTCCACATGATACATGATTGATTCCACCATTCTCTAGTGTAATTGTAACAGAATCCCTAATATAGGAAATTTGAAAGTGGTAATGAAGATAAGAGATGATAAAAACGTCATACAGATTTTAATACACACCATAAATTTTCTAATAATGGCATTCAAGTCATTTTTCATCATCATATAAGATAGAAAGTGAGGATCTTAGAAGGATGGGGCATGTATGTGGGTGGTGAAAGTAAAATGGGTGTGCATTTTTATGATAATGAGGGAAAGATAGTCAAAGGGAACATTTAGTAAGACATATTATTTGGTAAAATTTATTTTCCAAACCATATAAAAATCATTCATTAGGAATTTCCATTGTATACCTCTATCGTATGGTTGAGATATATGGTTTATTAATCCATGTGAATTAGAACTACCTCATTCAAAACTATTTCACAATGTTTTTCTTCAACCATACACAAATATTTTCACAAGCCCCAAGTCCAAAATACACTAAAACGTTCAGCCTGAAATCTCTCAAGGCTAACCCTAATGAATTTTATAACCATGAAACTCAACCATGCTACAACAACCAGACCTGACAGGGCTCAAGCCACAACTCCCCAAGCTTGCCTCCAACTGGATAGGGGATACTGACTAGTGGTGGGAAGGAATATCAATAACATGAGAGGAATTTGTTATCTACCTATATAAATTCACACATCTAGAAGATCAAAAAATGATTAAATGTAAAAACCAAATGAAAACTAGGGAATTCAAACATTTATATCCCACTACCAGATTTCAATAAGAGTAATAAATGTGAATGAAGGAAAAAAACAGCATCCACCATGGAAAACTGTAAAATCATCCATCCTACTCAAAAAGTGGGGATCCATTTCAACTTCATCTTGCCGAAATAACATCATTCATGCTTTGGTAAACAACTCTACCTATCTAGATCAATAAAATCTTCCAACCTATGGTCCTCCATGTCCTCTTTAAAAAGTCTCGTGGTCTTCACAATACACCAAAACATGTGCGGGAAAATCCCATGTTGGGGAGGGTTTAAAAATACATACTAGATGCCTCAAAAAACACCAAAGAAAAATGAAGAAATTTAAATTCAAAAATCCACTCGAAAAATTTAAGGCTATATCCAATCAAGAGAGGAAATCCATATCAAACCATCCTCAAAAATATATTTCATGTCACCTCAGTATTCCCAAGGAGTCAACCCCGACGTGTGACAACTCCACAAGGTCTCCATTAAATCACCCTGATATACTCATATCAAATTCTAAGTCTCATGAGGTCCCAAAATCGTAGTTATCAATATGATTATCTACTTAGGCTCTAACCATAACATAAAAAATGTAGAACAAACTCCATGATATAATCCATCCTAGATGGAACCTGTCCAAGAGACACACTCTATTGAGAAGAACTATACCATTCCTCATGGTACATTTGAGGGAATGTGCTAAATCATGAAACTATTACTAGGCCCCTCTCTAGTTACTATCATCATAGGTCATGTCATGCATACCTTTCACCTATAATAATATATGGAATCCCATTTTAAGATGCCCTCCCCCACACTATTTCATAATGTTGAGGGTGAACTACTCTAGACTATTCCCCACGTTCATCTTCTCTCACATGAGGATGAAGGGACTCATGGATCACCACTAACCTATAGTAAAGGGAGTACTACTCCAATGGATGGCCCTCTCTACGCTGCTAATCTAATATGATTAGGTAATACTCGGTACGTAAGGAACCACATCCAAATCATATATGAGAGTACTAGTCATAGGGGACCCATGACATGATATAACACGAGAGTACCACTCCGTAGATTAAGGAACCACTCTCTAACCTGGAATGGGAGTACCACTCAATGGATAAGATAATTCCATCATTTTATGATATAGGATTACCTACTCTTCTAGCTCGTTAGCTGCTGGGGACCCACACCATCACACAGTAGGGGAGTACTGACCCTGGGAAAGATGAACCTTTCCCTGATATGATAGGGGAGTGTCGTCTCTTTTGAAAAAACACATACATAGGACTCTCTCAATGATCCCACATGGGAGTACATACACCTAGGATTGAGTACCTTCTCCATTACATAGAATGGGCTCACCGACCCTACCAATCCATCTTATATGGTAGACCATCACCCTAGAATGATAGGAGATTATTTTCCATCTTTGTTAATATCACAAGGAAAGCTACACCCTAGTCCATCTGGGTAGTAACACCCCCGAAGATAACTACCCAAGGTAATGAACCCACACCCACAATGTAGGACGTCCTATATCTACCTAATCATAGAGTTATGGAAAACATAAAACTTAGTCCATTAGGGAAGTAACCATCCAAGAATCTCTGTAAATGAACCACAATGATGTCCAACATCGGCTCAGTACCTCTCCACAAGTGAAATTATCAATTAATTCCGCCCCATATCTCGTATCCTGTAATGGTGGAGATCATCACATTCTATGTAGGAAGCCACTTAGTATAAACTACTCAGAATACTGAATATGAGTCCCATACAAGAATATATGGAAGGCATAATATCCATAATGGATCTCTTAGTAGTACACGATGTGCACCATAGAAGACACGGTGTGTCAGACCACTCAAGCAGCAAGCCATTTTTCTGGTTCTCATGGGTTCCAACCAATTTAGGGGTACATGACATTTAGAGGAGGTTCATGTTGGGTCTCACATACCTTGACCCCACTCCATGTTCGTCTTCTATATAGACTGAGCAACCATGTCTCTCACATGACATGTATCCCACATTACAGGGTGCGTTTAGATAAACATCCACTTTCTCATGTAGTATTCCCTTGACCATGTAAAATATACTATGTACATGTATGTTGGTCATGTGTTAATACACATCCATGTTTTATCACATGACTATCCCAAGACATGTCCCATCGGTACATGGATTATGGAACTACACGGTGTGTATCGAATAAACACGGCATATAGTCCCAATTGATCTTCTTCCCAAAAGGTAGACAACTTGTTTCACCAAACTATACCTTTTTTAGATGGTGATTATAGTCTAGAATAATCTACAAAATCACCCAAATGGCCCCAATTCAACCAAAAACCCATATATCTACCTAGTACGGATAAAAAACAATTGGAATAGGGTTATAAAACCTTACAACATTGAAATAATAAATGGATCGAGACAAAAACATAAATTATCCAACCTCATTCACGAAAAGAAAATTCATTGAATGTATAACAATGCCCAAATTGTGTTTCTACTTGATGTGTCGATGATCTGTATCAAAAACAGAAAACATGAGCACTTCATCACTTTTATTCGGTAGTGGATTCATTCATTGAAAATGGGAGAGGAGTAGTGGAGGAGGAGTTTCTACTCCTTTTTTTCATGTTTCCAAAACATGGGGAGGGTGAGGTTATATAGGTTTAGGTTATTTTACATAATTTAATTGTCTTTTAATTAATTATTTTTCCATACAACAACCTACCAAATCAGCATTTACCAAACATCCCATCACAGACAACCGGAGGAAATGAATAGGGTAAAAACAACATTCCAGACTCAACTTATGTCTCTAAAATATGATCTGAGACTCTGAGTAGGTGTTATCTATGATTTATTTTAAAATATTTGTGAGTGAAAATGTATATTTTTTTTAAATGTTACTGTACAGAGGCTCCCTGGGCCATGGATCCTCGATCTTAATCAGCAACCGAATTCAAAAATATTTTCCAAAAATATACTAATGGCGTCCATGTAAATGTAGAGTAATTAAATTCTCCCAACCACAGAGAATTAAATCCATGAAAATATAAATCCTATGAACATGGCATGAAACTGAGCTACCCACTAGGTCCCAAGGCAGCGAGCTCACCAAGGTATCTTGCACTTCTCAGAGGCACACACACAAGGGAACCATCATGATAAAACAAATTTTATGTCCATATTATACCTATAAAACACCGTTAAACAAACGATCACTTGGTTGATTAGCTATGATAGGTAGGAATTGACCATGTACTGTGATCCATCTACATTCATGGGATATAGCACTACACCACCTCGTTGACATAACAAAAAATACTAACTAAACCCCACATCTCACATCCTCTCTTGGATGTAATGTATGATAGCCTTTGAGAGAATTTTATCTAAAGGGTTGATTCAAAAAACATGAGGGTATTGACAGACAAAACATAGTTGTCCAAGAATAAACATTGTGCTTTACCATGACCTTCTTCTACAAACATCGATCTATATCATAGCTCAACAAAAAAGAAACATTTTCACACACACTAGTGGAATCCTAGCTGAGTGTGGATGGTAAGAAATGATTCCACACTTTAGATACATAATAAGATCAAAATTGTGCACTATGGAATGATTATAAAAATGGATATCCCTCTCCTAGGTGTGTAAAAAATAATAATTCAAAGAGAAAGAAAACAACTTGCAGGTATATGACCGACTATAACACTTTATCACATAACCTTTTCCAAAACATGCATGACGGATTAACTAATCCACTGTACCTCAATATTGTAGACATTGGGCGGAACTGACTTTCCCTTATGAGTCTAATTGGGTCACAAATATGCTTCTGGGAGGGAAAGAATCTTCCTTTCATTTGAGTTCATTCCACATCAAACTACACCATATCATTTTCAAGAGTGTCACATACCATCATGATTCCAATCACATGAAGGTGCTAAAAATAGAGGGGTTCTCAACCTTGAATTGGGTCTTACTTGGACCACTTTCACAACTAGAAACATAAAGATCTACTGATGCCCCACGCCACCCTTGTTAAACCATGAGGAATATATGAATGAAAAGAGTACCCACAATAGTGTCCAAAAATTTATAATTTATAAATTATAAAGGATAGAAGATGTAACCCTATATGTCCTCAAAGCATTCGGATCAATGGCCTCAATGACCTGTAGTTGTCCACACCCATATCCCCATGCTCAATGAACCTGTTGTGGACCAACTGGGGTGGTTTTGGAAACAACCAAAACATCCTACCTCCTCTAGCCTCCCTTATGGATCATCCATCTCAACCACTACCTTGCATAGATTCCTTATCCAAGTATTATCCCTACCAAGGTATCCCATTAGTTGTCTCCCTCTTAGTAGTATGGTGATTTGGGCATTCATTTGTGACATATCCTCAGCCATCGCTATCATAACACCACATCTTATTTTAATGATCTAATATTCATTGTGCAGACTACCTTACAACTCCAAAGAAATTCTAGGAATGGGTATACATCCTGTACCATTGTCCTATTACCTATACTTTTCTAGCTCCAACAGATGCCTTGGACTCATGACCACTATTGTGTGACACATCCACATGTTTCTTATCTAGGAGTCATTCGACCACCATTACTCGCTCCAGCACTCCAGTGTAGATGAAAATGAAGAGGGGAATTATATCATCCCTGATCTCCCAATGCAAGCTAGAATAAAAGGTTTGTGTATTAAAGTATGAATCATGAACCATATATAAAGAGTATCGTGGCGAGAATGTGAACGTTACTAAAAAGTCACCACCATTAGGATACTATGCCAAAGCTAAATAAACATTTGGATAAACACTCTTCATGATGTTGATGAGTAAAAAACATCCTTAAAAATTTTCTCAAATTCCTCCTATGTGTGTTTCACCATTTCATGAGTCTGTATCACTATACTCCAGCATTTCCCAATTGAACATTGCAGAAGGCTTAATGATATGATCCCAAGCTGATCGGGATGTGTCCTCACTAAGTAGAAAAATATTCTGACTACCTCGAGCAATTCATCTACCACATGGGGGTTAGGATCTCCCCAATACCATATAGGTTACTACCTATGGGAATATTTTAGTCAACTTATACTACATGCATCTTCGTTCTAATCATCTGGTGATATCTATTGATCATTAAGCAGTTTCACTACTGGTGGACCTCCTGATGGTAACACCCTAGAATCAATTACCTATAATAAAGCCTCAACATTGGTAAGATCATCCTCATGATAAGTCCATAAAATCTAATCTAGATGAATTTTTGGAGGAATTATAAAATTGGATCAAGATCTACCATGGTCATGGAATATATCTGGGGAGCTGACTCAAGAAGGTCAAGAGAAACAAAAACCCAGTTATATATGAGTCATGGATAATTTACTTCCCAGTGACCATTATCATCACATACCGAGTCGAAAAAATTTTCTCAGAGTTCTGTTGAGTGGATATTTCAGCCTCCAAATGAACATTAGAACCTTTGTAATGAGATACAAACTCTAAACACCATAACATTGTCGTTATAAAACCCAAACCAAGCTCACGACAATATGGTCCAAATGGGGAACATCCAAGATCTAATACCACTCTATCACAACCCAACCTGATGGGGACCATGACATAACTTCCTATTCTATCCTCCATTACTCTAGGGGATGTTGACTAGTGTATATAAAGAATATCACTAGCATGGGAGGCATTGAATATCTTTCTGTACACACATAAACATCTCTAAGATTAGAAAATGAGGAAATGTAATAACTAGAATCAACCAATGCATGCATATATCTATATAACAAAACATACTATATTATAAGTAATGATATATAATTAAGGGGAAAACAATTCCACAAAAGAAAACTATAAAAGAATCTAACGTACATAAAAAAGGGGATCGTTGTCAAAAGTAACTATAGGAAGCCTCCTCAAATAAGATTGGAAAAACACCTCATTCTGTCTAGATCACAAATCTCTGCATGGCTTGGGTCCTCCATGGACTCTGTTGGAAGGCATGTGGTGTGAACAAGACAAAAAAATTGTACAGGAAAATACAATGCATGGGTGATTATAAAAATACATAGTAGGAACATCAAACCCCATAAAAGATGTATGGAGAAACTGAAAGTAAATAGTATGATCGACCAAGCTAGATGGAATCCAAAGTGAGAGAGATACTCCATTTCAATCCATCTTTGGATATTCTTGAAAAGTCATATTGGACTACATAGAGTGTCAGCCCTGACATTTGACAACACCACTAGGACTCACAGAAATCACCCAGATATACTCATCATAGACTCTATGTCTCATGAGGTTATAACCTCATAAATTCCAGTAGGTTTATCTTCATATTCTCTAAAATTAACATAAAACCAAAAGAACACACTCCACTAGTTTATCCATCCCAGAAAAAACCTATATGAGAGATGCACTCCATCGTGAAAAACCCTACCACTCATAATAGTACATCTATGAGAACATTCTCTATCAGGGACATCATAATATGTTTTATTGTAATTCACAATACCAGAGGTCCTATCATCATTATCTTTCACCCATCGTGTATAGGATCACCCCTAACCACAAAAAAAAGTTTATAGATAAATACTCTAGAGTATGAACCACGCGCGTCCACCATAACAATAGAGAACATATGGAATCACACCTTTCCATTTCCGTATATTCATGGGAGTACTAAGCCTAATTAATCATCAAAACCATTATATATCCTCTAAGGAATGGACCAGAACATAGTTCTTTGAGGGAGAACTAATTCCTATCTTGTATTGTTCACATCTGGTGTAGGTCCACACTCTTCATCACAATATCCGTAGTCTATGGAGCTCGAAATATAATAGAGGGCCATCTCCCCACTGCTACATAGAGAAATGGAAGTACTAATCCATAAGTAAGGACCTACATACAAGTAAAACAGGGGTATACTACTCATGAAGGACTTATTCCTTAATACTACAGGGGAGTAACAATTCATAGATCAAGGACCCACACTCTTAACTTGTAGTGGAGTACCACTTGGTGGAATGAGTACCTGCACCCCAGAAGTATAGATTAGTAACAACTCTACAAGATTATTCACTATGGGGAACTCATTCCATGATATGATAGGGGAGTACCAACCCAAGGATAGATATCATGCCCCTACATGGTGGGGGAGTGATGACTATTTTGGAGAAACATGTTTGGAGGTCCCGCACCTTGATCCAATACGGGAGTACATAATTCAAGGTTAGATGGACCACTCACTGATAAAGAGTGGTTCCACCAACTCTACCTATATGTCTTATATGGATGACCCAAACCCTAGAACATAGAATTGTATAGTTCATCTTTATAAAAATCAAGGGTAAACCCACACTACAGTCTATCAGGGGAGTAATACCGTCGGAGGAAACTACCAATGAAAAAAACCAGTAACCAAGATATTGGGAGTCCCATATCTACCTAATTGAGTGTTAAAGAAAACGCATGACCTAGTCCATTATTTTAGAAACAGTACAATAATATCACTGTATAAAACACACTATTCTCCAACACCGCCTCAGTACTACTCCACATGTGTCTTTCTTAATTCTTGCCACATCACATCTCGTAATCTGTATTGGAGCTCACCATTACATTCTACATGGATAACTACTACGGATGACATAAAAAAATTCATGAATATGAGTCATAAAGAAGGATATACATATGGATTGATGATCCTTAGAGGATCTCATAGAAGTACATGACATGCACCAGGAAACACATAACGTGCAAGTCCGCCTGAGCACCTACTCGTGTATCTGGTACACACGTATTCCAACCCATGTAGGGGTACATGTAATGTAGAGAAGTTGAACGATGTGTCCATCATACCTTGGCCTCTATACTTCTTTCTATTCCACATGGACCGGTATACCGTGACCCTCACACACCGTGTATCATTTACTACATAGTGTTATCAGATAAATTGACAGCTACACATTTAGTTTTCCTAAGTCTGTGTACCAAACACCATTTATATGAAACTTGGTCACATGTTATTACCTATCCGTGTATCTCTATACGGTTATCTATTTCTATATCCCATGGTCACACATTTTGGCATACTATATGACATGTTACCAGTATTCATGTCATTTACTCCCAAATGTTCATCTCCCATGAACATGAATATCTACATGGTGTGGAACATTTAATTACACATTGTATAGAAAGATATTCTAGTTGGGAAATACCTGAAAAATCTGCCGCTTCACCTATATTCAACCCCAAACCCATAGATATACCTACTATGGATCAAGAATAATAAAAATATGGCTATATAACCATAAAAAAATAGAATAATAGAGGAATTGTGAAAAAATATAAAATCACCTTATGTTAATGGTGAAACCACAAATACTTTCATGAAGAACGATGCACAGATTATTCCGCTACTCGATCTATAGACAATCATCATAAAAAATAGGTATCATCCTCACTCCATCGATTTCATTCAGTTATAGTTTCATTCTTTAAGAAAGGGGGAGAAGTGTGGAGGAGGAGTCACTTATCCTTTGTGTCATTTCTCGAGAACATATGGAGGACTGATGTTATTTAGGTTTAGTTTATTTAAATTAATTAAATTGTAATATAATTAATTAATTAACCATACAACAACCCTCCAATTCGCCTCTGATCAATCCTCATAGAGCGAACAACATTAGGTCAAACCTAGGGCCAACATGACATTACAGACTCAACCTTTGTCTCATAAATCTAGTCTGAGACTCAAATAAGGATTAAAATATCATTTAAGAGAAACTATGTTCATGTGAAAAAAATATATTTAATATTTTTAATATCACTGAACCGAGGATCCCCGGGACTCGACATCCCTTATTGACTCTACGCAATGGTCCAGAAATATTTTCTGAAATGTGCTAATGTCCTTCGGGTCAAAACAAAAGTCATTACACTTGTTCTTTAGAAATTTAACTATAAAGAAACCCATATTTTTGATGTGGCATGGTTTATCCGAAATAGTAGACAAGAAACCATAAAAAATCCACAAAATCAAAATATCAAAAATCATAACATGATGTCCTTGAGACTCACTCAATCAACTGAGTAAACTCCCATGCCTCAAATCAGATAAAAAAAATATAAACTTATGAAGCATGAACATTCAAAATCTGTTTTTAATATTGATTCTAAAAATAAACCATCCACCAACAGAAAAATAAATAATTCCCTTGGAATTTTATAACATAAAAGGAAAGGGGTTTCACAGTCTCTACACCATAATAATTCTCATTTATCAGATGTATCGAGGGTCATATCACAATGTCTCTTGACCTTTTTCCTTCACCAAATCACATTGGGATTTATGTGACCCATTTAAAAATAAATAACACTCATTAAATATATATTTCTAAAATAATTCCCTCCAAATTTCTGGACATGAGCCACCACTCTAACACATTTTCAGCCATGAAGATGCTGCTCCCAGAAACCCTTTCAAACCTGGGAACACTACGCCATGATTTTTTTTATTTATATTTTAAATTGTTTATTTCCATTCTAAAAATCTCAATAACCAATAATTTTTTAGCTTATTCGTAAACTTGGAATGATTCTTAAAACACCACCACTATGTGAAAAACAATGTTCATGACAGGGTTCCTACATTATCACATCCAAATACACGTGAAAACTCATTTAATACAACTTATGGATAACTATTCGTGAAAATTATATGTTATACCAACAAGAATTTCACCTTGTTTCCAAATAACATTGACAGAAAAACTGTAGTTATTCTATTGATTTGTTAAACATTCTCAATAATGATAAAACTAATTCAATGGGAAATTTTCCAATCATGTCCTCAAAAAACCAAAATAGACATCATTATCTCACTCACAAAAACCAACACATCATAGAATTTTAGTACCCTTATACCATTATTATATAATCCTATGATTTGTGTTGATGCATAGGCTCCTTCCAATTGAACATAATATTTTAAACCTAGACTTCTCAATGTAATCCATATGAAACAACCCATATTTAATCACTAACCAAAAAATTACCTAGTTTTAATCCAATAACTTGAATCAAAATTATTCCAACCATTAAAATATGTGGTTAATTTCCTACGGCCCACAATCCATCTATTATGAATTGTAATAATCGGGTGTTGACACCTTTCTTGTACCTATGCACCAACACAAAACATCACTTCCTACCCATTAAAAAATAAAAGAAATGGAATCCATATAAATATTTCAAATCAAATAATAGTCATGTTTATTCACTAAAATAGAAAATGACAGACTCTATATTATCAAATATACCTTACACCTCTTCTCTAGGGAATTGATAGATAAATCCTCAAACACATGTGTGTCACTCCACCGAAGTCACAGTCATCTAATACCTTCATCACCTAATGATGATTCAACCAAATTAGTTTTGGAACCACACCAGATCTAACTTCAATGTAACATCTACCATAAAGATACATCTACTATAACATCAAAATGCTGATCCACCTTTACAAAGAGTATTTTATCATGATCTAAGGCCCTCAACATATATCCATATACTCAATAATTTATAATATAAATAGTGTATTTTTAAAACCATTAATAACATCTCGATATCATCAAATGTAAAGGGTGTATTATCTCGTACCACCAAATTACAAAAACTAACTATTACTCCCTTGAGTCTCATTTCCAAACATGGTTGAACATGCACTGTGAAATGTCAACTCTCCAAAATGTGGAAATACTACATTCTATTTTCCAGAAGAATAAATTTTCACCCCCACTAATTCCAACCACGTGCTTGGATAATACTTGATATTATTACAAGTAATTAAAACCCACACCCTCTCCCCAATCAATAAAAATTGTACACCAAATTGTTCATGGATACTTACTAAAACCATCCTAAACTAGAAAACAAGACTCATTACAAAACAAAATTTTTTAGTGTGATTTAGCTAAAAATAGTCCTAAGTAATTAAGTATACCACATTATCAAAACGACTATGGGCTATCACATCCTTAGGATAATCCCTCTCACTGGTCTCCCAACCTCTGGTCAGTTGTTGACTCGATAAATTATTATTCATAATGGTAGGGGCCCATGGTAATCCTACCTAGCAAAAATATCATGCCTCGTATAGGTTCGGAGCTCACAGATTTTCATCCATACTCGCTTGTCTACATAATCAATGAATATATAAAGAAATAACAAGTATATGGTCACACATTAAAAACTAAATTATGACCATAAACCATAATAATAGAAAATTATTCTTAGTAATAATCCACAAATAATACATGTCCCTTGATAAAACCCACCCTTATGGTGTCATATATATTAGGAAACTGACCTAGAGTATCTATTCCAAAGAAAGATAGTCATCAGGTTTAATTATATAGAATGGAATTTCATGATATATTTGAAGAAAAATATTGGTTGTTATAAGGACAATATGTTACCAAAAGTTTTCCACTAAAACCACCTTAGGGTGTGACATAGAGGCTTCATTTCCTGGTTCTGACCTACTATTGTAACCATATATCCCATGGACCATAAGATAGAATCATCTTCCTCAACATGAATCACTTCATTTATGAAAATGTATTTTCATTAGGGAAAAATATATATACATTTTTTCCTATATAAGAATAGTTCCACCATGTACTTACAACACGATATGAATTGTTGTTTACACTTTAAAAATAAGAGCCGCAGTCATCAGTGATAAAAATAAAACTAGTATGAATATATATCTTATGAATACTACATTACAATTTTTATAAATATGATCCCACTTATATATATTTCAATGAGTAGAAATTATTATTAAATCATGAACATAAAATATTCATGTGAGTTACAGAAGGATAAAATCATATAAAACTATAACATCAAAATATAAAAAATAATACCATGTTCCTTGTAACATATAAATAACATCAGAATAGGTTTTCTTATCCTACAAACCCAATATTAATTATTGTATTTGTGAATTGTTCCATGTAACATTTCTAGCATATCCCAAAATAGTAAGATAAATGAAAAGGATTTATCAAAAACAACCTCTAATATCTCAGGTTGTAGGCTGCTCAATTGGTGAAGAAACCTAGTATTCCACATAACCTCATGATATCCCTCCCAAATGTTAGAGTATAAAAACCAGTAGTGGGGTCTATGGAGTTATTTTGGGGAGGATATACCCTCAAATTATTCTTCATAGTAATGGATAAATAACCAAGCCTCGTATATGAAGAATAGTTATCAAATAATTTATGGTAAAAATAAACCTCCAAACTAGTAATATTATTCCATGCTAAAGTATTAAGTCATACAATTATGATCACCCATTGGGATGATCACATATAAAAATATATAATGAATAAGTGAATTAAAAAATAATAGGAGGCTCAACTACATCTCCAATCCTCACCCGATCTCAATTTTCAATCCGATTCATAATGTATGGATGAATGATCCAACCGAGGGCCACATCCTAACATGTTATTGAAATAATAAAATATATTCTAAGGTACCCCTGTACAATTTATGTTTTTGAAGAGTTTTTTTATAAACCTACATAGGGAACCACCAATGATATCATGCACATAAATATAAATTTTTTGATATATACATGTCACATGATCTTCTAAAAGAAACAAATAATCTATTGTAAACAAAAAAACAAACCTCAACAACTACCCCATCTAGTGTTGTGATTATTTGAAAGTATCCTTCTGAGCATTCCAATAGAAATTTTTACCTTACCCTATTGTGTTCAAGAAAACATTGGACAAACTTAATAAGCATCCATGACAATTAGGTTCTCCAACTCGATAGACATTACCAACATTGTCCATTGGAAGAATGTCTGTAAGTACGAACATTCCAATATGGGACCTTTATTATCTCTCTTTAGATCACATGCTCAAAATTACACAAACAAGTTTTATAGAATTAGTTTTCACTAAGAATCCCTCATCCCCAATCCATCAGACAGAATCCAAATGCCATACCTTGGGGTTCCCGATTTTTGGATGACAACTAATTTCATGGAGGGAGATGCCTAATGAAATACTATTCTTACATGCATGAATAAATCCTAAGAAAACATGGAAATAAAATGGAATTCCCTCATGTATTACCTATCCGATGACATGGATATAAAATAACTAATGACACCAATGTCAAGACATAACAGGAGTGCCCAACTAATCATTGGGGTTATCCTATTTATCATTCAAGGGGATGAAACTATATCCCTCTTCATGTCCATTAACCATGTTTATGAATAAACATATATCTTATATATTAATAAAAATACTAATCATTATAGGAATTAATATAGTCATAGTAGAATATCCATTTGAATCCTAACACCACGGGCAATCACAATGGTGTTACTAAAAGAAAGGAATTCCCAGTAGTCTGGGAATTCTAGCACACATGCCATTTCAAGCTCCAACATAATATCACTCAAACCAAATATATGTTTCAATGATTGAATCAACTATAAATTCAATGAATTCTTGTAAAACTAGTAATCCACCTCAAAAATATTGAGAGACTTGATAGCAAAAATTTTATCCATCACAAGTCCTCATCTATCTCAAAATGTGTTCTCTATCATCATGGAGAATCAAATTACTGTCAATACTGATGAATGATTCTAATGAGTTCTAATAAATCACATTCCATGATGGAAAAATAAATAAAGTAGATATTCAGATGCTTATCCAACCAATACTATCCATAGCCCCAATCTCACATCACCAGAATGGGGTATAACGTGACATCCAAAACATTCTCTACCACTTAAGAATATTCAACCTCTATCTAGGGAAATCATTCTATAGGAATCCAACTACTATTCCCTATGATGTATAATGTCTTATAGGCCTTATAGGCCATTTTAACTAAGGATATGGTCTTAAAACCACTGTATTACCAAATCATATTAGGTTCATCCTGACACCTAACCCATCCACCACTCACGACATGGTTTAACTAAAACTCCACACACTAGGGGGGAGTAACAATCACCACATAGTAATATAAATATACTAAACACACTACTGTATCCCACATGTAAATCCTCATGAATATCCACCCATTTCACCAGTCCTATTAACCAAGAGTACATTGAGTCTCCTTCCACTAGGGCCACTTCCCCCTTTACTAACTCATACCCCTAACTATTTTATTGTATTTTTAGGTACACTACCGAATTTATGTCCTCTACAAGTATAGTACAAGTCATTTAGTTGGAATATAATGGCCTATTGTGGCCTTCAAACCATCGGCAATATAATATTTGGCATTGATTTTTTATTGAACCACATAAAATATTTTATTGACTCTCACCTCCTAATGTGGAGGGTCCACACATACCACATGAATATAAATAAATTAAATATATGAAATGTAATATGTATGAGGACCATTATGTTACTTGAAAGATAATTCCCTATTGAAATAGGATTGGTAGATCTCTCTATGTCACTCTATTTCCATCCCACTATCATTTGGTTTCATGAGGCTCTGTCTTACAACCAAACCACCAAATTAATTAACTATAATCAAATTAAATTTTATCAATTAACAAAATAAAATCAATTTAAAATATTAATTCCAATAGGCATAAATTAAAATAAGCTTATCGATCTACCTTGATGCACTAGAACCATGTCATATATCTCACAAATAGCTAATTATATACATCTGATCACTTTTTAACCCAAACACCATTTTGATAATTCAATGAAAGATCCTGAATTAGATTAATCTAAATAATAAACCTGATAAAAATTCTATGAAAATAAACCTATTCATAATTATGTGCAGTTGAATGCTTATTCTCTCTCTGGATGTCCACTATTCATGAATAAATAATACCCAATGAGTGATAATGATTTAATTGACAATTTATTTTAATTGAAAACATGAAACGAAGAAATATTCATGGTTGATTACCACCACCAAAATGGCGTGTGATGACCAATAGAAATTAAAACCTAATTTTCTCCATTAATGTCACAGAAAATCCATATGATTATCATTAGATTCCAATATTCTATGGTTGAATCAACAGTCAAACCATACATAAGGAAATATAGAATTTATAAAAGAGATATTCGATGATGAAATTAGGTTTTTAGAGATGATAACTCACCGAAATAACCCATAAAAACATCATAAATTTCACTTAGATAAATGGATAATAAGAGGGAGGGTATTGGTTAGTCAAGGAATCCACTAATAAGGGGAAATGAGAAATTGTGAATATGTTTAATAAATTAGATGTGGAAAACAATAAATACAACTTATAATGATCTGTATGGTTTGGAAAGATGTGTTTACAAACCACGAACCAAAATTTTCACAGGAAGTACCCAATAAAAATAATTTCACATGGATGATGTAGACATTTTACAGAACCATTTACTAGCCATGTGAATTGGATGTGGATCAATCTGTAACAGTTCATATGGGGTTTCTACAATAATATATAAAACATAATACAATCTCAACATCCCAATTGATCCATATGCTTTACTATGGAATTTCCCATTGGTACCCAACAATATTACACTAACCATAAAGATAAACCATAAACTTTATAAAAATAAATAAATCCTCCTCACCCTTATGGGGCTTCATTGGTTCTATCACACAGTGAACAGAAATCTATGCACCCTTTATAGAAACCCTAAATACTCTGAATACATAACCTAAAGATACCCAGACTTTCTAAATCATTAGAGTAACACTAAAGACCAAAAGACTTATATAATAATACCAGCCAAGGATTATTGAAAATTTATACTCTTCACCAAAACTGTGGTTCAAAAAATGTAATGTTTATAATCTTAAAAATTTTAAATACCATTTGAATTCCTCAATTCATAAAGGGGAGCAGTTTTACATCAATTTTCCTTCAAATGGATTTTTTCTACTCTCATTAATCAATTATTGTTTTGATGAACCATAGTGAATTAAATGATCATAATCCAATAGAGAAACTTCCACATCTATAGAAACCAAGAAACACTTAAAAACACTCTTCCATGCCCATATATCTCGAGAAACATGATGGTGTCTTCATCCAACTACTCTATAGCTCATGGTGATCCCCACTATAAGACATAACTTAAAGATTCTAATTCTTATCAATGACACAATCCTCTATTATTATATTCCTTAAAACAAAAAACTAGTGTTTTGGAAAATCCCCTTGGTGTGGTTTCTAATAACCATATGAAAATGACACCTGAGGACTTTGGTCATACACATATTTTGTATCCTCATTTATTATCATCGTAAACGAACCCAAAAAAATTTAAACAATAAACTAAAACACCATAATACAATTGATTTTCCTTCAAATTATAAATTCAATTTCAAATACATATCTGTAAAATCCAAATGGTGGACTAAATGCAGTTCCTAGACTACGAAATCCAAATATATGAGTAATGGCTATACGGAACTCTTCTTGTAGAGTTTTCTAAAATTATTTGTCTACACAGACTGATTTTTTCCCAAATTTACCAATCATGTTTCCGGTATTCCAGGAACATGTCTAAGATCAATGTAATAGAAATTCTAAAACCTCACCAGACCATCAATGTGACATTACATGGTTGTATCTCGTATTTTCCATATCTACTACAATTATATTCCATGATTATGAGCATGATGTATCACTCATCCTATGAAAATTAGATTTGAAAATTTTACCCTAATTAAGATAATGCTGCTATGACTACACCAATATCATCTCAAAGGTTTGAGTTGTTATTCATTGACAAGTTAAGATGAACCCGTACCTACTTTCCCAGAGGCACCAAATCTCCCAATAGAAATTGCATCATTCAGTTTGGTGAATACACGATCGTTATCCCATGTTTTCTATATCATCCATACGAACATCACACTCTCCACAATATGAGGTATTTTTTATTAGATACATTGATCAGGCGCATGATCTTTACAATAAATAACATATTATTCACTAAATATAATTTTTAAATGTGACAAAAACCATTCACACCTATGTTCCAGTAAAAACACAATCTTATCACATGTCCATGAGTCATGGAAATGTTACCCAAATAATCACCATAAATTTTATTCCATAATAAGTTTTTTTAATACTCAACAAACTATAAAAATCAACCTCTTTGGGTTTGATCAACATAGACAGAGTTTCCACTCCACCTAATATACACTCATCAGGATCTTAGGTTATATGTACGATAAGCTATAAAAAATTCACATTGGTCTACAACCCATCCACATCCATCACCAATTCAGAATTCATTTATAACCACATGATTACAGATAATACATCCTCATCGCAGATTCAAAAAATTGGGCATATGATTCTTGACCACCAAGTATCAAACTCTATGTCATGACAATGTGAGTCTCACACAATCAAATGGTTTTATTACATTGTATTAAAAATTTCCATTTCATTAACCCTGAGTAATCCACAATGAATCACTAAAAAGGCCTCACATATCCCATATACCATGGACCACCACCCAAACATCTAATGAAGTCCCTAGAAAACAATTTTTTATACAACCATTTCTAAGCTTTGAACACCTATTCAGTGTTTGGAACCTGCCAATGCCAAACACGATCACAGACTTAGCCACTATTTTGTACTATACAATATAAATAATATTCCCACACACTCTCTAATTTTCAACCATGTATTTAATTACTATGGGTTCATGAAACTTAATAATACTACCCTATAATGATTTCCTTGATACCAAAATAAAAATTTCCTAAGTATTATCACCACCATGAAGAACCAAGAATATTTGATATCATTCCTCAAACCCCCTCTAGAATATTCCCATATTTGAAGAACACATGTGACAAGTCAATATATCATCACCCATACCCACCACACCCGTATGATAATACTAATGTCATATTAATTCATAAAACACACATGGAAGCACTTCATATACACCATTGCTAAACCAAATAACCCAACCATGTATCTCATATCTAAAGAACTCACAAGACTGGGCTAACACATCACATTGATTTCCATCATATTAAAACTATCCACCAATTTACTATATTCGGTGGGACATCAAATATTATATAGGAATCCAATTTATCCCCAAAGATAATTCATGAACAAGGTCCCAACTCATGGAAAACCACCAAAACTCTAGTATTAGTCTCCCATGGCAACAAATGTAAAAAATACCCACTCATGATTCTAATATACACCACCTCATGAATTATATTCATTAAACACTCCCAATATAGGGTCTTATATATATTACTAAAATAAATCAACTATATGATTGTCTTATCTGGAACTAACTGTCTGTAAAAATCTACCTACGAGACTATTCTGATAAGAATAAAGCCTTATTAATTACTTCCTCTACAACCAATGACATTGTATAAGATAATTTATTATAAATAACCCTATATAAGTGGTTTGGATAGAAAAAATATCATTACATGATATATAATAAATATATATATATATAGGTTTTTATTGTCACTTTTACTAAAAATTATATATAAAAACATTCACAAGGGTTCATGTACAAGGAATAACATGGCTATAAATTCCAAATATGGTCACTGCACCTCCAATTCATATGGGTCCCTTCCATTATCTTTTCAAATGAGCATATCATTGTCGATCCACCTGACATGTTATTGGATGAAAGTACATAGATGTTGGTCTAGTATAGTACAATTACACCATGTATATATGTAAGAAATGATCAATCATTGGTTTTAGAATCAATACATATTTTTCCATAATTATTGATATAATCATACTAGTAGAACCATGTATGGCATGTCAGTCCTATTTTCCATCAAGAATGGTTGAGAAGCCTCTGGCCTCTATGGTCCATGATCCAAAATACAATAATTGGCATTTTGATAATAACCTAAGTCATAAGAAATATATAGAAATAAAAAAAATACAACATGATAGTTGGAGGATATTAAATATATCAAATATTATTTTATAAATATTGAACCTCTTTCCCACCATTATTATGTATTCCTACTAGAATAGTTGTTCATGAAGAAATTTCCCGTTATCCACCTTATGTTCTAATAGATTACAATATATCCAAGCTACCATACCAAAAATAGTAAGGAAATTATAAATGATACAACTTTATAACATCCCAGTATTGAGTATACTTGATTACTTCATGACCAGATTCAGTTGATAACCTTATCCAAGCTTCCCCTTTCTCTAGAGTCTATCGACTAATAATAGGGGTCAAAGGTACAATATTAGGAATATTATTTCCCCATTTCATTGTGTGAAATAAATAATAAATAACCATACATAATCCACGATAGTAAATAATTATTTACACTATAAGAAATCATAATATCCAATATTGTCAAATGATATACACGAGTATATAGTAATAGAATAAGAAAAATCACCCATTGGGTTTATCACTAATATATAACTAAAGAAATTAAAATAAATGAAAATCAGAATCAAATATAGTGGGACTCCACTACAACCCCCAAGCCCAACCCAATCCATATCACTTGATGACGTATGAGAACCACCAGCTTCAACGTGTAATCATATTCCTCATCCCAATTCATTCCTCTAATAACCTCATGGGAGCTACATAAAAACCAAGAGAATAGGTGAACTAATCATCATTGGGTTATAAAACTCTATAGGGAACTAGCAGTTCAGTCCCATATTATATCATCAATGAATAGACATGTGCATGTACATAAAGTGTATAAATAAATAAACATATGAAAATAAATAAATAAAGTACAAAAAATAAATTCACTATCTTGATGTGATATTGTCTTTCAAAACATCACGTTGACCATGCCAATCAATGAACAATGTACTTTTCCAATATATATCATTAGTTTCATAAACCTAATAGTCCATATATACTTAAACATGTTTCTTAGAGTATCTTGGAATGTAGAAATAATTTCAATTCCTAAAATAAAATACATGGGTATTCTTGGTATATAGATATGCAGCACATATTTTTCATCCCTCAACTCGGCACTCTCTCACATGGCCAAAATGGGTTTGTTTTTAGACATCATGTGTTTATCCCCATATTACAAAGGCTACCAACTAGAAATGGGTCTGATCAGGATTTTGGGGAGACTATAACCCCTGGTAAAATTGTATCAACATAGTGGAATAATCAAATAAATATAAAGAAATAAATACCAGAGTTCATAAATAATTTAACCAATACCATACTATGAAATAATAAATGAAAATTGAATACACTAATAAATAATAATGGTATAATGTAATGGCATGGTGGAATATAAATGAATTTCATAATATATAAAATATAATTAAAATTAATGAAGTCTAATATAATGACTCAATAGAACATAGTCCTGAAACCAATGGGGGTCCCCGCATCTAAACTCCATCTGATACAAATATAAAATAGTCGACAATATGATCCTTTTCCCTTTTCCAAACCTACATCAATGTAATATTCCCAAGTAAAAAATAGTGTCCTAAATATGGTGTGTGTAAATCCATCGGTCAACACCACCATGTCTAAACATAACCATTATGATAAAAAGTGGATGTATAAATGAAAAAACACGAGTATTAACTATTTAAATAAATAAATTAATACCACATTAAATTACTTCGACACTATCCCAAAATTTCACTTAGCATGTCCCACAACCATGCCAACCATAAATTTTTAACCAAGGTATAAATCAATCAAATATGGCTCAACCCTGCTATATAATTATTTCATCATTTAATCAGAGTTTTGAAGAGTATATTGAAATACTATCATGTAATATGAAAAAGAATTGAATATATGAATTTCAACATCTGTTTCATTACAAAGCCCTGTATATAATCATTTTATCATGTGTCTCGTGGCCAAGCTCGATATATAATAATTTCATCATGCCTCATAGAATATCTGAGTATAATAAAAGTTCCAAATGTAATCTTGGGAAATTTCCCATATATAAGTATTTAATGATTTAAATCTCAACACATGTCATTATAGTAAGGATTTCACAACTTCACAACATCTTGATTAATGGTTATTTTTTAAAATTACTATTTACAATTCAATTACATATTTAATTTATCATTTGTCACAAACAATTACATTCAAATTATCTCAATAAATAATCCAATCCATGGTCAATATATATCAAAAAATAATCCAAATCCCATTTCATGCTAAATTTTCATTAATACATTAATAAATTATTTTATAATTAAGGGTTTACTCAACCCAATGGTAGATATAATATAAGTCAAAGATTATTTCATCCAAAGGGATTCTAAGGAATAAAACAGCTCTTTATTCAATTTAATGACATGCACTCTATGTTTGTAAAATTTAAATATTGCACATAAATGAAAATTATATAACCATTTGGTTATGGTTTAGACCCCCTACCTTTAACTAATGATGAAAAAATGATTATAATATGATTGTAAACAATAGAGAAGGCTTAGTTTATCATAAAAATATTTCAGGATCATAACTAATAAATATCAAAACAAAAAATGCACACGATCAATATATTACATCACAAGGATTAGAAAACAAATGAAGAGAAGAGGAAAACTGAAGAAAAACAAATTACCTTCAATCAGATTAACGATTGGGATGTTTGAAAGGGAATTATGGCTTCCAAAATCATTGGGATGGTCTCCCATGGATGAGATATAAGAGATTAACATGAGGTGAAAAACAATATGACACATGACACGTGTTCAAAAACACACACAAAAAATAACAAGATGCAAAAATAAATTTCACTCTATTTAATTATTTTTAGATAGATACAGTGAAAAACCTATCATCTCAAATTATCATTATTTCTAATTAAATATTATATGACCTATAATATAATTACATGACATCTTCTATATTCATGTTGTAAATATTTTAATTACTTATAACCATTCATGAAATGTGTCTTGTAATGATTACCGGGTGTGTATTATAGTTACATGGTGTGTAACTCTTCTGGAGGATGGTTTTCAACCTAGATTACTTACAAAACCTAAACCCCCATTAATGATTATCAACTAACTATAAACCTATGGAACCATTTGAACCATCTATACAAGGATTCCATTAATTCATGTTGACATATGTCCCTAAACATTATCTCATTTTACTCAATAAGGGAAATCCATCTTTGAAGAATACTTAGCTACAACTGCTCAAATGAAAAACATAAATAGGGGAATTCCTGAAAAAAGATGACACATTACAACATCCCCAATATAAGAAATCTCTTCATAGAGATGCTATACGTATCACTCTGAGGACATAGAGAAAAATTCTTTCCACTAAGCGTACATATGGGACTCCCTCTCCCAGGCCTCCTCCTGATCTTTCCCATTATAACACTGCACTCAAACCAAATTAATCGCCCTACAATAGAGATGCTTCTCAATACGGTACACAACCCATATCATATATTCCTTCAAGGATGAATTAGTAATAAACTCTACAAATTTTATGACTATCATAAGAGATAGGCCATGATATTATCTCCAAATCTATGATAAGTGAAACACGCCACTCATGACAATAAATTTCAATATATATAGTAGTCGATATACCACTGGGTTAACTCTATCTACTATCTAAAACAACTCAAATACTATCGGTTCTAGCATTACCTCTATCATGATGTGGCCTTTCCCCAACCTTGGAGACACCCTATGGAAGGAACAATAACCAACATCTAACCTAGGAGGAGGTCTATGAAGGAAATAACAAGTTTTCATTTATGATTTACTTGGTCACCAATTATTTCTTGATCAACTAAACCTTCACAGGTATCTGTTACACAAGACTAGAGCCAATTTAGTACTGACTCAGCTACCTAAAACTAAAAAAGAGGTGTATGGCACAAAATTCCATAAAATAATTTTAATGTGTTATCTAGATAGATAACTATAAGAAGTTAATATATGAAAATTCCATGAATTCCATATGTTTCTCACATGAACCACCATAATACAAATAAAATGCTCATAAAATGTCATCTAGAACCTGAATAATATTCTTAGAATGACTATTTTTCTATTGATAATAGGCCATAGTCATGATTACATCCAATTATAGAACATTTTAAATACCCTTCCAAATATGTAATGTGAAATAAGGATCTCTATAGGAAACTACACTCATCAGAACACTGTGCATCCGGACTACCTCATACAGATAATGAATGACCAGATCATCAACTATGTAGGTCTCCCTAATATAAAATATGTGGGTTACCTTTGTAATTAAATCCACAATAACTCATAAAAAGTCATCATTGTGGGTTTTTATATCTAATCCTTTCATGAATTACATAACAACATCATCCCATTTCCACTCAAGAGTTAGAAAATGCCCTAAACTCCCATTTGGCCTATAATGACTGACATTCAACATCTATGAAGTGAAATGCATTTCTACAAATCCTAATACCACCTACTTTTTTCTTGACCTCCATTATTTTCAATAGCGACCACTATATATCATTTTCAAACCAAGTTGCAACATATAACTAGAATTATGAAACTCCATCATCATCTCATCACATTAGTCCATATGAATCGATACTCAGCCACATATAAGATTGGAATTTTCACTTCCAAGAGACTATATGTATGGTTTTCCCTAAAATATAAGATATTTATTAGGACAAGGACCTTCATATCAGATAACTACTCGGCCTTCATCTAGTCATAATGTATAGGTATAATAAATTAAAATTTCAAAGATACTAATCATTGATACTCCTCAACATCATGATTCATATATGTAAATACAGCTATTATCCCCCACACATAATGAGACTCACATATAGATTATTTCTACATCTTTTATCTCAATTCATCAGAAATAAATTTTACCTTACCGAGTGTGTAACCCAACTCGATATCTTGTGACTACAGACACTCAACCAACCTCCTCTGCCAAATGCATAGGTCCTACAATTAAAATATGTATATGATGATCGTTTGGTTGTTGAATATCATAAACATATCACCATTGAGATCACCCCTCATGAATATCAATTTATATGCCACTTATAATTAGTCTTAATCATTAGCACAGTACGTCTTCTCAAGAGGTCCTAACTATTTGGAGCTATAAGCAACAACTCAATCCTCTTTCATCAAAACCAATTTGAGTCCAACGATAGATGTTTCACCATACATGACACATTCTTTACATGGAATAGGTATAGAGAGGATAAGTGATGATATCAACCTATCATTCACGACATATAAATATCTATTTCAATCTACAAAAAAAAACTAGAATCATGTCCTTTTATGTCAGCCCTATCATCAATGAGTCCAAATGGGAAAATTCTGGGATAAAATGCCAATAGTAAACTTCCAAAACAAAAAAAATCACTAAATCTCATAGAAATTCATGGGAGACAACCAATGTACCACAGATACAACGTTATATGGGTCCAATAATAATCTTGCCTCTAAGATGGAATGTACCATGAATCTCACATTATCATTAAAATGTACACATTTGGTTATCTTGGATTAAATCAAATTCTATCTCAACGTAATCAAGATGATGTAAAGAGACTGGTCATGGTCAACTACTAGATGGGATTACACTGAGATATCATTCAAAAAAACTAAAAAAAAGGACCAAAAAAGGTTGAATGATTTTATTCATCAAGGAATTGAATACTGTTAATGTACTAGTCAAACCAAATAGTATAATTGCGAATTCATAAAATACATATTTTCTCCTTAAAGTAGTCTGAGGTTTGTCTGATGGTATCACAATCAACTGATGTTATCTTGAAATCAAATATATCTTGGAGAATATGTTGGAAGATCTATGATATTCTAAGAGATAATAAATGTGTGGAAGAGGGAATTGGTTCTTAATCATCATCTGGTTCAATATTTGACAATCCACACATAAGTTCAATGCCCCATCTTCCTCCGTGGCGAAGAGAACTAGAGAACACCAAGGAGATGCACTAGGTTTTATGAAACCATTAAGTTATTGATCATCTAAATGATCTTTGAAACCCTAAATTTCTTCATTTACCATTCTACAATGTTGGATAGATATTGGCTCTTCTCCTGAGATGAACTCGATCATAAAACTAATCTCTCAAACAGGTGGTAATACATTTAACTCAGGAGGAAAATTATCCCAAAAATTGTCCAAAATGAGAGGAAAATAATGATAAATTAATTCCACCATCATCTATTAATATAAATACAATAATAGATATGATACAATCGAACCTATTCAAAATTGTTCTTTCCCATACATCCTAAAGATCACACTCACATTGTTGATAATAGCATCATTTTTATGGAGAGAGAAATCAATACTTCATATTGTAAAACTATATATGAGACTTGTACAGAACTAAGAAATATATACAAAGTATAAAATCTAATCCAATAATTTCCATCATAAACAAATTTCAAATGAAATTGCAACCACAAATCTATAGAGGAAACCACATAAAATGTGTGATATTGTATGATCTTACTTTGAATGGTTTGTTGAAGCTTTTAAAACAATCCATGATTTATATAACTAGGATCATTCCATTTAAAAGATAATATATATAATAGAATGATATGATACAATATCAAGAAAACACAAGAAATGGTATATTATAAGATAATAATACATATAATAGTAGATGGTCTTGCATCAACATTAGTAATAGTATTATTCACAATGGGTAGCTAGTTGGACCCTCTTCATTCGGATCTATCCTTACTCCCTAATGATTTACCCTCTTCTATTATTTCCATTCATTTATTGTGGTGCTATGTCACCTTCCTTAGGTTGAACATCCGATGGAATTCTAGCTACCTTACAAAGTAGGAGTAGTTTAGTCCGTCTTGAACATTGGTATTGTTCCCGTTCCCAAAAACTTCTCTCATGCAGCATTACCATACAAAATCTCAAATGGTGGACCATACAACCATAAGAATTACACACCCTATTTTGGTAAAGAAACTAATTCCATTTGTGTAATGTATATCAATATAGTTATCACAATAATATAATAAGGACCAAATATGGATTTCCATTATTCTTCCTTTTATGATATATGAATCTGTAGATAAAAAAATAATAGAAATACTTCATTCATCTAAAATAATACCATATAGATATCCATATAGAAAAATATTTTTCAATTCTTGAGGACTCTCTCATATTACCTTATGTAATGAGGACATGATTCATCCCATCTAAAAAACAACTCATAAGAAACATGTTCACCTATCACCTAATGTAATAGTTAATATGATCTTGAAAACATATCGCTCTAGTGATATCATAAGTTGCTAAAGATGGAACAAGGTAGTGTATGTCATTCGAACATTAAACGTAGTCTATCTCTAAAATTCCCTCCTATATCAAGGGCATGAAATCACATGCCATATCATCTCTTTATGTTTTAGTTATAAATAGGTCTGGAACATTATATCAAATTCCATACAAGATAACTCCCCTTGTTGCCTTTCCAACTATAGGATTTCCCACAAACACTTAAATGATCCATGAATCATATGTGTAGTTATCTTCACCAACATATCTACATGTGTCTCAATATACATAAATATAATATATAAAAAATCAATCTAGAACTCAGATGATAAGGGGCCTCCCTCCCTAGTGAACATAACAAAATGTTGCAGTTGAAACTCTCTTTCCATCACATACACTAAAAGAATGGTGTGTAAATTCTATCTTTCCCTGGATCAGGTGACCCTTATGAAGTTTCTATGATTCTAAAAATCCATATAATCCTCAAGAACTATAGGATTCTCTAGTATAGATGTGTTATGTGTGTCCTCATTTCCAATAATCGGGTGCTCAACTCAAAGATGACGAGGATGCATTTTCTCTTAAAAACACTTTTTAGAACACTGAATGTAAACTAGGTCAACCTCAAAAGGTGAAAACAAAATAGAAAAACTACTCCTGGTATGTATAATACATTTCTTATAACTATTTTATCATGAAATGGAAATAAATTTAGTGTTGTTCATTTTGACTATATAACAAGTATCTAGTATTAAATTGGAATAGGTATGTTTATATCACATGAAATAATTATGTCACAATCATAAAATATACATTATAATATATATCCCTATGTTCTAATCATGATTCATGCATACTCATCCTTCACCATACCAGTATGTGTGAATAAATCTCAATAAAAAAGGACATCTTGAAATAATAACCCCCCATAGCATGTGGATCACTCAAGGTGAGAGAACACCAACTATAAAAAGAAAAAATTAAAAACAACAATCCACCCCTAGGAACATAGATATTTACATGTAAATGGGTTAGCTAATCCAATGAAAAAGATCATTAATAGTCTATAAACCATCCAATTATCCTATATTACCTTCTTAAAAGAGTATAAAAATTAGAAAGAACCCATCTTTGACACGACTTTGTAATGTCCCCCAACTGTGGAACTCTATCACATGGTCAAAACTAGTCGTTTGCGGTACCTCATGTGCACCTCCTCGTATGCTAGAGACTATTGGATATCATATGGGTTGTGATTTGTATAGTGGGTAGACTATAACCTATATTTATAGAGTTACAAAATAGAATAATAATCAAATAACAATAAATAAAAAAATATCTTATTGTGTAATTATATGGAACAATATCATACAATGGAAAAACAACAGTAAAAGAAAACAAAATAAACCAATAAATAATAACGAATTAATATACTGAAAATATAGAATGTAAATAAATTTCATGATAGATGTAAGAATATAAAATTACTAGATTACTCAAATTATGAGTCAACAGTCCCCGGTTCCAAACCATATATCAGCAGTACCTCCAAACTATTTTACATCCGATAAAAAACAATAAAAAATAAGATCCATTTACCTTGTAAAAACATTTATCCATTTAATCTTATTGATTAAAAAAGTCAGCCTGGATAGGTTGTGAGTATAAATTAGTAGGATGAAACCACATGAATCCTTTATGACAAAGCATGAGAAAAAATCTGAGATCCAAAATGACAATCTCAAACAGGTCTCCAATGTTTGTCTCATAGAAATATCATCGACAACTTGATTATCCTGAATGTAATCATATTTAATATCAAGTAATATATGATAAAAAAGATGAGGGAATCCAGTCTGAGAAGAAGAAAAGACATCATTGGAAATTGTAGGAACGGTCTTTAAGAACCTTCCCCACCATTCCTGAATCTGACTCCACCCACAAAGAGTTCCAACCATCATGAAAAACCTACTTATAAACCTTGATCATAGACCACAAAACCATAACCTTATAACCAAGGTATAAATCCCAAAAATAATAGCCAAACTATATATATATGTATTTAATAATTTAATCATGTTTTTTCTCGTATATAAGAATTTCAACATGTATTAGGTCCATGTCTTGTATATAATCATTTCATCATGAGTCTCTAGGCATAACCTAGTATCTACTAATTTCAACATGTTTCTCATGTTAAATCCTAGTATACTGAAATTTAAGCATATCTGGGGGAATATCTCTCTATATAATCATTAAATCATTTAAGAATGGACAATTCTCAACATATATTCATTACATAATTTAAATCACAAGACATGTCATAGATATAAGGATATCACAATATCACCACATCAAACTATATTGTTAATTAAGATAATTTCGATTCAAAATTCAATTAAACATTACATTAACATTTTTTCATAAACAATAACATTCCATTTAGACATATTATATATACTTATATGGTAAAAAGTAGTTTACTAGGTAAAATTGAATACTATATAAGTGGAAAATATATTGTAAATGTGTTGAATTTTTTTTCAAATAATATTGAAATGTATTGGAAGATGATTTATCAAAATAATCTATTTTTAAATATATTATTTACTACTTTTGGAACCAATTTCCTTGAGAATCACCTATAATTATTACAATTCTATTATGTTTTCCAAAAATTAAATCCCTTTTCAATTATAAAATGGGACTCTAACCAAACATTCAATACCACCATTAAAATTATATTTCCCCTTGTGCCATATCATTTTATCATATCTATATAATATTGTATTTCTTCAATTTTCATATAAGAATGATATTTTATCCCATGTTCTCCATTTAAATTAATTTATTCAAGGAAAACTCAATGTTACCAATATGAATAATCCTTTTTGATACACATATTTCCATTCCACCATACCTACAAGATAAAAAATTTATCATCCTAATATGTTAATAAAAATATTTTTAAAACATAATATTATTTTTGAGAATATAATAATTATTAACCATAATTTACTTATTTCATTATGAAAAATGAAAACATTAATTCATGCATCTTTTATAGACTATTATTGTAATGGAGCAATATGTTTGTTATCTTTAATCACCAATTGTGGATGGTGTAAAAAGGGTGTTTAATATATAATTATGATATATATAACTTTTATAATATTTTTAACGGTAATATATATAATGTTATTAATATAAATATATGGAAAAAAAGAATCATCCAAGGATAAGTGTCGAATACCTTGTCCTTGTATTGATGGCTTGTTGTTTTCCTTAACATCTTTCAAGGATGGTTCTAATAATGATTTAAGGGATAAATATTATTTTCATAATATTATTAATCTTATTTTATGACCAATTAGAGAACATATTATTCATATGATAAAAAATAATCATCATTAATTCAATCATAAAATATATACGTACTTGGTGGAAATAATTTTTATTCGTAGTGGGAATTATTTTCATATTCAATGCTTATTCATCAAATTATTTAAAATTTTAATATATAAAACTAATAAAAACAAATTATATCATTATTATTTCGTCATAAGTATATTACAATAAATTCATCATATTATTATTCATTATTATGGGTTTAGTGTTGTATAAAAACATCTTAAACATTATAAACTAAGATGTAAAGTAGTACTAACCTTTCTGAATGGTGAACAATGTTTCGAGATGACCTAGATAGAGTCTTCTGCTAATTCTATCCCCCGCCCCCCAAAGTGTTAGGGAGCCCCTTTTCTCCACTTTGGTTCCCCACATTACTTATCTACACTCTCCAACCATGAATGCCTTCCATCACTCTCTAGAATAGTCTTTTGACATAATGTCTACAATGTTAACGTTGGTTTCCCTAATATATAACTCTTGATATTTGAGCTCTAGGTAGATTCAGAACTCTTGAACAAGACCTCGGTGGTTCACTTCAGGCTACATCATCCATCAATTACTGCTTTTGACTTGTTCTATTTTTGCTATGGGGTATTACAAGACTGTAAAACCTTCATACATATAGATAATGTTGTGGGACCACATTGTCAATATGGTTGTATTTGTTGTCAAAGGTTTTAAATGAAGATAAAAAAAGGAGATGATTAATAACTCCAATGTTATTTAGAGTTGTAATTCATATGATCATTGAGATGATATTATTTTCAAAGTACATGTATCGAAGGTGATACATTGTCTACATTAATGAAATATTATCACAAAGTGTTGAAGGGATTATAGTTATAAGGTGATTATAAAAAACTCTCTGTTTGAAGAAACCATGCAAGGGTTTAGTTGAATAGACATGTATTATTTCACGACGGATCATTTAGTGATTTGATAATTTAAGGGTGATCATGAAAATCTGAAAAGGTGATTACCATCATATTTAGTTACAATTGGAATAAATATTGTTTTTAGAATAAAATGATGTCGAAATACTTTCCTTTTCAAATCAGATGATGAGAAATATGATCGATCAAAGACTATATATCACAACAGATAATATTCAAGATGAATGAAAATGACTGTTTAAGAAGAAAGATGACACTGAAGAATAATGTGTGTTCGTTCTGATGTAGATATAAAACTTAGTTCCATTTCTTAGGGATTTCCAAATATTTGAACCTCCAAATCCAGATTTTTTTTTGTAAATGGATGTATTTTTTCATAGGAGTGAACAAGATGTTGAATGGAAAAAGAAATTAGAGAGAATAAAACTGTGTAACTGACGCCCAAGGTAGCGTTCGATGTTCTGGGAATAGTTGGAAGCCATGTACCCGGTAGCGAGAATGTTACATGGAGAGGTGCGCAGAAATAAAAACAGTTTGTAATGACAATTCGTGGAGAAGAGTTTTGGTGAAAGGGATAGATCATTATTGGTGGAAGAGTTGGTATATGTGGATCTTCAGATATACGATACAATGATGATTAACAATATTAGATAAAGGATCATAGTTTATAGGATTGCAATAGGCGGTGGAGGATTACTGAATTCATATGCAGTTCAATATGCGATGATGATTTTCCCAAATAAGACAATTTGGGTGAATCAGATTAGCAAATTTTATGTAGTAAATTTCCCAAAAAAAGAAGTGATAATCCCATCATTAAAGAGGGAGAAAATTAAATAAGAAGACATCATTGATATGGAAGAACTCGACTATGTACAAAAAGTGGTACTCTAGAGATATTCAACGTAGGGATAATTGGTACGCAAAATGTGAATTTGTTTTTGAAATTGGAAGGAGAAGTCTGTGAAAGAGAATTTTCATAGGAAAAAGTAGTATGCATGTGAAGAAATATTTTGATTAATTTGATGAAGAATTCTGCGAATGTAAGAAACAATAATCCTTGGCGGTACACAGAGGTGGTACACGAAGGAAGTATGTAGAGGTGGTACCCAAAGTTGGTTCACAGAAGTTGTACGCGGTGGCGGTACGCGTAGATGATATGAGGAGGCAGTAAGTAGAGCAAGCACAGAGCATGTAGGAGGCATGATACAAAGATCATGCATGGTATGCGGAGCAAGAAAAGTACGCAAAGTAGTTATTTTATGTGGAGAAGGTGTGGTACCTAGATCAGAGACAATCTTCAAAATCACGATAGTATGCAAAAAATGTAACATCATAAAGAATTATTGTGATTTTAGTTAAAAGAAGAATATCTTTTAGTGCATTCATTAATTTCACTAAAGGATTAAAATAAATATAAAATATCATCAACAAGGTACATCAATAGAAGCAGTGTCTCGTGATATATAGAGAAAAATACTTTAATGCCAATATGTTGAGGAGAGATTCAAGTAGGTAAACTAAGTGAAACTGCTCCCAAGACAATGATCTAGGGGATGTCTATAAAATGTTATGAGGGAAGAAGTGAGCTATCCATAAATCTTTAGGTAGTATTGTGGGGATAGAGTGACTATGCCCGAACCTTAGTAATCCACAACTACTGACTATTATTGGAATTAGGTATGACTAGAACACTGTCGGTGTTTTCTCCTTGGACATTTCCCTAAGTGGTGAACCATGTAAAGGTGATTTTATTTCCTCCTGCATGTGAATGTTTTAATTACTGCACAAATACATTGTATAGATTTAAACAACTTCCCACCATCATGGGAACAAGATATAGTAATGGAGAGAAAAATGTGACACCCTGATGCACCCCATATGGTGGTCTAGGGTCCCTAAATTGGTAGCAGAACCATTTTTATGTTTGTGGGATACTCATTGGTAAATCTATTTAAAATAGTGTTTCGGTTTTTTTCCTTATTCAATAATAAAGATCAGTCTGGATGAATGTTTATATATCATTGAGAAGAAGTGTATCCTCATAAAGACAATGAAAAACAAGAAAAAGAAAGAGAAGAGACAGTTGACGAAGTCACTGTTATCTAAATAAACATTACAATCTGATTCTCTATTACATTCTGAAATTAATAATATTTCAGCCCTATAATGAAAGGAGTAAGGAGATCGGGATGTATGTGTTTTCACCCTTGATAAATCACCAACCTTAGATTAAATTGATAGAATTCAAAAATATCATTATGAAATATTTGGGGATAGATTTGTTGGTATTTGTAGAATATTTCACATTATGTAAGAGGAAATCACCCAGCTATGAAAAGAAACTGGTTCTATGGAGAATGGATTGGTAATAAAAATTTTAAAATGTTATAATCTATATAGACAGATTGAATCCTTTGATGAAATAATGAGGAAACATGATATCAATACATCAAAGTGGATCAAAGAAGTTGAAGAGAAAGAGAGAGTAAGAAAGGATCTTGAAGAAAGGATCCGCGTGCATGAAGGGAAATAGAAAGATTGCACTAATTACAAGGGTCTACAATTGTAAGGGTTATGCAAGAAGAGCAAGGAACATGACTCATTGATTCAGAATAAAACGACGATGCATGATGAAGAAGTTGTTAGAATAAAGAAGGTCTGTGAAGAGAAAATGACTATGATTGAAGATCAAATGTCAATGTCAATAGAAAATTTCTAGAATTCGATGCTTAATTGACCAATCTTGAGAAGACACATATTGATTCTTCATAAAATAATGAAATAGTTGTTATTGGTAACCAATTCTCACTAGTGTATTCTAATGATAAAATACCTCCAACATATGACAAGAAGATTATGACAACTCTTGATTATATATCTCATGAAATAATACCTTTTTCTACTCAATGATCACTAAAATGATTATACTATTAAAATACCTAAAAAATGTGATAAAAAGATAATGGTGTCACTCCTTGATCTATCACAGGGTGCTGAGAAGAATAAAGTACCGTACAAAGCATCTTGTTCCAACGTTTTTTATTATGTTTAAACAAGGATTGAGGAATGCAATATAAATTCAAGATATGTATGAATGAAGAAAGGTATAGATTTACCTATCACCATGTTTGGTGAATAGGAAGAATAATGTGGAATGTGGTTCTCCACAAAGAGAACAACAAGTCAAGAAGTTGTCCTAACAAAATAATAAAATAAAATCATGATTATTGGGTCAATGTTGGTGCTTAAAAATATTTGGTAACTGTACAATACACTACTGGTACAATCCTTATAATTTAAAAGAACAATGGAAGCCTACCTCATAGGGGAGAAGCCACAGAAGAAGAAGAAACATCCACGGGTCTAGAAGCATCTGTTTACCACAAATAGATTTGGAATGCTTGATAAAATCTATGATGTATTCAATTGTAGTGGTTACAAGGTAGGTATATGACCATCTCAACATGTATTCATCATTGATAATATTAGAATACCTGTCACGCTACATAATTATGAAGAAACTTCCTATGGAAGATGAAAGAAAAATGTTGTGAATACAAATTTTCCGAAGAATACCTCAAGTAGGTAAGATGATAAGAAACTAGATTTTAGATCCATGAAATTGAAGGGAAATTCATCCAAAATAGAAACTAATAGGGATGAAACATAGATGAATCTGTGTCAAAGATACAAACCTATATAAATAGTTCCAAATGTTATGTTGGTCATCTGGCCAGAGGATTTGGAACGAATTATGAAAATTGAAGATGAAATGGCCATGGATGGTGCTTAATGATAAAGAAATCATTCACATGAAAAGAGAGTGAAAACCCAAGGAAACCCAAACTTTAATGAATTTTTGTGTGAGAGATGCATAAAATCTGGTCACATTATAAATGGTTCTATATCCTTAATACCAGAAAAAGAAGCTACCCATAAAAGGATAAATAATCCATCATTCATAAAGGATACTATGAATAAAGACGATAGATATAAAGAAATAACGAATGTGATGAGATCCATTCCACATCATCACATATTAGAAATGACATTCAGATGTGTGATCATGAATATTGGATCAAATGGATCATCTTGGTTGAGAAACCCATATCAGCCTTCTTGATAAAATTTATGAAGAAAGTAGGAACAACCTTAGACCATTAATGATTTTTTTATTGTATTTATATTGATAATATAAGGAATTGAAGGTGAATCACACTCTCAAGGGGAGAATACGAGAATTAGTGAATGCTATCCACTCTTGGTAGCTATGCAGAAGAAGATTCCATCCTTTGAAGATTCTTAAATTGACATTCAATGAATAAAATGATGAAGGATCACCCTCGATAAAGATAATGAGGATTGTTTACCATGAGGGGGAGACAATAGAAGCATAGTCCAGAGCTATTATCTTAATCATTATCAAAAGCAGTTCATATCAAATTCAATTACTCCAGAAATTGATTGAAGTACATATACTTGGAAAAGGTATATCATTTCTCAATATCTAATCCTTGGTTAATCTTATTGAATATCATTTTATAAAGGTGAGGTAACATAATTAATTAGTGACATAAGATGTTTGTTAATTCCCCATCCCCACTTATCCTTTCAATTGCACTTTCATGTTTTTGATCTATTTGTTGAATTGAGTGCAAGAGTTTTAGGTTGATTACTCCCTATATCAATCAATTTCTTCATCCTGGAATGTATGTGGAAACCCCCTCAATGTAAAGTACATGAGTACTCATCTCATCAAGTATCAGAATTAGTGAATAATGTACAACCTTTTTGTCTAAATAAAATCCTCATGTTTTCTATAATGAGCATTGATCAAATAGACATAGAGTGAAATGCTTTATTTTAAATTTCTTAAGAAACGACTAATACCCTTTTCCAATGAAATTTTTATTTCATGTCAGTAATGGGGAGAAAAAGTAAAATGAATATATGAAAGGTGGAGACAAGGAAAATGATATGTGTAGACACATAAAAAGAAAAGGGGGAGAGATAAGATTCTCATTTTGATATTGACAAATTCATTTGAGGGGGATTGAATGTTATAGACAAAAAAATACAAAGGGGGGATTTTGGGGACCACATTGTGTGCAAGGTTTTATTTGTTGACAAGAGTTTCAATGAAGATCAAAATGAAGAATGAGATGATAAAGCACTGACAATTTATTGAGAGTATTAATTAAAACAATTGTTGAACTGGTATTAATTTAAAAGAACATGTATCAAAGGTGATACATTGTCTACATTACTGAAACAATCTCATAATTTTTTGAAGGGATTGAAGTTATTAAATGATCCTGAAACATATCACTATTCAATGAAATTGTGCCATAGGTTACATGAAGAGACACGAATTACTGAATGAGGGATCATGTGGAGAGTTTTAGAATTGTGGGTGATCAAAAGAATCCCAAAAGGTGATTCCCATAATTTTTTTTTTCATTGTTAAAAATGTTGTTACTAGAAGACAGTGAACTTTCAATAATTTCCTTTTCAAATCTGATGGTCCTAAAGAGGATCGATCGAAGACTATATATCATTATAGATAAGGGTCTTGATTAAATCAACTTATTTTTGGAGAAGAAATATGACATTGAAGAATAATGGGAGTTATTTGCTGAAGAATATGTTTATCATCATGCCATTTCGTAGTGTATTCCATGTGTAGGGACATCGAAATCAAAAGATAAGTATTTTGAAATGGAAGGATTTATGCATAGTAGCGAACAAGATGAGAAATGATGAAATAAATTGGGAAAGGAAGATAACTATCTAACTCAGAGCATAGAATACATACAATATTTCAGGAATTGTTTGTAGTCACTTACTAGTAAGAGGGAACTGTATGCAGAGTGGTGTGTAGAATCAAGAACCTTTTGCATCAACGGTTCAAAGTGAAGAGTAGCAGTACGCATGATGTCTCATCATTGGAGAAAGAGATGTACTTTGTGGACCGACAGACATATGTTACACTGGTGGTTAATGGTACCTGATAATGTTTTGTTATTTAGAGGATTTCAATATGTGGTGGCGGCTTACCATACATGGATAGAGTTCATTATGTGGTGAAGAGTGTCCCACATTGCAAATTTTAGTGAATCAGATTAGAGGAATTTTCAGTGTTATTTTCCTATAAAAGGAGTAATAATCCAATCATTAAAGAAAAATTTAATTCAATAATAAAATATCATCGATGTGTAAGAACTATACTACGTCCGAAAGTGGAACGTGAGAGAGATTCTGTGTAGGATGAAGTGGTACGCGAATGATGAAATGATTTGTGTAATTGGAAGGATCATTCTGCGGAAGTGAATTTTCATAGGAAAAGGGTTTATGTGGGAGACAAAATTATTTATATAATTTGAAGATGAAAATTTCCGAAGGAATTAATAGTACTCCAAGGTGGTACACATAGAAGGTATGAAAAGGTAGTGTATAGTGGCAGTACACAAAGGCGGTATGTGAAGGTGGAGCACAGAGGTGGTATGCCAAGATGGTATATGGAGGCGGTATGGGGAGATGGTACGTGGAGAAGGCATTATGTGCAAAGAAGGCGCAGTACGCGGAGGAAGACTGGTACATAGAGAATGAATGGTACGCAGAGCCGACACAATATACAGAGTAGGTATGGTACTTAGATCTGTAAAATTTCACAAAAAAATGATTGTTCACAGCAAAAAAACATCATAAAGGGTGTTTGTGATTGTATTGAAAAGAAGATGATGTTTTAGTCATTCAGTAATTACACTAGAGGAAAAAATTTAATATTAAATAGATTTAACTTGGGGAATTGATGTAATAAGTTTATCATATTGAACATAGACAATGACTTTCATGCCAATTTTTCAAAGTGTCCTTCTAGTCGATTAACTAAATGAGACCTCTCACAAGCCAGTGATCCAGGAGAGTCTACGAAAGTGGTATGAGGGAAGAAATGAGATATCCTTGAATCATGGGGTAGTGTTCCTGAGACATAGTTACTATTCCCAAACATTTTTAATCTTCAACTGATGAAGATTAGTGGAATTAGGTATTACTGAAAACCTGTCAGTGTATGCTCCTTGGGTGTTTCCCTTAGCAGTGAACCAAGTAAAAGTGTTGTGTTTTCCTTTTGCATGTGAATTTATTAATTACTACAGATATCCATCATACAGGTTTAAAAACGTTCATAACAAAGTGGGAACAATATCTAGAAAATAATAGATTATGTTCACACACTAATTCACCCCCTTCCAACCATCAGGGTGGTTTAGGGTCGTTCATAATTTTCATATTATGGTTGGATTCTCTTCGAAGAATGATATGATACTTTTTGGGTCCAGATCTACTGGAACAAGAAATAGTTCATGATTTTACATATTTTCATGGTCTTATGACATACATATGAACCCTGATACTCCAAATACACCGCCTTTTGTTATTATTTTGGTTCTTCCTCTTCCTTTTATAAAACCCTCCACTATTTGAATGCTTGTAAATTTTTCAAGAATTTATCTTGATCGGATATCCAAACCAACTTAGTTTATCATCAAATATACCCAGTTCTTTGGGTGGAAGTTGTTTATTAAAGGACACATATTGATTGTATATAGATCATGGTGGGGTTGGTGATTTTGTGGAAAAGAATATACAGCATTCAAGTTATGGTCATTCAACTGCTCCTTATGCCAATGTTTGGGGCATTTATCATCATTTTTCCACTATAGCGACTTAACCCATTTTTGGATAGTGAATTCCTACTACATGGAGTGAATATAGATCACATAAAGGCCCCTATATTTTTAATTTGGGTATGAGTGAATTTTGTATTCACCCTATTCAAAAAGTGAAAGTACCAGTGAATTTTGAAACAAGGGTCATTAATATCATTATGAATTTGAAGCCTGTTTTTGGGAAAATAATACATTAGTGTAGGATCATGAAGAGGATATATTGACTCATTCAATGCCATAACCTTCTTATATTGATACTGTGATACATAGTAGTAGGTATAATGTACATTACATAGTCTATGTTACTTGATTAAATATTGACGATCAATGGGCTTTTGGGTCTAGCCAAACTCCCTCGTATCAAGTGACTCTATGCTTGATAATTTCAATTGTCCAGTAATTGGAATCGGGACCGGATGGTTATCGGTATGTTTCATGGTTGATGTATCCTAAAATATATTTTCATCCATAATTTGAAATGGGAGATAAAATATGGATATTGAAGGATGAAATATATTTTTTCCAAGATGGAAGAAAAAAATGGTCGGGTGAATGTCTAATGAAGATGCCACAATAACTTAAAAAGATACTGATCAAAAATAAATGATAGATTATGTGGAGGGCCCACAACAGAAGATGAATTTTGGAAATGGATATAGTAATGGGAATGAAGGGAACACGATATCCATATATTTTCCAATTCAAAGGGTGGGAATCATGACCCCTCAATGATTATTCAAATTAACAAGGAAAATTGTGCCAAGATTCTTAGGAACATCAAATAATGAGGGTTTTGGAATAAATATAAAAGAAGCAACATGTTCTGAACTAGATAATCAGGAGTATGGGGAGGAGGGGATGAAAACTATAGTTGTGATCAATAGGGGGTATCGATGTGAAGATACTAGACTATACCATAAATCAGTTTATACAAGACATCAGGATTGAATAATAAGGGAAATATAAGAAGAAAAAAGAGAGGGTTTGGAGATTACTCTATACTCTAAGGATTTAATTCATGAATAACTCTTCAAGGTCAATGTGATGAAGGAGTAGTTCAATAGAATAAATGATAGAGGACTTTTACTTGTTACCAATGAATAGAAACATGTCTGTTTTAATAATAATGACCATATCTTTGCTCGAGGAATTAATTAATGGAAGATTATTTTGGAGGAATATATAATGACATGGGACAAGACGGCTAGTATGTTCAGTGGCCATATCAATGAAGACCTAGAAATCTAGGGAAATACCTCTCATTGGGAGTTATATAAGGTGTAACATAATAGTAATTTTAATCATATATTTTTTAATTTGGGGAGATCTTTCTAGGAGTAAAACACCTCTATTTAAACTAGCATGTTTTCCCACATTCCCTATAAAAGTGTTTTTAGAAATAATAATAAATTTGATTAGAGTAAATTTCTATATTATAAAAATGACAATGGTTGTGTCCTTACGAGGAATACTTATAACGATTATTTTTTCATAACTTTTTTATTTGATTCCTTTACAATTTTAATTGTTTTGAAAGGAATTTAAATATAATTTTATAAATGAAAAATGTTTTAGTTTACTAAAGATATTAAAAAATAATTTAACGAGATGAAAATAAAATGAAATAAAAAAATAGAATATTTGTATAAATAGGAAGAAGAAGTACCCAATTTTTTTTAAAAAAATGATTAGTATTTCTGCATCGTTTTTAAATACATTGAGAAAACATATTACAATTAATTTTGTTAATTAAAATGAAATTATATCTGAGATTTTGGAAGCATATCATGTTTCATATGGAGTTTGTTAATTATTTAAATGATCTTTTAAATCAAAGACACGGAAAAGACACAGTGTACTCACATTTCTTCAATCCATCAATTATAAATGTAAATATTCTTAATCATCATCGAATACTAACTCAGATAAAATCAATGAACCACATTTATTGTACACAAAATTTTAATAAAATGTGTCATATTCAGAATGGATGAAAAATGAATAATAATAAAATATATCAATGAAATTTCATGATGCAATACCATTTCAAAAATAAAAAATATGAGATGACTTTAAATTGTGAAATAAAAAAATTAAAAAAATCAGATTGGCATATCCATGTGAATATATTAGATTCTGCTAGTAAAAATCTATCCAAATATCTCTATTGAGCTGCATTGAAACTCATTCATCATCCTTGTATACATCTGTATTTGTAGTAGATTCTAAAATTGTTTCCTAGTTTTTCTATTGGTTCATCATCAAAACTCTCTAAAAATAATTATATGTTATTTTTTATGTTTTCAATTAATTCGGAAAAAATAATATGTTTCAACCAATTTTTATTCCCTCAGAAAAAGAAACGAACAAAATTACCACTGTCATAGATGACCATCCAATGAATGAACTATGTCCTCCACCCTTCAGTCAATGATCCTAAGAATTTAACAAATATTCAGCAGTCCAATCAGAAACATGAACATACATCATGTAATATCTCTAAAAATAATATTTTCACTAGAAAATTATTAATATTTTTTATTTTCTCCTTTCTCTTTCCTCTTCTCAATAATATTATGATCTATCCCATTTATCTTCAGAAAATCTGATCATGGTGAAAAAACAAAAATTCTGACATCTAGTCAAAATGATAAACTTGTCTTGTGGGTGTAGTTCATTAAAGTAATGTTGACACCTATGTACATCAAAAAAATTATAGAAAAGAATAATATCATATTGAATTCATAAAATATCACACCCATGAACTGAATTCAAATCCAAACTAGCCAGTTCTAGACATTGTTCGTCCCTATTTGTTAAGTACCCATGAATTCTATAATCAAACATTCGAAATGCTTCATCTACCTTGATCTAAAAATTATCTTCCAAAAATATAGCTCATATTACCTTCCTTAAATATTCATCAATCAAATGCACATGTAATTTATACATGATTGAAAACAATACAAAAATCACCTTTGAGCATAGACATTTTTTTGACCAGAATTGAATCCAAGGTCTGTTCATTGGCACTCGTTCACTTCATCATTCAATGATATCAGACAGAAAAATTCCAGACTTCAGTTGACCTGAATGTGTTAAATTAAACATAGATCTAAATTGTATTCAATATCTCAATGGGATCTTCCTCAACTGAAAGTTAGGTAAGTCACTTTTGTTTTATATATGGTTCAAGTGCTGGTATTGTCGACATTAAGGTAACATCATTTGGGTCAGTTGTCTTTAATCATATATCCATGTATTTGAAGGTTTCTGAATCTAGTCCATCAAGGTTAGATAGAATCTCGGATGAAGGCTTTAGTTTCCATTATTAGAAATGAAAATCCAAGTTGTAGTTTCAGAAACTCAATGTCCTCTTCTTTATGTAGTTCTTTACGGATATGATTATTACCATGGGAAATATCTTCAAAATGATCCTTGACAAGATCCATATAGGGTATTCAATATTTGGTGTCCTCAATAGATTCATGGTGGAAGAGGGTACAAATTTAATGATTGTTATGAAGAACAGTGACCACTATATTCATCATGCCATCCTTTGTTAATTTGTGAACTCAGTTTTGGTTTCACCAATGGCTATGAGTGGACTTCATCTAATCCTAATTTGTGGTATAGCTAAAACTAAGATGGGTTACTTGTGTTTGAAATTTTCTAATACCTTATTAAATGGGTTGCGTATCATAATTATTGTCAAGATAAGGGAATTTATATTAGAAGAACACCTTCAATTACGCATCATCCCTCCTACAAATATAATAAAATTGTATAATAACAATATATATATTGATATTCAGTTCTAAATATACTTGAAAAAAATAATTATTTTAAGTCCTAATTTTCTTATGTGATAATATCATTGCAAAATATCTTCTAAAATCATTTCATTACTTGTATTAATTAATAATCTCATTACATTAAATAAACCCCAAAATGAAATAAATAGATAAGAATATATATTAAAAAAAGTTAATGTATTAATTAAATTTAAAAATATTTCAATTAAATATTGAAATTTAAAATTAATCTAATTATTATTTAAAAGAATAAAATCTATAAAAAATACTTTATTAAAATAATTCACAGTTTAACTAATAAATTAATGAAATTATATTACTAATTTAAAGTGTAAAATTATAATTACATTTTCCAATTATTTAATTTTTTTGAATAAAAAATGTATTTTATTAAGCCAAATATATTTTTTAATTAATTAAAAAAATTTACATTAAAATTAAATATAAGAACATGAAATTGAAAAATGACATTAAATTAAGGATTTTTAAATAAACGTCAAAATTTAATAAAAAATTTAAAGTAAAATAAAAAAATTATTAATCACAAAATAATTATTTTAACAATTTTAGTATTTAAATTTTTAATTAACACCAATTTTTATAAATTAGATAAAAATTTATTATAAAATACATAATTAATTTATTGAAGTTATGTGTAAATATGTTTTAAAATGCAGCCACATCATTTCCCTCACACTAAGATTATTCTTATCCTCAAGAAAAAAATTTAATCAAATTCACTGTATTTGAAATAAATATAAGGTTTAAAATACAAGTTTTCCACACTAAATCAACTGTGAAAAATATTTTCTCCTTTATATTTGATCAAGTAATGAAAAATTTTTACCCTCAAGAAATTTATTTACCATTATGTATGAAATCATTTCTTGTTTTACAAAAAACATAACCCTCAAAATTCAAATTCAGATTGAACCCCTTTTAATTTATTTAATGTTTATGTCCAAACAACATTTTACCTAAAAAACATAACCACATAATTTTTAGACATATAATTAGACACTCATTTTGGATGAGCACATTTATTAAATAAAATGGAGTACAATTAATTCATTTGATACCTTATATATTTAATGAAACATTTCTTCCAAGATTATGATTTTTATTTTATAATTCATTTCAATACATATCTAACATGTTTGAATACATATTAAAATATATAATAGAAATTTAATGGTGTTTGAAGGGTTCTCATTTTCATATAGATTAGAAAATTGAAATACCTTTTCCCTTAAAAAAAATCTCAATATTGTCCTCAATGTTGAACTAAAGGTGGAGAAAACATTTAAATTTCTTTTTAAAAGTAAAATTTTTTTAATATATACTATATTAAAATCATGATTTGAAACGTTTTCGTGAAAGATAAATATATTTTTTCCCAAAAAAATAATTTTTAGAATTCATGATTATAGCATATTACAACTTAAAACATATAGCTCAGAAATATACTATGTATATTAGTGAATATATAAGAAATGTGTAAAAACTTTTTCAAAAAATCACACAATTATTTTTCACTAATATAGAATTCATCAAAATCGATTAATGTGAAAAAACCAGTATATTTAAGATACATGGATGATAATGAGTAAAGGATATTTCATTTAATAAATTTCAGTATTTCAAGAAAAAATTTGCAAATTTTTTTTACATGTATGATAAAGTGAAGAAGATTTTTACAAAAAACCCCCCTTAAATTTGAATCATTATCACTCTTCAGATCCACTAAAATAATACATTTTATTTACTTGTATATAGCTCCTCTGGATAGCATGGAAGCTCCTAAAAATATAAACATGTTAACATTAAATTCAATAAATATTCAGAGCAAGTAAAATGTAACCATAGATAAGAAAATGAGGGGTTACATCAAGTTTCTCTATCTTGTAGATGATGTTTATCATTACAAATAGTATGAAATCATTTCTAATAGATAAATTAGAGAGCAACACTAGGTGGATTCCTCATTGTGAAAAATTTGAAAATATTATCCAATTAAGATCACATTATATTATGAAAAAAATGAATCCAAATGAACAATTACAATCATACAAAATGATATCACATTACCCAAATTTTTTCAAAAAATCAAAATGTAAGGATGAAATAACCATTTTATTTGTCTATATTTAGCATTTAAAAAATGAATCCCACCGAAGAGGATTATTATTACCTAAACTAAAAATCTCATCTATTATCTATTGATAGTAAATGGAACATCATTACTAGGATATCTAATATGTAATTCACCAAATGATAAAACATTATTTATAATTACAGGTCCATCAAAATTGAAAAAAAAAATACATCGGAAAGGCTTCAATCTAGAGTTGTACAACACCACCTTATCACCAATCTTGAAAATTTTATTATAATACCTCTAATCATTAACATATTTGGTTTTCTCAATAAAAATAATCACATTTTCCTAATAATTATTCCTTATCTATTCTAACTCTAGAAAACAAACTTCCTCTCTTTTGAAGATAAAAACAAAATCATATTACAAGATTTTACATCCCAATAATCATATTGATCATTATTCATATGTAAATGAAAAGATATTCCAAAAACCAACCTATAAGGTGACTTCCCAATTGTAGTATTATAGGTAGACCTATAGTCCCAAATATAATCCTATAGCCTCAATCTATAATATTTCATTTTTGGTTAACAGTTTTTTGTAGAACATTTTTAATATATCTATTTGTAAAATAATCAGTTCCTTTCATTCAAGGGTGATAGGGTGTATAATCCTTATGACATACACAATATATTCTCAGTAATGTTTAAAAATTCCTATTGGAAAAAATATTTTCTCTAGTTTGTGAGAATAATTCTCGACATCCAAAATATAAAAAATATAATTCTCTTGAAAAATTGGGGCCCCACCCAAGCTTTATATGTTCTTCATATAATATCTTTAATTTAATTGGAAATGTAATTATCCATATGAAAAATTTACATGCATGAAAAATAATTTGAAAAAAAACCCTAAAATCCATTCCCCAAACATCAATGATGTTACAAAATGGCAATAGTTTTTGTGACATCCCATGTATTTGAGAAATATTTCTTTGGAATTGACATGTTGTAGAACTCATACAATACTCATCGAAGTCTTTGAATACAACATAGAAATAATGTATTGAATCTAAATATATCCGTGAATTTATTTTTTGTATATATAGTCCACCATAACTAATTGTGTGGAAGAATTTCAAAATTGATGGAATTTTAGATTTTTGATATTCATCTCTTAAAATCATGTAACTTCCCAAATTCCACAAGTAATGATTTTCCTAGAAATATTTTCTTGAATCTCTAGATAGTCATGTAATTTTTTTTGGAAATATAGTGTGGAAAATATCTGCAGCCAAGTAACTCAAAATATTTTATAACTAACTCCTTTTATCAATGAAAATTGAATGAAAATATATTTAGAAAAAATATATCTAATAGGATAAAAAATATTTATCATTACAACATTTATATGGTATCATACTCAACTGATCATCCACAGTTTTTTCAATTGCTTTAGAATCTTGTATCTCTATATAAAATTATTTTAGTAATTAAATCCATTTATCCAAACATGGTTTTGAAACTTCTTTATTCATGAGATACCAAATAGTAGAATGATTAGTTTCAACAACAATATTAGTTCCCCAATGATAACATTTAAATATATCTATGGAAATGAATATAGTTAGAAATTAGTTATTAGTTGTGTTGTAATTATATTGAGAATCATCTATAGTTCTAGAAGTATATGCAAAGACATGTCTTTTCCTCTCGAGACATCACCCAAGAACATCCCCCAAAGACAACTATACATAATTAGTCATCATCTATAAAGGAAAAATCCAATCATGTAGATGATCTATAAGTGGAATATTTGTTTTGTTTTTAGTTATTTAACTTATTCCTTTCACTTCTAATCAAATACAATAGATACATCCTTCTGTAGTAGTTTGGTCAAATATAGAACGATCCGAATAAAGTCTTATATGAATCTACTATAAATCTATCATGGTTATGCAAAGATATCATATTCTTAATAATCATTTGAAAATGGTGTGAAGATATGATTTCAACCTTTTACTTATCCACCTGAATACTATTTTTATAAATTTCTGGAAAAATCACTATTTAACGTTTAACTATAAAATTAAAATTTTCATAATCTATAATAATTTTCATCTCCATCAAGTCTTTATGAAAAAAACCAAAAAACTTCAAAAACCTCTCAAAATAAGGACCATGAAATGTAAAATCTTCCATAAAAATTCAATGATTTCCTCAAAAAACTCAAAATATATTTAATAATTAATCATTGGAATGTAGAAGGAGAATTATATATTCTAAATGGAATTCTATAATAATAAAATTTACCAAATGGGAATGTGAATTTTTTATCCTCATTCCCTAGGGAAATTTGAATCTTTATGAAACATAAAATTCCATCTGGGAAGAAATAATGGGAATGAACCATTAACCATTCAAGGATTATATTATGAAAATTTTAGGTAATGTGGTCATTATTAGTCACAATGTTGAGCCTTATATAATAACTTCACACCCCCCCCCCACTTCATGTTTATCCTATAACGAACTAACTTTCCATACTCAATTTTGAAAACTGTGAACCCACCCTTTTTAGTAATGATTTTGTTTGGACATACACACTGACTATCAGAACCAGGGTTGATGATACCTGAATCCAACAGGGTAGTAACTTCCTTTTTAACTACTATAATAATGGTATGACTCAATAGGATAATAAATTTTCTAATAAGCTTGCAGTCATCCACAAAAAGAATCCTATGCATGCACACTGAATGGATAATACCCATACGTTCATATAAAGGCCATAAATTGGATTTTAAATTCTACATTAGGGCCTCTAAGAGTTTATTTTCCTATTCATTGGAGATACCAATTGAAATAATAATAGGATGATTTTGTTTGACTCTAAATAAGAAAAGTTTATATTTTTTGGAAAATGTTTGAGTTCAATTATAAATGAGCTGACCTTGTTAGATGAAGAAAAAATAATTGGTTTTTTATGTTCATATTCCTCTATATAAACATCTTATGGAATAGTATTACCACAATCATCAAATCTAGAATTACATTAGTTATCAAGATGAAAAATTGTGTCATCCTCCAAAGAATTTTTATATTCATGTTTAAAGATATGATGTTATTTTTCAATGTCATTTTAAAGAGTTTATGTAATTTTTAGTAGAATGAAAATTATTTTTAGTAATTAAATATAATTTTTTAGAATTGTAACATATTTCAATGATTTTAGAAAAACACTCATCATTTTTGGAAATACATTCACAAAATTAATCTGTTATTTAAATGTTCAGAATGTTTAAAATAGTGTTGAAATTTTTAAAGGACTGATTTTATTTTAGATTAATTAATAAATAAGAATTTTAGAAATTTTAGAATAAAAATATTATTTAGTTGATAAAGGTTCATTTTTATAGCATTTTCATTTTCTAAAAAATATAGAGGATTGTTTTTGTGAATATAAACAGGAAATAACTTAATAAAAATCCAGTCAATCATATTAACATAATTTTTAGAGTGGTATTCCAAATGGTGTCTCATTGATTCATTTATTTATAAATTTACCATATTACCTCTAAAATATAATGGCAATGGACCATTATGAACATTAATTATTTCCTTAATAGTTTTCAAGAATGTCCCTTCTAAAATTAACGGTTCATGTGAACTAAAATGACAATCTTCCATGTCCATCACATAAATTCCAGTATGGAAAACTAAATCATTTACCTTTACCAATGCATCTTCAATAATCCCAACTGGATTATCTAGTCTCTAATAAGCTAACAGGATGGAAATTCTAGTTTTATAGAGATCTCAATCATTCATAGAAGAAATAATAGAATAAGGCATCACATTTAAGGATTCTCTTACATCTCAAATATCAACATCAAATTTATGATTAAAAATAACACATGGTGTATAAAATACACCAATATTTATTTCATTAGTAGTTAGAGAACATTAGATCATATAATAATCATTTATTACCAAATTATATTTCAGACCTCCTTTGAACTTCATCTTGTGAGTGTACATTCACTTAAAAAAATTCTTATCAAGGGAACTATTTTATAGTCCCTAAAAAAGGATATTAATTTGTACATTTATAAAATATTCCATTACCTTATTTTTTATTTTGGTTTTATCATTGGTCATAACTGGTGGTCTTCCCAACAAATAGTCAATCAACCCTCTATACATTTTTAGACCATAATATACATATATTTTTATTATAAGAAAGCATTAATTATATAAAACCCCTATATGTTTTTTACATTAAATTTACCTATTATTATTCTTTTTTACTTGTTCAACATGAAAATGTATAGTAGTTTATATAGAATATTAAAGCATTTTCTTGTGAATAATGAGAAGTTCCATCAAAAAAAATTGCTGGTAGTTTTAAAACTAATTTATTTTATTTGAAATGTATTTCATAAGAAGGAACATTTTTATATCCTTGTTCAAATTATCCACATTGAATATTTTTAACTTCATTTCCCCTTCTCAATATAGTTGCACGAAAATTCTAACTTTCTACTAGATTCACATCAGTTTGGGATTGAAATTTAGCACTTATTATATTTTTCAATCTACTGATTTTGGTTTCTATTTGGACAATTTGTGTAACCATGTTTTATAGGAATAATTTTTTTAGTTGGGAAATATATATTTTCTATTTATCCAAGTTTTCCATGTATAATAAATTTCATTGATTCACTTGTTGTTTTTTATTTTCATAATTCAATAATTTTGAAAATTTTCTAGTGGATTGATTTCAGAAATGATTTTCTGTATACTGATTTTTTTTATCAAAAATTTGGGGTTAAAAATTAATATTTGGTTAATCATTAGTCATAAACACATTTATCTATTGTTTTTAAAAACATGGGTGAAATTATAATTTGATTCAAATGTCTTGGATTTCAAATTTTTATTGGATAATTGACTTTTCTTGTTTTTTGTAATGTTTTTTCCAGAAATATCACATTGCATCTTTATAATGTTTCTAATATATATTTACATTAATAATTTAAATGATCAATTGTATAAAAAATTACAACGTTCATTTAGATGTGATAAGTTGGTTTAGGATGGGATTGTGATTGTGATGATTTCAAATTAGACCACATTTTGTTCATCATGAAGGTATTTTCACTCAATTTACTCTATATTCAATTATTTTAAGAATTAGAAGAAGACACTTCCACAGTAAGTTCGACATGATATATACACCTAGTAAAAAACATTTCTATTTGAGACCATATTAGAGATCACATTCCTAGAATCAAAGAGAGGTTTGAAAACTAGTGATTCTCTTGCTGCAACATCTATCATACTCGTATCCATCAAGACTAAAAATTGATAAAAATATTTAATAATGAGTGCGTATAGTTTTTGATGGTGATAGAAGCTAGATACAATCATCTTATATCTTTCCCAGTATTCATGGAGATTCTCCCCAAGGAGATTCGTATTGGAAAAAATGTTATTCCTAAGTGAGATAATCCCAGAGGCCAGGAAAAAGTTTTAAAAAAATAATTTGTTGAATTAATGGAAACATTATTTGGTAGATGATTATAAATCGTGAAACTATTTCCTTCGAATCCATCCATATAAAATAAAAAATATCCCCCATTTCATTTGATCCTCACATACCACTTGGGACTACATAGTGCTACACACTATATGAAATTCATATAGGTGTTTGTGAGGGTCCTCTCTTGAAAGCCTATAGAACATTGGTAAATAATTAATTACATCTGATATTAGGTCAAAACCATGAGAAATATTAGTTCATCCAAGATATTTATTATGATTTTCTACATATGGTGTATCAATATAGTTAAATGTTCTTTGTTCAGCCATTTTTTCTGTATTTTGTATGATTTCTACATCGAACGAAATTGTTTTTTGTGTTTTGTTTTGTGATAAATCAAATTATTACAAATTTTCAAACTCTATAATATTTTAATTTCTATTTTTCACCTTTTATAGTAATAAGATGTAAGAATTTTGGTTTTGTGAAATTTTTATGTTGTCGAACATACAACTAACATTTTATAATGACAATAGTTTTTTTTTGAAAAAAGTAACAGATTATGATTTTTTTGATTTTCATAAACATCCTTAAATACTCATTGAAAATAAAGGTAATTGGTTGTTAGGGTTTTTATGTCACATAGTTTTATATCAATATTTTAAAAATAATGAACTATATTAAAGAACAGTCAAAGGTTGTATCATAGTTAGGAGGACATGTATGGGTTATTTTTTTATGATATTTTTATTTTCTACTTTTAAATTTAATTATTGTTTTTGAATGAATTTAAATAAAAAGAGAAAAAAAATGAAATATTCAGTGTAATAATAAGATTACAATATAAATGAATGAGATGAAAACATAATGAATGAAAGCAGTTGAAAGATTTAACAAACAAGAATTAGTAGCAACTTGACTAGTGTTTCAAAAATATTTGTCTTTCTTCATCATTCATAAAGTATTTCACAACTAAAATTTTTTCAATGAAAGAATAAATATACGATATTTCAATTAATTCATTTAATTAAAATGATATTATGGATAATATTTTGGAATAATATCTACTTTTCAAAGGAGTTTTTCAATTCATTAAATGATCATCAAAATCAAAGAAACTGAAAACATAGGATGTAATGACATTTCTTTGATCGAATAATGATAAATTTAAATAGAATGAATAATATTACAACAACTAATAAACTCCAATTAATTAACTACATTTAAATTGAACATCATTCAAATAAAAGATATATCAGACTCAAAGTGGAATAAAAATAAATTAGAATCAAATAGATCAATTAAATTTCAATATAAAATCACAAATTTAATATTATGAATCATCAAAAAATTAAAATTTTGAAATAAAATGAATTGAAAACTCTGAGAGACTTTACCATGTGAATTTACTAGATTGGTATAGACAAAATCTAGAAAGACATCCTCATGGAGCATCAATTAACTTTAATCAGCATCTTCATTTACTCCTAATATTGTAGTAGCTTCCAATAAAATATAGTAGTCTTGCAAACTTTTCCTCTTTGGACATATTTGAAAATAATCATATGATATGTTGTCCTTATCCAAAAAATTACCCAAAAATAGTTTGTTGAAACTCTTCTTATTTCCCCTAAATAAAACCAAAAAACACTCCACATCTATCAATGACCATGAAATAATGTAACTTTTTCTTTTTCCCTTTAGTAACTACTCCTTTGACTTTAATAAAAATTCTCCAATCAACTCTAACATGTGAGAAGTCAACATTTTTCATCCTATAAAACAATAATTTCATTAAGAGGTTTTTATTTTTTTTATTTTTTTCTCAATCTTTTCTCCACCCAACAATATCCTGAGGCAACCCCTAAATATCCAACAATTCTAATCATTGTGAACACACAATAACATTGCATTTTGAATAATGGTTAAACATGTATTGTTGGTACGATTCATCACTATTTTATTGAATACATTGTACATGAATGATTTCCATTAAATAAATAATGTCATCAACAACTCTCAAACTATCATAACCACTCACTATAAGCCAAACCAAATTAGCTAGTTAAAAAATGGATTATCTCTTTTTGGGAAGTACCCATTCAATATGTATTCAAACTCAAGACATGATTTCAACCACATTGATTGGACCATTATCTTAATAAAATTAGAAATCATATGATCCTTCTTATAAATTAATCAATATAAAGAATATACAATTTCCACACGATTGAAAAAAAAATTAAAATAATAGTTAAAATTATTTGAGCTTTAGACCAGAATTGAATCGGAGGTTTAGTCTTCTATAGTCGTCATCTTCATACTTCAATGAGATCTGATGGAATTAATCATGACTTCTATCATCCGGAGAGTGGTAAATGAAAATCAGATCAAATCTTCAGTCATTAGCTCAATGAGATAGTCCTCAACCCAAAATTTGATTATCCCCGTTTGATCCAAATTTTGTTCAAGTGCTCATTATTATCAGATTTATGTTAACTTCATCGACATAGGTCATCCACGACCTCAAATCCATGGATATGAAAATATCTAAATCAATTCCACCATCATTGAACAAAATCTTGGATGAAGCCTTTTTTGATCACTGAATATGGTGGCCCTAGTAAGAGCATCAGTGGTTTAGTGTCTTCTTCTTCATGTGGTTATACTAGGATCTGATTATTAATAGGGGAAATATCTTTGAAATGAGCCTTGAAGAGATCAAAAACTATTATTTTTTCATCAGAAGCGTTAATATATTAATGGAGGAAGGTGGTTTGGATTCTAAGATTTGTTAGAAGTGTGGCATCCCTAGAATTCGGGGGATCTAGCTTCATTTCATTATGAAATCAGTGCTTGTTTCATTAGGGGATGTGGGTCGACACCATATAATCTTTAGCTACAAGACACGTAAAGTCGATCTATGTTCATCAGGTGTTAAATTTTCTAAAAAAATTGCATACATTGTGTGTCATATAATTATCATCAGGGTGTAAGAATTTTTCAAAGGAGAATCCCTTCTCTGACACATTATCCCTCCTCCAGATATGATTAAATTGTCTCTGGCAGAAATATGTTTAGATTACTATCAATTTATCATTGACAAAAAAAAATTCAAGCATTTCTTCCATGAAAACCCCTTTGAAAAAATTATTCTACTTTTTTTTCTCCTCTCCTAAAAAATAATACACTCTTTTACATAAAATAAAACCTAATTTAAAATAAATAGACAAGATATTGTACTGATATATTTTAAAGTGTATCTTACATTAAAATAATCTTCAATTGTTTTTTTAAAAAATACAAATTTTTTTTAGAAGATTAAAATATATCAAAAACAATTTATTAAAAAATTAAATGATTAATTAATTAGTAAATGAAATTATAAAATTTATTAGATTGGTTATATTAATTACTATAGTTAAATTTTAATTACCTAGTCAAATTATTTATTTATTTTTAATAAAATTAATTTATTATTAATATTCAATTTACTAATTAATCAATTAAACACGATATAGATATGAAAATGAATTATCCGAACCTGAAATTATTAAATTAAATTAGAAAAAGTATTTCAAAATAAAATTCAAAATTAAATAATAAATTCAATGTTAAATAAAAAATAAAATATATAATCATTAAATAATTATTTTTATAGTAACATTATTTAGACATCATATTTACACCAATGTTAATTAATAAGTGAATTTTTTTTATAAAAATAAAAAACATAATTTATTTAATGATGTTATGTAATAAAAATGTATCCAAATACAACCACATAAATTATCCAATAATCATGGAATGATAATTTTTTGGTGTCTTTAACATATTACTTGAACAATACAATGAAGATATGTCATGAATTATAATGTGAAATAAATTACTACTATAAGATATTATAAATATGTAAATAATATTTTTCTATGGTAGGGAATGATGAAAATATTATTAAACAAATTAATAAAAAACACCAATTATTCTTTAAGAATAATTTAAACATGATCATTATCTTTTTCATATTCATGGATTTAAACAATAAATACCATGGAATACAATTATAAAATTATAAATATCACTAAACATAAATTCTTGTATATTTAATAATCATAAGAAAAAGAAATGTTTAACAAGAATGAATACAATTATTGTTTTTATAAAACTAGTTCAAAATAATAAATATTACATATACTCAGTATTAAAAATAAGTAAAGACTAAGTCTTATTAATATAAAAATGATAATAAATTATGTATATAAATGGAAACAATATGGGATGTGTTATGAAATATGTTTTTATTTTATTTATTTTTTACATAAAATAATATATTATGTTCTTGGATTCCAAGATAAATGGAAGGGGTTCTATTTCAAAAATTTTAATTCATTTATATATGTTTATGTTATAAAATATATATTTTAATTTTATAACAAAAATGATTATTATATTTTGTATCATGATAAAATCATTATTCATAGTATTTAGTGTTATATTAAAATTTTATTCATTGATAAGTCTCCAGTTGAAACTTAAAAATTTCATAAGGTTTTTCTTTGCCTCAATTCGCATTCATTGAGACATGTTACATATTATGTGACTTGTTTCCATTATAGAGTCTTTTATTGATTTTTTAGAAAATTAATTTTCTAGACTTTATATCCTTATAATTAATTAAATATAATATGAAAAATCATATCTTTTTACTTTATGTGTATTTGGACTCACATGGTACCACAGTCATAAGAGTTTTTGTAACTCTATTTTTGTTAATTATGTTATGATCATGATCTTTAAATTATTTTTAATATGATGGTTAAATTATACCGTTGATTTTATTATATGGTATTTTCTAATTTATTTGTATCTATTTTTATTCACACCACATTTATTCATGACAAAAATGTATTACCACTTGGAGAATGTTTCCTATAATGGATACTGACATATTAAATCACCTTTCTTTGAGTTATACAATTTTATCTTGAAAATTGTTCATCCATTAATTGGGTTTACCAATCATAATATTTTTTTATATGATATATAATAATAAAATTTTGGACAATTATTTTCTAATAAAAATATGGTTTAATTAAACATATGACAATGTGGGTATTCAAGAGAGTTAATTTTAATCTATTAAAATGATTTATTTCATAATAAATTTTTTTACAATTGGATTTAAATATAATATAGATACAATTATGTTAATTTTGAGGAATTATTTTTTGGAATTATTATTAAAACAATGATTTTTTAATAATCATTCACTTCCCATGTTAAAAAAACCCTTTTAAATGTATCATGTATCTTTATATTTTATGTAAATGTTAATTATTTTTTATAAAATGATTTTAATGCATCCACCTATATTTTTATATTATTATTAAAAAAAATTCATTCAGAGTTTATTTATCTAAAATTAATTATAATAAAATACATAAAATTATATATACTTATAATTTTTGGGACTCGACTCATTATATCAAAAAATTTGATTCTTGATCCATTATTGAGATACCATTTGATGCAGTCTTTTGTAAAAATATATTTCATTAATGATAAAAATAATTTTGAGATTCCTTTGTTAAACATTGGATATGATAATTTTAATCTATCCAAATTATTTACCTGAATTAATTATTTAATGATATTTTGTATCAAATAAATGACAATTAACAAGAAACATCGTTCCATTTCAGCCCCTGTTTTCGGAATTATTTTCTACCCAATTCATTTCCTACATGAACAGTATAATTTTCATTCATGGATTAAGGGGGTTTAACATAGATTCCTTTAATCAATTAATTAAGTAAATTATTTACCTTATCTTACACATTTTTTATATATGGTGTTAGTTTTATGGATTCTTACATATAAATGTTTTCTTTCTATTTACTATAGAACTATTTCATATCAACTAAATGATTAATAATTTCTCTATAAAGATATCTATAAATTAATTAGGCATCCTAATAATTTATTAGAATGTGTTAAAAACAAATTATCCTTTTTATTTTTTAAAGGATATGTATTGTTTTTTATTTTTTCATTCAAATATGGATATTTATTAAAAACAATTATTATGTATTATTTACTCATTACCTAAAATATAAACTCATTGATTATAAATAAGTGTTGGGTGGGGACCAACATTATATATCCCCTTGATGCATCGATGGGTCTCCTTTGATGAAAATATTTTGGTACAATTTATGCCCTCTCAATTATTCAATATGTTTAGACTGATGCCTTGATAAAACAAATAATTTTTTTGTTACAACCTTAATGACAATAATTGTATATTTTATGAGGCCAAAAGGAATAGTATAAATATTTTTGGAATTATAAATTCCTTCTCTATAAATTCAGTTATTAGTATAAATGTAATATATTTCTTTTCATTTTTATCCATGGATGTAATATACCCTCATATTATTTTTATTATGGAATTATGATGATTACTGATTTCTTATTTTTCATTGTTTCCATTAATTTTCCATGATTTCATCAGTTGAATATTATTCATTATGGAGAAATCGATCTAACCCATTCTTATATTTCCATTTTCTAAGGTTATTAGAAAATGTATTAAAAATGATATTTCTAAAAAAACATGTGTGGGGAATTTTTTGTTGAAATGGATGAATAATTATGGACTTTACAGTTTATTATTCAGTGGGAAAAAGAAAATTTTTCAATAGATGATAAAGTCATGGGTTTATAAATTACGATTTTTCCAAATTATCTAATGATGTAAACATAAAAGGTCTTCTAAAATTTTATAATGATTTTTTTATTTTATTTATGTAATTATGGGATTGTTATATATGAAAATCAATATTTCGTATTGATTTCATTATGTAAATTAAGTTATTATAAAACCTGGATCTAGTAGTGTTGGTATGAGGCATAAAATTTTGTATTAAATAAGTGTTTAGATAAATATAAATAATATGGTTTTTGTTGAGTAACATTTATTGGTTGAAAAGTTATGGATGATATTAATTCAAATAGACTACATAACCCCTTGGTACAATAAATGATTTAATTTTTTTGGTAATAATTCCATTTTATTTGTGGATTAGTATGAAATAATTTTACAAAAAATTCATGGAATAGGTCTAAGTATAGGGTCAAATTCCAGTGTTTTTTAGATCAATGTAGGGAGTGGTTCACCATCATTTTCATCCATGTATTGATACTAAAAGTGGTTCTGGGAACTCAAGAATGTGTACTGACGGTAATAACCTCAAAATGAATGGTTTTGAAATAACTTGATCACCATCTTGTGTAAAATATAGAGACCTAACTACAAACATGGTTTGAAAATAATGTTGGATATTCATTTGGTAATAATTTTATTGTTACATTACATTATGATAGATTTATGATTTTAATGTATTTGAATAATGAGAATGGAGAGACCCTACCTATTGCTATAAAGATTGACCCTTTACTTATTTTGGATAAACTGAAATATAATTTCAATTCGTTATACATCTAATGTTGAATATATATTCAAATAATAAATTTCATATCATTCATCACTCACATTAAATACATTTGGATTTAGTAATGATTAAATCTAGAAGGAACCATGTTAACAATAGGAGTAATGGAAATACAGTCACTGCCTTAGTTATTAACTTATATAAATGATCTCTATACTGAGAAAAGTAGTGGTTATGAAAAACCAACATCTATGAATTATAATTAATAATGTGAAAATAGAATAAATCCCAAAACCAAATAATATACTAATTTAGACTCATGTAAATTCAAGTGATGGAGATGATGATGGAGATAATATTTTATCCTCTTCATGTCAAAAATATGTTAAGAAGTACGTAGGTAAATGTCATCAATGAACATCAAGATTTTTATTTTTCTAAATAGAGGATGTAAAGGAAACAATTATAGAAGAAAGTTGATGATTTGGATAGCACGGTGGTTTAAAAAAATTCATAGTCAGGACATAGATATTAATGTATCCACAAATTTAGTGCATATATCTTGGGTTATATCTATCATATAGAAAAACATAAATAATTTAATAATTATGTTTTATTCTAAATTATGTTGATGAAAGTTATTTATGAAGGAATTTATATAACACCACATGATGTTAAAATATTATTACATTAAATATTAAATTTATTTAATAACATTGACCAGAAAGAACACTAAAAAAAATAAACAAAGATATATTGTGTTAGAAACATATAAACTATGTATAGAACTCAAAATATATCCCTAATATTAATAAGAATAAATAAATTTATATTATTTACAAGAACATTTAATGATATGACTACAGTGGTAAATTTTATCACAACCGAAATTTAATTGGTATAGATAAAAAACAATATAAAATATTTTATACTTACAAATATATATTTCTATATGTTATATTTTTAATCGATATTGAATTTTAACTTCAAAAAACATGAATATAATGTTAATAAAATAACTTTAATTTTAATAATAGGTGAATACTAATAAAATTATTAAAAACCCATTTTACTATAAAAAATATTTTTATTATATATATACTTTTATTCAGAATGTAAATTAAAATTTCTTATAATGTTAATATGATAAATTTAACTTCTTTGATAGGATTATATTTTTAATATTATATTATAATGAATTTAAGGGATTTTATAGAAATAATGTTTTATGGTTAATTTCACAATATACATTTTGACGATTTTATGAAATTATTTGAATATATAAATTCCTTAACCCATTTTACTGAAAAAATATGTTTTAAATTATCATTATATATAATATATGATATGGTTGATTTGTAAATATTTATTTTATATTAAAAAAGAAGTCACATTTTCTATTAAAAATATTTTAATACACTACACCATAATAATTAACAAATGATAATTCAATAAATTTATTATTATTTTATATATTTATAATTTGTGATTATATGGTATAAATTATGTAACAAGGTGAAATTTTTTACCTGTAAGAAAAAAACTATGAAGGTAAATTGTAGTTACAATAATAGAATAAAAAATCTTAGAAGTGGAAAATATAATGCTAAACAGTTGAAAACATGTTTAAAACATGTGTTTAAATTAATATTAGAGTCTTTCCCGACATTATCTCTTATAAAATCCTTTTTTTCTCATCTGGGAGACAGACGCCTTTATAGTGAAATTCCATTATTATATGTTTATTTTTATTTCAATAACTTATATTCATTTATAATTATGAAAGGGTCATCTCTCCACCCATTCGATGAAACTATTAAAAATAAATTTCCACATAAAACCGATAGTTTTTCCTTTTAATGAAATCCTATTGTTTGTAAAACTATATTTTGGTCCGAATATTTTATACTAATGAATCAATTATATAGGTCTTCTTCAAGTAATGTTCAATGTTCTCATAGTTATTATTAATTTTTTTTAATTATTTCATTTATGGCAATTACAATTAATGTAATATATCTTCTATATAGTAATATTATGAATGGTTATATTATGTCCTTTATCATGTTATACAAAAAATTAATTAACTTTCAATTTCCCTCTTCCCTTAATAAAAATTACAACACTATTAGTTAATATTCATAGAATACATCCTCCATGAAGCAACAAGCCTACATTCCTTCACCTCCTATCATTGATGGTTAAACCAAAAACATTTTAAATAAACACAATACTAATATATTATATAATATTATGATATAATAAATAATTGTAATCATTTATTTTTTTCTATTTAAAATGTAATCATTCTCAATGTGTACATGTAGACTACTCCATCCATGGAGTGATGCATTCCACATTTCATTAATGATATTAATTATTGGTCCTAAGAATTTTTCTAATATAATAAAATTATTTTTATGACATCATTAAGGTTCTATTATAAAACCTATGAGAATACATTATTGATATGATCAAAAAACTATAATCATTATTTCAATGGTTTTAAAAAGTCATATATTGAGGGACATATTTTTCTTTATTTACGTGATATTTTCATATCCATTATATCGGCTTCCATGTGCATATAATTATAAAATATCACAACCAAAAAAACATTAACATATTTACAATGGTTGTAGTATACCTATATTACTTCTAAACCATTATAAATTCATCCATTAGTCATGATATATTAATGTTTGGTTCATTTTAACCACCATGATAATCAATCATATAAATTAATATCACAGGTTGATCCCATCTAGGTTCTTCATTTTTTATCAGAAATTATATATGATTTCAGAGTGTATAGATTAATTTTTGGATCATAGAGAATAAATATTATCCACATTATTTATTAATAACGTTTATATGTTCTGAATTACAAAGACATACAAATAAAGTGTTTGCATATTTAACATTATTTTAAAAAATTTATGAAGTGAAGATATATTGATTTTGAAGAACAAAGAATTTATATTGAATTATAGATATAAAAAATAGGTGAATTTAATTTTTCATGGAGATGAAGAGAATTGATACTTATGAGAAATGGATATTTAAATTAGCATGGATTAGTATTTGACGGTGAGTCTCATATGGTATGGAATAAATATTTCACTTCTTTTATTTGTTGAAATTATTTTAAAACATTTTCCAACCATAGTCATAATAAAAAAAGGTGAAACTATTTAATAAGTGTGAAATAATGGTAGACTTATCCTGATATTTTATCGTCTGAGGATGCACAACACCCCTAATGATAGCTTGATGCGAGTATAATAGTATAGTGGACATATATGTCTTATATAAGGAGGCATGACTAATGGTAGCCCAGTGTGTCTTATGGTGTGTTTATGTGCTCACTCTAGTTTCAAATTTAGATTTATGGGTTACATTAACAATTATTAAAAAGGGTTGGATAAAAAAATTAATAATGAGTGATTTTCCTTTTCCATATAATGATAATCCATTATATAATCATCGAGATATACCATGTATATTCAATTAGATATCATTACACTATTTGATTTAAAATTTATTTTATCTTAAAATATCTTGATGCTTGAAGTATTTATGTATGTCAGAGTTCATTCATTTTGAACCTACCATCATCAATATAAGAAATAATGGACACTATTTTGATATGGTCGTATAATGTACAATCATTTATGTGTTTATGATGTGCACCAAGAGGGTTTATAACATTACCTTAGGAGTTCCCCCTATACTCAAGTTATTTGTGAGTAGTAGAGAGGGTCTGATATGTAATTTTCGGTGACTATACCAACATTATCAAAGTTGAACAACAACATAAATAAATAAACAATGAAAAAAGATTACAAATAAAAACCAATAAAGACCAAGATATCTTGATAATCCAAAATGTGTAAATTGACCATAGATCTAGGTATTAAATATTCCACGTGATATAAGGGTCGAGTGTCTTATAAAAACCCAAATATAGTCACATATGACATATCTGTAGCAGGTCACAAAATCACTTCGGGTTCCCTAACATGTTCTCATTCATGAATCCCGACTCATCCATCTAACACAAGCCACTTTTCCATCTCCCATCCTATAAACATGAATTATATTCAGGTACCAATCGGGAAACATGAGTAGGGTGTGAGTAAAAACACATGGGCCACTACAAAAAATATCTAAAGACATATCCAATCTACAATAATGTATGTATTTTTATAAATAATTAATAAATAATAAAATGAAATTTATTAAGTCTCATATTTATTATACTTTAATTAACTATATTGTCCGGGGGATTCAAATTTACACCTTAGTCGCTCATATTTGCATTCTCCTGTGTCGGACTCTAAACTGTAAACCATAGGGATATCAATATTTATTCATTTAAGGGACTTCATTGTGCATTTAACAATAATATCACCTACATTACCCTATATCATTAGTTCAAATTCCATTTTACAATTATCCATCATGGGACTCTAGTATTCGTATGTAACCCCATGGGTATTCAATGATTTAGTCACTTACACATACTAAATTGTTTATATTAATATATAAATATATATAAGGCCCTAGAAAATTAGTTTCACACCCCATGGTTATTTGGATCATAATTCCCTATCCCACAACTCATTTTTTACGTGCATGCATCAGGGACCTACAACATCTTCCTAGAACCCCTTTTGTATATGGAGAATCATTCCCTGACCCACACCTCATTTATCAATCATATATATCACAATATATAAATGATGGTTCAACATCATTAACCTTTTTATCAATTATTCACATAATGTTGCATAATTTCTTTTATCAGTCACATTCATAGTTATTTACTTTAATCAAAACGAATAACATGAATATCATTCCATTAATTCATTCATCAATAATTATTCACATATCATTATCCCTGCATGGTTAATAAAATTAACCCTTTAAATCCCATTATCATTACATTACACAAGTATTTATTTCTATTTTAATAACTCATTATTCCCTTTTTCGCATTTTACAAATCATCATTTCATGTGTAATGGAACACCCCCACGGGTTTCCACCAAGATTGTTCCCGAACTGCCATTGTATCTAGAGAAATCTGTAATGGGTATAACTATCACATGTTAATGAAGCAATTATTTCAAAAGAAACAATTTTCCAACATGGGAATGAGAAAATAGAACTATAATTAAAAGATCATGATCAAGAATATTATAATTAGTAATTAGACCACCATGCTAAATATTATTTATGAACACTCTCTAAACCATAACCCTTTTTTCTATGCAGTGTTATTTATTTTGCAATGGTGTTGATGATCTAGGATGAAATCATAGGATTAATGTTCAACAAAATGATATCCATTAAAAAAATGATATGTACCATCAAAAATGGAATGAAATCAACCCTATACAATGTGGGAGGAAGAAATGGTGGGGATAAACCTAAAGAAAATAGGATAAACTATTAAAAAGGATCCAATAATATTCCATGGAAAATTAAATTTTCAATTTAAAGAGTTTAATTATACTCTGAAACCTCTCAAGAGCATCCAAAATTAATATTAATCGTGTTAGGTTGAGTGGTTGTGATTATATATATAAACCAGTGGTACAAGAATTTTTAATTAAAAATTTGGGGCATTAAATGAATAATAATGGGGATACATGGAAGGGAATCATTGAAAAAAATGTTTACTCTAATAGGGTAACATTACTATTTAGGGGGTGCATGGTTTCTCCTTGAGGAACAAAATTTATTTAATGGTTCACAAATCATGGAAATCCCACTATCAAAGGGGATCAGATTTTTTTGGGATGAGTGCATGGTCTGGGAAAACCATACAACAAAAATTCACTTCCTAAACTCCCAGTAGAATTTCAAAGAACAAATTTGATTGAAATTTATAAATGATAAAACAATTGTAATATTAAAACAACTTCAAATTAATACCTAAAAATAAGTAAGAGACATATTCAAAAAAGGTCTGGGTCTTACAATCTCCCCATCTTATAAAATATAATCCTCATAATGTACTCCCATGTATATCTTTGATTTTGAGGTAATAATATTGGGACACTTTTCATTTATAATTTATTATCTCTCCCTTTTTTCCTATTTAACATGACCATTCTACCACAAAACTTAGACTAATGAAATATTCTTTCCCTGTAAGAAATTGTCATTGTGATCCACGACACGAATCAAATAAACCTTAAAGGACAGATTGGCATCATGGTCAAAATACTCAACATCTATCACTTGTAAAGGATTAGGGTGATACTACTAAATCCATAACACATATAACACATAATGCATTAGAATATTTTTAATTGTAAGATCCAATAGATACACCATCAGTATGATTTTTTTCCATAATACCAAATAGTCTAATAAACCAATATCTATGACACCCAAAGTAATAAATGATCACACACTATAAATTTATGAGGTTGAATACATCGATCAACATAATACATCCATAGACTCTATGTCATAGCCATAAATTTTTGAATCAACTGATCCATCTATTATTCTCATACATGATACTCTGTCATATAAAATCTTACATACATTCCACTATCCAACAGATTGGTGATCTTCGTGGCCAACCATAAAGTTACTAATATGGTTCCATCTACATAGTGACCTATTAAATATTTTTATAGGTGAAGAAAAATAGAATTAATTATTTCTATAAATATCTCCAAAATTCTTTGACACATTCCATTAGAATGTTCTCCAGCACCTGGATTGAACAATCTGATTCGATTTCTATAAGTGGGTGAAATGTCATACTGAGAAAAAATCATGTACCAAGAGTCTTATACAATCCTTGACATATGTTAAAAGTAATGTGCGAATAATGATATGAAACTATGCTCTGTGGAACCCCATGAAAATATAAAATCTCTCAAACATACATACCCCTCACTAGATAAAGAAATGAATGTCTATTAGATACACCAGAAATATAAGACTTTTGTCGAATGGTCTTTAACCACCGATATAACATGATTATTATGAGGCTTCCTCCAAATAACCAAAAACATTTTGAGTGTAACATCATAAAAAATCGATTCTAGAATAGGAAATTCCTGTGACAAACCACCATGTGACTGATTCTTAGCCTTCACTTTCTAACATGTGAAACATCATGTCAGGAAACCAACAATTCCCATTTTCATGACTAACTACCAATACTATCGTTATAGGTCACAATATATTCTTTTCAAAGAAATAATAATAACCCACTTTAGGTCATTATACTCACCCACAATATTCTCACGCATATTCATGGCCACAAAAAAATGAACTTGTATATCGATTTTCTCATCCTCATCAGTATTCCAATCAGAAGTTGACTCCCTATATTCAAAGGTTTCCCTCAAGGAGAAACACTATAGATCCACATACATACTCTACCTGATCCAGATTAGATGTCTTAACTACACTAATAAGGATACAAGGGTCGCCTCCCCTTTCCATCTTGAAAATTTACATACATCTTAGCAAAAAAAACCATCAACTTTAAATAAGGTAAGACTCATAGAATTCTTGATTATGTATCTTCTCGCTCAAATAATAAGCAACATTGTGAAAATTTCCCCATGTATAGTCTAGATTAAAATTAAAAGATGGCAAATATTTAAACCATATCTGATGTGAGGGTTTCAATGATTATTGAAAAATGATATTATCTATTATTTTTTGTTGAGTATACATATTAATCATATTGGTGAAACAAGTAATTTTCCAAACACTTTAAGGAATAAACCAATGTATCCAACTTGAGATTGTGTAGGATAATTTCATTTATGTTCCCAACTCTTTTAAGATTCATTTGAGATGTCTAAATCACTCTACATTATCACTTCTCTCTTTTTGGTCCTATACGTATCACAAAACACAATACATTCATCACCAATATCGGGTGGGATCAATTGTAGTGTAGTATTCAATTTCATTTTCAAATCCTCCAAATAATTATTACATGATCACTAAATTTTTTACTTGATACCCTTCATTATCTGTCCCTAAATTGGTTCTACTAAATGGGAAGTTTCTTTGATTAAGTTATAGAATATCCCAAAAATACTAGAAATATTCAAATATTAACAAGATTATTGGGATTCTTCCATGAAAAAACTACATGATCATTCTATGGGTCCACTAAAACACATAACATATTGACGATATTTCACATGAAATGTAACCTATAAATCCAAAATTAACACTTAGGTATCTTATAGTATAGAATATTATCTCTCATTGTACTTAAAATGGTGTCAAGATGGTGGGTAGGATCATCATGACTCATAGAGTACACCAATAATCCAACAAAAATACAATGAAAAACTAATATAAGTATGGGTGAAATATTAATTTCATGAAGGTCATAAAAAGATAATGATAATTTTTTATTCCAAATGGCATCAAAAAAATAATAAAGTCTATACTTACTCCTTGAAGATGACATCGGTATGTCATCAGGCTCACTCTCAAATGATAATACCCTGATCTATAGTCAATCATGTAGAATACACAATCTCCTCTCAACAAGAAAAAGAGATCATCAATACATTAAATAAGAAACTAGTTCATAACTATCATCATTTAAAACAACAAGTAATAAGAACATAAACATATTTCCCCATCATTCTTCTTAGAATTTAAAACTAAAGAGCCCAAGGTGATATAATTTGTAGGATAAAACCCTTATCCCTGAATTCTTCCATTTGATACTTCATCAATTGAACCACAGTTACTATCATTCATTTTCTTACAATATAAATTTTATCACCTCTATTCATGAGTTAAATTATTAAATTAGTGTCCCTCTTAGGTGGATGCCATGATAAGTCTTCAAGAAACATGCCATAATATTGGTTCACTATTTGAGTAAATACAGATTTCCTCACCCACACTTCATCCAAAAAATATTCATAACCTAAGTGGTTAAATACCATAGTTTCTAATCATCTAGCATTATATGTCCTACCTGTATATCCCATTCTCAATTATGAACATAGTTTTTACCCTCAAAAGATGTAATGGTTACCCACTTATTGTAACAGTAAATGCGGGCTTGGTTTGGTACCATCCAATCCATACCAAAAATCAATTCCAAACCTGACATGTCAAGTATGTAGTGATCTCGATGGATGTTGGACTCACTAACCATGATGTAAAATCTCATGAATTGATATATTTCCTTTGATTGTACTCATAGTGGGTGTCAATCATAAATAATATACTAAAAACTCCACCATTATACATAAACCAATCATATGTTGAAAAAATATAAATGAATATTAGGAACTTGTATAATATAAATCAATAGAGAGAATAAAATATATAAGAATAGTAATTATCATAGTTAATGTTGGAACCTTTATATCCAAAATTGGAGAATGAGGATCATGAAAATAACCTTTCCCTCTTCCATATGCTCCAATATAAGTCCCTTATGTTGTACTACCCTTCTGACATGGGAGATCATGACCTGAAGTAACATGTACACCACCTCGACCTCAACATCCAGTAGAACTACAACTAGCCTACTGGCATGGGTTAGAAGTTCATCTTCTAGCTCTGTCACTCAGGCTAGCTTTTCCATCACTACCCATCAGTGGAGCAATAATAAAAAACTTTCATATGTGTTGCAATGACTTAGAATTCTATCAATTTAATTTTCCTTCATATAATTATGTTATATATTATAAAATACATACATCACATATAAAACCAAAAATACATTAAACAATTATATTAAGAATAAATAAGTTGTATCTATATAAATTAAGAACATGTACTGAGGTAATTGTAATCCGACCAATAGAATAGTAGCCTCACATATTTAATTATAAATACAATTTATGCTTATTATAAATGAAAAAAATGATATATTTATATCATGTAATAAGTAAATAAATATTAATGAAAATTAAGTGTTGGTATTTCTGTGAAACCAAAATTTCCATTTAAAATTTTATAAATAATATTTATATTTTAAAGAATATTTATTTTTGGAAAATAAATCCATAAATTAAATTTTTTTACTCTATGTACAAGATAATTTTATTAGACCTTTATTAATTGTTCTATGTTTCATAAAATCTTTTATAATATTGAAATTGGTATTTTTTTGAATAAATAATTATTTTAATATAAAACTAAATTTATTATAGCTAGAAATTTATTTCCCTAAAATAGAGTAATTTTTTTAAAATATTTTCAACAAAACAATTTATCAAATATTGTTGGGATTTTTAAAAAATGGTTGAATTTTATGTGAATATAGAAATATAAAAATTTATAGTATTCAGAATTTAATCAAAATACCTAAATTGTTTGGTCATGGATGGTCTAAGAACCCATTGTTTCAATCTCACATACACAATTTACTCTATTTAGTCATTAGATTAATCAAAATTGATAGTCATTATTGAATGTAATAAGAAAATGACTAAATCAATAAAAACACCCCTCTCCACCCAAATGAATATCACCCACACCACCTATTTTAATCACACATTATAATCATTAGAAAAAGCTAATAATATATCAAATTCATCTCTCAATCAACTTCTTCACATCTCTGCCTTGCTTGTAATCATGTAGAATTAGTGTTTCTATCATTTTCTATCTCACATGAACAATTTATTTCATGATATACATTTCTTCCACATTCATATATTTCAATTAATAAATGATCCCAGGATCTGTATGTTATTATTACATAATTTTAATATTGTGTGATTCATTTTTTATATTATAATTTTTTCAAATTCATTTAATATTCTTCATTCCTATGTTTATTCCCAGACGGGTATTTTTCTCATCCCTTTTTAAAATTTATACAATAGGTTATCCTATGAAGATGTATGATCTCAAAGAAATTTAGAATCTCATTAAAGAGACTAAATAAAATATCTTTTTATTTTGGTTTAATTATTTCCAATTATGTACCTAATCTTACAAAGACACTATAATTTTTTTATCCATGTTTTTTATTTCATGGATAATTATGTATAATATAATTTATTAACATTTTTAAAATGATAGCTTATCTATAGTTGATATCAGAGGAATAATCTAGTTATTATTTAGTTATAAGACTAGAAACCATTATTATGAACCCTATTGTTAATTCTATCACCGTGGATATCCCATATTCTAAAATAGAGAATCAAAATATATTATATACTTTTCAATTATAATTTTATACATATATGTTCAAATTTTTATTTTTATATTCTTATGAGGTAATTAATTATCCCCCCTAAATGTATCATTCTTCTCAACTAATGGTATGAAATTGGAGAACCCATGCCAACAATTAATGTGATGGGAAACGATGATTCCCAAATGAAATTTCAAATATCATTGGAACGGGATCTCAATACATCATTAAAATAAATGAATAAATGTCTCAAGTTAAGAATAATAACATGAATCATGTGGAACACCCACTTTATATTTTGAAAAAGAAATCTCATATCGAATACATTATATGAAAAAGCTATCTTATATTTTTTGGTTCGTCTGATCCCCTCATAACAACATAATTGATTAACTATATTGAGAAGATATGATTTCTTATACAGTTCTTAGAAGAAGATGAATTCATTATTCTGGTGTATTTTTTTATTAAGAAGTTAATCAATGATGGAAAATGGTCAAGATCACAGAGTCTATAGAATAAATTTATTCCATGGAATTAGAATCACTAATGAATATTTTTTTCCATAAATATTTTTAGTGAATTATTTATCATAAGATAGAAATGGAGTTTAATAGATTACAAAAAGGGAGGGTGAGTATATTGGGGTGTATAAGGATAAATTTACAAGGCATTCACAATACGCCTCTAGATTTTTCAGGAACACCGAAATCAATATGGGTAGCTTCTTTAGTAGATTAAAGATGAGTTTATAAAAAGCATTGGTGATTTGGGACTTTAATAGCTATGAGGATATTGTTCATTTTTTTCTATATGTTTGAAAGTGATATTGGAGACTCTCATCAGTCTCATGACCTAAAATATAAAAAGATTAAAATAGAGTTAAATATAGGAGTATCAATAGATAAATTCCATAATGGAAATAAAACCCATCTTCTCACATGTAAAATGTGCAGGAATAATTATTCATGTAACTGCTTAAAGGGAGTCAGGAGATTCTCTAAAATAATAAGAGGGGGGCATTGTGATAATTATTTCCAAAGGGATATTAAGAATACCAAAAATTCATTAAAAGAAATGAATGAGTATATCTACACATAGCCTATAGTGTTTCAACATCAAGTAACATGGGAATTATTTTATCTGATTCCATTAGAAAAGGTTTGTTAGAGAAAATATAAAAACCTCCATGGAGTCAAGGAAAGGAATTTTCTATCAATTATACTATGGTGGACAGCAAAACTGATTTGGTGACATGTAATTGGGTTTTTCATTCAAGAATATATAATGTACTATTCTGTTGTGGTACTATACATTTTTTTATGTCTTTCTAGATTAGTAAACCTATTCCAACACATATTCAAAATATTAAGGGTTTTTTACCAATGAGAAATGTGAATGGGTAAATTACTAAATCTAAATTATATTTCTCTATCCCAGTTAATGTTTTTCTTCAAAAACCCCCAAAAATATTTTTTACTTTGGTGAGGATTAATGTTATATTGGGAATTGATTTTCTATCTCTGTACCAATCCAAAATCAAAAATTGAGAATGATATATCAATCTTCAAATCATATGGCATCCTTTAATTATATACAAGTTTTAGGAGGAGGATTAATCTCCTTTGGAATCATCTTATCAATTTTCTATATTATTTCTCTATGATATAGAATATCCTACTAAAATTATTAAGACAAAGGATATGATTATGCTCGAAGACATTCCAACAGTGAGGGACTACACTATTGTGTTCCCTAATGAATTGCATGGTCTTAATTCAACTTGATAGGTGGAGTTTACAATTGAACATATTATAAGATCTCTACCCATATCATCGAATTCTTAAGTAATGTATACAATTGAGTAGAAGGATCTAATGGACTAGTTACAAGATAATATAAAAAAGGGTTTAGTACACATGAGTAATTCACTATGCAGAGAACAAGTTCTCTTCATAATGAAGTATTATGGATCAATGTTCCACTCCATTGATTATAATGAGTTCAATAAAACCATGATAAAGAAAAGTATCCCCTACCACTGATATGCGACTTGTTCGATCAATAATGATGAGACATGTATTTATCTATGGTGGAACTTTGGTCAAGATATAACCAATTAATGGGAGAAATGTATGATATTCCCAAGACATCTTATTGAATGAGGTAAGTAAACTATGAGTTCCTTGGGATTTCATTAGGACTCACTAATTCTGTATAAATTTTCATGGATTTAATTAATATATTCTATATATATTTCTTTGAAAAATTTGTTGTATTATTTATCGATGATATTTTGATATACTCTAAGAGAATGGATAATCATGAATAGTATTCGAATATGTTTCTAAAGACATTGAGATAGGATAAACTATATAAAAATTAATATAATTGCACATTTTGGATATAGGAAGTGCCATTCCTAGAGAATTTTATCACAAAAAAGTTATACATGTAGACCGTTCTAAAACAAAGGAAATTGAAGAGTGGTCCATACAAGCTTATGTAATGGAGATATTTAGTTTCCAAGGTCTATCTCGGTATTACCGACTATTTTTTGAACACCTATCATGATTTTCGATCCATTTTCAATTTTTAATCATAATGGATTAAATCTTCTTTGGACTAGTGAATGTGATGACTACTTCAAAGTGTTGAAAAAGAGGCTTATCATTACAGATGTATTGAAAATACGAAAAAGGTGAGAAGATTATGTAATATAATATGACAATTCATAGAACTTATTGGGTTATGTAATCATGTATATAGATAAATTGATAACCCAAAAGTCATGAATGTTAAATATCCATGTGTATAACTACATGATGCATGATCTAGAACTACCGACTATGGTTTTTTCAATGAAAATATTGAATAAATACCTCTATGGGGAGAAGTTTGACATATATACTGATGAAAAGACCCTAATGAATTTATAAAAAAAAGGATATCAATATTTGTGAAAAGAGATTGTAAGATATAATCAATGACTATGATTTTCAATACACAATCATCTGGGAAGGAAAACATGGTAGGAGATGCTCTTAACAGAATATAACACATGATGTAGATTGAGAAAGACCATATATACATGGAAATAAAAAATATGGTCCAATAAATAATAATAGTACAAAACTCATCCTACCTTTCCCAAATAACTTCACGACCTTCTATCAAAGATATGAGAATGGATACATAAAGGGATGACCTAGAGCTACAAAATAAGGGGAAAGAGGTAATATGCGGGATTCTACATGTGTCCAACACCTTTGATGATAGTGTGATTATTAACCCCAACTAAAGAGGCGTCACAAAAAATTTAAAATACGAAATACTAGAATAGGGTATTAACATCCCCACAAAAGCCATCAAGTTAAGACTTGTGGATATCATGAGGCTCTAAGGTACTCACGATCACATGACCATTTCAATGTTCACACGAGGACTATACGAAGATAGCATTAACGACTATGAATCCTATAGACCTCCCCTTCAATGAACCTTCCTTATCTAGCAATTTCTCTCCAAACAACTGAATGATTTCCTCAAATCCACATGGTTTGTCAATATAATGATTCTTTTAAACCATTCAAAATTCATATGAGAATAAGGAAGAATAATATCCAAATGTAGAGAACCCACATAGTTGTAAATATCATGTACCATATCATCACTATGATGAATAAAATTAGTTGATGGTATAAAAGAAAACATGAATGGACCATGAAAAATTTCAGAATAAAAAAAATTAGATAAAGGGGAGTAGTTGAGAGGCACTCTCAGTCATTGAAAGACATGAGGCATGCCCTAGACAATCCACAAGATGTTGTCATACTTTAACGACATGTATGAATTATATTGTGAAATCCATTTGTCATTCCATATTCATTATGTGAAGCACCACATGTATTCCCAGTCGGCTTCGTGCTCAACTATCGGCCCTCTATGGACCAAGAGATAGTTTTTTCAACAACATTCTCAAACTTCCTCATATGAACCATATTGGTCACAAAAGGAATCTTAAAAAATTTGAGTATATATCCTTCACATTATAGATGAAAACTCGCATAATACATGACTATTGAGTAATAATACAAATGGTATAAAAAGGGTGGAGGTGAGAGATCTCAATTTCACTTAATGATATGGATCATGCTAGAATGTTCATAGTGTGGCCTCGCAAAAACTCTTGACAAGTTAGACAAACCTCATGAGGACTCTCTTATAAGACACCCTTTCCCAAAATGTATTCCATGCAGGACATTGATCTCTTGTGATGTCCCTTGGGAATGTCTATAGGCAAGATGAAAAATCCATTAACATACCCGTGTGATCAACCAATATCTCCTCTATCTAAAGTGATCTGATAAAAGTTAAAATGATGGATGAGGCTGCGATCACTAAAAATAAGTGGACACACTTATAATAACCCACTATAAAGACTCACAATGTAACGTGGTTCCACCACCCTTCACTGACCCTTGAATTGATGTTAGCTAGATATGCAGAATTCATTACAGAACTATTAGGTTAGAGAGGCCAAAAAATTCCACAACCCAACCTCAAAGATGGTGTCGGATTTTTTATCATAGATCTCACCATAACTATGAATGGAAGAACACCTGGTGTTTCACACTAGTTCCAGAGTGCATTTCTTAGAGAAACTGATCACACAATTAGGAAACCATGAATATGATAATATACATGTGGGAAACCTATGTAGTCATGTGCTAGTCATAAAAAACATTGCCTGATCATTCATATATCACATGAAGGGTCTCTGGTGGACTATTAAAATAACATCCCACAATCCCACTAGACCACTCAAGACTTGAGAAAACACACATTGAATATAACCAAAGCGTCCACCAGGAAATTGATAGGACAAAGAATAATGGTTGAAGACTTAAATGAAAAAATGTTCATTGACCATGTGCACATTACGTGATCCTCCCAAAGACATGATATTTTGTCAGTACATGTCACCTATATCATGTAACACTCCTTCAGCTTAGTACCATAGTAATATGAAGCCTTCCGGACATGTTGATGAATTTTCAAATGACCTCTTTGGGCCTATCACCTTTGTCTCATGAAATTACACATGGATATGTTTTCCAATCCGTGTGGAGTCCTTTGAATGAATAACCTGGATCATATAATCGTGCCTACTCATGTTACCAAAGTCTCATGAAAGAACATAAGAATAACAATGAGCTATCATGATGGCCTCTAGAACTATTAACCATGACATGAAATTACCTCTAGGGACGTAAGGAAAGGCATCTGTCCTCTTGTGGAAATTTCAACCACATCTCATGAGAGGATGAAGTCATAACAAATGGCTCTCACAATATCCACTGGGCATATTTTCCAATAATGATGATGACCTCAATTATTATTTTCTATGACTCATAATTCACTTCAAGGATGTCATCCAAGACATGGGATACCTTATTGAAATGTTATCAAAGATATTTTATATCTTGTGGAGGAAACAATTTGTATCATTATATGTCCCAAAAATAAGTAAACAAGGTCATGTGATAGCCTCCATATATGTGGGCCTAGAACATCAGTGAAACATCAATGTGTAAGACTCGATGGATGGAACTATGTAGATTATGATTATGACCATATTTGGGATATGTATGGAAGATCTTTTATGATCGAGTTCCATATTGATCATCTAGGGAGATACCAGTTTCTATACCCATTACCCAATGAAATAGAAATGATTACTCGATAACTTTTATTTCTCACAAGGATCCTGGATAATGTGTGATTAGGTATTTTCCATGATTATTTCATATACACTATACACCCTGCGGTTGCACAGGAAACCTTAGTGTGTATGACCTAACTATCAAAATAATATATTATTTCACCAATAAATAGGGAATATATATTGGTATAATCCTCTAGAATTATAGAATCCTTGAGGATGGTTACAATTTCCCCGAGTGAGAACATCCATCTTAGCATATCAACTAGTTATGGGATAACTGAACAATGTTGAATCTAATTCATACCATAAAAAAGATATATTGGATGCATTTTTAAGGAAACAGATCTATAAAAACCACATCTTGGGTTGTCGAAGTACATAAGTCTGATATCAACATTCCATGGGACTAATCGTTTACCCCCTTGTTTATCACATGAAGCATAGGTCAGGTGGGCTTAGTGAGATGTAATGAACACCTAATTCAGAATCATGAATTTAAACTAATGAGGAAAATAAAATATTTTGAGCCCATATGAGTGGTTAGACATTATCAACAATCATATATGGGCATAAACTTAGGGTCACATCCCAATTTCATCACCAAAATACATGGTTTTTGCATCCATTAATAACCAGGATATGTTGGTTGCCTTATAATGGCTCATTTTTCTACTAGAAATATTTACCGCCTCGTCACGGGGGAGAACATTTAGAAGAACTTGGTCACATGACTTCATCACATAAAGAATCTATTCCCCAGTAGAAAAATGGATTATGTACCTCAAATACATAAATATGGATTCACTAACGAAACTACACTTTCTGTGGATCAATAATGAGACTCCTAGTCCTTTTTTAACAATCAAATTAACCATTGAATTGTTTTTTTTCTATGTAACCGGTCCAGGATCAGGACTAGGAATAGATTCATAATCAATTCCTAAATCCATAAGAGAGTCATGTAGTAGGAATAAATTACCCCCCAAAAAATAAAAAGCCTAAAATACCATCTTCTTGACCAATGCATGTCCCAAATAGTCATGGGGCCTAAATACATAGATGACCATCAACCATTGGAATGTAGGTCTATACCTAGATACAAATAGGTAAAACATTTTGAGTTTATGGGAAATGTGACAATGGTATCAATGTGATCAATACATATTCTATGTCTCATTAACCTGATAAAACAAAAATGGTGAAACTGACACGAATATCTCCAGTGAAGAAAAGGATTCATTATTCTCCGTTGGCCAATTTCATTTTCCCATATTCTCAAACAAAAATGGAGAACCCACTTTTAATGACTCCAATTAAAAAATGATTGGTTATTGTCAATCGGGATTTTTAATTTCCCCAATATTCAAAAAAATGGTGAACCAGACGAGAATCTCCCTAAGGACAAAATGACTTGTTGTGGTATATCATGCCATTTTGTTTTCTCATATATCAAAAAAAATGAGAAAACCAATGGAAATATCTATAATATTAGAATTTTTTTGCTATAATTCACCATGATACATTGTTTTGTAAAACCAATACCTTCAATGAAGTAAAAATGCTAATATCATATATATAATCTTTTATGACTAGGGTTCTAATGAAATAACTGAATCCCCATTCAAACAAGTCCAGAAAATGATATTGATGACCATAAAATTATATCACTCTCTGAAAATACCACTACAGACTCAGAGATGGAACAAGATGAGGATGACCACAAGAATACCCCTCTAGGTGTCTCTAATAAATTCTATTAACTCACGAAGATAAATATATGGATAGAGGAAGTCAAGAGGACAACACTAATTAGTGTCATCATGATCCATGAAGATAAATATGTCTATATAATATTTCTATTGAAACCAATATATGTGTTTTCATGGAACTACACAAAAATACATAGATTGATCCCAAAATGTTTCTACTCACCACATCTATTTACCAAAAGAGCATCAAGGCATTAATCTACAATCTAAGAGGATGTACCCCTCACATTGACCCAAAATAGTGGTGGAGTTTGACAATTTGATCAAATCCAACTTCATCTGAGAAGTGAAATACCCAAGGCGGATTTCCAACATAGTTCGTATCAAGAAGAATAATGGTATCATTATGGTCTACATAGATTTCAAAGACCTTAATTGATATTTCATAATTTATTATTTCCCATTATGGATTAGAAAACTATTGATTTATGTAAGATTTTTTTTTCATGCCCTTTATTTAATGGATGAGAACTTGGGGTATAATCAAGTAAAGATGAGCCATGAAGATAAAGAAGCCATTGTCTTCAGAGAACATCATGTGAACTATTTCTATATGTTTATGCACATTGGAATGAATAATTCTGGTGCGACATAGAAACAGTACACACACTATATCTTTAAGTCATTATTGGGATTGTGTAAAACCCCAAGATTGCATAGTGTGTTATTTCTTCAAAATAGTTCAATAACTTGAACTACACAGAACACTGAGTTCAAACGCACTATGACTTACCGAACAAGCCGTTCAAAAGAGGTTATGAATAGTATTAACTAAATTTTGAAACTTATATAATAATTATAATTTTATAATCCAAATTATTAGTTTCTTAGAAATAATGTAAGAACAAATTCCTTTTTTCAGATAAAATAAGTAATTTTCAAAAATGCACTTTTACCAACATTAATAGTGAACCCTTTTTTAATCCAATATTTTAAACTTTTATATATTCAATTTGACTAAATAAATTTATTCTTTAGAATGGGGACATAAACAAATTTACAATGTAACATCCCAAGCTTCCACGGTACGCTTCTCTTTGAATAATACAGTAGCGTGTGTTGTACGCAACTTCGACTTCTAACACACACCACAACCAATCAAACTAGCCGTTATGAATGGTAATACCTACTTTTTGAAATTATATATTTTTATATTTATAAATGGACTTCATTTTTTGATTCAGAATATCGAATTTATCCTAGGGTGAAATTTTGGAACTTTTCGGATAACACTTATATTTTGATGAATAGTGAAAATTACTAAATTTTAATTAAAAACAACTTTTTTAATCTAAATAATTTATATTGATAAATTATGAATTTGAGTGGTGTTAAAGTATATTTGGAATATATTTTTACCATTTAATATAATGTCGGTCATTGTACATAATTTTACAATTAAACCGGACATAAACAAGTGTCAATCTATTGATAGTTATTATCTCTTAAAAACATGCTTTTTGTTCTAACAACGGGAATTAATATTAAATTAATTTCTGCCACTTCTTTGTTTTGAAATTGGAAAAATGAATTCCATATTTGGAATCAGGATGTTCATATTGTGTAAATAGGTAACTTTTCGTTTTTGACATTTTGAATAATTATTGCGGTAAATATTTTATTTACCATGGTTAAGGGTAAATCCAGTAAATAAGGGTTAAAAAATAATTTTATAATAATACAAAATTTCCCTAAAACGTGTCCTAACCTTATTGGTTGATACATGTTCGACCATGGGCATCTTGGGGTCGATTTTGGGACCCCATGGTGCCACTTGAAAATGATAGGGAAACTTTATTTTAATTAAGTTAAAATGAATACAAAAATGACACAAGCATATATCTTTTAGAAAAAAAATTTTTACATAGGGTTATATATGTTGGATTTTCGACTATAAATATTAATTAGAAATATAACGAGATTTCCTACATAAAGATATTTTATTTGTAATTTTTAGACATTATATTATTTAATTTATTTATGACACAATGATGATGTAGTAATTACCATAATAGTGAAAAATTAAAATAATTGATATTACAAATACACAAATAAATATTATTTGAGATGTTTAATGAATTACAATAATTTTATAGGATAATATGACATACTATGATTTATTTAATGGATCTTTTTCTAAGTAATCATTCTGTTATAAGTTTCACAAAAATCAACTATTGAATAGTGTCAAAATTGACATAAAAGAGTTTTTAAAACAAATATTATACTATTAATTGATATTAAATTCATAAAAGTCTAAGGTTCGGCCAAGAGACTTATATCATGATAGGTGTATCATTAATGGACCACTTGGGGGTCTTGTGGATGTATATAGTATGTTTATTAACTATATAATATAAAAATACAAATTGACATGGTAAATGTCAAACAAATTAACTAAGAGTTAAACTAAACGATAAGGTTAATATAGTAACCCAAACCTATGTAAATTTTATTGGTTGAATTTTTTTGACCTATACCCACCTTAACCTTTAAATAATCAACTTTTTAGCCATTAGAAACCGAATATGAATTTATTATAAATTAATATTTCTAGTTTTTCCAAAGGTGCCCCTCACCCCTCTTATAAAAGGGCACTCCTCCTTCTCATTTCATCACACCTTCAAAGCCTTTTGGTTCGGCCAAAATCTGCGCAAATACTCTCCTAACATCCCTCACTACAACCTAGGTGTCTTAGTTTGATCATAAATCCAACCTATGGAGCCCTTTTGACCAAATCAAAAGGAAGAACACGAAGAAGAGGTAATGATTTCACCACCCTTTTTCAAGTTCTTTTCTCCTTCCAATTATTCATTCTTTGTTGTTAACATTCTAAAATAGTAACTCCAGTATCTTATATATACTGTGATGTTATTATAATTATGGTACAACCATATTCATTATTCTATCCACCCTTTGAATAACATGTCACCATACGTGCGTACGTACGACTTATCGTCTCCACGTCATGGTGTAATTGTTATTCAATATATTATTATTTTAATGGGTATAATAATGATTTTTAATTCATGTAAATAATAAATATAACATGATAATTATTATGTATATAGGATATAACATCCAATTATATATTATTTTAATATCAAAAGAATGATATTTTCGCTCGTGCGTACGTACAGACTACCGTCTCCACGAACGCGCTGAGATTCATTCTCCATCATATCCATTCAAGTATAATTATCATTTGATGATTTGAAAATAGTTTTTAAGGACTTTATATCATTATGGATATGAAAAACATACAACCTAACCATTACAAGCATGTCTTACGTAACAAAACATGTAAAAGAAAACGAGTAAGTTAACACTCGAAACGACGATAATACTAAGATATTTTTAACAAAGAAATGCTAAAAAATCATATATGATATCATATTAATATATATGATTCTTGTATAATTTAATAAAAATTATTTCGCCATTATATAGGAGGTTAACCTACCCTCAACCAAGGAAAATTACAAGGTAAGGGCTTATTTCACAATCTCTTCATTATCCGAGGTTGTTTATACGTAATAATCTACTAGGATATCTTTATCATCCACATCCATGTTTCTTAAAAATGTATTTCAAAACATTTTTACTATTTACAAGAATATGGGTTAAAGTCATTTATACCCTTTATTGACTTTTTATAAGTGATTTATAAAGGAATCTTTCTGTCGTTTTCCAAACAAGGTGCTTTTTAACATTTTCGACAGAATTAAGGTAAGAATGTTTTTTTAACTTATACGGCGGGTGCGGTTATTTTCCACCGTTATAAAATCGTCGAAGCTTCCCTTATAAGCTTATAAGAATATTTTCAAAGAAAATATTTTACTCTAAAATGATTTCAAAATGAATATTTTAAGAATTTTTGGAAGGTACTCTTTATCAAGATCATAATTTTAAAAGTTTTAAAGATTTATCTTTCTAAATATTTTTCATTAATGTCCATGTCTTCAAAATGATTTTAAGGGTTTATTTATATGGACATGATGGTTTTGAAATGATATTTCTTTTCAAAGTTTTCAAAGTTGTATGGGACACTTTGATTCAAAAATCTTTTTTAAATTACTTCCTTTATTAATGTGTTACTTTTCAATGATTCCGAGAAAAGAGATATTTCTCTCAAATAGTTTTGATTTCATCTATGTCAACATCCTTTGATGGATTTTAAGCTTATTTTAAGTTGATTAATTATGATACAAAACTTCTATATTTTATTGAAGGTTTTGTGATATGTTTGACTGTGGATGTGCTATTTTTATACCATTCATGGTTTATGGTGAAAATATTGACATTTCGTATGCTAGTTTTAATATGAATGTTTATGTTATTTTTAAACCTGTTCTTATGGGAATGCGTTGGACATAATATGTGACGAGTGGAGCCCGCTATAGCTCCTCGATGCATCGGTAGGTCTCATGAGACAAACTAGTGTCTTGGCACAAGGCCTTGGAAAAATCTTATTTGAGTCTTGGCACAAGGCCTTGGCTATGTGGTTATGATAGTATGGCATTATGCATTCCAACATTATGAAAGTGGTAATTGATATTGCATGTGATTATTCTATTAGTAGAATATCCATGTGAATAAGTAAATGGCATTATTTCATTTTTTTTCCATACTATGTTGAAGTTCAATTTTAAAAAGATTTTGTTTTAAGTTATACACTGCCTTAAATTTTTATTATTATTTATGAAAGTTTCCGCTACATTGTTATCCTTACTGGGCATTTGAGCTCACCTCTTTTCTATGTTTTAATTTTCCCAGGTTTTGAAGAATTAATTATAAATGACCTGTAGGGATATTATGAGGGGATAATAGTGTGTACTATGGAGACAATATGTTGTTGTAGTAGTTTTTAACCTTATGATGTAATGTAAAACTTTATGAATATATCGTTTGTTTCCAAGGCTACTAAACCAATCGGTCTTTTAAGATTTGATCTTTCTTGTGATCATGCCAATGTTATGTAATAATTCACCGACTCTAGGTAACTAGGGTAGGGGAGTTACAGTTGGTATCAGAGAAAGTTTAGTACAAACCTTGGAATCTAGATTTAGATAAACTCTGATTAGAGCACGTAGAAATAAGATAAACTTTGAGGATTAGTATAGAATAACTCCCTATAATTTTGGTATTGTATAGATTTTGTGAGTTTTCCGAGCAATACATCCTTGTCTGGATACGAGAAGGTAGAGGTGGCTCTGGCACAGATGTACCTAGGGGTAAAACCTGAAAACACCGCTTTGAGCTAGACTCGAACGGGAACTGGTGCACGACAATGGGCTTTGCTGCACTCTTGGTTATGACACTCTCGGGGGATATTCTTAGGATAATTCTCATTTTATTTACAAACCATTATGAAGGTTTTATGAGTATATACTTCCTCAAAGGAGACATTTTTATGATTATGGATTATATCCATAAACTATTTAATTTATGTTATGTGTTTTACAAGATTGGGATTAGGTATTGTTATTCAAAAACTAATCTCGTGTATTCCATTTTTAGAAATGGTGCCCAGAAGTAGGAATGAGAACTCCAGGAATGCACATGATCCAAAGAGAAAGAAGGATCATATCTTTCATGTTCTTAAGCTAGAATTTATAAGAGAAATAGTCTCCCATGTATTATCATCATATGAAGAAATTAATTCTTATACTTTATTTAAGGAATACTAAAACCAAAAAAGTGTTATCCTAATACCCTTTGTTTTGTTGAACCGATGGTATTTCAAATCATCATAGATTGATGAATTTAAGGACCTCAATTTTACACTTGTTTGTGATTGATGACCTCAATCACTACCTATAAATATTTATGTTTTTCCTCTAATTATATGTCTCTAATTTCCACCAATGTTCTCCTTATCGAGATCATAATTTGGTGGTGACCCTTTCATTTCTTTTTTCCTCATATTAAGACTAAATTTTAGTAACCCAATTTCCGATGTGGGTTTTCCCACAATGATATTTTCTATTTTAAACCATTTATTTTCGAAGAACAATTTCAAATTGCGAGGACGCAATTTATTGATGGAGGGGATAATGTAACACCCCAAGATTTCATAGTGTGTTATTTCTTCAAAATAATTCAACAACTTGCACTACACGCAACACTGAGTTCAAACGCACTATGACTTACCGAACAAGCTGTTCAAAAGAGGTTATGAATAGTATTAAATAAATTTTAAACCTTATATAATAATTATAATTTTCGAATCCATATTATTAGTTTCTTACATATAATGTAAGAACAAATTCCTTTTTTTCAGATAAAAGATGTAATTTTCAAAAATGCACTTTTACCAACTTTAATAGTGACCCCTTATTAAATCCAATATTTTAAGCTTTTATATATTCAATTTGACTAAATAAATTTATTCATTAGAATGGGGACATAAACAAATTTACAATTTAACACCCCAAGATTCCACGGTACGCTTCTCTTTGAATAATACAGTAGCGTGTGTTGTACGCAACTTCGAGTTCTGACACACACCACAACCAATCAAACTAGCCGTTATGAATAGTAATACCTAAATTTTGAAATTATATATATTTTATATTTCAAAATGGACTTCATTTTTGGATTCAGAATATCGAATTTATCCTAGGGTGAAATTTCGGAATTTTTTGGATAACACTTATATTTTGATGAATAGTGACAACTACTAAATTTTAATTAAAAACAACTTTATTAATCAAATTAATTTATATTGATAAATTATGAATTTGAGTTGTTTTAAATTATATTTTGAATATATTTTTACCATTTAATATAATTTCGGTCATTGTACATAATTTTACAATTAAACCGGACACAAACAAGGGTCAATCTTTTGATAGTTATTATCTCTTAAAAACACGCTTTTTGTTTTAACAACGGAAATTAATTTTAAATTAATTTCTGCCACTTTTTTGTTTTGAAATTTGAAAAATGGATTCCATATTTGGAATCAGGATGTTCATATTGTGTAAATAGGTAACATTTTTTTAGAAATTTTGAATAATTACTGCGGTAAATATTTTATTTACCATGGTTAAGGGTAAAATCAGGTAAATAAGGGTTAAAAAATAATATTATAATAATAAAAAATTACCATAAAACGTGTCCTAACCTTATTTTTTGATACATGTTCGACCATGGGAATCTTGGGGTAGATTTTGGGATCCCATGGTGCCACTAGTAAGTGATAGAGACACTTTATTTTAATTAAGTAAAAATGAATAAAAAAATGACACAAGCATATATATTTTAGAAAACAAATTTTTACATAGGGTTATATATGTTATATTTTCGACTATAAATAATACATATAAAAATAAAAAGATTTCCTACATAATGATATTTTATTTATAATTTTTAGACATTAAATAGTTTAATTTATTTATGACACAATGATGATGTAGTAATTACCATAACAGTGAAAAATTAAAATAATTGATATTATAAATACCCAAATAAATATAATTTTAGACTTTTAATGAATTAAAATAATTTTATAGGATAATATGACATATTAGGATTGATTTAATGGACCTTTTTCTAAATAATAATTCTGTTATAAGTTTCACAAAAATCAACTATTGAATATTGTCAAAATTGACATAAAATAGTTTTTAAAACAAATATTATATTATTAATTGATATTAAATTCCTAAAAATCTAAGGATCGGCAAAGAGACTTATATAATTATAGTTGTATCATTAATGGACCACTTGGGGGTCGCTTGGATGTATATAGTAATTTTATTAACTATATAATATAAAATTACAAAGTGACATGGTAAATGTCAAACTAATTAACTAAGAGTTAAAACTAAAAGATAAGGTTAATATAGAAACACAAACCTGTCTAAATTCTATTTGTTGAATGTTTTTCGACATATCCCCACCTTAACCTTTAAATAATCAACTTTTGAGCCATTAGAAACCGAATATGAATTTATTATAAATTAATATTTCTAGCTTTTCCAAAGCTCCCCTCACCCCTTTTATAAAAAGGCACTCCTGCTTGTCATTTCTTCACACATTCATATCATTTTGGTTCGGCCAAACTCTGTCTAAATACTCTCCCAACTTCCCTCACTACAACCTGGAGGTCTTAGTTTGATCAGAAAGCCAACCTAAGGAGCCCTTTTGATCAAATCAAAAGGAAGAACCTGAAGAAGACGTAATGATTTCACCACCCATTTTCAAGTTCTTTTCTTCTTCCACTTATTCATTCTTTGTTGTTTCCATTTTAGAATAATAAATCCAGTATCTTATATATACTGTGATGTTATTATAATTATGGTACAACCATATCCAGTATTCTATCCATTTTTTGAATAACATGTCACCATACGTGCGTACGTACGGCTTATCGTCTCCACGTCATGGTGTAATTGTTATTAAATATATTATTATTTGAATGGGTATAATAATGATTTTTAATTCATGTAAATAATAAATATAACATGATAATGATTCTGTATATATGATATACCATCCAATTATATATTATTTTAATATCAAAATAATCATATTTTCGCTCGTGCGTACGTACGGACTACCGTCTCCACAAACGCGATGAGATTCATTCTCCATCATATCCATTCAAGTATAATTATCATTTTCTTATTTAAAAATAATGTTTGAGGAAATGATATCATTCTGGATATGAAAAAGATACAACCAAACCATTATAAGCATGGCTTACGTAACAAAACATATATTAGAAAACGAGTAAGTTAACACCCGAAGCGACAATAATACTAAGATATTGTTAACAAAGAAATGTTAAAATATCATATATGATATCATATTAATATATGATTCGTGTATAATTTAATAACAATTATTTCACCATTATACAAGAGGTTAACCTGCCCTCAACCAAGTAAAAGTACAAGGTAAGAGTTTATTTCACAACCTTTTCATTATTCGAGGTTGTTTATATGTCATAATCTACTGGGATCTCTTTATCATCCACATCTATGTTTCTAAAAAATGTATTTCAAAACATTTTTACTATTAACAAGATTATGGGTTAAAGTCATTTATACCCTTGTTTGAATTTTTATAAGTGATTTATAAAGTAATCTTTCTATCGTTTTCCAAACAAGGTGCTTTTGATCCTTTTCGACAGAATTATGGTAAGAATGTTTTTTTAACATATACGGCGGGTTCGGTTATTTTCCTCCGTTATAAAATCGTCGAATCTTCCCTTATAAAATTATAAGAATATTTTAAATGAAAATTTTTTAATCTTAAATTATTTCAAAATGAATATTTTAAGAATTTTTGAAAGGTACTCTTTATCAAGATCATAATTTTAAATGTTTTAACGATTTATCTTTCTAAATATTTTTAATTAATGTCCATGTTTTCAAAATGATTTTAAGGATTTATTTATATGGACATGAAGGTTTTGAAATGATATTTATTTTCAAAATTTTCAAAGTGGTATGGGACACTTTGATTCAAAAATCTCTTTTAAATTACTTCCTTTATAAATGTGTGACTTTTCAATGATTTCGAGAAAATAGATATTTCTATCAAATAGTTTTGATTTCATCTATGTTAACATCCATTGATGTATTTTAAGTTTATTTGAAGTTGATTTATTATGATACAAAACTTCTATATCGTATTGTAGGTTTTGTGATTTGTTTGACTGTGGATGTGCTATTTTCATACTATTCATGGTTTATGGTGAAAATATTGACATTTTGTATGCTAGTTTTAATACGAATGTTTATGTTATGTTTAAACCTTTTCATATGGGAATGCATTGGACATAATATGTGATGGGTGGAGCCCGCTATAGCTCCTTGATGCATCGGTAGGTCTCCTGAGACAAAGTAGTGTCTTGGCACAAGGACTTGGAAAAATCTTATTTGTAGTCTTGGCACGAAGCCTTGGCTATGTGGTTATGATAATCTGGAATTATGCATTCCAACATTTTGAAAATGGTAATTGATATTGCATGTGATTATTCGATTAGTAGAATATCCATGTGAATAAGTAAATGGCATTATTTCATTTTATTTTTTCCATACTATGTTGATGATCAAGTTTAAAAGGCTTTTTTAAGTTATACATTGCCTTAAATGTTTATTCTTATTTATGAATGTTTCCGCTATATTGTTATCCTTACTGGGCATTTGAGCTCACCCATTTTCTATGTTTTATTTTTCCCTGGATGTGAAGAAGTAAATTATAAATGACCTGCAAGGATATTATGAGGGGATAATAGTGTGTAATATGAAGACAATATGTTGTTGTTGTAGTTTTTCACCTTATGATGTAATGTAAAACTTTATGAATATATCTAGTGTTTCCAAGGCTACTAAACCAATCAGTCTTTCGAGATTTGATCTTTCTTGTGATCATGCCAATGTTATGTAATAATGCACTGACTCTAGGTAACTGGGGTCGGAGCGTTACAGAATGATTGATGGATTTATGTCGAAAACATGGGGTTATATCTCAATAGTGGCATGATCACATCACGAACCCTAAAAAAATTTCCATAGGCTATGAAAATACATTGTAATGATAAATTTTATGAAATTTTCTTTTGGGGAAATTTTATTGGAATTACATGGTTTTGTGGTATGCCACCTTGACATTAATGTTGACTAGAAAAAGGCTAGTTTTATTGTAACACCCGAGACTTTAATGAGAAATATTTTGTTTTTATGTTATATAACTCATCAAAGGAATCTTTCACTACACACAACACTAGCTTGTCTTTCTTTACACGCAACTGCGGCCTTCCTCGATAGCTTGCGTCATACGCAATACCGAGTTTCACTAAAAAATGATATGCTATTAAAATATTATTAAAACTAGCCGTTATGAATAGTAATAACCAATTTTTAAATTTTTTAAAATTTAATATTTCAAAATGGACTTCATTTTTGGTTTCGGAATATTGAAATTAGCCTAGGGTGAAATTTTTGTATTTTTCTGAAAACGCTAAATTTTTTATGAATAGTGAAACCACTAAGTGGTAGTTAAAAAATTGAATTTTTCATAAAACTTAATTTTACCGCTTCTGTGGGTGGAATTTCGAAAATCCGAGAGCCACGGTTGATGTCAGTAAGTAAAATGTGGTTCAATGAGATGAAAACAATTTTTTGGTGAATAGTAATTTTTACTTTTATTTACCACGGTTAAAAGTAAATAGGGTAATTAAGGGTAATAATGATATTATTATTACCCTAAAACATGTCCTAATTCTATTGGATAGGTTTAATTGGACCTAAAACAATATTAGGAATAAAATATGACTATTTAGGCCCACTTGGATTAGATTAGGACATTTATTATCAATGTACTTAAAGAAGGGTTAAAATAGTTAAAATCATTGTTTAATAAGTAAATCATTTTTAATATGGGGTTATACATAAGATAAATTCGAATATAAATATTAATTAGAAAGATAAAAGGCTTTCCAACATAATTTTATTTTATTTATAATTTTTACACATTAAATAATTTAATTTATTTAGGACACAACGATGATGAAGTAATTATCTTATTAATGAAATATTGACATAATTTATGTTATAAATACCCAAATAAATGTAATATGAGACTTTTTATGAATTACAATAATTTGATCGGTTAATAGGACATGTTGGTATTGATTTAATTAAATTTTTTAGAACTAATCATTCTGTTATGATTTTCACAAAAATCAATTACTAAATAGTGTCTAAATTGACATAAAATAGTTTTTAAAACAAATATTATAATATTAAAGTTTATTTTATTCCTAAAAATCTAGGGTTCGGCCAAATGACTTATATAAGGTTATATATATTAATAATAAAAAACTTGGGGTTCGCTTTTCTTGTTATAGTAAGTTTATTAACCTTATAGTATAAGAACACAAGAAGACACGGTAAAAGTAAAATTATTTAACTTAGTGTTAAATCTAAATGATAATGTTAAAATAGGAACATAAACATGTTTAAATTCTATTGGATGAGAGTATTTCTACCCATCCCAACCTTATCTTCCAAATAAATCAATTTGGAACTATTTAAAACCGAACTTGACTTTATAATAAAATAATATTTTTAGTTATTCCAAAGGCGCCCCTCTCCTCCCTTACAAAAGGGCACCTCCTCCCTCTCTTCCTCACACCACTTTGAGCCTTCAAGATCGTCCAAACTCTGCCAATTTCTTCTCTCCACTATCCTAGAGACATCCTAGAGGAACTGGTCTTCTTCAAAGACCAATTTTAGTACCCTAAAAGGAGGTCTCAAGGAAACACTTCAAAGAAGAGATAATGTATGTTACCGATTCTTTCATCTTTATTTCTTCTTCCACTTCTTCTTATTTAGTTGTTTCATTATGAGGTAATAACATCAGTATCAATAATATACTGATATGTTATTATAATTATGAAATAACCCTAATTGACCTCTTATCCATCCTACAGAAAACGAATTCACCGCGCATGCGTACGTACGGAATATCGTCTCCACACCGTGGTGTAATCTATTTTCCACCACCACCTTACTTGGATGGGTATAAGGGTGAAAGTAATGAATATATATTATTATTGTAAATTTGTATTGATTCTGAAATAGTATACATACACTCCAATACAATTCCACGATCTTGGGAACGATATCATCGCTCGTGCGTACGTACAGAATACCGTTTCAACGATGTGATGCGATTCATTCTACATGATCTTCATTGCATAATGATTATATAAATTAATTGGATGAATTAATGTGATATATATTACACTAATAACATTCTGTAAATGAGTTATCTATATACTAAAGAGAATAATAAGAATTTATTCGACAAAACACGCATAAGAAAAAAAAGTAATAAACACCTGAATAACAAGTACTAATGAAATATTACAAATAAGATTCTAAGAATATGACCATATATGATATCATAACAATAAGTATTATTTTTTAATAAATCAATAACATTATTTAAATCTTTATACAGGAGTTTCAGACACTTACAAAGAAAATCGAACCTAAGGTAAGGGAAATATCACAATCTCATTTTTATCCGAGATTGTTTATACTTTGAAATTTACTGGGGTGTATTTTATCATACACATCAATGTTTCCACAACATGTAATATTATTTCCATCGACCTACAATTTTTTAATTCCAATTTTACCCTTCGGTGAGTTTTTAGTAAAATATGTGAAAGGAATATTTTGTCGTTTTTCGTACGAGGTACTTTTTGACTTTTCCGACAAAAGTATGAAGAATGTTTTTTTATCTTATACGACATGAATGGATTTTTAAAACATTATTTCCAAGATGCTTCCTTTACATGTTTTAATGTTTATTTTTAATCAACTTCTTTTAGTTTATAATTGTATGACATGTTAAGAAAGGAAAAGTGTTTTTGAAGTAGAAAGGATATTTTCCTCAAGAATGGAGTTCAAGTGTTTTATCAAATTTATTTTCCATCTAAGATAATATAGAGTTCTGTTTCTATCCCTATTTTTTAATTGATTTGACTATGTTGTGATGGAATTATTTTTATGAATTCCTTTATCTTATATGAATTGTTTTATGATGTCATGTTGTTTAAGAATCCCATTTTAACTACATGGGTTATGAAATGATGTATGATTTATGATTTTGTGGCACACATAAGAATGGTATAATTATGAGATGGGTGGGACCTATATCTCCCTCCAATGCATTGGGTAAATATTTTATATCTCATGAGATAGACATGGCTAGAATGGTAGGTTAAACCGGTTCAGTGAAATAGGACTGAAACGAGGAGTGAACTCGGTTCAGAAATGGACTTTGTCCACTAAGATAGTCTTGGCAATGAGTCTTGACTAATATGAAATGATTCTCTATGATTATGTGTGTATGCCACAAAGTTTCATGTTTTATGTTATGATTATTGGGATTACATTTCACTACTATGATTTATCCCATGTTATGAAATTACGATCTCTTTTGCTGGTTAAGATTTCCAAAAGATATGTTCTTAAGTATATGATGTGATTGATATTTATTTTATTTACCCTTACTGAGGATTTGAGCTCACCCTTTTGTATGTTTTATTTCCCCAGGTCAGGAAGAAGGTTATTAAGTAGGATATGCCAAAAATGGACTCTAGATATGATGAAATAAGTGGGAGGAAAAGTTGATGCTTTATGAACCAGTTGTTTATATTTCCCAGTTTCTAAAGACTATATACCTATATGGTCCTTTCTTGGTTTTGTTATATGTTGTAATAAGTATGCTTAAATTCTGATGTAATAAAAATGTATGTAATGTATGGGTCGTTATAGTTGGTATCAGAGGAAAGGTATAGTCAACCATTGGAAACTAGGATGTGAAAGCCTTAGTAATAACCCAAAGGAAAAGCCTAAGCATAGAAAACAATCTTAGTGTTTTAGAAATGACCATGAATAACCTAGGATATGACCTTAAGTGTGAAATTTGATTCCTGATTATGGGGTTTTCCTATTATAATTAGTGTTTCTCACACTATTCTTCTTGGTTTTAGTCAATGGCTGGAACCCGAAGGAACCGTGTTAATGCGGAATGCGACGGGCAATGCAATGATTGTCCCCCTGAGCAACCAAACGTTATGGTAGCTGGAATGAAAAATCTTGTAGCCATGCTCACACAACTTTCTCAAGCTATAAATCATGCAGAACATCCAAACGAGCAAAGGAAGGAGCAACATTCTATTGAATCCTTCATGTGACATCGTACACCTTCATTCAGTGGGTCTACTGATCCATTAGTTGCTGAACAATGGATTAGTACTACTGAAAAGATATTTTCAGTTCTTCAATGTTCTGAGCATGATAAAGTCATCTTAGCAGTGTATCGTTTGGAAGGTGATTCTGATCAATGGTGGAATCTTATTAAGAATACGAGACAAATGGATGAAATTGAGTCTATGGAATGGGACGAGTTCAAGAACATATTTTTCAATAAGTACTTCCCTCGTATTCTCCGAACAAGGATGGAGAAAGAGTTTTTTGAACTAAAGTAGAAGGATGATGAATCTGTTGGTACCTATGAAGCAAATTTTACAAGACTTTCAAGGTTTGATTCTAGTATTATTATCCTACCTGAGAGTAAGATCGATCGATTCATTAGTGGCTTAAAATCAAGTCTTCTAAGGTAATTAGCCATAAGGGACTTCAATAGCTACTAGGAAATTGACTCGATGTGCTCTCAAAGTCGATATGGATATTGGATTAACCCATCAGTCATATGGGTTTGATAAGAAGAGGAAAATGGAATTCAAAGGAAAATATAAAGAGCACACTAAAAAGAATATGAGCTTTCCATTATGCACAAAGTGTGGAAAGAAACATCGATAGAGTTGTCTTAAAGGGACAAGTAAATGTTTCAAATGTGGAAAGGAAGTTCATCGGGCATTTGAATGCCACAATGATGGGAAGAATATGTCTAATGAATTAAACAAAGGAAGGGACACACATAATGATCCTACTACACTTCAATGTTTCATGTGGAAGGAGATGGGTCATTATGCCAATAAATTCCATAATCCAAGGGTTGTTGATGTTGATCGACATCAACAAGATCTTAAGGCTAAAGGAAAAGGAAAGTCACATTCAATTTCTATCAGCGATGTGGATTACGGTAATGATGTGGTGAAAGGTACACATACCATCCACTATAATGTAGGAAATTTTTTATTTGATTCGGGATCCACCCACTCTTTTATTTCTGAAGATTTTTCTAAGGGTATCACCGTATTTCCTCAACAATTAGATCTTGAGTTAGCTGTGACAACCCCTAATGTCACAGCAGTCGCATCAAAAGTTTATAATTCTTCTCCGATCGAAGTTCGTGGGAATGTGCTTCCTACAAATCTTGTGATCCTTCCTATAGTGTAATTTGATGTGATTCATGTCATGGATTGGCTTTCTTTATATGGAGCAAATATCAATTGCCAAAGAAGGGAAGTCACATTTCATATTCCAGATCAATCTATGATTGTCTATCATTGCAAGGATGAACATAACCATCCAGTGGAAATTCCTTCCATCTTATGTGTCTTGATTCCACTAAATGAAGGTTATTTATCTCAAATTGTTGGTGAGAAAATCATGATTAAGAATATTCCCATTGTACGAGAGTTTGATTATGTCTTTCCGGAGGAATTACCGGATCTTCCACCAAATCGTGAAGTTGAGTTTTCAATAGAACTTGTACCGGGTGATTTGCCTATTTCATAGACACCTTATAGAATGGCCCCAATTGAGTTGTAGGAATTGAAGAAAAAACTCCAAGAGAATCATGATAAGTGATTCATACGCCCTAGTGCATCACCTTGGGGAGCACCTATTCTGTTTGTTAAGAAGAAAGATGGATCAATGAGACTCTGCATTGATTATCGAGAACTTAACAAGATCACTATCAAGAACAAATATCCTCTCCCACGCATTGATGCCCTATTTGACCAACTATGTGGAGCTCAATACTTTTCCAAGATTGATCTTCGTTTAGGGTATCATCAATTAAGGGTCAAAAGGTAGGATATACCAAAGACGGATTTCCATACAAGGTATGGACACTATGAATTTATAGTGATACCATTTGGTCTTACTAATGCCCCTGATATCTTCATGGATCTGATGAATAGAGTCTTTAGAGACTACTTTGATCAATTTTTGGTAGTCTTTATAGAATATATTCTTGTCTATTCAAAGAGAAAGGAAGAACATGAAGATCACTTGAGAATTATATTGAAGACCCTGAGAAAGGAGAAGATTTATGCCAAATTTACCAAGTGTGAATTTTGGCTTCAAAAAGTTGCATTTTGGGGTCACATAATCTCAAAAGAGGTGATATCTGTGGATCCAGCAAAAACAGAGGTTATCGAAAGATGATCAAGACCAACAATAGTAACTGAGATCAGAAGTTTTCTTGGTTTTCCTAGATATTATCGACGTTTTGAGAAAGATTTTTCATGATTATATAATCCACTCACTGGGTTGACTCGGAAAGGAGTTAAGTTTGTTTGGACGGAGGAATGTGAAGAGAATTTCAAGGAGTTGAAAAGAAGGTTATCCAGTGCACCTGTACTCACACTTCCTTGTAGTGGAGAAAGGTTTGTGATCTATAGTGATGCATCCAAGAAGGGATTGGGATGTGTTCTCATGCAAAATGATATGGTGATAGCTTATGCCTCATAAAAGTTGAAAATCCATGAGAAAAATTACCCAACTCATGATTTGGAGATATCTGCGGTAATCATTGCATTAAATATTTGGAGGCATTAACTTTATGGTGAAAGGTGTGATATTTATACTGATCATAAAAGTTTAAAGTATATTTTCACACAAAAGGAGCTGAATATGCATCAAAGAAGATGGTTAGAGCTGATTAAAGATTATGACGGCTCAATTCATTACCACCCTGGGAAAGAAAACAAAGTGGCAGATGCATTAAGTTGACAAGACCATGCCAGTTTATCCATGATGAGGATCACAAAAGATCCAATATTTATTGATTTACAAAGGATGGATCTTGGAATTATAATGGAAGGGGGAAAATCGTATCTTTCTCAAATGAATGTTCAACCATATATACATGTGAAGATTAAAGAGGCACAGAAAGAAGATGTTGAGTTACAAAAGAAGGTGAGAAATGTTCCTGAATTCAACCTTGATTGTTATGGGATAATAAAGTTCAAGAATCGGGTTTGTGTTCCTCCCATCCCCGAATTAAAGAAGGATCTTCTGGATGAGGCTTATAGTTCTTCATTCTCTATTCATCCTGGAAGCACAAAGATGTATAGGGACCTGAAAGAGTACTTCTGGTGGGATGGCATGAAAAGAGATGTTGCTGAATATGTCTCTCGATGCTCGGTTTTTCAGCAAGTTAAAGCTGAGAGACAGAAGTCTAATGGGATGTTACAACCATTACCCATACCAAAATGGAAATGGGAAAACATCACTATGGACTTTGTCACAGGACATCCTAAAGCATCCAAAGGCAATAATTCTATCTGGGACATAGTTGATCGTCTTACAAAGTCTTCAAACTTCATCACTATTAGAGAGGATTTATCTCTGGATCATCTTGCCATGATATATGTAAAGGAAGTGGTAAGATTGAATGGAGTACCACTTTCTATTATATCTGATCGGGATCCGAGATTTACCTCGAAGTTCTGGCGAAGTCTTCAGCATACTCTGGATACAGAGTTGAGTTTCAGCACTGCTTATCATCCTCAGACAGACGGTCAGTCTGAGAGAACAATTCAAACTCTAGAAGATATGATGGGAGATTGCTCTATGGATTTCAAAGGTGGTTGGGATCAACACCTAACTTTGGTGGAATTTTCTTATAATAATAGCTTTCACTCCAGTATTCAGATGGCTCCTTATGAAGATCTCTATGGAAAGATATGCAGGACTCCAACTTCATGGGATGAAGTTGGTGAAAGAAAGCTATTAGGACCTGATCTTGTTGATGAAGTGGCAGAAAAGTTCAGATCTATTCAACAACACATAAGAGCAGCTCAGATTCGACAGAAAAGTTATGCCGACAACCGAAGAAAAGACCTAGAGTTTTAAGGGGATGATAAAGTATTCTTACGAATATCTCCTTGGAAGAGGGTCATGAGATTTGGAAAGAAGGGGAAGTTGAGCCCTAGATATATCTGTCCTTTCGAAATACTGGATCGTGTTGGGAAGGTAGCTTACCGATTGGAGCTTCCACCGAATATCCCTCAAGTACACGATGTGTTCCATGTATCTCTCCTGAGAAAGTACATACCTGACCCTTCACATGTACTCAGCTCAGAAGTTGTACCGCTGGAGAAAGATCTTTCTTATGAAGAACAACCGATAGAGATTCTAGATCGTAGTGAAAAAGTCCTACAAAACTAGACCACTCGCTTGGTGAACGTTTTATGGAGGAACCACCAATTAGAAGAAGCTACATGGGAGTTTGAGGATATGATTAGGGAGAGGTATCCTCATCTTTTAATTACAACGTGGCGAATTTCGAGGGTGAAATTTATTTTAAGGGGGGTACAATGTAACACCCGAGACTTTTATGAGAAATATTTTGTTTTTATGTTATATAAATCATCAAAGTAATCTTTCACTACACACAACACTAGCTTGGCTTTCTTTACACGCATCTGCGGCCTTCCTCGATAGCTTGCGTCGTACGCAATACCGAGTTTCACTAAGAAATGATATGCTATTAAAAGATTATTAAAACAAGCTGTTATGAAGAGTAATAACCACTTTTTGAAATTTTTTATACTTTATTTTTCAAAATGGACTTCATTTTTGGATTCGGAATATCAAAATTATCCTAGGGTGAAATTTTTGTATTTTTTTTGAAAACTTTCAATTTTTGATGAATAGTGAAACCACTAAGTGGTAGTTAAAAAACTGAATTATTCATAAAACATAATTTTACCGCTTCTGTGAGAGGAATTTTGAAAATCTGAGAGACACGGTTGATGTCGGTAAGTAAAATGTGGTTCAATGACATGAAAATAATTTTTTGGTGAATAGTAACTGTTTACTTTTATTTACCACGGTTAAAAGTAAATAGGGTAATTAAGGGTAAAAATGATAATATTATTACCCTAACACATGTCCTAATTCTATTGGATAAGTTTAATTCGACCAAAAACAATCTTAGGAATACAATATGACTATTTAGGCCAACTTGGATTAGATTAGGACATTTATTATCAATTTACTTAAAGAAGGGTTAAAATAGTTAAAATAAAAGTTTAATAAGTAAATAATTTTTAATATGGGGTTATACATAAGATAAATTCGACTATAAATATTCATTATAAAGATAAAAATCTTTCCAAGATAATGGTATTTTATTTATAATTTTTAGAGATTAAATAATTTAATTTATTTATGACACAACGATGAAGTAGTAATTATCTTATTAATGGAATATTGACAGAATTGATGTTATAAAAACCCAAATAAATGTAATTTGAGACTTTTTATGGATTACAATAATTTTCTAGGTTAATATGACATGTTAGTATTGATTTAATTAACTTTTTTCGAAATAATCATTCTGTTAGGATTTTCACAAAAATCAATTACTAAATAGTTTCAAAATTGATATAAATTAGATTTTAAAACAAATATTATATTATTAATTTTTATTTTATTCCTAAAAATCTATGGTTCGGCCCAATGACTTATATAAGGTTATATATATTAATAATAAACAACTTGGGGTTCGTTTGGCTTGTTATAGTAAGTTTATTAACCTTATAGTATAAGAACACAACAAGACACGGTAAAAGTAAAATTATTTATGTTAGTGTTAAATCTAAATGATAAGGTTACAATAGGAACCTAAACATGTCTAAATTTTATTGGATGAGACTATTTCGACCCCTCCCCACCTTAGCTTTGAAATAAATCAATTTGGAGCTATTTAAAACCGAACATGACTTTATAATAAAATAATATTTTTAGTTATTCCAAAGGTGCCCCTCTCCTCCCTTGTAAAAGGGCACCACCTCCCTCTCTTCCTCACACCACATTGCGCCTTCATGCTCGGCCAACCTCTGCCAATTTCTTCTCTCCACTCCCATAAAGACATCCTAGAGGTCCTGGTCTTCTTCAAAGACCAATTTTAGTTCCCCAAAAGGAGGTCTCAAAGAAACTCTTCAAAGAAGAGGTAATGTCCGTTACCGATTCTATCATCTTTATTTATTCTTCCACTTATTATTATTTAGTTGTTTCATTATGAGCTAATAGCATCAGTATCCATCATATACTGATATGTTTTTATAAATATGAAACAACCCTATTTCACCTCTTATCCAACCTACGGAAAATGAAATCACCGTGCGTGCGTACGTATGGAATACCGTCTCCACGCCGTGCTGTAATCTATTTTCCACCACCACCTTACTTGGATGGGTATAAGAGTGAAATTAATTAATATATATGATTATTGTAAAGTGGTATTGATTCTGAAATAGTATAAATACACTCCAATACAATTCCACGATCATGGGAATGATATCATCGCTCGTGCGTACGTACGGAATACCGTGTCCATGATGTGATGCGATTCGTTCTACATGATCTTCATTGCATAATGATTATATAAATAAATTTAATGAATTAATATGATATATATTACAATAATAACATTATGGAAATGTGGTATCTATAACTTAAAGAGAATAATAAGAATTTATTCGACAAAACACGGATACGAACAAAAAGTAATAAACACCTAAATAACAAGTAGTAATGAAATATTACTAATAAGAATCTAAGAATATGACCATATATGATATCATAACAATAATTATGATTCTAGAATAATTCAATAACATTATTTAAATCACTATACAGGAGGTTCAGACACTTACGAAGCGAATCAGACCTAAGGTAAGGGAAATATCACAACCTCATTTTTATCCGAGATTGTTTATACTTTAAAATTTACTGGGGTGTATTTTATCATCCACATCCATGTTTCCTCAATATTTAATATTATTTCCTTCCACCTACAATTATTTAAATCCAATTTTACCCTTCAGTGAGTTTTTAGTAAAATATGTGAAAGGAATCTTTTGTCGTTTTTTGTACGAGGTACTTTTTGACTTTTCTGACAAAAGTACGAAGAATGTTTTTTAACTTATACGGCATGAATGGATTATTAAAACATTATTTCCAAGAATCTTAATTTACATGTTTTAAAGTTTATCTTTAATCAACTTCATATAGTTTATAATTGTATGACATTTTAAGAAAGGAAAAGTGTTTTTGAAGTAGAATGGATATTTTCCTCAAGAATGGAGTTCAAGTGTTTTATCAAAATTATTTTCCATCTAAGATAATATAGGTTTCTGTTTCTATCCCAATTTTTACATTGATTTGACTATTTTGTGATGGAATTATTTTTATGAATTCCTTTATCTTATATGAGTTGTTTTATGATGTCATGTTGTTTAAAAATCCCATTTTTACTACATGGGTTATGCAATGATGTATGATTTAAGATTTTGTGGCACACATAAGAATGGTATAATTATGAGATGGGTGGGACCTATATCTCCCTCCAATGCATTGGGTAACAATTTTATAACTCATGAGATAGACATGGCTGGAACGATAGGTTAAACCGGTTCAGTGAAACAGGACTGGAACGAGGAGTGAACTCGGTTCAGAAATAGACTTTGTCCACTAAGATGGTCTTGGCAATGAGTCTTGACTAATAAGAAATGATTTTATATGATTATGTGTGTATTACAAAAAGTTTCATGTTTTATTTTATGATTATTGGGATTACATTTCACTACTATGATTTATCCCATGTTTTGAAATTACGATCTCTTTTGTAGCTTAAGATTTCCAAAAGTTATGTTCTTAAGTATATGATGTGATTGATATTTCTTTTGTTTACCCTTACTGAGCATTTGAACTCACCCTTTTGTATCTTTTATTTCCCCAGGTCAGGAAGAAGGTTATTAAGTAGGATATTCTAAAAAGGGACTCTAGATATGATGAAATAAGTGGGAGGAAATGTTGATGATTTATGAACCAGTTGTTTATGTTTCCCAGTTTCTAAAGACTCTATACCTATACGGTCCTTTCGTGGTTTTGTTATATGTTGTAATAAGTATGCTTAAATTCTGATGTAATAACAATGTATTTAAAGTATGGGTCGTTATATTTATCTTTGTAGTGTCACCTCCAGAAAATATAAAAAATTGATGGGGTTCCAAGGGAACCTCACTTACATTCGACGATGCATAGCTAACATGGTTGGAAATTCTATCCCCTTTAGTAACATAATGAACATGGTAACCACCTACAAATGAGATAATTATTTCCACAAACTTCTTCAAATGTCTTAAGGTGTACCTATTACATCCTCATGTCCTGATGACTTCAGGAGAATAGAGGACACTAGTTGATTATGAGGCCAACGTGGAACAATAATTGGGAACCCACCTCGAATAAACGAATGAGGTGGGAGGAAGAATAGTCTCTATTATATCGGACAAACTATTCTATGTACAAACAACTGATACTCCGAGGTCAAGAAGAATGTCCTCTCACTCATCTTTTCCAGGGAAATTCTGAGTCATTACTTGCATCACATCAATATACAATTTGTCTAACATATTGATCCAATTAAGAAACTTATTGGTCGCTTGATGATGATTGGAATCATGGCCCGATCAGTAGTCACACATTACCAATATGACATATTGTTTTTGTTATATATGTTCTTGAAGGAAAATCCATAACTAATTTCCTTGTAGAAGATCAGTCGTTGGAATATATGTTGGAAGACACTGAGCATATAGATGAAGAGGACTTATATTCCCATAATACTCTTTCGACATGGTAGATATATTTTGAATGAATCTTATGAAGTTTAATAGGAACAAGGTTGGTAACCACAAAGTTCTATTGGGTTGGATTTGGGTTTAAATTAGTCTCTCCACACAAAGTAGTCAATCCTTACACTTTCAAAATATCCGAAGGCTTCATAAACTTCGAGACCAGATACCAAGCCCTCGTCTCTAGCTTGTAATTACCCATAAAATGAAAATAATAAACATGAACCTTAATGGGTACTCAGTGTTAGTGATAAAGAAATAAAATGGGGAATATTTTATAAAAAATAATGAAATTTCCCCTCTCACATGCTATGTCATGGAACTAATGGTGGTATTCCATTTTGATCTCACATTGCATCATATTTCCCAATCACATAATAATTTTTTCGACACATTGGAAAATGCAACCACTATCATGACTATTCATGATCACGAAGAAGGAATCATCAATATTACACATCAGAAAATTGTCTCAGTAATCATCATCTTTGTTATGGATAAAATAAATTAGGTCAACAGAACCCCATAGCATGATGCACCAATAATCACCAATGGATGGATGGAACCCTATAATTTTGTATCTAGTAATGTAGCTCTCCAAATAGATAGATCTAGAAGATAACATATTGAGCACCCTGCTGTGAAAATTATTTTGCATGATGGAACAATTAATACGAAACCCCTCTATAAGTGTGAGTTAGAAGGATTTTCCCTATATGAATACTATATGAAAAAATTCCCACTGTAATGGTATAATTCCATGTAGGATCTTGTGGATCCCACCAATATTGTACTATGCTCTCCCACCAGATCTGGAGGTTAATATACAATTGGAAGAAAATTATATGGGACTATGTGGTATTCACCATGATATTTCATTCTTGAAAATTGATGAAATATTCATCAATCCACCTCTATAATTGCTCTATAAAATTAAATATTCTTTTACTTCTATTGGTGTTTGTTTGGATGTCTTTATTCCATATCCCTAAGACACAGCTAATAATTTCATGTACATCCATTCTGCTACCAAAATATATTCCAAATTGGATGAGGTGGTACCCCACAAGGATGTAAGGACAAATAATATCATAAACATCATACAATTCCATATCATCACCAGGTTTAGGGTCCCACACACAATATTGACAGACAATGACAACAATTTCATTAATATGGAGTTAAAGATACTATAATAGGGGTACAATTTTGAGTGAAATAACTCATATAACTATAATACATCACCAAATGGATTGAAATTTTAATTCGACAAGTCTATATCAAATATACCTAAGAAGAGGGGGACCACAGATATTAATTTTTTTCCATAAAATGTCCTGAATTTTTTATGGTCCTATTGTACTACCATGCACACATCTACAAAATAAACACTATAATCCTTGTTGAAAAGAATAAGGGCATTCTTACCTAGGGAGTTCTATCTAACCACTATTTCTTTAGTTCTCATCAGAAAAAAATCAGATGATGAGAAATCTCAGTTTTGACTAGATGAATTGGAACAACTTGATGATAACTAGTTTCGCATAATGCACAACCATGAGGTACATTAGAATTAGGTTTCATGAACTATAGTAAAAGAGTTCACCTCTAGTAATTCCTCCATGGGGAACTAGTATTTTTCATCAAAACCCCAATGATACCTAGAAATATCCCCAATATCAAGAGCCTGAGTGGAAGGGACCTTAGATCATACATAATGTCAACCACAATAGGGTCTACTCATTGGGAACAATGGATGGTGAGTGTGTCACAACTCCCATCAATGAAATATTTCTCAAGAAATAAATTTTATAGATACCAACACTATGGGTGTCATCATTAGTGTAAATCCCATCATTCAATCTGGACATATGAAATTAAACAATATATAATTCATCATGACCACACAATGTAAATTTATACCTAAATATTCTAGGACACATGATGTTAATCTTTACAAAATTCATCCATACCACAAGATGTTAAAATGAAGGGAATTTTTCCTAGAAGCAAGACAATAAACTACACAAAAAATTTCATCCTTATCGCAATACATTAAACTACATGACCAATACCCTTACCACATGCCATAAAACTACACAAATCAATAATATTAATCTCTATTCATGTCAGGTCACCTACATACTAGCCACATGATGTTAAAATTCAGGGTTATTCATTAAATACATATGTATTGATTATTATTTCAAATGATATATGTAAGTAATAATCGTTCTAATATCAAGTTCCACCCACTACATGATACAAAATTCATATGGTTTACCCTCAACTATCTCTGCATTATAGGGAAACACTTGTCATTCCTTGAATCTCACACTGAGCGTATATCACATGATATTAGGAATATACCCTCACAAGAGAGGTAAAAAGGTATAAAAATGTCCACTAAGGTTCTGAATGTGATACCATAAAATCCTTAAAATGAGACCACTTCGTATGATATTAAACTGCATGGTACATATCAACGTCGTATGACATTAAAATACATGGTTCTTTAGAACTACATGTAGTTTGATTCTCATGAGATAGATAGTGATTCCCATACCTTCATCCTTGGGCCCAACCATTATATTCCCCTTAATTAACTCTAGTATTCTTCTATCCTCACTGCATGAAATTTACATAATTAATATTTCAATGAATTATGCGTGGTTTTATTCTCATCCTCAAGATGTATTTATTGATTCTCAGACATCTGTCTTTGGAAAAAATTGCAACACATCCATTTATTCAATTCATTTCACCTTTTTTTTCATTTTAAGATATTCAAATATATGGATCATTTAGAACTACGTTTTTCATGGTTCATGTAATCACAAGACACGTACTAATTCATGGATATCCAATCTCGAACCCATATGCAATGGTCAACACAAATATTTCCCTCTTTATTGTATGGGTAAGTCTTTTATAGAGTATTTATTGTTTTTTAAAAACACATTACTTGATTCATACTCTCATAAGATATGTAGTAAATCTAAAATTTCCAAAACTGATACAGGTCACAAAAAATAAATATTAAAATACCCCACTCTTTATGTATGGGAGAGAATTAAACTACCAAAATTATTTAGAAAAATGTGTAGGTTGATCATGATCATCATGAGATACATAGTGACTCTTGAGTCTCAATATTTGGGCTGAGCCACAACATTTCAACACTTCATGTCAGTACCCAAATCACTACCACTTGACATTAAACTGTATGGAATTTCAACTTTACCGAATGATCTAAAATGCATTGAAGTACATATTTACCATATAATGTGAAAATGAATAGAAATATTTCTTTATTGTATGAAATTAAACAATATAGAATTTTATCATTATCGCATGATGTTAGAGTTCATGAAAGAATGTTCCTATAGGTGAACATTAAACAGCATGGAAGTATATCCTTATAACATGTCATTAAACTGCATGGATGTAAGTCATTACCACACGATGTAAAACTAAATGGAAGTTCATGGTTATCCCAAGAAATTTGTCTACATAGAGGTAGGACCATCCCAACTACCATATTAAATGATATATCCTTTTTTGGCCATGATATTGATGTAAGGGCTCAAGCCCACTGACCAAAGACATCATAGAACAATATAAAAGGATCTATGATTCTCATGATCATGATATCGCCATGACAATACCTAGAACCCCATTGTATTTTTGGACATCCCAGAGTGATTATCCCATATAATTTCTCATGAACAAAGAAACATGATCCATGATTTAAAAGACCTTCACCTCCCTCTCATAAGGATGATAGAGTAATTCTGAACATGGGCATCCTAATTAGGCTCTTGTGTAATATCTCCCATATTTTGTACATAAGTTCCATGACCATAAAATACCTACACTATGGACAATATTGGAAAATCAAAAACTATAGGCTATAATAGTACAAATCAAAAGAAATTAAAATTATAAGGGGAAGAGACACAAAAATTGTCACATTGGAAACCAACAATGCACTACCTAGGAAAAACTCAAGTATTCACATGCAAAAAATGTCATCATTAGAGCTTATGAAACAATTATGGAATAAAAAATAAAGAACATAGCTCATAGGATATACTCTATACACCTAGTAAAATCCAAGCTATGCATGCTTGACCCCCTGGCCCAGGAAAAAATTAGTTCAAGGATTTGTCAAATTTCCCTTCTAGGAGAATATATTCGACAGGGGGTGTCACAAATTTTGTTGTTCTTGAACCCTTGTTGGATTATACAGTTTACATAAACCAAACTTCATAATATATAGAATATATTATCTCCACAAACCTTTCAATTCCACTAAATATGAAAATATATCACAATGTGTGGCCATGTTGTTGATGCAATGGCTGAGACCCACCAACCAATGATATCTTGGCATAGTTTAAATGGATTTTTGATTCGTATGATCCTTCCATCATCATAGTGAAAAATAGAACCCCATTGTGTTTTAAGATATCCCTGTTGTGAAACTCCCATGAATTTCTCATAAAATGAGAATACTGGAGTGTGATTTAAAATCTCTATATAAGACTATTCAAGGGGATCTGATATCATCGATGATGCATCACAATGATTTGTACACTTTCTCAAGGCTGGAATGTGGCCCTTCATTATAGATCCTTTCATGGATCAAACCTCATAATTCAAAACCATAAGAAATAAGGATCAAGATATTCAATTAGATAAATGTTTCCATAAGCTTCAAGAACCCTTGACGGGCTACCCTGCCTTCCATACCCAACATCATCATCTATATGATTAATTCAAAATGAATATTTTTTATTTCCTAGAAAAGTAAATAGATATCATAGTTCTACAATGATATTGATGTTAAAGGGATCATCCCCACCACTCAAAGACATCTTGGCCCAGTTTAATTGGATTCACAATCCTTGTGTTCCTTAAAGACATATCGGTGGATCCCAACACCCCATACTTCTATGAGACATACCCAGAATGTCTACCCTATTCAATATTTCCAAGATCATAATTCTGGATTGTAACATTAATATCCAAAATTTCATCCATCCAGATAGTCCTAGATTCCATAGTATATCTACCTCAACCACACTCACCCCATAAATATTCGGTAATCCCCTAGAATAGAGTTGAGATCATTTTTTATTGACAATGATATCATTTCATAATGGATTCAACCTGCCAACTAAATGCCTCTACTCATTGTAAGAAAGGATCTCCACATTTTATCAGCCATAGAAATTCCATGTAGGAACTAATAACACCATAATTTGTTTCATCATATTGGGTCATATAGCCTAATATTCCATAAGGTTTGAGTTAGAAGATTCTAGAGTGTAGTGATGAGAGGGTCTAAGCTAAATGACATTAAATTAAGTAACAACACCATTGAGCTGAAATAGCATAAACTAAATAAAAATCACATCTGAGCTCAAATACCTTACACTAAAAGAAACATTAATTCTATAATAAAGACCCTAAACTAAAGAAATTTTATGGTTGAGCTAAAATAACATAATGAAATGAACAACAACAATCTAGTATCCATGATCTAGTAAGGCATTCCATATGGCCTCAGTAAAAAAATAATATGATCTCCATGACTATAGAATTTGGATAAATAATGGACCACTCTCCCTCAACACATATATTTTAAAATATATCTGGGATATATTCATGAGTAATAAAAAACCTGCTAGTGGGAATTCATGATCTTTTCTTGATACAAGTCACTAAATTCATGCAATCAGATTCACATTATTTTAATAAAAGGATTAATATTTCATGTGTTTCACATAACATAATAATAATGGGATGATAAAAATACTATAGAAAAATAAGAGTTGGACTGAAAAATAAAAATTTCAGAAGGCCCATTTGTATTATGAAAAAATGGGGTGGGCTCTCCAAATTTCAGATTCTATTTGAGGCTTCAATGAAAATATGATTCACTAAATTGGTCATAATATGATAAAATTTTATCTTCCATGAAAGAAAGATCAGTTAGATAGTGACAAGAAGAATCGATAGACTGAAAAAGTGATACTCTCCATGCATCATCCACTTATACTCCAGGATGAAGAGTCCTGACCAAAGTTGTCAACTTTTCATCCGACTTTTGAGAAGAAGGTAATGAGGATGAAGATGTCAAAAGATACAAATTCAAAAGTGTAATTATTTCATCATACCCTAATTTTAGTATTTTTAGCATTTATATATGTTCTTGAATTCCATATATCAGCTAGCAACCCTAGTTTAATGCCCCTAAGGTCTCCCTCAAATCCAAAGAAAGTGGATCCTCATCCATAATGTAATGTAGATCCCGTTCACTATATACCTGATCATTTTAATCAAAATTATTTTCTTCATAATTTTTGATAGAGTATGGAAGTAAAAACCACCTACCCCCATGATATGAAGTAATTGATGAAGCTATTCCCATAGGTCCTGACATTCATCAAAGGGGATTTTAGATATCAACGCATGAATTTATTTCTAATTCATCCTATGTCTCACCAATGATCCTTGAACCAAAGGAGTATGACAGGCATATGTGTGTTTAATTTGCTAAACTAATGAACCAGATGAAGAGGAATCCCCATAAGCTCTTCTCTCATGAGTTATATCATCTATATATTACACTGGAATAATGATCACATTAAAATAATATGATCTACATTCCACATTACCATCATTGTAGCATTGTCATTTCATTGACTACTTGCATGAAACTTTAGTCAATTCCAAAAATTACATAGATAATGGAGTCAGTGATGAAAAAGTCATGTCCACATGATGGAAAATTTATCCTAAGACACAGCTAGGATAAGATATTACCCCTAATCAATAATGGTCCTTGTTGAGGTTATTTGAATCATATGTAGGTGGAAGTATTATATTTCCTCGTGTATCTTCAACTGAATGTATCTTCCAAAATTATAGAATGGCTATAATATTTTGTTCCCCATGGACACCGACCAAAGGGGTTGAAGAAATGCTTTGAAAAAATAAAAACTATCTTGAAAATAATTAATGCGTGTATGGATCATAGATACCAAACTCTTCCACCCTAGCTGTGAGAACCCCATCCCATATGGAGATCATATATGATCTTTCATCAAGAGAAGTGTATATATCATAAATTATTGGACCACCCAATGCATGGAAGGTGGTGAAGTCAAAGATTTCATAATGACGAAATGAAACTTTATCCTTAGTACGGCTTAGAGACATAGTCCCAACCCTGTATATGTATAGAAATATCGGATGGGATTGGGTGTCAGAGGTCCTAGATGAATTTTAGAACACCCAACAATGGAAGTGCTTATTTAATAATAAAAACAAGAAATGTATAGGGATACTCATCCTTTAAAAAGTGTATCCTTGTTGGATATGGATTGGCATTTTTTATGGGTATTCAAGGACGGGTATTGTGATTTTAATGCACCGCAATTTCATAAGTTTCAATATAATAAAAAATTTAATATCTTAGATTCTTGAGTGCGTGTACCCAACCAGGAAAATCCACCTATTTAAAAACATATCTTGAAATCCATCCAACCTATAGTCTGGATAGACATATGGGTTCCCCCAATATCCTAATGAGGAATTTTCCCAATCATCCATAATGTCCCTATACGAGATAGCACAATCAGAACCTTGTCGGTAAGGGAACATCTGATGAAGAATAGTAAATGGTCTAGCCCCACTACAATAAAAAACATATTTATCCAATCTATGAATGAAAAAGTCAATTCCACCATTATCTCTCAGTATACTTTCTCATTCACAATGACAAGAATCTCCCCCTCCAAAATTTTTGTTTCTAAATAATTGTCACAGATATCCGTTAAAATAATGAATTCAGCATACATATATCAAAGAGGAGGAATACCCCTAGTCAATGAATATCCAATATGATGATACACAACTTGATTTGAAGAAGATGGAATGTGTTGGTCCCAAGACAACAATGGATAATAATATCACAGAGATGGTTGGCATAGAGTTAAACAATAAATTGAGAGAGCCACATGGCTTCATAAGGGTTATCACCGTAATGATCGTCAGTTAACCAAAAAGAGCTTTGCCTCACCCTAAATTTACATGCATATTCATTGAAAAATATTCCACCAGGATGAAGATCTCATTTTGAATACCATATTCCCTCTAACATCATTCATTGTGTATAGTATACTCAAATAAATTTGAAACATTATTTTTTGTGTGAAGTCATGAACATTTTTACTCTGAGGACAGTTATCCCAGAGAAAAGATAAACCCTAGGAATAAGCTATGACCAGATGATCATCCTGAGTAATTGAAATCTGATTATAGTATAAGGAACTAGACACATGGAGAGAGAGAGATGATTAATCTCTATGAGATTTATGATGACATAGTCTAGAAATAAGAAATCATAAAGAGGGAGTCAATGGGAAAAGGGGTAGTCCCGAATTATGGGTGAGAGGAAGCCCTTTTGACTCTCACTATCAATATACACACAACTGGAAGGATCAATATTATGATTTTCGACAATCAGGGCCCTTTTATTTTCTTCCATTGAGGGACCTTGGTGAGAACAACAATCCATATGAAAATAAGTAATTTTTACAAGTTAGATGAATGAAAAAAATATTTTCAAATCTTGAAGAGGATGAAAGGAATCAGGCTTATTAAATGACTCGTCAATGGATTCATTATCCTCATTAAGATTTCACATATTGTTTGACCTCTATTGGACTCACAGGTCACATAATTGCCTTTGGGAATCATGAAAACCACCTGAACCCCTTTTGGACACCAGATCACCTAATTTGGAAATGGGTATGTGATTAAAAAATGATCGAATGATTTGGCCAATGGCTCTCATGAAGTCCTCAAGACAACAAAAACAGTTATAGCTGGTTTTTCAAAAGTTACCAAAGTATGATTGGAAGTTGGACTAGTCAATAATCTAAGGAAAATATTTTATTTCAGAAAAAAATTGATGTGATAAATTTGTGGTGTAGACTCCTGAACGAGGATCGCAACCATGGTTCTCGGTACAGTCTCATGATTAAGGTACTTGATATGGGAAAAGAAAATGAGAGCGCTCTGGAGATGGGGTGACCGGTAGAATATATATTCCCCCATCGCATCCTTATATATAGGAAATCTAATGGAATTACATACATCACATTCTAATCTAAATTTCACTTTATATAATAGGTTCACAACACCATCAAAGGATTAGGTGGGAATTATTTTTCCTCTGAACACAGCCCTTGCCCCTGTGGGTGTCACTCCTTAGAGGGTATTTTATTGAATCCAACTAAATAATCATAAGAAAAAATCACAAATGACGAAATATAATAATAATGGTATTAAGTTTCCCACCAAAGAAAAGGATATGTGGTTTTCTGATCACTTGATCCTCTAAGGGACTCGTTATCGGGTGAAAATTTCAAAGGTCCTTCGAAGACTCCACACATAGTGCATAACCTGTTGTGAATACCATAGAGTCCCCCTTCAACAAATATTCTTTCTATTTCGAAAGATCTCTAAAATATAGAATGATTTTCCCCAGTCCACGTTATTTTTCACAGGCATATTCCTAAAAAACCATAAAAAATTATTCTAACTATATGAAGGAATAATATCCAAAGGGATAAAAAAACATGTTGCTGTAAATGGGGTGAGCCATATTATCATTAGGAAGAATAATATTCCATTTTGATATCTAGAAAAACATGAAATACCCATAAAACTTTATACAATACAAAATTATATAAATTGGAGGTGTCGAGAGGAACTCATGGTCACTAATGCACATCCCATGCTCACTCGATGAACCACAGGAAGCCACGAGACATCAATGAAATTTTACCTTGTCTCATAGAAAAACATTTTATTTTCATCATCGATACATGATGTTCCCCAAGTATTACTGCGTTGATTTTCGCTCTACCTTTTTCTCTTAAAAGACAAAAAAATGATATTTCTACAATATGGTCACTCATCAACATATGAACCATATTAGTCACATGAGGGATCACAATATTTTTTTTAAATATACATTATATTAATTATGAAAAAATGAATAATACCTGAATATTAGAAAATAAAAAAGATGATAAATGAGAGGAGGATAATGATCTCTCAGTATCTGAGAGTCAAGACAAGCACCATGATGTCCACTTTATGGCCCCACGAGGACTCTTGGCAAGTCAACCCTTTCCTGCGGAGACGTATAGACAAGACACCATTTACCCAAAAAGAATTCTAGGAAAGGCATCAAGCTCTCATGAAGTCCATTGACAATGTCCATATAATAAGATGAAAATTCATTTTTCATACTCGCATGATCACTTATGTCTTTAAAAATCAACAATAATCTGTTAAAAGAGACGTTGACTGAAGACAATCTCGATAATCAAAAATTAGGCGATGCACTAGGGAAGACCCTTGACAATGGTGAATGAAGACATGGAGATCCAACCCCATTTTCTGACTATAGTCTTTTTTTATGCCTACTATGCCAGATGAATCAGATAAAAATTACGGTATAGCGGCCTATAAGTACCCCCAACCACAAATAGGGGGTTTTATTTTTGATCACATAGCTCACCACTACTATGCATGGAAGAAATAATAACGTCTTACATATGTGCTTGATAATATTTCTTAGAGGAATCAATTATGTGGCTAGCCAACCTTCTATCATGTAATATACTTGTGCGTAGTCGATGTAGTCATACAACAGGCATGAGATAGCTTACGTGATCAATCATAGATCATGTGATGTTTCTCTTGTGTGAAATGTGAAGAACATCATACATTCCCACTCGACCATGAGAGACTCGAGATAGAGATACACAAAAAAATGAGGGTATCAATAAGGAAAAGGCTAGTAGAAAGAAAAAATGTGGTATAATTAAATCAAAACTTTTTTGCTGACCCATGTGAACTTCACGCAACCCTTCCAATGACACATGATTGCACCGGGACTTGTTTCCCATATCTTACGACACTCTTTCATCATTCTACCTTGGTCATAAAAAGTCATTCAGACATGTCATGGAAAATTCACATGAAAACATTAAATGTATCAGCATAGTCATATGATATTACCTATTTACTTTTCTCACAAGCCTCATGACATCCATCAAATGCAACACATGACTCATTTAATGACAAATTCTCGTGTTATCCATGTCCTGAGAATGTAACAGGGAATAACAATGAGCACTCATGAAATCCATATAACATATTATACCGGACTCATGATGCTCCTAGGTATGTTTACCAACACATGAGACAACCTCTTGATATGTAAACCAATTCTTGTGACAAATTTCGGTCATATCTAAGGTCTTTCACAAAATCCTTTGGGAATATCATCAAGGCTTGCGACGCCCTATGGGTTTATAATACAGGAATCTTGACGCCCTTGAGGGATGTTTCCCATGAAATGTGACACTATCCATGCATGTTAGAATGGATATGTGATAGCATCTTTAGGAAACCATATGGATCTTTTGATCTCCCCTAGACAAGTCAAATGGTTCATTAAACACCCTCTAGAAAATATGTGATAGACCTTTAAGGAATATTACTTTGTAATACATGATTACAGGAACTATGATGACTCTGATTCATGAAATATTAAGGAATCATAGGCAAACTTTCATAGATTTGAGTTCCTTATTGATCATCCAGGACGATCCTTGTATATATTCCACGTTCCCAAAACAACAGAATTGGTAACTTATTACCCCTTGTTTCTCACAATGAGAATGGAACCCGTGAAATTATAGTGTTTCACTAATCATTCCATCTGTACTATATTACCTAGTGTTGTAAGGGCATCCTTATTCTGTAATCCCTAACTAACAACATCATATAGTATGTCCCAGATCAATAGGGCATCCATGTCGGTATAAGACGGTAACATTATTTAAACCATAAGGAAGATTATAATGTTCCCATGTGTGATAATATACCTTATCCTATCAGTAGGTGAAGGTATAACCAAACTATGATAACTCTGGTTCCTTCCACACTCAGGATACATATAATTTCAGATTAGGCCCATGATTTATTCTAAACCCCTAAAGTGTTTTTAGAGTACATAGGTCACATATCTACATTCCATGAGACTGATAATATAACCCCCTTATTTCTCACATTGAGCAAAACTTACATGGTATTAGGGATATGAAATAAACACCTCATTAGGCATCATTAATTCTTAGTAAAAATGGATATGTTACGATGTAAGCCCATAAAATAAGTATGCCACGAACAACCCTCATATAAGAGAATACACATGGGTGATAGTCATAAGGGTGTAAAATAACTTCATGGGTTTCGATTCCTGAAATAACCAGGATATGTTGGAAGCCCCATAATAGGTCAATTCCCTCCATGGAATATTAATTGTCTCCTCATGTGGTGGCATATTCTGAAGAATTTTTTATATGGATTCTGCACAAAAAGTGACTATTCATTATTAACAAAATGGATGAAGAACCATGAATACATACATATTGATTCAATAATTATACTAGACTATCCTTGGTTCATCAATGAGTCTCTAATTCCATTTTTTAATGAGAATATTTACCAATGAATTATTTTTTCAGGGTAACTTGACCCATATCGAGAGTATTAAGAGAGTCACAAATATATATTAAATCTATAAGAGAGTTGTGGAGTAAGATGATATTCCACCCTAAAAGGGTGAAAAGTGCCCATCTATCATCCCTTCGACCAATGAGAGTCCCCAATACCCACTAGGTGTGAAAACCTAGATGACCAACACCCTTTGGATAACATGTCTATTCCAATCTACATATAGGGGAACCTCTGTGAGTTTCTATGAAACATAAAAATGATATCTTGATAAGAGAAACCAAATAATCTCCTCAAAAACCCAATAAAAAGGTTACTCAGTTTGGAACTATGATTTGTGTTCCTTAGTCACCTAAGATAATTAATGAGATATAAGATAATGAACATGTCTCATCATTCTCTATAAGATGTATCATGATTTCTAGGATCACTTCTTGTGGGATTATATAAAAGGGAAATTGCAGAGTATATCTCAGGGTTTTTGGGAAGAAATAATGCTAAAGAAGGGGGAATAGATCAAACTTATGATGAAACCATTTCATATACTCACATGGAAATGGGATGATTTCAGTATGGACATTTTACATTTTCTCTCAAATATATTAAATGAAAACAATGAGATATGGGTTCTAGAAGATTGAATCACCAAGACTTCCCCCATAATTTATATTTAGGAATATTTCCTTTTTGAACAATTCCCAACATTATATGTAAAGGAATTTGTGAGGCAGTATGGGGTACTATATGAAATTATATCTGATCCTGATCTAATGCTGACATCTATCTTATGGAGAAATTTTCAAAATCCATTTAGAATTGAATTGTCCTCCATTATGGTCTATCACAACCAATATGATGGCCAATCTAGAAGGACTATTAGGATTCTAGAGTACATGCTTAGAACTCGCTCAAAAGAATTTAATGATTGATGTGATCATCATATCTCATTGGATGCGTTCTCAAACAACAACAGTTTCCACTTGAGTATTCATATGGATCTGTGTGAAAATCTATATGGGATTCTATGTGGAAAACCTACTTGTTGGGATGAAATTAGATAACGAAGGTTACTTGGACCCGATCTTGTGAAAGAGATGGAAAAGAAGGTTTAAAACAAATTATAAAAATATCAAACAAACTAAAATAATGAAAAAATATTATTCTTACAATAGTTAAAGGGTTTTGGAGTTCAATTTTTGGTAATATTTATTCCATTAAATATCACCTTGTAATAGGGACATTATTTTTTGAAATAAGGAGTAGAATAACCAAAGGTTCATTTGCTACATTTAGATCATTGATCACATAAGAGTAGTGGCCTATAAACATTCACATCCATAAAGGATGGATTGATTTCATGAATTCTTCTATGTATCACTTCAAATGAATTATATACCTTGCGCCTCACATGTAATGAATCTATATGTGGTACAACTAGAAAATGATCAATCTTATAGGAAGATGTTGGTGATGATATTGGACCCTAGATACCAATTCTTAATATAAAAGATGACTCATGTCTTCAATGTTTTTTTGAGGAATCATAAGTGTTATTAGGTGACATGAGAACTAGAGGAAGAAATGGAGGGGAAGTACCCTCACCTATTTCTAATATATATTTAAAAAAAATCAAGGGGGAGATTTTGTAACGGGGAAGAATGTAACACGCAAATATATAATTAATGGGATTTCCCATCTCATAATTATGTTATATAATAAAACACACATACATAAAATAGGTAACCAATTTAAATTTTTTTTCATAAATTAATAATAAAATAAGAGTATTTTATATAAATTAAGGAACCCATATCGATGTAATATTAACTTGACCATTGTAATAGTAATATGACCATTTGGAATAGTAATTTGGCCAATTGAATAGAAACATCACATATGAAAGAATAAATAATGATTAGGTATCATATAAATGGAAAATATTATAGATTTATATCATGGAACATGGAAATGAATGATATAAAATTGATAAATTTTGTGTTTTTATTTTTTTAAAATGTAAATTATTACTTATAATTTTATAAACAAAATAAATATTTAAAATAAAATTTATTTTCATAAAATAATTTAAAAATAATATTTTCTTATATTATAATTTAATTATATGGGACCTTAATTAATTATAAAATGTCTCATAAAAATTGTTAGAATATTAATATATGTATTTATCAAAGAAATTATGATTGGAATTAGAAATTAAATTTCCTATGTTTTAATAATTATTTTTTCAAAATAGAGTCCATTTTTGAAATATGCATGTCAAAAAACATTTAGGGTGACTTTTTGGGATTTTTCTAAAATAATTGAAATTTTGTGAATAGTGAAATAATGTGATTTACTTTATATAAAATTATAAGAATAATTAATGAATTTTTGAGTCATTAATAATGTAATAAACCATTATAAAATAACAACATGAATTATTCACTACACTTTTTCATAATAATTAATATTATTTACTGTCTTGAGCAAAAATAATAATCAAATGAGTAAAATAATAATAAACCTCAATATCCTCCTCCTAGACCACCCCACATCACCTCTTCTCCTCACAACTTCTAATAATTTTATAATTAAAATATTCTTTCAAATTCTTCATTCATGAATCCCACCCATGTCTTAGTTTTTCTGGTCTCGCCAAAAGATAAATTCCATGAACCTTAAGGAGGTTCTTAAGGAGGCGACATTCAATAGGTATAATGATTTTTAATTTTTCTTAATTATTTTATACTATTATACTCCCATACCCCAACCTATTAAAAGTGAAATAATTACTAAATTTTATAAATATATTTTTATTTTTATTTTATAATTGAATATATTTCATCAATTCTCTTCTCCTCTCATTTAATTTTAAAAATAAATACATCATCTATGAGGTGTCGATTCAATGCCTTCATGAATGCTGAGTTTATTCCATAACTACTATAAAATATTGTCATAAAACCATAATAATGGTTTCAAAATATTTTAGTATATATGAATTTTTGTTAATGTTATGGAAAAAATTTATCGATAAAATATTAAATGAAATTAATCTACTATGTGATGGTAAGAAAAACCGCAAAAAAACCAAAAAATTATCATTATTGTTTTATAAAATGAATCAATCTAATACCATAAAAATGATATATGAGACCAATGAAACATATATAATTTAATTAATATAATATAATTCCTATTACGGTGTTTTTATTCATTTTGATATATGAACATCCATAATTATAATCAAGCGAGGCAACCAAAAAACTCCTAAAAACGTCTCCCTAAATAAAATATTTGAACATTATATGTCATAAAAATTGACATAAAATAACATAATCATATAATAATAAATAAAATATATAATTAATATTTTTTGGATTTAATTATTAAGGAATCTAATTTTATTATTTAGTACATTATGTTCCTATTTAGAACAATTTCTGACATATGGTAAAGGATATTTTCAAACATCCATTTTTCATTTGGGTTAAACTTTTTCTCTCTTTATCCCAATGTGAATAAAACTAAATACTATTCAATCCTACTATATTATATATTTTTTTGAAATAATATTTACCAATAACATTTCATTATTCTTTGATGGGAAATAAGTGTTTTATAATCCCCCTTCACAATTCTCATGGTAAAGTAGCCCATTTAAAGGGAAATTCACCATTTTTAAACAGTTATCAAGTTCCTTGCATAATATGATTTAATCCACCCCTATTTTCAGAAAATAAATCCTTTTATCATGAAAACTCTCCTTATTTTTTTTCTATTATTATACAAAAATTACGCATTTTTTCATTTTAAACACACTTAAATATTTACCTTTAAACTGCAATAAACTATCTCATGTGTAAAGTTTCATAAACAGTATTTTTACATGCCTACACAACTTTTGGATGTCATTTATTATGATATATTCCTTTTTTACCATATAAATTTCCAAATATTATTTCACCCCATTTCACTATGGTCAACAATATGATATTCTCTTTAGTTATGGATTATGACATGATATGATACCTAATTTGTTCCAAGTGTAACCCTGAGTATTCATTAGGGTTTACTGTTTACGAGGACCAAATATGTATTAACATGTTATGATGTGTTTACCAATATATCTATCAAATTCATTGGGTAAATTTTTTCCTCAAGAGTTTTCATTTGTGGAATTAGATATTAAACAAAATCCATTACGGGACATTATCCACCACGTAATATAGTCTATGAATTTATCCTCAAATCATGATTATTTCATATTATTTATTGATTTCACATGCGAATGATTCTATGATTTCATGATACCATGTTCTATATGTTGTAATTTTATATGGTTGTTGTTTCTCTGTTCCATTTATGTCATTAGGTTATTTCTTCCAACCCATATACTATTATGTAATCCTATGATTATTAACTTATAATTATTTTTAGATCATCAATTTGTAGAGGTATTCCCTAGGTTATACTATGCAGATTTATGAGATAAAATGGAAATTAGTAACTCATAATGTTGACTAAATAAAACATGTTTTTTGTTTCATTCTTCATAATTATACAACAAATTTAAAAATGCTAATTTTATTTTCAATACTTAGTTTGTATTTAATTTATTATTATCATAATATCATGTAACAATATGTTTAAATGTGTAGGGTTTCTATAAGTTTCTCATTATGTGACAATACATTCAAATCAAAGGTGGTTGGTGACATTGTATTCAAATGTGAACCATCCTACCAAACTGATGGAAAAGCACTCGATTATTACCCTAAGATACTGATATGTCACATTGGATACTCTATTTTACACATCACATGTTAATTTTAACATATATTTTTTTCTTATCCTCATAACGCATACCTCATGGTCATCTTATAGAAACCACCTTTACTACTGTAGAAGAATAATTTAGGTTTCCCTTAGAAATGAGATCCTGGATCACCATCACAAATAACATCATCAATCCGAAGACACTAACAAGATACTTAATCTTAATCTTAAGACCATAAAAAATTGTACCAATGCAGTTACCTCATATCCTAATAATTTTGCGGGGAAAACGATGATTCAGTGAAGTTCCCATATTATCCCATTACATACATATTCTCTTAGTTCAAATATACAAACAATTTCCCCCTGTCCTACCTAAAATTCTCTGGGTAAGATTATTCCAAGAACATATCTTTCAAGTCCTTTCATACCATTCCCTCCAAATTCTCATTCGATGCCTTGATATCCCATTAGCATTTTTCCGATCCTCAGAATAGAAAATCAGCCAACATGACTCTTTTCGTTTTAGGATTATGTAAATGGTAATGATTTTTCTAGATAGAACTCAGCTACTTTAGGTCCACCCTCTATAGTGAAGGTCATATGATTCTACTACTAGAAATCATGTGTCTGATAAATCATATTACTAATAGCCCACCCAGTATCTCACTCAATAAAATCCATAAATACTGAAAATCACTCATCAAAATCACTCTTGAATGATCATCTTGAACTACATGTGCCTCTTGTACTATTACAAGAGGATCAAATCCAATAATTATCTCTTCTCATCCAAATAATAATCACTGTCATGGATGGATTTCTCTACTATGATAAACACATGTATTTGGACACATAATAAGACATTAAAAAATACATAATAGGTATTCTCAAAAATAAATTAAAATAAATCCCAAGAATATCACCCCATGATAAATAACGAGGCACTATCACATCCCTCAACCATCCTTAATAGGTGAAATGGCCAACACATGGTATAAACATTCGTATTCATAGGTTTTTCTATCATAATTCTATTTTTAGAATTTATATTTACCCAATTTAACATATTTTATCTATTATTAATTCATCATTATGAACCATATTCTTAAATTACCTAAACAATGAAAAAATATTTTCAACTCACATAACCATCTAATATTACGATTTTCAGTGATTCTATAATATGATGTTTGTCACATAAATTCTTCAGTTCCAATAATTTTGCATGAGTACTCAACTCTCATTCCATACAAGGAAACTAGATAAATTTCTAAAAATAATAACATCACACAACATGTTTATCACCCTACATGAAATTATATTTAACTATAACGTAAACATTGTAAAACAATTCCCACTCTAGCTACATGAGGTTTTCCAATCACATTGGTAAGCATCTGTAAAACCAGATCACATGAACATGGACTTATGAATCCTATCATACGATCTACTATTCAATATGACAATACAAGTGAAAATAAACTAATACCCCATAATTCCACTTTGTGACATCCAGACCTAGGCTCCACTATCAGCTCCCCTAACTAGCAGATTACATGACCTCAGGCATGCCTCCCTATACACCAGGTATTACGGACAAGATACCAAGGTCTAATATGTTATATCGGGAGACTATACCCTCTATATTTGTCCTTAGAAATAGAGAAATTAAATAAGAAATTTAAAGAAGGTAATAAAAAATATCAAATATGGTCCCGCATATCCTGATTATCCAAAACTATGAAAATAACCATAGACCAAAAAGTAAATATGTCATTCTATAAAAATGGAATGTTTATAATGAAAAAAAAATGAGACACAATTAAATATAAAAATAATGCACTGAATTAATATCTATTTTCCTTAACAATTATCCATATCGAACCCGAACTCATTCATCTAACATGGGTATTTTATTATTATCATGTCCATTAAACATAAAACACATTCGGGTAATAACTAGGCATCCTTAGAAAGATTAAAGAACAAATTAACAGGCCACCAGTAATAGTTTCTAAATGAATATTCTATTTTACAAATATTATGTAGTTTTAAAAAGAAAAAATAAATAATCCAATGAAATTATACTGGTTTCAAATTTACTATTCATTAAATGACCACATTTCACCCCTAATTCATGGTGACACCCGAGAAAATCATAACTAATTTAGTTTGTGGTAGATTCTAAAACATGCACCATAGGGATTAAAATTTCATTCTTTAATGGGATTTAATTATTCATTTAATTTCAATATCATCTACGGTACTATGGAATATTCGTACATTTAGAAACTCACAATTATACATTAAGGGCCTAGATTAATAGTTTAGAACCCTATGGTTAATAAAAATATCTATCCTTGACCCAAAAATCATTATTCATATTCACACACATATATATATATATTTTGGGCCTAGAGATGAACTCTTGCACCACATGGGTTTTTTTTAGAATTATTTCTTATCCCACAACTCATTGTTCACATGCATGCATTGGGGGACTATAGCATCGATTTTCGACCCCGTGTGTATTTAGTGAATTAGTCCATGACCCAACCCTTATTGATCCGTCATATATATTAAATTTATAAATCATTGTTCAAAATTATCTATCTTATTATTAATCATTCCTATCATAACTAGACATTTCATTAATTAATCAAAACCATGCTTCTTTACATTAATCATATGGAAAATTATAAAAAATTCCACAATTAATACATTTAACAATACTTATTCACATATTATTAACCATTAAATCATAATCCAATAAAACATTTAAATCCCATTATCATTCCATAAAAATGGATTTAGTTTATTTTCATTAAAATATCATTTCCTCTTCACATTTCATAAATCATAATTTTAAGTGTACTTGAACACCCCATGTTTCCCCATCATTATTGGTCTCATATATCAAATGGGTCCAACAGAATTTGTGAAGGGTTCCGTAATAAAATTAGAATAAAACCATTATTTTAATTTTAAAATGAATTTTTCCAACATGGAAATTAAGAAATACAATTACAAGAACGAGATCATGATAAAGACTATGAGAAATTAAAATTATTCCACCTACCTCAAAATAATTTTTGATCGCTTACCAAACCATAACCCTTAATTGGATATAAAATTATAAAATCCATAATAGTGAAAATGATATAGGATCAAAATCTATAATCAAGATTGAATAAAATAATATCCATAAAAACAATATTTAAACTATCCTCAATTAAATAAAATCACCCCTCTCTAATGGGGGAATATTGGGGAAAGAGAAACCCATAAAAAGAAGACAATATCATATTAGAGATCGAATAATGTTAATATAGAACATTGAGTCACAATTTAATTATTTATAAGATCTTGGTAATCTTATATGAAGCCACAAAAAGGAAAATAAATCAACCTATGTCAAGAGAGGGTGATTAAAGACATAAACTGGGTATTCTGTAATTTTATTTAAAAACATTAGATAATAAAATATATGTATGAATGGTTTCTTAGAAGTTTCTAATGATTATTCAAATTTACACCCTTATGTAACATCTTACTACCCATGGGGTGAATTTATTTTCCTTAAAGTTCGTGGTTTTTTAAATCACGTGAAAACTATGAAAATCCCAACATCCAAGGGGTTCAAAGTTGTCTACAGTGGGTGAATGATTTGGTAAAACCACGTAACAACCATTCACTACCCATCCCCCTCTAAAACACCCAAAAAATCACAGAACACGCATGAGAAATGGTCTAACCAATGTAAGACTAAAATAGGAATAAAAAATATCTTTAACTGATTAAGATTCATATATTTAAAGTTTAATATAATACAAATTTTCATAATGTTGATATGATATTACACAAGTTCATCTTGCACGAGTTTATGCATTGTATGCATGTGTTTACATGTATCCATATCTTCCATAAAGGAAGATCCAAATATGATTAGTTACATTCATAATTGATATGGTTCATGTGATATTCTTTCTTATATGTGATTTAAAATCTTAAAGTAAAAAATCCACAGTTTTATAAGAATGTATACCATGTTTTTCATTATTAAATTATATACTAATCATCAATACATTACAACTATTTATAAAAATCAACAAAAAAAATATATTAAAACATTTTTAAATCAAAAAATTTCTCACCTTATTTTTTATAGTTTTTAGATATTGGATGAATGATAGATTGTTGGTGATCACCGCCAATAAATATCAGGGTATAAATGAGAATTTAGTTTATATTGGAGTTCATCGTTGAGTCTATAAATCTCTTGAATGAAATAGAGATCTGTGAGACTCATTTCATTTATGGAGAATAAGAATATCCCATAATACTTATTAGTTACGTGAAGGAGTGGAGGACTTACACATCCATTTATGGGATGAATGATACCATCCATACTCGATAGGTGATATTTTAAAATTTTCTTATGTGAAGTTATTAAGACATTCTGTGAATCACCACATCTTTCACAGTTAAGAATAATGTTTGTGATTTTAATCATACATGAATGTTTAGTGTAATTGTTTACTCACTAGATTTAGAAGGATATAGTGGATCTAAAAACTGTATTAATTTTGTGAGGTGTAATGAGGAATAGAATTAATTTGTACACTATATTACATGATGAAGAATGTTCTATTGAGCATTTATTTTACACGAAGTGAAATATATTATGGAAAAAATATATAGTGAATCTGTATGATCATTTTTTAGACAAGGATAATACATAAAAAAAGTAATTAACTAGAATAAAATATGTTTTATAATACCCATGTAATTTTATATCCCAACATGTGGTGTAGAAGAGAGAATTAAGTATATAATTATTGAATAATGTGTTTTTTGAGGCTATGCTAGTTTATTAAAACTGAAATTAATAATAAAAAATTTATTTCATCAGTAATGTGCATATGATTGACACTAGGAAACCATATAAAGAAGGTTAATATCTTCCTAATCATTTTAGATAGAATCTAGATAGTATTTTCGAATAAATTCATATTTGAGATATCAGTGTATTAAAATACATCCACATCATTTTAAGACCAATTAATTGTGAGAATGATCTGGGAATATAGTTATAATTTATAATTTTAAATATTTTTTTACTCAAACCATGTTTATCTAATTTTTGTGGATGGATATTATATCTCGAGGTAGTTCAAAAGTATGTAGAGGCTGACATAGTTTTTTTAATTAGTGGATCATACCTTGAAGAGAATTTTATTTTATCAATGAGATTTTTGAACAGAATAAGGAATGGTAGGATTCTTTCCTGATCAATTAATTTTTTTTAAATTATGATATCTTATGGTACACTTGTGTGGGATAAATGTGGGACTTTTATTTGATCGGAATGATATTTTCCCTATATGTAACAATATGTATATAGTGAATATTTTATAAATAATGGGAATCAATAGTAACAACATGGTGTACGTCTTTTGGTTAAACTGTGTAATATATATTTTCTATTCTCTTCATATTATTTATTCAAATAGATTTAGGATTGGAATTAAAGATTATGGATTGATACTTTAATATTCTATATAGGATTCATTTTATATGAATAAATTTTTAGAAATTATATATAAATTATTTTCCCACCTTTCTGTTGTTCTTAAATACTCTATAATTGTTACAATATTGATGAATATTGGAACAGAAACAGAGATATAATATGAAATAAAATTTTAAATAATAATCTATGTAATAATGGAATAATATGATTAATAGAAATCATATTATTTTTGAAAACACCATTCATTTGTTAAGAATTACTAAAACATGAACATAATTGATTTTATCTGCATGGATTTTAATGAAAACATTCATGTAAAGAAATTATAATATCAAAATATAATGAATATGTTCTTATAGTACAATTAATGATATCAAGACATTTAAATTTTTAGAAAGAATTAATTCCAACCCCATTATTTGAAACTACTTCAAAAATAATTATTACATAAAATTAGTATTAATAACATGAAATAACTAATATAAATTTATATAGAGAATGATTATTAACAAATATTATAAATAGAAATTATGTGGTACGTGAGCCTCATCCCAATTGGAGAGGACACGAAAATTGCATCCAAGAGACCCAGGATCAAATCCAAGTGGAGAAATATTTCTGAGGTACTGTAGAAGTACTGCAATAGAACTGTAGAAGGAACAATATAAGGAATTGTATAATGAATTATAGAACTCTCTGTTCAGTACTCTAGCATCTGAAATATAAATCCATCTGGACCTCTAGTCCACCAGTTTCATCCTCAGGTCCTGCAAGGCTTTTGGGCCACCCAAGGCCTTCGGACCAGTTGCTTCTCAAGGCCTATGTGCCACCTTAAGGCCTTAGGGCCACCCCAAGGCCTTCGGGCCACATGATATAGATGAAATAGTCAGACTACAAGGGACAAGGCCTCAGATGAGGATCAGGGCAGGCACGTTCTCTACAGATGATCTAACCAGAATTTGAAGAATGAGATAGTATGGCATTGACATCCGAACTGGGCATGTGCAACCTTGCATAGGACAACTAGTCGACTAGCCCTGCAAAGGTGGATTGTTTATATTATGATATATGTTGGGAGGAGCAGTTTTAAGTTGTCTTGTTTGGGTGATTCTATATAAGAAATATGGGACATGTAGTAGTCTTTATTCCGTTGAGTCTTTTTAGGGTTCCACCTCACCCCTTTAAAGGATTATCAAAAATATTTAAAAACAATTAAGGCCCTAGGGCCATTCCAAAATAGAAATGATGTGAATAAAGTTATAAAAACCATTTTATAATATATATTTTCTATAGGAGGATATAGTGTGTTAGTGGAATCTATGATATAAGGTAAATGGTTTTCATCATAATTTTTTTAGGTATGCTTATATTATACAACATTGTTTCTGCTGAAAATTGTAAATACTTCCAAATTTATTTTTTCATTAATATTTCCCTATTTATTCACAATATTTAATTTTAAATTATTATATATATCCATTGAGGTGTTTGGCTTAAAAAAAATTACCCTTCTGTTTTGTTCTCAATTACATCTCTTTGAGAGATGTAAATTGTTATGAACCATGTTTCTACTATGTTGTGTTTTTTAATTACAATTCCATTAATTTTCAACAATTTATTATATTATAATTCATGAGAAATATTAAACTAAATCAATTACATAATGTGATATTTATTTTTACACATGTGTTACCTTAGTCATAAGAGATTTTTGTAAATCAACATTCATTCAGTGAGTTTTAAAAAATTTGTGGAAATTATTTCATATATTGTTTGTTATTTATTCCCTTAATTTTATTATAGGTTAATATGTAGTTTTATTCAATAGATTAAAATTCGTACCACATAAATCAATATAAAATATTTCTTACCTTATGTACTGTATTTATCATATGATATATTAATATCTCAAGTATCTTTTATTTAACATATAATGTTTTATCCTGAAAAGTTTTCTTTCGTGCAACGGTTCATCAACTATAATATTTAATTATGTGATATTTTATGATCCAATTTGGAAAAGATAACATTTAAAATAAATTGTTTTTGTTACTCATTTCATGAATTAGGTTTTTGATAATGTTAAAATCAATGTTGTAAAAATTCAATTTTGTATTCAAATGTTTTATATTTGTTTCCCCATTTATCATACAAAACAATATGAATTTCTCAACGAAAAAAATTGTCTATTATATTAAAAGTAAATGTGTATAAAAAAATTTCCTTTAGGATATCCATTTATAATTTTGTATGTTTCATGGTTATTTTAAATTTTCAAAAATATTAAAAAATGTCTTCCGAAATACCTTTTATATTTTGAACACTATATTCCATTTCAAATTTTAATGTTTTTACAATAATGGTATTTATTTTGTAAAATTAATCCTCTAATAAATATTTTTTATTACTTTGGGTAGATGAACTCATGGTATAAATCAATTAGTTTCATGTTTCATTCTTATCTAATATGATCCAAATAATTCAATTGTAAGGAAATGTTTTATTAATTTAAACATCTATTTATGTTTTCAGTTATTACATTGTATATATATTCATTTTCACCCATTTTGAATCATTATTAGGATAGAATATGTAATGTAATTTTCAATCAATAAAATAATATTTCAAAATATTTTTTTAAAAAAATATTATTCTTTTAGAATTGATATTTTACATCTATTTTATGTCATTAATGAATACTCTATATATCATAAATTTTATTGAAGGTTGTTCCCATATATTATATATGTTGATTGATTGTTGAATTAATTTACATAACCCATAACCATTTTTATTTAAAATGGTTTCTTTTTCTGGATTATTACATAGAATATTATTCTATATATTTATTGACGAAGAATAAAAAATACATCTGTTTCTTATAATGATAAATATATTTTATTATTACATAGGAATGTTAACTATGTATTGTTTATACATCCATATTGTTTCTCAATATGGTTTATGATCATGTTATTTCTTCGATTGACATGGGGATGCGTATTCATGTTTTTTATGATGTTATTATACTATAATTTGCTATTTGAAAAAGTAATTTTGTTCTTCTTTATAAATATCTCATATGATGAATGTATTGGAATTAAACATGTTATTTTTGGGGTATGCAATTATACTATCAGAAACATCATTTTCTGGTCATATGAGATGAACATGTTTCGTTATTTGGATTAAGCCTGACTAATTAAGCAAGTTTTCTTGACATATGTATTTAATACAAGTGTGATTTATTTTTTTATAGCCTTAATGTTTAGGATGATTTATTGGTAAAGGACTTAATTGTAATAACATGGTTCTATACATTATTAATACCATCCCCATGAATTCAGTTATTAATTTCATAACAATATATTTATTTTTAATTATATCAATTTATACTATATTCTCTTTCTAGAAGATTGTTTTCCTCAGAATTCGGGGATGACCTCCTTGTTGGGAGGTTCAAACATTCCAATCAGTTTCTAACGGGTTTGTTCGAAGAACCGGAAACATCCAATTATTTCACATCTATTTTGACCTACTTTCCAAAGGTAGGCTCACATTAGTTGTGGACGGATAAGGCTTAGGAATTTTCATTGGTCGAGAGGATGGGAGGTCGGACTCATCACACCTTTTTGAGGGGAATTGTTGTCTACTCCGGGACTCTCTTTATAGATTTATGTAATGTTTGAGAATCATTATTACGTTACCAAGTATAAAATGATCCTTCCTTTATATCTGAAAATCAATGATCGATATGTAGGAAATTTAGATAATCATTCATATGTATTCGAGGCTCTTCATTGATAGAGAATCATCTGTATTTTTTAGAGATTCTTGATCAATGGTATCCTTCGACACATTTATATAGAAGTCTCTTGGTCATTATGATGACCATGCTGGTTTTAAAGCCACTCAGTGGGGCACTTGAAGTTTATTGTCATTCAGAAGGACATGGATTATTTCAGAGTTGGGATCGAACCCGCAGATGGGCTACCTACGTATCCTTTGATTAGAAAAGGAATCAGAACCCACATAGTTTGAGTAAGGGAATATGATTTTTATGATTGATGGATCAGAGAAGGATGTCATAATTACTTTTACACTCTAAACACACGTGAGTCATGCTCGGTGTGAGAAACAAGAGGTATTGGTAAAAATCAGACAATTGTGCCATGAAATATGCAATCATAAGAAATAATGTAGGACTTATGTATATATGACTGCCCAGATAAAGGTTGATTTAGATTTAATTCAAGGAAGAAATCCAGGAACATGGTCTATAAAGGTATATGTGCTACACAGATATTTGAATAATCTAACTTGGGGCTTACTCCTGAAAAGGAGGCCCAAATTATGAGAGCACTTATGATTGGATTTTTTACTCCTGAGAAGGAATCCCAGATCAAAGGGAAATTAGGACTAGTTAAGAGGAATTAAGATTGGGGCATACTCCTGAAAAGGAGGCCCAGGTTAAGAGACATGAAAAATTAAGGGACGTGGGGATTACTCATGAAGAGGATGCCCATATTTGAGACTGGGGCTTACTCCAGAAAAGAAGGCCCAGGTTAATAGAGTTATGACTGGGGCTTACTCTTAAAGAGGATGCCCATATTTGAGACTAGGGATTACTCCTGAAAAGGAGGCCTAGGTTAAGAGAATAATTGTTGGGATTTACTTTTGAATAGGATGACCAAATTAGGGGATTGGGGCTTATTCCTAAAAAGGAGGCCCAGGTTAATGAGGACTTGGGGATTATTCCAAAGGAGGATGCCCAGATTTGAGAATTATGACAGGGTCTTATTCCTGAAAAGGATTCCCTTGTTAATGAGGACTTGGGGCTTATTCCTAAGGAGGATGCCCATATTTGAGAATTATGACTGGGGCTTATTCCTAAAAAGGAGGCCCAGGTTAATGAGTAATCTCATCTTAAAGGATGAGGTTGAATGGATGAAATCTCAATCTTTAGTGACAAAAATATTTGTAAATCACTAGGTTTTGAGTGATATTCCACAGAAATCCTTTCAGATAAGGATTTCAAATCAAGAAATCATTCCATAAATGGCTTTGAAGAGTGTCTTGAAAATTTAATCTCGAATAAGAGAGGTGGAATGGCATAAGAGGGGTGAAATGTGAAAGAAGGGCACCCTAAAAGGTAGGGGCGCGCAAGTCCTGGCAGGCTCGCAGGTACTACATGGGCGCGCAAGTCCTGGTCACGCAGTTATACCTGCGTGACACATGGGTACTTGTGCGATGGTTAACCAGCAGGGTAATACTTGAGCGAATCTTGGTTAATGCCTTTAGAATCATCTTGAGGTTCTTCCCAAAAAGGGGCGTGTAAGTTATATTGAAGGAATAAGGTGGTGCGCATGTGTAGCCATTTCCCTTAAGGGCTGTCCACTCATTCACGCAAGTGTTGATGAGTTTAAACACTTAGGCCTTCCTCCACCTCTTTAGATCTTCCATTCTAGGTAAAAAATTACCTTAGAAGTGTTTTGGAATCTTTGAGAAGATACTAGGGCGCCGGGAGCTTAAATCTGAGTTTCTGGAAAAATTCCTCTCCGAATGGGGGGCCCACATGGTCTATTTATAGGCTGGAGAAGAACCAAGTGTTTATCACATAGGTCATGCAATTCACTTGCGCGACCACTTGGCGGCGCGTAATTATACCTGCGTAACCATGAGGGAACTTGCGCGGCACATGTGGTTTTGAAGACTTGTTCATTCCTTTGTCGATTTTTGATGTTTTTCTCAAAGGATGAATCAATTTGTGCTAAGTCATTTTCCTTTCCATTTGTTTATAAAATGTGAATAAAAGGAGAATGATCAAAAGACCCCCCTTAGAGTTGGATCCGAAAGAAATTGAGGATTTGACTCTGAGGAAAACGAGAATCAAAGGAAATTGGGCCGCGCAAGGTCTTGCGCGCAAATGAGCTTCGGGCATGCAGGATTTGGGGCGCAGGGTTACAACTTTGTCTATAAATAGAGGGCCTCACTTTCGTACAAGCATATGTATTTGAAACTCCCGAGCTCTCACAGTGCAAGTTGTATTTACCATGCAAGGTGCTCTGTTTCCCACTGTTTCTGTGATGTCGCGCTACTGTCAAGGTATCTGGACCTGCGCGGTGATACTTTCACGCCAAATACTTGCGCTCCACATCCATACTTGCGCACCAAGTTTAGACTTGCACGCCTTAATTCCATAGCCATTTTTCTGAATCCCTTCACAAATTCTATGAAAAATAAACCCATTTAAGAGCTAGTTTATTCAACTTTTGTGCAAATTCAATGGCTCTCAGGAGAATCAGAATGGCTGATGAACTGGCTAGAAAGTGGATTGATGACATGATGAACATTTTTGGTAATGATTACTATGATATTTGCGAAAACACTCTCCATGATTTGGCTATGTACTTGAAGAAATATCATCTCAATTCCCCACAGAGAATCTACCTATCCCTGTATGGGCATGGTCATCTGCAAGGAGTCAATGTTCCAAATGCAAATAACTATATGCCTAAAATGCAGCTGCATTGCTACTCCTCTATTTCGGTTATGCTGTGTATTAAGAGAAACAAAAATGGTGTGAAATTTCAAATTCTTCCTCCATGTCATTTCCTTGTAGATATGAAAATGGAAAACCCATGGGAAGAAAGGTTTTACGCTGCCGCTTGGTGGAGAGAAGGAAAACATGGCATTAGAGCAATATCTGAAAAGAGTACTCTCTACAAATGGAACTTTACTTCCAATTCTCTATTCTCAAATCCATGTATCCATATTCCAAGTCTCTTGGACCGAAACAAAGTCATTGTTTGATCAGCAGAAAGTTTTTTCAAACCGCACTCAAGAACATTCATTTACAATTGTTACAAGAAGAGCTGGTATCACTGCATCTCTTATGGTATCCAGTTTAATGAATTAATTCCAGGTGTTTGCTGATTAATCTCGGGATGCGATAAATCAAATGAAGAGTTATGTTGAAAGCCTCTTGTAATTCTTGAAAGATGGAGAGACACTCCAGTCTGTGGATTCCTATCTATCTCCTATGTATCAATGAAAAACAATTTCATCTTCACTCATTTGTACCTGCATTCTCTTTTTCTACATTCTTTAGATTTTACTTAATCCAATGGGACTAGTAAGAATAGTTTGATTTTTTACTAGGATTAATGTAAATAAACCTAAAAACTTGAACCTTTTAATTGCTCAATGTTACCTAAATCATACAAAATGTATGTTTAGTGAGTTGGAACTTGACTTGTATTCCGATTTCCTTTGTCTTTTGTGGGTAGTTTAATGTCATGCACATCATACATAAAAAGTCTAATGTTTAAGGCCGAAATAGCTTTGACTAAAATTTATTATAATTGACTCAATTCCTTGAAAACTCATCTGAAAACATTGTACCATACTCAAGTACGAGGGGAAAATATGTAAACTATGACTTAAGAATATTTTAATCCGAGGAATGATATGAAAAAGAGCTAAAATCCATTAGAAGAAGTATTTCCCAAGAATGAAGTTACCATTATTTATCAAACCCATTAGGGGGTTGAATTATGCAGGGCCACCTAAGGGCATTGGCTGCATAGTTAAATAAAATAGTATCTTTTGGCTAACAATTATGTTATGTAGACTGTTTATACAAGGCCACCTATGGGACGTGCTGCATAGTTAGGAAAAATAACTCTCATAAATATACTTTCCCAGTGCTAAAATCCAGTGAAAGTTTATGGAGATTCAAATTTTCCAAAGTATAGAGATTGTTGTATGGAAAGAGGTAATTGAATATGGAAAAAATATTTCCAAACAAAATTATCGAAGAACTAGATGGATATTACTCTTACGAAAGTCTGACTCAAATGTAGGGAAGGAGAATATAAACCAAATACATGAATACTTTCAGATCATGAAAAACGATATGAGACAAATATGTTAAGGATGGATTTTTTGAAGATCCCTACATACTGTCATTTAAGACAAATAAGGAAAAAAGAGGCATTCATCCCAAGAATGAAGTTACCACTATCCGAAAACCCATTAGGGGGTTGAATTATGCAGGGCCACCTAAGGGCATTGGCTGCATAGTCAGATAATAGTATCTTTTTGGATGAAAAATCTGTTATGTAGACTGTTTATGCAAGGCCGCCTATGGGCACGTGCTGCATAGCCAGGAAAAAGAATTCTGAGAAGTTTGACATTTTTGTGACTAGAAGTCATGAAAAGGGTTATAAATATCTGAAAGTATTTAAGGTAAGGATTATGACACATAAATATGGGTATTGTCCAATGTATACAAAGATACACAGATCAATGCTAACCATAATCAGGTTGTGGCTGGGTCCTGATTTGAAATGTTGGACTTCACTACATATCCCATAAGGGTGAGAATCAAGCCATACGTAGTTCTTAAACTACATTTTAACGTCTTATGGGAAAAAGGATTAGATATCTTAGTTTAGGGTCATAGGGAATGGACCATTATAAGAAATACACAGTGTCTGTTTTCATGGGGACTTTTCAGCCAAGGGATTGAAAGTGGAATTTGGGGTTAGGCCCAAAGACTTGGGGTTGGATTATAGGGACACCCGAACGTTCCTACGTATCCCATAAGGATGGGAATCAAGCCCACTTAGTTCTAAAAATACCCTCTATACAAATTTGGTTCGTACATGTGAAGGGTGAAAGGGGACTTTAGTACAATGATGGTTTAACCCAAGATAAAAGGTTTAGGCATTGCCATGTACGCACGTAGTCTTTGAAATGAAACATGATTTAAAAATAAATATTAATAAGGGTTCCCTATCAGTTGAGGGTATAAAAGAATATTCTAGTTTATTGTTATACTGTACAAAAGTTATGTATAGTATAACATCGTATAATAAGGACGAAAGTGAACCAATGTAAAGATATTGATTCTAGGGGCAGTTTCACGAATCTATATCGTATGAGCTGGAGGTGAACTGATGTGAAGAGATTGGTTTTGGGCATGAAAATTGGGAGGTTTCCTACGTACCCATCCTGGAAGGCAAGGATCAAAGTCTGCGTAGTTCAATTAAATAATGAATTAATTATCAAGTTGTTCTGGGGGAAAATGACCTAACAAAATGATGTTGGGACTTACACATGGTTAGTACCCTAGAGAGAGTGTTATGGTTGAGGTTTTCTCTAAGCTCATGTGAGTCATACTCGGTGTGATAAACAAGAGGTAACAACAACCTTAACGATGCATAGTTTAATGTCATGTAGGAAATATAAAAGGACTATGCAGTTTAAAGTATTGCAGTTAGGAATATTGGTGTTGCACATTTAAGTGTCATGTAGCAGGGACAAAGTATAGTTTAATGTCATGTAGGACGTATCAAAAGACTTTCTGCACAGTTTAGCGTCATGTTGTTTGGACGTTGGAGACAACATAGTTTAACGTCATGTTGGACAAAAAGACGATTGTATAGTTTAATGTCAGGCAGTAAGGACAAAAGATTACACCATTTAATGTCATGTTGGATGTATTAAGGAATTTTTTTCATATTTTAACTTCATTTTGGATGAAAAAAAGGATGATACATTTTAGCATCATGTTGGACAAAAGTGCGAATAGTTTAAGGTCATATGCATGGACCATGGATGGTACAATTTAATGACATGTTGGATAGTGGTGTAGTTTAAGGTCATACATGACCTTTGATGATTATATAGTTTAACGTCTTTCCGGACGTAAGGGACTTTTATACAGTTTAGCATCATGTAGTTAGGATGTCACAGTTTAACGTCTTGCTAGACGTAATGGACTTGAAAATAGTTTAGGGTCATATGCATGGACCATTGATGTAGTTTATGGTCATACAGGTCCTAGTTGCAATTTATGGTCACACCAGACCATTTAGGGAACTTTTTCATAGTTTAACATCATGTGGGATAAATGTACAAATAGGTTAAGGTCATATGTATGGACCATTGGTTATGCAGTTTAACGTCTTGCTGGACGGTTGTGCAGTTTAAGGTCATACCAGACCATTTATGAAACGTTTTCACAGTTTAACGTCATGTGGGATGAAAGTACAAATAGTTTAAGGTCATATGTATGGACCATTGATGATGTAGTTTCACGTCTTGCTAGACAGTGAAGAGGACATAGTTTAACGTCGTGTGGAATGTAAGTACATATAGTTTAAGGTCATATGTATGGACCATTGGTTATGCAGTTTAACGTCTTACTGGACGGTTGTGCAGTTTAAGGTCATACCGCACCATTGGTGAAACTTTTTGACACTTTAAATTCATGTGGGACGAAAGTACGAATAGTTTAAGGTCATATGTATGGACCATTGGTTATGCAGTTTAACGTCTTACTGGACGGTGACAGTGACATAGTTAAACGTCGTGTGGGACGAAAGTACAAATAGTTTAAGGTCATATGTATGGACCATTGGTCAGGCAGTTTAATGTCTTTCTAGACAGTTGTGCAGTTTAAGGTCATACCGGACCATTGATGATGTATTTTGTGTTTATACAAAATACTTCTTCAAATATCTGGCATTGGTTGGAGTAGTGATGAATTCTTCATCCATCGAGATTAATGAATAAGCTCCATTGGAGTAGACCCTATGTATTGAGTAAGGTCCTTCCCATTTTGGATCAACCTTGGGAGGTTTCTTTCCTAGTATCATCGGATTTCTGAAAACTAATACCAATTCTCCCTGAGTAAATGAACGAAGATGAACTTTTTTGTTAAAATCTCGTGCTATTCGATTCTGATAGACTTCCAAGTGGTGAAAAGTGCACAATCTTTTCTCATCTAACCGTTCCAATTCATTCAATCGCTTTTGAGATTGTTCATCTGTAGATGACTGATCAAAAATGGCTACTCTGAGCGAAGGCAATTGATCTTCAATGGGCAATACGGCTTCCTTTCCATATACCAGTGAATATGGAGTAGACCGAGTTGTAGTGCGGGTGGTAGTCTGATAAGCCGATAAAGCATGAAAGACTTTATCAATCCATGACCTCTTATCTTTATCCACCATCTTTTGCAGTATATTTGAAAGAGTCTTGTTAAAGGCTCTTATCTGGCCATTGGCCCCTGCATGATACCAAGATGAATGGTTAGCTTTGATGTTGTATTCTTGATACAACTTCATCACCTCGGATGAACAGAAGTTGGTGCCATTGTTCGTCAATATGGTATGCGGGACACCAAATATGATAATCATGTTAGACTTGATGAAGCTTACAATGAAATTAGAACTGAATTCTTTGAGAGGTATTGCCTCTGCCCATTTGGAAAAGAAGTCAGTAGCAGTGAAAATGTACTTAAACTGCTTGGTCGTAGCCCAAGGTAAGGTCCCACCACATCCATTCCCCATGTGGAAAATGGCAATGAGTATTTATCTATATGAAGAAACTCTGTAGGTTGATGAATTAAGTTGGCATGTATTGGCATCAATGACACTTCTTTGTGATATCGACACAATATTGTATCATTGATGTCCAAAAGTATCCCTGCCTTCAAATCTGGTCAAACGGTCTATGTCCAGACTGGTGGGCACCACAGACTCCTAAATGCACTTATTTCATGACATCCATTGTCTCTTCACCATAAATTCATCTAAAGTGAACTCCATAAAAACCACATTTGTAGAGAATTTTCTCTAGGTGATCTAGGATATCATAAAGAGTAAAACTGACCACATGTCACTGGATTTGTTCTTTCTTGGCTCTATCATGTGGAAGTGTTCCATTTTGAAGGTATTCCCTGAAAGGTGACATCCATCCTGTAGTATACCTATATGGTTCATGAATGTGACTAATTTCATTAATTTCCTCTGATCTGATTCGAACTTAAGGTGAAATTGCACGACGGTGGGAAGTACTGATGGTTGTCTCATCACGATTTGGATCTGCCAGAGTTGTGCCTCTATTAGCCAGTGCATCATCTTGGGCATTTTGTGATCTTGGGACATAAGAAAATGTCAGTTCAGAAGTGAATTCCGCCATTAACTCTCTGAAGTAATCATACAAAGGGACTAGTTCTTTTTTTCTGATGGCAAATCCCCATTGACTTGTTTGATTATCAAGTCTAAATCGCCTTTCCCCTTTAAGTGATTCACTTGTGCTTGAAGCGCTAATTCCAAGCCTGTGATGAGAGCTTGGTATTCTGCTTCATTATTGGTACCACCTTCCCACAATAAGAAGGAATAACGTAATACTGCCTTTTCTAGAGAAATGAGCACAATTCCTATGCCAACTTTGTTGAATTTAAGATTTTCCATTTTCCTCCATGTTGGACTTCTAGAAGCACCATCAAAATACATTTCCCATGCCAGAGGACTTTCTTGAATAGAGAAGACTTCCTCATCAGGGAGTTCAATATCTGAAGATGTGTCTTACACTGAACGGTGTTCAGCCGGGAAATCAGCCAGAGCTTGGCCCGTTATCGCCTTTTGAGACACATACTTAATGTCAAATTGCTGCAAAATAACTACCCACCTTGCCAAACGTCCTGTAAGCATTGGACAGCTAAGGATGAATTTGAGCGGGTTATTACGAGATAGCAATTGGACCTCGTGATGATGCAGGTAGTGTCTCAGCTTCTAAAATGCAAAGATTAATGCCAGGCAGCACTTCTCAGTGCTTGAATATCGGGTTTCTGCTTCAAGAATAGTTCGACTGAGATAGTAGAGGCTATTTTCATTCCCAACATCATTCTTTTGAGCAAGAAAGGCACTCAATGATCACTCTACAGATGTCACGTAGAGGATAAGTGGTCTTCCTTCAACAGGTGGCATGAGTACCGGTGGACTCAAGAGGTATTTCTTGATAATATCTAATGCTTCTTGACATTCTTTAGTTCACTGGTAAGTGACTCCCTTCTTCATCAATTTGGTGAAGGGTAAACTTTTTCATGTTAAATTGGCGATGAAACGCCGAATATCGGCTAAGTTTCCTTGATGTCCTCTTCATTCATTAAATTTTTGATGAGGTGACATACCAAGTATTGACTTGGTATTCTCAGGATCGACCTCAATACCACGATGGTGTACAAAAAAGCCGAGAAATTTCCCTGAGGTTACCCCAAAAGCACATTTTAAGGGGTTCATCTTCAAATTATGTTGTCAAAGCTTGTGGAATATAACTTCCAGATCAGCCAAGTGATTAGAAAGTTATTTGGATTTGACCACCAAATCTTCCACATAACATTAAACAATCTTCCCTAAGAAGGGTTGGAATATGAGATGCATGGAACACTGATATGTTGCACCTGCATTATTTAAGCCAAAGGGAATTACCCGGTAGAAAAACACACCCTGAGGGGCTCTGAAGGCTGTGGATTCCTCATCTTCTAGGGCCATTCAGATCTGATTATATCTGGAATATCCATCCATGAAGGAAATTGCTTCATAGCCCATTGTTGCATCAATTAAAAGTTCTGTAATCAGGACTGGGAAATCATCCTTCGGACAATGGCGATTAAGATCTCTAAAATTGATGAAAACTCTAATTTGTACGTTCTTTTTATTTATAGGGACAATATTATCCAACCAATTGGGATACTGAACTTCTCTGACGAAGCTAGTTTTGATAAGCTTATCCACTTAAACTTCAATTTTAGAAGCATAAGTCGGGTGTGTTCTTCTCGCGGCTTGCTTAAATCCTCGATGTTCTTCTAGTAAACCCAAATGATGAGTAACAACATCAGGATCAAGCCCAGGCATCTCTGTATAGTTCCAAGCAAATATATATCTATTTTTGTTTATAAAAGAAATATACATCTCTTGATCATTAAGAGTCATGGACGCACTGATTAAAGTGGGGCATGGATCTTCTTTTGTACCCATATTTATTTCTCTACGGTCATCCACAGTGGTAGACATACCCTCTTCAAATGCTGGAGGAGCATCTCTGAGATCTTCATCTTCTTCTTCATCATGTATTATTTCTTCCATTTCTACTTGCATAGTAGATGATAAAGCAGAATTATCATGATCATAAGAGATGTGAAAATTTTCATATCTTGAAGAAGAAGCTTCCATTTCCGACTCGATTGATGGTGAAGGGTCTTCTTTGGGTAATAAAGAGGAGATGATTGATTAAGAATCGACATCATTGGTCACCTCTGATGTTGCTATAACTTCTTCTGGCCTAATTGGAGAAGTATAGACTTGATGGATTTCAGCAGATGAAATGAAGAAGTCACCATTTGTAGCCAAGATAACATCATTCTGATCGGATTCGAAATATTTTTGACTATTGAGTGTAGGAGTCTCATAAGACATTTAGAATTATTCTCATGAAGTGTGGACATGGTAATATACATGAAGGGACACCATGAGGACGGGCTTGTCAATAGAAATTCCAAATTTTTATTTTCCATTGGAAATTCCTATAAGAAAACATGTGTATTGGTCCTTTTACATAGGATTATTAATGATGTATATCAAAAATTGTGAACTTTGATTTATGGATGAAAATTATGACTGAATAATCTCATGGTGAGGTTGAATAAATTGGACACATAATGAGTGATAAGAAATTAATTGACAAATTAAATAAAGAATTTTTCACTTCTAAGTAAACGAAAGAAGATATATCATGATCTTTGATGTAAATAGATCTTTCAAGAAAACGCCATGGCCATGTTAGTTTATAGTTGACTTCATTTCGGAAATTCTATGTAAGAAAAATTAAGAATATATGATGATAACACAAGTTTGCATTATTCTTGATGATATATAAATATAAAGGGGTTATATTATATATTAAGATTCATTAGAAGGTTTTCCATATTATGACATTAACTTATTTCACTATGGGTTCTATGACGTGTTTCAGTACGTTGATCTTGGGCTTGAGGTAAATTCACTTATTTCTGTATATAGAGTGTCCTTCAGGGTTACATTATATGTGTATGTATAATATCATTAAATTATATTGAATTTCACATTAATAAAAATATTATTCTCAACATGTAGAATAATTATTATTTAAGAAATGTTAATTTCATAAAATCAATTTTTGTATATTCAAGTTTATAATATGGGAGTTGAATTTTGTCTCTTGTTTGTTACTCCCAATAAAATAAATAAATAAATATTTGTTTACCAGTTTAGTGATTAGATTAATATAAATATTAATTTAGTTATATGAATAATAAAATAAATATTTACTCACAGGTTTAGTGAATATAATATTTTTTATTTATTTGAAAAATAGTATTTATTTAAAAAATAGTATTTATTTGAATAAATATGTTATTATATAAGTTTAATAAATCATATTGATGATTAATTGGTCATGTTAATGGACCAATGAAAATGATATGTTTTATATTATATCATTAATATAAATTAATATTTACTTATTTAAGAAAATATATTTAAATAAACACACGACATGATAATATTAATTATAATTATATGATTACTATTTTTATTATTTGACATGGGGACCACATAAAAAAATTAATTTATCAAGTGTCATTATAAAATTATATAAAAAATTAACCTGAATTAGAAATTAAAATTAATATCACTTTAGATTGTGTGAGGCTTATTGCGCACATGGAAAGTCCACGGCCACTACACGGGGCGGGTCGTCAGCACACTCCTGCTGCGGAACCCTCGCTGGCTGTCGTCGTGGAGGCATCCTGAATTACATTCAAGACACACCACAGTCAAAGAGTATATCTGGAGAGCTGACTCAAGAAGGAAAAGGAAAAAACCAAAAACCCAGTCCTATATGATGCATGTACCATTATGTCCCCGCGACCAGTGTATGAATGTCCCGAGTCAAAAGGCAGGTTATCAGAGTCCTGGTGTATGGATTCGTCGGCCGCCGCACCAACACTGGAGTCCCTGGCCTGAAAGTCGAACTCGAAACACCCTAACACTGCCGCTATGCAACCCAACCCAAACTCACAGCTAGACCAGCTACGCTCTGAGATCCCAAAGGTGTAACCTCCTTTGATACCACTCTGTCACGACACGACCCAATGGGGCTCGAGCCGCGACTCCCCAAGCCCGCCTCCAATAGGCCAGGGGCTGGCGACCAGCGCCGAGTAGGCTATCAAACACATGCGAGGCATTAGCCTAAGGTACCTGTACACACGCACCCACAAACACCTCCATGCAATAGTGCAGAGATATAGAAACTGAAAAGTAAATGCATGCATACAATCTATCCCAAACCAGAGTGCAACAACAAAAGTACAAGGGAAAAACAGGGCCCACCAAAAGAAAACTACAAAGCGCGTCCAACCTGCTCTGAAGAAAGGGAACGCTACCGCAAACACCTGCCGGAAAGCTCCCTCGGCACAGCTCCGGTAAACACCCCGGTCAACTCGCTCACTAAGCTCTGCCTGCTCCGGGTCCTCCTGGGACTCCGTCAAAAGGCCTGTGGTCTGTACAAGACACAAACATGTGCGGGCAAAGCCCGTGCAGGGGTGAGTATAAACATACTCAGTAGGCACCACAAAACCCAAAACCCAAGGGAGCAACTGAAAGGCAACAGTCTGCTCAACCCAGCCAGAGGGAACCCAGACGAGAGAGAAACTCCATCTCGTGACCATCCTCGGCTAAACACAACAAGTCAGCTCAGCTCAGCTCAGGTTTATGCCCATACATACACCTTGACATACCAGATATACACAGCTCACGCCACAAAGCCACAAGAGGTACCGACCTCATCACCACCAACTGTCCACAACCAGGAGAGTACACCACGAACACTGTCATACCAGATGACACTCATCCGAGAGATACACTCCATCGGGATACTCACAAACATCACAGACGCTCACCCGAGAGACCACGCTCATCGGATAACATCACTGAGGAAACATCGCTGAAACAACATAACCACCAAACTCCTCGGAGAGGGGATCGCCGCTAGGGTCCGTTAGGTAATACCAAGACCCACTGCGGTATACGTAGCTCACAGATAGGGGATCACTCCCAGGGTCCGCTGGGGGATACCACAACCCGATCTGGCATACGTAGTTCCCACAGATAGGGGATCACACCCAGGATCCGCTGGGGGATACCACAACCCGATCTGCACTCGACAGAAGCTTCACACTCAGATAGAGGATCATCGTCCATATAAAGATGGTCACGACGATACTGAAACCCAATCTGGGATAACTCGTGATGTAGGAGATCGAACCGACGATGCCACAACCCTACCGAAACCGCGCGCTGAGTTGGGGATCGCATAACCAACGATACCGCAACCCTACAGACACCAAGCGCTGAGTAGGGGATCGTATAACCAACGATGCCGCAACCCTACTATAAACATCATGCTGAGTAGGGGATCGTAAACCCGACGATGCCACAACCCTACTATGCACGACCCACCGCGTAGGGGATCATATTCCTGATGATGCCACAAACCCTACGGGGTTAACCTGCTAGATAGGGGACTGCTGCCGGTGAATAAGCGGTCACAGCGATACCAAGAACCTGATCTAGGGTAAAGATGCTAGAGGATCCACTCCGGGCCCACCGGAGGGATACCACAACTCTAACAGTTTAAACATCCCATCGAGAGGATCACAAACCCATACGAAGGTTGTGATACCACATGAACCCTCGTAGGAACGAACCAAGGGAGAACCCTCATCCACTGCTGGTCCAAACGTCGCTAACCCGAGCGACTCACCCCCAAGCCACACTGCGCACCTCCGAAGCCAAAACCGAGGCCACCATCGCGTTCCACGAGGAAAAACACGCAGGATAGGCTGTTTACTCGCCTGAAACGGAGCACCGGTGAAAACGACACTATTCACCGTAGCTAGCTCATGCGGGGCCCACACAACGATCCCGAAACCCATCGGGCGGATCACACCACGGAGATCCCCTCGGAAAAACAAGTGGAATCGACTACTCGGTCGCCCAAAACGGACACCCGGTGAAAAAGGTACTATTAACCGAAGGCCGGCTCGGGTGGGGCCCACGCATGGATTCCGAAACTAATTGAACGGATTGCGCCATTGCGATCCTCTCAGAAAAGCACACAGGATCGACTATTCATCCGCCAAAATCGGACTCCTGGTGTAAAAGCTGCGTTTCTCCGCAAACGCCAAAACCCGGCCTCGTGGGGCCCGCACCCCATTCGCAGACCCAACACCCGGAAACTATCTCAAAAAGTCCGTCGTACCATCAGGGTCTCAACGCCACTGACGGCACGTCAATCGGACGCTCCAGGTAGAAGTTACAAAGGCCCGAAGTCGTAAAATAATAAAATAATATTATTTTATACGACGTTTCTAGCTCCCGGGCCACGATTCCGAACCTTTAAACCCTCGAACCCACACCGGAGGGTTCTCCTCGTCGTCAGGGTCACGTCGCCGCAAACGGCGCGCGAATCCGACTCCCGGAGTGCAAGATACAGGGGTTTAAAGACCCCCGTATGCGAAAAATGGCCACACCGGCCCCGACCGGCCGGTCCGGCCGGCCGGGACCGGCCGCCGCCGCCGGCCGGGACCGGCCGCCGCCGCCGGCCCGCCCTGGCCAGCGGCGCTCCGCAGCGCTGGGCGGCCGGCAGCCGTGGCTCCGCCGGGCTCCGCTGGCACCGGTGCCGCGCCGGCGGACCTTCCGCGGACCGCCGGGGGCACCCCGGTGGTCCGTTTTGCGATCTGGAGGCGTCTATGCGATCCTCGGGACCTGATCTACACTACTACGACTTCAATTTGATGAAACACGCAGCAAAAACGGGATCGGGGGTTAAAACTCAAAGCCGCCTACCTCGCGGGTGAAACGCCGACGTTCTGCCTCAGATCCGCGCTCCCGAGCTTCCGCTGCGCACTCCTGGAACGTCCGTCGTCGAATTCTGAGCTCGTGGGCGCTCCGTTTGCTCGATTCGGCGAAGAACGACGAAGAACTATAAAAGGGGGGGGGGGGGGGGGGGCGCTGATATTTATATCAGCGGCCCGCCGGCGCCAAACCCGCCTCGGACCCGACGCCCGATGCGAACAAAAGTAAGGTCACCCCTAGGGTAAACGCGTCGTTCTGAACGCAACGGCGGTCTCAGATTTTCCATCCGAGACTCCGTTCAGAAGTTATTCGAGCCGACACTCGCACACAAACTTGCCACTTATTTACGGAAACGCCCCTGGTGGCGTTTCTCACCGCAGGCCCGCGCCCGCAACGATTACACCCCGCATAGGGTAAACGGCACGTTCTGGACGCAACCGTGCCCTCAGATTCCTGTTCTGAGCTACCTTTTAGGAGATATCACACCCCCGCCACGTGCATAGTATAAAAAAAACTTAATATTTTTATAAAATTAATTCCAGTCACATCGGGCCTCAGAATCGCACGCCGTCTTCGCGCCTAGCTCTGGAATTATTTGTAGAAATATTCCAAAGTCTGACAGGGCCAAAAACCCGAGTCGCTACATCCTCCCCCCCCCCCCCTTAGAACTTTTCGTCCCCGAAAAGCCCTAAGCACAAGGAAAGCGACTGGACTTCAACTGGGTCTCACACACCATCGAGCTCACCAACAACAACCACTCAGGGTCTTACCAACGCCCTGAACAAAACTCAAGAAAGAAACAAAAGGAAAGAGTACCGCTAAATAGTGTCTGACAAACTACTATAGTATGTAGAAAAGACACAAGGCATACCTCTATCCATCTGTGGTGCCTCTGGGTCGACTGCCTCCAGGGCATGCAGCTGTCCTCGCCCTCGACCACCAGCTCCCTGAGCTAGGCGTGGACCACCTGGGGGTGGCGGTGGTGGCAACTGGTACTGTCTACCACCGCTTCCCGCTGCACCAGCTCCGACGCCACGTCTGACGCCCTGCGGACCTCCTTGCTCGAGACGCTGCCTCTGCCAAGGCGGTCCATCGACCGGCTCCCTCTCAGCAGCACATTGGGTCGGACAATCTCTAGCAAGATGTCCCCGACCATCGCAAGCGTAACACCGCCTCTCCTACGGCTGACCAAAACTGGCCTGCGAGCCCTGTGAGCCCTGAGGCTCAGATCATCCATCCTGGGGTCGCCTCTTGTATCGTCGGCCACGTCCAGACCCCTGAGTCTGACGTCGGCTACTAGATGCCGATCCAACTGATGAAGTCTCAGCTCTTGAGTGCCCAGCACTAACATGGGAAAACTGCTCAGCCAGAAAACTCTCCACCACCAACGCTCGCTCCAGCACTCCAGCATAGGTGGGCAGGCACAAGGAAACCACACCCGCTCGGATATCCCTGCGTAAGCCTTGCTCGAAGGTCCGAGCCCTGAAGAACGGGTCTCGAACCATATCCAGGGAGTAGCGCGACAGGTCTGTGAACCTCGCTGAGTACTCCGACACAGTCATGCTCTCCTGACGAAGCTGCAGAAGCTCCTGGATCCGCACTGACCTCAGCGTCACCGGATAGAACTCCTCCCAGAAGAGCCGCTCAAACTCTGCCCACGTGAACGTCTCCTCGTCATGGGACTGCATCACCAAACTCCACCATCGCCCGGCAGAACCATGCTGAAGGCTCGCCGCTTGGACCACCATCTGATCTGGAGGTGTCCTCACTAGGCGGAAAACTCTAGTAATTGCCTCGAGCCAGTCATCAGCTGCCTGGGGGTCTGGATCACCCCGAAACCTCAGAGGTCGCTGCCTCTGGAACTCGTGCAACGCAATCAGCCTGCGTGCAACCTCGTCCTGCACCGCCAGCACAACCAGCTGCTCGACAGGTGGTGGCTCAACTGGCAGACCACCTGGAGGTGCAACCTCAGAACCTGCGCCCTGCTCCACGGCCACTACACGGGGCGGGTCGTCAGCACACTCCTGCTGCGGAACCCTCGCTGGCTGTCGTCGTGAAGGCATCCTGAATTACATTCAAGACACACCACAGTCAAAGAGTATATCTGGAGAGCTGACTCAAGAAGGACAAGGAAAAAACCAAAAACCCAGTCCTATATGATGCATGTACCATTATGTCCCCGCGACCAGTGTACGAATGTCCCGAGTCAAAAGGAAGGTTATCAGAGTCCTGGTGTATGGATACGTCGGCCGCCGCACCAACACTGGAGTCCCTGGCCTGAAAGTCGAACTCGAAACACCCTAACACTGCCGCTATGCAACCCAAACCAAACTCACAGCTAGACCAGCTACGCTCTGAGATCCCAAAGGTGGATCTCCTTTGATACCACTTTGTCACGACACGACCCAACGGGGCTCGAGCCTCGACTCCCCAAGCCCGCCTCCAATAGGCCAGGGGCTGGCGACCAGCGCCGAGTAGGCTATCACACACATAGGAGGCATTAGCCTAAGGTACCTGTACACACGCACCCACAAACACCTCCATGCAATAGTGCAGAGATATAGAAACTGAAAAGTAAATGCATGCATACAATCTATCCCAAACCATAGTGCAACAGCAAAAGTACAAGGGAAAAACAGGGCCCACCAAAAGAAAACTACAAAGCGCGTCCAACCTGCTCTGAAGAAGGGGAACGCTACCGCAAACACCCGCCGGAAAGCTCCCTCGGCACAGCTCCGGTAAACACCCCGGTCAACTCGCTCACTAAGCTCCGCCTGCTCCGGGTCCTACTGGGACTCCGTCAAAAGGCTTGTGGTATACACAAGACACAAACATGTGCGGGCAAAGCCCGTGCAGGGGTGAGTATAAACATACTCAGTAGGCACCCCAAAAACCCAAAACCCAAGAGAGCAGCTGAAAGGAAACAGTCTGCTCAACCCATCCAGAGGGAACCCAGACGAGAGAGAAACTCCATCTCGTGACCATCCTCGGCTAAACACCACAAGTCAGCTCAGCTCAGCTCAGGTGTATGCCCATACATACACCTTGAACAATCCAGATATACACAGCTCACGCCACAAAGCCACAAGAGGTACCGACCTCATCACCACCAACTATCCACAACCAGGAGATTACACCACAAACACTGTCATACCAGATGACACTCATCCGAGAGATACACTCCATCGGGATACTCGCAAACATCACAGACACTCACCCGAGAGACCACGCTCATCGGATAGCATCACTGAGGAAACATCGCTGAAACAACATAACCACCAAACTCCTCGGAGAGGGGATCGCCGCTAGGGTCCGTTAGGGAATACCAAGACCCACTCCGGTATACGTAGCTCACAGATAGGGGATCACTCCCAGGGTCCGCTGGGGGATACCACGACCCGATCTGGAATACATAGTTTTCATAGATTGGGGATCACACCCAGGATCCGCTAGGGGATACCAAAACCCGATCTGCACTCGACAGAAGCTTCACACTCAGATAGAGGATCATCGTCCATATAAAGATGGTCACGACGATACCGGAACCCTATCTGGGATAACTCGCGATGTAGGGGATCGAACCGACGATGCCACAACCCTACCGAAACCACGCGCTGAGTAGGGGATCACATAACCAACGATACCGCAACCCTACCGACGCCAAGCGCTGAGTAGGGGATCGTATAACCAACGATGTCGCAACCCTACTATAAACATCATGCTGAGTAAAGGATCGTAAATCCGACGATGCCACAACCCTACTATGCACGACCCACCGCGTAGGGGATCATATTCCCGATGATGCCACAAACCCTACGGGGTTAACCTGCTAGATAGGGGATCGCTTCCCGTGAATAAGCGGTCACGGCGATACCAAGAACCCGATCTAGGGTAAAGATGCTAGAGGATCCACTCCGGGCCCACTGGAGGGATACCACAACTCTAACAGTTTAAACATCCCATCGAGAGGATCACAAACCCATACGAAGGTTGTGATACCACATGAACCCTCGTAGGAACGAACCAAGGGAGAACACTCAACCACTGATGGTCCAAACGTCGCTAACCCAAGCGAGTCGCCCCCAAGCCACACTGCGCTCCTCCGAAGCCAAAACCGAGGCCACCATCGCGTTGCACGCGGAAAAACACAGAGGATAGGCTGTTTACTCGCCCAAAACGGAGCACCGGTGAAAACGACACTATTCACCGTAGCTAGCTCGTGCGGGGCCCACAAAACGATCCCGAAACCCATCGGGCGAATCACACCACGACGATCCCCTCGGAAAAACAAGCGGAATTGACTACTCGCTCGCCCAAAACGGACACCCGGTAAAAAAGGTACTATTCACCGAAGGCCGGCTCGGGTGGGGCCCACGCCTGGATTCCAAAAATCGTTGAACAGATCGCGCCATTGAGATCCTCTCGGAAAAACACACAGGATCGACTATTCATCCGCCAAAATCGGACTCCTAGTTTAAAAGATGTGTTTCTCCGCAAACGCCAAAACCCGGCCTCGTGGGGCCCGCACCCCATTCGCAGACCCCACACCCGAAAACTATCTCAAAAATTACGTCGTACCATCAGGGTCTCAACGCCACTGACGACACGTCAATCAGACGCTCCAGGTAGAAGTTACAAAGGCTCGAAGTCGTAAAATAATAAAATAATATTATTTTATACGACGTTTCTAGCTCCCGGGCCACGATTCCGAACCTTTAAACCCTCGAATCCACACCGGAGGGTTCGCCTCGTCGTCAGGGTCACGTCGCCGCTAACGACGCGCGAATCCGACTCCCGGAGTGCAAGATACGGGGGTTTAAAGACCCCCGTATGCGAAAAATGGTCGGACCGGCCCCGACCGGCCGGTCCGGCTGGCCGGCGGCGCTCCGCCGCGCGCCTCCGGCGCGCCTCCGCGGCTCCGCCACGGGCCGCCGTGCGCCGCCGCGCCGGTGCCGCGCCGGCGGGCCTTCCGCGGACCGCCGGGGGCACCCCGGTGGTCCGTTTTGCGATCTGGAGGTGTCTATGCGACCCTCGGGACCCGATCTACACTGCTACGGCTTCAATTTGTAGAAAAAAGCAGCAAAAACGGGATCAGGGGTTAAAACTCAAAACCGCCTACCTCGCGGGCGAAACGCCGACGTTCTGCCTCAGATCTGCGCTCCCGAGCTTCCGCTGCGCACTCCTGGAACGTCCGCCATCGAATTCTGAGCTCGTGGGCGCTCCGTTTGCTCGATTCGGCGGAGTGGCGGCAAAGAAAGGCGAAGAACGACGAAGAACGATAAAGGGGGGGGGGGGGGGGCGCTGATATTTATATCAGTGGCCCGCCGGCGCCAAACCCGCCTCGGACCTGACGCCCGTTGCGAACAAAAGTAAGGTCACCCCTAAGGTAAACGCGCCATTCTGAACGCAACGGCGGTCTCAGATTTTCCATCTGAGACTCCGTTCAGAAGTTATTCGAGTCGATGCTCGCACAGAAACTTGCCACTTATTTACGGAAACGCCCCTGGTGGCGTTTTTCTCACCGCAGGCCCGCGCCCGCAAATATTACACCCCGCCTAGGGTAAACGACACGTTCCGGACGCAACCGTGCCCTCAGATTCCCGTTCGGGGCTACTGTTTAGGACATATCACACCCCCTCCACGTGCATAGTATAAAAAAACTTAATATTTTTATAAAATTAATTCCGGGCACACCGGGCCTCGGAATCGCACGCCGTCTTCGCGCCTAGCTCTGGAATTATTCGTAGAAATATTCCAAAGTCTGACAGGGCCAAAAACCCGAGTCGCTACAATAACACCAAGGATAATGTGAGGATACCTATATAGAATTCCTCACTTAGATTCCCCAATGTAATTATAACCAAAAATGAGTGAAAACTAATATTGATCAAGTGGGTTTTCATGTTGGAGGAAATTATTATTTAAATTACTTATAAGTTAAGATTAGGATACCCTATATATAATATTCAAATATGTTTTCATCAATGTTATTTATATTTTACACATTTTTTTAAATGAAAAAATAGAGCACCTTCTAAATGATATCACTATTCCTCCAAACCTTCGAGTGGTATAAAAGTGGTCTTATTACAAATTTTAATTATCTATAATTTATTTGATAAATTCCCTGAATCCATTTTTTAGTCTTCTTGTTAATATTTTCATTATTAATCCTAAGATTGAGATAACACATACATCTGAGTTTTTTCAAGAAAGACCCAAAACACTAGAATAATTCATGAAGGTCCAATTTGTAGGTTCTAAGGTCACTAGATGCATAACATAGTTACATGACCAATGATGGTACATTACACACCCTTACCCATGGTCAACTCATATATGTAGTTATCTGTGTAAATCCAGGATCACCGTGTGACTTAGTATGCATGTATTTGTCCATAGTGTTTAGATCATAGGTATGAAACACAGTTTAATAGGGACTCCAAGATTTTTAACTGGTGTATATGTCATATAACCCCCAAGATTAAAAATGTTTCATAATTTAGGTTGATAAATCATATCAGTATGCAACATTATTACACGAAACATATTGATTTTTAATCGAGTAATTTGACATGAACTGGACTAAAGAACATGTGGATAGTATGAACACATCATATAACACATGATGAAAATAAAAGATAAGGGTGAATTAATGTATTTAAAAATAATCCATGTTTATTAAATAATAATTTAGAGTTTGGTGGATATTAAGGATAAAAATATATATCATAAAATAATGGTGAACTAGATGTCTAAAAAGTGAAATCATAAATATAAATAAGAGAGAACGTGAAATTTATAGGATTTCATATATAAAAGTTCCTAAGTCAACTCTTCACAATCCAAACCAAATTTGTTTGTATATACACGATAATACTTCCTTCTACAGTTGTATATCAAACTATAATGTTTACAAAGGTATACCAAACCTAACAAATCCTTTTATAGTGTCTATAACTCTTGGATAAAGAAATATTAAAACAATGAAATCATAGATGATTTTGATGAAGATTTTTTGTATAAACATTGATCCAAATAAGTTTTAATAAGTATTGTGATGATGTAGCTTAATGAAAACCAACAATGATTTCGCAAAATAGAATATGAGTTTGGGAAAAAAATTATTCATAGTGTTTTAGGCTTTTATAAAAATTTTACATGTTTTTTATCATTTCTCTCTTCCATGTCCCGTGATATTGACTTTTATGGAGAAAAAGGAACATATATATTTTCCCTAACCTTAATTCCGATAATACAATGATTATAATTTCAAATAATTGAGTTAACATATTTTAATAAAATTCCATGTGACAAATAATTAGGCCAAGACAACTACTTGAGGTAGGATCCATTTCTTTTCCATTTTAATTTATAATTAATATAGTTAGATCTGATATATTATTTATTGATAAATAGTCTTAGTTTTATAATAAAACCCTTATATTGAGGTTTTCTATCTTCAAAAACTCATAGTGATGATTTATGATTTCTAGATTTCTTGATTATGATTCTAGCATAAATTATTAAATATGCATTCATGAATTTTTTGATAAAACATTTTTATGATTTAATAATAATACCCCCCTATTTAGGTTATATGTCTTATATTCCATGAAGTAAAAATATTATTTATATCAGGCATAGTTTTAGTTTGAATTATCCATAAGAATATTGTTGTTTATTTTTGTGTCTACTTATCTGTTTCCCCATTGAAAAATATAAATTGAACAGTCACGCTCATTTAGTTTAAATAAAATTTCCAGAGTTGGTGTTCAATTGTCAGCATGAAACTTTATATTTCACACATTGATTCATATAATTGTATTTTACATGATTTGGAAAAGTGAACAAATTTGTCATTCTAAATGGTTTGTATAAGATGGCTTGAGATAGATAATAGAATCTTTCATAATCAATTGAATATGAAATTTCCAACTAAATATCAGAGTATTACAACCTGGTTACGAAGTTTTAATGATATGTCAGGCCTTAATGGATTTGGATTGACTAATGACCTGCGTGAGAGGTCCCTAACTCATGTGTTGAATATCTCATATATATGGCCATGCATTTGATAAAGTTTAATGGAAAAGTATAATAGATTATGACTTATATCTTTTTTTATTAATATGATCATGGTTTCCTTCTATATAGTTTCAACTTCATCATAAAATTTTCAAGCGTTACTTTATTGATCCCTGGTTACGAACTAGGGAAGGAATAAGCGACGTGTCATGGGAGGTCCTTTGTCTTTCCATACAAATTATTCCTTAGAGTTTATTATAATGTAAAGTGATATAGGTTCCCTCGTGGAGAAACCATGCACATACCCATTGGTTTGATGGCTAAACCATAACTGGGGTGATACATTGTATCCTTTGGGAGAAACCTAGAAGATAATAAAAGTGAAAATGCCTTGAGTGATATTGGGGGATCTATAGGTATTGCCTTGGATAGACTCAGTGGTATTGGATTATAGGATGTTACCATTTCAATACCTAGGATTATTTTTAGATTTCATTGGATGGGCATGTGACTCCCCCAAATAGATTTCATGGACTACGTTTTATCGTGTGTGTTAAAATAATTATTTTAGGGGATATAATTAAATATATATACTCCTTGATTGAATTGTTATTAGCCTCTTGGTTTACTTGATGTGGTCTGTTAGAGAACATGGTTTTTTTATTAAGGATTTTTTTATGGAATCTTGTACATGATGAGTTATGACCCAATGTGTTGGGTAGATTCTATGGTGAGTGAGGATAAGGCATCTAGGGTGGCTGTTATAGTTTTAGGGGATACTGGTTCCCTAGGGGAGGAAATGTGGATGAAACCATAGGCAAAACGACTACACCATAACTTGTGTGATGCGATGTCCTCTATGTGAGATATATAAGAAGAACTCAATGTTACCATTACTCGAGTAATATAAGGGATTACATAGGGATTTACAAGGATGGAATTAGTGGTATTTTAATAAATGGTATGTACAATAGATATACCTGATATTCTTCTTATAACATATGAGAAGGTCCAAGAATCCACAGCTGGTTTTATGGATTTGAATTATTTCTTTTTTTCCATTATGGGATAAAACATTAATTATTTTTACAAGATCATTATGTTCACTATTGTTACATCACTCATATAAATTGATTCATCAAGTGATGACATGTATATGAAACCCCATGATATAGCACAAGGTTAGGGGAATTATTTCATTAGATTCCTTATTCACATTGGCACAGGTTATATGTATTATTACAAGAAACTGTCCCTCCATTAAAACACCTATCTTAGGCCGAGGCAGGTGGAATGGTAAGGTTGTCCATTTAGGAACTCAAATCGTGGTTCTATTATTAGTTTATTATAACTATGAATTTATTATATATGGAATATATCTTAATATAAATTAAATTTTATAAATTGGTTTAGACTCCATTGGTGCTAGGATACTAAGATTCATGAATCACTACATACTCAGTCCGCAATTGCACTGGGTTGTCCAAGCAGTCCTACATTCTTACAGGTCTTTGGATTCATTACATACGCTATGCTTTTTATCTTGTACGTTAGAGTTGTGAGTAGAGGATTGAGGTGATTCTCAAGATGCTCAGGGAGCTAGGCATTGGGATGTTTTTATATTATTACAATATATTTAAATTCATATTTAGAGATTTATGCACTTTTTTCCATCATTAACACATGAAATGTTATAAATTGGAGTTTTCCACATTAATTCAATTATTACAAATTTTTTCTTCCTATATTTTCAATTTATTTATTACTTCTCCCTTGTTGAATATTATTTATTATGTTGTACTATTGTTCAAATCTATTACATGGGGGTATAGTCTCCATAACAACAGACCCCATTCTCTCACGACTATCTGGAAGCCTCTAAAATTCGTGGAGAAGGTTTTGAGGTCATGTGACCCACTAGTCCATCTATTAGTTTAGTGGTTAGATGGTTCACGAAGTTAAAAAGTGGTATCAGAGATTATATTATTTTGTCTTACTATTTTTGTTGTTATATTGGAGACTAGAAATATGTGTATTATTGTTTAATACTCTGTCTTAGGAATGATCACCCCATGTACAGTAAATGACCAAGTGGTGGGTGTTTGGATTTAATTTTCATGATGTTTATTATTACAATTGATGTGATTTCACCATGAGTGAAATGTCTATTTTACATTTCATATAGAGTTTTGAGATACTTCTATTTGACCCTTTCCCTATTAGTTCAATGATTAATTATTGCAAGCATTATTTTTTGTAAATATATACTCACAATCCATCTATATACCATGACAAATAGTTTCATATGTTGGTTGCATGATGATTTGGAATGTGTTGATTGAGTGATATGCAATGTTCTTATTTTCTTTAGCATGTCTACATATATAACAGGATTAGTTATTAATAAGACCTGATTTTATACATATATCATGTTTTTCTATGTTTGCAGGATGTGATGACATGCTTGTTTTGTTTTGATTTAATTAATTGCATTGAAAAAATTGATTGGGTGAGATTTTAAACAATATCCAATTTTTAGTTATATTGGTGTATGGGTGCCTTATAATTGGAAAAGGGTATCTCATGTACTAAATACATTATATATGATGATGCTATATGTTTAATCTTTAATGTGAAAAAGTGTTTTTAAATGATTAATTTTTATTGTTTATGTTTAATGGGATCCAATTATCATATTATGATGTTTATGGGCACTTCATAAAATTGGGAAATGATAGCCCATTTAACCGATTTATTAAAATTAACCATATTATATTTTAAAACAATCATAATGTAAGACCTATTTAATTAAAATCTGAAATAAATTGTTTAAAATTCTGAAATCAAAGCCGGTCAAAAATAGGTTAATTGGGGACATGATTCATTTCGGATGAACCATTTAAGTGTTTTTAATTTTTAAAATTATGAAATTGTTATTTTGTTGCTTTTAGATGAACCCGTGTAGGCTTAATGGGACCCTCGTAGGTAACCTTATCTGGTAAAAACAATTTTTATGATAAATTGGTTAATAATTAAGGTATGATAATAAAATAAAAATGGGTAAAAAGGTTGTTTTATAAGACTCTCCTATTTATTATTTTAGTTTCTAGAAAGATCAACGTACCAAGTGCCTTTGTTTGAAATTTCCTATGTGATGTTTTTTTTAAAACATATCAATGTTTAATGTTTAAAATCGTATAAAATGAAATAGTTTTGAAAAGGGAAACCTGGGTGTTGTTCTTTTTTTAAAACCCTTGTGTATGGGTAGTTTAATTTTCTCTTTATGATTTCTTAAAATGAAACCGTAGGCATTTTCAATAGACCTTATCATTTTAGAAATGGATTAAATGATTGGCTCTTAATATATTGACCATAGTGGGCATGACCGAGTGATAGGTTCGACGTTCTTCTTTCGTATAGGTCTAGCTCATGTTAGGTACCACCAATACAATTTAACTTCATAAATAGTTCCTTGTGTTTTTTAACTTTTGGTGTCATTTGGATGATGTTGCCACTCGTAAGGATTGTTTATTCTAAAGGAAACCCTTGTTCAGATGGGTGGTTGTTGTATCATTGTCCCCTATTAGGTTCATGAGAATTTAGTAATGCTCATTTTAGTTGGTCAGATATTCTGCAAGAATGCTCAGTAGTTTCATTGGTTTTGTGAGACTTTCTTTTCCTCAGTGATGGAGGTCCTAGTATGTCATCATCAAGAATATGGGTTTAATGGGGAAATGTGAATCTGGGTTTAAATTTTTTATGGTCCCATGATACATGAATTAATATAGAGGAAAAACAATGGATAGTATAAAAAATGTTCTATTTTCGTCTAAAATCTAAAGGTAGTATGCATTGATCTACGTGGTACCCATCGAAATGAAAATGATCTAATGAGTGGGCTGGGTTTGATGAAATCACTGTCCATTGTGTTGTTTTGTACATACTCGGGTCATCTATGAAATAGTGTGATCGATGAGATTAATTTATCAAATTTATCAAAATGCCTAGGATGTATCTCCTAGGAGAATTGGGTTTTTTTCATGATTTCTAGTTGGGATTCTATCATTCCTTCGAAACATTATAATAAATGTTTGCATGGATATGTGACCATCATGTCGTGTTTGATAAATGTATTATTCTAGGTAAAATGGAAATAACCAAGAGGACCATTTGGAATGGTCGGTTTTTATAGGATTCCCTTGGGAATTGTGAGTTTTGAAATATTCGTAGTGATCGGTCGGAAGCAAGAAATTGTTGTTGTTTGTTGATAATGAAACCTTACGATAAAATATTTGGTCATGGTTATAAATCTATGGTTAGACATGACTGATTACAAAATACATTCAGTGGAAAAGATGTTCTGATAGATTAATGATGATATGTTGGTAGGTGTAGCTGAGATTAATTGAACAAGTCGACCAGTTGTGGATTAACTTTTCATTTGGATGTAATGAAGAAAATGTTACATAATGTTTTTTTCATCAAAGAAAATTAATTTATAGCAAAAAATTATTTAATGTGGAAAATGTTACACCATCTTATTTTAGTATATATGCCAATACAAAAAATTAAAGTGTTTGATTGGTTATGATGCATGAAACGTGTAACTGACATGAATAATTAATTTTAAAATATATAATGAAATAATTTCCAATATATTTAGGTGAAAAATAATTTTCAAAATAAATTAATTATTTTTAATTATAATATTGTAATTCACCATTAAAATGTAATTTATTGTAAATAAACCATTTAAGAATTAAATTATTTCTAAATTAAAAATATTTAAAAATGTATATTAATAAATTATATTTATAAAATATAATGAATTTTTACTAAAAAACATAGTAAAAATAAATTTACACATTAATAATCGTAAAAGGTTATACATTTATTATCCTCGGCGGACAAAAATTTGTTTTCAAAAGATCAATTTTTTACTATATTCTATTTATGATTTATTTCAAAGGTCAATTTATAAATATTATAAATTTAGTTTTATAAAAAAATTGTATTAATTATGTAAGAATATACTTTGTGTGATGTTGTCTTCTAGTTCTAAAAATATTGATTTGTATTTAAATAGTATAAATAATATGTTTTGAAAATATCAAACTTTTATGAAATCATTATTATATATACATGATATAAAAAAATAGATATTTTTTTGACAATAAAATAATTTTATTATATTAATAATGATGTTAAATTTAATAGTTTTTTTAAAATAAATTTTATATATTTTCATTCCTAAAAAAGATTCAATTCAAAAAAAAGTTATGTTTTCATTTCTAAAATAATTTTGAATTTAAATTTAGGCTTTTTGTTATGAATTTATATTAATGTTTTGAAACTCCACATTTAATAATCATAAACCAATAGATTTTCTAAAAATAAATATTATATATGATTTTAGTGTAGATCCATTTTTATAGTTACTAGTGGAATCATTCTATGAGTTCTATTTGTTATATTAATAAATATTTTATTAAAACTAATTTTTCCTCCTTATAAATTGAGTATTCTATATTTTTTTCAAATTTATGTTTACAATTTACATTTTAGACAATTATATCAATTTATATAATTTTTTTAAAAATGAGTTTTCAGGGTATGAAAGTGTGTGACTATTATAAATCAAAATTATGGGTAAATCTCTAAAATACCTCCTAAGTTATCTATTCTTTTTTTATGTGTGGTGGATCAGCATTGAGAACATCTATATACATTATTATCAACTATTTTTTCCACATTCCATTCAAAGTTACTTTAATTTAACATAATGTAATTAATAATTTAAAAAAAGGTCATCCCAATCACATAGAAATAAAACCATTTAACTACCCAAATCACCTCATATATAAATACTATTACCACAAAAAAGAATCACTGAAAATTTATTCACCCTATTTAAAAGATTCATGATGTTTTTCCTCACCAAAAGGCCAATCTATGATGGATATAGAAGATGTTTAGAAGAGTAATATTGAAATTATAATCACTAAATTTTCATTTATATAACATACCTTATTATTCTAATATATTGAATCATATTATACAATTAATAAAATAATTTCATATTAATATATATTTTTTATAAATTTTTTATCTTAATTTAGTTATCACTCCCTACATTCCACCCAAAAATTCAATAAATGAAAATGTATCACTTTTTTCTGCACTACTACCATCATTATTGACATATTTTTCTTCATCGTCACAAAAAATGGTAGGTTCAAAAAATATTTTTATTAATTTATAATAAATGAATGAGTATCATATATCCTAATTTTTTAATGTATTTAAATGAATCTAACTACATATATAATGTATTATTTTGATACCAGTAAATTAGTTGAAACAATCTCTTCAAAGAATTATATAATAAAAATCATACACATTATTTAAATCAAACAGACATGGAAATGAATAACATATTTAAAACAATTATTTCAATATAGATTATATTCAATGAATTATCAACTTTAATCAATGTATGGGGTTTAATATATCTACCTTGAAACATATATGAACATTAGAAATTTCTAACATCAAATGGTGAAATCAAAAATTAATTAAATATTATATATTTATGTAATTATTATAAACAATGAGTATGAAAGTTAAACGATACAAATAAGGTTCTGAAATGAGTAATTAATATTTTAAAAAATTTACAATGGATTTTAGTGTTCACTCGATGAAGATGGAATCAAAGGTACTGTTTTTTTATCTTGATTTTCCTTCTTTAAGATTTATACCATATTAAAAACTTATTGTTTTTTGTTTTATATACTACCCAACGATTTCATCCATTATAAATTTCATAAAAATAATGTGACTTAAAATTAAATATATTGTTTTCTATTTTGATTTAAATTGAATCCATATTTACCAAATATTTAAGGGTTTATCTCAATTTTATTCCACTACTACATGGTTAATATTATAAAAATAGTTTTCAATAAATGAGTGTATAAAATACCTCATTGTCAAATAATATCAAACATATAGTTATATTCATTGAATTTTTGTCCCTTATAATATATTTAGTTTCAAAAGGATATTTTATTTTAAGTACTTTTTCGACTTTTATTTTAAATAATTCCAGTAATGTAATTGAAGACTATTATCCAATATTTACCATATATAACTATATTCTATAGACTCTTTATTGAATTTTTATAAATATATATTTAAATTATTGTTTACTTCCAATTTCATCTACAATTTTGGCTTCGTTATAATGTTTCTGAAATTAAACATTTTAAAATCTTCGATACATGTAATTTTTTACTTTTTTTACGTTGTGGAAATAATTTTTTTAACAAATATTTCTTGAAATAATTTTTAATCCATCCTGATGTTTCATATATATTAAATGTAATATCAATATCTACAAATTATTTTTATGATAATTCACTTCAAAATATTCAAATAAAATTTCAATTTTTAATAATCACAAAAATGATATTTATTATTTTTTCTAAAAACATATTTGTAAGGATTTTAAATTTTATTGTGAATGTCAGTAAATATCATTTGAAGATTCTTAGGATCTACTAGGTCTATTATATATCGATACAATCAACCTTAATTTAAAGTATTTTATATGATTAAATTTTAATGGAAATAATCCGGAAAAATATTTCTTTTCCAGGATGAAATTATTCTATAGAATAATTATAGATGGAATTATGTTTTTATGGCATATATAATATTTATTTATCATTATGTGAGGGGTGGAGTCAAACATAGTCTTCCAATAACTTGATTAATGTTTTTGGTATCATGAATAATCATTTTCGAGTGAGTTGTTTTGTTATTCACAACATAATATATAAAAAATATTTATATAAACATCAATCTAATCATGGATATAGTAACTACTATCATTGTACACATTTTTATGATTTATATACTATTGTATATAAAAATTTCTAATATTATTCCATAATGGTTTAACATTATCATAACAGGTTCTTAAACTATGTTATATTTTTTATTCCCCTGTGATGGTCCTTTTAATATTCTATGACCTCATGCCATGATCAATGATGTTCTATAATTACTTATGATTATCTATATCAACATTATAGTCATTTAATAAATAAAATTACCCCTGATTATTTCTTATATTCCATCCCAATATGACTCATATATATGATTTATCTAACATTGGATTTGATATCAGTAATTATTTTTTCCCCATTTCAATAAAATTTTATTTAGGAATACGACTAAAAAATACTTTTCTTGTACATATGTTTTTTTGGAGATTCTTAAGTATTAGATTCTATTATTATTCATTTATAGTTAATATTAATATAATATAATCCATTGGGTTTTGGTATTGGTATACTATTTGTGATATGTAATATTTAAATAATGAAAATAATGTAAAATATATTCATATTTCGCTTGAGTTTACCAAAGATCATACTTAATCCATGGTAGTGAAATATATCCATAAGTTTTAGTATGAACATGCTAGAATAGAAAATAATATTTTGAATGTGATTCAATGAAATAATCACTATCTATCCAGTGGGTTTATAAACCAGACAAAACATATTTTTTATTTCTTATAGAAATACTATAGTGTGTTGCAATTGTGGTCTCTTCATAATTTATGAGTCATATATTAATGGATTCAACATTTCAAAGTCATATTAGTATTATCTAATAATTCTTAATTTCACATATATTTATTATATATGTTTTTAGTTAATATATATATTATTTTATCATACAAAAAATAAATATATTTTATATATGTAGGATTAATAATGAACATAATATAAATTTTTTCTAAAAATTGGTTTTTAATAGTTATAATACTATTATATGTATAAATAAATATATTCATAAAAATTTAAATTTATACTACTTGTTTTTATATATTATTTATTAAATATTATAGATGAAAAAACCATACATAAGAATACATTATAAATCAAAAATCCATTCTTAAAAATAATATAAAATACTAAATCTTACTTTTGAAAACAACCATTTGAACCAACATTGTGTAATACTAAATTATGGGTTTAAAATTCCATGTATAAAAATTGTATTTTCATATTATGATATATTATATTTTTTTATTTAATTGTTACCAAGGTATCACCCATGATATGTATGACTAATAGTGGAATCACATTGGTTGTACAACATTAAATGCTTCAAATATAAGATCTAGTTGAATTATTTCAGGTTATTCAATGAGTAGATTTAATGGAAATGGATACTATGTAACTTTAAATCACTAGAAGAATTATTAAGGTTTGTGTAACTATTTTTTTGTAAATATAACTCTTTCAACACCCTCAGGTGAAGTCCCTGGGACAATTTAACTACCTATGAATACCATGAGATGATTCATGTGATTCATGAATTAGGTTAAATATCCTTTTTCAAGTGCATTATTAAATCATTATAGAAGAATAAATAAATTTATATATGTCATCCCTAACACAAGTAGAATCATAGAATTCATTTTAACTCATATAAGAATATGTAAAATCATTCTATTATTCCAAAAAAACCCTAGAGTTGTTTTAGTGTGTTGACATCAATTTATTAAAATGGAATAAAAGAATATGGGATGAATTATGGGAAAAAAAATTAGAGTGATGAATTCATAATTCCTAATATATAGAGTCATTTTATATATTATCCTTATATATTCATAATAAAACCATTGATAAATATTTCTCATCGTTTAGAATTTATATTGAGAGTCAACTAAATTGATGTTTTTTGAAACATCATGTTAATATATTCCATATACTTTTATTGGTTTTAACTTCCTTGTAATTTTTTTTATAGTTATAATATGGTATCATTTTTTTTACTTATAACCCCTATTTTTACTACACAAATATTCTTAATGAGTATTCATTTATATAGCTAACTTGAGGTGTAATATCAGGAGGAGGTTCATCGTATTCCAAAATATTCGTACCTAATTCATGTGGGATTTTTTTGTTTGTGTGAGGTGTCAAAAACTTTATTTACATCAATAGTATATCATAAAGGAAATAAGTTAATTAAATATATTTATGATCTAGGATCAAAATATATCGGTTTTGTGTATTTGGTAAATTGAATAATTAAAAACTGAAATATAAAGGCCTACTCAATCCCTCTCTAATCTCAAAAATACAAGAGAACTTATTTTAAATATTATACATAAATCCTTTCTTCACATCTCAGTGAAAAAACCCCATATAGGGTGTTATTAGATGCTCAAAAAGAGGTAACATGGGAGATATCAAATATGATTAGAAGATTACATTGAAACATTTTATTAGAAAGTAAAAAATTAAGTAAAAATGACTTAAAAATCATAGGATAATAGTAGAAACATTATTGTAAAACATTAATTGAATATGTGGGCATGTAATAGTTAATTCATGACATAATAGAAAACATAGTGTTTTCCATAAAAATTTATTTCTAAAATTTATGTATATTTAAATTGGAAAATAAAACATAAACATGATATTTACAAAAAAAAATTTGGAAAGGGGAACCAATAATATTTATGACTTATATCTCCCATAACATTTTTATATGAAATTTGTGCATAAATTATTCCAACTAAGGTGAGATGTTTGTGTAAAAACCTTACCTTATTTCTTGCTTCCATACAATTCCAATGTAATTTATATTAAATTGTAAAGTATTATAATATTATTCCATTAAAATATTAATCATATAATACCATATATGGTCCACTTATAGAATTTAGTCACCCATTTATTCATAATTCATTATTAATACCATCATTTCATTGTGTTACTAATTTAGTATTTGATGAAATATTTTGTCTGGAAGTTTGATTCCTTTACATTGGTCATGGTTATATCATCTAAAAATGTCAATATTTATATAAATATAATATATATTCATCATATTTATATCATAGACCATCCTTAAAAGGTAAAGAATGAAAAATAAATTTCACCTTTTCAGAAAATGGTAGTCAGTACGTACGCAAGAATGATGTTTTCACATTGTAATGAAAATAAAGAAAGAAAGAAAAATAATTCCCTTTGATTTAAAAAATAAACAATATATAATAAATAATATATATATATATATAAATATAAATTCATCAGTATACAATTAAATTTCATGTATGGATGTAATAATTAATCATCTCCCTACGTGGAGGCATTAGTCATTACATAAGAAGAATCAATACTTTTATTTCCCATCAGATTAAATGGAGCTGGGAAACTGTTTGGACAACCTTAAAATAAATTTTGTTTATTTTCATGATATTTTAGTAATAATTTTTATATTTTATAAATTTATATAGAATTTGGATGAAAAAATAAAACTTTATATGCTCGGTTAATATTTATACCTCATCATTGAGTTAACTCATTTAGCTTAAATACTATTACTTGAAATATTGGTCTATTGACAATAAAATGTGCTTATTGTTGAAATTATGTAATATATGAAGGTATTAGGGTGGATTTTTCATGAACTATATGTCTCATAATATCCAAATACTATTTTATATAAACTCCCCATTTTAAGATAGGGATGGGGAACACATTGAATTTCAATAATGAATTTAATATAAATAATGAACATCTAAATTATAATGATTCCAAATTATATAGGAATATATGTTTTATAATTGAATGTCAATATATCACATGAAAATAATAATTATACATTTTTATATTAAATACATACACTTTCTTATTTGTTTAACCCCATAGAAAACTTGTTTTAACCTTAACTGTAATTTTTAGGTTATTTCTTTTTTACTAATAATTATCACAAAAAAATGACATTTGAATCATTATAAAATTTTTAAATTTAAATTCAAAATATAGAATATATTTTATGAATTTAAATTTTATATTTTTTAGAGATCAATTTTAGAATAAGCTGGTGAAATTCAAAGAAATAATATTTTTAGAAAAATACATATTATAAATAAAACTATTTTTAGGTTCATTAATCAACATGTAATAAAAATCCAATAAACGATAAAAATACCCAATGATAAAATATTATATACATTTAATTTAAAAATTTAATAAATAATCATATATTTTATTCATTCAGATAGAAACACTTTTTATATTTGAAAATAAGTTTTTAAAAAATAATTATTTTACATATGTTTGATTAATCACCAGTCCATTATATTAAATTAATATTATGTGAGATATTAATAATTTAACAATATTTATCATCATTATATTTATTCGAAATAATTTTTATTTAGTGATCAATATTTTTTTCATAAAAATAAATAACATAATGAAAACAAATTCCTCGATCAATATTCATTGTAATCATTAAATTGTATCATTAAAACAATAATGATTATTTAATTAGAATAAAACAATAATTTAGAATTAATGTATATATATATATGTATCATAATATGGTTAATCATACTCATACCTATCCATCTAACATCTAGTTTACAACTACATAGTATATTACGCCTTCATAATTTTTGGATTCATGTAATAAATAATGTCCAATACTTTGTGATTACCTAAAATTAAATACATATAAAATATTATGTGTCTTAAATTTTACCACCTTAAAATTTATTTATCCCTCTATATACTTTTAGTTTAATACATAAAAATGTTTTTATATTTTCTGTATTCCATCCTTATTTTTTCATGTAGCTTTCATGAATTTATGATTCCATTAGAGAACAACAAACAATTATGAATTATTGTTTTGTAAAAGAGTATTTATATGATACTAGACCAATATTAGTGGTTCATCATATGAAATATCATGATATGTTTTCTTTATAATTTTTTATATCCTTCAAATGATCATAAATGATAATACTTATGATAGATACATAAAAAACATTTTGAATGTTAGACAGGTTCAGTGGAATTTTTAGTGAAAAGAAATAATAAATACTTGATTAAGAATCTAAAAGAGACTAATATACCTAGGTTGAGACATTACATTATATCTAAATCCCATAAAATTTTTCTTTGGATTATTTCATAAGAATTATTTCTCACAAACGTCTAAATCCAAATAAACTCAGCGATTTTGAGAATAATTCTTTTGTCTACTATTATCTTCCATGGCATTCTGTTGAATAGATATAATCCACTATACCATTTACAACGAAAGATAATGTCCTAGTTATTGTCCATTATTAAACATCATACCATCAATGTGGAGTTCTACCCTTTCTTTTATAGTGTTTATCCTTAAGATAACTCTGAATGACGGAATAAAATCTATTATTATAATTGAAATCCACATAGTGTAGGTGCTGATACAAAGAACCTATAACTTCTTGGGAATATGATTTTTTCATATAATTTTTTCTGAATAGTTCTATCTAACTAACCATCTCTTGAAATATAGTATTCACCAATGAAAAAAATCCTTATCCATACCTTGTAGAATATATTATTGAGATTCTTTCTAAGCATTATATCTCAATCAGACAGAATAGAATATGGGAAAGAATGTCACCATTCCACTAAAAAATATATATTAGGGAAATATTATCAATAGAAATGTCTTATCTCATATTAATAAATTATAATTTCATTATATGAACATTTTCCACTTTTAAAATTTCATTAGGAATAATAGATTTACTGATGTATCTGATGATAATATCCACTGTGACATTTTTCCATTTTCATTATGGTATGGGTAATGGTTATAACATCCCATTAGAATGTTATTTCCCATTATTAACAAGATAAAATACCATTTATTGAGACTTATACTCTAAAATATCACTCCACACTACGTCCCACTAGAAATAATGTTTTTATTTCTATACGCCTATGTTCTTCTACGATGAATAATGAATCATGAGAAATGATCATCTTATAGTATATACTTCTTCATTTATCGTATTGATGAGATATATAAACGATTTATAAACCATATCACTACATATAAATAATGATTTTATTCCTGATCATTATTTATCTTCTTTAATAGTTATACATATACCTCAAATTCCTTTTTTTCATGACACGAATAGAAAGTTGAACACTTATTTGAGAAAGATTATATTTCTCCCATTTGGTAAACATTTTAAGGTACATCCTTTTAAAAACCTCACCAATTTGTCTTTTTTATCCCCACCATTGATAATATGGAAGAATACTTTCATCTTGGAAAATCATTAACTTTATTCCCATTCCGGCAATTATAATGTATTGATTATTTACAATAATTAATCAAGTCCATCCATATTTATAGTACACATTAAACTCATTATGAGAGAATACATTTATGAAATATTAATGATCAATATATATCTCAACCCATTATCTATAATTATAATGCATCGATATCATTAATTCAATGATTAAACGTATTATATCTAGATCATGAGTTATGTAATTGTACTCTTTAGACTTTAATTTCATTGAAGAAAATATGATTACCATATAATTATATATTAGAACACTTCCCAAATAACACATATATGAAACACTAAAAATTAAAATGGATTCTCTACTATGGGGTAGTTTTATTTATATTTTAACGACCAACATTCATTTTACCTCTTTTAAATTGTACTCGCATTTAACAATTCAATGGAATTTCATCCACTACAAAGTTAATTGGGTGAGTAAATTTGAAAACCATGAGTAATTATTCATAAATATTAGATAATATATGTCTAATTAATCAAAATTATAGATCTCAATAACCATGGTTCTTATTTAATAATATTCAATAACATCGATTTTGAAGGATTCCTTGATATACACTCTCTTGAGATTATATTACCCTAAAAAGAAACACTATGTTTCTAAAATTAATATTTTGTCAATATGTCAAAAGAATATCATTCCCAAAGGTATCAAATATAATCATAAAGATATTTTATGATCTTCCTTACTCTTGGAATATATAAAATTATTATATTTAAATAATGTCACAAATTTATAACAGTAATACCTAAGGACTATATTAAATAAATTCATAAAACTATTTGGGTAATTAGTTAGAACAAACAATATCAATGAAAATTGATCATGTTCATACCACATATAGAAGGCCACCATGTGTATTTCTTAACATTTGAACCTCGGTTGATAGAATCTAGATTGAATAACATATCATGATTCTCTATGATTTTTTTTCTATTCATACAACTCCACCGGGTTCATTATATATGGAAATTTCAAAATAGGTGTATCTCCAGGTATGGGTTATATTGAAAACTGAACATCACAAGTTAGAGGAATACTATGAAATAATTCTAACAACATGTCAATACTGTCTTATATATTTGATATATATTTTTGTTTGCATTTCTCTCAAACCATTTTAGTCATTCACCCACATTGAAATGATATCAATAACCATATAATTGGTCTAATTTTCATTAGAGGATTATATTTATCCACACAATGATAGATAATAAATGACTGGGTCAAAATATCAAATGTGACATCCCTTACATAGAAAATTTTAGTGGATATATATATATATATATGGAATTCCAATATATTCATAAAATAACAAAAACATCATATAGTGGAAGAATAAATAGATTTGATGGATACATATTCCCAAAACATCAATCAAATAAGAGAAGTATACATGTGATGAAATCATTTTACAATTAAGAGTTTTTTCTACTAAATAAATATATAATCATTACGTTTGAAATGTGATACCATTTGAAAATTCATCTTATATAAAATATTATTTTGATTTTGAACCTAATATGACATTAAGGGTTCTATTGTAAATGATAAGTGTACCTGTCACCACATAATTATTTGACCCCACATCAACAATAATCAGAATTTCATATTTCCATTTGACTCTTTGCATAATTGACTACCACTATTTCTGATTATCATTAAACATTATATTACATCATTGTTTAACATTTTTCTAGTAATCCTTCAATTTGAAACATTGGAGAGTGGTTAGTGAATAATTTTCATATTTCTCCCCCATTCACATCGTTATAATTCTCTTTTTGACCTCATCAATATCATAATATCAATTGACCATCCCTTTCTAAAAATAAATAATTTTCTAGTCAATTATATAAATTTTATTCATTTTACATTCAACACTTATGGTGTGAATAAATAAATATCTTCATCAATTTTTGTGTTTTTTTTAAAAAAATCATTCTATAGTTCTATTCATATTAAAAGCAAATTATTTTGATGTGACGCCCATCCAAATTTATACCTATATATAAAATCAGACAATTTATTCATATCTTGTAATGTATCCAATAGAAAACCACATTAATATAATTTTTTTTATTCCACTAAATAATCAATCAATATTACCTTCTAGTAGGATAATAGTACCAAAGTGTTCCATGCAGGCCTTATAAAATTTTATGCACTTGTACATATTGGTTCGTCATAATTATTCTTTATATTTTAGAACTCCTCGATTTTTTATGAATAACTCCAAGGACGTTCTTGTTGAAAAAACCATTTAAACACATCCCACAAAAAATTGTCATATCTCCTATTTCCTTTACTTCATGATAATAGTCCCTTGTTGTTACACATCGCCATCTAAATGATAAACATCAAAAATAAATATTTCTTTCTTTGAATAATATAGATTATAAAATACATTTTCTGGATAACTAATCAATTTGTAAAAAATTATTGTATCAGAAGTTCCACTAAAATAAGGTGGTTATATCTTTAGAAAGGTATCAATAGAACATTGATCGTTTTGTTTTTCATTTTAAAGTTTAGCATTATTTATGGATTCATAATATTTTGTAAAAATTTAAATTCAATTTTTCATTCTAAATATCATAACATTTGGTTTATTAGGATGACAATCATGACGTTTTCCATCAAATTAATCATTATCATAGTTCTTATTTTTCTATCCATTGAATAAAAATATAAATTTATGATCAATAGTAATCATAGTTTTAAACAATATTATCATGAAAAAAATATATAGGATGTGAAAACCATGAATGAAATTTCAATCTATGAAACCTTCTTTTTCTCTGAGGCCATCCAATTTCATCAAATACTCAAATATTTCCTCATTGTTCATTGTAAAAAATTGAATTGACCTTATCATATTCCATAAGAGTGTTAGTACTTGAGTATAGTCTTAAGAATGATGATCATATATTAAATATCGTTGAGTCAATACACAATATACCCCTTTTAGTTTTAAAAATACTTTTTTCATTTCAACCACAACTGCATCGATATTCATTTATCATGTTATGGATGTATTGGTTTAGGAAACATAACACCTGTTTTTTCCATAATATATGTTTTTATACTCTACATAAGAGTACCTAAAGTGTTCAAAATATTGTTTTCTGATCCAATAATCAACAAACTAACTAAATCATTCACTGATACCGACTAGGGAGACCTATATTTTACATACATAAATATTACCTCTTATTGGATGAATTCCTATATAATATTATTATGATACACTCCAAAACCCCACAAGTTTAGTGACTAAAAACACATTGATTCATAAAAATAGGTATATAAAATAACTATATCATCTAATAATATGATCTTAACTATTACCACCCTGATTATAAATATCATACCTAAAACCATTGACCATATTCTAGGAAAATGGAAACATAATAAATAATGAATTTAGTTTCTCAATAGTTGTAACCATGGCAGATATAAATGATAATTTATTCATAAAATAGTAAAATAATATTAAGAATTTATCATATTATTTTAAAACTATACCCATCAATTCATAGATCATAATTAGTGGTCATTTCATAAATGATAGTTATTAACAAGACATAAATCATAATAGAATAAAAAAACATGATCCATGAGAACATATAGTTTGTGTTTGTTCATTTAATAAAATAAGGAATAATTATTTTCAAAATAATAATCATAGAAACATTATTTTAAGACCACCCACAAATACATTTGTCACATGTTAGGTTGGGCTTACCGCATTTTTTCCAGCTTTGAGTTTGGGATAACCTACCACGATCCAACGTTTGTTCAAGGGATAACCACCAATGTACCCAAATTTTGTATTGGTATATCATCTTATGTAAACTTTTAGATCATAAAAAATTAATATATAACCAATTCATCAGAATATTATAAGAGACCTTCCCACTTCATAATAATAATCCATTCATATGTATAAAAAAATATAATGAAATCATTTTTCATTTCATCATAAAATAATGTATCGAAAAGAAAATGGGATTCACCATTATATTTTCATTATAACCATAAACTATATAACAAATAAATAAGTACATTATCATATAATTACATCCCTAGTGAGTATAAAAATGAATAAAATATTTTATCATATTAGAGATGTGCCTTTAAAAGATCACCAGATCCTTTCATGAAGGAAATACTCTATTATTTTTAATATATGCTATTAAAAATTTAAATATTTAAAAAATATATTTTAAAATAGACTAACTAGAAAAAAATATTTTTCAATTTATTTATCAATTATTATGGAACGAAAGTTCATTCATATGGTGTTTTCTAAAAAATGATTATGTTCACAACTTTGGTAAAAAGATCCTCATTAATAAAATCAATGAATACTTGATTTAATACTTTTATAGAAATAAAATAACTAGTTAAAATATCATTTAATAATTATAGGATCATATTTAGAAAATTCATCAAAACATTTTAGATAAAATACAATCATGAATGATAAATTCCCCAATAGAATTGAAAAATAGATGTGGTTTTTCATAAAAACAAACTTTCAAAATTTTGTGTATATAAATAGAATATAATAAAAGAAAAAATGATATTTAAAAATTTACCAGATGTTATTGTATTAAATGATATTTTATAATGATATATCACATATCTTCATCATAAAAAACTCAGCATAAAAAATTCTGGTTGAATTTAGAATGTAATGAAAAAGTTGTACCCTTAGGTTGTCTTCCTTAATATGAACTATAAACACATAATAAAATAATTTTATTTATATTATATTTTTATAAATAACATATTCATACTTTAATTACAAATTATGTCCCACTATATAAAATTTCAATACCCTATTATTAAAAATTCTATATTAAAATCATCAATTATGGATGTTAACAGTTTTATTTCCCTTTAGTTATAGAATTTTGAAAATCAATTAAATATGCATTGATCATAGTTAAAACATCTTAGGAATATTAATTAGGAAATAAATATCATATAATTTTATTATATACATATTTATAGAAATCCATTGAAGGTAGAGAATGAAAAATGAATTACAATGTACATGGAGAGGACAACTCTCATGTATGCATGGTTGATGTTTTAATTTTATAATGAAATGAATTAATACATTATAAATAATATTCTATAAATATAGAATTATAATTAATTCATAATCATTATATATATTTATTAAATCAATATGTTTATTGATAAATTATTGGTCGTGACGTAAAATGAATCACATCACTATATAAAGGTGGTGGTCCACACATACATAAAAGCGATACTTTCATTTCCTGTTAGATTGAAATGAGTTGTACTTGTGTAATAACTCCACCAAAAAATTTTGTAGCTGATGCATTATTTTATTACATTTGAATTATTAGAAGGAGTCAAATCCCTATGGACCATTCAGTTTAGTAGTATTATAAAGTTATATTACACAGATCATACAAATGATAAATTTGGAAATATGAAATACATATATGATACACAAAAAATAAAATAAAATGTTTCCCTGAAATCTTTCTCAAATATATATTTTTTATAACATGGGGAAAACAAATAGAAAAAGGGTGAGATAAAATTCATAGTAAAGATAAGGAATGTGGAAGAAATAATAAATCCATGGTAATAAATTACTGTGGAAAGGTTACTAAATAATAAGAAATTCCATTAGAATAAGTATAAGATAATAAAATAGTATGGAAAGGTAAGAAAATGAAACACATTACATTTAATTAATGAACAGAAATGAAATGTATCCATATAGTTTTAGCCACAAAATCGAATGGATGAATAATAACTATATCTAAATGAGAGAAATTATTTTGGAATGTATGTCATGTCTAAGGCACATGAAAACCTGTATCATCAATACCTTTCATAAGATAGTAAAACCTATCGATCCAAACCCATCTAATTCGGCAAACATATTTGTCTTATAAAAACTTATCGATGGGGAGATGAGCTATATAAATTCTAGGATATCCCTTTCATTACTAGTCCCAATAATTCCTCATATATATTAAAAAAATTAAATAATATTTCTTTTCTAATTTTTTTATTGAAAAAAGAATATTGTTTTATCAATAAATCTTCAGGTGACCAGATAACTCTCAAAGTGAACACCCTATGTAAAAAAGAAATATGATTTAGGATGTATTATTATCCTTTTTATGAAAATATTTATATTCAAGTAAATTTTCAATGAAAATTATTCAAATTAAAATATTGATTCAAGAGAACATTTACAATCATAAAAGGATGTGAGATTGCAATGATAATCATTAATTACATTCTTGAGAATAATAATCATCATACATTCCAATGTTTCTTATACAACTTTGAAACAATTGAATCATAATCTATAGAAAGGTGTGAGATTAAATTAAACATATAATATCCTAATAAAGATTACATCCATTATATTTAGTGTCATGTGGGAATACATAAACCATATAAAATAAACTAGGTGTATAACTACAAATAAGTTCCAATGAAATGTAAATTGAGATGACATTTAATTCCTTAACCTTACTTTTTGTTGTGTGGTCTTCATCATAATACATAGTGGTTTTATATATATTAAGAGCTAATTCCAAAACCATATTTATGTTTATAATAACATATATTAACTTGTTTTAGTATTTTATTACCTGTTTGTTAACACACATTCATTATTTTAACTATTTGGAGTATTAATTTCCTAGTTTCTTATGTTTTTTAACTAGAAAATTTTTGTTCCTATTAATTAGTTCATGGATTATTAATCTCTATAATTTAAACAATGATTTTAATATCACATATTTTTATTACATATTTATTTTGAATATCCTATAATGTGGTAATATATGAAATGAAATACACCATTCATGGAGACGATAGGTCGTATGTATGCATGAACACTACATTAATGACACTGTTTAATTAAAATAATTAAAATTAAATCCTATAACTATATTATAACTGAAATATTTTAAATATGTTATAAATGTTACATAGGCTTATTAAGACTATCATTTATAAATTCCATATATGGCATAGACAAGTCACTTCACTATGAGAGTGTTTGAGTCCACACTTCCTCAGAACAAATTATCACATTTTAACAAGATTGAAAGCATACATTTATATTCGAAATAAGAATTAAATAATAATAAATAAATTTTAAATATCATATATAAAATTAGTTTCGTTTATAATTTCCACCATGAGAGGTGGTAAAAGAAAAATGTACTATCATCATTTTGTGAGTTAGTAGATCATTGTACACATAAACCGTATGGTAGTTACCTATTAGATGGAAGTGTGCAAAAGTGAATGTCAAACACATAGTATAAAATCATAATACTATATTTAGTAAATTGGTGTTTTTCATAAATAATATATTTATAATATTATAGGTATAATGTTCCTAGCCTTTTACAGATATAATTACATGATTTTATCATTAATTAAATATCACATTACAAGCAAAGGATGATAAAATTTAGTGTCTTGGAATATTCGGTACATAAAATCGAAAGCATGGAACGAAATATGAAATTTCATTATTTATACATCATAATAATCCTCTGACTTTCATTATGAACATACATCTACATAGGATAGCTGGAGGATAACACGAACAAATGGATGATCTAAAAATCCTAGAAAAGGAATATCATATTAATAGCGCATTAGAACATTTCTTTGTAAGCCTAGAATATGATATAAAAAGTCATATAACATAATTTAACATGTGTAAATATAACATATAAACATGGGCTCATATAAACATGGAGTCATACTGACATTGTCATATAATAAAACCCAAATTTATCATCAGTCAAGGTTTTTTCCACTTAGAGGATCACATGTTAAAGTTTACCACCAAGACTATTGCACCTAGTTGCACGTGTCACAACATGTTGCTGAGGTCGTTTAACATGGTAGCACAGGTCAAGGCTAGATTCCTAGACCATTTCTTATAAAATCACATGAGGCTTAACATTCCCCAATGAATGAGGAAAATATCTGGGAACACCCATTAGAACATGTTTGTGAATATTAATTCCACTTATATAATCATACATAATCAATCATGCAAGGAAATAGGGTTTACCCATGGAGGGAGTTTTGTATCATAATCCAATTATAATGCATAGAAAATTGGAATATAATAAATGTGTCTATGAAAAAAATTGAATTTTATAAATCATGGAAATTAATATGGTATAATTGGAATATATAATAATAATTAATTCCAAATTGAATCGATAACATGTAAAAGAAAATTTATGATGCTTCAAAATTAAATCATTATAGTGCAGTTTAGTAAAAAGATTAATGATAATTTAAAACATAAAAGGAAATAATATCTTATATAATACTGAAATTAATCCATGAATGTTTTCATGATATGATGTGTGGTTTTAAAAATGTAATTATTTCTTGAAAAAATATTTTATTTTTTAATTTAAATTGTGAAAGAATTTGGGAAGTTCCCTTAAAACGAGTTTTCTTATTTGGAAGTATTGAGGACGGAACCACATAAATGCTTGTATATACCAAAAAGATAATTATTAATGGATTGGGATACATGAGTATGAACATCTAAATTTCAATTAGAATATGTACATAAACAAAATATAGTATTTCATTTGGGTACAAAGAGAGTAAGAATAATCTGATGGAATAATGGTGGTTCGAGGAGAATCCCTTAACAAAAGCTCAATGTTGTTATTAAGATGATTTAAATGAACTGAATAATAAAATTAGATTAATTAATAAATTATTATATAAACTATTTTATATTTAATTTAATTATTATAATCATTTTTAGTTCGTTCATAACGTTTTTGATATTTTAGGAGGTTCAATTTTATTGTTTGGACCCATTTGTTTCATGATCGGTTTAATTATATACATGAACATATGAAAATGAATAAATTAGGATGGTTTTCTTGAAATAGAGTTGTATTTTATTATTGATCATTCAATTTGCTTACTTTTTTTTGATAAAGACATATATCATTAATGACGAAGATCATCAGAAATACATAAGCAAAGCCACTGAGGGAAATTTTCCAGCCAGATCTAGTTAGAATCGAAGGGGCCTAATGCCGCCAACTGATGGGCCGCATTGTTTCCTTCTAGTTTGGTAAAGGAGAAAGTGTAAAATTAAAAGCATTGGGGGAGCGATAGAATTCTCCTGTTGATTAGGCCAAAGATATAGATGTGACATAATAAATATATTATAGTTCGATTCATCTGCGTGAATTGTTTCGTGACCATAATTGAATATGTAATGGAAATTGAATATATATCATCATTTAATTTTGTAAATTAAGACATCTTAGATGCTGTGTTTACTAATTGTATAAAACAAGTGTAGAGGAGAAAAGATAATAAATTATTCCATTATCATAAACATTCTCAGTACATATATTGTACATGACTTTTCAAAACATTTTTATGGGGAGATGTAAGGATCAAATAGAAAACAAAGCAACATTAAAAGAAAGTAAAAGAAATTAAAGGAGGAATTTAACTCTTGAATTAATCTTCATTGAGAGCCTCTTAAATAGTGAAGATTTGGTATTTTGGGGAGACCAAGGACTTTTTGTTGTGGGGGAGGATCTTATAGATAGATTTGAGAGTAATTTAGTCCTGGCACAAGGCTTTATATGAGTTATGTGAATAGTGGAGTGTGGGTGGTTTTTATGGTGGATGGAAGGATGGTTTTCTTAATATTTTAATCATTATTTTATTATCATTCTATAAGACAATAAATAGTGATGACTAGATGAACAAAAAAATTATTAGGGACTTTTGATTTGCATCAATGTTTCTTAAATTAGCGATGATGCTTGGAATAGTGTGTCTAACCTTTAATGAATATAAATACATTAAATTATCATATTTAATTATTTAAAAAAGAATTATGGATTATAAAAAATCCAAAAAACTCATCCAAATATTTATCGATGTGTATAATCCAAAAATTAAATCCATTTTCATATTTTTTCTAAATATGAATATTTTAATTTCAAATTAAAGTCATTAGTTACTTGAAATTTATAGATTCTAAAATTATAACTAGTTTTAAAATTATTTTAAAAATTATACATGGTCTTCTAAAATTATCTTCAAACCAAAATACAATAAATTTTTAATTTATTACCACCTTTTTGGAAAATAAATTTTATTTTGAATTAATAAATTAATTGTAATTAATCACTAATGACATATAAAATTAAATATACATTAAATAGGGGTATGTTTCCAATTATATCATGTCTTAATTTTATTTATACATTCATGGGTGAGGTTAATATTATTTAAGATGATTTAATATTCATTAGGGTCGTATTGAAATTCATAAGGGTACGATTCTCTTTAGAAGGGTCTGTTACTATTCACCAAAAATATGATGCATCCATCATACCACAAAAAGAACCCTGAATGCAATCGTGTATGTCAGATTTTTGAAATTCAAAACATAGAAGAGGAATAATTATGTTTATTGGTCTAATAGTATATAGTATCATGATATTTCATTGTTTTTACAAATTTTATTTCACAATAATTAGAAATTATAATAAGGGGATTCTATTGATAAAACATTAGGTCATCACATTCTTCCCCCAATAGAATTTCAACCTTAAATTTTCATTTTATTTTTTTAGTTGTACACATGTGTGGGTAATTCTACTTCATTTCCTACTCTAGTTCCCATGTTTCCACTTCATACTGATGGTTCCACCATAGAACTATGACCATTGGGAGTAGTCTTGTTGCATAGAGATTGGTATCCATGGTCCAAGATCTTAACTAGAATATACTCACATGAAAGATCATTCTCTAAGTATAGAACCTGTAAAGAGAGTACATGTCAAAAATTGAGTATTCACTTATTTAAGAGGATATGTGTAATACATAATGTACATTTGACATGGTAGGTGGTAGTTCTAGTCGATTTCCCAAATCTCTAACATTATCAAGGATCTTGAAGGGGCCTATGAACTTGGGACATAACTTTCCTTTCTTCACAAACCACATTAACTTATTCTAGGGAGATATGTGGAGGAATAAAATGTCACAAATTTGAACTCAATATCCTATCGATGATTTTATTCATAAATCGTCTATCGAAATTATTCTTACATAATGTGTTGCTGAATGGTTATCACCTTATCAAGCATTTCTTCGACCATTTTTTGTCTTAGTAGATTATGATGACTGACTTGATCCCAATGAGACCATATTTTGAATCTTCTCCCATAATGTTCATCATATGGTGACACTTGGATTCTGGGGTTGAAACTATTATTGTAAAATAATTAAACCACTGTAATAATTTTGTCCCATTCTACACTGATTTCCATATAAAATGATCTCAAAATATCTCCCAATGTATGAATAGTTCACTCAAATTTGCCAGTAGTTTGAGGATGACAGGTCGAACTGAAGTTCAGTTCATAACTTACATCATGTTAGAGTCTTTACCAAAACGTTGAGGTGAATCTTAGATCATTATCAGATACAATATCTCATGGATGTCCATATATCTTTACCACCTATTTTGATATATATTACTTCATGTTTATCCAATGATAATTTGTATCGAATTATGAAAAAGTGAGGTATTTTTATAACACAATCAATAATGACCTATTGGAATTGTTTTCTATGGATGTCCTTGGATGTCGAGTGACAATTCCCATGATGGTATTCTTCCACTTCCATGTTGGTATGGGTACTTGTTGCATCATCCCCATAGGATTCTTTCTTTAGGCCTTCACATGTTGACATACGAAGAACATCCATGTATTTTTAGCAACCATTTTTCCATATTGTGCCACCAAAGGTTCTCTCATAGATCTTGACACATCGTTGTGTTCTCTAGGATAATTAGTAAGGTTGAGCTATGTGAATTATTCAAAAGATACATCTTTATCTATAGATTGGATGGTACACATAGTCATTATTCAAATATTACAAATCCTTCCTCATCAATATTGAACTCATAGGATTTACCATTTCTAATAGCTTCCACCATTTTCATAATTCGCAAATATTTTATTTGAGAATCTAATATTTTCTCTATGAGGGTTGGTTGGGAAACCATTTGATAAAGTATTGATGATTTTCCTCCCTTAATTATTCATATTTCCTTCATCATAATGTCAAAGTAGATTGGATACTTTTTAACTCTCATCATTTATAAAGATGCAAGATCCTTTCTACTAGAGAATCTACCACATTAATTTCCTTATCGAGATGGTTTTAGATTCTGAATTCATAATACTTGGTGTTATCTAACTATCTTCACTGGCACATATTAAGCTTCCTATGTGTGAATATATATTTCAGAATCTTGTGATCAGTATATATATCAAAATTCTCCACATGGAGATAATGCCGCCAGATTTTTAATGAAAATATGACAGCTGCAAACTCAAAATCATGTGTGTGATAATTTTTCACACATATTTTCATCTTTCTTGATGAATAGGCTATCACTTTATCATTTTTCTTTAGTACACATCCAAAGAATTTCTTTGATGAATCATTGTACACCACAAGGTGTTCTCCACTTGTTGGGAGTTTGAGTATTAAAGCAGTGATTATACTTTTTTTCAACTCCATAATTCATTCTTTACATAATTGATTCTATTCATACTTCAACACATGTCATCATAGTCATTTGTTTTAAAATCATGAAAATTTCCCCACAAATTGTAGGTAATACACACCAAGAACAAGGACTCTATGGATTCCATTACAAATGTTGTCATGGGTCACCCTGCAATTTCCTTTGTATTAGAAGGTTCCAAAGATATCACTTTATAGGTGATAAAATTCCCCATGAATGATATATCCTCCATCCATAACTCTCAATTACTATAAATTTCACAATTTTTCTCCCATCACAATGCCATCAACACAATTTCCCAATTCTTATTATGTTCTACTTAGCTCTTAGATTATATCACAATATAATCGATAAATACTACCACAAATTTTTCGAGGTAATCTCCAAAGAATACAATCCTTAAATTGATGAATTTTTTAAGAGAATTAGTGAGTTAGAAAAGAATAAATATGAACTTTTAGTGACCATACCTCAATTTAATTCTATTTGTTGGAATATATTTCTTACACACCTTCAATTGTTGATATCCCGACAGATTTTCCACCTTGGAGAAATAACTGGAACCCTATAGTTGACTAAATAAACATCTATCTGAGACAGGGGATACATGTTCTTTATCCTGGTTTTATTGAGCTCACAATAAGCATTTTAGAGGCGCATTGAACCTTATTTTTTGTTGACAAAGTGGACGCGTTCTCCCCCTGGTGTAACAGTTGGGTATATAAAAAATTTCTCCATATTATAATGTAAGTTCTTCTTCATCTTTTATAGATCTACAATGTCCATTATATAAGTTAACTTTTATATATTTAGAGATTGAGGAATATGTTTAATGAAAAAATGAACCACTCGATCAGGTTTAAGACTAGACAATTCTTCATGAAATACATCAGTGTATTCCATTACAATGGGAATGTCTTCAAGAATAGTATGAACAATCATTAACTAGGGAGGATTTATATTCTTTGGATGTAGTAATTTCCCAATTTGATGTTCCCAAAGATAACATAGTCTCAAAATTTTGAGTTGGTTTTTGAATATTTCTACTAAACATGAAAGATACTAAAGAATGCATAGAAAAAAAATCAAATACTATGTTCACAATTCATGAATGAATGACAAGAACACCTATCACCACATCATTTTATGTTTCCACCTTAGCAGTAGTGATAGCATAATCCTTTCCTTTGTTCCTTGTAGGTTGTTATTGATTTCTTCCAACAACCCTATTCTTAAGGAAATTTTCGTATAATTTTCATGTTCCTTGAATTTGTAACACTACACCACTAGATGATATTTTACCTAAACCATTCTTCATTCTTCCTCATTAGTGTAATTATACATTTCTGCCAATTTTCCCATTATTCTATTATTGAATCAATTCTGCGTTCCCTTTAGAGAGTTTATTAGATGCTTCTTCTCGCAATTTTAACATGTGATATGTTCAATATTCACTCTGTTATAGGATTTATTTGATGATCCATCCATAGTTGTGTCAGATCAAAATAGTATATGTAGATTCTCAATTACAAGAGGGGTTGAATTTTATTTTTAAAAACATTTGTTTTTAATCTTAAAGAAAACAATGTTTAACAATGTTAGTCCAGGTAAATTAAAAAAACCCTAATATAGTTCTATGAAACAATGTTTCTTTGGATCTAGAAATATGGTCCAGAAATGAAACTTATGAAAATTTTACCTATGAAATATTATGCCTTAAAGAATATATAATCTTATTTATCAGAGAAAATAAGAGTATAAGAAAGTATAAAATGTTATATTTTTTCCCATATCAAAATAAATCATAGATAAAAATTGTATCAAAACATGTAAAAAGTGGAAAATATTTTATCCCAAATATTAGGGTATCCAACATCCAGGGATAAAGGTTCCTTGATTTAAACTATCATGAAATACTGTCTTACCCACACTAGGGTAAGCACTAAATATAAATTTTAGAATATATCTTTTTATACCCTCAATCCTTCGAACTTTTTGGTAGCCAGCACCTATGTATTATTATCCTAAGAAGCCATAAAACATTCAGGTATTTGGAAAATCTGTCTTCTTATCCCCAGAAGTCATCGATTATAATCCAAAACAATCTGAGTCACACAATGCCAGCTGAACAAGGTGTTCAGAATGCCCAATGAATGAGAGTCTATCTATCTAGAAATCACTTCACAACATGTAATATCTAGATTGTTGGAACATTTATTGGGATAATTCAAATGTGGTCTTATTTATAGGCACAAATCCAACAACAAACTGCCTCCTCCAACAATCATATTTTTAATTCAATTTAAGAGGGACATGTACATGTGTCACTAAACAAATGGTTATTTAGAAATAGATTGCGAGAAATCGTTTCAAAATAATAATATGTGTAAGGAATATAAAGTATCCTAACCAAATATAAATTTATAGTCTATGGAAAAATAGACATCATAGTCTAATCATATAAAAAACCAGAATCTATAAAACATGGATATTCAGATTCTATTATTCAAAAAGTTCATAATTTAAATTCTAATGAATATGGAGTCCGAATTCCAATGAAATCTGAATTTGAATTATGAGGAATTTGGCATTGAAATTATTTGGAATCCGAGGTTCAAATTTCAAGGAATCCAGAACAATAATTTCAAATAATTCAAATTCTGAATTTTAAAAAATTTAGAGTAGGAATTTCAGAGAATTAGGAATCTAAATTTCAATGGATTCAGAGTCTGAATTATAGATAATTCAGAGTCTAAATTTTGGAGAATTCAGAATCTGAATTTCATAGATTTTGTAGTCAAAATTACATGGAATTTAGAGTCTAAAAACAGACCACACTAAATCCAGAAATTTATAATATTTCAATTTTTTAGATACAAATACAAATTTTTGACATTTTAATAAAATTAGAATGGTTTGAGGAATTATAAAATGATATAATAAAAATAATGGAGAGGATAAAAATTTTCTTTAAAAAGGGAAGTTTTCATTAAGAGAATAGTCCATATGAAAATATGGTTTGACTTAAGATAATGTGTTTATAATTTTTAAAACATAATGGAATGGATTTGTCATAAGAAAACATTATTGACCCAAAAATATCGCTCTTTTTGGAAAGCATAAACAACCTTTTGAAAAAGAATATAGAGACTAATAATTTTCATAATGTAATTTAATAGAAAAAATGTATCTCCCTTTAATTACTAGTCCTGATTAATATAAATACCCCCCCCCTTAGGTTTTGAAATCTTTAAAATGAAATTCATTACTTCCATAGAAATGTTTTACTTTTTCTAGCATATGAAATTACTCATTATGTAAGATCCCCCTTAGTTAACCCCCCCCCCCCCTACATAGGTAATTCACTTTATTATACATAGTATTCATTTTATTATTTGTTTCTCCGTATTTGTAATTTTAAAAATGAAATAGATAGAATAGGAAATAATATAGGGAAAACAATATCACAATTTAAGGGGAAAATATTCATTCTAATTTTTCCTTTCTCATGATAATCTTTATGATAGTCTTCAGCGTCACAACCTACTTAGGATCTTCATCCAAGATCTTGATCAATTGTTTATGATTCTGATTTTTCTTCTCCAATTTCTTGATCTTTTCACATTATGATTTATGAATTTCTTCCCGAGACATCAAAATCACTTCTTGTCAACTTAAAATTTCCTCAAACACTATTTTGATATCACATTCCCTCATCAAATTTAATGATACTAAATTCTGTTTCCCATTGAGACACTTTTCTTCATACTTCAGGGATACTTGATCTATGTTCATCTTCACTGAAAAAAAATTTATAAAATCATTCATCATCTCATATAATCTATGAAAATCATCCTTTTAAGAATCCTAAAATTCATCAAGATTTGTCATATCTTCAATAGTTTTCTTATACCACTTTATAATGTCCATACAAGACCATCTTTGGGAATAATTATAGATATAAAAGGTTTTGAAATCATCCTCAAGCTTGATGAATATTTCCATGATCATGCTTATGGATTCTATATTCCAATTAAAGGAGTGATGAAGTAGCTAGAACCTCAAGTAAATACATAGAAATAGGGGAATGGTGTCATATAATTTCATTAGCGAGTTCACAACAATGTCTTGACCCATGGAAGATGATTTTGAATATGATTCCTTTGTAGGTGAGGATTAATTTTATATATCAGTAGCGTTATTTTTAGACAATACACCAGCATCTTTATTGACCGAGATATATTTATTAGGTTTATAAACTATCACGTATTTTCATTTTTAAACTCTAGAAATGTTTTTGGTAGCCTTTTGAGATACATGGTCACTATCCGAGACTTGAACAATTTTATCTTCACAAACATTTTCATACTAAACATCTTACTAAATATAATTTGGTTGAATAAAGTCTTTATTGCTTCTTTCATAATAAAAAGGATTATTAACCTATTCATGACTATTATCCCATTTTCCTTGTAATGAATGTTTTGTTGATTCATCTTGAAAATTATGGATCAAATGATTTTCATAAGTGCATTCCTTCTCATGATATTCTTCAACATGCCTTATCACATCATCAATCTAATATCCTTATTTCTCTTCTTATTCTTCTAATTCATCTTATTGAATAGTTTCATCCCCCACATCAGGTTCTATATTTATCATATTATTTTCTGGAGTCATGGGTACTGATTTTTGTCGAGAGGATTCTGTTACCTGGAATATTTTCAGATGCATTCTCATTATCCTTTATAGGAGCTTTATCAATTTCAGCTTTATATTTTTTCTTCTTTTCCTTCTTCTCTTTTTCTGGATTCTATAGATATTCTACAATTTTAATCATCACAGCCTTTTCCTATACCGGATTTAGGCCACAATATGGATCTCTTTCTTTCTTATTTTTCCTCTCTTCCTTCCACTTCACAACAACAGCATCATTGCTATATTTGTTTTGTTAATTGACAATGGGGGGCCAATTGGGTTACTTAAACACTATAGTTTTATAAAACTTCTTGTTCCTTATTCTTTTTCTTATTTAGATATTTAGGTAAATCTCTACTACATCCTCTTTCTTATACAAGGATTCAATCTCACTTACAGTTAAGACATAAAATTCTCCAGAATTACTATTGAAACCAATATTCATCCTCCTCATAGTATCATCACTCAGCTGCAAAATCATGACAATGTTTTTCATAGAGTGCATGGGATTTTGAGTGACTCTATGAATAGGACTATGATCTTATATAGAATTTTTAAATACATGATAATTTTTTATTTGAGATCCCTATTCATGATATTGGTGATTTATAATGACATAAACTACACTAGATTTATATTTCTCAAGTTCAACAAAAAATCTAGAATATATATGTCACTCTACTTCATGGTGTCCTTATCTCCTTTTCTAGGAATTAGAAAACCATGTAATAATAACTCTAGCTTTGTGAAATTTGTTGAGAGATGATATATCGTTGTTGTTTTCACTTCATTGAGACCAAGGCACTCTATTTCTTTCTCATTCTCAAATCTTCTTAATTCATTTGGTAGCTTGTGGGTGCATAAAATGGTTTCCCTTTATACAGAACTCCAATAACACTTGAATCCTTATTGAATGACATGGAATAGGTTTTCCCAAAACAATTTAATTAAAACATATCTCACATACATTCATTACAAATGCTAACAGTCTCAAAAAACACAATAATCAGCTCAGGATAAACCAGATCTTGTCCAGTAAATTTGGATACACACAAGATTTCCCATCAATTTAGCATAATATTTTGAATAATGAGAGAATTATACCTCACTAAGAACCTCATATCTACTAACTGTTCTCTATAAATATTACATTTTTTGATTTATATAACTAATGAAATTTGGTTCTGAGGATAGGCTTCCAACGACATCCATAATCTAAGAAAACTAAAAAATGAGGAATGAACCTTTTAAAGGGAGGCAAAGCATCGAGGATGAAAATCGTAAAAACTAACGTGGGACGAGAAATAGGGGGCCTAAATATAGTCATTGATGTGACAAAACATATTTCTGAATTGATACAATGGTTGAAACAAGAATGATCTGATCTATCAATTGGGATGAATATCAGAAAAGAATTTTTTCGGTTCTGATCATTTGATGTTTTTAAGCTGAAAATTCATATTTTAGGAAAGTGAAAATGAATAAATTTATTATAAAATATAACAATACCAAAATGATAAAAAATTTAATTATGAAAACGTAATTAAGGAAACATTCTTTCTCGATTGCTATGAAATTGTCAGTAAAAAAATATTCTTCTTGAGAAATTTTATATTTTAGAAATTATTATTAATGAAAGATAAATTTTGGGATTCCTGAAAAATTAAAATTAAGGAATATTAGATTTCTAGAATATTTTTATTAAGAAACAAATTGATTTAAAAAAATTGGTCTATCCTAAAAAATTCACTCCCCTTATAAAAAATGATTCCCAATTTAAAGAGACAGATTTAAAAAAATTGAATATTACCTTATGTTTATCATTAAAAACATTTGTTAAATGTATTATAATCTATCAAATGGTAAATATGTTCTGAATGTATCAATATGTTGAACATGAATTATGATAAATTAAAGAATGATATCTCCTTTTAGTGTGTGATCCCTCAAAAATTTATGCCTAATGTCTATATGTTTTGAACGAGAGTGATGTGTTGGGTTTTGTATTAGGTAAATGAAATTTATTTCATCAAACAATCTATGTGTTTTGGTAAAATGTATTCCATAATTTTTGACTGTTAGTTTCATCCACTACACATGCACACAACAACTTCAAACTGCTACATATTCAGCTTCAGTAGTGGAAAGTGCTACTGAGTGTTTAATTTTTCCGGTCCAAGAAACTAATTAGTCTACTAAAAATGACATGTTCCAAATGTAATTTTTATATCCATTATACATCCACAAAAATCGTCATCTAATAATATATTTAAAACAAAACATTTTTATAAGTATATAAATGTCCTAAATCCATGATTCCCTTTAAATTGTGAAAAATTATTTTTTCTATTTTTAAATTAGATTCCATTACATTATATTGATATCTCTTAAAAAATAATACTTAAAACAATAATTCTGGAGGACTAGATGTCATTTATAGTAATCTTCTCATCATACCTCAAAGTGATGTTTGATCTACAGGTTTCCTAACGTCATCAAGATCAATTGTATTTGAGGTACCAATTGGAGTTCTTATACTTTTACTATTTTCATGTCTATATTTTTTAATAAGATATTCAATATAATTATGTTGTGATATATATGTTACTTCTGGTTTTTGATAAATTTGAAAACCTAGGAAATATGTTAACTCCACAATCATACTCATTTCAAACACATATTTCATTCGATTTTCAAAGGAATCAATTAAAGATTTTAGATTAGACCTAAATATAATATCATCAAAATAATTTTTAATAATCAATACATTTTTCTTATCTATAATTATAAAAAGAGTTATATCATCAGTTCCCATAACATAATTTTTTTGTAATAATAATCTTTTATGTTTATCAGACTAGGCTATAGGGGCTTATTTAAATCTATATAAGGATTTAGTATGTTTGAAAACATGTCAGGACGTTTTTGTCTACAAAACTGGGAGTTTGTTAAACAAAAATTTCTACTTGAACAAATCTTATATGGAAATCACACTTCACATCTGTTTAAAAAAGATTGAAATTAAGGAATGTTTTAAAGGAAAGTAAAATATAAATAGATTCAGGTCTTGCTATAAGAGAATAGGTTTTATCAAATTCTATTCCTTATTGTTGATTAAAGCTTTAAGAAACTAATATAGACTTATTTCTTACTATGATTCCATTTTAATCAAAATTATTGATATAAGCCCATTGTACTAAAATTACAGACGTTTCCGTAGGTATTTCATCAACGATCCATACATTCTTACTTTAGAATTCATTTAGATTATCCTTTAGGTATTTAATCCAATCATAATCACTTTAGGAATCATCTTTGATTTTTTGTTATAATTGGGAAAGGAATGATAGATGTTCTAATTCATTACATAAGGATCCTATAGATCATACATGTTGATTTACATCACAATGATACTATCACTAGGATTATTCTTAAGAAATAACTTATTTGGCTATTATAAAAAAAATCCATCAACATATGGTATGAAATCTTCTGAGGTAAATGTATCAAAATTATTTTCTTGAAAATTTTTCTTATTAGAAGAATATTCTATCAAATATTGATCTTCGGTTTTGGAAAAAACATCCGAATATTTTTGTTTGGGTTGTTTAAAAAGAGGATAAGATTCATCAAATTTAACATGCATTGATTCTTCAATAGTACACATGTTTTTATTAAAAACTTTATAATACTTAAAATTACTGGAATACCCTATGTAAATTCCCTCACTATATTTGGCTGAATATTTATGTAAGTTATTTTTATTATTCAAGATGAATATTTGGCAACCAAATACTTTCAAGTAAGAAAGTCTATGTTTTCTACTGGTCTACATTTCATTAGGTGTTTTGTTAAGAAAACACCTGATTAATACTAGATAAATAGTATAACAAGAAGTATTAAAAACTTCATCTGAATATGTGTTTTCTATATAATATTAACTCAACAAGGTTCTAGTTATCTCATGAAGAATTATATTTATTTTTACAACAAAACCTTTTTGATGAGGAATTTCTATAAATTGAGAAGTTATGAGTAATGCCTTTTTCTTGAAAAAGTTTCAAAATAGGATTTATGAATTTCTCCTACATGATAACTATTATTAATTATCAATTGAAGGTTTTTATCATTTTTTATTGGGTTCTATAGTTTTTGAAATAAGAGAAATCATCAAATTTATTTTCTAGATAATAGACACATGTAAATTTAGTGTAATCATCACCTAAGAAAAATACATAATATTTTCCTCCAATACATCCATTTTTTGTTGGGGTAAAAATATCCATATTTACTATCTATAATTAATTAGAAATTGAAACTTCACAAATTTATTTAAAACACTATTTATGTTTTCCTCCATATTGACAAGGATTACAAACATTTTAAGAATAAAATCTAAACTCTGGTTGATCCTTAAAATGTATTTTAAAAGAGATTTATCATGGGTTCCTATGATTACAAGGTCCTAACCTTCTATGTTATAACACATATTGATCTTCCATTACACCAACTCAAGGTAGATCTGGGTTCATATGGTCATCAATGTTTAGTGTGTATACATTTTATTGACTATGGGATGAATGAATAAACTCTTACATGGAATTGTGTACTACGAATTTATCATTCCTAAAATTCACAAGGTAACCTTCATAAATTATATGGATTATACTAATGAGGTTGCGCTTATGACCTTTAAAAATTAAAAATTTTAAAAGTAATGTTTTTACCAGAATAATAAAGTTACATATATCAACAATTTTTTCGTGAGCATTATCTCTATAAGATACTTCTCTTACTTTCATCTTGATAATCATTTAAAGTAGTTTTTATTACCACTTATATTCCTAGGACATCCACTATCGATGAAACAAGTATTGTTGTTGGTATATTCATTATTTTTATGTGAATAAATGTTTTAGACTTTCAGAATCCAAACATTCTTGGATCCGGAAATTTCATAAAGTAAGATTTTAGGAATCCACATTTTCATAGAAATTTAATATTTATGAAAACCAAAAGATAGGGTTTTATTTAAATAAAAGTTTATTTCCCAATGTACACCACATTGAAACATAGTAAAAAATGGAACACTTTGTGGAACAAATAATTATTACTAAAAACTGGGTTTGAATGAGTATAACCAAATCCAAAACTTTTCCATAGGGGACGAATTCAGGAATATATATTGTCGATGTTTTCCTTACTAGAGGAAATTTTTGACAAGAATTTACTTATTGAAAAGATTTATTACCTTAATTTAATACAAATTTTGATATCATAAAAAATATTATATTTATGACCAGATATATCCTCTAAAATATTTTTCATGGAAGTATAATCTTCAAGACCCTTAGAAATATTATCCTTATCAGAATTCACTTCCATAATGTTTTTTAAACACTTTCAAAATACCATTGTTTTTAATCGAATATTTAGAAGGATCTGGATCTTCTTTAGATGAAATAGAAATTTTGGAATTTTCCTTCACAAGTTTTTTCATGAGTTTAGAATTTTTATTTTCATGATGTTTGGAAAACATTGACACTACTTCATTAGAAGGTAAACGGTTTTCATTATTAGAATAATATTATTCATCTTAAGACTTATTATATATATCATTATTATAATTTTTTTTCATTGATGTATTAGTATTAGATTCATAATTGTGTACCTTGGCCATTAGATAATGATTTTCAAATGGTAGTTCGGCTACTAGACCAATATTTTTTGGATAGAGGTTTCATATTATGAGTATTCATCAGATGAGTAACCATTACTAGAACTGAACATATCATTAGACTTAAATAATTTCATAGATTTATACTTGTAATACATCTTCTTGTTTCCCTCAGAATGAATTTCTTTTTTACCAATTCACTTAAGAATATGACAATATGGCTTGACGTGTCCGACTCATTTACATTCATAACATGGGACTTCCAGATCATTCTTGTCTTATATTTCATCCTTCATATATATATAGTGAAAATACTTCTTTCCCATTATCATGTTCATATTTAGAACATGATTATAAAAATAATTTTTTGAGAGTACACATTCACTAGATTCAGATAGAACAATGACTTTTCAACCATAGATCATTTAAAAAATTCTAGAATCATGAATTTGAAAGTAGTAAAGGCTACACTTCCATTGATATTATTCATAATATTCATATAAGCATCTGTTCTCATTCTTTCCACATTTTGATGAAGTGTTCCAAAATGATCCACAAGAGTAATTTAAGAAACATTTTAATTTTCATCAATGGTTGTTTTTTTTATTCCCACTGGTTTGGAATAAGATCAATTATCCTGTCCAAAAGTGCTTCATCATCTAAAAAATTCTCTCCCATAGATTTAAGACTATTTACAATGGTCATAAATATTTTTTTACTTTGGAAACTATATCTCCATTGAGAAATTAGAATCCATTTTAATCATCTCTCAATATAGATTGTGTAGTCTCTATCACTTTAGATGTCTAAAAACATGTAACTTCATGTTTCATCAAAATGTAGTTGGAAGCATTATAAGAAGATATTTTATGATATATATACCTATTTTTAGAACCCAATAATGTATTTTATTCCATGTAGTTTTTTTGATAATCGGATTATTCTTGGTCAGTAAAGGTTTTGACTTCTGTGTATGTAATTTTGTAGTCTCTAATAAGCATAATAAAATTTTCTACTCATGTTTTAATGAAAAAGTTATTCATTATATCTCTATAATACTCATAATCATTAACATCAAAAATAGGTGGTTTGGTTGTATTTAAATTTTCAATAGAACAAAAATTCATTCATTCCATTCTATAAGAAAATACCATTCAAAAAAACTGTTTAATAGAAAACATGTATAAGAAAAGATAATAATCATTAATAAAATCATGAACAATAAATGTTAAGCAAGAAAATATTGAACAATAAAAATTTTGAGCGTGAAAGCATATATGTATCTATAAATATTTTAGAGACCTACTTTGATACCAATTTCTGGTTTAAAATAGTATACGTATAGCCTCAATTACAATAATGGGTGAATTGAATTTTTAAAAACATTTATTTTCAACCATTAGGAAAAATATGTTTAACAATTCTAAGAAAGGTAAATTCACAAGCCCTGATATAGTTCTATGATACAAACATTCATAGGTTCATGACTTATGGCTCGGGAAATAAAACTTTAAAAACATTTACTATGGAAAACATTCTACCATAAATCATATATAATCTTATATATCAAATAAAATAAAAGTATAAGAAATTATAAAAAAGTTATATATTCATCATTTATCAATATACATCATAAATAAAACTTGAAAAAAAATATGTAACAAGTAGAAAATAATTTAACCCAATGAGTTGGGTATCCAACAACCTAGGATAATGTTCTATGGATTTAATCTATCACAAAATTATATCTTACCTATACCAGGGTATGTAATCAATAAGAATACCTGAATCTATCATGATATCCCCATAATACCTCGATCCATTAGGCATTCGACACCTATATCATCTTATCCTCAGATGTCCTATAACATTACAATTGTCGGCACCTCTATATTTCTATCCCTGGAAGCCCTCGATTATACTCTACAACAATCAGAGTCGCACAAAGCCATCTGAACAAGGAGTTCCGAGCCCACAATTCGTGAGTGTCTATCAATCTAGAAATCACTTCACATCATGTAATCTCTATATTGATGGATCAGTTATTGGGATCATTCCAATGAGCTCATATTTATAAGCACAACTCCAAATATCAACTCTCTTTACCAACAGTAATATTTTTCTTGATTTTTAGAGGGACCTATAGACATGTCACTCAACCAACAGTTATTTAGAAACAAGAATTTATAGCATCATTTAATTATAATTACATGTTTAATTAAATTAATGTAGCTTAACCAATTATAAATTTATAGAGTCTACGGAAAAAATAAAAATCGTATTGTCCCCATATAAACAACCAAAATCTCTAAAACAATGATATTCAGATTCATTTTTTTAATAAGTTTAGAATCTGAATTCTAAATATTATGGAGTCTAAATTTCATTGAATTCGAAATATGAATTCTGAGAAATTCACGGTCTCAATTACAAAGAGTTAGGAGTCTAAATTCCTAGGAATTTATAGTCATCTTTCTGAGGAATTCAGATTATGAATTATAAGGAATTTAATTTCTGAAATTTGAGGAAATTGGTGTCAGAATTATGAGAAATTCAGAGTCTGAATTCAGAAGAATTAAGTTTTTTAATTTTGAATAATTTTGAGTCAGAATTTTAAGGAATTATGGAATTTCATAGAATTCAGAAATTTAATTTCAGAGAATTATAATTCTTATTTTTAGAGAGTTCAGAATTTAAATTTTTGGGGAATTTGGAGTTTGAATTTCAGAGAATTATAAGTCTAAATTTCTGTACATTTGTAATATGAATTATAGATAATTCAGAGTCTGAATTTTAGAGAATTCAGAGTCTAAAAATAGACCACTCTATAAAAAAATATTTATATAATTTTGGGGGTTTAGATACAAATCCAAATTTTTGACTTAGTAAGGAAATGTGTTAGATTGTGAGGAATTATAACATGAGATAATGAAAATAAAGGGAAGGAAAAAAAATTTTAAAGAAGGGAAAATTTTTTTGGGGAAAATGCCACAAGGTATCATTGAAGCATTTTTGAGATGATTGTGTTTGTTGACAAAGCAGACCTCCTTATTTTGTGTTGACAGAGCATACCATGATGTTAATTTTGTTGACAAAAGGGGTTTACATTGTGATTTGTCAAACTCCAAAGATATTGTTGACAAACTATGTTGGCAAAGGCATGAGGTGTGAGAAATATTGGAGAATTAGCAAGATATAGAAGGTTGTGTGAAATATTAGAACATTGGTGGGAAAGAAAAGGATGCATGAAAGAGTTGAACATTGTCCTGAAAGAGGTGGTTGTGTGAAAGAAACTTTCACACCAATGGTGACCTCAAATAGGGATTTATGTGCCAAGCATGATTCGCAGTCCAAAAATCAAAATATGGGAATGGAAGGAAGCACGTGAATGTTTCAATAAGGGCGCAAAATAAGAGGTTGGCACGAAACAAACATACTCACCAAAGGGAACATAAAATGGGGTTTTGCGTGACAGGTCAGGTTCTTGTGAGACGTGTCAGGGTTTTTTCGTGCATGGGTCAATGAGGACTATAAATAAGGGTGACCCCATCCCACTAAAAGAGATCGATACTTAGAGAGAATCTGAGCACCATATGGGGAATTAATTTTGCGCAAAGTGAGTTGCACGAATGATTTTGAGTTGCGCATATGCTAAGAAAGTTGCACATTTGATTTGAGTTCTGAAAAATATTAAAGTTTCATGCAAAGGGTGTTTCATGAAAAAAGTAGAATCTTTTTGCATGGAACTAATTTTGCACACAAGACTCAATAAGTGGTTTGCAAAAGATTTGGTGTTTCTCGGTACACCCGGTGCAAAGAGAGATTCATCTTCGGGTGAAAGCTAGACGTCAACATAGCTTCTATCAATAGTTAAGGATTCATATTTCATTATAGATAATGAAGAGACCTATAGGTCTATAAAATATGAGTTGGTATTATGAAGAAGCAGAGAGCATATTTCAATTGAGATTTTAGTGAGCTTCCATATTGTGAATGGTTGTAAACTATGAGGGATAGTGAGTTCACTCTAAACATGTAAACAGTAATGTGCTTATAGTGGATTTGGTACATCGACACATCACTAGTGTATGCCCCTTTGATGTAGCCCAGTGAGGGTGAACAAAGTAAAAATTGATGTGTCATGTTCTTGCTTAAAGAGTCATTCAGCTACAACGGTAATAAGAGAGAGAAAAAAGGATTTCGTCTAACAACAAAACAAGATGAATATTGGCATTTATTTTAAGTTTTCATACCCTGAATCACCACCCTCTAAAGGTATCTATCCTTGTGGACCTAAAAATGGTATCAGATGGAAAGGTTAATATCAGTGGTTCTCTCTCATATTGAGTTCACCAATCATAAAGGGATTATGATCTTTGAAGGGAACAATTTTCAGCTATGGATGAATCAGATGAAACACTACTTTCGATATTTTGAAATGGATGTATTCACAACAGCAATGCATGGTATAATAACAAATTTTAATTGTGGGGCATTATCTGATGTTGAGTGTAGATAATTGGATACTGATTCCAAGGTAATTAATGCTTTAGATGGAGCCCTATCCAATAGTATTTATATGAAATTGATGTCATGCAAAACATCACATGCCATGTGAAAAAAATGAATATATATGAAGGAGATACAAATGTCATAGATGAAAAGCTTCAAGTGATGTGGAATAAGTATGAAGATTTGAGAATAATCCCGAATGAGTCTATTGATGAAATCATTGATAAGGTAAATGTTGTATTGGAAGACATACGATATATTGGAGAAGTTACTAAAAAATAAATATTGTAAAATGCATCTTGAGGAAAAATCCTCTTCAGTTCAATCCAAATGTTTTAGTTTGGGATGATAATGACTTAAAAGAGCTAACATTAGAAAACCTGCACAACACGTTTGTTTCATATGAAATGAGAAATGATGATAACAATGATGTGAAAAAAGGGAAATCCAAAGAGTTGGCACTGAAGGCCATCATGAACATAACCCTTGAAGATTCTCAGTAAGAAGAAGATACAGATGAGGTGATGTCATTATTTTCTTCAAACCTTCAAAGAAGATAAGGAATGTTTTAAGTGGTTCTTCGACTTTCTTGTTTTTTATGCGAAAATGTTGGACATCTTGAAGCAAGGTTCCCCAAAAAGAACTAAGAGGATAATGATGTCAATGAAATCGAAATTCCAAAGAAGAATTCTCCAACTGATTAGAATGGAAAAGAATAGTTCAAAAAAATATTTAAGAAAGAAGAACATTCATTCAAAATAATGTGATAGTTCAGATGAGTCTGAGGTTGAGCAGGTTGAAGAGATAGAGAACAGTAGAGATCATGGGGAAATGATTTGGTTGCAGTTGTCGGTAGTTCCCAGAAGAATAATGAAACCAAATCCAATGAAGAAGAAGAATATTTATGGAAGTATTGATATACAAGTTTTATTAGAGGCTACTCTTGAGGAGATCGATGTATAGAGAGCCAAAACAGAGAAATCCAATAGTATTGTAATGATGCCAAACTCTATATATAGCAGCAGGAAGAAGAGATGTCTGAGATTATGAATGAAATTTAAAAACTCAAGTCATAAACACAAGAGGACTCAGAATTAGTTAGTGAGTATTAAATGAAGATTGATGAACAGAAAAGGGAGATTGATATCATGAATAACACAATGAAATATCAAATTAATTATATTTAAGAACTTGAGGGAGATGTTTTCGGTTTGCGAAAACAAGTTATTGATCATGAAAAACTCTAGACTCCTACAGGGACATTAGGAAATAAGATCACTCATAAAACTGAGAAGCTGAAAGTAGAGAATAGTGGTTTAGCAGAATGTAAGCATCAATTATGTTCATATGGTAAGGCCGATGGGGGCTTGATCGAAAACCAAAAGCTGTGAAAATTGATGTCAAACCGCAAGCACCAATTCCAATATTGAAGGTTGATTTGGGAAAAAAGAAGATTCATAATATTCACAGATTTGAAGGGGAGACTAGCAGTGATGAAGGGACACAAAGGAATGCACTGTATATTAGGTGTTATTGTTTTCGAAGGATGGGACATTCAGAGTATGCGTGCTTTATAGCCAAGAGATATCGAAAGGTATAAGAAAAGAGGTGGAATCCAAACAGAGTATGGTTATTTAAAACATATTTTGAAGGGCAATATTTTTTGGTGTAGTGGATTTTGGCACATGGCCAGGTATTGTACTTCGACCATATAGAGGAATACGAAAAAGGATAATCAAAATGTTTGCATGCAGCTGATCATTCAACCAACAGGCGAGTTAAAAATGAAAAATATATTTACAGCTTTGCTTGATGAAGCTAGTCCATCATACTGAGATAAAGATCAGAAGTCTCAATTCATGCTGATTGTGAAGGAAAAAATATGGACCATACAAAAAAGGATGAGAAGATAGTGGTGGAAAAAATTCCCTTAAAGCATTAGATCACTCTGGTGTGTAGATCCTTGACAGTGGTTGCACATCTCACATGACAGGTAATAAGGATCTTATTACAGGCATAATATATTATAGAGAAAGAGTTGTGAAGTTTGGAAATGATGAAGGCCTGAAGATTATTGTCTCAAGAATGACCATGTTTGGGGGAGAAGATATGATACTTGCTGATGTATTAGTAGTAGATGGCCTCTCTCACAATTTTCTCAGTGTGAGTCTACTATGTAACTCGGGACTTTCTATAAGGTTTACAATGAATATGTGTATTGTCAATGGAAGATATGGGGCTTTTGTTCTACAGGTAAAAATACTAAAGGGAAATTTTTACCTAGTCTGTGGAGAAGAAGATATGTGGTTTCTATCCATAGAAGAAGAAAACACGATGTGGTATAAACTACTTGGTCACCTATGTCAAACATCACTGGAAGATCTGGTGAGGTATGAATTAGCAATATACCTCCCTATGCTACCACGTGATCATACTAACATGTGTGATTCATTCCAACAAGGGAAGGACATTAGAAAGATGTATAAGGAAAAGGGAAGGAATTAAACATGATTTCTCGAATTGGTACATGCTGATTTTTGTGGTCCTATAAAAAAAACGAGCATTTGATGGAAAGAGGTGTTATGTTTTTTTATTGGTGACTATAGTAGAATGGCATGCATATTAATTATTTCCCATAAGTCCTATGTGTTCATGTGCTTAAAAGAGTACTGAAGGGAGTGTGAAATAATTCTTGGACAACAAATCTTGATGTTTATCATAGACAATGGTATGGAATTCACAAATAGTCAGGTGGAATACTATCTCAAGAAATGCTGGATAAGGAATCACGATTCTTCAGTGATAACTACCGAACATAATAGAGTGGTTGAAAGGGGAAATTAGATCATCAACAACATGGCCAGAATGATGCTCATAGAAAAATACCTACCAGAGAAATTTTGGAAGGTGGCAGTATTGACATCTGTCTACATTTATAATAGGGAACTATTGTGTCTGAAGGAAGGAAAAACTCTTTATGAGATATGGTATGGAATAAATCCAATAGTGAAATACTTTATAATATTTATAATTAAGTTATTTATCCACAATAATGAGAAACCTACGAGAATTGAGTCTCGTGGAGATGATGGAGTATTCCTTGGCTACTCAAGAAATAGAAAAGAATATTACTGCTTTAACAAAAGGCTAGGGAAAGTAGTTGAGAGAAATGATGTCGCTGTAGTAGAGAATGAAGAATGTATTCTAATGCAGAGTGAACAATTTATAGATGAAAGAGATTAGAAGGAAAAAAATAAAGGAGGAGAAGAAGTGGATGATGTTGATTCAGAAGAAGATATTGATTATGACTATGGAGAATAAAAATCTGTATCTACACAAAATCCAAGGAGTAGAGATAAAATTGAAAGGAAAAATATCATTGGTGATCAATCAGCTCTATTTCAGACAATAAGAATGAATTCACTACAAAAAACATATTTTTTTTTATCAAAGATAGAAACGAAATGCTTTGCTGATGTAGCTAAAAATGGAAACTTTGTTCAGGCCATAAATGATGAGCTAGATCAGATTAAGAAGATTCAGACGTGGGAGATTGTTTCGAGCCCAGCTGATAAGATTGTCACCATGACTAAATGGGCCATTCACAATAAGATAAATGATGATGGAATTTCAATTTGAAATAAATCATGACTTATGGAAAAGGATACTCCCAAATAGAGGGAATTTATGTCAATGAGACATTGGAACCCATTTCAAGGCAGTAGACAATCAGATTATTACTAGCCATTTCAGTGAAATAGAGGTCCAATGTGTTCCAGATGGATTTAAAATCTACATTCATGAATGGGATTCTGGTTGAAAAATTTTATATCGAGAAAGCATATGTTTTTCTCTTTCATGAGGATGACAACAAGGTTTTTCGGTTGAATAATGGATTATATGGGAAGAACCAAGTACCAAGATCATGGTACTCAATGTTTGATCAATATTTAAAGAAACATTGTTTCCAGTGTGGGGGGTATTTTACAATCTCTATATCAACAACAACAGTAATAAAAGGATGATAGTCCTAGTTTTTGTTGATGACATAATATTTGGTGGATAATCTGAAGCTCAGTGTAGACAATTTTCAGAATTCATGAAATGTGAGTTCAAAATGTCAATGATTGGATAGATACCATTTTTCCTTGGTATACAAGTGACCCAAGAAATGAATGGAACCATTATTTCACAATCCAAATATTCCAAAAATGTTTTCAGAAGATTTGGAATGGAAAATTTCAAGGAGATGAAAACTATGGTTGCTACCCGGATAAAACTGTCCCACGATGAGGATGGAAAGGCAATTAATATAATATAATACAAGATAATCATTGTTAGTTTTTTGTACTTAACTGTGACAAGTCTTGACATAGTATTCTCCACATTCCAAGCAGCAAGATATCAGATTAATCCCAAATAATGTCACATGATTGCATTGAAACTAATCCTTTCGTATTTCAAGGGAATGGTGGATTTCGTTTTGACATATAGTGACATATCACAGTCAGAGTTATTGGGATATACTGATGCATATTTGGCCGGTTCAACAGATGACAAGAAATCAATGTCCGAAGGTGCTTTCTATATTGGTGGTTTTTTGTATTACATGGATATTCAAGAAGCAAGATTGCATTTCATTAGGCACCATAGAAGCTGAGTATATTGTGGCCACACAAGAATGCACATATTTATTGTTTATAAATCAACAGCTTGATGATATGGGCATTGAAGTGAAGTATCCAATCAGAATCCAGTGCGATAACTCAAGTGTTATAAATCTCAACAAAAATCACGTTCATCAATCAAGGACATAGCACATTGAGATAATGTATCATTTTATCAGGGAGAAGGTTGAGTAGGGAATCATGAAGTTTGAGTATGTGCTTACAGAGCTACAGGTTGTAGAAAACCTAGAAAAGGCCTTACCCATGGAATATTTTGAGAGGCATAGACTGGATCTAGGAGTTCATTCTACATCCGCACATCAAAAAGTGTGGATGGGGGACCCCCCTCTCCTCGAGGTATGGTGTATTTTTTCTCTACTATGTTAATATGTGTTCTTTACAATGTTACAGACCACAAATGAGTGACCTTTTGGTTTGTTGAAAATGGGGGAGAAATAGTGTCTCCTCATGGGGGGAAACTGTGGCTAAATAAGGGATAAAATCTCTTAGTAAAATAAACGGGGAGAAGATTACATGATGAGCAGCTAGATAGGGGGAGAGAAATGAGATAGGGGGATTGTACTCAATCTAAATATTCTAGAAGTGATCGATCAAATAGTAGATATCACGATAGATGAGGATTGTGGTAAAAGCAAAAGACTGATGTTGGAATAGTGCGAGGAGCGATATAGTGATCAACAATTGGTATTAGTTTAGAAATCAATATCAAATTGGTGAAAATAGTTGGTGGAAAAAAATTCTGTGATTCATTGGTGATCTATTCATTTATTCTTGTTTCTCACGACGAACATTGGTCGTGTGGGCTTAGATTCCATGTTATGTGAATCCTTGAATGTTATCAGAATCATAAGAGGTGAATGGTGGTAAGATTTGGATGGATATTTATTATGGTCTCAAAGTCAAGAGAATCGTTATGATAAGGGTTGTCATCAAACCCAAAGGGGGGTATTGTTGGGATGAAATCTCATAAGGTATAATTGAATAATTTTTGAGGTGATTGTGTTTGTTGAAAAAGTGAACCTTCTTATTTTGTTTTGATAGAGTAGACCACGATGTTAATTTTTTAGAGATATGGGGTTTACATGGTGAATTTTGAAACTCCCTAGATATTGTTGACAACCTATGTTGACAAGAAATGGTGAAAATGGAATTGAAGATCTGTAGGTGGTACAAAAATAATAGATCTAAGGTGGAGTCATTTTCCAGTGTTTACCAAGTTTTCCGACCTCAAAATCGGAAAATGGGGGGAACATGTTTTTGGGAAAGGATGTTTCACACATGATCTATGGTGGTTTGGAATTTCATGTGCAAGGTAGTTTTCAAAAATAGAAGGTCAAAAAATGGTAAAGGCACAAGTTGTGTGAATGATTGTAGAATTAGCACGAAAGAAGTGGTTGTGTTAAATATTTCAACATTAGAGTTAAATAGGAGTATGTGAAAAAGATTTAAACATTGGCACGAAAGAGGAGGCTGCGCAAAAGATACTTGCATGCATAATGAGATGTCAAGTGGTTTTTTGCGCGCTAGGCATGATTTGTGGTCCGAACATCGAAAAATGGAAAATGAAGGAAGCTTTTGAAAGATTCAAGAAGGGAATGAAAGAAGAAGCTGGCATGAAAAAGACATACGCGCCAAAGGCGACATAAAATGGGGTTTTGTGCGACATGTTCGGATCTTGGGAGACACATGGAGGTTTTTGCGTGTAGGGGTCAATGAGGTCTATAAATAATAGGTGACCTCCTCCAACTGAAAGACCTCAACACATAGAGAAAATCTGAGCACCAAATTGTGTAAAAATCTCACACAAAGGGAGATTCAAGAACGATTTTGAGTTTCACACAAGGTAATAAAGTTTTTCATAAGATTTGAGTTGCAGAAAATATTGAAGTTGCATGAAATAGGGGTTTTGAAACAAAAGTGGAATCTTGTGTGCAAGTCATTAAAGTTGCACTCAATGTGCAATAAGGGTTGAACAAAAGATTTGGGTTTTCTCGGTAAACCAGGTGCAAAGAGTGATTCATCTGTGGGTGAAAGATGGACGTCAACAAAGAATCTATCAACAGTTAAGGATGTAAATTTAATTCGAGATAATGAAGAGACTTATAGGTTTATATAATATTACTAGATCTTCTAGATAAACAGTGGGCGCACTTCAGTTCAGAGAGAAATGAGATTTCATATTGTCAGAGATTATAAACCAGGAGGGATAGTGAGTCTGCTCCGATCCTGGAAACATCAGTGTGATTATAGTGGATGTGTTACATCAGCACATTGCTGGTGTATGCACCTTAGACGTAGCCCAGTTAGGGTGAACCAAGTTAAAATTTCTATGTCTTGTGCTTTCTTTAATATTCATTCATCTGCAATGAGAAAGAAAGATAGAAAATATGGTTTTTTCTAACAACAAAACAAGATCAATAGGGGCAGTAATTTTAATTTGTCAAACCTTGATTCAACCCCTCCTAGGTTATCTAGCCTTGTGTATCTAACAATTTTCCTTAAGAAAATAGTCCTTTAGGAAAAATGATCCTTCTTAAGATAATGTTTTTGTGATTTTCATAACCTAGAGGAATGGAAAAGATATAAGAAAACCTTACTGACTCAACATCTAGACTCCATATTAATCTTTTTATCACTAGTCCAATGAGAACACTAAGATTCTTTGATCTTCATTTCATCATTGAGGTCACAATAAACAATTTATTTATAACTATAAAAGACCAAAATCACCAATTCTTTTCGTAGAATAACCTTTAGTCTAACAAATAAGTGATACACATTACAACAGTTATTCATTAAAAAGTTAGATGAATATATTTGAAGCCCTGAGATATTTTGTTTATATGCCCTGATGGACTCATCTTCTATCTGTTTGAGTCTGAGTAACTCTCAATCCATATTGAGACAGTGGGTTTGAGGAAAATATTTATTAAAAAAATATTCTCTTTAATTAATCCCAATTCATGGAATCTATTACCTCCATGAAATTCGTACTATTTATCAGTGTCCACCACTAATAAACTTCCCCATCAAAATGAGAGACTTCCTGTATAACTTCCTCTTTTTCAGAGAACTAGAGGATAGAGACTATATTTTCAATGGAGATAATCCACTATTCTATGAGGAGGGGAGTAGAAAATACACTAAACATGTGTGGCCTTTTTTTTGATTTATTCTATAAAAACATTCCATATCTTGGGATTTCTAGGTCATTCCACGTGATCAATGTTATTGTTAATAACTTGTGCCAGCAAAGCAAGAACTGTCATGATGTTTTGAGAACTCGTTACCATCATACCAGAAATATCATTATAAAAATCATCTCATTCCATATCACATTGATTTTTGGCACATGTTCTTATATTTACTTCTATTAACTAAGAAAAATAAGGTACAATTAGGGGCTCAGTACATTTCTATCAAGCACAAAAATGAATCTTTATACATAAAAGGATAAACTCTTATGTATATCCTTAATTGTGACTCCATAGGTTTCGATATAGGATATCCATGATATTTTTCCTAATATATATTATTATGGGATTTCTGTTTACACTTTATAGTGGTCTGTATTATGCTTAAGAATTTACCAAATCATATCCTCTAGGATTGTCAAACCGAGAGTGAATCAAGTAAAACTGTCATGCACTAGTTCCCATTTGAGTCTAGATCAAAAAAGTGTTTTCGGGATTTAACCTTTGATCCATCTATGCCAGAGACTCATATACCAATTTTTATATCGATAGATATTTATTTTCATGATAAAACAATTATTCTATACTTACCAAAATTTTGTGATGTTTTCATATAAATATCCTCACACAAAATGTTCACTCTAAAGATCTATATTCCTAATCTCAAAAAATAACTAGACCATGCTCTGATACCAAATATAGAGTTTTAATACATTTAAATATAATATTACATAATTTTATATATAATTAAATATCAAATTAAAATCCAAGGAACATGAAGTATAGTGTCTTTAATGACTTGTTACATAAAACTAAAACCATATATATAATTATGGTGTTTCTTGTTTAGTCATTAAAAGGATCCCCTAATATCCATTTTTTCTTCTATCTGTATAGGATATCCCTAAGATAACATGAAATAAGGGATGAGCTAGAAAATCATTGTAAGGGAATAGCATAAGATTAAATCATTATCATATTGGTTAAGAAGATTGACATAATTATATGAAAAGGCATATATTGTAGATGAGTTTATGGAACCATGACATATAAAACATAGGATTATATAAACATGGAGTGGTAGTAATGTGTTATTAACATAAAAAATGAATTTATCACAATTCAAGTCTTGATGAAAATTTTGGAGGATATGTTAATGTTAAACACCAAGACTGTTTCACATATTATCACAAGTCATGGATAACCGCTAAGGTCGTTTCACATGGTAGCCCATGTCAAGGAAAACCTCAATGACTGTTGCACATAACGTCTCATGAGACTAAACATTAACCAATTAATTGGAAAACTATGTGGGTTCAATATTCATAACATGTGCATGAATATTATTTATATATACATATTCCAACATTATCAATCATACGTGGACATAAGGTTTACCGATATAGGGAATTAGGTATCATAATCATGTTATAAATCATAAAAAATGATAGTATCATAAAATGTACATGATAAACAGTAATTTCATCAAGAATGAAAATTAATGAGTAATAATAGGAATATATCATATTAAATTATGCAAAATTGATGTGATAACATATAAAAGAGGTTTTAAGAAACATTATAATTAAATCATTTTAGAGGGGTTTAATGAAAATATCAATGACCATTTAAAACAAAAAATGCATAATATTTTATATAAATATAGATGTGAATCAAGATTAGTTTATGGATAATAAAAGTGGTATAATATATTTAATGTATTTTTAATAATAGATATTATAGTGTACTTGAAAATGGGTAAGAATTTGAGAAGTTCACTTAAAACGGATTTTCATATCCAAAAGTATTGATGAAGGAATCACATTAAAGAAAGTATATCCACAAAGTAGAGAGATTAATGGATCTTGATAAATGACTTTATACATATACACTAAAATTATTATACATACATAAACATATGATATTATTTTTTAAGGTAAAAATACTCTATAAATAACTAGAAAGAATAATGGAGGTTTGGGTAGAATCCATTACCTTAAGTCTGATGGTGTTCTCCAATTGATATTAATAACCTGAATAATAAAATTAGGTTCATTAATTAATTATTACAGAACCAATTTTACTTGTAATAGACTTATTATAACTATTTTGTGTTCATTCGAATCCTTTTTGATTGGTTTTGAGGGTCAATTTCATTGATCAGGTCCGTTTGATTCATGATAAGTTTAATTGTATACATGGAAATATAATCACATAAAATGAGGATGGTTGTCCAGATTTTGAGTTATATTTTATTATTAAAACATCATAAGGTTACATGGTTGTAAATTTATTTATTTTTCTCGGTGTAAAGATGAATCATTATATGAGACTTTGGTTATAACCCACTGGGTTAACTGGCGGGTTTTTATCACAATGAACACATATTGTTTTACAATTCAAAAAATGTGTAAAAATTATTCTAGAACCATAGATGAGACATAATACATATATATTATAGTTTGGTTCAACCCTAATAAGGATTTAATGACCATAATTGTAGACAGTAATGGAAATTAAAAACCCATCGCCCATGAATGTGTAAAATTAACACATATTACATAATGTTTTTAATACTATTATAAAATAAGTGTAAATGAGAGAAAATAAAAACTTATTGCATTATTATAAAAATATTATTTTAGAAAAATGTATCGTAGTATTCATAACATTTGTATGAGAAAGGTTAAGGATAGAAAAAAAAACAAAATAACTTTAATGGAATGTAGAAGAATTGAAAAGGAGAATTTACCTCTTAAATTAATATTCATTTAGAGCCTCTTAAGGGGAGTATATTTGTTCTTTTTAGGATAAAAAGGGCTGATATATGTGGGGGTAGCTATATGGGAGATATTTGAGAAAAATTTAGTCAATTCACAATCCTTTATAGGAGTGGAAATAAGAGGGGAGTGTGGGTTGTTTTTATAGTGGAGGGGAGGAGGGGTTTCATAATATTTTAATCATTAGATTATTATTTTTCCATAAGACAAATAAAATCAATGATTCTATAATGAAAAATTTTAATTAATTAATGTTAATTCTCGCCAAGGGTTCTTACATTAGTGAAAATTCTAAGAATAGTGTTTTTAACACTTCATGTATATATACAATAAAACATGGTCTTTTACTGTTCATAAAAATTCAAGAATTCTAAAAAAATACCCAAAACCATCCCAATTTTATTTGACATTTAGATTCAAAAAAATGTAATTAATTTTTTAAATATAATTTTTTAAATATAAATAATTTATTTTTTATTTAAATTCATTGTTTACTTGAGAAATATAGATTTTAAAATTATAATAGGTTTTATAATGCATTCAAAAAGTAAATAAGTGCTAATAAAATTTTATTCTTAGCAGAAGACGTCATATTTCTAATTTGTGAAAACATTTTAGGAAGACAAAAATTTATTTTAAATTAATTATTTAATTGTAATTATTTATATATGACTTACAAAAATACAAATACTTTTAATATGGCCATATTTTCACATAGAAGATATCTAAATATTATTTATACATTCATTTGTGATATTAGTGTTTTGTTGGATTATTTACTACTCATATTGGTCATATAACTATTCATATTGGCTGTTTACAATTCAAAAAAGCATGTTACTATTCACAAAAATTTATTTTTTCCATCGTACCCAAAAAACACCATGAACGCAACAGCGTTTGTCATATTTTCAATATTCGAAACAAAGAAGTGGAAGAAATATGTTTAATTTTCACATCGTATTAAGTGTCATGATTTTTTATTATGTTATCTAATATTAATATACTCTAAGGAACAGTTATAAGAATGTGATTATGTTGATAAAACATGTGGTCATTACAAGATGGGTTGGAGAATTGAAATAAAACTAAAGATCCTGAAGATTTTTTACCTCTTACATAGAAAACTACATTTGGTTTGTTCCAAAAGGCATCCTTGGATTTCATCATGCCCAAGTAGAAGCTTATTATATGAGGGAATGTATATTGAAGAGATACTTTTATAGAACTTCATTAATCCAACATTACCATAGAGCTTTGATGAAGTGGGATGAGAGGAGGCCTATAATAGTGGAAGATAAGCATCACTCCTATAATATTTTGACACAATAATTGCGTAAACAGTTTTCACAATTATGGTTGTTCAAATAATAAAACCAATTATATATTGGGATTATAAATTCTAAATAGTTTTGTAAAATGGATTTTGGACATGTGTAGAAGTAATTTGGGCCCTTAATATTAATATTTTGCCCCATTTTAAGCTTATTTTTACCTTAATTATTGAAATTAATTTTAATTACATTCACTAATATTTTTCCTCAAAAAATAAGTTGAACTTTTTATAAATTATAAATTATAAATTTTGATTATTTCAAATATGGAATTGAATTTTTCATATTCAAAACATAGTAGAGTATAAAATAAATTTAAATTGAATCCCACAAATGGGATTCCAATTTGTGTTTTTATTGTAAAGACATCGAAAAAGATGGTATGTTTTTATAATATATTTGAAATTTAAATTAGTTAAAATGACATAAATTGTAATAATTTATCCAAATATTGTCTTATTATACACTAAAACCAATGTAAAATTTTATTTAACCCTATAAATTAATTGGATGAAAAAACAGTTTTGAACTAATACTAAGCATTTTTTACTATTAATTTTGAAATGAAACATCATAGAAAAATAACATAAATTAACCCTCAGATAATTTTTATGTTCCATTTTAGTGTATGATTTTTTTTAAAAAAAATATTAAACTTATAAATGGTTCAAAAAATGGATTTGAAATGTGTTTTCCACTAAACTGTAATGAAACATCCTTAATAAAAATATAGTATTTTACACATAAAATTGAGATTTTTTTATATTAAACCTATCAAATCAATTGAAAAAATATAACAAATATTTTATTAAATATATAATATACATACCACATTATTATATAAAATAAATTTTAATTTTTTTTATTTATTAGGGTAAAAAACCATTGAGATAAAAATAATATTATTTTCTTTTTTATTCAGTTACTTTTCATATTTATTTCTAATTAATTTAAAACCAATGGAATAATATTATATTTTTGTAAATAATATATTTTAATAATTTTTTTACCATTTTAGTAACAACTCATTTAATGTATATGTTATATAATATTATATGAAATAATATTTTATTAATATATCGTTATTTTGTAAAACTCAGTATTGCATTTAATGAAAGCCATTTTATGAAACACGTTGTTGTGTATGTCTCACACTAGCTCATAATCACATATATTTAAATGGTATATAAAATACTAAATAGTATACATTTTATATTTTTTCGATTCATTATATCCCATTACATGCTTGGTGACGCATGTGATAGATGTTATAAAATATAATGTTCTTTATTTAGAATGTTGGTATGTTACATTATACCAACCTTACTATGTTTCATCCTTTCAATTTAATCATCATCTCAATAATTGAGGAATTTATATTTGAAAATAAATAACTTTTTAAAGTCACACATCCTAAATATGATTAATAACACTTCTTCTTAGTAGAGTTAAAGGAAACTAAAATGGTTATGTAATAGGGTTCCTTAGTGGTAGAATATATATGGGAAATGGAAACATTTATTGAGATGAAAAATATGAAAAACAAGTTCTAATGAAGGGGAACATGGTTAAGAAAATGATAAAAACCACATGTCCATAAATATATAATGATCTAAGGGGCCATATGATTTGTCTAAAATGTAGGTAGTAGAGAATGTTTTTTAAAGATCATTGTTCCTAGAGTTTATGAATTATTTCAGTATCTAGGAATATAATTAAATATAGATATCTAGTGAATTAAAACATGAAAAATCTAATACATTGGTAATGACATTGAATTATATGTATCTTATCTTTTAAAACATGATTCTTCATATAATATATCAATATCACATACCACATCTAATGTTTAACTTAATAAATTTCATACATTTTCATATTTTTCAAAATATTGCAATCTAATATATTAGAAAGATGGTCAATGAATTTCAAAAATTGGACATATTATTATCCTATAATAAATATAAAGAAGAGTTTGAATCCTCACACATAAAATATATTGAATCCTTAATTATACATCCTCTTAAAATATGGTAATATCTACAATTACTATAAAACCGTATTATAAACATATATTCTTCATCATTCCTTATGTAAGACACGTGTTATGGGATATATTCCTTAAATTTAAAATTGTTTTAAACATCATTAAAGATATAATAAAACAATTATAAACAAGCCATTAATAAATTACAAGGTAGTAAGAACTTATACAAAGAAATACTTTCTTCATCATTATCTCAATATTAGGAACTTAGTAAGGGTTTTCATTTACTCAATCATGTGTTTTCCTAAAATTTTATCTTTGAACTAAATAAAATATTTACTGTCATTCAATATATGGTCTAAAATATATACTCAAAAAGAAGAATAGTATTATCCCAATATATATCATAAATAATATATTTAGAATATCATAAATAAAACAATATTACAACGTTTATAATATATCTAAATACATAAGTACATTTATCATTCCACTTAATCGTGTCAATAACATATGCTTCACCTAGACACCTTAGCTTCTTACAACCTATATTCCCTTGACGCATGGGACATTTTTTTGCATAGTACCCCATCCCCTTGTAGTTGTAACACTAAATTCTAGCATATTACTTATTCCATTTTCATTCTTCTTCATACTGACCCTTTTCTCCACACTTAAAAAAACTCATAATCCTTTCAATCTTTTACCTAGGTTATTCTTTCCACTGTTTTCAAAAGATGCAAAATCGTTCTTCCCCTTCATCATATTTAATTCATTCCCTTTTTCTTGGAGGTTAGATTTCAAATATATGTATTTTTTCCATTGAATATATTGATTCTAAATAATTCATTATCTATCTTGATGGGACATAAAACTATTTATTTGTACGATAAGAAATTCTGCAAAACAATATCCCTTCGATGATTTGGCATTGATACCTTCAATTAAGGGGTTAATCTTGAACATCATGTTATTTATTTATTATATATCATAACTATATATCTTTTAATGTAATATTCATAATCTACACCAATCTGTTCTTCATTTATATTCAATCTAAGTAACATTTTATTTATTTCAATTTTATGAAAATAAAGAATGTATTTGTAGAAAAATGTATCATCTATTGTCCTATATTACTTGAGTTCAATTTTTTCATTCATTCTTGTATTATAAATCAATGAATAAAATAGATCCATATAACCTTAGAGACAAAAAACAACAAGTGTAACTGTTAGGTCCACTAGGCTGAATACCCTGAGAGGGGGGGTGAATCAGGGTATGACTAATTAAAAATTAAAGCCCGTTCTGATCTTGTTTCGCTGTTAAGCAAAACACTCTTCTCTCTCTTTCCTACTGCACAATATAAACAGAATGTAAAGAAAGCACAGGACACAACAATTTTACTTGGTTCACCGCTAAGGGCTACGTCCAAGGAGCATACGCCGACAGGTTGCCGGTCGTACCAAGTCCACTAAACTTCACTAGCTGTGGATTACAATGTTCGGGATAGATCACTTCTATGCCCAGGATCACTGCCTATACAATGTTTAGGGTCAGCTCACTGCTTTCCCAAGGGTCACTCCCTGTTTCTCTCTCTCTGGCTCACTGCCGGTGGAGAGGATCACCTTCTTCCTCTTCCTAAGCTCACTGCTCTTGGAAGGGATTCACTCACAGTTTATAGACCTGTAGGTCTCTTCATTTTCATGAAGGAATGCATCTTCCTCTGTATGTAGATGCTCTGTTGAAGTCCAACTTTCACCCGCAGATGAATCTCACTTTGCACCGGATGTACCGGGCAACCTCAATTTTTACGCGCAACCCTTACGTTGTCTTGCGCGCAATTTCTATGGTTTGCGCGAAATTCCTTTTTCGCGCAACCTCCAAATATTACGCGCAGCCTAGAAACTGCCTTGCGCGCAATTCACTACTTTTGCGCGAAATTCACTTTTCGCGCAATCTTCCTTTTACGCGCCAATCACCAACTTTCTGCGCAGCCTTTGCTTTTCGCGCAATCTGACTTTACGCGCAAACTTTAAGTTTACGCGCAACACCCTTTCTAACTTCAATTTCGCGAACCAGAGCTCGGGTATTTTCTATGTCTTGAACTCTTCTCAATGGAGGAGGGTCACTTCATATTTATAGGAAAAATCGACCCCGCGCGAAAAACCCTCCTTGAGCGCGTAATCCACTTTGATCTTCCGTGCACAAACATTTTCCGCGCACTGCTCCATAATTTCGCGCACCTCATGCCTTTGCCATTTTACGAGCTTCGGACCTCGTAACACCTCTTGCGCGAAATACTTCATCCGCTATTTCGCGCGCCACTTCAATTTTCCGCGCACGCCTCCAAAATTTCGCACACCTCATGCCTTTACCGATTTTCAAGCTTTCGGCCTTGAAACATCTTTTGCGCGAAATACAATTTCGCGCAACCCGCTGTTTTGCGCGCCACACTTCAAGATTTCGCGCAACCCGCTAGTTTTGTGCGCCACGCTTGATTTTTCCGCACACCTCCTTCATTTCTCTCTCCTCAACCTTCGCCAACAACATATCACTCCATTTTCCATTGCCGATTTTCAGGCCCAAAAATTTGGCAAACACTGGAAAACGGCGCCACCTTGTACTACTCTTTTGTACCGCCTCCAGATCGTCCTTTCCTTTGTCAAAGTTCTTTGTCAACATGGAATGTCAACAACTTCTCGGGAACTCGACAATTCTCCATGGAAACCTGCTTTGTCAACAAACACAATCAACCCAAAAATGCTGCAATGTTACCTTGAGGGATTTTTGCCCAACAATCTCCCCCTTTGGGTTTGTTGACAACTCTTCACAACTCTGCTCAGAAATATTTTCTGCACTTTGATACCTCACCGAGTCTTCTTCCAGCTGCTACCACAATTCGCCTCTTGCGATTATGATAGCGTTAAAGGATTCACTTAACATGTACTCTAAGCCCACATGAGTAATGCTCGGAGTGAGAAACAAGAGTAGTATGAAAAGTTCATCAATGAATCACTTCATGTCAGACCCCAATTGTCGATTCCACCCTGATACCAATTCTTAAAATAAAACCGGTTGTTGAACCACACTGATACCAATTGGTGAATTCTTAAGTTGATACCAATTGTTGATAGCTAGACACCGTCTCACACCATTGCAACACCACTGTTCTGCTTTTATCACGATCCTCAACTGTCGTGATATCTATGCTTTGATCGATCACTTCTAGCATCGTCAGATTTAAAAATCTCTCCCCCTTTCTCATTGCTCCCCCTTTCTGGCTGCTCCACCGGTCAGCTTCTCCCCGTATCAATTATGATTTATCAAATCTCCGCACTATTTTCTCTCTTGAACAAACACTTTTCTCCCCCTTTGTCAAGCACTTTTCAAGCACTTTTCTCCCCCTTTGTCAACGAACCCAAAGGTCACGCCTTTGTAGTCTGTAACATAGTAGAGAACACATATCAGCACATTAGGGAAAAACACACCATACCTCGGGGAGAGGGGGGTCCCACATCCACACTATTTCAAGTGCTGGGAATCGACTGAACTCCCAGAGCCAGTCGATGCCTCTCAATAGCTTCCTTGGGTAAGGCCTTTGTCAGAATGTCTGCAACCTGTAGCTCTGTAGGCACGTACTCCAACTTCACGATTCCCTGCTCAACCTTCTCCTTGATGAAATGATACTTGATCTCAATGTGCTTTGTCCTTGAATGATGGACGGGATTTTTGCTAAGATTTATAGCACTTGAGTTATCACACTGGATTCCGATCGGAGACTTCACTTCAACTCCCATATCTTCAAGCTGCTGTTTCATCCACAATAACTGTGTGCATGCTTGAGTGGCCGCAATATACTCAGCTTATGCGGTGCTCAATGAAATGCAATCTTGCTTCTTACTTAGCCAAGAAATACACAACCCACCAAGATAGAATGCACCACCTGACATTGATTTTCTATCATCCGCTGAACCGGCCCAGTCTGCATCAGTGTACCCCAATAACTCTGTCTGAGATTTGTCATTGTATGTCAAGCCGAAGTCCACCGTGCCCTTAATATACCGAAGTATTCTTTTCACTGCAAGCATGTGACTTTCCTTGGGATTACTCTGATATCTCGCTGCTTGGCATGTGGCGAAAACAATATCAGGCCTTGTTGCGGTTAAGTACAACAGACTTCCAATGATTTGCCTGTATTCTGTGATATTAACTGCCTTGCCATCCTCATATTTTGATAATTTCATCCGGGTAGCCACCAGAGTCTTCATCTCCTTGGAATTTTCCATTCCAAACCTTTTCAGGACCTCCTTGGCATATTTAGATTGAGAAATGAATGTTCCATTCCTTCCTTGTGTTACCTGTAGACCAAGGAAAAACGTTAGCTCTCCAATCATTGACATTTCAAACTCATTTTTCATGATTTCGTAAAATTGTCTGCACTGAGCTTCATCTGATCCACCAAATATTATGTCATCGACATAAACCAACACCATCATCCTTTGATTACTGTCATTACTGAAATAGAGATTGTAATCAACTCCTCCACACTGAAAACCAAGCTTCTTCAAGTACTGATCAAGCCTTGAGTACCATGCCCTTGGTGCTTGTTTCAGCCCATACAATGCCTTCTTCAGCCTGCAAACTTTGTTCTCATCCTCATGAATGAGAAAACCATATTGCTGCTCAATATACACCTCCTCTTCTAGAACACCATTCAAGAATGAAGATTTGACATCCATCTGGAACACTTTGAACTTCCTTTGCACTGCGATGGCTAGGAATAATCTTATTGTCTCCAGCCTTGCAACCGGTGCAAATGTCTCATCAACATCAATTCCCTCGATCTGGGAGTACCCCTTGCACACTAGACGTGCTTTGTTCCGAATTATTGTGCCATCTTCATTCATCTTATTGCGATAGACCCATTTGGTCCCAATGACATTCTTGTCTGCTGGCCTCGAAACAATCTCCCAAGTCTGGTTCTTCTCAATTTGATCAAGCTCTTCGTTCATGGCCTGAACCCAGTTTTCATCTTCAGCTGCATCAGAAAAACATTTCGGCTCCACTTGAGACAAAAACGATGCTTGCTGTGATGATTTCATTCTATGAGTTTGAACTGGAGCTGTTTGATCACCAATGATATTCTGCCTATCAATTTCAGCTCGTCTCTTTGGCTTTCTCACAGACACCGACTTGACACTTTCCTCTTCATCATCAGTATCTTCTTCAGAGTCAGCTTCTGCCACTTCTGCTCCCCCTGGGTTGCTTACCTCATCATCACTTTCATCCAGGAACTGTTCACTGGATCGTTGAGTATTCTGCTCATTTTCTACTATAGTGACATCATTGCTTTCAATGATTTTTCCCAGCCTTTTGTTGAAACACTTATACGCTTTGCTTTTCCCGGAATAGCCGAGGAATATTCCTTCATCTCCTCGTGCCTCAAACTTCCTATGATGTTCTTTGTTGAGAATGAAACACTTACTTCCAAATATTCGAAAGTACTTCAACGTTGTCTTCTTTCCGTACCACATTTCATACGGAGTCTTCCCTTGCTTCGGACATAACAGGGACCTGTTTGAAACATAGACCGACGTCAAAACTGCTTCCTTCCAAAATTTCTCTGGAAGGTCCTTATCAATAAGCATTGTTCTGGCCATGTTGTTGATGATCCGATTTCTACTTTCAACTACTCCATTCTGTTGGGGAGTTCTTACTAATGAAACTTGATGCCTTATCCCATGTTTCTCGAGATAGTTTTCAACCTGACTGTTTGTAAATTCCGTACCGTTATCAGTACGAAACTTCAGAATTTTCTGCCCAAGCATCTTTTCTGATTCCCTCCTGTACTGCTTTATGCAACTGAACACCTCTGTCTTATGGGTTATGATGAATACCCAGGCCATTCTGCTATAGTCATCAATGAAAAGAACATAGTACCTTTGCCCATCTATAGCTCGTGGTGAGATAGGTCCACATACATCAGCATGCACCAATTCGAGCACTCGAGTTGCTTTTTGTTCCTTTGGCCTGTATGTCTTCCTGATGATCTTCCCTTGTTGACAAGCATCACACGTATGAGTGCGATCACATGATAGTTTGGGAAGGTCTCTAGCAGCATCACACTTTACCAGATCTTCCCTAGATGGTTGACATAGATGACTAAGTCGCTTATGCCACAGCTGATTTTCTTCTTCTCTGGATGAAAGGCATGAATCTTCTTCCCCACCTACCAGGTAAAGATTCCCCTTTGTTCGTTTTCCCTGAAGAATGACTATTCCATATTTTCCTTTAACAATACCCATCTTCTTGGTAAATAGTATAGAGTGCCCAGAGTCACATAGTTGACTGACGCTAAGCAAATTATGACTGAGACCCTCTACCACCAAGACATCAGCATGTCTCATTTCTTTGCCCCCAAACATGGCTTTTCCTAAGCCAACAATCTTCTGGCCTTCATCATTTCCAAACTTGACAACTCCTTCTTTGTCATATTTTATTCCTGTAATCAGATCCTTATTACCCGTCATGTGGGATATGCAACCACTGTCAAGGATCCAAACACCAGAACGATCTGATTCTTTAAGGGCAATTTCAGCAACTACGGCCTTCTCAGTTTTCTTCTTCCTAGTCCATACTTATTCTTTCATACTCGGCATGGATTGAGGCTTCTGTTCTTTCTCAGAGTATGATGGACCAGCTTCATCTTGCAAAACTGCAAATCTGTTCTGAACTTTTAACTCACTTGTCGGTTTACTGATCTGCTGCTTCTTTCCTGCTGAACTACTAGGATCTTCTTTCTTCTTTTCCATCTTCGTAACGACCTGATTTCCCAAGAATGTGTTGGGATTCAAAGGTTTTTCCTGGTCTTTAACTTTTCTTCGCAGACCGACAACTTCCTCTTAAATCTCTTCAATACTCTTGACATGATCTTTCACTTTTCGACTCAAGCAATCGATCTACCTTTTCTGCTCTTCAATCTCGAGCTTATGCTCATCAACCTTTTCTGTGCGCTCTGGCCTGGAAGACTTAAGATTTTCAATTTCTTTATCAAGCTCAGACTTCTCTTCTTCTTGTTGTTGCATGTAGAGTTTGGCATCACGTACTATCTTATTGGCTTTCTTTGTTTTTGCTCGCCAAACATCTATCTCTTCAAGAGCTGCTTCTAATTCAGCTTCCATGTCAACTCTCCCTTCAATTTCTTCTTCTTCTTCATCAGTTTCAGTTTCTTTCTTTTCAAGAGCGCTACTAGCAACAGCCACCATCGCATTTTGACCACGATCTCTACAGTTTTCTATCTCTTCAGCTTCTTCACCCTCAGACTCAGCTGAACTGTCAATTTCTTGGGAAAGAAGATTCTTCTTCTTAATGAAATTTCTCTTGAACTGCTTCTTCCCTTTCACATAGGCTGAAGATTTTTTCATGGGAATCTCAACTTCATCTTCATCGCTTTCTTCTTGAAACTTTTTGGGGCATCTTGCAGCAAGATGACCAACCTTTCCGCATCAGAAGCATGCTAGTGGAAGTTTCCCTTTAAACATTCCTTTTCCTCTTTGCAGATTTGAAGAAAGGAACGACATCACCTCATCTGACTCTTCTTCCTCCTGAGAATCTTCAATAGTGAGCCTCTTCATGGCCTTAAATGCCACCTCTTTGGATTTCCCCTTTTCCACAGCTTCGTTGTCATCATTTCTCATTTCATATGAAACAAGAGTGTTGTGTAGGTTATCCAATGTTAGCTCTTTCGGATCTTTATCTTCCAACACAGAAACTTTCGGATTGAACCAAGGTGGAAGCTTTCTCAAGATGCGCTTTACGATTTTAATGTCTTCGGTAATTTCTCTAAGACCCCACATGTCTTCTACCACAGCATTTACCCTGTCAAATAATGCATCAACAGACTCATTCGAGTTCATTTTGAGATCTTCATACTTGTTCCACAACACTTGCAGCTTTGCCTCTCTGACTTTTGTATCCCCTTCATAAATATTCAAAAGTTTTTCCCACATGGCATGTGACGTTTTCCATGACATCACCTTTGTATAAATGGGATTAGAGAGGGCTCCCCCTAAGGCGTTTATTGCTTTGGAGTCAGCATCCAACTCTTTGTGCTCAGCTTCTGATAATGCAACACTAGTAATATCAGTTGTGATACCATGCATACCTGCTGAAAACACATCAATTCCCAGAGATCAGAAATAGTGTTGCATTCGATTCTTCCATATCTGAAAATTACATCCGTCGACGATCGGAATCCCTCTATGATTAGTGACCTCCATTGAGAGAAGATCAACTGTTAACCTGCCTCTGATACCACTTGTTAGGTCCACTAGGCTGAATACCCTGAGAGGGGGGGTGAATCAGGGTATGACTAATTAAAAATTAAAGCCCGTTCTGATCTTGTTTCGCTGTTAAGCAAAACACTCTTCTCTCTCTTTCCTTCTGCACAATATAAACAGAATGTAAAGAAAGCACATGACACAACAATTTTACTTGGTTCACCGCTAAGGGCTACGTCCAAGGAGCATACGCCGATAGGTTGCCGGTCGTACCAAGTCCACTAAACTTCACTAGCTGTGGATTACAATGTTCGGGATAGATCACTTCTATGCCCAGGCTCACTGCCTATACAATGTTTTGGGTCAGCTCACTGCTTTCCCAAGGGTCACTCCCTGTATCTCTCTCTCTGGCTCACTGCCAGTGGAGAGGATCACATTCTTCCTCTTCCTAAGCTCACTGCTCTTGGAAGGGATTCACTCACAGTTTATAGACCTGTAGGTCTCTTCATTTTCATGAAGGAATGCATCTTCCTCTGTATGTAGATGCTCTGTTGAAGTCCAACTTTCACCCGCAGATGAATCTCACTTTGCACCGGATGTACCGGGCAACCTCAATTTTTACGCGCAACCCTTACGTTGTCTTGCGCGCAATTTCTATGGTTTGCGCGAAATTCCTTTTTCGCGCAACCTCCAAATATTACGCGCAGCCTAGAAACTGCCTTGCGCGCAATTCACAACTTTTGCGCGAAATTCACTTTTCGCGCAATCTTCCTTTTACGCGCCAATCACCAACTTTCTGCGCAGCCTTTGCTTTTCGCGCAATCTGACTTTACGCACAAACTTTAAGTTTACGCGCAACACCCTTTCTAACTTCAATTTCGCGAACCAGAGCCCGGGTATTTTCTATGTCTTGAACTCTTCTCAATGGAGGAGGGTCACTTCATATTTATAGGCAAAATCGACCCCGCGCGAAAAACCCTCCTTGAGCGCGTAATCCACTTTGATCTTCCGCGCACAAACATTTTCCGCGCACTGCTCCATAATTTCGCGCACCTCATGCCTTTGCCATTTTACGAGCTTCGGACCTCGTAACACCTCTTGCGCGAAATACTTCATCCGCTATTTCGCGCGCCACTTCAATTTTCCGCGCACGCCTCCAAAATTTCGCGCACCTCATGCCTTTACCGATTTTCAAGCTTTCGGCCTTGAAACATCTTTTGCGCGAAATACAATTTCGCGCAACCCACTGTTTTGCACGCCACACTTCAAGATTTCGCGCAATCCGCTAGTTTTGCGCGCCACACTTGATTTTTCCGCACACCTCCTTCATTTCTCTCTCCTCAACCTTCGCCAACAACATATCACTCCATTTTCCATTGGCGATTTTCAGGCCCAAAAATTTGGCAAACACTGGAAAACGGCGCCACCTTGTACTGCTCTTTTGTACCGCCTCCAGATCGTACTTTACTTTGTCAAAGTTCTTTGTCAACATGGAATGTCAACAACTTCTCGGGAACTCGACAATTCTCCATGGAAACCTGCTTTGTCAACAAACACAATCAACCCAAAAATGCTGCAATGTTACCTTGAGGGATTTTTGCCCAACAGTAACCTTTTCCATTTTATTGCATCCTAAGGACATAAATATCTTCTGTAATGTAATAATATATTTCTCAAAATCAATTGTATTAATAGTAGAACTAAATTATGGGGGAATCTATTACATAATATGATCAAATATAGGAAATTATCTCTACGGAATAGGTTTCTCCATTGGAGAAAATTTATTTTTCATATATTGATTTAGATTCCCTAATATATCTATAACATGCTCAGTTGAAATACATGAGACATTGACATTATCTGCTGGTAAACATCTACATTTTCTAGGATTATTCATACAATTCAATCTTCTAGGTTCTATATATAAAGAAAAATATATAATCTTATAAATCTTAAAATAATGTATCACAAAAAAACTAGTAGAACACTTAACAGGAATTGAATATTTTATACATATCAAATCTCACAATAATAAAAATGTATGATTTGGGGAAATCATAAATTATAAATATTTCATAATTATTTTCAAATAAACTGTGAATTATCCTCAGTGTATCCCATAGTAGTTCTAAACCACGTGCAATGGTAGTCATGATGTCATGTACCAGTTTACCCGGAGTCAGACTCAGGGCAAATGTTTGGAGTTGTTACTCCAAGGTATATTTGTTCTAGAACCACATCCACTTATAGTATCTAGATAGAGATGTATTGCGAAGAATTCCTACATAATCATGACTCTACCATAATTCTAGGATGTTCTTATAAAATTATCCTTAATGTTAATCTTAGGTATATGGAAACTCATATATGTTTTCTACATATAGTTTCCATGGATGATTTCAAACATCCCTTTATACCAACTATAATTCCCCGACCACAGAATCTCATAGACGGTGTATTATTTTATTATATTGGTATGATTACATGGAGTAAAAATAATAAATTACCTTTCAGTTTAGAAGTCTTGGGAATCAACATTACATACATGATAACCATAATACATTATGAAATAGTAAATACAAACACAATACAAAAAAATAAAATAAACCATGTCCTTGAAATATTATTTAATTATTTATCATCATATCATGGGGAACATAAATATAATATGGGTGAGCTAAAATTACAAGTAATTTTATGTAAAGTGTAGTAAATATTGAAAAAATGTGAATAAATTAATATGGGAAGGTAAATATCCAACATATGGCATTGAAATATCTTGATAAGGAAAAATAAAAATGGAGTCATTGGAAACATTAACACATGACATCACATTAATTAATTAAAATGAAATTTGACCATAGATGTGTTGAATAATAATCTCATGGATGATTAAAAACTAAAAATAAATGAGGGAAATTCATTATTAATGGTAGTAATGTCTCAGGCACCTGAAAAACTATACTCTCAGTACCCTTCAAAGGATGAGTAAAAATATGTATAGAAACCTCATTAATTTTGACAACATGTTTGTCTCATGCGATCCAATCAACGCAGTGAGGAGTTATATTATTTGAGCATCACTTGTAAATACTAGTACATATCATTATTTATGTGAAATAATAAAATTAAATAACATGCCTTGTGAAATTTTGTATTGAATTAATAATATGGTTTTATCAATAATTCTCAGGTTTATTAAATAACTGTCAATGTGAACACCCTATGTAAAAAATGATATATGTTTTAAGAAACACTAATATCCAATTTATTAGAATATGGATATTCAATTTATTTCCCGTAAAAATAATTACAATAGTAGTATTTTTTTCAATATAATGTTAATAATCACAACAAGATGTGAGATTTCAAAGTTATTCATTTTGAGCATTTTTTGGATAATAATCATTAAATATTCCATTGTGTATCATACCAGTTTAAAATATTTGAATCCATAATATATATAAAGGTATAAACTAATTAAAATTAATAATATCATGAGAATAATTAGATTTATAATATTATTGTTCACATGATAGTACATACACAATATGAAAGAAACTAGGTTCAAACTACAAATAAGCCTCAATGGAATGTAAATCGAGGAAAAATACCATACTTTAGAACTCTGTTTTGGTCTGTGGTGTTTATACCCATTTATAGTGGTTTAGAATACTTTAATAACTAATAAAATAACAATAATAATGATTATAATATCATATACTAACTTATTACAATATTTTATGACCCATTCATTAACACACACTCATTATTTTTACTATTTTGACTGTTAATAACATTGTTTTTCAAGTACGTTTAGACTTGAGATTTGTTTTTATTATTAAATAGATCACAGTTTAATAATATATATAATTCTAACCATAATGTTAGTATCATATATATGTAGTATATATTTATTTATAAAAATCTATAAGGATTAGGGATAATAATTCAAATGCATAGTTCGTGGACATGATAGGTTGTACGTACGCATGAACGCTACATTCACATCATTGTTCTATTAAATGAAAAAAATAAATGATATATTTATATCATAATTATAGTGTCATATATATTTTATATATTTTACAGAAAAATATTAAGACCACCCTTTATATATTCCATGCATGGAATGAATGAGTCACATTGCTTTGAGGGGGAGGTAGTCCACACTTCCTCTGGCGAAATTATCGAATTTACACTAGATGGAAAGAATAATGGTATGTATATATGAAAACTATAGAAGAATAAATAAATTATAAATATCATATATATATAATATATTAGATATTACACTATAACGTCCACCAAGATAGTGGATAATAGAAAAAAACAATCATTATTTTGTGTGGCAGTAATTCACTACAGACAAAATTATATGTTCATTACCCATTTAATTGATGTTTGAGTTACATTAGGATGAAAAAATAGAAATAAAAAATTTTAATATATTGACTATAAAATTTTATTTGTACTATGGAATTAATATAAATTCACAATATCCATAGATTGACTAGATGATTCATTGATATGGGGTTTATTATACTTCTTATTAATACTAATCATGTTTTATTCTTGACAATCAATAAAAATATGTATTGGCCATTCATTCTTCTTAAGAAAAAGAGTAGGAGCACACCCCATGGGGAAGAACTATGATGAAATAATCCATTATCTAGATTATACATAACTTTATTCTTAAATTCATGAAACTGACATGGGGCATTTATTTATATAATATTTGATGTTTGTTTATAATCCTGTGTTATTTCAATTAGAAACCCAAAATCATGACATAGTGTAATACTATGAATGTCCTAAAGAAATTCATCAGAATATTCCCAAAACAAATATGTAAATATTAAATACTATGTTTCTCCACAACCATTTGAGATAAATAACACTTGGTAATAGGTATGAGACCTATATTATATAAGTAATTTTCAATGAGTTATCATGTTTTCCCTCACATTTATATACGATTTAATGTTGATTTGGAATATCAAATGTTACTTCTCTTCCTTAAAAATTGATATGTGTTCACTACTGAGAGAGTTAATTCATATCCAATATAATGCCACTTTTAATTAGTGTTAGAATATAAATATTTATAATAACAGAATTCTAATATACTTATATCAAATTGGTGTTATATAATTTAGATATGGTCATCTTACCATTTGGTGTTTTCATAGAAAAATAAATATCTAATTATTATGGGCTAATGTGGTGTCCCTAGAAGATTTATCATAATTAAAATATTGTGATGAACTTGAATAAAATAAAATGTTATGAATATATGAGTTTATTACATGATTACATTTACACATGTATCTCGGAACATCAACATTGGTTGTATTAATTGCTTCTATTTGACATTATCCCCTGTATTTTTTGGGTTAGTTCCACTGACATTTGTTGCATTTGTTAGAATAGTTCCACATATCCTTATAATTAAATCATTATAAATATATTTATTCTCCCAAACCATGAATTAATTATTATGAGGTAATTTATCTCTACACCAAAAATAATATCATTTTCCTTTTAGGAATCTACCATGGTTTTTTTCTTTCACAAGAATCACATATGTAAAAATTCTACTTTATATACATCACATTATCTATTTTTTCTATTTTGACTTATTCCTCTCAATATTTTCTTAGAATCAATTATAATTGGAGAATTATGGTTATATCTTGAAAAATATTTACTATATATCCTCATATGATTATTTTTTGGTATACTAGTCCCTATTGAAGTATTGGAATAATCCCATTAAAAATGGTTAATATTACTTTTTGGATTACATACTTTGTCTGAAGCATTGTTTTTATTCAATATAATGTTATCTACACACACGTAAATATTTTAATCTTCCTTTTCTCTCAGACCCAATAATTTTCTCTCCAAATTTGATTTTTGTTAAAAAGATAAAACCAAATAAAAGTTTCCTAAAATACACCATTTTATTGTCATTATTTCCTCCTCGTTATTAATGTTTGAATCACTGACCAACATTGAAATTAATGTTTTGAGAGATGATGAAATACAATGAAAACCGTCCCCCTTTCACTAATTCCGAAATTGATAAATATCTTATATGTGGACCATATACTTTTCTTAGCTACAAATTGATTTAGATCCCCACTGAATGATTGTGGTTGTTGATGCATGAAATGGAATTAAATTATTGTTCAGCATTGTGGAATATAAGAATTATCTATTCGACAAAGTTTATGTGTCATAACATGATTTAAATAGCATAATATATCTATAATGTTATAAAATCCAACTAAAACGTCATCTTCAGATTCAATATATTTCCTAAGAGGTCCATCCCTACCTATGTTACATTAATTGATATGGTTTTTATTCCTTATAATATACGCTATTTCTAAGCAATGGGATACACTACATTTGATCACAACATTATCAAACATATTGTATAATTTGTATACTAGTGAAAACAAAAACATAAATTGAAATATTTATAAATTTTTAATCATATAATAATAAACTCAATTTCATTAAGAATATTTTCAAATAATAAAAAAGTAAAATACTTTATATTTCTTGAAAATAAAATGTAAATTAACCCATGAATATCTGCTTGGAGTGTCAAACCAGGTGCACAATAATATAACAGTCACTATACACCAGATTAATGGTTGATATGTACTTGAATCATTTTTTTGAGTTCATTAACAGTAGATGCATCTATAGAAAAACCATATCAATATGTTATATCCAAATAAGTATTTATTTCTATGAAAAACACATAATATCTTTGATTCCAAAAATTTATGTTGTTTTTTTTATACATTGAATTATCATCAATGTCAACCATAGGGTTGTGTTCTCCAACAACGATTTATTAAATACTGATCCTGAGGATTCTACTAATATTCCTCTAATAGAAACTATATATACCTTTATCCTTATAGAATAATGATTTTGGTTACACTATTATATTGGTATTAGATAAAATAAATCAAATCCTCGAGGTTTCTGTCATTTTGTAGTACTGGAAAAAATATTCATACATAAATATGACATTGCATTTGAAAACATAAAATATAGAAATGTATGTTCATTGAGAATAAAATTATCCCCCCTTAAATATATCAAGATATTAATCAATATACATATATTGGAATCTTATTGGAAGGAAATATAAGAATGTGGTGAGATCATATGACCAGTTTGGTTACTCGTGCAGTGAATGCTAATAAGCAATGAATAACATATTAAGAGTAAATAATGATCAAATAATTACATATAAATAATCACATGATCTAGAACATTTCCAGGTAAATAATAACTATTTAAATAATCAAATTTATGTTAATAAGTTGTTTCAATATCTTTGAAGTCATAATGTTGGGCATCTGAAACACACTATCAAGGCCTTATGAAAATAAATCTTACATAAATGGGAAAGGAATCAGCTAGATACCCAATAATAATTTTCTTATCTGACTTACCCATTCATTTAGGGGATATTAAATTAGACACCCTTTATATAACTTACTAATTATAATGTATTCATCATTTGAATAAATATTACAGATTAATCAATTTTCATTAAAAATAAATAAATGTATGTATTGAAAAAACTAGCATACTGAATATAGATAACTCCCCCTATAAAAATGATCATTAAAAATCATGATAAATATTTTTTATGGAATAGTTTTATCATATCCTTATCATAATTTTCAACAAAATATATTTACATGCATGAAAATAATTTCTAAATATCACAGGAAATTTTTATGAGGAAATTAACTTTTTCACTTCGAGATCACTTCTTTAAAGACTAAAATAATTATTCAATATTTAGGAAATTATTTACTTCAAATGTAACCATTTATAATATAATAGTATACTTATGTGAAATTATTAGTCATCATGGAGTAAAATTCCCTTCAAGTTGTATATTTTTAAAAACATTAATCTCATACTATTGTAAAAAGGTGAAAAAGTTCATCATTTAGAAAATGATATGTATATTTATCTTACAGAATAAAAAACATTCATGAATAATTATTTGTTATAAAAATAATATTCAATTTTTCAGAAACATTATTTGAGACATTTTAATGAAAATATATACATGTATGAGAAATATTCCTGACAGAGTAGAAAATATAGGGTCTGTTTCTCTTAAAAAAATTATTTTAGTGCTATCATTTATTAAAGAGTGAAAATAAAAGGATATTTTTTAAAGAAAAAATATACATAGGATAATAAAATAAATTGGTTTTAATATATAAATATTTAATAATACACCAGGTGTATACTTAAACACAATCTGTCTTGACTAATGATGAGATTTTGAAATAAACCATTACCTCAGGTTCAACATTCATTATATGTATCTAAAAATCATATATAATAAATATATATTTATTAAGAGTATAATAGGAAAAATTAATAACATATATAAAACCAAATATTGTGTACTTATAATCTTTTATCTCCCATTTATTAAAAATTCAATGTTAAAACAATTATTTTTGGTAATAACTACTTTTTTTCAAGTATGTATTGGATTGTATGTTTTGGAAATTATAATTTGATCTTGGTTAAATATTATCTAGAATTTTAATAATGATAAAAATATCATATATATTAATTATATATCTTTTTATTTTAATCCATAAAATTTATGGCGAGAGAAATGTATTACATCATTCATGGATATGGTAAATCATACGTATACACAAATCTTGTTTTTGTTTTTATATGGTTGGAAAGAATAAAATGTAATTAGTATTTAAACTTTATGTAATCATTATTATATCAAATATAACATATATATTTATTAAAATCATTCTTATTTCAATCCATGTAAAAATAAAATGAAAAAATGAATAACATAGTTATGTGGAGTTGGTTGTCCACACATACACACAAGTGATGTTATTATTTTCAAATAGATTGGAAGGTTATATGGATGATGATATAATATAATTAATGAAGTGTAATAATTTACTATATATAATAAATATAAATTAAATATATAATTATTTCCACCCTTTTGATGTGGTGAGGGAAAAAAAATTAATCGATTCGTGAGACGGTAGTCTGCTGTACACACAATTGATAGTTTTATTTAACATTTTATGGAATATGATATTAATATATGTTAGATTATGGTACAAAATATATTTTCTATTTCATTATTTTTTATAAATATTTATTTTCTTTTGATTAATAATTACAAATGGAAACTCAGGGTTATGAACTGTTCCCCTTCTTTGGGGAACCTCATTGTGTTTATACATAAATCCTCCATAGGAAGGATTTTGATAAAACCATAGATTGTAGGTAATATTTCATAATTTTAGGAGGTTAGTAGGGTAATAATATTCTGAAACTAATGTCCCTTTAATTGTGGATATGATAGGAGTGTGGTTTTCTTTTATAAGTGGGAAAGAGGACACACTTGATGTTTTTAAAAATAATAAAATTTATTAATGTATCATTAACACCAAAAATCTCTAAAAATAAACCAGTACTACATAATATATGGTATCTGGTATAATTATTACTATATAATTGAATGTGTACTTGTTTTTGGTTATTTTATCCCTTATCGATTTAGCTTATTCCCCCTGGTAAACCTGTTTTAACCCTTTTTGTGATTATTTATTTTTATTGTTTTTCATATTCATTTTGATAAAAAAATTATGTTAACCATTTTAACTAATATTAATTATTATAAATAAAAATATGGAATTTATTTTATCATTTTCAATTCATTAAAGTAGAATTTAAATGTAAACATGGAAAGGCGACAAAAATGTATTTTCCAAAGAAATTTTTTATTTATTTATTTATGTTTTCATATCAAAGTTCAACCTCAAATTTATTGAAATTACCTTAATTGGATTGACAATTATATTATTTAACAATTTTTCAAGTAAAATCATATTAAAAATAATCATTTTAAATTCATTAAATGCCATGATAATTTTAACCAAAAATCGTCTTTTTTATTATTCAATGAAAAAATGAACATTGTAGAAAATTGGAAAATATTTACTATAAGATAATTTTAAAATTTATATTTCAAGAATGCTTATTTTTTTATAATTATTTTTTGTAAAAGTTGAAAGTTTTTATTATGTTATTTCCTTACAAAAATTGATAAATATTATATTAAATAAAATGCATCATTTTAGCACATATATGGAATTTACTAAAAATATATTTACATTATATAAAAACTTTATTTTTTTATTTTTTATTCATAAGCATACATGAAATTTAATATCATGGTCATAAAGTCATAATATATTATGGTACACTGAGACTCAGTTTTTCATAAGTGGCAAGCTACTGAGATGATTAAATTCATTTAAAAATAAATATCATAAAAGCTTAGGTTGTTGCATTGATAAAATGACTAATAGATATTTTGATGTTATTTTAATGAACTTGATTAAATATATTGCTATAATCTTATCTCACAAAAAATATAAATCATGAAAGAAAAAAATGTTAATCACATAATATTAAAATTATTTTACTTTTTTCACCCATACAAGACGATATCTGAGGAACTTAGAAGTAACAACGTGTTGATGTACCAAATCAAATATCAAAGAAATATTTTTTGGAAATAATATTATAGAATAAATCACTATTAGGTCCAATTTGTGTAATCATTATATTATTTTTTGAAAATCCTATAGCCTCTTGAGGTAAAATCCATTTTCTTCACACTCTATGCACTTCTTATAAGATCAGATTGATATTTTGTTGACATGATAATATCCGTTCAGTATATAGAAATAAAAACCAAATCTATATTAGAATAGGAATCTATAACTCCATTAATCACTGATTAAATATGTGATTATTTATTGATTACTTTTTTTATTTCACTCCTCACTAATACTAATTAATTATACATTCCAAAGATAAATTGGAGTATTGTTCTTCAATAGGAATTCCACGGTACTAAGTAACCTCTTCCATATGAGTATTATTTAGTCCCAAAATAATCTGTATGTGCTCTATATAATAAATATCTTAATATTTTAACGGTAAAAAATATTATTCTTCTCCTATGAATTTCATATCCACATCCTTCGCTAAAAAATAGAAAATCTAAAAATCGTGTTCTTCTCCCCTAAACATGCTTTCACATTTAAGATATTATTTTTACAGTTTTTTAAATATCAGTCAATATATCAACCTATTCTCCACTATAAATTAGATATTCAATATTTTCCCCCATTATTTTGAATCATCTAGGTATATAATGTAAATTACATCAATATCAACCATTCTATCAATAGTGTGGATTATAATGTGTTTATCCAATATCCATGATCAAGACAAGTCTATCATGTAATTTTTTATTGAGAAAAGATTCTATTAAACTTAATTATCTATCTAATATATTACCAAAAAATATATATTTTAATTTCAAATTATTGATTCTATTTCTCTTGTTTTTCATATACTAAAACATGGTTTCATCCAAAATGTGTGTTGTGAGATCCCCCTTAGAATTATCTTCATGATCAATCACATAACTTCTTCTATTTCCAATGATTCCCCCTATTTTATACGTCAAACCATACCATTTCATCATTATCTAAATCATAATGTAGAATTTATATTGAAATAGATAGTTTCCAAGAAATAAAAATATATGAAATGGATTAATCAATACTCACATTTCCATTTGAAATCATTTCTAAAAAACTAATATGTTAAATTACTTATTTCATGGCATGTCTAATATACAACATACTCTTTCACCTATTCCTATATAAAAACATATTTTTCATGAAAATATAAATTTAGGTGTATTTCTGTTCTTTATGGAAGAATATAAACACCAAAATCCGTTTTTTATTTCTTATTTTAGAAATAAATTTCTTATTTCAGTTCAGTATTCAACACTATGATCGGTACAATTTCTTCATAATAGTTACCATAACATTTCAACCACATCAACATTTCATCATTATTTAGGAATTTTGAATTTTATTTTGATATCTAAATAGATTCTATAAAGGTTGGTTAACCATATCATCTTACATAATCCAATATAAAATAAAACATCTTTTTAATGATTTCCCTCCCATATCAATACTCCAAAAACCATTATCTGTAACATAAATGTTATTGTAATTTTGAATACAATTTATACATAATCGAAATATATTCCAAATATAACATAGAGTACTTATTTCATTCCATTTCAGTATCCACCAAGGTATACTCATTCTAAAAACATATGTGGTTTATATTCCTTCAAAAAAAACTTTTCATGCCTTCTCTAAATGATATTTTGTATACTCGGTCTATTCCAAACACAATGTAAATCCATAATGATCATAAAACCCCAATTATAAAATATTTAAATCCATATTCTGTATACTTACTCTCCAATAACCCCATTTAATTTCATTTATATCTTGAACAATCAATGATTTATTTTCCAACTCATTTAAATCTTTTCCTTGAATCCATGGTAGTGGAATTCCAATCCCATCCTCAAACAAATGTTCCATATATTTCAATATCATGCCACCATAAAAAATCTGTATATCTATAGAAATTTTATAAATCATTCAGAAATATTCATTCATGCCTCATTTAAGAACATACATCCTCTATTAATTTTTACCCAATTATTATGAACAAATCCAACCCACAATGTTCTAGTTGTAGTATAAATTTTTATATACCCTCTTCACAAAAATTTTTATTTTCTATATCCAATGATAGTATTTATGAAATATAAATTGTAAATAATCCTCCTTTTTTAGAATGAATTATATTTATCAAAATTTTATAGTATTTTTATTATATGGTATTTAATATATATGTATATTCAGGTTTTCTCTAGTTGTGTGATGCTTTTATATCAACCAAGAAGAGTTTTCTAGAAAATGGAAAACAAGAAGTATCTTATGGGCTACTATATATGGAAAACTATTATTTTATATAAATTAATATTTAAATATTTGAAAAAATGTCACAATTGTTTTTAATCTTAAATATTGTTAGAGTGAAAAAATAGATAAATGGAAATGAATATTGATACTAAATCTATGGATTTAGGAAAGATAATATATCCCATTGAAAAAACCTAACCCCCTTAATGGAATACACTATATATTTTAATTTTATTTAATATATACACTTTCAATAGATATATATATTAACCATTAAATATATTAATATATTTTCATACTTTTTAAGATATATATTTTATCTCGTTTAGAGATGATCAAACAAATTAATTTAGGGAAAAATATATAGGTTGTGTGTCAAATTTATTATATTCATGAAAAGTTTTTAATATGTAACTTATTTATTTTATTATATAAATCTATAATCAAATTTGAAGACATAGTGAAAATTACAAAACATATATCACATGCTAAATTAGAGTATATGAATTAGTATTTTTTAAAACACTTTAAAATGATCATTGATTGACTTTTGAAATATACAAATGAATGGTAAGTCATATAAAAGAATGGTTTACTCAAAATTATTGAAAATCCATTTATTAAAAATTGAAAACAATATTTTCTTTAAAAAAATTAATAACATAAAAAATATGAATAAGTGGTATTATAAATTATATAAGATGTATGGAATAAATTATTGATTCATTTATGTCATGTTGTAATACAATTAATATTATTAAAATTATTTTGGTCAGTGTAAATAATATTAAAATTTTCTCATTGAAACACTATATTTTAACTCAAATCATGCTAAAAATTCACATAAGACACAAAAAAATTATATTTATTTGAAACTATAGGGAAACTATTTTTGATTCATTTCAGACCTATGAGAATAAAAATAATACCATTTTGAAGTGTAAAGTGACCAATATAACTGAAATTTGATTTTTTTCCATTATAACAGTAAAATAAGTTCAAAACATTCATCACATACATGGAATAAAGAAAACTATTTTCATTATTATGAATATATAAAACAACAAACACAGATTCTGTTTTTGGTAAATAAACTAAAAGTTATTCCCGGAAATAGTGTTCCTAAAATTACTAAATGTTTATGTTTTCTATTTTAAAGTTAGGTTTTAGTTTTAAATTATTATTTTGTCTTAAATTTCCAAATCTAGTATTTTATTTCTGTAACACTATTTGATAATGATTTTTTATTCATCCTGAAGCTCAGCGCTTCAGCCCACATACACAATATTCCATTTGAGTAAAAGTTTGTCTCATAGTTATTAGAAATGATACTAACGTGATGAAAAATATTTCCAAACAAATATAAGCTTCATCCATATGTGTGTGTGTGTGTGTGTGTGTTTCTATGTGTGTGTCTATTATTTTTAGAGCATCATCGATGACCATATTAAAACATTATCTCATATTCAAGAAACATAAACAACAATAAATAACTATAGTAAATATATTGGTTGACACATCTCTCATTTTTAGAAGCTCATTGACGTTCCTTTCTTCTTCTACGTACTCTAATTTCACCAGATGATTGATCTCTTGAAATATTCATACTCATTACTATGATATGGATTCAATCCATGTTTTATCTTTTTTTTACTCCCCAACACTCTAGATCTCAATATCTCTCACTCGAATAATACCTTTATTTGTCTAAATTTAAATATTCTATAAATTATTTTTATTTAGAAAATCATTTATGATTTCATATTATTGATATATCTTATAATTTAATTATACAATAAGATCTTTAATGTATTTCTTTAATCATCTATTTTTTGGAAATGTTCCCATAATAAACAAAAATACCATTATTCATTTAGCTATTATCCCCAATGAAATTCCCAAAATAAATTTCTCTTTATTTACACACAATTCAGCTAATAAATAATATTTATTTTTGAAAATATCATTGCTCTGGTCCACATAAAAAATAATTCAAATTAAATTAATTTTTGAATTCTTGAAATAACCTATAGTGATATCCTCTTCTTCACATTGGATAATCCTCAATTCACATCAACTGAAAAATGTTTTCAACATGAATTAATTATTTACATTAACATAGCAATTGATATCTCTTCCCCATGATAATTAAGCAACATAAAACATCATCTTCAATAATATTTTTTACATTATATTAATTAATTTATGATTATCATGAAATCACCTCATTTACATTCCAAAAATAAATTATATATTGTCCTTTATTAGGTTAAAATTTCTTTGATTATTCTTTGGTGAGTTGATCTCGCCAAGTGGTCCTGTTCTTGAGTATATGAAAATAAAAATATCTTCATTAAACATGAATTAAATTATTTATAGTTATTTTTTAATCATGAAATATCATTTAGAAAAATGAATAATGTTATTCATCAAAATGATTCCTCCTTCAAATTTCTATAATTTTTTCTGCTTAGTGTTTAAATAAGATTTTGTTGAAGAAAACTCTACATGAATTTTTTTATGAACTATTTGAAGATAAAATATATGGAGATTCAAATTAAAATTTATTATGAGAAACCAAATTAATTCTTCCAAACATAGATTATGTTCATTATAGAGGTCCTGATACTTATTGAAATCATTATGTCTGTGATTTTTAACTCTATAAAGTTACACATCTATACCATGTATGGATGATGTATTATATGATTTCATTAAAATTATCTATAAATTCCCAATGGTTTTTATTATATGTACTATATGGTTCATCATGTCAGAAATATTAAACTCTGTCTCTATGTTGAACTCAATGGGATCAAATGGACTCATAGTTTTATTTATCAACCCTATAAAGTTTGTAGTGTTAATGGCATTACTATTAATCCAAAATAACATAGATATATAATTAATTCATTTCTACTCGATCAGTCTCATATCACTTCTACATGACTCTAAAACATTTCATCCTCTTCTAAAATTAACTCATGAACAATTTAAATAAAGAATATGGTTGATAAAAAAATCCGCTAAGAATTATGTATGGTATATTCATATCCCTATTTGTATTTGTTCAGAACATAACTCAAAACATTTAAATTCAATCATCTCTTTTGTTAATTTATCAAATCTCATGATGACCACCAATTGAAATCCTTCCTTATATGAGAGGATTATTGATACTACACTACTAAATAAGGTAATTGTTTTGACATAATTATATCCCTCTATAATTAGAAATGTTTTCCAAGTGTTATAGATGATCACCACCTAAATTAATACATAAACATGTCCCCCATTTAGAAATATGAAAAATAGTAGTTCTAAAATATATAAGGTAAGATAACACATTACTTATTTATAAATTAGAGTACCAAAATATTTCCAAAATAGTTTTACACTACTTCACTACATTTTAAAAAAAAATCCAAATAATTTGGTGGGGTACATTCTACACATCCTCAAGTAAGAAAGGGATGATTAAAAATGTTGTTCATCCTCAATTCAGTGATGTTCTAAATTGTCAATGCCTCTATAATGATATCTTCATTATTCTATTTTGTGTAAATATATTATTTTTTCACAAAACAATTATCCACATTCTATATAATAATAATTAATTTTGAAATATTTATTCCATGATCATTACTGAAACATGATGTTTGTTTTGAGATATATAACACTCTGATTATCAAATTAAATTTTTCGTATATCATATGCTGATATCCAAACCAGTTAAACACATCCCATTACTAGATTTAGCATGCCACAAGTCCTTCAACACATTGCTAATAACTGTGGGCAATCAGTAAGAACCATGGAATCACACGAATATTTCATTGGAATGGTTTCCTCCAAAGAAATATAGAACTACCCTTCTTTGAATTGGATGGCCACAAAAACTGAATAAATAGGAACATTATATTTAAATATATAAATTTGAGTAAAAATTTAAATGAATAATGGAATATATTATTACCATCATAATTCCACCATATATAAAAATTCATATATAAGACATACACATTATATCCATAGGGAAGTATCAAAATCATTAAATGATGATAGAAAATTACTAGATATCATCCCAATGAAAATAATTACAAAAACACCGCAACATGAAAAATCTCTTTGTGACCCCTTCTCCACCATCAAAAATACCACTATCAATATTAGTAATCAGATGGTCCACCAATCTATCAGCCTCCCTTGACCTTACAAATGTCTTACACAAAAAGTTATTCATATACACAAAAGAATATGTAGGGTGTGATGCCTAAATCACAACATGATTCCACTTTGAATCTATATAAGGCATTTTTATATGTAAACCTATAATTATAGTTTAAAATATTATTTTTGAAAACCATTTTCATGTCTTAAACATTTTAATGTGAAAAAAATAATTTATAAATCCATTTGGGTTTCTCAAATAAATCATTTTCTCATACAATAAAAATGAGGGTTAAATAAGGAAACAATGCCTCTCAATAAAAACACACTACACACAACCATACATAAAATAAACATGTGAGTAAGAATAAAAACCTTCATATATCCAAATAATGGAACATGGGAATAACCTAATCATTTTCATATAACCAAATAATGACACATGGGAATAAGAATAAACATCTCAATCAATCAAGGAATAGATATATTATTTGATGAATAAAAAAACCCATTGGGAATATATAATATGCACCATGGAAACTAACCACAAGGGTTTAGTGTTTCCTTGTATAAAAATGATTTTCTAGGTTACTATGAATGTGTAAAAAATTCAGAATCTTTCTCAGTCTTCCTTACTCCCAAACATACAAGATCTTACTTGGACCATTATTCAATGATTGTAAATCTCAATTAATCTTCCTCTCAACAGATCACTTGGTCCATTGTGAAATAATTTAAAATCTCCCATGGTCTTCCTCCGAAAGTCTCACTTCTTCCAATGGAAAACATAATATTTTTAAATAGAAGGTACACAAACATACCCAATGTATCCAATGTGATAATATTTGTTAATCATGTGAATTTATAAGAATTATATATCATATAATCTATTTATATACTAATTTCATAAAAAATTTATCACCATAATATGTTCATAATTTTATATCATATAAGTTTTCTTTTATAACCCATTAAAAACATTTCCGCCTCAATGGGATCTTATATTGATATTACCCTAATAGGGTGGATAATTTGGGTATTCAATAGCATTTAAATATAAAACACATTAACATTTAAATGTCTCACATTCTTAATTGTATCTTGACCTATAAACAGTAAGGGTAAATTTTTTCTCATTAGACATGTAGGATTTGGTAAGATTTATTTTTATGTTTCCATGAATAAAATAAATATGGACACTATTATTTACATGGTTAATAATTAATATGACACTATTATGGAGTAATAATATATGTTGTTTTTTCCATAAAAATTCAATATTGACCTCACTAATCTTTACCAAGGTACAATTACTGTTGGCATAGGGACATCTCACTACTTGTCAATGGTAACTCCCTCAAATGTTCGTCAAGATGTTAATAGTTGGTGGAAAGGATCAGCTTCACATAGTTTATTGAAATGTTGGTGCCATATCCCACATCAATTATAGGGGTTTCATCCTCGTATATGAATCCATTCTTTGGTGAAGTCCCATTTTATAAATCATCACATTTAGTAAATAACACCATAGATGTAGCACATCTTCTTTCTTAAATAATTTTGGAAAAATATTCTATTTATAATAACCACACTAAGAAACTTCTATGATAATCACATGATTATCAATTATTCAAATTCATCAAGCATCTTCTCACCTATAACAGAACTATCTTCTTCACTTCATGTTAATAATATCATTCAGAAATCATATGATTTTATATCTCTTCCCACTATGTTTTCAAGATATGGAGGGTTCTCATAGAGTCTCTCAGTTTCTTTTCATTTCCCTTCATGTTCATAATTGATAAATATGAGATCTCATTGGAAATACAATTTTACAGTTTACACCATAATTGGGGCATTAAATTATCATTTAAACCCCATGAATAATTTCTTATGATATTAATGAATATAAGTTATCAAAATGTGTCATAAACCTAATATATATGAAATCATGTAAAAAAACTCATTTTTAGTTTTAATTAAATTCCATTTAATTGATCATTAAAATCATTCCAAACATATTTGCACTAGGATAGTACAATGGACTTAATTTGTGTCCAAATATATAAGAAGAAATTAAAGGTGTCTCTTTCTTTTGAATGATACGAAATCTACTAATTATCAATACATAATCCTGAAATGGCATGTACAATGCCTTAATCTAATGAAGATGGTTGTTTTTCCTTATCATGTGTCGTACCATGGGCATTGCCTCCTGGTGGAAGCCATTTTTGCACCTCACATCTACATGTCAACCACAAATACCTCCAATAAAAAATAGGACCATCCTATGTATGACCCTTTTCAACTAAATTTCATTGACACAGAATGACATTATGACCATGTATTCCTCACTATACTGTAGTACCAAAATTCTAGCCACTTTTTATTATATTATTGTGACTCATGGCATGCACCACTGGTGGGGTGGACATATGTTTTCTAAAACTCTTCTGTCTAACCAAAATAACCTCAAAAATGGGAATGGAATATTATATTTCTTGTTTTTTATATATTCACATGGATACAACTATAGGGACCCCAAGGGTGGGTTCCCCTCTCAGATTTCCATTTTAGGCTATCTAATTTTATTCCCACCAATGATTCTATTCATGTGTGCACCTGTAATACAAAATTACATTATCTATAACCTATTTTAGATAATGGTATTGACTATTTTGGAAATATTTATATCAATACACCACTGACATGGGTTTATTCTTCCTAGTATTTTAATTTTTACTAGGTTTAAATTCCCTCCATTAAAATCACTTCTAATTTCTCTTTGGACATTTATCTCAAGGCCAATTATATCATTTTAAATACACTAAAGAAGAATATCTATGAATAATAATGTTAATAGCGTACTTTTACAATTAATATTTGGATCAATCAATCAATCTCCCAATCACCACTTTAACTCTTTTTACATCTTCTTCCTGTGTTTTAATCAATGATATTATGAACAAATATTTATTCCTTCATTTATATTCCAACACACCTTTTTCATATGGTCAAAAATCAAACAAATCACTTTTGGATTTCTAATAAACTCCCTCATTGGATTTTATTAAAAATACACAATCTACTATTGAAATTTTCTTCTACCCATTAATGATATCTTTTCCTCCTTAAAATATTTTCTCTCAGTTATTGTCACTAACATAAAAAGAGTCTTTTAAATATTAAGGATCTTTCAAAACATCCTATTTTAAAATCATAGATGCAATTTTAATTCTCATGAATAGTATTTGGGGGACAACATCATATTTCTCCCACTTTTTGTGCTAGGATAAACTCCATGAATGGTTAGCTCCCCCTTAGTCTATAACTTCTGCTATGGAATTATCATGGGTATCAAATCCCCTTATTAGGATAAAATGAACTTATTCAAATAATTTCACATATCCCTTTAGAAAAAAATACAATAATCCTTAGGAATCACCCATGTGTTTTTTTTGAAATCTATTGAAATAATAAGAACACGACTATTGGATAGAATTCGTAACACTAAAAAATTCATCATAAAAAACAATTTCTATACTTAATTGTCTCCAGATATTTATTGAGTGAATTTTCAACTTGTAACATGAGATATCAATAAATCCATTAAGCCCACCGATAATGATCTCAATCTAAGAAACAAGTGTTTTTATTTAAAATAACCCTATTTTACATGTGTATCATGAAGACTAAAAATAACTCATAATAGATTTGTGTTTCTTACCCTTTAAATACAACATGTGACACCAACACACTTCACACAAAACCTTTAGTAAATAAAACTAAAGAATATAGATGTATGAATCATTCTAATTGAAGAATTAATTTATGACACTTATAACAAAATTGACACTAAGTGTTTAAAAAGTGATTCAAATTGATTAAATATCACCATAGAAACTCTCGGATTTTGTGTTCTACATAGGAATCATAACATATAATAAAGATAAATAACTGTTGATGTTAATTAAAAACTCTCCCTATGTTATTAGTTATTGAATACACTGATTTTATATTATATTGGAGGAAAAAATATATTGTATTTAACATCATTCAACATCTCCGTGCATTTTATATGATGAGACAATTGATTGAAAATGTTAGAGAAAAAAATCAAAAATCGAAAACTTCAATCATTTTACTCTTCCAAATCATCTTCTTAAATGTTTTCAATATATTTAGATGCAAAAGTTTATTATAAACAATTAGTTCCTTCAGTCCATGAATTTTTATATTTTAATTTATTTAAAGGCTCGATGCTTCATTCAAGATATGAATTGATATAAGTGGATTTCGGTTAGGCTTTGAAACAGTACTAAATTATATATTCTCATTAAGACTTAATATTTATGGTATTTTCATTAATACCCATCCACTTATTCTTATCTATCAGAATCACCCCATAGATTACTTATCTCTCTTAATCTAAAAACTATTAAAAAGAGAGTTATAAAAAATAAACTAATGGGGGATATGGGTACCACACTGATCCTCAAGATTAGAAATAAGGATAGTGAAGATAAAAATTTCCACTACCCTCCACATTTCTTTTTTTCTTTTTTAAAATTTTGGTAACAAAAATAAATTATCTCCTCAACTTATTAATCATTATATTAAGCTAAAAAATATGACCTATAAGTAACAATCCTTAAAAATTATATATTCTATTTTATAAAATCTAAAAACTACTTTCTTTCATTTTGAGGTTGTTAAAGGTTTATAATTTTATAGAATTATCTCACAACTGTTACATAAAACCCCATATATTAAAAAGTAAAAACATATTCTCAGAATAAATTTATTCCTACAATTTTCTACTATTAAAATGATGAATGTCTTATTTTAAGGTCTAATATTCAATAATTTAAACATAACTTCTTCTTTGTAAATAATCATCCTTAAATTCTATGAAAAAAAATTAAGAACAAGTGATGAGAATAAAAAATCATATTCAAGGACCTAAAAAAGGAATTTGATTGTCTATTAAAAAGAATAAAAACCAATAAAATATTTACCCTCATCACAATATATATTGAATATATGTAATATATAATTTCCATAAGAAAATAATAAATTATTCTTAAAAAACATTTAATAACCTTAGAAAAAAGTGAAAACATTTTAAGAAACAAAGACAATTATATTCATTACTTGTGTTCACTCATGTACAAAAAAATTTGGGCATAGTTTAATACATTTGAGAGACCTCCGTAGATAAATCCCTCCTTATTTATATTGAATATATATAACATTATCTAATATATTGAAGATCTACATTGGTCTCCCTCATCGTATAAGCTATATCAGGATCACCCATTGTATAAAAAGTGTTGGGATCACCAATCGTATAAGATATATCGATCCCACCTATCATCGCCTATATTTATCAAGAACCATATCATTGATAAAACATTTTTTTATTACACCATTTCATTACAAACCCTTTAAATAATATTTTTAATCTATATACAATACAATTTTGGATATGAGAATTAAATTATCTTTTAAAACCCATTTTGTAATCCAAAATACTTGGAATAATCAGAATGTTTATTTTTCATTGAATAAAACATAAATACTGGAATTTAATCCAAATATAAAACTATGGTTATGATAGCAAGAAGAACTATTGATGTCTTACATATTAAAATGGAACATTAATTTTGTCTTTTTGGAGATAGTAATAACATTCTATATAAAATTCATCAAATAATTCATTTTAAAATAATTAATTATAAATTAAAAAATGACAAACATTTCATTTATTAGTAGTATATTTTTATATAAATATATCCATAAAATAATTTTATGAAAATGGACAATGAATAAAAATATTTTGATAACAAATCATGAAAAAGTTTTATTCTATGTGTTATGTTAATATGTCCATTATATTCAGTTTGATAGATCAAGTTCATTCCTTATCATCATAAATAACAATAACATGTTAATTATTTAATTTATTAATATATTTTGTCATTTTATTATTCTTTTTATATATTTTTACATAATTAATTATGTTTACATAAGATGTTTTCATGATATTCAAACCATAAGTCCAAACTATATTTGGAAAGCTGAATATGGACAAAGTCGTAATTATTTAATAATATATACAATAATAACATTAAAATAATTATGATATTTTTTTATAAATTATACTTTTGAATCGAACTATGAAATATGGTTATTAAAATTAAAAATTGTTACAATTATGGAGACTATAGGTTATACTCATGAAAGAGTAATGTTTACATTTTCAAAAAACATTATATAATAAAGGTAAGTATCATATTTATCTTTCAATAATAATTATTTTACCGAAAAAATAAAATTAAAATTTTATATACATCATATATAAAATCCATGTATTGAAATTTTGAAAAATGAATCACACCGCTTCATTGAGGAGGTAATCAACACTTCTACATGAACTATATTATAATTTTTGAATGGATGGAATGGTAAGTGAAAATGATGATATAATATATTTAAGATATTATAATTATTTCCTGAATTTCAAGTATATGTATATATATATTAAATTCATTATTATAACTGGTTATGAGATTTGGTGAAGGAAAACGAATTCAATAAGTTTGTGAGGCGGTAGTTTTTCATACACTTTAATGATGGTTTCATTTATGATTAAATGGAAGATAATCTAGATATTAAATGTATCATTAACATAAAGAAATCATTGTACATGGAATATAATGTTGCTATTATTTAATAATTATTAATTAATAATTGACAGAATCATAAGAATAAATAATATGAAGACACTCAGTTAAAAATTATAGAAACTCTTTAGAAAAACTCTTTATGTTAGTATTAAAAGAAATCATAGGATAGTATTTTTATCAAACCATGGTAACTCTGATGTTGTTATGGATGTAAATAATGTATTTTTGTTAGGTCATCTCTGATCTAGACTACTCCAAATGTGTGAGAAAGAGGGGAGTGGGGGTTCCCATTATAAGTGAGGGGAGGACACTCATTGAGTGAAAAATAGTACTGAAATAACATAAATTAACTTCAATGAAAAAAACTACAAAATTATATATTCCAAATATAGGATGAGTATCAGTTTATAAATTCTCATGAAAATTAATTTTAATGAGTTTATACATAATTTTTACCTTTACTAGTAACACCATGAGTTTTTATAGACCGTTTTTCAATTGAATTTAAATTTTCATTTATATCATGAAATGAAATAATTCAAATATTCCTATCACATGGGAATTCCATGGTTTACATTCCACACAACACAAACTTGGTCTATGAGGCACACAACACTGAGCTGGCATATGATACACACAACACTAGGTTTCTACGTAATATCTCTTTTTATTATTTTAACTATTTAAATAAAATAATTATAACCTAGAGGTTAAACATAGTAACATGAATGGTAATAAATACTTTTCAAATATTGTTTATGAGTATTTTATATAAATAAATGATATTGATAATAAAAGATATGATTTTTTGTAACGTCCTTTTTATATTCAAAAATACTATTTTCTCGAATGAAATTATTTTAATAATAATATAAATTTTAGGCACATTTAAAAAATTAACATTATAAAAAAATTTAATGAGTAGCATCTAAATTATATTAGGGTAACTTTTTGTGATTTTCTGAGAAATGCCATATTTTTATGAATAGTGAAAATACTGCCTTTAGTTAAAATATTTATTTTGTCTAATTAATTAATAAAGATAAATGTTATTATAAATTATTTATAAGGTATCCATAGATATATATTACCTATAAAAATATAATTATTTCATTATAATCAATTACACATTGATATTGAAAATAAAATCTTAAGAAATGTTTGAACGTTTTCATACTTTAAATCCCTGTTATTTTGACACATCTACAGGATTAACACTAATCATAATTTTTCCGCTTCTATAATTGGAATTTCAGAAATCTTACATACACCATTGTATTCTGTCTAATATATTGCATCTAATATTATCATCTTAATTTTGGATGAAAATAATTAGTATATGTGATTAAAATTAATCATAGCAATTAAGGCCAAATTATTCTTTAGTGGGAACTAAACTATGTACTTAAGGGTAAAATGACATATACACTTTCCCAAAACCCATTTTAATTCCATAGATCAGATATACACCTTCAATTATTTATTTGGGTTGGATTTTTATGACTTTTTTTAGTAATAACATTTCCACACATAATTGTTTTCTTAAAATTCTTTGTGAGTCCTTTTCCATCCTTATAAAAGACCGCCACCTCTACCCATTCCTCTCACATCTCAAGCCTCATAAATTCAGAAAATAACATAAAAAATTTCATCCAAAAAAACATCCATTATAATTTTAATCCTCATTTTGTAGAGAAACCCTACCATGGAATCCTTTTCGCACAAACCAAAAGCAGTTACCTGATTTAGAGGTAAATTCTTCTTTTATACTATTTTATTTTATTTTCCTTATCCACCCAATCAAATATAATTAGACCCTTATTGTGTGATGAAGAAATTATCCTAGATATAATATAGTGTTTTTATGGAATTTTTTGACCAAAACATATACACTCCACCATCTAATAGATTTTAAACATACAGTTTTTGTGTATGGAAAAATACTGCCTCATGAAATAAATGATTGTTCATTCTCCTTTTCCAAAAATCATTGTAGCCATTGTGATAGAAAGTATATTTATATATTTAACAGATTATATTTATTATTTCTTAGTGCTTTTATATTTTTTAACATATGTCTTTTTACCTTCCATTTGGTGTAAATATGGCAGTCTTGTTTGAGGAAGTGTGGACTTCTACCCTCTAAAAAGCGATGCGATTTGTTCACGCACCTCAAAAAATGTATTAAGGATGGGTTTAATGAAATTAGAAGATATATATGATATATAAATTATATTGGAATAATTATGTATATATATATATATACTTATACAAACACATATATATATATATGTATATATAAATATATTTATATATAAATTATTTCATTTACATACATTCTTTATATACGATATTAAAAATGGAATCACTTTTCATGCGTACGAATCGCTTACTGTCTCCATGAATGGTATATTCCATTTTATACTTATATATGATATAAATTATTATAATATGAATATATTCGGTATAAAGTATATTTACATTATGATCTATATTCCTAAATCAGGATATAAGTATAAGGACCACTGATATAACAAATTAAGACATGAGTGGAGGACAAAGAGAATGATTACCCGAAGTGAAACATTAACATAATATTTTAACATGTGGGCAATATATGGTTATAATGAAACCATATATTATAATGTATATAATAATATTCTTCTGTAGAAGGCTTATGATAAACTCATATTTATTATATAAGAAGATTTTATGAGTATAGAAGGAGTCAAGACACAATGTATTGGGAATTACATTTCACTTTTTATTTCTATGAGATTAATGTTATGATCACCACTCATTACTTTAATGTGGTTTATATAATTACTATTATTTAATTATATGTATATTATACCTAAATTTATGGTATGTCACATATCCATTTTGTGTGCCTTCTTTCATGAGGTTAATCTTTCCAAAGTTACCGAATTGGTAAAACAGCTTTGTCTCAATTTTCCTTCATTGAGACTCATGTTTTTCTATGCACTTAAACTCTTTTTAAAGGTGTTTATATTTCCTTTTTCACATTTTATAACATGAATATGGTTTTTTTAATATTATCATAATCTTAATTTAATTTCCTTTTTTTATATTGAGAGTATGATTCGAGGTAACCAAGTTATATGAGTTTATTGAGACAATCATTTCATTTTTTGAGATTGTTTATGTTTATGCTTCCATTAATGAATTCTCCCTGAAATATTCATTTTTTATATATCCTATGTTTAATCAAGATATCATAAATTCATATTAACATTTTTAGACTCTTTAGAACTTCATATAATGTTTTTAGTAAAATCTGACCACCTCTTTCCTTGGTGGAAAATCCATTGTATTCAAAAACCATGTTTTCAATAATGTTTTCAAAAATATCCTTGAAGATAATTTTTTAGGAAAAGGATTTAAATAATAATTTCAAGTCTACCTTTATATTTTTCAAATCAATTTTCATTGAAAAAGGCTTTCAATAGGTTTTTTTTAATATATAGTATTTTTTTAAAAAAAATTTAGTTTTTCCACAAGAAGTGTATTCAAAACATCTTTCAAAATTTTTTCCCATTTAAGATAAATTCCATTGGGGTTTCTCATGGATTTATGGAAAAATTATTCAATTTTACCATTTATATTATTTCTTTTAATGGATTTTGTTTTGATAGCATGTTGTTATGAGTCTTGTTTCTCTTTCATGGTTTACATGCTTTTATAAGCCGCTTCTTTTCATAAGTTATGTTTATGATGAAATGATTATGAGACATATATGTTTCCATTGGTCAAGATATGTTTTCCTGTTTATGAGACCCATTTTTTCATGGGTTACAAAATGTTCATTTGTGATCTTGTTTCATATGTATGTATGAATTTATTATATGATTGGTGGAACCTATATATCTCTATAATTCATTGGGAAATGATTTATATCTCATGAGATAGATAGTGATTGAATGATAGTTTACTATGTTTAGTAATAATTTGATGGAAGAAGGTTTTAATCAGTTTATTAATACAATTTTGGAATGTGTGTTTCCTCTATTTATTAACACATGGTTGGATCAGGGGTTCACCCGGTTCAGTAAAGGTATTTTTCCACTAATACAGTCTTGGAAATGATTCCTTGGATACTATAAAAATCATTAAATGATAATGTGTTTCCACAATTCCATGTCGTAATAGTATTTCAGGATTCCATGGTTATATATTCTGTATACTTGATTCAGATATTATAACCGGCAATGCTTAAATCCATGATTCAAGTATACGATCTTTGATATTTTGGGTATGATCTTCTATATTCATGGTCATTTTATCATACCCATATACTCATGTTTATTCTTAGAGGTCTCCCTTGTTTACCATTAATGAATATTTGAGCTCACACCTCCTTATATATCCTTCACCCGTTTATGAGGATATGTATTATTTTTTATGTGTCAAAGAAGGGTGCATGTTGAGAAGAACACAGTGGGAGATAATGTATCTCACATAAGTACAAGTGTTATGAATCTATGTTTCCAATGGCACTATACAAACTGTGTCCTTGGGCACCTTTTTTTATTATTTTTATGTATTATAAATATTTAAATAAATTTTAATGTTTGAAGAGCTAGGGGTCGCTATATTATCCCTTATTTTAACCCCCACTAACCCATTTTACAATAACCATTATATCAATGATTTCACACCACATAGTTCAATAATGATAACATAAAAGGAAGAGTGCCTAAAAAGTTGATATAGTTAATATTTTAAACCATGTTCCAATGAATTTTTATAAAAAAAATATTTTTTGGAATTTCAAATATATTAATTAGTAATTAATTAATTTAAAATTGTCATTAATTTCATTTTTTTAACTATTCATTTATATTGTATTTAACCACACCATGAATAAAATATAAATCAAATATTAACCTTTTAAACATCCACAATATTTTATATGTATCTATATAATTATTGGGACACTATAAATCAACCAGATGAATATAACTAATAATGTTTCTAAAATTACTTATACGATTTTTATATTGCTTGTAAAAGAATTATTTTAGTTTTTCATATGCATTTAAGATGATTATTTAATCAGTCAAAATTATAAATATGATATGATGATAAAAAAATAATTTATCTTTAAATTAATAATTTATAACCAATAAAATTTTGTTATTATCACAGTCACAAAATTTAATTGATATTGAAAGAAAGAGAGTGAAAACATTTACATTATATTTACCTAAAATAACAAAAATTTCATAATCAATGGAGAATTTATATAAATATCCTGATTTGGAATCATGAAAAGTCAAGGTAGAAATATTTTTATCAAATAAAAAAATGTGTTATGGAGAGTTTTATTCCTTCTTATATGAATTTGAACCGTAATTACAAAATTTATCTTTACTAGGGTGGAAAATATTTATGATAGTTGCAAGTATTGATAACCCAAAAAATGGTCAAATTTAATGAATTTTTACTTAATGATTAAAAATATGGAATTCATATTTTAATAATAATAAAATAATTGGAAAAAATTAATTTAATATTAACACTCAAAAGACGTAAAAATGTTTTTTGAAAAATGATTTTTTAATCCCAAAAAAGAACATATACCAAAGTAAGGTATACCAATGGATGCAATGTAATTAATTATATTATTTATAATATAATTTAAATAATACTAATTTTAATCCATTTTTAAAATTTACCTCTATTAATATTTAAAATGAAAATATATTCCTTGCAAAAAATTTGTATTTTTCAATATTCGTTGAAGAATAAAAACATTCAGAGAAAGAAAAAATATCATGATAAGATAATTTTTATTTTATAATTTCATAAATTTATTTAGTTTTTTCAAATTAAAATTTTAAAATTTTGAGGAAATTGATTATTTAAAAAATATAATATTTGGAAAAAGATTTAGTAAGAATAAAACAGTTTCATTTTATCCATAACAATTAATTGATCTTCTTATAGTGAATATATCTATATAAAAAATATTTAATGAATATTAATATGACATTAAAATGAGTTATTCTAAATTTAACTATATTGTTAAATTCTTCCCCCATTTTGTAATTTTCATTTTAAAAATTTTATTCATTATTGAAAAAAATGAGGATATTTTTCTTTCATGTTATTATATGATTCTCATATGATGAATTTGAGTTATCCCTAACTGATTTTCGTCATGGATTATTATAGGTTGTAATGAAATGTTATTAGAAGTGTGAGGGACAACATTATCTCATACTTCAATCCTTCAGAAGTCATAATCTACATGTCACATAAGGGAAATGATGGATCTGGATTGCCTCATGTTGCAGCTCTAACTATAGATCCTTTGGATCATCAAATCCTCCTGAATAACATTGATATTTATGATTCAGATTGAAGAGGGGATGAATTATTAGCTAAATGTTTGTCCCATTTTTTTATCGGTGCTATAGAGGGTGATGTAACCCTCAGAATATCGCGATGAACTATATGATTACAATAGATGAATGTGTTCCTTAGATCATACAAGATAGAATTTATTCCTGAAAGAACTCTATTATTGTTCATCTTACTTTGTAAGAAAATGCATGGAAGTCGGAGCACCAATGGAATCGTCTCTGTCAGACATGACGATTGGGTAATTGAAATATTTTATCCCTCAGTATGAATTATTTTTATATTAAATTATCTTCGAATGAGCTGAAATTTATTTCCTGGTGCTATGGATTTATTAATTTAAATTTTATATTCCAAATTTAGGATCCCTAGTTTGACCCAGATCAGGAAAAACACATTGTTGGGTAATCATGTATATGTGCCAAAGTCATAAATTGGGTATTTTGGGACCCAAGCATCATATTGTACATTGAATTGGCTCATGGAACCCCAATTAATCTGAAAAAGGAGACTGCTTCGATCAGGTATGGTCACTTTGCTCAATTGTTGGTTGAGTTTGATATTTATATGCCTCTTGTTGAGACTATTTATTTGATTTCGGGTAAGTCCAATTCAAGTTGGACATTGAATATGAACATGTTCCTAATTTTTGTATTAATTTCTCAACTATTGGACAAGTTAATACTAACTATAATATGGTATTACACTATTCTAATTGTAAGATACATGGCCATCTAATTGATAAGTGTATGCTTAAGGTGCCTCTTGCTGGAGACCCCTCTATTCTTATACAAATCAGAACTTTTGATGGTGTAAAGGGAACTTATTTACCAAATATGGTAGTGGTGTATACAAAAATAGATGATTCAATGAAGAAGGTAGTTTCATGTTATGTTGATGTTGTAGCTGGAAAGATACATGGTCGTATTAAATGTGGTGTTTCATGTATGAGGGATGTGACAAATGGACAATCTCGTATACCAACATCTCATATGAATTTTTTGGAGATAACCTCTAAATTGGGTGATGTTCAAAGAAATGATGATGTTGATGATGATCCTCAGGTGCTCCTGGAGTAACTGTTCTTGTCCAAAGGGAAGAATGACTCTGGTCTTTCCCAATGGGGTTCTCCGCTTTTGGCTATGAAGAATATTTTAATCCCCATTTGTATTACATCTTCCTATATAAATATAGCAGGAAATGCTTCAGGTTTTGTTGTGGCTCCTCAACAGCATGCCACTTCTGGTTAGAACTTTGTCATTGTTTTCATACCCTTGGGTGAATCATTCCCTAGGTCATAGGATTTGGAAAACATATCTATGTTTTTCGATTTTCATGTCACAACTTATGTACCATATTTATAATAGGATTTGTAGGATCCTCCTGTGACTATTAATGCCTTTTTTTCTAGGGAGGGTTTGAATCTCTATAATCCTGTTGATAATATATTTTTCTCCAACAAATAGATGGTTACAATTTCTGCTCATACTGGTGATTTTCCCTAGGATGTTACCTTGGGTTCTTGAACCCCTCAGCATGTATCTTTGACCCATACAGTTTCTATTTCATCACCATTGTAAGTCCCCTAGAATGAGGGTTCACTTGGTGATAATAATGTGAAGCACAACTTCTTAAATACGATGGATTCCATAAATACTCCAACAATTGATTCATTATATAGAGAGAGTAGGAATCAAAAAGTAAAATCACATTTTTTTACTATAAAGACTAATGAATCTGGATTCAAACAAGGTTATTCTGAAGACATTCAGATGGGATATCCCTCTTATGACCATGTTCAGAGTGGTGGGGTGCTGATTGAAGATGTGTAAGTGGATGGCATGGATTTAGTGGGTGATCAATGTGCAGATCACAATTATGACACAGTTGATGATCCAGTGTATGTTGTTGATACAACTTGTTCTTGGAAGACCCCAAAGTAGTGTCAAAGGGGAAGACATCCAAGAGGTAGTGGTGACTTTCATGGATGGGGTCTAGAAAGAATATTTGATCTTGGTCTCCGAAACATGTGTTTCTGGGATTACTCCCTATTCTACACTTAACTGTATTTTATGTACTGTTTAATTTCTATTATAATAATTTTCAATGAACATGGATCTTTTCCATGGTATGTACTGTTTCGGTATAATTCCCATATTTCCTCTTAAACCAAATGGTTTTCCGTAAAACCGAATAATGTTGAATTACCTTTTTTAAATATTTTTCCCCATTTCTAATAATTTATTATGGATATTTCTTAAAAAAAATTTACTTCCAACTAAACTACATTAGGACACAAAAGATATGATTTATCTCTCAGACATTTTCATAATAACAAAACATGAAATATTATATCTACATGAGATAAATTTTGAGAAAATAATAATTATTGGGAAATAAATACAAATTTTTATAGAATTTAATATAGTTTATGAACAATATAAATATCTTTCCATTTTTACCATGAAAATTTAATAAAACATTTCCATGGAAATTCTTTAAGAAAAACAAGATCACTTACCTTGAAATAATGACATTTCCTTTCATTTCTGCATATATTTTGTGTCAACTCAAAGCCCACTTTACGTGATACTGAATCATCTTCACCATCACTACTACACAATATACTAATTGTTATTAAAAATATCTTTATTTCAAAAACAATAACCCAACAATCTGGAATTTTAAACTATTATACATATAAATCCTTATAATATTCCATATTTATATTTGAATGAAAACTAAAATTATATGAAAATACAATTAATGAATGATATTGTGACCAACATCCTTGGTAATCCATTGAAAAATAAAAAAACCAATATTATATAGTATGGATTATTTACAAAAACAATCCATAACATTAAGGATGAAAATATATACTAAAATTTAATTTATAAAACAATAACATATTATGTTCATTACAAAAAATAAAATTATATGTGGGATTTCTGGAAGAAAAAAAGGAGTGATGAACTCTATGTAACTTTATTATCTTCTTGAGCTACATTAACGATATAATATTTAAATAAAATATTTCTTGAATGGGAAGGATATTCATAGTTATATTTCAATTAAAAATAATTACCCAAATCACATTATTACCTTTACATTTCATTGGTAATCCATCCAAAAGATCCGTATATATATATATATATGTGCTACCATTTAATTTATTACTTTGAAAATATATAATGATACCCATTATAAATTTTTATCTTTTTTAAACAATATTCATTGTCAAATATTTCATCGAGAAATAAACTATAAATATTTTAATTTTATCACGCAATTAATACTCATAAACTTCTATATACATCTTTGTGATTTAATGATAAATAGAAAATATAGGGATATAATATTCACTCCACAATTCACTCTTTTACTAGGAATTACAATAACACATAGCCTATTTCTATATTCTATAACACCTTATTTTTTAAAATTACATTCTTGTAACATAGCATTCTTAAAAATTTGCATCTTTCTTATAAAAAAATTATTCCTTTTAATATTTCATAATCCATTCCTGGAAGGTTTAAAATAAAGAGACCTGAAAAAAATCAAGGGGAGTTACTTTGTGAAAAAATTTATAAGATAACATTCACTAAATCATTAACCAATGGTTTATGTTCAAGATATCACATAGTTAATGATGCATTATTTTTATGACTAAAATAATTAGATACTCTGTTTCATTTTACAAGATGGTATTGAATCATTCAATAATAATCATTTACTCGTTACAACCATATATTTTATTTTCGACATGATTTTAATTGACATGAAGCAAGAGAAATTACCTGATCATTTTTTAACAAAAATACCCAAGTCACCTGAATAAAGCTTCATTTTACATAAAAAATTCCCAATTTCAAGAGGGTAGGTCCAGAACTAGAGAGTTTACTAATAATATTTTTTTTCTTGAAACAATCATCATAATATTTCATTCAAATGAATTTTCCTCATTTTCGAGTCAAGTTATCTAGTGGGATCGATAACTGATAAATTTTTTAACAGACCACCCATTGTAACCTAATAATATTATAATCTAAAAATCTTTATGAATTTTTTTTTTCTATTCGTCAAAAAACTTATTTTTTTATAGGGTTATTAATTATTTCTTCCCCTCAAACAACATGACCGAAGAAAGAAATTTGTTACAATGAAAATAAAAACTTATAATATATAATTTATTGATTGTTTTTTTTAATATTTTCAAAACAATCAGTAGGTATCATTCATGATTTTCGTGAATCTAATAAAATACAAAAATATAATTCAAAAATACAAAACAAATATCTAAATAGTCATGAATAACTATATCCACGAGATCCATGAATATGGTTGGTGATTTTGAAAATCCAAATTAAAAAATACAAACTCATAATGGTTTTATATAGTTTAAAACATTTTAATTTAAATATATTCCTCCATCATAATCAACTAATGGTTCCCTAATCAGAGATCAATCTGTATAAAATATTTTTCTCCATGGAGCAGATAAAAAAATCCTCGATATGAAGAAAATGATATTTTTTATTAAGATTGATGTTATTCATAACTCCAAAATAAATTAATAGGCCTAATAAAAAATATTTTTATTTAGCAAATAAAATAGAGGAACCCTATGGTGATTTTCTAGAATTATTGAAACCATTATCTATAAACACTTTATACTGTTTTTTCATTTCTGAAAGTTCTATTAGAATCATTTGATAATGGGGTTATGAAATTGGTTTACCGTCAGGATGAACATCAACAGTAAACTCAACCCCCCCACCAGGATGAACACTGATAAATTCATTAGTAAATAATCAATGTATTCATTCAATACTAGAACATAAATAATTTATTAGTTTCATTATTTTGAAAAAAAATGATCTATGTATCATTCATTTTCGTCCTTGATCAGTTTCTCAACATCTTAATATGTAATAAAATGTATGAAATCATTAAATATGAATTTCATAGCTCTTAAATATATCTTGTGAGGATAAAATAAAAACTAATCTATACCCAAAAATAAAATTACACTACACTACAGTTAGTTTATTAAGAATTATAGGAAAATATATCCAATATATTTCAATAGAAATATTCTTATCAATCTTGTATTCATTAATATTTCCACATATATTTTTCACCAAAAGTATCATATCCTTTTCATGAGATAATATTTCCCTTTCACATTAAAATTTTATCATAAATGACATAATGCAACGATTCAGAGTCAAATATAGAATCGTCAAAAATTGAGTAATCCAATGATATATGTGTCAACAATTCATTATATGGGAAAATATACACTATTGTAGTTGAAAATGATTTTCAACACCTTTTCCCATTCATTCATGATGATTTCCTCCCCCAGTAAAAAATATGGAGCCATGTTAGAATAATTATCCTAATTTTAGTTAAAACAAATCACTATGGGATGGATATATATTACCTCATTAATGTATTGTTCAAGACTAATTTCCTTAAAGTCACGGGCCATGTGACTAAAAATACTACACTAGTATCACCTTTAAAATCATTTCAAACTTTCATAAAAAAAATTAATATACCTTGAATATATAGGAGGCTTGCCTATGGATTTCATAGAAAACCACTTCTCCATTTCTTTCTACCTTTACTACTTTATAAACCCATTATATAGTGAACATAAGTGTCAGAAATCACAATATTAACACCCTTAGCAACTGAATTTTTATATTTTTAACTCAATTACAATAATATTTTTTTCTATCTAGGGTCAATAAATCTTAGAAAAATATTATTCTAGAAAAATATAAAAATGTATCTTATTACATGGCATCAATCTCATTTCTCCCTCATGAATTATTAACTAAAAACAACCATCAATAAGTTTCACATTTAAAAAAATAAATTGAAAGAGTTTCCTTTGGTTGTTATGAATATCCCATGGCATAGAATAATTTTTCTAGTGCATTGATCCATCCGTCAACAACTACAATATTTGGGGTTCAAAATATTATCAGAGGTAGATATTTCATAAAATTATTAACTATTTACATGTTTATTTGTGGTAAATTTTCTAACTCAATAACATGGATAACAACACGATTTTTAACATGAATAAAAGGATATATTACTATAAAAAATATTCTTAATTTTAATCCCAACTAATCAAGGATTCTGAATTGGAAATAAAATTTCTTCTTGATACCTTCTTACTTCAGCTTCATATTTTCCTATATGGAAAACCATTCTAAATAAGTAACTATTAAATAACGTAACATGGTATGGATCAAATGTTCTTCCATTTTGAAATTTCCCAAATTGTAGAATATCACATGGGTATTATACTAAAATTATCCTAACCCAAAAATTTATCTTAACCATTCCTATGATGCCAACTATAAAGACTCATTCTTAATAAATAAATAATCAACTCTATTTATGTTAGAATTTAATTCCATAAATAATAAGGGTCTATGTATTATAGTTATAGAGAATTTGGACATAAAAGTTACATGACAACTCCAAATATTTTAAATTAGACACTTCTACTCAGTATCCACTTTTTCAAGATAAAATCTTTTCAAATGAAATATGTTTTATTTTCATGACCAATATTTGTGACATTAAAATTTACATCTTCATTATTCTTACACATTCTTAAACCTTATCACAAAATTTTAAAATGTGGGGTGAGCACAAATAAGTCACAAAGGGGCATAAAAAATAATTTTACTAGTCAACTGAAAATCATGAAAGCTCATAATATACATACCATTATCATAATATTCAGTGATCTAACTAGATAAAAAAAATCCAAATGATAAACACAAAATTTTATTCTCAAATAAACCCATTAATACTCTTATTGAGCCAATAGAAAACATTTTATGAAATAAAGAGAATCATATTCAGAACCTATGTTCACTCTTGTTATAAATTACTAGAACTATATTTAATTGATAAGATAAAACACCCTGGTTATCTCCCTTTATCATTCCAATAATGATAGTGAAAACTACCTGATACATTGGTGATCTATATCAGGATCAGCCATCATATAAGCTATATCATGCTCACTTGTTATAAATGTCGTATCGAGATCACCTGCTGTATATGTTGTATTGGGCTCACCCATATTCATTTACATATCTCTAGTACTATATCATGATTAAAAAATAATTCTTGAATATTTTTGTAATAAAACTCTTGAAAGTAATTTTGAACCTGTATGAAAACACGTTTTGATGTCGATATCCTTTTCCTATAAAAACACTATTATCAAAACACAAAAACACACAATAAATAGAAAGAGTGGTTTCCATTTTATTAAAAATGAATTCTATTAAAATAATATAAAAATAAATTAATTTTATGGTTGTAGAAAAACAATATGATGTCGTATATATTATAATACAATATTCATTTTTCTTTTTTTAAAGTTATTTCAATATATTCTGTAAAAAAAATAAATGGAAACCTTTTTAAAATAATCTAACAATATAATTATAGACATAAAATGTACAATAAAATTAATTTAAATCGAAAAAATATATCAATAAAATAATACTATAAATATATAAATAGAATAAAAATATTTAGAAAATAAATATTTAAAACATTTAAAATGAAGACTTAAATTGAGGTGACTCAAATCTTGAGTATTATTCATTTTGTATACTCATTAACATGAATTATAATTAATTTATATTAACTATTTACTTTATTAAAAACTTTTCCATAGTTTAATATTCATTTTATTTTACCTATTATCATGTTATATATAAATAATTAATAAATTATTTAACCATATGTTTGTTTGAAAATATTCATCTCATATTTAAATAATGGAATTGGTATGTTAAATATTTTCAAACTGCTCATTATTCCATTATATCTACAATAATATTTACTAAATAGTTATCATTATAATTAATCTTTATTCTTTTAAAACGAAAAATTAAATTGGGTTATGAAATATTTTTTTTATAATGATGGGGGGGATGTTTGTACTTAGTCATGAGTAATGATTGTATTTTTTTGGTGACCATGATGGAAATAATTTATATAAATACCTTGACTCTTGTATCCTTGAAATGGTGGTCATTTTGTTGAATTGTACTAGATTGAAGTGATATCATCCAAAAGTACCAAATAGTTTAGTAGTCTTTGTAAAATAGATACATACGTGAACTTCAAATTCATTTTAAATCATATGATACAAAAAAAGTATTTTCATTGAGAGTTTAATTATTCTCCCAGGAATATACCATAATAACAATAATATTACACATCCTAGAATCCTGGGTAAAGAAACCAAAATAATGCTCAGTGTAATAACCTAGTAATTACTACATATAGTATAATATATCTTGGGTAAATATGGAATAATAAATATGTAATGGTAAATAAATAAAAACATATTTCATGTAATCAACTACTTGAGTACAAATAATAACATGGGTGAATTAATTGATGATCAAATAGTCCCATGTAAATAATAACATGACTATTAAACTTATCCATTGATATCATCACTATTCGAATAATCATATGGACATCAATAATTAATGTTATTGTGTTTGAATTCATAATTTATTACGTCATAAACATACCATTGAGATCGTGTTCCAAGATATATTAAACATACTTTTAAGACCTCTTACCAAGACATACTACATTAATTAGTATGGAGTATGCAAAATATATAGACTATTTTATCTCATAATACCTAGTGATATATTAATGGGATGTATAATTTCATTCCACACCTATAACATAATAATTCTAAAGAATTCATCATATAAAATAAAAAAACGTAATCAACATACCATAATAATCAAAAGCTATATATATATGAAGAAATATTATTTTGAATCACAATTCTTTCCTTAAAATATCAATCAAAAAACATCTAGAGGAATAATTATTATTTTCACATTAAGATATATCACCAATGTAGAATAAATAAATTAATGTTTCCTTCTCATTGATGAATGAAATATCATAAAAGGATCATTGAAAAAATTCTTGAGGAAAGGAAACTTCTTGATTATAAATTTCCATTTAGAAGCTAAATTTTTTGATGAATTTTAGTGAATATTTTATATATAAATTAATTATAGAGTATTATATGGGAATAATAATTAAATTTGGTGGTCATGGTGGCACAAAAGTTTGTTTATTCTAAGAGTATGAAAAGTTTTTTATATTCATAATTTTTAAAAGGGTAAAATAATACCTCGTTTTTATAATGAAACTAATAATAAATTGAGGAAATTTTACCAAAAGATAAAGATGTGTAAACATGACTTTAATAAAGTATTAATAAATAAAATACACTCTTTAAAATATTATAAGGAAAATTTTTAAAATGAAAAAAAAAATACATGGTTAAGTATTAAAAACAAATCAGCATTCCTTAAAAACATGATAGTGTTATCTTAACTACATATAAGAACAGAAATGGATGGAAAGATTATAATTTATACAAATAACCATAAAAAATAAAATATTTTAGGTTTCGTATATAATGATAAATAAATTCTCCTATCGAATAGTTAAGCATAAACAATTTCGAAGAATAATGAGATTGTGAAATAAAACAATACCACATTAGTAACTATCCAACAAAAACCACATGGATAAAATAATTTATACTATAACTTTTAATAATATGAATTCAGAAGAATAATTTATATACAAATTCAAAGGGGATGTATATGCACAGCATAAACATAAATAGGTAAAACACATCAAACATGTCTTAATGAAACAATATTGGCAAAAAAACCCTTAAAATCATATCATGGAGGTGATAATTAATAAATGAAGTGATTATTTGAAAATATTAAAATCTAAAATAAATTGATATAAAGAATAATACAATATGTGTTAATTATAATCATTTAAAAACATAGTCAATGGAGTTGATGTTTAACTTAATGAAATTAATTTGATTTAAAAACACCATACAACATTCATAACATTTGAATCATAACACCAATGAAAGATATAAAATAAAATGATACTTTAAATACAACTAATAAATAGTTAATAATGATATATCATATCATTATGGTAGTATATACACCACATGAATGAAATAGGTGGTGAATTTTTTATATGACTCTCGAAATCAAAATTGAGATGAGAAACCCATATCTTTTGTCTGGCGTGTTTGGTATGTGATTTTAATATCATATATAAAAAATTAAAATATATTATAGTTCTATAAAATTATAATATAATATATTTTGTTCCTATACTATTTCAACACCCATTTATCAATAATTCCTTATTAAAAGCACCATTTTCCTGATTTAATTATCTTATTTTCGAAATAGTTTATTTTGGAAGTTCCTGTCAATATACATTGATCTAAATTCAATAACAACTTTAATTTTAATCATTATAAACATATAATATGTATTCATTATATACATATTTATAATTATCCATGAATTTCAATGATATAAAAATGAATTACACTATTCATAGAGATGATGTGTATTAAGAAAACATGAGATATTACAACCCTACACATTATTACACACTAAAACATGATTTATTACATAAACTTCACATGATACCATGTAGAAGTTTGAGGCATATAGTATCTTTGGGGCCTACAATCATTACATAACAACAAAAAACATGAAATACAATATATTTATTGAAAACATCGTTTATATGACCACTACATTCCCTCATACTTATTATTTCATGGGATAACATGAGGTCATACATAAGGAAATTGTGAGTTATAAAGCACAGTAAGGGAGTAAGAAAATAATAACATGAATATTTCAATACATTTTAGGCAATATTCATATCAATGGAGCACAAGAAAAACATGAACATAAAGGAATGATAAAGCATGGTAATCAAAACTTAGAAATATGAAAACAACACATAACAAGGAAATTAGAGTGAGCCAAGGATCATTGCACATGGAGCATGAGTAAACCCACATTTCACATTAATTATCATGATTAAACACCCATTAAACATCACATATCATGATACTATACATTACCCAATGTATTGGAGTTCTATCAGGGAACACCCTTCTTAAACATTTCATTTCAGGCATAAGTGTGCCACATGGATCATATAACATCGAATCAATCAACATAATAAGTTAGTAAATGATTAAGTAATATAGATAAATACATGAAAGTACCACTCAATATGTATGTGTGCATAATGGTTAATACCCTTGATAGATACATGGGAATGGTATTCACTACACAATGATCTTGTCTTGGAAACACACTGTGCAATTTCAGCAGCATAACGGCGTGACATAAGGATTAATAAAAATGGTTGATGTGAGAGAAATGGGTGTCTCATAATATGTAAATTAAATGGAAAATATGTGGGTAATATAGATACATGTACAAGAAAATATAATGGAGTATAGATGCATAATAAAAAAGAATTACTTGGATGTAAAAGAGGAGGGAGAAATCCATCACAGAATTTTGGCATGGTAATGGGTGTACATGGGATGAATTAATGGGACCTAAAGGGGTCTCCCATCATCCAAACATAAAAATTGAAGTATGGGTGAGGTGATAAAACATACCCCAACATTAATAATTGAAAAAAGTGTATATCAAATTAAATATAATTGGATAAAAATGAGAAAGAAAGAAATCCCTTACATGGAAGTGTGATAACAATGTCTTGGGAAAGTCTTTAGAGAGGCATATTGGGAGATTGGGGACAATGGAAAGATTATATGGAGTGTATGCATGAGGTTGGACGAACTAATAAATATTTTAGTGAAGAGGAAGTGGGATCTTGGTCGGATTAATATAGGAAAGAAGAGGGAATTCATTATTATTTAGGTTTGGGTCGCCACACATTAAACTAATCAATACCAAAATCCATCCTATGGTTTTTGCACATGATTTTAGCCAATGTAGAGTGGAAAAAATATTATATTATTCAAATGGATGATCTTCTTAATATAATAGGGCTACTTATGTGGAGGTGAGTCATACTCTCAAGGAAATTCATTTAAAAATTGATAATGTTTTACAACTATTGGAGGGTCCACTATTGTTCTTTAAAATAAATTAAACAAACCTAAAATTACATTATTTTAATGGTAAAACATCTATTGGCCGAACATATCATTTATAGTATTTTATTAAATTACTATTGGGACATTATGATGTCATAAAAGACATTATATATTTAAAAAGTATTTATTTTTTAGCAGAATATTCGACTGTCTCATAAAATTATAAAAAATTTACCATTGGATAATTTTGACATCCTAATTCCAAAAATAATATTTATATTATCTAAATGATTTTATAAATATTTAAATTTTATACTTTTAAAATAAAAAATGACATTTACCGAAAATTCTTGTGTTTTTTACAAAACTGGATTTCAACCGTTAACAAAAAATTAAATTACATTTATAAAATTATACGATAGTTTATATTTAATAAAAATATATTTAATATGAAATATTTTTTAAAAAATATTATTTAATTAAAAAACCTTTAATTCAGCAAAATAAATTTCTTAGTTGAATATTAACTAAAAAAAAATTTCACATTTAAAACTATTTCCAAAGTAACAATAATAAAATGAATGTATATTCAATATTATATACAAAGATAATTCACATAATCATAGTGCTAAGGTCTTGTTACATAACCCCTTATAACACCAGCATAAGACCAAAGGGTAAGGTGTGCGATGGTGACATACTCTTGGGGTTTCTTGGATAACATTTCTCGAGTGGTAATCTTTGTTAACTTGAAATTCTTTCATTGGCAGTTTCCCTTGAGCTTAACATATTCATGATCAGCTTGGGGTTGGTCAAGATAGAATCCCAATGACTCCACCTCCTTTCTGAGATCAGACAAATGGGCTTCGTATAGGGAAAGTCTACTGGATGAGGCCATCGCTTCCTTTGTCTAAGTAAATTGGATTTATTAAATCTCTATGTTTATACTAATAATTTTATCATTGTTCAGTGGATATATTAGAAATTGTAACAATTCATAATGGTGTTTTAAAATCTAAATCATTGAACCAAAGAAGTGAAAATTTTATAAAACCAATTTACATAATAATACATTTAATTAGATCAAGATAAATTTTCATTAATAAATGTTTAAGTCGTTACAATATTCCCCCCTTAAGAAATTTGATCCTCAAAATTTTCTATTCCCACACTAAAATAGATGTGGTTAACTATGCTTCATCGTTTCATCTGATTCCTAGTTCGCTTTTTCTATCTTTTGGTTTTTCCACAAAACCATGACGAGGGGCATTGTGTAATTTTATAGAACCTTTTCACTACAATCTAGGATATTCACTAGTTTATATTTGTAATAAATGGCATCCTCTAGTTGTACTACATCTGAAGAGAGTAAATATGTAGGGTCTTTAATGTTCATATTTAAGAGGTATACATGAAATACATCATGTACTTTGGCCATGATAGGTGGATGTTCTAGTCGATAGGGCACATCGCCAACACGATAAAGAATATCGAAGGTGTAAATGTTCCTAGGACTTAACATCACTTTCATTACAAAACTAATGACCTTATTCCATGGAGAGATGAATATGAATACCATGTCCCCAAAATTATACTCCAGGTCTCATTGATGGTTATCAGTATAACAATTTGGTCGGCTCTAGGCTTCCTTGATATGCTGCTGAATGGTTTTCACCTTCTCCAACATTTCTTTGACCATTTCTTTTCCTAGCAGCTTATGCTCACCAAATTCATCCCAATATGTCAGTGTTATGCCCCTCTTCCCACATAGGTCTTCATAAGTTTCCATTCATATTCTCGAGTGGAAACTATTATTATAGGAGAATTCAACTATAAGAGGATGTTGATCCCATCCTTCTTTAAAGTCCATTGAACATAATCTAAACATATCTTTCAGTTTTTGAATATTTCACTCAGATTCGCCATCAGTTTGAGGATGATAGGTCGTACTGATGTTCTTTTCAGTATCTGGATCACGTTGAAGACACTTCAAAAACATAAATGTGAATCTTGGATCTTGATCGGATACAATGGATAGTGGTACACCATGCAGCCTTACCACTTCCCATATATATATCTTTTCTAGTTGATCCAATGAAAAATCCTCTTTAATTTCAATGATGTGTGCCGACATTCTAGGAATATCCACACAAACCTAGGATTCATTGTTGCCTTTGGATGTGTTCAGAAGTCTGGTGACAAAGTCCATGGTGATTATATCCCATTTACGTGCTGGTATGGGCAGTGGTTGCATCATCCTCCGAGACTTCTGCCTCTCTACCTTCACTTAATGACACAATAGGTACTTTGATGTATACTCAGTGACCCCCTTATTCATATTATCCCACCAATAATCCCCTCATAGACCCCGATACATTATTGTGTTTTTTGTGTAAATATAGATATTTGAACTCTGTGCATTATTCAAAATTTCCTTCTTCATCTCCGGACATGTTGGAACACATAGTCTTTTCCCAAATCTCACAATTCCTTCTTCATTAAAATTTAACTCCAAGGATTTCCCTTTTCTGATAGCTTCAAGATTCTTATGAATTCCCACATCATCCTTTTGAGCATCCTTTATCCTTTCCAAAAGATATGGTTGAACAATCATTTTTGAAAGGATTGATGATGCTCCATTCGTTATGATTCACATTTCCATCTTCATCAAATCTAAAATGATTGTATCCTTCTCAATTCATTACAATAATAGAATTGTTGGGTCCTTTCTACTTAAAGAATCTTCCCCCTTTTTCTCTTTCCATGGTTGGTAATTGATTGAGAATTTATAGTCTTTGATCATCACTAACCATCTTCATCGGTGCATGTTAAACTCTTTCGGTTTGAATATATACTTGAGGATTTTGTGGTCCATATATATTTCACACTTCTACCCAAAGAGATAATGCCACAAAATATTTATGGTGAAGAACACCACGACCAACTCAAGATCATATGTTGGATAATTCTGCTAATGAAATTTCAATTCCCATTAATCATAGGCAATGAATTTGTCATTTTTCATCAACACACAGCCCAATTCCTTCTTTTAAGCATCACTGAATACCCCCAAATAATTCTCCACTTTTGGGTAAAGTGATCCTGAGCATAGTGATAATCCTAATTTTCAAATCCTTGAATATTTTTCACATTCAAAACTCTAATAAAACTATATTCCCTTTCTATTTTATCTTGGTAAGAGGATTGGACAATCTTCAGAAATGTCTCACAATTAGTCGATAATATCTAGCTAACCCATGAAAGATACGGATATCCATTACCAATGTTGGCCTTAGCCACCCCTCGATTGCTGCTATCTTGGAGGGATCTATTGATATACCATTTCTTTTGATGATATTGCCCATGATTGAGACCTCCTTCAACTAAAACTCACACTTGATGTACTTTTCATAGAGCATCTCCTTCTGCAACATCTCTAGTACAGTTCTTAGATTCTCCTCATAGTCCTCCTTGGTTTTGGAAAATATTAGAATATCATCTATAAAAACTAAAAAAAAAATTCATGGTAATCTCTAAGGACTCTATTCTTCATGTTGATGAATATTCCCGGAGAATTATTGAGTTTGAAAGGAATTACTATGAATTCAGAGTGAATGTATCTTGTACGAAAAGCAGTCCTGGGGGTATCTTCCTTTTTCATCATTACATGATAATATCCTGACTATAAATCCACCTTGGAAAAGTATTGTGCCCCACAAAGCTGATTGAATAAGTCATCAATTTGTCGGAGAGGATACTTTTTCTTTATCGTGATTTTGTTAAGATGACGATAATCGATACAAAGGTGCATTGACCCATCAATCTTCTTGACAAAGAGGATTGGTTCACCACATGGTGAAGCACTTGGTCCTATAAATCCTTTATTCATATTCCTTTGTAGTTGTTTCATTAGCTCCTCATGCTCAACAATTTCCATTCTATACGATGTCTTGGATATTGGAAACACCCCATGTATATGTTCAATTGGTAATTCAACATCTCTTCTTGAATGAGGATCATGCAATTCCACGACAAACACTTCAGTGAATTCCTTCATAATAGGAATGTCTTCAATAATGGTTACTTCCTTGGACTCAATCATATGAGAAAGATACACATGCTCATAGGGCATTAATATCCATTCTTGTGAAGAAGGAGCTAAAGATGATTCATCTTCCTCCTTGCACTGGTACAGAATCGGGGGGTCGATTCTCCACATGGAGAGTGGTTTCCCTCTCATGGAAATTTCTATTGGATATATATATGGAAATCTAATCAATGTTAATAATTTCAATAAAATACACTATAGGTAGTATGATGAGGTTCTCCTGGAAGTTCGATCCATAGATTATGACATGAGAGGAGTTATATTCATTGGATGAAATGATTACCCCATTATTCGTACTCATCGACATCTTCAATTCCATGATTTGTGGTGGTGATGAGATTGTTCTACTAAACATTACAGATATAAAAGAACTCATAAAACCTGAAACATAATGAATTTTTTCTGTTATTGAATGAATAACTAGTGTACATATCACCACTTCATTTTCATGGTTCACTTCGGTAGTAGTGATGGAAAAAAGATCACCCTTACTACCATGGAGGTTGTTTGTTGCCTCTAAAAACCCTTGTCTTAGGTCACTGATTTGCAAGGTTCCCTGGTTCTTTCTAGTTCAAACAATGAACAATGCACTTAGAGTTAAATAGATCATTCCTATCCTCTATCACAGCTGCGGTATTTTCTTGCCAACAGTTAATAGACAGGTTTCTTTCTCTTCCTCATCAAAAACATTTCCTCATCCCATTTAGGTAATTTCCAGGGTGCTTATTTTGGCACCTTCGGAAAGTGGGTATTGGATTTTCATAGCACCATTGGATTTATCCATCCGAACACCAGAATATAATTCCACCTTATGCTAGTTAACCCTATGATACCCCTAATGTTTTTTGATATTCATTTCAACCTTGAAGGAACATCGGACAATATCCTCATAGTTGTCGAAGTCGTGGATCACTAGGGCTTTCCGCAGGATTGGTTTCAGCCCACCAAAAAAGTGGTTAGCTTGCATTTAGGGTAACAACAAAGCTGAAGGCATATCATGCAAGCCTTGTAAAGGTTTCCTTGTATGCTTCGACGAATTCATTGTCTTTCTTCTTGATATCAAGGAAGTCATGTTCCTTCATAAGTCAGAGGGTGCGTGGAAAATATTTATCTAAAAAAAACATCCAAAAATACCTCCATTCCAATGCCTCGATATCTTCCTCGGGGTTCATATTTTTGATCAATGTCCACCATTGATCAGCATCACCCTCCATATGATAAGAATCGTGGAGAACCTTCTCTTGTTCAGAACATTGAAGGATGGAAAAGATTGTTTCAATGGAGTTGATCCATTTTTTGGAGATTGAGGGATCATATGATCCATTAAAAATATGGTACCTTTGTCTTATGAATATTTTGATGGTGATTTGTTCTTTCTTGGGGGGGGGGGGGGTTGAACGTTCTTATTGTCACATGTTTCTATTCAATGCTTGAGTTAACTTAGAGAGTATCGTGACAAAGTTCGTGATTCCTGCTCCCATCGGATTGGGCATCTCATTAGCACAATCATCAAATTGATCTTCACATTGGTTGTTAGCCTGATTCCCCCTAGTATCATCCATCGGATGCGATAAAATTAATGATAGGTGTAACAAAAAAGTGTAATTCAATGAAAATCAAATGACTTATAAATATCTTTTTTTCCTTTACTTAGGAATCTATAGGCTTCAATCAATGTTATCCATCTTATATCCTTAAGAGTTTTTTAATTACCTTAACAATGGTTCATACTTATCTTTTTAATTTTCCAAATCATATCCCATGGGAGTTTCGTAACCAAGAGTATAGCAAGGCCCATTGTCGGGTACTAGAATACCTCGAGTCAAGCCCGAAACACCTAGTCAGCGTTTTCACTCCTATGTACATCTATGACCGAGATGCCTCGACATGCTCGTATATAGACAAGGATATATTTCATTGATAAACAACTTACTAAATACCGACCAAAAATTAGGGGTTTTTTATTATACTTATCCATATCTCTAAAGCTTCACTATGGTTTTCTAATCCTAATCCAAAAAAAACTAAACCAATCCTCTGATACAAACTATGAAAACCCTGCTATTTATTAGACAATAAAACATTATTTATTACATAAACATTACTCGATACCACATAGAAGATCGATAATTCTAGTGTCTTTCAGGCTTTTGATCATTACATAACAACTTAAATCATGAAATAAAACATCTCTATTGAAAACATCCTTTACATGACCACTACATTCCCTTGTACTTAGTATTGCATGGGATAACCTGAGGACATTCATAAGAAAGGGGTGAGCTATAAATCCCAGTAAGGGAGAGAACATGTAATAACATGAAGATTTAAATACAGGTTGGGAAATAAACATATAAATGGAGCATAAGAAAAACATGAACATAAAGTCATGATAAAGCATGATAATCATAACATGGAAATGTGTCAACAACACTAAACATGGAATTAACATGTGCCAAGGCTCATTACACATGGAGCATCAGTAAACCCTCATTGAACATGAATTATCATTAGTCAACACCCATTTCACATGATGTATCATGATACTATACTTTACCCAATGGATTGGAGCGTTATTAAGGCACACCCTTCTTATAGATTTCATTTCATGCATAAGTGTGACAGATTGATCATATAACATGGAATCAATAAAAATAATAAGGTATTCCATGATTATGTAATGTTTTATTAAAACATGAAAGTACCATTCAATATGTATATGTTCATAAAGTTTAATAATCATGATAGATACATGGGTATGGCATTCACTATACAATGATCATGACATGAAACAATGCGGTGCAATCTCGGTAGCATAACGTCATGACATAAGGATTCATGAAAATAGTTGATGATAGATAAATGGGTGTCTCATCATATTTACATGAAATGTACAGTAAGGGGTCATATAGATACATGTACCAATAAACATCATGGAATTTAGATTCATAATACAAAATAATTACTTGGATGTATAAGGGGAGAGATAAATCACTCACGAAATATTGGTATGATAACCGGTGTACATTAGAGGAAATAATGAGAGGTAAATGGGTCTCCCATTCTAAGAAAGTCTAGGATCTAGTTAAAACTGGTCCCAAGGAAAATTTATTAAGAAAAAGAAAAAGACATGCATGCAACAAAGAAAGTATTACAAGACCGAGAGTGAAAAACACCACACATATCTGCGTCCACTAGTGAAGAGTAGTAATCAGTGATCATAAATTACCATATGTTATCCATCCCCATGATTTTCATCTTGGACATAACATCATCCACCTGATTGACCTCTCAAAAATCTTACGAGACAATAATGTTTATGCGACTAACCTGATTATGACATTCAAACCACTTTGGAAGTATCCACCATGGCACATTCCACGTTCTTGTTTGTATGGCTTGAGTCACAATCTGAGAATCTTATTCAATCCATATAATGTTCCAATTATATAAAACATCATACCTGATAACGTGAACTATCCCCCATAACTCATTTTCAAAAGAAACACCAACGCCAGTGAATTGATAGAAACATCCTTTCACAAAGCAACAATACGTATGAAAATCCCCACCGCACCCCGATGGGCCTAGTACACCAGAAGCAGCTCCTTCCACATTAACATTGTGCCATGGTCAGATCGGAGGAATCCAGCGAATGTACCTGGTAATTTTCAGCTTCAGAGGCTACCCATAAACACTAATTAACCACATAATATGCAAGTCTGATACAGTGTTAAACATTGCACCAGATTGGACCATCGAGGTAGCGAAAACCTCTAGATGAATCACCATCATTCAAGACTGAATGGGCACCTTCATATCCTCAAAAGATGCAGCATTCCGAGAAGCCCAGATGGCTGCAATCACAGGCGCAACAGCCACCAGGAGAAAATTCTGCACCTGTTCACTACAGTAAAAATCATACAGCCATGCAAGCAGGTCCAGCATCGGGAGCTGGTGCACTTGCAGCCCGAAAATATTTCCAATGTAATCCAACAGCTTCCTGGCATATTCACACTTTACAAAAAGGTTCTAGACATCTTCTTCAGCTCGCATACATAAATAACATGCAGATGCAAACAGAAAACCAGACCTCTTAAGCTGGTCATGAGTGGGAACACAATTCATACAAATTCGCAATATAAAAAAGAAGTGAGAGGGGCAAATTAAAGAGGAACATTATTTCTTGAGCAATACAGGTGAACTAAAAGAGCCCCCACAAGACTTCTGATATTTCTTCCTACTATTAAATTGACCATTCATATTATGATTCCATATCAATGTGTCACAATCCATAAAAACATATGCTTGAAATTCCAGCTCCACCTGAGGAGGTATCATTCTGTCAAAAAGATTCTTTTAAGATACAAATTCAGCAATGGAGAGATGTCTAGCACCAGAGAGAATATCCATAATGTCCTAAAGTATCCGATTAAGCCAATTCGTGTTCCAATAATTGAGGTTAGAGTCACGAGAAACCAACCACTTTGGGTCATTCATGATCTACATGAAGGATCATTAGAGAGCAGCCGAAACAGATGAAGAAAGATAATATTTATAACCATTAATTATCCTTCCTTTGAAGAAGTTAACAAAGAAATCACCATAATTATCATTGGAGATTAGACCCCAAGTGAACTTCCCAATGAGCCCATAATTAAAATTCTTGAGTTCCTTGACCCCAATACACGCAAATTCAACAGGCTTGATACACTTTTTCCAAGAAATAGTAATGAGATTGTGCTCATGAATTGACCCTGTCTAGATAAAGTTTATGACCAGACTTTGTAGATCCTTGATGAGTCCACTGGGCCACTGATAAACATAGGAGTTAACAAATTTAGATGTTATCACTATGTTTACAAGGCATACCCTCCCAGCCATAGACATCGCCATCCCTTTCTAGATGGCAAGTTGATTGAGAATTCCAGAGTAAATCCCCTCCAAATATTTCCCCTTCACCTTTCCACAAAATAAGGGAACACCAAGGTATTGAAAGGGAAAATAACCCTTTTTAACCCCAAGGACTCTATTTATCATGTTCTACTTTCCAGTCGTGACACCATTTCCAAAAACAATTAAGGGTTTATCCTTTCATATCGCTTGACTAACCACATCCTCATAATGTTGAAAAAGGGCCTTAATAGAGGAAATTGTTTTTCTAGAGGATTTCCCAAATAGCATAATGTCATCAGCATACAACAAATGAGATGGATAAAATTCATTCATACTGGCCTGAATTCTCTTATACATACCCATGTGTGCAAGGTCATTAATACATCTACTAAGATAGTCCTTATCAAAAGAAAAAAAATACTAGAAAGCAGGTCCCCTTGTCGCACACCTTTGGTAGAACGGGAAAAAACCCCAGCTGTACAATTAATCAGAATGGACATCCTTGATCAGAAAAGTATGGTGATGATCAATTTGATAAACTCATTGGAGAAACCATATCTTTTAAGGACCTCCAAAATAAATCTCTATTTAAGTGTTTCAAAGGCCTTTGAGATATCAATTTTCAATGAAAAATTTCTTACGTTTGCCTTCTTTCTCATGAGATTTACACTTTTCGAGATAGTGAAAAGGAACTACTGAATATTCCTTATAGGAACAAAACCAAATTGATTTTCAGTAATCATCTCACCAACCATCTGACCCAGCCTGTTCATAAGGATATTACTGATCAGCTTAGGGATTGTATTGCCCAGAGCCACTAGCATGAAGTCCCTTATGTCAAGAGCATTACCTTTCTTAGGTAATAGGGCAATAAAGAAAGAGTTCATCCCATATAGAAAGTAATAATGAGTAAAAATGTCCTTGATAGCCAAGATAATATTATCATTCACAACATCCCTGTAAGACATAACAATTTTATTAGGGAACCCATCTGGACCAGGAGCACTCTCAACAATTAATGATAAAAGAGCTATTCGAATTTCCTCCTTGAGAGGGGGGTGACAAGAAACTGGTTGTCATAATCCCAAATGCATGGGTTGATGTTCCCCACCATTCTATGTGTATTAAATTGTCCGTCATTAGAATACAAACCCTTGAAGTGCTCCAAAGCTGCCAAAGCAATCTCATTTTCAGAAGTAAGTAAATGACCATTAATGCTGATTTATTTATCCCTTGTTCATGTTCTTTTCTCCCGATGCGGCCTATTGAAAATCCTAGAGTTCCTATATCCATCCATTAAACATCAAACATTAAATTGATTTCTAATAAATCTATCCTTGATTGTTAAAAGATCATCCAATTTTTTACAGGACAGAACTTCCTCTCAGGAAGGGCTATCCTGATACTGGTTGTGATTCTGAGCAGATGAGAGATCCTCCCCAGTAGCCTTGATATCAGAATCAACTTTAGAAAAAGAATTTCTGCTCCATTTTTTAAGACCATCCTTGACATATTTCAATTTCTAAGCAAGCCTCTGAAGAGGACTTCCAATCGGTTCAGTCTTCCACGCTTCTAACACCCTTTCCCTGCATCCAGATTCCATGATCCACACATTATTAAACCGAAAACTCAGAGGACCTGACCTTGCAAACTTTGTGTTAATGTCCACCACAATCGGGTTATGATCCGAGTGATTTTTAGGGAGTGTAAAGACAGATATCATATTAGAAACATCATGATCAATCATCTGATCAAAACATATATCATGCTTTCTAGCTTGCCTCCCACTCCAGGTGTATCTACGCTAAGTAAACTCAGCTCCAGCAATCGGGACCTCAACAAAATTACACTAATCAATGCAAATGGAAAAATCAGAAGTAGCAATCCTATTGAAATTCCAACCAGTGTTTTCCTCAAGCCTAAAAATTATTTTAACGTCTCCCACAGAAATCCACGGATGATCCAATCGCCCAGAGGTAACTTTGAGCTCCTCTCATAGTTCCCTTATCCTCGTATAATAATTAGAGGCGTACACAAATATCACAGAAAAAAATAATCATCAACACTGCAAGAAACCCGAATACACTGAAACTTGTCCATGAATGTGTTAATACAGATGGACTCATGCCGACATACCCACATATGATCCATCCCAATTTCATGCATTTCATGTGCCACAATCTTGTACCCCATGGAATCCCATTTAAAAACTTTCCAATTGTCAAATATAAACTTTGGTTCAGCAATTCCAACCAGCATAGGCTTACGGGTCATAATGTAATGTCTAAGGGCTCTGGCCATTTTGGAGTTCCCCAACCCTTTACAATTCCATAAAAAACCTTCATTAAGGATGGGTCTTGACCCTAGTCTGGGGGCCACCTTGTATCACCAAAGTCATTCTACCTTTCTCTTTCCTCCCCTTTCCCTTCTTCCCTGGACCCTGTGAGTTAGCAGCAGCTCCAGGCTTGTTGATCAAATCCCCAACACCCTAAAAAATAGCAGTGTCAACATCCCCAGTGTCCCCAATGGGTTGAGGTGCCTGGACAGAGGTTTCAGCCCTTGTGCTAGAAGGTTCATCTTGCCCATGTGGCCCGACCACAACATGTGCAATGTCCCCAACTTACTGAGGCACATCAACAGTGGCAGCCCCTGTGATAGGAGTTATAGCTTGTACAGGTTGTCTCGCCACAGTAGAATCATCTCCACAATCAGGAATGGTACAAACTTGATCAAAGGGTTGAGGTTCATCAACATCATCAGGCTAGAATATACCATTAAAGGGTGTGAATTTATTGTGATCTTTCATGTTAGAATGGTCACTACACATTTGTGGTTTCCTCTTGGAAGATTTGGATGAAAAAGTCTAGATAATATCCCCCCCGGATCAGAGACAACAAAGGCCTCAGTATGCCCACCACCATCGCCAACAGAAGATGAAAGAGGTGTGACAGCCTTAGCCAATTGAAGTGTGCCATGCGCCACAAGAAACATTCTGTGCAGTAGCCACAGTACTAGACACCCGGTATTCCATCACAGGCCCTTCCACATTAGACATCACTACACCATCTACTGACTGAGTTGTGCCTTGCACCACAGGAGTATTCTGTGCAACAGTCTCACAAGGGAAAACATCACTGCGCACCCCAACTACCATCGTAGGTCCTTCCACCACCCCTGTATCCCGGATCAAGAACGGTTCCTACCCTTCATGAGGTTCAATAGGTTGTCCACGAGAATCCCCTTCCTTCAAAATCTGGTCCAAGTGCACAGTTCAGGCAGTCCCCACCATCACCCTTGGATTGACAGCTTCCTCAGCCTGGGGGTCATGTGAAGACTTCTTGGTTCCTTTCCTCCTCCTACATGTGGAATCAACATGTACCTTCATTTTCATGCACTACATTCCTTGTTCCTTTTTCAGTCAACCATTAGATGACCAAAAAAAGACCACCCCAAGTAGAATTTAGGGTTTCATTCATAGACAATGTCCAGCTTTATGCTATCATCCTGTGTTGTAAGAAAAAACTCCTCCACAAGAGTGGCCGACATATCCACTTCCACCAATACCCGTGGAAAATGTCCATTCCTCGGGTTGATTTTCTGCCGATCCAGTCAAATTAGATTACCAACAACAGAGGAAATGTCTCATAAGATCCTTGGGTTCCAATAGAACCAATTTATCCTACAGACCCAAACAAATATTCGAGCATACGTGTTCTGGACAGTCATGGGATCATAATTGTGATCCCACTATTGAATATTAAAAAAAACCATGCTTCATTGGGATGGTACCCTTACTCCACAACCTTCTTTTTCACTCATCTGAAGGGAATACCACATGATAATACCCCATTCCAATTGTAGTCATGCTCTAATCCTCAAAACCCCACACTTCCAGAATCTTTTTATTCAGATCACTGAATCTCCAGAGGCTCTCACCCTTCGGAATCCGGACACAGACAATTATTGAGAACCGATATTGATTAGACCTCTCTTCAACCGCATCCTGATTGGCTGACACATGAGCAACCCTCCCCTTCATAATCACCCAACCAGTTTGAGGTGCATTAAAGGAGAAATTGGGCCCATAATCATCCCTCATAATGTCTAAAAACTTCCGCCCTGGGTTAACAGCGATGGGAGGAGAAGAATCCAGCCCCCTAAAAGGTTTCTTCACGACCAAAAACATCTCATTATGGCTGATTGTAACACCCCAATATTTTATGAAAAATATTTTTTTTAATTTCATGTCTTGTGTTGTACGCTACACCAAAAGGAGCTTTCACAACACGCATCCTTGAATTTCCTTGCATTACATGCAATCGCAACCCTCCTCGATAGCGTGTGTAGTACGCAATACCGAGTTTCACTAAACAACGATATGCTATTAAAATATTATTAAAACCAGCCGTTATGAATAGTAATAACCACCTTTTAAAATTTTAGAAATTTTAGCTCTCAAAATGGACTTCATTTTTGGATTCGAAGTATCGAATTTAGCCTAAGGTAAAATTTTGGTACTTCTCGGATAACTTTTCATATTCTGATGAATAGTGAAAATTACTAAATTATAATTAAAAACAATTTTTTTAATCGAAATAATTAATAGTGATAAATTATTAATTTGAGTGGTTTTAAAGTATATTTAGAATATATTTTTACAATTTAATACAATGTTCATCATTGGATGTAATTTCACATTTAAACCAGTCATAAACAAGTGTCAATCTTTTGATAGTTATTATCTCTTAAGAACACGCTATATGTTTTGACAACGGGAATTAATTTTTAAATTAATTAATGAAACTGATATTTTATGAATTTGATAAAATAGACATAATTTTTGAATTCATAATATCAAATATAGCTTAGATCTAATTTTTTCTATTTTTCTGGAAACTTTCATTTTTTGATGAATAGTGAAACCACTAAGTGGTAGTTAAAAAACTGAATTTTTCATAAAACATAATTTTACCGCTTCTGTGAGTAGAATTTCGAAAATCCGAGAGACACGGTTGATGTCAGTAATTAAAATGTGGTTCAATGAGATGAAATTAATTTTTTGGTGAATAGTAACATTTTATTTTTTTTTACCATGGTTAAAAGTAAATAGGGTAATTAAGGGTAAAAATGATATTATTATTACCCTAACACATGTCCTAATTCTATTGGACAAGTGTAATTCGACCAGAAACAACCTTAGGAATAACATATGACCATTTAGGCCCACTTGGATTAGATTAGGACATTTATTATAAATTTATTTAAAGAAGGGTTAAAATAGTTAAAATCAATGTTTAATAAGTAATTCATTTTTAATATAGGGTAATACATAAGATAAATTCGACTATAAATATTCATTAAAAATATAAGAAGTTTTAATACATAATGGTATTTTATTTCTAAATTTTAGACATTAAATAATTTAATTTATTTATGACACAACGATGATGCATTAATTATCTTATTAATGAAATATTGACATAATTAATGTTATAAACACCAAAATAAATTTAATTTGAGACTTTTTATGAATTTAACTAATTTTATAGGTTAATATGACATGTTAGTATTTATTTAATTAACTTTGTTCGAACTAATCATTTTGTTAAGATTTTTACAAAAATCAATTACTAAATAGTGTCAAAATTGACATAAAATAGTTTTTAAAACAAATATTATATTAGTAATTGTTATTTTATTCCTAAAAATCTAAGGTTCCTCCAAAGGACTTAGATAAGGTTATATATATTAATAATAAACATCTTGGGGTTCGTTTGGCTGCTTATATAAAGTTTATTAACCTTATAGTATAAGAACACAAGAAGACACAGTAAAAGTAAACTTATTTAACTTAATGTTAAATCTAAATGATATGGTTAAAATAGGAACCTAAACTTGTCTACATTATATTGGATGAGCGGATTTCGACCCATCCCCACCTTAGCTTCGAAATATATCAATTTGGTGGTATTTAAAACCGAACATGACTTTATAATAAAATAATATTTTTATTTTTCCCAAAGGTGCCCCTCCCCTCACTTATAAAAGGGCACCTCCTCCCCCTCTTCCTCACACCACATTGAGCCTTCAAGCTCGGCCAAACCCTGCCAAATCCTCCTCTAATCTTCCTTAGAGACATCCTAGAGGTCCTGGTCTTCTTCAAAGACCAATTTTATTGCCCTAAAAGATGGTCTCAAAGAAGCACTTCAAAGAAGAGGTAATGTCCGTTACCGATTGTTTCATCTTTATTTCTTCCTCCACACCTTCTTATTTAGTTTTTAAATTATGAAGTAATAACATCAGTATCACTCATATACTGATATGTTATTATAAGTATGAAACAACCCTATTTCACCATCTATCCATCCTACGGAAAAAGAAATCACCGTGCGGGCGTACGTACGGAATACCGTCTCCACGCCGTGCTGTAATCTATTTTCCACCACCACCTTACTTAGATGGGTATAATGGTGTAAATAATGACTATATATGACTATTATAAAGTAATACTGATTCTGAAATATTATACATACACTCCAATACAATTCCACGATCATAGGAACGATATCATCACTCGTGCGTACGTACGGAATACCGTCTCCACGATGTGATGCGACTCGTTCTACATGATCTTCATTTAATAATGATTATATAAATGAATTGAATCAATTAATATGATATATATTACACTAATACCATTCTGGAAATGATGTATCTATAACCTTAAGAGAATAATAAGAATTTATTCGACAAGACACGAATAAGAACAAAAAGTTATAAACACCCCAATAACAAGTAGCAATGAAATATTACTACTAAGAAGCTAAGAATATTACCATATATGATATCATAAAAATAAGTATGATTCTGAAATAAGTCAATAACATTATATAAATCATTATACAGGAGGATCGGACAAGTAAAAATCATATCGGACCTAAGGTAAGGGAAATATCACAATCTCATTTTTATCCGAGATTGTTTATACTTTGGTATTTACTGGGGTTATTTCTATCATCCATGTCCATGTTTTATAAAAGTGTTTTCATGTATGTTTAAATTCATTTTTACCCATTTTGAATTTTACCACATGGTATGTAAGGAATCTTTCTTTTGTTTGTGTTACGAGGTACTTTTTGACTTTTTCGACAAAAGTATGAGAAGAATGTTTTTTTAACTTATACGGCATGAATGGATTTTTAAAACATTATTTCCAAGAAGCCTCCTTTACAAGTTTTAAATTTTATTTTTAATAAACTTCTTTTAGTTTAAAATTGTATGACATGTTAAGAAAGGGAAAATGTTTTTTTGAAGAAGAAAGGATATTTTCTTCAAGAATGGAGTTCAAGTGTTTTATCAAAATTATTTTTCATCTAAGAAAATAAAGGGTTCTATTTTTATCCCTATTATTACATTGATTTGATTATGTTGTGATGGAATTTTTTTTATGAATTCTTTTATCTTATATGAATTGTTTCATGATGTCATGATGTTTAAGATTCCCATTTGTATTACATGGGTTATGCAATGATGTATGATTTATGATTTTGTGGCACACATAAGAATGGTATCATTATGAGATGGGTGGGACCTATATCTCCCTCCAATGCATTGGGTAAAGATTTTATATCTCATGAGATAGACATGGCTGGAATGGTAGGTTATACCGGTTCAGTGAAACAGGACTGAAACGAGGGTGACTCGGTTCAGAAATGGACTTTTTCCACTGAGATAGTCTTGGCAATGAGTCTTGACTAATAAGAAATGATTCTCTATGATTATGTGTGTATGCCACAAAGTTTCATGATTTATGTTATGATTATTGTGATTACATTTCCCTGCCATGATTTATCCCATGTTATGAAATTATGCTCTCTTTTGCAGGTTAACATTTCCAAAATGTTATGTTCTTATAAAAATGATGTGACTGATATTTCTTTTGTTTACCCTTACTGAGCATTTGAGCTCACACTTTTATGTTTTCTTTTCCCCAGGATATAAAGAAAGGTTTTAGGTAAAAAAAAGAAGATCTTTATGGGAGATGTTGAAGATCATTCACCACGATTAGAAGATTTTATTCCGAGTTTCCAAAGACACTAAACTATTACGATCCTTTTGTGTCTATTTTTGTTATGTATTAAGTATTCCGAAAAAGTAATGTAATGTCCATGTACGTCAAGCTTCGGGTCTCTACAGTTGGTATCAGAGGAATGGTTTAGTCAAAATTTGGAAACTAGGATGTGAAAACGTTAGTGAGATCCCTAGAGATTTTTCTAAGGTATGTCTAGGGATGTCCCTAAGGATAAGTATACGTATAAGATACAGTCATAGAACTACGGTAACGATCATAGAATTTAACCTAAGATGTTATATATTGAAGGTACTCCCCCTTTATTATGATTTTTGTCTCTCACACTATTCTTTTTGTTTTTTAGAAAATAGCTGGAAACAATATGATTCACGATAATGGAGGATATGATGGACAATGGAATGATGAGAAACCAAATGAAATGGGATTTGGAAGTCCAAACATCATTATTATGTCGAATCAGCAATCTCATAATATGATCAATAAAGTAAAATTTGGTAAGTTTCCTGACTCGGCTAATAAGAGAAAGATGGAGTTTCATGATGATCATAGAGGAAAGAAAGTTCAATTCCCCCTATGCAAATCATGTGGGATGAGGCATCAAGGAGAATGTTTCAAGGGAATTGGAAGATGCTTTGGGTTTGGAAAATAAGGGCATAAAGCCAATAAGTGCAAAGGAAAAGGTTCAGTTAACCCCATGGATGAGGATAATGGTATTACTACGACATCAACAATGGTTAAATGTTTTAAATGTGGAATGTACGGGCATTTTGCAGACCAATGCCTTAAGGGAAAGTCTCATGAAGAGAATCAGTATGGTCGTATGGGTAGTATTTATGTTGATGATGATGATGAGACTACAAATGATATGTGAGATTAAAGAATTGTTGAAGCTCGGTCAATGGTTTAAGAATGTAGTTGAATGATTACATGTTTATCAAGTGTAATGTTGTATAAGTAATCTCATGGTACTATGGAATAAAGAGACATCTAAGGATTGTTACAATGTTGTCTTTCATTAAGTTTTGAAAGTATGTGATGAATGGTTCCAGTATTTTTCGAAAGTAGATGATATGCGCATAATGAAGGGATAAGGAGAAAATTAAATGTTTGATAGTATTAATGAGCTCATGACTGATATAAGGAGATGGTTATATCATGGTTTGAGTATATAGAATTTTTGGATTTTGGTATGTGGAAAGAGTTAACTTTTGACAGCGTTCATATTTTCACTAAGGATTAATGGGTATTCATTTTTCAAGAGAATACATGATTAAGGTATTCACATGATTGGAATGTGACCAACAAGATATATGGGGGATAAATGATGGTATTCACATGATTGGTTGATAACATTTCAAGTAATTGTTTTCTTTATACTATGATCTTGGACCGAAGTATTTTAGATAAGCCTAAATATTGGAATGGATTATGTTGGACATAAGTTAGGATAGAACTTTTTTCGATATTATTGATGGGATGTTATAGTAATATAACTTCAGAATAAGGACAACCTGCAGGACAGGCGAAAGCCCATCACGTCTGACAAGGTTGTGGGAATCAAACCCACAACCGAAGTGCGATTGGCCTTTATCACCTACCACTAGCCTACAGGAAGTCCCTGTTTAGTAGGAAACTAGTTTTATTATATTAATCAGTATGATATATGATGTAAAAGTCCATTTTAGGAGCCATATATGATTAATCTCACTATAGATGGACTTATGTAAGTTCTAATAACTTTTCTATCCTTTTTGTTTCAGACAGATGGAATGACCCATCATTCTATCACATGATCTGCTAACACATCACGAATGACAAATTCAACATCATTTCTTTAAGAGATGAAGTCGAAATTGTCCAACGGTGAGACTATACCGAAATCACAAAAGTATTCCTTCTAATTTCAATTTCATCAACTTTAAGGAAACGATCTTGAAAACCAAAAATGTTGTCCTAGTGCTCTTATATCTACTGAATCATATGGTACCTTAGATCGTCACAAATTTATGGTTTTGTGATTGCTGGCTTTTCCATAGCCATGTTCTCTACCACTCTTCGTCAGAACATGATGGTCAGATTTCTCTTCCATATCCATATTTTCACCTATGTGGAAACCCAGTGATTAGTTTATTTGGGTAACCATTACGTTTCATACATTTGTTTTTAAAGATTGGTTTTGTTATTCCTTTTTACGATGTGGTTTTCTATTAAAGAAACTTTCGAGTAGTAAACCATTTATATCCCCGACGAATTTCGAGGGCGAAATTCATTTTAAGGGGGGTAGAATGTAACACCCCAAGATTTTATGAAAAATATTCTTTTTAATTTCATGTCTTGTGTTGTACGCTACACCAAAAGGAGCTTTCACAACACGCATCCTTGAATTTCCTTGCATTACACGCAATCGCAACCCTCCTCGATAGCGTGTGTAGTACGCAATACCAAGTTTCACTAAACAACGATATGCTATTAAAATATTATTAAAACTAGCAGTTATGAATAGTAATAAGCACCTTTTAAAATTTTAGAAATTTTAGCTCTCAAAATGGACTTCATTTTTGGATTCGGAGTATCGAATTTAGCCTAAGGTAAAATTTTGGTACTTTTCGGATAACATTCATATTCTGATGAATAGTGAAAATTACTAAATTATAATTAAAAAAAATTTTAATTGAAATAATTAATAGTGATAAATTATTAATTTGAGTGTTTTTAAAGTATATTTAGAATATATTTTTACAATTTAATACAATTTTCATCATTGGATGTAATTTCACATTGAAACCAGTCATAAACAAGTGTCAATCTTTTGATAGTTATTATCTCTTAAGAACACTCTATTTGTTTTGACAACGGGGATTAATTTTTAAATTAATTAATGAAACTAATATTTTTTTGAATTTAATAAAATAGACATCACTTTTGAATTCATAATATCAAATATAGCTTAGATCTAATTTTTAGTATTTTTCTAGAAACTTTCATTTTTTGATGAATAGTGAAACCACTAAGTGGTAGTTAAAAAACTGAATTTTTCATAAAACATAATTTTACCGCTTCTGTGAGTGGAATTTCGAAAATCCGAGAGACACGGTTGATGTCAGTAAGTAAAATTTGGTTCAATGAGATGAAAATAATTTTTTGATGAATAGTAACTTTTTATTTTTTTACCACGGTTAAAAGTAAATAGGGTAATTAAGGGTAAAAATGATATTATTATTATCCTAACACATGTCATAATTCTATTGGACAAGTGTAATTCTACCAAAAACAACCATAGGAATAAAATATGACCATTTAGGCCCACTTGGATTAGATTAGGAAATTTATTATTAATTTATTTAAAGAAGGGTTAAAATAGTTAAAATCCAAGTTTAATAAGTAAATCATTTTTAATATAGGTTTATACATAAGATAAATTAGACTATAAATATTCAATAGAAATATAAAAAGTTTTAATACATAATGTTATTTTATTTGTAATTTTTAGACATTATATAATTTAATTTATTTACGACACAACGATGATGCAGTAATTATCTTATTAAGGAAATATTGATATAATTAATGTTATAAACACCAAAATAAATGTAATTTGAGACTTTTTATAAATTTAACTAATTTTATAGGTTAATATGACATGTTAGTATTGATTTAATTAACTTTGTTCTAACTAATAATTTTGTTATGATTTTCACAAAAATCAATTACTAAATAGTGTCAAAATTGACATTAAATAGTTTTTAAAAAAAATATTATATTAGTAATTGTTGTTTTGTTCCTAAAAATCTAAGGTTCGAAAAAATGACTTAGATAAGGTTATATATATTAATAATAAACAACTTGGGGTTCTTTTGTCTTCTTATAGTAAGTTTATTAACCTTATAATATAAAGAACACAAGAAGACACGGTAAAAGTAAACTTATTTAACTTAATGTTAAATCTAAATGATAAGGTTAAAATAGGAACCTAAACTTGTCTAAATTATATTGTATGTGAGTATTTCGACCCATCCCCACCTTAGCTTCGAAATATATCAATTTGAAGTTATTTAAAACCGAACTTGACTTTATAAAAAAATAATATTTGTAGTTTTCCCAAAGGTGCCCCTCCCCTCCCTTATAAAAGGGCACCTCCTCCCCCTCTTCTTCACACCATATTGAGCCTTCATGATCGGCCAAACCCTTCCAATTCCTCCTCTCCACTTCCCTAGAGACATCCTAGAGGTCCTGGTCTTCTTCAAAGACCAATTTTATTTCCATAAAAGAAGGTCTCAATGAAGCACTTCAAAGAAGAGGTAATGTCTGTTACCGATTGTTTCATCTTTATTTATTCTTCCACTTATTCTTATTTAGTTGTTTCATTATGAAGTAATAACATCAGTATCACTCATATACGGATATGTTATTATAAGTATGAAACAACCCTATTTCACCATCTATACATCATACGGAAAAAGAAATCACCGCGCGTGCGTACGTACGGAATACCGTCTCCACGCCGTGGTGTATTCTATTTTCCACCACCACATTACTTGGATGGGTATAATGGTGTAAATAGTGACTATATATGACTATTATAAAGTAATACTAATTCTGAAATAGTATACATACACTCCAATACAATTCCACGATCATAGGAATGATATCATCACTCGTGCGTACGTACGGAATACCGTCTCCACGATGTGATGCGACTCGTTCTACATGATCTTCATTTCATAATGATTATATAAATGAATTGAATGAATGAATATGATATATATTACACTAATAACATTCTGGAAATGATGTATCTATAACCTATAGAGAATAATAAGAATTTATTAGACAATACACACATAAGAACAAAAAGTTATAAACACCCGAATAACAAGTAGTAATGAAATATTACTACTAAGAAGCTAAGAATATGACCATATATGATATCATAAAAATAAGTATGATTCTGGAATAAGTCAGTAACATTATTTAAATCATTATACAGGAGGTTCGGACACGTACAAAGCATATCAGACCTAAGGTAAGGGAAATATCAAAATTTCATTTTTATCCGAGATTGTTTATACTTTGGTATTTACTGGGGTTATTTCTATCATCCATGTCAATGTTTTATAAAAGTGTTTTCATGTATTTTTAATGTCCTTTTAACCCATTTTGTCTTTTACCACATGTTATGTATGAAATCTTTCTTTTGTTTATGTTACGATGTACTTTTTGACTTTTCCGACAAAAGTACGAGAAGAATGTTTTTTTAACTTATACGGCATGAATGGATTTTTAAAACATTATTTCCAAGAATCCTCCTTTACAAGTTTTAAATTTTATTTTTAATCAACTTATTTTAGTTTAAAATTGTATGACATGTTAAGAAAGGAAAAATGTTTTTTTGAAGAAGAAAGTATATTTTCCTCAAAAATGGAGTTCAAGTGTTCTATCAAAATTATTTTCCATCTAGGACAATAATGGGTTCGGTTTTTATCCCTATTATTACATTTATTTGATTATGTTGTGATGGAATTATTTTTATGAATTCTTTTATCTTATATGAATTATTTCATGATGTCATGATGTTTAAGATTCCCATTTGTATTACATGGGTTATACAATGATGTATGATTTATGATTTTGTGGAACACATAAGAATGGTATCATTATGATATGGGTGGGACCTATATCTCCCTCTAATGCATTGTGTAAAGATTTTATATCTCATGAGATAGACATGGCTGTAATGGTAGGTTATACCGGTTCAGTGAAACAGGACTAAAACGAGGGTGCCTCGGTTCAGAAATGGACTTTTTCCACTAAGATAGTCTTGGCAATGAGTCTTGACTAATATGAAATGATTCTTTATGATTATGTGTGTATGCCACAAAGTTTCATGTTTTATGTTATGATTATTGTGATTACATTTCACTGCCATGATTTATCCCATGTTATGAAATTATGCTCTCTTTTGCAGGTTGACATTTCCAAAATGTTATGTTCTTATGAAAATGTTGTGATTGATATTTCTTTTGTTTACCCTTACTGAGAATCTGAGCTCACCCTTTTATGTTTTCTTTTCCCCAGGATATAAAGAAAGATTTTAGGTAAAAAAGAAGAAGATCTTTATGGGAGATTTTGAAGATCATTCACCACGATTAGAAGATTATATTCCGAGTTTCCAAAGACACTAAACTATTACGATCCTTGTGTGTTTGTTTTTTTTATGTATTAAGTATTCCGCAAAAGTAATTTAATGTCCATGTACGTCAAGTTTCGGGTCTCTATACTGATGAATTTATAAAAGGAACTGGAACGATGATCCTTATTTTCAATTTCATTTGAAACAACCACCAGAGATTCCCCTAGATCCCCAGGTTTGGGGTTTTCACCCAACTCTCATGTTGCTGCCATGTCCTTCATGGGTCTCCCATAATCTAGACATAAAGTGGAAAGTATGGGGGAGGTTAGAAATCATTCCCCAACATTTTTACTTGAAAATAAAATGGAATAACAACATAAATAAAATTGGAAAAAAATGAGTAAAGAAGAAATCCCTTACATGGATGTGTGATCCCAAAGGCTTGAGAGAGCCTTGAGAGTGGCTTCTTGGGAGCTTGGGGAACCGTGGGAGGAATTTAGAGATAAGAGAGAATATGTTATAAGAACTCAAAAATCTTTGAGTGAAGCGAAATTGGGAGCTTGGGTGGGTTTATATTGGAAAGGAGAGGAAATTCTTTATTATTTAGGTTTGGGTCACCACACATTAAACTAATCAATTCCACAAACCAGACCATGGTTTTTTCCCTTTTATTGAAAAAGGGGAGTGGAAGATAATATTTTGTAAGGCCAATGGAATAACATCTTAAAATAATAGGGTTTCTTATGTGGAGGTGAGTCACACTCTCAAGGAAATTCATTTAAAAAGTGAAAATGTTTTATAACACTTGGAGGGTCCACTAATGTTTTGAAAAATAAATTAAACAAAACTAAAATAACATTAATTAAATAATAAAACATATATTGCCTAAACATATCATTTATAGTATTTTATTATATCAATATTGGTTCATTATGATGTCAAAAAGCACATTATATATTTAAACGATATTTATTTTTTACCCAAAAATTCAGCTGTCTCAAAAAATTATGAAATTTTCACCATTGGATAAATTTGACATCGTGATTCAAAAAATAATATTCATTTTATGTAGAAAATTCTAAATATGTAAATTTTTTACTTTAAAAATAAAAACTGACATTTATAAAAAATTCATGGGTTTTGACAAAAATTTCTTTCAAATGTTAACAAAAATTAAAATTAAATTCAAAAAATTATACGATAATTTATTAATAATAAAATTTAATTAAATAATAATAATATTTTATTAAAATATTTTTTTATTTCAAAAATCCTTTAATTCACTAAAATAGATTTTGAAGTTGAATATTTACTAAAAATAGTATTTTAGCTTTAATAACTATTTACAAAGTTACTATAATAAAATTAATGTATATTAATTATTATAAACAAATCTTATACACATAATATTAGTGCTATGGACCTATTACATAACCATTTATACCACCCACATATGAATGAAGGGTATGGTGTGCGATGGTGACAGACTCTTTATGTGGCTCGGATAACATCGCTCGACAGGTAATCTCTATCAACTTTCACTTCTACCAAATTTGGTTCCGCTCATGATTAACATATTCAATCTCAGCATGGGGTTGGTTAAGAGTGATTCCCAATGATGCCACAACCTTTCTGATCTCCGAAAAATGGGCTTTATATGCGGAAAGTCTACTGGATGAGGTCATCGCTTCCTTTGTCTGAGTAATGGGACATGTAAAAGCCCTATATTTATATTAAACTTGTGATCACTGTTCAAAGGTTATTTTAGAATTTGTAGTAATTCCTAAAAATATTTTCCAATCCATAACATAGAACCAAGGAATTGAATATTTTATATAACCATTTTACAAAATAATACATTTAATCAGATCAAGAGAAATTTTCATTAATGAATGTTTGCGGTGTGACATGAAGGTCGTCTTCACCTTTTGTTGAAAGGAATGAATGAATATAAATTAATAGTTAACCTGAAATTAATTATCATAAAAATAAATTTAAATTGTTTTTTGTGTAATTTTAAACCTTAATTTTTAGTTTATCCACTTTTCTAAATCTTTTTAACCTTAGATATAGTAAATATTTTATCTATGTTAAAGGGTTATAATATTATATATAAGTTTTAAATTAAATAATAAGTAGATATATAAAGAAATTTAATAAAATTCATAATTCATATTTTTTAATTTTAAAAAAAACAAAATATTAAATTTCACAAAATATTATTTTTCATAAAATATTAAAAATGTTTTTTGAGACTATTCAAATACATTAATTGAAGGTAACAAATATTTTAATGAAACTAACATATATATAATTAAAACATCCCAAATATATTATATGTTCCTAAAAATTTTATGGAACAAAATTATTTTACCAAATAAGATTACATTTAATATTTTAAAAAGAATTTATCATATTTTACTTTTGATAAAATAATTACTATTTTTCCATTTTTTAAGAGTTTAATTTTAATATTTAATCACAAAAAACATGAAATAAACATCCATGATAAAAATAATAATTTATTATTCAAATAAACATTTTGAATAAAATATCATCTTGTTTTCTTTATAAAAAAATTATAGATATTAAATCTGAGAGAGTGACCTTTTGTATTTATTCTTTACATAAATTAATATAAAGGTAGTATTCAAAGTAAAATAGAAATAAAGGGAAATATATTATATAAATGGATATCAATTTCAAAATTAATACCATCTAATAGGATTGAATAATATTTATAGAAGCTTTTGAGACACTATCTTGTGGTTTTGACCCTATTTTACACATTTTATCATTTATCAAGATAATAAATATTTCAGACACATACTATTCATAATGACTAAAAAATCAAAGATAAATTTTTAACAAATTTGGAACTCTTGATTATAAATAAGTAATTTATTATTTAATATGTAATTTATATAATTTGATGAAACTAATTTGGCAATAAAAATTAAAATTGCAATGAAAAACAACATTTCTAGAGAATGTATTTTAAGAATAAAAATGATTGGATAGAAAATTTTATTATTTTATTTCCTTACAAAAATTGATAAATATTATATTAAATAAAATGCATCATTTTAGCAGATATATGGAATTTACTAAAAATATATTTACATTATATAAAACCTTTATTTTTTTATTTTTTATTCATAATCATACATGAAATTTAATATCGTGGTTATAAAATCATAATATATTATGGTACACTGAGACTCAGTTTTTCATAAGTGGCATGCTACTGAGATGATTAAATTCATTTAAAAATAAATATCATAAAATCTTAGTTTGTTGCATTGATAAAATCACTAATAGATATTTTGATGTTATTTTAATGAACTTGATTAAATATATCGCTATAATCTTATCTCACAAAAAATATAAAACAACAATGAAAAAAATATTAATCACATAATATTAAAATTATTTTACTTTTTTCACCCATACAAGACGATATCTGAGGAACTTAGAAGTAACAACGTGTTGATGTACCAAATCAAATATCAATAAAATATTTGATGGAAATAATATTATAGAATAAATCACTATTAGGCCCAATTTGTGTAATCATTATATTATTTTGGGAAAATCACATATTCTCTTGATGTAATATCCATTTTCTTCACACTATATTCACTTCTTATTAGATCAGAATGATATTTCGTTGACATGATAATATCCGTTCAGTATATAGAAATAAAATCCAAATCTATATTAGAATAGGAACCTATAACTCCATTAATCGTTGAGTAAATATGTTATTATTTATTGATTACTTTGTTAATTTCACTCTTCTCTAATCCTAATGAATTATACATTCCAAAGATAAATTGGAGTATTGTTCTTCAATAGGAATGCCACGGTACTAAGTAACCTCTTCCAGATGAGTATTATTCAGTCCCAAAATAATCTGTATGTGCTCTATATAATAAATATCTTAATATGTTAACGATAAAAAATATAATTCTTCTCCTATGAATTTCATATTCACATCCTTCGCTAAAAAATAGAAAATCTAAAAATCATGTTCTTCTCCCCAAAACACGCTTTCACTTTTAAGATATTATTTTTACAGTTTTTTAAATATCAGTCAATATATCAACCTATTCTCCCCTATAAATTAGATATTCAATATTTTCCACCATTATTTTGAAACATCTAGGTATATCATGTCAATTACATCAATATCAACCATTCTATCAATAGTGTGGATTATAACGTGTTTATCCAATATCCATGATCAAGATAAGTCGATCATGTAATTTTTTATTGAGAAAAGATTCTATTAAACTTAATTATCTATCTAATATATTACCAAACAATATATATTTTAATTTCAAATTAATGATTCTATTTATCTTGTTTTTCATATACTAAAACATGGTTTCATCCAAAATGTGTGTTGTGAGATCTCCCTTAGAATGATCTTCATGATCCATCACATAACTTCTTCTATTTACAATGATTCCCCCTATTTTATACGTCAAACAATACCATTTCATCGTTATATAAATCATAATGTAGTATTTATATATAAAAAGATAGTTTCCAAGAAATAAAAATATATGAAATGAATTAATCAATACTCATATTTCTATTTGAAATCATTTCTAAAAAACTAATATGTTAAATTACTTCTTTCATGGAATGTCTAATATACAACATACTCTTTCACTTATTCTTATATAAAAACATATTTTTCATGAAAAAATAAATTTAGGTGTATTGCTGTTATTTATGGAAGAATATAAACACCAAAATTCGTTTTTTTATTTCTTATTTTACAAATCAATTTCTTATTTCAGTTCAGTATTCAACACCATGATCGGTACAATTTCTTCATAATAGTTACCATAACATTTCACCCACATCAACATTTCATAATTATTTAGGAATTTTGAATTTTATTTTGATATCTAAATAGATTCTATAAAGGTTGGTTAACCATATCATCTTACATAATACACTATAGAATAAAACATCTTTTTAATGATTTCCCTCCCATATCAATACTCTAAAAACCATTATCTATAACATAAATGTTATTGTAATTTTGAATACAATTTATACATAATCGAAATAAATTCCAAATATAACATAGAGTACTTATTTCATTCCATTTCAATATCTACCATGGTATACTCATTCTACAAACATATGTGGTTTATATTCCTTAAAAAAACATTTCATGCCTTATCTAAATGATATTTTTTATACTCGGTCAATTCCAAAGACAATTTTAATCCATAATGAGCATAAAAACCCAATTATAAAATTATTTAAATCCATATCTTGTATACTTACTCTCCAATAACCCCATGTAATTTCATTTATATCTTAAACAATCAATGATTTATTTTCCAACTCATTTAAATCTTTTCCTTGAATCCATGGTAGTGGAATTCCAATCCCATCCTCAAACAAATGTTCCATATATTTCAATATCATGCAACCATAAAAAAATATGTATATCTATAGAAATTTTTTAAATCATTCAGAAATATTCATTCATGCCTCATTTAAGAACATACATCCTCTCTTAATTTTTACCCAATTATTATGAACAAATCCAACACACAATGTTCTAGTTGTAGTATGAATTTTTATATACCCTCTTCACAAAAATTTATCTTTTATATATCCAGTGATAGTATTTATGAAATATAAATTTTAAATAATCCTCCTTTTTGATAATGAATTATATTTATCAAAATTATATAGTATTTTTATTATATGGTATCTAATATATATGTATATTCAGGTTTTCTCTAGTTGTGTGGTGATTTTATATTAACCAAGAAGAGTTTTCCAGAAAATGGAAAACAAGAAGTGTCTTATGGGCTAAATTATATGGAAACTATTATTTTATATAAATTAATATTTAAATATTTGAACAAATGTCACAATTGTTTTTAATCTTAAATATTGTTAGAGTGAAAAAATAGATAAATGGAAATGAATATAGATACTAAATCTATGGATTTAGGAAAGATAATATATACCATTGAAAAAACCAAAACCCCTTAATGGAATACACTATATATTTTAATTTTATTTAATATATTCACCTTCAATAGATATATATATTAACTATTATATATATTAATATATTTTCATACTTTTTAAGATATATATTTTATCTCGTGTAGAGATGATCAAACAAATTAATTTAGGGAGAAATATATAGGTTGTGTGTCAAATTTATAATATTCATGAAAAGTTTTTAATATGTAACTTATTTATTTTATTATATAAATCTATAATCAAATTTTAAGACATAGTGAAAATTACAAAACATATATCACATACTAAAATAGAGTATATGAATTAGTATTTTTTAAAACACTTTAAAATTATCATTGATTGACATTTGAAATATATAAATTAATGATAAGTCATATAAAATAATGGTTTACTCAAAATGATTGAAAATCCATTTATTAAAATTTAAAAACAATATTTTCTTTAAAAAAATTAGTAACATAAAAATATGTATAAGTGGTATTAGATTTTATATAAGCTGTATGAAATCAATTATTGATTCATTTATGTCATGTTGTAATACAATTAATATTATTAAAATTATTTTGGTCAGTGAAAATAAAATTAAAAATTTCTCATTGAAAAACTATATTTTAACTCAAATCATGCCAAAAATTCACATAAGACACAAAAAAAATTATATTTCTTAGAAACTATAGGGAAACTATTTTTAATTCATTTCAGACCTATGAGAATAAAATTCATACCATTTTGAAGTGTAAAGTGACCAATATAACTGAAATTGGATTTTTTCCATTATAACTGTAAAATAAGTTCAAAACATTCATTACATAAATGGAACAAAGAAAACTATTTTCATTATTATGAATATATAAAACAACAAACACATATTCTTTTTTTTTGTAAATAAACTAAAAGTTATTCCCAGAAATAGTGTTCCTAGAATTACTAAATGTTTATGTTTTCTATTTTAATGTTAGGTTTTTGTTTTAAATTATTATTTTGTCTTAAATTTCCTAATCGAGTATTTTATTTCTGTAACTCTATTTGATAATGATTTTTTATTCATTTATGGTATGGTGAAATGAAACCCTTTCCATTTATAGGCATAGTTTATTCGGTTTGACTAAAATTTAATGTTTCTATATTAATGTAACATTTTATTTGAAAATGAATATCATGCTCAAAATATAGTTAAATATCTAATATAATCATAAATCTGAGGATTATTATGCACTAAATAATCTAAAATGATTTAAAAAAATTAACCTAATTGATGTTACCTTGAAATAAGTTCTTATCATGTAATATAGTGTATAATATATAGTCATTATATTTAAAAATATATTTCAGTTAAAAATAATCCACTAATTTTAGTTTTTTTGATAACCTCTAATATTTTTCTCAACCTTGCACAAATATAATTAAATAAAAAACCTGACATTATATATTGTTTTTTAAAAGGTCCTTCGCCTTTATGGATGAAAAATTCATTACATAGATTAGTATAATCATATTAATATATTTTTCAGTAAATTTTAATTATCAATTACATGTGGTATAATATTAGGGTAATCCTGAAGCTCAGCTCTTCGGCCCACACGCACAATATTCCATTTGAGTAAAATTTTGTCTCACTGTTATTAGAAATTATACTAACGTGATGAAAAATATTTCCAAACAAATATAAGCTTCATCCATATGTGTGTGTGTGTGTGTTTCTATGTGTGTGTGTATTATTTGTAGAGCATCATCGATGACTATATTAAAACATTATCTCATATTCAAGAAACATCAACAACAATAAATAACTATAGTAAATAGATTTGTTGACACATCTCTCATTTTTAGAAGCTCATTGACGTTCCTTTCTTCTTCTACGTACTCTAATTTCACTAGATGATTTATCTCTTGAAATATTCATACTCATTACTATGATATGGATTCAATCCATGTTTTATCTTTTTTTTACTCCCCAACACTCTAGATCTCAATATATCTCACTTGAATAATACCTTTATTTGTCTACATTCAAATATTCTATAAATGATTTTTATTTAGAAAATCATTTATGATTTCATATTATTGATATATCTTATAATTTAATTATACAATAAGATCTTTAATGTGTTTCTTTAATCATCTATTTTTTTTGGAAATGTTTCCATAATCAACAAAAATACCATTATTCATTTAACTATTATCCCCAATGAAATTCCCAAAATAAATTTCTCTTTATTTCCACACAATTCAGCTAATAAATAATATTTATTTTTGAAAATATCATTGCTCTGGTCCACATAAAAAATAATTCAAATTAAATGAATTCTTGAATTATTGAAATAACCTATAGTGATCTCCTCTTCTTCACATTGGATAATCCTCAATTCACATCAACTTAAAAATGTTTTCAACATGAATTAATTCATTACATTAACATAGCAATTGATACCTCATCCCCATGATAATTAAGGAACATAAAACATCATCTTGAATAATATTTTTTACATTAGACTAATTAATTTATGATTATCATGAAATCACCTCATTTACATTCCAAAAATAAATTATATATTGTCCTTCATTAGGTTAAACTTTCTTTGATTATTCTTCGTTGAGTTGATATCGCCAAGTGGTCATGTTCTTGAGTATATGAAAATAAAATTATCTTCATTAAACAAGAATTAAATTATTTATAGTTATGTTTTAATCATTAAATATCATTTAGGAAAATGAATAATTTTATTCATCAAAATGAATCCTCCTTCCAATTTCTATAATTTTTTCTGATTAGTATTTAAATAATAATTTGTTGAAGAAAACTCTACATGAATTTTTTGATGAACTATTTGAAGTTAAAATATATGGAGATTCACATTAAAATTTATTATGAGAAACCAAATTAATTATTCCAAACATAGATTATGTTCATTATAGAGGTCCTGATACTTATTGAAATCATTATGTCTGTGATTTTTAACTCTATAAAGTTACTCATCTATACCATGTATGAATGTTGTATTATATGATTTCATTAAAATTATCTATAAATTCCCAATGGTCTTTATTATATATACTATATGGTTCATCATGTCACAAATATTAAACTCTGTCTCTATGTTGAACTCAATGGGATAAAATGGACTCAATGTTTTATTTATCAACCCTATAAAGTTTGTAGTGTTAATGGCATTACTATTAATCCAAAATTACTTAGATATATAATTAATTCATTTCTTCTCGATCAGTCTCATATCACTTATACATGACTCTAAAACATTTCATCCTCTTCTAAAATTAACTCATGAACAATTTAAATAAATAATATGGTTGATAAAAAAATCCTTTAAGAATTATGTATTGTATATTCATATCCCCATTAGAATTTGTTCATAACATAACTCAAAACATTTAAATTCAATCATCTCTTTTGTTAATTTATCAAATCTCATGATGACCACCAATTGAAATCCTTCCTTATATGAGAGGATTATTGATACTACACTACTAAATAAGGTAATTGTTTTGACATAATTATATCCCTCAATAATTAGACATGTTGTCCAAGTGTTATAGATGATCACCACCTAAATTATACATAAACATGTCCCCCATTTAGAAATATGAAAAATAGTAGTTCTAAAATAGATAAGGTAAGATAACACATTAATTATTTATAAATTAGAGTACCAAAATATTTCCAAAATAGTTTTACACTACCTCACTACATTTTAAAAGAAATCCAAATAATTTGGTGGGGTACATTCTACACATCCTCATGTAAGAAAGGGATGATTAAAAAAGTTGTTCATCCTCAATTCAGTGATGTTATAAATTGTCAATGCCTCTATAATGATATCTTTATTATTCTATTTTGTGTAAATATATTATTGTTTCACAAAACAATTATCCACATTCTATATAATATTAATTAATTTTGAAATATTTATTCTATGATCATTACTGAAACATGATGTTTGTTTTTAGATATATAACACTCTGATTATCAAATTAAATTTTTCGTATATCATATGCTGAAATCCAAACCAGTTAAATACATCCCATTACTAGATTTAGCATGCCACTAGTCCTTCAACACATTGCTAATAACTGTGGGCAATCAACAAGCACGAAGGAATCACACAAATATTTCAATGGAATGGTTTCTTCCAAAGAAATATAGAACTACCCATCTTTGAATTGGGTGGCCACAAAAACTGAATAAATAGGAACATTATATTTAAATATATAAATTTGAGTAAAAAATTTAATGAATAATGGTATATATAATTACCATCATAATTCCACCATATATAAAAAATCATATATAAGACATACACATTATATCCATAGGGAAGTATCCGAATAATTAAATGATGATGGAAAATTACTATATATCATCCCAATGATAATAATTACAAAAACACCACAACATGAAAAATCTCTTGGGGACCCCTTCTCCACCATAAAAAATACCACTATCAATATTAGTAATTAGATGGTCCACCAATCTATCAGCCACCCTTGACCTTATAAATGTCTTACACAAAAAGTTATTCATATACACAAAAGAATATGTAGGGTGTGAGGCCTAAATCACAACATGATTCCACTATAAATCTATATAAGGCATTTTTATATGTAAACCTATTATTATAGTTTAAAAAATTATTTTTGAAAACCATTTTCATGTCTTAAACATTTTAATGTGAAGACAATAATTTATAAATCCATTTGGGTTTCTCAAATAAATAATTTTCTCATACAATAAAAATGAGGGCTAAATAAGGAAATAATGCCACTCGACAAAAACACGCTACACACAACCATACATAAAATAAACATGTGAGTAATAATAAAAACCTTCATATATCCAAATAATGGAACATGGGAATAACCTAATCATTTTCATATAACCAAATAATGCCACATGGGAATAAGAATAAACATCTCAATCAATCATGGAATAGATATATTATTTGATGAATAAAAAAACCCATTGGGAATATATAATATGCACCATGGGAACTAACCACAAGGGTTTAGTGTTTCCTTGTATAAAAATGATTTTATAGGTTACTATGAATGTGTAAACAATTCAGAATCTTTCTCAGTCTTCCTTACTCCCAAACATACAAGATCTTACTTGGACCATTATTCAATGATTGTAAAGCTCAATTAATCTTCCTCCCAACAGATCACTTGGTTCATTGTGAAATATTTTAAAATCTCCCATGGTCTTCCTCCCAAAGTCTCACTTCTTCCAATGGAAAACATACTATTTTTCTATGGAATGTACACAAACATACCCAATGTATCCAATGTGATAATCTTTGTTAATCTTGTGAATTTATAATAATTATAGATCATATAATCTATTTAAATACTAATTTTATAAATAATTTATCACCATAATATGTTCAAAATTTTATATCATATAAGTATTCTTTTATAACCCATTAAAAACATTTCCGCCTCAATGGGATCTTATTTTGATATTACCCTAATAGGGTGGATAATTTGGGTATTCAATAGAATTGAAATATAAAACACATTATCATTTAAATTTCTCACATTCTTAATTGTATCTTGACCTATAAACACTAAGGGTAAATTTTTTCTCATTAGACATGTAGGATTTGGTAAGATTTATTTTTATGTTTCCATGAATAAAATAAATATGGACACTAGTATTTACATGGTTAATAATTACTATGACACTATTATGGAGTAATAATGTATGTTGTTTTTTCCATAAAAAATCAATATGGACCTCACTAATCGTTACCAAGGTCCAATTACCGTTGGTTTAGGGACATATCACTACTAGTCAATGGTAACTCCCTCAAATGTTCGTCAAGATGTTAATAGTTGGTGGAAAGGATCAGCTTCACATTGTTTATTGAAATGTTGGTGCCATATCCCACATCACTTATACGGATTTCATCCTCATATATGAATGCATTCTTTGATGAAGTCCCATTTTATAAATCATCACATTTAGTAAATAACACCATAAATGTAGCACATCTTCTTTCTTAAATAATTTTGGAATAATATTCTATTTATAATAAGCACACTAAGAAGATTCTATGATAATCATATGATTATCAATTATTCAAATTCATCAAGCATCTTCTCACCTATAACAAAACTATCTTCTTCACTTCACGTTAATATTATCCTTTAGAAATCATATGTTTTTATATCTCTTCCCTCTATGTTTTCAAGATATGTAGGGTTCTCATAGAGTCTCTCAGTTTCTTTTAATTTCCCTTCATGTTCATAATTGATAAATATGAGATCTCATTGGAAATACAATTTTACAGTTTACACCATAATTGGGGCATTAAATTATCCTTTAAACCCCATGAATTATTTCTTATGATGTTAATGAATATAAGTTATCAAAATGTGTCATAAACATAATATATATGAAATCATGTAAAAAACTCATTTTTCGTTTCAATTAAATTCCATTTAATTGATCATTCAAATCATTCCAAACATATTTTCACTAGTATAGTACAATGGACTTAATTTGTGTCCAAATATATAAGAAGAAATTAAAGGTGGATCTTTCTTTTGAATGATACTAAATATACTAATTATCAATACATAATCCTGAAATGGCATGTACGATGCCTTAATCTAATGAAGATGGTTGTTTTTCCTTATCATGTGCAGTACCATGGGCATTGCCTCCTGGTGGAATCCATTTTTGAACTTCAAATCTACATGTCATCCACAAATACCTCCAATAAAAAATAGGTCCATCCTATGTATGAACCTTTTCAACTAAATTTCATTGACACAGAATGAAATTGTGACCAAGTATTCCTCACTATACTGTGGTACCAAAATTCTAGCCACTTTGTATTATCTTGTTGTGCCTCATGGGAAGAACCACTGGTGGGGTGGACATATGTTTTCTAAAATTATTCTGTCTAACCAAAATAACCTCAAAAATAGGAACAGAATATTATATTTCTTGTTTTTTATATATTCACATGGATACAACTATAGGGACCCCAAGGGTGGGTTCCCCTCTCAGATTTCCATTTTAGGATATCTCATTTTCTTCCCACCAATGATTCTATTCATGTGTTCACCTGGAATACAAAATGAAATTATCTATAACCTATTTTATATAATGGTATTGACTATTTTTGAAATATTTATATCAATACACCCACCAACATGGGTTTAGTCTTCCTAGTATTTTAATTTTTACTAGGTTGAAATTCACTCCATTAAAATCACTTCTAATTTTCCTTTGGTCATTTATCTCAAGGACAATTATACCATTTTAAATACACTAAAGAATAATATCTATGAATAATAATGTTAATAGCGTACTTTTACAATTAATATTTGGATCAATCTATAAATCTCCCAATCACCACTTTAACTCTTTTTACATCTTCTTCATCTGTTTTAATCAATGATATTATCAACAAACATGTATTCCTTTATTGATATTCCAACACACCTTTTTCATATGGTCAAAAATCTAACACAACACTTTGGGATTTCTAATAGACTTCCTCATTGGATTTTATTAAAAATACCCAATTTACTATTGAAAGATTCTTCTACCCATTAATGATATCTTCTCCTCCTTAAAATATTTTCTCTCAGTTATTGTCACTAACATAAAAAGAGTCTTTTAAATATTAAGGATCTTTCAAAACATCCTATTTTAAAATCATAGATGCAATTTTAATTCCCATGAATAGTATTTGGGGAACATAATCATATTTCTCCCACTTTTTGTGCTAGGATAAACTCTATGAATGGTTAGCTCCCCCTTAGTCTATAACTTCTGATATGGAATTATCATGGGTATCAAATCCCCCTATTAGGATAAAATGAACTTATTCAAATAATTTCACATATCCCATTGGAAAAAAATACAATAATCCTTAGGAATAACCCACATGTTTTTTTCAAATCTATTGAAATAATAAGAACACGACTATTGGATAGAATTCATAACACTAAAAAATTCATCATAAAAAACAATTTCTATACTTAATTTTCTCCAGATATTTATTGAGTGAATTTTTAACTTGTAACATGAGATATTAATAAATCCATTAAGCCCACCGATAATGATCTCAATCTAAGAAACAAGTGTTTTTATTTAAAATAACACTATTTTACATGTCAATGATGAAGACTAAAAATAAATCATAATAGATTTGTGTTTCTTACACTTTAAATACATCATTTGACACCAACACACTTCACACAAAACCTTTAGAAAATAAAACTAAAGAATATAGATGTATGAATCATTCTAATTGAAGAATTAATTGATTCCACTTATAATAAAATTGACACTAAGTGTTTAAAAAGTTCTTCAAATCGATCAAATATCACCATAGAAACTCCTGGATTTTGTGTTCTGCATAGGAATTATAACATATAATAAAGTTAAATAACTATTGATGTTAATTAAAAACTCTCCCTGTGTTATTAGTTATTTAATACACTGATTTTATATTATATTGGAGAAAAAAATATATTGTATTTAACATCATTCAGCATCTCCATGCATTTTATATGATGAGACAATTGATTCAAAATGTTAGAAAAAAAATCAAAAATCGAAACCTTCAATCATTTTACTCTTCCCAATCATCTTCTTAAATGATTTCAATATATTTAGATGCAAAAGTTTATTATAAACAATTAGTTCCTTCAGTCCATGAATTTTTATATTTTAATTTATTTAAAGGCTCGAAGCTTTATTCAAGATATGAATTGATATAAGTGGATTTTGGTTCGTCTTTGAAACACTACTAAATTATCTATTCTCATTAAGACTTAATATTTATGTTATTTTCATTAATACCCATCCACTTATTCTTATCTAGAAGAATCACCCCATAGATTACTTATCTCTCTTAATCCAAAAACTATTAAAAAGAGAGTTATAAAAAATAAACTAATGGGGGATATGGGTACCACACTGATCCTCAAGATTAGAAATAAGGATAGTGAAGATAAAAATTTCCACTACCCTCCATTTTTCTTTTTTTCTTTTTTAAAATATTTCTAACGAAAATAAATTATCTCCTCAACTTATTAATCATTATATTAAGCTAAAAAATATGACCTATAAGGAACCATCCTTAAAAATTATATAATCTATTTTATAAAATCTAAAAACTACTTTTTTCATTTTGAGGTTGTTAAAGGTCTATGATTTTATAGAATTATCTCACAACTATTACATAAAACCCCATATATTAAAAATTAAAAACATATTCTCTGAATAAATTTTTTCCTATAATTTTAAACTATTAAAATGATGAATGTCTTATTTTAAGGTCTAATCTTCCATATTTTAAACACAACTTCTTCTTTGTAAATAATCATCCTTAAATCCTATGAAAAACAATTAAGAACAAGTGATGAGAATAAAAAATCATATTCAGGGACCTAAAAAATGATTTTGATAGTCTATTAAAAATAATGAAAACCAATAAAATATTTAAACTCATCACAATATATATTGAATATACGTAATAAATAATTTCCAAAAGAAAATCATAAATTATTCTTAAAAAACAATTAATAACCTTAGAAAAAAAAGTGAAAACATTTTACGAAATAAAGACAATTATATTCATTACTTGTGTTCACTCATGTACAAAAAAATTTGGGCATAGTTTAATAAATTTCAGAGACCTCCCTAGATAAATCCCTCCTTATTTATATTTCATATAAGTAACATTATCTAATATATTGAAGATCTATATTGGTCGCCCTCATCGTATAAGCTATATCAGGATCACCCATTGTATAAACAGTGTTGGGATCACCAATCGTATAAGATATATCAATCCCACCTATCATCACCTATATTTATCAAGAACCATATCATTGATACAACAATTTTTTTATTACACCATTTCATTACAAACCCTTTAAATAATATTTTTAATCTATATACAATACAATTTTAGATATGAGAATTAAATTTTCTTTTAAAACCCATTTTGTAATCCAAAATACTTGGAATAATCAGAATGTTTATTTTTCATTGAATAAAACATAAAATACTGGAATTTAATCCAAATATAAAACTATGGTTGTGATAGTGAAAAGAACTATTTATGTCTTACATATTAAAATGGAACATTAATTTTGTATTTTTTGAGATATTAATAACATTATATATAAAATTCATCAAATAATTAATTTTAAAATAATTAATTATAAATTAAAAAATTAAAAACATTTCATTTATTAGTAGTCTATTTTTATATAAATATATCCATAAAATAATTTTATGAAAATGGACAATGAATAAAAATATTTTGATAATAAATCATGACAAAGTTTTAATCTATGTGTTATGTTAATATGTCCATTATATTCAGTTTGATTGATCAGGTTCATTCCTTATCATCATAAATAATAATAAAATGTTAATTATTTAATTTATTAATATATTTTGTCATTTTTTTATCTTTTTATATATTTTTAAACAATCAATTATGTTTACATAAGATGTTTTCATGATATTCGAACCATAAGTCCAAACTATATTTTGAAAGATGGATATGGAAAAAGTCATAATTATTTAATAATATATACAATAATAAATTTAAAATAATTATTATATTTTTTTATAAATTATACATTTTAATCAAACTATGAAATATAGTTATTAAAATTAAAAAATGTTACAATTATAGAGACTATAGGTTATACTCATGCAAGATTAATGTTTACATTTTCAAAAAACATTATATAATAAAGGTAAGTATCATATTTATCTTTCAATAATAATTATTTCACCAAAAACATAAAATTAAAATTTAATATACATCATATATAATAGCCATGTATGGAAATTTTGAAAAATGAATCACACCGCTTCATTGAGGAGGTAATCAACACTTCTACATGAATGATATTATCATTTTTGAATGGTTGGAATGGTAAGAGAAAATGATGATATAATATATTTAAGATATTATAATTATTTACTGAATATCAAGTATATGTATATATATATATCTTAAATTCATTATTATAACTGGTTATGAGAGTTGGTGATGGAAAACGAATTCAATAAGTTTATGAGGCGGTAGTTTTTCATACACTTGAATGATGGTTTCATTTATGATTAAATGGAAGAGAATCTAGATATAAAATGTATCATTAACATAAAGAAATCATTGTACATGGAATATAATGTTGCTATTATTTTATAATTATTAATTAATAGTTGCCAGAATCAGATGAATAAATAATATGAAGACACTTAGTTAAAATTTATAGAAACTCTTAAGAAAAACTCCTTATGTTAGTATTAAAAGAAATCATAGGATAGTATTTTTATCAAACCATGGTAACTCTGATGTTGTTATGGATGTAAATAATGTTTTTTTGTTTGGTCATGTCTGATCTAGACTACTCCAAATGTGTGAGAAAGAGGGGAGTGGGGGTTCCCATTATAAGTGAGGGGAGGGCACTCATTGAGTGAAAAATAGTACTAAAATAACATAAATTAACGTCAATGGAAAAAACTCCAAAATTATATATTCCAGATATAGGATGAGTATCAGTTTATAAATTCTCATGAAAATATATTTTAATGGGTTTATACATAATTTTTACCTTTACTAGTAACACCATGAGTTTTTATAGACCGTTTTTCTATTGAATTTAAATTTTCATTTATATCATGCAATGAAACAATTCAAATATTCCTATCACATGGGACTGGCATGGTTTACATTCCACACAAAACAGACATAGTCTATGAGTCACACAACACTGAGTTGGCGTATGATACACACAACACTAGGTTTCTACGTAATATCTCTTTTTATTATTTTAACTATTTAAATAAAATAATTATAACCTAGAGGTTCAACATAGTAACATGAATGGTAATAAATACTTTTCAAATGTTGTTTATATGTATTTTATATAAATAAATGATATTGATAATAAAAGATATGATTTTTTGTAACGTCCTTTTTATATTTAAAAATACTATTTTCTCAAATGAAATTATTTTAATAATAATATAAATTTTAGGCACATTTAAAAAATTAACATTATAAAAAAATTATATGAGTAACATCTAAATTATATTAGGGTAACTTTTTGTGATTTTTCTGAGAAATGCCATATTTTTATGAATAGTGAAAATACTGCCTTTAGTTAAAAAATTTATTTTGTCTAATTAATTAATAATGATAAATTTTATTATAAATTATTTATAAGGTATCCATAGATATATATTACCTATAAAAATATAATTAATTCATTATAATCAATTGCACTTTGATATTGAAAATAAAATCTTAACAAATGTTTGAACGTTTTCATACATTAAAACCCTGTTATTTTGTCACATCTACAGGATTAACACTAGTCATAATTTTTCCGCTTCAATAATTGGAATTTCAGAAATCTTACATACACCATTGTATTCTGTCTAATATATTGCATCGAATAATACCATCTAAATTTAGGATGAAAATAATTAGTATATGTGATTAAAATTAATCACATCAATTAAGGCCAAATTATGCTTTAGTGGGAACTAAACTATGTAATTAAGGGCAAAAATGACCTATACACTTTCCCAAAACCCATCTTAATTCTATAGAGCAGACATACACCTTAAATTATTTATTTGGGTTGGATTTTTATGTATTTTTTTAGTAATAACATTTCCACACATAATTATTTTGTTAAAATTCTTTGTGAGTCCTTTTCCATCCTTATAAAAGACTGCCACCTCTACCCATTCCTCTCACATCTCAAGAGTCATAAATTAAGAAAATAACATAAAACATTTCATCCAAAAAAACATCCCTTATAATATTAAGCCTCCTTTTGTACATAAACCCTTCCATAGAATCCTTTTGGCACAAACCAAAAGCAGTTACATGATTTAGAGGTAAATTCTTCTTTTATACTATTTTATTTTATTTTCCTTCTCCACCCAATCCAATATAATTATACCCTTATTGTGTGATGAAGAAATTATCCTAGATATAATATAGTGTTTTTATGGAATTTTTTTACCTACACATATACACTCCACCATCTAATGGATGTTAAACTTACAGTTTTTGTGTACGGAAAAATACTGCCTCACGAAATAAATGATTGTTCTTTCTCCTATTCCACAAATCATGGTAGCCATTATGATAGAAGGTATATTTATATATTAAACAGATTATATTTATTATTTCTTAATGCTTTTATATTTTTTTTAACATATGTCTTTTTACATTCCATTTGGTTTAAATATGGTAATCTAGTTTGAGGAAGTGTTGACTTCTACCCCCTAAAAGCGATGTGATTCGTTCATGCACCTAAAAAAATGTATTAAGGATGGGTTTAATGAAATTTGAAGATATATATGATATATAAATTATATTTTTAATAATTATGTATATATATATACTTATACACACATATATATATGTATATTTAAATATATTTATATATAAATTATTTCATTTACATACATTCTTTATATATGATATTAAAAATGGAATCACTTTTCATTCGTACGAACCACTTACTGTCTCCATGAATGGTATATTCCATTTTATACTTATATATGATATAAATTATTATAATATCAATATATTTGGTATAAAGTATATTTACATTATGATCTATATTCCTGAATCAGGATATAAGTATAAGGACCACTGATATAACAAATTAATACATGAGTGAAGGACAAAGAGAATGATTACCCGAAGTGAAATAGTAACATAATATTTTAACAAGTGGGCAATATATGGTTATAATAAAACCATATATTTTAATGTATATAATAATATTATTCAGTAAAAAGCTTATAATAGACTCATATTTATTATATAATAAGATTTAATGAGTATAGAAAGAGTCAAGACACAATGTATTGGGAATTACATTTCACTTTTTATTTCTATGAGATTAATGTTATGATCACACTCATTACTTTAATGTGGTTTATATAATTACTATTATTTAATTATATGTATATTATACCTAAATTTATGGTATGTCACACATCCATTCTGTGAGCCTTCTTTCATGAGGTTTATCTTTCCAATGTTACCGAATTGGTAAAACAGCTTTGTCTCAATTTTCCTTCATTGAGACTCATGTTTTTCTATACACCTAAACTCTGTTTAAAGGTGTAAATATTTCCTTTTTCACATTTTATAACATGAATATTCCTTTTTAATATTATCATTAGCTTAATTTAATTTCCTTTTTTAATTTTTAGAGTATGATTCGAGGTAACCAAGTTATATGAGTTTATTGAGACAATCATGTCATTTTTTGAGATTGTTTATGTTTATGCTTACATTGATGAATTCTCCTGGAAATATTCATTTTTTATATATCCTATGTTTAATCAAGATATCATAAATTCATATTAACAATTTTAGACTCTTTGTAACTTCATAAAATGTTTTTAGTAAAATCTGACCACGTCTTTCTTTGGTGGAAAATCCATTGAATAAAAAAACCATGTTTTCAATAATGTTTTCAAAAATATCCTTGAAGATAATTTTTTTAGGAAATGGATTTAAATAATGATTTCAAATCTACCTTTATATTTTTCAAATCAATTTTCATTGAAAAAGGCTTTCAATAGGTTTTTTTTAATATAAAGTATTTTTTTTAAAAATTATCTTTTCCACAAGAAGTGTTTTCAAAACATATTTCAAAATTTTTTCCCATCTAAGATAAATTCCATTGGAGTTTCTCATGGATTTATGGAATATGTATTCAATTTTACCATTCATATTATTTCTTTTAATGGATTTTGTTTTGATAGCATGTTGTTATGAGTCTTGTTTCTCTTTCATGGTTTACATGCTTTTATAAGCCACTTCTTTTCACAAGTTATGTTTATGATGAAATGATAATGAGACATATATGTTTCCATTGGTCATGATATGTTTTCCTGTTTATGAGACCCATTTTATCGTGGGTTACAAAATGTTCTTTTGTGATCTTGTTTCATATGTATGTATGAATTTATTATGTGATTGGTGGGACCTATATATCTCTCTAATGCATTGGGAAATGATTTATATCTCATGAGATAGATAGTGATGGAATGATAGTTTACTAGGTTCACTAATAATGTGATGGAACAAGGTTTTAGTCAGTTTATTAATACAATTTTGGAATGAGTGTTTCCTCTATTTAGTAACACATGGATAGATCAGGGGTTCACCCAGTTCAGTAAAGGACTTTTTCCACTAATACAGTCTTGGAAATGATGCCTTGGATACTATAAAAATCATTAAATGATAATGTGTTTCCAGAATTCCATGTCGTAATAGTATTTCAGGATTCCATGGTTATATATTCTGCATACTTGATTCAGATATTATAACCGGCAATGCTTAAATCCATGATTCAAGTATATGATCTTTGATATTTAGGGTATTATCTTCTATATTCATGGTCATTTTCTCATACCCATATACTCATGTTTATTCTTACAGGTCTCCCTTGTTTACCATTAATGATGATTTGAGCTCACCCCTCCTTATATATCCTTCACCCGTTTATGAGGATATGTATTAGGTTTTATGTGTCAAAGATGGGTGCTTGTCGAGAAGAACACAGTGGGAGATAATGTATCTCACATAAGTGCAAGTGTTATGAATCTATGTTTCCAATGGCACTATAAAACTGTGTCCTTGGGCACCTTTTTTTATTTTTATGTATTATAAATATTTAAATAAATGTTAATGTTTGAAGAGCTAGGGGTCGCTATATTATCCCTTATTTTAACCCCCACTAACCCATTTTACAATAACCATTATATCAATGATTTCACACTACTTGGTTCAGTAAAGATAACATAAAAGGAAGAGTGCCTAAAAAGATGATATAGTTAATATTTTAAACCATGTCCCAATGAATTTTTATAAAAAATATTTTTTGGAATATCAAATATATTAATTAGTAATTAATTAATTTAAAATTATCATTAATTTCATTTTTTCAATTATTCATTTATATTGTATTTAACCACACCATGAATAAAATATAAATCAAATATTAACCTTTTAAACATCCACAATATTTTATATGTATCTATATAATTATTGGGACACTATAAATCAACCAGATAAATATAACTATTAATGTTTCTAAAATAACTTATACGATGTTTATATTGCTTGTAAAAGAATTGTTTTAGTTTGTCATATGCATTTAAGATGATTATTTAATCAGTCAACATTATAAATATCATATAATGATAAAAAAATAATTTATCTTTAAATTAATAATTTATAACCAATAAAATTTTTTTATTGTCCCAGTCACAAAATTTAATTGATATTGAAAGAAAGAGAGTGAAAATATTTACATTATATTTACCTAAAATAACACAAATTTCATAATAAATGGAGAATTTATATAAATATCCATATTTTGAATCATGAAAAGTCAAGGTAGAAATAATTTTATCAAATAAAAAAATGTGTTACGGAGAGTTTTATTCCTTCTCAAATGAATTTGAACCGTAATTAAAATATTTATCTTTACTAGGGTGAAAAATATTTATGATAGTTGCAACTATTGATAAAAAAAATGGTCAAATTTACTGAATTTTTACTTAATGATTAAAAATATAGAATTCATATTTTAATAATAAAAAAAAATTGGAAAAAATTAATTTAATATTAACACTCAAAAGACGTAAAAAAAACTTTTTTGAAAAATGAGTTTTTAATCCCAAAAAAGAACATATACAAAAGTGAGGTATACCAATGGATGCAATGTAATTAATTATATTATTTATAATATAATTTAAATAATACTAATTTTAATCCATTTTTAAAATTTACATCTATTAATATTTAAAATGAAAATACATTCCTTGCAAAAAATTCGTATTTTTCAATATTCGTTGAAAAATAAAAACATTCATAGAAGGAAAAAATGTCATGATAAGATAATTTATATTTTATAATTTCATAAATTTATTTAGTTCTTTCAAATTAAAATTTTGAAATTTTGACGTAATGGATTATTTAAAAAATATAATATTTGGAAAGAGATTTAGTACGAATAAAACAATTTCATTTTATCCATAACAATTAATTGATATTCTTAGAGTGAATATATCTATATAAAAAATAGTTAATGATTATTAATATGACATTAAAATGAGTTATTCTAAATTTACCTATATTGTTCAATTCATCCCCCATTTTGTAATTTTCATTTAAAAAATTTTATTCATTATTGAAACAAGTGAGGATATTTTTCTTTCATGTTATTATATGATTCTCATATGATGAATTTGAGTTATCCCTAACTGATGTTCGTCATGGATTATTATAGGTTGTGATGAAATGTTATTAGAAGTGTGAGGGACACCATGAGCTCGTACTTCAATCCTTCGGAAGTCATAATCTACGTGTCACATAAGGGAAATGATGGATCTGGATTGCCTCATGTTGCAGCTCTAACTACAGATCATTTGGATCATCAAATCCTCCTTAATAACATTGATATTTATGATTCAGATTGAAGAGAGGATGAATTATTATCTAAATGTTTGTCCCACTTTTTTATCGGTGCTATAGAGGGTGATCTAACCCTCAGAAGATCACGATGAACTGTATGATTACAGTAGATGAATGTGTTCCTTAGATCATACAAGATTGAATTTCTTACTAAAAGAACTCTATTATTGTTCATCTTAGTGTGTAAGAAAATGCATGGAAGTCGGTGCACCAATGGAATCGTCTCTAACAGACATGAGGATTTGGTAATTGAAATATTTTATCCCTTAGTATGAACTATTTTTATATTAAATTATCTTTGAATGAACTGAAATTTATTTCCTAGAGATATGGATTTATTAATTTAAATTTTATATTCCAAAACGGGGATCCCTAGGTTGACCCGGATCAGGAAAAACACATTGTTGTGTAATCATGTATATGTGTCAAAGTCATAAATTGGGTATTTTGGGACACCAGAATCATGTGGTACATTGAATTGGCTTATGGAACCCCAATTAAGCTAAAAAAGGAGACTGTTTTGATCAGGTATGGTCACTTTGCTAAATTGTTGGTTGAGTTTCATATTTATATGAATCTTATTGAGACTGTTTATTTGATTTCTGGTAAGACCAATTCAATTTGGACATTGAATATGAACATGTTCCTAATTTTTCTATTAATTTCTCAACTATTGGACATGTTAATACTAAAAATCATATGGTATTACATTATTCTAATTGTAAGATTCATGGCCATCTAGGTGATAAGTGTATGCTTAAGGTTCCTCTTGCTGAAGACCCCTCTATTCTTGTAAAAATCAGAACTTTTGATGGTGTGAAGGGAATTTATTTACCAAATATGGTAGTGGTGTGTACAAAAATAGATGATTCAATGAAGAAGGTAGTTTCCTGTTATGTTGATGTTGTAGCTGGAAAGATACATGGTCCTATTAAATGTGGTGTTGCATGTATGAGGGATGTGACAAATGCACAATCTCGTATACCAACTTCTCATATGACTTGTTTGGAGATATCCTCTAAATTGGGTGACGTTCAAAGAAATGATGGTGTTGATGATGATCCTGAGGTGATCCTGGAGTAACTGTTCATGTCCAAAGGGAAGAAGGACTCTAGTATTTCCCAATGGGGTTCTCTGCTTTTGGCTATAAAGATTATTTTAATCCCCATTTGTATTACATCTTCCTAGATAAATATTGCAGGAAATTCTTCAGGTTCTATTGTGGCTCCTCAACAGCATGCCACTTCTGGTTAGAACATTGTCATTGTTTTTGTACCCTTGGGTGAATCATTACCTAGGTCATATGATGTGGAAAACATGTCTATGTTTGTCCATTTTCATGTCACACCTTATGTACTAGATTTATAATAGGCTTTGTAGGATCCTCCTGTGACTATTAATGCCTTTTGTTCTAGGGAGGGTTTGAATATCTATACTCCTGTTGATAATATATTTTTCTCCAACAAATAGATGGTTACAATTTCTACTCATACTGGTTATTTTCCCTAGGATTTTACCTTGGGTTCCTGAACCCCTCAGCATGTATCTTTGACCCATACAGTTTCTATTTCATCTCCATTGTAAGTCCCCTCGAATGAGGGTTCACTTGGTGATAATAATGTGAAGCACAACTTCTTAAATACGATGGATTCCATAAATACTCCAACCATTGATTCATTATATTGATAGAGTAGGAATTGAAAAGTAAAATCACATTTTTATCCTATAAAAACTAATGAATATGGATTCAAACAAGGTTATTCTGAAGACATTGAGATGGGATATCCCTCTTATGACCATGTTTAGAGTGGTGGGGTGCTGATTGAGGATGTGTAAGTTGATGGCATGGATTTAGTGGCTGATCAATGTGTAGATCACAATTATGATACATTTGATGATCCAGTGTATGTTTTTGATACAAATTGTTCTTGGAAGACCCGAAATTAGTGTCAAAGGTGGAGACATCCAAGAGGTAGTGGTTCTTTCATGGATGGAGTCTAGATAGAATATTTTATCTTGGTCTCCGAAACTTGTGTTTCTGGGATTACTCCATATTCTACACATAACTATATTTTATGTACTGTTTAATTTCTATTATAATAATTTTCAAAGAACATGGATCTTGTCTATGGTATGTACGGTTTCAGTATAATTCCCATATTTCCTCTTAAACAAAATGGTTTTCCGTAAAACCAAATAATGTTGAATTACCTTTTTTAATATTTTCTCACTATTGCTAATAATTTATTATGTATATTTCTTAAAAAAATTCCTTCCATCTAAACTAAATTAGGACAAAAAAGATATGATTTATCTCTCAGACATTTTCATAATAACAAAACATGAAATATGATATGTACGTGAGATAAATTTTTAGAAAATAATAATTATTGGGAAATAGATACAAATTTTTATAGAATTTAATATAGTTTATGAACAATATAAATATCTTTCCATTTTTACCACGAAAAATGAATAAAACATTTCCATGGAAATTCTTTAAAAAAACATGATCACTTACCTTGAAAGAATGACATTTCCTTTCATTTCTGCATATATTTTGTGTCAACTCAAATACCACTTTACGTGATACTGAATCATCTTCACCATCACTACTACAAAATATACTAATTGTTATTAAAAATATCTTTATTTCAAAAACATTAACCCAACAATATAAAATTTGAAACTATTATACATATAAATCCTTAAAATATTCCATATTTATATTTGAATGAAAACTAAAATTATATGAAAATACAAATAATGAATGATATTGTGACCAACATCCTTTCTAATCCATTGAAAAATAAAAAAACCAAAATTATATAGTATGGATTATTTACAAAAACAATCCATAACATTAAGGATGAAAATCTATACTAAAATTTAATTTATAAAAAAGTAACTTATTATGTTCATTACAAAAAATAAAATTATATGTGGGATTTCTGGAAGAAAAAATGGAGTGATGAACTCTATGTAACATTATTATCTTCTTGAGCTACATTAACGATATAAGATATAAATAAAATATATCTTGAATGGGAAGGATATTCATAGTTATATTTCAATTAACAATAATTACCCAAATAACATTATTACCTATACATTTAATTGGTAATCCATCCAAAATATCCGTATATATATATTTATGTGCTACCATTTAATTTATTACTTTGAAAATATATAATTATCCCCTTTATAAATTTTTATCTTTTTTAAACAATATTCATTGTCAAATATTTCATCCAAAAATAAACTATAAATATTTTAATTTTATCACACAATTAGTACTCATAAACTTCTATATACATCTTTGTGATTTAATGATAAATAGAAAATATAGGGATATAAGATTCACTCCACAATTCACTCTTTTACTAGGAATTACAATAACACATAGCCTATTTCTATATTCTATACCACCTTATTTTTTAAAATTACATTCTTGTAACTTAGCATTCTTAAAAATTTGTAACTTTCTAGTAAAAAAATTATTCCTTTTAATATTTTTTAATCCATTCATGGACGGTTTCATATAATGAGACCTCCAAAAAATCAAGGGGAGTTACTTTGTGAAAAATTTATAAGATAACATTCACTAAATCATTAACCAATGGGTTATGTTCAAGATATCACATATTTAATGATGCATTATTTTTATGACTGAAATAATTAGATACTCTGTTTAATTTTACAAGATGGTATTGAATCATTCAATCATAATCATTTACTCGTTACAACCATATATTTTATTTTCGACATGATTTTAATTGACATGAAGCAAGAGAAATTACCTGATCATTTTGTAACAAAAATACCCAAGTCACCTGAATAAAGCTTCATTTTACATAAACAATTCCCAATTTCAAGAGGGTAGGTCCAGAACTAGAGAGTTTACTAATAATATTTTTTTTCATGAAACAATCATCATAATATTTCATTCAAATGATTTTTCCTCATTTTCGAGTCAAGTTAGCTAGTGGGATCGATAACTGATAAATTTTTTAACAGACCACCCATTGTAACCTAATAATATTATAATCTAAAAATCTCTATGAAAATTTCTTTTCTTTTCTATTCATCAAAAAACATATTTTTTTGTAGGGTAATTAATTATTTCATCCCCTCAAGCAACATGACCGAAGAAAGAAATTTGTTACAATGAAAATAAAAACTTATAATATATTATTTATTGATTGTTTTATTTCAATGTTTTCAAAACAATCACTAGGTATCATTCTTGATTTTTGTGAATTTAATAAAATAGAAAAATATAATTCAAAAATACAAAACAAATATCTAAATAGTCATGCATAACTATATCCATGAGATCCTTGAATATGGTTGGTGATTTTGAAAATCCAAATTACAAAATACAAACTCATAATGGTTTTATATAGTTTAAAACATTTTCATTTAAATATATTCCTCCATCATAATCAACTAATGGTACCCTAATCAGAGATCAATCTGTATAACATATTTTTCTCCATGGAGCTGATAAAAAAATCCTTGATATGAAGAAAATGATATTTTTTATTAATATTGATGTTATTCATGACTCCAAAATCAATTAATAGGCCTAATAAAAAATATTTCTATTTAACAAATAAAATATAGGAACCCTATGGTGAATTTCTAGAATGATTGAAACCATTATCTATAAACACTTTATAATGTTTTTTAATTTCTGAATGTTCTATTAGAATCATTTGATAATGGGGTTATGAAATTGGTTTATCGTCGGGAAGAACATCAATAGTAAACTCAACCACCCCCCCCCCACCAGGATGAACACTGATAAATTCATTAGTAAAAAATCAATGTATTCGTTCAATACTAGAACATAAATAATTTTATTAGTTTCATTATTTGGAAAAAAATGATCTATGTATCATTCATTTTCATCCTTGATCAATTTATCAACATCTTAATATGTAATAAAATGTATGAAGTCATTAAATATGAATTTCATAGCTTTTAAATATATCTTTTGAGGATAAAATAAAAACTAATCTATACCCAATAATTATATTACACTACACTATAGTTAGTTTAAAAAGAATTATAGGAAACTATATCCAATATATTTCAATAGAAATATTCCTATCAATCATGGATTCATTAATATTTCCACATATATTTTTCACCAAAAGTATCATATCCTTTTCATGAGATTATATTTCCCTTTCATTTGAAAATTTTATCATAAATGACATAATGCAATGATTCAGAGTCAAATATAGAATCTTCAAAAATTGAGTAATCCAATGATGTATGTGTCAACAATTCATTATATGGGTAAATATCCACTATTGTAGTTGAAAAGGATTTTCAACACCTTTTCCCATTCATTCATGATGATTTCCTCCCCCAGAAAAAAATATGGAGACATGTTAGAATAATTATCCTAATTTTAGTTAAAACAAATCACTATGGGATGGATATCTATTACCTCATTAATGTATTTTTCAAAAATACTTTCTTTAATGTCACGGGCCATGTGACTAAAAATACTACACTAGTATCACCTTTAAAATCTTTTCATGCATTCATAAAAAAATTAATATACCTTGAATATGTAGGAGGCTTGCCTCTAGATTTCTTAGAAAACCACTTCTCTATTTCTCTCTAACTTTACTACATTATAAACCCATTATATAGTGAAGATAAGTTTCAGAAGTCACAATATTAACACCCTTAGCAACTGAATTTTTATATTTTTAACTCAATTACAACAGTATTTTTTTCTATCTCGGGTCAATAAATCTTTGAAAAATATTATTCTAGAAAAATATAAAACATTTATCATATTACATGGAATCCATCTCATTTCTCCCTCATGAATTATTAACTAAAAACAACCATCAATAAGTTTCACGTTTAAAATAATAAATTGAAAGAGTTTCCTTTGGTTGTTATGAATATCCCATGGCATAGAATAATTTTTCTAGTGCATTGATCCATCCGTCAACAACTACAATATTAGTGGTTCAAAATATTATCATTGGTAGATATTTCATAAAATTATCAACTATTTACATGTTTATATGTGGTAAATTTTCTAACTCAATAACATGGACAACAACATGATTTTTAACATGAATAAACAGATATATTACTATAAAAAATATTCTTAATTTTAATTCCAACTAATCAAGGATTCTGAATTGGAATTAAAATTTCTTCTTGATACCTTCTTACTTCAGCTTCATATTTTCCTATATGGAAAAACATTCTAAATAAGTAAATATTAAATAACGTAACATGGTATGGTTCAAATGTTTTTCTATTTTGAAATTTCCCAAATTGTATAATATCAAATTGGAATTATAATAAAATTATCCTAACCCGAAAATTTATCTTAACCATTCCTATGATACCAACTATAAAGACTCATTCTTAATAAATAAATAATCAACTCTATTTATGTTATAATTTAATTCCATTAATTACAAGGGTATATGTATTATAGTTTTAGAGAATTTGGACATAAAAGTTACATGACAACTCCAAATATTTTAAATTAGACACTTCTACTGAGTATCCACTTTTTCATGATAAACTCTTTTCAAATGAAATATGTTTTATTTTCATGACCAATATTTGTGACATTAAAATTTACATCTTCATTATTCGTACACATTCTTAAACCTTATCACAAAATTTTAAAATTTGGGGTGAGCACAAATAAGTCACAAAGGGGCATAAAAAGAATTTTACTAGTCAACTAAAAATCATGAAAGCTCATAATATTCATACCATTATCATAATATTCAGTGATATAACTAAATAAATCAAATCCAAATGATAAACACAAACTTTTATTCTCAAATAAACCCATTAATCCTCTTAGTGAGCCAATAGAAAAAATTTTATGAAACAAAGAGCATCATATTCAGAACCTATGTTCACTCTTGTTATAAATTACTAGAACCATATTTAATTGATAAGATAAACCACCCTGGTTATCTCCCTTTATAATTCGATTAATGATAGTGAAAAATACCTGATACATTTGTGATCTATATCAGGATCAACCATCATATAAGTTATATCATGCTCACTTGTTATAAATGTCGTATCGAGATCACCTGCTGTATATGTTGTATTGGGCTCACCCGCATTCATTTACATTTATCTAGTATTATATCATGATTAAAAAATAATTCTTGAATCTTTTTGTAATAAAACCCTTTAAAGTAATTTTGAACCTGTATGAAAACACATTTTGATGTCGATATCCCTTTCCTATAAAAACACTATTATCAAATAAAAAAACACACAATAAATAGAAAGAGGGGTTTCAATTTTATTAAAAATGAATTCTATTAAAATAATATAAAAATAAATTAATTTTATGGTTGTAGAAAAACCATTTGATGTCGTATATATTATAATAAAATATTACTTTTTCTTTTTCTAAAGTTATTTCGAAATATTCTGTAAAACAAATAAATGGAACCCATTTGAAAATAATCCAAAAATATAATTATAGACATAAAATGTACAATAAAATTAATTTAAATCGAAAAAATATATCAATAAAATCATTCTATAAATATATAAATAGAATAAAAATATTTACAAAATAAATATTTAAAACATTTAAAATGAAGACTTAAATTGAGGTGACTCATATCTTGAGTCTTATTCATCGCGTATCCTCATAAACATGAATTCTAATTAATTTATATTAAATATTTACTTTATTAAAAACATTTCCATAGTTTAATATTCATTTTATTTTACCTATTATCATGTTATATATAATTAATTAGTAAATTATTTAACCATATGTTTTTTTGAAAATATTCATCTCATATTTAAATAATGGCATTGGTATGTTAAATATTTTCAAACTGCTCATAATTCTATTATATCTACAATAATATTTACTAAATAGTTATCATTATAATTCATTATTTATCTTTTAAAACTAAAAATTAAATTGGGTTATGAAATATTTTTTTTATAATGATGGGGGGGATGTTCGTACTTAGTCATGAGTAATGATTGTATTTTTTTGGTGAGCATGATGGAAATAGTTTATATAAATACCTTGACTCTTGTATCCTTGAAATGGTTGTCATTATGATGAATTTTACTAGATTGAAGTGATATCATCCAAAAGTACCAAATAGTTTAGTAGTCTTTGTAAAATAGATACATACGTGAACCTCAAATTCATTTCAAAACATATGATACAAAAAAAGTATTTCCTTTTAGAGTTTAATTATTCTCCCAGGAATATACCATAATAACAATAATATTACACATCCTAGAATCCTGGGTAAAGAAACCAAAATAATGCTCAGTGTAATGACCTAGTAATTACTACATATAGTATAATATATCTTGGGTAAATATGGAATAATAAATATGGAATGGTAAATAACTAAAAACATATTTCGTGTAATCAACTACTTGAGTACAAATAATAATATAGGTGAATTAATTGATGATCAAATAGTCCCATGTAAATAATAGCATGACTTTTAAACTTATCCATTGATATCATCACTATTCGAATAATCACATGGACATCAATAATTAATGTTATTGTGTTTGAATTCATAATTTATTATGTCATAAACATACCATTGAGATCTTGTTCCAAGATATATTAAACATACTTTTAAGACCTCCTACCAAGACATACTACATTAATTGGTATAGAGTATGCAAAATATAAAGACTGTTTTATCTCATAATACCTAGTGATATATTAATGGGATGTATAATTTCATTCCACACCTATAACATAATAATTCTAAAGAATTAATCATATAAAATAAAAAAACATAATCAACATACCATAATAATCAAAAACTATCTATATATGAAGAAATATTATTTTGAATCACAATTCTTTCCTTTAAATATTAATCAAAAAATATCTAGAGGAATATTTATTATTTTCACATTAAAATGTATCACCAATGTAGAATAAATAAAATAATGTTTCCTTTTCATTGATGAATGAAATATCATAAAAGGATCATTGAAATGATTCTTGAGGAAAGGAAACTTCTTGATTATAAATTTCCATTTAAAAGCTAATTTTTTTGATGAATTTTAGTGAAAATTTTATTTTGAAATTAATTATAGAGTATTATATGGGATGAATAATTAAATTTGGTGGTCATGGTGGCATAAAATTTTTTTTATTCTAAGAGTATGAAAAGTTATTTATATTCACAATTTTTAAAAGGGTAAAATAATACCTCGTTTAGAGAATGAAACTAATAATAAATTGAGAAAATTTTCCCAAAAGATAAAGATGTGTAAACATGACTTTTATAAAGTATTAATAAATAAAATACACTCTTTAAAATATTATAAGGAAAATTTTTAAAATGAATAAAAAAATACCTGGTTAAGTATTAAAAACAAATCAGCATTCCTTAAAAACATGATAGTGTTATCTTAACTACATATAAGAAGAAAAATGGAAGGAACGATTATAATTTATACAAATAACCATAAAAAATAAAATATTTTAGGTTTCGTATAGAATGATAAATAAATTCTACTATCGAATAGTTAAGCATAAACAATTTCGAATAATAATGAGATTGTGAAATAAAACAATACCACATTAGTAACTATCCAATAAAAACCACATGGATAAAATAATTTATACTATAACATTTAATAACATGAATTCATAAGTATAATTGATATACAAATTCAAAGGGGATGCATATGCACAACATAAACATAAATAGGTAAAACCCATAAAACATGTCTTAATGAAACAATATTGGCAAAAAACCCTTAAAATCATATCATGGAGGTGATAATTAATAAATGAAGTGATTATTTGAAAAATTTTAAATCTAAAATAAATTGATATAAAGAATAATACAATATGTGTTAATTATAATCATTTAAAAACATAGTCAGTGGAGTTGATGTATAACTTAATGAAATGAATTTGAGTTAAAAACACCATACAACATTCATAACATTTGAATCATAACACCAATGAAAGATATAACATAAAATGATACTTTAAATACAACTAATAAATAGTTAATAATGATATATCATATAATTTTGGTAGTATATACACCACATTAATGAAATAGGTGGTGAATTTTTTATATGACTCTCGAAATCAAAATTGAGATGAGAAACCCATATCTTTTGTCTGGCATGTTTGGTATGTGATTTGAATATCTTATATAACAAAATAAAATATATTATACTTCTATAAAATTACAATATAATATATTTTGTTCCTATACTATTTCAACACCCATTTATCAATAATTCCTTATTAAAAGCACCATTTTCCTGATTTAATTATCTTATTTTCGAAATAGTTTATTTTGGAAGTTCCTATCAATATACATTGATCTAAATTCCATAATAACTATAATTTTAATCATTATAAACATATAATATGTGTTCATTATATACATATTTATAATTATCTATGAATTTCAATTATATAAAAATGAATTACACTATTCATAGAGACGATGTGTATTAAGAAAACATGAGCTTTTATAACCCTACACATTATTACACACTAAAACATGATTTATTACATAAACTTTACATGATACCATGTAGAAGTTTGAGGCATATAGTATCGTTTGGGCCTACGATCATTACATAACAACATAAAACATGAAATACAACATATTTATTGAAAACTTCGTTTATATTACCACTACATTCCCTCGTACTTATTATTTCATGGGATAACATGAGGTCATACATAAGAAAATGGTGAGTTATAAAGCCCAGTAAGGGAGTAAGAAAATAATACCATGAATATTTCAATACATTTTAGGCAATAGGCATATCAATGGAGCACAAGAAAAACATGAACATAAAGGAATGATAAAGAATGGTAATCATAACATGGAAATATGACAAGAACACATAACATGGAATTAGAGTGAGCCAAGGCTCATTGCCCATGGAGGATGAGTAAACCCAAATTTCACATTAATTATCATGATTAAACACCCATTGAACATCACATATCTTGATACTATACATTACCCAATGTATTGGAGTTCTATCCGGGCACACCCTTCTTAAACATTTCATTTCTGGCATAAGTGTGCCACATGGATCATATAACATCGAATCAATCAACATAATAAGTTATTAAATGATTAAGTAATGTAGATAAATACATGAAAGTACCACTCAATATGTATGTGTGCATAATGGTTAATACCCTTGATAGATACATGGGTATGGTATTCACTACACAATGATCTTGGCTTGGAAACACACTGTGCAATTTTAGCAGCGTAACGACGTGACATAAGGATTCATGAAAATGGTTGATGAGAGAGAAATGGGTGTCTCATAATATGTAAATTAAATGGAAAATATGTGGGTAATATAGATACATGTAAAAACAAATATAATGGAGTATAGATGCATAATAAAAAAGAATTACTTGGATTTAAAAGAGGAGGGAGAAATCCATCACAGAATTTTGGCATGGTAATGGGTGTACATGGGATGAATTAATGGGGCCTAAAGGGGTCTCCCATCATCCAAACATAAAAATTGAAGTATGGGTGAGGTGAGAAAACATACCCCAACATTAATAATTGAAAAAAAGGGCATAACAAATTAAATAAAATTGGATAAAAATAAAAAAGAACGAAATCCCTTACATGGAAGTGTGATAACAAAGGCTTGGGAGAGTCTTTAGAGAGGCATATTTGGAGATTGGGGACAATGTAAAGATTATATGGAGTGTATGCATGAGGTTGGACGAACTAATAAATATTTTAGTGAAGAGGAAGTGGGATCTTGGGTGGATTAATATAGGAAAGAAGAAGGAATTCATTATTATTTAGGTTTGGGTCACCACACATTAAACTAATCAATAACGAAATCCAGACTATGGTTTTTGCACATGATTTTCTCCAATTTAGAGTGGAAAAAATATTATATTATTCAAATGGATTAACTTCTTAATATAATAGGGCTACTTATGTGGAGGTGAGTCACACTCTCAAGGAAATTCATTTAAAAAGTGTTAATGTTTTACAACTCTTGGAGGGTCCACTAATGTTCTGTAAAATAAATTAAACAAACCTAAAATAACATTATTTTAATGGTAAAACATCTATTGGCCGAACATATCATTTATAGTATTTTATTAAATTACTATTGGGACATTATGATGTCATAAAAGACATTATATATTTAAACAGTATTTATTTTTTAGCAGAATATTCGACTGTCTCATAAAATTATAAAAAATTTACCATTGGATAATTTTGACATCCTCATTCCAAAAATAATATTTATATTATCTAAATGATTTTATAAATATTTAAATTTTTACTTTTAAAATAAAAAATGACATTTACCGAAAATTCTTGGGTTTTTGACAAAACTGGATTTCAACCGTTAACAAAAAATTAAATTAAATTTATAAAATTATATGATAGTTTATATTTAATAAAAATAAATTTAATAATAAAATATTTTTTAAAAATATTATTTAATTAAAAAACCTTTAATTCAGAAAAATAAATTTCTTAGTTGAATATTTACTAAAAATACAATTTGCACATTAATAACTATTTCCAAAGTAATAATAATAAAATGAATGTATATTCAATATTATATACAAATATAATTCATATAATCATAGTGCTAAGGTCTTGTTACATAACCCATTATAACACCAGCATAAGACCAAAGGGTAAGGTGGGCGATGGTGACATACTCTTGGGGTTTCTTGGATAACATTTCTCGAGTGGTAATCTTTGTTAACTTGAACTTCTTTCATTGGCAGTTTCCCTTGAGCTTAACATACTCATGATCAGCTTGGGGTTGGTCAAGATCGAATCCCAATGACTCCACCTCCTTTCGGAGCACCGACTAATGGGCTTCGTATAGGGAAAGTCTACTGGATGAGGCCATCGCTTCCTTTGTCTGAGTAAATTGGATTTAGTAAATCTCTATGTTTATACTAATCATTTTATCATTGTTCAGTGGATATATTAGAAATTGTAACAATTCAAAATGGTGTTTTAAAATATAAATCATAGAACCAAAGAAGTTAAAATTTTATATAACCAATTTACATAATATGACATTTAATTAGATCAAGATAAATTTTCATTAATAAATGTTTGGGTCGTCACAATAATCCCCCTTAAGAAATTTGATCCTTGAAATTTTCTATTCCCACACTAAAATATATGTGGGTAACTATGCTTCATCGTTTCATCTAATTCCTAGGTCGTTTTTTCTATCTTTTGGTTTTTCCACAAAACTATGACGAGGGGCGTTGTGTAATTTTGTAGAACCTTTTCTCTACAATCTATGATATTCACTAGTTTATATATGTAATAAATATCATCCTCTAGTTGTACAACATCTGAAGAGAGTACATATGAAGGGTCTTTAATGTTCTTATTTAAGAGGTATACATGAAATACATCATGTACTTTGGCCATGATAGGTGGATGTTCTAGTCGATAGGGCACATCGCCAACACAATAATGAATATCGAAGGGGTAAATGTACCTAGGACTTAACATCACGTTCATTCCAAACCTAATGACCTTATTCCATGGAGAGATGCATATGAATAACATGTCCCCAAAATTATACTCAAGGTATCATTGACGGTTATCAGTATAACAATTTGGTCGACTCTAGGCTTCCTTGATATGTTGCTGAATGGTTTTCACCTTCTCCGACATTTCTTCGACCATTTCTTATCCTAGCATCTTATGCTCACCAAATTCATCCCAACATGTCAGTGTTATGCCCCTCTTCCCACATAGGTCTTCATAAGTTTCCATTCATATTCTCGAGTGGAAACTGTTATTATAGGAGAATTCAACTATAAGAGGATGTTGATCCCATACTCCTTTAAAGTCCATTGAACATAATCTAAACATATCTTTCAGTTTTTGAATAGTTCACTCAGATTCTCCATGAGTTTGAGGATGATAGGTAGTACTGATGTTCTATTCAGTATCTGGATCACGTTGAAGACACTTTAAAAACATAAATGTGAATCTTGGATCTTGATCGGATACAATAGATAGTGGTACACCATGAAGCCATACCACTTCCCATATATATATCTTTTCCAATTGATCTAATGAAAAATCCTCCTGAATTGCAATGATGTGTGCCGACTTTTTAGGAATATCCACAAAAACCTAGGATTCATTGTTGCGTTTGGATGTGTTCAGAAGTCTGGTGACAAAGTCCATGGTGATTATATCCCATTTACGTGCTGGTATGGGCAGTGGTTGCATCATCCTCCAAGACTTCTGCCTCTATACCTTCACTTACTGACACAATTGGTACTTTGATGTATACTCAGTGATCCCCTTATTCATATTATCCCACCAATAATCCCCTCATAGATCTCGATAAATCATTGTGTTTTTTGTGTAAATATAGATATTTGAACTCTGTGCGTTATTCAAAATTTCTTTCTTCACCTCTGGACTTTTTGGAACACATAGTCTTTTCCCAAATCTCACAATTCCTTCTTCATTAAAATTGAACTCCAAGGATTTCTTTTTTCTGATAGCTTCGACATTCTTATGAATTCCCACATCATCCTTTTGAGCATCCTTTATCCTTTCCAAAAGATATGGTTGAACAATCATTTTTGAAATGATTGATGATGCTCCATTCGTTATGATTCACATTTCCATCTTTATCAAATCTAAAATGATTGCATCCTTCTCAATTCATTCCTATAATAGAATTGTTGGGTCCTTTCTACTTAAAGAATCTTACACCTTTTTCTCTTTCCAAGGTTGGTAATTGATTGAGCATTTATAGTATTTGATCATCTCTAACCATCATCGTCGGTGCATGTTCAACTCATTCTGTTTGAATATATACTTGAGGCTTTTGTGGTCCAAATATTTCACACTTCTCCCCAAAGAGATAATGCCACAAAATTTTTATGGTGAAGAACACCAAAACCAACTCTAGATCATATGTTGGATAATTCTGCTAATGAAATTTCAATTCCCATTAAGCATAGGCAATGAATTTGTCATTTTTCATCAACACACATCCCAATTCCTTCTTTTAAGCATCACTGAATACCCCCAAATAGTTCTCCACTTTTGGGTAAAGTGATAATGGGCACAGTGATAATCCTAATTTTCAAATCCTTGAATAATTTTCACATTCAAAACTCTAATAAAACTTTATTCCCTTCTAAGTTATCTTGGTAAGAGGATTGGACAATCTTGAGAAATGTCTCATAATTAGTCGATAATATCCAGCTAACCCATGAAAGCTACGAATATCCATTACCAATGTTGGCCTTAGCCACCCCTCGATTGCTTCTATCTTGGAGGGATCTATTGATATACCATTTCATTTGATTATATGGCCCAATATTGACACCTCCTTCAACTAAAACTCACACTTGATGTACTTTTCATAGAGCATCTCCTTCTGCAAGGTCTCTAGTACAGTTCTTAGCTTCTCCTCATAGTCCTCTTTGGTTTTGGAAAATATTATAATATCATCTATAAATACTACCAAAAAAATTTCATGGTAATCTCTAAGGACTCTATTCATCATGTCGATGAAAATTCTTGGAGAATTATCGAGTTTGAAATGAATTACTATGAATTCATAGTGCATGTATCTTGTACGAAAAGCAGTCCTGGGGGTTTCTTCCTTTTTCAGCATTACATGATAATATATGAACTGTAAATCCACCTTGGAAAAGTATTTTCCCCCACAATTCTGACTGAACAAGTCATCAATTCGTCATAGATGATACTTTTTATTTATCGTGATTTTGTTAAGATGACGATAATCGATACAAAGGTGCATTGACCCATCAATCTTCTTGACAAAGATAATTGGTTCACCACATGGTGAAGCACTTAGTCCTATAAATCCTTTATATATATTCCTTTGTAGTTGTTTCATTAGCTCCTCATTCTCAACAATTTCCATTATATATAATGTCTTGGATATTGGATACACCCCAGGTATAAGTTCAATTGGTAATTCAACATCTCTTCTTGAATAGGGATCATGAAATTCCTCGACAAACACTTCAGTCAATTCCTTCATAATAGGAATGTCTTCAATGATGGTTACATCCTTGGACTCAATCATATGAGAAAGATACACATGCTCATAGGGCATTAATATCCATTCTTGTGAAGATGGAGCTAAAGAAGATTCATCTTCCTCCTTGCACTGGTACAGAATCGGGGGGTCGATTCTCCGCATGGAGAGTGGTTTCCCTCTCACGGAAATTTCTATTGGATATATATAGGGAAATCCAATCAATGTTAAGAATTTCAAGAAAATACACTATAGGGAGTATGATGAGGTTCTCATGGAAGTTCGATCCATAGATTATGACATGAGAGGAGTTATATTCATTGGATGAAATGATTAACCCATTTTTCGTACTCATCGACATCTTCAATTCCATGATTTGTGGTCGTGTTGAGATTGTTCTACTAAACCTTAAAGATATAAAAGAACTCATAAAACCGGAAACATAATTCATTTTTTCTGTTATTGAATGAATAACTAGTGTACATATCACCCCTTCATTTTCATGGTTCACTTCGGCAGTAGTGATGGAAAAAGCTCACCCTTACTACCATGGAGGTTGTTGGTTTCCTCTAAAAACCATTGTCTTAGGTCACTGATTTGCAAGGTGCCCTTGTTCTTTGTAGTTGAAGCAATGAACAATGCACTGATAGTTAAACAGATCATTCCTCTCCTCTATCACAGCTATGGGTTTTTTTGCCAACAGTTAATAGACAAGTATCTTTCTCTTCCTCATCAAAAACATTTCCCCATCCCCTTTAGGTAATTTCCAGGGTGCTTCTTTTGGCACCTTTGGAAAGTGGGTATTGGATTTTTATATCACCATTGGATTTGTCCATCCGACCACCAGAATATAATTCCACCTTATGCTAGTTATCCCTATGATACCCCTAATGTTTTTTGATATTCATTTCAACCTTGAAGGAACATCGGACAATATCCTCATAGCTGTCGAAGTCCTGGATCACCAGGGCTTTCCGCAGGCTTGGTTTCAGCCCACCAAAAAAGTGGTTAGCTTGCATTTAGGGTAACAAAAAAGATAAAGGCATATCATGCAAGCCTTGTAAAGGTTTCCTTGTATGCGTCGACGAATTCATTGTCTTTCTTCTTGAGAGCAAGGAAGTCATGTTCCTTCATAAGTCAGAGGGTGCGTGGAAAATATTTATCAAAAAACAAATTCTAGTAATCCCTCCATTCCAATGCCTCGATATCATCCTCAGGGTACATATTTTCGATCAATGTCCACCATTGATCAGAATCACCCTCCATATGATAAGAGTCGTGGAGAACCTTCTCTTGTTCGGAACATTGTAGGATGGAAAAGATTGTTTCAATGGAGTTTATCCATTTTTTGGCGATTGAGGGATCATATGATCCATTAAAATTATGGTACCTTTGTCTTATGAATATTTTGATGGTGATTGGTTCTTTCTTGGGGGGGGGGGTGTTGAACGTTCTTATTGTCACATGTTTCTATTCAATGCTTGAGTTAACTGAGAGAGTATCGTGACAATGTTCGTGATTCCTTCTCCCATCGGATTGGGCATCTGATTAACACAATCATCAAATTGATCTTCACATTGGTTGTTAACCTGATTCCCCCTATTATCATACATCGGATGCGATAAAATTAATGTTAGGTTTAACAAAAAAAGGGTAATTTAATGAAAAAACAAATGACTTATAAATATCTTTTTTCCTTAACTTATGAATCTATAGGCTTCAATCAATGTTATCCACCCTATATCCATAGGGGGTTTATTTAATTCTCTTAACAATGGTTCGTACTTATCTTTTTAATTTAACAAATCATATACCATGGGAGTTTCGTAACCAAGAGTATAGCAAGGCCCATTGTCGGGTACCAGAATACCCCGGGTCAAGCCCGAAACACCTAGTCAGCATTTTCACTCCTAATTACATCTATGACCGAGATGCCTCGACATGATTGTATCTAGACATGGATATATTTTATTGATAAACAACTTACTAAATATCGAAAAAATTAGGGTTTTTTATTATACTTATCCTTATCTCTAAGGCTTCACTATGGTTTTCTAATCCTAATCCCAAAAAAAAACTAAACCTATCCTCTGATACAAACTATGATAACCCTGCTATTTATTAGAAAATAAAACATTATTTATTACATAAACATTACTCGATACCACATATAAGATCGATAATTCTATTGTCTTTCAGGATTTTGATCATTACATAACAACTTAAATCATGAAATACAACATCTCTATTGAAAACATCATTTACATGACCACTACATTCCCTTGTACTTAGTATTGCATGGGATAACCTGAGGACATGAATAAGAAAAGGGTGAGCTATAAATCCCATTAAGGGAGAAAACATGGAATAACATGAATATTTCAATACAGGTTGGGAAATAAACATATAAATGGAGCATAAGAAAAACATGAACATAATGTCATGATAAAGCTTGATAATCATAACATGGAAATGTGTCAACAACACTAAACATGGAATTAACATGTGCCAAGGCTCATTACACATGGAGCATTAATAAACCCTCATTGAACATGAATTATCATTAGTAAACACCCATTTCACATGATGTATCATGATACTATACTTTACCCAATGGATTGGAGCGTTATTAGGGCACACCCTTATTATACATTTCATTTCATACATAAGTGTGACAGATTGATCATATAACATGGAATCAATAAAAATCATAAGTTATTCCCTGATTATATAATGTGTTATTAATACATGAAATTACCATTGAATATGTATATGTTCATAAAGTTGAATAATCATGATAGATACATGGGTATGGCATTCACTACACAGTGATAATGGCTTGAAACAATGCGGTGCAATCTCGGTAGCATAACGTCATGACATAAGGATTCATGAAAATAGTTGATGAGAGATAAATGGGTGTCTCATCATATTTACATGATATGTACAGTAAGGGGTCATATAGATACATGTACCAAAAAATATCATGGAATTTAGATGTATAATACAAAATAATTACTTGGATGTATAAGGGGAGAGATAAATCCCTCACGAAATTTTGGCACGGTAACGGGTGTACATTAGAGGAAATAATGAGAGGTAAATGCGTCTCCCATACCAAGAAAGTCTAGGATCTAGTTAAAACTGGTCCCAAGGAAAATTTATTAAGCAATAGAAAAAGGCATGCAGGCAACAAAGAGAGTATTACAAGACCGAGAGTGAAAAACACCACACATATCTGCCTCCACTAGTGAAGAGCAGTAATCAGAGATCGTAAATGATCATACCTTATCCATCCCCATGATTTCCATCATGGACATAGCATCCTCCACCTGATTGACCTCTCAAAAATCTTACGAGACAATAATGTTTATGTGACTAACCTGATTGTGACATTCAACCCGCTTTGGAAGTATCCACCATAGTACATTCCATGTTCTTGTTTAATCACAATATGAGAATCTGATTCAATCCATATCTTGTTCCAATTATATAAAATAGCATACCTAATAGCGTGAACTATCCCCCCATAACTCATTTTCAAAAAAAACACCAACTCTAGTGAATTTATAGAAACATCCTTTCACAAAGCCACAGTACGTATGAAAAACACCACCGCACCTCGATGGGCCTAGTACACCAGAAACAACTCCATCCACATTAACATTTTGCCATGGTCGGATCGTAGGAATCCAGTGAATGTACCTGGTCATTTTCAGCTTCAGAGGCTACCCTTAAACACTAATTAGCCACATAATCTGCAAGTATGATACAGTGTTAATCATCTCACTAGATTGGACCATCGAGGTAGGGAAAACCTCCAGATGAATCACCATCATTCAAGACTGAATGGGCACCTTCATATCCTCAAAATCTACAGCATTCCGAGTTTCCCAAAGGGCTGAAATCACAGCCGCAGCAGCCACCAGGAGAAAATTATGCACCTGTTCACTACAGTAGAAATCATACAGCCATGCAAGCTGGTCCAGCATCGGGATCTGGCGCACTTGCAGCCCGAAAATATTTCAAATGTAATCCCATAGCTTCCTGGCATATTTACACTCCACAAACAGGTTCTAGACATCTTCTTCATCTTGAATGAATAAATAACATGCATATGCAAACAGAAAACCGGACCTCTTAAGATGGTCATGAGTGGGAACACAATTCTTACAAATTCACAATCTAAAAAAAGAAGTGAGAGGGCCAAATGAAAGAAGATCATTATTTCTTGAGCAATACAGGTTAACTAAAAGGGCCCCCACAAGCCTACTGATATTGCTCCCTACTATTAAATTGACCATTCATATTATGATTCCATATCAATGTGTCACAATCCATAAAAATATAAGCTTGAAATTACAGCTCCACCTGAGGAGGTATCATGCTGTCAAAAAGATTCTTATAAGATACAAATTAAGCAATGGAGAGATGTCTAGAACCAGAGGGAATATCCATAATGTCCTAAAGTATCCTATTAATCCAATTCGTGTTCCAAAAATTGAGGTTAGAGTCATGAGAAACCAACCAATTTCGTTCATTCATGATCTGCAAGAAGGATCATTTGAGAGCAGCCCAAACAGATGAAGCAAGATAATATTTATAACCATTAATTATCCTGCCTTTGAAGAAGTTAACAAAAAAATCACCATAATTATCATTGGATATTAGACCCCAAGTGAACTTCCCAATGAGACCATCATTAAAATTCTTGAGATCCTTGACCCCAAGACACGAAAATTCAACATGCATGATACACTTTTTCCAAGAAACAGTAATGATATTGCGCTCATGAATTGACCCTGTCTACATAAAGTTTCTGACTAGACTTTGTAGATCCTTGATGAGTCTACTAGGACACTGATAAAGAGAGGAGTTAACAAATTTAGATGTTATCACTAAATTTTCAAGGCATACCCTCCCATCCATTGACATCTCCATCCCTTTCTAGCTGGCAAGTTGATTGAGAATACCAGAGTAAATCCCCTCCAAATATTTCCCCTTCACCTTTCCAAAAAATAAGGGAACACCAAGGTATTGAAAGGGAAAATAACCCTTTTTAACTCCAAGGACTCTATTTATCATGTTCTACTTTCCAGTCATGACACCATTTACAAAAAAAATGAAGGGTTTATCCTAGCATATCGCTTAAATAAACACATCCTCATAATGTTGAAAAAGGGCCTTAATAGAGGAAATTGTTTTTCTAGAGGCTTGCCCAAAACAGCATAATGTCATCAGCATAAAACAAATGAGATTGATAAAATTCATTCATACTGGCCTGAATTCTCTTCTACATACCCATGTGTGAAAGGTCATTAATACATCTACTAAGATAGTCCTTAGCAAAAGAAAAAAAATACTAGAAAGAAGGACCCCTTGTCGCACACCTTTGGTAGAACGGGAAAAACCTCCAGCTGTACCATTATTCAGAATGGACATCCTTGATGAGAAAAGTATGGTGCTGATCAATTTGATAAACTCATTGGAGAAACCATATCTTTTAAGGAACTAAAAAATAAAGCTCTATTTAAGTGTTTCAAAGGCCTTTGAGATATCAATTTTCAATTAAAAATATCCTACTTTTGCCTTCCTTCTCATGAGATTTACACTTTCCGAGATAGTGAAAAGGCACTCTTCAATATTCCTTCCAGGAAAAAAACCAAATTGATTTTCAGTAATCATCTCACCAACCACCAGACCCAACCTCTTCATAAGGATCTTACTGATCCGCTTAGGGATAGTATTTCCTAGAGCCACTGGCATGAAGTCCCTTATGTCAAGAGCATTACCTTTCTTAGGTAATAGGGAAATAAAGAAAGAGGTCATCCCATATGGAAAGTAATAATGAGTAAAAATGTCTTTGATAGCCAAGATAAGATTATCATGCACAACATCCCAGTAAGACATAAAAAATTTATTAGTGAACCCATTTGGACCAGGAGCACTCTCAGCAGTTAATGATAAAAGAGTTGTTCGAATTTCCTCCTTGAGAGGGGGGTGAAAAGAAACTGGTTGTCAGAAACCCAAATGCATGGGTTGATGTTCCCCACCATTCTATGTGTATTAATTTGTCCGTCATTAGAATAAAAACCCTTGATGTTCTCCACAACTGCCAAAGCAATCTCATTTTCAGAAGTAAGTAAATGAGCATTAATGCTGATTTATTTATCCCTTGTTCATGTTCTTTTCTCCCGATGCGGCCTATATAAGATAATAGAGTTCCTATCTCCATCCATTAACCATGAAACATTCAATTGATTTATAATAAATCTTTCATTGACTGTTAAAAGATCATCCAGTTTTTTACGGGCCAGATCTTCCTCTCAAGAAGGGATATCCTGATACTGGTTGTGATTCTAAGAAGATGAGAGATCCTCCCCAGTAGCCTTGATATCAGAATCAACTTTAGAAAAATAATTTCTCCTCCATTTCTTAAGACCATCCGTGACATATTTCTATTTATTAGCAAGCCTCTGATGAGGACTTCCAATCGGTTCAGTCTTCCACGCTTCTAACAACCTTTCCCTACATCCAGATTCCATGATCCACACATTATTAAACAGAAAACTCAAAGGACCTGACCTTGCAAACTTTGTGTTAATTTCCACCACAATCGGGTTATGATCCGAGTGATTTTTAGGGAGTGTGAAGCCAAATATCATATTAGAAACATCATGATCAATCATCTGATCAAAACATATATCATGCTTTCTAGCTTGCCTCCAACTCCAGGTGTATCTACGCCAAGTAAACTCAGCTCCAGCAATCGGGACCTCAACAAAATTACACTGATCAATGCAAATAGAAAAATCAGAAGTAGAAATCCTATTGAAATTCCCACCAGTTTTTTCCTCAAGCCTAAAAATTATTTTAAAGACTCCCACAGAAATCCACGGATGGTCCAATCACCCAGAGGTCACTTTGAGCTCCTCCCGTTGTTCCCTTCTCCTGGTATAATAATTAGAGGCATAGACAAATGTAACAGAAAAAACATAATCATCAACACTGCAAGAAAGTAGAATACACTGAGGCTTGTCCAAGCATGTGTTAATATAGATGGACTCACTCTGACATACCCACATATGATCCATCCCAATTTCATGCATGTCATGTGCCACAATCTTGTACCCCATTGAATCCCATTTAAAACCTTTCCAATTTTCAAAGAGAAACTTTGGTTCAGCAATTCCAACCAGCATAGGCTTATGGGTCATAATGTAATGTCTAAGGGATATGGCCATTTTGGATCTCCCCAAACCTTGACAATTACATAAAAACCCTTCATTAAGGATGGGTCTTGACCCTAGTCTGGGGGCCACCTTGTATCACCAATGTCATTCTACCTTTCCCTTTCCTCCCCTTGCCCTTCTTCCCTGGACCCTGCGAGTTAGCAGCAGCTCCAGGCTTGTTGATCAAATCCCCAACACCCTTCAATATAGCAGTGTCAACATCCCCAGTGTCCCCAATGGGTTGAGGTGCCTGGACCGAGGTTTCAGCCCCTGTGCTGGAAGGTTCATCTTGCCCATGTGGCCTGAACACAACATGCACAATGTCCCCAACTTACTGAGGCACATCAACAGTGGCAGCCCCTATGATAGGAGTTATAGCTTGCACATGTGGTCTCTCCAGAGTAGAATAATCTTCACAATCAGGAATGGTACAAACTTGATCAAAGGGTTGAGGTTCATCAACATCATCAGGATAGAATATACCATTGAAGGGTGTGAATTTATTGTGATCTTTTATGTTAGAAGGGTCACTACACATTTGTGGTTTCCTCTTGGAAGATTTAGATGAAAAAGTCTAGATAATATCCCCCCCCGGATCAGAGACAACAAAGGCCACAGTATTCCCACCACCATCGCCAACAGGAGATGAAAGAGGTGTGACAACCTTAGAAAATTGAAGTGTTCCATGCCCCACAAGAAACATTCTGTGCAGTAGCCACAGTACTGGACACCCGGGCTTCCATCACAGGCCCTTCCACATTAGACATCACCACACCCTCTACTGACTGAGGTGTGCCTTGCACCACAGGAGTATTCTGTGCAACAGTCTCACCAGGGCAAGCATCACTGTGCACCCCAAATACCATCGTAGGCCCTTCCACCACCCCTATATCCCGGATCAAGCAGGGTTACTGCCCTTCACGAGGCTCAACAGGTTGTCCACGAGCAGCCCCTTCCTTCAAAATCTGGTCCAAGTGCACAGTTGAGGCAGTCCCCACCATCACCCTTGGATTGACTTCTTCCTCAGCATGGGGGTCATGTGAAGTCTTCTTGGTTCCTTTCCTCCTCCTACATGTGGCATCATCATGCACCTTCAATTTTCATGCACTACATTCCTTATTCCTTTTTCAGTCAACCATTAGATAACCAAAAAACGACCACCCCAAGTAGAATATAGGGTTTCATTCATAGACAATGTCTAGATTTATGCTATCATCCAATGTTGTAAGAAAAACCTCCTCTAGAAGAGTGGCCGACATATCCACTTCCACAAATACCCGTGGAAAATGTCCATTACTCTAGTTGATTTTCTTACGATCCAGTCAAATTGGATTACCAAAAACAGAGGCAATGTCTCATAGGATCCTTGGGTTCCAATAGAACCAATTTATCCTACAGACCCGAACCCATATTCGAGCATACGTGTTTTGGACAGTCATGGGATCATAATTGTGATCCCACTATTGAATATTAAAAAAACCATGCATCATTGGGGTGGTACCCTTGCTCAACAACCTTCTTTTTCACTCATCTGAAGGGAATACCACATGATAATACCCCATTCCAATTGTAGTCGTGCTCTAATCCTCAAAACCCCACACTTCCAGAATCCTTTTATTCAGATAATTGAACCTCCAGATGCTCTCACCCTTGGGAATCAGGACACATACAATTATTGAGAACCGACATTGATTAGACCTCTCTTCAACCGCATCCTGATTGGCTGACAGATGAGCAACCCTCCCCTTCATAATCAGCCAACCAGTTGGAGGTGAATTAAAGGATAAATCTGTCCCATAATCATCCCTCATAAAGTCTGAAAACATCCGACCTGGGTTAACATCGATGGGAGGAGAAGAATCCAGAACCCCAAAAGGTTTCTTCGTGACCAAAACCATCTCATTATAGCTGATGAATTTCTAAAAGGAACCAGAATGATGATCCGTATTTGCAATTGCATTCTAAACCACCACCAGAGATTCCCCTGGATCCCCAGGTTTGGGGTTTTCACCCACCTCTCCTGTTGCTGCCTTGTCCTTCATGGGTCTCCCATAATCTAGACATAAAGTGGAATGTATGGGGGAGGTTCTAAATCATTACCCAACATTTTTAATTGAAAATAAAATGGCATAACAACATAAATAAAATTGGACAAAAATGAGTAAGGAATAAATCCCTTACATGGATGTGTGACCCCAAAGGCTTGAGAGAGGCTTGAGAGTGGCTTCTTAGGAGCTTGGGGAACCGTGGGAGGAATCTAGTGATAAGAGAGCATATGTTAGAAGAACTCAAAAATCTTTGAGTGAAGCGGAATTGGAATCTTGGGTGGGTTTATATAGGAAAGGAGAGGGAATTCTTTATTATTTAGGTTTGGGTCACCACACATTAAACTAATCAATTCCACCAACCAGACCATGGTTTTTTACCTTTTATTGAAAAAGGGGAGTGGAAGATAATATTTTGTAAAGACAATGGAATAACATCTTAAAATAATAGGGTTTCTTATGTGGAGGTGAGTCACACTCTCAAGGAAATTCATTTAAAAAGTGAAAATGTTTTATAACACTTGGAGGGTCCACTAATGTTTTGAAAAATAAATTAAACAAAACTAAAATAACATTAATTAAATAATAAAACTTATATTTCCTAAACATATCTTTTATAGTATTTTATTACATCAATATTGGTTCATTATGATGTCAAAAACCACATTATATATTTAAACGATATTTATTTTTTACCCAAAAATTCAGCTGTCTCAAAAAATTATGAAAAATTCACCATTGGATAAATTTGACATCATGATTCTAAAAATAATATTCATTTTATCTAAAAAATTCTAAATATGTGAATTTTTACTTTAAAAATAAAAACTGACATTTATCAAAAATTCATGGGTTTTGACAAATAATGCTTTCAAATGTTAACAAAAATTACAATTTAATTCAAAAAATTATACGATAATTTATTAATAATAAAATTTAATTAAATAATAAAAATATTTTATTAAAATATTTTTTAATTCAAAAATCCTTTAATTCACCAAAATAGATTTCGTAGTTGAATATTTATTAAAAATAGTATTTTAGCTTTAATAACTATTTACAAAGTTACTATAACAAAATTAATGTATATTCATTATTATAAAAAAAAGTTATACACATAATATTAGTGCTATGGACCTATTACATAACCCCTTATACCACCCACATATGAACGAATGGTATGGTGTGCGACGGTGACAGACTCTTTATGTGGCTCAGATAACATTGCTCGAATAGTAATCTCTATCAACTTTCACTTCTACCAAATGTGGTTCCGCTCATGATTAACATATTCAATCTCATCATGGGTTTGGTTAAGAGTGATTCCCAATGATGCCACAACCTTTATGATCTCTGAAAAATGGGCTTCAAATGGGGAAAGTCTACGGGATGAGGTCATCGCTTCCTTTGTCTGAGTAAATGAGACATGTAAAAGACCTATATTTATATTAAACATGTGATCACTATTCAAAGGTTATTTTAGATGTTGTAATAATTCCTAGCAATATTTTCCAATCCAAAACATAGAACCAAGGAATTGAATATTTTATATAACCATTTTACAAAATAATACATTTAATCAGATCAAGAGAAATTTTCATTAATGAATGTTTGCGGCGTGACATGAAGGTCGTCTTCACCTTTTGTTGGAAGGAATGAAAGAAAATAAATTAATAGTTAACCTAAAATTAATTATCATAAAATTAAATTAAATAGTTTTTTGTGTCATTTTAAACCTTATTTTTTTGTTTCTCCACTTTTCTAAATCTTTTTAACCTTAGATGTAGTAAATATTTTATCTATGTTAAAGGGTTATAATATTATATATAAGTTTTAAATTAAATAATAAGTAGATATATAAAGATATTTAATAACATTTATAATTCATATTTTTCAATTTTTTTAAAAAAACAAAATATAAAATTTCACAAAATATTATTTTTCCTAAAATATTAAAAAGTTTTTTTGAGACTATTCAAATACATTGACTTGAAGGTAACAAATATTTTAATGGAATTAACATATATATTATTAAAACATCCCAAATATATTATATGTTCCTAGAAATTTGATGGAAAAAAATTATTTTACCAAATAAGATTACATTTAATATTTTAAAAATCATTTATCATATTTTACTTTTGATAAAATAATTACTATTTTTCCATTTTTTAAGAGTTTAATTTGAATATGTAATCACAAAAAACATGAAATAAACATCCACGATAAAAATAATAATTTATTATTCAAATAAACATTTTGAAAAAAATATCATCTTGTTTTCTTTATAAAATAATTAAAGATATTAAATCTGAGAGAGTGACCTTTTGTATTTATTCTTTACATAAATTAATATAAAGGCAGTATTCGAAGTAAAATAGAACCTAAGGGAAATATATTATATAAATGGATATCAATTTCAAAATTAATCCCATCTAATAGGATTGAATAATATTTTTATAAGCTTTTGAGACATTATCTTGTGGTTTTGACCCTATTTTACACATTTTACCATTTATCAAGATAATAAATATTTCAGACACATACTATTCGTAATGACTAAAAAATAAAAGATAAATTTTTAACAAATTTGGAACTCTTTATTATAAATAAGTAATTTATTATTTAAAATGTAATTTATATAACTTGATGAAACTAATTTAGAAATAAAAATGAAAATTGAAATGAAAAACAACATTTTTAGAGAATGTATTTTAAGAATAAAAATGAATGGATAGAAAATTTGATAATAAAATTTATTATAATGAACTTATTTATATTAATAGTAATATAATAAAAAAATAATTTACTCTGAAAAAATTTAAAAGTAATTATCCTTGTAGATTCATTATAAAAAATATTCATTTAGATAAAAAAACATAATTCATCACTATTCCCAAGAAAATCAATATATAAAAAAATCCCAAAAATTCACTCAAAGAAATAATGACATGATTATGATAAAAAATTAATCATTTATCACATAATATATATTAATGATGAATAAGATAACTAAAATATTAATTCACAAAGGTAAATAAAACCAATTTTGAATAAAACAGATTTTTGAAGAATTGAATTTATATTAAGAAATTGAGTTCATATTTTTTATGAATAAATTAGAGAGTTTGTATTGATTAGTTAATTTATATATATTTCATAATTAATTTAATAATATTAGTATATTCCACTTCAATGACTGTGAAATGATTTTTATAGTTAACCTATAATATTTTATGGTTTGTTTATGCTCAGTGTTACATGTTCTATACTACATCGAATATAATTTTAATTAAAAATATTGTTGTGTAATATAATCCCACCCTCAAAAAAAATTTAACTCACTATTTGAAAATATTATCTATAATTATGGTTTTTTAATTTGAAAATAAAATTTTTGAAAACCCATATCTTAAAAGGGGTTAATAAAACTCCCCCTTAAAGAGAAAAATGGAAATAAGAAGGTCATTTTTAATAACACATAACTAGGTTTCAAAATATGATAACATTAGTGGGAATTGAATATATGGACCTAAGGAAAAATATTAACGTCCATAAAAATTAAAGAGTGATAATAACATTTAGCATAATAAATTGAAAGATCGTGAGAGAGTTAACGACTAACAAAACATAAATCAATGAAGTGTAAAAAGACCATTCAATTTTCATAAATTGTCATCATATGGAAAAAAATATATTTTAATATACATTTTATATAATTTAAGAATTCCTTTACCTTGAATTATAAGAATATAAGGAAATATCCTTTCATAAAAATTATTATTTCATCCTTTAATCTATTTACACCATAGTATTATCTTTTCTTTCAAACAATGAGAATTCAAGATGATTTTTCCATGCATGAATAAATAAATTCATCTTTTAATAGATCACATAATCTATAAAAGTATAAAAATTTATTCCTCTTGTCATTAAAAATTAAATAAAATGAAATGTTTACCACAAGTTAAGAAAATATCAAAAATTCATCATCCATTATATGAAGAAGTAATACATTTTAATTTGAAATATACATAATAAAAAAATCAATATAGATTATTCTAGATATAAATATTCCAATATCCCAATTATCCTTAATACCCTACAATTTAGGTAATGTTTTAACCTCATAAGTCACGTCTTACCATTTAAATTTCATTTCAGAAATTTCATTTCATTCTTTCAGAATATATTTCGGTGTTGTACCAAAAGGTTACATAAACCATAATCCAATGAATCATCCACAAAAATATCAGTATTATTAATAATAAATCAATATATAATCATATAATATAGTCAACATCATTCAAAAATATTATAAATTAAATTTAGATACTAACCTTAAATTTAATTTTGTGATTGACCGAAAATATCTATGAAAATATCATCTTGTTAATGTGTAACTTTTTAACCATAATTATCATCTATATATTATTATCTAGATATCATAATTAACTTAATGAAATCATATACTAACCTATTATTACATAAAAATATATATATTATTCTTACTAAATCTTAATAAATTTTTTAAATCACTTTTAAATACAATCACATAAAACATCAAATAGTAAATCAATTATTATAATATTAAGATATACCATAAACTTATAAAAACGTGATGGAATCCATAAATCTTATATAATCCTCACATAAAATAATATATTATTTTCAAAATTATAACACTAATTTTTCCTCAAAAATAATCAAAAAATATTTTCATAATTCCAACAACACGATAAATTTTATAAAAGATAGAAAACCCACTTTTTCATAAAATCACTAACCAGTTTGAATAATGTAACATTATCTTTATCAATGAAAATCATATATATATCCCAACTATACAATATATCATTACCATTAAATAACTTTTTATGGTTATCATTACCCTTCAATATATGGTTTGAAATCTATAAATCAAAACTATTATGGAAGAATCCTTTGATATCTCATGATTCTTATATCCATAATTTCATTGATCTAACACTTATAAAATGTAATTATTAATTTCCAATACATAAAAACATCAATCCATTAACCTCATTTATCAGTATATAATGGGTATTTCCCTGGTCATGGAGTTATCCCTATGATTTGGGAATTGGTTTAGATAATTACTGTATTCCCCACACCAATACATTCAATGATAAGTGGTACCCTCAGATCAACATCATATCAATCCATAGACCTCTTAATAATTACATGATAATGCATTAATATTATTCTATAGTATTCAACTAAAATAACATTTTCCTGATCCTTTAGGGAATTCTCTAGGGTGACTCTTTCCAAATTTCTAGCCAAAAAACAATACTTCTTTCATATATTATGAAAGAAACTTATGCTCTCATTAAACTATATTATTCTCTTCTATTATAAGTATGATAGTGGGTTAAGGTTTAGGTTTTTAATCATATATCAATATAACACATTAAGACAAATAAAAATATCTTTCACTCCAGCTATCAACCACTTTAGTTTTCCATAATCACCACATTTTCCAACATAATAATTGTTAATATGATTAATCATTGTTTAAGAAAATGAATAAACCCAAAATAAAAATAGTATAAGAAATAATATTCATATTGGGAACCCATATAATCATAATAATAATTTCTAGGTTTTCGTAATACAAAACACCTCATTTTAAATCTATTAAACCATAGATTCAACTATGGTCATTCATGGCCATCATCATTTCAAATCCTTCAAAATGGATTGTAAATAAAATTTGAAGTAACATAATCATTTCACTTAAATGTGTAAAACCACTTGTCAAATAAGGGAACACTTACCAGGCATTATAATTATTCACTATATATACCCAAAAAACAAAATTCATGGTTATTACCCCTAGGTGATTCCCCTAAAATGTCTACTTATTGTACCCATATATGGATATTTTTTATAGGAAAACTATATAATCTCTAACATACCAAAACTTTTTAGATGTTATATTATACCTTTAATTATTTAAAAATTCATAGGAAGAGTTATGTTCCATAATAAGTGTTTAAAAAAATCTAGTTTCAATGGATTTCACTAAACATCCTCTGATACACAATCCAAATGCCCTAACCCTATTATCATTGATCTGAGGGTAAAATCCATAAATTTGTACTAGATGTAAGTGATATCTTCACAAAGGACCGACTATTTTCTATTCATTGAAAACTAGATAAAAAATTGAATCTCATATTTATTTTAATAAATAAGTTTTATAAAATTATTTTCATTTACAAAATGATTATTCTCTCTATGATATCGTTTCATGAAAATCATATTACACTTCTTAGTATCATGGGGAAAGGAAACAAAATAATTTTGAGATTAAATACTCAGTAAGGATTACACACAATATAATATATTTTGAGTAAATAATACATAAAAAATGTGGAAAGTTAAATAGATAATCGCCCATTATATTTGATCAGTAACATTAATAATGAGAATTATATGATAAGAATAAATAATGATTAAATAATTCCTTATAAATAATCACATGATCTTGAAATGAATTCATGGATATCCTAAATATTTAGATAAACACATCGAAATCAATAATTGATTTTATAATGATGGAATTCATAATTCAAAACCTTATAAACTCTCAATATATTCCATGGGTTGTGAATTATCAAAACATATCATTAAGGCCTCATTCCAAGAAATCATATGAAAATGGGTAATGGATATTCCAAGTACCCAAACTAGTTTTTACAATGCATAAAACCAATGCATCAAGGGGGTTTATAATTCTGAGACCCACCAATGACATATGATTTCTAATTAATTCATCATATTAATAAAAAATACAACTTAATCATGATTCCTTAATAATAAAAATTCATCTATATAGTAAGAACAAGTATACCAAATGTTCATACATTCTCTGTCATATTGATACTAAACTATCTAGATAAAGAAAAATTATGGTATAAATAAAACATGTCCTTAATGTAGAATATGTGAAATAAAGGATTATTATTTTTAATAAATAGATGTATTAAAAAACACTATTCAAAAAATTCTTCATGGAAATTCGATTTTCACTTTGATGTTCATCTTTAAAGGGAAAAAATTTCTTGAGTAAAAAGAAAAAAATTCCCTGAAACAAATTTGGGTAAATTTTCAAATGAATATTCAATATATATTTATTATAATTTTATAACATAATAATGGTCATATTTATATTATAATATATTTTCCAATTATAACATTTCCAACCCATTTATTATTCTTCATTAGAAATATCATTATAGGGTGTTAACTGTCACATTTGTTTCTTGTATGTTTAGTTTGGTAGTCCATGTCCTTGTACTTTTTTCATACATCCATAATATGCAAAATTATATTCAATATGTAAATATCATATATATTAATTAAATACTTCTGTTCATAAATTTCTTTTAAATTATAAAATAATTCACATGAAATTAAAAAATAAAATTATTTACAAATAAAATAATTGGTTTATTTATATTATAATAAATCACTTTTTTATTACAAGCCATTTTAAAAAAGATTTAGCTTTTCAAATTATTGAAAAATAAATATAGATTTCAATAAAAATCGGCAGTTTTAACTATTAAATATAAAATAAATCTTGATAAAAAATCTAGAAACTGAAATCTAAGTTAAAATTAAAGTTATGAATTAAAATTATAGCATTTTTTAAAATAAATTTTATAAAATTTAAATATATCAGTTATAATATTCACTCAAAAAAATTAAAAAAATACCTTTTTGAAGATGTCATATTTTTTAAGAATAAAATGACTTTTTAAAATATTGAATTCTTGGATCCAAATAATTTGAAAAACTAAGTTTTTATTGAGTTGGTATTATATATATATAGATATCATAATATATTTAATCATATTCATACCCACTCATTCAATTTATTTTTTTATGGTAATATTTAAAAAATGATATTTTTTTCTCGTTTATTCAAGGTGTTGTGTAACGTATATGCTATAAAAAATAGTGTTCTTTTAAAATATCATGATGTTAAAAGGTATGTTTTATTTAATATTTAAATAATTAATAATATCTCATAAATATTAAATTAACTAAATAAATAATTTACATATTTCCTCTATGTGATGATGTGATGAAAATAGAATCGTATCGCTTTGTGGATGAGGTAATCAACGTGTACCCATGAATGAAATTAGCATTTTTCAATGAATGAAATGGTATAAAAACTGATGACATATTATCATTACATAATTATTATTATTATAATTTATTTAATATCATATAAACACATTAAATCTATCATTATAACCATATGTGATATTTTTCCAAGGAATATGAATTACATCGGCTCGTGTAGCGGTAGTCTTCCATACACGTGAATGACAATTTTATATAATATTTAATGAATATGAGATGGGTTTATATTATTCTAATAAAATCATAAAATATTGTTATATATAAGATACTGATGATTTTATTTAATAATGGTTAATCAATATTTGAAGGTGGTGGAAAAACTGATAACATTAATATGCTCGAGTATAAATTATGCCTCTTCTATGAATAGCCTCTTTAGGTTTTTAAATAAATCCTTCATAGTATGGTTCTATGATCAAACTTGGGACTCAATGACATGTTGAAATATTTAGTAATTGTATTTCATTATCTCTCTTTCGTAGTACACATCTCAAAAGGTGTTATAAAGAGAAGATAAGAGGTTCCCTTTTATAATGGGATAGGGGAACTGTTAAAATTAATTAACATATTAAATTAATAAGAATTAGTTTTAATGAAATTTTAATCAAAATAATATATATACATATAATATCGGATGTATATGAGTTTAAATAAACTGATCAAATTAAATATTTTCAAATTTTCACTATTTTTAACCCTATCACTTTGTTTTAACCCCTTTTGCACATTTGAAAATTACTAGTATATCAATGTTTTTTACAGAAAAGTTGTCAATAATGTTTACATTCATAGAATAGAGACCCATAAATGGGCCATGTTTTATATTTTATAATATATCCCAATCACTTAAATGAAAATATGATTTTTTTTAAACCATAAATCCTTTAAGAAATCATTATTTATTATAAAATATCATTGTCATAATTTATGGATATATTCATTTACATTTACATTAATGACATTAATAATAAAATTTAAATATAATATATACTTTTATAGAATCCCTTATACTTTATATTTATCTATAAAATTCATGGGAGACTATAATTAAACCCAAAAAATATTAATTTTATTGTTTTTTAAATTATTTACATGATCTTTATTCTTCATGCATATGAAAAATGTCATTATTACATAAAAATAAAAGGTAATTATTTCAATAAATAAATTACAATGAAATTTTAATGAAAAAGCAATTATCATTGGATTAACCATTTATATATAAACAAGTGATGTTTATATCACTCTTATAAAATATTAATGATTTTAAAAGTAATAGAGTATTAATTTTTTCTTCATATATACATAAAATAATATCTATATTATAATCATAGGAATGTGGGAAGAAATTTCACCATTTTATAATATTTAATTTTGAATGTCTACATAACATATATTTTAAATGGATAAATTTTTTACGGATATTTCTAAACCTTATGACACTATTTTTACCCTTAATTAACTAATTTACCCTTATTGGTGTAAAAAATATTTACTATGTTTACTACTCATAAGGACTTAAACTAAAAGGGAACAATTTTTGAAATTTTTACAACATGATTTTAAATATGGAAAAAAATCATTATTAAATTTCTAAATTTGGGTAAAATAAATGTATTTTTGTAATTTAAAATGAAACAAAAACATTTTTTATTTATAATATATTTGCTAATCTCACAAAAAAACTAATATTGAAGTAAAGTATAATGAATTATATTAATTAATTAATTAAATTATTCATAATATTTTTGAACTAATTTTACTTTTTAACTATTTTAAAATTTTAAATTTTAAAATTCGTGGAATAAAATAATTTTTTTAATTAAAATAAATATTTCCCACTATTCATTTAAAATTCAATTTTTCTAGAAATTTCACGATAATTATTCTATATAACATTTTCATATGTTGATTTCAAAAATTAAATTACTTTTTTCGAACTCAAATTCAATTTTTTTTAATCAATTATTTAAATGAAATCATATAATATATACAAATAATAGTAAGAATAATATAATTTTTTGCCTGAAAAATTATTTAATATTCTTATAGTTACTATATATCTATAAAATATAATTAATAAATATTAATAAGATATAAATATTATTAATTATATCATTATATAGGTTGTTAAATGACTTATTTCCAAATTATTTCCCATCTCCTCAACCATTTTTACACTTATCTTTATGGATATAAAAATATGTATCCATATTTTGATTTATAATTTTCCACAATTATAGAATCCATAAAACATTCATAAGTTCCTTCTTGTTTTAAATTGGTAAGTGATCTCAACTTCTATTTTGTTATCCATTGCATCTTTATCATTTTCCCTTTTTTTGTTTTTGTGTAATAACTAAAAAAATTATTTCATGATAGTTATTTTTCCATCATGGAATACCAGTTCTTCATTAGTGGAATTTGGTTTACATTGACATTCAAGATTATTGGAATTACATCAATACCTTACTTACATATTTGTCTTTTGTCATTAAAATTGAGTTTTTCTAAGAACTCAAATCTTTGTGCTTGATACAACCTTTAATCATACAAATTTTCATTCTCTACATTAGTGAACCTATTTTCCAGCTTAATATGACTTTTTCCAATCTAGGAAATATCCTTATAAGTAATATCAGTGGATTTTTTATATTCTGATTCTATACACTACAATGAATTAATCAAATTTTAATACCTTAAAATGTTACTATTCTAAAATAAATAATGCATCAACCTAAGAAAACATGTCTTTTTTGTTAGATTATTGAATGAAATATTGTTATTATTGGTGATTATTTCACACCCATTGGGTTATTATATTAAAAACACTGACTCATTATGTTACCAATTTTTCCACAATATAATCACTATGATGCCTTCTTCTTCCACGGAACCACAATTCTATATTTTTTAGGGAACAATTGTTTTCTTCCAGATTTCATATCCCTATTCCTCTTTTTTTCATAAATGTTGAGGATTATTTCTGATAAATCATCATATTTTCTTTTGTTTTGTTTTTTCACTCATAAAGGACTTTTATCCTCTAATCCCTTTTCTATAGATTAACAGTCATCCTTTTCTTCTCTATGTTAATATCCCTCTAATCCAATTGGTTTTCAAATTCTATAATTATTGGAAGAAAAATTCAATTAATTTCTTTCTATGGGGCCATTTAATTACTAATATTTTCCCAAATGCATTATTATTTTCACTTTTATATTTCATTTTTTATTAAATTTTATTTATACATAAATTTATGGCCACCTATTCATTTATAAATATTTTTATCAAGGGGAAATCATTAATAATTTATATATAAACTCCATATATAATTCATCATTGGCCTTATTTATCATTTCATGAGTATAGTATATAATAGAAACATGATCTTATTGCCTCTTAATCACAAAAATAATAACCTCTTTCAATCTATGAGAGATAGTTTTAAATTTCGTCCCAATTTCTCCACATGTTGAATAAAATGATAAATATCATTATGTTTAGATTTTACCTCAACTGATTGTCACAATATCTGTGATGACTTCTTTTATTTTTTTCTTCACCATGCCTTTTTACTTCTATCGCTTCACACTATTCCTTCCTAATTTTCCAAAACAAATATTCTAATTGAATCCATATGTATTTGGATAACATTAAATGGCTTATATTTTTGTGAATTTCTTACTCAAGGGCCACATTTAATGCTATTTTGACCAAATAATCAATTGATACGTTTGTTTGACCTATTTTAATGATAACTACATATCGATACAACAAAAACAAACATCTTCAAACAATTATCTATGAAAACCAATAGAACCTCCCATAATATAAATTAACTCATTTTCCCTTTCTCTAGAATTTATTCAATCAGATATAGGATCCATCATTGAAGATTTTACTTGTTATCAAAAAATTTCATCATGATTAAGGAATATAAAGTAAAAAATATCCCTTTAATACCACTCATCGGTCCTTCAATAGGTTCTTAGAGTGACATTACCTTGAGAGGGGGTGAAAAGGGTATGAAATTACATTGAAAATTAAAACACATGAACCATTAAATGTATCACTTTCTCGATAGATTCATGAACTCTCAAACATTAGGTAAACCTATTTTTTAGATTTGATTTAATATTAATTGATTATAATTATCTATTTCGGAGTGAATACATAAAATAATTATAAATATGATTATTTACACCATTCACCCTTTGTTTTCTACATCAACCTATCATGTATCAATGATATGTACTCCACCTAAATCACTATGAATCTTGAATATTTCCACAAGGGGTAACCCCTGATTATAATTGTGTAGGGACCTCTCATTTCTTCCCAAGGTTTACTACCTATAATTTCCATCATAATTCCCAATATTGGAGGTAAGGAACAACTTCACAGTATTTATAGGCATGTATGTCCCTTATCCTACTTCACTTGCCTAGGTTTTGTCCTTATGTATGAATGGATACTCTATTGAATTCATATTTTCATCTTATTTACACTGTAAACATTACTTTGATACAAAACATTTTTTCCATAATTTTTCCATAAAAACATTCTTTTAGTGTACGAATAGAAAACACCTTCTTCTATAGTGGTGAGATCTTCAATATTTACAATTCTTCAAGCTTATTTCCCTTCTCCTCAAATAATACCATATTCTTCTCTTCAAGGAAATAGTATCTTCATGAAGTAATAATATCCCCTATTTATTCCTTATTCTATTTTATTGATATGTAGGATATACATAAATACTCTTGATTTATCTAATTTTACATTCATGATATACACTCATAAATATGTGATCTCATGCCAAATAAAAATCAACTTATTACACCATAATTTGGAAACTCAAACTACACAATAAACCCATGAATTTACACTATGATGTCTATAAAAAATGGTTATTTAAATGTCATTTACATTCAACGTAATAAGACTTATATAAAAAAATCTTTTAAAAACATTTATTAAACACCATTTAATCCATCATTCAAACCACTGGAAAATCCTTCACATCAAGATAGGGTATTGAACCTATTTCATTTCCAATTACCTATGGAGAAATTATGAATCATTCACACCTCACAATGAGAGTTAATCACCTCATTTATCATGTGTATGCCTGAAATGGATTGCATCATGTATTGGTGTAAAGAACAGGGTTATTTGGTTATAGAACTCCCAAAACCATTGGTGTACCCTCGAGCTAGAAACTGTTTTTTCTACACATCCACCTTTCAATTATGGAATCCTCGAAATTTGTCATGGTCTGTTTTTTTCCATCCTATCTTGAGCGTCGTGTATCTAATAAAGAATGTAATTTTTACCATGGATTCTACACTAAAACGTAGTATATAAACTATATCTATTTTCCCTTAACACAATGAGAAGCACACAAAACACCATGAGTATTCTCTTATGGGTATGAAAAAATACATGTCCACCACGAACACCTCAAGAAAAACTCTAGTATCCTATATTTCTCATATTGGACAAGAACTCAGAGATACCACCATTGTTACCACTATGGTATTGGTCCCATCTGAGTTTCCCTTTATGGGGAATTTCTCTTCAAATAACCAAGGATATGGGCATGGCCATGCCTAGCCTAGCATTCAACCTTCATCATAGACACATATAGAGAGGTTTCTTCCTATTTTGGACATCATTACATTAATAGTCCCTCCAACATGGGTGTGGGATTAAAAAAATGGTTTTGTTTCACGTGGGTGATACATACACCTCAAACATCACTTTTTATATTCCTTCTAACATTAATATCTTGTACATTAATCAATTTTTCTATAATTAGTATAATGTTTCTAGAACATAAATTCATAAATTTGGTGATGTAATATTAAAATTTATGTTTTTTGAATTTGATACAAATATGGTGACAAAATGATTTCATTCAAAAACATGAAATATAAAAATTAAATAAAATGTAACTTATATTCTCAAGGACCTTTTATGTTCAGATATTTGAGAAATTAGAAAAAAAATCTTACATAAACTATAAAAATTTCCATAAATAATAATTTATCACTCTCGAACCATCTTTTCATATTTCACATTATGTCTTATTCACCAACAATATTGGACCGTTATAGACAAAAATCATTCAACATCGTTCCTCATAGCCTATGGAAAAAAGAATCATAATAATAGTGATCTCAAATTCCTTATAAGGGTAAACATAATCAATAAAAATTAAATGTCATTAATCGTTATACAAATATAATAATGGGTTGATGACATAATTTGAGTGAATGATTGAATCATAAAAGAACTCATACCCAAAAATACCTAAATAATTAGTCATTAAACATTGAACAAGGATTTAATGATGGAAAGAGTCATGAGAATTAACAATCATGATCATTTTGATATTAATGTTTACCAAAGGAAACTTTTTTATCTTACGTAAATCATAATGAAAATTTATAAGTATCATGTCGCATCACCTTCATATAATAATTTAGAAACTATTATATAACGCTTATAAATGGAATAACCATATAGTTGACTTTCAATATAATTATCTGGATGGTATAATAATTAACCAATGTATTAAGAATTAATCTAGAACACCCATCATTTAATCTATATCAGTCTCACTTGGTTCTATCTGGACACACCCATCATGAGAAATTTCTAAGAACCCAAAAATTAATAAAGTGCATAGAGTGTTCATTTCACCATAAAACTCATTAAAAAATAATTATTCCTTTTATAAAATGTTAAAGAGATGGAAATTAAATGGGTTCCATAACAATATTTATGAAATACAATTAAAACTTAGAAATGAAATTGGTACCATAAATTTCAATTTGAATTATTATTACCTATGGGAAAAATGGGTTCGATAACATTCCCTTTTTGACATGATTAACCCATGGAAAAGAATTGGGTCCCACAACAATCTCTTTGAAATTCTATTAATCCATCTCGAAAAATAATAAGGATTATACAATTAAGAAGTATCTGATGTGGGATAATATGTAAAAATTAGGGTTGTTAATATTTATTAATATAAATACTATTAAGATATTAGTAGATAAATGTTTATTAAAATTACCTTCTTATTTTTAAACTTAATTTATTTAAAAGAAATTATATAAATAAATTTCTTCTAAAATCATCGTGGAAACGTATAAAATATGTTTTATAACTCATGTAAACAATTTATTGGTGAAAATATACATTCCATATTTAATATAATATTTAAAATATTTTGAATGTCATTTAACATAATAATAGAATTGAAAATTTCTAATGGAATATTCAATGACAATAATGTTCATGATATTAGATATTTCTATTCATGTCGTACATGTTAAAAAATTATTGCTCAAAATTTATCATAAAATTCAAATGGAATTTTTTTGGAAAACAACATGGAGGTTTCCTTCATAATATTTTACATGAAAATATAATGTTGAAAAAATATGTATTACTAAATAATTGTGAAATTGTTAAAAATGTTTTTTAAAAAATTTATAAATAACATGGTTGTGGAAGAAAATGGGTTTCCAACTGAAGAGATAAATTTGGTAGGATGTTATTATAAACTTTTATCACTAATATTAAGTACAAAAGAGTGTAAAATTGTAAAAATTAAATTAAAATATCATTAATTACTATAATAGAATAAAATTAATGTGAATTATTTGTGGACATATCATAAGATTTCAACATTAAATACTTATTCATAAATAATCACGATAAGTGATGAGATTGTAACACAAAGCTCTTAGAAATTCTGTAACTTTGAATCATAAGACCCAAGAAAGTATTATGTTAAATGAATCATAAAATATCATAAGAATAAATAGATATTTTATATTACTTGTTAAAGGGGTTGTATATTCACATAGTAAAAACACAAGTCTTGGAGAATAGAAATTGAGACACAAAATCCATAACCACTTTATTACCCTTTTAAAAAATAATCCCAAATAAATAATTAGATAAAATAAAGAATTAAATTTTCTGAATTTTTTTTTCGTGGTATAAAATTGAAATTTTAATTACATACAACATGAAAAATAAATGAGTGGTTAATTTTCATATGCCAACAAAAAATATAAGAGGGAATCGAAATCACTTACAAATATCATTTCTTCGTAGTGAGGATTAATCAATGAAATGATTCTGTGTATGAAATATAAAACCACAAAAATAGTTTAAATACCAAAACAAAATCAAATTTCATTACACACATAATCTTACCATGACATAATCAATGATAAAAAATTTGAACCAAATTAATTGGAATTGAGGTAAGAAATAACATACCTTAAGTATCGACTTCCTTCGTACATGTTTGAACATCATATATAATATATATAATTACATTATATATATTTAATAAAATTTGATATTATATAAATATATTTATTTAATATCTTAAAATTATTTACTTCTAACCATTTATTTCTAATTTCATTAAAATTCCTTTTTAAAATCATGTTTCATATAATAACTGCTTTATTTTTCATATATATTTTAATTTTATATTTTTTGTCCTCTTATGTGGATGATGATTCCATAATCTATACAATAACAATCATGAAATAAATGTAATATTTATTCACCAATTAAAATTATTTTACTTATCATGAAATATATTTATGATAAATCAAGTATTTTATGATCATAGAGACTGTAGGTTGTATGTATGCATGAGTGACATTTCCATTTTACAAAAATATTTAATGAAAATAAGTGTGTAATATTTTTAATTTTCAAAATTATAATTATATAATAAATAACTTATTACTTATTTAAATATTAGTATACATTTAATCCAGGTGGTTTGGGGAAGATAAGAGAGAGTCAAATCTCTTCATGATGGTTTTAGTCAACAATTTAACGATTAGCATTACCATATTTCAATGACTGAAAAGGTGTGAAATAAAATAATATATTATATTTTCATAATGATTATTATTGAACAAAAAAATATTTTAATTATATAATATATAATTTAACATTATCCTTATTATCGTTTATTTAAATAGTTAGTGAAAACAAATCACATCACTTCATGGGGAAATGGTTTTCCATACAAATAAGTGACAGTATCATATCCCATTTGGAATGGAAAGTAAAAAATAGTAAAACATGATATAATTCCTCCACTATTATAATTTTTTAAAAAAATATCATATATATATATATATAATTTAAATCAATTTTCATACTCAACTGTGATAGGTGGTTATAAAAAAATGAATGACATCAGTTCTCAAGGCAGTAGTTCATCGTACATAGGAATGATGATTTTATAACAAAATTGACAGTAGTGGAGATGGTTATAGGTCATTACCTTAAAATAAAAACATATCATCATATATAATATAATGAGATAATTATATTATTATTGTTTGATAATAATTAAAGGATGTGGAGGAAGAAATAAAATAAATACACTCATCAAAGAACATTACATATTCTTTATATATCCCCCATAGTTTAACACAAAAAGACATCATATGTTGAATTAATGATAAAGATAATGTGTATATGATGAGTTTATTGATGATTTAATTCTATTTAAGAGTTTATTGATCATGAAAATTCAATTTAGAGGTGTGATTATGTTGAGGAGAGTGAATTCCCTTTTTTAATTGAGGAGGAGTGGAAGGTTTTGAAAATACCCAAGAATATTCTGTAATGGGAAGTCACTATCATCTCATGGGGAACCAAAGTGGATAACTAATGTATGTTATAGATTATATGGTCAATATATACCTCCAAATAACAATAAAACACATCTTATAACACGTTATTCATTATCCTTTATGTTTACTCACTTTTACCACTTTAGTTTCCACAATGGTTATAAGGACCCGACCTTAAAACATTACATAATATTGAATTAAATGAATAAATCACATTGAATATATTTTTAGGTTTAGAGTTTTATAGAATTAGGCTATAACTATTACATAACAACTTTAATATTACAAGTATACACTACTACTCAGTATCTATTTTTTCATAAAATAAAAACCCTTAAAAGGAAACATGTCTAGTTCCATATTTTAGACAACATGGCTTTTCCTTGATCCCATGATTGACCATATTAATCATTATGTCCAGTAAAAAACATGTCAAAAACTTGGGATGAGAATAAAAAGATGATTAAGGGTTATAAAACAAGGAAGGAAAACATTATACTATCAATAAATACAAATCATTGAAACTATATTTTCACTCATAATATACCTGACGAAATCAAAAGATTTATGAATAAAACACACAAGTAATACATCATAAAGGTTACTTATGGCATCCATATCAAACTTAAATTGTATCTATCACATCTACATAGTGTGTTACCCTTGGAATACCCATCACAGTATATTCCCTAAATCGCTTAGGGGAAACATCACATTTACCTTCGTCACGTTACCCAATGCATTGGAGAGCTATCTCGGCCTCAATTGCCATATGTTTATCACAGAACCACCCGTATACGTAGGAAATTCCCAATAACCATAAAATAATCATAACATATAAAAAAGTAAAAAGGAAAGATAACATTTCCACATTCCAATATATCAAATGAAGATATTGACATAAACAATGCTTTATCAAATCATTTTCAAAACCATTTAAAAATAGATTTTTGAATCAATGTGTCACATACCACTTTGATGATTTTAAATGAATTAACATTTTAAAACTTTAATTTCCATATAAAAAAATCCTTAAACCCAATTTTTAAAACATGTACATTAATGAGAAATATTTATAAGAATAAATCATTAAAACATTTAAAAAAATATTTCAATTATTGTGTTTTTAACAAAATGAGATATTCATGAATACAAATAATAGAGGAATATAATTTCATAAAAACATAATAATATCATTAGAATAATGGTATTCATGATATAATATGCCGAATGATAGGAGATACACCATATAGATGTTAATTGGTGCATAATAATAATGAAGTCTCAGTGGAAATGTAAATTGAGATGAAATCCATTTTAAAGATGGTATCCTTAAATTAAGGATACCTCAATCACATAATTATGTGTGAAAAATATAAATAAACTAAATATAATTGTATATTAAGTGTAAAATAATCAGTGGTTATTCAAACATATTTATAGGATGATATATTCAAGAAGTACAAGATGAACCCAAAGAATTGAAATTGCATTAAGAAGTTCCCCTGTAAAAATTTGACAGCCTAACAGCGTCACTATAAAATTCATAAAATGATTTGATGAGATAAAAAGGTTATCTCATCACTTGGACATAATGTTTACATCAATAAGGATATATAAGAACATATCCCAAAATAGTAAGATGTAAGTTAAAATACATAACAAAAAGAATTATTTAAAAAATAGGATGGTGAAAGGTTCCCTTACCGATTTGGTAACTTAAAAAACATACACCACATGAAATAAGGATCATACAATGAAGATGTAAATACTCCTAAATGAAAGTATATTACAAAAATAGTAAAATAATGGGAATTAAAAACACCAAACAAAATGAAATAGGGGGAAATATAACATGAATCTCACAGAAATAAAAAGTGAGATGAAAACCCCTTACCACATTGTAATCAATCGTATCGAATGACCATAAGTTAATAACCACTAAAATAATCATAGAATACCATAAATATACAAAATATCATGATAATATATATCAAATATCAGTACACAATACACCACATGCAATAAATTGGTGGCGAACAACGGAAATCTCATGGAATTAAAAGTGAGATAAGAAATCTCAAAACCTAATGTCCGACTTGATCTGTTCATTCTTTAATCGCCCGAATAATAAACTAAAGTTAATTTATACTTTCATAAGATCTTTTTTAATGTTTATTATTCCTTTTATATTACTTATTACTATGTTTTGACTGTTATGTAATCATTTATGCTAATAATGGTTGTTTTGTCGATATTTGGTACTTAAGTAAATAAACACATTATAATTACAATTTGTTAATGTGGTAATATATAAATTATATTAAAAATGATATTAATTATTTATAAATCATATATATCATATATATCTATTATATAAATGTATTTATAACAGTATGTAACATTTAGAGTTACGAAATGAAATGCACCGTTCATCGAGACGATAAGCCGTACGTACGCATGAACGCTACTTCCATTTCTATTTCTTATTATAATTGAATTAAAAAAATAATGATATATATTTATATTATAATTCAAGTATAATATCATATACAATATTATTAACTCTGTACTTTATACATCCTACATAATGCATTAACGAGTCATATCACTTTGAGGGGGTGGCAGTCCGCACTTCCTCTAATGAGATTATCGTATTTACGCACTATGGATGCCATAAAGTATGTATATAAATGGAAAAATATAGAAGAATAAAAAACATAAACATAATATATATCATATATAAATAAATTTCCATCATAATGGACACCATGAGAGGTGGTTTTAGATATTTGAATAATCATCATTTCGTGAGGCGTTAGTTTTCTATCCATAGAAACATTATGTTCTTCACCCATTAGATGGAGGTGTGTGTAAGTTTATTTCGAATAAATATCATAACAAAATCCTATTATATTGAGGATAATGTTGTTTTTACAAAATAAATGAATAAAAATATTTTATGGGTTGGAGAAGTAAAATAAAATAAAACAATTTAAGATAAACTGTTACCTTTAATTTGGGTAACTCCCTTTGGTTCGAACCAAAGGAATTCTTGAAGTGCCTTATGCCTAAGGTAAGGCTTCTAGGAGGAGTAGAGGGATGTATGAAGCTTAATTGGGCAGATTTTTGATGATCCAAATGGCTTGAGAGGTCTGAGTAATTGGTCAGAAGTGGTCCCCTTTTATAAGGGAGAGGAGGGGCTCTTTATAAAAGTGTGATAATATTATTTTATTATATAATTATATTTGGTTTCTAAAGGTCCAAAAATCATTAAAGTCAAATATACGATGACTCATAGTTGAAATAATATCATCCAATAGGAATTGTACAGGTTTTGGATGTTATTTTAATATTAATATTCTTATATAATTAAATGAATTATTAATGAGATAAACACTGTGTCATTATTGTGTCTTAAATAATTTAATTTATTTGTTGTCTAAAAATTATAAAAAAATACTATGATGTAGGAAATATTTTTATATTTTCAATAAATATTTATAGTCGAAATTATAATTCAAATAACTTCTTGTAAAAATTAATTTACTAAAAGATATTTGTTTTTTGTCATTTTTGCATTTTCTTTAAGTTAATTAATTTAAATTGTCATTATCACTTCCATGTGGCTTAAAAGGGTCCCACATTCGACCCTACGATGACCATGGTCGTAAATGACTCAACCAATAAGTTTTGGACAAATTTTATGTTAATTTTGAATTATTATAACATTCTTTTTACCTTGAATTACCCTATTTACCTTTATTCGCGGTTAATAGAAGCCAAAAGTTACTATTCACTAAAAATTATTTTTATCTCATTGAACAAAATTTTACTTAATAATAATAACCATGCATATCAGATATTCTAAATTCAATTCGCATATGTGGTAAAATTTCATTAAAATGAAATATCCAGTTTTTTAACTACTACAATGTGGTTTCACTATTCATCAAAAATTGATATTTTTTAGAAAAATACCAAAAATTCAGCCTAATTTTTATTTGATATTCATAATTCCAAAATGATTTATATTTTGAAAAATTAATAACATAAAATTTTTATTAATTAATTTAAAATTAATTCTCGTTATCCAAACAAATAACATTTTTAAGAAACAATAACTATCAAAAGATTGATATTTATTTATGTCCAATTTTAAAGTGAAATTAATTCCAATGACCATCATTGGATTAAATGGTTAAAATATATTCTATTTAAACATTAAAACCAATTAAAAATATAATCTAACCATATAAATAAATGAGATAAATACATTGTTCTGAATTAAAATACAATATTTTCACTATTCATTAAAAAATGAAATTTATTAGAAAAATACAAAATATTTACCCAACCTAAATTTTGATGTCCCGAATATAAAGAAGAATTTTATCTGATAAAATAGAATTTTTTAATGTGACCAAAACTATATTTAAATAGGTTTCTCCATTAAAAGGTTGTAAATTGACCTTTTAATGTAAATTATGCTTAAAATTAGATTGATTCCCATTTTAAGCCTATATCTTTTTATTGGATAAATGTAAATACATTTAAAAAAAATTTATAATCATATTGTAGTTAGTTTTGTTCATTCCCACCAATACAATGACTTGGAGTTAACTTCCATTTAAAATAATAATATTATATTAAGAGTGTGCAACTTAAAATTTCAAAGAAACTTATGGTTGCGTATCGGGTATGCCATTGAACATAGAATACCCTTTTCAAAAATATTAATAAATATGAAATGTGTCTTATTCCTTATTTATCGAGGATGTTACATCCTTCCCCCCTTTTGGAAATTGTGTCCTCGCAATTATAAAACTGGGCATGGAAACATCATTAAAAGTCCTACAACGGAAAAGAGTCAGTAAAACTATCAATTTAAAAGAAAGAAAAAAAAGTACAATGGTTACATGAGATAACCCGTACTGGGATTCCATCTAGGAAAAAATGGATATAGAAGAGAAAACTAATGGTCATGTTCTATAGAGAGTTATAGAACACTTGATTAAGATAATTTTTACCACTAGAAAATCACAAACTTATGATGTGTTAAACAGTCTTTGATTACCAAGTATGAAACATAAACCAACAACGTTTTTGTTTTACATTCCATTTCATAATATGGAGGAATTCATTTTCTACATAGAATAAGAATATAAGGAAATAATTTTCTACCAAATCTAATCTTTTCTCCAAATAAAGACCATTCAAAAAGACTTGGTCATATCAAAAGCACAAGAATCATCTTCTTGAGAATCACATAATCCAAAAAGGAAGAAATATATATTTCCCTTGTATTTAGATATCAACTAAAACAAAAATGGATAGTGAGAGAACAGATAATACACAAAATGACAATCTTTTACAAGAAGAAAAAATACTCTTAATCCCCAAAATTTTTCAAACAAACCCCAAATATCAACAGAGACCATTCAATAAACAATTGTCCCTAAAATTCTTCAAATGTAATCCAAACTGAGATTATAACTCAAATATCATAAGTATTTAATTACATAGACTTCCAAGATAAATATTATCATTTATCTCCAAATAACACCAGTTACTCATAAATTATCATATTGAAAAGTAATTAACATAATCACATATTCTCCATAATAGGTTAATCATTTTGATAAATAAATCAAATCATCATATATCCATAATAAAAACATAGATTCCTCCAAACTAAAATTTCAACCATTATTCCACAATTGAAATCCATAGTATTATATCTTCCTTATGCATATAGTGTTTCCTTAAGAGGGAGAATGTCTTCCACAACAACCTTTATCACATAATCACTGAATCATATTTCTATACTATGTATACCCATTTGATAAAACATATGTTCCATAAATAAACTTATTATTATTCTATAAAAACATTTTACTGAAATAATAATTCATACTAACTAGGGACTTCAAGTAGTCTATTATTAGGTGATGCGCCCTTGTTACCCTTCGATTGTGGGTTCGATTCTTGTGGCCTTTCCGGATGTGACGGGTTGTCACCCATCCTACGGGTTTTCCTTTTTATAAAACTCAAAAATAACCCTAAACTATTTTAACCTCAATTGTTTTCTTATACCATTCATTTTTATCCAAATTCATTATTATCTCAACATATTAATTATTGAAGTCTTATATATATTGTAATTTTTTTATTTCACCACCATATGATAAAATAAAATGATCTCCAAAATAAAGAGCAACATACCTTGATCATGGTATCCACATGGTTTCATCGTCATCTTGTTCACGTAGGTAGAAGGTCCATGCATTGAAAAAATGATTTAGAGATCCTCAAAAATAATTTTCTTCCTCCATACAAGTACACCTTGTACAACATGGGTCTTATTGGGGTTCACAAAAAATAGTTTTGGAGAATAATCATGTATTACATTTAATTTCAAAACATCTGATAAAAAATGATTTATATAAAATAGTCATTCTGAATTTGAGTTAAAAAATTCAATTAATTTTCCTTATAAAATACCATAGGTATGTGTCAAGAGACTATATTGTAAAATAAAATATAAATAGATTGTTCAAGGGTCTTCTTCTTCAGCACCTTTTTTAAAATCATAATATTCTTAAAAATCTTGTGATAAGGTAAAATATTTGGAAATGCCTCGATAATATATACCTTTCTTGAAATTATGAGAATATTGTGTAAATATGATTGGTCTAAATACAACCCATGATACATGATTATAATGGAGTATAGTGGAGGGGTTTGATATCTCAAACAACTGCATGCAAGTGTCTTGTATGCTATAAAATGTTTCACAATCATCTGAACATGACTTTGCAATAATTATTTCAACCATGTCATCAGGAAGAGATAGGAATGTCATTTGAGATCCTCCTACTTCCATTTGTAACTGACTTTCCATGATTTGAAAATGTTATAAAACAAGGATTTAACTGAAATAATAGACATAGGTAATAACCAGGTGTCTACAAAAAACTCATAATCCTTAAAGTTGTCTAAACTGACCTTTGATACCTACTATAAGACCCAACCATATAACGTTACATAATATTGAATTAAATGAATAATTCAAATTGAGGATCCTTTCATGTTTATAGCTTTAGAGATTTAGGTTATAACTATTACATAACAACTTGAATATTACAAGTAGACACTACTAATCAGTACCAATTTTTTCATAAAATAAAAACTCATAAAAGGAAACGTCTCTAGTTCCATATTTTAGACAGGATGACTTTTCCTTGATCCCATACTTGACCCTATAATCATTAAGTCCTGTGGAAAACATTTCAAAAACATAGGATGACAATAAAAATCTCAGTACGGGTTATAAAATAAGGAAGGAAAACATTAAACTATTAATAAATATAAATCAATGAATCTATATTTTTCAATCATAGCATACCTTACGAAATCATAAGATTTATGAATAACACATAGAAATAATAAATAATAAAGTTTAATTATGGAATCTATATCAGACTTAAATTGTAGCTATCACAGATACATATGGAGTTACACGTAGAATTCTCATCATAGTATATTCCCTAAATCTTTTAGGAGAAACATCACATTTACCTTTATCACGTTACCCAATGCATTGGAGAGCTATCTCAGGCTCACCCGCCCTAGGTTTATCACGAAACCACCCATATAAATTAACAATGCCCAATAAACATAACATAATCATAACATATAACAAAAGTATAAATTGAAGATAACATTTCCATATTCCAATATATCAAATCAAGATATTGACATAAACAATTCTTTATCAAATCATTTTCAAAACCATTTAAAATTAGATTTTTGAATCAAATTGTCTCATACCTCTTTGAAGAATTTAAATGAATTAACAATTTAAAACATTAATTTCCATATAAATAAATCCTTAAAACCCATTATTAAAACATGGACATTAATGAGAAATATTTATAATAATAAATCTTTAAAACATTTAAAACAAGATTTCAATTAAATTTTTTTTAACAAAATGAGTGACGCTTGAATACAAATAATTGAGTAATAGAATTTAATAAAAACATTGTAATATCATGAGAATAAAGGTAACAATGATATAATATTCCAAATTACATTATATACACCATATAAGAGTGAATTGGTGCGTAACAACAATAAAGTCTCAGTGGAAATATAAATTGAGATGAAATACCTTTTAAAAATGGTATCCATAAATTAAGGATAAATCAATCACATAATTATGTGTGAAAAATATAAATACACTCAATAAAAGTGGATATTAAGTTTAAAATAATCATAGGTCCTTCACACATATTCATATGATGAGATATTCACGAAGTACATGTTGAACCCAAAGAATTGAAATTAGGTTAACAAGTTCCCTTGTAAACATTCGACAGCCTAACAGCATCACTTTAAAATTTAGACAATGCCTTGATGATATAAAAAGGGTATCTCATCACTTGTAAATAAATTTTACATAAAAAATGATATATAAGAACATATCCCGACATAGTATCATGTAAGTTAAAAGACATAACAAGAAAGAATTCTTTTAAAAAGAGGAGGGTGGAAGGTTCCCTTACCGAATTGGTAACAGAAAAAACATACGCCACATGAAAGAAGTATCATAAAATGAAGATGTAAATACTCATAAATTAAATTAAATTACACAAATAGTACAATCATTCGCAGTACATACACCACACAATATAAAATAGTGGCAAATATAAGATGAATCTCACAGAACAAAATGAGATGAAAACCCCTTACGACGTTGTAATCAATTGATTTGTATGACCAAAAGTTAATAACCACTAAATGAATCATAGAATACCATGAATATAAATACAATAATGATAATATCTATCAAATGGCAGTTCACAATAAACCACATGCAATAAATTAGTGGCGAACAATAGAAATATCATAGAATTAAAAGTGAGAAAACAAATCTCCTTACCTTTTTTCTGACATGACCCGTTTGTTCTTTAATCTCTTGAATAATAAAGTAAAGTTAATTTATACATTCTTAAGAACCTTATTAATGTTTATTATTCCTTGAATAATACTAATTACCATGTTATAACCATTATTTAATCATTTAAGTTAATAACAGTCGTTTTGTTGATATTTAGTAATAGAGTAAAAAACAACTTATAATTACATGTTGGTCATGTGGTAATATATAAATTATATTCATAATGATATTAATGATTTAGATTTCATATATATCATATATATCCTGTATATACATGTAATTATAATAGTACATAACATTTAGAGGTAATAAATGAAATGCACCGTTCATGGAGACGGTAAGTCGTACGGACGCATGGACGCTACTTCCATTTCTATTTCTTATTTTAATCGAATTAAAAACTTAATGATACATAGTTATATTATAATTCCAGTATAATATCGTATACAATATTATTAACTCTGTCCTTTATACATCCCACATAATGCATTAACGAGTCAAATCACTTTGAGGGGGCGGTAGTCCGCACTTCCTCTAATGATATTATCATTTTTACACACTATGGAAACCATAAATTATTTCTATAAATCAAAAAATACAGAATCCTAAAGAAAAAAGAAACATAATATATATCATATATAAATGCAGTTCCATCATAATGGCCACCATGAGAGGCGGTTGGAGATATTTGAACAATCATTGTTTCGTGAGGCGTTAGTTTTCCATCCACAAAAATATTATGTTCTTCACCAATTAGATAGAGTTGTGTGTAAGTGTAGTTATAATCAATATCAAACAACATCCTATTATATTGATCATACTGTTTTTATTACAAAATAATGGAATAAAAATATTTTAGGGGTTGGAGAAGTAAAATAAAAGAAAACAATTTAAGAGAAACTATTACATTTAATTTGGGTAACTCCCTTTGCTTTGAACCAAAGGACTTATTGAAGTATGATCTGCCTAAGGTAAGGCTTATAGGAAGAGGATTGGAATCTAGGGAGATTAATTGGGGATATTTTGGATGAGGCAAAATTCTTGAGAGGTTTGAGGTATTGGTTAGAAGTTGTCTCCTTTTATAAGGGAGAGGAGGGGATTTTTTGCAAAGTGTGATAATATTATTTTATTATATAATTATATTAGGTGTATAAAGGTCAAAAAATAATTAAAGTAGAATATATGATGACAAATAGTCGAAATAATATCATACAATTGGAATTGGACTGGTTTTGGATGTTAATTTAACACTACTAATCTTATTTAATTAAATGATTCATTAATGACGTAAACATTGCATCATTATTGTGTAATAAATAATTTAACTTATTTGTTGAAAAAAAATTATAAAAAAATACCATGATGTAGTAAATATTTTTAGATTTTAAATGAATATTTATATTCGGAATTATAATATATATAACCCCTTGTAAAAATTAATTTACTAAAAGCTATTTGTTTTTGTCATTTTTGCCTTTACATTATGTTAATTAATCTAAATTGTATTTATCACTTCCAAGTGGCTCAAAGGGGTCCCCAAATATACCCAAAGATGCCCATGGACATAAATGAATTAACCATTAACGTTTGGACAAGTTTTAAGGTAATTTGTAATTATTATAAAATTCTTTTTACCTTAAATTACATTATTTACCATTAACTACAGTAAATAAAAGTCACTAGCTATTATTCACAAAAAAAAAATTTCATCTAAATGAACCAAATTTTACATACTAATAATAACCATGTCTGTTGGATTTTTGAAATTCAATTCACAGAAGTGCTAAATTATCATTTAAATGAAAAGGTAATTTTTTTAACTACTACTAAGTGGTTTCACTATTCATCAAAATTTGATGTTTTACAGAAAAATACCAAAACTTCAGCCAAATCTTTATTTGATATTCCTATTTCAAAAATGATGTCTATTTATCCCAATTAAAAACATAAAAGTGGCATTAATTAATTTAAAATTAAATCCCATTATCAAAACAAATATCATTTTTTAAGAAACAATAACTATCAAAAGATTGAAACTTGTTTATGTAAAATTTTAAAGTGAAATTAATTCCAATGAACAACATTGGATTAATTGGTAAAAATATATTTCAGTTAAACTTTAAAACCAATTAAAAATGTAATCTAATATATAAATAAATGAGATTAAAATGCAGTTTTGAATTAAAATACAATATTTTCACTATTCATTAAAAAAATGAACTTTTTAAGAAAAATACCAAAGATTTACCCAAAGTAAATTTTGATGTCCCAAATATAAATAAGAACTTTATATGATCAAATAGAATGTATTAAAGTGAATAGAACTATATTTAAATAGGTTTCACCGTTAAATGGCTATAAATTGACCTTTTAATGTAAATTATGCTTAAAATTAGATTCATTCAAATTTTATGCCTCTAAAAATTTATTGGATAAATGTAAATACATTTAAAAAACATGTATAATCATATTGTAGTTAGTTTTGTTCATTACCATCATTATAACGGCTAGGAGTTAACTACCATTTAAAATAATAATATTATAAAATTAGTGTTCAATGTAAGAATTCAAAGAAACTCGTGGTTGCGTATCGGGTTTTCCATCGAACATAGCATCACCTTTTCAAAAATAAAAATAAATATGAAATGTGTCTTATTCCTTATTTATCCGGGATGTTACAATGGTAATTAGTATTTTTTACCCAGATAAATAAATATTAAATAATAAAATAAAAATGAACTTTATTAGATAATGTGAACTTAGTTGTTAAAATATAAAATCTAATTTTTCGTATACAATCTTTTGTCTGTTGAAAATTAATTTTAAAACAAGTGTGTGTAAAACCACCACATTTATCCTCAATCAATGTAATAAATTTATATTATCATTATAATTATTATGACCAAAAATTAGGTTGAATTTATTAATCAATAGAAATTAAAATTAATAAAAATATGAAATCCATTTTACAATATTCAATTCATAAAACTGAAAAGTTTTAAATTAAAAAAACCCAGGGTCACGATGAAAATTCATGGTTTCAGGAATTGTATTTTCAAGGAAAAATTGATTATATATTTATCATATTACTAATAATTGTTATTTTATGAATATAAATTAAAACTTATTGATATATTAACTATATATATCATTCAAATAAGTATACATTAATGTTTTTTTCACGTTATTAAAAATGAGACACATTATATACTATATTTATTTTTTAAAAACTTGATTTTTAAACCCAAAGAGAAATTTATACTAAATACCAATAATGTGTTGATTAAAAAAAAATTTTGTATTAAATATAACTAACTAATACTTATATTTCCTTAAATAATATTAAAATCATATTTTGACTTTTAAATATAATCATTTATCAAAATAAGACATTTTAGAAAATATCAGTATTTTCACTATTCATATAACAAAATCCATATTTTTCAAAAAATAAAATACATTCAACCAAATTAAATTTTCTTATAGATATTAGAAAAATGAATTACATTTTATCAAATTAAATTTCAATGTTTTCCAAAGGGTAATTATAATAGTTTTTCATGGAAATAAAAAAATAAGATGTCATATTTTTACAGAATATGTTTAATATACTAAAATTTGATTGATTATTTACAAATATTTATTCAATAAATTAAATTGGGTGGTAAATTTATATAGATATATATATATCTCATAATTTATTAAATAATATTCATACCCTCTAATTTATTGTTTTGTTTATAAGGGTTATATATATCATGGGTCGGTTGAGCTTAATGTTACATGTTGAATACACTATGGAACGTTAAAAGACATGGGGATGTGTGAACAATATTATATCTATGAGATATTTTTTATTTTAACGTATATATATCATAAAGTATCAGGGTATTAATTTCTTATCAAATATTATTGTTTTATTTCATTTATTCTATGGAGATTAATTTTCTTATTTTAAAATATTAAGGTGGTATATCCTACCCCATTTAATAAATTGTTTCCTAAAAATTTGAACATTATCTAGGTAAAAAATGATAAAAATTTTAAAATAATTATTTATTGATCCCATATTGTTACAAGGGTTAATGAAATATCTGTTGGATAAAAGTGGAAGGGATGTAAAAGGGTCATCATGAATAATAAATTTTAGAAATCCATATAAATTATCATATGAGGAAACTGAATACATGGACATGAAGGAAAAGAATAAATAATTATGGATAGTGATAGGGATCATTTATCAAATAATTTTGATTTATTAATAGAATGGTATGGACCTAATAGCTGTAAATTTACGATGAAATAAAATTCCATTAATTCATCAGAAAAGAAGGTACAATGATAATATTTTTGTTTCAAGATACCTTTTCTATTATTTAGAATTATTTCACTATCTTGTCTAAAAAATAGTGAAATAAACTTTCTTGTAAATTATAATTTCATCCTTTATCCAATTTTCACCAAAATATCATATTTTCATCTAAACAATGAGTATTGAATATGAATTATTCCTTCATAATGTTGTAAAACCATCTTTTAATGAAAATATAACCATAAAAGGGATAATAAAGATATTCCACCAGTATATATACATTAAACTAACTAAATTTAATAAAAATGGTAATTTTTTTTAACAAAATTAGTAAATTATCATATGATGAAATAATACATTAATCTCATAAATTGAATAGTAATATACAAATTAAAACTCAATCATTATTACATATATTTATCAATATAGAATATTTAAACCTCAAATGTTGTATTATACCTTTCGGCTTTTAATACCACAAAAATAAAGTGATTAACTATTTTTAAATTACATAAATCTCTTAGTCACCAAATCACATTTCAAACCTGATAATTTTGATGTTCCCATAATTACCTCAATATTGAATATCATAAAATTAATAAAGTACATCAATATTTTAAAACATATTTCCTAAAATAAAATGAATACCTTACATTTTCCAATGTTTTTTATATACATCAACCCGAAAAAACATCTCCTATAGAGTAATTAATCACTTTAAGATCCCATTTCCTAAAACCTAAAAGGGGTTTCTATTAAATTGAACATATGATAAAAAATAATATTATAGATCAGATATTGTATCCACACTATTCAAATAACCTCCCATGAAAACAGGACAATATCCAAATTCATCTTAATATTTCATTGGATACCAACTATAACATCACCATAACCCACAATCACAAATCTCATGTTGATATCATAAACATTACATTTCTACTTTGATACCAAAGAAGTCGACCCAATTTTCACCATCCAAATCATAAAATATCCCAATGGAAAATTGTATCACATACATTCTAATGGAACATTTAGGTCTATATATTTATATAATTAAGAATAACTCTTACATAAACAATACTGATGTTTTTATATATGTGTTTTTCCTACATAACATAGAATTTCATATTTTTCATTACTTCTTCATCATTAACCACATGAATCCCTTCAACACATAAGCCATTCCACATAATTCTTAATAACCTATGGAAATAGAAAGACGGGAAGGGTGATCTCAAATGCCTAGTCGAGGTAAACATAGTCATTATCAATTGAATTTCACTAATGAATGTAATAATAGAATAAGGGCATGTCAATATAAATTGAGTCAGTTTGAGAATAAAAAAATAACTCTAACACATATTTTCCATAATCATCTTTCGTGTAATGTGGAATAAATCATTAAAAAAGTAAAGAGTCATAAGAATAAAAAATCACAAACCATGCAGTATTGATCTTGATCAAAAAAAACATTAAAATATCATGGAAATCAAAATGAAAACATGTTGTAATCCTGAGAAATTATCTTCATAGAGAACTTATATAACCCTTAAATAACCCTTATAAGTATAATATCAATATGTCTCACTTATTAAATAATTCTCCATATTACATAATCATTACCTAATGATATGTACTACTATTTATGTGCACATATCGTTTATGCTGTGTGGAGCTCACTTGACGCTATATGGGTGAACCCATAAAAATAAATGTTCAAGAAACAAAATATTATTAATGTTATATAGCTTGAATTTCATCATAAATCTCAAAAAATAACCATTATTCATTTTTTAACATTATTTTCTCATGGAATGGAAATGGGTACTATAAAATTATCTTAGAAATAATTTTCATCTATCTAGAGAACAAATTATGGGGGTATCATTAAAAAAATAACATTTTTGGGGTATAAGTAACAATAAGGGTTGTTGATTTTAAGGGAAAAATAATATTAAAAGATAATTAATTACACTTTTATTAAAAAACATTTTTATTTTAAAACTAAGTTTCTACAAACTAAAAAATAAAATATACTGGTGAATTTACAATCCTATCAAAACAATATTTGAGAAATATAAATGATTCTTTTAAAAATTTTGTAAAAATTTTTTTTATAAAAATATTCTATACATTTATAAGAAATTTTTAAATAAATTTAAAATCCATTTATATGTAATTATTCATTAAAACTTATAAATGAAGATTCAATGAAAACAATCATCTTAGTGATTAAAATATATATTCATGATATAGATATTAAAAAAAAATATTCCATTTAAACTTTTACTAAAAAGAAAACATGAGTTGTTTTAAAAATCAGATAATGTCTTATTTCAAAAATTATTTAAATAAATAAAACATAGATAAAAAAAATTAATAAATCATTTTTAAAAGGTTAAAATAATTTTTTAATTAATTTCTAAAAAGAAATGTTTTTGGAAGAAAATGGGTTTTCAAATGAAGACAGATATAAAGTCATGTTTTCATAAAAACATCTTCTCAATCATTTTAAATGTCAATCTATAACATCCCATTACCGATATGATAAAAATTCCTGTATCCATGCCATGGTTTTTCCATTTCATTGGATGGCTAGGGTTTATAATCAATTTGAAGGAAACCTATACTAGCGGAGAAATAGATTTATTGGATTTATATCTTTAACTCGCATTCTCTACTTTCTACAAGAGGGTTACACACCATGTAACAGGGTTGCATGAAATGTAATGGTTTATCAAGTAAGTTAATTAAATTATTCACATTGTAATGGTTACATGTCATGAAATACCTTTAGACATCTTGAGTTATTTAATGAATAGTTTTTAATTTAAACAGGTGTGTTTTTTATAGGTTAATAAACATAACTGTTTCACAACGTGAATGTTTACTACACATCGTGTATAACCCCAATTATTTTTTTAAATGGGTAGCCCAGATAAGACCAATTTTCTCCTCTACATTATTTTTTTCTCCCTCAACCTAGTTCCTTCCCCATGTGATCTTGAAGCTCTTTGACCCTCTTTGATCCAATATGTTTACATTTGATCATCATTCACCATGCATTGTGATTCACGGTAGGTGTACTCCGTCATTCTTATACTTTATCTCTTTATCCTCCTTTGGGAAATCAATATATCATCCATAAATTGATTTATCTGTGGTCTATGTTGTTTGATCTTGTCTTTAGGGTTTTTTTATGATTAACACCTTTTTTCTCATTGTCATGTGTCGTTGCGAGTGTTTAGTGTCAGGGAAAATGAATATGATTTCATCATGTTTAGCTGAATTTATTAGCTTTTATTTTTTTTATTTATTTCAACTATTTATTTAAATTAAATTACTTACACATTTTTTCAATTGATTCTATAATAATATCCAATTTTAATGAATTGGGAGATCTAATTTCTTTTGGAATTATAATTTGGAAAACCCCCAATTACATTGAATTGGGATGTGTTTATGGAAATTAGGAAATTTAAATTATTTAATATATTTTTTTTCATTTTAAGGAAATGATTTTAGAAAAATGGTTTAATTTATTTTTGGAAATTAACTATTAAATTGAACGACTTTTTTTAATGTATTTTAAACATTTATAAATGACTTAAACTATTTTGATATAATCCTAATTAATTTATTCTGTTAAAGAGTCCTTTTTATTAAACCAAATTTTGTTATTAATTGGTAGAAAAAGAATTTAAATAGAAGAATGGGATTTAATTTTATTTTAAGAAGTCATATAATTAATTTCACATCATTGATTTGGTAAGAGCATAATTAATACTTGGCTAGTTTTTATGTTATTTGGACAAACTGTACACAACTTCAATGTTCTAAAACATACATGAAACGAGTTACATTCCTAATGGGAGGGTTGTGAGTTTCATTTATCCAGTGTTAGGAAGACATGTGTATACACATATTGATGGGATCACTTGGATAGTGTTGTGTCTTATAGCCTGGAACATATATACCTATTTGGAAGATGACTATGTCACTTTCTTTGTATTTATATTTGAGATATAAATGTATTACAATATTTTTTGAACTACATTTCATACCTTCATAATTTATATATACTATTTTATATAAATTTTTTATTCATGTCATTGTTTTTGAAATATTCCATCACTTGTAACTTCTTTTAAATAAATTATTTTTCCATCATATGAACTATATAACATAATTGTTTAAATATTCTTTGAAAATTACAATGTTATTTATTTTAAAAATAAAATGAATTACTTGGTTAATCTATTGTTTTCATCTATTATGGAATCCACTGTGAGAAACTACATGGATTATTATCTGACATAAAACTTGTTCCTTCATGTTCTTGTACATTATCTTATTCCAGGTTCGAGAAAGGGAAATGATCTCTTAGATGTTGATCCAGTTATTGAGCCTTGGACATTGTGTGTAGTTTCTTTAGAGACATGAATTGTTTTCACCTATTTTGGTAAATGGGATGTATTAATTTGGGCTTCTCTATGCCCTGTTGTATTCTATAAATTTACTCCTAGAGTAGTTTCATTTGTTATTCATGTTGACTTGTCACTTTTTTACTTTTACAATTTATGTGGAAAAAATAGTTCTAACTTTCAATTGTATGATACCAGGTGCTATTCTCCAACCCATGAGAGTCATGATTTCCCATCAAGAATTAGAAGGGCTAATTTGGTTATCAGTATACCAGGGTACCTATGCTAGTTCATAAAAAATGGTATCAGAGGATGATTTTGAGCTTTTTTCAAAAGCCAGTTTATAGTTGAAATCTTGTCGGGACTTAGGAGGTAGTTGTCATTGTGTGCCTAGTTATATATCACTGTAATGTACACTAAGCCAATCGGGGTGGTCAAGGAAAGGTATCTCATAGATTAGATCTAGTATCTTCCCTATTATAATTTGGATGGTATAAAATACAAATCATGTGGGTCCATATTTAGAAAATAATTTCCCTTGTTTCTCATTTTTAATGTCAAACTAATGTTTTCCAAGTTTCCTTCTAATGTTTTATGGCATCATAGCTCTAGGAAGTTAGGAAAAATGGATCCATAAGGAATCTATTTCTGAACCATATAATGTGAATCCCTTATTAGACCCAAATATACTTGATATGATTGTGATAACTATCCAAATTCTAGGAATGTCGCATCCTCTAGTTCCCAATCAGGTGCCAACTGTGGATCCTTAGGGGGATGTTCTACAAAATCATTCTCAATATGCCCTTCACGAGAAGACACCAATTTTCTATGACTCCAATGATCCCAAACATTGTGAGGAATGGTTTTCCAAGATAGAATATATGTTTGATTTTTGGATGCACTAAACTATATCAAGGTAAAGTGTGACACCTTCATTCTGAAAAAACTGTGTAAGAGATGATGGAACAAGATGGTGACAGCATAGAAATATGATTTATTTGAGTGGAAAGAATTGAAGGTTATTTTGACTGACTAGTTCTACATATAATCAATGTTGTTGGACAATTTGTTGTTATTTTTTAGTTTTTGAATAGCACATTAGAACTGTGGCTTAGTATAAAAATATATTTTATGATCTATTGAATTTTTCACCTGAGATTGTATCTGATGAGAGGATGAAGGATCAACGGATCGAGTTAGGACTTCGATCAGATGATTTTTCTCTATTTTTCTCGCTAAATATACCTAATTTTTCTAATTTACTTGATATAGAGACAATGTTCAAGATGTGTTTGGATAGCATGTTAGGGTTATTGGGATATTGTTTTTCTATCATAGTAGGAGTGTGAGTTCCTCTAAGGGAAAATAGAAGCATGATGATTCATGTGGAATTTCCTGATGGCAGGGTCATTTCTGACCTACTAGAGCATCAAGAGGATGTCTGTTGATATGATATTAGTGTGTAAATCCAAGACAGACTAAGAGGGTTTTCACTAAGATACCCAAGAACTGTATCTCCATCGGACATTGAGGACACTTGTGGAAATTCTTCCACAACGTTTCTACTCTATGTAGTGGTATATGATCATCACCTCGTCCTAAAACAATAGGGAAATATAATTCTTCACATATAAGATGGTTCTAACCATAAGTATTTGTAACGAAGCAACATCTTGCAATGGATGAGACACCAGAGGAAGTAGACATCAGTCTGGAAAGTATGAGAGGTACCATTACTATAGATTCATCATTAGTTACTACACTATTTGTTACTAGTGAATCTCACCCATTTATCTCATACTATGTTATTAATATTCTTAATCTTCAAATAGATATTTAATCTTTTTCAGTGGATATTTCTACACACATTGGTACAAAGAGAATGTGGGGACTACATACTCCTTATTATATCTTTTCTCTATCATATATCAAGTTGGATTGGAGTTTTATATTCCTTAACATTCAATATCTTCACACTATCTTCGATATGGATTTTCTCATTTCCAATAAATCCCATTATGATAGTTATCTTCAGTGGGTCTATACTACTACACATAGTGGTATGTCTCTAGTCTTTCAGAAATAATGAGACCCGAGGTTGACCAGAGCTAGACCTTCTTATCCATAGTAGGGGAAATTAATTTCAATTGTTTCTTCTAATATGGATCATGAATCATTGATCGGTGATCTCCCTATAATTTTCATCGATCTTCCCAATGTGTTTCTTTCTGATTTACTTTCTTTTCCACTGGTAAAGTAATTTGATTTTCTATTGAATTAATTCCAAGAACTCAACCAGTCTCAATTCTATCTTACCAAATGGTACTAGCTGAAATGAAAGAGATGAAGTCTTAATTTGAATATATTCATGAGAAAGGCATTATACAATAGAGTGTGTCACTTTAAATGATACTAGTTATCTTCACTAATAATTGTGATGGTTTTATTATCTTATGTGTTTACCACTGAATGATTAATTGATTTATGATAAAGAACAAGTATTTGTTACAATGAATTGATTATTTTTTTGATGTTCTGAAAGGGTTGAAGTGGATTTCAAATATTGACCTCTGATCCATTTACTATCAACTGAGTGTAAAAGAATATGAAATTTAGAAAACCTATTTTCGGAGGAGGTATATCTATAATGATTACCTTGTTATTCCCATTGGTTTGAAAAATGATGATACATTTTCATGGATCTAATGAACAAGATTTTACATCAGTGTCTAGATACATTTTTGTTAGTCTTTATGGATGACATCCCTATTTACTCCAAGTATGAGGAGGATCATGTGTATCATGTGAGAATAGTTTTGATTTTGCCGAGAAATCGCTGAAATAAACTATACTTTCAAACTATGATTTTTCGATTTGGGGTGTGTAATTATATGGACCCATTGTGTCTAGGTAGGGTGTATTAGTTGATCCAAAAATGGTGATCAGTGTTATAAATTTAGAGAAACTATGAAATGTCTTTGATATTAGAAGAATCGTGTGTATAAATGGACATTATCATCAGTTCGTGATGGAATTATCAAAGTTAGATTTTATTATGACTACTATGACTCCAAACCGGTGATGTTCTCTTGGAATAATAATAATAACAATTCTTTTTTGAGATGAAATCTATTTTGACTACTGCACTGGTGTTGGATCGTCCAATGGATGGGCAGGTCTATGTAGTCTATTGTGATTCCTCAAGTTCAAGCATGTGTTGAGTTCTTATGAAAGGAATACATGTAATTGTTTATAAATATTTTTCAATTTAATGAACACAAGAAGAATTATTCTACCCATGACATTAAACTTCTGGCTGTCATGTATGATTTTAAGTGTTGGAGATGCTACCTTTTAGGAGAAAGTTGTGTTGTGTATTCAGACAAAACAATATTGATTTATATCATCTGTCAAAAATATTATAATCTCCATGATAGGAATTGGGTGAAATTACTACAGTCTATTGACCTTTCCATCGCCTATCCCCAGGGGAAAGGGGATTTCATTGAAGATGTGTTGAGTAAGATAATTCTAACTGATGTAGTGATAGAATTTTTGGAAGAGTTGAATTTGATGGCTACTTTTTCACGGTTTCATATTATGGTTCTGGATAAAGGTTCTGATGTTTGTTTAGCCAACATTTAGTTCACATCCACTCTTCTCGATAGGATTCATCATGATCATGATCTTGATGATGAATTCTGTAGATTTAGAGACTCTCTTTATAGTGGGGAGATAGTTTCCCTATATTCCTTGTCCAAATATGGTGTTTTATGCTATCAATGTCACTTTGTTGTGCAATTATCAGTAAGAGAGGTTGTGATGGGGATTTTTCATAATTCCATGTGTATTTTTCACCTAGGAACCATTAATATGTTCTATGATATGTAGTGTTAGTTTTGGTGTCTAGTGATGAGACAATGAATTGCTGACTTTTTCTCACATTTCTATATATGCTAGTAGGTGTTGGATGAGAAAAAAACCATTAGGTTTTCTTCAGCCACTTCTAATACTTATTTGGAAGTGGGATAAAATCTTTATGGACTTTGTGGTTGGGTTTCCTCATACCCATAGAAAGAATAATTAGATATGGCTTATGATTGAAAGGATGACCAAGTCGGCTCACTTCATACACATTCATGATATAACCAAAGATGGGTAGCTGGTAAATCCTTATGTGAAAGAGATTTTATGATTATATATAGTTCCATCTTCTATAGACTCTTATAGGGATCCTCATTTCACTTATTACTTATAGAGAGGCCTTTAATAGGAACTTTTATCTCACAACCATCTTGGAATGGAATACCATCTGTATTCTGATGGCCAAATAATGAGATATATATAGATTCAATAGGATATTCTCCGAACATGTGTGCAGAACATCATAGGTTCTTGAGAAAATATATTTTGGTTGGTTGAGTTTTATTATAACAATAGTTACTTGTCCACGATCATAATGGAACCTTTTGAGGCCTTGTATGGCCATCCTTGTAATAATAAATTATATTGGTTAGAGAATGGTGAAAGTTACATATATGGACCAAGATTGGTGCAAGAGGCAAGAATGAAGATTCTGATGATTTTCTATAGAATATTGAGAGAATAGAGCTGATGTAAGTCTTATGCTAATCGTTAACATATGCATTTGGAGATCCTAGTTGGTGAACATGTTTTTTTGAATGGGTGGGGAATGTAGCATACCATTTAACACTTCCACCTCAGTTGAATTTGACAAATAATTTATTCCATGTATCTCAGCTGGTAACTCTTTTATCTGATCCATCACAAGTTTTGATATAGAGTGATATAGAGATTGAACTTGATTTATCATTGACTGAGAAACTAGTCATGATAATTGATTCTGAGGCCATGTTATTTATAGAAGAACAATACATTTGGCTCATGTTCTATGGTAGCATGTTTAGGAAAATAATGATACATATAAACATGAGGAACTAATGAGAGAGCATTTTCCTCCTCATATTTGTATGAAACTTCTTCATATGATTTTTGAGGATAGAAACATTTTACGGTGGGGTGGTTGTAACATCCTATTATCGATTTAATGGGTATGAATTTAACTTTATGATAAACATTCCTTTTTTTCACTAGGTAGGGTTTATAATGAAATAGAAGAATACCTATAATGGTCATGTCATAGATTTTTTGGACTCTCAGTATTAACTAGAATTATTTGTAGGCTTCCAGAGGGTTAGAAGCCATGTAGCTTGGTTACATTGTACACAATCACTTTTGAATGCATGTCTTGAAAAACATCACAATTTGAAGGTTACACATCATGATTATCCTTTACACATCACGTGTTATTTAATGAATGTTTGTTTCTTTAAAGATATGTGTTTTTTGTAGTTATTATACTTCTCTATTTCACAACCTGAAATGTTATTACATGTCATGTTATACCCTGACTATGTTTTTTAACTAGGTATCTCGGCAAAGATATCTTTTCTCTAATGCTCTTATTTCTTCGACCTTGACTTAATTCCTTCCCAATTTTATCTCCAACCACTCCAACCCTCTCAAATCCTTTATTTTGACGTTCGGTCGCCACCTCACTTGATGTGTGATTCCAGGGTATATTTTGTCCTTCATTCTTTATCTTTACCTATTCCCCCGCCTTTGAGATTTCAATAGATTATCCTGTAACTAATACATATATTCTATTTGTTTTGGGATCTCATATCTAGGTTGTGTTTCTAGGTCTTCTAAACATTTTTTTCTCATTGATGGGTGTTGTTGCGATTGTTGAGTGTTGGTAAAAATATTGGCGATTCCATTATGTTTAACTGAATTGATTAACTTTGAATTTACTTTATTTATCTCAAGTATTTATTTAAATTCAATTTATCAAACTTTGTTTTAATTAATTCTATAATAAAATAACATTATAGTAAATTGTGGGATTTGAAATGGTTTTGGCATGATTATTTGGAAAACCCCCAATTCGATTGATTTTGGGTCTGTTTATGGAAATTGATAAATTTAAATTGTTGACTTGATGAAATCAATTTCAAATAAATTGTTTAATTTAATTTTAGAAATGAATTTTATAATTTAATTAATTAGTTTTTAATGGATTTCGAAATTTTTGAAATGGAATAAAATGTTTTTATAGAAACCTAGTGGATTTATCTTGGAGAAGTGAAATGTTTGTTTTAATAAAAACAGGTTTGGATTAAATGAAAAACTAGCATTTAAATGGAATATTTAAAATTTATTTTATTTTAATAAGAATAAAAATAAATACACATAATTTATTTTTTAAGATAACATGCATGGTTTATTTAGTTTATAGGTTATTTTCACACACTCTACATTATTGCAACGTTCTAAAACATACATGCTATGGGTCACATCCCTGATTGAATGGTGATGAGCCACCTTTGGCCAGTGTCATGGGGACTTGTGTATACACATATTTTTGGGGTCACTTAGAGAGTGTGGATTCCTCTATCTTGTAAAATACATATCTATTTAGAAGATGAACTGGTTTCTATCTTATTATTTATATATGAGATATAAATGTATTTCAATGTTGTTTAACATGATTTACATTCCTTAATAATTTATATAAACTATTTTATATAAATTATTTTTTAAGACATTATTTTGGAAGTATTAAATCACTTGTAACGCCTTTTTTTATATATTTATCCTTTATTTGAATTATATAGTATGATTTTTTAAAGAATCTTTGAGAATTGAAAACCTAATTATTTTAAAAATTTAAATCATTCCTCTAGTTAATATCTTGTTTGATATTGTTATGGAATCATTGGTGAGACCCTACTTTGATTTTTAGTTCACACTCTACTTATTCCTTTATGTGTTTGCAGATTATCTCATTAAAGGTTTCAGTAAGTGGAAATGATCTCTTGGAGGTGGATCTAGCTATTGAAACATGGAGGTCGTGAGTTGTGTCCTTAGGGACATGGGCTGTTTTTCCTATTTTGGGACTACGGTTGCAGTACTTGAGCTTGTCCGTGTTTTTTTGTATTCTGGTACATTACTCCCATTTACGTTTCTTTTATTATATTTTTTGTATTTTCTCTTCTTACTTCCACAATAAATTTGAAAAAAAACATTCCCACATTCAATTTTACAATTCTATATGCTATTCATCGCCCTCTGGGAATCTGGAATTCCCTTCGGTCTTTCTTTGGGCCAGCTCAGTTATTGGGTTACAAGGGTACCGAAGCTAGTTCATGATACAAATAGTATAAATTGATAATATTACATTATAATAAAATTAATAAAAATAATATAAAATACCCCTTAATAATTTTTGAGAGGAGATCATAATATTTTAACATTACAGACTTAAGCATAAACATCCCCAAAAAATGATGATATTTTAATATAAAGTTTTAACCAATTTGGTAACATTCTGTCGTAAGCCCCATGAAGGTATAACATTAATTGAAACGTAAAATATCATTAGAATAAATAAATATATGATATTACATGTTAAATGGGACATATATACACCTCGTAAAAGAAGATATGTGCATAGTGTGACATAATTACCAAAGAAGGAAAATTAAGACAAAAATATCTTGTCGTTATAGTAATTTTTTAAATGGAAATACCCAATAAATCATATAATCAAATGAAATATTAAATATAAATAAATTAATGTTATTTATGATATAACATGTCATAAGGAAGTATATACACACCACAGTGAATACTATTGGTGAATTTTCATCTCTCACAGGAATAAAATAGAGATTAGAAATCCCTTAAAAGGATAATATCATTAAAGTGGGGATTAATAAATGAAACTAGTATGTTTATAACATATAAATACACATAAAAAATATTAAATACCACATAAAATAATAAAATTTCGTTACACACAAAATCATAGAATTACATAATAAAGGAAGTTGAATCGTAACCCAATGAATGGATATTCATTAATGAAAACCATTTACTTAATTATGGACATCTCTCATACTCTTTTGAAGCCCATATATAATAAATGTAATTTAATTATAAATATACTATATAACTATAATTCTATATATCATATCATGAATTATTTAATTATCATCATTTCTTAGCCATCCTTTAACAATTCTTCATTAAAATCAAGCTTCGGGTAATAACTGTTATGTATTTCATATATGTTTTTATTTTTTATTTTCAATCCTCTTATGTCAATCCTGGTTCCATCACCTCAAGAATAATAATCAGGAAATAATTATAAAATGTGTAACTCAATTATACTTTTATTACTAATAATAAAAATTGATTTATGTAAATGAAACGCATTATAATCCTGGAGATGGTTGGCCGCACATACTCATGACAAACGTAGCCATTTTTTAAAAATCACAATGAAAAGGGGGTATGAAATATTCTATCTTTCTAAAATTATCATAATTTCATAAATAACATTACTTATTTAAATATTATTATACATATAATCCATGTGGTGTGGTTATGAAAAGATAGATTAACATTATTTTGTGAAGTTGGTAGTCCACATTTACACAGATTAGAAAATATTAGGAAATTAATTTCCAACAATGTAGTAAAATGTTATTGAAATAACTTCCCACTGAATAACTAAATGTTTTAAAATTCCTTTCCCACTAAGTAATAAAATATTAGTAAATATTTTCAATGATATCTTAAAAAGGGTATGCTCTCCCTACCATTATTTGAAATATTTGATCACTATATCCTATTAAAGACCAAAACAAATACATACTTATATTAATTACATTTATCCTAGTTCACATATTATTATCTTATGACTAATATTTTAAAAAATTAACATGTTAACCAAATTATGCAACTCAAAAATAATGTATAAATATTAATGAGGGTCTTTTAATTATATTTCTTATTCAACCTCATTTAAACCTATTATATATGTCATTACATTTTAGATATGTTATAATATGTATAAAAAATGTCATTATAGTTATGTAAAAATCATTTACCACCTCATTTCCATCAAAGTAGTAATTAAATTATCTCATTTGTGTACATGTAGACTATCACCTATACATAGTGATATAATTCATTTTCAATTTCCATCTCACATTGATTGATATGATGATTGATTTTATAAATTTATATTAAATTTATGATATAATTAATGTTAATTATTGATAAAATATAATTTAATTTTGTTTTCTTATATTCATTAGAGTATGAAAATAGCATTCAACTGTACAAACAGACTACCATCACCATTAATGGTTTAATTAATTTTCATATATATACCTTCTATAAATGGTTATGAATATGTATATAATGAATATATATGATATTGTTTCATTATTGAAATTATTTAGATAATGAAACAATAATGATTAAGTATTTTATTTCATATATATTATATCTTTTAGATTAATAGTCATCACATTACAAAAACACACACCCTTGGGTTTCTAAATGTATAGTGCCTTGTGAAACATGGAAACATAATCAAATGGTTCACACATGAAATAAGTAAAATCAGAATTATTTATTCATATATAGAACCATTATTATAAAAACAAACATAATACATTTCTTCCTAACCTGGAGAAAGGATACATAAGAAATGGTGATATCATATGCTCATTAAGGGTAAAAAAAGGGAGATAAATAAGCATGCCATGAGAATAAGGTTATGATAACACGAGCATAACATTTGAATACCATATCCTATATGATAAATATCTAAATATTGAGTTATGGAATAAATATTTTTCCTTCATAAGACATCACCCGTAATAAAATTAATGAACATGAGCTATGAGTGCCTCATATTTTCATAAGACCTAGAATTAAGGAATACACATAATCATAGAAAATGATTTCCATAGTATTCAAGTCTCATGGAAAAGGATATCGTAGTGGAATGGGTTCACTCACCAAACCATCATAGTAGTCAAGCTAGACGTCCAATGCTATGATAATGTAAAGTCCCTTACTAAACTAGTGTCTCTTGTCATTCTAGTTCGGTCTACCGCATGGGATATAAATTATTACCCAATAAATTGGAGGAGAAATAATCCCTACCCATCATATAATGAAAATAATATGTATGTGTGGCATAAAATATTTAAATTAACATATCATAACCCATAAAATGAAATGGGTTTCTTAAAAATTTCATCATATCATAACCTATTAAAAGTAAAAAAGGTTTCATAGTCATTTCCCCATTTCATCCAATAATATCCCATAAAAATAAAAAGCATTCATTATAATTTTATCTGAGTTTAACCCAAGGGAGATAAATTATTTTCATAAGAATCATATCATTATAAGCATATAATCTTCCAATAAATATTAATTATGCTGGACTTGGATCTTATTCCCAGTAAATCATAGGTTATATCATTATATTTCATTTTAGCTAGAAAATGATTTTTAAATATTCGTTGAATCACATCTTAAGTAAAATATCTTTTCCACATTGAAAAAAATTATTTAAAACATAAAACGTTTCCAATATCTTTTCATTGAAAATAAATTTATAATCATTTAAAGGAAACATGGAATGTTTTTAAAAAATTTATTAAGGAAAATATTTTTTCAACTTTGAAAACAATTTTTAAAAACATAAAACATTTTTAAAATCTTTTTCATTGAAAAAGAGATTATAATTTAATAAATTAAGAATCAAAAAATGATTGGTAATGCTGGAGGAAAATTTTTTTCATGTAGCACATGTTAATATGAACATTCTTTTCAAATTCTTAGTAAATTCTAAACTAGCAGTATTTGGAAAACTACAAGATGATTCCATTGATCATAATTTGTAAATAAATTCAAAATGGGTTCAATTTTTTTAAATCATTCAGTGATTGTTAAAAAAATTAAAACAATTTTAGAAAAACTTGTTTTTTTGGAATAAAAATTCATTCTCGGCCCTATATATAAATGAATACAGCCTTCCTAAAAAATTCATTTGAACACTTGAGTACATAATGATTTAAAAATGAAGGGAAAATATGTATTATAATTACATAAATAAATGAGAACAAAATTAAAGAGCTTCATTAGATATTGATCATATTATTTTATCATCGAATACTTAGTCATTAATAATCCTGATAAATGATGAGAGTTTAAGATAAAATCATTACCACTTTTTTAATGATGAATTGTGGGCCCCATGAAGGGATAAAATTAAATTAAAAAAATCATTATAAAAAAAATTCATGATATTACATGTTAATGGGGATTTATAGAAACCTCATAAAAGTTGATAGGTGCATAATATAACATATGTCTCATGGATGTAAAATTGAGACAAATATCCCTTGACTTATGTCTCAACATTCTCTTGAAACATTAACAATGAAAAAAATATTAAATTAAATTTTAATATAAATCTATTGCAGAATTATAATTATAAATATCATATCACATATGATTTACTTATGAAATTTTATTACCCTTTTATTAATAATGCCATGTTAATGTATCATTTTGGGAATAACTACACTGTTTTCTATGTATGTTTAAATTTACTGTTTTTGATCTTCTTACATAGATCATGGTTCCATCAACTTGATAATGGTTAAAATCATATAAATTTGATATATATTCAATATTTTTAATTTTAGTCGAATCAATAATATTTAAATATTAAAAATGAAATACATAATTCATTGATATGGTAGAACGTACGCATGAATGAACATTGATTCCATTTTCTTGAAGGATTGAAAAAAATAATTTTTTATAATATATTACCTTTACGTAATAATTTTTTCTCATATATCACATATTTTCATTAAAAATATCAATATTACCCTCTATATAAGGTTTGATCTAATCACATCACTTCATGACATGGAAGTTCATCATACACACGATCGACATTATCATATTCCCATAGAATGGAATATCAATAGGTATATGTGATATAAAAATTCAATATGTATAAAAATATCATAAATATAATACATAGAAATTTAATATATATTTATATCTAACCATTAGAGGTGGTGATTTAAAATGAATTTAGTCGGGTTATGAGGTAGTAGTGCACTATACACGTGAGTAATGATTTCATAACCCATTTGGGGTAAGAGTTAATGGTTACAGGTAGTGATCATAACATAACAATATATAAGTATCTGATAGATACAGGGGTTATTATATCAACATATTAGTTTTCATGAAAACCCATTATATGTTTTCTTTCTTCCCAAAAATAAATTTTTTATATATAAGTTGGGAGTTAATAATGATATTTGGGTAGTTATTGGCCAAATAAATGAGTTTCTTATGTATTACGATGATAGGGTAGGGGTGGCCTTTTATAAGTGAGGTGAACGGAATAGTTGTAATTTTTTAAAATAAAAACAATATACTGATATTTCCCTAATGAAATGGTCTTTAAAATGGTCCATTATCAATCCAAGATGTGAAAATATTCATATGTGGATAAAAATATAGTGTTGGAAAAGTTTTGGGTCATTTATATCCGTTATCGTTTATGTTAATGCCTTAATAAACTCATTTTTACCCTAATCGCGATAAATAATTTTGAATGGTTTTACTATTTAATAAAAAAATAAAGTTCACTATATTCAATAAGATAAATTATTATGATTGAAAATATGGAATACATATTTCTAAATTAAATTTATTGATATGGAAAATTTAAATTTAAAATTAATCACAAATACGGAATGAGAAAACATGTTTTAAAAAGGAAAAATATTCAAAATATTAAAAAGTGTTTCTATGAAATTTCAGTATAAAAATGATTCCAATGAAATAAATTAAAATAATTTTTGTATAATTTAAGTAATGTTACTTTTAATCCAATTTAAAAAAAGGAACCCATATAAATTCTTTAAATGATAATTTAATTCTCAATAAAAACATTATTTTTTCTAGTTCATTAAAAAATTATTCTGTTTAGAAAAATCGGAAAAATTCAATCAATGAAATTTTTTACATGATTATTTCAATAAAAAATTAAAAAATTATTCATATAAACGTTTCTAAATTTTTTTTATTTTTCACAAGAAAAAAACATCTTTTTTGAGAAATAGTATTTTAGAAACATATATAGACCTTACCAAAAATTATGTTCTTTTTATAAAAATTTATAATTTATATAAAAACATTATATATACTATTTAAAACGTATTTATAAATATTAATGTCACTATGTTTAATGGATAGGTTACAATGGGTTCATTTAAATGATAATATTAATAATATATCCTGGTTTTTTAAAACTCGTTGTTGTATGTAATGTAATATATCAAGAAAAATCCATTTATTATTAAATAAATTCTTAAAAATAGGGTTATTACATTATTAGACCCTGAAAATTAATTTTCCCCAGAAATTCCCTCACTCTTATACAAATAAATTAGGATACTTTTCCCACACCATATACTCAGGTCCCTACATAGATTCCTAAAATGGTTGTTTTCCCAACAAAAATTTGACCATGTGAGTGGTATTGTTTCGTAGAACATCATATATGTGATCTATAATCATCATTGGATATTACTCATAAGAAATATCCTACTCTTGTGGTATGAAATATGAGTTCAGTGCATATAAAGAATTAGTTATTTAATTCCATAAGATAGATACATAGAACACATCCTTAGAACGAGAGTGTTTTGGTGGAAGTTCTAATATATATGATATTGTCCCAATACGATCAAGAATTTCAAAGGGAATGATATAACTAGGGATTATTGTTTCATTATTTATAAAACTCCTAACCTTATTCACTTGAGAAATTATTAGAAACACCATGTCAGTATCTTCAAATTCTAGATCATGCAACTGATTTTCAGTTTAACTTTTTTTCAACTCTGATCTACCTTAAAGGGTTTTTAATGGCTCTAACCATCTCTAAACGTTCATCAACCATATTATGTCCCTATATATTTATTTCTCCAAGATTATTCCTTCTCATTGGAGCACTACAATACATTCTATATAAGGATTCTTAATTATCCATATGAGTGCATGAGTGAAAACTACTTTTCATTAAAAACTCAATTAGGGTAAGGTTTTTATCCCAAATAACATTTATATCCATAGAAGAAGATATATGTCTATTATAAAGGGTTTGAATTGTTCACATAGACTGACCATCTGTCTGAGGATGATATGCTATTTTGAAACATAACTTCTTATCTAGAGCACATCAGATACTTCACTAAACCATTAAGGTAAACCTCAGATCTAGATATGATATAATTGAATGTGTACTCCATGAAATATTACTAGTTACTTAATCAATATTATAGAATGATAGTCAAGAGATAAGTCATCTCTAAACGTGATGATGTGTACTGACATTGTATTGTGATCGAATATATCCAATATAACATTATTCCCTTTAAAAAATTTCAGGATTCCAACAACAATATCCATGCTGACGTTTTCCCATTTAGATTATATTTTTGGTAAAGGATGTAAGAAACCCTTAGTCTTTATTGTCTCAATATTAATTTACTAACATACTGAGGACCAAGATAAAAACTATTTGATATATCTTTTTATTACACCCCCCATAAAAAATATTTCATATCTATCCACATCTTCGTACATAAAGGATAAATAGAGAATGAAAATATATGAGATTAATCTAACAAATCCTTCATAAAATATGAATTTTATGAGACACAATTAGGTTTTCTAAACATTAGCACTATTTCATGATCTATGTTAAACTCTTTAAATTTTCTAAAATTCTTTTACAGGTCTACATCATCCTTATGAGCTACATTAATCTTCACATGGATAGATGGTCAAACATTCAATTGATCAAGATAATATTTCTCCCCTTTTTATTGATTTCCATATCCAGCCATTAATAATCTCGAAATATTGAATTTTTTTAACCCCATCATGAATAATTCATCATGATTCTTTCAAATCTAAGCATCATCCACTTATTTCTCTTTATTATTGTGGTAATTTATTGAGAAATCATAATCCTTAATCAACTCTAACCATCTTATCTAGTTTATATTCCTCTACATCTATGTGAATATTTACATTCATATTTAGTTATTAGTATATATATATCACAATTTTCTCCATAATGATAATTCTTCTATAAATTTAATGAAAACATTATCATGGAAGGATCCAAATCATGAGTTGTTTTATTTTTCTATTAAACCATCAATTTTTATGATTCAAAATCAATAACCATGTCATTCAACATAATTCCTCATCATAATCCCTTCATTTATGAATCACTAAATACAAAAAACCCTTTTCCACCACATGGTAATGTTATCATAGGATTTCTAATTAATATTTTATTTAGTTCCTTGAAATATTAGTCAAAAAATCTATCTAGAGGAACATGGATCTCTTACAAGTAACATGCTATGTGTAATATATATTCATAATAAATTTTCCAAAAACTATTGAAACTATCAATATCAACAAAGAAAAATATAAATCTCAGTCACTATTTTAGTATATTCCAATACTCAATTTCCTCTATGTTTGATAGATCTACCTATATACCCTATATTAATATCATATAATCCAAAAATGAATCCTTTTGCATCTAAAATTCTCTATTTTTAAATTTCACATATATTTTATCCATCCTTAGCATCATTAGTTCAATTCTTACATTATATTCATGATCATCCTTTCTCATTTAATGGATAAGAATATCATCCATAATGATGGAATTTTTTTAAAGGAAATCTCTTAAGGCACAATTCATTAAATCTAAGAAGATTGTTGGGGAATTAGAAAGAACGAAAGGAATCACTATATATTCATAAATTCCAAACCTTGTATATAACAGTATTATAGGTCTATCATCTTTATTTAACCCAAATTCATGATATTCAGAATGAATTTCAATAATGGAAAATTAGTGATCTCCACATATTTTATCAAACATGTCATTAATGAAGATTATAGGATACATGTTCTTTATTATGATCTTCTTCAACTCCTGATAACAAATTCATAACCACATAGATATATATTTATGTTTTACAAAAATAATAGGTGATCCTCGTGTTTACATATTTCACTAAATGAATCACTTTTTGACATTCTCATGTAGTTTCTTCTTCAGTTCCTATAAATAAATCGGGATCATTATATATGTATACTTTAAAATTAGTGTGGCAGTATGTATGAATTCAATTGAGAACACAACTTTAAATTCTTGTGGGATTATAGAAAACTATTTTTTAAATACATCAAAAAACATGAAAAACTGGGATATCATGGATGTTGAGTTTCTAACTAACCATATTATAAAAACACCCAAATTAAATTATAATTGAAACCCATGCATTGGATTTTAATTTTTATATCATCACTAATAGATGATAATAGGTTAGTTTGGAATATCAGATATGACATTCCATCCATGGAAATTTACATGGGATTTATGTAGAGGAAGCCATTCCAAGCCTAAGATAATATCAATTTCAACCAATAGAATAATCAAAAAAATTATAAGTTGCACAAAATCACAAACCAAAACTCATGAAGAATTTTATACTTGAGATGTGATCATTATACCATTATAGGGTTTTAGTAAAAATTCTCTATCTATTTTAATTGTTAGCATCTAGATATCCTTAGAAAATTCATTATCTTTGATATAATGTGTATATATAGAGTAAAATAAGACATTAACAGTTATAGATTGGTTAGTAAGTATACCTTTCACCTCATCATTATCATAAACCTCATTATAAATAGTTACAACATTAGATTTCCATTTTTATATTGACTTAATAGGTTGTTGAAACCAACAATCTTCAATAATTTTCTGATTTGGGAACCATTTAGCATAAAGCCTATACTCTATTATTTCAAAATATTATAGTGTGGGTGGTTCAATCTATGGATATTTCTCTCTATTTTCATTATTTATTTACTCTTTCCCATCACATCAGCATTAGATTAACAAATGAACTTCATTTTCACACTTAAAACATTTACTAGTCCCTTTAATATAATATTCTCCATGTTTCTTACCAAACATTGATCATAAACAAATGATCATATTATTCTCTCTGATTTTTTTATATTGTCATTTGAATTCCATTTTTCTCTTCCTATCAAACCATAATTTTAATATATATCTTCAACAACCACTTCCATCATGATACCACATAGAACAATCATTTCATCTCTACTAAAGTATATTATGGATAATTACCTAACAATACATGGTTTCATTCCACTAAAGAATCAATAAACCAAACATTTAGGTTAGATGCTAATACTATAAGTGTTCTTTGAAAGTCTTTCAAATGTTTCCTGATAGGTACCAATTGATTTATTATCCTTTTTCTATATCTCATCAAATTCTATCTCCATCATTGTATGATGAGTAAAAATAATTTTTTTATTAAAAACATGTTCATGAACAAATCCCAAAACATAGAGTTAATTATATCATATTCATGTGTATTCTTGGTGAGTTCCAACCATTGATTCTCTTCATCTTAAAAATAATTTATATCTAAAATTAATTTGGAAGATTTTAAACACCGGAGAATGGAATATATAGTTTAAATGGTTCTGACACATTACTCATCAAATCATTGATCAGTGAATCCACAAAATTACATTGGATATTTCCTCATGAAGGACTTAATAAAATTATGTTCCCTATTTTTTTTTTGAAATTTCATCACGATTTATGCCATGAGAAAGTTTCACGAGAATAGAAACATCCATGAAATTTTCTATCACACAAATTTTTAACATGGTTCCTTAATGTTCCAACCATTGACTAATACCAAAAAACCCATAGTTTAATAAAAAATATTCATATTTGGGTACCACCAAATAATTAAACATTGCTTAAAGGATCTCAAAATCCTAAAAATGTCTTTTTAATATTTGACCCCTTAGTTTTATCATTGGTTATTTGTAGTCATTATCTATTTAAATGTTGTGTGACGGTTCAAATAGTATTTCTAATTTTCTAAATCATATCCCCTATGAGGGAAAGGTTTTATGTATACCAAGGCCCATTTTCAAGAACTATGTGATGATCATGTCCATATCAAAAAACAATTTTGAGCTATTACACCTAGGTGTAATTATGAAATATCCACATCCACTTATAGAATCTAGAAAAGGATTTAGTTTCATGGAAACCACTATTCTTGTCCTTTAACAAAATTCTAGGAAATTTTCATATACATTTAGTCATCCTTAGAATAATCACTAGTAATGTACTTATGGATCTCACTAATTTTTTCTCATACTAGTTTCCAAAATATGACTAAACCTATACAATTATATGATCTATAATGAACCAATATTTTAATACATAGAAATCACATCTTTCATGTGGATATTAATTATATTATTATAAGACACACCTAAAATCGTTAATGTATGATGCCTTTGGAAACATAGTAGCACAAAAAACTAGTTCACAAGTGAACTACATCATCTCCCACTAAGTTATTCCTATTTATAACCCATTTTAGAAACAAAATACCGAATATATGTATTTATGTCATAGGGAATGTTAACATAATAAAGGGTGAAATCATGTGCTCGGTAAGGGTCAATAAAGAAGATCCATAAACATAACATGAATATATGGGTGTAGTAACATAATATTAACATTAGAAAACCATACAGTGTATATTAAAGATCATAATATTTAGTAATGGCATACATATTGGTCGTACATGCGACATAAATCATAACAAAATAAAAGAACATGAGCCATAAGATAATAATATTAGAATATGACATAGAATATTGGAATACACATAGGCATAGAAAATCATTTCCATGCTATATAATGCACACTAACAAGGATATCACAGTGGAATGTGTTTTCTCCCCAATTTATCACAGTAATAGAGGTTCATTATGAAGACCATCATAGCGGATAAATCCCCCTTTTGAACATGGTTAACTCCCCATTCCATCATGTATATCTCTATAGATATAAATCTTTACCCAATATATAAGTGGGATATATATGTCACACATATCACATAATAAAATTCATACATTTTTGTGACCTAACATAAAAAACATTCATCATATACTAACCCATGAAATAAAATAATTTTTGTAAACAATTTCTCATTTCAAAACCTATGAAAAAATTATTGTATTAATAATCTTTTCAGCATTTCATTGTATTATTACGGATGAAAAGATATCTTTTTTTGTATACATTATATCATGTAACTACCCATGGAAGATAAATAGTTTTATAAATATCATGTCATAATAAACATAAAACATTCATAGAAAGAATAATAATTGGGTAATTAGATCATATCCCATGTATAGTATATGTTACATCAATGTATGTCATCATATGTGGAGAATGATTTTGAAATATTAATTAGAACATTTCTAGAGAAAAATAGGCTTTCCACATTGAAAAACACTTTTTAAAAATTAAAATCATTTTTTAAATAATTTTTTTTGTTAATAAATTTGGAAACTTATAAATGAATATTGAATGATTATTTAATATATTTCATTATGAAAACATCTTTTCCACATTAAATAAAATTTAAAACATAATTATTTTTCAAATTTTTTTTTTAAAAATTAATCTTGGAATATTATAAGGGATTCTTCAACGAACTAATTGGTTCTTATGGATTATGAATTATTTTCCTTTAGTACAAGTTAATATGAATATTCCTTTAATATTTTCATTAAATTCCAAAAAGGTAGTATTTGAAAAAAATAGAGATTGTTTTGAAACCATTTTTTTAAAAAGTATAACACATTTATAAATAAATCTATTAAATCAATTGGATAAAGTTAAAAAATGAAGACAATTTTAGGAAAAATATATCTTTAAAAAATTGAGTTTTCAATCAAAGATAGAAGTAGATATGATTTTTCATAAAAAGTTATTTTTAACTCCAGAGTACATCAATAGATGAATATTAAATAAAAATTTATATACATTTAATAAAAAAGAATATAAAATTAATTAGTTTGTTTATATATGTATCACAATATTTTTCTATCAGATGAATAATCATAAATAAACCCGATAAATGATGAGATTGTAACATTAAAATCATTTCAACTTTGGTAACATTAAATTGTAATAATTATTGAGGTATAAAATATTTGAATATTTGAATTCATGATAGTAAATAAATTCATGATATTATATATAATAGAGACTTTATATAAAATGTTTTAACTAATATAGGTGTATAACATAACAAATTTCTCAAAGAAAGAAAATTGCGGCAGAAATCCCATACCTTTATAGATTTCTTAAATACATCTTAAAAAGGAATTTTTAAAAAATATTACATTATTAAACATATATTATAAAACCATAGTTATATATATACTTCCATATATGATTTTCTTATGATGTTTTATTACCTATTTATTAAAAATTAATTGTTAATCATACATTTTAGGAAATAACTACTTTGGTATTTGTGTATGTTTTGATTTATTATTTTTGGACCTATTAATTTGATCATGGGTCCAGAAATATACATAATTTTAATCATAATATATATTTTTTATATCTGTTTTTACATTAATCCAAGATATCCAAGGATATAAAATGAAACACACCGTTCGTAGATATGATAGATCGTATATACGCATTAAAATTGTTTCCATTATCGTAATGGTTTGAATGAAATAAAAGTAAATAATATATTAACATTGCAGAATAATTTTCTTTATATATATCAAATATATTTTTTAAACAAATCCTTATTACATTCCATGTAATGATTTGGAAAATCACATCACTTCGTGAGGTCGTAGTCTATTGTAAACACGAGCGACATTATCGTCTTACCATATAATTGAAGGAATGAAGGTATATGTGATACAATAATCCTAGAAGAATAATAGTATCATAAATATAATATATTTAAATTTAATCCACAATTTTATTAATCCATGATATGTGGTTATGGAAAACGAATAACATCAATTCCTGAGGTGGTACTCTACCATACAAAGGAATAATGAATTTGCATCCCATTTAATGGAGGAGAAGATGGTTATCGGTCATTAAATTAACATATAAAAATCGAATTGTATTTAATATAATAATTCATTTATATTAATATTTTTTATCTATAATTAATGGATGTGTAGTATGAAATGAAATAAAAACACTCATTGAAGAATGTTGCCTCCTCTTCATGTAACCTATATAGGTTTTCAGTAAATTTATTTTAAGGTCGGATTTCATCCCAAAATCAGTCCTCTAGGATGAAAATCGGAAAATATGGAATTTATTTTGATTTATATTGTCAAATATAATGGTTTATGAACATTTTTAGATAAGATTGAGGGGTTGGCATTGTATATCTTAGTTTATTGGCACTCTTGTAAATTTTTAAAGAAAAATGTAATCCAACATTTTTCTCATGAAGAAAAGACAAAAAATGGAACATTATAAATACTCTAGGATATAAGGTCAAACTAGGGTTTGAATATTGTTTTTGATTAAATATTGGGTCATTTATGACCCTTGTATTCTTAGTTTAACACCATGATAAACACATTTTTTCCTTAATAATGGTAGATAATTTTAACCATTTTGACGAATCATTATGTTAAAAAATTATATTGAAAAAATTATATAATATAAATTATAATGATTCAAAATATTTAATAAAATTTTATAAATTACGTTAAAAAAGTGGAAACTTTTTAATTTAAAATTACTCTTGAAGATGAAATGCGATATCGGGGTTTTAAGGAAAACATTTTCAAAAGGATAAATAGTTTTCATTATAATAGTAAATATAAAAAAGATAATAATGACCTAAATTTTATTAATTAATATATAATTTATTTATTTATATATTCAACACAATTTAAAAAAAGAACATTATAAATTCCTAAAATTTAATAGTCATTTTTAGTAAAAACATGTATTTTTCACCATTCCTTGAAAAAATCATATTTGTAGATAAATCTCAAAAATTCACTCAAATATTATTATGACATGATGATTTAAAATTTATTTTTATTTCATAAATTTTATTTTCCTAAATGTGTAAAAGTTTATTTTAATTATTAATCATAAGAATAAATAAAAAAACAATTTTTTTGAGAAAATATTTTGTTAGAAACATATGAATACTTCAACAAAAATTATTAGTTTTTAAAATAATATTTATTTTCATAAATATATTATTAATAATATTTAAAAAAAAATTGTTAATATTCATATAACTATATTTAATGGATGGGTTATAATGATCGCGTTTATAACATAATATTAATAATATATCAAGGTTTGTTAAAACTCGGTGTTGTGTCTAACACAATCTATCGAATAAATTTATTTATTCAAAAACAAAATTCTTAAAAACATAGGTTTATATATTAACCATGATTAATGAAAAATTACAGGAACTTCCAAGCCAAAAAATTCAGGAAAAAAATTAAACACCGAGTAACAATGATTTTAACAAATAATTATTAATAAATGGTTATTGAAATGTTATATTTTGACCATATATGGTATTATTAGTATAAATAATTTATTTTGTACATATGTATAATAAATTTCATTTTTTTACATGATTTTGGATAACTCATAATGAAATATTGACTTAGAGTAAGGGCTTCAAATAACAATATTATTTTTTCTAGGACTAATTATTGTCAAATTTTTTATGATGACGTTATGTGATATTTTTCTAATAAATCATATTTTTTCAAACAGTTTAGTTATTTTTTTAAATCTCATTTTTTCCATTTCATTTTAAACAATATAATTAATGATAATTAGGAAAGAATTTTTTTTATGGAAATACGACTATCTCTTTCTATTATGTTGGGAATTATTTAAATCCCAGTAAATATTTTCTTTAAAACTTTTTCCTGAATATTTTTAATATACTACTATGACATATTAATGTAATATTTACCCGTTTTACTCTATAAAAAATCAAAGGAATTTTGATTTTATTTTTGGAGTGTGGTACATTTTTTTAATTGTGTGAATATAATCATTTTTTTATCATATAACACATGAATGTATTTTCATGCCATCTTCACTGCTATTTTATATGAAGATTCACATAAAATATTCCAAAGTATTTTTCAAATAAATTATTTTCCTTAAAGTTTTTTCAATTTTTAAATTTTAAGTATGTAATTTTAAAACTCAATGAGAGAGTTACACAAGAAACATTCCAATGATATTTTAATGTAATTTTTCATATATACTATTATAACATATACTTTAATTGGGATATGGTCCTTTAAAACTATATTTATTATTTATATATATTGTGTATGATTATGATGATGAAGCACAGATGAAAACCATTTCCTCTTCCATGGGTAAAGTTGTTATGTAATGAAAATTTTTTTCATGATCTTATCGAGTATATATGAATGGATTATGATTATATGAATAATGGTTCCATTAAATACCTCCAATTAATTGTTTAATGATTATTAATTTATTGCATAAAAGGGTATATGGGAGGTTATCCTTATCTAAAAATTGGGAACACATGAGGCTATCCCATGGCCAAAAGAGAGTGCACAATAGGTTATCTTAAGATAAATATGCTAAACTATTGACTATACAATGACTAACATGTGATCATTGTATTTATGGTAATTCTATACTTAATATTTATACTATTTTTATTATTCTACACTTTATCCCACTCTTTATGAAATGATTATATACCAATTTTATGTTCTTATTGATCATTATGTTTTATTTATTTTTGATTCATTTGATATTAGAATTCAAGGTCTATTCCATCACTTGAAATATTTATTTATGAATTAATATGTACTTTTCTAAAATGTAAATCTCATGTTCACATACTATTATGTGCATGTTATTATTAAGTGAACAATGATATCTCTATTTTTAACATTACTGATCATCTTTGATAATACTATATTATTTTTTCCCTATTATATGATTAAATTTTTATATTTCAATATGAAAAATAAGGCGGTGGATGGTGAATAGATTATAGGGATATTATATAGATGTTTTTATACTAGTATTTTCTGAATTCATGATTCCAAGGACAATAAAATTTTATGTTCTAGGAATGGATCATAATTATATTTATTGAATATTAAACTAATTACTAATAATATTTTCATATGAAATTCTTTAGTCACATGTTTTGTTATCTGAGAAAGGTATAGTTGTTTATGGAAATAGGGTGGAGAAAAATTTACTGATAACCTTTTGAAAAATACTAGGTATATGAGATTATCATAATTTATTGTAAAACAAATTGCGGATGATTTTACTAAAAATTAAATCTATTTATAGATACTAGAATGTGAATGTGGTTTTGGTATATATTTACCTAGAATTGAACACTCTTAATGGGGGGATAAAGTACTAACTCATTCATAACTTGTACAAGATGAGTGGTCTTAATAGTAAAAACATATATAGGAATTCTCAGGTGATATTAATTGGTTAATTCAAATTTCATTATAAACCATTATAAAGGATTATAATATATGATTACCACAAACAAACTATGTTAATCCTAAAGATTCAAATATTGAAAAGTTGAAGGCTAGATTTTGTAATGTCCCCAACTTGCATCTCCCTTGTGTGACCGGTAAAGTTGGATACCTAACTTCAAGAATGTCTCCTCATATTCCATAGGTTTCTAACTAGATCTGAGGTACTAATGAATATAGTGGGGAGACTATTCCCTCTAGTAATAGTTACAATGAATTCCGAAATAATAGCAAAGTAGCATAAATAATAAATAATTATACATCCAAATATAAGAAAGTTACAAACTATAAAAATCCACATAATAAAAGTATTATTTAATGACACAATTAAAGTGTATAAATTACATTTTGGAAGTCATATAAATAAAAATAAGAAGACGTGAATAAAACTCCAAAAACATCAGTCTAAACCCCATGTCGGGCCCATCTCCAGGCTCCAACACATCTATCCTATAACAAATCAAACACAAGTCCATTTCCCAGGTCCAAAAATGCATCCATGAAATCTCTTTGTGTAAAAAATTGCTACCCATCTAGGATCTCAGTATAACTTTTTAATTCGATATATTCGTGTCAAAAAAATTCAATCTATGAGATAAAGATAATTCAATATTGTAGAAAACAATGTACAAACTAAATAAATAAATATTAAAAATGATATAGCTCTTGTTGAACCTCAGGTAATGGGATAACACCTGAGGCTAGACAACCATACTTTAGAAACATTTCGATTAACTATGTATGCGGGTAGATCCTCTGCATCAAGACAAGTCCCCAAAACCAGTAGAAGATTCTTTTGATCTATATGAATGATTAATAACAAATCATACCCAAATGGACATAGCCTGCATGCTTTCAAAAATCTCTCCCTCATGAATCATATGACAATGTATTTGGTCCTCCTAAATCTCATATATACATGTTCTCTTCACTTGAGATTCCAGTACCTATTCACCTTTCCCTCTGGCGGTACGAAAAGATCATTCACCAAGCCCGTAGGCATCTACAAGAAATATGATTTTTATCCTAACAAACTCAACATGCCATCAGTATCAAACCATCAGGTATCAATTTCGTAAATTTAAAATAATCTCAAAATCTAATAATGAAAAACCACAAGGATAGTATCAAACATTCCAGTTGTATTATTATATTACAGAATAACAAATAATCAAAATACCAATTGTCAAATAAAAATTAACCAATGTGATTATTCCATAAAAAATCACACAAATTTATTATTAAGATAATTTAGATGGTCATTCCCATGATACGTTGTCGTGATTTCATATATCACTTATACTATAAATAAATGTATCTGATAAAAACTCGATTTATATTAGACCATCCACCGTATACCATATATGATCCACACATTAAAAATCGAGGTATGTTTTGGGTTCGTCTTGAGAGAAAATGAAGATACCAATGATCTCCCTAAAAATCAGGTGTTACCCACTGATGATTGTCTTTTAAGAATATCTTATTATGTGATAATTTAATTTTCTATCTTAATAAATATCCTTCAACAATTTTTACATATTCTCTTTGAGGCTATCGTTAAATATTTCTTAAAAAACAATGTGTTTACTATTTTCCATATTCCATAATTTATCTTTTCAATTACATATTGAAATATAAAAAAATATATTTAATAATATTATCAATATATATATCCATATGTGTGTGTATATCATTTGATAATTCCATTTATTTTTATTTTGATAATTTAAATGAATGATTGTGGATAATTAAATTTTATTTTTATAAATTGTCCATAATCATACAATGTGATTTTTTATATATATACATATATATCTGTATATCATATTTAGATAATAAATATAAAATTTATCAATTGATATATATATCGGTATATATATATTCATATTTGGATTATCATTTTGTTAAAAAATATCAATTTCTTATCTATTTATGTATTTTATAAGTTAATCCCATTTTCCATTGATATTCATAAGAGAAAGAAGATATGAAATTATTTAAAAAAATAATAAAAATTGAAATAAGAGGAAGAACCTTACAGGGGGTGCTATGCATGGGTGGAGGGAGGAAGATTAGTACCGCGGTTTTGCAAAAACCACCTGGAAATCGGTTCAATATTTTCTAAATACTTATCTTTATCCCATTCATGTTTTTTATGTTAGAAATATCACCTGGTTATTTATAGATCCCTAATTATTCACAACATTTATGAACCAAAATAATATCCTTTCATATATTTTTTTTCATAAAAAGAAATATGCAGAGTCAACATATTTTTGTTAGGAATTCATTTCCATCATTATCCTTCAAAAATAGTAGATAAATAGAGTATTTAAAAATCATTCAGAAGATTTAATGGGGGAAAACTCTTGGTTGAAGATAAACTAGAGTTTTACACTTTTTTCAATTTTTAATTAATTAGTTAAATTATATATTTAGTACAATTACAAAAATAATAATATTTTTCTTCGGTGACAAGTCTAATCATTCATTGGGTATAAAAATAATTCCCTTCCTGGGGTAAAACCAATATTTTAGACACAAATAAGGTCTCAAATTTGTCATATGTTGCACGGTTTGGGGGATATTAATTATTTTCAATATAAATAAATAAATTTATAATATTTAAAAAATTACCGCATGAGAAAGTATTTAAATTTGTTTTGGTTGAATATGTTATACTCATCGTAGGGTAAAAACAAAATTTTAGATCTAATGGTGGTCTCATCCTTCTCATATGAAGCACTATTTTGGAGTTATTAAATTATTTTGTATAAATTTTTCATTATTAGTATAATATAATTAATATTTTTATTTATCCTTTAATAAGGAATTAGGGTCCTCATAATCTTGTATTAACTAAGTTTCTGAATCCGAAAACATTATAATAAATATTATACAGTGTTAACTACTATTTCTTTTTATGCAACATATTTAACAAGTTTATTAGATTATGTTTCTGATAAATCAATTTTTTCACAGAAAGTGTTTAAAATTTATCAAAATGATTTTATTATCTTTGTAAAATCAATCAAGATTTTATAAATAGAACAAAACGTAAGGTAAAACATACCTAAAAAATGGAAGGGATCTTACAAGCTCCCCACCATATATACATCTTATCCACGAGCAGCTCCATGTATCATTTTGGGGTATCAATGAATAAGCCAACCCACTATGCTCACACATTAGACTCTCTCTCCCATGTATCCTCTTGGAAATATTATTACTGCCATAGTACTCGTACAAGAGAAATAGTCATTCCTAGGAGATTCTTCTCAATACGGTCTACAATTTATAAAGGATGCTTCTCAATTGACGCTTCTAAAAAAGATCGATGTAGTTGACATTGACCACATGGGAAGGTTCACAACGATATCTCTAAAGCTGCATCATGTGAAATACATCATGTATGTTACTGTAGAGTTATTGAAAGAATAAATGGTATACCACTAGACCAAAACAATCCAAAATTTTGAATGGCCCAACAAACCCTGGTGAAAACATCCCTTGTTTTCTAAAACGACACTACCCCAGTCTATGTGACACCTGAAGAAAAAAATGATGACCAAACTCAAACTCTTTTGGTCATCTCTATTTGTCAGTGCATGATTTCTACGAGCTCTGTGTTGTCACCAACCACTTTCTAATCAATTTAACCTGCTCAAACTTCTCCTACATGACACTAGGTCGAGAAAATACCACCTCTCCTTTGTCAACCCAATAAATATGTGAATGAAATTTACTTCCATATAGGGCCTCGAAATGAATCATTTGTATTGATTCCTGAAATCTTTTATTATAATTAAACTCCATGAGTGAAAAATGATTCTCCCATGAGCCTCTGAAATCCAAAACCCAGGCACGTAACATATCTTCCAAAATCTGGATTGTCCACATAGATTGCACATTTTTCTAAGGGTGGTAGGATGTACTTAGAATATCCTTTGATCCCAAGGACTTATGAACTACCTACCACAACCCAGATGTGAAACAAGAATCTCTGTCAGAAACAATTCTTCTCAGAATACCACATAATCAAACTATCTCATGCACAAAAATACTACCCAAAACATCAACGGTGAAGGCCTCCCAAATAAGGAAAAGTGTGTTGCCTTCATTTTTTGGTCTATAATAACCTATACATTATCATTCTTGTAAAATGTTCTAGGTAAATCTATCAAAAAATACATAGTGACATCATCCCACTTCCACTCTCGAATAGGCAGAGATTGTAACAACCTAGAAGGCCTCTGATGCTCTCACATAACCTATTGACTGGTGAAAAACCTTTCTATAAATATTTTTTTCTCCTTTTTTATCCCATACCATCAGTACTGTCTATGTATATCAGGATATATCCATTCAAACCAGGATGGATTACCCCATATAGAATCATGAAAATCTCTCATTATCTCCCCATACATTCCCTTATGAACCCAAACCCAGCATTGAAAAATAAGAGAATTTACATTATCCAAAGACTATCCTGATGATGACCCCCCCCCCATATAAATTACCTCTTAGAAATAATACATACATTTTAGTTAACTTCTCTATCTCGGTCCAGTCAAAATGTACAAGTATAAAAGGTGTTCATATAAGAGATACTCATCCTTTAGAATCCTGAACATCAATATTCATATCTGCAAAGAGTGACATCAGCCTCCATTCATCTAAATATTCTCTCACTTCCTCCATCTATGTCTCCCAACTCTAATCATCAGTGATGAAATTTCACTTGTCTAGTTTTCAAACCAATTAAAAGTCGAATTAATGACGATACTCTACCCACCTCATATGTTAATGATTTAGGTCTATGTGATAAAATATATAGATGAGGATCTTTTGGTCAATCTACACCACAAACATTACTCCTAAAAGAATGTTTCTTCAACATTTTAAGGCATGTACCACTATAGATAACTCCATATCATGATTGGGATAACTCCTCTCCTGTGATATCAATTATATGGATCCATAAGAAACCACATGGTCCTCTACATCATAACGTCATTGATTCCAAGTCTGGATGCATCAGAAAACACAATATATTCTTTACTGGACTCCGGTGAGGTGAGGATCGGAGCTGAGATCAGCCTGCTAGTATCATTGCTGCTGAAGGGTTATTTTTTGAAATCCAAATTATAATACCCTACCATGTATAGTTCTAGTAAGGGGTCAATCCATAGTGAGAGGGATTTAATTTTGTTTTGTTTATCTAGTTTGTAGTTTATTTGTTGAATTTATTGAAATTTACAGTCGATTATTTTGTGTTTTGATATAATGGTGATTGGATTTAAATTTATTAACAAATTACTTGAAGGATAAAGAAAAACACAAAAAAAATTTATTGGATGAAAATTTAGAGAGAAATGCTTCGAAGCTGTGGAATTAAAATGATATGCTTATATCAATTTGCTTATGATGTTGTTTTGTTCATGATAATTCACATCTCTAGATTAAGAATGTAATAGAACCCCCTTGGTCTGATTTGTTTTAATCAATAGAAACCAATTCCTTGGTCTGGAAACTGATTTATCATAATTTTGTTAATTATATCCCTTTTGAGATGATTAAAACACCAAATAGACGTGGATGTTTTTAATTATAAGTCCTTAAAAGATCCCTATAAATCTTGTTCTTGGTCCGGTAACAGGTTTCTAGTTATATTTAGAAATATTTAATAAGTGATTTTGAGAATGAACAATAAATAACATGATTACAATATCAAAATAGAAAAATTAAAACACATATTTTTCAACAACACCAACGCATAGGAAATTTATCTTCTCATGGAGTAGCTAATAAATAAACAACTCTCAATACCTGAATTCATCCTATTGAAATCGTTGGAGTGAATTTCATCAGGTGGGTAGCATGAAAAAACTTTCTCTCCTCTCTTATCTTCTATTTTTGGACATCTCTAGTGTGATCCCCCTTGTAATATCTTGGAATTAATGAATGATGAATCACTCCCAATCATAGAGGTAGTACCTATTATTTATAGATTTTTTTAGTACACGACGTGTACCATGAAGTAAAGGGAATGTACCTGGAAGTACACAGCATGGACCCTGGTCAACTTGTTTGGGCCATCATTTATTCGCCAGTAGATGAGATAACATGTCGCCTTTTACATGGAACATGGTGTCTCCTTATAGGTGGAAGTACATGGAATGTAGTGCCGCAACACATGGTGTGTAATATCCTTAATCGGCCACCAACCACTTCTAGAGGGTCTACACGACATGTAAATGAGAAGTACATGATGTTTTTGCTTTTTCTTGCAATATGGGAATGTTCCGGTCCTTTCAATCTGGGTCATAGATATAGTACACTACATGTATATAAAAGTACACACCATGTAGTTGTGAATTTTTCTTCAATCCTTTCCCGATTTATGACATTGAATGGAAAACACTTGATAATCATCATAATTACCAATATAAGGGATTTGAACCACAAAAAAGTTAATTTCAGCTGAAAACAAGTTTTTTTTCTCAATAAAATATATAGAATAGTATACACAAATTGGGCATATAAAATTCTTCCACACATAGTCATTTTTTATCCTCAAGCAAGATCTGAACATCAAATCAATATAATCCATAATTTAAAAAGGGAATAATTTACCTAATTATAACGTTAAATAATATAGCCATAGTACATGATTTTTAAAAGGCACAAAACGGATTTCAATTCCAAATATATTCTAACCATGCCTCATATATAAATTAATTTAAAATATATATCATCTTTCATTCACATTGTTTAACTATTCATAAGTAAACACGCCACTTAATGATTTACCTCACCAAAAAGTACTATACTCATCACTCAAGATTATTTAATCAAATTTATGATCTATCTTAAGTATATTAACCCTATACATAGGCTTGAAAGTGTTCTCATTATCTAATTTATAAATCAAATTAAGAAAATCATGAGGTCTTTCAACATGGTTTAAATGTTTCCTAGGCTAAGGGTTGGTAGGTAATGATAAAAATTAATCTCAGAGGCCGGAAAAGGAGGCTGAATTATTAAATAATAATTCATGATATTCAAGATAAATCATAATGAAAAATTCAACCGCAATCAAGAACTCTCAATGGTATCAGCTCCATGATATTTCCTTGCCAATATGGGGTCATAAACCATCAATAATATGTAATAAAGAATCTGGTCCATTTTTTCATATTTCATTTTTTATGAGGAAGCACAAAGAATACAATTTATAGTGGTTTTTAAATCCTACTACCCTAATGGACAAGTGATTAACACCCCCATAATGTAAATATATGGTTTCTCACAAACATAAACCATGAATAGCCAAAAACCCCTCTCTAAATCTCAAGTGAATAATCATAAAAAATTATAAAAGTAATAGGATAGGAAGGGAAAATAGGCTTGTAGTGTAGCTTCCTATCAAGGAAGCTCAAGGTTTCATAGGGTTTATGAATATCAGATGTCGGGTAGATCTCAAGGTAAAATGGTTTGAAAAACATTCAAATTCCTTACTCATTTTAATGTGATTCAAAAATCATCATGCTTTGAAGATAAAAACTAGAAAGTTCTAGTAGTTATGAATATACCAATAATCTATCAAAAAATAGAGTATAATAAATAATATTTCAAATGGTTTTATAATACCTATCGGGAATGGAAATAATCCATGGGTCAATTTGGTCATGAAGTGAGTAAAAATGATCAGTCTGATAAATGTAAATGTCTAAAGATTAAAATCAATAATCTAACAATATTAAAAATTCTTTTAAAATTCAATGAAAATTGAAATAAGAATGTATCTTTTTAAAATTCCCTTTTATATCTTTATTATATATAATTACTTTAATCAAAAATTAATCACAATTTAAACTATGTAGACTACTAACGATGTCTCCTAAATCAGTTTAAGGAAAAACTAATGTAATCGTAGGCCCTCCCCCACACTTAATATAGTACATGGTCCCCCAAGTGTAATTATAAGGAATAGAGGAAAAATAGGGAAACAATGGGTGTAAGAACAGACGAAGTATTGCAGGAAATAAACCCAATTTAAGAAGGAATATATAACATCAAAAAATAATCCCCTCCTCGTGAATTGACAGAATGGTGAAAGTTGTTGAAATAAATATTCTCGAGTCACTATAGTGTACTTGTGATTGTCGAGGGAAGGGAAAAAAATATGCAGATACATACATCATCACATCCCAATTAGAAAAAGAAAACGATATATATAATGGAATTAAATGTTCCAAAAAACAAGTCATGAGGTCTCCTCAGAAGAGGAATCATCTGCTACAGTTAGACCTGGATGTGAAGGCTCGTCAGTGGCAGTAGAAGATGAGGGCATATGATCCATGCTCAGATGAGTAGTTTTAGTATCTGGATCCTCAGGAACATGACTTGAAGTTAGAGGCTCTACAATTATTCTTGAGCCGACAGCAGGAGCAATAACATCTAGGTCAATGGTGGAGAGGTGAACGAAATCTATAGTGTAAGAAGAATGTGGGAACCCCAGGGCTGAAGGAAGAGAAGAACACTTATAAGTAGGCGCTGGAGAAAATGAAAGTCCCAAGTGCCGAATCACAAGCCCCAACATCTAGTCCATCTGCGTCTATATCCGAATGATGGAAGCATGGTCGTCCTCAAGGATGCCCAGACAGTGAGTGATCTCGGCTGGGGATAGTCAAGTAGGAGGGTAAACTGAGGGTGGAGAGGGAGGTGGGGTTAGAGAAGAAACATAATAAGAATGAAAATAATAATTGGAAGGAAGTGTAGAGGAAGTGGGGAGGGGAGGGGAGGGAACATTCGTAGGTGGATGTGGTGGATCTTGAGAAACAACACCAGTGGTCCGAGTTGGGTCATCTCTCACACCAGTAAAAGCAGGGGCATTCTTCACAAGCACAAAGCACTCTGCCCTAATGCTCGACTAACCCCATGAAGATAACCATGAGTAATCCCTTATGAAAAGAAGAAACCAAGTGGTCATGAGGAAGATACAACTCAAAAACCCCAAAATAGTGTTCCAACATGGTGACATAGAACCCACTGATCTAGTTTCCCTAATGTCCATGGATCATAGAATGAAATTAGAAAGAAAAAATATAGGGGTATTTATAGGTAATTGTGTCAGATGATATAGGTAAGAAGATCCATTTCCCTGTTAGATACTACACCCTTATCCTTGTAGAGATAAAAAATAATGGCACTAAAGCACCGGTGAAGGAAAAAAGTGGGGGGAAATGATGAGTATGATCTTCTGTGATGTGGGGGTGTATTGTGGTAAAGAACACTAATATACACCCACATCGTAACAATATAAGAGCATTCGGGATCAGTCAAGGTGGAGACAATAGGTGGGGTGGAAGGAACGAGTTCAAAGTCACACCCTAGGACCAAATCAACCATAGTAATGGAAAAAGGTAGTCATCCTAGCCGAAAAAACCAGAAAAACTGTATATGTGGGTGTCTTCTGGTATGTGGGATCGTCAAACAGAAAGATAGACATTAACTCCAAAAATAAATCCTGAAATGTAAGATTGTTGACCTGAAAATTTTCCAGTAGATGAGTATGGCCCTAAAACTCATCAATCGCCTCCCATGTGCTAAGGTGTTACAGCACTGAAATATCAAGTAAGAGACCCCCCAACTGGATAGTGAGACGGTAAGAGTTCCATAATAACTACGTCGTAGGATGGACCACCCAAAATATCACACATGGATGTTGAGGAGGGTGGGAAGTAGCTGGTGTTGGTAGTGGTGGAACAGCTAGTGCCGGATCAGATGGTCTTTCCGCTGAGGTAGAAGGTGGAGCAGTGGATACCAAAGTGGGATTAAGGGGATAGCCAACAGGGGGTGGAAGTGTTTTCTCAGTTGGTTCCACTACGGGTGTGAATGGTAGCTCTGAGGTGGTGGAGCTAGAATTAGTGGTAGCACTATAACTCCCTATAAACATAGAAGGTAAGGAAGTAAATGATAGAGGATTAGTGGTAGGTGTTGAAGGCACCATAAGAATGGTCGGATCAATAGATGGTGCAGATGGAGGAGGCATTAGAAGAAGTGGAAAAGCAACCAACATTGGGGGCTAGCAAATAGGGAAATACAAATTCAGCTGCTTGGAATGTGGAATATGAATCTGATGATGAGGAGGCTGCTTACCCTCAGTATCAGGAGTGTTCCTCTTTCCACTAGCATGATCCTTATTGGAAATAACTAAAATAAATTAAATTAAATAATAATAAAAGAAGAAGAAAATGAGAAAGAATAAAATGTAAGAAAACTAAAAAAATAGTAGAACACAGCGTGTAGATCAAGGGTAGAATGAATGTAATAGGATATGTGGAAGAAACCAAGTAATCTGGATAGAAATTTTTCATGGGCATGTGTCCTGGAAAAATATTAACATGGTGTGTATCATAGTCTACACGTTATGTATGCCCAAAATGGTCTGATGCCCGAGTAAGGAGCCATACATATCTCGATGATGGAAAGGTAAAAGGGAAATACATGACATGTGGAAAATAATATACACCGTGTGCTTAAACATGGTGTGTGAGGCATGTATACCATCCAAATTGAGTCCTTTAAAGGCTGGGGGACAGGGCGTGTCTGGAACAGACATGTCGTGTTCTACAAATTGGGAAGGGGTCGTGTCCCAGAGGACACTGTTTGGTCCAGAAGGCTAGGGGGTATGGTACATAATGTGTTCCTAACATACATTCCCTATAAATGGTGATATTGTGATAACATTCTGTGTGTGTCCATGTATACTATGTAAAAAACGTTTTTCTTCATGCACCAAGTATACCATTAACCACTATGTATTTTTTTAATAACTTATATAATATAGTTATTATAGTAAACTATTTAATAATTAATAATAATAATTAAAATAAAAACAAATATATTTATTATTTTCTAAAAAAATAAACGTAATGTATTGAGAAATACACATCATGTTTTCTAAAATTGGAAAAATATAACTACAACCTTCAGTTCAGTGCTTGTGGCCAATTCAAACCGTCATTCGGTCAATCCAAATGCAGGAACTGATCCATCGGAGTGAAGGTTGTAGTAATGTACAGTTTTAGTTACGTTTAATAATTTAAGGAATGGAAAAACTATACATTGGATAAAGAAAATACACGGCGTTTGGTTTCTAATTTGAATAAAGAAATACATGTGGGTGAAGTTGGCAGATGAAATGGGATGGTTGTTAGGATTTCAACCTAGGTCTTTTCGAACCGGTTTACGACCATGGCCAATCGGACCATCCCCATCATGGGTTTTCTTGTATTTTAAAAAACGTATGTTTTATTTTGAATGATACCACACACGCCACGTAATTTAAACATAGAAATAAGAAGGATGAACCCCATGCTGAAGGTAGGTATGGAGGGCTTTGAACTGGTGATGGCTCGGATAAACTCTAGTGACCTTACCATCAACACCGACATCATACTTGTTTATTAAAATAGTTATTCTATTATAATATTATTAATATAAATGAAAAATAGCAGTACATTCCATAGGTATATGTGGTACATGGCATGTATCCATAGGTCTGGTTCCACGAAAGCTCCATTTTTTTATGTTGTTCTCATAACCTACCTACCTCAAGTTACCTGAAATTAATGGGGAATATTGTACCCACCATTTCCATCATGTGATGGTAAAGATTTAGGTGTTTTCCATTTACATTGAAATATTTCCCATATTCCCTACCAATTTCAACCGCGCCGGCGTGGAACACATTGATCACTTGGAATGGTCCCTACCATCAAGACATCAACTATCCTAGAAACAATCTCATATAGGAGTTGAAGTGTAATACTTGATCACAGGGTTGGAAGGTATTGTTGGAAATCATCTGGTTGTGGATTGCCCGTGTCTTTATTTGTACAGTATAGCTTTCTCATACTCCTCTCATCATATATCATCATGATTCATCAGCTAGAACTTTAACTTCTCTTAGTTAGTCCTTAAATCGAAATTTATGGCCTTGATGGCCTAGTAGGCTTTATGATCTATCTCCACTAGTAGGTGGCATGGCTTCACATAGAAAAGGGGGAATATAGATATCATCTAAGGTGTCCTAAAGGAAATATTGTGTCCCCTATATTGGGTATGATAAGGTGTTCCCAGTATATCATTCACCCAATACTAAACTAACACATTCTACATTAAGTAATTTCCAAAATCTTTTCCATTTTCACTGATCAGCACTCTAAGTATTCCAAATATGATAAAGATTTTTTTCATCAAAAAATCCAAAACAATATTTTCCATGTCGTGTTCTATAGTCATGGATTCCACCCACATGGAGACATAGTCCGCACAGATGAGTATATAAGAGTTCTCATATGATGGGGGAAATGGCCCCATGAAGTCAATTCCCTCGAAGTCGATGATTTCAACATCTAGGATGGGGTGACGGGGAATCTAGTCTCATCATCCAATATTAATTGTCCTCTAACACCGATTACACCTAGTAACAATGTAACTAGAAACCCTATGCATGGTGGGCACGAAAAATCCAGACTGCAGAATCTTCCCTATCGTACAGTCTGGGCCATGATGTCCTCAAACTATTGAGGAGTGATAGAAATCCATAAAACCTTGAACATAATTCTATTGGATGAAATGGAAAATCATATCATCACCACATGATCGAAAGAGTAGAGGGTCTTCCCTTAAGTACCTCTTAACATTAGATAAAAACTGCTACTTTGATAGGTTAGTGAGATCAGGGTGAAAAAATACAATAACCAAATAATTTTCAATATATGCATACCCACGTCAAGTTGTTCCTTTTATATAGAAAAATCTCTCATCTAAGAATTCATACCTAATGTCTATGTCATCCTCCATATCAAAATGAGGATGTTCTAGGAAGGAGAAGTGGTCAACCATAATGTTCTCACATCCCTTCTTGTCGCGGATGTCCATGTCTAACTCTTGGAGGAGAAGCACCCAATAGATGAGTCGTGGCTTCGAATCCTTAATTTTCCAAAAATACTTGAGTGATGAATGGTTATTACATATAATAACTTTGAACAACACCAAATAATAATTAAATCTAGAAAATTAAAACATCACTGTAAGAATTTCATTCTCCGTGGGAGTGTAGTTAATATGTGCTTCATTCAGAGTTCTGCTGGAAAAGTTAATTTCATTGAAGATGAGATCCATCAATTTCTCAAATACTTCTCCCACAACATAGTTTCTAGCATTACACATGACTTAAAATTATGCCTCCCAATATCAGGCAATAATCACCAGATCTTCCACCAGTCATTTCATTAGATGCTGAAAAGTTGTGGCACATGTGTCGTCAAAATCAATGATGGAATACTTGGAGAGGAGATTTTTGATTGACTAGTAAATCTTGGAAATGTCTCCAGCAAGACGTATGTATAAAAAGACATTCCATAGTAAACTTTGGATGGCTCTAACATAAATTGGAATGGTTAGATTTGAAATTACTTTTATCTTCATAGGATCAACTTTTATCACTTTCATATAGATCTTGTGGCCTAAGACAATACCACTCATCACCATAAAATAAATTCCTCATAGTCTAAAACTTGGTTAGTTTGCTCACACCATTCCAAAACCTTCTCCAGATTCTACAAACAATTATTGAAGTGTTTTCCATGGATGTAAAAATCATCCAAAAATACCTCTAGGATTTGTTCTTCCATGTTTTGGAATATTTCCATCATACATTGTTGTAAGGTTTCAAGAGAATTTCACACACCAAAAACAATCTTCGATAAGAAAACATATTTTAGGGCCATGGGAAGGTGCTCTTTCCTTGATCATCTGGGAAAATGGAGATTTGGTAATATCCAGAATAAATATTGAGGAAGCAATAAAACTAGTTCCCTGATTGTTGTTCCAACATCTGATCCGTGAAGTGAAGTGGGAATTGATATTTCCATTTTGCATCATTCAGGTTCCTGTAGTCCACATAGACTCAACATCCCCTGACTGTCTTTGTAGTGCTGAGTTCATTTTTATCATTATAGACCATAGTGATACACCCCTTTTTGGGTACCTCTTGAAGAGGAATCACTCATGGGATATTTTAAATGGGGTATATGATTCTTGTATGTAATAATTTATATACCACCTTATTCAAGACTTATTTCATTTTAGGGTTTATCTGTCATTGTGGATTCTGAGAGGTATTTTATATTTATTCTAGTAGCAACATATGGGTGAATTTTTTTGGATTTATTCTTATTAGATATGTGAATTTAAATACAATGGAATTCTTTCTTTGTTTTAGAACCTACAAATGTGTGTCTTCTTTCTCTTTAAATAGATTGATATTAAGTATAACTGGAAGTGTTTTTGATCACCAACATATAAATTTTTTAGATATAAAAGGATAGGATTGAGATCAAGTTGAGGTGCCATCAAGATCGAGGGATCAATTGGTTTCACCTTCTCCCGCTCTAAAATGTTGGTAACAACTATGCATTTCCATTAATGAAAACCCTGACCATCGTGAAATTACAACTCCTCAAGTGCATCATGGGTATCATGGAAGAGTGAGTCATCAATTATAAAAGAACATACCATTCAATATTACTTGCATATGAAGTGATCATCCATTGTTTTTACCACATAACATTCCTCGTGTTCTAGTGTTGTTGTCATTTTGACAGCCAAGAGGTCATAGTAAGAGACACTATCAGTGCCTACACTGAAGATCAGTTCTCCTTGGTGGACATCGATAAATAACTTACTAGTGGCCAATAAAGGGCTTCCAAAAATCTAATGTGCCTCCTGGTCTTCCTTTGTCTCAAGAATGTAGATGTCAACATGGATGATTAACATTCCTATATTCACCAACACATCCTCTAACAACCACTTGGGATATTTGATAGAGTGATCTGCTGGCTAGAGGGCCACTCGGGTGTGTTTGATATCATTATTCCCCATATACTTGAAGACTCTAAAGGGAATCAGGTTAATTCTAGATCCTATGTCACAAGGAGATTTTCAAAACTCACAGGATCAGAGGGTACATGGAATTTTGAAACTACTTGGATCTTGGAGCATTGAAGGTGGAGCTTGATCTGTATCATCACTTGTCCCTGTTGTTTGTCTCTCAGGTAGTAGATTCCCACATTGTTAGGTGATTGTATGGGACTCTTCTCGTGGGTTCTTCTTAGTGTTACCGATAGTGTACCACATGTCCCCTTGGAGAGATTTTTTTCCAGTTCCCAAATTTTATTTTCTAGGAATGGAATGGAAGTTTCCTAATTTTGAAAAAAAATTCATTAGTTCTTATAATTTTTTATCATTTCTTCAAGTTATAATGGGGGTTGATATTTAGTTTCATGTGAAGGAGGTGAAGGTGGTGGATGCCTTGGAGGTTGCAGGTGATGGTTTTGGTACCCTATCTTCTGGTAAGTCCCCGAATATTGTGGTCTTAGGTATGGGTTCAGGTACTATTGTTGACCCTAGCCAGCTAGCCTCTCGGATAGAGGATTTTATTGGTGATGTTGGTAACCTATGTTCATATGTTCTATAAGGCCCCAACCTTAAACCTTATTTAATCTTGAGTTATTACAAGATTACACATTGAGGATCTTTTCAGGTTTAGAGTTTTAGAGAATTATATCATGAAACTTGCATTACATTCCACATTTAAACAAAGTGATTACATAAAATACATTATTCATTTTTCCCATCAACGGAAACATATTTAAAATAAAACATGGATTCTTTCTAGACACATCCTTGACACTATCATCACATCATGTACCCTTCCCTAGACCTGTGAAAAACATTTCAAAAACTTGTGATGAGCATAAAAATCTCAGTAAGGGATATAAAAATATGGAATGGAAACATGAGTACATGTATACATAAGAACGAAATCATACTTTACCCATAAAACATAAGCACTTTAACATACCTCATAAAATCATGAATAAATCACAGAAATCATAATACATAAAAGGTAACATGAGGCATTCATAACATTCTTTCGTAGGGAGTAACCCTCTTGGTTATGTTTGGAATACCAACCACAATATATTCCCAAAATCTCTTCGGAGAAACCTTAACGTTTCACTGCTTCGCGTTACCCAATGAATTGGAGAGCTATATCGGGCTCACCCGCCCTTTTTTTATCATGGAACCACCCGTCTTCATAACAATTCCTAAGAACCATAACATAATCTTATCACATAAAACACGCATAAAGGAAACATAACATTTCCACCTTTCAATAACAATATCTCAATACAACACATTGATATAAATACATCATGAAAACCATTTTCAATACCAAAATAAAAGATAAGTAAAACATGATATTTATTTTTCTTTTAAAAAGTTGGTATGGCTTGTAGAGGAAGTCAAAACTCAAATAATGGTCACGACGGAGGAGAAGTCGTTGTTGCCGCATACGTACGACAAAAACATTCCCCTTTGTCGTTTAATAAACTCCTCGTATAAAAAATATTCCTTTTGAATAAACGTAAAAGTCAAAGGGGTTTATACACCGTATAAAAGAAGGTTGTGTATAAAACAGAATATACCTCAATGAAAGGAGATTGAGACGAAGTCCCTTACAAAGACAGTATCCTTGGTTTATGGATAAATCAATTACGTAATTATGTGTGAAAAACGAATACACCAAATATAAGTGGATATTAAGTGTAAAATAATCAAAGGTCATTCACACATATTCAAAGGATGACATATTCAATAACTATAGGTTGAACCCAAAGAAATCGAAATTGGGTTAAGAAGTTCCCTTGACAGCCTAACGGCGTCACATCAAAAAAAAGGGTATCTCATCACTTGGACATAAAATTTACATCAATAAGGATATCTGAGAACATATCCCAACATAACAATATGTAAATTAAAAGACCCAACAAAAGAAGTCATTTAAAAAGAGGAGGGTGAAAGGTTCCCTTACCGACATGGGTATCTTTCGAAACATACGCCCTGTGAAAGAAGAACAATACAACATTGATGTAAATACTCATAAATGAAAGAATATTACACAATGAATAAAATAATTGTCAGTGCATACACCACTCAAAGGAAATTGTGGCAAATGTAGCATAAATCTCAGAGGAATAAAAGTGAGATGAAAAATCCCTTACAAAAACTCGGCAGCCTAACGGTGCCACTTAAAACATCCAAAAATGGATTGATGAGATCAAATAGGGTATCTCATCACATTAAAATAAAATGTACAGAAAGAGTAATATAAATGAAAATCCCTCTTCATAAAAAAGAAGATCTTAAAATAAGTGACATAAAGGTGAGTACTTAAAGAGAAAGAGAGAGGTTAGATCTCTTACGAAAATTCGGCAGCCTAACGGCGCCACTCAAAACTTCCAAAATGGATTGATGAGAAAGAATAGGGTCTCTCATCATATGAACATAAAAATTATAGTAAGATTAATATAAAATAACATCCCAATCACAAGAAATATGATATTAGAAAGAATGACATAAAAAGTGTACTTAAAAAGAAAGAGAGGAGTAGGATCCCTTACCTCAAGTCCAACTTGTCTTGTTCGTTTCTTTATATTCCTGAATAATAAACTTTGGTCAATTAATAATTGACTAAGTAACTCCATTAGAGATTATTATTCAGATCATATCACATATTATAATGTTATAATAATTGTTTAATAATGTTAGTTCATATCAGACGTTTTTTCCGATGTTTGGTACATGAGTAAAAAATGAAATTGTTTGAAAAAAGATTGCCCATGTAATTATAAGTAAATAATTTCCAGAATAGTATTAATGATTAAAATATCATATATATCCAGTAAATATTCATTTTATACTATTCCATATCATTTTTAGATAAAAAAAATGAAAAGCACCGTTCATGGAGACGGCAGGACGTACGTACACATGAACGCTACTTTCATTTTTTTTGTCATATTAATGGAATTAAAACAAAATGAGAGATATATATATATATATATGTTATAATTCCAGAATGATATCCATAATTTTTATGTAATATATTACATATATATCCATTATATATATGTACTTATAATATTACATCACATTTTGAGATAAGGAATGAAATGTACCGTTCATGGAGACGGTAAGCCGTACGTACGCATGAATGCTACTTCCATTTCTATTTCATATTTAATGGAATTAAAACATAATGATACATAATAGTATTTTAATTCCAGTATGGTATCATATATAATATCATTAAATATATACTTCAAACTTACCACATATGGTATTAACGAATCAAATCACTTTGAGGGTGCGGTAGTCCGCACTTCCTTAAATGAATATATCACGTTTACCCATAATGGAAACCATAAAGGTATGCCATAAATGAAAAATATAGAAGCTTAAGTAAAACATAAAAATATTAGATATCATATATAAATATAGTGTCTTCTTAATTTCCACCTTTGAAGGTTTTATAAGAATGTTAAACAATCATCATTTCGGGAGGCAGAAATTCTCCATCCACGGAAACAATATGTTTTTTAACCATTAGATGTAGGTGTGTGTAATTGTAGCCCGAATAAGTCTTATAACAACATCCTAGTATATTTAAGATACTGTATTTGTTACAAAATAAATGAATAAAATGAGTTTAGGGGGTTGGAGAAGCAAAATAAAACAAAAGGACACAAGTGAAGACATTACATTAAAATCGGGTAACTCCCTTTGGTTTGAGCTCAACGGCTTCCTTGGGAAGACTTATGCCCAAAGTGAGGCTTCATGGAGTAATAGAGGTATGTTTAGAGACAAAATGGGCTGGGGTTGGCCGAGCCAATGGATTTGTGAATGTGGGTAAGGAGGTAGAGTTGGGGGCCGTTTATAAGAGGAGAGGAGGGGCACTCTTGTAAAGTTACAAAATGTTACTTTATTTTCAAAAGCGTTTCTGATTTTAAAGGTCCCAAATTGATGTATTTAGAGGTTAATGTGATAAGGGTTCGACATCCACTCATACAATATGTTTTGGACATGTGTAGGTCTTAGATATTACATTATCTTTCCATTTTCTTTAAATCGTTAAATAATGAGGTCATCGCTGCATCATCATGATGTCATAAATAATTTAATTTTTTTAATGTCTAAAAATTATAAAAAAATACTATTATGTAGGAAATATTTTTATCTTTACAAAAACTATTTATATTCAAAATTATGAGATGTATAACCCCATGTAAAAATTGTTTTAGTAAAACATCTCATGTTTGTGTCATTTTTACTTTAACATTAAATAAAAAGATATTTATGTCATTTCTCAACCAAAGTGGCTCCATGGGGTCCCCAATTTGACCCATGGATTGTCTTGGTCTGCCATGAAACATCCAATTAGGTTAGGAAATGTTTCTAGGTCATTTCATTTTATTAAAACATTATTCTTACCATAAACTACACTAATTACCTCTAATCGCGATTAAAAACTTAATAAGTTACTATTCAACAAAAAAATTATTTTTATCCCATTGAACCACATTTTACTTCTTAATGAAAAACATGTATGTTGGATTTTTGAAATTCAAAACAAAAAGATGGAAAATTTTCATTTAAACGGAAAAATCAGTTTTTAAAAGCACCACTTAGTGGTTTCACTATTCATCAAAAATTGATGTTTTTCAGAAAAATCCCAAAAATTCACCCTAAGCTATATTTGATATTCCAAATTCAAAAATGAAGACTATTTTAAAAAATTCAAAACATATAAGTCACATTAATTAATTTAATAATTAATTCCCACTGTCAGAGCAAATGGCGTGTTTTTATGAAACAATAAGTATCAAAAGATTGACACTAGTTTAAGTCTGATTTCAAAGTGAAATTAATTCCAACGACCACTATTGGATTTAATGATAAAAATATATTCTAATTTCACTTTAAACCCAATTAAAAATATAATATAATCATATAAATAAATTATATTAAAAAGATGTTTTGAATTAAAATACAACATTTTACACTATTCATTAAAAAATGAACTTTATCGGAAAGATACCAAAAATTTACACAAAGTAAATTTTGATGTCCCAATTCTTAAGAAGAGTTTTATTTGGCCCAATAGAATGTATAAGAGTGAACAAAAATATATTTAATGATGGTTCGCCATCAAAAGGCGATAAGTGAACCTTTAGTGAAAACAAGGGCATATACGCCTAAAATTGAATTCTTTTCGTATTTTAAGCCTTTATCTTTTATTGGATAAATGTAAAAACATTTAAAAACATATATAATCATATTTTAGTTATTTCTATCCATTCCCGCCAATACAAAGGCTACATGTTAACTACCATTTAAAATAATATTATTTTATTATTAGAGTGCAACTTAAGATTCCCAAGAAACACGTTGTTGCGTGTTGGGTACGTCATCGAGCTTAGCGTCCCCTTTAAAGTCATATTAATATTTTATTCAAAAATATGGATAAATATGAAAATTTCAACTTCTTTATTTACCTGGGGTGTTACATCCTTCCCCTCTTTTGGGAATTGTGTCCTCGCAATTTTTAAAATTGAGCTTGGAAACATCCTTTAAAGTCCCACATCGGAACAAGAGTCGGTAAAAAAAATCACTTTAAAATAAAGGAAGATAAGTACAGAGGTCACCCGAGTTAACCCATACTAGGATTCCATGTAGAAAAACATGGACATCGAAGAAAAGGTAAAATTCTTGAGGGAGAGTGATAGTAAACATGTCTAAGAGAAAGTTAACCATAAGAAAATCACAAACTTGTGATGGGTTAAACGGTATTCGATTCCCCAGTAGGAAAAGTTAATAGACAACATTTTTGTTTTATGTTACTTATTATTGAGGAATTTATTCATAAGGAAACATAATCACTTATCATGTTGAATTTCATCTTTTACTAGATTCATTAATCAAACTCATAATTTTTTTCCAAAAGATGAGTATTTAGGGAGACTTGTTCGCATTAAGAGTACTATAATCAACTTCTAGAGAGTCACCTAATCCAAGAAAGAGAACTATATACATCCCATGTCTTTAGACTTTAACCAAAACCAAAACCAAAAAGGTTAGTACAAGATCAGATAATCCAGAAAAGGATAACGCTTTATAAAAAGAAAATCTATTCTTAATCTCCAAAATTTGTCCAGCAAAACTCAAAGTTCAACGAGGACCATTCTATAATCAATTTGTTCATAAAATTCTTCAAAGTAAACCAAACTAAGATTGAAACCCAAATATTTTAAGGATTTATTCACATAGTCTTCCTAGTTAAATCGTAACATTTATCTCCAAACAACATCAGTTGCTCCTAAATTCTCGTATTGAAAAGTAATTAACCTAATAACATATCCTCCATGATAGGTTAATCATTTTCATAAATAACCCAAAATCAACTTACTATTAATTCATAAAATCATATAACTAAAAATAATCAGTCAAACTAACCAGGGACTTCATGTAGTCCAGTGGTAGGCGATAAATACCAGTCGCACTTTGGTTGTGGGTTCGATTCCCGCAGCTTTGTCCGACGCGACGGGTAGTCACACGTTCTGTGTGTTGTCCTTTTTCCAAAACTATATAATTCTCAAATCATTCCCCAAAAAGGGATAAAATCATCAAATATAACCATAACATAATTTAACCTCAATTTTATCTCATTCCTTTCACCTCAATCATAACATATAGTAACCCATAATTATCTCAAAAGTAAGGATCATATAAACCCAAATGGTTCTTTATAACTATGTCCACAAAAGAAAAGATAACTATTCCTTGAATAAAATTTGCATATATTAAACATCAGGGTTACACATAATATAAAAAGTCATCTAATGTAACCGCATCATCAAAAGAGACTTAATACTCTTAAGAATTTCACCATAACTCTTGAAGCCCTTATATGTTGACATCTTACTCATTCAACATTATTCATGATCCATTAACCATTCCTTTCCAACTTATTCCGAAATACCTCTTTCCTACAAACAAAATCATGAATCATATCCTAAGATTCCAAAATAGGAGAACAATAGTCATGAAATACTACATACCTTTGATTGGTCATTCTCAGTTTCTTCATCCTCAAACGGAATGGCATTAGGTATTGGTAAACGAACATTTGTACGCTCTTGGTGATCCCATTCATGAAAAATCTTAATAGGACATGTGTTTTCATAATGACCATGCACACCACATTTAAAACATTCAATTGATCCCTCAGAAAGAACTTCTTTCCCTTTCCTCGAGTCAACTGGATGCTTCCTTTTTCCATGGTAGGTTCTTTCTTTATGACCTTCATTTCCACATCTATATCATATTTCTGTCCCTTTGAAACATTTTCCTAGGTGTTTCTTTCCACATATTTGACACATAGGTTTTTGAACACACATAACTTTATGATTATTACCTGTACTTCCGTAGGTATTTGTTTCTCCCATATATGATGCCTTAGAGAAATAACCAAGGTTTAGGTGGTCAATCATGACTCCAGATAGTTGGTTGAGGATAATCACAAGAGTTCTCATTGCAGCTCACATATCATTCAGTTTCTTGCTCAAAAAACTGTCACAGTTTCCTTCACATCCACTGTTACTTTGGTGCCTGGTAGATCTAGCCATTTACTAAAACCAAAAAGGTCAGTGTGAGTATATCAACAAAACCATCATGTACTAATGAGGAAGATAAACACTAAGATATACTTACTCATTCACTTTATCTAAAACTAGGACTCTTTCTGAAATCTCAACCATTATGGTAATGTCACTTATGCTTAAAGAATACCCTAACCTCTAAAGTTATCTAAACCGACCTCTGATACCAACTATAAGGCCCCAGCCTTAATCCTTATTTAATCTTGAGTTATTACACGATTACACATTGAAGATATTTTCAGGTTTAGAGTTTTAGAGAATTAGATCATGAAACTTGCATTACATACCACATTTCAACAAAGTTATTACATAAAAGAAAATATTCAATCTTCCCATCAATGGAAACATATTTAAAATAAGACATGGATTCTTTCTTGACACATCCTTGACACTATCATCACATCATGTACCCTTCCCTTGACCTGTGAAAAACATTTCAAAAACTTGGGATGACTATAAAAAGCTCAGTAAGGGATATAAAAATATGGAAAGGAAACATGAGTACATGTATACATAATAATAAAATCATACTTTACCCATAAAACATAAGCACCTTAACATACCTCATAAAATCATGAATAAATCATAGAAATCATAAGACATAAAAGGTAACTTGAGGAATTCATAACATTCTTACGTAGGTAGTAACCCTCTTGGTTACGTTTGGAATACCCACCATAGTATATTCCCCAAATATCTTCAGGGAAACCTTAACGTTTCACTCCTTCGCGTTACCCAATGAATTGGAGAGCTATATCGGGCTCACCCGCCCTTAGTTTATCACGGAACCACCCGTCTTCATAACAATGCCCAAGAACCATAACATAATCTTATCACATAAAACATGCATAAAGGAAACATAACATTTCCACCTTTCAATAACAAGATATCAATACAACACATTGATATAAATACATTATGAAAACCATTTTCAATACCAAAATAAAAGAAAAGTAAAACATGTTATTTATTTTTCTTTAAAAAGATGGTATGGCTTGTAGAGGAAGCTGAAACTCAAATAATGGTCACGGAGGTGGAGAAGTCGTTGTCGCCACATACGTACGACGAAAACATTCCCTTTTGTCATTTAATAAACACTTAAAATATAAAAAAAATTCCTTTTGAATAAACGTAAAAGTCAAAGGGGTTTATACACCGTATAAAAGAAGGTTTTGTATAAAATAGAATATGCCTCATTGAAAGGAGATTGAGACAAAGTACCTTACAAAGACGGTATCCTTGGTTTAAGGATAAATCAATTACATAATTATGTGTGACAAACGAATACACAAAATATAAGTGGATATTAAGTGTAAAATAATCAAAGGTAATTCACACATATTCAAAGGATGACATATTCAATAACTACAAGTTGAACCCAAAGAAATCAAAATTGGGTTAAGAAGTTCCCTTGACAGCCTAACGGCGTCACATCAAAAAAAGGGTATCTCATCACTTGGACATAAAATTTACATCAATAAGGATATATGATAACATATCCCAACATAAAAATATGTAAATTAAAAGACCCAACAAAAGAAGTCTTTTAAAAAGAGGAGGGTGAAAGGTTCCCTTACTGACATGAGTATCTTTCGAAACATACGCCCCATGAAAGAAGGAAAATACAACATTGATGTAAATACTCATAAATGAATTAGTATTACACAATGAGTAAAATAATGGTCAGTACATACACCACTCAAAGTAAATTGTGGAAAATTTAGCATAAATCTCACAGGAATAAAAGTGAGATGAAAAATCCCTTACGAAAACTCTGCAGCCTAACGGCGCCACTTAAAACTTCCAAAAAATGGATTGATGAGATCAAATAGGGTATCTCATCACATTAAAATAAAATGTACAGAAATAGTAATATAAAAGAAGATCCCTCATCATAAAAAAAGAGTAGGTTAAAAGAAGTGACATAAAGGAGAGTACTTAAAGAGAAAGAGAGAGGTTAGATCTCTTACGAAAATTCGGCAGCCTAACGGTGCCACTCAAAACTTCCAAAATGGATTGATGAGAGATAATAGAGTCTATAATAATATGAAAATAATAATTACAGTAATATTAATATAAAATAACATCCCAATCACAAGAAAGATGATCTTAGAAGGAATGACATAAAAGAGTATACTTAAAAGAAAGAGAGGAGTAGGATCCCTTACCTCAAGTCCAACTTGTCTTGTTCGTTTCTTTATATTCCTGAATAATAAACTTTGGTCAATTAATAATTGCCTAAGTAACTCCTTTAGAGATTATTATTCAGTTAAAATAACATATTATAATGTTATAATAATTGTTTAATAATGTTAGTTCATATCAGACGTTTTTGCCGATGTTCGGTACATCAATCAAAAATGAACTTGTTTAAAAAACGTTGCCCATGTAGTTATAATTAAATAATTTCCAGAATAGTATTAATGAATAAAATATCATATATATCCAGTAAATATTCTTTTTATACTATTCCATATCATTTGGAGGTAAAAAAACTGAAAAGCACTGTTCATGGAGACGGTATGCCGTACATACACATGAACGCTACTTTCATTTTTTTTGTCATATTAATGGAATAAAAACAAAATGATAGAGATATATATATGTTATAATTTCAGAATGATATCTATAATTTAGATGTAATATATTACATATATATCCATTATATATATTTACTTATAATATTACATAACATTTTGAGATAAGAAATGAAATGTACCGTTCATGGAGACGGTAAGTCGTACGTACGCATGAACGCTACTTCCATTTCTATTTCATATTTAACGGAATTAAAACATAATGATACATAATAGTATTTTAATTGCAGTATGGTATAATATATAATATCATTAAATATATCCTTTATACGTACCACATATGGAATTAACGAATCAAATCACTTTGAGGGGGCGGTAGTCCGCACTTCCTTAAATGAAGATATCACGTTTACCCATAATGGAAACCATAAAGGTACGCCATAAATGAAAAATAGAGAAGCTTAAGTAAAACATAAAAATATTAGATATCATATATAAATATAGATTCATCTTAATGGACACCTTTTAAGGTGTTAGAAGAATGTTGAACAATCGTCGTTTCGGGAGGCAGAAATTTGCCATCCACGGAAACAGTATGTTCTTTAACCATTAGATGTAGGTGTGTGTATGTTTAGATCTAATACATCTTATAACAACATCCTAGTATATTGACGATACTTTATTTGTTACAAAATAAATGAATAAAAAGAGTTTAGGGGTTTGGAGAAGCAAAATAAAACAAAAGGACACAAGTGAAGACATTACCTTAAAATCGGGTAACTCCCTTTGGTTTGAGGTCAAAGGCTTCCTTGGGAAGACTTCTGCCCAAAGTGAGCCTTAAAAAAGTAATAGAGGGAAGTGGAGAGACAAAATTGGCAGGGGTTGGCCGAGCCAAAGGCTTTGGGAGTGTGGGTAAGGAGGTAGAGGTGGGGGCCTTTTATAAGAGGAGAGGAGGGGCACTCTTGTAAAGTTACAAAATGTTACTTTATTTTCAAACGAGTTTCGGATTTTAAAGGTCCCAAATTGATGTATATCGAAGATAAGGTGATAAGGGTTCGAAAAACACTAATACAATAGGTTTTAGACATGTTTAGGTCTTAGATATTACATTATCATTCCATTTTATTTAAATCGTTAAATAATGAGGTCATCGCTGCATCATCATGATGTCATAAATAATTTAATTTATTTAATGTATAAAAATTATAAAAAAAACTATGATGTAGGAAATCTTTTTAGCCTTCCAAATACTATTTATAGTCAAAACTATGACCTGTATAACCCCATGTCAAAATTGTTTTAGTAAAACATCTCATGTTTGTGTCATTTTTACTTTAACATTAAATAAAAAGATATTTATGTCATTTCCCAACCAATGTGGCTCCATGGGGTCCCCAAGTTGACCCATGGATTTTCTTGGTTGGCCATGACACATAAAATGACGGTAGGACATTTGTCTAGGAAATTTCATTTTATTAAAACATTATTCTTACCATAAACTACACTAATTACCTCTAATCGCGATGAAAAACTTAATAAGTTAATATTCACCAAAAAAATTATTTTTATCCAATTGAACCACATTTTACTTATTAATGACAACCATGTATGTCGGATTTTTGAAATTCAAAACAAAAAGATGGCAATATTTCATTTAAACGGAAAAATCAGTTTTTATAATCACCACTTAGTGGTTTCAATATTCATCAAAAATTGATGTTTTTCAGAAAATTCCCAAAAATTCACCCTAAGATATATATGATATTACAAATTCAAAAATGAAGTCTATTTTACAAAATTAAATGCATATAAGTCACATTAGTTAATTTAATAATTAATTCCCACTGTCAGAGCAAATATCGTGTTTTTATGAAACAATAAGTATCAAAAGATTGACACTAGTTTAAGTCTGATTTCAAAGTGAAATTAATTCCAATGACCACTATTGGATTTAATAGTAAAAATATATTATAATTTCACTTTAAAACGAATTCAAAATATAATCTAATAATATAAATAAATTAGTTTAAAAAGAGGTTTTGAATTAAAATACAACATTTTACACTATTCAATAAAAATGAACTTTATCGGAAAGATACCAAAAATTTACACAAAGCAAATTTTGATGTCCCAATTCTTAAGAAGAGTTTTATTTGGTCCAATAGAATTTATAAGAGTGAACAAAACTATATTTAATGACAGTTCACCATCAAAAGGCGATAAGTGAACCATCAGTGAAAACTAGGGCATATACGCCTAAAATTGAATTCTTTCCATATTTTAAGCCATTATATTTTATTGGATAAATGTAAAAACATTTAAAAACATATATAATCATATTTTAGTTATTTATATCCATTCTCGCCAATACAACGGCTACATGTTAACTACCATTTAAAATAATATTTTTTTATTATTAGAGTGCAACGTAAGATTCCCAAGAAACTCGTTGTTGCGTGTTGGGTACGCCATCGAGCATAGTGTCCCCTTTAAAGTCATATTAATATTTTATTCACAAATAAGGATAAATATGAAAATGTCATATTCTTTATTTACCTGGGGTGTTACATGTTCCCTCCATGATGGGTTTTGGTACTGAGGGAACATATTCAGCACTCAATTTTGAGAAACGTAGCTCACCTCACTTGTGGAAGGTCTAGTATTTTACCCCAAGAAATCACTAATTATGTTCTTCTCACCACATTTGCTGCATGTAGGATTGTTTGCTACTTGAAAATGGGATGCATTCTTCAGGTTCAACACATCAATCTTCCTGGACACCACATCCAATTGGCTAGTGGGCATCGTGGTGGAATCATTGTTGGGCAAAACTTTATTTTGAGATACCCGCTTTGAGTTCCACTTGAAGTTATTGGCCGACACGACTTCTAGGAGGTCAAAGAGTTCCTTCAGAGATTTCTGCATTATCATTACTCCAATAGAATCATCCACCAGAGATTTAGTGTTCATCGTCAGGCCTTCATAGAAGGTTTTTACTTTCATCCAGAGTGGAAGCCCGTGGTGAGGAAATTTGGGTAAAATCTCCATCAAGATGTCCCAGGACTCATATATGGATTCTGATTCATTATACTAGAAGTTGTGGATCTCAATCCATAGTTTCACTATCTTCAATGGTGGAGTGTAGTTGGATAAGAATGTCTGGGCTAATGAGTCCGAGGTGAGGATAGACCGTTGACTCTATCCCTTGATCCAGTATTTATACATATCCCTTAATGATAAGGGGAATAGGTGAAGATAGAGGGAATCCTCTGAAACTCCATGGTAAAAGAAGTTATCACAGATCTCCAAGAAGTTAGAGAGATGAGCATTCAGGTCATCACATGGTAATCCATCAAATTTCACCGTGTTCTAGATCAGTTCCATAATGGACGGTTTGATTTTAAAGTGTTCAGGCACCGGTAGTCGAACGATTCTCTTGTATACCCCTTGTATGGAGGTGAGTCAGTACTCCATAGCTGTTCATCATGGGGGAAATTGTTCTTGAGGGGTAGTATACTACTTCTTGGTAGAATTGTATGGCCCTGGGATTGGATGCCTATACAGAAACTACACTAGTGCATGATATTTTTGAGGTTGTTGCAGGCCATAACCCAGAACAAAAGGAGATGATTGCCATTATTTGATCCTCGACATGAATTTCCTGACGTTGGATAATTGGTTTGGTCCTCCACAGCAGCGAGAAGTTGGTTCCAGTTGGTTTTACGTAGAATTGGTTACATAACTCTTTGGAGAGAAATTGAGTCTCCCTCTTCGATATTTGTAGTGGGGGCCGTTTGGTTGTGCTCTTATATAAGTGCACGTCGTCACCTTAAGGGATTTCTTTTGATCTCTATGTTGATTGAAAAATGTTCTAATGACTAAATTCTCATGGAATGAGTGATTCAGCCACTCATACACCTATGAACCCACACAACACTTAACACACCATGTGTAATAGAGGAATACAAAAAGTAATAAAAATAAAAATGAGATTGAAATTTAATTTGTAGAATTTTTTATTTTTATTTTCACTAAAATTTATATAGAATTGATGAAAACAAAAACAATATTAAATTTTGTATCCCCAGATATGGTCCCATGATTTGGTGTCATTACAGATGAAGTGTTATTTTCAGAAATAAAAATTATATTTCCCTAACAAGTATAGTGCTAGTATGTTTTTTATCCACATGGAGAGGGAGTTATTTTTGTTTTTTTATCTATTTTCTTATTGATTTAGTTATGTTTACAAAACTTTTGAGTCTATTATTTATTCTTTCGATGAAAATATGATTTGATTTCAATTTATTAAAAAAAACATGAAAGATGAAGAAAAACATATAATGTTTTTTGGATGAAAATTTGGAGACAAATGCAATAGGGATGTGGATTTTAAAGGTTTTTATGAAATCAATTTTCTTATGAGTTTCTGTTGTTCATTATAATTCACATCTTTCGGTTTTGAATGTAACAAATCCCCCTTGGTCTGGTTAGTTTTTTTTTTGAAATCAATAGAGACCAATTCCATGGTCTGAAAATTGATTTCTCTTAATTTTACTAATTACATCCCATTTGAGATGATTAAAACACGCAATGGTCCAAGATGTGTATAATCATAATTCCATAAAAGATCTCTATAAATCCCTTTATTAGTTCGATACGAGGTTTCTAGTGTTATTTAGAAATAGAGAATAAGGAATTATGAGAAAGAAGAATAAATAACATGATTATAATATCACAATTAAAAATTACAAGACATAATTGCACATAGTCCCAACACATAGGGAATTTAGCTACTCATTATGTATCTAATAACTAAACAACTCTCAATAATTGAATTCACCCTTTTGAATGATTTATAGTGAAAGTTTTCAGTTAGGTAGCATAGAAGTATATTATCTCCTCTCTTATCGCCTCTTCTTTGCTATCTTCGATGTGCTCCCCGTTGGACTATCTCGTAATGAATGAAAGATGAATGACTCCCAAACAAGTAGTTACTTCTGACTTTTTATCGGTTTTAGTAGTACACGGTGTGTTCCATTAAGTATATATTCTATACCCTAGTCAACCCATTTGGACATCTCTTTATTCTCCAGTAGGTGAGCTAACACTCCTTCTTGGTCTTCGAACATGGCGCCGCCTGGTAGGTGGAAATACACGGTGTGTACCACCACCATACATGGTGTGTAATATAATTAATTGGCCACCAAAAACTTCTAGATTTTCCACAAGACATGTAAATGAAAAAAAAAATGTATGTTGTGTCTAGATACATGGGAGTGTTCCAGTCTTCTTGATCTGTGTCGTGGAAATAGTACACAATGTGTATATAAATGTACATGTCGTGTAGTTGTGAATTTTTCTTTTTTCCCATTCTTGATTTATGAATTTGATTGAAAAACACCTGAAAATCATCATAATCACCAATAGAAATGATTTTATCCATAAAATGATTAATAATTGGTGAAAAGAAGTTTTTATATGCAATAAAATATGTGTAAAATTATACACCAATTGGGCATATCACCTGCTCATCAACTATTAAAAATATCCCTCACATGCATCTAACCAAAAAAATACCCCTTTCTTGGTCAGCCCCAACATTGGTTCTTAAAAATGGGATAAGTCCTGGGTGATGTGTCAGTAATAACATACTAGACTAATAAAACTATGATTTTCAAATACATTTTTTGGTCACCCCAAGATACCGTGGCTAGAACTTTCTATGGGTCCACTAAAATTCTAGCCTTTGAGATTACATGACCCAATAAGTACAATTTTCCAGTCCAGAAGAATAATTATATTTTTCTTCATAAAGATAATTCTATATTAGTCTAGTCAATAATATTTCGTGATGTGGGTCATGATCATTTATACGTTGGGAGTACACTATAATGTCATCCAAAAAATTACCAAAAACTGATCAAAAAATTATGAAAGGTCCAATTAATAAAGGTTATGGATACTTTTGAAGAATTCATTAGACCAAATGACATCACTAAAAACACATATAAGTGTGGAAGGGGATACCTATTATTGACCATCATCTAGATCAGTCTCCGATAATCCACACTTAAGTGAAATGTGTCGTCAACCTTCTCAGAGAATGGGACAGGAGAACCATAAGGTAATCTACTCAGTTGTATTAAACCCTCGGCCTATAGATCTCCCATCTGAACCTTCAATTCCTAATGCTCCACTGGTTTTGTCCTATATGGAAGAATATAAAATGGCCTGGCTCCTAGAACTAACTCAACCATGAACTCAATCTCCCACATGGGTGGTTATCTGGATAAAGATTTTGGAAGTACATCCAGAAATTCTTCCACCACTAGAGGAAATGTGTTCTTCTTCATTCATCCATCATCAAGAACAATTCTTTCCCTCGGATCGATCATACAATCTAATATACATTAAATTAGTCTATCACGACTAGATTGAAATTCCCACTCACCTTATTGAGTACGGATTTCTCTGTCTGAAGATAGAAAGGGAACTCTCCTCCTATAACAGTCGATATGACCCTGGTATTGAACTATAATATCCATAATGAGAATCAAATCAAATCCTATCATTTATAGTTCAAAAGTATTCCAAAGGGAATAATAGCCTCCAATTTTAAGAGAATATTCCTTGCAGCACTTGATATCCACTGACTGAACTCCCAATGGTGTTACAATATTCAAAACCCATCTATGCTCTCCATATTCAAACTCAAACCAATTATGAAAAATCAACATATATAAATGAATGAGATGATCCTATATCCAATAAATTAAAAGATATGGTAGATGATACAAGATAAGTACCTATAAATGTAGAAGTTCCATTATCCAAATAAGTCAGATCAGACTATATAGCATCCAGTTAGCTCGCTTCTCTTCCTTGGGATCCAGTTTGACTCCCATGCACTATTCACTCTAATGGGTACTATTGCTCTTGCATGGGGGTACCACGCCCCCTTCCTCAGCCTGAATGACCATATGAACTCCTTCTACTAGTATGGTGAGGGGTTTCTAAGCCCAATACAGACTAAGATTCTTATCTAGATCCTTTGTCACTACTCTTCTATGGAATGTTCCTAAACCAATCATGAGGATGACCCAACCTACCAAAGACACGACACTACACTAAAGATGAACATCCATCTGATCCTACGGAACCATATAAAGTTCCCATTCAATCACTTTCTAAGTGTGTTGGCTTCCTCCCTCCTGAAACTCGTGTCGAACAAAACGAGGAGTCGTTTTGTCTACACGACAAACACACACATTAGAGAACTGGCTACTAGCATGGTCAACACAATAGGTGAAGTCAACATAGAAAAACTAAGTCTTGGTATCTTTGGAAATTTCTTTCAATTTTATTGTAAAAACATAATATTTCATTTATTAAACATTTTTTTTGTTTTACTAGGTAAAATAGGCACCTCATTTCACAATTTAGGAAATATATCACACGCAATAATTATGTCCCTTATCGTAAATGATTCATGTCAAAATATATCCTTATGAGACTATCATGATGCATTCATACTCATCTCACATCATACATGGAAACGATTATAAATATAATGAAATTATAACATCACATAACATGTGAATCATCCATGGTGAAATAACATCAAACTGTAAAAAGAAAACATCAAGAACAAAAGTCCCCTACCAGGGCACTCAAAGTTCATTTGGAACATGGGTTTGATACTCCCATACAGAAGCTCATTGCCATGTCTCGATACATCCATGTCGCTTTTATACCATTCCCAAATATTAATGTAATAGAGAAGAAATAACTTTCTCTAATACCATTTTTCATAGTTGAGTCTGACCCATGATCATGATATTGTCCTCTTTAGCCTCACCCACAAGTTTTTACTTTACATGGAATTTAGCCCTCAAGCATCCCTCAAGAAAATTCCTTGCGATGGGAGAGTTATCCAAACCACCTTATAAAAGTGTTATTTGTTCTCCACCTCATTCGATGTGGGATATCTATTGTACACCCCTTCCCCCTTGAAAGGCCCAAAGTCCTCACTGGCACATCAAATGGACACTATCACTGATACCACTTCATAATATCACTAACCTGATGCTCCCTCAAGTGACCGAGATAGTTGGCTACATAACCTCAAGTGTGTCATCCCATAAGCAATTGGCTTGAAACTAGCAGCAAGGGTCTAATAAATATAATGGGGAGTCTATAACCTCTGGTAATAGATGAAATGAAATCCAAAATAATAGCAGAGTAGGAGAAATAATAAATAATTAGGCATCCCAAACTAAGAAATATAAAAACCAAATAAGTCTACATAGTAAACGAATAATGTAATGGAAAACTAAAAGTATGTAAATGTCATGTAAAAAGTCATAAAAATAAAAATAAGTTGACTTGAATAAAACTCCAAATATAACAACCTGGGATTTTATGAGAATTATTCTTTTTAATTTCATTGATGTCTTGTGTTGTACGCTACCCCAAAATTAGATTGCACTATACACAACACCGTATTAGCTTGCCGTATACGCAACACTATTCTTGGCACATGTTACAAACAATTTCAAGTTCGTTTTGTGGAAATTATTTTACGCAACATTATTTATACATTTTTTTTAATGTATAAATGAAATATGTTTTGATTATGTTATACGCAACACCAAACGGAGCTTTCACTACATGCATCCCTGACTTGGCTGCACTACACACAATCAAGACCTTCCTCGATAGCGTGTGTAGTACGCAATACCGAGTTTCACTAAATGATATATTATTATAATATTAATATGAACTAGCCGTTATGAATAGTAATACCAACTTGTTGAAATTTTATAGATTTTATTTTTCAAAATGGACTTCATTTTTTTATTCGGAATATCGAAATTACCCTAGGGTTAATTTTTGGTATTTTTTTGAAAACTTTCAATTTTTGATGAATAGTGAAAACACTAGGTTACGATTTAAAAACCGAATTTTTATATAAAGAAATATTTATATTATTTAATTTTATTTTAGGTAATAATTGATACATAATACCTATATAAGTTCAATTTAATTCATTGGAGTCATTTTGTAATAATTTTAGACATATAAAAAGTTTATTGAACTTTTCACCATCTTTTACCCACCTCTTATGAAAGTTTGAAAATTTACATAAAACATAATTTTACCGCTTCTATGAGTGGAATTTAGAAAATCCAAGAGACATGGTTAATATCATGGAGTAAAATATGGTTCAATAAGATAAAAATAATTTTTGGTGAATGGTAACGTTTTACTTTTATTTACCACGGTTAAAAGTAAATAGGGTAATAAAGGGTAAAAATGATATTATTATTACCCTAACACATGTCCTAATTCTATTGGATAAGATTAATTCGACCAAAAACAACCTTAAAAATAAAATATTATCATTTAGGTCCACATGGATTAGATTCAGACATTTATTATTATTTCATTTAAGAAGAATTAAAATAGATAAAATCAAAGTTTAATACCTAAACAATTTTTAATATAGGGTTATAGATAAGATAAATTCGACTATAAATATTCATTAGAAAGATCAAAATATTTCATATATAATGGTATTTTATTTATAATTTTTAGACCCTAAATAGTTTAATTTATTTATGACACAATAATGATGCAGTAATTACCTTATCAATGAAATATTAACATAATTGATGATATAAATACATAAATAAATGTTATTTTAGACTTTTAATGAATTCCAATAATTTTATAGTTTAATATGACATGTTAGTATTTATTTAATTATCTTATTTAGAACCAATCATGTTTTTATGAGTTTTACAAAAATCATGTACCAAATAGTGTCAAAATTGACATAAAATAGTTTTTAAAACAAATATGTTATTATTAATTGTTATTTTTCTTATAAAAACCTATGGATTGAAAAAATGACTTAGATAAGGATATATATATTAATAATCAACCACTTGGGGTTATTTTTCCTTATTATAGTAAGTTTAGTAACCATATTGTGTAAGAAAACAAAAAGACACGGTAAAAGTTAAATAATTTAACTTAGAGACAAATCTAAATGATAAGGATACACTAGTAACCTAAACTAGTCTAAAACCTACTGGTTGAGATTATTTCGACCCATCCCCACCTTTTATTCTAAATAAATCAATTTGGAGCTATTAAAAACCGAATATGACTTTCTTATAAAATAATATTTTAATATTTCTTAAGGTGCCCCTCTCATCCCTTATAAAAAGGGAACCCCTTCCCTCTTCTATTAACACAATTTTGATCCTTTAATATCGGCCAAACCATGCCCATTTCCCATCTCATCTTCCCTAGAAACATTATAGAGGTTCTGGTCTCCTCAAAAGACAAACCCTGGTGCCTTAAGAGGAGGTTAAGAAGAGGTGCGTCAAAGAAGAGGTAATATCCTTTACCGATTCTTTCCAATTTCATTCTTCTTCTACTTATTATTATTTATTTGTTTCATCATAAATTAATATCATCAGTATCACTAATATACTGATATGTTATTATAAATATGAAACAACCCAGTTTCATCTTTTATCCATCCTATAGAAACGAAATCACCGTGCGTGCGTACGTATGGAATATCGTCTCCACGCCGTGGTGTAATCTGTTTTCCACCACCACCTTAATTGGATGGGTATAATGGCATAAATAAATAACTATATATGATTATTTTAATGTGATATTGATTCTAAATAAATAACTATATATCATTATTGTAATGTGATATTGATTCTAAAATATTATACATACATTTCAATACAATTCCACAATCATTGGAATGATATCATCGCTCGAGCGTACGTACGGACTACCGTCTCCACGAATGTGATGAGATTCATTTTCCATGTTTAACAATTAAATTATGATTATAATGTATATATAATAAACAATCATGAAATATATTACATAATAATGATACTTGATTTATGTACATATATGTTTCATTTACTTAATTCCATTTAATTCAATAAGGAAACGAAAATAGCGTTCATGCGTACGTACGGTCTACCATCTCCATGAATGGTGTATTTCATTTCATTTTTATATCTATTATATATATATATATATTTACTGAATATATATATGATATATAAATCATTATTTACATTCTTGAAGTAAGTAAATCAAGATATAAGTAATAATAATATCAAGAACAAGAGGTCCAAACACTTACGATAAATAAAACGATTTAACTGAAAACACTGCTTTAACATTGAACTTACAAAAGAATGGGTAAAAGAAAGTCATAAGTGAACCATATATGATATCCTAACAATGAATATGATTCTGTAATAAGTCAATGAAATTATTTAAATCATTATACATGAGCTTCATATACATACAAAGCATATCGGACATAAGGTAAGGGATAATTATTCTAATCTCCTTCTTATCCGAGATTGTCTATTCATAAGTATTTACTGGGGTTATTGTTATCATCCATGTCCATGTTTTCTAGAACTGTTTCCATGTGTGTTTAATGTCCTTTTTACCCATTTTTTACTTTTACTACATGGTATGTAAGTAATATTTCTTTTGATTACCATACGAGGTACTTTTTGACTTTTCAGACAAAAGTATGAGAAGAATGTTATTTTTATCTTATACGGAATGAATGGATTTTTACGGTATTATAAAACCTTATTTTCATGAAGCTTACTCTACAATATTTCATTCCTATATTCAAAAAAAATCATTTTACTTTAAAATTTCATGGCATTTTGTGAAAATAAAATGACATTGAAGAAGAAAAGATATTTTCCTCAAGATTTCATTTCAAGTGTTTTATCAAAACCATTTCCATAGAAGATGGCATTATTTAATATGTGTATGTTCCAATTATAATATCTCTATGATTTACATGGATAAAATTTTCTTATGATGAAATGATATCCATTTTTTGTATGAATTATGTTATTATGGGATGAGGTTTATGAAACCCATTTTATACTTTGGGTAATGATGCATGATTTAAGTTCATGTTGTGGCCCAAGTAAGAATGATTTAATTATTAGATGGGTGGGACCTATATCTCCCACCATTGAATTGGGTATAGATTTATATTTCATGAGATAGACATGGATGGAATGGTAAGTTAATCCAGTTCAGTGATACAGGACTGGAATGAGGAGTGAACTCGATTCAGAAAGGGACTTTGTCCACTAAGATGGTCTTGGCAGCAATGCCTTGGATACTATGGAAATCATAATATTTTCTTAATGGTTTCCACCATCACATGATTTATTCCCATTCCATTTTATCAGGAATTATGAATTATTATTTTCTATACCTTACGTACTGCCATGATTTAGGTCATTTCTCTAGATTTTGTTGTTTAAACAATATGTTCATATTTTTTTAGGTAAAATGTATATGATTTGTTTTATTTTCTCCATGCTTACACTTACTAAGCATTTGAGCTCACCCTTTATATGTTTTCTTTTCCCCCGGATATAAAGAAAGGTTTTATGTAAGAAAAAAAGGGAAGATCATTATGGGAGATATTGAAGATCTTTCACCAAGATTAGATGATTATTTTTCCGAGTTTCCAAAGACACTAATCTATTATGGTCCTTGTGTGTTTGTTTTTATTATGTATTATGTATTCCGAAAAAGTAATTTAATGTCTATGTACGTCATGATTTGGGTCTCTACATCAAATGTCTTGTTCTAAACCCCATTTCATCCCTATCTCCAAGCACCAACCCAGACAACCCACTACAAATTAACTATAGCGTCTATTTCCATGGTTCAAACCTGTATCTATGAAATATTTATATGTACCAAATGGTATCCCATCTAGGGTTTGAGTAAAACATAGTAGGTTAACATATTCATGACTTAAAAAATATAATCTAAGCTATATAGTGCATCTAATATAGTGACAAACAAGTTAAAAATTTAATAAAATAATATTTCACATGGAATAAAAGCTTGTGAACCCAAAAAAATGGAATAGCACTTGAGGATAGGAAAACCTTCTTTGGCACCCTGTTGATTATCTGTGTAGGTGGGTAGATCCTCTTGCAACATGATATATCACCCAAACTAATAGCAGGTTCTCCTTATGTGGATGAATCATTAATAACACATCATACACAAATGGCGTCAACACACATGATTTCTAGAATCTCACACTAGTGCATAAATAAATTGTGCGTCTTGTTTTAAGAAATATCATATATAGATATCCTATACCCTCACCCATAAAGTACATGTGAGTATTTCCCTTATTTTTTATGATAGATCATGCACCAAGACCTCAAGTGTCCACAATAAACATGATTTGTATCACGAATAACTAAAAAAACCCATCAGTATCAAACCCTCAGGTATCAATTACATTTATATAAAATATGATCATATTATTAGAAATAAAAAAAAAAGTCAAGTATCAAACTTACAAGGTGTATTATTATTATACACAAGAATCAATTAATAAAATTATCATTTGTTTGATCAAATTTAACCAAGGTCATTATTCAATAAGAAAATAACTCAAATTTATTATTAATCTAATTCATCTAGTCATGACTACGGTTTTTTGGTGTGATCTCATATATCACTTATACCATAACTAAATGTATCAAATAAAATGGTACTTAGTTTATACAACCCACCTTATACCAAAGATGATCCACACGTCCAAATTTTGGTATGTTTTGGTCCAGTTCGAGAGAAAACGAAAAGACTGATGAACTCCCTTAAAATTGGGTGTTATACAATGATAATTATATTTTAATAATATCTTTTAATACAGTAATTTCATATTATAACTTATTAGGTATCCTTAAATAATTTGAAAAGATTCTTTTTGATACTGTCATTAAATTATTCTTAAATAAAAAACAATGTAATAATTGTATGTCAAATTACATAATTTATGTATTTCCATTACATATTGAAATATAAGAAACCCCTTAATGAGATTATCAATATATATATATATATGGATAATTTCATTTTTTTCATTTGATAATTCAAATGAATGAAATTTGATAAATAGATTTTATTTTTATAAATTATCCATAAGCATACAGAGTTATTTTTGATATATATATATATATATATATATCATCTTTAGATAATAAATATAAAATTTATAAATTGATATATATATATATATATTGATTATCATTTTGTTCCAAAAGATCAATTTCATTCTTATTTATATATTTTCAAATTTAACCCCCGTTTTCATTTATAAGCATAAGAGAAAGAATAAATAAAATTAGTAAATTAATAGTAATAAAAACAAAATAATTTGAGGAACCTTACAGTGTCAGTACATGTGGGTTGAGGGAAGATGATGAGTACATCGATTTTGTAGATCAGCGCAAAAACCACTAAAAAATCGGTTCAATATTCACCAAAGAGGGATCTCCATCCAATTTTGTGTTGTTCTATGGTAGAAATATCACCCAATTATTTATATATCCCTAAATGTTCCAAAAATTTATGAACTAAAATAAAATCCTTTCATAAATCCATTTCGTATTTCATCAAAAAAAATCTATGTGTCATCAATAGATTTTTTATAGGAATTGACTTCTATCATTATCTACCAAAATAGCAGATAAAATGTTGATTTAAGAAACATTTAGAAGATTTAAGGGAAGAAACGACCTGGTTAAGAATGAACCATCATTTTCACATTTTTGAAATTGAATTAATTAATTATATTATTTATTATATATAATTTCGAATAATAATAATAATTTGATATGGAGACAATATAAGCATCCATTTTATATACAAATTATACCTTTAAAATGGTAAAACTTTTATTCCTACCTGATGGAAGGCTCAGATTTTTCATGTCATTCATGGTTTGGGAGATATTAATTATTTTCAATAAAAATAAATAAATAAATAATATTAAATAAAGTTATCTCATGTGTGGGGAATCCAAATTTCTGATTCCAAAAAATGTCATACACATACTTGGGTAAAAATAAAATTTTGGATCTAATAGGGGTCTTATATTGTTGATTCGACATGACTTTTTGGAGTTATTATATTATTTTTAATAAATTTTTTATGCTTAATATAATATTATTTTTATTTTTATTTCACCTTCGCTGAGGCTTTTCATTCCTCAAAACCTCATTTTAACATAGTTTCTGACTTTGAAAACATTCTAGTGAATATTGGAAAGTGTTATTTGGTATTTTAACTTCTGAAAAACATTTAACACATATATTAGATTATTTCACTGATAAATAATTTTTTTCAACATAAAAAATTTAAAATTATTCAAAAGGGTTTTATTTTCATTTTAAAAACTATCCGGATGATACAAATTGAACAAAACCCACAAGAAACCATACCTCAAAAAGGGAAGGGTACTTACAAATTTGGTTATCTTATAAATTATTTTCATTATTATATGGGTTCTCACTACGATTAATGTTTCTAGTATTTTTTTTTTCAATCAATGAATGGAACCATAAAGAATATGTTTATCATTTAATGCGATGAAAAATGAAATGACTTTCCTCTAGAAAAAATAAGATTTTATGGGATCAGGAATGAAAAATATCATTGCAACACCCATTAAAATTTATCGAACAAAGAATCATTCTATAATATTAAATGAGTAAAAGCGGGAACAACATTCTCTTAGGTACATTATATGGAAATATCCATCTTCTCTTTATGTATAAACTGATCCTTTATTTATTGAGAAATGTATTCGTACTAATAAAAAGATACTTTTTCCCCTACACTCAGATCCTGAAAATTTTATCTTGGTTATTTATCGATCCGAATGAGATGTAAATAAATAGTGGAATCTTATCCAGAAATAAACTTTAGAAAAATGACCCTATGGATTGCAATGTGTTTTAAATGTTTTTTTAAATAATTTTAAGGTATTATTCATAGGAAAATTGAGAGATAAATCATTGAGATAATGAATATGGATAATAAATCCATTTTTACATATGGGCATATTTTTATATAGTCATATAATATACACTTTTGATATTATCAACCCACATGAAATTTATATTAGAATAATCCTTGGATCTAAAGGAAATGTTTTCGAAGGGAACTATCTATAAGATACATTATTAGTTATAAATAAATAATATTTTTTTAATAAGAAAATTGGAATATATATTCATACATCATTATCATTGTTTTGATAAGAATACAATATGGAATTTTAAGGAAATTATAATATTAAAAACCATATAGGAAAGAAGTTGATCCTTCATTTATTCCATATGTGTGTAAATATTCATGGTTGAAATATTATTAAAGAGACTGGTAAATTGTTTATGGGTAGAATGGAAGGTTATCATGTAAGTTAATTCTAATGTGATGGGAAGAAGTTAGATAATGATGAGAATAGAGAGAAAGATCCAGGGAATTCAGCACCCATCTCTATTTCTTCAAATGCAAGAAGTATAAGAAATATTCGAACCAACTCATAAATTTTAGTGTTAATGATGGTGAATGGTGTTTGAAACCTGTTAATTCCATTGATAAAAAGATATCATATATATTAACTATATCTAATATGGGGTACAATAATAAAGTGTTTAAAGGTTCACATACCATCAACTATAGAATATTTATTTCCTTATTTAACTAAACATCTTCCCAATATTTTATATCTAAACAATTATATATTTTTATTATATAACCACCTCAATTATTAATTTATAAATTATAAGATTAATTAAATGATTGTATAATTATCATATCTCAGGTCTGTGATTATTCTTCTATTGATTTTTTATGGAATGTTCTTATAGAAAATCTTATAATTCTTTCTATCTTTTATTTTTATGTTATTTTTGGAATGGATTGGATTTGATTATATAAATCCAATAAAATTTTATAAGAGAAGTAAAATTTATTATTCCAATCCAACCTATGATTATCTATCATTTTGAGGTAAATATGTACTTAAAATGGAAATTGCATCCTTTGTATAGGTTTTAATTGTTATTCAAAGGGGTATTTATTTTAGTTGTTTGAGGAGAAATATATTATTGAAGATATTCATAATGTATGGGTGTTTATTGATGTATTTATTAAAGATACTACTAGTCTTCTTTTGAATTGTGATGTTGAGTTCTCAATATAACTCATACCTTGTGTTGCACTTATTTCAAACACCACATATACACAGGCATAGATTATGTTATAAGAATTGAATAAGGAATTCCAGGAGAATCATGGAAAGGGATTAATTTTCCTATATGGGTAACTATGGGGAGAACATATTATTTTAAAAAAATTAATATGGATCAAGGTGAAACTTCATTGATTATCAGTAACTTACCAAGATCCAAATAAAAAATAAGTATCACCTTCCCAATAATGATGATTTTTACAATCAATTATGAGAGGTAAAATATTATTATGGTTGTCCTGTAATCTGCATAAAATTAGTAGAGGTTTAATGGAGACTAGATCCCCATGATAACCTTCTGTATGAGGTATGTACACTCTAAATTTTTAGTGATCCCATTTTTTATTATTAATTCCCCTTATATAGTTTTGGATTTAATTAATATTGTCTTTAGGGTTTACCTTGATCAATTTGTGGTATAATTTATAGGAAATATTTTAATATATTCTATGATAAAGGATGTTCTTATTCAGTTGGATACCTAGACCCTTTGAATTCCAAATAATTTAGGAAACATCACAACATATCACCCCTTGTTTTGGACACTAACACATGGTGGGTTATGAAATTAGAATGATAGAATGAATAGTAAAAACTTGAATAATACATGGTGTACACGTAGCTTGGGAGGGAAAAATGGGTAGGGGGATTTAGAGGTTCATCTTTGATAATCTAATATGGGACCTTTTATGGATGAAATTGTGATGAAAAGGGAGAAGAGGGGGGAAATCGAGTACATATGATAAAGAATTGTAGATGTATGATATACGGATCAGAGAGAAATAATAGAGCCTTAGGTCCTGGGTAGGGGTAGAACAGTGAATAGGAATGGGGAATTCCAAATATGGTGCAAAAAACTGAGCTTTTCATGGATGGGGGATTTACTAGAATCAAGTTGACTCGAGGTGGTGAGATGTATTGTGGTTGAAACAGTACCATATCCCTGAAAGGATTTGAAGAAAAAATGTCCAATAAAGAAGGCGTATCTAGAAAATAGGAGTGAGGATCCAAGGAAATAGATTATATCAGGGGATCAGGGTCAAACCCACTAGATAATACTGAAAACTGGTTGACCATGGGGGAATAAATGGCCCTTGAGAATGAATATATTCAATCAGTCACATGATCTTGCTGATGTGAGGTAATTGGATGAGACTTCTTCTTTCATTAAACTAACATATAGTGGCCTTCGATGTGATAGGACACATGTATCTGAAGAAGGGAAGGATAATTTTGGGGCTTCCACCATTCATGCGAGTTTTCTACTATGAGAATTATGTCTTAAGTAGTATATCCAACAATATATACAGTGATATAGGTCCAATCTACTAGCGCATCTTGGATACATAGTATTTTTCATCCCCACAAATAAATTCCTTGATGAAGTATCCAATATCCCAATGGTAGGAGATGTTTTGAAAGGGAAGAGGGGTTATGGGGATCTGTACCCACACAAATACCTTTAAGGACTCCCTTCCTTGGGGTACATCCATCGACCACTAAAAGTGGTTAAATCACCAATAACTAAAGGATCGAGGGATAGAGGTCAGGTAGAAAAAAGTCTTTATCTAAGGACATTTAGGTTAAAAAGGGAGACAACATCGAATGTACATTCATTCATTTTTAAAAGAAAACTGATGTGTTCATACCCCCAACATATGACCGAATTATGCTTACTTATCTTGTAAAAATGTGGTAGAGGGAGGTATGGTTGATTCATATTTCAATACTATTCTTGGTTACTCAAATACTTTCATGAAGAATGGTTACCTAGATGTGCAGGGTGACATCTTTAACACTATTTTTAAAATGGTTTCTCTAGATATCAGTTCCATTTTAGAGAGTCTCCCTTGTGATAATGAAATATGGGATGTTATTCAATCCCTCAATATATAAATCACTCCAGAATTTAATGTCTTCCAATGATCTTTCAATATGAGATCCTGAGACATCCGCAAGAGAGTAATCAATAAATCCATTAACAAATTCAACAATTGTGGTCACCTCCCTAAGTTTGAAAGTTTGAAAATGATGGTCCTCATTCCAAAAGTGAAAACCCCACTTCGACAATGAAATTCATAACCATAAAAATGTGTAATATCCCTTATAAAGTACTTTCTTAAATTTTCAATATGAGTTTCTATTACCAAATTCATATATTTGTGTCAAGAGAGTGACATGGTTTCACTAAGGGAATATATATATAAGGTGATATATGTATTTTTTAGGAGATTATTGCAAATATAAATAAAAACATATTGGGTTCTAATATTGTTATCAAGGTGGATATGGAAAATTCCTATGATAGTCTTGAGTGGAATTTGATTTTCTGTGTGATGTGGTACATGGGATTTTGGGAATGGGTGGTGTACCAATTCTTTAGTTGATTTATCTCACCCTAGTTCTAAATTATCATAATAGGAATATATTATAGTTTCATTAAGTTTGTATAAAGTTTGAGGAAAGGCATCCCCTTTCCCCCATTGTTTTTGTTATAGATCCAGATTCCCTCACCAAACACATTGATTACTGAGTCATTATTGCTACATTAGACCCTTCTGGTGAAGTTCTCAATTACATGGGGTCTAGAACCTCCTCTTCATATATAATATTGTTTTGGTTTATCAACATATAAATATCATCAATCATAGCTTTTAATAAATACATGGAATATTATTCCATGTGGAGTTGGAAATTTATCAACCTTGAAAACAAATGAAATTTTTTTCTTCTTCCCTTCCATATATGTGAGTAAAGCACACTGAAAACATTCTAGTAATCCATTTAAATTATTATCCCATGAATTACCATGGTGTTCCTACTAATCCTGGGAAAATATGAATCCTCCATTTCGAATGTGTTGTTGATATGATTGGTAATCATATTAAAAATTGGAAAATGACTTCCTTTCATTTTCTGGAGAAATTACTCTTATCAATGGAATTTTGACCTCCATTATAATTCATATCATCTCTATTTTAATGCTTCGTAATTTGGTTCTTCATGAAATTGAGAAACTCATTACTGCTTTCATTTAGGAATCCCATATTGAGGGAAGATTTCATTAGGATACCTGGAATAGGTTAGATAAACCCACTACTAGGGGTGGCATTAATGTGGATAATATTGAGTAAATTATGGTCAATATACAACGAAAATGGCCTTGGATGTGATTTAATAGAACTATATTTAGAGAAATCTACTTCATAAATGTATGGAATTAATCTGAATTTTCCAAAAGGTAAAAAAATAATTTCTTCAGAAAACTATCAAATTATTCATTATGAATTTATATATTCTACCATAGTGGATTATGGGGTGAGTGATATCATGTTATGGACCCAAAATAGGTTAGTTTCTATTCTAGGCTACCCAGGATGACTGACCACAGAGGTATAGTTCAGAGAAACATGCTTCTACTCGACCAGTATCCAAGTAGTGTTGGTCCCTAAAAAAATATTTTTTATTTCATAACATTGGAATACATACAAGATTATTATATCTTCATGGGATCTTTATCATGAAATTTATTCATAAAGTCATGTAGACTTATGATTCTTGCTTCTCATAACCATGATCTATGGTATGACATCCTTTATTGCAAGTAAATTTAAATTATGTATAGCTTCCTATTCTGGTGAAATTGAAACCAAACCAACACTATGGATGTATCATTGAAAGGTAAATGTATTTTCTAAGCCTATTGGTTCTTATTCTTCCACGACCATTTGGATGAATCAACTATGTACTTATTCTTCCAATGTAATTGCATGATTAGGTTGTGGAATACGTTGTGTGATTTCATTGGTATATCCTAATATGAAAACTGACTTTAGGATTTTCATCACCTCTAGTTAAATAGTGTGGGTTCCAAATCCCCTGAGAAGAAGGTGAGTTCTATTCTCCTCATAGTGAGTTACTAGTGTGTCTGTGAGGCACAAAACTATTCTTTCCACGATAGCCTCCCCTCCCAAAGATGATCTTTGATTTCCAGAGCAAGATAACTCACATTTGAGATCTCATGCCTTTTGAAATTCTAGGATGAGTCACCCTATATGATTAATGGTGTGTTGAATAAGATACATGTTCCTCATACCAGTTATGTTCCCAAAGCCTGTTATATCTTTTAAAACCCTCCCCTATGTATCCTAATTCATAACACTAGTGGATCATGCTACCAAGGTACCTTTTAAGGGGGATGTGTTGTCTTTGTTCACAAAAAGATGTGTGCTTCTTAATTTTTGTTCATTCTATGGGTAAGGTGATTCATTATGTATAGAGGTGAATTCCACCCTTAGTGGTCTAGTCCTTTTCCTTTATAGAGGAATTTATTTGGAATTAGTGAAATCAGAGTCTAAGATTATGTGTGATTATCTCAAGGGTCACATTTTCACCCTTTTTCATATAACTTATTTGATCTATAATTACATGAAGTACATCCCCATCGTGATTGATATTCTTCACACATGGAGTAGAAGGAATATTATTACTAATTTTATTGCATAAAGGGTTCCACATGACTATCCTCTTCGAGATATGTTTATAATATATATCTCATTCCAATAGATGTTTTATGAGAATAATTAATGAATATTGACCAAAAGTCAATAATTGTAAATAATTCATTATAGAAAGGATGAATTATAAATATATATAATGGTGGGTCATATAAACTAATCGTAAATGATTACCTAGATAGAGATGAATTTGCACAATATAAGTTGGTTGGATTTGATTAATGATTTCGAATGTTCAATACACTAGCACCTAGGGAAATCAAATAGGGTGGTCAATGATATTAGTCAGAAGAATCAAGATATATTAGATATTATGGGTAAAATAGATGATCTATATTTAAATAGGATGACCATTTAAATATTGATTGAAGTGGATAAATGATTTCTTATTTAAATGATTGTTCAACCATATAACTAGGTGAATAATAGAGAACTACCAAAGGAACTTTTAGAGCTATAAAAAATTGTAAAAAACCATCCTAAGTAAAACCTTGAATGTTATGTAGTTGTAATGTTCAAGAACTATGTATGTGTAACATAAATAAAATATATTAATAAATATCTATTAGAATAATCACATAACTATTTATTATCTATTATTTGTGGAAGTATAACTATGTATAAATAACATAGAGTACTTTTCCATGGAAAACATTAAATTTGTTATTAAAGAATATGTATATCAGTGATTGGTATTTCATAAAGTTATGTCTATGAGATAAAATTCTAATGGTATGTTACAACAATTTGGTATACCATTATAGAAATTGAAAAAAATCTCCATGGAATTCATTGTCAGAACCCCCAACGCATCTAAAAGCCATAATATGATTAGAGTTATATTCAATTACCATATGAGTTTATTACAATTAATTATTACTAGAAAATATTTACCTAAGGATAATCATTATAGGACATAAATTAAGAAAGTTGTATAGTTTCATGGAGTAACACATTCAATTATATCTGATCGATATCCTTGGATTGGATCAATTATATGGGGAAGTATTCAGTAATCTAAGGGCATGATGCTCTGTTTCAGTACAAAGTGTCATCCATGTAAATATGATCTGTTAGTTAGATCCATTCAACAACAGAGGATATGTCAAGATCATTTTCTCTAGATTTCAATGGTGGTTGGGATTAATAGCTTCTCATTATCTAAGTGTTTTATAACAAAATCATTCACTCAATCATTTAGATGGATTATTATGATGATCTGTATAGAAGGAAGTAACGAACTACAATATACTTATATGAAGTTATAGAAATTAATATCTTTTGACCATTATATCATCAGAAATTTTAGATAATGTTAAATACATTTATTGGAACATAAATACATATAAGAGTTAATAGATGAGTTATGATGAAAATCATTAATGAGTTCTAGAATTAGATGTTAGTGAGTAGTTATTCTTATTTATTTATCCAAGGGAAAAAGGATACATAATTACGAAATAGGGGAAACATGATCCCTAGGAATATTGGCCCCCTAGATATTCTTAGTGAAGTAGGTATTGTACTTTATTCCTTATCACTTCCACATATCTTCTCTCAAGTTCACGATGTGTTCCATGTATCTCTCCAAAGGAATTATATGCTTGATCGTTCACATGTAATGAACAGAAATTGTATACCACTTGATAATTTTCATTACTATAAAGAAAAACATACATATATATATATATTAGATCATATATATAATGTAACATAGAACAAGACTACACACATGTTTAATGTTATCTAGTGGAATCATAACTTTTAGAATGGTATATAGGAACCCAAGGATATGGGGAAGATATCCTAATTTTTTTGTATTATAGTGATGTAATTTGGAGGGTGAAATTAATTTTAAGGTGGGTAGAATGTTACACTCCAATATTTTTTATTTTTTCTTATTGAAATATACAATAATTATTTGATATCCTTCTTTATAAAAAACCCCAAGTCTAAATGAACCATGATATAGTAAACCCTTATAAAATATAAATTGTTTCGATGGTTATGAAAAGGAATGACCATATTATTAATTATATAAAAAAATATTCTCCAAAATTTTAATTTATTGATTAGGGAATAAGAAATAATCCTTATAATTTTTAAAGATATTATTTAATGATAAAAAGTCAAAGCTTAAAAGAAATAAATTTTTTCTTGTTATATACTTTTACATACAAAAATATGGATGATCACAATTGAATTTTTTTTCAATGAAATATATTGATAATTTATATGGATAAATGATTAATCAATCATACATTGTTTATTTAATGATTATGATTGGATATCAAATCACTTACATGTAAAAAAGAGTTAATTTTTTAAAAAAATTACTTTATATGTATACAATTTTGTAACTTATTGAATTAAATAAATTATTATTCATTAATAGTTTTAGTTAAATGTATATATTATAAAATCATTCAAAAAATATAAAATTATTTTTTTTACTATTAATTTAATAGAAGTAAATTAAAATGTATGCTTTATATGTGTTTATTAAAAAAAATTATTTCAATATAAACATGATTAATTATAATTGTTTATAGATTTTTCAAACCTATATTATATAACATTTTAAACCTTTTCATTTATGATTATTTATTAATTAAAAAAATACATTTATTTAAATATTTTAAGTAATTTCTCGTCTGTCACCTCCATCAATTATAAGAGGGAACCCGCGGTCCAGCTCTATTTTCAAATATTAGCACTTATAGTTTAGAGAATACCTCCCCAAATGCCATCCTATATTATTTCCAATACACTTAGATCCTGAGGTATAATCCTAAAACAAATTATTCAAGGCTTCAGGTGAAATCTAAAGGAGTTATCCCAAAAGAATATGTATAAACCTTAATCGAGATCATTCACTTTTATTTCTTATTATACTTTTTATAAACCTATTGTACCCATAAATTAAAGATATCCATATTGTAATGAATATAATAAGATTATATTAGGATGATTGAAAACCATTTCAGACCACATTTCTATCAAATGATTAATGAAATTATCACTCAGGATTACGTGTGGACTACCAATTCCTTATGCGGATATGATTCAATTTTCATCCCCAACCAAATTGATGGATTTAATAAATAACTAAATAATAATTATGATATAATTATTATTAAATATGGATAAAATATTATTTATTTTTATTTACTTATTTTTATAAGAAAATTAAAACAACATTCATGCATACGTACAGAATACCATCTCTATGAATGTTGTAATTAGATTTTATAACTTTAACTTTTAAGATGGTTATTAATAGGTATAAAATGAATGTATATGCTATTTATATCATGATTTAAATTCTAGAGATTATTTAACCATGGTCCATTTTCATGGAATGGAACTTCCAAATAAAAACTATCATGAAAACCAGAATAGTTAACACCCATAAACAATGATTTTTACAATGAATTGTCAAAAAATGGTTGTTGATATATTATAATGGATAATATATGGTATTATATGAATGTATATGTTTATATTAAATAATTATAATAAATATTAAATTATTATATATGTGGTTAGAGCACATATGAATCAAGATGAACTTTTGGTAAAGGTCTAATGTCACAATCTCATATTTATTGAGATTTTTATGCGTAATTGTTTTATGATGAATTAATGTTTTCTATATCTCATATACCAGATATTTTTTTATCAAGGATTGATTTTTAAATTATTTGTTTTATTTTCATCTTCCACTTTATAAGTAATCAAAAGTATGAAATTACTGTTTCTAGTAAACTCAACTATAATATTTTATTTAGTCAGGGATCAATTAATCTATATAAAAATTTTCCCTAAAATTATTTTACTATTTCCATTTGATTTTTTAAATTATCTTTCACTCATGTTTTAATTTCTATGAAAAAATTTAAATTGAATAAATATGTCAATTTCTATATAAGGTTCTTTTTTCCAAAGGTGTGAACTGAATATTTGTTCTCACATATATCACTAAAACATATTTTACCATAATTGTAAATGATATTTTCATTGAATATTACTTTTAATGTATGCATTGTTGAATTAAAACAAATTTTATCCATTATATTTTTAAAAAAAATTAATTATTTTTTCTAATAGAAAATGGTATTTTACTTAAATAATATTATTATGATCTTTTAATAGAATGTTTCTTCTATGATAACATCTGATGATGTAATTTATAACTTGTTCGGGATAAGAAAATTGGATAATATCCTTACTAATTATTTGAATGGTTTCTAATTATGATGATGAAATGTTGATAAAACCTATTTTTTATTCCATTTGTTAAGCTACGATGAAAGGATACAAAAATTAATCATCTTATGGAATAATTATGGAAAGACAATGATAATGTGACTGATGGGTAAACTATATCCCTCTAATGAATTTGGTACAAATTAATGATTTATGAACTAAAAAGGGTCATAGATGGTTATTCCAAGCCCAATATATGGTATATGAGAGGTTATTAGAATCCAAAAAGAGGGTACATGAGAGTATATCTCAATTTTGATATTGATACATGGTTGTTCATCTTAATAAAAACATTTTATGAATTTATTAGTGGGTAACATTGACATTAACTTTATAATATTATGATTATGACACACTTTATGTCACTCATTATGATAAAATATTATGATGATGTTATTCTCTAATAGACCATGTAATTTTATATATTTATGATTCATGTATTATAAAAAAACAAGCATAATTTTGTGACTCGTGGTTATTATCAATGAATTATAGTTCATTATTTTCATATAATATAACCATGTTATTATACACATATTCTCATGATATGATTATATGATCATTTACATCGTCATTTTTTAACCTTACTGAGAATTTGATATCTCCCTTTGATGTGTTTCATTTCCCAATGAGATTAAAAAGAATTATGATATGTCAAACAAGTATTATAGTAGTGAGGAGCTTAGTATTAGATGATAGTGACCTTTTATGTATCATTAATTTATGTATCATCATTTCTAATGTTATTAAAAATTATTGATCTAGCATTAATCATGATAATATGTAATGAATATTCATATAATACGACATAAAATTTTTGTATGAAGTCATTGGGACACCTCAACCAGACGCTTATAGAATAGGAGTGAACCATAGTGATCGAGACCAATAACTCGAGGTCTCTTCAAAATTTAGAACTCTATTAATCATATTGTATTTTTTTTCAAACACCTTCTCACACAAAACTTAATCAAAAAATTATAGTGTGCCCTATACACTGGCCAATAAAACCAACTCCCCATATTCCAAAAACTCTATAATATTATCAAAAAAACATAATATTTAAACTCTACTCATCCACTGATTCTCGAATAGTCTAGAATAGAAAATTTTACTAAAAGCTTCAATGAGCATATTCCCCTTTAAAGTGGTATAGGATACAGAAAAATCAATGGTTTGAGGATACTCTATCCATTTTCTATTTCTTTGGATCAAGTTCCCCTGGATAAATATATACTCTATGATTTTATGATTAGAGTACAATATAAAACAATATTTGAAGAGGTAATGGGGATAGAACATTAACGCAGTCACAACCATTTCTAACTCTAGGTCATCCATGGGGTATATTAATTCAGATGGTGTGGTTTTCATAAGTTATAACCCACCACATGGTCATCCTACATTAACCCGCACATAACCCCACACCAGAGGCATCCGAATACACTACATAACCATTCCTAGGATTATGAGTAATCAAGACTAGTGAAGATGAAAAACAAACCTGAAACTACTCCAATGTATTATATCACTTCTAAATATACTCAAACTTCACCCATTTTAATTCACGACCTTTAGGGGTGAGTTTGTTCTATATAATTCCTAAAAATAGTATCATTAATAAATAGAAAATCACAAAAATAAATTGATCTTAGACACATTAATGTATCATTCGCAATACACAAATATATTAATCATCTCATGATCCACTAAAACACATTGTAAATAAATTACATGACCAATGAACATCTCCTATTAGATATAAAAATGAAATTTGAATAATTAATATATAAACGATTCTATATCATGATGTAAAAAACATCAGATGGTATGTTTTGTCCTACTACATTTAGTTTTAAACTAAGAATTCATTAATAAACATGACCATGAAGCGGTAATAAATCACTAATTGATCAGTTTCATTAAGGACCTAAGGATTGCATAAGCAATTGTAAGACCAAAAGTCATGACCAAATATTTTAAATGTTCATACCGACTAAAAAAGGTTGTATTTGGAATATCCACATATAGAAACCTCACCTGGGGGTATAATAATCTCATTTAGATCTAAGAAAATAATAAAATTCACTTGAGCAGATAAAAAAGATCATAAATTCCAGGAAATTCATATCTATACATTAGTTTCACCTGATTATTCTTTTTATAATCTAGCTAATGTTTGAGACACTCATCTGTGCTATGTGGAAATAGAATACGAAAAAACCATGGTAACATTATAGTATAAATAAATACATTTTTTTCAATTTCCACCAACTAAGTATTAATCTCTATATACTCATCTAGATACATCTGTTAATATTTTTATATAATGAGTATTGTCATAAAGATCAAATCAATTCTGAATTGAACCTTTCACTGGTGATATTACCCATAAAAATAATCCTAAAAATCATTAGGTCTTATTTTTATGACGAATGTAATATAACCAATGGAACTATTCTCCTTATAATCAATGAACACTTTCATTTTCAATACAAGTTAAATCCAATCTCAAAAACAATTGGGCATTCCATCAATGATTATAGATCCCACTCACCTTAGATGACGTGAGTGATCCCATCATGAGGTAGATACTATACCATATAAAAATAATAATAAATTCATACTTAAAATATTATCAACCAGCCTATATAAATGATGAGATCAAAAATATCTTTTTTTAACCAGAAGATTTCCCAAATAAATTCAACATTATTGATTAAAACAAGACACTTGGATATCATAAAAACTTTGATTGTCTTCAAACCCAACCGAGAAATAAAATTCAACTCAAAGGGAACCATCCCCACTATCATACCTAAGGAATCAGAAAATAACCAAATAAATAAATGGGACTAAACCATATAAAATAAAATGAATTCCATGGAAGAAAGAATAAACATGGTACATTTATAATTATCCACCTGGATTTAGAGTCCTCTAGTGTAACGTATGGTATATAAATATATCTAGACTTTGGTCTGGTAACATCCTAACTAACCTACTAAAGATCCCAATTGAACTATGTTTAAGTTCATTCACCCATGGAATCGTTATATCACACTAAATAAACCATTTTGAATGAAGAACATACTACACTCCATAAAGGGATAGTTTGGAAGAAGGAATAATGATTACATGGATTCCAACACCAGTGTCTTATCCTTGTAAACTTTAGAAAACAAAGAATATTGTAGAAATAAATCACATTCATATAAATTACTACTTAATTTCACACTAAATATTCAACGTGTGCTAAGAATGATGACTTTTGAAATCTCCTATCACTACCCTGAAAAGGTTCATCTCGCTTCCTCTTCAAGACAGATGAAGAGGTAAATCTATGACCCAACTAAGGAATACTACTATAACATATCATCCTAACCATATACACCACTTCCATATCATGTTATAAACTACCTCATATATGTCTACTGGGAAAGTAATTACAAACATTAACCTAATCACATCCTTCATGAACATTTAAAAATATGGTAATCTAAGGTAATCATTCTAGAAAATCTTAATTAACCAAGGATCCAACTCAGAAAACCAATTAGAATATGTCAACGCTAAACTATATCCTTAATCCATAATTTTAAAATCACGAGCCATTTCTACCCTAAATATCTCTAAATATAACTATGGATTAAAATTCATTTTATTGGTAATACATGTGAGATCCTCATGTCACTCCGTTGTCAACATGGATTCCAATTATTTCATACCTGGTTCTTCCAATATATATGTGGGGATTAAAAGAATTAAAGTCTTATGATTATTTAGAAAATAAAATAAATTCTTGGTTCATACCATAAACTTATCATGCTATTGTTTTTCCTTTTTGTATATAATGTTAATGGATTCTAATTTGTTAACATTGGAACATAGTCCATTGCTCTTGTCTAATCCGAAAAACCCTCTTTTCTAGAAGACTAGATCTTATAGATCAATAACTCCACCAAATATGGATTGATTGTAGGCTTAAAATATGATACATGCTATGTATCTTCCTCTCTAAATCTAAATGATTTCCCTATATGATCTATTTCCTATAAAACACAAGACAAAACCTCATAAAACTATCACCTGAAATTTAATCAAAATTAATTAAACCAAAATACACACACACACACACAATAGCCTCAAAAAATTATAATTATCATCAAAAACAATATAAAATGAAAATGGGTTGAAAAAAATTTAAAAAAAAATAAAACGTTGTGTATCGTTTGGACACAGGGTTAGTCATGCTGGTGAAAACCATGAAAGTGCTACATTAATATAATTGACTAGGAAATATATGTTTTTTAGGTTATTACTAAATGTGTACATAAATAGTGTGCTACCTATTTTCCTCTATGTTTCACTCCGAAAATAAATTTTACTCAAAGAAACAGTATATAAATAAAAATTAATAAGTTAAATACATAAAAATCATAATTGGGAAACCCATACCAAAGATCAAACCATACCAAAACCCCATGCCTCATAATGTATATCAAAGATTGATAAGAAAAATAGCATGAAAGGAACTCCTCCACTCCTACATCTAAAACATTGAGGGTCTGGGATCTAGAATAAAACCGACCCGCTATTAAAAGATTCTATGATATCATTTTCTATGGAACCAACCTAAGTCACCAAACCAGTCACTTGTTCGAGCATGCCACAAAATCGAAGCACGTTCTGATATGCCATGAGCATGAAAAATGAACTATGGAATCACTTAATGTATCATATTTTCCTGTGTATTTTTTGGAATATTATATTGATTATTTTCGATATCAAGTTCTAAGACGACATGCGATTTTGAGGCACGTTGTTCCCGGAATAATGGTTTGAAATAAATTAAATACATTAAATAGAACACATGTATATTTTTCTAAAAAGTGGAACAACAACTAAATGGGTGCACATATCAGAAATATGAGGGAAACATTTAATTAAGAACATGAGGTTTACCCGAGGCACAACATAAAATTAGTTAGAGTGTGTCATTTGAGGAAAATTCAACATGAGTGTATAAATGAATTAAATATTCTGAATAAAATTATATAATTTCATTTGGTTGAAAAGCAGTGGTTTAGTCACTAAAGAGACTATTTTTTCTAAATTTCATGATTATAACCATATCCCCTAAACATTTGGAGGATCATTTTAGAGAACCCTAGAGAATTATCCATGGAAAATAATGAATGATAAATTATTGATGTAACACGAGTTTGATTTTTCTTGTCACTGATGATAATGAAGGATCATTCATTGTTAGAGATCAAACCGACTAGAGGTATGGAGTGTGTTTTGTTTTGTCCCTTTTCCATTATTTATATCTATAATGAACACGGACCAATCAATGGTAAAGATTAATCCCCAATTCGATCATCTTTTGGGATCGGTATAACTGTGGGGTTTAATTGGAAAATCTCTTGGGTTTTTTTTATTCTTATCCATTTATAGTTCTAGGGAAAGAAAATCGAGGCTGACACAGGTATCAGCTGAGGATCATTTCTAATGGACTTTATTGGTGACCTTATCTCTCCTTTCTCATTCATTTTGGTTAACCCCTTGGTTCTTGGTTAAAAAATATCTAACGAATCAATAGATGCACTTAATATTTTTAGAACAATGATCCGAAATTGAGGATCTGAGTTTGGGATGATGTGGTATATGTGTGAAAGAAGCAGTAGAAAAATGATTAGATTGTTTTGGAAACCCCAATTTATGAGCAAGATTATTGGAAGTTGATTCAAAAGAAAGATTCCATTTAAGGGGGGAATGAAATGGCCATAATCCAATGGCAGACGACAATGATGCCCGGATGAGGTAGATCCACAAACCCCATCGATATAGAAGCTGGAATTCAAGGAAACAGTGACATGGTATTGAGTGTGAAGAATAATTTGGGTTTATAGAAACTCCAAATAGGCATGGTGTGTAATCTGAGATTACACAGTGTGTGGGTCCACCTTGGAAGTGGCTAGGATTTCAGGAGATGATCAAGTGTCAGACGGTGTGTGACCCTTGTCACACAGTGTGTGGTCCCTCCTAGAATTCTCGGTGTGTACCTCAAGAAGTACAAATACATATGGTGGAATTCTAGTCCAACATAACAGGATTTTACTCCCACATAGAGACACATTTTGAGTGACATGATCCATTTACATGGGCAGGACCCACGGTCAATGGACATAGCATGTACACCTACCACATGGTGTGTACTCCTTCATACATGACATTTATCTCATGTCCTATGCATATTAGACATGTTTTGTTAGAATTTATTCCTCTTATCCATTCTTTGAAGGTATGTATGAATTATTTTCAAATCCATGGACTATGATCCCTTCATTATGATTTTGTGGATATTGTTTTTGGATCCCCCTAATAGGAACCAATTGGGAGCCTCTATTAATATTTGTTCCCTAGGTGGAATTATTGGTATCTATGTGACCAACAATACCCAATCGCCAATCCCTAACATAGAAGGGTAAATCAATATTGAGTTTATTGATATCACCCCATTGACCTAGAAGGGATCTTGATATGTGTATCATATTCTCTTTATATCATTTAGTATGTGTTCTCTCTCATAATGATACTCGACAAGCAGTACCATTCATAAGGACATCATCAGAGATATCAGAAACAGGTGTGTTATCTCTTAGATGAGATCTTTCTGGATTATTCATTCTATATTCCATGGGGAGTATAATATGGTTGTTTCTTACCTATAAGACTATGTTTCTTGTCTTGACTATAGTTATATATTCTTGTAATATGTTCTATAGACATATATCTATGTTGAGATGACTGTTTTCCCCTTTATTATATGCATTGTGTTTGTTTGGGTTTCATACATAGTATTTTTATACTCACACATGAATGATCTTTTTTGGAATATTTCATGTCTTGGGAAGATCATCGACCTTTTGACAAATTCCTAAAATTACTATGACGAGACCGTTCTTAGTGGGACTGGACAGACTGAGGTGTTTTAATGTGAATTTCAGACAGCAGCCCTTGTACCGTGACATTCATGTTATGATTGTGTTATTTTCTCTTTATTGTGGGATTTGATTGGGATCTTTTTACTTTCTTTACAAATGATTGTAATCTAGAAGTGGGATATAGATGTATGCCTGTATTGGTTGTTCTGTTGTTTTCAAATTTTAGCATATTTTGGTCTTGGATACATGTGTATTGGTAGGTATGTAGGAAATTACTCTCATGTGATTGATATTTCTAAATGGTTCTAGTAACCATACCCTAGTCAATTGGAGGTAGGATGATGGAGTTTCAGAACAAGACCCACTAGTATGCATCGTGACAGAGTGGTATTAGAGCGTTCAGTTCTACTTTATTAATGGGAGTCTATGTGACTGGCTTGGGGAACTCATGTTATGTGTTTTGAATTCGTCTTTCAATCCATGGACTCAAGTGTTGGTTAGGTGGCTGACGTATATATACATAAGTACTTTTATAACCTACTTTTTGAATCAATACATGAGAACATTGGTTTCAAGGATAACAATGGTAAATTGATCATCATGGAATGGGTTGTGGTTTCGTGTCCTTTATGATTAATTTATTCAGATATACTAATTAACAGTGGTACATCATGTTTTTTAGGTTCTACTCATTATGTATGCTAGCAAGTATTCAACGTGATAATCACAATGACAATCCCATTGGTTATTGGTCTTCAATACAATGACTAGTTCTCACGATCTTAGCTCTAGGTTGTGCACCATCCATACCAAATGGGGAGTAGCACGTGGTCCCTACAGTACCAGCAGATGAGGTGGACAGGCTGAACCCACTTCAAAAGTTCTGGTGGTAGGGATCCATCAGGTTTTATGGCAATCCTGACTCATAGGCTTATCAAGAAAAGCTTGGGGTAGTGTCCCATGTTTTTATTCTCGTCAGAGCACTAGAATATTAGATGGTGGTTCGAGCAGGGAGTCTTCTTCACGGCTCATCGAGGTGATCTTGGTGTTTAGTAAACCTGTCTTACAACGAGTTGACTCTTTCATCGATGGAGTGCTAACATATTTTCATAAATGAGTTATCACCGGCTATGTTGAGGGATGTACATATCTAGGATTTTCTACAGCTCTAGTATAAAAAACATGATAGTAGATGAGTATTCATCTTGGTTTGTCAACCTCTCTAGGAACTCGATGAATATAGTTTGAGATCAGATCATCCTGGATCAGACCATATAGATATCTATGAATATGGTATTCCAAGCCAAATTTTGTCCTCTATTCATTCCAACCTCTGTCGGGATGCCAGACTGCGTTTTGGTGGTTGATTTGTTCTTGGATACTCTTACTAGAGAGGACTCAGTGATCACACACTTGTTCCGATAGTGTGACATTTCCCTTGGAGGGGAGAGTTTAGATTGGAATATCTTGTTAGTAGTGTTGAGGTCTTATGATTTCATTCATGGTATGGATTGGTTATCTACATTTCATGCCCTGATTTATTGTTTTAGGTGAAAGGTGTAGTGTGCCTGTAGTGACAAAATCATGTTTTCCTTTATCAATGAAAATGACACCTAATAAGTGCATGATGGAATCATTCATATGAGGGAGCAGTTGTTTACTCATCTGTTAGAAAGACTAGCCCTTGGTGTAGAGGATGTTATTAAATTCTAGTTTCTCACAGTGGTGGCATAGTACAATGATGTCTTCCCTAAAGATTTTCAAGGATTGCCTCCATGGAAAGATACATAATTTGTTATTGATCTACGTTCAACGATGGATTTGATATCTTCACCATCATATCAGTTACCTCTCGTAGTGCTTTGTTAGTTGGGGGTGCAGTTTGAGAACTTACAAAGAAATGGTATTGTTCAGTACAACAATTCAGCCTGATAAGCCTTAGTTTTGTTCACAAAAAAGGGGGATATAATCTTGATGTTTTCTATGGACTTCCGATACTTGAACCATCTGATCGTGATGAACATGTATCCACTACCAAGGATCGATGGCCTCTTTGATCAGTTGAGAGGATCTCATTGGTTCTCAAAAGTTGACATCATATTAGGATAACACCTATTCTAAGTACGAGACAAGGATATACTGAAGATGGCATTCAAATGTTTCTATGATCACTATGTTCAAATGGTGATTCCATTTGGAATGACGAATTCCCTAGCATTATTCATGGGACTCATGAATTTGATATTTTAGCCTTTTATTTACTACTTCATCATAGATTTTTTCAATGATATCCTTGTGTACTCGGTGTCTGAGAAGGATTAAATGAGACACTTGGAAATAGTTTTGGATATACTCTGAGGGCACAATATATACAAAAATATCTCACATTTTCAATTCTTAATTTAGGCATTAACATTTATGAGACACATTATATCATTGGATAGAGTGGCAATGGGCCTGGACAAGGTTGAGGCCATGTTTTCATGGGGTCCACACAAGGGAATAATGGAAGTGTGGAGCTTCCTTACGTTGGCAGTCTATTACTAGAAATTCATACAAGAGGTCACCCAGATATCAACAGCTGTGAAATATTTGACTCAAAAGTGGAGACCTTATATATCACCATGAATTTTATAAATTGAGGCATAGCTTGATGGTCACTATAATGAATAGATTATCGGAGGAGGGTGTTGAGTATGTAGTGTTGTATGATGAATCCGGAACCAGAAATGTTTGTGTTAAGATTCAGAAGCAAGTGGTGATTTCTTATGGTTCAGGATGGTCAGGACCACATGAGAAGAACTACTCGATCCATGATCTTCAATTTGTATGGGAAATCTTTTCTTTGATGATTTTGTGATGCTACCTTATGGGCCAGTGGTTTATCGTCTACTCTAATCACAATATTCTCTTGTATATATTCTCTCAGAAGGATCACAACATCATATAGAGGCAAGGAATAGGGTTCCACTAGGACTATGACTTTGATACTATCTAAATTCCATGGAAGGGTAACATGGAATAAAATGACCTTAAAAGGATATCATGTTCACAGTTGTTTATTGAGGCATCAGAGAAGTTTTTCTGATTAAAATTATCCTTTGTGTATGGAGATAGAGAATCATAGGTCAAGTCAATGGTTTTCACACCTCCCCTCTTATAGTGAGACAGGGTGGCACAACATGGGGATACCGACTTTGAGACACTATGTGCTCAGATATTCACTAGACAAGATTCTGATGGATTTTCAAAAGGTGAGTAGCACATCGATATTTTCAATGTACACAAAATGGTACTGAGGATGTTTCTAGAGGAGGTTATGAGAGATTTTAACAAATCTCATTTAGTGGTATATCCAAGAGTGAAAATATGTATTAATTCCCCCGACATCAGTTTTGGTGACTAGGTATAATGAATGTAGTTTCATAATTCCTTGCTCGATGACATAGTTTTTATCAAGTGAAGGTTGAGCAACATGTTTTAGTGGGTTTGAATTAACCAATTTAGGTTCCATAATAGAAGTGGTTTTGGATATATATGGACTTTTGGGAAGTAATACCAAATATTTCTATGTGACACAATTCTATCTTTGTGATCATTGACTATCTCACCATGTTATCCCACTTCCTCCCTATATAAGAGTAGATTTCAATAAAGAGATTTAGATACATGTTTGTGAAGGAGATAGTATGAGTCCTTGGAGTCCCATAAACTATTTTTTATTATCATTATTCTCATTTGACATCTCTATTATTAAAGGGATTATAGGAGTCATTTGGGACCGAGTTATGATTGAGCACAATATTTCACCCCCCAAACTGATGGCCAGACTAAGCGAACCATTCAGGTTTTAGAAGACATGCAGTGAGATGTCATGTTGGAATTTTTCCATAATTGTGGGGATCACCTTCCACTTGTGGATTTTTCATAAAACAATAGCTATCATTCCACCATTGGTATGGAATCATCTGATCCTTTTTACGGGTGACCCTCCAGGTCACCGATTTGTTGGACTGGCCAAGGAGAGTAATCCCTAATGGGATTGAAGTTAGTGAAAATCACAACAGAGAATGTGAATATCATAAATGAGATGATAAATTCTACACAGATTCATCAGAATTGTTATGCTACATAGTGATGAAGTCATTTAGAGTTTTAGGAATGAGACCATTTCTTCCTACAGGTTTCATCTGGACATAGATTATGTAGATTTGTCCTGGGAGGAAATATATCTATGAGGTTCATCGAACCTTTCCAAATAATGTGTAGAGTTAAAAAAGTCACAAACAACATTTCTATACCTACACATTTGGACTAGTTACATGAATTCTTCAAGATCTCATGGTTGAGGAGGTACATGCATGACCCATCACATATTATCAACTGGGGTAACGTGACATAGAGGATGGAGTGACCATTACTATGTACCCAGTAAAGATCAATGTCTAGCGGGAGAGGAACATTCATGGGAAAATAATTAATTTGGTTCATGACTATTGGTAGCATAGGATTATTCATGACATCACCTGGGATTAGGAGGCTCAGATCCTTGCTCAGGGACCACATCTCTTTGGGAATCTATTTGTTGGATTTTTGGATAAGTAGATCCCCATGGTTCGGAGAGTTTAATGTCTATTATTTTCTATATATTACATTTTAGATATTATATGGATTATTTTTGAGACCATAAACTGAGATGAAGTTGGATTCCAAGGCCCGACATGCAATGAATAAATGTTTGAAATATTTTAAATATACTAAATAGCGCATGCTAGTAGTTTTTTAGAAATAGTTGAAATACTTCTAAACATGTGTCTAGATAATATTTATGGGGACACCATTTAACTCAAAAAAGTAGGCTTACACTAGGAATGATGTAACATTAGTCAGCATAGGTTTTTTGTGGAAAAGTCACAACATGTGTAGAATTGAATAAAATTATTTTGTTTTATTTGGTTGACATAGAGTCTCTGTAATCTTTACATAGACTATTTTTTCAAAATTTAATTACTATTCACTTAACCCTGGAACCTATAAAGGATAGTTGGAGAGAGCCTTAGAGAATCCTATCAGTAAAAAAATGAAAGATTAAATATCGACATATCATGGGTTCGATGGATCTTTCTGATGATGAAGATGACAGATCATTCATTATTAATGATCATTCTGAATCGAGCTAGGGAATGAGTTTTGTTATTTTTATTCCCCATTGTTTAATTCTATGATGAACATGAACCAATCAATGAATATATTGATATATCTATTGATTCTCTTACAGGATGGGTATAATTGTGGGGTTTATTTTGGATATTTCTTGTGTCTATTCAATTCATCTTCATTTATCATTATAATGGAAGGAAATTGAGGTGGACATAAACATTGGACAATGTTTGTTACTCATATATGTTCTTTAGACTTTTCTCCACCCTTCCTCAGTCATAATGGGAAACCCCTTGGTCTACAGTTTGATAAACTCTGATGAATCGATCATTGTGCATATGATTCTTGAGACCACAATCCAAGATTAAAGATCTAGGATCAGAAAAACCTGAAGTAGGTTTGAAAATAGTAGCAGTGAATGGATCATACTTGTTTGGAAACCTTGATTTGCAAGAAAGCTTCATGGAAGATGATTCAGATGATTTGTTCTATTTTGTGAGTGAATTGGAAGGCCAAAAACTAATGGAAAGGTATGGTGATGCCCATCCTAGGTAGATACATGATCACTAATGAGAATGGATCTAGATTACAAGGATATGGTGGTGTTGGAATGATCTGGAGGGGGAACCATTGTTTATAGAAAATATAGATATACACTAGGTGAAATCCATAATTACATGACATATAGGGCCCCATTGGTGATGGATAGAGTTTGGGGAGATGGTCAAGTGTCACATGGAGTGTGACCCCTATCACACAGTGTGTGGTCCCTCCCCTAATATTTTGTGTGTGACTATAGAGGTACCTAGAAACATGGTGTAATAAAAGGCATGTACTCCCCTCCATGGACATGGTATGAATGTGACAGACTATTTACATGTATAGGACCCAGGGTGAAGTGTGTGTCATGTAACCCTACTACACAATTTCTAATACAATATACATATCTTAGATAACTTTTACTCTATATATTGGACACATTTCATTAGGATTAGTTCCCATTATCCTTTCCCTAAAGTGAGGTATGAATTATTTCCTACTACTAGGACTATGATACCTTCAGCAAGACTTCATGGATAAAGTTGTTGGAATCCCTCCAAGAGGAACGATGTAGGATCCTCTATTCTAATTCATGGACTATGTGTAGTTAATGGTATCAATGTGACCAACACTATATGGGCACAAATCCAGTACTTAGCAGGGTAAATGCAGATTCAGTTTCTTTGTATCACCTCATGGCTCGGGTAGTGATGTTAATCTGTGTATCGTATTATATTAAAAAATTTAATGTGTATTATCTCTCTTGATGAGACTCAATGAGAAGTACCTCTCATATGGGAATAATTATTGTTATCGAACTCATGATTGTATTCTACCAGATGAGTGATTTCCATAATTTTTGAGCTTCAATCCAAGGTGGGTACACTATGGGTGTGTCTTACCACCAAAACCTTGTGTCTTACTCTGAGTATATCTAGATATTATTGTAATTTTTTTTAGAAATTTCCCTATGTAAGTATAACTATATTTTCCATTATTATATTTCATTTGGTTTTTTTTTTGTGTTTAACTGGGTATTTTTAAACTCTTTCTTGCATAGTCTTTGTCCTCAAGGGTCATGTCTTGTGAAAATGATCTCCTTTTGACGAAATACTAGGCAAACCCAGAAAACAAGGTGCCTAATGAGACCAGACAGACCAAGGTGTGTTCCATGGGAATTCAAATATCATTCCAAGTACATTTAAATTTTGGTTGGACTTATGTTACATACACTTGGTGGTGGGCTCAAATTTTTCCCTGTTAACTTTCTTTACTTCTTGGTGTACTCGGGTTGTGGGATATAGATTTATGCATACAAGAGTTGTTCATTTTTTTAAAATGTTATAAATTTTTTGGGATTGGAGAAGTGTTTCTGTGTTTTTGTGTAATGGTACTTAGGGAATTCCTCCCATGTAATTGATATGCCTACACAATTCCAATCACCATCCTCTGTCTTATTAAAGGTGTTCTTGGGGAGTCTCTGAAAAATCCATTCATGGATGGGTTGTGACAATCACCAGTTTCCTCTTAGAATTGGATTCATACTATTAAATTGGGTTTGACCAGTCTATGAATTGGATGAAAAAAATAAATAAACATAAAAAATTAGATATACAAATCAGATTAAAATAAGAAATTATTAAAGTTATATGTCATAAAAATCATCACCCCACCACATATATCAATATTATATAGGATATAAATGGTATATCAATAGTTAAATCTCATAATAGAGAAAAAAGACCTAAAATACCAAAACCAAAACTTATGATACCAAATAACAAAGATAGCTCTGAAAATAAAACCATTTGAGACCCTATATCCATCATCCCAACCACCATAGATGATAATAATCAAGAACATTCGCTAAATGAAAATTTTTCATTTCTCTTACACATATTTTGAAACAATATTCTATATATATATAAATTAATATGAAGGGTTTGAGAAAAAAATTCTACTAGGATACGTCCTTGAATCTCTATAGGTACTTTATCAATGTAAAAAAAATTGTTATTTTAAAACTCATTCTTCAAAACCAAAATAAGTTCTAAAAAACATAAAATTAAAAAAATCATAACTATCTTTGGTTTACTAAAATAAACTATTTTTTAATACATAGAAGGAAATTCTAAAATAAGGAAATTATTCGACCTATAAAAACATGATTTACACTCCCACATATCAAATTAAGATGAGAATAAACTTAAACACTGATATATAACCAAATAATGGAACATGGGAATAATCATCAATACCTTCACAAAAATAATAATGGATCATTAGGGTGATATTAAAGCATATCAGTAAATATGGACACTAAAATCATGCATTAATTATATAAAACCCCCTCCTAGAATAAGTTATATACACCATGGTCTCCAACCATAGGTTTTTAGTGTGAATTACTCTAAAACAAATCTTTTTGTCTAGATAATTGTCTGTAAAAATTTTAGAATCTCTCTCAGAATTCCCTGGGATAAAATATATAAAATCTCAGTTGGTCGTATAGTATAAATTTTAGAATATCTCACAGTTATCCTGTTAAAGGTTCAATTATTCCCTTTTACAATATTTATAATGCTCTCTCAAACTTCCTACCAAATTCTAATTAAATTATGTGGAAAAAATACTCCTTTTCTATGTCACAGACACACACATGAAAGGTCCCACATGTACTTCTCAAATCCAAATATGTAAATCCATAATAACTGTTAATCAGATTATTTGTTTCAAAATCAATTTTATACACCATTAATTCCCATAATATGTCTTGAATTTAACATCATCAAATAAGTCTTTAAAACACATTTCAAAAACATTTTTGGAAAAATTTTCTCTCTTTCGTTCATTTAAAAAAACACATGGAGTGAATTAATGAAAAATCCTTAAAAACTCACATCAAAGCATTAGATTGACAATAAAACACGAATCACATTGAAAATGGATAAAACATCAATTAAAAAACTATTTAAAATAATTTTTTCCGAAAATACAAGAAAGAGTGAATTAGAGTTTATCTATGGAAATTCACTTAAATATAGACACATACCTAAAAAATAAAGTACAAACATGTCTCCCATGATAAAAAACATGAATTAATTATGAATGGTCCACACACACCGAAATTATAATGGAAAAACCAAAATTACCAAAAAACCATATATTCAATCGTGGGGAATTCTAGGGCACCAAACATCCATGAAAATTGAAGAATAAAAGTAGAAAAGGGTAAAATCATGAATAAATTATGAAAAAATATGATCACCTCAATAAATACTACCATTTAACCAAGCGTAATACCTAAAAATAGATTTATAATAACATCAATGTCTTGTGGAAGAATATAAAAATAAAATAAAAGAGAAACATGGGGTAGAAAGCAAAATACTAATAATGTTATTTCGGTAAAAAATACATGTTATTTACATGAAAAAACTACATGGTTTGGTGACACTATTTGGTCAACCTTGTTTAAACCATTTATGATACATAGCCCCCAGAAAACATAACCTTAATGATTTTTGTATTCCCTTGTATGGTTAGAAAAATTGTTCTCTTTCTCTAAAAACACCATTGTCCCCCAAATATCTTTATAGCCCCATGACCCAGACTGTAAGACAAATTTTAAAAAGATTACACACTATGATATGTTTTCCCCAAAAATAATATTTCTCACCCCCATCAACTAGTAACTCTAATAATCAAAGAAATATATTGATTAAAAATAAAATGATAGATATTAGTGACACAATTGTGTCAAATAATTAGCCTCAACATTTAGATATACTTGTTATATTTTCATTGATAACATATATGGACAAGAATGCATGACATTAAAATAATTTACCAAAGATACATTCAATTAAAATGAGTTATAATCCTTGGTATTCCAAATCAAATAGCTCTATACAATAAATAATGATTCAATAGATGTGGGTATATAATTGATATAATCTCTGGTCGAATCAGCATATGTACATCCATGAAGATAAAAATAATCCCTATTTCATTAAATTATAATATAATTTAGTGTTATAATTATATTAGTAATCCATTCATCAATAATTGTATAGAATTTATCCATCTCTTTGTTTAGTAAATACATATTCTCATAGATCTCTATCCAATAAATATTTCTTTTTATATTTATAATATACATTGTAATTTATTGGATAAACCACTTTATAAAATATATTAATAGTGTATACCCTTACTATTCATTAGAAAGTTAATTAAAAAATAAATTTATTTTATCTCTGAGTGTTTATTATAAAACAGTATAGCCTTAGTTCTTATGGCTTTACCCATTTCATTTTTTTAAAACCCAACCGGTTCTATTCATATTATTTACATTAATTTCATTGAAATATGTCCCATATAAAGTTTTTCATATATAATCAATTACACCATACATGGAATTAAACTATTCTTCATGATCAGTAGTTTTATAAAATAATAATAGATCAACTTTTCAAATGAGTGAATTTTGGATTTCCATCCTCAATCATATTCATGTTTGAGTAGGTTCCTCGGGACCTCAAATAATATTTTTAAATCATAAAGATTTTTTAGTTTTTTATGTCTTGTTTTTTAAAATTTAGAAATATCATCTTAATCATTTAAGATTGTTCAATTAACATCCTAAAAATTCATATTATTTCATACTACATCATCATCTTTTCTTTTCTGAAATTGTTAGGTTATTTTCTCTAAGATTGTTAGAAACACCTTCATTTAACAAATAAAATTTTCAACATTCCCAATCACATTAACATCAAAATACACAAATATTTTATGAATCATATTGTTATAAAATATATCAACTCTATCATTTTATAAATACCCATTCATGTTCTTTCCTTGATTTTTTTTTAAATTTTATATGGTTTATTCTCTTGATCATCATATGGAATGAACTACTGATTTTTTTCAGTATTTCCCTATTTATTTTATATGAATCCAAAATTCATAAGGATTCATTTTTATAAAAATTATAAAAAAATATCTGTTTTTTATGTTTGTTGTATAAAAAATGCATTCTATCTATAATAATTTAAAGGGCTTATTATAAGCCAAAATTTTACTTCCCATCCCTGAAATATATTTTCCCCTCTTATAAATCCCATTCTATTAGGGAGTTTAGTTTTGACTATATTCATGCATGATTCCATTCTTTTAAATTTAATTCTGAAAATAGTTTTTTAAATATATACCCTCCAATTATTAGATTATAGAATTTTTATTTAAAAAATCAACTCATTTCAATCATATATTCTATATGTCCAAAATATATTAATTGAACTATAATTATTTTATTATAAATATATAATTTGTGAGATATTTCAATTTAACAGTAAATTTAAAGAAATAAAAAACACTACTATTATATTATTCTCTCATTGGCCTACCCACATCAGAATGAATTAACTCCACTATTTTAGTGGAATAATTCACCAAAAAATTATTTTTAATGAACTATATTCCCATTTTATAATGATACATATCTATCTTATATTTCTATTATAAGATATGTTAGGTTACTCAAAAGAGCATAGTTTCATATTTTCCAAATATTTATCTGGATAATGTTTCCAAGTTTTATGTTTTATATATATTCCTCTTATTTGGAACTCAAATAGTAAGAACTATTAAGATCACCAATCATAAAAGTTTTCCACTTGTTATCAAACATTAAATAGAGCAACATACATATTTTTAATTATTCATGATGTGTTTATATTCCATCAAATCATGTTCATTACTATCGTCACACAATTTTCTTACACATAAAATTTCATTCTTATGCCATTTCATATAGATATCAGCTCAACATTTGATCCTCTCTTATTCAGACTTAGTATAATCTATACCTTTATTTATTATATAAATTTCATTTAAAATTTTCACTTCCCCTCCATCATAATCTTCTATCATTTTGAGAAATCATTTTTACCCATAAATTTGTCAGAACATTAACTTCCAAGAATCCAGAGCTTTCCATTATTTAATTCCTTGAATTCTTGTTCAAAAATATGACTTCATTATTCCCAAATTATATTTTAATACCTTTACCCATTATATTATAGTAATGACTAATAGGAAGTTTGATTTTTCCATTCCTTTACAAAGTATTAGGTTTTTACATCTTCGATTTATTTTATCTAGACAATCAATTCTCTTTTTTGTAGAACAAATATATGTATTATTATGAACATTTTACATCTCTAATGCTTCAATTAATATTTTAATAGAATATATCTCTTTTTTAAATTATTTACCCCAATTAAAGACATATTATACCCGTATAAGTATGCTTTGTGACCAAATATTCCGTAGCACAAGTAATATATACCCAATTTTTGTTGTTTATAAAAAATACACCTTTGTCAATAATTTTTTATTTGTTGGATAAATATGTATTTTAGTTTCTTTTTCCTTAGTGAACTATTTTTCAAATGATATTATTATCTTAATTATATATATAAGTTGATTTCTCACTTTCATTCTTGGCTAAAATGTGGCCATATTTCTAATTTGAACAAGAATTGTTAAAATTACATTAAGACATAAAATACTAAGATTATACCTAATAAATTTATATTACATTATAATTACATTTAAATGACTCAAAATTAATATCAAATACTATATTATAATAATATTTCATATTATTTAGTTGTTTTTTATAATATATAGATTTTAATTTTGTATTTTTGTTATCTTTTTTTATGACAATGATTCTAGTAGCCTAGATTTGGTGGTTAATTTATTATGCTGGCATTAGATAAAAGGAATGACATTATAAAAGACATATTTGTTTAGTATTATAAGTAATCTAGATACATAATTTAATTTCACAATATAATTGAAAATAAAACCTGTTCTATTATTTGATTGCACTATTATTCTATTTATCATATCCCTGTATATCAAATACAAAAAACACCTTGGTATCCTGAAGAAAATGAAACATTTGAATGGGTTCTTCTCGACTACTTAGTAAGGGTTTGAATAATAAAATATCATTAATAAATAACTGTTAAAAATATTGAAATGTAAAAATCTGAAAAAAAAAATCCATTTAAAAAATTACTTGACCATGATATGGAAGGAAAAAAGAATGATCAAAAGTTTCATATAAAAAATCTCATAAACTCGCAAATTTTCCATATATATTGTAACTAATTGAATAATTACATGGACATAAATATATATTTTCTTAATGATGGAATGAATAATCCCAAACATTTGAGACATACCATCAAGTTTTCTTCCAAGATATCTGAAAATATTGTCAAAGCCCTATTCCATGGCATCTAAATGAATGTTAATGCCTCATCTAAAACCCAATATAGTTAGTCTCAGGATACCTTGTGATGCCTCAAGGTGATATACTAGGCCACTCCCATCACATACTAATTCCAATGAATTATTTATATGAATAAATAATACAACTGAATTTACATGCCTTAACAAAATCAATAAATGTACATATTAAAAGAAAAATTCATATAGAAAATCAATAAATTCCCCAATAAAAAGAAATTAAAAATCGTTCAATGATATATGATGAATGATATCATTATAGAAAATTAAAAACATAGGATTCAAAAAATCATTTTTTCATATATGAAAATACTTTTAATAGATTATTATAATATTTCTTAATGAAAATACTTTTTATAATAAGAAATAATTTTTTAAATATAAATACTACACACGTAATAAATAAATTATTTTATTTGAAATGAAAAGTGAAAAATTATAAATAAATTATAAAATACTTGATTTTTAATGATGGTTATAAATTTAATTCAGGCTGTATCAGTTAATAAAGCATTCCTTTCACACTTTTGCAATAAAAGTAAAAAAGTAAATCATTCAGAAAACAACAGAAATAATCTTATTAAAAAAATTAAAATGTAAAAACTGTAAAAAATATGTTAAAAATCATTGGATAATAATATCTATTTTAAAAAAATTAGAAAAAAAATGGACTGGGAAGAAATATATAACTCAATTGAGACATAGAAATAAATAATCAAGACTGATGATGGGATTATGAAATAAACCATTGCCACTTGGGTTTCATTTGAATTTTAATCCCCAAGAAAGAAATAAAATCAAATGAGACATTAAATACCACGAAAAAAATATATTCATGACATAATATATAAAATAGTTGTTCTATAACCCATACAAAATAAATAAGTTGTGAACATAGAATATGTCTCACAAAAATAAAATTGAGATTAGAAACCCTAATTTTAGTTTTCATTTCCATTTTATGTGTTTCAACCTCATTTAAAATAAATATCAATTAAATATACATCTATTAAAAATATATATATATTTAATACCCTATATTATTTGACTATAATATTTTTTCACTAGTTTATTATTAATTCATTGTCAAAACTATTTTTTTAGGTGGTTACTGGTTCTTTCTTCACGTATGTCTTGATTAAAAAATTCCATTGCATATGATTTTATCATGGAAACATCATATATAGAATATTTATTACTGTATAAATATCATTTATATCTAATTTATATATGTTTATATTTAACCATAATTATATTGATAAAAAGATTAATTACATCGTTTGTAGATATGATACGTCGTACGTACACATGAATATTGTTTTAACTTTTAAATTGGTAGAAAGAAAAGAAAGATGAATTGTAATTAATCTTTTAATAATAATAATTATGAAATAAAAATAATATATACTCAGTATTTCAATATTTATAACCATCCAAGTAAAGTGGTGATGAAAAATTAATAACAGCGCTACGTGGAGATGGTATGTTTTATGTACACACAAGCGATGTTTTCACTTTATCAATATAGAAAAGAGATGGAATATGGCTTTACCAATGTATTAATAAAATATTATCACATTTAAGATACTATATGAATTGTAATTTTTATTTATAAAACATGTGAATATGATGTTTTATTATAAATAAACTTGAATGATTCGTTAATGATGATTACATCTTCTTCGCTGGACACCCTTAAGATCTTTTATTATTGGACCCGGGGTTGTTAATTTTGAAGGGAAATAACATAAATATAGTAAAGAAGGATTTTAATATGATTAATAGTTAGTTTTAGGTTGATATACATGGCTCAAAGTGTTGTAATGAAGTGAATGAAGGGGATCCCTTTGATAACTGAGGGGAAATTCTTATAATTTCATAAAGTATAAAATTAATATAAATTTTGTGTCATGAAAAATTGGTTCAAAATTTATTTAATTTAAATATACTGTGAATATAAGTCTAAATATATTCATAAAATATAATTTTGAAAAACATTTGGTATGTTTTCACCCGTATCTTTTAGTTTTAACCACCTCCGACCCAACCCCATTGACAAATATCGTATTATTAATGTTTTCTACTCCCCAGGGAACCATAATGTTACTAGAAATTTCCACAAGGCCACTAAATGGACAATTGTAGTTTTAATTAACAATATATTATTTATTAATTACAGTCTAATGATTTTTAAAATTTTATATAATTTAATAAAATATTTATTATTGTAAAATATAAATAGTGTCAAATTTTCGAACTATTCACTAAATTGAATTTAATAATATAATGAAAACACATAGAATTCAAAAAAAATTATTAAATACATAAAATATAATGTTCATATATTATATTAATGGATCAAATTATTTATCTCAAATTATATAAATTTTATTATTTTAAATATCATTTATTTTACAATTTCCATTATTTTAATAATTAATAAGTCGTGATTGTTTAAGCATTTTAGATAATTATTTCATTAGTAGAATTTTAATAAAAAATTTCATAATGAAGATAAATATTTTATATTTCAAAAAAATATTTATAGTCTAACATATGTTCTTTGTATGCCCATATTAAAAATATTATTGTTATTAAAAACAACAGTGTGACATATTTGAATTTTCGTGAAATAAAATACTATAAATGTTATAATCTCATCAAAATGGCCATAAAATGACAAATAACTGATTATTTTATTGTTATAGACGAAATTGACTGATTAAATAACATTAATTCATGTGGTAGCATCATTTTATCATACTTACCATTTTATTTTTCACTTTAATTTTCTAATTTACCCTTTACTATAGTATAAAAAATTATTAAGGCGTTTGTTCATGTTGACCAGACATAGAAGTGAAATATCTGATAAATTTTTACCTCATAAAAAAAATATTGAAGCAATTTTTAAAAATTAAAAACACATAATTGGTATAATTTAATTTAAATTTATTTCATAAAAATGTAACTTAATATAGTTTTTGAGAAAAATCCTATTTAAATATAAAATGTTTTTATACCAAATTCAACAATTTAATTAATTATAGCAATCATAATTGGATTATTTATAATATAATATAACTAATGTTTCTTTGATTTCATTATAAAATAAAATTTATCTTCATAAATGTTTGAAACTAAAATTTTGTTTTCATTATAAATTAGTATTTTTCATTATTCACTGAAAATAAATCTTTTCCAAAAAGTTTAAAAATTTCACACTAAGATTGTTTTTATTTAATTATATTAGAGTTAAAATAATTTTTATAATTTTAATATATATATTTTTCAAAATTTAATTATAAAACTTTCCTATAGATTTATTGGAAGAAAACGTATTTCTGAAGAAGAAAATAAATTTACTAAAAAATGATTACATTTTAATAAGAATTGCCCAATACATTGGAACTAAGTATGTACATTATATATATATATATATCATAATTTTCATAATACTACTAATTCTATACAATTTAACTTCTTGGTTAAAATGGCCATATTTAAATAAAATTTTGTAGCTCATTAAAGATCGGTGTTGCATGTTGGAAACACAATACAAGATATTGTTCTTTTAAAATCTCAAGGATTTGTGAACCAATAGATATCAAAGTGATTAAATTTATTTTAAAAAAAATTCAATAAAATCTTGTTGTGATATATTATCCTCTAATATTTATGTTCCATGTCATATAAGATATTAAGTGAGATGTTCCTCTTTTAAAATATTAGAATGATACATTATCCCCCCCCCCCAATTTAATTGTGTCCAAATTATTTAATCATGATATCAATAATCAATGATTTGGAATTTGAAAATATCATTATTGAGGTATTATGTCATGAGAAAGGATAATAATACATATTCCTGATAATAGATAAAGTAAGGTACAAAGTCCATCTAAAATTATTACATAACTAGGTTCCGTGTATGAGAACATAGGTGGGATGTGAAGATATGGACATGGAAGAAAAGTGTAATTTCTAAATAATATTGGACGGTGATAGAGGGAATTGATCATAATAAATTCAATGATCAATGTAGAGTTAACAACTTAAAAACCACATGTATTTGATGAGTCAAAACATCATTGATTTATCAGATATAAAGGTGATAGGATAACATTTTTTTTCAATTTCATAGAGTTTCGGGATTTCATTACCATTTAGACTAATGGACTAAGAAAATATAGTGACTTTATATCTTTTTGTTTCATAGGAAAAATCTCATCATTTGGATGTTCTTTAATCATTTCCCACTCTATCTCTTAAACCATAAAATGAATATCCCATAGGAACATTTATTCCTCAAGGTTGAAAATTGAAAATTAACTAATCATTGGCTCAATTAAATAATGAAAAAATATTCCTCATGTCACTAGATTATTTCAAAACCAAAATGGTCAATAGAAGTTATACAAAAACACCCAAAGTTCAGCATAACACATTCCATAATTATTTATCCATGAGACATTCCCAATATATATCTTTCTAAATTCAATATCTATATATTTAGAAGAAAGATCACTAAATATACTAAATCATCTTAACATTAGATTCACAAAATAGTATAATATAGATATTAATGTCGAGTAACAAATATTTTAAAACCTTTATAACCTTAAAATATTAATTAAAACATCCAGGCTTCGAAAATAAAATCTCATGTTGTCAAATATATTCCTTAAATCCAAACACGTAGTAAACTCAAGAAAAAATAACGTAAACCATATAATAATTCAACATTTTCGTGGTCACTTATATAATCCCATGAACATATATTTATCATTATTATCTCAAAATCATAAAATTATTAAGTGTAAGCTTCCCTCATTTAAGAGGTTTCAAAAAGATCAACATTCAAATTAATCACTTTTCTGGTTCATTGGTACCTTTAAACATATTCTCTCAAAACATTAATAAAATATTAGTATAATACCATCTATATACATTTCCTATTTCTTATAACAATAATTTCAATGAAAAAAATACTCATATAACATAATTATTGAATCCAAATATAATATCATTACACATTCTACTTCACTCTTAAACCATAATTAGTTATTTATATTCTTATTATTTAATAACTCATTCCATTCATATGTTATTTGTAGTATTTTCATCAATATAAATAGAGAAATTTCTCAATCATCCATAATGATTCTCTTCATGATATTTCCCCTAGTACTTTTATTTGAATAATGAACATATTTTTACATTTAAAACATTCAATCGTTGATAATACCTCAGGGATACACTTTTTCCTAACTAATTATGTTAACCAAACTATTAATTTTTCCTTAGTGATTACATTATTATTATCCTTATTTTCCAAACATAAAATATTTTGTTGTTACCTTGATTAACTCTGTTGAGTGAATCTTTCCACATTTCTTACATGTAGTAAATCAAGCCTTATTTCCTAAATGTTCCCCACAATTCAGTCTCTTCCTTAAATCCACCATTATCTTATTTCGGGTGTTATAAAATTGGTTAAGGTGAATTGTTTTGACCATATATCATGAAAATTGATTAGGAATAATCACAATATCCTTAACCCCTATCAGAAACCTATTTTTGTTTCTAATTGAAACATTATAAATCAAACTCAATTATAAAACAAATAATTCTAATTCAATCCATTAACTAAAATAAAAAAACACAGTGTAAGGAACACTAATAATAGTGGGAAACCCAATTATCATGAAAAACATTTAAAGGATTACTAAACCATGATACATTATCCCCAATATATGTCATCGTAGAATTAAAAAATGTTATTTATGGTCATCATATATTCGTATATTTTATGATTGTTCATATTAATAATGTTAACTAACCGAAAAATATCCCTTGATAGTTGCATACCTAGTATATAGTAAGGAATGTTTTCATGTATTTGGAAATGATCGAGACAATCCCAAGGCACCTTTATCAGATTTGTTACCCCTTGGTACATCTATTATATAACAACACCCACATGTTTTTTCCATACAAGGTTATATTTCTAAGAAAAACAACATAATCTTTATTTTACCATAACATTAAGATGTTCTTCTATAAATATCATGAATATATATCCACAGTTTTTTCCAATAATATATGATTTATTAAATATAGTTCCATAGGTTTCTACTAATCGTTCACTAATTCCAACTATAAATACTTTAATTCTATTATCCTAGAGTCATTAGTTGACTTATTATATTGGAACTAGATACAAGGAATCACATCCTAGAGGGTCAAAAAAGTATAGTAGTCTTCGTAAACTAGAGATATTCTATAATTTCTAATTATAATTGAAAACATAAAATATATCATAGTATATTATTTGAATAAACCATTATTCCCATTTATCATATCACTTCATATCAATCACAAAATACTTATTTCTGCGTAATGAAAATTCAAACAAACTAAATGGGTGATGTCTTATGCTCACTATGGGCATGCTTACAGTAAAAGTAATAAAGAATAAATAAGAAAAAACAATATGTTAAGGTAAATAACTAAAACACAATTAATTTAAAAAATAACTTCAGCATAATATTGGGCAAATAAAAAATTATAGAATAAGTCATATATACAATGGCACAATCTCATATCTTATCCATAGATATTTTAACTAATAGAATAATCATACTGACAACAAAATCTGATTTTATAATGATGGAATGTATAATTTCAGACATTTTAACATACCATCATGGCCTTTTATAATTCATCTGAACATATAGGCAAGGTCTTGTGTCATGAAATCTGAATAAATGGGAAATGACTTAACCAAAACTCAAGACAGTTTTCCTCATTAAACCTAATAATGTATTGAGAGTTTATATAGAGCTCCTAAAATGAATTAATAAGTAAAATTAATTCTATATATGAAAAAATAATACAACTTAATCTGCATGACTTAACAAAATCAATAACAGTCATTATTAGAAGTACTATTCATAAGAAATATCAATACATTCGCAACTAAAACAGTTCATAAACCATCCAAAAAAAATAATGAATATTATAATTATACTAAATCAAAAATATTAAATTTAACAGAGGATATTGACATAGAAAAAAATAATTTAAAAATATTACAAGAATATTTCTTGAGGAAAATATCTTTTTTACTTGGAAATAAATTTTAAAATGTAAAAACTACACATTTAATAGAGAAAAAAATTTCCTTCAAAACAAAAATGTAAAGTTTTAATGTAATACTAATATAATTGATTCACCATGATACTGGTAAATTATTTTCATGATATATAAGCTAAAAATATTTCTTTTATTCTTTTTAAAAAACGGTTAAAAAGTACCTCATTCAGAGAACGATATAATTATTCAGATTAAATTTTTTAAAAAAATTAAAATAGGAGTAAATTAAAATTAAAAAATAATGTAAAACTAGTAAAAAAATATTTGAACACATTTTTAGAAAATTATTACATTGAATAGAAATATTCCTCAGTCGAGACATAAAATAAAACAATCTTAAATAGTGATGAGATTGTTAAATATATATTTACTACTAGGGTTTATTTAAATCGGAATCACCATGAAATAAATACAATATGATAAACCATTAAATAATATAAAGACAAATATATTTGTGATATATTATAAAAAATGGGTTCTATATATACCGTAAAAATACTTGGGGAATACGGCATATGTCTCATTGAAATTAAAGTGAGATTGGAAAACCTTACCTCGATTTTTATTTCTTTTATATGTGTTACAACATCATATATGACAAATATTAATTTATTATATATATATATATATATATATTATACCCATAATCATATAAATCATAGATTATATTATTTATGTATAATGTTTTTTCACACATCTATTATCAATTCTTTGTTAAAACCACTATTTTGGGTGGAAACTGCTTCATTTGTTAATGTATGTTATGATTTTTTTAGTTTTGGTACTTACGATTCTATCATGGTTACATCATCTCTAGAATATAATTTATTATATAAATATAATATATATATAACATATATATATTTATAGTCATCCATAAATATAGAAAGATAAAATTGATTACACTATTTATGGAGACAGTTGCCCATGCATATGCATAAACGTTGTATTAACATTTTCAATGATGGAAAGATAGAAAGATGAATAATAATTAGTCATTAATGAACTATATTTTTTTCATAAATTTCATCTATACTCATTAGTTCTTTATTTATAACCATCTATTTAAATTGGTGACGAATAAATAATTACACAGCTACGTGAAGATTGCAAGATGTACATATGTGCGAACAATGTTTTTTCTTTTCATAATATAGAAAAGATATGGAATATAGATGTAACACAATAATAACACCCAAGTATATTTATGATATTTTATTAATTTTTTAATGATGGTTACAATACAAAAAGAAGAAGTATACGAAAAAAACAGGAAAGAGTTGACAAATATTATTGTTTCTTATTTGGTGTACACCCTTTAGATATCTTTATAAGGTATCTAGGATTGATATTTTAGATGTTATAGATCCTAAATAACTTATTTAAAGATTTTAATAATAGGAATAAGAAGTGTGTTTATAAGCTATATATCTCAATGCAGTATAAATAAGTGAATAAAGGGCTTCCCTTTAATAATGAGGGGAGAGGTATTCTTAGAATACAATAATAAATTCAATTAATTTAAATTATTTATCATGTAGAAATGGATAAAAATTGATAGAATAAAATCACAATATGAATATAAGGATAATTAGTTTCATAAAATAATTTTTTATAGGATTTCGATATGTTTTCACTCTTATCTTTTAGTTTACCCCCCCAACCATTTTTGAAAATTACTATAGAATTAATATTTTCAACTCTCTAAGGGTCGATAATGTTACTATAAAATAACAAAATATCCATAATTGGAAAATGTTATATTTATGTAACCATTTCCAAATCATATGTACAAATATAATATTTTTATTATTTTTATATCATTTAATAAAATATTATTTATTATAAAATATCAATATTGTAAATTTTTAGAACTATTAATTACTTTGACTTTAATAATATCAATACAATACTATTAATTAAACAAAATATTATTTCACAAAAACGTAATTTTATTCTATAAAATTAATAGATAGCATCATTTTTCTAAAATTATAAATATTTTAGTATTTTTAGTGTCATTTGTTTTATTTTTCCATTAATTCCATTATTACTGCTTTAGCATTGTGTAAATATTAAAGATAATTATATATTTATTAAAAATTAAAACTTGATTTACAAGATTAATATTAATTCATTATCTTATAAAATCATACTTATATTCAAATGTATCCTCTCAATAAATCTATATTAAAAATAATTATGTGATTAAAAATAAGAGTCTGTCACTGGTGGGAAAAATAGTCACCGGTAGTATAAAATTCAAAACTCACCATTGAGTTAGAATAAAGGCTCTCCATTCCAATTAAAGTTTAAAGATAGAAATAGGATACTAGTAAAGATTAAATAGAAGGGTCACCGATGACAAAATTTCAATGGTAGACATAGTAGTCACGGTTTCCCATTAGAAAAAGGTCAGTGTTAGAACAAAAATAAATAACTAACAGTGACCTTCAAAAATTAAATACGCATGAATTAAAAATCAAATTAAATCATATGTAAACTACATAAAATCTTGAAAATAATTATTTAAAATAATTCTAAACACCATAAATTTAAAAGAGGATTTTTATTAAACATTAAACATTAAAATTATAATAAATAGTATAAATTGATAACGCTTAAATTAATAAATGGTTATTTGATAAACTAAATTGATCAAAATAATAAATTAAAATAAATATATAAATTAATTACAAAGTAGGCGGTGAGTAAAAATGAATTGCATCGATGACCTAATAGGTTACTGATAGTTATTGTCTACCTCTTTGGTAGTCTAAAAACAAAATTTAATGAATGAATAATAAAACTTTATACATAATATTAAATAATTAATTTTTTAAAACTATAAATTAATTATTTAAATCACTATTTGAATTATATAAATTTAAAAGAAAACTATTTTATTTAATTTTAACTAAAATTCAAAACTTAATTAAATATCAGGCTAATTAAAAAATTTTAATAAACAAAGTATAAATATTTAATGAAAACTAAATTAAAGGATAAAATATAAAAATTAAGTCTATGTTAATAAAAACACAACTAAGGATATTGAATGAATATTTATTATTAATGTCAAATTATTAAAAGGTGAGGAGATTAACATTAACACAACTAATAATTAATTAATTAATTTAGAAATTATAAGTATGATTAAATTTATTAATTTAATGCCTACAAATACATAATTAATTATAAAAACCAATTAATAAAAACTTTATTTATATAAATACAAAAAAATAAAATTATTTAGTATAAAGTCTTAAATTATTAATTAAAATATTAAATATAAGTAAAAAATAGGAGGCAAAATTATGTAAAATTAGAGCCACATTAATTGGGAATTTTTTTGATTATGATTCCAATGTTGAATTTTTATGATCTATATCTCAAGAAACTCGTGTATTTTATTATCCTCTAGTTATTCCTAGAGAATAAAAAATTTCCATTATTTTTCTTCTCATTGTGAACTCAATAGGTCCAAATGATTTTTTTAGAAAAATTGTGTTTATTTCCCTCTTCAATTGAAATCCATTTTTCTTCTGAAACCAAGATATCTAAAAATGTTTTCCAAAATTATTTGGACATTAATAAAATAATTTATTAAAGACATTTTTACTAATTTTTAAAGGAATACTGATTTCATATTCCAAACCAGTACCATTTAGATTTTACTAAAAATATAAATGGAATATTTATTTTAACCTATATGGAACGAACAGAATGTCCCACCATAATGACAATTATTTACATTCAATTTTACATCAATGTTTTACAATATTATTTCCATTGAAAATTATTTTGAAATATTTTCTAAATTATATGTTTTAAAATGATTATTTTTAAATAAACGATATTTTTTTCAAGAAAGATTCTACATGATATTTTATTCAACAAAAAATTTTAATCTAAGATGATATCGTTTTATGTTTCTTATGATTTATTGTGGATATAAACCAAGTATACCACTCTTACTCATTCTTTGGATGGTTTTTCATGATGAAAATATTTTTATGAAACCTATTTCTCTTTCATGGGTAATGCAATGAAAAATTCTTATGAAATCCACTTCTCTTTCCCTAACATATGCAATGAGTAAATTATGAAATGATTATAAAACCCATTTCCTTTCATGGGTTCTAATATGATGAGTGTTTTAGGACTTAATGGGACATCTTTATATGATTTTAAAAATTTGTCTTGTGGAACCTATATCCCCCTCAAATACATTGGGTAATGATTAATCATATATGAGCATAAAGGGTACAAAGAAGGTTAATCCAAAGCCCAAAATAGGGTATACATAAGGTTAACCCAAGCCTGAAGTATATACACTGGTAGTTATCCCAATCCTATAACTTTATGATTGTCTTTATCAGTATAATTGATATAATATTTTCTATTGTTATGTATATGCCACAAATAATTATCATAAGATAATTTTATGCTCAAATGGATCATGTTCATTAAATCCATTATGACTCTTGTATTGTGAAATATTATGATTTATTTCATGACTCGATTTTATGATCTACGATAAGAAGGGTATGGTTTTCAAATGTAATTCTTATGTTCTCATACCCATGTGAAAAGGTTATATTGATGTTTATCATGTTTAACGTTACTAAGTATCTGAGCTCAAAATTTATTATGATTTTATTCCCTAGGATATAAAGAAATGTATTATGTATGATATGTATAAGAATGGTTCTAGTTATAAATAACATAGTAGGAGATAGCGTAGATCACTTATGGATGAGTTGTTTTTGTTTCTTTGTTTCCAAATTCATTATATTATTATGATACTTCGGATTATTTTTTTGTAAAATATAATGAATATTCATCTGAAAATAAATAATATATATATATATATGAAAATCATGCATTCATATAGTTGGTATCAAAGTAAAAATTTATTTAACCATTCAATACATGGATGGGAAAGCATTTATGAGATCACTATAAATATTTCTAAGGTCATTTCTAGGGATACATCTAAGGAAAAGTGTAAGGATGAGTCAATGTATGGACATATATCATGAAATAATGGTAATAGATAGAGATATTGGGTCCCAAGATGATACAACTCTATTTGGATACTACATGTAGATGTGGATTTATCACATACATGACCACTGGTAATAATACCAGAAAGTACATATTTATCTTGACATAGTCCTCACCTAGTTCTAAAATGATCGTTACTACACACCTATATTAAAACTCATTGGGTTTATCTTTGGATATTCACAAACTCTTTATAAACCATCTTGATGGATTTTAATATTGACCATGCATGGCCTATGTTGTGCCTAATGTCTCATAGATAGAAAGGATGGTGTCATTATTTAGACATCCTATAACATATTTTCATCATCATTTGGTTTCCCTATATGATTATTATTCCTTGTACTAAGATTTTTTTTATTCAAAGGAAGAAACCAGAAAGGTCTAGGATAAAATTGAATGTTATATAAAATTTATTAATGAGCATTGAAATTGTATGATGATTGGAATAAAGGATATTATTATTATTATTATTATTATGTTATCAGAAAATATTATTATCAACATAAATCTTAACCAACACTCAAAATCACTAAATAATAGAGCGGTGGAGTTCGATAAGATTTTAGGTAGTGGAGACCACAGAGGAAATAAGGTTGAGTTCCCCTTATGTCCATAATATGGGAAGAAGCACTATAGGTAATGTCGTAAAAGAATGTGAATATGTTTTCTGCGTGAAGAAGAAGTTGAAAGAGTTATTTATTATTGAGGGAAAATTAAAAGTTTAATTACTGAAATTTATGGTAATATTGTTTTCCCTAAGGAATAATCTATGGCTGAATATTTTAAATTGGAAAAACATGGGCATTATGAAATTTTATTTCATAATGAGAATTCTTATAAATACCATTATTAAGGTTGTACAAAAAATTTTTTCTCTATTGAGAATGAAGAGACTATGAATGAAATATTAAAATAAGACGGTACAAATGAATAAGATGGTGAAGCCTACTTAATGGGTCAAGGCTGACGTTGAATAATTGAATCATTTGTGTATTTTAATTATAGTGTTTTTTATATGAATATATATATATATATATTAATTTCAGAAGTTTTTCATTAATTAGTTTCAATAATATATTGTATGTAAATATTAACCTATAAAATTGGTATTCATAGTAAGGTTATATTTTATTAGAAGACATGATTAATGAATGATAACCTGTAATATTTTTTAGATGTTAGAAAAATTGCTTTTAGTTTGGATATAGATATAATGGATATGTATAAAGACAATTTAATAGTTGTAATTACGTTTGAACTAATTAATTATTTGTTGAAAATGTGGCTTATGCTCCCATTGATAGATTTTATAGATTTTTTGGATTTATATTCAACAATTTATGATTTTATGCAAGGAATGAGGAATTGTGTATGTTTTTGTTAGGGTTTTATGGTAATTCATGTTATTACCAGATTTGGAGGGAATATATAATGAAGGCATTCACTTGTATGATATGTGACAATTAAGATATAAATTATATTATATGGGTGATGAATGTTAAGTATATTTTGATAAATTTATTGTCCATTATAAATTTTAATTTTTGGAAGGGTTTTATGGTTAACCATTCATTGAATGGTTTAAATTGAAATTTGGATGATGTTTGAGAAAAAATAATTAATTCACCATATAATTATGTATCGATATTGGATTACTAATGCTAACATTTTTTTCTCTAGAGATAAAAGAAATTACTTATCATACTATCAAGGAAATTGTGATCAATTCGTAATATTGGAATATAAAAAATCATCTTCATGTCATTGAGTAAGAAATTAATTTGAAATTGATCAATGTACAACCAATGGATGAAATTGTGATTACAATACAGAGGTAATCTAAGCCCTCGGTATATCAGTACCTTCGAAATTCTTGGTAATAATTAGATGATATATATTCATTTGAAACTCTTATTAACCCCCTCTCAAGTTCATAATTAGTTCTATGTATCTCTACGATGAAATTAAATATACGATCCATCAAATGTATTAAACTAAGGGGTTGTGCCAATGGAGAATGATATCTTTTCTAAGGAAAAACTGGTACATGTTCCATATCTAATAGTGAATGTTCTAAAAAACAAGAAAAATTACGTGATCAATGTTTTATGGTGAATCTAGATTATTTATAATGTTATATGGGGTCTTAAAGAAGAAGTGTCCTCTGATGTTGGTATGAGAGTGAGGAATTTTGTGGAAGAAATTCATTTTATGGGGGTAGAATGTAACACTCTGATATTTTGGGGTTTTTTTTCAAATAATTTTATTCTTTTTTATTTTTTGGGTTTAAGGAATTATTGTATTTAGTTTTTGTTACGTACAACACTGAGCTTAGATTGTGTTACATGCAACCCTTAGTTTAGGTGAAACGTGATATTCAATTACAATATTATTATTCAATATGATATTTATCACCATGAAATTGGAATGGTAGGTATGAAATGGATAATATAAACTAAGAAAATATATGGTTTATTTAAACAAACACATAGATATATATAAATAATTATTTGGTGAACAGTTAATTCGAATTAGAATAAAAACAATTTAAAAATACAGGGTATTTTTTTTAAGAAACTATTTTTATGCGTACAAACATCTCTTATCTCAATATGTTAAATAAATAAGATTTTTAATGATTTTAAATAATATAATATATTATATATTCAATAAATATTTAGAAAGTTATCTTATTTTTTTCCAAACAAAAGTTATGAATAAATCCAATATTACACTAAAATAATTTATTTTGATAAAAATAATTTTTATCATTTTTTTGCAATTATTTTTGAATTTATTTTTAATGAATTTAGTAAAATTATTCGAAAATTTGAAATTAGTTTTTTAAATAATTATTTTAAAATTATAATTGGGTAATTTTTTTAGAATTTTCTACGAACATAAATTTTTTATTAATAGATAAAAGTATTGGTTTTTATTAGGAATTGTGTTAATTTTGGTGAATTTAGAAACATAAAAAAATTATGATTTGGTTTTAAAGATAAAAATAGATCAATTATAAATCTATTATTCCTATTTAATTCATTATCATCCATTTAAAATTTAATTTTTTTCATTTAAAAATTTTAGTCTTTTGGTTATTATCTCTTAAAAAACTCACTTTATCGTCACATCTTCTGGATTAATATTAAAATAATAATTTCCACTTATTTTATTGAAATTTTAAAAAATGGACTCCATATTTTGAATCATTATAATTCATATTTTCTAAAATTATCAACTTTATGCTTTACCATAATGAATTGTCAAAAAGTAAAAAATATTTACAAAAGTTAAATTAAAAATGATTTTACCAGGGTTTTAAAGTAAAATGAAATTGATTAAAAATGACCCAAAACCTGTAAAAATAAATTTAATAAATATATTTATACCTTATCTCTTCTATGGTTTCCAACATCTTATTTTGGGGCCTTTTTCATGTGAAAAATGTTGGTACTCTTTTTTATTTTCAAAAATTACAAGTCTGCCACTCACCTCAGTAATAAAAGGAAACCCATCACCTCTCCTCTTCACACATACAACCCCCTTTGGTTTCTCCAATCACATCAAAATAAATTATTTAATTCCATACTCACATTCTATAATCCTTATTTTTTTCATAAATTCAACATTTGAATCCTTTTGGTGCAAAAAAAAATGTTGTTGTCCAAAGAATATGTAACATCCCAAACCGAGAATCTTGTATTATTTATTCCTCTACCTCCTCTAATTATAATATAGCCATTCCTATATAATATCATAATTACATTAAATATACTGATATGTTATTGTTTTAATGTAATTACTTATAATCATGGCCTCTTCTACCAAATGGGTTACAAAATCATCATTCATGTATATGGATGACTACTCCCTTGTGAATCAATTTTATTCATTTTTGTATTACCACCACTCATGGATGGATAAAATGATGAATTAAATAATTATTTGTTATATTTATGATATTTGTATGATTATGGAATTATTAGTTAACATATACCATTATACTTTCCATTGTATGGGAATATAATAACATCGCTCATGTGTACGGTGGATTATCACCTTCTGAAATGTGATTCATTCATGTTTTACATGGAATGTAACAGTTTCGTAGTTATTTGAAACATGTGTTATATTTTTCAAAATCACTATTTCTATGCGGTTTCCATTGGATTTTTTATGGAACCAGAAACATAAACCGTTCTTTATCCAAAGTAGACACGCTTTCAAAAGGCAGGTGTTCATTAACTTTGAACATTACAACACATAAGAATATGCATTGGTCGAGAGGATGGGAGGTCGGATTCATCACACCCTTTTGGGGGGAATTATTGATTACTATGGGACTCTCTTTTCAAATTGAATATATTTTCATGAATCCTTATTAATTCACCAATAATAATGTAATTTTCCCTAGGAATTTACATTCACTTATTAATATGTGTAAAATTTAGAATCATGAGTATGTATTCATGGTTCTTCATTAATGGAAATATATGTATGTATTCAAGGTTTTACATCAATTGTGTCCTCTAATATACTAGTTAAATATTCTTTTAATCATTGTTGTGATGACAATGGTTTTTAACCCACTCAGTGGGGAACTCTGGAATTTATTGTCTTCCAGGGAGACGAAGTTTTTGTATGATTTTGGGATCGTTCCCATAAAATGGGCTACCTACATATACTTGTAAGAGGAATTACAACCCTTGTAGTTCAGTTCCACTAAATTAGACACATCATTCCTTTTAAGTTCATGTGATAAGGACCTAGTTTTACAGTTTAATTTCATGTTCTATGGACATATTAGAACAAGGTTCTTAGTAAAAACATAGTATGGGACTTATGTTGAATCATGTCAATGAAATTTGGAAATAATATGGGTTTCTAAGTAGGATTAGACCCTATTGGGAATATGGACCAAGGAGAACATGGTTGATTTATGGTATTGGGTTTTAACCTCACTGAGGCTTCCTACGTATCCCATATAGATGGGAATCAAATCCCATGTAGTTCGATTAGTATCGTAGGAGATCTTAGTCCTTTGAGAGGAATGATTTTGGGCTTACATCTTGAAAAGGATTCATTGGTTACATAAGGTTTTAATTTGGGGATTATCCCTAAGGAGGATGCCCAGATTAAAGGAATAAGGGTTGGATTTTTTATGAAGATTTCAAATGAGCTCAGGCCCGGAAAGGGCTTCCTACGTATCCTAGTTTGAACAAGAATGAGAGTTCTCGTAGTTCCTTCAATTGTGAAAATTTTATGACCATGATACATTTATAAGCCCACCTTATTCATGATCGGTGTGATAAACAAGAAGATGTCAATGATTCAAAAAAATCATTCACATGTTCAAATTCATTCTCCTCTGTCGTTTTAAGAGGGATCACCTATAGTGTCCAAGGTGAATGAGGTCGAGGAGACCCGAGAAGAGGGTGAAGAGATGGTCCTTCCCTCTATTCTTTTTACATAGGAAAAGGGTCCAATTAAATGAGTAAGGGATGAAGGGTGGGGGATGACACCGGGATGGATTCCCATGGTGAAAATCCCAACGAGAGAGGGAAAGGGTAAGAAAATTCCATGATCTCATCTCTCCTCTAGTCTTTGGCACCGAAGAAGAGAAGAGGAGTAATGATTCTACCTCATGCAAAAAAATATTGGGGCTTATGCTTGGATGGTTTCCCTAAAATTTATCCTCGTGGGGAAAGTGAGACTTCCCCTTTTTCAAAATGGAGAAAAGAAAGTGTCAATTATACCAGCCCTACCAGAGACTTAGGGTTCCAGGCCATCTATTCAAGAAGGGAGAGGCCAGGACCCATCCATCTTCCAAACCATGAGCTTCCCAACAATGTTTCTAGAAGAAATATCCATGTGACTATAGATATACAAAACCCAAAGACACTCTATTAATCCTAACTCCATTGTGAAACAAATTTCGGAGACCTCTGAATGTGGAAATAAAAATCCATATCGTAGACATGCTGATGTGACTTTCCCAACGGATTGATAAGTCAGAAGGTTTTGGTGGAGGTATCAGCAGAATCTCTTTCAGATAAGAGATCCATGAAAGAAGATTCATTTCCATGAATAGCTTTGATAAAGGGTTGATGGCTTGTAAACTGAAGAGAATAAGTGAATCAAAGAGCGGCGCCCCTGTAGGTAAGGGTGCGCAAGTATGGGTGCCCAAGTACACTTGGGAGACCTGATGTTCACATAAGCGATGAACAACCTGTATGTTAATACATGGGTGAGACCTTGCCAAGCCTTCAAGGGTATTCACAGGTTATCCCAGAAGTGGGGCTCTCGAGTTCCTCTTGGTGGAATTGGAGGAACACAAGTATTTCTAATTTGGGGATGTTGGATGCTTTAGGTGCTCAGGTATTATGGATTTCAAACACTAAAAGGACTTTAGTCCAATGATCCTCCCTTAAGTCATATTCTCAAGGTGTTGAAGAACTACATTTAAGGATTTGGAAGACTGTGGAAAAGTACTAGGGCGACCAGAGTTGGTATTGGGATTTGAGGAATTTTTTTGTAAAAATGAGGTCCCCAAGGGTCTATTTATAAACAAAAACCAGACTATGGGTGAAAGGATTTAGAGCCCATAAGTAGGCTGCACAAAATTTTGGGTGGCGTAAGTAGGATGCGCACTGAGGGTGTTTTGGATAGACTAAGGCGATTCAAAATTTCATAACTTTTTAAATTGTGATTTTCTTCATGTATTTTTTCCCTTTTCTTTATAAGGGGATTTACTTTGTCATTTTGTTTTAGAATCTTTGATAGAATGGAGTTTCAAAAAAACCCCCCTTCAGAATTGGATCTGAAATAAAAATAAGGATACTATACTGAGGTAAACAAATAAAGGAGAAAGAAAAGAGTATTGGGGTGCGTAACTATTACGTACGTTGAGAAACTAGTTTTTTACGTTTACAAAGGAAAGTAATATGGCACACAAGGTGACACGTGTCTCATATATATAATGGTTTCATATCCATGAAAATCATTGAGTCTTCTGAAATTTCATCTACCGGCACGCAAGTCTTCTTTGACTCAGACACTTATGTTTCACCGCGCTTCTTCTTTTTGTCTTTTAGTTGCACGCAATAAGTGAGGATCCATACTTGCACGCTGAATTATACTTGTATGCCAATTTTACACTTGTGTGCCTTTATGCCTTTACCAATTTTTTTATAAAAAAATACCAAAAAATTTGAATTTCTTTAAAAGAGGTGATGTCTATCTTTTTGTAGGTTCAACGGCTCCCAAAATAATTGCAACTGTTGATGAGATCACCAGTAAGAGGAATGATGACATGATGAATTTCGTTGGTCATGATTACATTGAAGTTTTTGACACCACCCTTCTAGATTTAGAAAAATATTTGAAGAAGTATCATTTCAACATTCCTCGAAATGCCTATCTGCCTTTGTATAGCTATAGACATTTACAGGATGTTAATGTTCCAAATCCAAGGAACTATGTCCCACATTCTTGGTTTCATGATTATTAAAACAATTAATTGGACAATGTTTATTCTAGGGGTTCAATAGCCAATTATGGGATAGTAGAGACAGCTCAAATTATGCATCATATCCCATGTGTTACATATTTGAAGGGACACACACTTTAGTTGCAGCCACACTGTTAATCATCTATGGTTCTGGATTCTCATACAGACCAGTACAAGGGTTGGAAGAAAAGATGGGACTTCCTCCCAGGAGGAGGTGTAAAACATACATGGATGTGGGTATACCTGGTTTGTAAGACCTATGCAGAATTTATAGAGGACATGAATGGTGTCATAAATTATGAAGTGTTCTGGGTTGGACAAACTTATGTGTATAGGAATGATGATTTCATTCCAGAATTATTAATTTTATGAAGACAATAGATTAATTCATTCCATTTAACACATGTAGAGGTAGTCATAAGTTTGTGGGGTGTTTATCATATTTATGGAGATCCATTCCTTTGAGATATGTAAGTTGAGTTTATTCCTCCCCAGGTAACATGGAATGATTCAAAGAAGACACTAGCTTTGGTTTGTGAGTTGATTAAAATATTTAAAAGGATTTTGAACACGACCACCATGAAGAATCACTCTATGATAAAAATTCATCTAGATGAATAGATGGAAATATTTTTGATAAAAAAGAAGGAAAAAGGGCCCTTTTACACCCGTCCAACTAGATGTCCAAGGGAATGTAAGAGATGAACTCCTGACAACTTCTGGACAACTTTGGAGAATTGAGAATTTGGGAAATGAGGATATGAAATCAACCCAAAAATTCATCTTAAGACATGCCTGGAAGGTTTTTTAGCCATGTTGGTCAATGTGTATTTATTACCAGTCTGATACACCAAAGGAGGTGTGAAGCTGGGAACCATTTTTATTGCGGCTAAGCTATCATAGAAAAGGATGGTAGGGTTGGATACTCCTGTTTTTTCCAAGATTCATATTAGTTTGACGCATATTTACAAGGGGAATTATCCTTTTAGAATAGTGGAACAATTCTAAGTGTTGTAGAGATGGATCGCTACTCACTTCAAAACATATGACCTATAAAGTGGAGTAAATGTTTTTGGAAGCTCCTTTTGACCATCTGTTCAGGATTTTCTGATATTTCACATTTTTCCTAGAATTCTTATGAAATCAGGGCTAGAATGATCATGTATAATGAATTATATTTTTTACTTATGGGAATCCACTTACGAGGTGATTTATTAATGATTGGACAGCCAGTTTGGAACATAGTGCATATATGTTTTCTTGCAGAGATGGCATGTTGGCCACCAAAATTTAAGGGTAAGTCAAATGTTGGGCCTATGCTCCTTGTATATTTGTGTTTCAATTCAAACGTCTACAACAGAATACTATATCTCTTACTTTTCATGTCAGATTAGAGGAACAACCAATAGTTTCCAGATAATAGTGGTTGTTGACATCTGCATAGAAGACTGGCACAATGACTAATTTACATGTCGCTGATGTAGTAAAAAGATTAACTATCTGGTATGCCAAAAACATGGATTCATATTACCCTAAATGGGTATTGAATCATGTCATTCCTTTTGTGGGACTTAAGAGAAGTAGCAGGAGGGAACCACGTCATTTGGATGATAGTTCTTCGTCATCAGGGGCGGACTTGCAAAAATCGAATGGTAGAGGTGATTATGCTCCAAATTCACCGAAGAGACGTCATGCCATATATAACCCTCCTGTAAGAATTATGAGATCCAATCCATAAATTCCAACCAAAGTCACATCGAGGTGATCAAATTTCCATTATTTTGAAGAACAGTGTGTTCCATTTTCTACTCCCTTATATGTGACTGTGGGTGTTGGGAATAAACTCAAATATAAGGTTTTAGGATCCTCTTCACAACCTCCTAACATAGATTTTGAATATATATGTCCAGAGGTTGTTCAAACATGGAAGACACTATAAAATGATGTTGAGACCATGTAGATAGATCTGTGTGAAGTAATGTATATTCGAGGAGTATGGGATTTGCGACTTCTATTGACATTATTTTAAAGGATAATCATATTGATGTTATGACCTACATTCGAGAGCTAAAAATTATCCTATCTTTCACTAATGAATCAATTTCTACCAAAAATAGGGTGAAGAAAATGGTATATCAGGGTACCACCGAATGGATTAATCCTTCATTAGAAGGATAGTGGCATGAATTTGTAGATTTTTAGGATGTATGTTTCCTTTCCTTCACATTCCCTTCCATTTTGCAACTTTAATTTTAGTCAAAACATTGTTACTTAGGAGAAATATTTTCTTAACTTACACATGGATAAAAGAATGAAAACTGAAGTTCCTTTACTAAAATATAGCCTTAGCGGTAATGCTCTTGGAGCTACCAGATCACCCCATGAATTATGAGAAATTTCATCGGGCCAATAAGACATCGAGGAGAAAATTGAGAGGGTATTGGGATATCCAATACCCACCTTTGGGGATGATGATTCAAGCCCACCTAAGAAGGTAAAGAAGAAAAAGAAACGAATAAAGAGATCCATGGTTAAGTTGTTTCTTATCAATGGTGAGTCTCCCTGATAATCACGAATTTTAGTCCTTATTCGTGAAAAAGTGTTTAAAAATATTAGGATTATAGGGGCTTCATTTGTTTCTTCTTTAAAAGAAACTACTCATATGATTCAAGGAACCATAGAAGGTGTTGCTAAGCAGACACAGATTCCTTCAAATCTGGTGGTTCCTAAATAAAAATTGAGGCCAAATAAACCATCATTTGTTCCCAGCATCGGTCATGATCATGTCATCATAAGATATGAGGATTATAGTAAATCAAGAATACTTCATAAGGAATAAAATGTGACATAAAATAACTTCCATTCTGTGATACTTTTAGGTTCATACCATACACCAGAGCGTCTAGAAATAACTAACATTGACTCCACATCTGTTGCTGAAGAAGTTATTCAGTATCATAGGTTGTCAAAGGAAGGCCGTGAAGCAAACACACCAAATTCTCCCAAGGGTGAGACTAACCTAGGATCTAATATACCATTGGATGAAATGATGAACCTTGGCTTGTATTTTGATGAAATATTAGAACATGTCAATATATAAAATTCTTTAGAATATTTTGGCGTCCCTTCTATAGAATCAGTTGGACGTGAGTTATCATTATTCTTCCAGTTAATATTTTTATTATTTAACTTTTAACAATGGTTGGTTGAAAATATGCATTTACATCTAAAGAAACTACTACTGCAATGATACTTAAAGTGTTGATATTAATATCAACCCCACCATTGTAGATACATTGGCTTAGTTGGATCCTGATACAACAGATCTTCTTAAGAATCAATCTAAAGATCCTGGGAATATTAAAGATAACACTCCTCATCCATAGACATCAAAAAATTGTTAAAACTGAGAATAATCGGGAGGATTCTTCCCCAGTTGTTGATCTACTATTAGGTAAGAGATACTGATAATGTGATTTCCATCAATTTTTTTATCTCTTGAATATTAACATATACATACTTCTTAATTAACCATATAGTACTATCAATATTAATGGCTAGATCTAGAGGTGAAGCCTCTGCATTAGCCCAAACAACATTGGATGTTGGAGTAGTAAATGTTCATGAAGGAGTAGAACGGGGAACTTATTTGAGTGTATTAGTCCCAGAATATATCCCTCCTTATGATAGTATTTTTGAATCAGACCTAGAAATGCATAAGTCTCTTCATCTTGCACAACGGAAAGCATGGAATAACATCTGAAGGATAATATCTGAGATTCCCCTTGAGGAACTTCCTTCAAACATTCCATGAATATCATCACTTTTTACCACGCTAGGATTTGGCAGTTTTGAATACTGTGAAACTCATACTGTAGTAAAAGTGATAATTCAGAGGTGGGAGAAAGAGCACAATATTTTACAAGACACTATAAAAGTTAAACTGTCGATAAATATTGAAGAGTTACAAGCATCACTATCCTTGGATGAGGCTAATCATACTACAAGGTTGAAGGTACTGAAATAGAAAAAAAATAAAATAATTTTTAGTAGTTTCACCTTCAACAAGAGTTAGATATCATTACGGGGGAACTTTAACAGCTTTATAGCTCATTAGGGGATGTTCAGAAGGATGGGGAAAAAGCCATTGTAGATGGCAGAGAAGCACTTCATCATACTAAAGAGAGTGAAGCTGGTCCAACAAACTAGCTTCAATAGGTAGCTGACGGAGCCAAAGAGGCTGTCAAATAAATGAGGAATTTTGTAGAAAACATTTTATAATTTATGATTTTTGACATGAGAGAGACTCCAACTTTTGTATGTCCCACTGTGAAAATTTTAATAAATAAAAAGCATTTTTTCTTCAATCATTTGTGCTTTCATTCTCATTTACTGATTTTTTTTACATATTCCATTGGGTCTTCTAAACATGGTTTGATTTTTCCTAGGGTAATATGGAAAAACCCATACACATCATATCTCTTGACTTTTTGTCTCTAAATATTACCTAAATCATATAAAAATGAACATTTTAGTGAGCTGGGAATTAACTTTTTTTCAGAGTTCCCTTTGTGGGTTCTCAGTCTAGTGAGTACCATGCCTTTTGCTATTGGTATTTTAGATTCATGCATGTTGTACTATAAAGGGATATTATTTAAGGTCGAATATATTTGTACATAAATAGTTTCAATTAAATCTCATGAAAGACTATATGGAAATGAATTGATTTAATATTATTTATATATTTCCAAATAGAATCTTGAGTTATTATTTTCCTTATGATCACAAAATCTAAAAACTATATCAACATAAGGGGAGTATCTTCCAAGAATTAAGATACAATTTATTTGACCAACTCATTATGGGGGTTGCGTTATCCATGGCCAATGGAGGCATGTGTTACATAGCCAAAATAGTGGAATCTTTTGGCTGACAAACCAGTTATGTAAGAAACTTAGGCAAGTCCCTATAAGGGAACATGCTGCATAGTTTGGTAAAATAATTCCCAAGAATTTATCATTTTACTATTGATAGAGTGGGGAAAATAAGAATTGGGTGACTCAAGACCATAGTGGTGGTTTAGGCAAAGGAAAAGAATTTTTAGAATGATAGGTATATTTTATACCGACATGTGTCAAGAAAAGGAAACTATTTCTATACATATTTGGCGTATGATTAATGGTTATAATTTATAATAAAGAGGAGTTTCTAATATCATACTGTGCAGTTTTATGTCATGCAGTGAGGACATTGTAATGTGCAGTTTAAATTCATGTAGTGAGGACATTGTACTGTGCATTTTTATGTCATGCAGTGAGGAAATTGTGTTGTGCAGTTTTATGTCTTGTGGTGAGGACATTATCTAGATTTAAATTAAGACCTTTAGCTCTGACCAAATGTATGAGACTCTCCCAATTTATTGATAATTTTTTTGGAAACATACAATCATATTTATGTGTGGAAGAGAAAATTGTAAATTGTGATTTGGGAATTTCTAAATCTCAAGAATGATATAGAAAAGGAGGTAAAGGAATTAGAGAGAGTATTTTTTTCATGAATGAAGTTACCATTATTTGACACACAAATTATAGGGGTTATGTTATGTAGGGAATACTAGGTCATATGTTTTATATCCAAATAGTAGCATCTTTTTACTGGCAGGCCTATTATGTAGATAACTTTTGCAAGGCCGCCTAAGGGAACGTGCTGCATAGTCAGGAAAAAGTAATCTAAAAAATCTAAAATTATACTTTTAAAAGATTAAGAATGTTTATAGAGATTATTATTTTCGAAAGAATAGAGTTTTCTTTATATAGAAAGGTACCTGAATATGGAAAGGGTTTTTCCACCCAAGATGTCCAAAAAAATCGAAGGAATATGACTTTTATGATGGTCTGACCCAAATGTAAGAGGTATGGTGACTGTAGTTTTTTTTCATATGTCTAAGAATATAAAAAGAACCAGTATGTCATATGTGGCCATGTGGTTCCAAGGTTATTTCATATTTTATTGAAAACAAGGTAATAGAAATGTGTGCACTATGGTCTTGACGACTTTCCGACTGGGAGAAAGATAATGTGACAAGTGTACTTGAATGACTGTTTTAAAATACATATTCTTTTATATTTTCATCAATGTTTGAAGGGGAGAAAGATACTATAACCACAAATTATGTTACCATTTTTTGAAAAACCTGTTATGGGGGTTGTATTATGTAGGGCCAACTCGGTCAAATACATCATATCCAAATAATGGAATCTTTTTACTAATAGGCCTGTCATGTAGGAAACTTATGCAAGGCCACCTAAAGGCACGTTCTGCATGGTCAGAAAAAAGAGTTCTTAGATTTTAGAAACTCTATCTCCAGAAACCATAAGAAAGGTTATGAAGATCTAAAAACATTCAAGATTAAGAGTGTGAAATATGGAAGGGGTTTCTCAATGCATGTGATAAATATTTGAACCAATATTTTCCATGAGATTGAAATCCTTTACATAGATCTGACTCATATGTAAAATGGAGACTTTTGTGTTTCCTCTGAATTAATATTATGATTTCTAATTTAAAGTCATGAAACGAGGAAATTATAATGTTCATTTTTAATTTATGCAGTGAATAAATTAATAACCCCATAATAAATTTAGACACTTTAATAATATAAAGAAGCATTTTACACAATTCCTAAGTCCACTTGATCTATGATCAATGTGATAAACAAGGAGTATTAAATGTTTCTTCTATAATATAAAGGTGACATAGGTGAAGAATGGGGTGTTAAATTTACATGTTGTTTAATTTCATGCAGTAAGGATAAAGATGAACCAATATGAAAATAAAGTCATATTGTAACTAGATTAAGGGATAAAACCCTAGTGTCACTATATGCCTTGCTTGGGGAATGAATCAAGTCACACGTATCTCTTAAAACATTCCCTATGATGTTTTGATTATTATATAGATAATAATTGGTTTTTTATTGCGGATGGGCCCAATATTGGAGATCTAGGCATCTCTATATATCTCATTAAAAATTAGAATCATGACATACGTTGTTCTTGAAACAATCATTTCTCATGCCAATCAAGTTTGACATGAAGAATGAGGGATTTTGACATGTTCTGAGAGAACGATAAATTTTAAGACAAAAAATGGTATAAGACCAAATCATATATATTAAGGAAACACTCTGTATAGATATTATTCATATAAAGGAGGATAAAGGAAAAATAAGAAGATTTTGTGACTATGGTTGGGCCCAAAATTGGAGATTCAGGCATATATATGTATCTTATTGAAAATTATAATCATTCCAAACACATTTCTTGAAACAAGGTCTCTATAAAGATCTGACTCGGACATAGGAAAGTGAGGGACTTATATGCTACAAAGGAGTAGCGATGATGACAGTGATGTTTGCTTGTGGAAGTTGAAAACATCAAATAGATAAAACATTAGTCTTACAGTTTAATGTCATGCAATGAGGAAAAATGATGTCATGTTGTTTAATGTCATGGGACAAAGATGAAGGTACTACGCATTTTAACATCATGCAGCATGGATGCTTATGGATGTTGTGAAGTTTAATGACATGATACTATGACGTTATACTATGTAGTTTTACTTCTTGAAGTAAGGACATTTGCACTATGTAGTTTCATGTCTTCCAGAGAGGACATTATAATATGCAGTTTTACCTCTTGCGGTAAGGACATTTACACTCTGCTATTTTATGTCTTGCAAGGAGGATGACTATTCTATTCTGATAGACTTCTAAATGATGCAATGATTGCAAACTTTTCCCATATAATCATTCCAGCTCATTGAACCATTTCTGAGACATCTCATCCGTAGACAATTGGTCACTGATTGCAACTCTAAGTGAGGGAAATTACATTTAAATTGGAAAAAAAATTCTACTCCGCATACAAATGAATAAGGAGTTTCTTGGGTGGTAGTATGACTAGTTTTTCGATAAGCCCATAAATAATTCAAAAGTTTACCAGGCCATGATTTCTTATCTTTATCCACCATCTTCTAAAGTATATTTGACAGGGTCTTGTTGAAGGCCTCTATCTGTCCATTTCCTGCCACATAATAGTTTTACGAATGGTTGGATTTGATATTATACTCCTAATATATCTTTATTCCATAGATTGAACAAAAATTGGTGCCATTGTCCATCAAAATAGTATAAGGGACACCAAATATGGTGATGATATTAGTTTTGACAAAACATACAATGCTTTTGTCTCAAAATTCATTAAGAGGTATTGATTCATCACATTTAGAATAGATGTCAGCAGTAGTAAGGATATACTTGAACTGGTTAACTGTAGCTGGAGGATAAGGGCCTACTATATCCATTCCCCATTTGGTAAATGACCAATAGTATTTAGTTGTATGTAGTAACTCAGGGGGTTGATGTATGATGTTGGTACACACTTGGTAGGGATGACATTTCTTAGTGAAATCTGTGCAATCATGTGTCATTGAATGCCTAAAGAATACAAGCCTTTGGATGTGATCAGAGAGTTTGTTCCCAGACTGGTGGTCACCACAAGCTTTAGAATGTACTTATTTCATGAAAGATCCAGTCTCTTATCCATCAGAAAATCTGAAAATAATTTCATCGAAGACTCATTTATAAAAGATATTTTGATGGTATAGACTATCATCAAATGAAAAATTGGCTGCTCATCACCATCTTTGTTCTTTTTCAGTCTTATTAGGTGGAAGTACTCCATTTTAAAGATATTACATGATGGATATTCTTTATCCCAAGGTATGACCATATGGATCATAAATGTGCTAATTTTATTAATTTCCTCCATTTTAGTTTGAAAAAATGTGATACCACACGGTTATGGGCTATACTAATGACTATCTCATCCCGAATTGGATCTTCCAAGGATGTATATGCATTATCCAGTGAATCTTCTTGGGAACTTTGTGATCGTGGTACATAAGACAATGTTAGATCCAATGTAAATTAAGACATTAACACTCTCACATAATCACACAAAGGAATTAGATCGTCTTTTCTGATAGAATATTCTCTATTGATTTCCTTGATTACCAGTTCTGAATCACCTTTAACATTCAAATGGTTCATTTTCAATTGAAGGGCCAATTCCAAACCTACAATGAGAGCTTGATATTCTACCGCATTGTTGGTACCACTTTCCAAAAATATAAATGAATAAGGAAACACTGATTTTTTTGGGAAATAAGGACAATTCCTTACCCAACATTGACGAATTTAGGGTTTTCAATTCTCTTCCCTGTTGGACATTTGAATGAACTATCAAAGTATATTTTCCATGTTTGGGAGTTATCCTGAATAGAGAATACATATTCATTAGGATTTTCAGTATTTAATGATTTATCTTCCATATATGGATTCTTAACATGGAAGTTTGCTAGACCTTGGCCTTTCATTTCCTTTTGAGGCCCAAACTTGATATAAAACTATTGCAAAATAACTGCCCATTATGTGAGATTCCTTGTAAGCATAGGATGACTAAAGATAAATTTGAACGGGTTGTTGTGAGATACCAGTTGGACCTCATGATGTTTTAGTTACTGACTCAATTTCTGAACTCCAATGATTAATGCTAGTCTAGACATTTCAATTCTTGAATACCGAGTCTCTGCATCAAGCATAATTCGACTGAGGTAGTATAGGTTGTTCTCATTTCCAATATAGATCTTTTGAGAAAGGAAGGAACCTAAGGATTCCTCTAATGTTGTTACATAAAGAATAATAGAACTTAATTTAATTGGGGGAATTAATAATGGTGGAATAAATAGATTTTTATTGAGGGTATTAAATTCTTCCTGGCAGTCTTCGCTCCATTGGTAGTTGACTCTGTTCTTGATTAATCTGGTGAAGGGAAAACACATGCCCGCCAAATTGGTGATAAAGAGCTTAATATAGGCCAACAGTCCTTGGAGCCATCTTAATTATTAAAATTTAGAGGAAATTACATACCAGAAATTGATTTTGTTTTCTTAGTATCAACACCAATAGCACTATGGCATACAATTAAGCCAATTAACATTCCTGAGGTTAACATGAAATCACATTTTAAGGGGTTCATCGTCAAACTGTTTTGATTATGTTTATGTAATATGGTTTCCAAATAAACCAAGTGATTGGAAATTTTTCTAAATTTTACCACTAAATCATCCACATAACATTCAACAAATTTCTCTAAAAAGGGTTTGAAGATATGGTGCATGGGACATTGATATGTTGAACCTGAATTCTTTAAACCAAAAGCCATTACCCGATAGCAAAACACCCTTGCGGGGATCTAATGTTTATGTATTCTTCATCCTCTAGATCTGAATAGATTTTTTTATACCCATATTTTCCATGCATAAAAGAAAGAGCTTCATATCCAGTTGTTTCATCAATTAGAGGTTTTGTAATCAGAACTGGAAAATCATATTTAGTACAATTCCGGTTAGGATCTCATAAATCAATGCATACTCTAATTTTCACATTCTTATTCTTCATTGGAACAATCTTGGATATCAATATGAGATATTTAAATTCTTTGAAAAAGTTATCCTTTATAGACTTATAAACATCGACTTCAATTTTTGAGGCATGATTTGGGTGTGTTCTTTTTACTTCTTACTTGAATCCATGATGTTCTTCTGGAAAACCCAAATGATGAGTGGATAAATCAGGATTAAGACCTAGAATTTTTGTATAATTACAATAAAATATATCTTGATGTTTATTTATAAATGAAGTATACACCTCTTTCTCTTCATAGGTCATGGACTCACTAATTAGAGTGGGTTGGGAATCTTCTTATGTACCCAGATTTATTTCTCTGAGCACATCCATGGTTGTAGATACACCATCCTCAAATACTGGAGGAGCATCCCTGAGATCTTCCTCTTCTTTTTCATTACATGTTACCTCTTCTATTTCCACATTTATTTTAGATGATGAGGGAAAACTCCCAGAGTTAGAGGAGGAGTCAATATTTGAACATCATGAAGAATAGGCCACCATATCTGACCCTACTAACGACGAAGGGTACTCTAGTAGTAATAAATAAGGAATGATGGACTGAGAATCGACATATCTGTTTTCCTATAAGTTTGATAAATTTTCTTCTACATTAGTTGACGATGTAGAGGTTTTTTGTAGTACAGTGGATGAAATGAAGACGTATCCATTTAAACTTACATCAATGCATGGTTGGTGAATAGGTTTTCCCATGTTTTCAAGCTTAATTTCCCTAATTATCATTATGGGAGTTATTGGATGAGTGCCTGGATTTGGGTTTACCATTTCAATTTGATTGATGGGTAACACATAATCTATACTCAAGTGTATGAATGGATTTTCGGGGATCTTTTCCAATCCATTTAGAGCATTAACTTTGGTTATTTATTTTGTCATGGACATAATTCCTTTTGTGTGATAAAACTCAGCCACAATGTGTTGAGATTCACATGTTTAGAATGGAGCCTTATCACAATAAAATGTCCCAATTTAACCACTAAAATAGTACTTAAATAATTGGTGGTATGCTGATGGTATGGCCACATGTTGATGCAACCAAGGCCTTCCAAGAATAATATTGAAGGTCGTGTCTCGACGAACAACAATGATGTCTGAATTAGACACAATATCTCCAAACTGAGTTCTGGGAGTCGTTTCACCCATAGGTTCTTACTCATTCTTATCAAAAGCTTGAAACATTAATTTGGATGAAGATAAGTCAGATTCAGTAAGGCCCAATCGACGAAGTGTGTGAACGGGAATGAGATTAGCTCCGAAGACATTATCAATAAAGGCTCATCTGATGTCTATGTCATTGACTTTTCCAAAAAAATGCCAAGGTTTGAAATTCCAATTCACCACATCATTTTCATGTTCACCTATAAAATATATTACTGCATGAAATTCTGAATAATCATTCTCTATACAGTAAACCTCAGTAGAAACATCTTCAGTTTCAAACTCTTGAGGACTTGAAAAATCTTCAATGAGTGCTTCTCAAAGTTCTTTTGATATATTCAAAAAATATATAATTTAAAACATGGCCAGTACATGGGCCAATTTTTTCAAGACATCATACTTTTCGTCCAAAGGTTTGTGTTTCCCGGCATTGAGATGCGGTATTGTAGGTTCTTTGGAAGTCAATGCATCGAATTTTGACATATTCTGTGTTAAATCAGAAGCAAGAATATTACTGGATTTGGTAAATTAGACGGCTTAGATCTATTCAATTGCTTAGAAAAAGTTGGTGTGACATCTAATCATTCCTATAGAATAATCATGTCCTAACTGAACCTGTCTTTCAAGGGAGAAACTCCTTGTTCCAGTTGAGCCCGCTGAAGGGCTCTTCCATGAGTTTTTCTACATATATGGTTTGAGAAAGGGTATAGTTAAAATGGTGATTTATAGAATTCCCATTTCATCCCATGGTTCCTCATCCTTAGCATCTTCCTCAAGTTCCCCAATTAGGTACATGGAATTCTGCACATTATAACCAAAATCACCATTGGCATAAGTATCCATTAAATTGATAACATTAATAGAACCAAAGTTTAATTATTCTGATAATGAAGATTCTTCTTGAAAAATTAATTCGGGTTGTTCCTTTTTATGGGGTGGTACATGTGCTTTTGAAATATATGGAAAGAAGTTTTATAGGGTCAAGGAACATTTTTCCTTAACATGAGATCAGATTTTTCTATTTTCCATTTTTCTCTTATAGTCACTTCTCTTCTTTGAGAAATGACCTTTTCATGAATATGTTTTTATTGTGGAAAGAGTGGAAGAAGTCATAATCAATTGTTTCAACTGTGTTCATAAAATGTTATGAGTCCAGTTGATCATTTTACTGATCATCCAATCATCATATTTCTACACATTTTTATTTTTGACTTCCTTTCATTCACTTTCTTCCATTGGATCAGTAGTAGTAACACATGATACTTGAGCTGCCAAACCTTTTAGTTCACTTGTCTAAATCTACCATCATTTTTGAGAGGTCTATAAAAAACATTCTTGTATGGTATTCCCTAACCTCTAGTGAAATGGACAATAATTCGGAAGATCTATATATCCTTCTTTATTTTGTTTTTTCGTCCTTGGAAAATGTACCAAATTGTTTTCTAAGGATGAGATGATGTTACTAGAAACTTGTTCATTCCTAAAAGAATAAACTTTATTCTTTAATTCCTCAAACTATTTCCATATTTTATCTCTTTGATCATCATGACAAGGCGGTCACTATTGATGATTCTCAAAAGGTGGAGCCCTTCGATATGATGAAGGTCTTTGAGTAGAAGCAGGTATAGGTGCCTACTTGAGTGTAACTATAGCAGCTTCTTCCTTTCTAATCCTTCACCCCAGGGAAGATGGAATTACATGAGTTTCAGCCTTAGTTTCTATAATAGAGTCTTCTATCTATTGATTGATTGATGTAAGGTCTCAAAAACCTCTTCTGTATTTCACAGGGATCAATGGTGTGTGTATCTCATCATATAGATTTTCCACACAGATTGGCCGAAACTCTTATTGAGGGAGTGCTAGACATAAATAATATGTTAAGCCTTTTCATCGTGCATTGTGATCTGAAACTCTTTAATTCTCCCTTTTTTAATAATTAGTAAAATAAAAAACTATCATCTTTGGTACCATTGAGCTAAATTGAAGAAGGAATTTCTAATGGAGATATTCCAATTCAATAATTGATAAAGATTGTAAACTTGTATACCATACAAAATCTAGTCCCTATAATGACTTCACAAAATTACTAATATTAACTTCTTATTTTTGGTGAGAATTTTACATCATGGTATCACAAAGAGAATCAAAATGTGTTAAGTGTTGTTCCAGATCTCCCAAATAATTAAAAATTGGGAATGTGGTATTCACAATATTTGGTGGGGGAGGAATTGCATCCACCCATTCAGGGTAAACACTCTTTTCTAGATAAAATGGGGCATTTCATTCCTCCATATCTTCCAATCTATTTTTTAATGCCTCAATTGTGTTTATAAGCATTTGGGGAATATCCAGATGTGATAGAACTTCTGCAGGTATAGCAACTGGTGATTGAGCTGGTGCAACGACCTGCAAAACCACTGGTGGTGGTGCTGATATTTTCCTTTGATAACCCACCTGAAGAGGCCTATCAGAATGTATATAGTCCTTATGTGATTTTTTACCCAATTGAGGTAATTAATTATCCCCATCTTTAGTTGCTACAAGTCGGCTTTACTAAGGAGATCCTACAAGACGTTCAAGTTGAGGACCTGCCTGGGGTGTACATCTAAAAGAAATAATGCTTCGAAGTAACTCTATATTGAGTATTTTCAACTCCATCATTTCCTCTTCGTTCTATTCAAATCTCTCTTATAGAAAATTATATTGACTTTATATAGTGGAAATGTGAGATGAAATCTTACCTTTTCCTTTCCCATTGTTAGATTCCTTTCGGAGGGGTGGGAGTTTTTTATTTGAAGGCAATCCCAGTTTTTGGGTAAGCCTCTTATTTCAGGTACATGCACCTTATTCATTTTCCTCGGTGGGCACCATATCATGGACAAGATCTTCATCTTCAGATTCCTCTAAAATAGATCCATTTTATGGAAGATCTTCAATTGTGGTGTTAATGAGATTCACTGAAGCATAATGCATTGATGTAATTTTGTCAATATTTTTGTAAGGTCATCTCCCTCTGTATCTTCCATGAGACTTTGTACTCATATATGATGAATTCCCATGAATTGTATGGCATATAGTAACATGAAGGGAATCCATGGATAATTCACTAGTGCTCTTTCCTTATGGTTTATTTCCTAATTGGGAGAAAACTAACTTTCGTTGAAGAGGGGATTGCATATTTGAAGAAGACACCAGCCCTGCAGGCTAGAGCTATTTCTATCCTTCTTCTTTAAATATCTAAACATTATTTAATGAATTTGAAGTTTGAATTCAATGATCCCCCATCATTTCCATCTAGGGTGATTCTTAAACTACTATGACTGAAATTCGTGAAACTACTATTCTAATTTTGCGAATTTTTGTTCAGACATTAGTTGGGTGGAATATCTGACAACCACTCAAATCACCTATTTCAAAATATTGCTTTTATATTTTAGTCATTTTCATTATCTTACACATGACATCCTCTATGTGGGACACCTACTCAATATTTGTAGATGATTGATGTCAATGTAACTCAACAAGTTCTTTTCATTGGGCCAAACTCTGATTAGAGATGGTTGAGCACTATTCTTGAGATTAAATTTGATTACATAAAAACATTATTGATTGTGGCCAACCATGGGAAATAAACTTTCATGAGACGAAATTTTCTGGACATTTATTATTTTTGAGTGCAGTGAAATGCAATTCTCTATGTACACCCCATCCTCTGATACAAACATGAGATGGGGAATCAGAAATTAACTAGAATATCTTGTTTAGAGAAATATTGTATGTACACTGAAAGGTTATCTACTATTTTTTAACTTTTGGATGTTGGGAAACTGAGATAGATTCCATTTCAATTTTGCACTACAACCCTTCTATTACTTTTAAAAGATTTTGATATTCATCATATAGTAATACTTTGGTTTTCAAATGACAAAGTGTCTTCCATAAATTGATGCGGATAACATGAATGAAATTTTCTGTCATCAATTATGGAATGTTATAATGAGAATTTTCCAATGACCATGACATGACTGGTACTTCTCTCTTAGCTAATTACTTCCTCATGTTTAACACATCTTCATCATCTTTCACTAGAGGTTTATCCACTTAGTCTGACCAAATTTGATGTTCAGTATTAGAAGAAAAATGACCCAAGGAAGGTTCAGAGAATGAGTTTTCCCTTGTGATTTATTCTGGTTGAGAAAGTTTTTTACCTCTAAATTACAAGGAATCAGACATGACAGACCAGGTGTTTTCAAGTGCCTCGAGATAGGATGACTTTCTTGTTGCTACATTTTCCATTATTTAATTTTTTTTGACAATGCAAAATACAACTGTAGATAGGACTTTCGTAGTGAATTACATCATGGTGAGTATCACCATGTGGATTATAGCAGCGGATAAAGCTTCCTTCTCTTTGGTTTTCTAGCCACATGTAGGGTTTCCACGGCCCTCATCCAAAGATAGACACTCTGCATTGACCAAATTTTCATGAAGAAGTACTTCATGATGAAGTGTTCTATGAGGAACATCATAATTACCACTGCCATTCCCATAATTTGGTAATGAGAGGATAATATCATGAGCTGTAATAGATAAATGTCGCAGTGCTTCAATAACTCCAGCATTAAGAGGAGCCAAATCACTTCTTGACTCAAGATTTTCCAACACTTCTTGGAAAGGCTTTTTTTAATGTTCTCTTATACATAGTCATGGCCAATTTCTAGAAATTTGGTTATCATGGGAAAGTGTATGTGCCTTCCATGGAGTGGTTACCAAAATGGACTGATTACCTCCAATTATAAAGGGTGTGTGTTTCCGATCCAATTGTACATATGATATGGGGGGTACGCCCCATGACCCTCCTGGACTGGAAAAGTGTTATGTCCCTACTCCAGGATGTCATTTCGATGTGTCATCCCATGTGTGGGGATATATTTTTGTTTTTGATTCCCTGGTACTTCTAAAGTGGCTGTTATAATATCCTGGAACGCTTCCAGAATATCCGAAGAGATTTGTGTCTTCCCTTTCACCATTGATAAGATATGTTTGCTGACATCAGCAACAAGAATAGGAATATACATTCAATTCGTATCTCGAGTAGGGGTATGTTCCTGCTCCTGTCCTCTTTTTCCTATCAATGGGTATTTACATTTCTCATGCATGGGGTAGATAGTTGGGTCCACCCCATATTTTTCATCGGAGCATACCAATTTACTTCTCTAGGTGCTAGAAAATGTGACTTTTCGTAGACTTGATGAACAGTGGAAGCATTATGTGCTTACTGGATATTTCTATTCAATAATGGTTGATGGAATTCCTTCAATACTGGAAGAAGAGACTGTAGACAGAATAGGTGATTGTAAATTTGTTTATGTTCGTGTTTACTCGTTTCCACCACATTATATTGGTGGGCTTCATTAAATGTAGTATGACAATCATGTTGACTAGTTGATAACCTCTATGCATGGTTATGTTCCTATTTATGGTACTCCACCGGATTTATTTGGTGGGATTGGTGGGTTGCTGCCAAATGTGCCTGTTGACCAACAAAATTTGGATGGACGAGTGTATGTACTCACTCATTGTTTGTCATCAATATATGTTTATGGAAATCTCTGAAGGAGGAAGAGGTGATAACCTGATCTCTATTGACCATACGTTTTCCATGGAGGTTCGTCTTGTGTGCCCGGGTCTGAGAGACCTAGGCCAAACGTCCAAATGAAACCCCCCATCATGTTGGGGGTACACTACCACACGATTCTAGTGGAGATTTCTAGTCAGAGTCTTCCTAAAGGACCCTTGAATTCTTAAATTGAGGCCATGAGTGACCTCTTAATCCACCTCCCTACAGTATGGGAGGGATTTATTGTTGCATTCCAGGGATAAGGACCCCAAACAGTTGAAGATGGTGGTTGGAACCATCTGCTTCTTGATCATTATACATCATTGGCTAGATGATCAAGGATTTTTATTAACTTGAAGGGCATGTCGGACAGCCTCCAAATTCAGGATTGTACCATGCATGCGATATTCCTTTACCATCACATTAGAGACCAAAAATAGAAAAAGTTGGGTTGGTGATGACATCCTTCCCATGGATGGAGATCCATATTTATCATTGGTTGGTAAGTTTACAGATGTTGTCTTGAATAAATCCATTTTGGAGTGAAGGTAATTCTTAGAAACACTAGAAACAACAACAAACTCCAATAAAGAACCATATTTCTTTTATATGGTTACATGTGTGATTGATTTCTCTATATGACATTCCTTTATCAATTGATAGGGGCCTGATAGGTGGGTAACATTATTTACTTGGTTCAGGATTCACATTGGGTTCACCATTTTGATTTATATTTCCTTAAAACATGGGTTCTGGTTTTAAGAATCATTGTTTCTAGGAGTTTTCCATTCGATTTATTTATGGAACTGAAAATGTCCAGTAGTTATTTGTACAAAGGGGACATACTTTCCAAAGGAATGTATTCATTACGTTTGAACTTTAAGATACTTAAAAACGTGCATTAGATGAGAGGATGGGAGGTCAAACTCATCACACCCTTTTAAGGGGAATAATTTTCTACTCAGAGACTCTATTTGAAAATTTTCTATATTTTTATGAATCCTTATTAATTCACCAAGAATAGAAAATGTGTCCCTTAGAATTTAAAATCACTTATTAACATTTGTAATATTTAGAAATATCATGGTGCATTCAAGGTTAATCATTTATGGAAATATCTGTATTTATACAAGTTTTTCCATTAATGTAATCCTCTAATATACTTCTTAGATATTATTTTAATCATTGTTGTGATGATATTGGTTTTTAAGCCACTCTGTGGGTCACTCTAGAATTTATTTTCATCCAGGGAGATGAAAGTTTGGATTGATTTTGGGATCATGCCCAAAAAATGGGCTACCAACGTATCCTTGTAAAAGGAATTAGAACACCCGTAGTTCAGTGCCACTAAATGAGACACATCATACCTTTTAAGGTCATATGATAAGGACATATCTGTACAGTTTAATATCATGTGGTATGAATTTTTAAGGTGAAGGTGCTTAGTCAAAACATAGTGTGGGACTTATACTAAAGAATCCCAATGAACTTTGGAAAGAATATGGCTTTCCAAATTCAAACAGACCCTGTTGTAAATATTGCATAAGGAGAATAGGGTTGATTTATAGTATTGTATTTGAACCTCAATGAGGATTCCTATTTATCCCATATAGATGGAAATCAAATACCACATAGTTCAATTAGACTCATAGGAGTTTATAGTCCTTTGAGTGAAATAATTTTGGGCTTACTTCTTGAAAAATATGTAGTGGTGACTTAAGAATTTATTCGGGGGCTTATCACTAGGGGTGAAAAGATTAAAGGAATTCGGGTTGGATTCCTGAAGAGGATGTCCAGTGAGCTCAGGCCATGAAAGGGCTTCCTACGTATCCTAGTTTGAACAAGAATCAGATATCTCGTAGTTCCATCAATTGTGAAAATGTTTTGACCATGACACATCTCTATGCCCATGTGAGTCATGCCCGTTGTGAGAAACAAGAGGATGTAACATATTCAATAAAGGCATTCACACCTTCAAATTTTTCCTCCCCCACTAGTTAATGAAGGCACACCTATGGTCTCCAAGGTGAACGAGCTTGAGGAGAACTGGGAAGAGGGTGGGGCGACGAGCCTTCCCTCTATTTACATTATATTGGACAAGGGTCCAATGAATGGAGGAAGGGATGAAGGTTGGGGGATTACACCCGGATGGCTTCCCATGGTGAAAAATCCCATTAGGAGAGGGAAAGGGTAACAATAGTCCATGTTCCCATCTCTCCTATGAACTTTGGCACCAATGAAGAGAGGAGGTGGAGGAATGATGCTACCTCATGAAAGAAAAGCTAGGGGCTTTTGCCAGGATGGTTTCCCTAAAATTGATCCTGGTAGGGGAAGGGAGACATCTCATTATTTCAAAAGGGAGAAAAAGAATTGTGAACTATACATTCCTTAACAGATACATGAGGTTCTGGTCCATCTCGTTGAGAACAGAGAGTCCATGACCCAACCCTTTTTCAAACCATGAGCTTCCCAACACTGTTTCTCGGAGAACGTTTCATGTGATTGTGGATATACAAACCCACATACAATCCATAAATCCTAGACCCATTATGAAATAAATGTGGGAAACATCTAACTGTGGAAATACAAACCAAAATAAGATACTTTCTGATGTTCCTTTCCCAGTGTTTTGATAATTATTGATGTTTTGGGGGAGGTCTCAATAGAATACCTTTCAGATAAGGGAGCCAAGGAAGAAGAATAATTTCCATAAATGGCTTTTATAAAGGCTTGATGGCATGTAAACTGAAGAGAATGAGTTAATCAATGAGTAGCGACCTAATGTTCACTTAAGCGACGAACTAACTTTATGTTAATACTTAGGCAAGACCTTTCTCAAGCCTTCAAGTGTATTCACAGGTGATCCCAGATGTGGGGCAGTAAAGTTCTTGAGGGAGGAATGGGAACCACACAAGTATTACTGATTTGTGGAGATTAGGTTCTTTAGGAGCTCACGTATTATGGTTTTCAAACACTAAAAGGACTTAATCCACCGATCCTCCCTTAAATCCCTCGCTCATGGTGTTGAAGAATTACCATGAATGCTTTAGAAGACTAGGCAAATGTACTAGGGTGACCATAGTATCAATTGGGCTTCAAGGAAATTTTTTTATACAAATGAGGGCCCCGAGTGTCTATTTTTATGAAAAAACATGACATTTGGTTTAAGGATTTAGGGTATGCATGTAGGCTACTCGCCGTCAATGTTTTGGCTAGAAAAAGGCGATTCAAAATTTCATTCCTTTTCAAATCTTTATTTTCTTCTTTTATTCTTCCATTTTATCCTTAATGAGATTCCCTTTGTCATTTTGGTTTAGAATCTTTGGCAGAATGGATTGTCAAATGTGTGTTCTGGTTTTATGAATCACTATTTCCAGGCGGTTTCCATTGGATTTATTAAGGGAACCATAAACATCAAATTATACTTTATCAAATGGAGGAATTCTTGAAAAAGGACTGAATTTGTGAAGTTTAAACTTTAAGATACTTAAGAACATGCATTAGGCATGGGGATTGGAGGTCGGACTCATCACACCATTTTGGGGGGAATTATTTTTATTCTGGGACTCTCTTTGTAAATTTAAAATATTTTCATTAATCCTTATTAATTCACCAAGAATAACATAAGTTACCCTTAGAATTCACAGTCACTTATTATCTTGTGTAAAATTTTGAATCATCTGAATGCATTCAGGGTTCTTCGTTTAAGAAAATATGTGTATGTATTCAAGGTTTACCATCAATGTTATCCTCTAATATACTGATTAGAGATTCTTTTTTTAGAGACCCGAAACCTGACGTACATGGACATTACATTACATTTGCGGAATACTTAGTACATAACAAAAACACACACTCAAGGATCGTAATAGTATAGTGTCTTTGGAAACTCGGAATATAATCTTCTAATCCTGGTGAAATATCTTCAACATATCCCATAAAGATCATCCTTTTTTTATACTTAAAACCTTTCTATATATCCTGGGGAAAAGAAAACATAAAATGGTGAGCTCAAATGCTCAGTAAGGGTAAACAAAAGAAATATCAATAACATCATTTTCATAAGAACATAACATTTTGGAAAAGTTAACCTGCAAAATAGAGAATAATTTCATAACATGGGATAAATCATGGTAGTGAAATGTAATCACAATAATCATAACATAAAACATGAAACCTTTTTTCAAACACACATAATCATAGAGAATCATTTCTTGTTAGTCAAGACTCATTGCCAAGACTATCTTAGTGGACAAAGTCCCTTTCTGAACCGAGTCACCCTCGTTTCAGTCCTGTTTCACTGAACCGGTATAACCTACCATTCCAGACATGTCTATCTCATGAGATATAATATCTTTACCCAATGCATTGGAGGGAGATATAGGTCCCACCCATCTCATAATGATACCATTCTTATGTGTGCCACAAAATCATAAATCATACATCATTGCATAACCCATGTAATAAAAATTGGATTCTTAAACAACATGACATCATAAAACCATTCATATAAGATAAAGGAATTCATAAACATAATTCCATCACAACATAGTCAAATCAATGTAAAAATATGGATAGAAAAATAACCCTTTATTATCTTATATGGAAAATAATTTTGATAAAACACTTGAAATGAATTCTTGAGGAAAATATCCTTTATTCTTCAAAATAAATTTCTTTTCACAAAAAATCATGCAATTTTAAAAGAAAGAGATTTTATTGAAAATAGTCATGAAATCTTTTGGAGGAAGCTTCATGAAAATAAGGCTTTATAAAACCGTAAAAATCCGTTCGTGCCGTTTAAGTTAAAATAACATTCTTCTCGTACTTTTGTCGGAAAAGTCAAAAAGTACCTCGTACGAAAAACGACAAAAGATTCCTTTCATATCTTTTACTATAAACTCACCAAAGGGTAAAAATGGATTTAGAAAATTGTAGGTGAATGGAAATAATAATAGATATTGAGGAAACATGGATGTGGATAATAAAATACACCCCAGTAAATTTCAAAGTATAAACAATCTCGGATAAAAATGAGATTGTGATATTTTCCTTACCTTACGTCTGATTTGCTTCGTAAGTGTCTGAACCTCCTGTATAATGATTTAAATAATGTCATTGACTTATTCCAGAATCATATTCATTGTAATTATATCATATATGGTTCACTTAGGACTTTATTTTACCCGTTCTTTTGTAAATTCCATGTTAAAGAGTGTTTTGGGTAAAATCGATTCACATGTCATATGTGTTTGGACATGTTGTTCTTGACATTATTATTACTTATATCATGATTTACTTACTTCCAGAATATAAAACATGATTTATATATCATATATATTCAGTATATATATATATATAATTAATAGATAAATTAAATGAAACACACCGTTCATGGAGACGGTAGTCCGTACGTACGCATGAACGCTGTTTTCGTTTCCTTATTGAGTTGAACAGAATTAAGTAGATGAAATTTATATGTAAACACATAAATCCAGTATCATTATTATGTCATATATTTCATGATTACTTATTATATATATTTTATAATCATTCATGAATGGTTTAAAGTGGAGAATGAATCTCATCGCGTCGTGGAGACGGTATTCCGTACGTACGCACGAGCGATGATATCGTTCTCATGATCGTGAACATGTGTTTAAGTGTATGTATACTATTCCAGTATCAATATCACTTTATAATAATCATATATATTTACTCATTACACCATTATACCCATCTAATTAAGGTGGTGGCGGAAAATAGATTACACCACTGCGTGGAGATGGTATTCCGTACGTACGCACGCGCGGTGATTTCGTTTTCTGTAGGATGGATAGATGGTGAAATAGGATTGTTTCATATTTATAATAACATATCATTATATTAGTGATACTGATGTTATTACCTCATAATGAAAAAACCTAATAAGAAGAAGTGGAAGAAGAAATAAACGTGAAAGAATTGGTAACGGAAATTACCTCTTCTTTGAAGCGCCTCTTTGATTCCTCCTGTTAGGGCACTAAAATTGGTCTTTGAGGAAGACCAGAACCTCTAGGATGTTTCTAGGGAAGTGGAGAAGAGATTTGTGCAGGGGTTGGCCGATCTTGAAGGCTCAATGTGGTGTTAGGAAGATAGGTAGGAGGTGTCCTTTTATAAGGGAGGAGAGGGGCACCTTTGGATTAACTAAACATATTATTTTATTATAAAGACAATTTCGGTTTTAAATATCTCCAAATTGATATATTTCGAGGCTAAGGTGGGGATGGGTCGAAATAATCTCATCCAATAGAATTTAGACAAGTTTAGGTTCCTATTTTAACTTTATCATTTAGATTTAACATTAAGATAAATAATTTTACTTATACCGTGTCTTCTTGTGTTCTTATACTATAAGGTTAATAAACTTACTATAAGAAGTCAAAAGAACCCCAAATTGTTTATTATTAATATATATAACCTTATATAAGTCATTTGGCTGAACCTTAAATTTTTAAGAATAAAATAACAATTAATAATATAATATTTGTTTGAAAAACTATTTTATGTCAATTTTGACACTATTTAGTAATTGATTTTTGGGAAAATCATAACAGAATGATAAGTTCGAACAAAGTTACTTAAATCAGCAATACCATGTCATATTAACCTATAAAATTAGTGTAAGTCAAAAAAAGACTCAAATTATATTTATTTGAGTATTTATAACATCAATTATGTCAATATTTCATTAATAAGATAATTACTACATCATCGTTGTGTCAAAAATAAATTACATTCTTTAATGTCTAAAAATTACAAAAAAATACCATTATGTAGGAAATCTTTTTAGATTTATAATGAATATTTACAATCGAATTTATCTTATGTATAACCCTATATATAAAATGTTTTAGTAAATAAACTATGATTTTAACTCTTTTAACTCTTCTTTGAATTAAATAATAATAAATGTACTAATATAATCCAAGTGGGCCTAAATGGTCATATTTTATTCCTAATCTTGTTTTTGGTCAAATTACACATATCCAATAGAATTTGGATATGTGTTAGGGTAATAATAATATCCTTTTTACCCTTAATTACCCTATTTACTTTTAACTGTGGTAAATAAAAGTAAAAAGTAACTATTCACCAAAAATTATTTTCATCTCATTGAACAACATTTTACTTACTGAAATCAACCGTGTCTCTCGTATTTTTGAAATTCCACTCACAGAAGCGGTAAAATTATGTTTTATGAAAAATTCAGTTTTTTTAACTACCACTTAGTGGTTTCACTATTCATCAAAAATTGAAAGTTTTCAAAAAAATACCAAAAATTAGGCCTAGGATATATTTGATATTATGAACTAAAAAATGATTTCTATTTTACCAAATTAAAAAAATATCAGTTGCATTAATTAATTTAAAAATTAATTCCCGTCGTCAAAACAAATAGCGTGTTTTTAAGAGATAATAACTATCAAAAGATTGACACTTGTTTATAACTAGTTTAAATGTGAAATTACATCCAATGACCAACATTGTATTAAATTGTAAAAATATATTCTAAATATACTTTAAAACCACTCAAATTAATAATTTATCACTATTAATTATTTTGATTGAAAAAGTTGTTTTTATATAAAATTTAGTAATTTTCACTATTCATCAAAATATGAAAGTTATCCGAAAATCACCAAAATTTCACCCTAAGATAATTTCGATATTCCGAATCCAAAAATGAAGTCCATTTTGAAAAATATAAATTTCAAAATTTCAAAAAGTTGTTATTAATATTCATAATGTCTAGTTTTAATAATATTTTAATAGCATATCGTTGTTTAGCGAAACTTGGTGTTGCGTACAACACACGCTATCGTGGAAGGTCGTGATTGTGTGTAATTCAAGCCAGGTCAGAGATGTGTGTTGTGAAAGCTCCTTTTGGTGTAACGTATAACACAAGACATTAATAAATTTTAAAAATAATATTTTTCATAAAATCTCGGGGTGTTACATTCTACCCCCCTTAAAATGAATTTCGCACTCGAAATTCGTCGGGGTTATAAATGGTTTACTATTTAAAAGTTTCTTTGATAGAAACCCACATCGTTAAAAAGGAATACCAAAACTTATCTTTAAAAACTAAAGTATAAAATGTAATGGTTACCCAAGTTAACTAATCACTGAGTATCCACATAGGAGAACATAGTTGAAAATATGGAAATGGAAGAGATATCTAACCATCATGTTATGATGGAGAGTGGTAGAGGACATGGCTATGAAAAATCCAACAATCACAAATCCATAAATTTGTGACGATCTAAGGTACCATCTGATTAATCAGATATAAGAGCACTAGGACAACATTTTTTTGTGTTCAAGATTGTTTCCCTAAAGTTGAAGAATTTGAATTAGAATAAATACTTACTTTATTTTGGTACAATCTCCCTGTTGTTCGTTCCTTGAACAATTTCTACTTCATATCTTAAATAAATGAAGTTGAATTTTTTATTCGTGAAGTGTTAGCAGATCATGTGATAGAATGACGGGTCATTCCATCTGTCTCAAACAAAAGGTTAGCAAAAGTTATTAAATATACATAAGTCATTCTATAGTGAGATTAATCATATATGGTTCCTAAAATGGACTTATAATTAATATATAATACTGCTTAATATAATGAAAATAGTTTCTAATAAACAGGGACTTCTTGTAGGCCAGTGGTAGGCGATAAAGGCCAGTCGCACTTCGGTTGTGGGTTCGATTCCCACAGCCTTGTTTGACACGATGGGCTGTCGCCCGTCCTGTAGGTTGTCTTTTTTCTAAAACTATATTACTATAACATCCCATCAATAATATCGAAAAAAAACTTCTATCCATAAACAATACTAACTTATGCCCAACATAATCCATTTAAATCTTTAGGTTTATCCTTAATACTGCAGTCCACTCTCATAACATAGTGAAAACGATTACCAGATATTTAATACCATCGTTGATCCCCATATATCATAAGATATGTTTTTTTGGTCACATTCCAAACATTCAAAGTCCTTAATCATGTATTCTCTTGAATACACATCGAACCTTAGTGAAAACATGAATGCAGTTAAAAGTTAACACCTTCCACGTACCAAAATCCTCAAAATTTTATATACTCAAACCATGATATCACTTAGTGCTTATATCAATCATGAGCTCATGAATACTTTCAAACATTTCATTTTCTCTTTATCACTTCATTATGCGCATATCATCTACTTTACAAAAAAATATCTGAATAACCTTTCATTGTTACTCATACCATTCATCATAAACTTTCAAAACATAAGGAAAGACAACAGTTTAACAATCCTTAGATGTCTTTTCATTCTATAGTACAACATTACACTTGATAAACATTTAATCATTCCACTACCTTCTTAAACCATTGACCGAGCTTCAACAATTCTTTCATCTCACATATCATTTTTAGTCTCTTCATCATCATCAACAAAAATACTACCCATACGACCATACCGATTCTCTTCATGAGACATTCCCTTAGGGCATTGGATTGCATAATGCCCGTACATTCCACATTTAAAACATTTAACCATTGTTGATGTCGTAGAAATACCATTAAACTCATCCATGGTGTTAACTGAAACTTTTCCAGTGCAATTACTGGCTTTGTGTCCTTCTTTTCCACACCCAAAGCATCTTCCAGTTCCTTTGAAACATTCTCCTTGATGCCTCTTCCCACATGATTTATATTGGGGAAATTGAACTTTCTTTCCTCAATGATCATCATGAAACTCCATCTTTCTCTTATTAGCCGAGTCAGCAAACTTAAGAAATTTTACTTTATTGATCATATTATGAGATTGCGGATTCGGAATAATAATGATTTTTGGACTTCAAAATCCCATTTCATTTGGTTGCTCATGAAAAATATCATTCCATTGTCCAGCATATCCTCTATTATCGTGAATCACCTTGTTTCCAGCCATTTTCTAAAACCCAAAAATAATAGTGTGAGAGGCAAAAATCATAATAAAGGGGGAGTAACTTCAATATCTAACATCTTTGGTTTAATTTAATATCGTTACCATAGTTCTAGGACTATATCCTATACGTATACTTATCCTTAGGGGCATCCCTAGACATACCTTAGAAATATCTCTAGGGATCTCACTAACGTTTTCGCATCCTAGTTTCCAAAGGTTGACTAAACCTTTCCTCTGATACCAACTGTAGAGACCCGAAACCTGACATACATGGACATTACATTACTTTTTCGGAATACTTAGTACATAACAAAAACACAGACTCAAGGATCGTAATAGTTTAGTGTCTTTGGAAACTCGGAATATAATCTTCTAATCCTGGTGAAAGATCTTCAACATCTACCATAAAGATCTTCCTTTTTTATACCTAAAACCTTTCTTTATATCCTGTGGAAAAGATAACATAAAAGGGTAAGCTCAAATTTTCAGTAAGGGTAAACAAAAAAATATCAATCACATCATTTTCATAAGAACATAACATTTTGGAAAACTGAACCTGCAAAAGAGAGCATAATTTCATAACATGGGATAAATCATGGTCGTGAAATGTAATCACAATAATCATAACATAAAACATGATTCTTTGTGGAATACACACATAATCATAGATAATCATTTCTTGTTAGTCAAGACTCATTGCCAAGACTATCTTAGTGGACAAAGTCCCTTTCTGAACCAAGTCACCCTCGTTTAATTCCTGTTTCACTGAACTGGTATAACCTACTATTCCAGCCATGTCTATCTCATGAGATATAAGATCTTTACCCAATTCATTGGAGGGAGATATAGGTCCCACCCATCTCATAATGATACCATTCTTATGTGTGCCACAAAATCATAAATCATACATCATTGCATAACCCATGTAATAAAAATGGGATTCTTAAACAACATGACATCATAAAACCATTCATATAAGATAAAGGAATTCATAAAAATAATTCCATCACAACATAGTCAAATCAATGTAAAAATATGGATAGAAACAGAACCCTTTATTATCTTAGATGGAAAATAATTTTGATAAAACACTTGAAATGAATTCTTGAGGAAAATATCCTTTCTTCTTCAAAATCAATTTCTTTTCACAAAACATAATGCAATTTTAAAAGAAAGAGATTTTATTGAAAATAGTCATGAAATATTTTGGAGGAAGATTCATGAAAATAAGGCTTTATAAAACCGTAAAAATCCGTTCGTGCCGTTTAAGTTAAAAAAACATTCTTCTCGTACTTTTGTCAGAAATGTCAAAAAGTACCTCGTACGAAAAACGACAAAAGATTCCTTTAATATCTTTTACTATAAACTCGCCAAAGGGTAAAAATGGATTTAAAAAATTTTAGGTGAATGGAAATAATATTACATATTGAGGAAACATGGATGTGGATAATAAAATACACCCCAGTAAATTTCAAAGTATAAACAATCTCAGATAAAAATGAGATTGTGATATTTCCCTTACCTTATGTTCGATTTGCTTCATAAGTGTCTGAAACTCCTATATAATGATTTAAATAATGTCATTGAATTATTCCAGAATCATATTCATTGTTATTATATCATATATGGTTCACTTATGACTTTATTTTACCCGTTCTTTTGTAAATTCCATGTTAAAGAGTGTTTTGGGTAAAATCGATTCACTTTTCGTAGGTGTTTGGACTTGTTGTTCTTGACATTATTATTACTTATATCATGATTTACTTACTTCCAGAATATAAAACATGATTTAAATATCATATATTTTCAGTATATATATATATATAATAGATAGACAAATGAAATGAAACACACCGTTCATGGAGACGGTAGTCTGTACGTACACATGAACGCTGTTTTGGTTTCCTTATTGAGTTGAACAGAATTAAGTAGATGACATTTATATATATACACATAAATACAGTATCATTATTAAGTCATATATTTCATGATTACTTATTATATATACTTTATAATCATTCATGAATGGTTTAAATTGGAGAATGAATCTCATCGCGTCGTGGAGACGGTATTCCGTACGTACGCACGAGTGATGATATCGTTCTCATGATCGTGAACTTGTGTTGAATTGTATGTATGATATTCCAGTATCAATATCACTTTATAATAATCATATATAGTTACTCATTACACCATTATACCCATCCAATTAAGGTGGTGGTGGAAAATAGATTACACCACTGCGTGGAGACGGTATTCCGTACGTACGCACGCGCGGTGATTTCGTTTTCCGTAGGATGGATAGATGGTGAAATAAGATTTTTTCATACTTATAATAGAATATCAGTATATGAGTGATACTGATGTTATTACTTCATAATGAAACAACCTAATAAGAAGAAGTGGAAGAAGAAATAAAGGTTAAAGAATTGGTAACGGAAATTACCTCTTCTTTGAAGCGCCTCTTTGACACCTCCTCTTAGGGAACTAAATTTCGTCTTTGAGGAAGCCCAGAAGCTCTAGGATGTTTCTAGGGAAGTGGAGAAGAGATTTTGGCAGGGTTTGGCCGAGCTTGAAGGCTCAATGTTGTGTGAGGAAGAGAGGGAGGAGGTGTCCATTTATAAGGGAGGAGAGGGGCACCTTTGGAATAACTAAAACTATTATTTTATTATAAAGTCATGTTCGGTTTTAAATAGCTCCAAATTGATATATTTCAAGGCTAAGGTTGGGATGGGTCGAAATCATCTCATCCAATAGAATTTAGACAAGTTTAGGTTCCTATTTTAACCTTATCATTTAGATTTAACATTAAGTTAAATAATTTTACTTTTACCGTGTCTTCTTGTGTTCTTATACTATAAGGTTAATAAAATTACAATAAGAAGCCGAACAAACCCCAAATTGTTTATTAATAATATATATAACATTATCTAAGTCATTTTGCTGAACCATAGATTTTTATGAATAAAATAACAATTAATAATATAATATTTGTTTTAAAAACTATTTTATGTCAATTTTGACACTATTTAGTAATTGATATTTGTGAAAATCATAACAGAATGATAAGTTCGAAAAACGTTAATTACATCAACAATAACATGTCATCTTAACCTAGAAAATTAGTTTAAGTCATAAAAAGTCTCAAATTTTATTTATTTGAGTATTTATAACATCAATTATGTCAATATTTCATTAATAAGATAATTATTGTATCATTGTTGTGTCACAAATAAATTAAATTATTTAATTTATAAAAATTACAAATAAAATACCATTATGTAGGAAGTCTATTTAGATTTCTAATGAATATTTACAATCGAATTTATCTTATGTATAAACCTATATTAAATTTTTTTTAGTAAATAAACTTTGATTTTAACTCTTTTAACTCTTCTTTGAATTAAATAATAATAAATGTCCTAATCTAATCCAAGTGGGCCTAAATGGTCATATTTTATTTCTAAGATTGTTTTTGGTATAATTAAACTTATCCAATAGAATTTGGACATGTGTTAGGGTAATAATAATATCATTTTTACCCTTAATTACCCTATTTACTTTTAACCGTGGTAAATAAAAGTAAAAAGTTACTATTCACCAAAAATTATTTTCATCTCATTGAACCACATTTTACTTACTGACATCAACCGTGTCTCTAGGATTTTTGAAATTCCACTCACAGAAGTGTTAAAATTACGTTTTATGAAAAATTCAGTTTTTTTAACTACCACTTAGTGGTTTCACTATTCATCAAAAATTGAAAGTTTTCAGAAAAATACCAAAAATTAGGCCTAAGCTATATTTGATATTATGAACTAAAAAATGATTTCTATTTTACCAAATTCAAAAAATATCAGTTGCATTAATTAATTTAAAAATTAATTCCCGTCGTCAAAACAAATATCGTGTTTTTAAGAGATAATAACTATCAAAAGATTGACACTGGTTTATAACTGGTTTAAATGTGAAATTACATCAATGACCAAAATTGTATTAAATTGTAAAAATATATTCTAAATATACTTTAAAACCACTCAAATTAATAATTTATAACTATTTATTATTTCGATTGAAAAAGTTGTTTTTAACTAAAATTTAGTAATTTTCACTATTCATCAAAATATGAAAGTTATCCGAAAATCACCAAAATTTCACCCTAAGATAATTTCGATATTCCGAATCCAAAAATGAAGTCCATTTTGAAAAATAGAAATTAGAAAATTTCAAAAAGTGGTTATTACTATTAATAACGTCTAGTTTTAATAATATTTTAATAGCATATCGTTGTTTAGCAAAACTTGGTGTTGCGTACAACACACGCTATCGTGGAAGGTCGCGATTGCATGTAATTCAAACCAAGTCAGTGATGTGTTTTGTGAAATCTTCTTTTGGTGTAGTGTATAACACAAGAAATTAATGAAATTAAAATGAATATTTTTCATAAAATCTCGGGGTGTTACACTTTTAATCATAATTGTGATGATACTGGTTTTTAAGACACCCAGTAGGGCACTCAGGAATTTATTATCGTCTAGGGAGATGAAGGTTTGGTTTGATTTTGAGATAATCAAATAAAATAGGCTACCTGCATATCCTTGTAAATGGAATCAAAACCCACGTAGTTTGGTGCCACTGAATGGGAAACATCATACCTTTTAAGATCATGTGATAAGGACCTACCCGTCTATTTTAATTTCATGTGGTATGGACATATAAGAAGAAGGTGCTTACTAAAAAAATAATGTGGGACTTATACTGAAGTATCCCAATGAAAATTGGAACGAATATGGGCTTCTAAGTAGGATCAGTCCATGTTGGGAATATGGCCCAAGTAGAACAGGGTTGATTTAGGGTACTGTGTTTGAACCTCATGAAGGCTTCGTACGTATCCCATATAGATGGGAATTAATGCCCACGTAGTTCTTTTAGTTTCATATGAGAGTATAGGCCTTTGAGAGAAATGAGTTTGGGCTTACTTCTTGAAATATATGCTGTGGTGACTTAAGGGTTTAATTTTGGGTTTATCCCTAAAGAGGATGCCCATATTAAATGAATTAGGGTTGGATTCCTAAAGAGGATGTCTAGTGAGATCAGGGTCATAAAGGGCTTCCAATGTATCCTATTTTGAACAAGATTCAATGTTTTCGTAGTTCCTTCAATTGTGAAAATGTTGTGAGCATGACACATCTCTAGGCCCATGTGAGTCATTCTTGGAATGAGAAACAAAAGGATGTCAAATATTCAAGAATGGAATTCACAGTTTCAAAATTTTCCTCCTCCTCTAGTAGAAGAGACCTATGGTGTCAAATGTAAATGAGGTCGAGGTGACCCGGGAAGAGGGTGAGGCGAGGAGCCATCTCTCTATCCCATTACATTGGATAAGGTTCCTATGAAAGGAGGAAATGATTATGGTTGGGGGCTTACACCAGGATGGATAACCATAGCGACAAAGCCCTATGGGAGAGAGAATGGGTAACAGATGTTAGTGTTCCCATCTCTTCTCTGGTCTTTGGCACCGAAGAAGATAATAGGAGCAATGATGCTACCTTTTTTAAGAAAATATAGGGTCTTTTGTCAAGATTGTTTCCCTAAAATTATTCCTGGTAGGGGAATGGAGACTTCTCCTTTTTTACAAAATGGATAAAAGCATGTGTGAACTGTCCCATCTCTACCAGAGACATGAGGTTTCGGGCCATATTTTCGAGAAGGGAGAGTCCAGGATCCGTCCCTCCTCCAAAATGAGAACCTTCCAACACTACTTCTCAATGAAAGGCCCATGTGACTGTGGATATATGAACCCACAGACACTCCATGAATCCTTACCTCATTGGGATAGAAATGTGGAAAACCTCTAATAGTGAAAATACTACCCCAAATAGGAGACATGCTTATGTGCCATTCACAAAGGATTGATAAGTCAGGTGCTTTTGGATGAGGTCTCAAAATAACCCCTTTCAGATAAGGGATTCAAGGAAGAAGAAGCCTTTCCAAGAATGGCTTTGATGAAGGATTGATATCTTGTAAACTTATGATAATGAGTGAATCAAAGAGGGGTTCCCAAGTGGGTAAGGGCGCACAAGTATGGGCGCGTAAGTACACTTGGGAAACCTGATGTTCACTTAAGTGAAGAACAACCTGTATGTTGATAATTGGGAGAGACCTTTCTCAAACCTTCAAGAGTATTCGCAGGTGATCCTAGATGTGGAGCGCTCAAGTTCCTATAGGAGGAATGGGCAGTGCGCAAGTATTTCTGATTTGGGGAGGATGGGCGCTTTATGTACACAAGTGTTATGGTTTTCAAACACTAAAGTGACTTAAGTACAATTATCATCCCTTAAATCATATACTCAAGGTGTTTAAAAACTACCTTGAATGTTTTAAAAGACTAGGGTGAAGTACTAGGGAGACCAGAGCAGCAATTGTGCTTCAAGGAAATTATTCTGTACAAATGAGGGCCCCAAGGGTCTATTTATAGTAAAAAAACGGACCGTGGGAAAAATGATTTAGGGCGCACATGTATGTTGCGTGACATTTTGGGGTGCACAAGTAGGCTATGGACCGATGGTGTTTTGGTTCGACTAAGTCAATTCAACATTTCATGCCTTTGAAAATATTGATTTTCTTCATGTATTTTCTCATTTTTCTTTGTAAGTGGATTACATTTGTCATTTTATTTTATACTCTTTAACGGAATAGAGTGTCACAAAATCTCCCCCTAGAATTAGATCTGAAATAAAAAAGAGGATCTTATACTAGGGTAATGTAATGATGGAGATGGAAAAGAGAATTGGGGTGTGAAACTCGTACGCATGTTGAGAAATGTTTCATGCAAGTTTACCGATTATAGGAATCTATCATGCAGGGTGCCTTGCTTCGCATATATATAATGATTTCACTTCCACAAAAAGCATCGAGCCCTTCGAAATTTCATCTCTCGATGCACAAGTGTTTTTTGACTCGGACGCTTCAATTTAAGCTTCTTTTGTATGTTTTTCAGTTCCTCTCTATAAGTGGGGCGACATACTTTCACACCAAATTATACTTGAATAACACTTTTACACTTTCATTCCTTAATTCCTTTACCAATGTTTTGATCTAGAAATACAAAAAAATGAACTTAATTTAAATGATATTATTTATATTTTTTTTTAGGATTTATGGCTCCCAAAATAATTAGAACTGATGATGAGCTCACCAACATGAGGATTGATGACATGATGAATGTCATTGGTGATGATTACTTTGACATTTCTGAAACCACCCATCATTATTTAGAAAAATATTTGTAAAAGTATCATTTCAACATTCCCCGAAGCACCTATCTATCTTTGTATAGTTATGGCCATTTGCAAGATGTTAATGCTCCAAATCCAAGGAACTATGTTCCAATTCTTGGTTTCAAGGTTATACAAACTTTTCGTCGGCCAATGATTTTACTAGGGTTCAATTTCAAGTGTTGTGAATGTATATAAAGCTCTTATTATGCATCATAGCCCGTGTTCTCTATATTTTAAGGCACACACACCCGAGTTGCATCCACACTATTATTCATCCAGATTTCGGGATTCTCAAACAGAACAGTCCATGGGGTCGAAGAACATTTTGGTCATCCGCCTAGAAGGAGGTGGAAAACCTGCGTGGATGTGGGCATACTGGGTTCATAAGAACTGTTTAGAATTTTCAGTGTTTCGTAATCACAAAAAGGAATTACCTTTTAATTTTTGATAGAATATTCTCCATTTATTTTCTTGATTACTAGTTCTGAATCACCTTTTACATTCAAATGATTCAATTTCAATTGAAGGGACAATTCCAAACCTGCGAGGAGATCTTGATATTCTTCCTCATTGATGGTACTACCTTTTGAAAATAGAAATGAATAAGGAAAAAGTGCATTTTATGTGGAAATAAGATAAATTCCTAAACCAAATTTGTTGAGTTTAGGATTTTCCATTCTCATCTCTATTGGAGTTTTGGAAGCACCATCAAAGTACATTTCCCATGTTTGGGAGTTATCCTGAATAGAGAAGACTTCTTCATGATGAAGTTCAGTATTTAATGATGTATCTTCTCTAGATGGATGCTTAGCATGGAATTTGACCCGATCATGGCCTTTTATTACCTTTTAAGGGAAAAACTTGATATCAAACTATTGTAAAATAACTTCCCACCGTGCCAGACGCCCTATAAGAATAAGACAACTATGGATAAATTTTAGGAGGTTGTTACAATATACCAATTGGACCTCATGATGATGCAGGCAGTGCCTCAATTTCTGAAATGCAGAGATTAATGCCAAACCACACTTCTTAAGCACAAAGAGGACTTAATTCCAATGATCCTCTCTTATATTCTCCTCTCAACGTGTTGATGAACTACCTTGAAATTTTTGGAAGACTAGGGCGAAGTACTACGGTGACCAGAGCAGTAATTGGGCTTCAAGGAAATTTGTTCGTACAAATGAGGGCCCCAAGGGACTATTTATAGGAAAAAACATGACCTTGGGTGAAAGGATTTTGTGTGCGCAAGTTGGTTGTGCCACATTTTGGGGCACACCAGTAGGCTGCGCTGCGACTGTGTTTTGGCTAGAATAATGTGATTAAAAAATTCATGGCTTTTCAAATCCTGATTTTCCACATTTATTTTTTCCCTTTTCTTTCAAAGGGGATTCACTTTGTTATTTTGTTTTAGACTCTTTGATGGAATGGAGTTTCAAATGTAATAAGAATGGGTTAATGAAAATATGTGATATATCTAAAATTAAAATAATTATGTAATTGTAGTATATTATTTACCATTATTTTATTCAATCCTTTGAGAAAATAAAGACAGCATTCAAACCTATATATAGCCTACTGTCTCCATGAATGATGTATTTATTTTATATTTATATGTTTTATAGATGAATATAAAAACATATATATTTAATATAAATGATACTTATATAATGTTTAAAATTATGGAGATAGTTGAACCGTGATCAATTTATTACTACTGAAAAAATAACAAATCAAAACAAACACGAAAAAACAAAGCAGTTATTACAAGAAATACGGCCTTAACAACAAATGTTTAGTAAAAGGGTAATAAAAGGTCATAAGTAAATCATATATTTTATGATATATATACCATTTTAATTAAATATATATATAATAAACTTATATTTTTTTGTACAAAATATTTTTACATGTACTAAGGAAGTTGAGACTTTTGTTAACAGACTTCTTGCTCTCTTTTATTTTTGGGGGACATATGAAAATTCACCACTTGATTTTATTATGTAAAGTCTATGCTACACATTTTACATGTTATATCATGAATATTATTATTTTTATGATATTTATTCTTTCATTTGACGTAATGTTTTAATTGGGTCATATGATACACAATATTACTAAAGTGGTAAGAGATTTTCATCACATTTTTTTCTTCTAGGAGGCACATATTATATTCACCAACTATTTATTTTTTATGTTTTATATTGTTTCCATAAATGAATAATATAATTATTACACATAAAATTATGTGAATTTATTTACCCAGTTTATTTTCTCCCCTTCATGGGGTTTACGATTCAAAAGTTACCAATGTTTTTAGGGATTGTTGCCTTATATTTTCATCAAAGAGTCTTATGTTGTGTCATCCACCAATATTCTTCTATGAGGTGTAAATACAACTAATGTAACATGTTATATAATAAATCCACTTATTTGAAAAATATTATAAGTTTCATTTAATGTTATAGTTTTATGGTGATTGAAATTTAACGTTACCAAAGTGGTTAGAGTTTCATGTTATAATATCATAATTTATTGGTATTGTTTGTGTTTATAATTAAAATAAAAAAAATCCAATAATATATCTCTCAAGAAACTCATAAATTTATTATAATATAGTTTTTTACTTAATATATTTATTACTTTAATTTTATTATATATTTTTCCTCAAGAGTTAATAATAGTGCTTTTAAGAAAAATGGTATTTATTTCTCTCTTTGGAAAAACACATTTTCTTCCAGAAAATGTCTTATAAAAAATCAAAAACTTTTAAAAAAATTTTAAAATGATTTATTAATTGAATTCTTACCTATATTTAAATTGTTAAAAAATAGAAATGAATTTCCATGTCGTTTTCAAAGAAATGTATGTTTGGATTTCTTTGAAAATGTGAAAGGAATTATTTGTTTTATCTTTTACGGCCTTAAACCCCCTCCCCCCATCAAGAAAATTATATTCATTTATGATTCCATTATAATATTTAATTATTATTTTCAATGAAAATAATTTACAAAATATTTTGTGAATTTTTTTTAAAAAAAAATATATTTTTTATAGAAATGATATTTTCATTAAGAAATTTTCCAAGTGATTTTGCTTTAAAATCATTTTCTATCTAAGATTATGTCCTTTGATGTTACATAGGTTTTACTATGTATATAACCTAATTATACCATTATTACTCTTTATCTATATGCTTTATGTTTATGAAAAAAAAATTAGAATCCTGTTTCTATTCCTTGTCTTATACGATTACAAAATATTTATTAAACCCACTTATTTTTTGACGGCTCATTCTTTGAGGAAATGATGAAATGATTATGAAACCCATTTCTTCTTCTAGGATTCTAATATGATGTATATTTTATGATCTTTTTTCACATGTATAAATTATTTTCATCAAGTGATAAGTGGTAACCTTGTCTCCCTCTAATTAATTGGGTAATTATTAATGTTATATGAGCTCAAAGGGTAGACATGAGGTTATCTCTCTCCTAAAAGAGGGTATACTGGAGGATCTCCCAAGAATGAAGAAAGTACACGAGTGGTTAGCCCAAGACTAACATGTTATTAATTTCTTGGCTTGTATCCTTGACATAAAATTTTTTAGGATTAATTATATTCCAAAAATATATGTCTTATACCAATTTTATTCTCTCAATTCTCATGTTCTATGATTCCATTATGATTCATGTTTTATGAACTGGCATGATTTTCACTGTGACTCGTGTTTATGATCTATGATATGTAGGGTATGGTTTTTATATTTTATTCCCATGTAATCATTCTTATACGCTGATGTTGTATTTTTATATCTAATATTTGCCCTTATAATGAATATATTATTACCCTATATTATGTTTTCTTTCATCAATATATGAATAAAGGTATTGTGTATTCTTTTTCTAAGAAGGGTTTTAGTTTTTTATGTGTTCGGGTTTCCATAGCCACTATACCTGTATGACAATCAAGCATGTTTTTATGTAATTTAATTAAAAATAAGCTAATAATTTTTAATATATATATATATATATGAAAAAAAATTCTATGTTATACTTGATATGTAATAAATAAATTTTTGGACAAAAGAGAGAAATAAAAAAATAATTTCTTAAAAATATTCTTTTGAGGTCTTGAGTACGTAAGGAGAGGAAAATTAGGTGAAAACTTTTATTCTAAAAAATATACATAGGAGATTAAAATTCTTGAGTATGTCGAGATATATATCATAATATTTAATCATCAATGTCATAATCAGAAAAAATCTTGATAAATAATGATATTATAACATTGAAATATTACAACATTGTTATCATTTGAATCGTGGTCCCTATTAAAGAATAAAATCAAATGAAAATTTTAAAACAATGAAACTAATAATATTAATGATATAAGATGTAAAAAATATAGTATATAAACCTCAATGTAGAATATATGTTCACAACATAACTTCTGTCCCTGAGAGGGAAATTTGAGACAAAAATCTCTTTCCATAAGTATCGATATCAGTCATACAAGTTCCAACGTCATGTATAATAAATAAAATATTATTATAAATATATTATAGAACCGTAATAATATATTTAATGTTATATATGTTATACTTATGTCATTTTATTACCAATTTTTTAACAATTCCATGTTAAAGTTACGTTTTGGTCAATAAATTCTCTATTTTTTGTGTAAGTTTTGATCTGTTAATTTTTGTCATATTACATTAATCATGGATATATCACATCTAGAATTTAAAAACTGATATTAATATAATATATATTAAGTATTTATTTATTTATAGTAATCAATAAATGTTATATATATAAAATGTTGTACATTGTATATAAAGACTGTATTTCATACGTACGGATGAATGTTGAATCAATTTTCTCAAGGAATATAAAGAAATAAATTGAAATATTTTGTTATAATTAAATACTCATTTTTATGTCATATATTTCATAAATTTTCATTAAAATAATCCTTATTACCTTCTATGTAAAGCGTGGACGAATCACATCGGTTTGTGAGGCGGAAGTCCACTGTACACAAGAGTGATGTAATCGTTTTCTCATAGATTATAAAGTAAGTAGATATATTTTATATAATAGATATATAAGTACAAAAACAAAAGGTATATCATATATAAAAATTTAATTCATCATTATATCCATCCTTTGGAGGTGGGGATGGAAAATGAATAACATTGGTTCACAAGGAGGTAGTTCATTGTACACTCAAATAATGATTTTCTAATCCCATTTTAGAAAAGACAATATAGATATATGTTATGAAATAAACGTAAAAACCTAATTATATTTTATTGGATTATTTTATAATATAATAATTGTTTAAGAATAATTTATATAGCTATATGAATATATAAAATAAAAAACACAGTTATGGATGTTGCCTCTTCTTTGGAAATAAATCATTTAGTTTGCAGTACAATCATTCCTAGGATTCTATTATAACCATAATCAAGATTATACGATGATAAAATGGCATTATAGAAGCTATTAATTCAGGTATTTTACTAAAAAGTGTCTTTTAATTTTTTAATAGGATAGAATATGGGTGTTATTTTATAAGTGAGGATAGTGGCATGCTTTTATGTTTTTTAAAATAATTGAATCTAATTTTTCCATTTTCAAAAACAATTTAAAATGTACCATAATCAAGAATTATACATGATGTTGTCAAAAATATTCCAAAAAATTGGTGTTTTACACAATTTGATTCATATTTAACCCATAGATTTTTAGTTTAACCATGATAACCCCATTATTTCCATAATCGTAGTAAATATTTTAAATTGTTTTCACTATTATGGATGGAAAAAAATTATGTTGTTTTTATTAGATAATAAAAATTGGTAATATTAAAAAAAATTAATCCATTTTTATGAATTCCATTAATATAATTAGAAATTATTAATTTATAATTAACCCCATAGATGCGACAAGAAGACGGTTCTCTAAATATAAAATATACAGAAGTTCGAAAAGTTTTTATATCAAAATTCAATATAAAAATGATTCAAAGTAACAAAATTAGATTAATTGATATATAATTGATCTATTTTTATTTTTAAACACATATTTAAAAAATTATCCTTATAAATCTTTAAAACGAGAAGGTAGTTTTCAATAAAAACACTATTTTTAAATATTCATCGAAAAATATTCTAGTATATACCCTAATATAATTTTCATGTTATTTTTTTATATAATAAGATTATTTTATGAAATTAATTTTCTATAATTTTCAAAGAATAATTTTATTATTTCACACAAAAATAATATTTCCTAACATTATAGATTTTACAAACAATTAATTATTATTTTCAATATGTTTTATTTATGTAAAACCATTATACTTAATATTTGAATTTTTTTATTTTGATTATTTATTCCAGGTTTACATAATTTTTAATAACAGTCTTGTTTAAATAATAATATTAATAGTTTGTTGAGGTTTATTAAAACTCAGTATTCTATGTAACCCAAAATATCAAAAAATTTAATTTATTCAAAAATAACAATTCTTAACAAATCAAGGTGTTACATTTTACCCCCCTAAAAATTAATTTCCCCACCAAAAAACATAACTCATATTCAAATATATGAGGATAATTCAACCTCATCATTTCCTCAGGTTCCTACATAGCTTCTTTAAACATGTTGTTTTACCATAAAAAATTTACCGGGTGAGTGGTATTGTTTAGTTTAACTTTATCAATTTGATCTACAATATACACCCGTTATTCCTCATAAGTAATATCTTTATCAAGTGTTATGACCTATGATATTAGTACATGTAAAGGATTTGGTATGTGATTCCTCAATAGAGATTTATGCAATATATTTTAATATTAAGATATGTTAGGTGGAAAATCCAAGTATACAATTCCAACCAGATATGATCAAAACATTCAAAGAGAATAAAATACATAGGTCATATTTTTCCCTTGTCTCTAAATCTCATTACCATCTACCACAAATAAACTCATAGAAACACATTGTCACCAACATTAAATTCCAAATCACACCAGCAATTCTTGATATAACATTGATTGCAAATTTCTGCATTCCATGTGTTTTTTAATGGATTTGACCTTCTCAATCATTTATTTAGCTATCATAGGTCCCAATAGATTTTTTTCTCCATCTTCATTCTAGAACATTGGAGCAGTACACTTATTTCGATAGAGGGATTCATAAGTATTTATATAAATTCTCAAGTGAAGGATATTATTGTATGAAAAATTAACTTGAGGAAGGTATTGATCCCAACCACCTTTAAAATGCGAAGAACAATATATCATAATTTCTTATACACATTCAATGTTTCTATCAGATTTACCATCTATATAAGGATTATATTTGGTTGTAAAACTCAACTATATAGGAATAAATTTAGGAATACTTCTATAGAATTTCATTATAGACAACAGATCCTAATTAGATACAATCAAATGTGGTGCTCTATGAAACCTTACCACATCGTTAATTTATTTAATGGGAAGTTGATCATTAAAAAATATTCTCCAATAATAATGAAGTATATTTACATTATAAGTTGATTGACTATAACCGATATATAATTAGGCCCTTTAGACATTCTGGGGAGTACGAATAAAATATCCATAGTGATTTTTCCCATTCCCATTCAAGTATGGCTACTGGATACAATATCCCCTTATATATTTGTCTCCTACAATTTACTTGTCGATGTATCAAGCATCGAGATACAAACTCTATGATAACTTTCTTCATTCTATCCCACCATAAGTAATCATTAAAATATATATACATGTTCATACATCCCAGATGAATAGAGAAAGTAGAACTATGGGCCTCATCTAATATCTACTTCTTCAAATATTAAATGGGTGAAACACATACATGATTATTTAACCTTATCATTATATCATGATCAAGGTTAAACATACAAACGTTTGTATCCTTATTTGTTCTATATCTTCATTCTAAACCTCCATAATCTTCACTTGGATAGATGGTTGAACGTTTAATTTATTAGCATAATATTTCTCCCATTTCATCAAGATTTCAATCTCTATCCTTGGAAAATTTATAAATATGGTATCTTATAAGATCCTCATCATTGATAAGCTAGCTTGATCCATTTTAGTGAATGGATTTTCCACCTTTTACGCTTTCCTATATTGGTAATGTATTGATCATACATAATATTTAATCATCTCTTTGAATCTTCTCAAAAAAACTTATTCAACTCATTCTATGTGAATATATACTTAAAACATTGATCAATATACATATTAAAATTTTCTCTGAAAATATATTTCAGTCATTCTTAAAATAAAAATTTTCCAGAACTTACTCAGAATCATGATTTTAGAAATTTTTCTCATTAACCATTAATTGTCTCAAGGAATAAGATATAACCCTGTCATTTTACATAATAAAACATCCAAATCACATAATGTATTCATAACTATATATTCAAACCCCTTTTTGAGTACATGGTTATGCAAAAATAGGTGTTCTGACTAATAATCACTTCTTTTCCTTCATATTTTCCTCACATTTATCTAGCTAGACAATATTAGCTCCCATATTAGTTAAATTAGTGAGTGGTTTTGATAATTAGGAGAAATTGTCCATCATCCATCAATAAAATACATCTACTATTGGAAAAATATGGATATATATCACCATGGTTAGTCTAGTACAACATTGAATAGTCTCATTCTTTGATGGATCTATAGATATACCCTCTCTTGAGAATATATATCCCAAAAATGAAACCTTTTGAATCGAAAATTCAGATATTTTCAAATTTTCATATTGTTTCTCATTCCATAGGGTTATTATTAAAATGATTTTTTTTTATTTTTACGTTCTTACATTATATTTAAATTGATACTAATATAATCTATAAAGACTACCACAAACTGATCATGTTAATCTCTAAATACTCTATTCAATAAATCCATAAAGACAGTAAGGGTATTAGTAAGATATAATGGAATCACTATATATTAATTGTGTCCAAACCTTCTACAGAATTCTAACTTGGGTATATCCTCCTTATTTGCTATTAATTAATGATATCTAGAATGAAGGAAAATCATGGGAAAGTATTGATCTAGACAAAGTTAATTAAATTGGTGGTCAATATGAGGTAGAGGATACTTTTTATTGATCGTGATGTTGATCCATTTTTGATAATAAATGAAGAGTCTCATTTATCCTTATTTATTTTAAAAAAAAATAACTTTTCCACCCCAAGGATAAAAATGTGAAAAAATGAATCCCTTTTTTAGGATCTCCTTGAGTTTTTTCTTTAAATCCTATAACTCGATCAATCTCATTCTATTGTTAGTCTATTAAATAGGAATAGAACTAGGAAAGAGTTATATTGATAATTCAATAATATCCTTTTGTGCAAGGAAAGGAAGTTATTTTGTAAATACATATAAAACTCCAACATAATAGGAAAATAATTGATGTTGAGTTTCTCTCAAACCATTTAAGATAAACTCCCCTCTCGAATATGAATCAAATAATATTCATGAGATGTGATTTAAATCGGAATATTATATTTATCATCACACTTATAGATGGTCATAGATTGGTTTAGGATATTAAATGTGTCTTACCATCCGTTGTAGTTAATGCGAGATTTATATAGAGAAAGACAATCTATACCTAAGTTAATATCAAACTCAACTAGTGAATGAATGAACAGATTCATAGGAAGAATATTCGTGAAAACATCCACTAGATAGGAATCACAAAATTGAGATATTGTCATCATATCATTAGGATATTTCACTACTAATTCTATATCAAATAATTTTTGTGGAATCATAATATTATTATAAAATTCATCAAATATGAAACATTGGGTAGATAATGATTAAAATATTTCACTATCAGTTCTAGATTAAATGGTAAGTGTACATTTACCCCTATCATTATTGCAACCTTCCTCATTAATATTGATCACTTAAGATTTCAAATTATCTATAAAATTAAGAGTTTTATGATGTCAACCATCATCATTAACCTTTGGATTCTAAAACATGTTATTATGATGAACATGCTAAATGTATTCGAAAAACTAGAGTGTGGGTGGATAATTATTTGGTAATTTCTCTCTATTCATATCATTATTTATCTTCTTCTTATCAGTTCAGCCTTAGATTTCCAAATGAATTTTCCTTACATGCTTAAAACATGTACCTTCCACCTTAAGAAAACTTCCTCCATGATTACTTCAACATCTTGAGCATGAAGGAAAGATCGTCTTCTCATATAATTACTTTTTAGAGTTTTCGTTTAGCTCTCTCTTCCTTCTCTTATAAAAACCATGATATTTATGGTAACTATAATCATCATTTCCACTATTAGAGCACATCAAATAATATCATCATAGTTGCTGAATTATCTTATGGATAACATTATTCAGAGAATTAATTTTAAACCACTAATATATCGATCAACCATAAATTCATTTTGGATTATAGTTATATAATCATACCTTACAGGTCTTATGAAAGATTCCTCATATGTACCAATAGATTCATCGTCTATATTATTTATCAGAAGGAATTAATTATCTATATTTGTAAGAAGAATACAAGGGTATTAGTTATTGTAAATTATTCTCTAAAACACATACCAATCAATGGATTAAATTTCATCAGGTTCCCATGTATTTTTTATCAGATTCTACCACTAAGCCACTTATCCTAACAAACGATAGATACCAAAAATAAATTTCTCATGTTCTAAATAGTATATAATGTAAAATATATTTTTAGTGGAACTGATTCATTTTTTAGTAACTATAGTATCAGTGGATCTTCTGAAAAAAGGTGGATCTACTAAAACTAAACAATATAGTGTAAAAACATTAATCGTATTGGGGAACCACATAATCATGGAATCTTAAATATAGTATTTATAAATCATGATTAATAATTTTTATTCTATTTCATCTTAGGTTTATACTAGTTCATTCGTAGCCATATTCTATTTCAATCGTTTATGATGGTTCAAAATGTGTTTTTGAATTTTAAATCATGTCCCCCATGAGTGTCAAACTAGGTGTTCAGAAGGTCCTATTTTTCTAAATTAGGTGATTATTGATTCCGTATCAATAGTCACATTTAAGAGTTATTACCCCTATGTACCTTTGTTTTAGAGACACATCTAATTTTAGTATCCATACATGGATGTAATTTCTTGGAAACCACTCTCTCTATCCTTTACAAAAATTCAAGTATATTTTCTGATAATTTTAATCATCCTTAAAATTGTCCTTATTCATATCCTTAGGGGTATTACTAAGGTTTTATCATCCTAGTTTCTAGATGTTATCTAAAATTTTCCTCTCAGACCAAATGTTTTGACACAAAATTCTCATACAAAGATATTACATCATTTTTTATAAATAATCATTACATTACACAAATCAATAACTTAGGATCATTGAGGTATTGTTTCGTATGAAAATTTGAAAAATAAATTACAAGTGTATAAGAAAGATACATCATCTTACAGTACGTAATTTATAATTGTAAACCTTGTTATAAAAATCAATCATAATACATTTCAATAAAACATGGGAAAAAGAAACATAAACAATGGTTGTCCCAGATGATCAGTAAGGGTACACAAGAAATATATCAAAATAACATGAGTATAAGGGTATGAAAAAATGAAAATAAAATTTGAAACCCATACCCTGCATATCATAAGTCATAATTTTAGTCATTTCATAAATATTATCAGTTCATAATACATGAATCATAATGGAATCAATGAATATTAACTATGAGAACATAACATTGACATAGTGTATCGATTTTTAGAATATACATAAACATATAAAATAATTTCCTTATTATTTCAAGTCTTAATCCCAATAATTTCATAGGGAAATGGATTCACTCCCCAAACCATCATATTATTAATGGTTTAATGGTTATACTATCCAGTGGATATTTTCCCCTAATTAACTAGGTTCACTCCCAATTCTAGTCATATTTATCTAATAAGGTATCAATATTTACACAACTCATTGGAGTGAGATATAGGTCCCACCCATTGCATAATGAAAATCATAAAAATGTGTGGCACAAGGTCATCAAATGTTAATAATATCATAACCTATGATAAAATTTAATTCCTAAGAATTACATTATTACATAACCATGTAAAAAATAGGACTCATAAATTTCATCATAATTCAACCCATGTAAATGAAATTGAATTCATAAAAAAAAATTAATTGTAACCATAAACCATCTATAGAAAGAAACAAAATATGGTTTAATAAGATCATATCCCTTATATGACACAAGAAACACCAAAGGTTGTGGTCACTGATGAATAAAAATTCCATAAAGAATAATGAAAATATTCATGAGTAAAATATCATTTCCCTTTTGTAAAAAATCATTTAAAACTTGAAAAACAACTCAAATATCCATGAAAACAATTTCATAGAATTTTATCTTAGAAATTTGAAATGGAATATTGAAAATATTTAGTGGACATAATATTATAAAATTCAGCTTTTTTCATACACATTGAAAATATAATCCTTTCACATTTTAGTAAATGACAAAACGACCTTGTTAAGAAAACAACAAGAAGATTTATTTTTAAAAAAAATGTGAAAATTAAAAAAATAGAATAAATGAATTTAAACTAATTTATTGTATTTTGAAATAAAATTTAATTTTTTTAAAACACATATATGTAGGAAAATTTATTTTCAACTGATGATTGAAATAAAAAACTATTTTTCATAAAAAAATTAATTTGAACTCTTAAGTCCATAAAGGGAGGAAAATGGAGGGAAACTAATTTTATATTGACATAAAAAGAGGATATGATAATTATTTATTTTCTTGTGATATATATCATAAAATTTCAACATCTAAAGCATATTAATAAATAATCGTGACAACCAAAGATATTGTAACAACAAACCATTACCACATTGGTACAATTGAATCTTAGGACAAAGTAAAAAATAATATCAAATGAAAATTATAATATCAATAAAAAACTATAATCCTGATATAAAATTTATATGGATTACTATATACACCTCATAGAATAAGATAGGTGTATAACATAACATATGTCCTAAAAAGGCATGTTGAGACAACTAACACATACCTTAATTCTCAACTTCATTCATACACGTTCAAACTTCCTGTATAATAAATATAATTTTATTATAAATATTGTAATAAGACATAATTATTTATATCAATAAATACATGATTTACTTATGATCATTTATTACTTGTTTATTAACAATTTCATTTTAATGTCATGTTTTGAGCTTCGTTTTTTTGTGTGTAAGTGTTGATTTGTTATTTTTGGTACTATTACATTTATTGTGGTTCCATAATGTCTATAATTTTAACCATTATATCAATATAATATATATTCATTATAAATATTTATAGTAACACATTAAATTTAGAGATAAATAATTAAATATATAGTTCATGTAGATCATAGGCCGTATGTATTCATTAAGGTTGTTGCCATTTTTCCAATGGATTGAAAAAAACACAAAGTTAAAAAAATATATTATAATTAAATATTAATTTTTATTTCATATATTTTACATAATTTCATTATACATTGAAAGGCCCAAAGACCTTTAAATTTTTATTAAGATAAGACCCCCTTTTAGTGGATGGAGGGGGAAACCGAAATACTTCACGACATAGGACAAATCATGACCCAAGTGTCAAATAAAATAAGTCCATATTGAAATCAAAGAAACAGTACCTCCCAAGTATTTGAACATGATGAATCTCTCCACCATTGTAAATAGAATTAGCAGGAAAGTGACCTCTATCAAAGTATAGGCCCTATCCGCTGGTTGACTCCATACCCTCTAAAACAACCAAATACAACAAAATCTGCAAAGATGAACCTCAGGCTCTGAATCATCTTATAATGTTGTTCCATGTGGTCAAGACAATTTTCAACCATACATTGTGAAAATATCACCACATAAAATCAAATTTAACCACTAAGACAAGAGATTAGAAGATATAAAATGATCTCTAACAAGACTGCATCAATCCAAAAGAAGGACCCATCATGGCCCACTAGACTACACAAAAAAATCACAATGATCCATCTCGAACGTTCTCTGTTGACACAGAACATCATGAAAGCAACCAAAACCACACCAAATCTGGAAGACCACATATATGGAACCAATGCTCGGGTACGGTAACATATAACCATGCTAGAGATCCTCCATAGCTAACTGCAACAAACCTGTCACTACCATAGACCACCACTGATGAACCATCCCATAGATGTGATGATCCAGAAACCATGACTTTGTCGACACACAACCTAGCCACAATACTTACATAGAGGACACCGGCATCTGAATCCACCATCGAAAGCTAGATCCACCATAGTAAAACTACAACAAACATGGGGGAATCAACAAGTGAATCCAAGAGCATAATTGATGCCCCTGTTGAGAGAATTTGACACTTGAAGACATCCAGGACTTAAACGAAGATCTTTGATAAGAACCATTATAGAGCAAGACTATTGAGATGTAGAACCATTTCTAGGAAAGTAGATGCTGTTTTAGAGGACATCAACTCATGATGCCAACTATGAAAAGCCAGAGCTACTGCAGAGATCCTTTGATGCCCAAGACAGATCGATACCGAAACAAAGAAGTAGAAAGAGTCCACCAGACGTTTTATCACATTGAGAAGCACCATCCTGGAGGAGAACTACAGCCAACCCTATGTTGAATCGGGAGAGATGGTGATGTGAAACCCTAACTCGATTAATTCCCCTTACAGTCTCATCTGTGAAAATTGGATTCTCATACATTCATTACACCCACCTTATTAACTTTCATGTAAAACACAAATGAATCATATCACTTCGTGATGAGGTAATTTACAGTTCACCTAAGCGACATTATTATATTCTCAAAGAAAGGAATATAAAGAGCGATATGTGATATAATAATTATAGGTTTTTACTAATGTGTCATATATAATAAATATACATTTCATCCAACATTATTTCCAATTGTGAAAGGTTTACATGGAATGTGAATAACATTGGTTCGTGAGGTGGTTGTCTACCATACACATGAATGATGATTTTGAATCTAATTTTATAGAAGAGGGGATGGATATAGGTAATTTAATTAATATAGAAGCCTATATGAGACACTATTTATATTATTCAATAATTATTTAATAATAATTTAATGAGGTTTTGAGGAAATAAAATAAAATACGTTGTAAAAGATGTTACCTCTTCTTCAGACAACTTTTCTAGGTTTCCACCAGAAGCCTTACTATGTTAGCATTATGACCAAAATAAAGATCATAGAATTTTAGGATGGAATTAAGGAATGTATATGGTAATTTATGTGGAAATCCAAAATATTTTTTTAGTTTATATATGATAGGATAGTGGGTATCCTTTAATAATTTAAGTGACAGGAATCCCTGTAATTTTTTAAAATAAAATGGCATACCTACATCTTACACATGACACAAGGCTCAAAAATAGAACCATAAGGACCCATAGAAATAATAAGGTCACAATATTCCTATATAATTGGTCTTGATCATGTTTTTGGTCATTTTAAGCCATTTTATATTATTTTTAACGCTGATTAAACAATTTTTAACTTAACCGTGGAAAATAAATTTTTATATTTTTAAAAATCATTATTGTAAAAAATTAATTTGAAATTATTATTTAATATAAATTTGTATGATTCAAAATATGGAATCCATTTTTTAAACTTACACATAAACAATTTTTAAACATTAGTTTAAAATTAAACCTACGGGTGTGATGAAAAAGTGGTTTTCCAAAGAGAAAATGTACAAATGTTTACAAGGTTTTTATATCTAATTTAAATGTTAAAATGATTCCAATGAACATAATTTGATAAATTTTAATTTAATATAACTAATTTTACATTTTCTCCCATTTTAAAATAAAAATTAATTTATGAAATCCTTTAATCATATTGTAGGACCCCGGGACACCCTGAGAGGGGAGGGGTGAATCAGGGTGTCAGCTTTTTCTTCGTAAAGTTGTGGATCTTGTTACCACGTTGGAAGGAACTAATTAAACCTATATGATGGATATAATCATCAATGAAACATTCACATGTAGAGAGATGACACAACTATTTTTACTTGGTTCACCACTAAGGGCTACGTCCAAGGAGCATACGCCGACAGGTTTTCGGTCGTACCTAAATCCACTATGCTTCACTAGCTATAGATTACAATTGTTCGGGCACAGTCACTTTGTCCCAGGCAACCTACCTTTACAAAGGTTCAGGGATAGCTCACTGCTTCCCTCGGGTCACTCCCGTTGACTCCCCCTGGCTCACTGACGTTGGTGAAGTCCCACTCAATTTATAGACGTGAAGGTCTCTTCAATCGATTTTCATTGAAGTCTTTTGTATCCTATTAAGCATGAGACTTTTCTTGCATCAGGGTTCAGAGCTGATTCCCTTTTCAGTTCAATCATTCTTCTTTAGTGTAATGACCGAATGCACTAGATCTTTCTTCTTCTCTTCCTTTGATTCTCACTACTAACACCTGAGTGTATTGATATATTCCCCTCTTTCTGTATAGATCTAAGTTTAGTTGCACAGTTCGTTCTTCTTCTCTTAGAAAAGCACAGTGAGGATGTTAAACACCTGTCATGTGTGTGCGGTACCACTTTTCTTCATAAAACCAAATGGTTTACTGTTATTTCATCTTCGCAAAGATGATTTAAAAGTTCTAAGCACCTGTCAAATGCCTGTGGTACCCCCAAATTTTCGCGCACCCTTCCTGGTTCCTTGTGCATAAAATTTAAACCTTGCGCGTAAAAATAACTTTTGGCGCATAAAATGCTTTTCACGCAACTCTTCTTTTTTTTTGCGCAAATTTTCCCTTTTTCGCGCAACACCTTCTTTTTTGTGCAACCCTTCTTCTTTTCACGCACCACTCTATACCTTAGTTTTTCCGCGCATCAGAGCTCGAGATTTGTCTTTGTGTCGAGCCTCTCCTAATGAGCGGGGTTCACCTCATATTTATAGGCATTTTTGATCCTACGTGTAAAACCCCTTCTTGTGCGCAAAACGTCCTCTCAGTTCTTTGAATTACGCGCACCTATTTGATTTTCCACACACATGGCGCGGACATCCCCAAATTTTCACGCGCCTCTTTATTTTTCTGATTTTCTGTATTTATGATTCGATACAATACTTGTGTGAAAAACATCGCTCCATTAATTTCACGCACCACGCTGTTTTTCGCGCCCAACTCAAGAATTTCGCGCACAACCCTTATTTTCCGCGCAGCCCATGCCTTTTCCATTTTTCACCAATCTGATTTCGAAACACTATTTGCGCGAAAAAAAATATTTCTCACATCCCGCTGTTTTCCGCACCCAACATAAGTATTTCGCGCAAGCCTCTTATATTTCACGCACCACTTCCTTTTTGTGCGAACGTCCTCTTGCAGACAATCCATGCCTTCATTTTCCGATTTTGAGGCCCAAAAATTTGGCAATCACTAGAAAACAACGCCACCTTGTGTCTACTAATTTGGAACCGCCTCCAGATCATCAATTACTTTTTCGACGTTCTTGCATCAAACATAGATCATTAACCGCAGCTCTAGAACTCAACATGCCACTATGAAATCTCTTTTTTCAACAGATTTGTATGACATTGTATGCTTTGTCAACAAGCACAATCACCTATGTGATTTTCCTTCTACAACAACACTTCATCTTTCATCAAAAACTCCACTATCATGATATGTATCCTTTTATACATCATCTTTAGCATCATAATAGTTTGATACAATGTGATGTTCATGGCCATCGCAGAATTCCAATGCCTTGCACATTGTCTTCTTCTTCAACCGACATTCCTCTACTTCATGCAAATCATACGATTATATTCATCAAGAAGTCTCTTGCATGGTTCTCATGAAATAATGAAGAATTGTATAGTCTTCATCAACCGTCATGTCTTCTTCTTCATCCCCAGATGGATTATGCCTCACTATTCTTCACTGTTGTAAACAATTTGTCACCTTTGACACATGTTATTTGAACTTATGATCAGTACAACAATCATATAAATTTCCATTCCTCCATTTCATTGGAGTAATTCTTTATCTCCTTCATTTTGATCTTCATTAAAAACTATTGACAACAAATAAAACCTTATACACAAAGTGGTTCCAACACATACAAGAACTTTAAAAAAAAATCATGTATCTTTTACTATTCATCGAAAAATTAATGTTCCAGAAAAATCCAAAAAATTAATGGTATGATAATTTTAAAATGATGATTTTAAAAATAATGATTATTTTATAAAATTTAATTTATTAAATAATTTAAAATTAATTTTATTATTGCTCACAAAATGTGGAAATTGTTTTTTAGGATAATAGTATTTTCAAAACATATAAAGACTTTGTTGAAAAGTAAGTATTTTTAACAATGTAATTTATCCATATAAAACCATTATACATAATATTTATAAATTTTTGTTATTATTTATGCTTATAATTTTAGTTTACTAGTAGTAATGGTCATGTTTAAATAATAATTTCAATAGTTTTTCACAGTTCATTAAAATTTGGTTATTTATGTAATGCTAGCTACTAAATAATATAATTTATTCAAAAATAGTACATCATAAAAAATGGGGTGTTACACACTTTATATGGTCATGAATTTGAAAATGATATTACTTATAATAATGGTTCTATTCCTAATGAACTACTTCAGTGATCAAAATTTGAAATGAATCTAGAATATACATTCAAAACCTTGAAACATGAAAAACAATGTGTATGTGGGTTAAACTCAAAGAAAAGGCCACTTGGTATTAAAATTATCTAAATTTACCCGGGATTGAAATTTTTTCACATGAAACCTGGAAATATTTTCCCCTTTTTACAAAAAAGTCTAACACATTTCCGTGATGATCTGTTAAGAAAAATATGATCACATACCTCTAAAGAGTGATCTTTCCTCTGGGATTTCACATTAATCTTACCCATTCTCTATGTGTTTTTATATGTTACTTATTTTTTCACCTTCTCAACCATCTCCTATAACAAATCTTGTCCCATCTACATTGAGTCTCCTACTTCATCCCAAAATCCTGGTGTTCAACATCTCTTTCCAGATAATTCATCAAAATGTTTCACATGCATGCTAGAATGAAACATTTTATTATAATAAAACATAATGAAGGAAATATATTGATCTAAAATTCACCTTTAATACACTAAACAATAATGTACCATTTCTTATAAGGACTTAATATTTCATTTGGAATATCAATTGTATTAATGATGAAATGTTGTATCAAAAATTAATTCAGTGCCCAATAACATCAGAAGTACCATCCCAAAATTTGAAGTGAACCTATGATCATGTTCAAATATAATATAGAGATTATCTCTATGTAACCTAAATATATCCTTATATATATTTGAGAAATTTCATCTAAATACATATAATATCTAAAGGTAATGGAATGTGAATATTTATTTATTCAATCAATAATATCCCAAATCAAATTGTTACCTCATCATTCCATTTTAAATCCCAGTATAAAATCCATAGAAATATTTTTCCATTTCCACTTTGTTAGTTGAAAAGGATAAATCATCCACTTGGATAATTTTCTTCCTCTTTACCTTATTGAAAATTAAAATATTTCATTGAAAAGTTAGCAATATCTATTTTCATTGCATCTTGGTAGCAATACATCCGACGGTCTCTGTATGGATTAGTACTACAATGAATAATAGAAAATGGGGAATTATGAGCTTCACTCAAAAAATATTCTTTAAATGAAAATCAAAAGGCACATATAGTATCTTATGAAATATGAAAATATCATCTTGGTCAACATTAAATTCATTAAACATACCCTTAAAATGTAATTCCACTTTTTTCTGTAATGCACAGTCTTCATTAGTAGATTTATTAATTATGTCTATCAAATTTGATGGCATTGAATCCTAAAACAAATTAGAGTATGTTCTATCAATGATAAAATTCTTCAAAGATCAATCAAATCATTGACCAAAGGCCCATGTTCCAAATGTGATATAGTTAATGTAGATTATTTTTTTAATCAAATCATCAACTGAATTGTTTATTTTACAAAGTGATAATGAATCATGTAGTTATAATCCTTAATCAGATCTAACTATATTCTCATTCACATGAAATACTATTTGTGAGTGAATATATACATAAAACATTTGTAATCAGTATATATTTCTCACTTGGATATATAAAAATGATGCTTCTAAAATTTAAAATAAATAACTATTGAAGCTAACTTCATATTAATTCTAGGATGATTTAACTCATTATATTTTTTTTCATGGAACATAAGTAATTACCTAATCATCTAACATCGTAAAAAACTGTGTACCATCAAGGAAAGGTCATTATATATAAAAACATCACTATATCGAGATAGTATTCCAAAATTAAGATCATTCACAAATATTATTTTCTGTTTTTGAAAAAAAAATCATAATATTTTTTCATATTAATTTAACTCCCTTTTGAGTAAACAAAGTTAGTATTGTAGATAAGAGAGAAAATAATTGAAAACATTTACAGTAGTAACCTACTAAAACAATAAATCTATGTTTCTCTATGACATTGGTATGTCTTAGATACTTTTCAGTAACATTAATTTTACTAGGATTAACTATTACGACATCTTTATGAATGTTATTTTAATGAAAAAATATTTCTACAACCAAAACTAATAATTTATAAATTTACCATTTAGTTTCTTTATTTTTTGGATTTCAAAATAATACTTAGGTTTCATTAATGATCCCTATGAACTTTTCAATACACCAATATCTCAAAAATAAAACCAACCACAAAAGTATTCTAATATTCATAGAAGACTCTATTCATAAGATCCATAAATACAATTAGTGCATTAGATTTCCCAATTTGAATTACTATAATATCGTAGTGCCCATATCTAGTCTGAAATGTAGTCTTTGTAACATCTTCATCCTTCTCCTTCAACCGATGACACACTGACCTATGATAAATGTGTAAAAACAATTAGGCTCCTAGATATGAGAAAATAAATCACTAATATGAGGTAAAGGATACTTAATCTTAAAAATGACTTCATTCAAAACTCTATAATCAATTGAAAACCTCATGGAATCATTTTATTTTTAATAAAAAATAAATAAAATACCCCATAGTGAAGTACATGAATGAATTAAAACTATATCTAAAAAATTTATAAATTTATTTTTTATTTAAAAAACTTCTAATTGATCTATAAGATAAGTTTTTTTAAAAAAATTGAATTAGTTTTCGGTAAAAAATAAATAGTGAACTCCGCCTATTGATTATGAATAATACCTAGTAAATCATAAGGGAAAAAATAAATATATTCATTCACTGCTAGAACATCACTAATATGTATTGTTCATTTATTTTAAATAATATATTCTATTTATATTTAAAATTCATTTATAATCAATTTCACATCATCTTGGTCGGTTATCAGAGGAATGAAATCATTTAAAAAATATTCTAATCTCTTCAATATATCATAGCAAGAGAAACTCGAAGAAAAACACACTAAAAATAATATCAATATCTACCATGGGTAGTTTGGAAAACATTTCACGTAACACAATTCCATGGATAATAATATGAATATTCCTATTAATATTTATAGCATCATTAATTACACCTAGAGTTTTCAAAAAAAATGTCTATCATACTTTAATGAAGTGATATTCCCAGTATTGTTGATTTTTTTTTGAAATGAATGATTGTAAAGATCTATTTTCAAAAAGGGTTTTACAATAATCCATATAAATAAGTAACAAACATGTCACCACTTAATTAGATGTCATTAGACCAACCATTCTTGTAGAAAATTTTTTTTAACACCTTTGTTCCTTCAAAAAATTATGATTTACATCCTGAGTAACTAACATAGGAAAAATGTTAGCATCATCACCCAAGTAATTAAAACTAAAATAGTTAACTAATGGATTCATATCATCTACCCCATTCATTGATTATTAAATATTCAATTATTTAATTTCATGATCTATGGGGATAAACATTCCACAAGCGGTTAAACTTTCCATAATTTGTCAGAAATTCATTGGGATTCTCTTTAATAGACTTATTATAAGGTGAGAACATGATTTTTTTTTACTTTAAACCCCCCCCCCAATTTCGTTGATGAATGATTACCCATTTCCTAACCTATATTTCTTTGTTCTTCTTATTATAATTGAATATATGATCATCCAAAAAATAAATTTCTAAATTCTCATTACACAGAACAAGTCTCTCATAACTATTTAATTCATAGGAGGATGATTCTATTAAATATCATTTTTTAACCTCGATTAAAAATTATTAATCATTATATCAAGATCCTAAATAAAATTTAGCACTTACTTATAAAATAATGTAAACTATTAATCATATGGAGCTATAAAATATTCATCCTTTTTCCTTCATTCATATAATTGTTCCTCCATCATTTGTTGAACAATATTAGGTAAATATTTCTCATGGAATTTATACCTAAATGTGCATACTTCCATAGAATTATGGAAACCGATCACTTTAGTATTATTAACCAATTACCAAAATCAACTAGATTCTCCTTCAAAATAGGGAATGTAAATAAATAACTTTTAACAATCTAAGAACCACATGACATTAACATTTTTTCTAGGGAATTGATCCATCCTTCGGCTACAACTAGGTAGTAAAATACACTAAATTGTTGTGGATTTTGTTTCATAATATGGTCCACTGTAATCATTGTCCAATATATTATTTATGGATACTCCTTGGGATGAAATTCACTACATTTTATAGCTTTTATAAACTCATCAATCATAGAAAAAAGCTACAAAATTATAATTCTGATTATTCTGTGCTGCTAATTTGGAATGATATCATCCTCTTGGATCCTTCATACTATAACCTCTTTATTTCCTCCATAGAAATCCATTTTGAAAAAAATATTTGTTAGTCAAAAAACATTTTAATATTAAAAATATATATCATTACAACCATACTATTGTGTAAAATTATTATTGGGTATTATATGATCATTATCTGAACCCTTATATTTATCTAAATGTGAATCTATATATACTATAAGGACACCTCCTTACACATTATATATTATAGTTAATTTAAACTAGAATTAAATTTTTAAAACTCTCAAATATAATTTTGATATAGATATTTGGATAGTTAGGTTATAACTCTTATATTAAAACCCAATATATATATAATAATTGGTAATTTTTAATTTGAATCCATTTTTTCACAATATAATATATTTTATATAAAACATGATTTATTTTCAATAAAAATATCTAAAAATATAAACATGAATTATTTCATTCCTTTAAAAATCATTAATATATATGAAAATAATTTTAAAATATGGGATGTGCATATTAACCACATTAAGGGACATAATATAGAGAAATTTATATGTATAGTGAGAAATATTGACACCCATGAAAAAAATTATGTAAAAACAAACCATTTTATTTGTAAAGGAAATTGTATGTCCTTTAAAAATATAATTATCTTACCTTTTGATATAATATTATTTCCATAATAATATTTAGTAATAATAAAACAATTCAAATAGGTTCTTTGATAAATCATCACCTTAAAATTCATAAAACCCCATTACATTGGGATAACTATTTGTTCAACATCAAATATATTTATCCGGACAAAATAATCATTATCTAATGTTTTTGATTATTATCTGGGATTACTAACCATATAACCTATAATGGGAACACCAATGAGCTATAATGGGGCTCAAGCCTTTTAGATAAGTTATATCAGCCTCACCTATTACATATAATGGAGATAAATCTTTCTTAAAAAAATTAGAAGGAAAATATTAAGAATAAAAACATTTAAAAACTCTTTTAAACTCATTTAAAAACATTTTGGATTATCAAAATACAATTTATTATTAAAATTCCTTTTTAAAATCTCAAAACTACACACATAATTAAGAAACAATTTTCTAAAAAATAAACTTGAAACATATAAAGGACACATCAATGAATTATGGTGTCATGATGGTGAGAAATTATGTTCATACAGTATATGTTAATAAAACATATTCCTTTTGAATTTGGTAAAAAGGGTTAAAAGGGAATCACTAAAAAGAGTATTTTTAAATAATATCTCTTTCCTTGAGTTTGAATCATCACGTACATTTTTTAACATTATGAATAAAAAAATAATATTAATTTTTTTCTTACTTAAGAACACTTTTAAAGTTCCTTATTCTTTATTTAATTCAATACCATGTTATATACAATTACATAATCAATTAAATTCATGTCAGGAATTTTGATGGTATTCAGACAGTATGTCAAAAATAAATTTTGTAGGCTATCAATGGTCAGATAGGTTATATTCCACTATATACAAAACAGTAATCAAAAAATAATTTTTTTATACATCAATTATACTTTTGAATCTAACTATTAAATTTTATTTTTAAAAATTAAATACTTTACAATCTTGATGATTGTAGGTTGTACGTAGGAATAAATAATGTTTCCATTTTTTTACAATCATTATAAAAAATTAACTATTATTTTACATTGAAAAATTATTATAATATCATTAATGTAATATTAGTCCATTAAATGTAATTATATATTTCATCCATGTGCAGTGGTGATAAAAAATGAAGTGCATCTCTTCATGGAGGTGGTAGTCCACTCGTACGCAGGAACGACATTATCATTTTTAAGTAAATGGAAATGTAAGATGGTACACCATGTATTATCTTATAATAATTTAAATATGTCCTTAATATCATATAAAAACATTAATTCACTCATTACAATATATCCATGATATATGATGATGGAAAATGAATTAAATATGTTCACATGGTGGTAGTCCTCCATACACACAAACAATGATTTCATTTACAATTTGATGGTAGAGGAGATGGATATAGGTTTTGAAATCAATGTAAAAACACCAAATTATAATTATATACTGGTTTTATTAAATAATAATTTTTAACAAATATTTTAAAAAGGAAGAAAAATAAATAAAACTAAAATACACGGTTTAAAACAATACCTCTTATTTAAAAAGTCAAATTTGATTTAAACCGTTATCCTAATCGGGTCTCCATCAATACTAAAAAAACAACTCTAAAATTAGGATAGGTACAATAATAAGTAATTTAAAAAGATATTTCTGAAAAATGTTCTTTTTAGTATGAATTAATGGGAGTAATATACTCCCTTTTATAAGAGAGGAGAAAGGCACTATTGGAATTTCTAAAAATCTTAAATGAACATAAATTAGCTATCAATTAAAAATTGAGAAAAACTGGTTTATTTTAAATATATGAGTAGTTTTTATAAAAATACCCTCATACAATAAAAGTAATAAATGTTAATATTACATTTTTATCTTTATATTTATTTTAACCCCTCATTAACCCATTACACAAATACATTGACGATAATAATTTTTATTCATTAATAGTTAATATAGGTAATATAAATGACAAAACTTAATATAAATTGAAAATGGATGATTTTATAAAATATATATTAATAAAATTTTCTAATCTAATTTTTTTTAATCTTATACCATTTAATAAAATATTATTTATTCTAATATATCATTAATTTCAGTTTTTATAACTATTCATTAAATTCATAATAATAATAATAATAAAACAAGTCAAATTAGAAAAAAACCGTGTTTTAATACAACCCTAACATTTCATTTCATCTATAAAACTCTTTTATCACTTAATTATATCAAATTATTTGAATTTAAATAATTTAAATTTCAAATATGTTTTTATTCAATTAATTGAATAATACTCCATCATTATTGTGTAAATATTTAAGGTAATTGATTTTCTATTAAATATAAAAAATAAATTTCCATGATGAATATAAATATTTATAGTTTAAAATAATATTTATAACCATGAATATCCTTATAATGAAACTCTGTTAAAAATATTAAATCTATTAAAAACAATGGTTTGATGGTTTTTACATTTCTTCAAATACAATACTATAATTGTTATAAACACATCCAAACTGAAAAAATACCACATAAACATAAATTGGATGATTATTGGTGAACTGTATACATAAATTAAAATTAATTCAAGTCTTAAGGTCATCTTTTATTCCTTATCATTCTCTTTTTAACTTTAATTAACTGATTTTTCCTATACTGTGGATAGAAATATTACTAAAGTTACTATTCATATTGAATTAAAATAAAAGGGATCTACTTATATAATTTGGACCCACTAATTCAAAATATATAATAACTTTTTTAAAATTAAAAACACACAGGTAGTATAATTTAATTTAAAATTAACTTCGAAAATCCCAAAGATAAACAGTTATTTCACAAAAAAAATCCCTTTGAATGTAAAAATTTTTTATACTAAAGTCATCTCTAAAATTCATTTTCAAAAAGAATAATTGGATTTTTTTAATTAAATTTAAATAATTAAAATTTTAAAATCATTAAAAATAGATTTTTATTTTTAAATACTTGAAATGAAATACAATTTTTAGTAACAAAATCATAATTTAAACTATTCACTAAAAATTTAATCTTCCTAAAAAATTATCAAAAAATAATCATATGATAAATTTTACATTATTAATTAAAAAACAAAATTTAGTTTTTAATATTAAAATTATATAATTTTATAATAATTTTTTAAAAAAATTCCTATATGAAAATAGTCATGTAAAGTTTTTTCTTTTTTGATTTAAAATTTACATACAAAATTTTATAATAAATAAAACGCTATAATATCTCACAATTGAATATTTATAAGACATGAAAAAATAATATATTCTAACATTACAGAGGGTTTTTTTTCAAAATTGTATATTCTATAGCGTTTCTTTAATATTAGTCTGGCATTATAGATTAAATCAATAGAAGACTCCACTTCATACTATGCTAGATGTCCAGGTAATTACATGGGAGAGGCTAAAATGTATTGATGTACAATAGGTACATCATGAATTTGAATATAACAACTTCCATCTACAAACTGTGTATAATTTTTTTCTGAATTAATATCTAATAAAAGTGCTACTAGGGTTGGATATAGATACGACTCAAATTGATGAATTATCCATTTTAAAGATAAGGAATTTCATATCATTATCATCAATGAAAATATCATTCAATTGAAAATAAATATTTACATCATTTTTTTATATCCATTCTATACCAAGGATTATATAAAATTAAACCATATGTCTAACAATAGTTTTTATAAATATAAATTATTAATGTGTCAAAATGGGAACATCTAGAAACAACTTTTTGTGGTGAAATTTCAACTAAGAGTTTTTACCAACACACTTATTAAGGTTCTAGGGAAATATTTATTTTTTTTATAATTTTTTAAAGATATAAAATAGTGCAGGGATTTAGAATCAAATAAATAATTTAAAAATCTGAAGTAATGATTAATGTACCTACCACCATATCTTTGGGAAATTCAATCTTTTTTGTATGGATTTAATAAACATGGTCTTCTCCCTTGTCCTCTTTTTTGGTAGATTCCCTTGATTCTTGTTTCATTTTTTTTAAAAGTTTCATAGTTATTTATAGTTTAAGCATTGGATAGTTGTGTTCACACTTTATCTCTTATATTCAGGATCTATATGACCCTTGTAACTACAATTATAACACACTCATGTGCCCATCAGACATTTTCTGGGATGTTTCTTTCGAATAATTTATCAAGATATAATTTTTTTTATTTTATTATTTTTGTTTTATGTTCTCCATTTTTCATTATGTTCAGACGTCATATTCTTATGATTAATCCCTTTGAATATAAAGAATCTGGAAAATTCCCTCTCTGTATTTATTTCCTATAAAACTATTTCATAGTATGATGACATAGTTTGAGAAACCAATGCCATTTAAAGAAATTAATTAATAAATTTAATGAAATGGTCAATCTGGAATTACATTTGGTATATGTATTATATAGCATACCTTATTAGTCTTTTATGTTGGCCTTATATTTTTTAACACATTATTCTTTCTTTTTCTTTATTCTGGGGGAATTTATATTCATTTTAGTTTATCTCATGGGGAAAATATTTTTTTGAATAATTTCTCTTAAAACACTCTCTATTCCATATCATAAATTACATATTCCTCCTTAGTATTCTATATAAATTACCACAATTGATTATCATCACCCTTGATGAAATATACTTCCAGTATAACCTTTTCATTTTCACCGCATCCCAAGTCCAGAAATTACTTTTCAAGGGATTTAATCCATTAATAAAATATAATTATATTAGTAGTTAAACAAAATTATTGGGGCTTCTATCACGTGAAGGGATCTAATATAGGTGTATCATGTTGTGGAAGATCATTTTTTTCTATATGTTTAAGGTTATTATTCATAAAAAATGTTTCATTCCCTAATATATGCATAATCTTCATAATTCCAAAACAAGTTGTATGGGATTTCTCAGTAGGAAAAATTCTACATTGACCACGAGTGTTAATAGTATACCCTATTCCAAGTTTCATTTATAGAAAATTTTATATACTAAATTATATTACAACACTATAAATTTTTAATTAAAACAAAAATTTCTTAATTAGGCGTAACACTTAATATTAATAAAAAATGTATGCATTGTTAATAATAAAGTCATATAAATGATTTATTTAGGAATAAAAATATTTTCAAGTCCTTAATAATTGTATCTAAATAAAATATGAATTAACCATACAGTATTAGACAAGAGTGTAAATAAAGGTACTTAGTAAGGTAACACTCTCTATGTAACATAATGATAACTGATATATACTCAAATCAAATCATTTCAGGTTTATTACCCCAAGGTGTATCTATGCCAGAACCAAATCCACATGTATTTCCATACATGGAAGAATTTCTTGTAAAATCCATAAAATATCTACACTAACTAAAATTTTATATTTTATTCCAAAATTTCAAATATCCTCACTATCTATCATAATAATATTTTCCCTAATATAATTTTACCTAAATCTAGTTTACATTTCTTCTACTAAACATTCTCTGATACCAACTGTAACAACCTAGACTCCATTTACCAAGATCTAGTCATTAATTTATTACATTGAAATAGATACAAGGGGGATAATATCAAAGGATATATCATTTTAGTTGTATTGGAGATCCAGATACATACTTTAGGCCCATTTTACATTTAGAATAAAATATAAAACTTAGTAATGGAAAACATTCGGCATCCTTGAACTCATTCAAGTAATCCATCTTCATATCTTGGGGAAATAAAGAAAGAAATAATGGTGTTCTTAACTTTTCATTATGGGTTATATACAGTGTAAGTTGTCATGTATAATTAAGTAGTAATCAATGTAGATAGTTAAATAACTAAAAAAACATAAAACATAAGAAATATCTTGATCATGAAATGAAACCAGGGATAATATCAAATGAAAAAATAACATGGATAATAACAACTATATTATAAATAAATGGTATGAATAATATTGGTTGTTATAATCAATGTTATCATGATATCTATATCATCAACACCTAGTATCTATATAGTTTAAAATGGTTGGTATATGTACACCAAAACCCATTTAATTTGGACATCTAATTTGTGGCATGATACATGTCATTACATTGAGGGGAAGTCTATAATAATACCCCATCTATAGTTGCATGACCAAGTTATTCCTCACATATTTAATAATCAATTCAATTCATAAACAATATTCATTATCAATAAATTCATGTATTCAATAAATAATATAGAATATAAAAAATTTCCCAATCAATCAAATCACATTAAATATAAAACACCATATGTAGTATTGATATACAGTTTAATAAATAATAATATCCATGATAAATATAATAGATTTTAAGGGAAAATAAATGTACAATTATTATAAGATATATAATGTTTTAAGTGAATGTTAAAGAACACCGAATTAATAAGATACAGGAGGTGACAATTAGTTCATCAAGAATATAGTTTTTTTAATAAAATCATATCCTCTTTATGAATAATGTGAATATAAGTGAAATATTTAAATAATATTTAGTAATATATTTTTATTTGTAATTTTATTGAAAACATTGAGAATAATCTAATTATCATTAAATGGATATGTCACTAGGGAATTATGTTATCATTCTATATGATAAAAGACATTCCTTTGGAATTTATGTAAAGAGATTCAAAAATGTGTCTTTTTTATTACATTAGAATGATTCTATTAAAAACATTTTTAAAAATTAATGGATATATTAAAATTTCCATAATAATAAATTTGAGTAAATAAAATTAATTGTAAAACAATTTTTAAAAATATGGATATGGGAAAAAATATATGACACTCAAAAAAATCATTTTTTCTTTTAAACATTTATTAGCATGATTCATGTAGAAAATAAATGTTACATTTTATGAAAACGTGTAATCTCCAAAAATATCTACTGGATAATAAAATTAATGGATTTTAATATGTATTGGAAATAAGTTTCCTTCAAATAAAATAAGAGAAATCCAAAATTGAGATTATAGAACAAATTCTTACCTATTTGGTGAATTTTAAATTTCCACCCCTGGAAATAATATACTTTAATTGAAATATTATTCATCATAAATAAATATTTATTCATGTTAAATACATAAAAATTACTATATATATAACTCATAAAATTTAATTGTTGTATAATAACAAATATTTCTTAATGGTGTGTAAATTAAAATGAATTCACATATCTCATGCTTCCCTTTAGTTGAGCATTATTTAACATGCCGAAAAGTTTGGGCAGAGCCCTTTTTATTTAAAAGAAAATAAAACAATGAGAGGGTGAATCGGGTCATATAAGAAACATGCCCTCATCCCAAGAAAAAGAAAAAAAATCAAAAATCATAGCCATAGTAGGCAGCATCATAATCATCATCCCAAACAGACTCATAATTAAAAAGACCATGGGACTGGGTGACCATAGTTTTCTTCAGATGTGAGTACTCTTTCCTCGGTCTTACTTTCTTAGAAATAATAGGTTGGAACCCTTCTTCATTCACAACCGATTTTCCTTTGGATAATTTCTGGATATAAGTTAACTTTCTTGTGGAATCATCCTCAACATCATCCAACTTCTCATGGATGCCCTATGCCTCCATTAATTTGGTAGTTTCCCCATGAAAGTTTAAAAAGCCACTTGTATTTTGTTTTCCTCTAGTGAAAGACAAAAGTCTTGTTTCTCTTTTCCTGAGATCATGCCGCCCTCTACACCATGCATAGGAACCAACACCAGGTCCAAACCAGACTCATATCTATGCAAGTCAGGCCTACCTTCCCCTGTATTCATATGCAAGGTTGAATCAGCTTCTTGAACCACCTGAGACCCTTGTGCCAATTCTCAAGGAATATCTTCCACCGCAACATTATTTATCATAATTCATAAAGGTTTTAGATAATATATTAATTTATAATAGAAAATTAATTATATTTATAATATCATATATATTACTCTTTTAAAATCATATCACTCATTTGTTGAAAATATTTCATTATTATCATTGTGTTAGGAGTTATGTACTTTGTTATCTCATACATGTTATTACACAAAATATCTGGTTATTTGGATTATGATATAGTTACATAATTTTCATAATTATATTAAATTTATAAATATCATTATTATTCATTATATGGATGTTTAAAATATTTCTTAAAATTTGAACATGGAAAATGAATCACATCGCTTCATGGAGACGGTAGGTCGTACGTACACACAGACAACATTATCATTTCCTCAATATCGGAATGGATAAATAAGGGGTTGATATATTACTTTTTAAGAGTTAATATTATGTCCTTAGTGTTTTATACATTTATTATTTTCATACTTATGGATATCTATGTGAGTCTGTGATGGAAAATAATTTACATCGGTTCGTTATGTGATAGACATCCATATATACGAGTTATGGTTTTTTCCCATTTAATGGTGAATGAGATAGATAAATATTATTATATAAACATAATAACATCTCATTATATGGGATATAATAGTGTTATAATATTATAATTTTAAATAAAAAATTTACTGTGGTAAAATAATAAGTAACCAAGAAAGACTTTGGTGAATTTGTTTGCCTTCACGTAGACAAACCACAATGAATCTTTTATTAAAGACCATAGGTGTGGTATTTTGAGAATAATAAAACCTATATAAAATGTATAATAATATTTGCGATATATTTCTAATTATTTATGTTGATATAAATTTCATTATAGGGTTTAATAATTAAGGGTTGAGGGTTCTCCTTTATAATTGATGTGAGTGGCATCCTTGTTAGTTTCCAATGTTTTTAATAATTCTATGTCACTTTTTTGGACATATATCTCCAAAATAAATCGTATTCTAATAGTAAAAATATAAAGTATAAATAAAACCAAAAATTATGGTCTAGTCTTGATATTATGTCATTTTTACACTTATCTTTTTAGATTGACACCCCAGAAAAATCATTTAAATATTAACCATGCTAATTGATTTTTACGGATTTTACTATCTTTACTATTCATTATAACCATAAAATTAATATCCCTTAGTAAAAATATATTAATAATACTAATTCCAAATATTTAATCGATTTTAATAGATTATATTCAAATAATTGGAAAAATTTAATATAAATATAATCCTACAAAATGAATCAAAAATAATATTTTTCTTGAAATGTATTTTTTATGAATAGTATGATCATACATTAACTATATGACTAGTAAAAACATTATATTGATATAAATTCATATATATTTACATATATATTCTAAAAAATTCATCGAAATCATTCATCGTTAATTATTATTTTAATTAATTTAAATGGAAGGAAATTATGGCTGTTTGAAAAAAAAAACTTATGAGAAATATTAATCAAGGTGGTTTAATGGTCAAATAGTAGAATATAAATATTTAAATTTCAAAAAAAATAACATAATGATGTATAAGGATTATGTAAAACAATATGGTCATGAAAATGTATCATTTTCTGACAGATCATCTAGGTGTACCCATTATGATTGTAGAATCAAGAAGGAATTATTTGATGGAATCATTTGTAGGATCATAGGGCACATTTGTAACTGGAAAACTCATTTTCTATAATATAGATGGTGAAGTAAATTAGTAAACCATGTTCTAGATTCAATATCAATTTATTTATTTTTTATCAATAAGGAACTAAAAGGAACCATTGAACTGATTGAAAAATCATAATAGACTTCATAGGGGACAAAAACAAGAAAGGATATTTCCAATATGTGTTATGAAAGAGGATGTAAAGGCCATTCATAGAAGGTGAAATTAATATACATAATATTTTGAAATATATTCATGTCATGAAATATAAGTTGGCTTTAGATATTATAAAAAGGAATATGATATAGGAAAGGATTATGAGAAATTGGATTGGTGATGATTGGAGAGAGTGAGGTGATAAAAATGGGATATTGTTAGGTTTTTTATGGAGCATGAATGATCAATATAAGATTCTAGATGTGAACGTATAGTTAATTATTCTTCAAGGTGAGATCATCTACTAGAATGTGAACTATGCCAATTAACCTTATTTCTTTCTAGGATGTCTATTACTAAATATTTAATTTCTGATAAGAAGTTTCATTTCTGTTGTTTATCAAAGAAACACTTGAACAATAGAAACGGACTATTCATAATAATATCTACTTAGTTGATGATACTGATTGAAGATTTTTTTATGAATTGACAATTGGATTTTTCAATGGTCATGTTCTTCAAGAGATGGTGTTTGTAAGTATCATAAGTTATTAGTTTTTGTTGAAGAATTAGTAAAAATAGATCCCATTAAAGATGAATTTATCAGCGTAGAGTTTCATGAACCAATCCTTTCTAATGGATGAGAATATAATGAATAAGAGGTTTTTTTGGCCTCCCACTACTACTGTTGTGTTTCATCAATTATAGAAACTAATTGGAATCTGTTTTCTGATGGGACTAAGTGATCATAATTTATAGTATTCTTGGAATCTTCATGGGATTTTATAGACAAGGGTGTCTATTTTAGAGTTTATGGAGACATGGTTTTATAGAGTTGGTCAGAATAAGGAATGGGTTAATGCGTGAATTATGGATTTTTCTATAGTATGTTGGACCTCCTAAGAATATAGAAAAAAACCAATGGAAGTAATATTATACTCTTCAATGTTAATAGAGGATCAAGTGAAATATATGGTGGTGGATCTTGGGACTTCAATTTATGTAGGAGGTTCGTCAGTTAATTTTCATCGATTTATACCATGATTGGGTCAAAAGGTTGAAGGAAATTCAAGATATAATCGAGGGATGTAGATAAATTGTAAACCTCCAATGATGGGATTGAAACTCAATGTTTATGTATATTATTTACTAGGTGAAATGAGAGCAGGTGTCTTACACATGATAATATAGGCTCATTCAATTTGGTATTCTATACATCGTATGGTCTTGGTCACCTTATTTGAGAATATGTGTGCCATATAGTTAGAGGTCTCACAACATACATACTCTTAAACATTAACATATAAAAGGTTGAATCAAATTCCAAATTTATAGTTACATTATTCATAGGTAGAATATACCCCCATTATATTTGTATTAATTAATCTAGAAGTGAAAGACTATCACTGATCATAGTATTGAGGTTTTTCACAAAAGAAGGGATGAAAAATTTATAGCAGGTAATTTGAAAAGAAAATGGGATCTTAGAAAGTGTATCATTATTAATTTTCATATTAACTCTCGCCCAAATGACTATAAAATCATTGTAAGGGGATAATACCTTGGTATACACAACTTTCTCACCCATGTTAAGGGTCTTATATTTTTTAAATAATAATAATATAATTTTTAGTCAGTCAAAATTTTTAATCAGTTCTTTAAAAATATCCCTTTTATATCCCAGTCATCTTATACTTATCTCTATATAATTAATATCAGATAAATTGTTAATTATAAATATTATTAAACATTATTATAAATAAAATCTATAATAGTTAAATACTACATTTTTATCCATTCATTAAATCTTATTTATAAAGAAAATTTTGAAAACTCATCCTTGGATAATTTTTACCAAATTTTCTCAAAAACAGTATTCATCCTATCAAGTTATATTATTAGTTCCATGAAATATAAAAATGTACAATGTATTATAGTTTTATTAAAATTTAATTTCACCTTAATTTAATTGATCCTTGAATGTTATATTTTAATTCTTTGATCAATGAATGCATAAGCACTTACAAGTTATTTGTTATTATTTGAGCTACTAAATTACTCATTTTCCCCATTCCTTTGATACTTAGTAATATTTCTCCACTCATACTTTCTAACCCAACTCCTAGCCTATTTATGGAATTATCAAATATTTTTAAATTGATTTTCACTTAGGATATCATTTAAAGATAAATATTCAATAAATATATTATAACCAAAGAGTATAATATGATCCAATGTACATTTAATAAATGTTCTATTTACATTGAAATGTTTTAACAGTCACCGAATATTTTATCCTTCATTTAAATAGTGTCTCCATTGAAATCCCACAAATACCCATTTTTTTCTTTATTCTAATTTCATATGATAAATAGAATTTAATTAAAAAAATAATTTAAAAATGATCACCAAAAAAATAATTCAAAAATATATTATTTTTTGAATTCTATAAAAATCATGAAGTGATTTCGTATTCATTCATTTTTAGTATCCTTGGTTCTCTTCATCTTCATACTTCTTTCTATAATGAACCTACCCTGAATACCATCCAAGCCAATATCTTAGCTAATTATCCACTAACTATAAGAGCATTCAAAATCTCCATGGGCCAATGATAGGGACTTGGTAATAAAGTAATTAGAATTGGGAATGATTTCACCAAAAAAACATTACTACAATAAATTTAGACTATGGAAATGAAATTAGATACCAAAATAAATATAATCATATTATTTAAATGGTGATGCTATAAAACATGAAATAAACAAAATATATAAAAACATATCAATTGGTGTTCCACAACCACCAACCATTTCCTAAGTCATCTACACTTGGTCACCATAACTCTAACCCCAATGTAATATGAGAGAATGAACACCTGATATAAGATCATAATGTTTGTAAACAGAAAACCGTATGATTTGGGTGTCTGATAATGAGCCTAGTAGGATTGCACCGATGATTCTATGTTTTTAATTCAATAGGTAAATCAAATATACTAAAATAGGAGTAAAATAAAGTTTGTATGAGTCTTATTTTAAAAATATTTATTTAAACATTTAAATATCATTTATCAATCCAAACCTATAAAATATGTCATTTCACCACTTATAAGAAAACATTTTATTGAATATCATTGAAAATTAATTCACAATCTAGAGTTATATCAAAGAAAAATTATAATAACATGAACCTCACATCAAGAGATATAAAATAATCAATATGATGGATTCAAATTATATCATATCAATAAATAGATCAATCAATAATTGAAACTCTGGTGCTAAGTAGAGATAATTAACTTTGTCATGTAATGAGCATCAAGAATAATAACATTATGGGCACAAACTAGGTACGATAGAGAGTCCACCAAAGAATCGATAATCAAAAATAATCATGAATAATCACTGATCTTACATCTTGTCTCATCAAGCCCTAAGAAAACCACTTCCATGTACACTTTCTTTACTAGATGCATGTCCATAGATTGAACCTATCATGTTTTCTATATATGGAATAGATTGACGTGAGTCTACTAAAGAAGCCTATATCTTGATCATACCATCTATATACTAAGTTTTCAACTATTCCATAGTTGTGTGTGATATAATTATGTTTTTGAGAATCATATAGGTATCATTATAATTATCCATCATGAGATCAAGCCATCACCATTTAAATCATGGGAACATGAACTCAAATGACATATATCTCCCAACCCTAGTCACATTAAAATCAAATAAACCATTTTTAATCACCCAAAAATTGTAATTATAGGAACAAAACAAGTTACAATAAAGGATTATTACATTACAAAATTATCATAAAATTCCAACCGAGCAATCGGGAATAATCAATTTTAATTAAAAATATTTCATACAATTTGAAATTAAAATGGGTAATCATGCCTCATTAATTTCACAAATCATCAAAATAATTCCAATTGGTCTTTTAAAATAGTAATTTCTTTGAAAAAAATATGTAATATTTCAAATAAAATATTAAAATATTAATATTTAAGAATAAAATTAAAAACATAGGCTTTCTCCATCATTCCGTGTGAATAAATTACTCATTTCCAAGCACCCAAGAACCCAAATTCCAAAAAAGGTAAAATAAATATAAGAGGGTTCTTGTTCATATAAATAATTCATTCATTTGAATTTATTTATAAAACATCAAAATAGTGCAACTCATTTCATTGAAATCAATAAATTTAGCTTTAGAAATCAAAACTATGAATAAGCCCTTAATTTACACAAGGTAAACATGATAAAATCATTGAGAGTGGATTAAAATCTACATGGAATTAACCAATTTATAAATCCATGAAAAATATCTCATTCCATGATAAATTTATTTAAAACAATATCAAAGAGTATTTCATAGATGAATTCAAGATCAATTATTATATAACATTTGATAGAAGGGGGAAAATAACTATAAATTATCTAGACAAAATGAATTTAAAAAATATGGAAAAGTATATAAACACCTATATTTAATTTTAGGAAGATAACCACATTGATTCCAAAATGTGTTGGCTCTGATGGAGATCATTAAATATAGGACGGTGGTCTCACAAGAATATAGAAAATGAACTTGAAACACAATTTCACATAATTCATTCGAGATCTAACAAAAACAAAATTTCATTATAATAAATATGGAAAAGGATTCAAAATAAGAATATATATCAAACACAATGTAGAAAGGAACACACCTGCAAAGGATTACCACTTTTATATGAACTTTGATCTACCTAGAAACAATGTTGTGAGAGTTTAAACTCCTCTAAAAGTCTCCCAAAAATCAAAGGATTTATTTAGGAAAGAGTGGGAGGAATTTTTGTTTAATTAGTGGGTTTCCAGTTTTTAATTGAAATTTTTGGGCATTAATTACTATTCACATATTTTACTAGGTTAGCTTGTAATGTTAGTACTAACCATGAACCTAACCATGCACCCCAAACAGAGCCATTGGAATAGTTGCATGGTTAGGCTACATAGTTATTTTATCTTTTCTCCAACTATGTGAGCCCTTTTATTATGTTAAATGGTTTAGATGCATGATTTGGATAACCATGCACAAACTGTATACCCCAACCTATGTACTATAAGTGTTTAATGGTTTCGATTCATTGTTTTCTAAAATCATTCACCATCCATTCACAAGTCCTGAAACCGTAAAAATCCTAAAAACACATAAAATAACCATCTAAAATATCCAATCATTGGATACTCAAATAAATGGGTCAAAATAACTAAAACTATGTAATGGGATGTCACAACCTCCCAACAATAATACATTCTAACCCAAAAATCATCAAAACCAAAATATTTAATAAGACGGGATAAGAAGAACTACCTCACTCATATTGTGAGGTGGATAGTCTACAATCTAGAAAATAGAACCACCCAGTGGCTAACAAAAGACTAATATATAAGCTCATCACAATGAGATCATAAAACATCCCAAACTAGAGAAATAATTTATGCCTAGAATATATCTCATCACAAATTATAGATTCATCAAAATAGTGTATCTTAATAATATCACATTTCTTAGAACCAAAGAATTGACATAAACTACTCCCCACATAGAAAGATCAAAGATCAAATGTCTATAATAAAGGTACAGAACTGATAGAGGTTTCTACAATGGGTATTTACTCACGGGTAACATGGGATTTTCAAAACCAAACCTCACCCCTTGATGATCATATCAAATCAAATTTCAGCACATTTGGGTGTCTGGTCCATCAAGAAATTGCATCATCCCAGTTACCTACGTGTATTCCAAAGGCATATCCATTTTCAATTAGAATGAGGCAAACATCAAGTTCATTTTACACTCTGGAACTACACCCCCACAAGGGAGATCGTGCATCACATAAAAATTGGATCTAACCATCAATGAAAAAAATAAGATAATACTAAGGAATAGGAATCATTCCAAACATCTCATGGTTTTTCTAAAAAAATATTACACTACATCACCATGAGCACAATGAAAATTAAGAAAATGAAGACATTTAAAAAAGGAAGGTTAATAATTAAAGTGTACATATACAAAAGTTAAAAACAATAAGATAAAAAGAAACATAAACTATTATAATATCATTATTCCAAAAAAGAACCCAAAAAATTTATAAGATATCATTCATAATGTTCCCAAAATAAAAATGTTACTAGGAATAATAAATCCACAATAAAAAAACTCAACTAGTTTCTACTCTACCATCTGAAAGGACAATATGTGTCAACACCTGCCACATTAGGAAACCCACAGCTAATAACTGATCGTTCCTCTAAATCATTAAAATATTAACTCTTAGGGTTATGGTTGGACCCCTATAATCATTGAGTATCCACATTCCCATTACTAGGATCAAATGATCCCCACCCAAAACTTTCCTTCCAAGTATCCCAACATACAAAACATCCTATGGTGACCTAAGCAGCCACACCATCCACAATCGATTTTTAATTTTGAACATAAAGACATAAAATAAACACATTATACACACTTGAAACATGTGTTATTCCTATTATTTATCTGAGTATATTGACGTTTCTCAACAATGAAATACACATTCTTCCCTAAATGTCATTTTTTAGATTCTCTTCATTTGAAAAATCCAAACGGATAATCATGTGATAAAAAATAATCAAGGTTGCTGACATAATTATTAAAAGTTATTCCTGTTGACCTTTTATAGAATAGATAGAATTTTTTATTTTGTGACCAATAATCCTAGGTATGAAACAAATCAGCTATGATAATTGTTTCACATACTCTGCAACTGATAGCACATCTTGACCAAAACTGAAGAACGCATAAACTTTATCCATATACACATCCACTAGAAACAACCACATAATTATAAAGAAATTCTTTCATGTAAACAAGAGGAACCCAAAACATCCCACCACTCTTGGATAGGACCATAAAATAAGGATTTGATTGAATTGGCCTTCAAAGCATATGGAGTTTTGATAGAATCGAAGATCTCATGAACTTATTTAAGACACTTAACTACCTAAAAATAACCTTCTAATAATTTATAATATGTTATATGTAAATCAAAAAAAAATATTGGAAGGGTTTAAAAGGATAGAATATCTCTGGCTCCACCACTCGATATGGAGTCTAGGAAGATCCATCAATAAGAGATTCCACTTCTGGAAAACATATAGGACCACTCTGAAAATTGTACTGATGGATGAAAATTCTACATTTCATATAAACATACAAGGAAATTGTTTTTTTACATCATAAATCATAGGCTCATCAACTCAAATATATAACATAGCCCAAAAAATTAAAATAAGTATAAAATATTTCAAAAATATAGAAAAACCATTATCAAGGAATCATTAATTTCAAAATACATAAAATATATTCATTTATAAACATTAATAATTCCTTTCAAAAATGTAATTATTCTTATAAATCCATCATGATTTTTCCGAAATATTTTTCCAGCTCATGGAAATTCATCTATGGTTTCAAAAATATTTTTCCCATTTTATATTTATCAAAAATATTCTCATTTTAAATGCAATACAAACAAAAAATGTTTTCATAAAAAAATTAACACATAATAAAAGAGTATTTGTAAATAAGTTCTCCATCCCAAAAAAATAATTTTAACACAAATTTAGGTAAATTAAAACATTTCTAAAATAACTCATTCAAAACAGGTTTCAATCCATAATTTTTATTCCTAAAGGGATTTAAAATTATCAATAAGGGATTAAATAAAAAATGACTAAACATGGGAATCAAATAAACCAAATCCATAACCCCATAAATAAATTCACACAAGTGAAGGCACCTGTAATAAAATGGGTAGGGAATAAATTTTATATCAATGTTATAAATATGCATGTATTGGTAGTATGGATTTGTAAACCACACACTAACCACACAACTGTTCATATAAATACACAAAGAGTTTTTAAATTAATTCTTCATAGATTAACAGACTATAGAAACATAGTGTGACTTTGGAAATCCTTCCTTTTATATTCCATAACCCACAAGAGATTTCCCAAATCAAATATAGTGTCATTAGGAATATAAATTGCATTTTTCATCAACAAACCAATCACTCAAAATAATTACTCGAGTCCCCACATCCCTAGAAACTCAAGTCTAACCATGAGAGGTTGTGATCAAGAACAAACTCACAAACTACCAACTAATTCTCACCACATTCTTAATATCCATTATACCATGACTCGCCCCAAATAACATAAGGGATTTCATGCTGATGTTATCCTATTAGGTAAATACCTCCATTGATACCATTCATAACGAACCAACCGAGAATACCATCAAGCCGATATCTAAGATGATTCACCATAACCCAAAGAGAGTTATTTACTCCTCGGTTTGATGACAAGAACCCATGAATCATTTAATAACCTTGGGGAATGATTCCTCCCACAAAATACATAAATAATCAATGTACACTATAAAAACAACATCAAATAAATAAATCATTATAATTAAATCATGTAATATGACACTCTACAAAACTAGAAGTAAAACAAGGCTACAAAACCCTCTCTATTAGTGGTCCATGGCCACCAACAATATCCCAATTAACCCACCCTTATTTACCCTAACTCAAACCCCCATGTTAAGATGAGATCATTAACACCTATTATAATATCGTAAAAGATACCAAAAAAATAGTACAAGAAGGTTGTGAGCTAAAGAGTCTTGTAGAATTTTATAAAATATCCTCGTAGTTATTTCATATGGTAAGTAAAATATTCTAAAATAGTTGTAAAATAAATATATTGTTAGGATTAGTTTAAAAATAGAGTTTTAAACGTTTAAAAATAATTTATCAATCCAAACCTATATAACATTTCATTTAAACATTTGGAACTAAAATAATTCAAAAACATATTTGGAAAACATTTCACAAACTATAGTCTAATCAAAAAAACAAATGTTAAAAAATGGACCTATTATAAAGTTCTATATATGAGTCAATAAAATAGATTCAAAGTGCATTATATCAATAAACAGATCAAGGAAGAAAGGAAACTTTGGGTCCAAATAGTGACAATGAACGTTGTCATAAAACTAGTATCAAGTGTAATAGTTTTGTGGGTAAAACCTATGTGTGATTTATATTCTTCCAAATAATAGATATTAAAAAATAATCAGGAATAATCACAAGGATTACACCTTCTCTCATGGTGTATCAATAAAACAAGTTACATGCACACCGCTTTCTTGGTTGGACGTTCATAGACTGAATTTTCCATCTTCTCTCCTGATCCACAAGATGGGATGTGAATCCACTAATGTATAATATATCTAGATAAACCCATAAATTTAATAAATTTATCATGAATATAAAAAATATATGAGTGGAATTATAACTTTATGAGGTACACATAGGGATCCTTATCATTATCAATCATGGGATCTGGAATTCAACATGTCAATAATGGGAACATACTCTCAAATCACATCTCACTAGCACCCCAAAATTCTCAAAAAGAAAATAATACCTCTTTTAAAGACCAAAAATGGGAATTATAGTAATAAAATATGTTATAATATGTTATTAATTCATGATATAATATTCATAAAGTTCAAATCATGCTATTAATAATCATCAATTACAATTCAAAACTTTTGTACAATTAAACATTAAAAAGGTAAATCATACCTACTTCCTTTCACAACTCATCATAATAATGTCAAATGGTTCTTTAAAATAATAATTACCTTTAAATAAACCATAAATAATTATATGTAAGTGTTAAATTTTACAAAGTTTGACGAAATTTGAAAAAATTGGTTTACCACCTTTTTCCATTGGAATAAATAATTCATTTAAAATTACCTAAGAATGACCAATTGAAAAATTAAGGAAAAATCATTCAAATATGGTTCTTATTAATATCAAAAATTAAATCATTTGAAACTATTTAGAAGACAAGAAAATAGTTCGAATAATTTCATTCAAATCATTACATTTCAAATTATAAATCAAAACCATTTCAAATCCATTACATTACAAAAGGTTACCTTGAAACCCTATTTTCAAGGGAATTAAAATAAACATATAATTCTTCAATTTATTAAACCATGAAAAGGAACCCATGTCATGATTAGTTTATATAAAAGTATATGAATGAGTATTTTGTAAGGAAATTTACAATCAATAATTATAAAACGTGTATTTGAAAGAGACACATATCATTAAATTATCAAGAAAAAATGAATTAAAAAATGTAGGAAAATAATATAATCACCAACATGGTATATTCAAAATCCAACCCTAATGAATATAAAACTTATCACCTCTTATTTTGGTTACCAAATCTTAGAAGAGGGATCTTAAGAGAAGATTGAAATGACCATAAAACCAAAATTCCACATGCATCATTCAAGATCCAAACAAAACCAATTCCATTATAACCTCTAGGGATAAAGGATAAAAAAGAAAAGAGGTTGAAGACCAATCATAAAATAACTCACCATAATAGAATCACTTCTTTTATCGTCACATTGATCTCCCAAGAAATTATCTTGAGATGTCCAAAATACCTCAAAAATATCGAAAAAAATAAAGGATCAATTTTGGAGTGACTTATAAGTGTTTAGATCTCATTGTGTGAGTATGAGGATATTATTTACAATTTTGGGGGATTTAGTTACCATTATCATGGTTTCATTGGTTAGGTCACATGGTGAGTACTATATGTTCACCTAACCATGAACAATAAATAGAGAAATTATTTGAACTACAAGGTTAGGATCCATGGATAGTTTAATTATGCGCATGCCATGCGACAACTTCTACCAAGTTTTTATGGTTTAGATAAATGGATTTTCTAACTATACGCATGTAGTACACCCCTACCAAAGCTATTAGAAATGTTTCATGATTGGGATGTCTGATTTTTGAAACCATGTTCCAACTATGAACAGGCCAATAACCATAAAAAAATCTTAAAAAAATTGGAATCAACCTATGAAGATATAAAATAATTGTACACTCAAACTAATGGAGAAAACATAAAAATAAGTATGAGGATGTCATACTTATAATATGAAGTTTTTATTCCCAATGAGACAAAACATGATATATCGTCCTCTTTATAATTCATACACATATAACATTATTTAGAATAACATCTTTATTTTTATGTGATTTATTAATTTTGGATCAGTATATCATCTTCCCACATAAATTGATTAATTATCTAACAGATATTCTCTATTATTATATAGAGTTTATGTTGATTCATCTTCATTGAATTATTTTCATCATGTGATCAAGTTCTATGTTAAATTGATGTCAAAATCATTGTATACATCTTGATTCACTATCATAATTTTGATGTATTAATTAATAAATGTAATTTTTTTCATTTACTGATTGTATAATTAAAAATAAATCATCTTGATTTTTTTTAAAATTTTGGTTAAGTGTTGAACATGACAATGGTGTAAAAAACAAAACAATAATTTGTAGACCAATTGAATATATCTAACATTTGTAAATATGTACATTATAATGTATTATTGTCATGTTAATGAAGACATCATAAACCGTAAAAAGATTAGTACATATTTTATAAAGCATATAAAAATCATAAACCCTATAAAATTGAGCGGAATGATGTTTCTCAACTCTATGGTGTCTTGAAGATGAACCCTATAAACTCTCTAGAAAACTCTACATAGTTAAAAGTATCCTTATAAAATTAACATAGATTTCATGAATTTATTAAAGATATACATATTCACTTTGTTAGACTATAATAGTTTAAATGGACACTATATTATATTTCTCGACCATGGAAATTTCATAGGGTTCGTGACATAAACAATAATTTTGAATTTTTTTAACAATTATTTACTTCCTTCTTCTTAAAATGTCACAAATCACATTATCTCAACTCAAAATCAATGAAACCACTTACAAATCAGACCCACTATCATTCTAAAATTTTGTAACATGGTCCAAAAAAATCTCTCAAAATCTTATGTGTTACATTGTGAAATATTGTTCATTTATTCCTATAGTTCATAGTTAAATGTCATAGATTCCATGAAGAATAATTTAAGATATCATTACATAAACATTCCTATTTCCATTACCAAATTTATTTTATCTCTTTTACACATCACATGGTTATTTTAAAATAGATTATAGATTATTAATTATTTTTAACAAAAACATTTAATGATTGATGTTGAAACCAAAAGTGTATCTATATATAAAATCTTAAAAAACATTAAAATATTAAGAGGATCCTATATTCAAGATAAGAGTAAGTAAAAAATTAGTTAATTGGAACTTATTTTCGATATTGGTGTTGAGATATTATTAGCTAAAACGCCCTCATATTCTCTTATATTTTTTCCTTCAGTTATAGGGTGAGAAATACATTATCAAAAAGAGGGCATGACAATGATTTTAGTGTTTCTAGTAGCTATTGGATACCATCCTATTTAATAACCCATAGGTTATTGCTAAGCCGACTCGATCAAAAATAATATTATTGAAGACAAAAATATTGGATATTATTGTATTTTATTTTATGGTTTTTAATGTTTTATCCCATTTAAACTTATCTTGGTCAATATTTTCATGGATTCAATGAATTATTTCATTTTTAAAAGAAATATTGATACCCCATGAATTTAATTAGTAGTATTAGAAACAAGGTCGATTATATTAGCTCATTTCCATGAATATCTCATCCATGTGAAATTTCACAAATATTTCATTATAATACACACCCAATACCATTTATGTGTAATGTTTTAATGAATTAAAATTTTAACTCAAAAAACAAAAGTTATTTGTATCAATGGTAAATTTTCCCAATATTTAAAAAACTACATTCTCCAAATAGATTCTTCAATATCTCCCACAAATTAACCAATTAAGGATCCAAGATATTAAATTTATACTTTTCTTATCTTCTTAACCTAGTGAAATGGAAACATAAGAATGTTTTGTGCTTGTTTGATCAGTAAGGTTAACAATAAGTGAAATAATCAAATAAAATTAGTGAGTATTAGATGACAGTATGGGTATAATCAAGATACATAAGTTACTCATACCCAAAAAATACTAGATCATGCATAATGGCATAAGTATTGGCATAACATAATACATAAATATTTCAATAAAAAGTAACCTTGAGAAAATATGATAAATTTAGGATAATAAAAAAACTATAAAAACATTAAAATATTCCACAAATATTATTTTAGGGAATCAAAAATTTCATGATCCACAATATTATTTCCCATTCTTACGAGCTACAAAAATTAACTTGTTAATACTTATATTATAAGATACAAACTTTTAACCAATTAATTGGAGTGATATGTAGGACCCCACACAACATTCATATATAGTTGTTCCACTTAAAAATAATTCACATATCACATTATAAAGAAAACCAATGAAAGAAAGTTGGATTCCTGAAATAATGAAAAATAAAATAATTCTATGATTATAGAATATAGAAACCATGTAAAGTAAATTTATTTCATTAAAAACATAATGATGAAAACATAGAATTAAAATGAGTTTTATAATCTTTTAAAATAGATTTACATATTTAAATAATTAATAATTCTATCACAAGTCATAACATGATGTAACCATGAAAACTAAATTGGAATCCAATGATATCGTCGTACTTTTTTGGTAATACCATTCACTCAGGAAAATAAATCGTATGGTATTTACACAGTATAGATCAAGATTATAAATTTAAGACAATAATTTCACATTTAATAAATGAACGTAACCTATGTGAGCACCATTTGATTATTGAAATCAAAAATCAGGTATTCACTAAGGAATATAATAGAAATATAAATTATGGTTGTATACTAAAAATGATTAGGACAGACAAATGTGGTGAAGGATCATTCCTCCAAAAGATATGGATATAAAAAAGTTTTCCATATATATTATGTGTGTGGTTTCTTTTTAATAATGACCCTAATAAATTATAATATATTTCAAAGAAAAACAATTATGGGAAAACAATATTTTGATATTTTTTTAAAAATAATTTTGGAAATGAGGATTATCTATGATCCATTAAAAAATAAAATGAAATATTTTATAAAAATAAGACTGGAAGAATTTATTGTATAAAGTATGAAAACATAGGGAAAACTATTCATGTAAAATTAACTATTTATTGGAATGAAATATTTATATAGAAAATGTTAAAATGAGATTATTTTAACACTTTGATGGAAATGAAGTAATTCTAAAATGTTAAATAATTTATTAAAACCTTTTAAATATTTTTTAGTAGTATAAAATGAACATAATAAATTACTGAATCATATATAAGGACATTTTAAAAATCATACAATGAATATGAACATAGAAAAAGAACATTTCTCGGTTGAGAATAAGAGATGTGTCCATTTTACTTACAAGAAACCCATCCAAAAACAATTGATTATAGGGATAATGAAATTGGGGGGGTACATGTAAAACCCCATGAATATACAAAAAAATTGATTGTGGATTTTATAAATAATAAAAATTCACAAAATATATTATATTTTTAAAATAGTCTTGATTTTGAAAATAATATTGGGATATAAAACCCAAAGGGTTTGAGAAACATTTTTATCAAAACCCACTTCAACATTGGAATATTATTATTTTAAAGACATTTAAACAAAGTAAATATATGGATATTTAGACCCCATGAATATGGTAATATAAATTCATTACTTATTAATGTAAAAATATTAAAGGTATCATGGGGCACAATAATAAATAATTCTCAAGAAATAAAACATTTTAGTTACAGAAACCCATAACTCAATTCTTGTTTAGTTGGAGTGAAATCTAACCACCTATATATATAAAAATCTAACTTAATCACCCATTTAACAGAAATTTTCAAACATATATAACCCTTTATAAAATGAATTTATAATTATTACCTACATTTATTTTATTTATTAATGATCAATTCTTGATATAGGTTTTTATTAATCCTGGTCCTTTTGAAATAGTTTCACAATAGCATTTTTGTTCTTCATTAATCTCAGAAATTTCATCATTCCTATATAATAAAATTTATATTAATTTATTTTCTATAATTATTTATAATTTTATCATTTAACTCTATGGTATTGTTTATTATGATCATTACATATGAATTTTTTGGTCAGTATGTTCTGATGATTCTTAGAGACTAAAAGATTTTTTTCTTAATTAATGATTTAAAAATTTATGTTACCATTCTAAAACTAGAAAACTAAACATTTATTTATTTATATTATGTATTAATAAAAAAAAAATTCCATATTAATCCATTATATATATCTAAAGTATTGTTCGTGTGGGTGGTTAAATGAACTTAAACATGAATATTTCATAATTAATGGATTATTATAATATCATTTGGTTTTAATAACATCATACTAGAAGAATAATGAAATTGTTTTATATTTATTAATGATTTTTATCATAATTAAAAAAAATTATAATAATATTTTAACCAATATGATGTTGTTTCATAGTATGAATAAATAAATTTTTTTAATCTTAGAACGTTCTTTTAGAATGTTGAATTTATCACAGTTGTTTATTACTTATATTGTAAATAGGTTTTTCAATTTGAATATGCATTAGATTAATAATTTCATAAACGGAATATTTATCCATTAAATATATTCTCATTACCATCCATGTAATAAGGGTATAAAAATAATAATGGAAATAGATTGTTATAATGAGGTGTTAGTCAACACATTTTCATGGATGATGATATAACGCTCCATAGATCATGGAAAATGAGTAAAATGATTTATCATTTAAAAATATAAAATATAAAAGAATATATAATACTTATCTATTAAATTCTCTATTATTACCATCCTTTTAAATTGGTGATTGAAAATAAAACACGATGAATCAAGGAGGTGGTAGTCTACACAATGAATGAATGGTAGTTTCATTTTTCCATAATTCAAATGGGAAAGGTGGTCAATTATTATTCCAAAATTATAATAACATGAAATTGTAATAATGAAAAAAAATTTATAATTTTATTATTATTTTAAAAAAAATTGTAAAGTATGTGACCACAATGAAATTAAAATGAAAAAGGTCAGTTAGAATTTTATACATCACATCTAGGATTATATCGTTGGAAAAGGGGTAAATCATTTGAGGGGTTTTCTTTTTAGAATAACAGAACCACATGAAGGTGGATATGAATTCATATTGGAATATTACAAATATTATGATCTAAAAAGGGGTTTTGTGTGAGGCTATGTGAGGAGAGGAGTGTCTCTTTTATAAGTGAAAATGGATAGAATTTGTATAAATACCAAAAACATTTTAATAATGTAAAGACATGCTAAAGGAAACTGGGCCCAAAATTGAGAAATAGTTTATAGGAAAAGGTATAAATTCAATCAATTCTTCAAAAACCCTTCTAATAAATGTTTTATTCATGTTTTTTATATTTCCCTCTTGGTTAATCATGTTTTAGCCTTTTGATTTTTACTAAGTTAACACGTTTTTACCAATGTAGTTTATCCTCTATACTTAAAAACTAAATATTACTTATTAAATAATTTTTATCTAATGATTCAAAATTTTAAATCCATTTAATTATATTAAATATAAAGAGAAAATAAAAATTAATTTTAAAATATTAAATTTATAATTTCATGAATTACAATTTTTTAAAAAGATATATCTAATGATCCCAAATCAAAAATATGTGTTTCTATATTAAATCCAAAAATAATAATTTTTAAATTTCACATATAAAATAAATGTTTTTTTCTAAAAAAATGGTTTCCAAAATTTCTAGTTCATACTTGTATATTAATATTTTCAAAAAAGGCATGTTATTTTTAAAAAATTTATTTTACACTACTCTTTTAGAAATCAAGATTTTTAGAAAAATTAAAAAATTATTCTTAACCATATATTAATATTGTAAATTAAAAAATTTTATTTTATTTTATCAAATTAAATTTTTGAATTTTTAATCTTAAATTTCTATAAAATAATAAAATATAATGAAAAACCTTCCTTATTAGAAAATAACTTTTCAAAGTATTAATCATTCATATTCTTATTTTCTAATAATTTATAATAAAATTATTATTATTAATTAAATATATTGGCCATATAAATAATATATAATATTTTTATTTTCAATAAATAAGGAACACAAAATTAATTTTCCTTTAAAAAGTTGTAAAAAGAAAATGATCTCATTAATTTTATAAATGCTTTAGTAAATGTATATTTTCATTAAAATTCCCAATGAAAATGTGTAAAATACATGTGATGAATAAATTATTAAATATCACTTGATTATATATTCCTAGTTTATATTTATATATACTCTTAATATCTCTTCATAAGAACTAATAATTAGGTAATCTCTGGTGACATTCTAGGTTGGTGATTCTAGTTACATAGATCTCATATAAATTTATAAAAGATTAAATTTATATTAGATAAAATTTCACTCATAACATATATTTCTAAGTTCAAATTGGTCTTGTTCTAGTGAAAACCCTTGAGAATCAACCTCATTATAAAGCTATAATAAATGAGTTTCCTAAGAGATAACTTCACTACTTGATTTTATTTATTCCCAAATAGATTTTATAATATAGTTACTCTATTTTACACCTAAAAATTTAATGGAAATATTATCATGAAAAAAATCGATTTTAATACATCTGTATTCTGTTTTAATTTATTATTGTGTGTATAATAATCTATTAACATTATATTTAATTAAGGATGTTTTTTTGAAATATTATGTCATTGCATCAGTGAGGAATCGATCAGATGAATGTCTTCTTAATAAATATATACTAGCCTTTTCCCACATTCTACATCATGGTTACACTGTTATGACTTGGTCTATACAGTTCTTCCTAAAAATACAAATCTAAAGTCACTTTCATTCCATATTTGGTTTATTTTCTAGTAATAATGATAATTTTATTTCAAAATTCATGTTTCCATTTTAATTATAAACAAGGGAATCATTTATACTTTCACAAGTATGTGATTATCCAACCACTATAGCATGGTTAGTTCAACAAAAATGGCCACCATGGAAAAATAGATTTTTATTTTTTAATTTGGTTACTTATGGTACTAAATAATGAAAATGTCCCATGGAAACAAAATGGCATTCAATATTTATTTAAATAAAACATCATCCTTGGTAGTACCATAGAAAAAATTATGTGATACACTTCACAGTATCTTCGAAACAGTTATGTCCACAAAGTCCAAAATTGATTTCATGATATCACCATAACATAGTGGAATACATGGTTTGTAAAATTAATTATAAATTTTATTTTCGTAAATAAAAAACATTTGTCATTATTGGGTCATTGGACCTATACTATATCAATGTGACTTTAGTTATTTTTGTCAAATATTTATAAAACATATGCTAGATATTGAATAATTCATTTATTTATGTAACTCTCATTTAAATATTCATGTATATTAATAGTTTATGTGAGGATAATATTTTTAATATTTATTTTATCTCAAATTTCATTAAGAGAATGATTATAGGGATAATATGATATTTAATGATTTTATTAGATGGAATATTTTTAATTAATATATACAGAAGATGACATCGAAAATTATATGATTTAGAAAACACTAGAAATAGTATTTGTTACATTCTATCAAAATAAATAACATTTCAATTCTCTATCATCTAAATGGGTATGTCCAGATAATGATTGGGCCTCATGGATTAGCATACAGAAGGTATGAGGTTTTGGCTAACCTTAATTGGATTAAGTTCCCATATTCAACTATAATAATTGGTTTATATTTTGTTATAAGACCAAAATTAGATTAGGATATCAAAGAAATATAGTTGAGTTTATCAATATAACTGATTTGTAAAAAGAGTTTTTTACTTTTTGTCTAGGATTTATATTTAATAGGATTTGTGTTTTCATATACGTAAATAGTCAATTAATGGGATAAATTCTTTAGAAACCTAAATCTTCAAGAAATATAGATCGTGTCCCACTAAATTATGTACAGAACTATGATTTTTAGGTCAAAAAAAGAGAATAAATTTGAATTTATAAATATCAAGTGTTTATGAGCTGTAAAATTTTAATTTAACCAAGTTAATAATATCATAATATTTTTTAAGTAGCTTTCTTGACCTCATAATGTTTTATTTTCCCTGAGGTTAGAATATAATGGTATTCTGAGAGTGTTGAAATATTTTTAAAATATTAATATTTATTAAATAAATATTAACTATTTCACTCACGAATATTATGTAATATCTTAATGAATTTTAGACTTACCATTTAAGTCTAAGATAGATGTTTTACCTAGGCATGGTATAAATTAAATTCTAGTTCTGATTACATGTTCAGACTATTAAATATATATTCCTATCAATTTAATAAATCTTTTGGGTTATTTTATTATTACCATATTTTGGGAGGGGGATAAGGTATTTTTTTGTGAAATTTTATTGGACCTAGATCATAGTGTAAGAGACATGGGACCTCAAACTCATCTTGAAATTTTAATGATCACTATGAGGTAGGTTTTCTATTTTGATTTTTTTTCAATTGTCCCACCATTTTATTATTTTATTATGTTTATTTGAGTGTGGGTGTTTTTCAAGTTTTATCATGAAGATATTTGGGGTCATCTCTAATTTAGTATCATAATTTTTTAATTTTGTTTATATTTTAAAAAAAATTTCCAATGTTAAAAATGGATTTTGTTTAGTTCTATACAGAAGATAAAGAAGATATAATTATTATTGTTATTATTATTTATTTATTTATTTATTTATTTTGGGAAATAGCATACTCAAAGATCTAAAAACTATGTAATTGTAATCATTGTTACCCACAATAGTATTACCCCAACCTATATCCATGTACCACATCCATGAACACATACTTTACATACTAACTTTGATAGAAATATGTAAACTTGTGGATATAAATATAATTAATTGAAAAAATACATAGGTATTATTTATCCTATTATATCTTAATGATATTTCTAGTTTTATATCTTTAGAGATTTATAAAAAAAATTAAATGAACAAATCCCATCTTCTTTGTATCTAGTATGAATTTTTTCTATTAAATATGAGAATACATAATCCATAATGATTCCTCAGTTTCTCAAATATGTTCTTTAAAACATGTTATCATTATAAACATGACATATTTACTACCATTATATATAATTTAGGGTATAGAAACATAAGAAATAGGTTATCCAAAACACACAATAAGTGAAGATATACAACTGAGTCAATCATGGAATTAACATGACATAACTATTATGGAAGGAATAAAGAAAGGAAATTAAGCAATAATAATTATCATAATTATAGAATTCTATATCCATGAAAATATATTAAAATAAGGATATCAATAATAATTATCGCATACTAATGGAATTCATAGTATTGGAAAAAATCATGTGGTCAACACCTTGTTCCAAGAAACTATCCTATCATGGGAAGAGGTATAAAAGGGGTATTAGGGGAGAGTTAAAAATAATTATTCCATGTTAAATAATTATGAAACTAATTTAAAATCAATTATGGGATTTAAATAAAATTATTTTTCATTAATAGAGGTTTTAGAAAGGGAATTCGTACCTCATATTGATGAGAGATCATTTTTTATACTTGGATGATCATAGGAAGTCATTTATAGGAATTATTTATAATCAAAATTAATATTTTTAGGAATTAGTTAAACGATTTAACTTCTACCTAAATAGTATTGAGTTTTTTTATATACATTTGATATATTTTATTTCAATCATTATAGATCAACCCAGTTTATATAAATACAATTGATATATTAAAAACAAAATATTATGGATGAAATTGACGTACCAAGGGAAATGATAGACCCTAGGTCACTAATTGATTCCTATATCTTAGATTTTTCTGGTCGTCTATATAAATTCATGACCCCTGATATGCATGAACCACAGTCAGTAATAATTAATGTGAATGATCTAAACATAGAAACCCTTGTGATAGGTGAATGTTTCTTTCCTATGTTGGGGGTTGTGACTTACCAGGTATAGGTAACCTCATGTTTCACCTTAGAACATGGAGATAGACAATTTGAAGCTTGAGGTGTCTTAATGTCATATAGCTAGTTGATATGAGACAGGTGAGTGTGTTCCTCCCCAAGTAGTATGTGAGTACCTATGTGGGTATACACACTGAGATTTATGATATGTTTGGTGTGTGAATATTGACCTGGGATAAGGAGTGATGGAAGATGGGATATAGGCTATCTATCTTAGGTAATGAAAATATTATAATGCTTATATATATGGTGAGTCCATGAGATGAATAGGGTGAAAATGAGGGATTATATCCCCTCTGAGTGCTAGAATTAGCTCAAGAGATAACAGTGGGATAGAGAGGATCATGATTTGTGCCTAGGTTGTGTTGAAAAATTTTGGACCTTATTGGGTTACATAGTTTATTATAACCATAGAGAAGGATATTGTGGTGGAACTGGTATTAATGGTATCAAGTTTTTCTATAAAACAATAGGATGAATGTTGATCATATAGAATGTCTGTTATGATGGATCTAGGTTATGTAGTTGGGAGGCTACCCAAGGAGGCAGATGATGGGTATGGACAGGTTCATAACCTAAGTGGTCTTTGAAATGGGGTCCTTGGGAGAGATTTTATCCCCAATGTTTTTCATACATTAGATCTTGGGGAGAGAGAGTTCCACACGTTGACCTTGTGTGATGATCCATGGAGAGAGGATAATGTAGGTGTATGTACTATATTTGATTCTCTATATGGAATGGTCTTTCAATGAGTAACATGTTGATCTTCATGACCATCCTGGCGGTGTGATGGATTCAAAAAAAATCCAGATAAAGATACATGATTCCTCTTATGGTGTGGTTTTACCTAGATTATCTTGTGGATATATGGTTTCTAAACATGGTGGATGCGCTTGGATCTTCTGATCATGTTTTCCCAATAAGGATTATATTCTGATAGGTTTTAGATTATTGGTTTTTATTATAGTTTAAATCCCAACCCATGAGATCAAGATTAGTTTATAGGTATCTTAGTTGGTAGAGTCCACCCAAGAACCCTAGATATCCAATTACATGTTTCATATCTATATATTTGTATTTACCTATGTTCTGGATGATGGTACTATACTCAAAGACATTTGAAATTTGCCAAAGTAGGTATGGTAAATCACAGTTTCCTCACTAAAACCCATGGATTGATGGTATTGATTTTATTATTCTTTCACATTGTATGGTTTATTTAAAATATATCACATAGTTATACAAAAAATCCATTAGTTATGTTATTGAACTCATTAGTGCTTACCTGTTTAGATATACTCCAACATTATTGAGTATCCATGTAACATGGGTACCGAATAAAACTTCACTGATTACATACTTGATTAGGCAGAGACCCAATGTCACATGACTGATCACGATTGATAGGAGGGAGTCCAGATAATAGGATGTTGAGGCTTAGTGATGACAGAAGAAACTCATAAGATTTATATTTATATTTAATTTGTATATCCGGTCAACCAAGTGGAGAATAAATATATTTATGTTTATATAACCATGTTTTAGTTTGAGTTCATTCTTTATTAATTTAATTTGATATAGGATGTTATGTTCTATGTATTTTGTATACTTTTCTAAATTGTTATTGATTAATTTTGACCATTTTACATTGTGCTTTATTCTAATGTGATGGTATTTTCTCCCAAGGTATAACCATATACCATCACTGTAAGTCAATAGTCTCTAGTATATGGGGGCCACGAGGAAACATGGATACTCCGTTCAGGACACAGAACAGTGGTCTCTGACCAAAAGAAATAAAAAAGTTGTATCATAACATTATTTAGTCTTAATACTTGGGGATAATATATATAGAAAATATTGGAATGTGTTGAAGCTTTATATAGACCTTATATTGGTAAATCATTAACTCATTTTCTTATAGAAATATTGGTTACTAATGATTTTGGACTGCTATTCCTGATTTATTATTTTATATTTTTAATATGTCACCTAGTGTGATAAACCTCTATTTTCATTTTTAGGATAAATGGTTTTTAGCATATGGTCCTTGAAAGAGGATATTTACATGCATTATTCATTACATGTAGGGATCACATGACATATTCATTCTAATTTTTGATTTATTTCACCGATGATATATGGTTAGGTTTTTAACTTTTAAAGAAATAACCAATATTGAATTTTTACAGGTAACATATTAGTTCCATCTAATAATATAAACCATAGTATTTTTATTTTGATGACAAGTTATGTTGATTCTATAGAGGGATTTTCCATACTGATGACTATATAGTCTCTCTTGTAGGGGTTTTATAGTATTCCCAATTTAGTAAATACAGGAATTGGGTGAGATTATGAGGAACCACTTATGGGTGGTTGAGAGATATGATTAGTTATTTAAAGTGTCGATAATTTCAAGTATGGTGTTTTCCCATATATATTTTTTGTTTAATTCTACTTAACCAAACCATGATTAGTTTTAATCGATAGATGTCATTATATGAAGATTTTTTTATATACTAATGGATGATATTATGATCCTTAATGGGGTAGTATCGTATTCATATTCCTAGTGATGATAGGTTCCCTTGATGGCTAATGAATTGGCATGTGAATCATTATATTAATATGTCTTTGAGAACCCTGGAGTTGAAGTTATTATAAATGATTATATTTTGATATTTGGGATCGGGCTTAAGTTGTACCATATGAGTAATAACTTATGTGAGACATGGTTTATCACCAATGTGGGAGATCATAGTTTTTTGATATATATCATAGGATACTAGTGAGGTGAGTGATATATATGATGGTATCCTGATATTAGGGCCATCCCAAGCATGTGAGTTCCATAAAGACGGAATGAATTGGAATATTATTTGTGTTTTGGGATGGAGTTAAATTAATTTATATCAAAGATTTGGTATTGTCAGGAATGTCCAATGAGAATTTAAGATTTAATGATCTTGTCAAACATGAACTTGAATTTTTGTCCTGATGAACATGGTCATTTGGAATCTAACCCCATTGATTACATGTGTGTTTACCACTAATATAGAATATTATGTTTTTATATATTTGGCTCTAGAATGTTTACTATATGGGTTGATTATTTTTAACAAATACTAATTATTTTTCTAGGCGTGATCATTTGGTTTCATTGTAAGTTGTTTGATGCCTCGATTTTGAAGAGACTTGATGTGGGTGCTTCTAGATAAATAATCCAAACATGAATGCATAGTGTTTTTAGTAGTATAGAAATCTGATCCTAGAGATAATGACAGGTGAATAATTATATTTTGAGTTGAGATACATTATTAGGTGCTTCAGAAATATACACCAGTTGATTTTGGAAGTGATTAAGGTGATACACAACAGATATTCATTGTTCCCATTTTTTATAGATTGTTGTGTTCCTTTATGTAGGATAAGGACAAATGAATCTTTTGAAATAATTTTGGGTATGGTTGATAAATAATTTTTGTGAAATTATAAATTTTCCACAATAGTCAGTGGTGACATCATAGATAAATCAGGTTGTCGTTATATAGCCAACCAATGTGTGTTCCCTACCATGGATTATTATGATGGAATTTTTTTTGAGACTATTTAGGATTTTATTTTGGAGTATTATATAGATATTCATATGTTGGGAACTCCAACATAATATTTTGAAGGGTTTATCCCTAATTTTGGAAGAATTATGGTGGGTTTTAAGGATAGTTTTTCTAATATAATGGTAATGGGAGGTGATTGATGTTTCATATTGATTCATGGTTACTAGAGATATGGAAATTTCTAGTCATTATATATAGTAATGTATGAAACATAGGCCTTTGGGGAAATACAATCATATTAGAAGGGAAATTACTTCATTGTGATAGGTTGATGGTAGTCATGAATAAAAAAAGGTATTGTTGTGTAGGTGAGTCTCATTTTATCTCGTTTTATGGTAGATACCCACACATGATATTTTGATGTGATGTTAGATTGATTCAAATATTTTGAATTGGGCTGGGGTGGATTTCATGTTAGTTGAGGGCGAGTTGGATCAAGGATGGGCTAGTGCATGGATTTGGAGATTGATGGTCGATGTAGATGGTTTTTTATCGGATTTTATAATTACACTAAAATTCATAATCATGCATTATAGTGGGGTAGAATGTGATGAGTTTGTTATGAAATTGATACAAGGATGGGTTATGTTGTGTGATTAGAAGACTGAAAATGATTATTTATGAATATAAGTTAAATAGTGGTGATTTTGTAATGACCCATTCATTTTCAGGTTGAGAAAGTGAGTTGAAATTTTATTTTGAGATCCTGTGTGACCCCTCAAGAACCAAACTCTTATATCTAGTTCTCATAAACACTTACTTTTCATATAATTTTTTATACCAACTATATATTCACAAACAAAAATGTCCCATAATTTTCTTACTTAATGATAATATTTTATTCCTTATATTACAATGGAAATTTAGGTTTAGAGAATTAGATAGTTATTAAATATTATTAACTAATAAAGGTTATGTATTTTTCAACTAATGTACATTTTTTCCACTATAACTAATTACTTCATCAATATCAAGTCATTGACTTCTCCCATAATTTCTCCAAAAAAGTATCTCTTTAAACTTTTCATGTGTATTACTATTATTTATAAACTAGGGAAATATAAACATAATAAGGGGTGATATCAAAATCTTATTCATGGAAAATAGATGACTCGTGAAATTCTGGAATAGTCATGGAAAAAATATTATGGTAGGAATAAAAAATCATCATTATTCCATAATCAGCTGAAACAAAGAGAATAATTTATCCATGGATTATAATGTAAGTAAATAGATCACGTGGATAACAATAACTGAATTTCTACTATGGGAGTACATAATTCCAAACATTTGGATCTTACTACTAAGGCTTTACCTAAAAAAATAATTCTTATTGTTATTTTTGTATCCATTAAATCATTCAATTTATCAAGACAATATTCAATACATCATGCTAAATTGTGAATCTATATACCAAATACATAAACATTATTTTCTCATGATAACTACAAGTTCATAAAGGGGCTATATAATTTTGAGCCCCACCCATCAATTGTAATGTTAGGTACAATCATCATATTAGAAAATATGACAATAATGCATGTTCATCATTTCCAATAATCATCTGTTTTGGAATAATAATATATGGAATGCCAATACTTTTCCCCATGTCAATAAAATGGATAACCTTGTCATAACTAATTTAAGGAATGAAAAATAATAGTTACAAAATACATAGTCATAATTTCATACAAATAAATAACCATTTGTATCAAAATTAAAAATATATAGATTTTCAGTAGTTTTTCCTACCATAAATAGAATAGATTTATATATAAGCATACCACAAGATAAAGATATATGAATACATGGTATATGGTCAGTTCATTAATTTCCTGTGTCATTCAATATATATTATCTAGGTCAAGTTTATTCAATCAAAGGAATAGAAAACAAGGTATTCATAAAGAGAATGTATTGAAATAAAACTCATGTCTATTAATAATGGATGTTTAGGTAAGACAATGTCTATGATGGATCATATTTATGATAGAAAATAACATTAAATTATCCATCCAAAAAATTAGGATTTTGGTTTCAGAAAAAACACACCCCTTTTGTAACAAAAGAAACTTGAAAATATATCAACATAAATGATAAATAACCATTAAAAATAATGGTTTTAATAGTTTCACATGTGAACTGATCAAGAATAAAATTGTCGAATTCCATGAGTTCAATCAACAAATTTTTAAATGTATATATTTATGATTGAATAAATAATGTAAAATAATTCGTATGAGTATTAATTATTTTATTAATGAAAAGTAATATGGAGCTGAAAATTTAAAATAGATTTTAGAAACCATATTTAATATTGGTATAAAATACAGATGTTACTTTTGAAAAGGTGATGTGAATGATTTGGAAAAACATTAATTTTAATCGGAATCTAAAACAATAGTTCCTTAAAATAACAAAATGTTTTATATAAGAAATGTGGGGGAAAATAAAAAAAATTCATTATGAAAGGAACCTTTCATATATATTGAAATTTCCTTTTATGAATAACCACATTGTAAAAAAGAGAAATAAATTTTTTTTATAAATCATAATTTTTATAAATTAAATTATGAAATACCATATAAAAAATTTTAGGGTGTGACAACCCAATCATGGATAATGAGAGTTCAATATGAATCACTATATTTCAATGAAAGAAAAAAATGTTTTATCAATATAACTTAGGGTAAATATACTACAAGAAAGATGAAATTTTTGAAAATGGGATTATATGACTAAAATGTAAACAATGAGAGAATACAAAAAAATAAATCAAGTGGTAGTCCTTACCCAGTATGTATGAATTAATTTGTAGATAATAATCATAACTCAATGAAAAAAAATTATTTACCAAAAACTATTATGACTGGAGTAACATTGTTGTAAAAAAATTATAAGAATGGAAAATGATTTGTATTAGTATAAACCATAAATTATAATAGGATAATATATATAAAATTCCAAGGATAGTAAATAAATATTAAACCATACAAACATAACAAGGTTCAAAACATAAACATGTCACAATGAATTAGAATTGAGGCCATGAAAAATCTTACCTCTTATTATGGATTCAATGACTGTACATTACCCTCATATATATCTTAATAAATAAATTAATAACCATTAATCATATCCATATTAGTTTATAATCTATTTATATAGATATTATATATAAAAATTGAAGGTATGTATTTACCTATTTTCAATATTGATTGTAAGTTATATTTATCCTTGTGAACAAGTTTTATAAAAATTGATTTTTTATTCATTATTAATAAAACTTTTTTCATTCCAATATCATTAAATGTACTACAATAGATGTTCTATGATTTTTATAAATTTATTATTTCATTATATAGTAGTTTTGGTTAAAAACCATGAATATTAATTCATTGTGGATCATTTTTTACTGATTCTCAATGAAAAAAGGAGTTTTCATTATTAATAAGTTTAATAATAATGTTACCTTTCAAAAATGAAAAACAATTCATTATTTACATATTTATATAATATATTATAAGAAATAAAATTTTAAGGTAATACATAATATAAACTTATTTCATTGAACATATTGGTGGTTAAACCAACCTAAACATGATCATACCATAATCAATGGATGAATGTTGAGTGATTTAGTTGTAAAATCATTATTCCGAAATCATATTAATATTTTTAGAGTTTATTAGTTTTATATATGTGAATTGAAAAAATTATAATAATAAGATGACCTATGTGAATTTATTTCCTTATATGAATAAATAATTTTTTTCTCTGGTAATGCACTTTTGGATGGTTAAATTTACCCCAGTTATTACATAAGAAATTTATGAAAAGAAAAATGAAAATAAATAGTTCCATTTAGGTTTTAGTGAACACATATGCATGGATTATGATTCTATTTTCTATAAAAATTGGGAAAAGAATAATAGGTTTATAATTTCATAATCTAAAATATATAATTAAATATCACACTTATATATTAAATTCCTAATTCGGCCCAACCACGTAATTCGGTGAAGGAAAATGAAACATGATGCATCATGGTGGTGGTAGTTCATACAATTCATGAAAGATGGTTTAATGTTTTTTAACAGAAAAGGAAAAGTTGTTTAATGATTATAACATCATATAATAATGAAGAATTATTCTAATCATACTTATTTTATCATTTTAATATGATTTAATGTGATTTTATGAAGAATAAGTTAATATTACTAAATAGAAATGGGAGTGGAGTAGTTAAAAACATCCACCACGCTTCTTGGGTTATTTCCTTTTCAAATAGTGATAAACATTATAGTGTTGTTCTATTAAGAATATTGTCACCTATTTAAATTTTTCTAAAAATTTTGGGGATGGAGTTAGTCATAGTTTTGGATGAAATAATGAGATTATGGTGTGAGTTTATGTGAGGGGTGAGGTATCCCTTTTATAAGTCAAAAAGAATGTCATTTTTTTAAAAACACAAAACATTTAAATAATATAAATCTACACTCAAGAAATGTAGCTCAAAAATTCAGGAAATAATAGAGAGTTGGGGGGGATAAGTTCATTAAATTCCACAATAATTCATAAAAAACACATTTAAAAAATAACCTTTCCCTTATTGCTAAACATGTTTTATGCCTTTTTATTTTTTCATAGGTAAATAGTTTTTATAAAGTAATTTATCATGTATTATTGTAAATAACTTATTCCTTATTACATTATTTTCATCTAATGATTCATAACATTTAAATCTATTTTATTATATTAAATTTTTAAAATTGATAAACTTCATTTTTAAATAAAAAATATATAATATATTAAAAACAATTTTTGAAAAGTATACCATAAGTTCTAAAATGGAAAAATGGGCTTTTAAATTTTAAAAAATAAAATTTTCAATACAATTATGAAACACGTATTTTTTTTGAGAAAATGGTTTCTTGAATTTAAAATTCTTACTAATAAAATAATAATGTAATGAAATTCATGTTATTTTAAAAACCGTATTTGACATTATTCTCCAATAAATAAATTTTTTAGAATAATTCCAAAAATAAAAAATAAAATGTATAACTATGATAAATCCAATAATAATTTCCTATTTTTCATATTCATATTCCAAAATTTATAAAATTATAATTTAAAAGAAAATAATATATATAATGAAAAACTATTTTTATATGAAAAATATATTTTTTGATTATTAAATATTCCCAATAATATTTATTATCTTATAATTTTTAAAATCATATTAACCATTTATTCCTATCAAGTATATTTTATCATCATTAATCACAGTCTTTTGGAAGTAGAAATTCATATCCCATAGAAAGGAATTATTTATAAAAATACATATTGGATCCTAAAATTATCATATTAGTTGTTTTTACTATATCAGTATAATTTTATAAGTATAAAAATAACCATTATATTTATTTCCATTAATATTTTACAAACCAGACACTTTTATTTTTTCCCTTTAATTTAATATCTAGGTTTTAATTACCATATATAATTTTTATATTTTTAACTGAATATATTATTGTTAGATTTATATTCATTATTCTAAGTGGAGAATGTTATCGAACATATTGAATTTTTTAATGGTAATAATTTATTAAAACATTTGGGTGTCACATTCTCCCCAATTAAATAAACATCATTGTTTCAATTTTAATTGTCACATACTAATAAGAGTAATCAATGGTATTCTTAACATATTTATCATTTATGATATTAAATATAATATGACATTAATCATACAATATGAGGCTATATTAAGTAGCTTATCTTCAAACAAAAAACATTAATATTTTATATAATCATATACTCAGGTATTTATATACCTTATTACTATATTGTCCATAATAAATCTTTCACAAAAACATATGAATCACAATGGAATTAAACCATAGTCAAAAAAAATATTCTTCTAGAAATTAACATTATCTTTAACCCTCGAATGATATAAACCACTAGTGCATAAAATCACATACTATTCAATATATATAACAATACTGAAAATGATATAAACCTCACTAAAACTACAATGAATCACTCTTTTATTTAATCAATTACCAATTACATGTCTACAAATAATATCTAGCTCACTTTTCACAAAATCAATAAACCCTTTATTAAATCAACATAAAACATGTCATAAACTAAAGGGTTATTTTTCCATAGATCAATTATTCTGATGTATTTATCCCCAAAAATATATCCGTTTACATAAAATCACTTTTCAAATAATCATCACAACAGGTTGAGTATATAAGAATATCATAAGTAAATATAACACCATAATAAAAATAATAAAGAGTTTCAGTATTTAATTTATATTAAAATATAAATCTCACTACATTATGTATTATTAAAAGATTCACAATTTTTGTCAAAATAGGAATATACTAAAATTATCAACCATTTGTGTATGGCTTATTATTTTTTATAATATAATGTGGTTTCTAGATATATACATATGTCATGTTCATCATTGTGATCATTTTTCAACCAAATATTGAAACCATAAGGGTTTTTATGACACCCAAAATATGAATATGAAAAAAAAAATTCAATATTTCTTCTTTTATGAAACCTTTTTTTAATATATGATACTTTCAGTTTAACATATGACTATCTTTGTTAAATCCTTGGTTATACATGGTAATTTTTCAATCAGGTTCTCTAACCTAATTAGCTGACATCAAACATAAATACTTTATATTGGTTTTTAAAGAGAACGTGACTGACCAAAGAATATCCCCTGTGAGTGTCAAAAAATGTGTGAGTTTAGGTCTCTTTGTCGTGAAACTGGTTAAGATCAAGTTAATACCCCATGTTCCCTATTAGGGTTATTAAATCAAGGTACATGTCACAGCACGACCCTAGAATACCCAGAGCTGGATCCTTAAAACATGATGTCTAATTTTACCAAAACAATGCACTGATATTTTACACATCATGTCTTATATAAGGGATCGATTCGGTTCAGGTTTTGGGAAACCATCCACTTTTGGCATACATTTTTTGTTAAAATTGATACCTGAAATATTTATTTAAAAAACGTAGGGTGAGCATATGAATTTCGAGTAAGGGGTCTTAAAATATCAAAATATAACAATATAAAATTTTAAAATATTCTTTTAAAATTTCCCATAAAACATTTTCTTATAGAATATAGATACACAAACATCACAATATAGAATTTAGTCACAAAGTCATAAGGGAAATTTTCATGGTATTCTGACAAAGTTATAGGGACTAATGATTCAATTATAAGCATGTTCATTCAGAATGAAAAGTAAAGACATTCTAAACTAGTATTACATAATAATATTCAACTATGAATTTAATAACTAACAGTAATACATAATCAGAGTTGCACATAAAGGTAATAACATCAATTTCATTCTCTACTAATATGACACATACACTGGCTAAGAAATCACTGAGTGGAAAATAAATGTCATATGATAAGCATTTACTTCTTCTAATACTCATAGGTTCTAGCTCTTAACCAGGGATAATCTACTAGTCGAATATCCACTTGGATAATTAATTATCATAGACATAATGAGGGAATTTATAATATCAGACCCTGTTAAGACCTCGTTGCAAGACCTGAAATGTTAGTGTCCTCATTCCATGACCTGATTGTCTCATTAGAACTTTTGATGCATCGAGGGGCATTCATTAACTGGCCCCAACCTATTATAATGAGTCTATTACATTCCACATATTCAAAATAGGGTCGTATATTCAAAATTTTACATACGACTTTGAATATTTAATTACACATTTCATATTATTCAAGGTGTCTCATACCACCATGAATAAATTAATTCATAATTCTATAAAAGTTGAAAATAGTTTTAATTACATTAATTAGAATTTACTTATATATAGTTAATCAAGATTATAAGTATTAATTAAAAACTATCAACTGCATGTCTATGTCATTGAATGGTGAGTTTGATAAACAGATTATGGCATATGTGATGACAACTAATGCACTAAAAGAAATGCATGTTTTGTTACATAAAATGATAACCCTAATTCCCAAAATAATTACTAATAAATTACACATCGTAATTTCACCATGGATTGCATGCTTAATTAAAAGATAAACCAAAAATTTCCAATGGGGTATTAAACAAATAAATACCCAAACTATCACTTCTAGTAAGCTTATGTTTAATGTATCATAGGGTACACATAATGTGAAACATGAAGAGCATGAAATTCAACCATAGTTAACACCATTATTATATGTTTGAGGATAAGTGATTCATTAATATGTTTGTAAGAGTAGTTTACCACAAATTTTATACTCATAAACTCTCCAAAATTACTGAATGCATCAGGAGTATAAAATTTGTAATATACAAAATTTGGGTAGAGTGTTGTGTAAATCTGTTTAACAACAAGGGTATAAAAGTGGTGTTTTCAAACAAAACTAAACATATTTCAAAAAAAACAAGTTTTATTCTTTCATATAAATACGTATAAATAAAATTGAGGATCAAAGTTTGCATGTAAACTCATATATTCACATATTCAAATATATATCATGTATTAAAGGGTTTATATCAAAAATCAATTAACACCCATACGACTTTAACATATTAGACACATTAATTAATTAAAGTCCGTAAAACATTAAATCATAATAAAAATATTTAAATGGTTTATTTATTGAACAATCTTACATAAATGTTTTTGTAAACATATATAACTTAAATGTATAATAGAGTCATACACTATATTTAATTGGCACATAATTATTTAAGAAAAAAATTAATCATAGAATTCATTGTTAAAGGACCTAAAACCGGTCCAAAGGGTGAGTTATATAAACTGTATAATTATACATTCCTGTGTACACTCTATATATATATATATATATATGAAAATATAATTCATTATGTTTAAAACAAATTTATACCTCATATTTGAAACTCAAATTTTAATGGTCTTGAAACCACACATAATAATGTTTATTTTAAAACCATATGGTTATATATATATATACATATATATAATCAAATATATGCAATATATAAATATATATATATATATTTCATGAGAAAAATAATCCTTCAAGTTTAAGAAAATACCTCATAACCCAAAATCAATAAGTCCTACGACTGGGTAAATGCAGGTTTTCGACCAATCCGCAAGGATGTACACTTATGAAATTTAGTATACATATTTATGTATAAATGTATATGCCTCAACATAATTCTCTTACATCCATAATACTACTTGAACTCGAAAACCAGAATACCTAGGATCGGCATAAAAGAAAATTTTAACTAAAATACAATGTTATAAATATATTTTTATGAACATACATATATCTGTATATACCGACAAAAACAACATCACAAGAAAAATTACCCCTTACCTAGCTTGAGTAGGAGGAGATACTCATGAAGGGATCATGGGAGCTTAATGAAGGTTTTGGGAGAGGAGGAATAGACGAGGTAAATGGGGTGAAACGGATTGTTTTTAAACTACATTGTGAATAAAATATACGGAATATTTAATGCTCATGTTGGAAAACTGAGGCCTAGTCGGTATATTAAAAGACCGGGGGAAGTCTTTGTGGAACAAAGGAGGGAAAGGGAGGCCTTTGATGGGGATGGGAGCAGTCACGGGTGTGGAAAAAGGGAAAGGGAGGGTAAGGGTTATTGTTCCAACGTAGGAAAGAGGAAGAAGAAGGCGCTAGAGTTGAGGAAATCTGGAAAAAGAATGGAAAGCAGAGATTAAACGTGGAGAAGATCGGACGACCATGGATGAGGCGGTGATTTAAGAAAATGGATGGTCACGATTAGATCCATGGTAGATCAGATGGATCTGATTCGCTGTGGAGATTTAAAAGTCTTGGACGGACGAGAATAGATATATGTGGGATTGGAAGGTGCAAAAAAACACAGAGGATTCCACAGATTCTAGGACATGAGTTTAAGATCAAAATAAACTAGACAGATCGCACACGACACAATCCAAAGGCCTATATTTGATCCTTGACAAAATTAACCATTCTTCATCAAAACAGAGGGAATTATTTCAGCCCTTTATAACCCAGCAGCTCTGAGAAACAACTCAGAATTCTACCCCACCCCTCCTGGTATTACCCCATATTGGGTTCTACGAGCATGCTCCTTCTCCCACCCACATCGTCATGCCACCCTGCATAGTAGTGTGCTCTTCTCCGGTTCGCCCTTCAGGGTATCTATTCCCCCTGATATCTAGACCTATCATGCACTATTTATGCACAGAACCCATAGGATGGCCTATGCTGAGACCGAGGTCTAGGCTTGGCCGCCTTGCACGTTCTGCCTCCCTTGGCCCGGCTAGAGGGCTAGCACTTATGGGGTTTATTTTTTGTTAAACTTTAATACTAATTTTCCTTACACATAAATATGTGTTTTCCAAAACAAAATATCCATTGGTTTTATAATCATTAAAGTTTTAAAATGAAAATTTATAATTTGAAATTTAATACATCCATATGAAAAAATTATAATAGTATTATAGTTCATAAAAACATAGTTTAGTTTAAACCCTTCTTAAGCATCAAGAATGAAAAAATTTACAAGATATTTGAAATATTTTAAAGGTGTTTCAAATAATCATATCATTTTAAAATTACACTAAGTGTAGCTCAAAATATTAAATCATTGTTTTCATAAGGATCATAACAAAAGGTTATAATACTTTTTTCAATAAATAACATAATTTATTTGGAAAACTAAATTATACATAGATATTTTTAATTAATACACCTAAAAGACCAACGACTGTAATTATAGCCCATAGAAACTCAACAGTCACCTTGAGATAAATGGTCAAATTGGGGACTTATATAACAATACATTAGAGTGGGATAAATTCAAGACAATCAGAAAATATAGCGCACATCATTACATTGATTCTTAGTGTTGTTTTAGAGGATCTAGCCACACTAATGTTTATTGTGATGAATATGAAAGACCCATATTATCTTCATGGGGTTCTTTTTGTTTTTGGATGGTCTCCCTTTAATTCTAATAAGTCTTTTAATATGTTTTTTTGGTTAGTGTGGTTCTCTTTTAACCTTGTTGTAATGTAAACACTTCGTTGTTTTATTTAAATAAAATTTCTAGTATTTATAGTTTGCTAATTTTTTCGGATAACATGCAAATAAAACCATAATATTACTATTACATGAGAGATTAGTTTTGGTGCATATCATTATTCCACTCTATAAATAATGGTGTACTTACAATTCATTTCATATAACCATGTTAAAAAGAAACTCTCTAATGTTATTTATCACATCCTCCATCGTGGAGGATCCTCAGGCGTGTCCAGATGAAGACCCAAATTGTTGTTCCACTCATCCTCTTCCCTAGAAGAAACACATATTGAACTGTATGGATTAATCTCATGCAGTGTACACTCATGCTTCTAGAGGGAGGCTCAGATGGTAGAGAGATCAGAGATGTCTGAATGGACAAACTCTCGAAGAATTCATTGAACTGTCTCTTGTTCTAGTATGTCCATGTCAAGGATGTGGTAATACAAACTAACGCATACGATCTGAGGCATGTAAGTTGCACGAAGGATCCCCTCTAAGGAATCCTTTTGAAACCTTACCCTAGCAGTGATGTTTCGTGATAGAGTGAAGTGTAGGAAAATACATTCATGGTAATTTTCCTTATGTTCACACTCAACGAGTTGAGAAGCGGCTATACAGTGGTAGATATAAGAATTCCCTTGGCCGGAGTGGATAATGTCTGGATTGTTTGATACCCCATAAAGATGTCTGCACATTCTTCATAGATTTGTGAAGGGAAGGTATTCTTGTGCACATGTTCTGTCCATAAGGTCCTCTAGTATCTCAATGGGGAGATAAAATATAGGAGTTTGTCCATCCATCTGAAAAAAATATATTTTATTATGAAATTCCAATCAGTGAAATTCACTTAAAAGCACAAATACTGAAAGGATAGAAAAAGGAAGAAACAAAAAATTGTGATTTGATAAAATAATCGGTACACAACACCCAGGACTAATGGTTTCCCCAGTTCGTAGTTACAGGAATCCCCAATAAATTTCAAAACACTCAATCTCTTTGAAAAAAATTCAACCTAATCAGTCTGGTTGAATCTTGAGGGTAAACATATGGTGTCTCTAGAGTGTGAAATGAGGGGTATAAATCTGAGAGACACCAGTGTGTACTTGATGTCTGTTCACAGAATGGGATGCCTTAAATTCAAAAATTTCAAAGTTCATCAAATTGACCATAATGGCCATAGGACAAGATTTGGAACATATATGATTCACGGAGGATATTTTATGCAACATATTCTTGGAAATATATGATTGAATGTATGCCTTATACTACAGTGAAGTATCTAAAAAGTCCCTCGAATTATTCTCCATAATGTGTGTATGATGGAAATTGGTGTTTCGTCATAAAGATACAGTCCAAACTTTCTCCTTGGTGAAGTTGAAATATATGGGGATAGTTTGACATGTCGTAGTGGTGTTAGCATGTCATTTGAATGTGTTCATAATTTACAAAGTTGTCCTAGATGGCTATGGAAACTATTTTTTGAGGGCCACAATATGAAGACACAAAAGGCAAGAATTTTCCTTTTCCATCTTAAAATTAATAAAAAATTATACGTAGAAATGATTATGTAAATTTTTCATCATTCCATTCTGGATTTCTAGAGTTATCTAAATCAAATTCTTCGATACCAACTATCACAGCCTGAACCCAGAAAACCCAGATCCGGCACCATAAAACATGATGTGTAATTTAAAAAAAACATGCACTGATATTTTACACATCATGACTCATTCAAAGGATCGATTCAGTTCAGGTTTTGGGAAACCATCCTTTTCTGACATGCCTCTTCTAATAAAACTGATACATGAAAACATTATTTCAAAAATGTAGGGTGAGAATATGAATGCCCAATAAGGGTTTTAAAATAACATAATATAACAATATAACATTTGAAAATATTATTTGAAAATTTCCCATAAAACATTTTCTTACTGAATACAGAAACATAAACATTACAACATAGCATTTAGTCTAAGAATTATAAGGGAAAATTTCATGGTATTCTGATAGATTTATAAGGAATCTTTATTCAATTATAAGCATGTTAATTTAGAATAATAATTAAATACATTCTAAACAAGCATGAAAAAATAATATACAAGTAAAAATTTAATAACTAAGAGTAATACACAATCAGAGTTGCGCATGAAGGTAATAATATCAATTTCATTCTCTACTACTGTGAAATATACACTGGCTAATAAATCACTAAGTGAAAAACAAATATCCGGCCATAAGCATTTACTTATTCTAATACTCATAGGCATTGTCTCTAAACCATGGATATTATACTAGTCAAATAACCACTTGGTTAAATAATTATCATAGACATAATGAGGGAATGTATAATATCAGACCATGTTAAGACCACGTGTCAAGACCTGAAATGTCAATGGCCTTATATCATGACCTGATTGTCTCATGAGAACTATCGATGCATCGAGGGGATTTCATTAACTAGTCCCGAACCCGTTATACCGAGTATATTACATTCCTCACATGCCAAATAGGGCCATATATTCAAAATTCCCCATACAACTTTGAATATTTAATTTTACATTTCATATTATTCAAGGTGTCCCTTACCACCTTGAATAATTTAATTCATAATTCCATAAATGTTCATAAGAGTTACAATTACATTCATTAGCATTTACATATATATATAGTGGATCATGAATATAAGGATTGATTACAAAACTATCTATTTCATGGTCTTTTCGTCTAATGGTGAGTATGATAATCAAACTATTGCATATGTGATGAAAACCTATACTCTAAAATAAATACATGTTTTTTACATAAAATGATAACCCTAAATGCTAAAATCAGTTCTAATAAATTACACATTGGAATTTCATCATGGATTGGGTGCTTAATTAAAAGATAATCCAAATATTTCAAAAAGGGTATTAAACACATAAATACCCAAACATTAACTTCTAGTAAGATTATGTTTAATGTATCCTAGGGTACACCTAAAGATAAACCTTAAGAGCATGAAATTCAACCATAGATAACACCATTTAGTATATGTTTGAAAATAATTGATTCGGAAATATGTATGTAGGAGTAGTAAACCCCTAATTTTGTACTCACAAACTCTCCGCAATTACTAAATTCAAAAAGAGTATAATATTTTAAATATGAAAAATTAGGGTATAGTGTTGTGTAAATCTATTTAACCACAAGGGTATAAATGTAGTGTTTTTATATAAAACTAAACATATTTCCACAACAAATATGTTTTATTATTTCTTAACAATCCTTATAAATAAAATTGAGGATAAAAGTTTACATGTACACACTTATATTCACATATTCGAATATACATCATGTATAAAAGGGTTTATACCAAAAATCCATTGACACCCATACAACTTTAACATATTATACATATTAATTAACTAGATTCCCTAAAACATTTAATCATAATATAACATTTTAAAGGTTTTATTTATTAAACAATATTACATAAATCATTATGTAAACATATATATATTACAAGTATAACTGAGTCCTGCACAAAAGATAATTGGCACATACTTATTTACCAAAAACAGAAATTAATCATAGAAGTTCAATGTTAAAAGACATAATACTGGTCCAAAGGGTGAGTTATATAAACTGTATAATTATTCATGCCTGTGTATTCTATATATATATATATATGATAATATAATTCCTTATGTTTAAAAAAAATTCTACCTCATCTTTAAAACTAAAATTTTAGAGGTCTTGAAACTGACCATAATTGAGGACATTTTAAAACCGTATGGTCATGTGTGTGTGTATGTGTACAAATATAATCAGATATATAAGGTATATATATTACATGAGAAAAATAGTCCTTCAAGTTTCAAAAAATACCTCATTACCCAAAATCCATAAGTCATTGGACTTGGTATATTTGGGTATTGAACCATACCACAAGGATATACACTTCTGAAATTGATTATATATGTATAAGTATAAATGTATATGCCTCAACATAATTCCCATACTTCTATAATACTACTTGAACATTAAAATCAGAAGACCTAGGATCATCATAAAAGAAAATTATAAATAAAATAAAACGTTATAAATATATTTTTATAAGCATACATATATATGCATATAACCTCAAAAACAACATAATAGGAAAACATATCCCCTGCCTAGCGTGAAGAAGAGGAGAGGCTTGGGAATGGATCATGGGATCATGATGAATGTTTTAGGAGAGGAGCAGCAACAAAGGGAAATGGGGTGCAAAGGATTGTTTTTAAACTATATAATGTATAAAATATATGGAATATTTAATGCTACTATTTTAAAACCAAGGACTACTCGGTGTATTAAATGACCGGAAGAAGTCTTTGTTTAAAAATGAGGGAAAGGGAGGACTCATATGGTTATGGGAGGAGTCAAGAGTGTGTAAAAAGTATAATGGGAGGGTAGGGGATACTGGTCCGGTGTAGGCAGGAGGAAGAATAAGGCATTCTGGGTGAGGAGATCTGGAAAAAGAATGGATGGCAGAGATTAAACAGGGAAAAGATCGGATGACCATGGATGGTTCAATGATTAAAAAGAAATTGATGGTCACAATTAGATCCATGGATGATTAGATGGCCCTAATTTGATGCGGAGATTTAAAAGTCTTGGACGACTGAGAATATATTTGTGTTGGATTAGATGGTGCACAAAAAATGTAGAGGATTCTGTGATTGAAAGGAGTTGAGCATTGGATCGAAATAAATGGCCCAGATCGCACGAGACACGATCCAACGGACTGGATTTGATCGTGACCAAAATTCATCATCCCAAATAAAAACGGAGGGATTTTGTGGCCCTTTATAACCCAAGATCTATAAGAAATGACTCAGAATTATCCCTCCCCCTCCTAGTACCACCCCATACTAGGTTCTGCGGGCACGCTCCTGCACCCACCCACACCATTATGCCACCCTGCACGGTGGTGCGCTCTACTTCTGTGCACCCTTTGGGGTATCTATGCCCCTTGATTTATAGACCTAGCATGCACTGTGTGTGAACACAAGCCCACAGGCCGGCCTATGCTCAAGTTGAGGGATAGGCTCGGCCTCCTAGCGCGTGTTGCCTCCATTGGCCCAGCTAGAGGGCTAGACCTTGTGGGGTTTATTTTTTGTTAAAATTTAATACTAATTTTCTTTACACATAAATAGCTATTTTTTAAAACAAAATTTAAATTAGTTTTATAAGAATTAATATTTTAAAGAAAACAACGATATAATTTAAAATTTAATACATCCATATGAAAAATTTATAATGGTATTATAGAAATCAAAATCATTGTTTAGTCAAACCCTTTTTTAAGCATTAATAATTAAAACATTTACAAGATATTTGAAAAAATTGAAAGGTTTTTTAAATCCTCATCTCATTCTAAAATTACACTATGTGTAGCTCAAATTATTAAATCATTGTCCTTTTAAAGTTCATAATAAAAGGTTATATTAATATTTTTCAATACATAACTTAAATATTTTGGAAAACTAAATCATATTGAGATATTATTAAATAATAAACCAAAAAGACCAACGACTATAATTATAGTAGTTAGAAACTCAATGTTCACCGGAAGAGCAATGGTCGAATTGAGGACCTATAAAACCATACATTAGAGTGTCCTAAATTCAAGACAATCAAATAATATGGTGCACATAATTCCACCGATGCTCAGCGCTATTTTAGTGGATCTATCCATACTAATGTTCGTTGTGATGGATCTAAAAGACCCATATTATTTTATTGGTGTTTTCGTTGTTTTGGGTGGTCTACCTGTAATTATAATAGGTCTTTTAATAGGTATTTTTTTGTTAGTATGGTTTTCCTTTGACCTTGTTGTAATGTAAACACTTCATTGTTTTGTTTAAATTAAATTTCTAGTATTTATAGTTTTCAAATTTGTTCAAATAACATGAAAATAAAACTATATTATTATTATTACATAAGAGATTAGTTTTGGGTCATCAAAGTACATCTATACCAGATTTGGCATCCACTTGAAGTATCCATAAAGGGATTTTATTTCAAGGAGACAAACTAAATATCTAATTTACTAAAACATAATGATTTTCTCCTAAACATAGAATTATAACTTAGATATATCCTTAATTTTTTTTCTTAAAACTCTCTTATAAAAATATCTAAATAAAATGTTCATTATTACATAATCATTAAGCCATATGTTATACTAAAGTGTTATGTATACATTTGAAATTGTGATCAACCATATATTATTAAAACATACATAACACTCAATAATCGTTATGATCTCTAAATTAATCTAAACATAGATATGATATCAATGGTTACACCCCATACCCACACTATCGATCCTAGTGTAATAAACACATGCATTATATAATGGATTCAATTCAACTATAGACCCCTAGAGAAAAATATACAAAAATTATATGATATTAACAATTATTTCAGGACATAAATTCCTAATACCGTTTAGATTTTAATATTTTTATAATTAAGTAAAATATAAACTAATAAATATAATAATTTTCCTAACTATTAGACAATTGTTTCACTATAAATAACTACTTAATCCATAACAAGTATTCAAAATCTCACAAAAAATTTCTACAAATGTTATCTCATTGTAAATATCATGTTTATAACTTTTATTCATAATTTAAGGAAATGAATAGATAAATTTGGGTTATCTCAATTTTTTAGTAAAAAATGTACAACAAAGGAAATCGTGGAAAAATATGGCATAAATACTATAAGAGAAATATATAATCATCATAATGAAATTATTAACTAATTTTTTTAATAATATATCTATGTATTTTAATGAAAATAAATATATCACATAGAAAAAAATAACTGAATTCATGTTGATGGAATGCATAATTCAAGACATCTTGATCTTACCATTAAGGCCTCATCCAAGACAACATTATTTCCATTAATGAATAATATTATAAATCTATAATTCTTAAAGACTACATTCCACATATATTGATTAATTAGGAAGGTATAAAAATAATACCTAAAATTGTGGGGCTTATAGGACCTATTGATGGATCAAGGGGATACATAAGTTTGGGACTCAAATATCACTTGTTTATGTAAAGGGAATTCATAATATTATATTATGAGTAAAAAATACATAGTCAACCTATCCAATATTCAACTATATTAGAATAATAATATATATAATTTTAATATATTTTTATAATATAAAAAAAGACATAACAATATCATCACCCATCCATAGAAATAAAGCAAATGGTTAAAAGATATATATTCAATTTGCGAAACTAATGAATAAACAACCATGTCAGAATAATAGTTATATGAATTATCAGTGGTTCAATAATAAATAAATTGAATTCAAATTAATATAATAATTCCTCAAGATTAAATCTTTTGAAGTCATAATATATAGTTAAGTCAGTAATTTTACCAATAGATTAATTTATAGCATCTTGTTGAACACCTTTAAATCAATACTATAATAACAAATATTTATTAAGGTGATAAAAAAATAATAGAAAAGAACAAAATGGATCTAGTGTGGACCATGGTGGTCTAAAGAAATTAAGACCATGGGAATACACTCTAATAAAATTCACACACTCATTGGGAAGGAAGCCTATATTGGTAAAGGAATAAAAATATTTATCATGAGAAACCCTAAAATAGTGAAAAATTGCTGTTTGATTCCCCTCATGCCACATATAAATAATCTCCATCCAATCTCTAATGAAATCCTTAAATTACCAAATGTGTTATGTAATAGGATAAGGGTTGGAAATATTTAATTTTAGGGACTCATGAACAACAGAAGATTTAGTTTCAATGGTCTCCAGCTCAATATTCCATTAACTACATAACTCCAAACCATTAAGCATGGTAGATTCCTTTTCTATTATGGATTTTCCTCTCTTAAAAAGTAAAAATTGATGGTGATGAAAAGTGATCATTTTTTTCATGAATAATTCCCCCACACCACATATATCATGATCATTGGATCCATCAATATTAAGTTTGAAACCAATGGTATAGGGATTCTGGTGAATCTACCAGCCCAGTAACAAGGCTTATATGGTGAAATAATTGAGGATATTGTTCGCTAAAATAGTTATTAGGGAGGGAGAGAGATATATTATCTAATAAGCTTTGATATATCTTTCACCATATATATAACACTTCGGGAAGGATCCATCCTTATCCTCTAATGGAAATCAGAGTGGGAAATATTTATAGAATTTCAGATCCACCAACACCCAGATTCTAACAAAATAGAACTAACCATCATTTCCTAGTAATTATTTTTATCTCATCAAAACCAATTCTGAATAAAATATAAATTTTTAGTTTCTGTGGTCATTATTCCTGTTAAATATCTCATTGAACACCACATTATCACAACCCACTCTCCTAAAAGAATATCTAGAAACCCATTCTTCTTTTTATAAATTGAATCGAAATTACTTGTAAGTAAGATGAATCCCTTTTCATTTGATGGATTATTCTAGGAGAAAATAATGGATGGGAAAAAATATATCAAAAAATTATATTTTGCCTCAATCAACTTACATTAGACACACTCACCCTAGTAATCATGAGCACTATTATCATCAATCAATTTTCTGTATTCATTAAATTAAAAATTACAAGAATATGAGACCATGAAAAAAATTATCTTTCTTTGATTTTATAAAAATAAGATTAAAGAACACACATTGATCATTTATAGGTATGACTTGAACGAGAATAATATATTGAAAAAATCTTTTGAATGACCGGTTCGGCATCGAGCATCCTTGAAAACCAATCCTAGCACCCACCCAGATATTATCCTATAAGATAGTATCACCACATCTAATAATCTACCATTAATGGAAATATATCACTATAATATGTTTTTCAAGTATACATAAATGAATATATGTATTCCCAATTATGATTTTTTGATACCTCGTATACCTATCAAAAATAATGTTATTCCAAACAGAAAAACCTTCAATGAACTCACACACTAACCTTTATTGCATGTTGTTTATGGATTCAGCCACACACCAAAGGATGACACCACCTTCATAAAATAGTTTATTCAGCCTATTTTATGATGCCCAATTCAACCACCCTTCCAATGGAGAATCTATAAAGAATGAGAACATGCGAGAATAAAGATCCTCTATAATAGTCTTCATCGCTTTCAGGATTGAGAGTACATGCATTGGATTCGATGAAATAACATAGATACTCATGGTGACTCAACTGCTGAATGAGTTGAAGTGTCCAAGGATCATGTTGTCACACTGAGAGCGGGTGAATCAGTTGTGACCCATTTTACTAAATTATTTTCTTTTCTTAAACCCCCTTTAAACCTTTGTCACATTTTATGTTGATTCGATCCTATATGCAGTCCATAATGTAAATGAAACATAGAAAATGATATTTTCTAAAGGTTTGGAACTATGACCAACATCCTTGCACCAACCTGTTATACCCCCCCCCATTACATAGGCTTCACTATATGTGGATGATTACAAAAGGTAAAGTCCCATTCCCTTCAACATTGGGTCCCATAGAGTTCTTCTCTAGAATACCACTAGATGTCTCATATCCAAACCAACAAAAATGAATCCTAAGTCCCATAAAAATATATTTATATTGTGTCCCACAGTGTTAAAATAATCCCACTGACCTACTCTACAGTCCAAATAATGACTTATTCTACTTCACAGTCCCAATGAAGACATCACAGTCTTGAGTCACACAAGATTTGATCCACTAATAGCATTATATCTTGATCTTACTTTATGATCTTGCTAGATCAAACTGTCCAACATACAACTCAAGAGACTTTACACTGTTGTTGTTCTTTCTCAAACAATGTGGATCACCTATGAATGATCATATACCTCAGTACAACACAAGCCAAGATATTCTTTCTTTTTCTGAAGACCGGACCTCACTATTCATTGAAAACTTATATATGAAATTCTTATGAATTAGTGATATAAATATTGTCCTAGCTTCAGTCTCAAAACACCACACACTAATCATGAAAAAATATTGTACACTAACTTCTTCAATCTTCAAGAATGAACACAGACGCATGGATGTCTCGATATAAAACTTGTAACAATACTAATGCACAGACTTTACAATTTCATGCATACATTATTTCATATGAATACTTGTGTTATATAATTCAAACTTTTTCCACTACTTCATTTAATTTTTCAATACCTGATAAAATTTATAATTTTCTTTGTACATACACAGTATAATGTCTCTTTATTTTCTTAATAAATGTGTGTGTTCTTTCTCACATTCATGAACACACTATTCATAGTATATTTTTCACTTCCTTATTAATCTATTTTCACCAAAAAATAATACACACATATTTCATATGTTTTATGAAAGGGTATCAAACATGTCCATATACATAATACTTTTATTATGCCTTATAATCACAACTACCTCGTGTATGAATCACACTGTATTTTTGAAAGTTTTCTCCCTTAACTCACACACATTGCCACATATACTGATTCCCATTTCTTTATGAACACAAACTCGAATGGATGTTGGATGTTAATGTGTTAAATTCTTCTTCACAATACCCAATATATGTATATACTATCATATGAATGTTACACCCCGAGATTTTATGAAAAATATTCTTTTTAATTTCATTAATGTCTTGTGTTGTACGCTACACCAAAAGTAGCTTTCACAACATGCATCCCTGACTTGCCTTGCATTACAGGCAATCGCGACCTTCCTCGATAGCGTGTGTAGTACGCAATACCGAGTTTCACTAAACAATGATATGCTATTAAAATATTATTAAAACTAGTCGTTATGAATAGTAATTACCATTTTTGTAATTTTTAGAATTTTATTTTTCAAAATGAACTTCATTTTTGGATTCGGAATATCGAAATTATCTTAGGGTGAAATTTTGGAACTTTTCGGATAACTTCCATTTTCTGATGAATAGTAAAAATTACTAAATTTTATTTAAAAACAACATTTTTAATCGAAATAATTAATAGTGATAAATTATTAATTTTAGTGGTTTTAAAGTACATTTAGAATATATTTTTACAATTTAATACAATGTTGGTCATTTGATGTGATTTCACATTTAAACCAGACATAAACAAGTGTCAATCTTTTGATAGTTATTATCACTTAAGAACATGCTATTTGTTTTGACGACGAGAATTAATTTTTAAATTAATTAATGAAGCTGATATGTTTTGAATTTGGTAAAATAGACATCATTATTGATTTAATAATATCAAATATATCTTAGGAATAAGTTTTGGTATTTTTATGGAAACTTTCATTCTTTTATGAATAGTGAAACCACTAAGTGGTAGTTAAAAAAATTAATTTTTCATAAAACTTAATTTTACCGCTTCTGTGAGTGGAATTTCAAAAATTTGAGAGACATGGTTGATGTCAGTAAGTAAAATGTGGTTCAATGAGATGAAAATAATTTTTTGGTGAATAGTAAATTTTTACTTTTATTTACCATGGTTACAAGTAAATAGTGTAATTAAGGGTAAAAATGATATTATTATTACCGTAACACATGTCCTAATTCTATTGGATAAGTTTAATTCGACCAAAAACAACATTAGGAAAACATTATGACCATTTAGGCCCACATGGATTAGATTAGGACATTTATTATTAATCTATTTAAAGAAGGGTTAAAATAGTTAAAATAAATGTTTAAAAAGTATATCATTTTTAATATAGGGTTATAAATAAGATAAATTCGACTATAAATATTAATTAGAAATATAAAAGGATTTTCTATATAATGATATTTTATTTGTAATTTTTAGACTTTAAATAAGTTAATTTATTTATGACACAATGATGATGGAGTAATTATCTTAATAATGAAATATTGAAATAATCGATGTTATAAATACCCAAATAAATGTAATTTGAGACTTTTTATGAATTACACTAACTATATAGGTTAATATTACTTGTTATTGTTGATGTAATTAACTTTTTTCGAACTAATCATTCTGTTATGATTTTTACAAAAAATAAATTACTAAATACTGTCAAAATTGACATAAAATAGTTTTTAAAACAAATATTATATTATTAATTGTTATTTTATTCCTAAAAATCTATTGTTTGGCCAAATGACTTAGATAAGGTTATATATATTAATAATAAACAATGTGGAGTTCGTTTGGCTTGTTATAGTATGTTTATTAACCTTATAGTGTAAGAACACAAAACACACGGTAAAAGTAAAATTATCTAACATAAAGGTAAAACTAAATGATAAGGTTAAAATAGTAAACTAAACTTGTCCAAATTCTATTGGATTAAAGTAATTCGACCCATCCACGCCTTATCTTCGATATAAATAAATTTTGACCAATTTAAAACCGAATTTGGATTTATAATAAAATAATATTATTAGTTATTCCAAAGGTGCCCCCCTCCTGCCTTATAAAAGGGCACCTCCTCCCTCTCTTCCTCACACCACATTGAGCCTTCAAGCTCGGCCAACCCCTGCCAAATACTCTTCTCCACTTCCCTAGAAACATCCTAGAGGTCCTGGTATTCCTCAAAGACCAATTTTAGTGCCTTAAGAGGAGGACTCAAAGAGGCGCTTCAAAGAAGAGGTAATGTCCGTTACCGATTATTTCAACTTTATTTCTTCTTCCACTTCTTCTTCTTCTTAGGTTGTTTCATTATTAAGTAATAAAATCAGTATCACTCATATACCTATATGTTATTATAAGTATGAAACAACCCTATTCAACCATCTATCTATCCTATGGAAAATGAAATCACCGCGCGTGTGTACGTACGGAATACCATCTCCACGCCGTGTTGTAATCTATTTTAAACCACCACCTTACTTGGATGGGTATAATGTTGTACATAAAAACTATATATGATTATGTTAAAGATATATTGATTCTGAAATAGTATACATACACTCCAATACAATTCCACGATCATGAGAATGATATCGTTGCTCGTGCGTACGTATGGACTATCGTCTCCACGACGCGATGAGATTAATTCTCCATGTTAACCATTCATGAATAATTATAAAGTATATGTAATAAGTAATCATGAAATATATGACATAATAATGATAATTGATTTAAGTGTGTATATATATATATGTATGTCATCTACTTAATTCCATTCAACTCAATAAGAAAACGAAAACAGTGTTCATGCGTACGTACGGCCTACCGTCTCCATGAACGGTGTATTTCTTTCCATTTACTGATCTATTATATAAATGTATATTCTGAATATATATTATATATAAATCATGTTTTACATTCTGGAATTAAGTAATCATGATCTAAGTAATCATATTATTAATTACAAGTCAAAACTCGGACGACAAATGAAACAATTTTACCCAAAACGCTCTTTAACAAGGAATTTATAAAAGAAAGGGTAATATAAAGTCATAAGTGAACCATATTTGATATCATAACAATGAGTATGATTCTGTAATAAGTCAATGACATTATTTAAATCATTATACAGGAGTTTCGGACACTTACGAAGCAAATCGTACCTAAGGTACGGGAAATATCACAATCTCAATTTTATCCGAGATTGTTTATACTTTGGAATTTACTGGGGTGTATTTTATCATCAACATCCATGTTTCCTAAATATGTAATATTTATATCCTTCTACAATAGTTTATATCCAATTTTACCCATCGGTGAGTTTTTTTGTAAAAGATATGAAAGGAATCTTTTGTCGTTTCTCGTACGAAGTACTTTTTGACTTTTCCGACAAAAGTACGAGAAATTTTTTTTTAACTTATACGGCATGAATAGATTTTTAAAACATTATTTACAAGAATCTTCCTTTACAAGTTTTCAAGTTTATTTTTAATAAAGTTATTTTAGTTTAAAATTATATGACATGTTAAGAAAGGAAAATGTTTTTGAAGTTGAAAGGATATTTTCCTCAATAATGGAGTTCAAGTGTTTTATCAAAATTATTTTCCATCTAAGATAATATAGGTTTCTGTTTCTTTCCCTATTATTACATTGATTTGATTATGTTGTGAGGGAATTATTTTTATGAAACCCTTTATTTTATATGAATTGTTTTATGATCTCATATTATTTAAGAATCCCATTTTTATTACATGGGTTATGCAATGATGTATGGTTTATGATTTTGTGGCACACATAAGAATGGTATCATTATGAGATGGGTGGGGCCTATATCTCCCTACAATGAATTGGGTAAAGATTTTATATATCATTAGATAGACATGGCTGGAACGGCAGGTTATACCAGTTCAGCGAAACAGGACTGAAATGAGGAGTGAACTCGGTTCAGAAATGGACTTTGTCCACTAAGATAGTCTTGGCATTGGGTATTGACTAATAAGAAATGATTCTCTATGATTATGTGTGTATTACACAAAGTTTCATTTTTTATTTTATGATTATTGGGATTACATTTCACTACTATGATTTATCCCATGTTATGAAATCATGATCTCTTTTGTAGGTTAAGATTTCCAAAAGTTATGTTCTTATGAATATGATGTGATTGATATTTCTTTTGTTTACCCTTACTGAGCATTTGAGCTCACCCTTTTATGTTTTCTTTTCCCCAGGATAAAAATAAAGGATTTAGGTAAGAAAAAAAGGGAAGATCATTATGGGAGATGTTGAAGATCTTCCACCACGATTAGAAGATTATATTCCGAGTTTCCAAAGACACTAAACTATTACGGTCCTTGTGTGTGTTTTTTTGTTATGTACTAAGTATTCTGCAAAAGTAATGTAATGTCCATGTACGTGAAGCATTGGTTAAATACAGTTGGTATCATAGGAAAGGTTTAGTCAACCATTGGAAAATAGGATGTGAAAACATTAGTGAGATCCCTACAGATATTTCTAAGGTATGTCTAGGGATGTCCCTGAGGATAAGTATACGTATAGGATATAGTCCTAGAACTATGGTAACGATCATAGAATTTAACCCAAGATGTTAGATATTGAGGGTACTCCCGCTTTACTATTTGTTTTTCCCTAGCATGATTTTGGCCTCTCACACTATTCTTTTTGGGTTTTAGAAAATGGCTGGAAATGGGAAGAATCATGATAATGGAGGATATAACGGACAGTGGAATGATATTCTTTATGAGGAACCAAATGAAACTGGATTTGGAAGTCCAAACATCATTATTATACCGAATCATCAATCTCATAATATGATCAATAAACTCAAATTCTGTAAGTTTCCTAACTCGACTAATAAGAGAAAGACGGAGTTTCATGATGATCATAGAGGAAAGAAAGTTCAATTTCCCCTATGTAAATCATGTGGGAAGAGGAATCAAGGAGAATGTTTCAAAGGAACTGGAAGATGCTTTGGGTGTGGAAAAGAAGGACATAAATCCAGTAAGTGCAAAGGAAAAGGTTCAGTTAACACCATGGATGAGGATAATGGTATAGCTACGACATCAAAAATGGTTAAATGTTTTAAATGTGGAATGTACGGGCATTATGCAAACCAATTCCCTAAGGTAAAGTCTCATGAATAGAATAAGTATGGTCATATGGGTAATATTTATGTTGTTGATGATGAAGAGACTACATATGATATGTGAGATGAAAGAATTGTTGAAGCTCGGTCAGTGGTTTAAGAAGGTAGTGGAATGATTACATGTTTATCAAGTGTAATGTTGTATAAGTAATCTCATGGTACTATGGAATAAAGAGACATCTAAGGACTGTTACACGGTTTTCTTTCCTTACGTTTTGAATGTGTGTGGTGAATGGTACGAATATTTTTGGAAAGTAGACGATAAGCGCATAATGAAGGGATAAGGAGAAAATTAAATGTTTGATAGTATTCATGAGCTCATGACTGATATAAGGAGAAGGTTATATCATGGTTTAAGTATATAGAATTTTTGGATTTTGGTATGTGGAAAGAGTTAACTTTTGAAAGAATTTATGTTTTCACTAAGGTTTAATGGGTATTAATTTTTTAAGAGAATACATGATTAAGGTATTCACATGATTGGATTGTGACCAACAAGATAATGGGGGATAAATGATGGTTGGTTGATGACATTTCATGTAATAGTTTTCTTTATACTATGAGCTTGGACCAAAGTTTTTTAGATAAAGATTGGAATGGATTATGTTGGACATAAGATATTATTGTTTAAAGATTGAATTTTTTCGATATTATTAATGGGATGTTATAGTAATGTAGATTTAGAAAAAGGACAACCTGCAGGACGGGTGACAGCCCATCGCGTCGGACAAGGCTGTGGGAATCGAACCCACAACCAAAGTGCGACTGGCCTTTATCACATACCATTGGCCTACAGAAAGTCCCTGGTTAGTAGAAACTAGTTTTATTATATTAAGCAGTATGATATGTGATGTATAAGTCCATTTTAGGAACCATATATGATTAATCTCATTATAGACAGACTTATGTATTTTTTTGATAACTTTTCTAACCTTTTGTTTGAGACAGATGGAATGACCCATCATTCTATCACATGATCTACTAACACATCACGAATGACAAATTCAACTTCATTTCTTTAAGAGATGAAGTGGAAATTTTCCAAAGAATGACCAATGGTGAGACTATACCGAAATCACGAAAGTATTACTTCTAGTTCCAATTTCATCAACTTTAGGGAAACGATCTTGAAAACCAGAAATGTTGTCCTAGTGCTCTTATATCTGATGAATCATATGGTACCTTATATCTTCACAAATTTATGGCTTTGTGATTGCTGGCTTTTTCATAGCCATGTTCTCTACCACTCTCCATCAGAACATGATGGTTAGATTTCTCTTCCATATCCATATTTTTCACCTATGTGGAAACCCAGTGATTAGTTTCATACATTTGTTTTTAAAGATTGGTTTTGGTATTCCTTTTTACGATGTGGGTTTCTATCAAAGAAACTTTCGAATAGTAAACCATTTGTAACCCCGACGAATTTTGAGGGCGAAATTCATTTTAAGGGGGGTAGAATGTAACACCCTGATATTTTATGAAAAATATTCTTTTTAATTTCATTAATATCTTGTGTTGTATGCTACACCAAAAGGATATTGCACAACACGCATCCTTGACTTGCCTTGCATTACACGCAATCGTGACCTTCCTCGATAGCGTGTGTAGTACACAATACCGAGTTTCACTAAACAATGATATGCTATTAAAATATTATTAAATCTAGCCATTATGAATATTAATAACCACTTTTTGAAATTTTGTAAATTTTATTTTTCAAAATGGACTTCATTTTTGGATTCAGAATATCGAAATTAGCTTAGGGTGAAATTTTGGTTCTTTTCAGATAACTTTCATTTTCTGATGAATAATGAAAATTACTAAATTTTAATTAAAAACAACCTGTTTAATAAGAATAATTAATAGTGATAAATTATTAATTTGAGTGGTTTTAAAGTATATTTAGAATATATTTTTACAATTTAATACAATTTTGGTCATTAGATGTAATTTCACATTTAAACCAGACATAAACAAGTGTCAATCTTTTGATAGTTATTATCTCTTAAGAACACGCTATTTGTTTTGACGACGGGAATTAATTTTTAAATTAATTAATGAAAATGATATGTTTTGAATTTGGTAAAATTGACATCATTTTTGATTTCATAATATCAAATATATCTTAGGAATAAGTTTTGGTATTTTTCTGGAAACATTCATTTTTTTATGAATAGTGAAACCACTAAGTGGTAGTTAAAAAATGAATTTTTCATAAATCTAAATTTTACCGCTTCTGTGAGTGGAATTTTAAAAATACGAGAAACACGGTTGATGTCACCATGTAAAATGTTGTTCAATGAGATGAATATAATTTTTTGGTGAATAGTAACTTTTTACTTTTATTTACCACGGTTAAAAGTAAATAGGGTAATTAAGGGTGAAAATGATATTATTATTACCTTAAAACATGTCCTAATTCTATTGGATAAGTTTTATTCGACCAAAAAAAACTTTAGTAATAAACTATGACCATTTAGGCCCACTTGGATTAGATTAGGACATTTATTATTAATTTATTTAAAGAAGGGTTAAAATAGTTAAAATCAAAGTTTAATAAGTATATCATTTTTAATATAGGGTTATACATAAGATAAATTAGACTATAAATATTAATTAGAAAGCTAAAACTATTTCCAACATAAATATATTTTATTTTTAATTTTTAGAATTTAAATATTTTAATTTATTAATGACACAATGATGATGCAGTAATTTTATTAATAATGAAATACTGACAAAATTGATGTTATAAGTACCCAAATAAATGTAATTGGAGACTTTTTATGAATTACACTAATTTTATAGGTTAATATGACAAGTTATTGTTGATTTAATTTACTTTTTCGAACTAATAATTCTGTTATAATTTTCAAAAAAATCAATTACTAAATAGTGTTAAAATTGACATAAAATAGTTTTTTTAAAAAATATTATATTATTAATTGTTATTTTAATCCTAAAAATCTACGGATCGGCCAAATGACTTAGATAAAGTTATATATATTAATAATAAACAACTTGGGGTTCGTTTGGCTAGTTATAGTAAGTTTATTAACCTTATAGTGTAAGAACTCAAAAGACACGGTAAAAGTAAAATTATCTAACTTAAAGTTAAAACTAAATGATAAGGTTAAAATAGTAACCTAAACATGTCAAAATTCTATCGGATGAGAGGATGTCAACCCCTCCCCGCTTTAGCTTAGAAATAAATCAATTTTGAGCTATTTAAAACCGAATTTGGCTTTATAATAAAATAACATTTTTTGTTATTCCAAAGGTGCCCCTCTCCTCCCTCATAAAAGGGCTCTCCTCCCTCTCTTCCTCACACCACTTTGAGCCTTCATGCTCGGCATACCCCTGACAAATTCTCTTCTCCACTTCCCTAGAAACATCCTAGAGGTCCCAGTTTTCTTCAAATACAAATTTTAGTGCCCTAAGAGCAGGACTCAAAGAGGCGCTTCAAAGAAGATGTAATGTTCGTTACTGATTCTTTCAACTTTATTTCTTCTTCAACTTCTTCTTCTTAGGTTTTTTCATTATGAAATAATAATATCAGTATCACTAATATACTGACATGTTATTATAAGTATGAAACAACCCTATATAACCATCTATCCATCCTACGGAAAACAAAATCACCGCGCGTGCGTACGTACGGAATACCGTATCCACGCTGTGGTGTAATCTATTTTCCACCACCACCTTACCTGGATGGATATAATGGTGTAAATAATAACTATATATGATTATTGTAAAGTGATATTGATTCTGAAATAGTATACATACACTCCAATAAAATTCCACGATCATGAGAACGATATCATCGCTCGTGCTTACGTACGGACTACCGTCTCCACGACGCGATGAGATTCATTCTCCACGTTAACCATTCATGAATGATTATAAAGTATATATAATTAGTAATCATGAAATATATGACATAATAATGATACTGGATTTATGTTTATATATATGTATTTCATCAACTTAATTCCATTCAACTCAATAAGGAAATGAAAACACCGTTCATGCGTACGTACGGCCTACCGTCTCCATGAACGGTGTATTTCTTTCCATTTACTGATCTATTATATATATATATATATATTCTGAATATATATTATATATAAATCATTTTTTACATTCTGGAATTAAATAATCATGATCTAAGTAATCATATGAATAATTAAAAGTCAAAACACAGACGACACATGAAACAATTTTACCCAAAATGCTCTTTACCATGGAATTTACAAAAGAATAGGTAATATAAAGTCATAAGTGAACCATATATGATATCATAACAATGCGTATGATTCTGGAATAAGTAAATAACATTATTTAAATCATTATACATGAGGTTCGGACACTTATGAATAAAATTGGACCTAAGGTAAGAGAAATATCACAATCTCATTTTTATCCGAGATTATTTATACTTTGGAATTTACTGGGGTGTATTTTATCATCCACATCCATGTTTCCTCAATATGTAATATTTATATACATCTACAATAGTTTATATCCAATTTTACCCTTCGGTGAGTTTTTTTGTAAAAGATATGAAAGGAATCATTTTTCGTTTTTCGTACGAGTTACTTTTTGACTTTTCCGACAAATGTACGAGAAGAATGTTTTTTTTAACTTATACGACATGAATGGATTTTTAGAAAATTATTTCCAAGAAGATTCCTTTACACGTTTTCAAGTTTATTTTTAATCAACTTCTTTTAGTTTAAAATTGTATGACATGTTAAGAAAGGAAAATGTTTTTGAAGTTGAAAGGATATTTTCCTCAAGAATGGAGTTCATGTGTTTTATCAAAATTATTTTCCATCTAAGATAATATAGGGTTATGTTTATATCCCTATTATTACATTGATTTGATTATGTTGTTATGGAATTATTTTTATGAAACCCTTTATCTTCTATGAATTGTTTTATGATGTCATGTTGTTTAAGAATCCCATTTTTATTACAAGGGTTATGCAATTATGTATGGTATATGATTTTGTGGCACACATAAGATTGGTATCATTATGATATGGGTGGGACCTATATCTCCCTCCAATACATTGTGTAAAGATTTTATATCTCATGAGATAGACATGGCTAGAACGGAAGGTTATACCGGTTCAGTGAAACAGGACTGAAACGAGGAGTGAACTCGGTTCAGAAATGGACTTTGTCCAATAATATAGTCTTGGCAATGAGTCTTGACTAATAAGAAATGATTCTCTATGATTATGTGTGTATTACACAATGTTTAATGTTTTATGTTATGAGTATTGGGATTACATTTCACTTCTATGATTTATCCCATGTTATGAAATTATGATCTCTTTTGCAGGTTAAGATTTCCAAAAGTTATGTTCTTATGAATATGATGTGATTGATATTTATTTTGTTTACCCTTAATGAGCATTTGAGCTCACCCTTTTATGTTTTCTTTTCCCCAGGATATAAAGAAAGGTTTTAGGTAAGAAGAAAAATGGAAGATCTTTATGGGAGATGTTAAAGATCTTTCACCATGATTAGAAGATTATATATTCCGAGTTTCCAAAGACACTAAACTATTATGGTCCTTGTGTGTGTGTTGTTGTTATGTACTAAGTATTCCGCAAAAGTAATGTAATTTCCAGGTATGTCAAGCTTCAGGTCTCTACAATGGATGTCTCAAGCCCTTCATGTGAGTAAGAATAGTTATGGGTTCTTTTTTTTCTCACAATCCAAGATGTATTCATTCAATGATATCACTATACTCTAATGGTTTTTGCATAATTGTATTCTTCACGAAGAAAATGAGAGTGAAAAAACATATTATATTACTACAGGATTTCATCAACCTTTCAAAAAAAGAATATGTGTGGTATTATTCACAAACTAGGCATTCAAAAAATTCTTATTTTTTAAGATTTAATGTCCTTTAGAACATGGAATTTTCTCATTGGTGTAGGCCTCATTATTTATAAGAAATCAACCACTGACTAAAAAAGTATAAAATGCCTCTATTTCATTAATACAGAATTATTGTCAATGATAAAAACAATTCTCTACACATTATCTCAGCGGATTGATCTTTTTTTATAAGAAAACAAAATTTCATGTGATGTTGATCTAATTGGGATCATCAGAATACTCAAAATATGATCAGATGTCACGACTAATGATTATGTCGATGAAGCATGGAAATCCCAATGAACAAAAAATCATGGGTGAACTTGAGGTAGAGGAAAAACTGATCTAAGACTATCGGATGTCCAGGATGATCATCGAATATATCATAGGGTTGCAGTTATTTCATAGCTACAGTAACCTAATCCCACCTAGAAATGACCTCCAATTATCACCTCCTTTATAACACAAGTTGCATTGATAGCATTACAAAAAATTTATTGGACACTCCCTCCTCTCACGGGCACTGCCGCATGCCAGTACCCACCTATACCATTGTACTTCCCCACATTGTTGATCACCACATCTTATGTGCCTCTTGTAGGAGCCTCTTTCACACTATTCCACCTTCTAGCTAGGTCGAGAGGTATCACCATCCCACATCAACAATGGTGTGGGCCCCTCATGGGTGTCTTGCATGGGCTATTTTTAAATATAATATTCATATTAAATAATATGCAAATTCCACATATTTAAAACCAACTATCTCAAATATTCCAACAGATCCATATGAAAAATGAACAATTTTTTCATATATAATCTTATTTTTACTCTAAAAAATATAGTAAACAATTTCCACTCATTTTCACATATCTTAGAACATATGATCATCTCTATAATCATCACATTTGAACTCACTAATTTTTTAATATTCCCATATTATTGAGAGACATTTAGAAATAAATAAACAAATTAGCCTCTTCAATCTCCACATTTGGGTTTCTTTTGGATACCCATTTGAGCTTCAAATTCACTGGTCTCTTATCCCCATTATTGGAAATAAAGATAAATAAATAACCAAGTGAAGGAAATATAATTCCCAAAATTAAAATTCTAAGAACCTCCCCTTCTCTTCTAACTCTTATTATCTAATTTACTTATGAGAATATTCGGATACATACTACATTATAAAAGAGCTAAAATTAAACAAATATAAGTGTATATGAGAAATGATTTATGTAGAAAACAAGAGTGATCAAATTTGAAAAAAATGTTTTCAATAAATATCCATAATGTGATACAAATCACTGAAACTTCTTTTACATAATTGTTCAAATGATTTCAAACTAATTTCATGCATACCTATCAGTAAATAGAATAAAAATATTGAAGAGAAAGAATGTATTTCCACATTCAAATTACTTTTTCATTTTGTGACCATGTATAAATCTCTCTCTTTTAAATTTTTTTAAATGAAAGTTGGATAATGTAATCAATATACCTCAATGATAACAATCTTTATACATTATTCTTTTGACATCTAGAATTATCATATTTTTACATCACCATAACTTATGATATTCATAAGATTCAAGATGAGATAGAAATATTTTATGGTTGATCATATATAGCCCATCAAGAGATGCACTCAATACTACTTTATCATAATTGTCTTTATTCAATAATAATTTCCAGGTATCATATGTGATTATTTTAAATATTTTGAAGATACAACATAAAGAAAATAGTCTTCCATGATAGAAAACATTCTAAATATAAGACACCCATAACATTTATAAATCCAGTTCTTCCACTGAATATAATATTCACCTTCAATTACCAATATGGAAACAAAATTCAAAATATATATATGGGAATATGGTGGTTCTATAATTCTCCCCAATTATCCCAATAAGAATGAAAGTTTCTTCTCAACCCAAAAATATTTTTATATAAAAAAGGATTATTCACATTTTCTAATAAAGTAGATTCAATTTTCTCTTCTTGTGGAAACATTATTGACCCTTCTATATATTTTGGACATATGATTAAGCATTCCTCTCGAACATGCTTGTTCTTTACTATGTTTTTAGAGTAATTTTTCCCAATATTCAAAATAACGGATTCTTTCCCATTATTCTTCTATAGTTCTTTTTGACAAGATAGCCATATCAATTGTTTTTGACATAAATTTCCAAAAATGTTTCACCTTTAAAACATAACATTTGAATTCAATAAGTTATCTATTTTAGGAAACATTTAAGATTCTTTATTAGATATTTCTTTTACCGAATCAATCATTTTGTTTATCATTTGGATTGATCCTTTATTTGATTCCATATTTCCTTCTTTAGTATTTATCTTCATGAAAAATTCATAATATTCCATGATGTGACATTTCCTACCATAATAGGAACATCATTTATTTGGTGTAACACTATTCTCATTATTCTTCACAAACATCAATAGTGTTGGTAGTTTAAAAATAATTTTCTTTTATTCATATCCCAATGGTGGCCTTCCTACTTCATTTCTTACTTACTTCACTTTTTGTTGTGTTATTCTATTTTCATCGAAAGATAATTTTTTCATGATTTATATATACCATCACTCATCATAACAAAGACCACATATGTTGTAATAATCACAGAAATTTTATGAGTAATCATATTTGTTCTTCATTAACTGATTCTCTTTCTGTGATTTTTTCTTCTATAGTACAGGTTTCCAATTCTCTTTAACATTACTCCAAATAAATGTAGACATTATTTAATTTTCATAAAATGAAACATTATTATGAGAATTAATTTCCTGATTCCCAAACTTCCTATAGTACCAACAGTAGCCAAAAATACATGATTTCTTATTATCGGACACATTCTTACTATCTTTGACATTTTTCTTATTTTGGTAGCACATTTATTCTCTATGACTTCTGTAGGGAAAAATTATAAACATATTCACAACCATATTTTAGTATGTTGTATATTATTATAAATATTTATTCATCAATGATCATGTGGTATATTTCTCTATGAATAATCCCAATGTATTCTTTCCACTAGATTGAGTCTCTTTAGAGATGTCACCTGTAACACCCCGAGATTTTATGAAAAATATTCTTTTTAATTTGATTAATGTCTTTTGTTGTACGCTACACCAAAAAGAGCTTTCAAAACACGCATCCTTGACATTCCTTTCATTACACGCAATCGCGACCTTCCTTGATAGCGTGTGTAGTACGCAATACCAAGTTTCACTAAACAACGCCATGCTATTAAAATAATATTAAAACTAGCCGTTATGAATAGTAATAACCACTTTTTTAAATTTGGTAAATTTTATTATTCAAAATGGACTTCATTTTTGGATTCGTAATATTAAAATTAGATTAGGGTAAAATTTTGGTACTTTTCGGATAACTTTCATATGCTGATGAATAGTGAAAATTACTAAATTTTAATTAAAAACAACTTTTTTAATAGAAATAATTAATAGTGATAAATTATTAGTTTCAGTGGTTTTAAAGTATATTTAGAATATATTTTTACAATTTAATACAATTTTGGTCATTGGATGTAATTTCACATTTAAACCAGACATAAACAAGTGTCAATCTTTTGATAGTTATTATCTCTTAAAAACACGCTATTTGTTTTGACGACAAGAATTAATTTTTAAATTAATTAATGTAACTGATATGTTTTGAATTTGATAAAATAGACATCATTTTTGAATTCATAATATCAAATATAGCTTAGGCCTAATTTTTGGTATTTTTCTGGAAACTTTCATTTTTTGATGAATAGTGAAACCACTAAGTGGTAGTTAAAAAAAACTGAATTTTTCATAAAACATAATTTTCCCGCTTCTGTGAGTGGAATTTCGAAACTCCGAGAGACACGGTTAATATCAAGGACTAAAATGTGGTTCAATGAGATGAAAATAATTGTTGTTGAATAGTAACTTTTGACTTTTTTTTACCACGGTTAAAAGTAAATAGGGTAATTAAGGGTAAAAATGATATTATTATTACCCTAACACATGTCCTAATTCTATTGGATAAGGGTAATTCGACCAAAAACAAACTTAGGAATAAAATATGACCATTTAGGCCCACTTGGATTAGATTAGGACATTTATTATTAATTTATTTAAAGAAGGGTTAAAAGAGTTAAAATCAATGTTTGTTTATTAAAACATTTTTAATATGTGGTTATACATAAGCTAAATTCGACTATAAATATTCATTAGAAAGCTAAAAAGATTTCCTACATGATTCTATTTTATTTGTAATTTTTAGACATTAAATAATTTAATTTATGTATGACACAACAATGATGCAATAATTATATTATTAATGAAATAATGACATAATTGATGTTATAAATACCCAAATAAATATAATTTGAGACTTTTTATGAATTAAAATTATTTTATAGGTTAATAGGACATGTTATTAATGATTTAAGAAACTTTGATAGAACCTATAATTCTTTTATGAGTTTCACAAAAATCAATTCCTAAATAGTTTCAAAATTGACCTAACATAGATTTTTAAAACAAATATTATATTATTAATTGTTATTTTATTCCTAAAAATCTAAGATTCAGCAAAATGACTTAGATAAGGTTATATATATTAATAATAAACAATTTGGGGTTCTTTTGGCTTCTTATAGTAAGATTATTAACCTTATAGTGTAAGAACACAAGAAAACTCGGTAAAAGTAAAATTATTTAACTTAATGTTAAATCTAAATGATGAGGTTAAAATAGGAACCTAAACTTGTCTAAATTCTATTGGATGAGCGTATTTCTACCCATCCCCACCTTATCCTCTAAATATATCAATTTGGAGATATTTAAAACCGAACATGACTTTATAATAAAATAATATTTTTTGTTATTCCAAAGGTGCCCCTCTCCTCCCTTATAAAAGGGCACTTCCTCCCTCTCTTCCTCACACAACATTGAGCCTTCAAGCTTGGCAAACCCCTGCCGAATTCTCTTATCAACTTCCCTAGGAACATCCTAGAGGTTCTGTTCTTCCTCAAAGACCAATTTTAGTTCCCTAAGAGGAGGTCTCAAAGAGGCGTTTCAAAGAAAAGGAAATTTCTGTTACCGATTCTTTCACCTTTATTTCTTCTTCCACTTCTTCTTCTTAGGTTGTTTCATTATGAAGTAATAACATAAGTATCACTCATATAATTATATGTTATTATAAGTATGAAACAATCCTATTTCACTATCTATCCATCCTACGGAAAACGAAATCACCGCGCGTGCGTATGTACGGAATACCGTCTCCACGCCGTGGTGTAATCTATTTTCCGCCACCACCATAATTGGATGGGTATAATGGTGAAATGAGTAACTATATATGATTATTATAAAGTGATGTTGATACTTGAATAGTATACATACACTTCAACACAAGTTCATGATCATGAGAACGATATCATCGCTCATGCGTACGTACGGAATACCGTCTCCACGATGCGATGAGATTCATTCTCCACATTAACCATTCATGAATGATTATAAAGTGTATATAATGAATAATAATTAAATATATGACATGTTAAATATACTGGATTTATATATATATATATGTGTGTGAATGTCATCTACTTACTTTCATTCAAGACAATAAGGAAAGGAAAACATCGTTCATGCGTACGTATGGACTACCGTCTACATGAATGGTGTGTTTCATTTCATTTATCTATCTATTATATATATATATATATATATACGGAATATATATGATATATAAATCATGTTTTATATTCTGGAAGTAAGTAAATCATGATATAAGTAATAATAATGTCAAGAACAACAAGTCCAAACACCTACGACAAATGAATTGATTTTACCCAAAACACTCTTTAACATGGAATTTACAAAAGAAAGGCTAAAATAAAGTCATAAGTGAACCATATATGATATAATAACCATGAATATGATTCTATAATAAGTAAATGACATTATTTAAATCATTATACAGGAGGTTCAGACACTTACGAAGCAAATCGGACCTAAGGTAAGGGAAATATCACAATCTCATTTTTATCTGAGATTGTTTATACGTTGGTATTTACTGGGGTGTATTTTATCATCCACATCCATGTTTCTTCAATATGTATTATTATTTCCATCCACCTACAATTTTTAAATCCAATTTTACCCTTCGGTGAGTTTTTAGTAAGTGATATGAAAGGAATCTTTTGTCGTTTTTCGTACGAGGTACTTTTTGACTTTTCCGACAAAAGTACGAGAAGAATGTTTTTTTAACTTATACGGCATGAATGGATTTTTAAAACATTATTTCCAAGAATCTTCCTTTACAAGTTTTCAAGTTTATTTTTAATCAACTTCTTTTAGTTTAAAATTGTATGACATGTTAAGAAAGGAAAATGTTTTTGAAGTAGAAAGGATATTTTCCCCAAGAATGGAGTTCAAGTGTTTTATCAAAATTATTTTCCATCTATGATAATTAAGGGTTCTGTTTCTATCCCTATTATTACATGGATTTGATTATGTTGTGATGGAAATATTTTTATGAATTCCTTTATCTTATATGGATTGTTTTATGATGTCATGTTGTTTAAGAATCCCATTTTTATTACATGGGTTATGCTATGATGTATGGTTTATGATTTTGTGGCACACATAAGAATGGTATCATTATGAGATGGGTAGGACCTATTTCTCCCTCCAATGCATTGGGTAAAGATTTTATATCTCATGAGATAGACATGCCTGGAATGGTAGGTAATACCGGTTCAGTGAAACATGACTGAAATGAGGGTGACTCGGTTCAGAAAGGGACTTTGTCCACTAAGATAGTCTTGGCAATGAGTCTTGACTAACAAGAAATGATTCTCTATTATTTTGTGTGTATGCCACAAAGTTTCATGTTTTAAGTTATGATTATTGGATTTTCATTTCACTACTAAGATTTATCCCATGTTATAAAATTATGATCTCTTTTGCAGGTTAAGATTTTCAAAAGATAAGTTCTTATGAATATGATGTGAATGATATTTATTTTTTTTACCCTTACTGAGCATTTGAGCTCACCCTTTTATGTTTTGATTTCCCCAGGATATAAAGAAAGGTTTTAGTTTAAAAAAAGGTAAGATTTTTATGGGAGATGTTGAAGATCTTTCACCACGATTAGAAGATTATATTCCGAGTTTCCAAAGACACTAAACTATTACAGTCCTTGTCTGTGTGTTTTTGTAATGTACTAAGTATTCCGAAAAAGTAATGTAATGTCCATGTACGTCAAGCTTCGGGTCTCAACTGTTGGTATCAAAGGAAAGGTTCAGTCAACCTTTGGGAACTAGGATGCAAAAACGTTAGTGAGATCCCTAGAGATATTTCTAAGGTATGTCTAGGGATGTTCCTAAGGTTAAGTATACGTATAGGTTATAGTACTACAATTACGCTAACGATCATAGAATTAAACCTAAGATGTTAGATATTGAAGGTACTCTCCCTTTATTATGTTGTTTTCCCTAGCATGATTTTTACATCTCACACTATTCTTTTTGGGTTTTAGACGATGGCTGGAACTCGAAGGAACCGTGTTGATCAATGCAATGATTTCCCTCCGGAACAAACAAATGTTATGGTAGATGGAGTGAAAAATCTTATTGCTATACTTACACAAGCTATGAATCATTCTGGACTTCCAAATGAGCTGAGAAGGGAACAATATTCTATTGAGTGCTTCATGAGGCAACGTCCACCTTCTTTTAGTGGGACTTCCGATCCACTTATTGCTGAACAATGGATCAGTACCACTGAAAAGATATTTTCAGTTCTTCGATGTTCTGAACATGATAAAGTCATCTTAGCAGTATATCGTACGGAAGGTGAAGCTGGTCAATGGTGGAATCTTATCAAGAATACGAGGCCAAGAGATGAAATTGAGTCCATGGAATGGGACGAGTTCAAGAGCATTATTTTCAGTAAGTACTTCCCTCGTATTCTTCAAACAAAGATGGAAAAGGAGTTTCTTGAGCTAAAGCAGAAGGATGATGAATCTGTTGGTTTATACGAAGAGAATTTTACAAGACTTGCAAGGTATGCATCTGGCATTATCATCCAACCTGAAAGTAAAGTTGATCGATTTTTCAGTGGTTTAAAACCAAGTCTTCGAAGGGCATTAGCTATAAGAGACTTCAGTAGCTATGAATAAATTGTACATTGTGCTATCAAGGTAGAAATATAAGTTGGTGTTACATATCCATCTCATTGTTTTGACAAGAAACGTAAGATGGAGTTCAAGGAGAAATCTCAGAATAATGGTGAAAAGAAGATGAATGTTTCCTTATGCACAAAGTGTGGAAAGAAGCATAGTGGAGAATGTCCTAAAGGGACTAGAAAATATTTTAAGTGTGGAAAAGAAGGTCATCGAGCATCTGAGTGTCGAAGTAATGGAAAAAGGGTTTCTAATGATGTGAATAAAGTAAACACTGCAGAGAACGCACCACCAACACTTCAATGCTTCAAGTGCAAGGAAATGGGGCATTATGCTAATAAATTCCCTAATACAAGGGTTAGTGATGATCGACATGAGCAACTGCTTAAGGAAAAGGACAAAGGGAATTAACATGCGATCACTATTGGCGATGTTGAATATGACAACGATGTGGTGGAATGATTAAGTGTTTATTTAATGGGATTCCAAAATAATGTTGTATCATGGAGTATTGGAATATTTATGTATTGGTCTAATTTGGAATTCAAAGTGATTGAGATATTTTTGGAAATAAGATGATATGCGCATAATGAAGGGAAAACGAGAAAATGAAATGTTTAACAGTATTCATGAGCTCATGATTGATATAAGGACTAAGTGATATCATGGTTTGAGTATATAAAATTTTGAGGATTTTGGTATGTGGAAGGTGTTAACTTTTAACTGCATTCATGTTTTCACTAAGGTTCAAAGGGTATTCATTCTTCAATAGAATACATGATTAAGGTATTCACATGTTTGTAATTTGACCAACAAGATATATCTTATGATATATGGGGGATAAATGATGGCATTCACGTGATTGTTCTGTGACATTTCAAGTAATCATTTTCAATATACTATGAGCTTGGACCGAAGTATTTTAGATAAGACTAAAGATTAGAATGAATTATGTTGGACATAAGTTAGGATAAAAAGTTTCTCGATATTATTGATGGGATGTTATAGTAATATAGCTTTAGAAAAGGGACAACCTGCAGGACGGGCGGCATCTCATCGCGTCGGACAAGGCTGTGGGAATCGAACCCACAACCGAAGTGTGACTGGCCTTTATCGCCTACCACTGGCCTACAGGAAGTCCCTGTTTAGTATAAACTAGTTTCATTATATTAATCAGTATGATATATGAAGTATAAGTCCATTTTAGGAACCATATATTATTAATCTCACTATAGAATGACTTATGTATATTTAATAACTTTTGCAAACCTTTTGTTTGAGACAGATGGAATGACCTGTCATTCTATCACATGATCTGCTAACACTTCACGAATAACAAATTCAACTTCATTTATTTAAGAGATGAAGTGGAAATTGTTCAAGTCACGAACAATAGTGAGATTGTACCAAAATAAAGTAAGTATTTATTCTAATTCAAATTCTTCAACTTTAGGGAAACAATCTTGAAAACCAAAAATGTTGTCATAGTTCTCTTATATCTGATTAATCATATGGTACCTTAGATCGTCACAAATTTATGGATTTGTGATTGTTGGCTTTTCCATAGCCATGTTCTCTACCACTCTCCATCAGAACATGATGGTTAGATTTTTCTTCCATATCCATATTTTCACCTATGTGGAAACCCAGTGATTAGTTTATTTGGGTAACCATTACGTTTCATACTTTTGTTTTTAAAGATTGGTTTTGGTATTCCTTTTTACGATGTGGGTTTCTATTAAAGAAACTTTCGAGTAGTAAACCATTTATAACCCCGACGAATTTCGAGGGCGAAATTCATTTTAAGGGGGGTAGAATGTAACACCCCGAGATTTTATGAAAAATATTCTTTTTAATTTCATTAATGTCATGTGTTGTATGCTACACCAAAAGGATCTTGCACAACACGCATCCTTGACTTGCCTTTCATTACACGCAATCGCGACCTTCCTTGATAGCATGTGTAGTACGCAATACCGAGTTTCACTAAACAACGGCATGCTATTAAAATATTATTAAAACTAGCCGTTATGAATAGTAATAACCACTTTTTGAAATTTTTTAAATTCTATTATTCAAAATGGACTTTATTTTTGGATTCGGAATATTAAAATTAGCTTAGGGTAAAATTTTGGTACTTTTCGGATAACATTCATATTCTGATGAATAGTGAAAATTACAAAATTTTAATTAAAAACAACTTTTTTAATAGAAATAATTAATAGTGTTAAATTATTAATTTGAGTGGTTTTAAAGTATATTTAGAATATATTTTTAAAATTTAATACAATTTTGGTCATTGGATGTAATTTCACATTTAAACCAGACATAAACAAGTGTCAATCTTTTGATAGTTATTATCTCTTAAAAACACGCTATTTGTTTTGACGACAGGAATTAATTTTTAAATAAATTAATGTAACTGATATGTTTTGAATTTGATAAAATAGACATCATTTTTGAATTCATAATATCAAATATATCTTAGTCCTAATTTTTGGTATTTTTCTGGAAACTTTCATTTTTTGATGAATAGTGAAACCACTAAGTGGTAGTTAAAAAAAACTGAATTTTTCATAAAACTTAATTTTCCCGCTTCTGTGAGTGGAATTCCAAAAATCCGAGAGACGCGGTTAATATCAAGGACTAAAATGTGGTTCAATGATATGAAAATAATTTTTGGTGAATAGTAACTTTTGACTTTTTTTACCACGGTTAAAAGTAAATTGGGTAATTAAGTGTAATGATGATATTATTATTACCCTAACACATGTCATAATTCAATTGGATAAGTGTAATTCGACCAAAAACAAACTTAGGAATAAAATATGACCATTTAGGCCCACTTGGATTATATTAGGACATTTATTATTAATTTATTTAAAGAAGTGTTAATAGAGTTAAAATCAAAGTTTATTTACTAAAACATTTTTAATATGGGGTTATACATAAGATAAATTCGACTATAAATATTAATTAGAAATATAAAAAGATTTCCTACATAATGGTTTTTTATTTGAAATTTTTAGACATTAAATAATTTAATTTATTTATGACACAACAATGATGCAGTAATTATCTTATTAATAAAATATTTACATAATTGATGTTATAAATACCCAAATAAATATAATTTGAGACTTTTTATGAATTCCACTAATTTTCTAGGTTCATATGGCATGTTATTAATGATTTAATTAACTTTTTTTAGAACCTATAATTCTGTAATGAGTTTCACAAAAATCAATTACTAAATATGTCAAAATTGACATAAAATAGTTTTTAAAACAAATATTATATTATTAATTGTTATTTTATTCCTAAAAATCTAAGGTTCGGCAAAATGACTTAGATAATGTTATATATATTAATAATAAACAATTTTGGGTTTGTTTGGCTTCTTATAGTATGTTTATTAACCTTATAGTGTAAGAACACAAGAAGACACAGTAAAAGTAAAATTATTTAACTTAATGTTAAATCTAAATGATAAGGTTAAAATAGGAACCTAAACTTGTCTAAATTATATTAGATGAGATTATTTCAACCCATACCCACCTTAGCCTCGAAATAAATAAATTTGGAGCTATTTAAAACCGAACTTGACTTTATAATAAAATAATATTTTTAGTTATTCCAAAGGTGCCCCTCTCCTCCCTTATAAAAGGGCACCACCTCCCTCTCTTCCTCACACAACTTTGAGCCTTAATGCTCGGCCAACCCCTGCCAAATTCTCTTCTCCACTTCCCAAGAAACATTATAGAGGTTTTGTTCTTCCTCAAAGACCAATTTTAGTGCCCTAAGAGGAGGTCTCGAAGAGCCGCTTCAAAGAAGATGTAATTTCCGTTACCGATTCTTTCACCTTTATTTCTTCTTCCACTTCTTCTTCTTAGGTTGTTTCATTATGAAGTAATAACATAATTATCACTCATATACTGATATTTTATTATAAGTATGAAACAATCCTATTTCACCATCTATCCATCCTACGGAAAATGAAATCACCGCGCGTGCGTACGTACGAAATACCATCTCCACGCCGTGGTGTAATCTATTTTCCGCCACCACCTTAATTGGATGGGTATAATGGTGTAATGAGTAACTATATATGATTATTATAAAGTGATATTGATACTGTAATAGTATACATACACTTCAACACAAGTTCATGATCATGAGAACGATATCATCACTCGTGCGTACGTACGGAATACCGTCTCCACGACGCGATGAGATTCATTGTCCACATTAACCATTCATGAATGATTATAAAGTATATATAATGAATAATAATGAAATATATGACATGTTAAAACTACTGGATTTATGTATATATATATATATTTATTTCATCTACTTACTTCCATTCAAGACAATAAGGAAAGGAAAACAGCGTTCATGCGTACGTACGGACTACCGTCTCCATGAACGGTGTGTTTCATTTCATTTATCTATCTGACTGAAAATTCTATTTTTTTTTGGATTTTTAATAAACCTGCTTTATGGGTAAGCGGTAACCAAAACAGCTCAATTCAAAATAAAAATTACAGGACCCGAGGAAACCTCGAGCCACGAGAACCCTCAACATTCAATCCCATCGCCATCTGCCATCACGCATTCTGGAGCACCTCGTCTGCTGGACCGACATCCCCATCACGCTATTCACCATCATCACCAAACCCTCGGGCCGTGATCCTTCACCGCCTCGAGCACCACATCACTGGAGCTCCAGCGAGCTTCACCGGCGTCCTTCGTCGCCAAATCAACCAGAAAACATGGAAAATAACAGAGATTTCACCAACATCTTAGAACCACTGAAAAATTAACCAGAAAATCCAAAGTCTTCAACCCAATCGCTGGGAAATGTCACTTATGATCCTCAAACGACTCAACCACAGTGGGATAGTGGCAACCAGCAGAAGCTAAGACCTCCCCATAGGACCGACGAAACTGCTGAGAACAAACCTGGAGCGCTCCGGAGATTATTCCGGCGAAAACACGGTCTTACACCCGCAGCTCTGAATCCGCAACCACGGCAGCCCATAGCGAAAATCCACAGCAGGAGAGGAAGCCACGGTACCACCGCAGGGAGCACAGAGGGGTCCGAAGCAAAAACCACCACTAGAGGGAGAAACCCTAGCGCATCCATCACAGAGATGGAACCTTCAACCATTAAGAAAAATAAAAAAACCAGGATGCGAAGACCTCCCCTCCCCGGACCAAACCGGCTCCGTCGTCAAACTTCAAAGAGTCGCCGTCGCCGTCGCGTTGAGATCACAATATCATTTTTATCCGAGATTGTTTATACTTTGGTATTTACTGGGGTGTATTTTATCATCCACATCCATGTTTCTTCAATATTTAATATTATTTCCATCCACCTACAATTTTTTAAATCCATTTTTACCCTTCAGTGAGTTTTTAGTAAATGATATGAAAGGAATCTTTTGTCGTTTTTCGTACGAGGTACTTATTGACTTTTCCGACAAAAGTACGAGAAGAATGTTTTTTTAACTTATACGGAATGAATGGATTTTTAAAACATTATTTCCAAGAAGCTTCCTTTACAAGTTTTCAAGTTTATTTTTTATCAACTTCTTTTTGTTTAATATTGTAAGAAATGTTAAGAAAGGAAAATGTTTTTGAAGTAGAAAGGATATTTTCCTCAAGAATGGAGTTCAAGTGTTTTATCAAAATTATTTTCCATCTAAGATAAAAAAGGGTTTCTATTTCTATCCCTTTTATTCCATGGATTTGATTATGTTGTGATATATATTTTTTTATTAATTCCTTTATCTTATATGGATTGTTTTATGATGTCATGTTGTTTAAGAATCCCATTTTTATTACATGGGTTATGCTATGATGTATGGTTTATGCTTTTGTGGAAAACATAAGAATGGTATCATTATGAGATGGGTGGGACCTATATCTCCCTCCAATGCATTGGGTAAAGATTTTATATCTCATGATATAGACATGGATGGAATGGTAGGTTATACCGGATCAGTGAAACATGACTGAAATGAGGGTGACTCGGTTCAGAAAGGGACTTTTTCCACTAAGATAGTCTTGGCAATGAGTCTTGACTAACAAGAAATGATTCTCTATGATTATGTGTGTATGCCACAAAGTTTAATGTTTTAAGTTATGATTATTGGATTTTCATTTCACTACTAAGATTTATCCCATGTTATGAAATTATGATCACTTTTGCAGGTTATGATTTCCAAAAGATATGTTCTTATGAATATGATGTGATTGATATTTATTTTGTTTACCCTTACTGAGCATTTGAGCTCACCCTTTTATGTTTTCTTTTCCCCAGGATATAAAGAATGGTTTTAGGTAAAAAAAAAGGGAAGATATTTATAGGAGATGTTGAGGATCTTTCACCATGATTAGAAGATTATATTCTGAGTTTCCAAAGACACTAAACTATTACGATCCTTGTGTGTGTGTTTTTGTAATGTACTAAGTATTCCTAAAAAGTAATGTAATGTCCATGTACGTCGAGCTTCGGTTCTCTAAATCACCCTTATTAGATGAATCTTTTGAAATATTTATTTTATCATTAATTTGGGAAGTCTTAACTTATGTCACTTCCATTTTTCTTAATATTACTTCTAGTTCAAGACACATTAAATTGAGAGGTGTCTTCTCATTATCATCTAATTTCATGATTTCTACCCATTGAATCATTATATATAGAATTTCATCTTCATGCACCTAATTTTAATTAGGTAACAAATATTAAAGATCTATGATTATTTTTTCTTTATTATTCATATAGGAAACATTAACATATAGATGTATTATGTTTCTTCTCAAGTGCATGGATAGAAATTGTAAAAAATCAAAAATATATTTCCCACAAACATTAATTTGAAATTTTTAAATTACTTCATCATATTATTATTTTCAAAGATATATTGCTTCATTATTTTGTTTCATAATTTCTTATGGGTTTTGGATGTGCCAAAATTTTTAGTCAATGCTTCTTCTATAAAATTAACCTCTTCTTCTATCTATAAATCTTCATCTTGAAGTTCTTAGAAAACTGTGTCCATACATGAGATCACTTCATGAGGGAAATTTATTTATATTTTTTATAATATTATAATTGATCAAATCTTCATCACAACTGGAACATGATTCTTCATAAATATAAAAAACTGATTTCACTGAGAAATTTCTACTCTGAATGCCTTCAACTTGTAGTTGATCATCATTAACCTTTAAATTCTTCTTCATATTATTTTCCAGTATTTTCTTCCTTTTTGAGTCATTACTAAAACATCCACATTTCTAACAACAGGATCCAAGATAGGCTTTCAATATAAAAATATTCTAAATTTTCTTCAAACTCAAATTTATACTTCATATGATTCTGATTTAAACAACTAGACAAGTATAGTAGATACAATTAGATATATCCTTATCTCTGATAAAAACTGAAGTGTCCAAACATTGTCCAGTCACACTGGGAGGGGGTTGAATCTTGTGTGACCTATTTTATTAAATTATTTTCTTTTCTAAAATCCCACTTAAAACCTCTTTCACCTATTTGGATGACTAGATCCTATAGAAAATGAATACTATAAATGAAAAACTACTCAGTATATTTTTACATGGTTTTTTACAAAGACTTATTTCCTTATTACAAATAGTTATACACCTAGTTACAAACTATTCACTATATCTAAATGATTATAATTGGGAAAGTCCCATTCCCTTCAACACTGAGTATCACAATATTCTAATCTATAATATCCAGAGAGATCATATTTTCCCACCAACACAAGTGACCCATGAGTCCCATAGGAGGATCTGTATTCAACATCCCACGGTGTTCCCAACATCCCTCAAGGCCTACTCTAGAGTCCCACTAAAGACTTATTCTTATTCGAATCCCCACTAAATACTTCACAATCTTGAGTCATATAATATTTTATCCACAGATAACATAATCTCTATATCTTCCTCCATTAGCTTGCTGGATCATACTGGCATGTGTACAATTCAATAACCTTTTCACCGGTGTTGTTATTCCCCAAAAAATACTGATAACCTATAAGTCTAAAAATGCCTCACTGTAACACAACCTGGGCAATTATTTTTTCTAATAATGAACAGGCCTCACTAATCACTGAAGATTTGGATGACTGAAATTTTCTCCGATATTCAGTATCAAAATAGTTCACCCTAATCAATCAAGTTATCTTTCACATGAACTTATTTAATCTTCATGCAAGAAAAATATTACATGAACGTCTCAATATAAAATGATCAATAATAAAAATTAATAGACATAAAAATTTCATGCATGCATTATTTCGTATGCATACATGTGTTTTATAGTACAAAATATTTTCATTACCTCATTTAAGTTTTCACTACCCCATAAAATTTATAATGCATTAGAGTATATATAATATAATTTATCATTAGTTCTTCAATAGGTGTGAATGAGCTTACTCACATTCATGCACACACAATTCACAATATACATTTCACTATATTCTCACTTTTTTCACCCAAAAAGAAAACACATGGGCTGGTAGTGTTCTATGCAAGGGTATAAAACATGTTAATATACACTATAACGTTATTATTCCTCATGTGCACAAATCATATGTTTAATATTCACACATTATTTGTGAAAGTGTGTTTCCTTCACTCAAACACAATGTCTACACATATGGATTCTCAAATCATAATGCACACAAACCTAAATTGGTTTTGGCTATTAATGTTCACAAGTCTTCTTCATAAGACCCAATATATGTATTTACTATCACACAGATATCTCAATTTATTCATGTGAGTAACAATAGGTGCGGGTTATTTTTTTCACGAAAAACTGGAGGTATGCATGTAAGGATATCCCACTTACCGAATGGTTTCATGAAACCATGTTTTTCAAAAAAATGTAAAAAAAACATATCATATGCTTTCATGATTTCGTTAACCTTGAACATATAGTAAATGTGTGGTATCCATAATGAAATAGTAATTCACAAAAATCTAATTCTTCTGGATATAAAATCCTCTCAAACCTGATTACTTCTCATGGGTGTATGATTTAGTATTTATAAAAAGTGAACCACTTACTCAGAATGTGTACACTACCTCTGTTCAATGATAACAGAATCATTGTCAACAATAAAAATAATTTTTCTCCACACATTATCTCAATATTTTGTTCTTGTTTTCATATAAAAATAATGTTTCATGGGATTTTTATCTAATTGAAATAATAAGAATTATCAAAATATGATCAACGGTCTCGGATAATTCCCTTGTTGACAGAGAATGGAAATTCTGATGCACAGAAAATATCGAGTGAGATCGTGGAATATGAAAAAACTCAGGTGAGATGAATGGATAACCTAGATTAACATCGAACAGATCACATGGTTGCAGTTATATCATAGTTATAGTAACATGATACCACATCGAAATGACCACCAATTCCCTACTCCTTTATAAAACAAGATATGTTAATAGCTATACAAAAATCAGTTACTAGACACTCCCTACTCACATAGACACTACACTGTGTCAGTGTCCACCTCTGCCACTATGTTGACCATCACAGTGGCTCACAACCACTCATTCACCAAACGTAGGAACCCCTTTCACACTATTTCACCTACTGGCTAGGCTAGGAGGTACCACCTTCCAACCTCAGATGTGATGTGTGTGCCTCATGGATGGATGGAATTGGATATTTTAAATATACTCTCCATATGAAATCTTATCCATATTCGACATAGTGAAAAACCAACTCACTCAAATATTCCAACACAACCATATTAAAAATAAAAAATATTTTTTATTCCACTTCTTATTTTTATTCTTATAATTATTTTAATTCATGAGCACTGATTTTCAGATTTCCTGTAATATAATATCAACTCTATAATCTTAAAATTTTAAATCATTGACTTTTTCAAATTCTGAAGTAATTGAAAACAATTTCAACTCACAATACCAATAGCCTCTGCATGAATGAAATTTTTTCTTTTATTTATTATTGTGGTTCATAATAATGTACACCAATTTATAAAAATAATAATTTTATAATCTATCAATAGAAATGGGAGTATCCATATAGTCCCTGGGGAAATTCCTCATTGGTATACCGAGACTAATTTCATTAAAATTTTCTCTCCTCTCCAAGAAGTCATCAAAATATAAACACTACACTTGTTACATTTGATAATTTTCCCACTCTTACTTCAATACTCATTTAACGTCTTATTGATGCCTCAAATATCATTTCTACTACCATTACAAATAAGGATCAGGTAATCCACAAACATGATATGGGAAACACCATGGAAGAGAGATCTACATTGAAATAGAATGATACTACCATTCTCCATGTTTTTATTATTCATCGTGATTAGGGAATCATGAACCAAAATGAATACACGTAGAGAAAATGGATCCTCCTACATAATCCCCCACGATGGAGTTGAAGAAACCCCAATTCATTCCAAATAATTAAATTAACAACCAAAGATAACTAAAGAACATAAAAAATAAACCATAATTACATATAGAGAATCCGATGCTTGAAATCCCCTTAAAAATGAAGTTTCATTCCATTATATTGTACACCTTGTCCATTCCCACTTTAATGGAAATTGTAGATACAGTTATTTTCTTATTAATTAGAAAAAAATTCAGAATTCCCATTTGAACAATGGATATACCGATGCTGGTAGTGCTCTTGTTATTCTCTTGAAATGAATTTCTGGATGTGTAAAGGTATTCTCTTATTGAGGATACTTTGTATCACCTTATATTTGAAGTTACAAATTTTGATTGGTATGTATTGACTCAACAATGATGGGCTTATAGATGTTGGGATAAGGATTAGAATGGTGGTTCTTGAGACTATGGGAAGGAAGCCTCCATGAAAGAAATATTGAACTCCTTTTATAATATCATCCTTCATTAGATCCCTAGAATCCACATAGATGGATCCTAGGAAACCCTCATGGTGGGGGGAATTTCTGAATTGAAGGAGTCAACTGCCTCCTTTATCTCATACTCATTTTTTGTAGATCCAAGGGAATAATTTTCAAAATCAGAAACCAAATGGAGAAGAGCATCATAGAGGTCTAGGTTACCCTTTAGATACCCTTCATATATAAGGGGTTTAGGGTTAGCAGGATGGGATTTTAAATGAGATAGAATAACATATCCCACCAACCTGATGTCATTTGTTAAAGATCTGTTTTCCACAAGAATATTATTATGATATGTCTACTTTTTCTCCTCAATTCATGCATGGAAGTAATTTTTTTGTGTTTCTCCCTCTTTCATCCATGTTTAATTGGGAAGCTCTAAATCCATATGTTATTATTCAAAAAGTATATCTTCTAAATTCCTTATTTTATGAACAAGTGAATTGAAGAGGTCATCATTCCATGTGTCTTTAAATATGGAATCCATTTTGGAATTCTCTCATTTAATAATTGATAATTTATTTTATTGGGATGGTTTCTTATCAATCAAATGAAACATGTCCACATTGATCTGTCTAGGTTTAGTGTGAAGGACAATCAATTTGATTTCTTGTATTATTATACTTCAAGACACATTCAAACCAGTATGATATTAAGAATTGGAGGTCCAGTGTTCAGATTGGAAGAAGAGGCCACTACTTTCCCTTCCATATTCTATGAACACCATGATAGGAGAATTGTAAGAGAGAGATCATAAAAGATGAGAAACTTCGTTAAAAGTAAAGGGTGAGATAGAATGAATATTATCCAAGTAGTGATCCTAGAGAATCCAATTATGGTTTATGACATTTTTATTATAACATCATGTTTATTTATCTCCCTAGAAACCCGAGTCTAGGAGACTATACTGAGCCAGTAATGCAAAAAAATATTATATATTTTTCCCAGGGTATATACTTATACAATTACTTTCATAAATATCCAAAATGAAATTTAAATATCTTCCTATTAGACTTGTACTGTACCCTAAATTAAAAAAACTGACACCTTTCTAGAGAAACTCCCTCATAGATGAATAATTTGTTTTTGTAAAAATGAGATAAATAAAATAAGTACTTAATTTCATTCTTTGGTGGTGATGAATTAATCGGAAACTTCCTCCCTTTCAACACTAACACTGAATATATAGAAAATCCAAATGTGTTAATTTTATGAGTAACCATACATGCAGTTATGAAGACACATCCTGTGATCAAACTCGATAATTCAATATTGAATTTGCTTAGATTCCAACACCATTAAAAGAGTGATATTTCTATTATGAAACTCAATAAAAATTATGTTTTTCTTAACTCGAGCACCCAAGATGTGGGTATTATAAATGATTAATGGGATCATTGGAGGATTTCATTCTTGTAATAACCACCTGTGGTTGACATCTCTTGATTTTGGATGGGAAAACATTCTGACTCATATCTTTTTGAGATCAGTGGAAAACTACATATGTAGGAGAGTATGGAGAATGGAAAAAACAATTGACTCAATCTAACAAAGAGGAAATTTGGAAATCACCAAAAATAAATGTAATGAGGGGTAGTAGAAACAAAAAAGGGGTCTTGGTTCCTCACCGTAGAACCTAGGGGAGATGATAGAAGAAAAAGTGGTTCCTTACCTTAGTAATATTCTGGATTATCCACCTTCGGTGGACCTGGCCACTTCAAATGTAACACCCCGACCCCAGTTACCTAGAGTCGGTGCATTATTACATAAAATTGGCATGATATAAGGAAATCATGTCCCGAAAATCCGATCATTTTAGTAGCCTTGTAAATTCTAGAAGCATTCATAAGGTCAACATTACAACTTGAAAAGAAAAACAACACTAAATTTTTCCATTATAAACATCCAAGCTTCCTATATTATGCTTTGAAGTCACTCGTAACTAACTTCTTCACATCCTAGAAAAAATAAAACATAGAAATGGGTGAGCTCAAATGCTCAGTAAGGATAAAATATACCAGAAACATTCATAAATAAGCATAAACATTTAAGGTAATAAAAAACTAAAACAAAAGCCTTTTAAACTTGAACATCAGCATAATATGGTAAAAAATTAAATAATTCCATTTAATTATCCACATTCATATTATAATAGTCAAATAATCACATGCAATATCGATAATCACATTCATAATGACGGAATGCATAATGCCATACTATCATAACCACATAGTCAAGGCCTTGTGCCAAGACTACAAATAATATTTTTTCATGGACTTGTACCCAGACACAAGTTTGTCTCATGAGACCAACCGATGCATCGAGGAGATATAGCCGGATCCACCCGCCACTTACTAAGACCAATGAATTCCTCAGATGAAAAGTTTGAAACATAACATAAACATTCGTATTAAAACTAGAATAAGAAATGTCAATACTTTATCCACAACCCATGAATAGTATAAAAATAGCACATCCAGAACCAAACATAACTCATTCAATACAATATGGAAGATTTTATTGTAATAGATTAACCTCAATTGAGAATAATGAATGATATTGACATAGATGAAAATAATCATCAAAACTATTTGTGAGAAATTTCCCCATTTTTATGAAAACATTTAAAAGTCACACTATTTGTCAAGAAGCCATTTAAAAATAAATTTTTGAATCAAAGTGTACCATACCTCTTTGAAACATTTAAAAGAAATTTTATTTTTAAAATATATATGTCCATATAAATAAATCCATAAAACCATTTTAAAAACATGGACATTAATGAGAAATATTTATAATAATAAATCATTAAAAAATTTAAAATGATATTTTACTTAGAGTTCCTAACAAAAACAGAGACACTTGAATACAAATAATTGAGGTAATAAAAACATTATAATATAATGATAATAAATGGATTCATGATATACTATGTCAAAGTACATTATATACACTATATATAAGTGAGTTGGTGTATAACAACAAGGAAGTCTCAATGGAATGTAAATTGAGATGAAAACTCTTATAAAGACTACATCCTTATGTTGAGGATCAATCAACGACATAATTATGTGTGAAAAATATAAATACACTCAATATGATTGGATATTTAGTGTAAATCAATCAGAAGAAATTCACACATATTCTTGTAAAAACAATACTAATGAATTGGATATTTAACTCATCAAATGGAGATTGAGTTAAAATTACTCTTATCAAGTTCATATCGATGACTTGAAAATTTATCAATAGAGTGATTATGTGTATCAAATGTATATCCCCATAAAGGAGAGTGGAAATTATGAAATAAGAAAATAAATAGTGATTACACACATAATCATGGAGTAAAATAATAAATGAAGTACGCGTAAAGCCGAATGAGTGGAAATTGAAATTTGTAATTCCCTTACCAATTTGGTAACTTAAGAAGCATACATCCCATGAAATATTTATCATACAATGATGATGTAAATATCCATAAATTAAATTATATTACACAATTAATACAATCATTAGCATTACACATACCACATGTAATAAATAATTTGTGAACAATGGAAATCTCATGAAATTAAAAGTGAGATAAGAAACCCATTACCTCAAGTCTGAATTGTCTTGTGTGTTCCTTGTTCTTCCGGAATAATAACCTTAAGTTAATTTATACTTGATTAAAAATAGTTTTCAATTTTATTAATCCTTTTATATCACTTTTTAACTTTCTATAATAATTAGTTAATTATTTGAGTTCATATTGGATATTTTATTGATGTTTGGAACTAGGGTAAAAAATAAACATGTTATAATTACAATTTGTCCATGTGGTCAAAATTACATTATCTCTAGAATGATATAAATTATATAGATATCATATATATTATATATATTATGTATATATATGTATATATAACAGTACATAACATTTGGAGATAAGAAATGAAATGCACCATTCATGGAGATGGTAAGTTGTACGTACGCATGAAAGGTCCTTTCATTTATATTTTTTATTTTAATGGAATTAAAACATAATGATACAAAGGTATATTATAATTATAGTATAATATCATATGATATATGATTTACATAATTTAATTAACTCTATCCTTTATATGTTCCATGAATGTCATGAACGAATCATATCTCCTTGAGGGGGCAGTAGTCCGCACTTCCTCTAATGAAATTATCGTGGTCACACATATTGCAAAGCATATTGGTGTGTTTATAAATGAATGTTATAGAAGAATAGAGAAAACATAAACATAATATACATAATATATAAATACATTTCCATCATAATGGCAACCATAAGAGGTGGTAGGAGATGATCGAACAATAATTGTTTCGTGAGGTATTAGTTTCCCATCCACAAAAATATTATGTATTTCACCAATTAGATGGAGGTGTTTGTAATTGTATCTCAAAAAAATTCTTACAAAAAAAATCCATGTATATTGAAGATACTGTTGTTGTTACAAAACAAAGGAATAAAAATATTTCATGGGGTTAGAGAAGTAAAATAAAAGAAATGAATTTAAGAGAAACTGTTACCATTAATTTGGGTAACTCCTTTTGGTTTGAACCAAAAGGACTTATTGAAATTCCTTAATCCTAAGTTAAGGCTTCTAGGTAGAGGGGAGGGATGCAGGGAGCTTAATTGGGCAGAGTTTGGACGAGCCAAAAGGCTTGAGAGGTGTGAAAAATTGGTTATAAGTGGTCTCCTTTTATAAGGGAGAGGAGGGGCTCTTTAGCAAAATGTGAAACTATTTTTTTATTATAAACTTATATTTGGTTTAAAAATATCCAAAACACATTAAAGTAGAATATAAGATGACTAATATTAGAAAAAAAAATCATCCACTCACAATTGGACATGTTTTGGATAATATTTTAATCATTATAATCATATTTATTTAATTCCTTTATTAATGAGGTAAACACTGCATCATTATTGTGTCACAAATAATTTAATTTATTTGATTTCTAAATATTATTAAAAAAACCATGCTGTAGGAACTATTTTTAACCTTCCAATTAATATTTATAGTTTAAAATATATCTTATATAACCTAATGTAAAAAGTAATTTACTAAATGATATTTGTTTGTGTCATTTTTGTCTTTACTTTGAATTAATTAATCTAAAGAGTGATTATCACTCTCAAGTTGCTCCAGGGGGTCCCCAAATCGACCCAAGGATGTCAGCGGTTGGCCATGACTCATCCAATAAGGTTAGGACAAGTGTTATGGTAAATTTTTATTATTATAATATACTTTTACCTTGAATTACTCTATTTACCTTTAACCGCGGTAAATAAAAGTCAAAAGTTACTATTCACTTAAAAATTATTTTCATCTTATTGAACCACAGTTTACATCTTGATAGTAACTGTGTCTCTTGAATTGTTTAAATCCAACTCACAGAAGTGGTAAAATTTCATTTAAATGTAAAAGTCAATTTTTTTAACAACTACGAAGTGGTTTCACTATTCATCAAAAATTGAAGTTTCTTAGAAAAATACCACAAATTCAGCCTAAGAATTATTTGATATTAGGAATTGAAAAATGATGTCTATTTTTCCAAATTCCAAGAATAAAAGTGGAATTAATAAATTTAAAATTAATTCCTGTTGTTAAAACAAATAGCGTGTTTTTAAGAAATAATAACTATCAAAAGATTGACACCTGTTTATGTCCAATTTCAAAGTGAAATTATTTCCAATTACAAAAATTGGATTAAATGGTAGAAATATATTCTAATTACACATTGAAAAAAATTAAAAAGATAATCTAACAATATAAATAAAATAGATTAAAAAACAGTTTTGAATTAAAATACATTATTTTTCACTATTCATCAAAAAATGAATTTTATCAAAAAAAATACCGTAATTTTACCCAAAGTAAATTTTGATGTCCCGATACTAAAGAAGAATTTTATTTTGTCAAATATAACATATAAAAAGAACCAAAACTATATTTAAAGAGGGTTCAAAATGAAAAGGTGGTAAATCGGCCCTTTAATGAATATTAGAGTATTTATGCTTAAAATAGAATTCCATTCTTATTTTAAGACTGTAAATTTTTTTTAGATAAATGTAAAAAAATTTAAAAAACATATAAAATCATATTAAAGTTAGTTCTATTCATTTTCAGCAATATAATGGCTCGGTGTTAAGTACCATTTAAAATAATAATATTATATTATTAGTCTACAACGTAAGATTTCAAAAAAACCCATTGTTGTGTATCGGGTAAGCCGTCGAACATAGCATCCCTTTTAAATTAAAATTAACATTTAATTAAAAAATATTAATAAATAGGAAAATGTATTATTATTTATTTACCCAGGATGTTACATCAATGGTCTTTGAATCACCATAGAAGGACAAGGTGAAGGAGTGGCGGTATATGAAAGAGGTAACGACTCAAAAGTAGGAAGGGGACCCTTGGGAGGGTGGAACAAGAAGAAGAGGCTACCTTACAAGGAACAAAAAAATAAACAAAAGAGATGAGATGAACTGTGAGAAGGCTTCTTGAATAGGGTCAAAGAGTGGGGAGCCTGGGAAGCCACGAGGTGATGGAAATCATGGTTTTTCTTACATATGACGGTTAAATGCACTCTCAGATATAAAACCTAGTAAAAATGATATGGATATGATTAATAAATCCTTTAACATCCTGAAATATAATAAGAATCCTGGAGAAAATGTGATACAATAGACGGTTTGAAAGTTCATCTCCCCGTAGTCCTGATTCACTGAAGTATATAGAATATGAAGTGTACGATCATCCGCACCCAAAAATCGAAATGAGAGAACCATTGATTTATTGAATAAAAAGATTCATTATGGATGGGGAGTGGAATCCATGTATGGTTGATCTAGACCACTTCCATGGGTGGGTCTCGGCTAGAGTGAACTTTCATCGACCAAGAAATAATATGTCATAACATAAAATAAAAATGTAATTTCCGTTATAATTTTCAAAAAAAACATTTTCCCAATGTCCCATTCGGTGTGGGGGAGTTTTATTGAAGGAAGAGTACATTTTTTTAAGATCCCTTCTTTGGGTATTTATTGAAGAGGGGATGAATATAAAATCATTTTCATTAAAATAATAAAAGAAGAAGATTCATATATTTTAAGAGCCTTCCAAATCAGGTTTTCTAGGAAAGAGCCTTCCTAAAATTCTCCTTTTTAAGGTAATTTTTTAATAGGTAACCTTTCGAAAAGGCGTCCACCATTTGGTTTTTTTCAAAAGATTTTTTTGTATTTTTTTCTGTTATGGATAGATTATGTAATTAATACTAATATTATGATTATTAATAATTTCATATATCAAATAAAAATTCTCTAATAAATAATATATTTTAATTTTATATTATTTAAAACATAGTAATATTTAATTATTTCATCAATATTAAATTTTTTTTTTGTTTTTTAATAATGATATTTTTATTAAATACAAAAAAATAAATAATTATTATTAAATATAAAAAAATTATTCTTTTTTGAAATAATTAATATTTTATTTTTATATACCAATAATGAATAATCATATTATCATTAAATATTTTTATTATTAAAATATGATTATGCATATTTAATCTTATCGACTTAATAATTATTTTAAATTCATAATAATATTAATTATATTATTATTTAGTTTTATTGCATACAAAAATAATTAGATTTTATATAATATTTGAAATTATTGTTATTTTTTTATTTAAATATTAATTCTATTACTATTATGGATATTATAAATGTTTATTAATTATATCATAAATTGTTAATAACAAAATTATTATTAAAAATTATATATTCTATATTAAAATTAAAAAAATATTAATTTTTAATTATATTATTAAGTAATTTATGAATTGTATTAAGAATTATGTTATTTACATCATTAATCATAATTATTATCATAATTCATGAAAATTATTTAAAATATATTTGTAATTTATTAATATTTTATATTTTCAACTATTTATTTTATGATTAATTCATTTTTTATGTTTTATTGACATTGGTTTTACAGTTTATAACATATAAGATTATAAATTCATCTTCTTCAAACGTAATACGGGGTTTTTAGAAAATTTTTATCTTTAAATACATATGCTGTAGAGGTAAAGCTAGGAGAATGAGCTCATATAGCTATGAAATCACAGCATAACATTAGTTGATTGATTTTGGAATTTTAGGAAATGACAGAGCATAAAATATAGGTGTCATTTTATCAACACAATCGAAAGGGTAGTTTAAATCATTTAAAACACTAAAATGTGAATTTAATAGTTAAAACCACTGAAAACGAACTCCAATTAATGGTAAGTTTTATGAAAGTTTTCGTAGACTCATTTTTGGCATGCGTGAGTAGACAATGCATCAGTAGGACATGTGATGTACTCGTATGGACTAAAAAAATTGTTTTTAGAAAATGTCAACCTCTAAAATCTTTCACCATATATGGAAATCCATCCAAATGAGCTTGAATTGTTGTGAAATCACCCAAAAATAGCTATTGATTCCTTTTTTAGTTTTAGTATATGAAGATCCATCCAACTGAGGAATCATTTGACTGAGATGACCTAAAATATAGTTTCAATAATTTAAAATGGTAAAAGATGCCTTTAACTATTAAAACTTTAGAAACTGCTCTAAAATTGATGTGAAATCTTATTAAAGCTACCTTAGACTCATTTTTTGATGTGTGGGAGTAGAAGGTCCATCCATTCGACGTGTGATGTGCTCATATGGACTAAATTAGGAGATTTTGCCTGTAAAAACATGTGTCATAGAGGGTAAGTCAGCCAAATACGCTTGGATTTTTGTGAAATCACACAAAAGTAGTAATTAAATGTTTTTCAAATTTTAGGAATCGATGGCACATCAAACTGATGTGTCTTTTTCTCAAGAATAGTGAAAATTATAGTCATTAGATTCCATTTTAATATTTTAAATATCATAAATTATTATTAAATTACAAAAACTATCATACATAATTAAACTTTTTAATTCAATAAAATGTAAAAGGTTGTAGATTCCTTTTTTAAATAATAAATTGGGCCAATGATTGTTAATAAATATATATAATTATAGATAATTATAATTTTAAATTCAATGAAATGATAAATTAATACATCTATATACATAGTAGGTCTAGGGGTGGGGATACAAAGAAATGAAATATTGAGATGTGGAGGTTCAAAATCTAGACCACCTCAAATGTGAAAGTAATACATCATCAATGCATATTTTTACGTAAGTTTCCTCTAGTCCAACACCTCATCTATCTAATAGTGTGCCTATAACACTCCAAACATTTTATAGTACATCTCTCTTAAATGAATTCTACTCATTAGATAACTTTTATTTCATAAAGCACTGAGTATCTTTGAAACAACATTTGGTTATTTAAGAGATAGTCATAACATATAGTTTAAACTTAAATTTTCCACTTTCATGTTTTGAATTTTGAAAAACAAATATTCATAGTTGCGATCAGGATGATATTTAGCCTCTGATAGAATTAACATAATTTTCGGTGAATAGTAACCTTCCCTTATGAATAGAAACTTTCCCTTATGAATAGTAACTTACACTTATGAAAATAAATATGACTCTTATGAATGGTATCCATAACCATGAATTTATAAATAAATTTAGGCTCCTTAAAATGAAGATAAATATTTTAGGTGTTTATATTTTTTTATTAAATAATAATTTTAATTCAAAATTAAATTTATCATATGTAGAAAAAAAATGCAAAAAGGAGTTCATTCTTAGATTATATACATCTAAAATTTTGAGAATAAATTTGTCGGATTTTTCTGAAATACTTTAATTTTCATGAATAGTAAAATACAATAAATTATGATAATTGCTAAATACTTGATTTACTACATCATAGGCGATCCAACGCCAATTTAAGCCCACTTGGTTCAAAATCACATGACATTATTACTTTTTGGTATCAAATTAATCAAGAATATTTATAGTCTTGAGAGAAAATATTAAAATAATAATTAAAATAATGTAAAATCCCTCCTCCCCTCCCCTATATAAACCTCCCCTTGCCCCATCTTCCTCCCACACCACTAAAGCTTCAAGACCCTCCTAACATCTACTCAAATATCTCCTTAAGCTCCTTCCCCACATCCAATACTTTTTGGTCTCACCAAAAGGCCAAAAACAAAGACCTTAATGAGATTCTCATGGAGTACATAAGAGGTGAACTTCTCTTCTCTTTTCCTTCAATTTCATTTACAATTTTTATTCTTTAGTCTATCTCTCTTCACCACAACAAGTCCAAATTCTATGAAAATTCATGTACCTTACATGGACTATATTTTTTTATTATAATATAATATTTCATCATCATCTCCCTTTTCCCCCACCTCTTACACTAAAAATGAAAATACCACCCAAGTTGTTTTAATATATCACACTCAAGGATGGAGGGTTATCAATTTCTATTAATGTGTTCAAGACTATACATAAAGCCTTTTTAATGGTTGAACTAGATCATAATATATTTATTTCACCTTATTAAATTCTCTTTAATCCAAACACACTCATAATATAAAATAATACTACAAAACAAGTTCATTATGCACAAAAACGCCAAGTTAATCCAAGTGTTTATCAATAACTATTAACTAATTATTAATACTCAAGTATATAAACCAGAATAATTATAAAATCATTTATAATTTCACTAATAACATATATTTACAATTCTGTACTTTTTAACCACATTTCAAACAAACTTCCATTCATGAATACAAGTAAATAGGCCATGAAACCCATGAAAGAAAATGATTCCAAAATAACAAAATTTAATCTCGTAAACACATAAAAAAGGGCACGAAAAAAACTAATAATGTCATAAAATATAAATTAAATGTTGATTTGGTTCGTGAATTATTAATTAATGAAGCTAAATTTAATAATTCAGGTCAATAAGAACTATCAAGAACACCTTCAAGCATAAGGTAAGGGATCCTCTCTCTCACTTTTGTTCAAGAATTACCCTATGTTGTGTCCTTTTATTTGTAATTACTAATGATGGGTAATGTCTTAACACCTCCACCTTACTTCTATTGTAATATATAAATGATGGGATACCCCTTTACCTCTCATTAATCCATCAACAGAACACCCATTACCATGCCGGAATGTTTGTAAGGGGTTTTCTCATATCACTTTCATTTTCGTGAGATTTCATTTGGTGGCCACTTATTTCTTGTATTTCGTGTATGGGTACTACTATTTATCATATAAAATAATTATTTCCTTTATATTCCTAGTATTAAATGATTCATTTTATGGTTATTAATTTTTGGTCATATGATTCGACCGATTACATTGTGGTAAGGGACATTGTCTCAACTTCCACTAGGTTGTGACTTACTTTGTATTTTCCTATAATAATCCTTATGTGATGTACCTAAATCCCATTTGAGATCAATTATCATTTGAAATTATATTTCTATTAAATATCAAAATTATCATATCAGGGATATTTTTATTGTCTAAACCATATTCCATTTTACATACAATGTATATTGGGAATTTGTTTTTACTATGGAAATATTGATGAATCAATATCCTCTACTCTATATGGATATTAAAATGGAATATTGATCTTTTATTAAATAAGTTTATAAATAATTATTTATAAATGAAATAATGGGATGGGCCCGCTATATCCCTTTGATCCATTGATAGGTCTCAATACACAATCAGTTGGCGACAAACCCTTCAACCTTATTTCAAAAAATCAGACGGGTTTCTAACTACAGAACTAAACTGTTTTAATTGTATTATGGTATCATGTTCTAAGTAAATGATTTTAAATTAATAATAATTCTCTTTATTCATTATAATTAATTAATATATATGATTTTTTCACTATGAAAAAATCTATGGATGCAGTTTCATTCTATGTTTATTAATGGTGTGTGTTTATCATTTATTCACCATTCCTTATTGACTATGACAAGTTGGTTATGATTTAGTTTTTATCGATTCATGCTTCCACTATTAGTGAAACATACTATTAATTTTATCTCACCCCTTTCATTTGTTTACCTTCAGCATGTTATGAAGAGGAGATCACTTATTGTGTTTTCGTCGTTGTAGTTTATTATGTTTTATATGTATTGTACTATGTTACCTCTCCCAATATAATTTGAATTTCATCTATGTATCTAGTTTATTCAAGTATACTAAATTGATTTTTCTTTTGATATTTCATTCCCCCTAACCCTTCCATTATAATTAGTAATTAACTAGCTCCGATTTGGACAGTTTGGGGTGTTACAGATTGTATCAGAGGTAGTTTAGTAGCAAATATGGAAAATTTATTAGAAAATGTAGATTAGTGAATATAGACATAAGGTAGTATTTGAGGAAAAACATAAATGAATGTCCTTGAATTTTGGTAAGAAATAGATTATGTGGATATTTAGTGAAAATACTTCCTAGTCTAGATACAAACAGGTAGAGGTGGCTCTAATGCAGATGTACCTAGGAGTGAAAGCTATGACAAGGAATTTCGAGCATGACCCTGGGTATACTAGTATAGAAAAATAGGCCTTCTAGCACACTTAGTATTAAAACTCATGGGGACATGCTAAGGATAATTCAAATTTTCTTTAAAAGTCATTATGAAGGATTTTAATGTAAATTTCTTCATCAAAGAAACCATGTCTTTGAGATTATCTATTCATATAATTTCAATTTATGCTAAGTACCTTTCTAGACGAGATTATAAATTTCGATTTATATCCAAATATAGTGTATGAAATTTCTTATAAATGGATCCTAATGGAAGAAGGGGAATCAGTACTCCTAGAAAATATAGGGATTTCCCCACTGAGAAAGTCAACACAATCAATGTTGGAGTAGATCAAATCATGAACATATTGGGAAAACATACTAAGGTTGTGAAGAATAACCATTCTACACCTGTTTTGGATTATTTCATGTGGAAGAACCCACTATCTTTTATTGGGAAAAAAATCTACTGTAATATGATTAGTGGATCAAGTCCCATGAAAAGCTTTTCATGGAATTAAGATGCAATAATAATGAAAAGGTAGTGCTGGCATTTTATTGTCTCAAGGGTGATGTTGATCAATTGTGGTACTTGGTCCAGAATACCATAGAGGAAGAAGATATTAAAGATATGAAATGGAGGGATTTTAAGGGAATATTATTTGATAAATATTTTCCTCGTGAGAAACAAACCAAAATGAGGTGGAAATTAATTATCTTTAAACAAAGGTAAGAAGACAGTGTTGTAGAATATGAGGCTACCTTCAAATGATTAGCCAGGTATGTTATAGATTATGTATGTGACTTATAAGACAGGATTGATCATTTCATTCAAGGTCTTAATCCAAGTCTTCGAAGGGAACTAGCTTCTCAATCATTTTCATCATATGATGAAATTTTATTAAGTTCCATCAAAATAGGGAGGGAGTTTTCTAGATCAATGTTTTTCAAGGGAAACCAAGATAAGAATAGGTACTCTAAAAACCAAGGAAAGGACCAAATATGAAAAAAAGATAAAAGTAATTCCCATTATACTCGAATTATAGAAAGAATCGTCCTGGGAAATTCATTAAAGGAATGGGAGTTTACTATTAGTGTGGATAAAAGGTCCATTAATCCAATGAATTCAAGGAGAACAAACAAGTCAATGCTGTGAAATGATACAATTGTAGAGACATGGGACACCATGCAAATGGGTTCCCTAAGCACCAAGTAAACTTTCCTCAAAAAATTCCATGAGAGAAAGGGAAAGCTTATGTGATTAGAACCCTAGAGGATGAAGTTATCAATTATGTGGTGGAAGGTTATTTAAGTTTTTCCCCAAACATGGAAAATGCATTATTTGATTCTGGATCCTCTCATTCATTTATATCTTCCTATTTTTTCATGAAAATTATACATGTATAATTTGATTTTATAAAGGAGTTGTGAGTCAAAACTCATAGGGGATGTATCATTGAAAAATTAGTGTGTCAATCAGTCCCCCTCATGAACATAAATTTTATGTAGTTTCTAACCTTATCATCATACCAATAATTGAATTTTATTTAATTCTAGGTATGAATTGGATTTCCAATTATGATGCGAAGATCTATTGAAATAACAAGTAAGTTACAATTTTTGAAAATGGTGTAGAATCCATTATATTTAATGTAGAAACATTTCCATCTGATTATTATCTTGATCCACCCCCAATAGCCTTACTGAATGTTATTCTTAGAGATGAAGATAACCCTATATCTATGGGTGAGGAAAGAAATCTTCAAATTGAAGATGTACATATAGTAAAAGAATTCATTGATGTATTTCCAGATTATTTACCTAGACATCCTCGAGAGCAAGAAGTTGAGATCTCAATGGATTTAATTTATGGTGCAAGACCGATATCAAATACTTCCTATAGAAAGAACACTATATAATTAGTGGAGTTAAAGAAACAACTAAAGAAATTGAGTGGAAAATGATTTATTCAACCTAGTGTTTCTCCATGGGGAGCTCATGTCCTCTTTATCATGAAGAAAGATGGATCCATGAGGATATGCATTGATTAGAGAGAAATCAATTATCATATAGTAAATAATAAGTATACTCTTCCACGAATTGATGATTTATTTGACCAACTTCTTGAAGCATAATACATTTTAAAGTTTGAACTTCGATCTGGATATCATCAACTACGTCTAAGGAAGGAAAATATTCCCAAAACAGCATTTTGAACTAGGTATGGGCATTATGAGTTTATAGTGATGCCTTTTGAACGGAATATTTCAACCTCTGTTTTCAAAGATTTCATTTATTGATTTTCAACAAATATGTCAACAACATTGTTGTGAAATTTATCGATGATGTCCTGGTATACTCTAAAAGCTATGAAGACCTTGAGAAACACATCTAGATTATTTTAAAAACACTTAGAAGATATGAATTATATGGGATTTTTAGCAACTATGAATTTTGGATTCAATTAGTTTCTTTTCTAAGACATATTTTCTATAAGTATTGAATCATAGGTGATTCGGTGAAGATAAAGGCAATTCAGAAATGGCATTCTCCAAAAAACAGAACCGAGGTATGCAGTTTTATTTTCATAGAAGGTTACTATCGGCTTCTGGTTCTGAATTTCACTAGACTGGCTATTCCTCTAACCAAGATCACATGTAAAGTGGTTAGGTTTGTATGGATTAAATAATATATAGATTGATTGGAAGAATTGAAATCAAGATTGGCCAATTCTCCAATTTTGACTCTTCCATCTAGAAATGATGGATTTCTGATTTACAGTGATGCATCAAAGAATGGACTGGGTTGTGTCCCTACAAAAAAATGATAAACTTATTTCTTTGCATCAAGTCAGTTGAAGAATCATGAGAAACATTACCCAACTCATGATCTTTAGTTAGCAGTGATAATATTTTCTATGAAAAAATGGATACATTTTCTCCATGGTAAAAGATGTAAAATATATACAAATCCAAAGAGGTTAAAATAAATTTTAACATAGAAATAAATGAACATGAGGTAAAATAGATGGCACAGGTTTCTCAAAGATTATGATTTTTCAATACACTACCACCCAGGAAAATAAAATAAGGTGGTAGATTTATTAAGAAGGAAGGTTCATAGACTTCTGACACAAATGAGGATTGATAGAGATCTTATATTCATGGATCTACTAAAGATGGATAAAGGAATTTTTAAGGAAGGGGAAACATCTTTCCTCTTTCAAGTAATTATTAAACCATCTTCACTATATAAGAGAAAAAAGATCTCAATCTGATGATGAGAATCTATAAAAGAAAAATAATGTTGTTAAGGATGAGACATGGGAATACTACGTGTATGAGAAAGGAGTTATGAAATTTGGGAATAGGTTATGTGTTCCATCATTTCTTGAGCTAAAAAGGGAACTATTAGATGATTCTCAAAGCTCAAATTTCTCTATAAACCTTGGTAATAAAAATATGTATAGATATCTGAAGGAACATTTTTTATTGGATAATATGAAGCGGGAAATTGATGACTACATGTCAAGGTGCCTAGTTTTTCAAAAGTGAAGGTAGAGATACATCATCCTAGAGGGGTGATCCAACCTCTTCCTATTCCTATGTGGAAGTGGGATGAAATTACGATGTATTTTTTTCACCAGGGTACTGAGGACACCAAGGTGGAATGATTAAATATGATAAATTGTTGATCGTCTCAAAAAATCATCACATTTACTTTATATAAGAGAGGATTTACCACTTGATCACCTTGGAAGACTTTATATTAATGATGTTGTAAGACATTATGGTACCTCTATCGATAGTGTCCAATTGAGATCCCCAGTTTACATCAAAATTTGGGAAATGTCTCCAAAAGGATTTGGATTCAGAGCTTTATATAAGTACTTCCTATCACCCCCAAACCAGAAGTCATTTTGAAAAGACTATTCAATCACTGGAAGAAATTTTTAGATCTTTCTCTCTTTACTATCAAGTTATGTGGGTTCAATACTTTCTTTGGTGAAATTTTCCTACAATAACAGTTTCAATTCTTGCAGTCAAATGGTTCCATATGAATCATTATATGGTAAGAGGTTTCGAACTCCAACTTGTTGGGATGAAGTTGGAGAGAAAAAAATATTATACCCATAACTTATCGAAGAGACAACATCAAAGGAATTGAAAATCCATGCCCATATTAATGCAGACCAAAGTAGGAAAAACAGTTATACTGAAAACCGGAGAAATGATTTGGAATTTCATGTAGGAGGTTATGTATTTGTAAATTTATCTTCATGGAATGGAGTCTTGAGTTTCAGTAATAAAGGGAAATTGGGCCCTAGGTACATCGTACCATTTGAAAAACTAGAAAGGATCAGAGTTTTATCTTACAATTTAGTAATGAAACCAAGTTTCTCCAAAGTTAATAACGTGTTCCATGTGTCATTGTTGAAGAAATAAATGCCAAACCCAATGCATGTACTCACCTATGTAGAAATATAATTAGAAAATGATTTTTCATACTTTGAAGAGCCTATCGGTATTCATGATACATGAGAACAGGTATTGGGAAATCAGACACACATCTAGTAAAGGTTCTCTGGATAAACCATAATATAGAGGAATCAATATGGGAACCTAAGTATGTTATGAATATGAAACACCCACATCTTTTTGAAGGTATTTATAAATGAAAAAAATCAAGGATGAAATTTTCAAAGGGGGGAATAATATAACACCCCAAACATTTTATGGTTCGTTTCTCTTAAATACATTCTATTCATTAGATAGCCTATATTTCATAAAGCACTGAGTTTCTTTGAAACAAAATTTGGTTATTTAAGAGATAGTCATAACATATCCTTTAAACTTAAATTATCAACTTTTGGGTTTTGAATTTTGAAAAATAGACCTCCGTAGTTGTGATCAGGATGATATATAGAGTTTTATATAATTAACATAATTTTTGGTGAATAATAACCAACCCTTATGAACAGTAACCTAACCATATTAATAGTAACATACCCTTATGAATAGTAATGTGACTCTTATGAATGGGATCTATACCCATGAATGTATAAATAAATTTACGCACCTTAAAAATAAAGATGAATATTTTAGGTGTTTATATTTTTCAAATAAAAAATGATTTTATTTTAAATTTAAATTTAGAATATGTAGAAAATTAATATTAAAAATGGTTTTCATTTTTTGATTCTACTTGTAAAAAAATTGTGAGGGTGAATTTTTTGTATTTTCCTGAAAAATAGTAATTGTTTATGAATATTAAAATACAATAAAATATGATAAATGATAAATAAATGATTTAATTCATAATATGTGATTCAAGATTGATTTAATCCCACTTGGTTTGCACTCACATGTCATTATTACAATTTTTGATCACATGAATCAATAATATTCATAGTTTAGATCAAAAATATTGAAATAATAATTAAAATAATCTAAACTCCCTCCTCCCCACCACTATATAAACCAGCCCTCACCCCTCTTCCTCCCACAACAATCAAGATTAAAACCTTGCCTAAAAGCTTATATAATCTCTCTCTAACATCCTTCCTCACATCTATGGCCTTCTGGCCCCACAAAAATGAAAAAAAGGCCTTATGTAGGTTCTCAAGGAGGGGAACTCAAGAGGTGAACTTCTCTTCTCTTTTCCATCAAGTTCTTTTAAAAGTTTTATTCTTTTGTTTCTCTCTCCTCACCTCCCCACATCCAAATGGTATGATAATTACATTACCTTACATGGATCGTAATTTTATTATGCTAATGTAATATTTCATCTTCATCTCTGTTTTCCCCCACCACTTACACTAAAAATAAAAATACCCTATGAGATGTGTTAATTTATCGCATTCAAGGATGAGGGGTTTTAAATTTTTATTACTATCTTCAAGGACTGTCAGGGAACCTTTTTAATGGTTTAACTAAATTATAAAATATTTATTTTATCTTATTCAATGTTCTTTAATCCATAAACATTCATAATACAAAATAATAATACAAAACAAGTTCATTATGATCAAAATCGCCAAGTTAATCCAAGTGTTTATCAATAACTATTAACTAATGGGTAATACTCTAGTATATAACACAGAATAATTATAAAATAATTTACAATGTCTCTAATAATAAATATTTACAATTACGTTTGTTTATACACATTTCAAACGAACTTCCATTCTTGAATACATGTAAACCAGTCATGAAAACCAAGGAAGCAAATGATTCAAAAACAATAAAATTGAATCACTTAAACCCATAAAAAAGGGTATGAATGAACCTAATATGGTTATAAAATATAAATTGCATGTTTATTAGGTTCTTTAGTTATTAATTAACTAAGAAAAATATGATTATTCGGGTTGTTAATAATAATTAAGAACACCTTCAAGCATAAGGTAATGGATCCTTTGTCTCACTTTTGTTTAAGAATTCCCCCTATGTTGTGTTCTTTTCTTTTTAATTACTAATGTTGTGGAATGTTTTCAAACATACCACATATATCCCTTATGATATATAAATTATGGGATACCCATTTACCTCTCATTAATCCCTCACAAGAAAAACTTTTACCATGGTGAAATGTTTTTAATGGGTTTTTTCATCTCACTTTCATTTCCATGATATTTACATCGTTCGCCACTTATTTATTGTATGTGATATATGTGTACTAGTATTTTTCATATAAAATTATCATTAAGCTTATATTAATGTTATTAAATGATTCATTTGATGGTTATTATGTTTTGGTCATATGATTTGACAGATTACATTAGGGTAAGGGACATTGTCTCAAATTCCATTTCGTTGTGACTTACTTTGTATTGTGCACCTAATAATCCTTATGTCGTGTACCTACTGACCATTTGAGATCAATTTTCATTCTAAATTATATTTCTATTAAATATACATATTCTCATATCATGGATATGTTTATTCTCTAAAATTTATACCATTTTATATATGGTTTTTATTTGGAATGTTGTTTTAACTGTGGAAATATTGATGAATCTGTATCCTCTACTCTGTAAATATATTGAAAATTCATATTGATATTGTGTTAAATCAATGAATAAATAATTATTTCGAAATTAAGTGATGTACATGGCCATATATATCCCTTTATGCATCGACAGATCACATGAGACAATCAGTTGAACACAAACCCTTCGAGTATGTTTCCAAAAATCTGACGGGTTTCTACCCACAAAACAAAAGTGTTTTAACAGTGTTACGGAATCATTTTCCAGATACATGATTTCAAATTAATAATCATTTTCTTTATTCATTATCATTTATTACTATCCCATAATTTTTCACATGGAAGAAATCTATAGATGCAGTTTCATTCTCGGTTTATTAATGGTGTGAGTTTTTCATTTATTCACCATTCTATATTGACTATGCCATGATTTTTAGGATTTAGTTTATATTGATTCATGATTCCATTATTTGTAACACATACTGATCATTTGATCTTACCCGTTTCATTTTTTTACTTTCATCATTTTATGAAGAGGATATCACTGATTGTGTTTCCAAGGATACATTTTATTAGTTTTTATTATGTATTGTACTTTACCTTTCCCAAAGTAATTTGAGTTACATCTATGTATCTGGTTTCTTCAATTCTACTAAACTAATCATTAATTAGGTATTTAATTCCTTCTAACCATTTCATTTAAATTAATAATGCACCATCTCCACTTTTAGAGTGGTCGGGGTGTTATAGTTGATTTCAGAAGAAGTTTAGTAGAAAACATTGAAACTAGATTAGAAAATGTAGATTAGTGAACAAAGACCTAGGGTAGTATTTGAGGGAAAAAATAAAATAACCTATTTGAATTTTGGTAAGGATTATATTATGGGGATATTTCTAGAAAATATATCCTTATATGGATACAAACTGGTAAAGGTGGCTCTGGCATAGATGTTCCTAGGAGTGAAAGCTTCAAAAAGGAGATTCAGGCTTGACCTAGGGTATCCTGCTACATAGAAATGGTATTTGTTGCACTATTGGTGTTAACACTCTTAAGGGATATTCTTAGGAAAATTAACATTTTTTTACAAACCATTATAAATGGTTTTAATGTAAATTTTTCTATAGAGAAACCATATCTATGAGATAAGTTATACATAGGATTTCAATTTATGCTAAGTAATTTTCTAGTCGATATTATAAATTATGATTCAAAACATAATCTACTGTATTCCTTTATTTTGAAATGGATCCAAATGGAAGAAGTGGAATCAATACTCATGGACAAAGTAGGGATTTTCCCACTGATCAATTAAACACCATTATTATTGGAGCATATCAGATAATACCCATATTGGGACAACTTTCTCAAGTTGTAACGAATAACCATTATACACCTATGTTGGATCGTTTCATGTGGAAGAATCCCACATAGTTTAGAGGGAATAGAAATACAGTGGAAGATATGAATTGGATCAAGTCCTTTGAAAATATAGTCATGTCATTAAGATACAACGATAATGAAAATGTAGAATTGGCAGTGTATTATCTCAAGGGTGACACTGATCAATGGTGGTCCTTGATCCTGAATACCATGGATGAATAAGGAATAGAATATATGGAATGGAGTAATTTTAATAGAATATATTTTGACAAATATTTCATTCATGTACAACTAAATGAAATGAAGAAGAAATTCCTTAGATTCAATCAATGTTAAGAAGACGGAGTTTCCGAGTATGAGTCTACCTTCATGAGATTGGATAGGTATGCTATAGATTATGTACATCACTCAGAATACAAGATTGATCATTTAATTGAAGGTCTTAAGACAAGTCTTCAAAGGGAACATGCTTCTCAATCATTTTCATCATATGATGAAATTGTATTAAGTTCCTTAAAAACAAATATGGAGTTTTCTAGATTAAAAGTTTCAAGGGAAACCAATACAAGAAGATGTAATCTTATAACCAAGGAAAATATGAAGCACCAAATAATATCACGGGACACAAGAAGTACCCATTATTAGAGAAAGGTGGAAAGAATCATCATGGGAAATTCACGAAAGGCATGGGAGTCTTCTATAAGTGTGGAGAAAAGGTTCATCAATCCAATGAATGTAAGGGGAAGAAACAACTAAATGATGTGCAATTATATAATTGTAGAGATATAGGACACTATGATAATGAGTCTAATAAGATCCAAGGAAGCTAGCCTCATAAAATTTCACAAGATCAAGGGAAATCTTATGCGATTACAACCATGGAGGTTGAAGTTCCTATTGATGTGGTGGTTGGTACTTTAATTATTTCCTAAAATGTGCCCATTGCATTATTTAACTCTAGATCATCACATTCATTTATATCTTACATGTTTTCCAATAAAATTAGACATGTCCAATTTGATTTAATAAAGGATTTGTTAGTCAAAACTCCTAGGGGATATATCATTTCAACAAAGGTGTGTCAATCAGTCCACTCCTAATACATACACATGCTTTAGATTCTAACCTTATCAACATACCAATGATTGACTTTGATATAATTATTCATATGAATTGGATATGAAATTATGATGCGAAGATCTACTTTAAGAAGAAGGAAGTTATAGTCTTTGAAAATGGTGTAAAATCCCCTATATTTTGAGCAGAAACATCGCCATTTGATTCTTATCTAGATCCACACCTAGTAGCACTACTGAATGCATTTATTAGAGGAGAAGAGAATCCAATATCTATGAGTGAGGAAATAAACCTTTAAATTGAAGATTTACATAATACATTGATGTGTTTTGAGGGGATTTACATGGGAATCCTCCAGAGTTAGAAGTTCATTTCTATATAGATTTAAATCCTTTTGCAAGACCAGTATCAAAGACTCTCTATAGAATGGAAAATATTAAATTAATAGAGATAAAGAAAAAACTAGAGGAATTGGGTGAAAAAGTATTTATTCAACCTAGTGTTTCTCCACGGGGAGCCCATCTCATCTGTTTCAAGAAGAAAGATGGTTCCATGATGATATTCATTGATTGTAGGGAAATCAATGCTATTTTAATATATAATAAGTATCCTATTCCATGAATTGATAATTTATTTGATCAAATTTAGATATCACCATAATTTTTTAAGATTGACATTTGATCGGGATATAGTCATCTATGAGTGAGGAAGGAAGATATTCCAAAGACAACATTTTGAACCACGTATGGGCATTACCAGTTTAGAGTCATGCCTTTTGGAGTGACTAATTCACCTTCTGTTTTCATTGATTTAATTGAATATCCTGATAACGTTTTTATGGAATTTATAGATTATATCCTCACATAATCCAAAAGAAATGAAGACCGTGATAATCACTTGAAGATTATTCTGAAAACTCTTAGAATAAATGAATAAAATGGGAAGTTTAGCAAGTGTGAATTTCAGCTTCAATCAGTTTCTTTTCTAGTCCATATTGTCTCAAATGATTAAATCCTAGTTTATCCATCAAAGAAAAAGGCAATCCATGAATTTCCAACACCTACAAACATAACTGAGGTATGTGGTTTTATTGTATTATCTTGTTACTATCGTTATTTTGTTTAGAATTTCACCCGACTGGCTAACCCGCTAACCAAGATCATATGTAAAGTGGTTATGTTTTTCTGGATGAAATAATATATAGAATTCCTTGAGACTTGAAAATAATATTGGTCAATGCTCCAATTTTTAATCTTCCATCTAGAAATTATGGATCTGTGATATACAGTGATGCATCAATGAATACACTAGGTTTCATATTTATGAAAAATGATAATGTTATTGCCTATTCATAATGAAATTTGAATAATCATGAGAAAAATTACCCAACTCATGATATTCAGTTAGCATTCGTAATCTTTGCTTTGAAAATATGGAGACATTATCTCTACAGTGAAAGATGTGAAATATATATGAATCAAAAGAGTTTAAAATACATTTTCACATATAAAGAACTCAACATGAGGCATATTTGATGACTTAAGTTAGTAAAAGATTATGAGTGTTCAATTAACTACCACCGAGGAAAGGAAAATAAGGTGAAAATGAATTAATCATGAAAGGTCATGGACTTATGAAAAAAATAAGGATTGAGGGACATCCTATATTAATCGATCTACTAAAGATAAATATGGGAATTGTTAAGGAAGGGTAAACAACTTTAATCTTTCAAAGGATTTCTAAACCATATTTACTAGAGAATATAAAAAGATCTCAATATGATGAAGAGAATATATACAAGAAAATTAATGTTTTTAAGGATGGGAGATTGGGAAACATCGTGTATGAGGAAGGAGTTCTGAAATTTGGGATGAGGTTATGTGTTTCATTAGTACCTAAGCTAAAGAGGTAACTATTAGACGATTCCCATAGCTAAAATATCAGTATACACCCCGGTATCATAAATATGAATAGAGATTTAAAGAAACATTTTTTGTTGGATAATATGAGGTTGGAATATTTGTGCTACGTGTCAAGGTGCCTAGTTTGTCAACAAGTGAAAGCATAGAGACAACATATTTGAGCGGTGATGTAACCTCTACCTATTATAATATGGAAGTGGGATGACATTATAATGGATTGTATCACTGGACTACCGAGGAAACCTAGAAGGAATGATTAAATGTGGGTAATTGTTGACAGTCTCACAAAATCAGAATATTTCCTTGGAATAAGATCACATTTACCACAGGAGCACCTGGACATACTCTATATTAATGAATTTTTAAGACTCCATGGTGCATATCTATTGATTTTGTCTAATCAAGATCCTGAGTTTACATGAAAATTTGGGAAAATTATCCAAAAGGTTTTGGATATTGAGCTTCATATGAGTACTGATTATCACCCCCAAACCAATGGATGGTCTAAAAGGACTATTGAAACCCTGGAGGACATGATGAGATCATGATCTATTGAATTTCAAGGTATGTGGGTTCAATACATTCCTTTGGTTGAGTTTTAGTAGAATAATATTTTCCATTATATCATTAAAATGTGTTTATATGAAGCATTATATGGTAAGAGGTGTCGAACTCCAACTTGTTGGGATGAAGTTGGATAGGGGAAACTTTTAGGCCCAGAACATATTGAAGAGACAACATCAAAGGTAAAGAAAATTCAGGCCCATATTAATACAACCCAAAGAAGGAAAAATAGTTATGTTAACAACCAGAGAAAGGATTTGTAATTTCAAGTAGGAGATCATGTCTTTCTAAAATTATCTTTATGGAAGGGTGTCTTGAGGTTTAGTACAAAAGGGAAATTGGGCACCAGGTACATCGTACCATTTGAAATTCTAGAAAGGATCAGAGTTATAGCATACCATTTTGTAATGAAACCAAGTATCTAAAAAGTTCATAATGTGTTTCATGTTTTATTGTTGAAGAAATACATGCTAGACCCAATGAATGTACTCACCTCTGAAGAAATAGAATTGCAACCAAATTTGTTTTAATCTGAAGAGCTGATTGGGAGTCATGACCCAAGAGAGCATGTATTGGGAAATTTGAAAAATCTTCTAGTAATGGAAATTTAGAGAAACCCAAATATGGAGAAAGAAACAAGGGAACATGAGTATGTTATGAAGATTAACCACCCACTTCTTTTGGAAGGGATTTATAAGGCCCCAGCCTTAAACCTTACTTAATCTTGAGTTATTACAAGATTGCACATTGAGGATCTTTTCAGGTTTAGAGTTTTAGAGAATTAAATCATAAAACTTGCATTACATTCCACATTTAAAGAAAGTGGTTAAAAAAATAGTATTCATTTTTCCCATCAATGGAAACATATTTAAAATGAAACATGGATTCTTTATTCACACTTCCTTGACACTATCATCATATCATGTACCCTTCCCTTTGACCTGTGAAAAACATTTCAAAAACTTGGTATGAGCATAAAAATCTCAGTAAGGGATATAAAAATATAGAAAGGAAACATGAGTACATTTATACATAAGAATGAAATCATACTTTACACATAAAACATAAGCACGTTAACATACCTCATAAAATCATGAATAAATCATAGAAATCATAAGACATAAAGGTAACTTTAGGCATTCATAACATTCTTATGTAGGGAGTAACCCTCTTGGTTACGTTTGGAATACTGATCACAGTATATTCCCTAAATATCTTCAGAGAAACCTTAACGTTTAACTCCTTCGCATTACCCAATGCATTGGAGAGATATATCGGGCTCACCCACCCTTATTTTATCACGGAACCACCCGTCTTCATAATAATGACCAAGAACCTCAACATAATCGTATCACATAAAACATGCATAAAGGAAACATAACATTTCCACCTTTCAATCACAGGATATCAATACAACACATTGATATAAAAACATTATGAAAACCATTTTAAATACCAAAATAAAAGAAAAGTAAAAACTGGTATTTATTTTTGTTTTAAAAAAAGGTATGGCTTGTAGAGGAAGTCGAAACTCAAATAATGGTCACGACGGCAGAGAAGTCGTTGTCGCTGCATACGTACGACAAAAACATTCCCTTTTTCGTTTAGTAAACGCTTCATATAAAAAAGATTCATTTTGAATAAACGTAAAAGTCAAAGGGGTTTATACACCGTATAAAAGAAGGTTGTGTATAAAACAAAATATGCCTCAATGAATGGAGATTGAGACGAAGTCCCATACAAAGACAGTATCCTTGGATTAAGGATAAATCAATTACATAATTATGTGTGAAAAAATAATACACCAAATATAAGTGGATATTAAGTGTAAAACAATCAGAGGTTATTCACACATATTCATAGAACAAAATATTCAAGGAGTAAAAGCTTATCCAAAAGAATCAAAATTGGGTTAAGAAGTTCCCTTGCAAAACTTTGACAGCCTAATGGTGTCACTACAAAATTCAGAAAATGAGTTGATGAGAGATAAAAAGGGTATCTCATCACTTGGACATAAAATTTAAATCTCTAAGGATATAGAAGAACATATCCCAACATAATGTTATGTGAATTAAAATACATAACAAAATAAGTCTTTTAAAAAGAGGAGGGTGAAAGGTTCCCTTACTGGAGTGAATATCTTTCGAAACATACACCCCGTGAAAGAAGGACAATACAAAATTGATGTAAATACTCATAAATGAATTTATATTAAACAATGAGTAAAATAATGGGCAGTACACACACCACTCAATGGAAATTGTGGAAAATTTAGCATAAATCTCACGGGAATAAAAGTGAGAGGAAAAATCCCTTACGAAAACTCGGCAGCCTAACGGTGCCACATAAAACATCCAAAAATGGATTGATGAGATCAAATAGGGTCTCTCATCATATTACAATAAAATTAATAGCAATAGGAATATAAAAGAACATCCCCCATCATAACAAAGAGGAGATTAAAAGAAGTGACATAAAGGAGAGTACTTAAAAATAAAGAGAGAGGTTAGATTCTTACGAAAATTCGGCAGCCTAATCGCGCCACTCAAAACATCCAAAATGGATTGATGAGAGAGAATAGGGTCTCTAATAATATGAAAATAAAAATTACATTAAGAGGAATATAAAAGAACATCCCAATCACTAGAAAGATGAGCTTAAACTGAATTACATAAAAGAGTGTAATTAAAAAGAAAGAGAGGAGCAGGATCCCTTACCTCGGGTCCGACTTGACTCGATCGTTCTTTTAACGTCCTGAATAATAAACTTGAGTTAATTTATACCTTCTTAAGAACCTTTTTCAAGTTCATTATTCCTTTTATATCACTTATTTCCATGTTATAAACATTATGTAATCATTTAAGTTAATAATGTTTGTTTTTTCGATATTTGGTTCCTAAGTCGAAAGTGGACTTCTTACAATTACATGTTGTTTGTGTGGTCAAAAGTTAATTATATCCAGAATGATATTCATGATTTGGATATCATATATATCATATATATCCAGAATATACATGTATTTATAATATTACATAATCATTTAGAGGTAAGAAATGAAATGCACCGTTCATGGAGACGGTAAGCCGTACCTACGCATGAACGCTACTTCCATTTCTATGTCATATTAATGGAATAAAAACCAAATGAGAGGTATCTATATTTTAATTCCAGAATTATATTCATCATTTATATGTAACATAAATCATATATAATATCTTTAAATCCATCCTTTATACATCCCACATATGGCATTAACAAATCAAATCTCTTTGAGGGGCGGTAGTCCGCACATCCTAAAATGAAATTATCGTGTTTACCCACAATGGAAACCATAAAGGTATGCCACAAAAGAAAACTACAGAAGATTAAGTAAAACATAAACATATAATATATCATATATAAATATAGTGACGTCTTAATGGCCACTTTTGAAGGTGTTATATGAGTGTTGAACAATCATCGTTTCGTGAGGCAGAAATTCTCCATCCACAGAAACAGTATGTTCTTTAACCATTAGATGTAGGTGTGTGTAAGTGTAGCTCGAATGAGTCATATAACAACATACTAGTATATTTAAGATACTGGATTTGTTACAAAATAAATTAATAAAAAGAGTTTAGGGGGTTGGAGAAGAAAAATAATAAAAAAAGGACTCAAGTGAAGACATTACCATAAAATCGGGTAACTCCCTTTGGTTTGAGCTCAAAGGCTTTCTTGGCAAGACTTCTTCCCAAAGTTAGGCTTCTAAGAGTTAGATAGGGATGTGTAGAGACAAAATGGGAAGGGTTTGGCCAAGACAAAGGCTTTGAAAGTGTGGGTAAGGAGGTAGAGGTGGGGCCTTTTATAAGAGGAGAGGAGGGGCACTCTTGGAACGTAATGAAATATTACTTTATTTGAAAATGAGTTTCGGATTTAAAAGGTCCCACATTGATGCCTTTAGAGGATAAGTGGTAACGGTTAGAAATATACTCATACAATAGGTTTTTGAGAAGTGTAAGTTATAGTTTTAACATTATCATTTCATTTTATTTTAATCCATTATTAATGAGGTAATCGATGCATCATCATGATGTCATAAATAATTTAATTTATTTAATGTCTAAAAATTATATAAAAATTTCATGATGTAGGAAATCATTTTAGATTTATAATGAATATTCATAGTCAAAACTCTGACTTGTATAACCCCATTTAAAAATTGTTTTAGTAAAACAACTCATGTTTGTGTCATTTTAATTTTAACATTAAATAAAATGGTATTTATGTCATTTGAAAACCAAAGTGGCTCCATGGGGTCCCGAAGTTGACCCATGGATTGTCTTGGTCAACCATGACTCATCCAATGAGGGTAGGACTTCTGTCTAGACCATTTCACATTATTAGAACATTATTTTTACCTTAAATTACACTAATTACCTCTAATCGCGAATAAGAACATAAAAGTTACTATTCACCAAAAATTATTTTAATCCCATTGAACCACATTTTACATTCTAATGACAACCATGTATGTCGGATTTTTGAAATTCAAAACACAGAGGTGGAAAAGTTTCATTTAAACGAAAAATCGGTTTCTTTAACTACTACTTAGTGATTTCACTATTCATCAAAAATTGATGTTTTTCAGAAAAATACAAAAAATTCACCCTAAGATATATTTGATATTACGAATTCAAAAATGAAGTCTATTTTACAAAATTCAAAACATATAATTTGCATTAAATAATTTAATAATTAATTCCCGCTGTCAAAACAAATAGCGTGTTTTTAAGAAACAATAAGTATCAAAAGATTGACTCTAGTTTAAGTCCAATTTAAAGATGAAATTAATTCTGATGACCACTATTCGAGTAAATGGTAAAAATATATTCTAATGGAACTTTAAAACCACTTCAAAACATAATATAATCATATAAATAAATTAGATTAAAAGGAGTTTTTGAATTAAAATACAACATTTTTCACTGTTCATTAAAAAATGAACTTTATCGGAAAAATACCAAAAATTTACACAATGTAAATTTTGATGTCCCGATTCTAAAGAAGAATTTTATTTTGTCAAATATCACACAGAAAATTTTTAAAAAGTGGATTTAAAAGAGGTTCGCCATCGAAAGGCGGTTAATCGACCTTTTAAAGAATATTAAAATGTTTATGCTTAAAAATTGGATTCATTCGCATTTTTAATCCTCTAACATTTATTGTAAAAAGTAAAAATATTTGACAAACATATATAATCATTTTGTAGTTAGTTATGTTAATTCCTACCATTACAAAGGCTAGGCGTTAACTACCATTTAAAATAATATTATCTTATTATTAGAGTGCAACGTAATATTTCAAAAGAACTCATTGTTGCTTATGGGGTAAGCCATCATGCATAGTGTTCCCTTTAAATAAATATTATCATTTTATTCACAAATAGGGATAAATATAATGATGTCATATTCTTTATTTACCTGGGGTGTTACATCCTTCCCCCCTTTTGGGAATTGGGTCCTCGCAATTTTAAAATTGGGCTCGGAAACATCCTTGAAAGTCCCACATCGGAACAATAGTCGGTAAAACAATCACTTTAAAATAAAGAAACAGAATTAAAAAGGTCACCCGAGTTAACACATACTAGGATTCCATGTAGGAAAACATGGACATGGAAGAAAAAAACAAAGGGTCATGTTCTGAGGGAGAGTGATAGTAAACATGTCTAGGAGAAAGTTAACCATAACAAAATCACAAACTTGTGGTGGGTTAAACGGTATTCGATTCCCCAATAGGAAAAGTTAATAGACAACATTTTTTTATTGAGGAATTTATTCATAAGGAAACATAATTACTTATCATGTTGAATTTTAACTTTTATTAGATTTCTTACACAAACTCATATTTTCTCCAAAAGACGAGTATTTAGGAAGACTTGTTCACTATAATCAACTTCTAGAGAATCACCTAATCCACAAAAGAGAACTATATACATCCCATGTCTTTAGACTTTAACCAAAACGAAAAACAAAATGGTTACTACAAGATCAGATAATCTAGAAAATGATAACCCTTTATAAAAATAAAATCTATTCTTAATCTCCAAAATTTGTCCAACAAAACTCAATGTTCAACAAGGACCATTTGATAAACAATTGTCCATAAAATTATTCAAAGTAATCCAAACTAAGATTGAAACCCCAATATTTGAAGGATTTAATCACATAGTCTTCCAAGGTACAAATTAACTTTTATCTCTAAATAACATCAGTTGCTCTTAAATTTTCATATTGAAAAGTAATTAACCTAATCACATATCCTCGATGATAGGTTAATCATTTCCATAGATAACCCAAAATAAACATACTCTTGATTCCTAAAATCATCTAACTAAAGATAATTAGTCAAACTAACCAGGGACTTCACGTAGTCCAGTGGTAGGTGATAAATACCAGTCACACTTTGGTTGTGGGTTTGATTCCCTCAACTTTGTCTGATGCGACGGGTTGTCACACGGTCTGTGTGTTGTCCTTTTTCCAAAACTATATAATTCTTAAAACATTCCCCAAAGCGAGATAATATCTTCAAAAATAATCATAACATATTTTAACCTCATGTTTATCTCATGCCTTTCATTTTCCAGCATAACATATAATAACCCATAGTTACCTCAAAAGTAAGGATCATATAAACTCTAATGGTTACCTTTATAATTATTACCTGAACTTCAACATCGATTGGTCATCTTGTACATGATGCATTACAGATCATACCAAGGTTCAAGTGGTTGATCATGACTCCTTGATTGTTTTTTTAGAAAAACAATGAGTTTCCTCATTGAATCCCCCATTTTATCTAGTATCTTAATCAGAGAACCACCACAGTTTCTTTCAAACCTGTTGTCTCTTTGGTGCATGCTAGATCCATCCATTCACTAAAAATAGAAATGTCAGTGTGAGTATATCAACAAAACCATCATGTACTAATGAGGAAGGTAGACACTAAGATATAATTACTAATTCACTTTGTCTAAAACTAGGACACTTTCTGAAATCCTAACCATTATGGTAATGTCACTTATTCTTAGAGAATACCCTAACCTCTAAAGTTATCTAAACTGACCTTTTATACCAACTATAAGGCCCTAGCCTTAAACCTTTCTTAATCTTGAGTTATTACAATATTACACATTGAGGATCTTTTCAGGTTTAGAGTTTTAGATAATTAGATCATAAAACTTTCATTACATTCCACATTTAAACAAAGTGGTTACATAAAAGTTAGTATTAATTTTTCCCATCAACGAAAACACATTTAAAATAAAACATGGATTCTTTCTTGACACTTCCTTGACACTATCATCATATCATGTACCCTTCCCTTGATCTGTGAAAAACATTTCAAAAACTTGGGATGAGCATAAAAAGCTCAGTAAGGGATATAAAAATATGGAAAGGAAACATAAGTACATGTATACATAAGAATGAAATAATACTTTACCCATAAAACATAAGCACTTTAACATACCTCATAAAATCATGAATAAATCATAGAAGTCATAAGACATAAAGGTAACTTGAGGCATTCATAACATTCTTACGTAGGGAGTGACCCTCTTGGTTACGTTTGGAATACCCATCACAGTATATTCCCTAAATCTCTTCGGAGAAACCTTAACGTTTAACTCTTTCGCGATACCCAATGCATTGGAGAGCTATATCGGGCTCACCCGCCCTTAGTTTATCACGGAACCACCCGTCTTCATAATAATGCCCAAGAACCTCAACATAATCGTATCACATAAAACATGCATAAAGGAAACATAACATTTCCACCATTCAATCACAAGATATCAATACAACACGTTGATATAAAAACATTATGAAAACCATTTTCAATACCAAAATAAAAGAAAAGTAAAACATGGTAATTATTTTTCTTTTAAAAAAAGGTATGGCTTGTAGAGGAAGTCGAAACTCAAATAATGGTCACGACGGCAGAGAAGTCGTTGTCGCTGCATACGTACGACAAAAACATTCCCTTTTTTTGTTTAGTAAACGCTTCGCATAAAAATGATTCCTTTTGAATAAATGTAAAAGTCAAAGGGGTTTATACACCGTATAAAATAAGGTTGTGTATCAAACAAAATATGCCTCAATGAATGGATATTGAGACGATGTCCCATACAAAGACGGTATCTTTGGATTAAGGATAAATCAATTACATAATTATGTGTGACAAAATAATACACCAAATATAAGTGGATATTGAGTGTAAAAAAATTAGAGGTTATTCACACATATTCATATAATGACGTATTCAAGGAGTACAAGCTTATCCCAAAAGAATAAAAATTGGGTTAAGAAGTTCCCTTGCAAAAATTTTACAGCCTAACGGTGTCACTACAAAATTTAGAAAATGAGTTGATGAGAGATAAAAAATGGTATCTCATCACATGGACATAATATTTAAATCACTAAGGATATAGAAGAAGATATCCCAACATAATGTTATTTAAATTAAAAGACATAACAAAAGAAGTCTTTTAAAAAGAGGAGGGTGAAAGGTTCCCTTACCGACATGGGTATCTTATTAAAACATACACCCCGTGAAAGAAGGACAATACAACATTGATGTTAATACTCATAAATGAAAGTATATTACACAATGAGTAAAATAATGGGCAGTACATACACCACTCAAAGTAAATTGTGTAAAATGTAGCATAAATCTCACGGTAATAAAAGTGAGAGGAAAAATCTCTTACGAAAACTCGGCAGCCTAACAGCGCCACTTAAAACTTCCAAAAATGGATTGATGAGATAAAATATGGTCTCTCAGAATATTACAATAAAATTTAAAGAAATAGGAATATAAAATAACATCCTCCATAGTAACAAAGAGGATATTTAAAAGAAGTGACATAAAGGAGAGTACTTAAAAAGAAAGAGAGAGGTTAGAACTCTTACAAAAATTCGGCAGCCTAACGGCGCCAATCAAAACATCCAAAATAGATTGATGAGAGAGAATAGGGTCTCTCATAATATGAACATAAAAATTACAGTAAGAGTAATATAAAATAACATCCCCATCACAAGAAATATGAGCTTAAAATGAATGACATAAAATAGTGTACTTAAAAAGAAAGAGAGGAGTAGGATCCCTTACCTCGGGTCCGACTTGACTCGATCGTTCTTTTAACGTCCTGAATAATAAACTTGGGTTAATTTATACTCGCTTAAAAACCTTTTTCAAGTTCATTATTCCTTTTATATAACTTATTTCCATGTTATAAACATTATATAAGCATTTAAGTTAATAATGTTTGTTTTGTCGATATTTGGTTCTTAAGTCGAAAGTGGACTTCTTACAATTACATGGTGCTCGTGTGGTCAAAGGATCATTATATCCAGAATGATATTCATTATTTGGCTATCATATATATCATATATATCCAGAATATACATGTATATATAATATTACATAATCATTTAGAGGTAAGAAATGAAATGCACCGTTCATGGAGACGGTAAGCCGTACGTACGCATGAACGCTACTTTCATTTCTATGTCATATTAATGGAATTTAAACCAAATGAGAGGTATGTATATTTTAATTCCAGAATATATTCATCATTTATATGTAACATAAATATTATATAATAACTTTAAATCCATCCTTTATACATCCCACATATGGCATTAACGAATCAAATCATTTTGAGGGGGCGGTAGTCCGTACTTCCTAAAAAAAATTATCGTGTTTACCCACAATGGAAACCATAAATGTATGCCAAAAAAGAAAAATATAGAAGCTTAAGTAAAACCTAAACATATTATATATCATATATAAATGTAGTGACATCTTAATGGCCACCTTTTAAGGGGTTATATGAATGTTGAACAATCATCGTTTCGTGAGGCAGAAATTCACCATCCACAGAAACATTATGTTCTTTAACCATTAGATGTAGGTGTGTGTAAGTTTAGCTCAAATTCTTATTATAACAACATCCTAGTATATTGAAGATACTGGAGTTGTTACAAAATAAATGAATAAAAAGAGTTTATGGGGTTGTAGAAGCAAAATAATACAAAAGGACTCAAGTGAAGACATTACCTTAAAATCGGGTAACTCCCTTTGGTTTGAGCTCAAAGGATTCCATGGGAAGACTTCTTCCCAATTTGAGGTTTCTAAGAGTTATAGAGGGATGTGGAGAGACAAAATGGTCAGGGGTTGGCCGAGGCAAAGGCTTTGGAAGTGTGGGTAAGGAGGTAGAGGTGGGGGCCTTTTATAAGAGGAGAGGAGGGGCACTCTTGGAACGTAAAGAAATGTTACTTTATTTTATAATGCTTTTCGGATTTAAAAGGTCCCACATTGATGTATTTATAGTATAAGGTGGTAAGGGTTCTAAATATACTCATACAATAGGTGTTTTGGAAGTGTAATTTATAGTTTTAAATTTATCTTTTCATTTTATTTAAATCCTTTATTAATGAGGTAATCGCTGCATCATCATGATATCATAAATAATTTAACTTATTTAATGTATAAAAATTATAAAAAATATATCATGATATAATAAATAGTTTTATCTTTCCAATGAATATTTATAGTCAAAAATCTGACTTGTATAACCCCATTTACAAATTGTTTTAGTAAAACATCTCATGTTTGTGTCATTTTTATTTTAACATTAAATAAAAAGATATTTATGTCATTTTCCAACCAAAGTGGCTCCATGGGGTCCCCAAGTTGACCCATGGATTTTCTTGGCCGGAAATGACTCATCCAATGAGGGTAGGACATGTTTCTAGGTTATTTCACATTATTAAAACATTATTTTTACCTTAAATTACACTAATTACCTCTAATCGCGATTAAGAACATAAAAGTTACTATTCACCAAAAAATTATTTTAATCCCATTGAACCACATTTTACTTCCTTATGACAACCATGTATGACGGATTTTTGAAATTCAAAACACAGAGGTGGCAAAGTTTCATTTAAACGAAAAATCAGTTTCTTTAACTACCACTTAGTGGTTTCATTATTCATCAAAACTTGAAGTTTTTTAGAAAAATACCAAAAATTCACACTAAGCTATATTTGTAATTACGAATTAAAAAATGAAGCCTATTTTAAAAAATTAAAAACATATAAGTTGCGTTAATTAATTTAATAATTAATTCCCGCTGTCAAAACAAATATCGAGTTTTTAAGAAACAATATGTATCAAAAGATTGACTCTAGTTTAAGTCCAATTTCAAGATGAAATTAATTCCAATGACCATTATTGGATTAAATGGTAAAAATATATTCTAATTGAACTTTAAAACCAATTCAAAAGATAATCTAATTATATAAATAAATTAGATAAAAAAGAGGTTTTGAATTAAAATACAACATTTTTCACTGTTCATTAAAAAAATGAACTTTATCGGAAAAATACCAAAAATTTACACAATGTAAATTTTGATGTCCCGATTCTAAAGAAGAATTTTATTTTGTCAAATATAACACATAAAATTGTTAAAAAGTGGATTTAAAATAGTTTCTCCATCGAAAAGCGGTTAATCGACCTTTTAAAGAATATTAGAATGTTTATGCTTAAAAATTGGATTCATTCGCATTTTTAACCCTCTAACATTTATTGTAAAAAGTAAAAATATTTGACAAACATATATAATAATTTTTTAGTTAGTTTTGTTCATTCCTACCATTACAACGGCTATGCCTTAACTACCATTTAAAATAATATTACCTTACTATTAGAGTGCAACGTAAGATTTCAAAGGAACGCATTGTTGCGTAATGGGTAATCCATCAAGCATAGTGTTACCTTTAAATAAATATTAAACTTTTATTCACAAATAGGGATAAATATAAAGATGCCATATTCTTTATTTACCTGGGGTGTTACATGCTTTATAAATGAAAAAAATTGAGGATGAAATTTCTGAAGGAGGGAATAATATAACACCCCAAACTTTTTATGGTATGTTTATTTTAAATACATTCTATTCATTAGAAATATTATATTAATAAAGAACAGATTTTATTTGAAAAAACATTTTGTTATTTAGGAGATAGTCATAACCAAGCCTTTAAACATGAATCTTCCACTTTTTTGTTTTTGAATTTTGAAAGACGGACATTCAAAGTTGCGATTAGGATGATATTTAGAGTCTGGTAGAATTAAAAAAAATGGTGAATAGTATCCTACCCATATAAATAGTAACCCATCATTATGAAAATAATCTCACCCTTATAAATAGAAATATTACTCTTATGAGTGGTATTCATACACATGAATGTATAAATAAATACAGGCACCTTAAAAATGAAGATGAATATTTTAGGTGTTTATGATATTCGATTAAAAAATGATTTTAATTAAGAATATAAATTATTCATATGTAGATTATTATTTTCCAAAAATGGAGATCATTTTATGATTCTACAAACTGAAAAATGGTTAGTTTTGATGTTTGGGATTTTTCTTAAATATTTGAATTTTTATGAGTAGTAAAATAGAATAAATTATGATATATGATAAATACTTGATTTACCGCATAATAGTTGATTCAAAGTTGATGTAATCCCACTTGGTTTAAAATAACATTCCATTATTACAATTTTGGATCACATTAATTAAGACTACTCTTTTTATTTTGAAAAAAGTTTAAAATAATAATTAAAATAATGTAAAATCCCTCCCCCCCCCCCTCTGCTATATAAACCACCCCTCACCCCTTCTTGCTCCCACACCACTAAAGCTTTAATAATTCCCTTAATTATGCTCAAATATCTCGGTAATATCCTTTCCGACGTCCAAGACCTTCTGGTATCACCAAAATTCAAAAAACAAAGGCCTTAAAGAGATTCTCAAGGAGAAATACTCAAGAGGTGAACTTCTCTTCTCTTTTCCTTCAATTCCATTTTCAAGTTTTATTCATTGGTTAATCTCCTCTAACATCCCCAAAACTAAATTCTATTAACATTAAATTACCTTACATGTAATATAATTATATTTTTCTTATTTAATACTTCATCATCATCTCTCTTTTCCCCCACCTATTACACAAAAAATGAAAATACTGCCTAAGATGTGTTAATTTATCCCATTCAAGGATGACGAGTTGTAAATTTATATTAAAATATTTAATATTTGTCATGAAACCTTTTAATGGTTTAAACATATCATTATATATGTATTTTACATTAAAAAATGTTCTTGAAACCTTAAACACTCATAATAAAATATAATAATACAAAACAAGTTCATTATGCACAAAACCGTCAAGTTATTCCACGTGTTTATCAATAAATTTTAACTAATGATTCATCCACAATTATATAACATATAATCAATATAAAATAATTTATAATCTCACTAATAATATATATTTACAATTCTTTATGTTTATATATATTTAAAATAATCATTCATTCATGAATATGACTAAACCAATCATGAAAACCAATGAATAAAATGCTTCCAAAATAATAAAATTAAATCTTTTTAACCCATAAAAAATGGAATGAATGAACCTAATAAGGTTAGAAAATATAAATTACATGTTGATGAATTTATTTACTTATTAATTAATGAATCAAAATTTGATTATTTAGATCGTTATGAACAATCAATAACACCTTTTATCATAATGTAAGGGATCCTCTATCTCACTTTTGTTCAATAATTCCCCCTATGTTTTATCCTTTTATTTTTAATTCCTAATGATGGGGAATGTTTTATCACCTCCCCCATACATCCCTTATGATATAAAAATTATGGGATACACCTTTATCTCTCATTAATCACATACAATAACACTTGTTACCATGAAGAATGTTTGTAACTGGTTTTCTCATCACACTTTCATTTGTGTGAGATTTCCATTGTTCACCACTTATTTCTTGTATGTAGTTTATGTGTACGTCAATTTTTTATATAATATCATTATTAAATTTATATTCATGGTACTTAATTATTCATTTTATGGTTATTAAGTTTTGGTCGTATGGTTCGTCTGATTACATTGTGGTAACAGACTTTGTCTCAACTTCCATTTCGTTGCGACTTACTTTGTATTGTGAACCTAATAATTAGATTATGTTGTAACTACTACCAATTTGAGATCACATTTAATTTTAAAAAATATTTCTATTAAATATCTATATTCTCATATAATATATACGTTTACTCTCTAAAATGTATATCATTTTACCTAAGGTGTTTATTTGGAATGTATTTTTAACTGTGGAAATATTAATGAATCTATATCCACTATTCTATACGGATATTGAAAAGGCATATTTCTCTTGTATAAAATCAGTGTATAAAAATTGATTTGGACATGCAGTGATGGGTGGGGCCTGCTATATGCCCTTGATTCCTTGAATGGTTTCATGAGACAATCATTTGGCGACAAACCCTTTGAGATTGTTACCAAAAATCAGACAAGTTTCTACCCACAGAACTAAGCAGTTTTAATATTATTATGGTATCACGTGCCATGTACATGACATTTAATTAAAAATAATTATCTTTATTCATTATCAGTTATTACTCTCTATGTGTTTTCACTATGAAAAAAATCCAAGGATAGAGTTTCATTCTCATTTTATTTATGGCATGAGTTTTTAATTTATTCAACATGCCATATTGACTATTCCAAGTTGTTTATAATTTATTTTTTATTGATTAATGCTTCCACTGTTTGTAACACTTCCTGAGAATCTGATATCACCTCCTTCATTTGTTTACCTTCTTCAGGTTATGAAGATGAGATAACTTATTGAGTTCCTGTGGATGTAGTTTATTAGTTTTTGTTATGTACTGTACTTTGTTACCTTCACCAATGTAATTTGAGTTACATATATGTGTCTAGTTTCTTCAAGTATACTAAATTAATAGTTACTTTGGGATTCCATTCCCTCTCACCATGATAATGTAATTATTAATGCACCACCTCCATTTTAGAGGGGTAGGGGTGTTGCAATGCCTATATCGACTAATCCAACATGTTGGTTTTAGAGTATGCTCAGTTAAAAGTATTGTTGCGAAGTCTGTAGCTACATGTCACAGAATGATGTCCTCAGCAATGGATTTAGCAATAGAAATAGTATAAATATCTAACAAACTAATACACTTGAGTGTTGTACAGGTAACTAGAAGGTAGTTGAATCGATATAATGAAAATCACTAAGTGGAGTCCCCAAAGTGGTTCCCAAATCAAATTAATGTTTCACTATGTGAGCTACGAATGGAGTATGAGTCAAAATATAAAACTAGGTGGCATATCCTGTTCCCCACTCTGAATAAGGGTGTGTGGGGGAAAGTATCAAATGATGCCATCTATGATAAAGAAGGTCCAATATGTGGTTCTCTAGTGGTTCCCCACTCAAAATAAGGTTTGTGTGGAATGTCTTAAATGATTCCATGTAGGATAGATAAGGCCTAGTAGATGGTTGAAAGTACATGTGAGAAAGGAATCTGGTACGCATGAATGTGACCGCATTCATGGGTCTGGTTACGAGGAAAAACAATCACCACCTAACCATCTTGAACCTCTTAAACTTCATACCAACTTCCCATTCTATGAAAAAGGAACACCTGATATGATGTTGAATTGGTTTAATTAACCTGAAGCTCCTTTATAAAACTTTTCTAGTATCGATGACCCTACATTAGTTATTTCTCAACATCTTATGATTTGTCAAGAAAACAATTTACACATCTATAAACAATATGAAAATAAATACCTCAAATTAGTAATTTTCTATCCCCCTTGAAGACATCACTAATTCATTCAACTATGTTTGTAGTCATGTTCCCATATCTCTTCCCTAAATCAAATTCTAATGACCATTTTTTATTTTCTATGTGAATCAGGTACTTGTATACATACTCATTTAATCATCTTATTTCATTCATTTTTTGAAGTAAAAAATGTTTTATTGGTTCATACATTGTAAAGGCATGTGATAAAAATTTTAAAAGATCACATTTATTTTTAATATTCATATGTAGAAAATGTATAGAAAATATGATTGAATACATAAGTTCATCATTATTTTTTTCATTTTTTCATCAGGAACTTTTGTCTGTACATTGATAGTAATGTGAATCATGAAGTAATGATTGTAGGCATGTGGGGGTAACCAACCAGCATTACCAATATTCATGGAATCGTTTAAATATTTATGAATATGATAAATATTCTATATCTCATGCTTATCATTGACATTAACATGTAGAAAATATAGAAACCAACTCAGAGACACCAGATTATTTTTCTCTACTATTGCAAATTCCAGAGGCACGAGACTTTTATTTCTATCCTGAGTGGAAGAAATCAAGATGACATTTATATAAATTCAATATAGAAAAGTTCCATCCACATGTATGAATTATTTTTTGTGTAGTAATTTTCTGAATCATGGAAGGAAATCCCAAAATATTTTATGAAATTAGACTTTGTCTACAGATATGTGATTGTTCAGCACATGATCAATTATTTAAAATTCATAAACAACCTGACCAGTTTGAACCAATTGGCTGATCCAATAAAGAAATATCGTAAATTTTATTTTCTAAAATTCATATATCTTCTAAATATCTTTCTCCTTTTCAATATTGGCCTTCTTATATGAGATTTTATATGCATACTCACTCTTGATGCATTGTTTTATTAACTCGACATGAATATCCTGATTAAATATGAGCATTATAATAATAATGGTTTATATAATTGTTTAGTCTATGTATCTATGATCTTTATTTGGACATGGATTCAATCAAATGTGTGGTCCATAATATTTTGTAATTTTTTACCAAGTGGAATTTCTGACAAGGGTAGATCATAATGGCATCATGCGTGTTTCCCCAAACTATTAACGTTTTATAGAAAATATCAATCTCATAGACTCATCCATGAGATAATTGTCAATCCCTATCACATGGTACTACTTTATAAATTTTTTAATTCCACTTTAATCTCAAATAGTATTCAAAACAATAGTTCATCAACATTTATTCCAATATTTATTTGTTTAAAAATACCTTGGAACTCGTTTATTGGTGCCACTACATCCCAAAAAACATAGGCACCATTGGGGTAATTTAATGTGAGTTTTTCATTGGTCATGTATGATGTATTTTGGTATTATTGGTTGGAATTGCATCATCTTCTCATTTAGATATGTCCTCATCCCCCAAAGTAATTTCATGGGCATTATTTATCGAACCCATACATAGGTCAGATAAAAAATAGATATTGTAGGAACATATACATTTATTTTCATCTGTATGGTTTTTTCTTCCCTATATGTATTTTCTTTGACTGATCCCCATGAACCATTGGCTCAAATGTAAACATATGCCCCTTGACATCATCTGATGTGTATTTGTTTATTTGAGTGGTATCATCAAATTTACTAGCATTAAAATACAATTCCATCGCACTAATCCTTCCATTATCTTGGTCTATATCATAAGAGAGCCTCAAATATTCATCATCGACCAAATTATAATTCATGTAATATAGATTATCCCGAGTTTAAGGAAATCTATAATTAACAGACGATATACATGGATTCCCACCGAGCCTCAATCAACCATCAATTTTACTATTAAACGTGTTCATTGTATCACATCCTTAATGATTTACTAATCTTGAAGTACGACCAATATATGATCACCCATGTTCATCATCTAGTATTTCACCTCCATGATATAAAAAACATGTAGTTTTTTTGGACATATTTCAAAAACTGTTATTTGAATGTAAATTTCAAGTAAAATATATACAACGAAATTTCATCAGATAAATATTAAACCATCAAACATTAGCTATTATTATTTTGATAATAATTACACTTATAATAGAAAAACCTGATAGTGATAATGGGAAGTCAAGATGCAGCACAGAACGGTTTATTAAAATATTAAATACTAAGAAATATGATTTTATTTACAATGTAACATTATATTTATATATATACATAAGATTATTTTATAGACTAAATGAATATATATATATATATATTATAAAACTAAAATTTTAAAATTGATTAATGTATATTAAGATAATAATTACAATTTCATATTATATTATATATCATACACTGTAAAAATATATTAATTTCAAAATAACTAATTAATATACTAATATATTCTGTATAATTAAATTATATATATACACGCATGCATAATAGAATGAAACAATCCATTTAGAAAAATTCCAGACATATATGTATATATTATATAATGCAATAATGAACAATTAAATGTTAATTAAAAAAATACCAATTGATATGTATATTAAATAAAAAATTAATTTTATTTTTAAAATAGTTAATTGATCATCAAATATAAAATTGAATTATTTTATTTAATGTTTGTATTAAATTAAATTAAATACAAAATTGTATAATTTTCAAACATAAAATATAAACTTACAATTAACTATCAATTTAAATTTTTTAACTATACAATAATATATTAATTAGATAATTTCTAATAAATATAGAAAAAATATATTTTATACAAGTCTATAACATATATATTAATTATAATAAAAAATTAATATATATAGTATACAATCCAAAAAATAATTAATTAATTTATCAATTTATTTTATAAAGTTAACCAAAATATATAGCCAATAATATGAAATAATTTTTATATAATAAAAATATTAAATATTTATACAGTTTTCAAATAAAAAATATAACACATTAAACAAAAATTTGAAAAATTAATATAATAGTTACAAAAAATATTATTTTCAAACAATACACCAAATATTAAATTTAAATTTAAAATATACATATTCTTTCTGTAGGGGATTCACAAAAGAGATTTGTACCATGAGTGGATAGGGAGGGGTTTCCAATGAGGAAATTTTTGGGATGTGTTCAAAAGAGAGTGGTTTGTGGTATGGGTTATCACTGAACGGGTTGCGTAATATTGTTTCAAAAAACCGAATCTATGATTCATCGGGAAGTATGATCTCAATTCAAGTTTGTTTTATTCAATAATCAACGCTCACAGGTTGCATAAAATGGTTTTTGAAAACTAGTTCTACAATTCATTTTGATTGGGATCTATATTTATGAGTGCCTAGGTGGAATATTCATTTTGGGATGAGCTTCACGGAGAGGATGCCGATAGAGGGTAGTTTATAGAGATTCGTCCGGAGTGCTATCTAGATTCACGAGTGCCAAAGAGGAAGTTTAATTTTGAGATAATATTTAGAGAGAAGATCAATATGGAGGGGTTAAAATGAAGTTCATAACTGAATAGGCAATGAGATCCAGGTTTGACTGGGTTTTAAAAGATATTATACAGAACTTCCTCACAGATCACCTTCTTATTTCAATTTTCAAAGAAGGCACATTCCTGGAATGCACATTACAAATAATTTATTCAGTGAAGGTGCTTTCCTAAAAAACTAATTCTTACAAAATAATGTGTGGAAGGTGAATTCTATGAAATTTTAGTCCTAAATATAGCTCTTAAGAAGGAACGTATTAGAAAAGGACCTTCTAAATAACAATTTTTCATAAATCTCTATCCGATAAGGCAATTTCTATTTTCCAGTGACCGAGAAAAAGAAGATTTATATCTAGAACATATTTATGTTTTAAATTATTTATGTAATATGTTTTTTATATTATTATTATTTGTGGAAATAAATCTTCATCGACCACCTAAAAAAGTTAATGTTCCACTTACCATGGGATCTCGAGCTAGAGGACTATGACATCACAAAATATTCCTTAGAGGAGATCACCATGAAAAAGTGATTTCCTGATGGGTACTGAGACCCTCACTATTAATGAAAGACACTATGAGACAATGAGGTATTATAATATTGGAAGGGGTTCTTTGGAGACTAAATATAGCCATAGAAGTCAACTGATGCAGGGTTGAATATTTTGTGAAGGCCTCAATGGTAAACATGAGTTCAGGTGAACCCTCTTCTAAAGACGAAGGGATATGATCCATGAAAATATAGACAACACCTAATTGAGTATAAGGTAGATGGAGAATAGGTTGGAGGAGAATGTATTTAAAATACAGGACCATATACAATAATTAATTAAGATGGGGTGGGAGAAAGCGTGAGATAATAGATTGATAACCTTTTGATGGAAAGAGTAAAGAGGAGGAGGAAGGAATCACGATTGAATAGAAGTGGGTCACAACCATCATAATAGTCACAAAATTTTGAACCACTTTCAATTTATAGGGAATATTATTCAAAATAAAAACACAATAAATATTTATAGGCATCAAAACATCCATTAATCAATGTAATATAAAACTAGGTATTCACAAAGAAAATACCTTCGAATATAATTTATGCATATTCATGGTTGATGGATAGGTAGGACAAAGGTAGTGATGGATCATATATATGACAGAAAAACAAATTGTAGGTCATAAAAATATAATATTTTGATGGTTGGAAAAGATAATATCACTATTGAAACAAAGAAAACTCGTTAGGAAGTTGAGATATATGAAAAAATATCTTGCAAAGGAATTCTCAAAACATGATCACATAAGAAGGATCATGAATTGGATTATTTGATACTCTGAGTTAAATCCACTAAATTATAAATATATATATATATATATATTAAGGAATAAATTATTTAACATAAATACCATGACTTTAAATTAATTTAAATATCAAATGTAAAATGGAGGTGAATCCATAATAGACCTATTAGAAAAACAAAATTAACACTTTTGAAAAATAAAAACTTATATTTCACTTTCAAATGTAACTTTCGAAATACCAAATTCAATTATTTTTAAAACATTTTTCTTTAAAAAACTTCAATAAAGGATCCTCAAAAATAAAAAAACCAATGTAAATTTGGATCCAAATATAAAATAATTAATTATGAAATAAAACATTTTAATATTTTAAAATTACCTTTGTTGAAAACCCTCATTATAAAAAGAGTAATAAAACCAATTTTTATTTAAATAGCATTTTCACAAATATTATTATAAAATTCCATATAATAAAATATAATTGAGTGATAATCCATGCATAGAAACGAAATTTTTTGGATGAAATATGTTAACTCAAGGAAATGAAATTTGAGTAATCATTATCCCTTATAGGAACAAACTCCATGAAGAATGAAATATTTAAAAATGGGTTTTGTGGTAAAAATTTAAAAAATAAGATACTGCCACATTGTATAAAAATATGGAAATTTTTACCCACCTTATATGAAATAATTTCAAGAGAATAATCAAAACTCAATTTCGGAAAATTGAGTTTCCAAAAACTCTTAGGAATTGGGAAACACATAATTAAAAATACATTTAATGAAAGAATTATTTTTATTATTAGATCATAATACTTAGAAGGAAATAATTTATATAAAATAAATGGGATATTAAATAAATATAACACTATAAACATTCAATATGTTTCACAACATTTAGCATGTCCAAATGAATTAGAATTGAGACTGAGAAAACCCTTACCTCTTGTCTTGACATCCATGAATATAATTCAACCTCTTTTATCACAACCATATATATCATAAATAATTAATTAATAAACATACCCATATATATTTTCATTTATACTATTCATATATAGTTATTCTCTATATTAATTCTATTTAGTGTTTACCAATTTTCAATATTGGGTGTAAGTAATCTTGATCTTTAGAAACTAGTTTTATAAAAAAGACGTTTCTATTTATTTTTTATCTAAATTTAACTACTAGAATATCATTAACGGTAATTTATTATATTTTACTGTTTATTTATAAAGTTATAATTTCAATCCATGGTATTTTTTTACTAATTGTAAAGATTAAATCGACAGCGGTTATGTTTTGGTGATTCTTAACAAATAAATAGTTTTTTATTAATTATTAGTATAATAATAATGTTACCATAAAATAACTGAAAAACACATTATTTGGATATAAATTAAATATGACCATAAATTATATGCATATAGTAATCCATGATATAAAGATATTGAATTTTTCCAATAGGTTATTAATCCAACTGAAAAAAAATATACCATAATCACCAGATGATTATAAATTGATATAGATTTAATATCATTATACCATAACCATAATTATTAAATATAGTGAATAATAATATGATATAATATAATTTTAATTAATTATATGAATAATATAATCTATAACATGTAATTTCATAGTATTAATAAATAATTTTTGAATATTATAATATACTTTTGGACGGTTTAAATAATCATGACTATTTGTTGCTCACATTGTTAATAGATTACCCAATTTTCCTTTCAAGAACCTTTATAATTTAATAATCATCATATATATCCGTTAAATACATTCTCATTAAATTACAATGTCTGATAGTGATGAAAATAAAAATGGGAATCGATTGATCAATGGAGGTGGTAGTCCACACTTATGAATGGATATTGATTTAATTTTCTATAGAATTGGGAAAGGGGGTAATATGGTATATCATTTAATAAAAAAATATGTCAATGATATAATACATAAGTATTTAATCCATTATTAGGACCATACTTTTAATGAAATGAAATGAAATTAAATAAATTGCATCTTGGAGGTGCCAGTTCAAAAAATGCATGAATGATTATTCTGTTTTTCTTAATTGAAAATGGAAAGGTATTTAATTACTATGACATAATTATAATAACATAAAATTATACTAATGTTACTGATGATATTAATTTAATATGGTGTAACGTAATTTTAAGAAGAATAATTAATCATCAGGAAATAGAAAAAAGAAAGAAGCGGTTAGAAATTTATACAACAATTCTTGGATAATATCCTTTCCAAAGGAGCTTTAGACTTATAGGGACAATGTTTTCATATAATAATAACCTCTAAAAAGTTTTTATAAATTATTAATTTATCTTTTGGGAAGATTTTTTATTAAATGAATTGGATTTTTTTGTGATGGAATGTGAGGTGAGGAGTGCCCCCTTTATAATTGAAAATGGTGGAATTTTTTTAGATACCTAAATAATTTCAATAATGGGAAGTCATTCAAAAGGAGTATAATATAAAATTGAATAAATAATGTATTGGGTAATTGATAAGGTATAAAAATTATTCAATCACTAATTATTACACTTGTTTTGAACATTTTTGTGGTTTTTCTCTCTTTATTATACCATTTTTACCCCTTTTTATTTTCACCGGGGTAACTAGTTTTTTAAAAACTAATGTATCCCTTATGTTTGAAAATAAAATGTACATAAATAAATAATTTTTACATAATGATTAAAATTTAAATCCATATTGGTATATTAATTTTCTAAAAGTTATTAAAATTTACATTAAAATGATGAATGTATATTGTATTAAAAATTATTATTTTGAGAAATATAACTTAACTTATAAAATGTAAGATTTGCATTTTAAAATTAAAACCAAAAATATTAAAAATATAAATTCTCTTTAAAACCCCTCTTTACTCTTAGAAAAAGTAATCATTAATTTTAATTTCATACTTATATACTAATAATTTCATAAAATCCATGTTATTGGGAAAAATAGTTTTTTCCAATATTCACCGAAAAATCAATCTTTTTAAAAAATCACCAAAACTAATATAATAAAAATATTGAAATGATAAATATAAAGATAATGTTACCTTTTTAAAATTATAATATTAATATTTTGAGATTTAAATATCAATTAAAGTGATGAGATATAATGAAAAACAAATTCTAAAAAATATATATATTTTCAAAATATTAATAATTGTCATTCGTATTTCCTATAATTTTATAATTAATTTATTATTAACCATTTTTTAATATCAGATATATTTTATCATAATTATTCATAGGTTTCTTGAATTATAAATTCATATCACAAGAAAAATTAAAATATATGAAAAAATATATCTCTAAGAATAAAATGACCACATTAATTAATTTAGTAATATCAATTTAATTTCCTTAGTTTTAAATATAACTAAATTATTTTTAAAAAAAATTATATAAATTGGATACACTTATTTATTCCCTCTAATTTAATGTGATGTTTTTATTTTCGATGAAAAATATTTATATTTTTATCTAAATATATTTTGGATTTGTTTATGTTTGGGGTTATGTCTTGTGTGTGGAGAAAGTTATTGAAGAAAATAACGAATTTCATGGTGATCATTTATTAAAATCATGGGCTGTTAAATTTATAGTAATTATGAGGGATAAAATAGTTGTTTTTCTTAGTTAATTAACTTTGAATATTTTTTTATGGTTCCATTGATCTCAAAATTATGTGTTTTAACTAGGGATAAAATATGCTGATATTATGATCTTGTTAAATTATTTAGTATATATTAATATTTATATAATAATATTATTCATTTCATAAAAACAATGGTTTTATCTCCTATACAGATCCCCTTATTGAAATTCATACATTTCATTTTTTTAAATAGCTGATTCTATCTATGAAATGTATAAACTATTTTTGTCTTCTGTGTCATATGTTGTCCCTTTAGATGGGTTTTCATTATAATCAAATAGATAGTTTTTTAAATTTTCTTATTACCATATACTCCTATTTAATCGGGTGTTAAATATATGGGGAATATATAAGCCACTATTTGTAAGCATCTCTTGAGTTGAGAGAGAGAATAATGTGATAGGGGAGAGGGATTTCACTAGGAAGATCTATCAGAGTTAGATCAAGGTGAAGTGGCCTTGGATCATGGGTCTAAGCTTAAAGATTCAATGATTCACTGTGAGTTAGTTCATGTATTTTTATTTTAATTGATTCCCCATTTTACCAATTTTTTAAATTTTTATTATAATTATTGAGTTATTGGTGGTTGGTTGAGGACCATCATGATGAGATTAGGGTGAGTGTGGATGAAATCTAATAATTTTTTACTATGTTTTTTTATTTAGAAATGATCATCCGATTTTAAAAATGGGATATTTTATATTCTTTAAAGAATAAGTGTATAATTTTAGAAATATTTTTATTTTTATTATCATTGTTATTGTCTTTGTTTTTGTTTTTGTTTTGGTTTTTTTTGTTTCTCTGTTTTTTGTTATTTTTTTTTCGTTTCTTTCGTTGTTGTTTATATAGTTTTTGTTGTTGTTATCTTTATAATTTTTGTTTTTATTTTCACTCTTTTTGTTTTTTTTGTTATTTAATTATTTGGGTAACTGTTTACCCATTAAAATTGATGTCCACAAGGGTAATCCATGTTTCCCATCCAGAAGTGGTCTATATAAGGGTATCCTCTTATTACCATTGTTTTATGGGGCCCCTTAATGATAACTACCTAGTTACCCTTTCATAGGGTATCCTAGATGAGGGTAATCTCTATATTACCCTTGTATATGGGGTATAATATAAGTTACCCCACATGTAGGTGCCCCCCCCCATGAAAGTATTATGCATAAGTGAATGTATTTAAATAATAGAAAACAAATGGTCAGTATTTTTTAATAAATATTACTTATCCTATCTCAAATTATTGATAAATTAGTTTTATTATTTAAATAAAATTATTTATTATTAATCATTTTTATATAAATGGAATTCGAATCACATATTGGTGGGCGGTGTTTATTCGAACATGGACATGCTTAGGCATGGATATCCAAGATTCACCTATGAAGAAAATGACTTCTCATGTAAGGTTTCTAGTCCATGAAAAATATACTAAAATGTTTATGTATATTTTATACACATGTGATACGTATTGTATCCACCATGGTAAAGAAACATCATTTATCAAAGTGAAAATGTTTATTAAAAATATATTCTTAATGATGAACTGAAAGTTTAACGGGTTATGATGGACCCTTATACCCAAATTGATTCCCCAGTCACTGATGGTCGAGGGCCTATATATAAATGAATGAGCCTCAAGATATATAAACCTCAATATGCTATAAATTATGTTAATTAAGTAAAACTACAACCCCTGTTTTGGATTCTATTGGCTTACCTATATTGGGTTTGGTGAAGGACTAGGTGTGGTAAGCCCCTGATTTCACATTAGAACATGTGGTGAAGACCATGTGAGGATTATGGTGTCTTATATCCATTCGTCTAGTTAATATGAAATTGGATTGAGTGTTCCACTACAACTATTATGTGATTATCTAGGTGGGAATACCCTATGTAGACTATGACTTGTTTGGTTGGTGAGGACTCTCCTAGGAGTCCTAGGGAAGGGAGATGGTATTTGGGTTCTGTCTCATTGTGTAAGATCCTGGATTTATCTGTAAGTAATTTTTTACATAAATTTTATTTTAAGCCCTTAATTTTAGTTAATTAATTGCATTCTAAAGTATTTAAGAAGGCTCTGGGGTGTTTTGTGGGTTCGGGACACAAAAAGAGAGAAATGTGTTTTCTGGGCTAGTCGTTCGGTCTGCACACAGTTAGTGATAATCGTGCAAAAAGGCCTGGTAAACCATGAAAGGGAAAGATTTTCAGGAAGAATCCCCTATATGGTTTGTGCATAGATTGTCAAATTGTGCAGGTAAACTGTGCAAGGAGGTTCTTTGAGACAAAATCATCTGCCCGATTTTCGTATAGATTGGAAAACCGTGTGTGTAAACCGTGCAGACCATAAACCATTAAATTTTTTTAAAAATGTCACTATGGGGTTTTACAACCCAATAATTATTTTCATCCTCCTCTTCCCATCAATCCCTAGGAATGAACCAAAAGGACCAAGATCTCCCAAGGATCAATATCCTTCTATTCTTAGCCATTTGGAGCGACTTTAGTTTTGGATTGACGATCCTGGTAAGGCTAATCTCCCTCTTGCCTTTATTATTGGTTTAGGGTTTCTATTTCATTCCCCTCTCCATCTGATGCTCTCAAAACCTTCTTTTTTAGTGAGTTTTAGGTTAACTCATCAAGGGTTGTTTCAATTGATAACTAATGCTTCAGTTGGGAGTGTGTTCTCCAAAGGATATAAGGTAGGTGGTCTACAAGTTATATCCCTTGGGTTTTGTGTAGATTTGTGCATGTATGGTTTTTATTCTTGTCCTATTTTTAATAGTTCAAGATGTATTTTTAATAATGGGATTTAGTTGTGTCTAAATGGTTAATTTAACACCTCTTGATCCCCATGGTATGAAAGAAGGATGACTTGAAGAAATTAGGGCCACATGTGGGGTATACTGATATTCCCCAGACATAGAGTAAGCTAAGTAAGTGTAGTCCATTGTGCGAGAACATATTGCCCATGATGAATATGAAAATATTCATGAAGGATGTGTAATTGGTATTTTCAAATAAACTTAGGTTTGGTAATGGTTTAATGGGTTGTTTTGTTGGCATGAAAATGTGGTTAAAGGGATTAATGGGAAAATGCTAAGGAATTAGATTATTACATTAACTTGATTAGTTAAAAAGGCATGGGAAATGGTAAATACGGCCAAATGGTTAAGTAATATAAATTATGAATGTGTTAGTGGATTGAGGCCACAATTTTATTTTCCCATTAATTGAGATTATTGTTATGTTGTAAATGATGTTTCCTATGTTGTTGTGATATGGTGTTTTCTGGTGAATGATAAGTAAGAATATGCACAAGGATTGGTTGAGTGGGGTATTGACTTGAGGTTCCACACCCATGCGTAAAGTTGGATCGAGGTTCTAGATCTTCCCTCAAATGCATGGGTTAGGGAAGGGATGAAGTTCGATTCCACAAATGGTTACATTCCAATCGGACTGAGGCTTCATTGTGGGGATATTAGGAATTGTTATATTGTGATGCATAGTAAGATAGGGATTGATTGTATTTCAATATGATTGAGAACAATAAATATGCCTAGTATATTGAACAAAAAGAAATGGGAGATTGAATAATCAAATTCCTAAGTAGTGAACCCAAATTCATTGGTTGTATAAATAAAACTAATAGAGTTTAGAATGAAATATAAGATTTTTTACCCTAACTATCCTTTATTTGTAGTTTTCATGAACTATCTTCCTTGATGAATATATTGTAGACACCACTGGTGGGGGCCTACTGAGTTATACTCACACCCTACTTGGGTCGTTGTTGGGTACCAGAGCAGATTTCATGTTTGCAGGTCAGGAGAAGGGCAAGGGGGCTATGATATGGAGATGAGTTTTACATGGGAAATGTTTGGGTGAGGTTCTAGACTTAGAGTCTGGACCATTTTGGAGATTCTATCATTTTATTTCTTTTGGGTTCTGTTCACTTGACACTGTAGTGACACATAATATTTATTGTTGGTTATGATTGTACCCGGTATTTAGATTTTGTTATTATGAATGTTATGGATTTTTCTATTATGTTTCTGTTATTTAAATTATTATTCATTGTCTATTACTCTGTTATTCATGTTATAGTTTCTACATATGACATTTTGGACACTTTGTTCTAGGAGGTAACCTCTGGTGCATGGGGAGGCATGCTTGAGTTCATGTAACTACCCATTTTGGGGAACCAGTTTAGTGGATCTCGGGTTAGGGATGTTACACATTGTTAATGAATTTATAGTTCTGCTTATATGGTCATAGATTCCATGAGACAAATATTTTGATAATGAGGGATTTTATGCTCTCTGAGTGATGGGTTCACCAAGAAGATGAAATTGTAAGAAAGGGGCCATTGTTGGGGTCCCAAATTATGGACAAATTAATGGGACCTCTATGGGTCTCCCATTATTATATTTCCTCTATAAATGGTTAGTGGGTAGATATAGGTATCGATGATCAAGGGTGTCACCTTAGAAACTAAGGATTGATGGTGATTGTCTAACATTGATAAAATGACGGGTTTAGGTTTCTTCTTTGGGAGGCCATCCTATGAAATAGGTGATGGGTATGGGCATGTTTCTAACACAAGTGGTTCATAATGTAGAATCCTAGGGAGAGAGTATTCCTTAAATGATTTTGAGACCTCTTATCTGAGGGATATATAGTTCCCCAAATTACATTATATAATTATATTAGGGAGAGGGGATTCCCATTTCTATGAATAGTATATATTTACTGATAGGACACCATCTTCCTTCAATTACTAGATGATATGTATATTCTTCTTGTCAGGGTCCACTCTAACCTAGATTATCTAGAGGATATATGGATTAGATGTAGGAATAAGGTGTATTGAGATCTAGATTATGTGATTATTAGCATGAAAAGTATCCTCATGGTCCTGAGATTAAGATTTTTCCTAGAAATGTGCAACCCCATACCTATAATCCATACATGGTTACTTCTTTCCTATTAGGGAGATTACACCCTAAGATCATGATGACTAGATACTTGTTAACTGGAATGTTTCAGGTATTCCCTTATATACTTGGTGATTGTATTATACTTAGTCAAATATAACACTGTATAAAGAAGGTATGGTCAATATATGGTTTAATTGTAGATACATGGGATCTATGATGTATATATTATTATGTTTCTATAATATATACTTTATTTTGAGTATATAACATATATCATATACTACACACACTAGTAATGTTAGGGACCTCATTGGTGGTTTTGTAATAATTTATGCTAACACCATCTTGGGAGGCCATAGAACTTTTTTATTCAAGAAATATTAACTTATTATAGTTTTAGGTTGGACATTAACTTATTTTTTCATAATTGTGTGAAATATCATAGAGGGAGTTTGGAGTCAAGAATTTTGAATCTTGATTATGTTTTTTAATCCTCCCATTATTTACTATTTGGATTTATTTATATATGTGATCAGTATAGTGGGAAATCAGTATATGTATGCTAGCATGATCACGTGTTCTTTTGATGGCTTTATTTAGGATTTTCTTTTGATATAGAATTTCATGTTTTATATCTTTTTTCTACACTAATTAATTATGATATATAATCTTTAGTTTTTTTATTATTTTTTAATATTATTAGAGTGCATATTATATCCAATGTAACACCCTAGACCTTTACAACTAGTCAGCAGCCTCTGGAATATAGGGAGGATTTCTGATGTTCATGTGGTGACTCCAACTGAGGCATTGAGCGGTTGTCTCCGATCTTTTGGAGTCACAATGATAATTACTTATGGGGTTTTCATTTTACTAAGATTAATTTCTTCAAAACTCTTTAATTAAAAGTTATAAAAATATTTACCCACTCATAGATTTTCCATTGTTGTAGAGTGTGGCCTGAATCATAAATTTCATATTGTTATATCTTATAGGACTAACCTAAACTTTAGTTATATATTGGTATATATATTTGAGAAGTGCTTCTAAAAAATAAATTAACGCATATGGATGTGAATTTTATACAAATAAATATCTCAAATTTTGACTCACATTTCTTGGATACAGGGTTTTCTTCACACATTATTTGTTGATAAATGTAGACATAGATTATGGAGAAAAGTGATTAAAGGGGAGTTAAACCAACATTTTTTAAATGGTGTATGTTTTATTATATTAAAGTTCCTCATATAAGATATAATAAAACTAATTTCCATATTCACAGAATTCAAAAAGTATTATTATACTCTATTCGTAAATTAAAATTTTATTTATATATATTATTTAGATATTCAAGAATTTTTTTCATTATATAGGATAAGAGTTTATATATATATATATGTGAATGAAATATTATAAGGAATTTTGAATATTTTGAATGTATTAAAAATTATATATATGTATAATCGAATATATGAAATAAAAAATTTCATGTTTAATGTTGATTCTAACACCACTTATCTATGGAATTATCAATATTGAAATATAAATGAAAAATATATTTTATGAATCTATATAGTTGGATTATTCAACAAAATCCATTAAGAATCACCTTTATAATAAAATATTGTTTATTATTAAAAATTACCAAATCACCTTTTATATATAATTTGAGTAGACTATTGGGAAATTGAATCTAATACATTATGTTGTATGTGGCCTAATGATAATGATGATAGGTGGTGGGTATTGGTACATTATTAATTTTATTAAAGTTTTAAATTGGTACAGTTATGTGTTTCTTATAAGATATATGTTTAAAATAATTAAAATGTTCAATGTGTTGAAAAGTGAAATACATAATAAAAAAAGAAAAATTACAATGATTCCTTGGTCAAATCAAGGTTGTGGATTATTTATCTAGAAATTTAATGATCATTTGAGACATTTAGGAATTGTATTATAACCCACACATCCTAGAACACCATTATTTAATACTATTTCAAAATGTAATAGTCATGACATATTGGACATGGTATGATCAATTATGAGTTTTTGTGACCATCCTATGTCAACTTAAGGATATTCTTTAAAAAACTATTTCATTCCTACTAAACCTAATTTTATATAAATAATTCATAAAGACACATTTTGGGATATTGACTATGAAATATCCCAACATGTAATTTATTATGATTTGGGGTTGACAAGAATTCATATGATGTATATTACATGATAAAAATTACCCCAAATCATATAAATTTTTATGTCATAGTCATCCCAAGGAGTCTATGGTATATTATTTTTTTATTCCAATTGATAAAAAAATTATGGTCTAAAATAGTTTATTCATTGAAAGTATTTATATAAATCAAGTATTATGTGGGAGGAATGTTGAACTTATAAATTTTTAGTGAAAAAATTAATAAATGATCCTATTATGAAACTTTAACCACCTATAAAAATAGTTGATGAATAATAACACACTCAGGTTACACAAGAACCAGATAGGTTTGGTCGGATTCAACTATAGCATAAAATATATTCATTTCTTATACAATATTTCTAGCAATAAATGTTTATAAATGATAAACCAAAACACCCCAAGTGGCCATTATGATTTTTAATTATGGGAAATGATAAATTTTCATATAGTGGCACTTCTTAAACATATAATTATTTTAAATATTTTACATTAAATAAACTTTACATTTCATAAATAGTAATTTTCTAATTATCAATAAGTTTAGTGTCTGTTTAATAGGTACCTAGTCATCATATTTTACAATACTTGATATTACCAAAACACAAAGTCTCCATACTCGACTATATTGTTAATATATCATTAGTAAGATTCCTCCCCATGAACTAATGATTTAAAACATAAGAAATTGGTGTGTTCAAATGCTCAATAAGGGATGAATTATCTTTTCATCAAGTCTGAGTTCATAAAAACAAGAAAAAATACAAGTATATGTGAAATATCATAACATTATGGGTGAAAACCATAAAATATAAGTGAGATTAAATGTACATGGACTAAGAAAATAAATACCCCAAAGAGAAACACGGAAACATATTATCATAAAATATGGATTATTTTCATTTAACATAAAACCTAAATCATTATAGTATAAGATAATAATGAATAGAATACTTTTATGGGGGAACAGACATTACCATATAGAAACACTAATTTCATGAGACAATAAATCAATGATAATTATCATTAATGACTATGATTTAATCATGATTTTCAAAATCATGATATATAAACTATCAACCAAAGCATTAAATGGAGATATAGGACACCACCCATTATTCGTCAATACATACATGTATGACTTAAAAATCATTCAATTTTTAAATAATATAGTGTACATGGAATTAAAATTAGTTTCATAACACTAATAAATTAAAATAATTTATTTTTTAAAATAATAAATGAAAATAAAAATGGTTTCAAAAAAAATCAAAATCATTCTCATTTCATAAATAGCCCATGGAAATAAAAACGGGTTTCATAAAATATAAAAATAGTATAGAATGGCATCATAAATTCAAATGTTTCTCGCTGAAAATTACAGTGACCCAAATAATCACATATTTGAATATAATATAGTGTGAAACAAGAAAATAACTCCATTGGGGATAGATCCTTTGAATATAATCAATAATAAATCAAGAAAATATCTTTTGAAAACTTTTTTTTATTCATTATCCTAAAATTCATAGGTATGAGCTGAATTTAAAACAGTATCAATTTTTTATGGAAAATGAAAATAAATTCATTCCTGAAAATATATTTGATTCAAAACCCAATTTTACAAAAAAAATAGATAACAATAATTAAATTAAAATGTCTTCAAATAATGATGTTCAATAAAATATTTTCTGACAGAGATAAAGGAGTTTAAGTTACCAAGTCCCTTACCTGTACAATGTATTTATATAAATGTTATTTAACCTCCCATAAAATAAATATTAATATCATAATTACTAATTTTATAACTTTATTCATACATATTTCCATTTCCACTCTTTATTAATCATAATTTTCTTCTTATATTTGATAATTATATTCCCTTTTCAATATTGGTTATTAAAAATCATGACCATTTTGATCTAGGTTTGTTAAATTGGTGTCAATATTAATTTTTATCACATGGTTAATAAATTTAAAGGTACAATAAAGTATGTATTATAGTGACTTATAATGATATAATTTCATTAAATTGTTTTTTTATTCACGTATCATGAAAAATAAAACAGTGATGAACTAGTTTTGGGTTACTCACCAATATCGATGGATTACCTTATAGAAATAATTACATTTTTAATTATCCAAAAAATAATAATGATATACATTATATATATATATATATAATATACACATAAAATATAAACTAAAATATTTCATATTTGTCAGTGAAGGAAAACAAAACCATTTTATTTACAGAGCTGGTAATCTGCACAACGCACGATACATGTTTTGGTTTGTCTTAATCGGTTATGGGAGTGTGGTTAATGTTTAAACCATCATTATAATAACCTAAAATCATAATAATAATACAAATGATTGAAATTTAATATGGTGACATTTTTTTTGGAATAATAAAATCACATAAATAAATATAAAAGAGAAAGACAGGTTAAGAACTTATACCTCAATTCTTGGATGATCGTATTTGTAATGATTAATAAACCATTGAGAGTTGGTTTATTGAAAATACTAGAACCTTTTTTAGGAGTAAACTAGTGTGTATTATTTTTTAGAAATATTTTTTTCTAAACATAATGACTCTCATTGAGAGTGTACATGTGGATAAGAGTGTCCCTTTTATAAGTGAAAAATGTGCCATTTTTTTAATACAAAACACATTTCAATAATGGATAGTCACTCTGAAGAAATTTGGATCCAAAATTGAGAAATAATTTAGATTTGATGTCCTTATGTTAATAAATACCTTAACAACACCTTCCTATACAATTTTTAAGCAATTTTGTTCGTCTTTCCTTCTTGGTCAAAACTCATTTCACCATTTTGATTTTTACCAAGGTAACCAGTTTTTACCAAACTTATCCATTATACCCAATAATAGAATGGGATTTATTTGATAATTTAAACATATTGATTGCAAATTTTAATTCCATTTTATTTTAGGCAATTTATAAAAGTGTTTTAAAATTGATTTTCAAATAATAAATGTATAATATTCCAAAAAAATCCAAACACATAACTTATGTTCAAAAATGTAAAATATTGGTTTATAAATTAAAAACAACATTATTAAAACTATAAACTAACATATTATATATATATATGATCCTAAAGATTATTTTAAATTAATTTTCTATTCATACTTATAAACTAATAATTTCATAAATGTCATTTTATTCATAAATATGGAATTTTTCACTATTCACATAAAAATCAATCGTTTTAGAAAAATACAAAAAAATAATAATATATTATTATTATGAATAATTCAAAAAATATTTTCATTTTTTTCAAACTATATTTCCTATATTTTATAATTCAATATTTTAATAGTGTCACTCTATAGAGAAATAATGGTCATATTAGAAATAAGTTTTCAAAATGATAACTATTCATTATTGTTCTTTTCGATCATTTACAAATTAATTTATTTTTAATTTATAATTCATATTATCAATGTAATATATTATTATCTAATCGTAATATACTTAATATTTTTAAATAAAACACCAATTTTATAAAAGTAATATTTTTAAGCATAAATAGATTTTTTAGTTTTATATATATATTTATTAATAAAATTTAATAACTATTATAAGTATTATTTATTATTATTATACACATATTTCATATTTTGGAATCTCATATTCGTACTTGTTAATTTAATGGATAGTTTTTAATGGTCATAATTAATGATTATATTTTTCCTAAATATTTCATGGTTTTCGTTTTAGTTCAGTGTTGTCTGTGGAGAAAGATATCAAAAATAGTTTCTTAGGAGAAAAACCATAGGTTGTTACATTCTACCCCAATAAAAATAATTTTATCGAAATATTATTACACTTAATAAATAAATTTATGGTACTTTTCTCTCATCACATCCTCATGTTCCCATATATCCTCCTCAAACTTATGAATTCTTTATAGAACATTAACCATATGAGTTGTCCTATTTCATATTAGCTTATCACTAAGATCCATAATATCTAATGGTTATTCTTTATATGAGATATTATGATCTAGTTTTACTACTTATGTGTTTATTAATTGTGAAATTTCTAGTATGTACTTCCACAAAAGTGGTACATGGAATACATCGTGTACTTAGAATATGTCAAGTGGGAGTGTTAAGTGATATTCTACTTCCCCAACATGGTCAAGGATCTAGAATGGACCAATATACCTATGGATCATATTCAATTTCTCCCCAAATCTCATAAAGTAGGTCAAAGGTGAAAATCAAAGTAATATACATTCCTAGAACATTGAAATTGCCTTGGTGGGTCAATAACCAAAAAAAATTTCCAGATTTGATAGATCATTATCAAATTAGGAAATATGTAAAGTTCGTGGATAATTAATTTTTCCAATGAATATTGATATAGTGGAACTTGAAAACCATATTGTACCTTTTCAAATTAAAATTTTAATTAATTTAAATATAACCAAATGAAATATTACCACAACTTAGGTATATTCTTCGAAGGAGATTTTATTGATCATCTAAAAGACCCCTTTAGGATTACCATCATCGCACTTTTGGAATCCATGTACAAGAAGCCCTCTAATAGTTATCCCCGCATTATCCATTGATCTATGAAGAACACCAATTGATTTTTAGGTGCTAACATATAAGATAAATCTTCTTATATTGTATGTATTGATGTCTTTAGTATCTATAAATCTTATAGGGGTTCTTATCTTTATTGAGAATAATATAGAAGAATAATTCAAGAGAGAAGTTTTTTTGTGGAAAATGATTCTCAATTAACTATTATCCCTACAAAGTAGATATAATCATATTTTTATAGTATAATGATTTTATTAAAGTAATATATTATTTCAAAAAGGATCTTAAATAATATATCAAACTTTATCAGACCCCATAACATATAATAAAAATGTTATAATTATTTTATGGTGTGTGCTAACTGGCACAATGATAAATAATATTTTATTATCTTATAAATTAATATTTATGATCAGTCAGGATCTCTGTTCATCCATACTCCTCACCATTTATTAAATAATTGAATACATATTTAATAAATTACATTATTCATAATTAATTATTTTATTCAAAATCTGGTGAATAAACTTTCAGTATTATTCAATTGTTAAAATAAATATTTTATTTGTGATCTAGTGGATAAATAACTAGTTGAAATTTTTAAAATCAATAAAATATGAATAAATTTATTCCTTGTTATCGAGAATAAAAAATATTAAAATAATTAAATTCACATAGAATTTAATTATGATCAATATAAACACTTAGTGTATGGCCATTTAGGAATCCTTGTCATTGGCATTAGGCAGGCATGTCTACACTCCAACATTACTTTATAAGATCAGTTGATGCCACCCAATTGAAAAAACATAATGTTAAAACATTGAACACCATATATGAACACTTTTTGTGTAATGTAATCCCTTTTTAGAAATATCTCATCAATCAGGTTTCACATCTTTGTTATCAACCTATACACTTGATACATATTTCTTTGACATACTGAAATAAACTATTCATTACACCGTGGCCATAGAATAAAATATGATAGTTCAATTTCAATCAATGGGAAATGATGTCAACTTCTATAAAATGATCCATCGTCGACATATCAATTAATAACATGTCATTCATGACAAACAAAACTATCCAACTTTTCCATGAACTATATCATCATGGTTTAAAAAATACATCTAAGTGATCATTTTCTAAAATGAATTAATAATAATTTTAATGACTATTGAAAATTAACCATACCTGAGGATATGGAATATTTGATAACCTATAAAAGTGAATAATTCCATTCAGTGGGTCATTTTTATAATATTGTGTTTTGTATATTATCATGTCTAATCATCAAGAGATGATGTCTCATCTTATTACGATTAATCACACCAAATAGTATTAATTATATGTGTCCCATCATGGTATGTTATTCGACCATATAACTATATTTAAGAATATCATATTTTCATTTCAAGATTTTTATGATTAAAGGTAACTCCCATGATCTTATTATTTTTTCAGATACTCTGGGATATTATTACATTAATGTTTTATATAATAATGAAAAAAAATGTATTAATATGGTTTACTCATTCGAATATTCAAATATAAATGTAATATAATGAAAAATATGTTACTTCTATTACACCAACTCCAATAAAATCCTACATAAAATACAGCCAACTAACTATTAATTTTATTCTTCTAGACCTCACCAGATGATGATGATTCTTCTATGTTATGGATTTTTTAAAGGGGTCATCCACATTTTCTTATATTGATATTTTTCTCACTGTGACTTCACCTCTTTGAGAAAAATCCCTCAATCTGGGATAATTCTTAATTATGTTTTTCATCAGCTTATGTGTCCTTGGAACATTACCATGGGCCACCACTGTATTAATATCACAATAGAGTGTGATAAGATCTATAATTCTAGGTACCACATCAAATTCTTGGATGAAGTTTCCTATCCAATCTACTTTATTAGCTACCAAAAAATTGTAATATACTCATATCCTTATTTAGAATATGTAACCACATCTTTATTTGTGCTCTTATACCTAAAAACCCTCAATTTATAGTTAACAGGTAGACCATCTGTTATTTCATATTATCTTGGTCAGTTTGAAAATCGAAATCTACATATACTCTCATGAAACTTTCTTCATCTAATCCACAGACTACTAAAATATCCTTCTTATTTCTTATGTAATTAATTATTCTTTTTACTACAATAAAATAGTGGTATCCTAGTTCATATTTATATCTTCATACTTCACTTAATGCATGTAAGACATCCATCCTAGTACACAACATAACATATATGAATAACCCAACCATCAATGAATATAGAATCCTTTCCATCCTCTATCTTTCATCATGTTTCTGAGGAAACATTTACATGGAATGATTAATTACATGTGATATTAGAAACATCCCATATTAGATTATTCCATACTGAATCTATTAAGTATAATGTAAATATTTTTACCTATACATAGATTGAGTAACCTCATAGATTTATAATGATAGATATTCATCCAAATATTATATAATGATTAACTTGGGTCCTTCATGTATACGTTTCTTTTCAACAATGATTTAATAGATTTAATTACTGGTATTATGTTTCTAATAAGTAGTATATCATCAATTTATACTATTAATAAAATGACTTAACTCCTAATAATCACATAAAGACACAAGACTCACATTTTTTATTTACAAAAAAAATCTGTTATGGATTCATCAAAACAAATTTTTCATGATCTAGATTATTTCTTCAATATATAAATGGATCATTACAATTTTTGTAAATTTTTGGAATATATTGGATTAAAAAACCCTTCAGATTGTGTCATGTGGACATCTTTCTAAATTCTCTCTTTAAATAAGTCTATTTTGAATTCCATTTTACAAATATCATAGTCAAGGAAAGTCACAATAGAAAGTAAAATTTTGATGGATTACAGTATAGAAATTGGTGAAAATATTTGTTTAAGTTTATTCCTTGATATTGTTTGTACCATTTTGAAATAAGTCATTCCTTATAGGTATTGCAATTTATATCCATGTATATCATCGTCTTGAATATCAATTTACAACCAATGTAATTTACATCCACTAGAGGATGACCTAAAATCCAAACGTGATTTTAGTAGATAGAAACCACTTCAGAATAAATATATTATTTCCACTTTTCAATATTTTTTCCACTTAATTCTTCCTTATAGCTTATAAGATCCTTTTTATCAATTAATAATGAGTCTCTATCCTTGGTGGCTAGAAAACCATTCCATTATTGTTCTCTAGAATCTATTGTACTTATACTCAATACTTGTGTCTTTGGAAGTTCTTATTCCACATAGATTTTGAAAACATGTTCTTATTCCAACTCTAGTATATCTTGAGTCTATACTTAATTTTATTTTACCTCACTCCCTATTATTAATTCTTCTTACTTCAATTGATGTAAATTTTAAAGTGTTTTCACTGGAATGATAAAATCTACCAAAATTCCAGAAAAACGAAAGTCCTTAGCAATATTGAGAACCCCATTATTTTTATGAAGGAGAGGTATAGGAAATCTACCACAAACATAAAGTTGTTTCTTATCTTGAGAAAAAAATTGTTAATGTTGCATAAAATAGAATAAGGTGACTGAAAATTAAAAAATTTATTTTCCAAACACTTTTGAGGAAAAAGTGAGAAACCAAAAAACAATTTTTAGGAAAAGTGATAAACCAAACATGACTTCAAAACATACCACCTACATGAAACAAGAACACAAACCAAAAAACCACAACCATCAGCAACATATCATAATAATCTTACCCTTCACCACATCCATCGTAAGGATCCTCCTCCGCAGGGGCTGATTCCCACACAGAAGTTGGGTTGTACTGCAACAAGGGATTGGTATACCTAGGTTGCTCCAATGAAAGTGGTTCCGGAAATGGATGATTGACTGTGCAGATCTTTTTTAAGGAGAGGAAAACCCCTCTTTCCCTCTTATAAGAAGTTCGGGTATTCATCGGTTTTGGTAGTTAAGAATAATCATTTCTCATCTTCCTCCCTAAAGTAGCAAGCATAATTCCTTCCCATTCAAGAATCTTATTTTCCCTTTTTTGAAAAATATCACTCTATGAAGGTCTAGTAATACCACTAACATTTTCTTTATCATTCCTAGAGGCATCTCCCCCTTTTTCAATCATATTCACAGAGTCGTTACCCTTGATTCGCACTTCACTTCAAATTAACTTTGTGTGCATATTAGTATCTATCGGATCAAGGAACTGCACCATATTTTCTTGGCCATCAAGGGGATCCTTTCCCTTAGCAACATACTCAACCTTTTATGGATGGTTGGTGTACATATCATGCATACTAACATCTCCAAGATGTTTCTTTTTTCCTGACTATTTTTTCATCGTTTTTGGAAATTTGGAGTAGTCCTTGCACCCCCTCCCTTTCATCCTCTTTGGGATATTCCCCTCCTGCTGAACCTTAGCAGCCCCGACATCCACCTTGGACTCCACACCTTCTGAAGTTCCTCCATCATGATTGTAGGATTACTCCTATGTAAACACCATGGTTCCCAAGCATACAAAGTAGTTGTGAGTTTGTATACTATCACAAACTGATCCCTCCCCTACTACTTAATTTTTTGGGACCCCTGAAGTAGAGGAACTATGATTTATTATGTTCTTGGGATCATTCACCAATCCATCTATCCAAAGAACAATTTCCTTTCCATGTGAATTTCCACTTTCTGGTTGAGTCTCCTCAACCAGCGTTGCTCTTGATTTACCCCTATCCCAGCTCTTTAAATCCTCCTTGATCTGATCCAATACTCCCGACACTAAGGGTTCAACACCCTGTCTTGCCAAAGTATGGAACTACATCGTTCCAACTGCTTCCTTTCTTTCCAGCTCTAAATTCTTCCCCTGGTGACCACTCCATATACATGTGTCACTGGCATGACCCATCCGTTCGCAAGAAGAGTAGAAATCCACCCACTAAACATAGAAAACTGGTTGTTTACGCCGGATCTTCTCACCGGGTTCAATCCACACATATTAACCCGGTGCTCTCGACACGTCGACCTCCACACACATTTGTGGATTGATCGGATGACAAACAGTGGCAGTATGTGAATCAACACAGAGAAATCGACCCGCCACAATCCCTAACATTCGCATAATAAAAGGATTCTGAAATGGAAGAGGTATATGAGGATGACATACACAAATCAGAACCATAGGAGAGTTGCGCTTTAGATAGAAATCATAGATCCACTGTGATAGATGAAAACCGCAGTCACCAAACTTCCTGGGAGCACTGGACAGAGCACGAACAAGGTCCTCCATGGAAAAAAATTGCACCATCAAGTTCTTCTTATCTAACAGGCTGACAACCGCCCGATATTGAAGCCCCCAAATATCGAATACGAACCTGTCAAATTCATCCACTGATGGTTGTTTACTCCTAAAACTTGCAACCAGAGTCAGATTAAGGAATCTCTCTACCTCTGTAAACTCCAAATCCAATAATGGAATCACTAGCACACCAGCTCGAAAACCAGGGACCTTCGGATCCAGGTAAATCAAGGGGAACCTCATAATCGAATCAAGTTTGGTGAAAGGATTGAAGACGCGTCTCCATCCATTGTGAGGATGCCAAGGATCCTCCCCCCTCTTAACGACTAGCGTTAGAGGGAGAGACATTGTCCACCCCATTAGGTTATTTCCCACTATTCTATTGTCAATTATGTGAAATGTATACTTACATATACATTAAATCTAACAAAAGAACATGATTTTTAAAATAAAATAAATTTCTTGTAATTTTAGACAGTGTTAAAATATTAATCTGAGATTAAACAAATAGAAATTCATCAAACCTATATCATGTATTACCGAAGAATATGAATCAGTTATTTTAACAAAAACATAAGGATTTCTATAAAATTGTTTGCATTAAAGATAAAACATGAAAAATACCTATCAATATTTTATCGGATGGGATTTTTATCAAGTATATTACTCCCAATATACTAATGAAGAGGAACTAGAGCTCAAAAAACCTTAGTTGAAATCCCATCTACAAAAAAACATCATATATATGCTTGATCACAAGAAAGAGGAAACAATCCTGCCAGTTGAATTCTATATCTTCATGGTAACATAGTAAAGATTATACCAAATTCTGATCAGTGCTATGAAGATTTCATAGTACAAGAAATAGAAAAAATAAATAAAAAATTCAATGAATGTTTAATAGATTATATTGAAAATAAATTATAAAACTATTTATCTATGTTCGGGGTATATTTCATGGTTTTCTATCCAGAAAATGTTGACATGGCCATCAAAGAGAAAAATTATTCAGCATTAAAGAATTTATTTGAAATAGAAGATAAGATATTTACATATTGTACAATATAACCCTAGAATGTTTCAGGTATGCAGAGCCTCCATGGAATATCTCCCACCAATCACTCTTATCTTTCATAGATGTAACATTATCACTAACCCCAAAACCATGAATGAAACAAAGATATATTTTCTAAACTAATTCACATGCATCTGATTAAATTATGTAACAACACAAACATAGGGTTTTTATATTTCATCAATGCTACCTATAGTGTAAATGAAAACCATGTAACTATATGTTTATTAATAGTAGGTCATGTGCTTTCATGTTTTTCTCACTCACAATAAGGATTGGAATCTATTATTCAGTAGTGATCCATTTAAATTACTATTCTCTTGGTGTGTGTCTGTATTTTGATGTGTTTTATGAATAACCAATGGTGAGAATGGAGAATGAGAGATCAATTTCATCTATCTACAATATAATAAATATGAAAGGGGATATAAAAGATTAAATTTCTTTAAAAATTCATTAACACTGATTCACCCCACCTCTTCATGTTGCATCCATCCATAACAGATTCAATTAAATATTACAGATAATAAGTTTGAATAAAGGCGCTTTAGCTTCTAGATAATGCAGATGGATAATTATTATATCCAAAATGAAATAGTTATTCCATTAACTTAAATTAAGCTGGAGAATATAGAGAAATATTAATGGTAATGGGTAAATCATAGGGCACTGAGAATGGTGAGGTTGAAATTTGTAAGGAATGGTACTTTCAACATTCAAGATAAGAAAACAACTCAATCACTAATAAATACCTTGACATACATGTATAAAACAATAATACATTTAAAAAATGTTTTTATGGTGTATAGTCTTTTGGGAATGAATTGATGTAATGAAGTCCAAATTCAAACAATGTTAATGACTGTAACATGATCTAGAGTTAGCTCAAGTAACTGAAAATAACTTTCAAAAATGATATATGGTAATTTCATCCATTTTCAATTCTATTAAATATTTGGGAAGAAATGGTCACTTATTCAAATAAATCTATAAGAAAATTAAAATTAGTCCTTGAAGAAGTAATTAATTTAGTCTTGAATGAAGAAATTAGGTGGAGGGAATTTTAAGAAGATCTTGAAATAATTTTATTGGATATGCTAGAGGAAGGTCACCCAACCACCAAATAAATCAAAACAAAGATAAGTGGTTTTCCAATGAGATTAGAGACAAATAAAATAGACTCATAACTACTTTTAGAAACTATGGTAGTCGGATGAATCTAAAAAATTATTACAAGGACTATAAATCAAATTATGAAAGATCAGCATCTAGAAGTTACAGTTCATTAAATTCAATAGTAGATAACATTGATTTTTTTAAGTGTTCATAATCCAGTGGAATTTTAGATAGATAATTTTGGATAATCTTTTCTTTCCACATCATATCATGTGTTCATATAGAATTATGTATCCAAAAACTCAGCAAGGTACACTTGGTGAATGATGAGGCTTTTAATGTTTTTAGAAATGGTAGTGTGAATGTAAGGATGTAAAATAAATGCATGAAGATGTTTAAGTAAGTATTAAATATCCTAGGAAAATTGAAAAATATCATTTCTATTAGAAAGATATATTAGAAGAGATATGATGCAAATTTTTATATTGATGTATGGAAATTCAATGGAGGATTATTGGTTTTAGAAAGGGGAGTTATGGAAGGAACATTTTACCTAACCAAATGATCGTACCAAAGTGTTTTTGTTTAAACTATAACTATTTTATGTATGGAGTTATGAAATAATTAGCTTGGTCATCCTACAAAGATGAATATAAATGTTCTTTTGGAAAATAATGTATTTAATATTAATCATACCTATGTTAGAAATTTTGAGAGTTATATACTCGATAACAAATGATCGTTTAATTTATGTTTAATAGAATAAATACACAGTTAGGAAATATTGAACTTTTCCATTTTGATGTATGGGGACCATCCTTTGTTTAGTATCATAGAAGTTTCTTATATTTTTCACTTTTATTGACGAAATTATAAGAAAATGTGGATCTATATCTTGAATTATAAATTTGCAATATTTGGAATTTTCATCAATTTTAAATCCATGGTCGAGAGAGAGACTAGAAGAAGGCTCAAATGTATTAGGTCAAATAATGATCATGAATATAATAGAAATAACCACAATAAATATTTTGAGAATAAGGTAATAATTCTTGAGAAAATTGTTCTTGGTACACCAGAATAAAATAGTGTTTCCAAATAGATGAACATAACATTAATTGAGAAGGAACACAACAAGAGATTTCATTCCACCATGTCTAAAAATGTTTTTGAAATTACTGAATTTTGTTATGTATTTAGTCAATTAAATTTCATAAAAACCCATAAGAAAAGATAATTATGAGTAGTTATGGTATAATAAACCAATGAAAATTCATCATATGGAATTTTTTGATAATCTATCATATGTTAAAAATTATTATAATGAGAGGAAAAATATTTAGGATAATTCCAAAATTTATTTATGTACAGTCTATGGATATGAGAAATTTGGTTATGCTCTCTAGGATGACAACATTCATAATATCATCAGATGTTAAAACATTCTCTTTAATGAAAGGGTTTTTTATAATGAACATAGCATATCTTATATTAAAATAGGGTTCAAGGAATCCATAGTCCATTCTAAAGTTCATCTCGATGAGAGAATTGGAATCACTCAAGTTCTATTGAATTTAGATGATGGAATAAACATTTCTGATGATAAAAACGTTGTAGATATACCTAAATTCTCAAGGTCTTTAGATTTATGAATTTTAACCCTAGATGTTTAGATTTAATATGTTTATAAAAAATATATTACACCAAAATAGGATGAGAAATATTTATTTGTAAATTTCTTCCATAGTTAAATGACTATTACAAACATATGGACATTATTTTCCTTATCTACATTTAATGGATGGTGGAGAAATTTAAATCCTAGAAGAGGCAACATTAGTATGAAATTACAATATATGGAAGTTAACTATGGAGGAGGAAATAGATTCATTATATTCCAATAAACCCTAGGAGATAACAAGATTATCATGAGGAAATAACGAGTTGGAAAATAAATGGGGCTTTTGATTGAAGGAAGAAGAGTATGGTATTAAATGGTATGAAATGTGGGTGGTGAAATAATTTCAATAGAAAGAGGGAGTTGATTTTTTATGTGAAACCTTAACCACTAGTAAACCATACCACCATCCAAAAAATCTTGTGAATGGTTACAATTAGTGATTTATTTTTAGAACAAATTTATATGAAGTTATAATTTCTACAAGGTGACTTGGAAGAAGACATTTGCATGAAATAATCAATTGGATTTGGGTTAATATAATGTTAGACTTGTTGTGTAAGCTAAAATATAGATTATATGGAATGAAAAATGCACCAAATTAATGTAACGAGAAATCAATCATTTTATTTTTTAAAATGGTTTTTTAAAAAGAGACTCAGATCACTATTGCTATAAAAAGTGTTGAATGATTATTTCATTATCATTCTACTGATGTATGTTGATTATATGATACTACTAGGATTGTGCACTCAATAGTTCTTATATTTGACGTGGGAGTTATCTATATCATTCAAAATGAAGGATTTTAGTGTTTTAAAGAAAACTCATGGGATTAATATTGAAAAAGAAAAGAGAAAAAAAGATGTTAGTGTTGTCTCAAATGGAGAAATATCAAAGGTTTATCGAACAATTTGAATTGATCGGATGTAAATCAGTTTCAAATATTTTGGTCAGGCACATTAAATTATAAAAGGGTAAAGAAATAGGAAAAGAAGACTATGTGAGATATATAGCCAAAATTATATTTTCATCAATATTTGGATGTTTAATGTATGAAATGGTTAAAACAAGCTGAGAAATATGGCCAAAGAAATCCCTAAATCAATAAAGAACACACAAGTATAGATTTAAAACTATAAACCGTCTATATGTGGTAAATTATAGTAGAAAATATATGAAACAAATTCTCTATTATTGTTTTCATAAATTACCATTCATGTATCACTTTTATAAAAACATTAAATTTAAACTCACATTGATTTTTAACCCCACACAATCATTGATAAGAACTACAGGAATTTTTTTCAAAAAATAAGTTTTTATTTTTTTAATCACATTTCAATAACATACATTTAAATAATATATTATCATCAACACATACAATAATCTTAATTATCTCTCTTATTTTTAACCTAAATTATTCTTAATAACTATTTTAAAATGATGTCAAATTAAATGAGACCTAATTTCCATAATACAGTTCTCCCCTAAAAACTATATAAAATTTCCAAAACATTTAGTTCAATGAAAATTTATAAAACAAATTATAATATATTCTTATTCCAATGTGTATAATTTCATAAGTTTCTTTTTAAAATCACAATTTTAATAAAAACAATTCATAGTCAATAATAACAATTTAACCAAAAAATGTATACTAAAAATATCTGATAAATCATGGTATTTATTTCACAAAAATTAATTTATTTTAAAGAACATCTAGTATGTTGTTAATTACTGCAAATGAAATTCATTCACTATCAAGGTTTTTTAATAATCAACATCAACCTTTTAAATATATAGAATATCATAGGCATACCATTAATAAGATTAATGAACAATATGAAACAATCACCTTCCTAATCCCAGTGAGTCATAATGTATCCTATACATTTTTCATCAAAAAAATGTCAAGATCACATAAAAAGACCACAATTGAGCTTTCGTACTCCAAACAACCTTCAAGAGTCATCTATTAAATAAAAAACCAAATTATATCACAAAATATACTCAATTATATAATAAAAATAATAAAGAATAACTAATACCTACAAGAAAACAATGCAATGAATTTTTAAAAAATTAACCCAAAATTCCACAAGCCTAAAGTACCAAATAACTATAATATAGTATACCAAAATCGTTCTCTAAAATATAAAAAACCATATGACACAATATAACTTGTCCACCATCCATGAATATAGATAAAAATGGTTCACATGATACCTGTAATAGCATCTTTTATACAGGGGAATATACAACCCCTTGATCCAAGTTGAATTCCACCATGATCAGGTGGGATTCACCTAAAACTATTTAATTCATTAACAGGTATTAAAATAAATGAAAAAAATGAAGAGGTTTGGAGAATATGAATACCTTTTTAGGTTGGGAGGTGGAGGCTCAGAGGAGGCAAAGGCTGGGAGGAGGAGGATGCTAGGAGGAGGCGGAGGTCAGGATGTGGTAGAGGAAGAGTCGGTCGTAGAGGTTTAGGCGAGCGCCGAATGGCATAGGCAGGGGTCGGGAGAAGGAGGTTGTTGTGGATGTGGAGTCATATAAAAGAAGGAAAAAATATGGAGGTTAGGTCTAGGAGGTGGAGGTGTGAATAGGGGGTTGAGGTCGAGGAGGGGAGGAGAAGGCGGAGAGGCCAAGGCTCATGGAGACATGGGAGATGAAATGGAAAATCAGGAAGGGGATCCCGATAAAAATGTCCAGCCAGGGTTAATATCCACATGGTTTTAACAAAATTGTGGGTATAAGTTACAAAATAAAACTTATACCCATGGTTTTGTTAAACCATGGATTTAGATGCGTGGATATAAACCCATTTTCTAGAAGTTAATGTTCCTTGAGGTTAAGTTGGTTTCCTAAAATGGAAATAAAATATTATTCGTAACCCCAACACTTGTATATGAGAAAACATGGGTTTACTTCTATACCAGAGATAATATTGAAGGTTTTTTGTTGATTTTAATTTCCCTTAGTTTAGTATATATGATTTTTTTTAATGTGTATCCCCAAAAGGATAATATAAGACCAACTTGACTTTTCATTGATCATACCGTGTATAAGAGGTTGTGGTTCCCCCTTTCATTTACACTATTACACTAAGGTGTATAAAAAGGATTATATTAGGATAAAATTCAACACCTTTTATAAACAATCAATGAATTTATCAATAAGATATCCCCCCATGGTCTGAGTGGATTTTTTTAATCTTCTTAACATAATGGTCCTCAACTTCATTCATATATTATTTTTGAAGGAATCTATATTAAACCTAATTATGTTGATATATCCATATATAATTAATTAATCTATAAAATTTATAAAATATTATTGTCCACCCCTTGATTCAATAGGAAATGCTTGATACACATCATTATGAACTAGTTCAAAGAGATCTTTGGTCCTTTCACCTTTTCCACTAAATTAGTCATTACTTGTTTATTCATAAAAATATGTACGACATACACCATGTGTTTTTTATTCAAACGAATATAAATATCTATATTCATGTAACTTGGTCTTATTATTTTTATTTAGATAACCTAGCTGGTTATTCCATAGTAATGTGTGGCATGATTCATCTGAATTAGTTTTTTCATAAATATTCATTACTTGGTTTTTATAATCCCACATATAAAGACAATTATTTAAATGTGACTGACAATAAAAAATCTTTACTTATAAAAGAATAATAATTTATTCCCAAATTTGGAAATAAATACATATGTATCATGTTTGGATACATAAGTAATATTTTTGTAAATTCATGTCACATAATAATAATATTTTTAAAAAATGGTCATTTCCATTGGATATGTAAGTTGGTAGTCTCTAATGGTCACTACAACAAGTCTTTATCCACTTGATTATTATATATTTACCTCTCCATGGACAATCTTCATTAATCTTTTTGGTTATCGTATTTTAATACATATGTGATAAATAAATTTTTTCTCTAATACCATATTTTTTGAAACATATAAATTTAACTCTATAAAAAACACCTAATTCTCCCACTAATTTATTTTCCTCAGTGTAGTTTTTTTCCAATGGACCATCTTTTCACATGTGAAACATAGAAAATCTAGTTCAGTTGATTTTCCATTGATCCATCAGTTCATGTAATGGTGTATCATAGGATCTTTATATTTATATTTTCTCACCTAGGCTTTCCTTTTTTCCACCATAAGAATTGAAGGATCTCCATGCTTCATCTCCTTATCAACCTGCCAGTGTAGTGTTGGTTGATATATAAGAGGTTTCTTAGTGTTTTCCAAATTAAGAATCACAATAGATCTATAGAATCTCTAATGAAGTGATGAAAGAATTATATTGGTGTATATTTCATCTAAAAATTTAATCCATTGAACCTCTAATTTCCCAATATAAACAATGATTTGGATATATGATGCCCATATGGTGAACCTTCCCCAGGATTCCACTAAAATAGCATGTAAAATATCTCAAAACATTCTTGTCTAGCTCTCTCCTAATATAGTCCATGGAGGTGTTATAGAATATTATAATAAAACTTGTCTTCATGAAACATGATGAGTTCAAACATTGAACATATTCTATATCGATCATGTGTTTATCATATATAGATAACTGCTCGTCACTCACCAATTTAGCAAGCGGATCATAAAGTGAAGATTCTAGTATATTATCTTTCCATTCATGGTGTAACACAACTAGAAGGCATTATAAATATCCATTAAAGTTACTTTTAGTAAAGATATTGGATTTCACTAAGTTAGATCATAGAGATTTTATAGATGATGAACTTGTTATTATTCTATAATTATAAAAGAGTATATTATTATTATGTTAATTGATTATAATTTATGAAATACATATTCAATTTAATTAAGTCTCCAACTATTTTAACAAGTGTCAATGGACCTTTCCATTTAACATGTAATTTCCCATCACCCAAGACATTATAGTCTAATAAATTCATAATTCCCTTCTTAATAATCTGAACAATGGCCATGAAAACCATGAAAAGGTATTTAGGTAGGTGGTTTTGTTTGTGGAGGTTTTACAGTTCCTTATTATCTTGAGTGGATTCCCCAATACTAAAATTTATACTAGGATTTCCCCAACAATTGCCTTCATATTTTTTTTTGAACAAACTATTACCATTAAATTCAATCAAATTTTTTTATGTTTGTCCAAAACCCTCATGTGAACTCCATGATAAAATTATTTGTCCATAATATGGTCATGTAAACACTTATCTCAAAGGTTGGATTCCCAATAAAATAATGGGTGGATTATTCTAAATTAATATTAACCATGGGGATTTTTGATAATTCATAAATATTTCTTATTTTATGCATTACATTCCTTTTTAAGATTAAGTGGATTTCACATTATTGATTATACAAGTATTGATAAACCATTTACATATAATCTATTTATTAAAACAAATTCAATTCATTTTAATACATTTAAAAATGGGATTTAGGTCTTCAATCAATAAATTTAATATTGGATAAGACATAAATAAAAAAATAAATGACCTGGTCGTGATATTATTTAATGGTTAATTTATTTAGAGAATAATAAATAATCCATTGACCTAGGAAAAACGTGTTTCTTCAGACATGGAAAAAGTTTCAACAATCCTCCAATTAACTTATGTATCACAGGGGTTTCCATCATCTGGGTTCTATCTTAAACTAGCTCCATGCACCTTGAGATACTTGTTTTATTACACGGTCTGTACTTATGTACTACACACCAAGTTCCTTGATTTTCGTGTATCTGGGATAATTAGTTGGGGCTTCGGTGTATACCTCATATGAACCACATATAATGTACTAATAAAACAAACATTATATATCACACTTATAATGAGTTTTTTAATGAACCAAAGGACATTTTGTATTCTTCATTCATGGGACACCACAACACGTACTCTAGCTACATGTTGTGTGTTCTACTATTCATGTCTCTCCCGAACGTAAAAATAGAATCAGAATTTATTTAATATGTAGTAATTAATTAATCACAAGTTATGTAAGCTGGTAACATGATATGTGTTTCATTAATTTCAAAGTATTTACGTCTCACACGAACAAAAACTATGAACTTTACCACACAAATAGCACTAATTTAACCACAAACTTATTTCGACAACACGATGCGTACACTAGCTACATGTTGTGTAATCTGAAAATCCATAATCCTGGGTAGAGTAGTCTACATTTAGTTTTCCATAAATCTCCCTTATGTAATAAGGGTTCATAATTTCAGGTATCCCTGGACACATTTAAGTACAATTCCATGGGTTACACGACATGTACTCTTGCTACACACTATGTAACCTAGTCTCACTGACCAGAATCACTGGCACTTCCCAATGGACTCTATAGTCATTCTTCATTTTTTTTAGACCTTTAATAAAATTAGAATATTAAATATTGAAATTAAAATGTAATATTATTATTAATTAACCATTATATTAATGAACTAATAGTCAATAAATTAAATATCTAACTACTATTGTGCATAATCGATTAATAATATAATAAATAATTATAAATTTAAAACATGAACTCTCTAATAAAAAATAATGGCATCTTGTGTAGTGTAAGTTCTTGGGTGGGAAGATAACAAAAAAGGTTTCATCATATTCTATGGAAAATTCACCAATTATGCAAGATGTAAACATCATGTCCAATAAAAAAATTTCATCAAATATTGAAATGGGAAACCTAAAAACTGGAGAGGATCATTTTATGTTAAATTTATAATTAATTTAAATATAACTATAAGAAATATTTCCTTGTATGATGATCATTATTTGATAAAAAATATATTGATCATCCAAAAATACACTTTTTAGATTACAAACAACACGCTTGTAGGATCCAAGTATGGAATCCCTTTAGTGTTGATCCATACATGCTCTATTGATCTCTAGGTGATGTTAATTTATTATTGGGTGTTAGTATAGTAGATTGATCATCATTCATTATTTTTCTAGATCTCCTCGAAATCCCTCAGGCTTGAATGAGATCTTCTCATTCATGAGAATATTAGAGAAGGAATAATTCTATAGAGAAGTTTGTTGTGTAAATGATTTTCAATTCTCCATTACCCCTGTATAATAGAAAAAAGAATCTATTTATTGAGATAGGTTTTAGATTAAGATATTATTTACCTTATAATGGACTTTAAATAATATAATAATGTAACGCCTCAACCCTAGTTACCCGGATTCGTTGCCTTATTACATAACATTGGCATGATACAAGGAATCATGTCCCAAAAGACCGACCAGTTTCGAATTATTGGAAATAAGATACATACATAAGTTCAAGATTACAACTTTAAACAAAATAAAACACTAATTTATTCCATTATAATCATCCAATCCTTCTAGGTTATTCCTACAAGTCACTCATAACTAACTTCTTTATATCCTGGAAAAATGAAACATAAGAAAGGGGTGAGCGCAAACGCTCAGTAAGGGTAAACAATACAGCGGAAGATAACATAAACATTAGGCATGGTAAATAATTAAAAACACATGACTTTAAAAATAATAAACATTAAAACATAATGGAAGGAATATTAGATGATTAAATAATTCCATAATAAAACATAGTCATTGGTATTCTACTAGTCGAATAACCACATGAACCATCATTATTATTTTCATAATGAGGGAATGTATAATGGCATACATTCTGAAACATATTTTCAATGACTCGGTCAAGACATCTAAAAATGATTTAGGCCTCACCCAAAACCATATATCACATTGGAAATTTCTTTATCCAATTCCACATCTAATTGCCTCATGAGACCTACCGATGCAACGAGGAGCTATAGTGGGCACCACCCGTCACATACTAAGTCCAATACATTACCCATATGAAAAGGTTGAAACATAACATAAAAATTATTTTTAAAACTAGCATAATAAATATCAATAATTCAACCATAAACCATGAATGGTATAAAAATAACACATCCATAGTCAAAAATATCACAAACCCATCAAAAAAATATGAAAGATCTGTATCATAATAAATCAACTTCAAAAAAGTTTAAAATCCATCAAAGGATGTTGAAAAAGATGAAATGAAAACGATTTGAAAGATAAACCTCTTTCAACTTTGAAACAATTTAAGTGTCACATATTTTTAAAAGAAAACATTTATTTTGAAAATATTCTTATAAGATTGTAAGAAAATCTTCGATGATATTTTGACAGTGGGAAAAAGTGTCACCTACCGTATAAGTTAAAAAAACATTCTTGCCTTAATTCTGACGAAAAGGTCATAAAGTACCTTGTATGGAAAATGAAAGAAATATTATTTTCAAAACAGATAAGGTCAAATAATGGTATAAATGAATTTTACTCATAGTCTAGTAAATAGTAAAAAACTTTTAAATACATTTTTAAGAAAACATGGATGTGGATGATAAAGAGGTCCGAGTAGACACTTTCGTAAAAACGACCTCGGATAATAAAGAGATTATAAAATTAACCCTTATGATATACTTTTAAATGGTTGAGGGTATGTTAACATCATGTATAATAGTTAAATAATAGTTATTTATTTATAAAATAACTATATACATAAATATGATATCATATATGATCCTCTAATATTCCTTTGTTAATAATATTTTAGTAGTATCATCGTTTCAGGTGTTAACTGATTCATTTTCCGTTATATGATTGGTTATGTAAGAAATGTTTCTTATTTATAGGATGTATGTGATTCATATAAATAATGATATTATGTTCATAAAAATTATTTTCAGTCATCAAATGATAATTATTTTGAATAGTTACAATGTGGAAATGAATCTCATCACCTTTGTGGAGACGGTAATCCATACATACGCACGAGCAACAATATCATTATATTGATATAAATTCATAATTATTTGGTGGTATATCATATATAAACAATACTTAACATGTTATATTTATTATTTAAATTAGTTATACACATTAATATACCCATACAAATAATTAAGTGTTTGACTAACAAACTACACCACGACGTGAAGAAGGTAAGTCGTATGTACGCACGTATGGTGAATTTGTCATTAATAGGATGGATATAATAACTAATTTGGTTGTAAAATATTTATAATGACATCACAATATTATAAGGTACTGGATTTATTATTTTGGTATGGAAACAACAAATAAAGAAGAATTCTGAGAAGAAGAAAACTTTAAAGAGGTGATGAAATATTTACCTCTTCTTCAGGATCATTCTTTTGATATGATAAAAAGGGATCATTAGGTTGCTTTTATGAACACATTTAGGCCTCTATGATGAAGGGAGGCATGTTGGGAGGATATTTGGGTAGAGGGTGGCCGAGCCAAATGGATTTGGAGGTTTTATTATGAGAGAAGGGGAAGTTTCCTTTTATAAGATAGGTGAGGGTCACTTTTGGAAAATCTTGAAGTATTATATTATAATAAATTCATTTTCAGTTTATAATGGATAAAAAATTATTTATGTATTGTATAAGGTGGTTTTGTATCGAAAACATCTCAACCAATAGGTTTTAGATAGGTTAGGTCACCATATTAACATTATCTTTTTAATTTAACTCTTAGTTAAATTGTTTCACATTTACCATGTCTCTTTGTACTTCTATATTATATGGTTAATAAAAATACTATAAACTTATAAGAGAACCCCAAGTGGTTCATTATTAATATATATAATCTTATATAAGTCTTTTTTACGAGCCTTATATTTTTATAAATATTATTTCAATTAATAATATAGTACTTGCTTTAAAAACTCAATTATGTCAATTTTGACACTATTTAGTATTTGATTTTTTTGAAAGCCAATAAAAAATTATCACTTCTAATACAGTTTATTTAACCAGCCCAAACATGTAATATTACCCTATAAAATTAGTGGAATTCATCAAAAGTCACAATTTACTTTTATTTGGATATTAATAATATTAATTATTTTAATATTTCAATAATATGGTAATTACTGCATCATCGTTGTGTCATAAATAAATTAAATTATATAATGTATAAAAATAATAAATAAAATACCATTATATAGTAAATATTTTTATCTTTATAATGAATATTTATAGTTGAATTTCTATAGTTTGTATCCATGTGTTACAAATGGTTTAGTTATTAAACATTGAATTTAACTCTTTTAACTCTTCATTAAATAAAATAATAATAAATGTCCTAATATAACACATGTGATCCAAATGGGGTCATATTTTCTTCCTAAGGATGTTTATGGTCTAATTATACTATACAATAGAATTATTATAGGTGTTATGGTAATTATGATATCATTTTTACCCTTAACTAGCCTATTTACTTTTAACAGTGGTAAATAAAAGTCAAATGTTAGTATTCGAAAAAATATTTTCATATTATTGAACCACATTTTACTTACTAATATTAACTATGTCACTCGTATTTTTTAGATTCAACTCACAAAAGTGGTAAAATTATGTTTTATGCATATTTTCCGATGCTCCTAGGAGGTGGGTAAAAGAGGGTAAAAAGTTCAATAAAATTTTTATATATCTAAAGATAATATAAAATGAATCCATTGAATTACATTGAACTTATATAGGTATATGTATCTATTTTGACCTAAAATAAATTTAAATAAATTTAAGAATTATTTAAATAAAAATTTATTTTTAACCAATAAGGTCGTGTTTTTCATTATTCGTCAAAATTTGAATGTTTTCAGAAAAATACCAAAATGTCACCATAAAATAATTTTGATATTCCAAATTCAAAAATGAAGTCTATTTTGAAAAGTAAAATTTATAAACTTTTAAAAAGTGGGTATTACTATTCATAACGACTAGTTTGACAGGTCACGGTGTGTTAGAAACTCGAAGATGCATACAATGCAAGCTATTGCATTATTCAAATGGAAATGTACCGTGGAAGCGTGGGGTGTTACATTATTTCCTCCTTCAAAAAATTTCATCCTCGAAATTTCTATAATACTACCGCATAAAATGATTTGGGTGGTTCTTCATCATAAGTTCCTCTGGTCCTCACGCTGCCTCCTCCATCTTATGGTTTCTCCATATAACTTTATCCAGACTAGTCATCTAGTTTCTCAACACTTCTTCTCTGGTATCAAGAATTTTGACAGGCTCTTCACAGTAAGACAAATCAGGTTCCTGTTCAATTTTCCCCATAGGTGAGTACATGCTTTGGGTCATGCATGTATTTTCTCAATAGTGGTATGTGGAACACATCATGAACTTTGAATAGAATTGGTGGCATTTCCAAATAATAAGCTACACCCCCAATTCGTTCTAGAATTTAAAAATCTCTGATGTACCTGGGACTTAATTTACCCTTCTTACCAAATCGTATAACTCCCTTCTATGGAGATACCTTCAAGAAAACATGATCTCTTACTTAAAATTACAAATCCGTCCTTCGGTTATCAACATAGATATTTTTCCTAATTTGGGCTGCTTTAATGTGGGTTTGGATAATCTTCACTTTTTCCACAGTTTCCTCAACATGTTTCGGGCATAAAAGTTTTCATTTACCAACACCATCCCAAAAAGTTGGTTTGGGACATCTTCTTCCATATAATGCTTCATATGGTGTCATCTGAATACTTGAATGGAAGCTATTGTTATAGGAAAATTCTACCAGAGGTAAATATTGATCCCGCATACCTTGAAATTCAAGTGGGAAAGATATCAACATGTCTTATATGGATTTAATAGTCTACTCTTATTTTCCATCCATTCGAGGGTGGTAGGCAGTGCTCAAAAAAAATTCAGTATCTAGGTCATTCTGAAGACTTTTGCAGAATCTTGATGTAAAATGGGGATCATGATCACAAACAATCGATAGGGGTACTGTAACATCCCTGGTAAATAATGAATTAAAAATTTTCATATTTATTAATATTTATGAATTAAATATTAATTTTACTTTAAAGGGTTTTCTATGTTCGATAGCGTACCTGATACGCAACAAAGAGTTTCTTTGAAATCTTACATTGCACACTAGTAATAAAATAATATTATTATAAATGGTAGTTAACACATAGTCATTGTATTGGCAGGAATGGATAGAAATAACTAAAATATGATTATATATGTTTTTTAAATGTTTTTACATTTATCTAATAAAAGATAAAGGCATAAAATATGGAAAAAATTCAATTTTAGGCATATATACCTTAATTTTCACTAAAGGTTCACTTATCGCCTTTTGATGGTGAACCGTCATTAAATATATATTTTTTACTCTTATACATTATATTTGACCAAATAAAACTCTTCTTTAGAATCGGGACATCAAAATTTACTTTTTGTAAATTTTTAGTATTTTTCCGATAAAGTTCATTTTTTTAATGAATAGTGTAAAATGTTGTATTTTAATTAAAAACCTCTTTTTAATATAATTTATTTATATGATTAGATTATCTTTTGAATTGGTTTTAAAGTGAAATTAGAATACATTTTTACTATTAAATCCAATAGTGGTTGTTGGAATTAATTTCACTTTAAAATCGGACTTAAACTAGTGTCAATCTTTTGATACTTATTGTTTCATAAAAACACGCTATTTGCACTAACAGCGGAAATTAATTATTAAATTAATTAATGAAACTTATATGTTTTTAATTTTGTAAAATGGAATTCATTTTTGAATTCATAATATCAAATATAGCTTAGGGTGAAGTTTTGGTATTTTTCTGAAAAACTTCAATTTTTGATTAATAGTGAAACCACTAAGTGGTACTTAAAAAACTGATTTTTCGTTTAAATGAAATTTTACCACCTCTGTGTTTTGAATTTCAAAAATACGACATACATGGTTGTCTTTAAGAATTAAAATTTGGTTCAATGGGATTAAAATAATGTTTTGGTGAATAGTAACTTATTAAGTTTTTAATCACGATTAGAGGTAATTAGTGTAATTTAAGGTAAAAATAATGTTGTAATAATATGAAATGAACTTGACACATGTCCTAACATCATTTTATGTTTCATGGCAGACCAATAGAATACATGGGTCAACTTAGGGTCCCCATGAAGCCACTTTGGTTGGAAAATGACATTAATAACTTTTTATTTAAAGTTAAAATAAAAATGTGACATACATGAGTTGTTTTACTAAAACAGTTTTTACATGGGGTTATACAAATCCGATTTTTTACTATAAATTTTCATTGGAAAGGTAAAAATATTTAATACATCATAGTAGTTTTTTTAATAATTTTTATACATTAAATAAATTAAATTATTTAGGACACTATGATGATGCAGTGATTACCTCATTATTTAACAATTTAAATAAAATGGAAAGATAATGTAAAATATAATACCTAAACATATCAAAAACCTATTGTATGGGTGGATTTTGAACCCTTATCACCTTATCCTAGAAACACATCAATTTGGGACCATTAAAATCAGAGACGCATTCTAAAATAAAGTAACAGTTCCTTACTTTCCAAGAGTGCCCCTCATCTCCTCTTATAAAAGGCCCCCACCTCTACCACCTTACCCACACTTCCAAAGACTTTGGCTCGGTCAAACCATGCCCATTTTGTCTCTCCAAATCCCTCTCTTACTCTTTGAAGCATCACTTTGGGCAGAAGTCTTCCCAAGGAATCCTTTGATCTCAAATCTAAGAGAGTTACCCGATTTTAAGGTGATGTCTTCACTTGTGTTCTTTTGTTTTATTTTCCTTCTCCAACCCCCTAAACTCTTTTTATTAATATCTTTTGTAACAACTCCAGTATCTTCAATATACTAGGATGTTTTTATAAGAATATTTCTAGCTACACTTACACAAATCTACATCTAATGGTTAAAGAACATACTATTTCTGTGGTTGGCGAATTTCTGCCTCACGAAACGATGATTGTTCAATCTTCTTTTAAACACCTTTAATGGTGGCCATTAAAATGTCACTATATTTATATATTATATATATTATGTTTATTTTTTCCTTATTCTTCTTTAATTTTAATTTTTGGTATACGTTTATGGTTTCCATTGTGGGTAAACACGATAATTTCATTTTAGGAAGTGCGGACTACCGCCCCCTCAAAGTGATGTGATTCGTTAATGCCATATGTGGGACGTATAAAGGATGGATTTAAAGTTATTATATATGATGTTATACTGGAATTATAATATACCTATATATCGTTATTATTTCTTTCCATCAATATATGAGACAGAAATGAAAGTAGCGTTCATGCGTACGTACGGCTTACCGCCTCCATGAACGGTGCATTTCATTTATTATCCCCAAATGTAATGTACTATTATAAGTACATATATATAATGGATATATATGATTTATTTTACATCTAAATGATTAATATAATTCTGTAATTAAAATATACATACCTCTCATTTAGTTTTAATTCCATTAATATGACATAGAAATGAAAGTAGCATTCATGCGTACGTACGGCTTACCATCTCCATGAACGGTGCATTTCATTTCTTAACTCTAAATGATTATGTGATATTATAAATACATGTATATGCTAGATATATATGATATATATGATATCCAACTCAGGAATGTCATTCTGCATATAAATAACCTTTGACCACACGAACAACATGTAATTGTAAGAAGTCCACTTTCGACTTAAGAACCAAATATCGACAAAACAAACATTATTAACTTAAATGATTACATAAGGTTTATAACATGGAAATAATTGATATAAAAGGAATAATGAACTTGAAAAAGGTTTTTAAGAAAATAGAAATTAACTCAAGTTTGTTATTCAGGATGTTAAAGAAGGATCGAGTCAAGTCGGACCCGAGGTAAGGGACTTCGTCTCAATATCCTTTCATTGAGGCATATTTCGTTTTATACACAACTTTATTTTATATGGTGTATAAACCCCTTTGAATTTTACTTTTATACAAAAGGAATCTTTTTCTACGAAGCTTTTTACAAAACAACAAAAAGGAATGTTTCTTTTAACGTACGTGGTGACAATGAGCTTTTCCGCCACCGCGAGTATTATTTGGTCGTTGGCTTCCTGAACAAGCCGTAATGTTTTTTTAAAATGAAATAAATACCATATACTCTTTTATGTATTTTCGTATTGGAAATGGTTTTTATAATGGATTTGTTATGTCAATATATTTAAGTGATATATTGTGATCAAAGTGTGGAATTGTGTTCATTCCATTATATTTGTTTTATATATTATGATTTTTATAATGGTACTTGGATATTTGACGGGTGGTTATGTGAGAAAACATATGACGGGTGGTGTCGTGAACACCAGGACGGGTGGTTTTGTTATAACCTCCAATTCATTGGGTATGTAAGTCGTCTATATGGATATTCCATTAATTATGTATGGAAGTTGCCCATATGGCTATTCCATTAAGTGATATGTGTGGAATTCGACCGTATGGTTATTCCACTTAAATATTTTTGTGTCCCAAGTTACCTTTATAAGTTATGTGTTCTTTATATGGGTTTTATGGTAATACTTTGGTTACAAAAGTGTATGTAATAATATTTTATTTAGTGAAGAGTTTTTACTACTTCATGAAGGTGAAGCTATTACTTTTATAAAGTATACATGGTTTACTTAATGTTTGAAAAAATAACAGTTTTCATTCTTTGTGTATCCCTTATTGAGCTTTTTATGCTCACCCCAAGTTTATTTGAAATGTTTTTCACAGGACTTAATGTGGAATAGGGTCAAGTATGGGATCAAGGGAAAGTCATGCTATACAAAACATGGAACTAGACATGTTTCTTTTTAAGAGTTTAATTATCTATGGAAACTTAGTAGAAGTTTCTACTTTCTAATATTTTGAGAAGTAACAGTTATGTCCTAATTCTCTAAAACACTAAACCTGAAAAGATCCTCAATGTGAATTATTCATTCAATTCAATATTAAGTATTGTTTAAGGTCTGGGCCTTAGAGTTGGTATCAAAGGTCGGTTTAGACAACTTTAAGAGTTAGAAAATTTTTAAATTATAAGTTAATTTATTTTATGACTGAAATGATATAGCATTTAAAGATTATCATGTTTCTTTGCCTAAGATATTTCTGTGTTAAGAATGGTTTTTCGTAGAGGAAATAGAACATCTTTTCTGGGATGGCATACAGAGGGAAATGACCATTCAAATCAGTATCCTGAGATGGTCAGAATCATAACTAAACAGTTTGTTGTAGTGATGGCTCAGTTGAATCAGGTGAAAAATGTTGGTTGTTTTTATTGATGACATTTTGGTGTTTTCTAAAAGTAAAGAGGAGCATGAAATACATTTAAGGGTTATTTTCCAAACTTTATAAGAAAATATATTGTATGGGAAATTTCAGCAAGTGTGAGTTTTGGTTACAACAAATTTCTTTCATGGGTCACATTGTTTCAAAAGATGGCATAACTGTTGATCCTCTTAAAACAAAAGTTGTTGAAGAATGGCCACGTCCCACAAACGTAACCGATATCCGTAGTTTTCTTGGTTTGGCAGGTTACTACCTAAGGTTTGTTGAAAATGTTTCACGGTTATCTATTCCAATGACTAAGATAACTCGTAAGGGTGTTAAGTTCATCTGGACAAAAGAATGTGATGATTGTTTTCAGGAGTTGAAAAGAAGATTGGTGAATGCTCCAGTTTTTTCACTTCTTTCCAGGAATGGTCAGTTTGTTATATACAGTGATGCTTCGTTGAAGGGACTTGGTTGTGTCCTTATTCAGAATGATCAGGTAATTGCTTATGCTTCAAGTCAGTTGAAAACTCTTGAGGTAAATTACCCTACACATGATTTGGAATTATCTATTGTTGTTTTTGGTTTAACAATTTGGAGGCATCATTTGTATGGAGTAAAGTGTGAAATATATACTGATCACAAAAGTTTAAAGTATATATTCACTCAGAACGAATTGAACATGAGACAGAGGAGATGGATATAATTAATCACGGATTATGATTGTACAATTCATTACCATCCGGGAAAAGAAAATAAAGTGGTCGATGCTTTGTGTCGAAAAAGTAATGCTTCATTAACCACGCTACATTTGGAACGAGATACTTTGGTTTTTGATTTGATGAACTTTGGCATATAATTTGTTGGTGCAGGAAGTTCTTCTGTTATGTTTCATGTATCAGTGAGATCATCCCTATCAGAAAGAATTAAGCAAGCACAGAGGGAAGACAGTGAGTTGTAGAAAAAGGTAGAGCTGGTTCAGAAGGGTAACTTGCCTAAATTCAACATTGATAATGATTGTGTTTTGAGGTTTGGGAAGAGATTATGTGTCCCTAGTGATTCAGAGTTGAAGAGTGAGTTTTTATGTGAGTCTCATAGTTCCCCATTTTCAGTTCATCCTGGCAGTACTAAGATGTACAAGGATCTGTGGGAGTATTTTTGGTGGGATGGAATGAAAAGAGATATTGCTAATTTTACTGTGAAGTGTTTGACTTGTCAGTAGGTTAAAGCAGAGCGGCAGTTACCGAAAGGGATGCTTCAGCCTTTACCAGTCCCAGAGTTCAAATGGGAGAATATATCCATGGACTTTGTTGTGGGATTACCGAGGACATCTCAATGTAATAATGCAATCTGGGTTACAGTTGATCGATTGACTAAATATGCTCATTTCCTTTCCATACGAGATAATTTTTCCCTAGATCAACTTTTCCGTTTGTATCTTAAAGAGATAGTCAGGCTACATGGATTTCCTCTCTCGATTGTATCTGACCGTGATCCCAGGTTTACTTCTAACTTTTGGAAATGCCTTCAGAAGTCATTGGGTACTGAATTAAATTTTAGTACAACTTTTCATCCGCAGTCATATGGGCAGTCAGAACGAACAATTCAAACCTTGGAAGATATTCTACGAGCTTGTTCGACGGATTATCAGGAAATTTGGGACCAACATCTTTCATTGGTTGAATTTTCTTATAATAACAGTTTTCATTCTAGTATACAGATGGTACCATTTGGGGCATTATATAGGAAGTGGTGTCGAACTCCATCATTTTGGGATGAAGTGAGTGAAAGGAAGCTGGTGGGACCATAATTGGTAGAAGAGATGGCATAAAAAGTTCATTTGATTCAGAAACACATGAGAACAGCTCAGAGAAGGAAGAAGAGTTATGCGGATAACCGGAGGAATGATCTATCTTTCTAGGTAGGTGATCATGATTTTGTCAAGGATTATCCATGGAAAAGTGTGATGCGATTTGGTAAGAAAGGAAAGCTGAGTCCAAGGTTCATTGGACCATATGAAATTCTGGAGAAATTTGGATCAGTTTCTTACCAAGTGGCTTTACCTCCGAGTTTATCTCAGGTACACAATGTTTTTCATGTTTTGATGTTGAGTAAGTATATGCCAGATCCATCTCATGTTTTGAGTCCAGAGGTAGTTCAGCTGGAGGAGAACCTATCTTATAAAGAACAACCAGTCCAGATTCTTGACCGAAGAGAGAAAGTGTTGCGAAATAAGGTTATTCACCAGGTAAAGGTTTTGTGGAAAAACCATATTGATGAAGAGGCAACGTGGGAATCTGAAAATGCTATGAGGGATAAATACCCCCACTTATTTTGATAAGTGAATAAAATTGTGAGGACGCAATTCCCAAAAGGGGGGAAGGATGTAACATCCCAGGTAAATAATGAATAAAACATTTTAATATTTATTAATATTTATGAATTAAATATTAATTTTACTTTAAAGGGGTTGCTATGTTTGATAGCGTACCCGATACGCAACAAAGAGTTTCTTTGAAATCTTATGTTGCACACTAGTAATAAAATAATATTATTTTAAATGGTAGTTAACACATAGCCGTTGTATTGGAAGGAATGGAAAGAAATAACTAAAATATGATTATATATGTTTTTTAAATGTTTTTACATTTATCTAATAAAAGCTAAAGGCTTAAAATATGGAAAGAATTCAATTTGAGGCATATATACCCTAATTTTCACAAAAGGTTCACTTATCACCTTTTGATGGTGAACCGTCATTAAATATAGTATTTTTTACTCTTATACATTCTATTGGACCAAATATAACTCTTCTTTAGAATTGGGACATCAAAATTTACTTTGTGTAAATTTTTTGTATTTTTCTGATAAAGTTCATTTTTTTAATGAATAGTGTAAAATGTTGTATTTTAATTCAAAACCTCTTTTTAATCTAATTTATTTATATGATTAGATTAACTTTTTAATTGGTTTTAAAGTGAAATTAGAATATATATTTACCATTAAATCCAATAGTGGTCATTGGAATTAATTTTACTTTGAAATCAGACATATACTATTGTCAATCTTTTGATACTTATTATTTCATAAAAACACGCTATTTGCTCTAATAGTGGGAATTAATTATTCAATTAATTAATGAAACTTATATGTTTTGAATTTTCTAAAATGGACTTCATTTTTGAATTCTTAATATCAAATATAGCTTAGGCTGAAGTTTTGGTATTTTTCTGAAAAACTTCAATTTTTGATGAATAGTGAAACCACTAAGTGGTACTTAAAAAACTGATTTTTCGTTTAAATGAAATTTTACCACCTCTGTGTTTTGAATTTCATAAATCCGACATACATGGTTTTCATTAAGAAGTAAAATGTGGTTCAATGGGATTAAAATAATTTTTTGGTGAATAGTAACTTATTAAGATTTAAATCGCGATTAGAGGTAATTAGTGTAATTTAAGATAAAAATAATGTTTTAATAATATTAAATGAACTTTAAACATGTCCTAATCTACTTGGATGTGTCATGGTCGACCAAGAAAATCCATGGGTCAACTTGGGGACCCCATGAAGAAACTTTGGATGGAAAATGACATTCATAACTTTTTATTTAAAGTTAAAATAAAAATGTCACAAACATTAGTTGTTTTACTAAAACAATTTTTACTTGTGGTTATACAAATTTTATTTTTGACTATAAATATTAAGTGGAAAGGTAAAATGATTTCCTACATCATAGTATTTTTTTATAATTTTTTGACATTAAATAAATTAAATTATTTATGACACCATGATGATGCAGCGATTACCTCATTATTTAACGATTTAAATAAAATGGAAAGATAATGTAAACTCTAAGACCTAAACATGTCAAAAAACTATTGGGTGGGTGTATGTCGAAACCTTATCACCTTATCCTAGAAACACATCAATGTGGGACCATTAAAATCCGAAACTCATTCTAAAATAAAGTAACATTTTCTTATTTTCCAAAAGTGCCCCTCCTCTCCTCCTATAAAAGGCCCCCACCTCTACCACCTTTCCCACACATCCAAAGCCTTTGGCTCGTCCAAACCCTGCCCATTTTGTCTCTACACATCCCTCTCTTACTCCTTGAAGCCCCACTTTGGGAATAAGTCTTCCCAAGGAAGCCTTTGAGCTCAAATCTAAGAGAGTTACCTGATTTTAAGGTGATGTCTTCACTTGTGTTCTTTTGTTTTATTTTGCTTCTCCAACCCCCTAAACTCTTTTTATTCATTTCTTTTGTAACAACTCCAGTATCTGAAATATACTAGGATGTTTTTATAAGAATATTTAGAGATACACTTACACACATATACATCTAATGGTTAAAGAACATACTGTTTCTGTGGTTGGCGAATTTCTGCCTCACGAAACGATGATTGTTCAATATTATATTAAACACCTTTAATTGTGGCCATTAAGATGTCACTCTATTTATATATGATATATATTATGTTTATGTTTTCCTTATGATTTTCTATTTTTAATTTGTGGTATACCTTTATGGTTTCCATTGTGGGTAAACACGATAATTTCATTTTAGGAAGTACGGACTACCGCCCCCTCAAAGTGATGTGATTCGTTAATGCCATATGTGGGACGTATAAAGGATGGATTTAAAGTTATTATATATGATTTTATACTGGAATTATAGTATACCTCTATATCATTTATATTTCTTTCCATTAATTAATGAGATAGAAATGAAAGTAGCATTCATGCGTACGTACGGCTTACCGTCTCCATGAATGGTGCATTTCATTTCTTATCCCCAAATGTAATGTACTATTATAAGTACATATATATAATGGATATATATGATGTATGATACATCTAAATGATTTATATAATTCTGGAATTAAAATATACATAACTCCCATTTAGTTTTAATTCCATTAATTTGACATAGAAATGAAAGTAGCGTTCATGCGTACGTACGGTTTACCATCTCTATGAACGGTGCATTTCATTTCTTACCTCTAAATGATTATGTGATATTATAAATACATGTATATGATAGATATATATGATATATATTATATCCAAATCTGGAATTTCATTCTAGATATAAATAACCTTTGACCACATGAACAACATGTAATTGTAAGAAGTCCACTTTCGACTTAAGAACCAAATATCGACAAAACAAACATTATTAACTTAAATGATTACATAATGTTTATAACATGACAATAAGTTATATAAAAGGAATAATGAACTTGAAAACGGTTCTTAAGAAAATAGAAATTAACTCAGGTTTATTATTCAGGACGTTAAAGAACGATCGAGTCAAGTCGGACCCGAGGTAAGGGACTTCGTCTCAATCTCCTTTCATTGAGGCATATTTCATTTTATACAAAACTTTCTTTTATACGGTGTATAAACCCCTTTTACTTTTACTTTTATACAAAAGGAATCTTTTTCTACGAAGCGTTTTACAAAACGAAAAAAAGGAATGTTTCTTTTAACGTACGCGGTGATAACGACCTTTTCCACCGCATGAGTATTATTTGGTCTTTGGCTTCCTGAACAAGCCGTAATGTTTTTTTAAAAAGAAATAAATACCATATACTCTTTTATGTATTTTGGTATTGAAAATGGTTTTTATAATGGATTTTTTATGTCAATATATTTAAGTGATGTATTGTGATCAAAGTGTGGAAATGTTTTCTTTCCATTATATTTGTTTTATGTCTTATGATTTTTATAATGGTACTTGGACATTTGACGGGTGGTTATGTGATAAACCATATGACGGTTGGTGTCATGAATACCAGGATGGGTGGTTACGTTATAACCTCCAATGCATTGGGTATGGAAGTCGGCCGTATGGCTATTCCATTATGTATGTATAGAAGTTGGCCATATGGCTATTCCATTAAGTGATATGCGTGGAATCGACCGTATGGTTATTCCACTTAAGTATGTTTATGTCCCAAGTTACCTTTATATGTTATGTGTTATTTATATGGGTTTTATGGTAATCCTTTGGTTACAAAAGGGTAAGTAATGATATTTTATTCAGTGAAGATATTTTACTACTTCATGAAGGTGAAGGTATTACTTTGATAAAGTATACATGGTTTACTTGATGTTTGAAAAACTAACAGTTTTCATTCTTTGTGTATCCCTTACTGAGCTTTTTATGCTCACCCCATGTTTTTTTGAAATGTTTTTCACAGGACATAATGTGGAAAAGGGTCAAGGATGTGATCAAGGTAAAGTCATGCTATATAAAACATGGAACTAGACATTTTTCTTTTTAAGAGTTTTTTTATTCTATAGAAACTTAGTAGAGGTGTCTACTTTGTAATCTTTTGAGATGTAATAGTTATGTCCTAATTCTCTAAAACACTAAACCTGAAAAGATCCTCAATGTTAATTATTAATTTAATTCAATATTAAGTAATGTTTATGTTCGGGGCCTTATAGTTACTCCATGAAGTCTTACAACTTCAATAATATAAATTCTTGCTAAACTTTCAAGTGTTAAATCTTCTCTTATAGAAAGAAAATGTGCTGACATGGTAAGATGATAAACAATAACCCATATTGCATCATTACTTCTATGAGAATTTGGTATCCCCATGAAAAATTCCATCATAACATCATCCCATTTCCACTCAGGTATGGGAAGAGGTTTCATGACTCCTCTAGGATGTTATCTTCCAGCTTTCACTTGTTGAAAAATCATACATCTTGACAAAAAATCACCAATCTCCCTTTTCATGTTGTCCCACCAAAAATGCTCCTTCAAATATCTATACATCTTGGTGATCTTAGGGTGTATAGAGAAATTGTATCTATGAGTATCATCCAACAATTCTCTTTTTAGATTAGGTATATCGGGGACACAAAGTCTCTTCCCAAATTTCAAAATTCCATCTTCACATTAAAATTCACTCAATCACCCATCATTTACAGCTTTAATCATCTTTTGAAACTTCTCATCGTCAGTCTGATAATATTTTATATTTTCTAGTAAAGTTGGTTTGGAAACCATTTGAAAAAGTATTAATGTTTCACCATCCGTGGTTATTCTCGTGTTCGTGATTAATGTATCCATGAAAATAGGATCCCTTTTCACTCTCATATTATTCAAAAACTCCATGATTCTTTCCGCTCAAACCATCTTCCACCTTATTCGCCTTCCTTAGTTGGTAGTGTATAGTGAAATCATAATCCTTAAGTTGTTCAAGATATCTTCTCTGCCTCATGTTGAGTTCTTTCTGTGAGAAAATATACTTCAAACTCTTGTGATCAGTATAAATCTCACATTTTTCACCATAGAGATAGTGTCTCCATATTTTCATAGAAAATATTACAGCTTCTAACTCAATATCATGAGTAGGATAGTTAAGCTCATGAATTTTTAGTTGTCGTGATTCATAGGCAATAACTCTATCATTCTGAAAAAGGACACAACCAAGTCCTTTCTTTGAAGCGTCACTATAAATAACAATCCCATCATTCCCTGATGGTAGAGTCAAGATAAGAGGATTAACTATTCTTCACTTCAGTTATTCAGAACGTTCATCACACTCTTTTGTCCAAAAAAAATTTAACCCCTTTACATGTGAGCTTCGTTAATGGGTTAGCCAACTGGGAAATATTTTAGACAAAACGTCGATAATAACCTACTAGACCAATAAAACTGTGTACCTCAGTTATACTTGTCGGTGCTGGACATTCTTGGATTTCCTTGGTCATTGAAGTATTAAAATATATTCCATCTTTAGAGACAATATGGCCTAGAAATAAAATCTCTTGAATCCATAATTCACACTTGCTCCAATCCAATCCATTTTTTTGGAATCCACTTTATGGAAAATTGGTAACAATAAAAAACACCTTCAAAAACCACCCGCACAAACCCACTTCGACGTCAACATACAACATACTAACTTCATGAATTAAAATATATCTTCACCTCAGACCAAAAAACCGCCAAACATCCTTCAAAAAAACCGTTAAATTACAAAATTCCAATTTCAAGACATCACCGCCCATCTCGGTAAACAAGACATCTCGATTCACGTACTACCTCGATTCTCACTCCCATCATGATAGCCACCCTGTCCCAGAGACACACACTCATTTCCACATTAAAACAAATCGTTGGAGAGCTTCTACCAGCATCCTACATCGTTGTCATTGTCAAAAGAAGCTTCATCTTCTCCACCATACTCAAAATAGGAAACATCACGCCATCATCAACTACTTTAGAGGATTCCCGACACCAGAATACCAATGGTGACATCACAGGCTTAACACTGCTGTCATTATCCTTGTCCGAACACCACACTTTACACAACCTCATCATGGCCAGGCTAAACCAGAGAAAAACCATAACAGATGTAGAAGCTGATACCATCACCAAAAAAACCTCATTCATATCCACCATCATAGAAGGAACACAGAAATCAGCATCAAAACTGTCATAAACATATCACATGAGAAGAAAAGATCTCCACCAGATCCCACCTCCCAAAACCTTGAGGAATCGTCATTCCAGCTCCAACTCGGAGCGGAGTAGAGGGCCTTGGGATCAGGGCCAGGATAAGGATAGTCGTTGCTTCCTAACGACGACATTTTACCTAAACTGAAAGAAGAGTCCAAATCCAAGACCATACTGACACCGGAGCACCTGAAAAGCCCTCGACCTCCACTCCTCTTATCCCAAAACCACTAATAAATCATCGAGATCAAAAACCACCACAAATCCAAACCATCATAACGCAGCACGCCAACAATAGAAGAACGTTGAAGCATCTGAAGTCCATCGGGTGAGAAATTTAGAGGATCCCATCCCACTACATGAGAGATGTTGTTGAGGAGGAACAAAACCGTAGAGGGCACAATAGCATGCCACTAAACGTAGGGGAACCGAAGTTTCACCGGAGAGAGGCTGACGCCATCAGAAGAATGACCAAATCCATACCTGAAGCCTCCGAAGACTTGCAACTCTATTGTTCGCTTTGATATGCCTGAACGATTCGCCGCCCCCATCGAACAGAAGGCCCCACCCGCCAAGACCAACGTTGTGCGGCTCGAGAGGCCACCTTCTATGTCGAACCACCCATCACCACAAAACCGTATGGTGCTCCCGAGAGCCGAGATCTCCTGAGAGCGCCCATTCACACATTCTAAACATCCCATATAAATAATTTCTTCTAAGATTCTTTAGAATAATGCGCGAGTGATTTTCATGACATTTGTATATTTTAGAGTATACAAAAATATAATCAATAAATTACACTATAAATTCATCAAGATATTACTTGAAAACATAATTCATTATATCTATGAAGATAGAGGGTGCATTAGTCAATCCAAAAGGCATTACTGTAAATTCCTAATGCTCGTTCCTGGTTCGAAATACTGTTTTCGGAAAGTCTTCCTTCTTCACACACAACTGATGATATCCTGATCAAAGGTCAATCATTTATAAATATTTATCTCCATGAAGTTGATCGAATAAATCCTCATTGTGAGGTAGGGGATACCTGTTATTTATTGTTATATCATTGATCAGGCTCTAGTCAATGGATAATCTCATAGATATTTCTTTCTTCTTAAAAAAGGACTGGGGCTCCCCATTGAGAAACACTCGGGGGAATAAATACATTATTACTCAATTCCTAAAGTTGTTTATTTTGTTCCAATAATTCCACAGTGGCCATTCAATAAGGGGTCTTTGATATGGGCCTTGAACCAGGAATTAAATCAATGGAAACTCAATTTCTCATTCTAGAGGATGTCCAGGTAAATCCTCTGAAAACACATCAACATATTTTTGCACAATATATACATCCTCTAATATAAAATTCATTTCCTTGCCCATAATTATTTCATTCTCATCCTCCATAATAATTTAATTTATTAGAGTTACTGGGGGTGGATGTAGATAAAAACTTAAATGGTGACGTTTCTACTCAAAAGATAAGGTTCTCCTTATCATCATCAAGAATTGTAACCTCCTTCTTCTTACAATAATTTTTTACATCACGGTCTGAAATCAAATCCATACCAAGGATTATATCAAATTCAATCATGATTATGATTATTATATCAGCAGATAAGTATCGTTTATATGACTTAATGGGGACTAATTCACAAAACATTGTTGCAATGATACTTCCCTTGGGAGTTTTGACTAACAAATCCCTTGTTAAATCAAATTACAAATATCTAATTTTCTAAGAAAAATGAAAAGATATGAAACAATGTGATGATACAGAATCAAATAAAGAATTATATAAACTTGAGAAAACGATTAAATTACCTACCACCATGTCTTTAGGAGATTTACCCTCAACAGTAGTGATCGCATAAGCATGGCCTTGATCCATTGGACTTTTCTGAGATAAGTTTCTCTGACGCTTAGGACATTAATTTGCATAATGTATCATCTCCATGAAACTGTATTATTGAACATTGGTAGCTTCTTTTTTACCCCTAAAATCAAGAGAAAGATGAACTTTTTTTCTCATTTATAGCATAATAATTTTCCTTTTAGGCAGGCACCAGTGTGCTTCCATCCACAATTATCATAGGATGGAAATTCAACTCTTCCCTTCATCCCTATTTCTTTATTTCCTTTCCCATAGTGTTCATAATATCTCTTCTTCTCTTGATTTGATTTAAAGTTGTGAGGCTTAGAGAATTATTTTACTGTCTTGATAGCACATGAGACAATATCTTCATATGATGAGAAGTATTGTGAGACTAATGCTTGATAGAGAAATGGTTTTAACCCATTAAATAAATGATCAATCTTACTTATTAGGTTACATATATAATTTTTAGTCTGCCATGCTAACCTTGTAAAGTTAGCCTCAAACATTGCAACATTATCATCCTCCTTTTGTCTCAGACTTAGTAATTTTCTTTCCATATTTAGTCGATGGTCACGAGGAAAGTATTATTATAATAAAAACTCGTTAAACTCTCTATATTACATACTAGATACTTCTTCATCCTCCATTGTGTTTTGAGTTAATGACCACCATTGATATGCATCTCTGGTGAGGCAAGAAACTACCATGGCAACTTTTTCCCTTTCACTACTCCCCAAAGCATTAAATATTTTCTCTACGGAACTTATCCATTGTTTAGCTAAAAATGGATTTGTAGACACATTTAATGTTGGTGGTTGTTTCCTCATTAGAGATCTAACATTGATCCTCCACTTTTTGTATCAGGGTGCTCCAAACGTGTAATGTTATTATTCATAACCTATGTGAGTTTTCCCAGAATAGTGGTAAGATGATCAGCACCATTTGCATCACCAGCTCCCCAATAATTATCTTGAGAAGTAGGGAAATCCCTACATGGATTATATGTGGTGATACGGTTTCAATTCCTTCCACTATGTGCCATTTCTAAACAATGGTATACATTATATTTGTTTATGAACCGCAATTCATAATTTTGAACATGTAAAACACTTAACCTAAATTGAAATGTTTATGTATATAATCCATAATCATAAAAATGTCTTCTATGATTAGGTATATAATAATAATTCCTTCATAATGATTTGTATTGAAAATGATTATTATCATAATCATATCCCCTAGAGTGTCATAACCAAGAGTGCAGCAAGGCCCGTTGTCGTGCACTAGTTCCTATTCGAGTCTCCCTCAAAGTTGTGTTTTCGGGTTTTACCCCTAGGTACAGCTATTCTAGAGCCACCTATACCTACTCATATCTAGACAGAGATGTATTGCTTAGAAAACTCACAAAATCTCTATAGTACCAAAATTCTAGGAAGTTCATATATACTAATCCTCAAAATCTATCTTAGGGTAATGTGCTCTAATCATAGTTTTTCTAAATAGAGTTTCCAATGATTATACTAAACGTCCTCTAATACCAACTATAACACCCTGACCCTAGTTACCCAGAGTCAGTGCTTTATTACATTACATTGGCATGATACAATGAGTTATGTCCCAAAAGACCAATAAATTTTTTATTATTAGAAACAAGATACATACATAAGATCAACATTACAACTTGAAAAGAAATACAACACTAATTTATTCCATTAGAAACATCCAAGCCTCCTAGATTATTCTTCCAAGTCACTCATAACTAAATTCTTCAAATCCTGGGAAAATGAAAATAAATAAAGGGATGAGATCAAACTCTCAATAAGGGTAAGAAAAATAGTGGAAGATAACATAAACATTAGGCATGGTCAATTATTAAAAACACATGCCTTTAGAAATAATAAATATGAACACTTTATGGAATGAATATTAAATGAGTAAATAATTCCATAATAAAACATAGTCATGGGTATTCTACTAGTCTAATAACCACATGAAATATCATTATTATTTTCATAATAAGGGAATGAATAATGCATGACATTCCGAAACATCTTGTCAAATCCTTGTCCAAGCTGTCTAAAATGATTTAGGCCTTTTCCAAAACCATATATCAAATTGGGAAAGGCCATGGCCAATTCCACGTCTAATTCTCTCAAGAGACAAACTGATGTACCTAAGAGCTATAGCGGGCTCCACCCGTCACTTGCAAAGTCTAATACAATCCTCATATGAAAAGGTTGAAACATAACATAAGCATTTGTATTAAAACTAGCATAAGAAATGTCAATACTTTAACCATAAACCATAAATAATATAAAAATAACACATCCACAGTCAAAAATATCACAAAACCTTCAATAAAATATAGAAGAATTGTATTATAGTAAATCAACTTCAAACATTTTTGAAATCCATCAATGGATGTTGACATAGATAAAATGAAAACAATTTGAAAAAAATCTCTTTCTATTTTGAAACAATTTAAGAGTCACATAATTATAATAGAAAAAATTTATTTTGAAAATATTTTTATAATCTTGTAAGGGATTCTTCAATGATATTATAAGGTTGAAAATAGCTACACCCACAATATAACTTAAAAAACATTCTTACCTTAAATTTTCCGAAAGGGTCATAAAATACCTTGTTTGTAAAACGGAAGAAAGATTCCTTTCAAAACATATAAGGTAAAATAAGGGTATAAATAACTTTACCCCATAGTCTAGTAAATAGTAAAAAAAATTGATATACATTTTTAAGAAAATATGGATTTGGATGATAAAGATGTCTCAGTAGATACTTACGTAAAAACAACCTCGGATAATAAAGAGATTGTGAAATTAACACATACCTTATACTTTTTCTTGGTTGAGGATAAGTTAACCTATTGTATAATAGTTAAATCATTGTTATTAAATTTTACAAGAACTATATACATAAATATGGTATGATATATGATCCTATAATATTTCTTTGTTAATAATATTTTTGTAGTATCATCGTTACGGTTGTTAACTAATTCGTTTTCCTTTATACGCATGGTTAGGTAAGCCATGTTTGTTATGGATAGGATTCATTTGATTCATATAAATAATGATATTATGTTCATAAATATTATTTTTAGTCATAAAATGAAAATTATTCTTGAATGGTTATGATGGGGAGATGAATCTCATCGTGTTCATGGAGACGGTAATCTTTATATACGCACGAGCGACAATATCAACATATTGATGGTGAAATCATATGTAATTAGATATTATATCATATATAAAGAATCATAAACACATTATATTTATTATTTACATTATTTATACTCATTATTATACAATCCAAATAATGAAGTGTTTGAATAACAAACTACACCATGACGTGCAGACGGTAAGTCGTACGTACGCACGTATGGTGACTTTGTCATTTATAAGATGAATAGAATAATGAATATGGTTGTACCATATTTATAATAAAATCACAGTATGTATAAGGTACTGGATTTATTATTTTATTATGGAAACAAAAAATAAATAGAAGGTGGAAGAAGAAAAGAACATGGAAGAGGTGATGAAATATTTACCTCTTCTTCAATTTTTTTATTTTGATTTGATCAAAATGGATCCTTAAAATGGATTTCTGACTGAATGAAGGTATCCAAGATTAAGGGAGGATATTTATGAGGATATTTTTGTAGAGGTTGACTAAGCCAAATGTCTTTCAATGTGTTATTTTTAGAGAAGGGGAAGTACCCTTTTATAAGATAGGTGAGTGTCACTTTAGGAAAAGTTTGAAATATTATATTATAATAAAATTATTTTTGGTTTCTAATGGCTCCAAAATGATTTATTTCGAGTGTAAGGTGGGTATGGGTCGTAAAACTCTCAACCAATATGTTTTAGACTGGTTTAGGTCACCATATTAATATTATCTTTTAGATTTAACTCTTAGTTAAATAGTTTGACATTTACCATGTCTCTTTGTAGTTTTATATTACATTGTTAATAATCACACTATAAACTACGAAGTGATACCCAAGTGTTTAATTATCAATATATATAACCCTATATAATTATTTTGGCCAAGAATTATATTTTTATGAATATTATATCAATTAATAATATAGTGTTTGTTTTAAGAACTCAATTATGTCAATTTTGACACTATATAGTATTTGATTTTCTTGAATGTCCATAAAACTTTATCACTTCGAATAAAATTTATTTAAACAACCCTAAGATTGCCATGTTAACCTATAGAATTATTTTAATTCATCATATGTTTCAATTTACATTTATTACAATATTTATAATATCAATTGTTTTTATATTTTATTAATATGGTAATTACTGCATCATCATTGTTTCATAAATAAATTAAAGTTTTTAATGTATAAAAATTATAAATAAAATATAATTATGCATTAAATATTTTTATATTTCTAATTAATATATATAGGCGAATTTATATAGTGTGTAACCCTATATTAAAAATAATTTAGTTATTAAACTTTGAATTTAACTCTTTTAAATCTTCTTTAAATAAAATAATAATAAATGTACTAATATAATCCATGTGGACCAAAGAGGGTTGTATTTTATTCCTAAGGTTTTTTTTGTCGAATTAGACTTATAAAATAGAATTAGGACATGTTTTAGGGTAATTATGATATTATTTTTACATTTAATTACCTGATTTACTTTTAACCGTCGTAAATGAAAGTCAAAAGTTAGTATTCACCAAAAATTGTTTTTATCTTATTGAACCACATTATACTTAATTATATTAACCATGTCTCTTAGATGTTTTAAATTCAACTCATAGAAGTGGTAAAATTATGTTTTATGCAAATTTGCAAATGCTCATAGGAGTTGGGTAAAAGACAGTAAAAAGTTCAATAAACTTTTTATATATCTAAACTAATTATAAAATGACAACAATGAATTAAATTGAACATATATAGGTATAATGTATCTATTTTGACCTAAAATAAATTTAAATAAAATAAATGATTATTTCAATAAAAAGTCGGTTTTAACCAATAACACTGTGTTTTTAATATTCATAAAAAATTGAATGTTTTCATAAAAATATGAAAAAATTCACAATAAGATAATTTTGATATTCTGAATTGAGAAATAAATTCTATTTTTAATAATAAAATTTGTAAAATTTAAAAAATTGGGTTTTACAAGTCATGGTTTGTTAGAATCTCGAAGTTGTGTACAATGAAAGTTATTTCATTATTTAATGGGAAACATATCTTGGAAGCATGGATTGTTACAAATAATCCTTATCAAACCCCATGACATTAAATAATATTATTATAATATTATGGTGTTCCCTAACTAGCACAGTAGTAAATATTATTTTACTAGCTTTCAAATTAATATTTATCATTAGACATGATCTTGGATTATTCATCCTCCTATCCATTTATTGAATACCTAAATAAATATTTAATGAAATGTTTTATTAAAAAATAATATTTTATTTTCAATCTAGATAATAAATATTTAATAAATAATTAATAAATAAAATACAAATTATTATCATGTTCAGGGTAATAAATATTGTTTAATATTAATGTAATCGATAAAACATGAAAAAAAATTATTTCATAGTCATGATAATAATATTTCTTTAAATAATTTAATTCAAAATGAATTCAATTGATATCATTGGAAAAACATAATGTGTGCCCCACTATGATTATTTCTCTTTGGAATTATAAGGGATTTCATAAATTCAATGATTATAGTCTATAAATGGGACATGGGACCTATAATAAATAATGTAATCTCGCAACATTGCAAGCCTCATATAAACACTTAAAATGTAATATAATCCCTTTGTCGCAATATCTCTTCAATCAGGTTTCATATCTATTTAGTCATCCTATAATATTTATATTCCTTTCATTTCCTATTTAAAATATTGTAACGCCCCGACCCCAGCTACCCAGAGTCGGTGCATTACTTCGTAACATTGGCATGATCACAAACGATCAAGTCTCGAAAGACCGATTAGTTTGGTATCCTTGGAAACACTAGATACATTCATAAGTCTTACATTACATCATAAAGTAAAACAAACTACAATAACATGGTCTTCATAGTCCACACTCATATCCCTTTCTGACTATCCCTGCAGGTCATTCATAAAATACTTCTTCACATCCTGGAGAATATTAAAACATTGAAAGGGGTGAGCTCAGATGCTCAGTAAGGATAACAATATTGCGAAAGCTTTCATAAATAAACATAAAAATTTAAGGCAATGTATAACTAAAACAAAAGCCTTTTAAACTTGAACATCAACATAATATGGAAAAAGTAAAATGAGATAATTCCATTCACTTCTTCACATGGATATTCTACTGGTCGAATAATCACATGCAATATCAATAACCACTTTCATAATGAGGGAATGTATAATTCCAGACATTCTGAAACATTTTGTCAAGGCCTCGGCCAAGACGTCTAAAATGATTAAGGCCTCGGCCAAAACCATAAATCAAATTGGGAAAGGGCCTTAGCCAATTCCACGTCTAGTTGTCTCATGATACCTACTGATGCATCGAGGAGCTATAGCGGGCTCCACCCGTCACTTATTAAGTCCAATATATTCCTCATATGAATAGGTTTAAACATATCATAAACCATAACATAATCGTATCACATAGAACATGGATAAAGGAAACATAACATTTCCACATTTCAATCACAAGATATCAATACAACACATTGATATAATAAAAATTCTTTCAAAAACATTTTCAATACCAAAATAAAAGAAAGTTAAAACTTTGTATTTATATTTCATTAAAAAAAATGATGGCTTGTAGAGGAAGCCGAAACTCAAATAATAGTCACGGCAGCGGAGAAGTTGTTGTCGCTGCATAAGTATGGAAAGAAAAACATTCCCTTTTGTCGTTTAGCGAAACGCTTCGTATAAAAAAGATTCCTTTTGAATAAACGTAAAAGTCAAAGGGGTTTATACACCGTTTAAAAGAAAGTTGAGTATAAAACAAAAATATGCCTCAATGAAAGGAGATTGAGACGAAGTCCTTAAAAAGATCATTTTTTAAATAAAATAGATCTATTATGTTTATTCACTATAGGTACACATAAAGAAAGTAAAAATACAAAATAAGACATAATAATATCATGACATAATTTGAAAGTACGAGATTAACCCAAACAATGGAAAGTGGGTTAAGAAGTTCCCTTACCATGCGTCTTGTCCTGACTCGACCGTTCTTTAACCTCCTGAATAATAAACTAGAGTTAATTTATATTTAATTAAGAACCTTTTTCATTTTCATTATTCCTTTTATATCACTTATTACCATGTTATGAACATTATGTAATTATTTAAGTTAATAACGGTCATTTTGTAGATCTTTGGTACTTGAGTCAAAAATAAACTTCTTATAATTACAAGTTGCTCATGTGGTGAAATATCCATTATATCCAGAATTATATTCATGATTTAGATATCATATATATCATATATATACATTATATACATTCATTTTTAATATTACGTAACATTTAGAGGTAAGAAATGAAATGCACCGTTCATGGAGACGGTAAGCCGTACGTACGCATGAACGCTACTTTTATTTCTATTTCGTATTTAATGGAATGAAATCATAATTATATAAATGTATAATATAATTCCAGTATAATATATAGTATAATACCATTTACTCCATCCTTTATACATCCCACATATGGCATTAACGATTCAAATCACTTTGAGGGGGCGGTAGTCCGCACTTCCTAAAATGAAATTATCGCGTTTACCCATAATGGAAATCATAAAGTATTTCATAAATGAGAAATACAGAAGCATAAGTAAAACATAAACATATTATATATCATATATAAATATAGTGACATCTTAATGGCCACCTTTGAAGGTGTTATATGAGTGTTGAACAATCATCGTTTCGTGAGGCAGGAATTCGCCATTCAGAGAAACCGTATGTTCTTTGACCATTAGATGTAGGTTTGTGTAAGTGTAGCTCGAATAATTCTTATAACAACATCCTAGTATATTTAGGATACTGGTTTTGTTACAAAAGAAATGAATAAAAAGAGTTTAGGGGGTTGGAGAAGAAAAATAAAACAAAACAACATTAGAGAAGACATTACCTCAAAATCGGGTAACTCTTTTTGATTTGAGCCAAAGGCTTCCTTGGGAAGAGTTATTCCCAAAGTGATGCTTCTAGGAGTAAGGGAGGGAAGTTTGGAGGGTATTTGGGAAGAGTTTGGCCGAGCCAAATGGATTGAAAGTGTGAATGAGGTTGTAGGGGTGGGGGCCTTTTATAAGAGGAGAGGAGGCGCACTCTTGGAAAGTAAGGAACTTTTACATTATTATACAATGATTTTCGGATTCTAAAGGTCCCACACTTATATAATTCGTGGATATGGTGATAATGGTTCGAAATATACCTATCCAATAGTCTTTGGACAAGTTTAAGCCTTATATTGTACATTATCTTTTCATTTTATTAAAATCGTTAAATAATGAGGTCATCGCTGCATCATCATGATGTCATAAATAATTTAATTTATTTAATGTCTAGAAATTATAAAAAAAAATTCTATGATGTAGGAAATCTTTTTATCTTTCCAATGATTATTTATAGTCAAAAATATGACTTGTATAACCCCATGTAAAAATTGTTTTAGTAACACATTTCATGTTTGTGTCATTTTTTACTTTAACATTAAATAAAAGGTATTTATGTCATTTTCAAACTAAAGTGGCTCCATGGGGTCCCCAAGTTGACCCATGGATTGTCTTGGTCGGACATGGCACATCCAATGAGGGTAGGAAATGTGTCAAGCTCATCTCATATTATTAAAACATTATTTTTACCTTAAACTACACTAATTACCTCTAACCGCGATTAAGACCTTAAAAGTTACTATTCACCGAAAATTATTTTAATATCATTGAACCACATTTTACTTCTTAATGACAACCATGTATGTCTGATTTTTGAAAATCAAACAACATAAGTGGTAATATTTCATTTAAATGAAAAATCAGTTATTTAACTACCACTTAGTGGTTTCACTATTCATCAAAAATTGAAGTTTTCAGAACAATGCCAAAATTTCACCCTAAGATATAATTGATATTCCGAATTCAAAAATGATTTCTATTTTAAAAAATTCCAAACATATAAGTTGCATTAATTAATTTTATAATTAATTCCTGCTGTCACAACAAATAGCGTGTTTTTTAGAAACAATTTATATCAAAAGATTGGCAATTGTTCATGCCCAATTTCAATGTTAAGTTAATTCTAATGACCACCATTGGATAAAATGGTAAAAATATATTCTAATTATACTTTAAAACCACTAAATAGTATAATTTATCACTACAAAGTATTTTGATTAAAAAAGTTGTTTTTAAGTATTTTTCACTATTCATAAAAAATTAGAAGTTCTCAGAAAAATACCAAAATTTCAAAATAGGCTAATTTCGATATTCCGAATCCAAAAATGAAGTCCATTTTGAAATATAAAATTTCAATAATTTTAAAAAGTGGTTATTACTATTCATAACGGCTACTTTGATTAGTCGTTGTGTTTTAGAACTCGAAGTTGCGTACAATGCAAGCCATTGCATTATTGAATGAGAAGCGTATCGTGGAAGCTTGGGGTGTTACATTCTCCCCTCCTTCAATAAATTGTGTCCTCGCAATTTGAAATTTTTCTTTGAAAATAAAAGGTTGAAAATTGAAAATACCTTTGTGGAAAACCCACATCGAAAATAAGATTAATAAAATTTAGCCTTAATAAGAGGGAAAGGGAAATGAAAGGGTCACCACCCAATTATGATCTCGATTAAAAGAACATTGGTGGCAATTAGAGACATATAATTGGAGGAAAAACGTACATATTTGTAGGGAGTGATTAAGGTCATCAATCTCAATCAACTGTCAAGTTGAGGGCCTCAAAGCCTTCAATCTATGTTGATTTGAAATATCATCAGTTCAACAAGACATAAGGTATTAGGATAACACATTTTTTTGTTTTAATATCCCTTTACTAAAGTTTAAGAATTAATTTATTCATTGAATAAGAGATAGGTATATATATATTTATGCTTGACAATTAGAGTTTCAACCTTCAACTCATCTTTCACTCAAAAAGATAATAGAACTCAAAAATATTATACTTATCCTAATTGTATAAGGTTACAAATGATAACACATACCATTTAGATTAGTAAAATTATTTTGTAATAACCAGAGACTTCCTGTAGGCTAGTGGTAGGAAATAAAGGCATGTCGCACTATGATTGTGGGTTCGATTCCTGCAGCTTTGTCTGACGCGACGGGTTATGCCCCACCCTGCAGGTTGTCCTTTTCCTAAAACTATAGTATCATAATATTCCAAAAATAATCTTCATAAATTTTTTAACCTTAAAAAATACTATCCAAAGATCAACCTAATCCACTCCAACCTTTATAGTTATCCAAAATACCTCTATCTAGACTTTCTCTAAAAGGTATCTTAATTCCAAAATCAATTTATCAGATTCCCCAAACAAAGTAAAGTTTCTCTTATTGTCACATACTAAAAATATAATTACCTTCATCATATTAAAACCTTACTGAAATCAACAAGTACTTCAGTATAATCCTTATATATATATCACATTATTCTAATAACCAGAATATAATCCATGAGTCCAAAATCACCAATACATTAGTTATTCTGCTTCAACTGTAGTAACAGCATAATATTTTCCTTGATCCCTTGGCGTTTTCTAAGGTATGTTTCCCTGACGCTTAGGACATTCATTGTCATAATGACCCATTTCTCTACAATTGTAGTATTCAAATTAGATAGCCTCTTTCTTTCCCTTGCAATCACGAGCCTGGTGACCCTTTTCTCCACATTTATAACAAACTCCCATTCCTTTTAGGCAAGTAACAGGGTGATTCTTCCCACAATTATCACATAATGGAAAATCCTTCTTTCCCTTTTTCCCTTTATCTGTCTCTTGTTCCACCGTTCTCTTCTTCTCCTGCTTTACTTTGTTGTCATAAGACTTAGAGAATTCCTTTTCTGTCTTGATAGCACATGAGACTATATCCTCGTATGTTGAGAAAGATTGTGATACTAAAGATCGATGGAGAAATGGTTTTAACCCATCAAAGAAATGATCAATCTTACCTCTTCGGTTACGTATATAATCTGCAGCATACCTTGCTAACCTTGTAAAGTTGGCCTCATATTTTGCGACATTCTCATCCTCCTTTTGTCTCAGACTCAGAAATTGTCTTTCCATATCTGCTCTATGGTCACGAGGAAAGTATTTTTCTAAGAAAAGATCTTTGAACTCTCTCCATTCCATATTTGATACTTCTTCATCTTCTTTTGTGTTTTTAATCAATGACCACCATTGATCGGCATCTCCAGTGAGGTGGTAAACTGCCATGATAACCTTCTCCCTTTCGCTACTCCCCAAGGCGTGGAATATTTTCTCTAAGGAGTTTATCCATTGATCAGCTACTAACGGATTTGTACCCCCATTAAATGTTGGTGGTTGTTGCCTCATGAAGCGGTCTAACAATGATCCTCCACGTTGCGGATCAGGTTGCTCTATACGAGTAAGGTTATTATTCATAACCTGAGTGAGTTTTCCCTGTATGGTAATAAGTTGATCAGCACCAGTTGTATCTCCAGCTCCACAATAATTATCTTGAGTAGGAGGGCAATCCCTACACGGAGTGCGTGCATTGATACGGTTTCCATTCCTTCCACTAGGCGCCATTTCTAAACAATGGCATAAACTATATTAGTTTATGAATCAAAATACATAATTCCATACTTGTAAGATACTTAACATAAATTGAACTATTTATGGATATAATCCATAAAAATGTTTTCTTTGAGGAAGTATATACTCATAACCCTTCATAGTGGTTTATAAAGAAAATGAGAATTATCCAAAGCATATCCCCCGGGAGTGTCGTAACCAAGAGTGCAGCAAGGCCCGTTGTCGTGCACCATTTCTCGTTCGAGTCTAGCTCAAAGTGGTGTTTTTGGGTTTTACCCCTAGGTACATTTGTGCCAGAGCTGCCTCTACCTGCTCGTATCCAGACAGGGATGCATTGCTCGGAAAAATCACAACATCTCTACAATACCAAAATTCTAGAAAGTTCTTCTATACTAATCCTCAAAGTCTATCTTCGGGCTATGTTCTCTAATAAGAGTTTATCTAAATCTAGCTTCCAAGGTTAGTACTAAACTGCCTCTAATACCAACTGTAACGCCCCGACCCCAGCTACCCAGAGTCGGTGCATTACTTCGTAACATTGGCATGATCACAAAAGATCAAGTCTCGAAAGACCGATTAGTTTAGTAGCCTTGGAAACACTAGATACATTCATAAGTATTACATTACATCATAAAGTAAAACAAACTACAATAACATGGTCTTCATAGTCTACACTCATATCCCTTTCTGACTATCCCTGCAGGTCATTCATAAAATACTTCTTCACATCCTAGAGAATATTAAAACATTGAAAGGGGTGAGCTCAGATGCTCAGTAAGGATAACAATATTGCGGAAGCTTTCATAAATAAACATAAAAATTTAAGGCAATGTATAACTAAAACAAAAGCCTATTAAACTTGAACATCAACATAATATGGAAAAAGTAAAATGAGATAATTCCATTCACTTCTTCACATGGATATTCTACTGGTCGAATAATCACATGCAATATCAATAACCACTTTCATAATGAGGGAATGTATAATTCCAGACATTCTGAAACATTTTGTCAAGGCATCGGCCAAGACGTCTAAAATGATTAAGGCCTCAGCCAAAACCATAAATCAAATTGGGAAAGGGCCTCGGCCAATTGCATGTCTAGTTGTCTCATGAGACCTACCGATGCATCGAGGAGCTATAGCGGGCTCCACCCGTCACTTATTAAGTCCAATACATTCCTCATATGAATAGGTTTAAACATATCATAAACCATAACATAATCGTATCACATAAAACATGCATAAAGGAAACATAACATTTCCACATTTCAATCACAAGATATCAATACAACACATTGATATAATAAAAACGCTTTCAAAACCATTTTCAATACCAAAATAAAAGAAAGTTAAAACTTTGTATTTATTTTTCATTAAAAAAATGATGGCTTGTAGAGGAAGCCGAAACTCAAATAATGGTCACGACGGTGGAGAAGTGGTTGTCACCGCATAAGTACAAAAAGAAAAACATTCCCTTTTGTTGTTTAGCAAAACGCTTCGTATAAAAAAGATTCCTTTTGAGTAAATGTAAAAGTCAAAGGGGTTTATACACCGTTTAAAAGAAAGTTGTGTATAAAACCAAAATATGCCTCAATGAAAGGAGATTGAGACGAAGTCCTTAAAAAGATCATTTTTTAAATAAAATAGATATATTATGTGTATTCATTATAGGTACACATAAAGAAAGTAAAAATACAAAATAAGAAATAATAATATCATGACATAATTTGAAAGTAGGAGATTAACCCAAAGAATGGAAAGTGGGTTAAGAAGTTCCCCTACCTTGCGTCTAGTCCTGACTCGACCGTTCTTTAACCTCATGAATAATAAACTAGAGTTAATTTCTATTTACATAAGAACCTTTTTCATGTTCATTATTCCTTTTATATCACTTATTACCATGTTATTAACATTATGTAATTATTTAAGTTAATAACGGTCATTTTGTCGATCTTTGGTACTTGAGTCAAAAATAAACTTCTTATAATTACAAGTTGTTCATGTGGTGAAATATCCATTATATCCAGAATTATATTCATGATGTAGATATCATATATATCATATATATACAGTATATACATTCATTTTTAATATTACGTAACATTTAGAGGTAAGAAATGAAATGCACCGTTCATGAAGACGGTAAGCCGTACGTACGCATAAACGCTAATTTCATTTCTATTTCGTATTTAATGGAATGAAATCATAATTATATAAATGTATAATATAATTCCAGTATAATATATAGTATAATACCATTTACTCCATCCTTTATACATCCCACATATGGCATTAACGATTCAAATAACTTTGAGGGGGCGGTAGTCCGCACTTCCTAAAATGAAATTATTGCGTTTACCCATAATGGAAATCATAAAGTATTCCATAAATGAGAAATACAGAAGAATAAGTAAAACATAAACATATTATATATCATATATAAATATAGTTACATCTTAATTTCCACCTTTGAAGGTGTTATATGAGTGTTGAACAATCATCATTTTGTGAGGCAGAAATTCGACATTCAGAGAAACTATATGTTATTTAACCATTAGATGTAGGTGTGTGTAAGTGTAGCTCGAATACTTCTTATAACAACATCCTAGTATATTTAGTATACTGGTTTTGTTACAAAAGAAATGAATAAAAAGATTTTAGTGGGTTGGAGAAGAAAAATAAAACAAAACAACATTAGAGAAGACATTACCTCAAAATCGGGTAACTCTTTTTGATTTGAGCCAAAGGCTTCCTTGGGAATAGTTCTGCCCAATGTGAGGCTTCTAGGAGTAAGGGAGGGAAGTTGGGAGGGTATTTGGGCATAGTTTGGACGATCCAAATGTCTTGAAAGTGTGAATGAGGTTGTAGAGGTGGGGGCCTTTTATAAGAGGAGAGGAGGGGCACTCTTGGAAAGTAAGGAAATTTTACATTATTATACAATGAGTTTCGGATTCTAAAGGTCCCAAACTTATATAATTAGTGGATAAGGTGATAAGGGTTAGAAATATACCCATACAATAGTCTTTAGAAAATTCTAAGCCTTGGATTGTACATTATCTTTTCATTTTATTAAAATCGTTAAATAATGAGGTCATCGCTGCATCATCATGATGTCATAAATAATTTAATTTATTTAATGTCTAAAAATTATAAAAAATTTCTATGATATAGGAAATCTTTTTACCTTTCCAATTATTATTTATAGTCAAAAATATGACTTTTATAACCCCATGTAAAAATTGTCTTAGTAACACATTTCATGTTTGTGTCATTTTTTACTTTAACATTAAATAAAAGAGATTTCTGTAATTTCCCAACTAAAGTGGCTCCATGGGGTCCCCAAGTTGACCCATGGATTGTCTTGGTCGGCCATGGCACATCCAATGAGGGTAGGAAATGTGTCAAACTCATCTCATATTATTAAAACATTATTTTTACCTTAAACTACACTAATTACCTCTAATCGCGATTAAGAACTTAAAAGTTACTATTCAACAAAAATTATTTTAATCTCATTGAACCACATTTTACTTCTTAATGACAACCATGTATGTCGGATTTTTGAAAATCAAACCACAGAAGTGGTAATATTTCATTTAAACGAAAAATCAGTTATTTAACTACTACTTAGTGGTTTCACTATTCATCAAAAATTGAAGTTTTTCAGAACAATGCCAAAATTTAACCCTAAGATATAATTGATATTAAGAATTCAAAAATGATGTCTATTTTAAAAAATTCCAAACATATAAGTTGCATTAATTAATTTTATAATTAATTCCCGCTGTCACAACAAATAGCATGTTTTTTAGAAACAATTTATATCAAAAGATTGGCAATTGTTTATGCCCAATTTCAATGTTAAGTTAATTATAATGACCACCATTGGATAAAATGGTAAAAATATATTCTAATTATACATTAAAACCAATAAATAGTATAATCTGTCACTACAAATTATTTTGATTAAAAAAGTTTTTTTAAGTATTTTTCACTATTCATAAAAAATTAGAAGTTCCCAAAAAAATACCAAAATTTCAACATAGGCTAATTTCGATATTCCGAATCCAAAAATGAAGTCCATTTTGAAATATAAAATTTCTATAATTTTAAAAATTGGTTATTGCTATTCATAACGGCTACTTTTATTAGTCGCTGTGTTTTAGAACTCGAAGTTGCGTACAATGCAAGCCATTGCATTATTGAATGAGAAGCGTATCGTGGAAGCTCGGGGTGTTACAAATATTATGATTTTTACATCATGACCATGGAATTTAATGTGAAATTTCAATTTCAATCAAAGGATCAAGTTATCAAATTCCACTAAAGGGAAGGAAAACAATTCATCAACTTATCAAATAATAACATGTCAATCAAGATGAACTAAATTCATCCAACTTCAACTTAAACTATATCATCATGGTTTTTGAAATACTTATAAGTGTTTGTGTTATAACATACATTAATGATAATCAATATGTATAGGGACCATTATACATTCTCTCATAAAGTACTATTATATGACACCAAAACACGTGGAATTCCAAAAGATGGAGCTTTTCTCAAAATCACTAGTCTTGGAGATTACCAACTTCAAAACTACATGAGTAGAACTCTCATTTTCTCATGAGTACTTGCACCAAATATTCTACATTTTATTTGTCTCATCAAGGTATAATATATGACCATATAAATATGTTCAATAATATTATCATAGAATTTCACAGTTCTCCTCATTGTGGAGAACTGTTATGGCCTTATGAATGTAAAAAATACTCCAGTAAATTATTAAAATAATTCAAAAATAATAATGAAAAATATATAAAAATATTCTTTATTAATAATAAAATATTTCAATATACATGTAATTCAATCTACAAATAGTTATTTCTAGAACACAGACACCAACAAATTATACAGTTACACCATATTCAAAACTCTAGATCTTTTTATTATTATATTCATAACTCTCCTATAAAAATTGAGCCTCTTTTGTATGCCATTGAAATGATTGAAAATCCTCAAAATTTTCCTAAACCAATTCCAAATTGATCAATATCGACTCTACAATATCATTCCTACATGTTGGAGTGTTACATATCTTCCCATATATATTCTCATATGGTACCATCTGAATAATATAATGGAAACTATTATAATATTAAAATTCTACGTGGGTAAAAAATTTATCTATAAATCCTTATAGATCCATTGAATAAGATCACATTATTTCTTTTAGAGATTAAATCATCCTCTCAGGATTACTATACATCATTTGGGGATAAGTAGTTCTGAAAATCTATTTTATCTAAAATTACTTCTAGAGACTTCCCTACAACCTAGAGGTAAACCATGAATTAAAATTACATTTAATAGATATAATTACTCAATGAAATATTAAAAAATCCCTCATGAATATATTTGAATGTAATTCAAGATATAAATCTTCATTTATGGAAATAAAACTCATCAAATTTGTATGGTGATCAGCCACATCCCAAATATTCTTATGGTCATTTTATGTTTTTGGGAATAATACAATGAAATCCAAGGTGTCGTTTCCCCATTTCCATACTGGTATGGGTAATGGTTCTAACATGCCCTTGGAATTTTTCATTCTCACTTAACCTTATAGTATCCCAAGCGTTGAGATATGTATTTTAAAATTTATCTCTTCATATCATTCCACCATAAGTTCAATTATATAATTCATCGCATCTCTTTGTTTCATGGGTGAATATAAATTGATGAGATATTATTATTATAAAAAAGTGACCACCTTGTTTCTTGTTTTGATACGACATATAGGTGGGTATCAAACAATATAACTCAATCATTATCAAAGTTGGAATCTGAAATATTCACTACCTTTTCTATATCGCTATGTCACTATTATAGTCTTCTTTGATGTTCACATGAATGGATAGTTGACCAGTCACTTGGGATTGAAAGTGTTTCTATCCTTACCATATGAATTCAATATCCATACACTTCAAATACATAAATATTATGTCTATTTCAACTCAAATCATTGATAAGGTAGTATGATATTTCATGCCAAAATCTTTTTCCACCTTGTTTTCCTTACCTAGTAGGTAATGTATTGATCATTTAAAGTCATTAATCATTTCCAACAAAACCTTTTGGAGAATATTTAAATCCCTCTAGGTGATTGCATATTTCAAACTTTTATGGTTTGTATAAATATCGTACTTCTCACCATAGAGATAATGCCCCCAAATTTTAAAATAAAAGGTCACTACTGCTAACTCTAAATCAAGCGTTGGTTAATTTTTATCATGAGTTTTTAATTCTTATAAGGCATGAGAAATTACTTTTTAATTTTTTATGGGGATTCATCTAAATCCATTCTTCAAGAAGTCACTCTATATTAAAAACCATTCCTCAAAAAAGGTCAATTAATTTATAGGTGTTGTGTCCAATATCTTATTTGTTTTTTTAAAGCATTATTCACATTCCTCCATCTAAAGGAACATAAAACCCTTAAATGTTAACTTATTTAGTGGATTTGATAGCTATGATAAATTTCACATAATTCTTCTGTAATATCTTACTAACCCAAGAAAACTATGGATATCATTTACATTGGTATATTTTTTCCATTTCATAATAAATAATGTTCTTTAAGGATCATTACATATTCCTTTTATAGTGATAACATGTCCCATAAATGATAGATTTTCTTCCCAAAATTCATATTTGAAAAATTCATCATACAACTTTTCATATATTAATGTATTAAAAAAATCACCAAATGATCCTCATTATCTTCATTTATCTTTTAGTATATAATATTATCATCTATATCAAAAACCAAAAATTGGTTCAGGTAGTCCCTAAGGAATATATTCATTATATCCATAAATATGGTGGGAGAATTAGTCAATCTAAATGTAATCACTATAAACTCATAGTCTCTATTCCATGTTAAAAAATATATCATTGAAATATATTCGCTTTTAACCCTTAAGAAATGATATCAAGATCAAATGTCAATCTTTGAGAAGTACTGAGATCCTCTGATAGTATAAAAAAATTCATCAATATGGGTTAAAGTGTAGTTATTATAAATTTTTTAATGTTTTAATAACATTATAGTAAATTTAAATTCACATTGAGTTATCTTATTCATAATAAATAGGATAGGTGCTCCCCATGGTGAAGCACTTTGGTGGATAAAACCCTTATCCAAATTCCCCTTTATCTACTTATTTGAAACCTCTAATTCAACATGAGTAATTCCTATTCTCTCTTTAAGATAGGAATTGATATATATTTCATTTAAATTATTAAAACAACCTCAAAACTCAAGTCTATGATGAGGCACTTCATCCATAAATACACTATTATTTTTATGAAAACCAAAGTCTTTTAAAAAGTTAAATTTGTGATTTACTAAATAAATGAAAGTAAAATGTCACCCCTAATATCATAAGTCTTAGTGTATTTTTTTAATTAGGTATATAACATAACATATTTAAAATCTAATAAAATGGAATGATCTAATACTCTATAACATTCCCTTAAATTTCTCGGAATCTTCTAAAACTACACAGGATAACCTGGGGACGTACATACGAATGGGGTGTGATATAAATCACATTAGGGGAATAATAAAAGAATAACATAATGAAACTAATAAATTTGATTTAATAAGAATATAAATTTGTCAAAATTGGGGTTATAATCATAAAATTGAACATTGAATCATGTTATAAGATGATAACATAAAGGCAAAATGGGAATGTGGAAACATCAAAAAATGAAACTTTATAAAAACAAGTCAATGATAACCATCATGAAATCATAAAATATTGTGATTAGAATAACCTATCATCCACTATACATGGTATCATAAGTGATAAAAACATTATCTAATGCATCGGAGGGAAATATTATAGCATCCCACCTTTTTAACACATAAACTTTCATTACATTTTACAAAACTGAGGATCATTAAGGTTTAGTGTCTTGGAAACCAGAAACTTAAAACATGAAAACATAAAACATTATTTTTAAACACTGGAAAGGCTTCCCTCATATTCATCCTAGGATCGTTACTGCATCTCATAACCTGTGGACATACATCAAAAGAAATGGTGAGCAGAAGGCCCAGTAAGGGAAACAAGAGAAACATTTTACATGTGAACTTGAGATACTTCAATAAGGTCTGGAAAATAACTTTAAGGCATGAGAAAGAAATCATGATATATATAATAATAAAAATAGAATTTTTCATAACTTGAATATGTGGCTACAAAATTTAATATTGGCAATCATTTCGTTTCACCAAGGTTCATCCCCAAGGTGTCATTAAATATTACCAAGGTTATTCACCAAGGTATCAGTCTAAAAGGTCATCTCTAGAGATTAAGTCTTTACCCAATGCATTGGAGCGTTATCAGGTCACACCATTAATTTGTCTTTATTATCATGTGAGACACATATATCATCATAAATAATTTCATAAACAACCCATATAGCAAAAAGGTAATGGGTTTCATTTCATAATCATAACGTTTAAAAACTACTTTAAAGACATGAACTTTACGTCACTTTAAACCCATGGAAAGGGAGAGCGGGTCTCATGTATGTAAATACCAGAATTTAAAATAGAACAACTGGGTATATATGTGAATACCCCTATATAATAGAAATCTTTGAGTATTCACTTAATAAAATAAAAGAACATTATAAAAAGAGAGAGACATTTTGAGACGGAAATTCTGCAGCATAACGGTTATGTTTTGGGGTTTTAGAAAACATTGAAAAGAGAGGGGACATGGGTCATCCACTCATAAATAATCCATAAAATAGTAGTGGAATAGAATATAAAGGATTTAAGAAAATTTTAATGAAATTTTAAAGACATTCCATATGAAATGAAGAACATGAAAGGAAGACAAAAATAAGATTTCTCTTTTGAAAATTCGGCAGCCTAACAGCGTCACTTAAACTTCAACAAAAAATGATTTGACGATATCAAATAGGGTATCTCATCATATGAAAATAAATTTTCAGTATGATAGATATAGAGATCATACACCAACATAATAAAAAGGAACTTTAAAGACTTGACATGAAAGTAGAAATTTCAAAATTGAGAAGGGTGAAAAAATCCCTTAAAAATTCGGAAGCCTAACGGCGCCACTTAAACTTCAAAAAAAAATGAATTGACAAGATCAAATAGGTTCTCTCATCATATGAACATAAAATATCAGTATTATAGATTTATAGATCATAACCCAACATAATAAAAAGGAAATTGAAAGACTTGAGATGAAAGTAGAACTTTGAAAAATCAGAAAGGTGAACGAATCCCTTAAAAATTTGGCAGCCTAACGGTGCCACTTAAACATTCTTAAAAATAATTGATGAGAGAAAGAGGGGGTCTCTCATAATATGAACATTAAAAGGGAAGTAAGATGAATATAAAATAACATCATCCAATATAAGAACATGGAGCACAAAAGAAATTCCATAAAAGAGATTACTTGAAAAGAAAGAGAGAGGTCGGATCCCTTACCTTAAAACGTAACACTTAAAACTCAATGGTTGGGACCTTGAGGGCTTGGGGGCACCTTGGGAGGACTCCTTGGGAGGTAATGATACCAGAGCTTCGTTGGGGGAGAGTTGGGAGTGAAAACTAAATGATGAAAGGGTGGGTATTTATAGGGAATGTGAGGGGACAAGGCATTAATGGCCAAGGGACACCTCACAAGTGGTTTTCTCAAAACCATGGGCTCTCCCATGGTATTTCCCATGGAGTTGGGCCACATGGGCCCACCTATACAATAATTCATCACCTTTGGTCTGCCAACCCTTAAAATATCTCATGAAATCATCATGACACAGTTATGATGTCATTAAACATACTGAAACCCTAAAACTGCAGTTTTACTATTCACTGAAAATTCATCTTTCTCAGAAAAAATCCCAAAATTTCACCTTAACCAAATATCGATGCTCTGATTAAAAAAATGAATTCCATTTTATAAAAATAATTTTCTAAATATTTTTAATTTAATTTTTAAATAAAAACACTATTCACCGAAAATTTATTTTTTCAGAAAAATCCCCAAAAATTCCCATATAATAATATCGATGCTCTGAGTAAAAAAATAAAGTCAATTTTATACAAATAATTTTCTAATTATTTTTAATTTAATTTTTAATTAAAAAACACTATTCACTCGAATAAACTAATACTTGACTAATAATTTATGAAACCGTTATTTACCCATTTTATTGAATCACATTACATAAAAAATGTGTCTAAATTATATTAAAACTTCTTTTAAGTGAGATTACTAATCCATTTGGTCACATTACTAATCCTAAGAGAAAAATCACTATTCATAATTTACTATTCATCAAAAATCAAGTTGATCTTAGAAGACTCTAAATTTCGTACTAAACATAATTATAGAAGACCATTTTTTGAAAATAATTACACATTTTTAATTATTTATGGTTTTCATATACATTTTTAAAATATCCTTTTTCTAAAATTCATCAAAAATATGCATAATATATATATCCTGTCATTTGAAAATTCAAAAACATCATCATAAGAAGAAATCAAAAAAATTTATTTAAATCAACGGATTACACAAGGCAGTTACAGTCTCCTTACATAGCCCCTTATTACACAAGCATGGGACCTAAGTGTAAGGTGTGCTAAGGTGAGGAAATCTGAGGGCGGCTCAGCCAATATCCCACGAGTAGTAATTTCTATCAGTTTGAACTTCTCACGAAAGCGATTCTGTTCTACCTTCACATGATGAAGTTCGTCTTGGGGTTGGTCCAGAGAAAATCTCAGTGGTGCTACCTCCTTCCCATGATCTGTTAGATGGGCTTCGATCGGTCCAAGACTACTGGGTGAGGCCATCGAATCTTCTTTCTATATTAATTAACCAAAATCACTTGTATTTAGAGACAATAATCAAAACGTTTAGTTTCCAGTGGTCATATTGCCCAATGATCATATAACAGTCAAAACCCAGCAGTCTCATTTTAATTATACTCATTTTATCAAATGAAACAATTTTGTTGAGTATAAAATAACACACAAAATTAGGAAACAAGATTTATTCAAAATTGTGGTTCTTTAAAATCTTCCCCCATTAAGAAATTGCATCCTCGTAATTTTTAAAATTGGGATTTGAAATTTCATTGAAAGTCCCACATCGGAAAAAGAGTCAGTAACACTATTACTTTAAAAGAAAGAAACTTAAGTACAAAGGTCACCCGAGTTAAACCATACAAGGATTCCATGGAGGAAAACATGGATATGGAAGAAAAAACAAAGGGTTAAGTTCTGGGGGAGAGTGATAGAAAACATGATTAGGAGAAAGTTGAAAATGAGAAAATCCCAAACTTATGATGTCTATAAATGGTCTTTGATTACCTAGTAGGAAACATAAACCAACAACATTTTTGTTTTACATTCCTTTTCATAATTTTGAGGAATTAATTTACTACATAGAACAAAAACATAAAGAAATATACCTACCTTCAAGTAGAGTTTCATCCTTTAATAAGTCTCTACCAAAACTAAGCTTTTCTCCAAACGATGAGAATTCAAAAACACTTGGTCTCATAAAAAGAACAAGAATCATCTTCTAGAAAATCACATAATCCACAAAAGATTAACTATATATCTCTTCTATCTTTAAACATTATCCCAAAAACAGAAAGCGTAAGGTAAAACAACTCTTCAAAAAGAAAGAATCCCATAGAAATGGAAACTAATTTTAAATATTAAAAGTTCCATGGTACTACCCAAAGTTCTTCATAGACCATTCCATAAATAACAGTCCTTAAAATTCCTCAAAATAAACCAAACTAAGATTTAAACCCAAATACAAGAAGGATTTGATAACATAGTCTTCCAAAATAAACTTCATTGTTCATCTCCAAACAACATCAACCACACCTAACATCTTATAACAAAAGTATCCAACCTAAATATATTTTACCCAAGATTGGTTAATCATTTCCATAATTAACCTAAATTACTATAATTCCACCTTAAATTCATCGATTCGTCAAAATATAAGTCAACATTACTCCTCAATGAAAATACCATAGTAATCTATCTACCTCGATCATATAGGGTCCCCAAAATAGTGAACGTCTTCCAAAATAATAATCATCTTTTAATCCCCTAATCATCTCTGTCATATTAATACGACAATCGTCGCATTTCCTATCACATTGATTATTGGGAAAAGTTCTTCTATTTCCCACCATTAACTAAGAAGAGAAAGTATAATTAGGGGCTTAAATACTTATCCAATAATCATGAAAAGGATCTTAAAGCATATAAGGATAACTTGTAAAAGAAATGTATAACCGAAATTTTGATCCCATAGGTTTCAAACTAGGTTATCCATGATCATATATTCTTATGTGAATCTTTATTTTATTTTATCTTAGTTCCTTTAATAATGGTTCATACTAAGCTTCTGAATTTACCAAAGCATATCCACCGGGAGTGTCGTAACCAAGAGTGCAGCAAGGCCCGTTGTCATTTACCAGTTCCCGTTTGAGTCTAGCTCAAAGCAGTGTTTTCATGTTTTTCCCCTATGTACATGTGTTCCATAGCCACCTCTACCTTCATATATCCAGATAGGGATGTATTTGCTTGGAAACCCCTTACTCAATACTCACCAAAATACAAGGAAGATTTCCTATTTATAAACTTTTCTATAGGCTTCTTCCTAATGTTTTCATCTCCTAATTTCCACAAATAACTAAACCATCCTTTGATACCAAATATAGCATCCCGCCTTTTTATCATATAAACATTCATTACATTTTACAAAACTGAGGATCTTTAAGGTTTACTGTCTTGGAAACCAGAAACTTAAAACATGAAAACATAAAACATTCTTTTTAAACACTTGAAAGGCTTCTCCTCATGTTCATCCTAGGTTCATTACTGCATCTCATGACCTAGGGACATACATCAAAAGAAAGGGTGAGAGTAAGGCCCAGTAAGGGAAACAAGAAAAACATTTTACATGTGAACTTGAGATACTTCAATAAGGTCATGAAAAGAACATTAAGGCATGAGAAAGAAATCATGAGATATATCATAATAAAAATAACATTTTTCATAACTTGAAGATGTGGCTACAACATTTAATATTGACAATCATTTCGTTTCACCAAGGTCCATCCCCAAGTTGTCATTAAAAATTACCAAGGTTATTCACCAAGGTATCAGTCTAAAAGGTCATCTCTAGAGATTAAGTCTTTACCCAATGCATTGGATCGCTATCAGGGTGCAACCATAATTTGTCTGTATTATCATGTGAGCCAAATATATCATCATCAATCATTTCAAAAACAACCCATATAGAAAAAAGGGAATGGCTTTCATTTCATAATCATAACGTTTAAAAACTGCTTTAAAGACATGGTCTTTAGGTCACTTTAAACACACGGAAAGGGAGAGCGGGTCTCATGAATGTAAATCCAAGAATTTAAAATAGAACAACTTGGTATATATGTGAATACCACTATAGAAGTGAAATATTTGAGTATTCACTTAATAAAATAAAATAACTTTAGAAAAAGAGAGAGACATTTTGAGACGGAAATTATGCAGCATAACGGTTATGTTTCGGGGTTTTAGAAAACATTGAAAAGACAGGGGACATGATTCACCCACACTTAAATGATCCATAAAATAGTAGGGGAACAGAATATAAAGTATTTAAGAACATGGTAATGAAATTTGAAAGACATACCATATGAAATGAAGAACATGAAAGGAAGAAAAAAATAAGATTTCTCTTATGAAAATTCGGCAGCCTAACGACGTCACTTAAACTTCAACAAAAATGACTTGATGAGATCAAATAGGTTCTGTCATCATATGAACATAAAATTTCATTATGATAGATATAGAGATCATACCCCAACATAACAAAAAGGAACTTTAAAGACTTGACATGAAAGTAGAACTTTGAAAAATGAGAAGGGTGAAAGAATCCCTTAAAAATTCGGCAGCCTAACGGTGCCACTTAAACTTCAAAAAAATGAATTGACAAGATCAAATAGGGTCTCTAATCTTATGAACATAAAATATAAGTATGATATATTTATATATCATACCCCAACATAATAAAAATTAACTTTAATGTCTTGAAATTAAAGTAGAAAATTGAAAATTTTGAAAGGTGAATGAATCCATTAAAAATTCGGCAGCCTAACGGTGCCACTTAAACAGTCTTAAAAATTATTTATGAGAGAAAGAGGGGGTCTCTCATAATTTGAACATGAAAAGGGCAGTAACATGAATATAAAATAACATCCTCCAATATAAGAACATGGAGCATAAAAGAAATTCCATAAAAGAGATTATTTGAAAAGAAAGAGAGATGTTGGATCCCTTACCTTAAAACGTAACTCTTAAAACTCAAAGGTTGGGACCTTGAGGGCTTGGGGGCACCTTAGTAAGACTCATTGGTAGGTAATGAGACCAGAGATTTGTTGTAGGAGAGTTGGGAGTGAAAACTAAAGAAGGAAATGGTGGGTATTTTATAGGGAATGTGAGGGGACAAGGCATTAATGGCCAAGGGACACCTCACAAGTGGTTTTCTCAACACCATGGGCTCTCCCATGGTATTTCCCATGGAGTTAGGCCACATGGGGCCACCCATACAATAATTCATCACCTTTGGTCATTCAACCCTTAAAATATCTCATGAAATCATCATGACACAGTTATGACGTCATTAAACATACCGAAACCCTAATACTGCATTTTTACTATTCACTGAAAATTCATCTTTCTCAGAAAAAATCCCAAAATTTCACTTTACCAAATATCGATGCTCTGATTAAAAAAAATGAACTCCATTTTATAAAAATATTTTTCTAAATATTTTTAATTTAATTTTTAAATAAATACACTATTCACCGAAAATTCATTTTTTTTCAGAAAAATCCCCAAAAATTAACATAGCATAATATCGATGCTTTGAGTTCAAAAATAAAGTCTATTTTATAAAAATAATTTTTTAATTATTTTTAATTTAATTTTTAATTAAAAAACATTATTCACCCAAAAAAACTAATACTTGACTAATAATTTATGAAACCATTATTTACCCATTTTATTGAATCACATTACTTAAACAAGGTGTCTAAATTATATTAAAACTTTCTTTAAGTGAGATTGCTAATCCATTTGGTCACATTACTAATCCTAAGCGAAAAATCACTATTCATAATTTACTATTCATCAAAAATCATGTTGATCTTATAAGACTCTAAATTTCGTACTGAACATAATTGTAGAAGACCATTTTTTGAAAATCATTACACATTTTAAATTATTTAAGGTTTACATAAACATTTTTAAAATATCCTTTTTCTAAAATTCATCAAAAATATGCATACTATATATATCTGGTCATTTGAAAATTCATAAACTTCATCATAAGAAGAAATCAAAATTTTTTTATTTAAAACAAAGGATTACACAAGGCAGTTATGGTATCCTTACATATCCCCTTATTACACTAGCATAGGACCTAAGTGTAAGGTTTACTAAGGTGAGGGAATCAAAGTGTGTCTCGGCTCACATCGCACGAGTAGTAATTTCTATCAGTTTGAACTTCTCATGAAGGAAATTCCGTTCTAGCTTCACATGATGAAGTTCGGCTTGGGTTTCGTCAAGAGAAAATCCCAGTGGTGCTACCTCCTTCCTAAGTTCTTTTAGATGGGCTTTGATCGGTCCAAGACTACTGGGTGAGTCCATCGAATCTTCTTTCTATATTAATTATCCAAAATCACTTGTATTTAGAGACAATAATAAAAACGTTTAGTTTCCAGTGGTCATATTGGCCAACGATCATATAACAGTCAAAACCCAACAGTCTCAATTTAATTATACTCATGTTATCAAATGAAACGGTTTTGTTGAGTATAAAATAACACACAAAATTAGGAAACAAGATTTATTCAAAATTTTGGGTCATTAAAAATATAATTTTTTTCTCACCCATCACATTGATCTCATTAACATGCATAATTTTTCCAAAAATATTAGACAACATAAGGATATCCTTTATCACTTTTAATCTAGTTATTAGGGATTGTGGGTTAAATTAAAAACATTATTCAATTAATGAACTATATACACATCTTGGTGAATACCCTTGGGTTAAAATGGGGATGGTTACCCACTACACAAATTTTAGGGATGGAAAATCACAGGATACTTTTTTCAACATAACAGGGGTACATGATGTTTCATGGAAGAGTTTAATGGGATTTAATGGGGTTTATCATCACATACACATAATAAATATAGTAATAGGTATGTGTAAAAACATAAATAAAAAGGGATAAAATAATGGAAGTAGTTGAATAAGGAAGAGAATGAGAGTATCTCTCACCTTGAGATTACACTTCTAAAAGCTTGAGTGGATATTATGAAGAGATTAAGGAAACCTTGGGAGGGATATAAAGAGGAAAAGATAGGGAAAATTCTGGATATAATAATATTTAGTAAATAATTATGGGATATTTCGTAAGCCCCATTTATTTTTATGATATATATTTTTTAAAATTTATTTGTCCTGTGTTATACACAATTTTGAGTTCTTTTGATAGAATTTTTTCACGTAAAACTTAGTTTAAGTGAACAACAAAATATTATTATGTAACCGTAGAACCTAAAAATAATAATGGTGGATATGAACAGTATTAGTTGAATTATAAAAATATTTCTTACACATGTATATATATAACTAATTCTTTGGTGATTAATTAATTATAAATAAAAATAAAACCTTTTTAAATAAAGGAAAAAAATTATGAAAAATGATTTAAATGAAAATAAGTGAGTTTATAAAATATTAAAATAACTCTAGATCGATTTTATTAACTAAATATATACGTAATATATTAAATATAATTTTTAAAATTTAACATATATGTTTTCTATACATGGTATAAAAACAAAAACATTTTTTCTTATAAGAGAAGTATTTTTCAAAAAAATGCAGTATTGTCGTCGTTTGATGGAGCACCAATTTTAAAAATTGTTTTGACACTTTTTTATATTATTTTTTACAGTATAAACTAATTATTTGAATTATTAGTATCAAAATTTAGTTTTTTTGAAGTATTGTTATTTTTATGATAAGTTTCACGTTTTGGCGAATAGTAAAAATATACAACTTTTAATTGAAAAAAAAACTTTTTCATCGAAATAATTTATTGTGTTAAATTTTTTATTTGAATGATTTTAAAGTATAAACAGATTATATATTTAAAATATATTATAATTTAGGTCATTTCGTTAATTTCACATTAAATTTATTTGTTAAAACATACCAATCTTTTGCAAAGTTTTGACCATTAAGAATCTTTTTCTCATACCAACATGGGGATTAATTTTAAATTAATTACTAAAAATTTTTAATTTTTAATTTTGAAAAATTTATTCATATATGGATGATGCAGTTTCAAATTTTTTAAATAGGTTTTTTTCTTTTTGGGTATATGAATAGTAACTTTAGAAAATTTTTATTTACCACGGTTAAAGGTAAATCTAGTAATTAAATATCAAAATAATATTATATCATTATAGAATTACAATAACATTAGTCATAATTTTATTTTATATGTTTTATTATAATAAAATAAACCAAATTTATAAATTATGATCCTTTTTAAGTCACTTCTATCAGATTATGACATTTATAATATTTATTTGAAGAAGACTTAAATTTGTCTCACTCAAATTTAATAATTATATCTTTTTTAATACAAGGTTATACATAATATAACATATACTATAAGTACTAATTTAAAATATAAATTGTTTTTCTCTGTCATTATAATTTATTTTAAATTTTTAGAATATAAATAATTGCAATAAATGTTTATACATTAATGATGCATAAATTATTTAATTGATTAAATATCAATAAAATTATTTATATTAAAATGATAATAACCATTAAAATAAAAAACCCCTTGACCAAATATTATTGTTTTAGTATATATCTACCATATTCATCCATGGGTAAAATTATTGACAATTTGGAGACACATGGAAAATATTATGACACTTATAATGCTTTATTTAAAGTGATGTCAAAGTTGTCCCATTCATATTTTAATAAATATAACATTTTGAATATATTGTTCTAAAAAATATATATTATTCTATAAATATTGCTTTTTTATATAAAATAATTATATTTTTCGATGTATTTTTTTAAATTCTAACTAACTAATAATTATATTAAATAATTATACAAGACTAATGTAGTTATTTTATTTATAAAAATATCATATTAATGTTATGAAGAAAATTAAAATAAATATAATTTAGTATAATTAATATTTTAAAATGAATTTTATAGATTACCTTGACCCTTTAGGGATATAATAAATTTTTTCATGATAAAATATAATCTACAAATTTTAAAAAGAATCAAATTGAATAGTGTCAAAATTGGCACTATTGAATGTTTATCAAAATAATTTATTATTAAATTATTTAAGAAAAATAATATATAATAATTATTATATTATGAAAAATTATCTAATTTTTTCATTTATGTTATAATTGACATCAAATAAGTAAATATTTTACCCTTTTAATATTCAAATATTTTTTACCTTAGATAAAAATTAAAAAGAATAGTTAAGTATTAATTAAAAGGACAAGGTTTAAATTGATATTAAAAATTTTATAAAGTTTATTTGTTGATGATATTAAATATTTATGTAATCTAATATTAAAAAATATGACAACTTTTAGGTTTTTGGATTGTTTTCTAGTTTATTATAGATTAATATTTTTGGAGTTTCCAAATGTACCCCTCACCTCAATTATAAAAGGGAATGTACTCCCTGACAACATCAGTTCAATTTGAGCCTTCAAGCATGAATATACCCATACCATTTCCATTATCAACTTCCCTAGTAACACTTTATATGTTCTGATTATCTTAAAATATTAAATATAGTTCCATTAATAAGAGATATATAGGGAGATCGTAGAAGAAGAGGTAATCTCCGCTACCAATTCTTTCATTCTTATTTATTATTATACTTCCTTTTCATGAGTTGTTTACATTATAAATTAATAATTATAGAATAAATTATATGATGATATTTTATTATGATTATGTAAAAACCATATTCCACCTCCTATTTGTCTAATGAAAAATGAAATTATCACGCGTGCGTACACAATGCCTATTGTCTCCATGTCGAGGTGTATTCTGTTTTTCACCTCATTATTTTCATGTGTATAATGATTTAAATAATGTAAATATATAGTGATTATATAATGATATTGGTTTTCTAAATACATATATATGATAAACATCCTTACATATTACTATTAATCAAATGATATCATAACTTGTGTGTACATACAGCCTACCGTCTTCGCGATGCAATGTAATTCATTTTCCTTATTTACTAATACATAATGATTATATAAATATATAGAATGATTAAATAAGATATTAACTATTAATATCGACATATAAATTAAATAACTATATCATATGTTTTTGAACCGAAGCATATATGACAAAACATGCATAAGAACATGAAGTCGTTAACACCCAAAAGATGAGTAATAATTTTATTAACAAAAGGTTATAATTTTATCACATATAATTTAATAAAAAATAATATAATTATAGAATAAGTTAGTAACAATATTTAAACCATTATAAAAGATGTTTGGAGATGTACAATGGAACTCAGACCCAATATAAGAGATTTTTGTATCACTTTTATTTATGTGGGAAACATGCCATATACACCACTTGTTTCTTATAAATGGTGAGAATACTACTCATAAATGTACTCTATGATTTTTATAATTTATTATATGGGTATTTCCATATCCATTTAATGGTATTTATTTCATTGTATCTTATGGTTCAAAAGTTACAAAATGATTAAGGTATTTTTGTCTCAATTTTCCGTCTTTGAGAAAAACTTTTTGTTATGCACCTATGATTTTTACAAGGTGTATACACTAAAATTTGACATGTTATATCATGAATATAATTATTTCCACGAAATTTTAATCTTATTTTATTGTTATTATTTCATGATAATTATTATTCCAATGTTTTAAAGAGTTATGGTACACTTTGAAATGTTTAAAGATTATTTTCCTCAATAAATGTTTTTAAAAAATCTATTAATTAATTTTAATGGAAAAAGGATTTAAAAATTATTTCAATATTACTTTATAAATATCAATTAAAAAAAATTTCAAAAGTTTTTCAATATTTCTTTACAAGTATTCAGGTTTGTTTCAATGAAAATGGTTTTAAAAATGTTTTTTATTTCAAAAATAATTTTTAAAAGAAAAAAGGTTATTTTCCTGAAGAATAATTTTCAAATGATCTCTAAATATTATTTTCCACTTAATTTAACATTATCTGATCTTACTTGTGTTTTACTAGGTATATGATTTAATTTTTTCATTATTATTCATTCTATAAATGATTTATGTTTTTGATGGAATTATATTTATGAAATTCATTTATTTTTATCGGTTATATTATGATTGAATACATTTCATTCCATGGTTTCTAATGTGATTTTATGTTCTTTTGGAACAAATTCGTATCATTTTCATTGTGTGACGTGTGGGACTTATATCTACCTCCAATGAAATGGAATAATATGGACAAGTCATGAGGTATATATGTTATTTTTTAACCTATTTTCATGATCACAATGTTATTCATATACTAGGAATTCATGTCCATAATTTTATTATTAGACCTAGTTTCCATGTCAATATATTTATGTGTGGGCCTGATTTCATGTTCTTAATTTATGGAGTTAACTTTTTATTATTTATACGTGATCACAATGTTATAAGTTTATGTATATGAAATAATTTTATTCCTTATGTTAATGTTATGATCTCATAGATTATGTTCTTTTCTTCTTTTATAATTCACGTCTTATGAAATTAAAATCTTTATAACATGACCCATGCATATGATCTTTTGATATGCATGGTATGATATTTAAATGTTATGATCATGTTTTAATACACTTATGTTTAAATTATGCATAAATATCTTCTATTTTTACCCTTCTTGAGCATCTAAGATCACCCTATTATTATGTTTTCTTTTCCCCAGGATTTAAATAAAGGTTTTAGGTATTATCAAAAAAGGGGAAGATCTTGGTGGGAAATATTTAAGACCTTTCAGTATACAAGAATTGTTTTCCAAGTATCTAAATGTACTAAACTAATACTATAGATACCTGAAGCATGACGTACATGGACATTACATTACTTTTGCGGAATACTTAATACATAACAAAAACACACACACAAGGATCGTAATAGTTTAGTGTCTTTGGAAACTCGGAATATAATCTTCTAATCGTGGGGAAAGATCTTCAACATCTCCCATAAAGATCTTCTCTTTTTTACCTAAAACCTTTCTTTATATCCTGGGAAAAATAAAACATAAAAGGGTGAGCTCAAATGCTCAGTAAGGGTAAACAAAAGAAATATCAATCACAACATTTTCATAAGAACATAACATTTTGGAAATCTTAACCTACAAAAGAGAGCATAATTTCATAACATGGGATAAATCATGGTAGTGAAATGTAATCACAATAATCATAACTTAAAACATGAAACTTTGTGGCATACACACATAATCATAGAGAATCATTTCTTATTAGTCAAGACTCATTGCCAAGACTGTCTTAGTGGAAAATTTCCATTTCTGAACCGAGTCACCCTCGTTTCAGTCGTGTTTCACTGAACCGGTATAACCTACCATTCCATCCATGTCAATCTCATGGGATATAAAATCTTTACCCAATGCATTGGAGGGAGATATAGGTCCCACCCATCTCATAATGATACCATTCTTATGTGTGCCACAAAATCAGAAATCATACATCATTGCATAACCCATGTAATATAAATGGGAATCTTAAACATCATGACATCATGAAACAATTCATATAAGATAAAAGAATTCAAAAAAATAATTCCATCACAACATAATCAAATCAATTTAATAATAGGGATAAAAACATAACCCTTTATTTTCTTCGATGGAAAATAATTTTAATAAAACACTTGAACTCCATTCTTGAGGAAAATATCCTTTCTTCTTCAAAAAAACATTTTTCCTTTCTTAACATGTCATACAATTTTAAAATAAAATAAGTTGATTAAAAATAAAATTTAAAACTTGTAAAGGACGCTTCTTTAAAATAATGTTTCAAAAATCCATTCATGCTGTATAAGTTAAAAAAACATTCTTCTCATACTTTTGTCGGAAAAGTCAAAAAGTACCTCGTAACATAAACAAAAGAAATATTCCTTACATACCATGTGGTAAAAGTAAATATGGGTAAAAATGAATTTAAACATACATGAAAACACTTTTATAAAACATGGACATGGATGATAGAAATAACCCTAGTAAATACCAAAGCATAAACAATCTCGGATAAAAATGAGATTGTGATATTTCCCTTACCTTAGGTCCGATATGCTTTGTACGTGTCCGAACCTCCTGTATAATGATTTAAATAATTTTATTGACTTATTCCAGAATCATAATTATTTTTATGATATTATATATGGTCATATTCTTAGCTTCTTAGTAGTAATATTTCATTGCTACTTGTTATTCGGGTGTTTATAACCTTTTGTTCTTATGTGTGTCTTGTCGAATAAATTCTTATTCTTCTCTTTAGGTTATAGATAAATCATTTCCATAATGGTATTAGTGTAATATATATCATATTCATTCATTAAATTCATTTATATAATCATTATGAAATGAATATCATGTAGAACGAGTCGCATCACATCATGGAGACGGTATTCCGTACGTACGCAAGAGTGATGATATCGTTCCTATGATCATGGAATTGTATTGGAGTGTATACTATTTCAGAATCAGTATTACTTTATAATAGTCATATATAGTCATTATTTACACCATTATACCCATCCAAGTAAGGTGGTGGTGGAAAATAGATTACACCACGGCGTGGAGACGGTATTCTGTACGTACGCACGCGCGGTGATTTCTTTTTTCCGTAGGATGGATATATGATGAAATAGGGTTGTTTCATACTTATAATAACATATCATTATATGAGTGATACTGATGTTATTAATTCATAATGAAACAACTAATGAAAAATAAGTGGAAGAAGAAATAAAGATGAAACAATCGGTAACGGACATTACCTCTTCTTTGAAGTGCTTCTTTGAGACCTTCTTTTTGGGAAATAAAATTGGTCTTTGAAGAAGACCAAGAACTCTAGGATGTCTCTAGGGAAGTGGAGAGGAGGAATTGTCAGGGGTTGGTCGTGCTTGAAGGCTCAAAGTGGTGTGAGGAAGAGGGGGAGGAGGTGCCCTTTTATAAGGGAGGGGAGGGGCACCTTTGGGAAAACTAAAAATATTATTTTATTATAAAGTCAAGTTCGGTTTTAAATACCTCCAAATTGATATATTTCTAATATAAGGTGGGTATGGGTCTAAACCCTATCATCCAATATAATTTAGACAAGTTTAGGTTCCTATTTTAACCTTATCATTTAGATTTAACATTAAGTTAAATAAGTTTACTTTTACCGTGTCTTCTTGTGTTCTTATACTATAAGGTTAATAAACATACTATAAGCAGCCAAACGAACCCCAAGTCGTTTATTATTAATATATATAACCTTAGATAAGTCATTTGGCCGAACCATATATTTTTAGGAATAAAATAACAATTACTAATATAATATTTGTTTTAAAAACTATTTTATGTCAATTTTGACACTATTTAGTAATTGATTTTTGTGAAACTCATAACAACATTATTAGCTAGAAAAAAGTTAATTAAATCACTAATAACATGTCATATTAACCTATAAAATTAGTTAAATTCATAAAAAGTCTCAAATTACATTTATTTTGGTGTTTATAACATTAATTATGTCGATATTTCATTAATAAGATAATTATTGCATCATCATTGTGTCATAAATAAATTAAATTATTTAATGTCTAAAAATTACAAATAAAATACCATTATGTAGTAAAACATTTTTTATTTCTAATGAATATTTATAGTCGAATTTATCTTATGTATAACCCTATATTAAAAATAATTTACTTATTAAACTTTGATTTTAACTATTTTAACCCTTCTTTAAATAAATTAATAATAAATGTCGTAATCTAATCCAAGTTGGCCTAAATGGTCATATTTTATTCCTAAGGTTGTTTTTGGTCGAATTACACTTGTCCAATAGAATTAGGACATGTGTTAGGGTAATAATAATATCATTTTTACCCTTAATTACCCTATTTACTTTTAACCGTGGTAAAAAAAATAAAACGTTACTATTCACCAAAAAAATATTTTCATCTCATTGAACCACATTTTACTTACTAGCATCAACCGTGTCTCTCAGATTTTCGAAATTCCACTCACAGAAGCGGTAAAATTATGTTTTATGAAAAATTCAGTTTTTTAACTACCACTTAGTGGTTTCACTATTCATCAAAAAATGAAAGTTTCCAGAAAAATACCAAAAATTAGATCTAAGCTATATTTGATATTATGAATTCAAAAATTATGTCTATTTTATCAAATTCAAAAAATATTAGTTGCATTAATTAATTTAAAAATTAATTCCCGTTGTCAAAACAAATAGCGTGTTCTTAAGAGATAATAACTATCAAAAGATTGACACTTGTTTATGACTGGTTTAAATGTGAAATTACATCCAATGATGAACATTGTATTAAATTGTAAAAATATATTCTAAATATACTTTAAAACCACTCAAATTAATAATTAATCAATATTAATTATTTTGACTAAAAAAATTGTTTTTAATTATAATTTAGTAATTTTCACTATTCATCAAAATATGAAAGTTATCCGAAAAGTACCAAAATTTCACCTTAGGCTAAATTCGATACTCTGAATCCAAAAATGAAGTCCATTTTGAGAGCTAAAATTTCTAAAATTTTAAAAAGTGGTTATTACTATTCATAACGGCTAGTTTTAATAATATTTTAATAGCATATCGTTATTTAGTGAAACTCGGCATTGCGTACTACACACGCTATCGAGGAGGGTTGCGATTGCGTGTAATGCAAGGAAATTCAAGGATGCGTGTTGTGAAAGATCTTTTTGGTGTAGTATACAACACAAGACATGAAATTAAAAAGAATATTTTTCATAAAATATTGGGGTGTTACATTCTACCCCCCTTAAAATGAATTTCGCCCTCGAAATTCTTCGGGGTTATAAATGGTTTACTACTTGAAAGTTTCTTTAATAGAAACCCACATCGTAAAAAGGAATACCAATACCAATGTTTAAAAAAATGTATGAAACGTAATGGTTACCCAAATAAACTAATCACTGGGTTTCCACATAGGTGAAAATATGGATATGGAAGAGAAATCTAACCATCATGTTCTGACGGATAGTGGTAGAGAACATGGCAATGGAAAATCCAGCTATCACCAAGCCATAAATTTGTGACGGTCTAAGGTACCATCTGATTCAGCAGATATAAGAGCACTAGGACAACATTTTTGGTTTTCAAGATCGTTTCCTTAAAGTTGATGAAATTGAAATTAGAAGGAATACTTTCGTGATTTCGGTATAGTCTCACCGTTGGACAATTTCGACTTCATCTCTTAAATAAATGAAGTTGAATTTTTCATTCATGATGTGTTAGAAGATCGTGTGATAGAATGATGGGTCATTCCATCTGTCTGAAACAAAAAGGTTAGAAAAGTTATCAAAACTTACATAAGTCCATCTATAGTGAGATTAATCATATATGGCTCCTAAAATGGACTTATACTTCATATATCATACTGCTTAATATAACAAAACTAGTTTCCTACTAAACAGGGACTTCCTGTAGGCTAGTGGTAGGCGATAAAGGCCAGTCGCACTTCGGTTCTGGGTTCGATTCCCACAACCTTGTCCGACGCGATGGGATGTCGCCCATCCTGCAGGTTGTCCTTTTTCTAAAGTTATATTACTATAACATCCCATCAATAATATCGAAAAAAGTTCTATCCTAACTTATGTCCAACATAATCCATTCCAATATTTAGGCTTATCTAAAATACTTCGGTCCAAGATCATTGTATAAAGAAAATTATTACTTGAAATGTGATCAACCAATCATGTGAATACCATCATTTATCCCCCATATATCTTGTTGGTCACATTCCAATCATGTGAATACCTTAATCATGTATTCTCTTGAAAAATGAATACCCATTAAACCTTAGTGAAAATATGAACGCTGTCAAAAGTTAACTCTTTCCACATACCAAAATCAAAAAATTCTATATACTCAAACCATTATATAACCTTCTCCTTATATCAGTCATGAGCTCATTAATACTATCAAACATTTAATTTTCTCCTAATCCCTTCATTATGCGCATATCATCTACTTTCCAAAAATACTGGTACCATTCATCACATACTTTCAAAACATAAGGAAAGACAACATTGTAACAATCCTTAGATGTCTCTTTATTCCATAGTACCATGAGATTAATTATACAACATTACACTTGATAAACATGTAATCATTCCACTACATTCTTAAACCATTGACCGAGCTTCAACAATTCTTCCATCTCACATATCATTTGTAGTCTCATCATCATCAACAACATAAATACTACCCATACGACCATACTGATTCTCTTCATGAGACTTTCCCTTAGGGCATTGGTTTGCATAATGCCCGTACATTACACATTTAAAACATTTAACCATTGTTGATGTCGTAGCAATACCATTATCCTCATCCATGGGGTTAACTGAACCTTTTCCTTTGTACTTATTGGCTTTATGTCCTTCTTTTCCACACCCAAAGCATCTTCCAGTTCCCTTGAAACATTCTCCTTGATGCCTCTTCCCACATTATATGCATAGGGGAAATTGAACATTCTTTCCTCTATGATCATCATGAAACTTCATCTTTCTCTTGTTAGCTGAGTCAGGAAACTTACCAAATTTTACTTTATTAATCATATTATGAGATTGGTGATTTTGCATAATAATTATGTTTGGACTTCCAAATCCCATTTCATTTGGTTTCTCATCATTCCATTGTCCATCATATCCTCCATTATCGTGAATCATCTTGTTTCCATCCATTTTATAAAACCCAAAAAGAATAGTGTGAGAGACAAAAATCATAATAAAGGGGGTGTATCTTCAATATCTAACATCTTTGGTTTAATCTAATATTGTTACCATAGTTCTAGGACTATATCATTTACGTATACTTATGCTTAGAGACATCCCTAGACATACCTTAGAAATATCTCTAGGGATCTCACTAACGTTTTCGCATCCTAGTTTCCAAAGGTTGACTAAACCATTCCTCTGATACCAACTATAGAGACCCGAAGCTTGACGTACATGGACATTACATTACTTTTGTGGAATACTTAATACATGAAAAAAACACACACACAAGGATCGTAATAGTTTAGTGTCTTTGGAAACTCGGAATATAATCTTCTAATCGTGATGAAATATCTTCAACATCTCCCATAAAGATCTTATTTTTTTACCTAAAACCTTTATTTATATCCTGGGGAAAAGAAAACATAAAAGGGTGAGCTCAAATGCTCAGTAAGGGTAAAAAAAAGAAATATCAATCACAACATTTTCATAAGAACATAACATTTTGGAAATCTTAACCTGCAAAAGGGAGCATAATTTCATAACATGGGATAAATCATGGCAGTGAAATGTAATCACAATAATCATAACTTAAAACATGAAACTTTGTGGCATACACACATAATCATAGAGAATCATTTCTTATTAGTCAAGACTCATTGACAAGACTATCTTAGTGGAAAAAGTCCATTTCTGAACCGAGTCACCCTCATTTCAGTCCTGTTTCACTGAACCGGTATAACCTACCATTCCAGCCATGTCTATCTCATGAGATATAAAATCTTTACCCAATTCATTGGAGGGAGATATAGGTCCCACCCATCTCATAATTATACCATTCTTATGTGTTCCAAAAAATCATAAATCATACATCATTGCATAACCCATGTAATACAAATGGGAATCTTAAACATCATGACATCATGAAACAATTCATATAAGATAAAAGAATTCATAAAAATAATTCCCTCACAACATAATCAAATCAATGTAATAATAGGGATAAAAACAGAACCCTTTATTGTCTTAGATGGAAAATAATTTTGATAAAACACTTGAACTCCATTCTTGAGTAAAATATCATTTCTTCTTCAAAAAAACATTTTTCCTTTCTTAACATTTCTTACAATTTTAAACTAAAAGAAGTTGATTAAAAATAAAATTTAAAACTTGTAAAAGTGGCTTCTTGGAAATAATGTTTTAAAAATCCATTCATGCCGTATAAGTTAAAAAAACATTCTTCTCGTACTTTTGTCAGAAAAGTCAAAAATTACCTCATAACATAAACAAAAGAAAGATTACTTACATACCATGTGGTAAAAGTAAAAATGGGTAAAAAGGACTTTAAACATACATGAAAACACTTTTATAAAACATGGACATGGATGATAGAAATAACCCCAGTAAATACCAAAGTATAAACAATCTCGGATAAAAATGAGATTGTGATATTTCCCTTACCTTAGGTCCGATATGCTTTGTACGTGTCCAAACCTCCTGTATAATGATTTAAATAATGTTATTGAATTATTACAGAATCATCCTTATTTTTATGATATCATATATGGTCATATTCTTAGCTTCTTAGTAGTAATATTTCATTGCTACTTGTTATTCGGGTGTTTATAACTTTTTGTTCTTATGCGTGTCTTGTCGAATAAATTCTTATTCTTCTCTTTAGGTTATAGATACATAATTTACATAATTTTATTAGTGTAATATATATCATATTAATTCATTCAATTCATTTATATAACCATTATGAAATGAAGCTCATGTAGAACGAGTCGCATCACATCGTGGAGACGGTATTCCGTACGTACGCACGAGTGATGATATCGTTCCTGTGATTGTGGAATTGTATTGGAGTGTATGTATACTATTTTAGAATCAGTATTACTTTATAATAGTCATATATATTCATTATTTAAACCATTATACCCATCCAAGTAAGGTGGTGGTGGAAAATAGATTACACCACGGCGTGGAGACGGTATTCCGTACGTACGCACGCGCAGTGATTTCTTTTTCCGTAGGATGGATAGATGGTGAAATAGGGTTTTTTCATACTTATAATAACATATCAGTATATGAGTGATACTGATGTTATTACTTCATAATGAAACAACTAAAGAAGAAGAATTGGAAGAAGAAATAAAGATGAAACAATCGGTATCGGACATTACCTCTTCTTTGAAGTGCTTCTTTGAGACCTTCTTTCAGGGAAATAAAATTGGTCTTTGAAGAATACCAGGACCTCTAGGATGTCTCTAGGGAAGTGGAGAGGAGGAATTGGCAGGGTTTGACCGATCTTGAAGGCTCAAAGTGGTGTGAGGAAGAGGGGGAAGAGGTGCCCTTTTATAAGGGAGGGGAGGGGCACCTTTGGGAAAACAAAAAATATTATTTTATTATAAAGTCAAGTTCGGTTTTAAATACCTCCAAATTGATATATTTCTAAGATAAGGTGGGTATGGGTCGAAATCCTCTCATCCAATATAATTTAGACAAGTTTAGGTTCCTATTTTAACCTTATCATTTAGATTTAACATTAAGTTAAATAAGTTTACTTTTACCGTGTCTTCTTGTGTTCTTATACTATAAGGTTAATAAGCTTACTATAAGCCGCCAAACGAACCCCAAGTTGTTTATTATTAATATATATAACCTTATCTAAGTCATTTGGCAGAACCTTAGATTTTTAAGAATAAAATAACAATTACTAATATAATATTTGTTTTAAAAACTATTTTATGTCAATTTTGACACTATTTAGTAATTGATTTTTGTGAAAATCATAACAAAATTATTAGTTCGAACAAAGTTAATTAAATCAATAATAACATGTCATATTAACCTATAAAATTATTTAAATTCATAAAAAGTCTCAAATTACATTTATTTTGGTGTTTATAACATTAATTATGTCAATATTTCAGTAATAAGATAATTATTGCATCATCGTTGTGTCATAAAAAAAATTAAATTATATAATCTCTAAAAATTACAAATAAAATTCCATTATGTTGTAAAACTTTTTATCTTTCTAAAGAATATTTATAGTCGAATTTATCTTATGTATAACCCTATATTAAAAATTATTTACTTATTAAACATTGATTTTATCTATTTTAACCCTTCTTTAACTAAATTAATAATAAATGTCCTAATCTAATCCAAGTGGGCCTAAATGGTCATATTTTATTCCTAAGGTTGTTTTTGGTCGAATTACACTTGTCCAATAGAATTAGGACATGTGTTAGGATAATAATAATATCATTTTTACCCTTAATTACCCTATTTATTTTTAACCGTGGTAAAAAAAATAAAAAGTTACTATTCACCAAAAAATTATTTTCATCTCATTGAACCACATTTTACTTTCTGACATCAACCGTGTCTCTCGGATTTTCGAAATTCCACTCACAGAAGCGGTAAAATTAAGTTTTATGAAAAATTCAGTTTTTTAACTACCACTTAGTGGTTTCACTATTCATCAAAAAATGATAGTTTCCAGAAAAATACCAAAAATTAGATCTAAGCTATATTTGATATTATGAATTCAAAAATGATGTCTATTTTATCAAATTAAAAAAATATCAGTTTCATTAATTAAATTAAAAATTAATTCCCGTTGTCAAAACAAATAGCATGTTCTTAAAAGATAATAACTATCAAAAGATTTACACTTGTTTATGACTGGTTTAAATGTGAAATTACATCCAATGATGAACATTGTATTAAATTGTAAAAATATATTCTAAATATATTTTAAAACCACTCAAATTAATAATTTATCACTATTAATTATTTCTATTATGAAAATTGTTTTTAATTATAATTTAGTAATTTTCACTATTCATCATAATATGAAAGTTATCCGAAAAGTACCAAAATTTCACCTTAGGCTAAATTCGATACTCGGAATCCAAAAATGAAGTCCATTTTGAGAGCTAAAATTTCTAAAATTTTAAAAGGTGGTTATTACTATTCATAACGGCTAGTTTTAATAATATTTTAATAGCATATCGTTGTTTAGTGAAACTCGGTATTACGTACTACACGCGCTATCGAGGAGGGTTGCGATTGCGTGTAATGCAAGGAAATTCAAGGATGCGTGTTTTGAAAGCTCCTTTTGGTGTAGCGTACAACACAAGACATGAAATTAAAAAGAATATTTTTCATAAAATCTTGGGGTGTTACAAATACTATCTTTGGTAATGTTTTTTTATATTCCAAAAAAAATTAATGTAATATTAATATACCTTAAAATTATGTCATTAATGTTAGGATGGTTTTAAAGAAAAATAGACTGGAATTTTTATTAATTTCTAAAAATAGGTTTTGGACTCAATATAATAAATTATTCCAAAACCAAAACCCATCACATTTTTTACCTTCGATTCTACAAAAATGGATTGGGTTTCATTAATTTCTAAGAAAAATAATAGAAACAAATTAAAATAATTCCCATGGTGATGTGAAATGGAGTCATGTTTATAAAGAATTTATTATAATACCTTGAAATTAATATAGGTTTTGGAGTATTTATTAAGTGTTTATAAAATAAATCAAATTAATTCAAGAACACATGGTTTTAGAGGAAAAACCTAATTTAGACAATGGATAATATTTAAAATGTTTATTACATCAAATTTGACCTTTTATTCTATCATAATACATAAAATATATTTATATCATAAATAAATTTTACCGAAAATATTCTTTTAGAAAATTATGAAAAAATGGTCGTTGGAAAAATATAAAAGTTGCGGTTGAAAGATCGTTTTTATTTTGAAAGTGAATACCTATTTCTATCAGGGTAGGGGGATACCCATTATATAGCCCATAGGCCCAAAGGAAACCATCCCATCAAATGGACCAAAGACCCAATGCAGTGTCATGCCCGCGTCACTGCCTATCTCCATCACAGCCAACGTTGATGCAAGCATAGTACCAGAATAGTTCTAATTCTTGTCACGGATTGAACCCAGGACCTACTGAATGTGGAGGCCAGAGTATGATTACCACTCATGTGTGGAACCAGCCACACACTATTTTATAATTTCAATGTGATGAATTCAAAAATAATATGTATTGTATAAAAATATATTTTAAATAAGAAAATTTACACATTTAAATAAAAAATACTAATTTATGGAAAAATAATTGATTTTAGGATGATAAAAGTTTCTAGACCCCATAAAAATTACATTTGACTTCCTAAAATTATATAATAATTCATATTTAAATAAATATTATTTAATATGAATATTTTACTAAGGTAAAAGTTTTTTCAAAAAATATTTAATTCATCAAAAAGAGTGTCTTAATGTGTACAATATATTTCCTAAAAAATCAATTTTATGTTTCATCGTATCAATCCATAATTATTATCAAAACTTTTATTTAATCATTTTTAAATTAATAATAACAAATAACAAATATATTAATATTTTTTAATAAATAAAAAATATTAAAAATCTTACTATTATGTTCTAGATATATAACACCCTATTAAAATATTGTAATACCTAAGGTTAAGGTGGGTGATGATGACACATTCATGGAGTGGTTCAGAGAACATTTTTTAGGTCATGATCTGGATAAAATTGTACTTCTCCCATAGATAGTTATGTTCATGCTTTAGTTTTTTAATATCATCTTAGTCTTGGTCAAGGGAAATTCTTAGTCATTCCATATCCCTTAGAAGTTCCAATGAATGGGCTTCATAGGGTGAAACCCTAATATACGAGGATGACACTTCTTCTATCTATGTAATTTAGACATTATTTTAACCCTTAATATACTAATATTAATGGTCTCTATAAAAAACTATATTATCAATGGTTATCATAGTTATTAGTATTTCAAATCAGAACTCAATTACTATCCAAAATAACTAAAGTAGTGCATTATTTTTCTATAACAACATTACTTGATAAGAATCTTATTCATTCAAAATATAATTTCAATTATAAAAGTTTCGGTTATTAAATAATTCCACCTTTAGAAATTTATCCATTGAAATATTTTCTTCATACATTAAAAATATGTGGTTAATTATGTTTCATCATATATTTTAGTTCCCATGTTGCTTCCTAAAACATGTGGTTCCACCATATCACTTTCACTATGTTAGTTTCCTTGTCTTGGATAACTTTTTTCCTATGATATAAGATATTCACCAACTACACCTTTAATGAAATATCATTCTAAAATTGTACAACATCTAAATTCAATAAATGCGTGGGGTATGGTATGTACTTCTACAAGAAACATAAATAGAAATCATCATTTACTTGAAATATGTTATTTGGGAGTGAAAATCAATAGGACATAACTCTTATGTGAATAAAGATATCAAATGGGACAATGTTTCTATGAATAATATTACCTTTCTTCCCAAACCTCATGAAATTATTCCATTTGGATATATAAAAGAATTGCATAACTTTAAACCCAAAATCTTGGTATCGTTAATGACTATCTGCAAAGCTTTTCTATTGAATTTCTTAAGCTTTCAAATGATGCTAATTTTTTCAACCATATATATCATATCTTGGATATGACCTACTCACATAAACTTACTCTCTCTAACATTATCCTAAAATGTTGTATTCTGACACCTCTTTCCCGGAGAGCCTCATAAGGTACCATTTGAATGCTAGAATGGAAAAAAATTATAAGAAATCCATTAGGATAAGGTGTTGACCCGAAAATACATAAAATCATTTGATCATGATCTCAATATATCCTCTTCTGTTTGAATGTTTCTTTCATATTATCCATCCATATGAAGATGATAAGTGGTACTAAAAATAATCTCTTTATATAATTTATACTGGAGGTTGATCTATAATCTTGAGGTAAACCTTGAATATAGATTAGATATAACGGACATTGGAACTATATGCAGTCTTACCACTTCAATTATATATATATTAACTATTTAGTGAATATAAAAATATTCCTTCATAACAATCAAATGCATTGAATATTTAGGGTGATCAACTACCACCCAGATAGCGATATTTTTTATTGGTATCATTGGGACTCCTACAATGAATTCAATGTTTATGATTTCCAATTTTCATATTTTTAAAGAAATTTTTTCTTCATACACTTAGAGTTCTATTATTCATCTATGACTCATTGTAAAACCGAGAATTGATATACAAATTTTTCAATATCCCTCTTTATGTTATACCACTAGTTGTTTTGAATTGGATATCTATATATAATAGTGGTTCTTTAATGAATATAGAAACATGATCTATACACATCTTCCATAAGTTCCCTCTTCAGTTCTTTCTTTAATGGGAATCTTATCTGAGTTCCAAGCCTCATAACTCTATCTTTAGAAAAGTGGACTCCAATTTATTCTCTTCATTATTCTAGAGCACCTAATAATCATTATAGGACACCTTTATACTATCAAGAATAGATTTTTGGGACGTTATTTGAACAAGTTAACATTAAGTTCCTTTTATTATTCTAATTTCCATCCTCTACGTGTCTAGGAATATTGGATCACTTGAAATCCACATCATAGATAAGGTTGCAATATTATTACAACTCTGAGGGTCTTCCAATTTATTCACTTTCCTTACCTATTAAGGGATAGCATAATCATAATCCATGATCAGCTATAACCACATTTTTTGGTTCGTATTTAACCCATTTTATGGGAATATATACTGGAAGATTTTATGATTTGTATATATGTCATAATTATCTCCATAGAGAATAAGTCACCAAATCTACAATGAAAATATCATTATAGAGAGTTCTAGATCATCTATTGGGTAGTTATACTTGTGTATCTTTAATTAGAATGAGTCATAGGCTATAAAGTTTTCATATTATAAGGGAAAAACCCAATACCTTTTTAGATGCATCGTTGAAGGTCATAGATACTTCACCACCGGTGGGTATTCTGTGCACAATTGTAGGGATTAACCACTTATTCAACACATTAAATATCTATTTAAATTTATCAGTCCATAAAATTTTGTATTCCTTTCATGTTAGCATGTATATTGGCCTTGAAAAGCATGATAAGTGTCTCAAAAATTGATTCTAATACCCAGTTAATCCAATTAAACTATGGGTTTCCATCATGGACATGTTTTTGGTTCATCCTTCAATTTCCCCTATTTTTAAAGGATCCCTAGATATCACTTTACTGGTGATAAAATCCCACAATAATTTTAATTTCCCTATCTAAAACTAATGTTTACAACACTTCACAAATATATTTTCCTCTCACAAAGTCTTTTGTATAAAATTTAAATTCCTATTATGTTTCTTATTTATTTTGAAATAAATTTGAATATTATCTACAAATACTACCAAACAATTATCAAGGTAATCCCTAAAGACTCTATTCATGAAATCCATAATGATATATGGATAATTAGAGAGTCCATATAGTATCACTAGGAACTCATAGTACCTTTAATATGTATGAAAATAATTCTTTGGGATATCATCAATATTCACCTACAAATGATAATATCCTAACCAATGATTTATCTTACAGAAGTATTGGTCTCAATTTAAGTGTAGGATCAAGTCATCATTTTTTGGAAAATGGTACTTGTTCTTTATTGTGACCTTTTGGAGCGGACAATAACAAAATTATAGGTTCATTAACCAATCCTTCGTCTTGAAAAATATGACTAGTTTACCCCACAGTGAAGCAATTGGAAATATAAAACCTTTATACATATTATGATATAGTTTCTTATTTATATTCTCATGTTAAACAATGGAAATAATATATATATTCTTGGATACAAGAAATGATCATGTTATAAGCTTGACTAAGAACTCAACCTCATGACTTGGTGGAAGACCAAGCAATTATTCAGGAAAACCATGAGAAGATTTACATACTAATGGAATTTCAATAAGAATGATATTTTACATAGTCTCAATGATTTGATAACTATATATTTTCTCATAGATAAATAATATCCATATATGAGAATATGATGCCAAAGTATATTCATCCTCATCCTTTCACTTTCATAGAAATAGAGAGTGATTTTCAATAGAGAGGCTTATTTCCTTCTCTAAAAAATTTAAGTTTTCTATTTTCATGGAAATCCTTACCATATCCAAAATAGCATCAATTTTTTTGAAATTGATATTAAAATGTTTTCGAGGATTTTCAGACCATACATTTGGGTAGGGAAGGAGTTATATACTTGGGATACAATAAATTTCCCATTTTCTTTTTTCACTGATAAATATATTTTCATGTTTTATTGTCATTTTTGAATAGTTCTACTAAACTTGGGTGTTACAAAAGAATTAATAGGACCATAATAAAATATCATGATTTTTATTATTGAATATATAGAAGTTTTATACCTATCATCACATCATTATCAAGATCTATCTCAAGAGTTGTGATCACATAAGCAAACCCTTCTCTTAGCTCACTAGTTCACACATTGTCCTCATTCCATTAGTTGAAAATTGGATAGTTGGATAAGGTATGACATGAACATTACTTTATTCCATCATATTGGTGGGTTTCTCCTTAAAAAACTCACTAATTACGTTCCTTTCATTTTGTAACATAAATCATTTCCTTATCCCCTTTAAGAAATCTCTATGATTATTCTTCCAATAATTTTGAAAAGTGGGATTTTGGAATTTCTTTTGATGATGAGTTTTCTCGATCATAACATAAAGATAAGAATCAATTATCCACATTATATCTATATACCCATGATGCTCTTGATATTCATTGATCTACATATCATATTTTAGTCAATATTAGAAAATTTCCTTATAACTGTCAAAGTCTAGAAAGTTCAACTTTTTTCCTAGAGTCTTCTTTATCACACTAAAGAAGACGTCTAATTCACTTTAGAGAGAGATTATAATTTCATAGGTGTATCATGAAATTATTTTGAATTTCACCTCATACACCCTAAATGGAATCATCATCATTTTTCTTTAGTATAAGAAAATCACTTTCCATTTTTATTCATAGTGTTATTCTAAAATATTTATCACAAAAAAAAAATCTATAATTCTTTCCCCTCTATAAATTTGATATAATACCTGGGATTTTTATTTTACAAATATTTTCACCATTTATGAGTGTCTCCCTATATCAGATAAATATATAGAACAATGTTATCTTTCCCAAAGCATTTAATGATGAAGAACTTATTTTTAATACAGTTTTTGTATTCTTCTATGACTAATGGATCAAAATATCAACTAAAATTTGGATGCCTTTATCACATAATGGTCTCAGTGGAAACTTACTCATTTTAGAGACATGTGGGTTTCACCTTCAATAAAAATTTTGTTCAAAAATTTATTTAGATATAAAGTTATTATCATAAATTTATTTCTTCCATCTCCCATTGGGTTGGGAATCTTTTTTGGGAAGTAATTACATTTCACATCACATTGGTTGTGGATTCTATTCCTCATATTCCCAGTAATTGATTAAAATAAAAGGAAAATTAGGGTGGTGTCTTTTAAAAATAACGATAACATAGAATTTAAGTTATGGGAATTTAATGAATAAATAGTAAACAAAAAACATTCCTTATCATATTAATTTCTTAGTTTCAATATAAGTTATCCATGATTTATTTCAAAATATAAACAATTAATTGAATTTTTTTCCCTTAATAATGATTCATATATATCATGTGAATTTAAAACATTATATCCATTAAGATTCTTGAACTAGTTTTTCATCAATGCCTCTTCGCCTTGTATTAGTTGATGACCGAGTCAAATTCAATTTACCCTTTTCGGGGTTCTTTCCCAAAGTGTAATTATGCCAGAGCCACATTCACTTGTAGTATCCAGATAGGGGTGTATTTCATTATAATACACTTACTCTATATATTACAAAAATTTAGGAATTTTTTCCTATGATTAGTCTTATATCTAAGGATTTAAATATGGTTTTCTAATCCTAATCTAAAAAATAACTATACTTTCCTCTAATTCCAATTATTACATCTCATTCCTTTTAGACACATTAATTCATGATTTTTTATGTAAAGATACGCATAATACAACCCAAAATTTCCTGAACCCTATTGTATTTGTGAAATTTTTAATATAGATTAATTACAAGAAATGTAAATACAATGAAATAAACATAAACTGTATAACATTCCCTCAAATTACCTTGATTCTTCTAAAACTGCTTGGGATAACATGGAGATGTACATTAGAAATGGGTGAGATATAAATCATAGTAAGGGAATTATCAAAGAATAACTATATTAAATTAATACATGTGAGTCAATAAGAATATAAAGATAACATTATAGGGGTAATAATTATAAATATTAACATTGAATAATGATATAAAATGAAAACATGAAGGAAACATGGGAATGTGGAAACAACCTAAAAAATGAACTCATAAGAATAATCCAAGGATATAATCCTAGATATCATAACATAATGTTCTTAGGAAAACCTAATATGCACCATACATGTTATCTCATGAGATAAAAACATTTCCTAATTCATTGTATGGATATATAATTCAGGGGCATCCTATCACATTTGTCCCATGGATATGCGTAAGTGGGACACATATATCATGAAATAAATATAAGCATTTATACCCTTAATTTGAATCCCAAAATTAAGTAGTGTGAGTTACATACATGGAATTAATAAAAGAATAAAGGATATTCACGTCTAGTTGAGTACCCCTGAGTGGAAATGGGGATGGTTAACCACTATACAAAGTTTGGCATGGGAAATCACAAGATAATTTAAACAATAAAACAGGGGTACAAGAAGATTCATGGAACGTCATAAAGAGTGTGAATTGGGTGTATTATAATTTGGACAACATAATTAGAGTAAGAGGGATGTGTTAAAAACAAATCCCAATTTTAAAAATTTTAAATCAAAAGGGATAATATAAAAGAAGTGGATACATAAGGAGGAAAAGTAAATAATCCATTACATTGAGAGGGTGCTTCTAAAATATTACGAGGAGAATATTAAGATATTTGAGACATATTTGGGGGATATAGAGGGAATATTGAGTAAATTTTTTCTCCAGGAGTATTTTTTGAATAGTAATGGTAGTGTGGGAGGATTTTTATAGTACAAGAGATTTAAATTTATTATTTATCTTAAAACATATGTTATTGACTCTATATGGTAAATTAATATTAAAAAACCCACGGTTTCTACTAATGTGCATTGATTGTCATTAAATTATATATCTGGGAACAAAATTCATTATAAAATACCCTTAGTGATGTTGAATTGACTCATATTTCTATGTAATTGATTTGAAAACCGTAAAATACAATGTAGATTTTAGAGGGTTTTTTAAGTGTTTATAAAATCAATAAAATAAAAATTAAAATTCATGATTTTAATGCAAAAATGTAATTTTGGTCATGGTTAATCTTTATAGTATTCATTACATATTTTATGGGATTTTAGCATGTCATAATACATACTGTATAGTTCTATTATATTTAATTTTTATCTAATAATTAGAATAGCTCAAAAAATTACAAACCATTCACCATTGGTTAATTTTGATGTGCAACTTTAAAAAAATCTATTATTAATTTTATTAAAATTATTGTTTAATTATGAAAATGTAATCTTTAAAGTCCTGATAATTTTTTTACTGAACAAATAAGGGTTGTTACAATGATAAAAGTTTATGACCATTATAAAAAATTAATTTTTACATCAACATGTTGTATTATAATTTATTTATAAATAATTATTATTTAATAAGAATATTTTATTAAAGTTTAAAAAAATAAAGAAAATATTGAATTTCTAAAAAAAAATTCTTTATTAAAACAATATTTTTCACCAAAATGGAATTTAATTTTCATTTTATGAAAATATTTTTTTATCAAACTCATTAAATTATCATTTATAAAGTATTGATGAAAAGGATAAATATAATCATAATTTTATAAAAAATAAAAATATACAAATTCATACTATTGAGATATAGATAAATAACTTCTTATTACACCAGGCTATGCCTTAAGGGTAATGTGTGTGATGGTGACGGTTTCTTGGGGTAGTTCAGTGACCATTTTTTGGGTCGTGATATTGAAAATATTTAACTTCTCCAAGAAATATTTTTTCTCATGTTTTAGTTATTTATTCTAAGATTTAACTTGGTTGATGGAAAATCCCTATGATATGATCTCCCTTGAATTCTATGATAAATGGGATTCATAGGGTGTGATCCCATTGGTCGAGTTCATCACTTCTATTTAAGTCAATTGGACTTTATCAAGACCCTTAATATACTAGACTTAATGGTTAGTGTACAGTGATTATATTATGAATGGTTATAATTATAAATAGTCTTTTAAATCTAAAAGAGTATAACTATACAAAATACTCAAAGTATTGCATATGTTTTTTATAACTACATGAAATTATATAGAACATGTTCATTTGAATGGGAATATCATTTATAAAAGTATGGTTCATTAAAATATTACCTTATAATATGAATTCAATCAATGTAAACTTCCTCACTAATCATTTGAGTTTGGAGTCCCAAATTGTTTCACATCAGTACCCATATTATAGAATTTTCATCCAAGGGGATATCATCTTTATATTATTACTTGAGGATTGGATGATTGAGAAAATGAAATGTGATCTCCTTCTATAGATAATTGATAATCAATATAGGTATAGTCAATCCACACCAAAAATCACTTCAAAATTAATCAATTATTGAGGAATTATATCTATAATAAGTATTATACCATAAATCTCAATTAGATAATACTTTTATTTCATATAAATAAGCATTGATCGAGGATTTGTTTTCCTAGAATGTTTGGTATCCATCACATGAGGTAATGATTCCACATTCTTTGAAAAATATTTTCATATAAAATAATGGTATAATTAGTCAGAGTGAGTATCTCATGAGAGGGGGTTTATTGAGTACAGAATAAAAATTTCTATTTAAAATGGTTTAATTTGAATTCCCTCAATTAATTTAAAATGACATAGTTAATTAATATAGAAGATCATTATAATTTATACTCTTTCAAACGTTTTCATAAAGATTTATTTTTTATAAGGAAAGTAATATATAATATTACTTAGTCAATTAAAGTCAATTTATATAATTAAAATCTTATAAAAACTAAGAAAAATTAACTATCAAAGTATTAGTTTTTTTGGTTAAAATATTTTTAGTTTTAAAATAAGAAATAATATAAACAAAAAACATAGAAAAAATTTGAAAAAAAAGGTTCAGTATGAAGGTTAGACATAGTTGTAACACCCCGACCCTAGTTACCGAGATTCGGTGCATTGTTACATAACATTGGCATGATCACAAGAAAGATGAAATCTTGAAATACTGATTAGTTTAGTAGCCTTGGAAACACTATATATATTAATAAAGGTTTACATTACATCATGAAAATGAAAACTAGAACAACATAGTCTCCATATCCCACACTCTTATCCCCTCATACTATCCCTACAGGACATTCATAATTTACTTCTTCACATCCTGGAAAAAATAAAACATAGAAAAGGGGTGAGATCAAATGCCCAGTAAGGATAACAATATAGCGGAAACTTTCATAAATAAGAATAAACATTTGAGGAAGTGTATAACTAAAATAAAATCCTTTTAAACTTTAACTTTAACAAAGTATGGAAAAAATAAAATGAAATAATGCCATTTACTTATTCACATGGATATTCTTCTAATTGAATAATCACATGCAATATCAACAACCACTTTCATAATGATGGAATGCATAATTCTATACTATCATAACCACATAGCCAAGGACTCGTGGCAAGACTACAAATAATATTTTCTCAAGGCCTTGTGCCAAGACACTAGTTTGTCTCATGAGACCTACCGATGCATCGAGGAGCTATAGCGGGCTCCACCCGTCACATATTAAGTCCAATGCATTCCCATATGAAAAGTTTTAAACATAACATAAACATTCGTATTAAAACTAGCATACGAAATGTAAATACTTCATCCATAAACAATGAATAGTATAAAAATAACACATCTACAGTCAAACATATCACAAAACCTTCAATACAATATAGAAGATTTGTATCATAATAAATCAACTTCAAATAAGTGTAAAATCCATCATAGGATGTTGACATATATGAAATCAAAACACTTTTTTAAAAAAATATCTTTCTATTTTGAAATCATTTAGGAGTCATATATTTATAAAATAAAACATTTTCTTTGGAAATATTCATATAATTTTGTAAGGGAAGTTTCAACGATTTTATAATGGCGGAAAATAACTGCACCCATCGTATAAGTTAAAAAAACATTCTTACCTTAATTCTGTCGAAAAGGTTAAAAAGCACCTTGTTTGGAAAACGACGGAAAGATTTCTTTATAAACCTCTTATAAAAAATCAAACAAGTGTATAAATGACTTTAAACCATATTCTTTTAAATAGTAAAAATGTTTTGAAATACATTTTGAAAAAACATGGATGTGGATGATAAAGAAATCCCAGTAGATTATTACGTATAAACAACCTCGGATAATGAAGAGATTGCGAAATAAACCCTTACCTTGTACTTTTCCTTGGTTGGGGGTATATTAACCTCATGTATAATGGTGAAATAATTGTTATTAAATTATACAAAATCATATACATTATTATTTTATCATATATGATCTTTTAACATTGCTTTGTTAATAATATCTTAGTATTATCGTTGTTTCGGGTGTTAACTTACTTATTTTAATTTATATGTTTTGTTACGTATGCCATGTTTTTCATTGATAGGTTGTATCTTATTCATATCCAGAATGATATCATGTCCTTAAACATTATTTTTAAATCATCAAATGATAATTATACTTGAATGGATACGATGGAGAGTGAATCTCATCGCGTTCGTGGAGACGGTAGTCCGTACGTATGCAGGAGCGACAATATCATTATTTTGATATTAAAATAATATATAATTGGATGGTATATAATATATATAGAATCATTATAATGTTATATTTATTATTTACATGAATTAAAAATCAATATTATACCCATCCAAATAATAATATATTGAATAACAATTACACCACGATGTGGAGACGGTAAGCAGTACGTACGCACGTATGGTGACATGTCATTCAAAGGATTGATAGAATATTGAATATAGTTTTATCATATTTATAATAACATCACAGTATATAGGAGATACTTTATTTATTATTTTATAATAAGAATAATAAAGAAAAATAAGTTTGAAGAAGAAATGAATTTGAAAAAAGGTGGTGAAAACATTACCTCTTCTTCAGGTTCTTCCTTTTGATTTGATCAAAAGGGCTCCTTAGGTTGGCTTTCTGATTAAAGTAAGGCGTATAGGATTAATTTAGGGATGTTGATAGATTATTTGGGCAGGGTTTGGCCGAACCAAAAGGCTTTGAAGGTGTGAATTAATGAGAATGGGGAGTGCCCTTTTATAAGCTAGAAATATTATTTTATAATACATTCATATTCGGTTTCTAATTGCTAAAAAGTATATTATTTAATGGTTAAGGTGGGGATGGGTCTAAAACCACTCAACCAATAGCATTTAGACAGTTTTGGGTCATTATATTAACCTTATCTTTTAATTTTAACTCTTAGTTAATTAGTTTGACACTTACCATGTCACTTTGTATTTTTATAATATATAGTTAATAAACATACTATATACCTCAAATAGACCCCCAAGTGGTCCATTAATGATACACATATCATTATATAAGTCTCTTGGCCGAAACATATATTTTTAGGAATTGAATAGCAATTAATAATATAATATATATTTTTTAAACGCTTTTATGTCAATTTTGACACTATTTGGAAAATTGATTTTTGTGAAAATCATAACATAATGATTACTTCAAAAAAGGTTAATTAACTAAATCCTACCATATCATAGTAACCTATAAAATTAGTTTAATTTATAAAAAGTCTCAAATTATATTTATTTGGGTATTTATAATATCAATTATTTTAATTTTTCACTATTATTGTAATTAGTGCATCATAATTGTGTCATACATAAATTAAATTAATTGATTTCTAAAAATTATAAATAAACTATAATTATGTAGGAAATGTTTTTAGCTTTATAATGAATATTTATAGTCTAAAATCCAACATATATAACCCTATGTAAAAAAAATTTTTCTAAAAGATATATGCTTCTGTCATTTTTGTATCTATTTTAACTTAATTAATATAAAGTGTCATTATCACTTAAAAGTGGCTCCATGGGGTCCACAAATCGACACAAAGATGACCATGGTCGTACATGCATCAACCAATAAGGTTAGTACACATTTTAGGATAATTTGTTTTTATTACAATTCTATTTTTTAACCCTTGTTGACCGGATTTACCCTTTAATCGTGGTAAAAAAAATATTTACCGAAGTAATTATTCAAAATATCTAAAAATAAAAGTTACCTATTTACACAATTTTATCATCCTGATTTCAAATATGGAATCCATTTTTCCAAATTCAAAACACATAAGTGGCAGAAATTAATTTAAATTTAATTCTCATTGTTAAAACAAAAAGCGTGTTTTTAAGATATAATAGCTATCAAAAGATTGACACTTGTTTATTTCCAGTTAAATTTTAAAATTATGTATAATGACAAAAATTGTATTAAATGGTAAAAATATGTTCTAAATATACTTTAAAACCACTCAAATTCATAATTTATCACTATTAGTTATTTTTTATTAAAAATTTTGTTTTTAATTAAAATTTAGTAATTTTCACTATTCATCAAAATATTAAAGTTATCCGAAAAGTAGCAAAATTTCACCTTAGGATAAATTTGATACTCCGAATCAAAAAATGAAGTCCATTTTGAGAGATAAAATTTCTAAAATTTTAAAAAGTAGGTATTACTATTCATAACGGTTAATTTGACCGGTTGTGGCGCGTGTTAGAACTCGATGTTGCGTACAACACACACTATTGCATTATTCAAAGAGAAGTGTACCGTAGAATCTTGGGATGTTACATATTCCCCTCATTCAAATAATTTCGTCCTCAAAATTTCTAGAATAATATCGACTGAAATGACTCGGGTGGTTCTTCATCATAAGTTCCTCGTGTTCCCACGTTGCCTCTTCCCTCTTATGGTTTCTCCATAGAACTTTTACCAGACGAGTCATCCAGTTTCTCAGCACTTGTTCTCTCATATCAAGAATCCTGATGGGCTCTTCACAATAAGACAGATCAGGTTCCAGTTCTAATTCTTCATAGGTGATTACATGCATTGGGTCAGGCATGTATTTCCTAAACAGATATATATGGAACACATCGTGAACTTTGGAGAGGCTTGGCGGCATTGCGAATTGGTAAGCTATTTCCCCAATTCGTTCTAGAATTTTGAACGGTCTGATGTACCTGGGACTCAATTTACCTTTCTTACCAAAACGTATGACTCCCTTCCCTGGAGATACCTTCAGGAAAACATGATCACCGACTTGAAATTCCAAATCCTTCCTTCGACTATCGGCATAGCTCTTCTACCTACTTTGAGCTTCTTTGATGTGATTTTGGATTACCATCACCTTTTCCATTGTTTCCTCCACCAGTTCTAGACCTGAAAGTTTTCTTTCACCAGCTTCATCCCAACAGGTTGGTGTGCAACATCTCTTTCTGTATAACGCTTCATATGGTTCCATCTAAATACTCGAATGGAAGCTATTGTTATAGGAAAATTATACCAGAGGTAAATATTGATCCCACATACCCTGAAAGTCATGTGAGAAGGATCTCAACATGTCTTCTATGGTTTGAATAGTTCATTCTGATTGTAAATCTATTTGAGGGTGGTAGGAAGTGCTCAAATGAAGTTTAGTATCCAAGGCTTTCTGAAGACTTTTCCAGAATCTTGAAGTAAAATGGGGATCATGATCAGAAACAATTGATAGGGGTACTACATGAAGTCTCACTACTTCATCAATATATAGTCTTTCTAGATGTTCCATTGGTAGATGTTATCTTATAAAAAAAATGTTCCGACTTGGTAAGACGATCAACAATAACCCATATTGCATCGTTCCTTCTAGGAGTCTTTGGTAGCCCCATGACAAAGTCCATCGTGATATTATCCCATTTCCACTCAGGTATGGGAAGAGGTTGCAATACACCACCAGGGTATTGCCTTCCAGCTTTCACTTGTTGAAACACCATACATCTTGACACAAAATCAGCAATATCCCTCTTCATTTTGTCCAACCAAAAATGTTCCTTCAAATCACTACACATTTTGGTGCTCCCAGGGTCTATAGAGAAATTGGAACTATAAGCATCATCCAAAAATTCCCTTTTTTAGATCTGGTATATCGAGAACACAATGTCTCTTCCCATATTTCAAAATTCCTTCTTCATACACAAAGTCTCTCAATCTCCCATCATTCACAGCATTAATCATCTTCTGAAATTCTTTATCATCGGTCTGATAACTCTTAATCCTTTCTAGTAAAGATGGTTTGGCAACCATTTGAAAAAGCATTGATGTTTCACCTTCCCTGGTTATTCCCATGTCCATCTTCACTAGATCCATGAAAATTAGATCCCTTTCAATTCTCATATTGTTCAAAACTCCATTACCTTTTTTACTCAAATCATCTTCCACATTGTTTTCATTCCTCGGGTGGTAGTGTATCGTGAAATCATAATCCTTGAGTAATTCAATCCATCTCCTTTGCCTCATGTTGAGTTCTTTTTGTGAGTAAATATACTTCAAACTCTTGTGATCAGTATAAATCTCACATTTTTCACCATAGACGTAGTGCCTCCATATAATCAAAGCAAATATCACAGCTTCTATCTCGAGATCATGAGTAGGATAGTTTTGTTCATGAATTTTCAACTGTCGTGATGCATAGGCAATAACCCTATCATTCTGCATAAGGACACAACCGAGTCCTTTCTTCGATGCATCACTATAAATGACAAACCCATCATTCCCTGATGGTAGAGTCAATATAGGAGCATTGAATAATCTTCTCTTCATTTATTCAAAACATTATTCACACACTTTTGTCCAAACAAATTTAACACCTTTACCTGTGAGCTTTGTTAATGGGTTAGCCAACCGGGAAAAATTCCGGACGAAACGTCGATAATATCCTGCTAAACCAATAAAACTACGTATCTCATTTATACTCATCAGTGCATTCCATTCTTGGATTGCCTTGGTCTTAGAAGGATCAACAGAGATTCCATCTTTAGAGACAATATGGTCAAGAAAAGAAATCTCCTGAAGCCAGAATTCACACTTGCTAAAAATCCAATATAATTCATGTCCTCTCAGTGTCGTGAGGATAATGCGCAAGTGATTTTCATGATCTTTGTAGCTTTTGGAGTATACCAAGATATCATCAATAAATACCATCACAAATTCATTGATATATTCCATGAAAACTCTATTCATCAGATCCATGAATACAGAGGGTGCATTAGTCAATCCAAAAGGCATTACAGTAAACTCGTAATGCCCATACCTGGTTAGAAATGCTATCTTCGAAATTTCTTCCTTCTTCACACACAACTGATGATGTCCAGATTGAAGGTCAATCTTTGAAAAGTATTGATCTCCATGCAGTTGGTCAAATAAATCATCAATGCGAGGTAGGGGATACTTGTTCTTTATTGTTATAGCATTGATCTCCCTATAGTCGATACATAACCTCATATATCCATCTTTCTTTTTAACAAAAACAACAGGGGCTCCCCATGGAGAAACACTAGGGAGAATAAATCTCTTATTACTCAATTCCTCTCGTTGTTTCTTTATTTCAACTAATTCTACAGTGGCCATTCTATAAGGGGTCTTTGATATAGGCCTTGATCCAGGAATTAAATCAATGGAAAACTCAACTTCTCGTTCTAGAGGATGTCCAGGTAAATCATCCAGAAACACATCTACATATTCTTTCACAATAGTTACATCTTCTATTTGAACATTCCTTTCCTCACCCATCGTCATTTCATTCTCTTCCTCCCTAATAATTGAATTTCGTTGAGCTACTAGGGGTGGATCGAGATAAGAATTAGGTGGTGACGATTCTGCTATAAGATAAGGTGTTCCTTATCATCATCATAAAAAATCGTAACATCCTTCTTCTTACAATAAATATTCGCATCATGGTCTGAAATCCAGTCTATACCGAGGATTATATCAAACTCAATCATAGGTATGATGATGAGATCAGCAGATAATAAAGATTCATGTGCTCTAATGGGGACTGATTCACAAAACGTTTTTGAATTGATACTTCCCTTAGGAGTTTTAACTGACAACTCCCTTTTTAAATCAAATTGGAAATAACTAATTTTCATAGAAAACTGGGAAGATATGAAACAATGCGATGATCTAGAATCAAATAATTCATTTTCTAAGCTTTATGAAACCATTAAATTACCTTCCACCACGTCTTTCGAAGATTCTACCTCAGCAGTAGTGATAGAATAAGCTTGGCCTTGATCCCTTGGCCTTTTCTGAGGTATGTTCCCCTGACTGTTAGTACATTCATTTGCATAATGTCCCATCTCCATGCAATTGTAGCATTGGACATCAGTGCCTTCCTTCTTCCCCTTCCAATCACAAGCTTGGTGGCCTTTTTCACCACACTTGTAACAGACTCTCGTTCCTTTTAAGCAAGTATAGGGGTGTTTCTTCCAACATTTACCACATGATGGATATTCAACCATTCCCTTCTTCCCATTATTTCCATTCCCAGATTGATCAGAAGATCTCTTCTTCTCTTACTTTGCTTTAAAGTCATAAGACATAGAGAATTCCTTTTCTATCTTGATAGCACATGAGACAATGTCTTCGTACTACGAGAAGGATTGTGAGACTAATGCTCGACGGAGAAATGGTTTTATCCGATCAAAGAAACGATCAATCTTACTTCTTGGGTTATGTATATAATCTCTAGCATACCTTGCTAACCTTTTAAAGTTAGCCTCATACATTGTGACATTCTTATCCTCCTTTTGTCTCAGACTCAGAAATTGCCTTTTTATATCTACTCGATGGTCGCGAGGAAAGTATAATTCGAAAAAAAATATCTTTGAACTCCCTCCATTACATATTTGATACATCATCATCTTCCTATGTGTTTTGAATCAATGACCACCATTGATCAGCATCTCTAGTGAGGCGGTAAACTTCCATGATAACTTTTCCCTTTCACTACTTCCCAAAGCCTGAAATATTTTCTCTATGGAACTTATCCATTGCTCAGCTACTAATGGATTTTTACTCCTATTGAATGTTGGTGGTTTCTAACTCATGAAGCGATCTAAAATTTATCCTCCCTGCTGTGGATCTGGGTGGTTCATACGGGTAAGGTTATTATTTATAACCTGAGTGAGTTGTCCTAGTATGGTGATTAGTTGATCAACACCAGTTACATCACTAGCTCCACTATAATTATCTTGAGCAGAAGGTAAATCCCTACATGGAGTGCGTGCATTGATACGATTTCCATTTCTTCCAATAGGCACCATTTCTAAACAATGGCATAAACTAGATTAGTTTATGAATCAAAATACATAATTTCATACTTATGAAACACTTAACATAAATTGAACTATTTATGGATATAATCCATAATCATAAAAATGATTTTTTTGAGGAATTACATACTCATGAACCCTTAATAATTATTTGTAAAGAAAATGAGAGTTATCCTAAGCATATCCCCTGGGAGTGTCATAACCAAGAGTGCAGCAAGCCCCATTGTCGTGCACCAGTTCCCGTTCGAGTCTAGCTCAAAGCAGTGTTTTCGGGTATTACCCCTAGTTGCATCTGTGCCAAAGCCGCCTATACCTGCTCGTATCTAGATAGGGATGTACTTCTCAGAAAACTCACAAAATCTATACAATACCAAAATTATAGGAAGTTCTTCTATACAAATCCTAAAAGTCCATCTTAGGTCTATGTGATCTAATCGGAAATTATCTAAATCTAGCTTCCAAGGTTTGTACTAAACTTCCTCTGATACCAACTATAACGCCCCGACCCCAGTCACCCAGAGTCGGTGAATTGTTACATAACATTGTCATGATCACAAGAAAGGTGAAATCTTGAAATACTGATTAGTTTAGTAGCCTTGGAAACACTAGATATATTAATAAAGGTTTACATTACATCATGAAAATGAAAACTAGAACAACATAGTCTCCATATCCCACACTCTTATCCCCTCATACTATCCCTACAGGACATTCATAATTTACTTCTTCACATCCTGGAAAAAATAAAACATAAAAAAGGGGTGAGCTCAAATGCCCAGTAAGGATAACAATATAGCGGAAACTTTCATAAATAAGAATAAACATTTGAGGAAATGTATAACTAAAACAAAATCCTTTTCAACTTTAACTTTATCAAAGTACGGAAAAAATAAAATGAAATAATTCCATTTACTTATTCACATGGATATTCTACTAATCAAATAATCACATGCAATATCAATAACCACTTTCATAATGATGGAATGCATAATTCCAGACTATCATAACCACATAGACAAGGCCTTGTACCAAGACTACAAATAAGATTTTTTCAAGGCCTTGTGCCAAGACACTAGTTTGTCTCATGAGACCTACCGATGCATCGAGGAGCTATAGCGGGCTCCACCCATCACATATTAAGTCCAATGAATTCCCATATGAAAAGGTTTAAACATAACCTAAACATTCGTACTAAAACTAGAATACGAAATGTAAATACTTCATCCATAAACCATGAATGGTATAAAAATAACACATGCATAGTCAAAAATATCACAAAACCTTCAATACAATATAGATGTTTTTTATCCTAATAAATCAACTTCAAATAAGCGTAAAATCCATTCAAGGATGTTGACATAGATGAAATCAAAAATCTTTTTAAATAAATATCTCTTTCTATTTTGAAATCATTTATGAGTCATATATTTATAAAATAAAACATTTTATTTGGAAATATTCTTATAAGCTTGTAAGGGAAGAATCAAAGATTTTATAACGGTGGAAAATAACCGCACCCGCCGTATAAGTTAAAAAACATTCTTACCTTAATTCTGTCGAAAAGGATAAAAAGAACCTTGTTTGGAAAATGACGGAAGGATTCCTTTATTGACCTGTTATAAAAAGTCAAACAATGTTATAAATAACTTTAACCCATATTCTTGTAAATAGTAACAATGTTTTGAAATACATTTTGAAGAAACATGGATGTGGATGATAAAGAAATCCAAGTATATTATTACGTATAAACAACCACGAATAATGAAGAGATTGAGAAATAAACCCTTACCTTGTACTTTTACTTGGTTGGGGGTAGGTCAACCAACTATATAATGGTGAAATAATTGTTTTTAAATTATACAAGAATCATATAAATTATTATGTTATCATATATGATCTTTTAACATTGCTTTGTTAATAATATCTTAGTCCTATCGTTGTTTCAGGTGTTAACTTACTCATTTTCTTTTATATGTTTTGTTACGTAAGTCGTGTTTTTCATGGATAGGTTGTATCCTATCATATAAAGAATGATATCAATTCCTTAAACATTATTTTTAAATCATAAAATGATAATTATACTTGAATGGATACGATGGAGAATGAATCTCATCGCGTTCATGGAGCCGGTAGTCCGTACGTATGCACGAGCCAAAAAATCATTCTTTTAATAATAAAATAATATATAATTGGATGGTATATCATATATACAGAATCATTATAATTTTATATTTATTATTTACATTAATTACCAATCATTATTATACCCATCCAAATAATAATATATTGAATAACAATTACACCACGACGTGGAGAGGGTAAGCAGTAGGCACGCACGTATGGTGACATGTCATTGAAAGGATGGATAGAATATTGAATATGGTTTTAACATATTTATAATAACATTACAGTGTATAGGAGATACTTGATTTATTATTTTAGAATGGGAATAACAAAGAAATAAGAAGTTTGAAGAAGAAATGAATTTGAAAAAAGGTGGTGAAAACATTTCCTCTTCTTCGGGTTCTTCCTTTTGATTTGATCAAAATGGATCCTTAGGTTGAATTTATGACTAAATTAAGGCCTCTAGGATGAAGTGATGGATGTTGAGAGAGTATTTGGGCAGCGTTTGGCTGAACTAAAAGGCTTTGAAGGTGTGAATTAATGAGAAGGGGAAGTTCCCTTTTATAAGCTAGAAATGTTATTTTATAATAAATTCATATTTGATTTCTAATTGCTCCAAAGTGGATTATTTTATGGTTAAGGTGGGGATGGGTCGAAAACCAGTCAACCAACAGAATTTATACAGGTTTGGGTCATTATATTATCCTTATCTTTTAGTTTTAACTCTTAGTTAATTAGTTTGACACTTACCATGTCACTTTGTATTTTTATAATATATATTTTATAAACATACTATATACCTCCAAGAGACCCCCAAGTGGTCCATTAATGATACACCTATCATGATATAAGTCTCCTGTCTGATCCTTATATTTTTAGGAATTGAATATCAATTAATAATATAATATTTGTTTTAAAAACTCTTTTATGTCAATTTTGACACTATTTGGAAAATTGATTTTTGTGAAAATCATAACAGAATGATTACTTCGAAAAAAGTTAATTAAATAAATCCTACCACATAATATTAACCTATAAAATTAGTTTAATTCATAAAAAGTATCCAATTATATTTATTTGGGTATTTAAGATATCAATTATTTTAATTTGTTACTATTAGGGTAATTATTGCATCATCATTGTGTCATTAATAAATTAAATTATATAATGTCTAAAAATTTAAATAAAATATAATTATTTAGGAAATATGTTTAGATTTCTAATTAATATTTATAGTCTAAAATCCAACTTATATAACCCTATGTAAAAATAGTTTTGCTGAAAGATATATGCTTATGTCATTTTTGTATTTATTTTCACTTAATTAATATAAAGTGTCATTATCACTTACAAGTGGATCCATGGGGTCCAAAAATAGACCCAAAGATGCCCATGGTCAGACACGTATCAACCAATAAGGTTAGAACATGTTTATGGGTAATTTTGTTTTATTATAATATTATTTTTTAACCCTTATTTACCGGATTTACCCTTTAACCATGGTAAATAAAATGTTTACCGAAATAATTATTCAAAATGTCTAAAAATAAAAGATACCAATTCACACAATTTGAACATCATAATTCAAAATATGGAATCCATTTTTCCAAATTCAAAACACAGAAGTGGCAGAAATTAATTTAAAATTAATTCTCGTTGTTAAAACAAAAGGTGTGTTTTTAAGAGATAATAACTATCAAAAGATTGACACTTGTTTATGTCTGGTTTAATTGTAAAATTATGTACAATGACAAAAATTGTATTAAATGGTAAAAATATAATCTAAATATACATTAAAACCACTCAAATTCATAATTTATCACTATTAATTATTTTGATTAAAAAAGTTGTTTTTAATTAAAATTTAGTAATTTTCACTATTCATCAAAATGTTAAAGTTATCTGAAAAGTACCAAAATTTCACCTTAGGATAAATTATATACTCCGAATCCAAAAATGAATTCCATTTTGAGAGATAAAATTTCTATAATTTTAAAAAGTAGGCATTACTATTCATAACGGCTAGTTTGACCGGTTGTGGCGTGTGTTAGAACTCGATGTTGCTTACAACACACGCTATTAAATTATTCAAAGAGATGCGTATTTTAGAAGCTTGGGGTGTTACATTAGTCCTCTTCAGTTGTTGATCACTCATAACCAAGTATTTTATATAAAATAAACAAGCTGATGCAAAATAAGGACTGTTTTTTATAGTAGTTTACATACTATCTAGGTCATACACAACCACTTCCATTGTTATCAGTGTGATTATAAAAGAAATAGGGCACACAAGTACTTCTACCATTTTTGTCAATGGGATTAAAAATTTAGTAAGATTTAAGAGAAGATATAAAGTATCCTCCAGTTTAGCACAAAAGATGGTGTGTGTGATAAAACAGATTATGCACACACTACTAAATATCTATGAATAAATAAAAAGAACTGAGAAATATAAAATTGTTAGGATATAAATGTATGGTATATTTTTGTGTAGAACATGACACTTGAATATTATTTAGAAATGAAACATGGTTCGGGTTATCTTGGAATATTTACAATAATAGAGTGTCAAAGACTTTTGTTCGTGACTCAAAGAAAGTAGCATATCTGTGTGAGCTTCGAATTCCTCGGTCCAGTGATTTGTAGAGGTGGTAGTTCATATATTTATCTCTATATGTGTGTTATATAAGTATGAGAACTTATCTTGATATTTTTTTACTTTTCATGGGAATTCATTTTTTATTTACTCACAAGAGAGTATGCTTACTTTTTTAATAGTAGCAGTAATATAAAGAATATCCATGTGCATCTGGATATCCCTCTTCCTCATACAGCATGTATGACATCCTTTTTCATGAATTTGATCGAGAATTTATGATACTATTATTAAAATATAAATCAAAATTATCCTCAATAATATAGTTGTTAGAATAATTAAATGAAAATTTAAGGATAGAAATAGTGGTGGTGTCATATGATCACATAGTGTGAGTATAGCGATGACTCAATCTCATAATGCCTCAGTGTCTGGTGGGATCTTCAAAAAATGGTGACACAAAGATGGAGGTGTATTGTGTATATCCAAAATTTATCTTCACTCTCAGTTCCTCATCCATAAGAATAGAATCCTTATAGAAATGACTCCTCTAACGGTAGGTTGGTCTGGCGGTGTGTTACACTTTTCCAAAAAAAATTGTTCTGGAATCATGACATCCTAACGATTAGATATCATATAGGTGTCTCAGTGTTAGAAAAATTTCAATACCGAAGGTTATTCAAGTAAAATAAAGACTCATTTTTCTAATTTTCCATTTTTATATCTTGACGGTGAGATATTTCTCGTGGCGTTTCCTCTTCGAAGTGGTTCAGTCTTGATGGTGACTTATCCTCAGAGGTTCATCAATTTTAACGGTGAATTATTCTTATTAAATTTCATCACCTGTATCAGATTATGAAATACTTATATAAAACATGAAATTAATTAATATCATTATAATCATGATTTTTTGTCATTAAAATAGGGAGGTCAACAATATCCCCGTTTTTATTATCACAAATCATGGCTTCTAATGTATCACAAATATAGAACATAAAATCAAAGGTAAGATCATAAATAAAAATCATGACTTATCATTCAAAATATGTTAAGATAGTTTTGAAGATAAATAATAATAAAATATTAAGTATAAAAGGAAACATAGAAACATCATTGTACAAAATTAGAAATAAATTTCATACCGGTATGGGCTCTAGAATAATTATCTAAGTGTAAATTAAGTAGTTTTCTCACTATTTTGGGATTATTAAAAAGGCAGAACATAATTATAATGAAAAAAAGAGATATATTTAAAATAAATATGAAAATTAGATTAAAATTCATCAAATTCATTCATATAAGTATTTATAAAAAAATATGTTAGAGAACATCCTATCAAATAAAATGTCTAATCCAATAAGATGAAGGTTTAAGGATACGAAGAGGGGTTTATTAGATTTTTTCCATTGTCTTTGGATTTCTCATGATCTAACAAAGTAGGTAGAACATGATCTGAATAAGCTCTGAGAAAAGTAAATGTAACACCTGTTTGAAGTCCAATGATATCTTGAGGTGATTATTGGTCAAAAAAACAACTAGCCAACATTTTATCATGGCTTGGGATGGATGAATGAGAAGCCTTAAAATTGGAAAGGAATACATTCTCATGGATCCCGGGAAACTCATGGTCTGAAAGAGGCCTCTTGGGTAATAGGAATAGATTATTAAATGAAAACAGAAATACCATGCACATGAAGAAATAGATTTAAGAGATTAATGGTTTCCATAATGATCTGACCACCTCTTTCCATTTCAATAAAGATGTATCTTTTTTCTTCCATAAATAGATTTAGAATTGGGTTCATCTACTTTAACTATCTTGCATTATATTTAAATTCATGAATTATAGAGGGAGTCCATAGATTATCAACCAAAAACATGATGTTTACATCTATATAATCTTTAGTATAAATCCATGAGAGAGAAAAAAAATTATGGAATTAGTTATTGTCTCTTGGTCATCATTCATATCCTTTCCATAACTCCTAGTCATAATATGATCGTCCTTATTACTCTTCTCAAACTTCCTCAGAATCTCCAATGGTATGACAAGTTATTCACTAGCAGGACCACTTGAAGTAAAAGTAACCTATTCTCTAACAACTAATTAGATCTTATCAAGATAAAATGTATGAGGTGAAATAGTTGAAGTATCCTACAATTCTTCTTCAAGGATTTTAATAATTCCATCCAAAGAGGTAGTAAAATATGACTTTATGTCTTCAAATATAGATTTTAAAAATTATAGTTCACTACTAATCCTCTTATTCTCAATCTCAACCTCATGGATTCGATGCATCATCATGGGTTGTATTTGATGGATCACCAATTAAAATATATATATATGGCATCATTCTCACTCATCATGGTCAAGAGTGAATATTTATTCTTCAAAAACATTACGAAAGTTGAAAGTGAATTTTTACAAAAATCATCTATGTCACTCCTTGTGAATACATAAACCAGAAAAACATGATCACCAGGGTTAGGTATATGATCTCTAATTGAGTAAAATTTTCTAACGTTCTAGAAAATCAACATGAGATATTATATATTTCTTATGATATGCTTAATGATGAACCTCATGTCCACCATCATTTTTTGTAATCCTACAAAATTTATCTCATTCCCATATCATTGGATCAACCCCACATTCTAAAATCTTTTCCACATATATGATGGAAGGATGGATAATAGTAGGGATCTCAACACTCTGATTAGCAGCATTCTTTTCACCAATATATTGTTCAATACATCATAGTGTTGTTTCATTCTATATATCATGTTTGTGGACAACAACATTAGGTGTATCTTCTACCTAGATGTCAATAGGAGGCTCATCAGTAGCCATATCAACCCACTGTACATCACTTCCTAACTCAAAAAAGGTGTATCTTTCTTATTTTTCACATCCACATGTAGTTCCACACAATAAATCACATACATTTATTCCACCATAGCAGATTTAAAAACTGCTTGTTCATTAATAACTGATCTCACCTCAGTTCTATAAATAAATCTATGACATGGGGATTTCTCTCCCATAAAAATTCATCATTCTCTTAAATCTATGGTTTCACTTCTATGGTCAATTCTGGTTTCTTAGAAAAATCACTAGGTATAGCAAGAAACTTTGGAGGCATCTCTAAATCTCTATTTATTTATCCAACTAAACAACAAGGTTCAAAATCACAATCATTATCCTTGTTGGAACCAGGTTCTTCAAAGCATGATTTGGTGTATGGTTTGTGTTTGTTGTCAATCCTCAGTGGAAGTTCAGGGTGTGAACCAACAAAGCGATCATACCGTTCAGGAAGAAAACAGTAGTGAAGGTGGCGTTGTTTCCTAGTGTTTGCCAATTTTTTGGGCCTGAAAATCCATAAATAAAGTAAAGTGTTTTTGGAAAAGATACTTGCGCGCCGAGCTCTTGGAGGATGAAAGACTTGCGCGCCATATGTTTTTGAGGATCAGAACATCAAAATTTGGCTAAGGAAAGAAGGTCGTGCAAGTGTTGGTTGGGTCGCGCAAGTAACTTGCGCGACAGAGGATCTGGAGACAGGACTTGCGCGCCGTCGAGGGACTTGCGCGCCGCCGCGCAGGGGGTCCAGTTTGCCTATAAATACTGGACCACCCCTCCTCATTTCCAACGGAGTTCAAGGCCGAGAGATTGTTCGAGCTCTCGTCGCGCAGGTGGTTGAGTCGCGCAGGTAGTTGTTTTGTCGCGCAAGTAGAGCTTGCGCGCCGGTGTTTGGCTGTTCTCCCAAGGCAGTTTGGAAGAGAAAGTAAGTGGATCGCGCAAGTATTTAGTTCAAGAAGGCAGTGTCGCGCAGGTGCTTCAGTGACACTTGCGCGCCAGTTTAGTCTTGCGCGCCTGAGACTTGCGCGCCGCCGGGAGACTTGCGCGTCGGGCTTGAAAAGGAGACCTAGACACTATTGAAGCACGCCTGCCTTGCTGGAGCTGCCCGAAAGCCGAGAAACTACTCGGTTCATTCGAGGAAAAGTGATATTCTTCTTCTGGTGAGAATCGGACTTCAATAGAGCATCTACATTCAACAAAGGATGCACTCTTATGCAAGTTAAGAAGAGACCTACACGTCTATAAACTGAGTGGGACTTCACCAACGACAGTGAGCCAGGGGGAGTCAACGGGAGTGACCCGAGGGACGCAGTGAGTTATCCCTGAACTATTGTAAAGGCAGTGAGCCTGGGACAGAGTGTCTGTACCCAAACTTTTGTATCCGCAGCTAGTGAAGCATAGTGGATTTAGGTACGACCGGCAACCTGTCGGCGTATGCTCCTTGGACGTAGCCCTTAGTGGTGAACCAAGTAAAAATGACTGTGTCTTCTCTGTGCATGTGAATGTTTTCTTTTTGATCGTAATCATCATATAGGTTCAACAAGTTCCTACCAACGTGGGAACAAGATCCAACAAACTAAAAGAAAAAGTGGTCACCCTGATTCACCCCTCCCCTCTCAGGGTGTCCCGGGGTCCTTCAAGTGGTATCAGAGGGTAAAGGTTGCTGGCGTTGAATCTGACCTTCTTCGTCATGGAAAACGCAATCAATGTCAGGGGAGTCCCACACTTCGATGGAAGCAATTTCCAGATCTCAAAGAACAGAATGAGATCTCATCTAAGATCTCTTGGAATGGAAGTTCTTTTTTCTACTGTGCAAGGAATACATGTCACTGATCCAACAGGTCTGGCTATGACTGAAACAGACAGGAAACTTCTTGATGCAGATGCCAAAGCACAGAATGCTCTCACTGCTGCCCTTTCTGATCAGATTTACCTGAAGGTGATGAATTGCACCTCAGGAAAATCTATGTGGGATAAACTTGAGAATATTTATGAAGGTGATAGAAAAGTGAAGGAGGCAAAACTGCAAGTGCTACACAATCGGTTTGATGATCTGAAGATGCATCCAGACGAGAATGCAGACTCTTTCTTCAATCGAATTACTGAAGTGGTTGGAGCAATTCGGGGTCTAGGCGAATAAATCAAAGACATTGATATTGTAAAGAAAATATTAAGAAGACTTCCACCTATGTATAATGCGAAGGTGTCAGCTCTTGAGGAAAGAGATCTTTCCAAACTTTATCTAGATGACTTACTGAGCAGTTTGGTAGCATATGAAATGAGAGTCAAACCAGAAGATGCTACAACTCGGGTGAGCAAGGAAATGGCATTCAAGGCCATGGATAAATTGAAAATCTCAAAGGATAGTAGCGGTGATGATGACGAAGAGAAAGAAATTCTTTCTCTCATTGCAAAGAAGTTCCAGAAGGGGAAAGGGAAATTCAAAGGGAAGTTACCTCTCGCATGCTTCCGTTGTGGAAAAGTTTGGCATATTGCCTCTCAGTGCTTGAAGAATATCAATGATGATGACAGTGAAGATGAAAACTTCAAGAAGCCTCAAAGAAGGTTCTTCAAAAAGGGAGACTTCAAATCTGGTAAGAAAATGCAAAGAAAGAGTTTTGTCTGTGAAGAGGAAGAAGATGACAATGAATTCTGTGATGAAGAAGAACCAGAATTCAAAACTGGGAACCATGCTTCTATGATGGCCACTGTTGAAAAGTCAGAAGATACTGATGGTGAAAAACAACTGAGAACTTGTGTAGATCCTGAGGTGCAACTTAAGGATGCAGTTAGTAAGCTTAAGATTAAATGTAAGAGCTGCAATAAGTGGAAATCAATTGTAGAAGAATCAACTGAATATGTTGATCAACTTGAAGCTGAAATTGAACGACTGGAAGAATTTGTGAAGGTACAGTCTAAAATAATTGAAAGCAATGATGATGCAGTTGATCTGAAGCTGAGAATTGAAGAGCAAGCAAAGGTCATCAATGACCTCACATCCAGACTGGATGAAAAATCCAAGACTGTTGAGGGTCTTGAGGAGGAAGTATTTACTCTGAGGAGTAAAATGGAGACAGAATCAGTTCCAAAAGAATCGAGGAAGAAAATACAGTTCGGAAGATTCTCAGATGCAGAATTACTTGAAAGAGCCAAGTGTGGTTCAGATGGGGTTGGAAAAGTCTTGAGTGATCAAAGACCTGCTTTCATGGGAAAGAGTGGAATTGGCTGTGAGGCTGAGTCATCAACTGCTGGAAGTGCAAAGATCCAAAAGAAAGATAAGATGAAAGTTGAACATGTTGAAATGTTACCTAGAGTGCTGAAAAAGGAACCCTCAATCCAAACTAAAAGGAGACCTGAAAATTATCCTCAAAGTTTCAAAAATGGCAGAAAATCTTACTTTTCTCCCAAGGAAGAAGCTATAAGGAAAAATTCAAGTGAGAAGACATTTCTTCTCATGAAGTGTCAGTTCTGTGGCTATCTGGGCCATACCATGTCCTATTGTGAAGAGGCAAGAAGCTATCTGAATGGAGAAGATATAGATGCTCAACAAAGGAGAACAATTTCATATCCTAATTCTTATAGAAGAAATAATTTCTATGGATATTGTTTTCATTGTTCTAACTTTGGTCATAAGGAAATTAATTGCAGGCAGAGAAGGGACATTGACACCTCATGCAGAAGTTCCAGACATGTCAAGTCTCGTCAGCAAGACGATGTTTCTCTTTCAAACAGGTTCTCACCACTTAAAGAAGACTTTGACTATGAAGAACCTGGGTTTGAGGAAGAGATAGTTGAAAGGCCATCAGTTCTATATACTCAATCTAATGTCTCATGGAAGGAAAGGAGGAAGATTGAGAAATCAAACCTTGCAGAGGTAGCTCTCAAAGCTACAAAGAACAACAGTACCTGGATTCTAGATAGCGGTTGCTCATCTCATATGACAGGTAATGCCGGTCTACTAACAAATATCATAAAGAATGTTGATGGTACAATAAGATTTGGTAATGATGGGGCTCTGAAAATCAAAGGGAGTGGAAGTACCAAATTAGCTAATGGAGAACTAAAGAAGACTGAAGTCCTTTACGTAGATGGCCTGCGTCATAATCTCCTCAGCGTGAGTCAACTCTGTGACTCAGGACTTGTTGTTACTTTTAATCAGAAAGGCTGCACTATCAAGGGAAAAACTGGCAATTCTCTCATGAAGGGATGCAGAACAGAAGGAAACTTGTATCAGGTTGATAGTGAAGAGAATTTATGTTACATGACTGTTGAAGAAGAAAAAAATCTGTGGCATCAGAGATTGGGACACATCAATCAACAAGACATGGAGAAAATATCAAAATTGAGAATTGTCATGGACATTCCCAACCTGAAGCGTGAGCGTGAAAAATCCTGTGATGCTTGTATTCGTGGGAAGTTGGTCTGCAGTTCATATCGGCCAAAGAAGAAAAAGGCATCTCACCTTCTTGATCTGATTCATACAGATGTTTGTGGTCCAATAAATGTTGCCGGAACTCATGGAGAAAGGTACTTTGTCCTTTTCATAGATGATTACAGTCGAATGGCATGTGTGATGGTCATTCACCGGAAACGACAGGTCCTTGACTGCATGAAAACATATCGGCGAATCGCCGAGAATGATACTGGACGAACAATCAAAGTGTTGCGATCTGACAATGGAGGAGAATACACGTCCATTGAATTTGAAAATTATCTGGAGAAGCATGGGATACAACATGAGGTAGCTGCTGTGAGAACTCCACAAAAAAATGGAGTTGTTGAACGAAGGAATCGACAGGTGAACAACATGGCACGAACTATGCTGATTGAGAGTCGTATTCCACGACATTACTGGAAAGAGGCTGTTCAAGCTGCAGTGTACATTCAGAATCGAACAGGACTTTATATGGGTGAGACGAAGACACCATATGAATTGTGGCATGGACGTAAGCCTTCTATAAAATACTTTCGTGTTTTTGGAAGTAAGTGCTTCATCAGGAACAAAGAAGGAAATCAGGGGAAATATGGTGACAATGCAGATGAAGGAATCTTCCTCGGTTACTCAATGAATAGCAAAGCCTACAAATGTTTCAACAATCGTTTGGGAAGGATTGTGGAAAGCAATGATGTTAAGATAATTGAAGAGAAAACCACAAATGCTTCACGGACGTCATATGCTGATGTGATAGAAAGTCATGAAGAATGTGGACATGAAGAAACTACAAATGCAGAAATAGAGGAAGCTGTTCAAAACACTCATCAATCACATAATGATGTTGACTCAGAAGAAGAATCTGAAGAAGAAACTATGGCTGAAGAGAATACTACTGAACCTCGCAGGAGAAATCGAAGAGCTGAGATTGATCCATCCAACATAATTGGGGATAGGAGTGCACCCACACAAACCAGAAGGATGAGGAATACCACGCAATCTGCATTTCTATCAGTTGTAGAGCCATCCTCATTCGAAGAAGCTGCAAAAGACGAATCTTGGGTGAAAGCCATGAATGATGAATTAGATCAGATTGATAAGAATCAGACATGGGATCTTGTCCAGAGACCTGAAGGTCACAATGTGATTGGTACCAAATGGATTTTCAAAAATAAGTTTGATGAGCATGGAAGTGTTATCAGAAACAAGGCACGACTGGTATGTAAAGGATACTCCCAGATTGAAGGTATTGATGTTGAAGAAACCTTTGCTCCAGTTGCTAGACTGGAATCAATCAGGCTTTTCCTTGCCATGGCACTCCAAAGAGGATATAAAGTATATCAAATGGATGTTAAGACAGCATTCTTGAATGGTGTACTCGAAGAAGAAGTCTACATTGAACAACCGGTGGGGTTTGTCTTGGGTACCGATGAAACAAAGGTCTGCAAACTAAAGAAAGCTCTATATGGTTTAAAGCAGGCACCACGGGCATGGTACTCACGGCTAGATTCATATCTCAAGAAGTTGGAATTCAAAAGAGGAGGAGTTGATCACAATCTCTATGTGAAGAATTCTCCAAAAGATCAGTTCATGGTTCTTGTCTACGTTGATGATATCATTTTTGGTGGCAGCAGGCAGAAATCAGTGGATGAATTTTCCAACCACATGAAATCAGAATTTGAAATGTCTATGATTGGGGAGCTCACATATTTCTTGGGGTTGCAAGTAATTCAAAAGAAGGAATACACTTTCATTTCTCAGGAAAAATATGCAAGAGAGTTGCTGAAGAAGTTCAATATGCAAGACTCCAAACCAATGTCAACTCCGATTCCTGTTGGAACTAAACTTGGAAAGCATGAGGATGGGAACTCTGTTGATCCCACCATGTACAGGAGGATCATTGGAAGCCTACTGTATCTGACAGCGACAAGGCCAGATATTGTCTTTGCAACATGCCTTGCGGCCCGCTTTCAGAGTAATCCAAAGGAGGAACATATGTCAGCAGTAAAAAGAATCATGAGGTATATTCAAGGCACACATAACTTCGGGTTATTTTTTGCTGCAGGCAGGGACAGTGAATTATCAGCGTTTTCTGATGCTGACTGGGCTGGGGATGTAGTAGACAGAAAGTCCACTAGTGGTGGAGCTTTCTATATTGGGAATAAATCTGTTGGCTGGTTGAGCAAGAAGCAAGAAAGTACTTCTCTTAGTACTGCTGAAGCTGAATATATCTCCGCCACAAAAGCATGCACTCAACTTCTTTGGATGAAGCAGCAGCTAACAGATATTGGTGATAAGGTGCAACAACCAATGGTGATTTATTGTGATAACAAAAGTGCAATTGATCTTACGAAGAATCCGTTTCAACATTCTCGTACAAAACATATTGAAATACGGTATCATTTTATCAAAGAAAAGGTTGAACAAGGCGTGATTAAAATGGATCATGTTGGAACTAATGAGCAAGTGGCTGATATCCTAACCAAGCCATTGTCTGCGGCTGTGTTCGAGAAGCATCGGTTGAACCTCGGTGTTCGACCACCTCCTACTGCATAAGGAGGCTCCAGAAGTCCCCTCTCCCCGTTTGTTTTAACTGTTTTTATCTGTTTATGGCTGTGATGCAGGTTTTTGGGGGAGATACTATCCAGGGGGAGTATGGCTTGAGCTGAATGTTGAACAAACTTTTCGGTCTTTGGTTTTATTGTCAATGGGGGAGAAAGGAATAAATTCAAGGCAAGAAATTCTTCTGTGATGAGAAGTGTAAGCTTGTGATGAGAAGTTTAATAAGGATAACATCGGGATGGAGGATTTTGTGTACGATTTCAACACACTAAGACCCAATTCAAGCTTTCTCTCTTGTTTTCTACACCGAGCATTGCTCACGTAGACTTAGAGTGTTAGCTGAGTTGATTCTTGCATTTTGGATTTGCTCATGGTTGAAGATCTATTGAATTTATTCTGATTGCCAACAAACCCAAAGGGGGAGATTGTTGGAACCAGGTTCTTCAAAGCATGATTTGGTGTATGGTTTGTGTTTGTTGTCAATCCTCAGTGGAAGTTCAGGGTGTGAACCAACAAAGCGATCATACCGTTCAGGAAGAAAACAGTAGTGAAGGTGGCGCTGTTTCCCAGTGTTTGCCAAATTTTTGGGCCTGAAAATCCGTAAATAAAGTAAAGTGTTTTTGGAAAAGATACTTGCGCGCCGAGCTCTTGGAGGATGAAAGACTTGCGCGCCATATGTTTTTGAGGATCAGAACATCAAAATTTGGCTAAGGAAAGAAGTTCGCGCAAGTGTTGGTTGGGTCGCGCAAGTAACTTGCGCGACAGAGGATCTGGAGACAGGACTTGCGCGCCGTCGAGGGACTTGCGCGCCGCCGCGCAGGGGGTCCAGTTTGCCTATAAATACTGGACCACCCCTCCTCATTTCCCACGGAGTTCAAGGCCGAGAGATTGTTCGAGCTCTCGTCGCGCAGGTGGTTGAGTCGCGCAGGTAGTTGTTTTGTCGCGCAAGTAGAGCTTGCGCGCCGGTGTTTGGCTGTTCTCCCAAGGCAGTTTGGAAGAGAAAGGAAGTGGATCGCGCAAGTATTTAGTTCAAGAAGGCAGTGTCGCGCATGTGCTTCAGTGACACTTGCGCGCCAGTTTAGTCTTGCGCGCCTGAGACTTGCGCGCCGCCGGGAGACTTGCGCGTCGGGCTTGAAAAGGAGACCTAGACACTATTGAAGCATGCCTGCCTTGCTGGAGCTGCACGAAAGCCGAGAAACTACTCGGTTCATTCGAGGAAAAGTGATATTCTTCTTCTGGTGAGAATCGGACTTCAATAGAGCATCTACATTAAACAAAGGATGCACTCTTATGCAAGTGAAGAAGAGACCTACACGTCTATAAACTGAGTGGGACTTCACCAACGGCAGTGAGCCAGGGGGAGTCAACGGGAGTGACCCGAGGGACGCAGTGAGTTATCCCTGAACTATTGTAAAGGCAGTGATCCTGGGAGAGAGTGTCTGTACCCAAACTTTTGTATCCGCAGCTAGTGAAGCATAGTGGATTTAGGTACGACCGGCAACCTGTCGGCGTATGCTCCTTGGACGTAGCCCTTAGTGGTGAACCAAGTAAAAATGACTGTGTCTTCTATGTGCATGTGAATGTTTTCTTTTTGATCGTAATCATCATACAGGATCAACAAGTTCCTACCAACGTGGGAACAAGATCCCACAAATTAAAAGAAAAAGTGGTCACCCTGATTCACCCCTCCCCTCTCAGGGTGTCCCGGGGTCCTTCAATCCTCGCAATCATTAACATTTTCAATATCTACATTTTAATTACCACTTTCATTTCCATTATTATTTTCTTCTTATTCCTTTTCCTCATCACGATTTCCATTTTCACCATAATCATTAGTTTTTGAACTGCTTCTGAATTGATCTTATCATGATACTTTTTTATCTTCTTCACTACTTTTCACCAAGTGTTCTCTTTTAGTAGGTATTCATAGTGGTCTATGAGATCCATAAGTAATTGGTGGTGATTAATGAGAAAAATATGGGTCACTAAATTCATGAATATAATGTTCCTTTTCCATTTCTTATTCAGAAACAACTTCTTATTTATCATGTGAGTACTCTATAAACTCATATAGATATAAGAATGGGTCAACAATATCCCTTGTTATTGTTGGATACTCAACCATATTAAACTCATCATAAAAAATATGACTATATCTAACCCACATTCTCTTCAAGGGGTTCCAACTAATTATTATTATTGATTAGATAACTCTTGAAATATAGAAACCACCATGTTCTGTAATTGACTGTTCATTCTCAGCTACAAGGTCCTTAGCCTTTAACATGGAAGAAATAAACTTTTGGTAAATCAATAAGTTATACCTTGAAGATGGATATATTATCACAGATATATGAACCATGAGATGTCAAAATAAATTTATCTTCTTCCCTTCATTCATAATATATTTAAAGTAAACATCCTTGTAACATATGGTAGGAAATTCCCCATTTCTGGTCCACAATATATGCTTTAAAGACTTAAATTGAAATCTAAACTATCTATCTAGTTGAGTAGATACTGTTCTTTTTCTAATCCCATGTCTTATAAGATATATTAGAGTATCCTCATATAATGAATTTTTCACTCTCTTTCAGAATGATTCCTTAGTAATCCTCAAAAACTTCTTCTTGTGACCCTCCAACGTGTTTATCCCATTGGCTTGAAGAAAATAAAAAATTTAATACATCTATTATTGTCCTTATCCAATGCTCTTATTTTTCATCAAATCCAAATCTATGAATTGGTGAATAGGTATACCAATCATGGATTAAAAGTCTTTTCATTAAAAAAAACCAACCAACCTTGGTCTTGAAGAACATTGAGAACCAGATTCTTCCTTAACAATGTCCATTTTGATTCATTATCCCTTTAATATACTACAACTCCATTTTCAAGATAGGTGTTAATAGGTTCTACAGTACCCAACACACTTATCTAGGACATCTATTTTAAATCTAATTGTGGCTCTTCTGGAGAAGTATTTGAAAGGTGATTCATTCTCGTTATGAAGATTTGTTCAGAAAGCTTGGTTGAAGGGAAGGGTCTAAAGGTTTAGAAGGAAAAGGGTTACATTATACTCTAGATATAATATTGGGAGAATAGAGGTGTATTGGAAATCTAAAAAAATTTGTTTTTATTATTTGGTACATTTGTATTCAAGAAATAAAAATAATAAATGAAATATAATTTGGAATCTCAGAAAATATATGTGTCAGTTAGCAGAAATAATTGGTAAAAATAATAATACCACAGATCAAAAATCAAAGAATCAAAAAATGTGAAAAGTCATGAAACCAACAGTGTGAAAATCCAATGTTTTTTCGACCATAATGTTCAGACAATATAATGGTGTATCAGCCATAGTGTTGTGTCAACCACAATGGTTTTTCAACCCCAATGGTGTGTCAACAAAAAATTAAACTCTATCAAATTTGATCATTCTTAATTAATGTTTTATATAGTTTATTCTCTCATAATATAAAGGATTAGTTAAAATATCAGCTAACTGGTGTTTTGTACCAATAAATTGAAGATTTATATAACCTTTTCGAAAATGGTCCCTAAAAAATTGATTTTGTATATAAATGTTTATTGTTCTAGAATTTTAAATAGGATTCTTAAAAAAATTGCAATTCTTGTGTTATCACAATTTATGGAGACATTTTAGAATTGATATAAATATTATAGTAAAGTGAGTTTCATCTACAAAATTTTTTCATGTCAATTTTCAAAATCTATGTATTCATCTTTAGTAATAGATAATGTAACAGATTTTTGTTTCATACCACACCATGAAACTAGATAATTTCCCAAAATGTGACAATCTCTAGAGGTGGTTGTTTTATCTAATATACATCCACCATAATCTGTATTAGAATAAATCATGAGATCAAATTATTTTCCTCTAGGGTAAAAAATTCCCAAATTGATTGTATATTAGAGGTATTTGAAAATTATTTTAATAGATTTTATGTGTGCCTCTTTTGGATTACCTTGATGGTGATCAGACATTCACATGCAAAAACTTATTTATGGTCATCTAGTAGTCAGATAGATAATACATCCAATCAAACCTCTGTAACTAGTTTTATCCACTAGTTTCCCAGTGTCATTAAGATCCAATTTACTAGTGGTACTCATAAGAGTATAACTACTCTTATTGTAATCCATGTTAAATCATTTTAAAAGTTATTTTTTATATTTACTTTGATTCAAAATAATTCATTCTTTATATTAAAAAATTGAAATCCAGGAAATAATTTGAGTTCACCTATTAATCTCATTTAAAATTCATTTTTCTCATTTTAGAGAAGTCAGAACAGAGAGAATTTCTTGAAGATACAAAAAACTAATATCATTAATATAGATTTGTACTACTAAAACATATTTTAAAATTATTTTTATGAAATGAGTAGGGTCATATATACCTTTTTAAATTATTTTTAAATAATAAAATTGTTAAGCCTATCATATTAAGCTCTTGGAGACTATTTCAAACCATATAAAGCATTTTTAAATTTTCAAACATTATTGGGAAATGGGGATTTAGAATAATAGGGGGGTTTTCTACCAAAACATCCAGAACAATAAAAAAATTCAATAATGGACTCTTGACATCTATTTGATAAATATTGAAATCTAGATGATCTATATAATAAAGTTGAAACCTAGATACATGGGAAAAGTTTTCCTCATATTATATTCTTTATTATTGACTATAACCTTGGGAAACATGTCTAGACTTATTTCTAATTATAGATCCTGGATCATCAACATTTTACCTAAACACCCTTTTAGTGGCCATAGTCAAGGTTTCCTTGGGTCTATCTTCAAGTTCCTGCACTTTTTTTCTTTCAAGATGATACAATTCTTCTTGCATGGCTATTACCCAGAATAAATCATTAATATCTTCAATTATGTTCAAAGGTTCATGATGAGATAAGAAATATTAATGTTCATTATAATTTCTCATAGAAACTTTTGTTTGTGTATATCTATCTATATCTCCTACAACAACATCTAAATGGTGGTCCTTCATAGTTCTAGAATCTCTAGAAAAATATGGACTGGTTACTTCTGGTTCTATAAGTTCTAGATCTATAAGTTCTAGAAATTCATTAGAACTAGATAATTTTTTTGACTATTTGGTAGCAGATTCTAAAGGTTCATAATCAAGATTCAAATAACTAAAATTATCTGCAATGATTTATAGGTAGGTCTTAGGATCATGAAAATCATTCCCCTCAAATTTGACATGAACATATTTTTTAGTATTTTTGTTTATCATTTTAAAAACACTATAGGATCTTCTTGATATTGAATAACTAAGTAAAATTCCTTCATCTCTTTTAGGGTAAAATTGCTTCATTACTTTGGGAGTAAAATTTGTCCAAATTGTCTTTATAATTATTAATAAAGACATTGTAATCAAAAACACTAAATAAATTAACCTCAGTTTTCCTACTGTTTCAATGATAATAAGGGGTCTTCTTATTGATAGGTTATATCAAGACTCTATTTATGATGTATAAGTATGTGTTGATAACTTCTGTTAAAAAATAAACTGGTAGTTCAAACTCATTCAACATAGTTTAGGCTATCTCTTTTAAAGTTCTATTTCTCTTTTCAACAACTCCATTCTATTTTGTCGTCCTCGGAGTATAGAAGCTATGAGTTTATCAAATTTTCGAGAAGAAAGATTCAATGTATTGATTTTCAAAATCATTTCCATGGTCACTTCTTAGTCTCTTAATTCTTGGACTACTAAGATTTTCTACAGACATAGCATACCTGGTAATGTAAGATAAAGCTTCACTTTTGTGAAGCTTATGTATAACCAGGTATACCTAGAAAATTATCTATAAGAACATAAATAATAATTCATTCCATTTAAACTAGAATCTCTAGAAGGTCTAAAAAATACCATGTGAACCAACTCAATTGGTTGATAGGTTGACACTTCTTTCTTTGATTTAAAATATTTTGTTTCATTTTTTGCATGGGTAATCGAATTTACTAGTTGGGAACTCATGATTTGGTAGACCCATAACCTAACCTTTCCCAGTAATATTATTAAGTGGGAGAATTTTGAAATGGACTAGTATCCTATGAAAAAACCAAGATTCTTCGTGAAAGGAACTTAATCGTGAATCAATTTGAGAAACTAAAGAGTTTAAATTAATTGCATAAATATTTTCATTCCTTAAATAAATAAAAATTAAATTATTTTTAGTATCCTAAAAAATGAAACAATCATTTTCAAATTTGACATAATATCTAAAATCACATAATTGTGACATATTAAGAATGTTATATTCTAAAGAGTCAAGGAATAAAACTTTAGAAATAAAAATAGAATCTTTATTACTGATTTGGCCAAGGTTGATGATTTTTCCTTTTTCATTTTCATGAAAGTTGACATAACCACCGTAACCATTAATAAAGATCTTGAATCCTAGATAATATATAGTTATATGTCTTGGGAAACTCTTTTTCCATGTACCACATACTTCTATTGGAGGTCTTTAAACATTTTTACTACAAAACAAATTAAACAATAAATGACTTTAGTACCCATATTTGTTTGGGTATAGAGATGTTAGTCATTACAGTTGTAAGAACCCACAATTTCATAATTGGTTTCCTATAAAAATATTGAATGATTTTTAAAATAAAAACATTATGGGGTCCTTTAGTATAAAATCTTAATAACATCATGTTCTGGACTTAGGTACAAAATTGTTTTTTGTTACTCCCCTCATTCCGGGTTTATATCCAATTCTGGTTACATACTTAGGTCTAATGTGATTACCTAATATATAATTAATAATTTCTCTACCATTTGTAAAGATTTATATGACTTTATTTAATTTTTCATTTAAATGTTTGAGTTCAGTATTGACTTTGAGTAGTTGAAATTTTATATATTTTTTAACAGAAATTCCATATTTTCTATTTGTAGTTAAAGCATGTTGTCTTTTGAAAACTTTATATTCATCTTTAAATACATTAAATGATTCTTCTAGAATGTTATAGTATTCAAATAATTCTTCATTACACATTTCATCATCAGCAAGTTCATTTTCAAATACATCATAAATATCATTATTATTCATAGATGAGGCAGATGAGATAATAGGTAAAATAGATACAGCATGTACCTTTTAAATTATGGTCATAAATCCCATGCTTTATCTATCAGATTTATCCTCAATTGATGTGTCTGAATCATAGGAGATATCTTTATTAGATCTCCATATAGTTTTCTTGTATTTCTTGTATCCTAATTCCTCATCATCATATCTCTTCTTGTATTGATCATTGTAAATTTTTATTTTATATATCCTTTCCATTAAAATTCATAATAGGTAATATATTTTGAATCAACATCTCTCTTCGAGGATTTATTTTAATTACATTTAATATCATATTTCCCTTTGTTGTTTGGGTTTATGAAAATCATTTTCCTCCCATAAAATTTAGGAAATTTTCTAGCTATTTGATCTATCTTCACATCACTGTTTATAGGTGATTCACTATCACATAAACTTATAGATTTAACTTTCTCCTTTTCATTTTCTTTTTCTCTATATTTAAATGTATAGGTTTTGAAGGCTACTATTCATTTTTTATCCTCTTAATATTCTTCACAGTTTACCTTTATCTCTTCTTCATTTATCATAATATTTCTAATAATCTCTTTAACTTGAAGCTTTCTATTATCATAAGACACTATAATGGATACAGAAGTGCCTCTACATCTTTCAGATAGACATCTTAGTAGCTACATGATCTGATCCTTACTAGAAACAAAATTTCTAAGTGAGATCATTGTGTTGAAAATTCCATATAACATGATATAAATTTCAGAAATAGGTTCATCAGGGTTCATTATAATGTTTTCATATTTAATATTATAAGTGTTAAGTATCATCTCCTTGACATTAGAAGTTATTTCAGGGGAAATATAAATTGTATCAAAAATTTCATAAGAATATTTACATGAATAAATTCAGTTAAACTCTTAATCTTTTAGGGAACAGTATTGTGAAATCATTTCATTACAATTATTATTTTAAGTTAACATAGTAACAGCATCCCAAGTACTTCGAATAGTATCGGGTATAACAGATTGATCTTCTATTGCAGTCCAAATTTAAAAATTCATGCTTTTTATATTCTTTCTCATCTTAATTTTCCATTGAACAAAATTATTTACATTAAATAAGGGAACTATAATTGTATCAGAACCTTTTTATCTGGAATTCATTTAAAGAGATAAATATTGAAATAAAAAAAAATTTATCATTAAATATTAAATAATATCATAGCTAAAAATAATTTGAAACATTAATACCAAATAGACAAACCTATGATATCAAATGTTGGTCAGACTTAGTATCTAAAGAGGTGGGAAAATTGAGTACCCAAAAAAATTTCTATTTAAAAATGATTAATTTTAAATCCATCAATTAATTTAAGACATTAAATTTATTAAATATAGAAGATCGTTATAAGTTTTAATATTTCAAAAGGTTTCATAAAGATTTATAAGTTTTTGGTTATGTAATATAAAATATTACATAGCCTTTAGAAGTCAACATACTTATTTAAAATCTTATAAAAAATAAGAAATATTAACAATAAAAGTATTAGTATTTCTTTAGTTAAAACTGTTTCAGTTTTAAAATTGGAAATAAACTAAACACAAACACACAACAGAAATTTGAAACAAGAGGTTTAGTCTCAGGATGAGACATATTTAAGTTGACTTGGTGACCATCCACCCCCAAGAATCTTATATAAAATAAAAATTTTTATCCAAACATAGATTGGGTTTTACAACAGTTTACCAACAGTCTAGGTCACATGTGACTGATTCTACTATTATCCACGGGACAATAAAAGAAAAATGTCACACAGGGACCTATACCACTATTATCCACATCAGTACAAATGAAAAATTATTTAAGAGAATATATAAAGTATATTTCTGTTCATAATAAGTGACAGTGTGTGTGATAAAATAGAGTATCCACACACACTACTAAATATGTAATAATAAATAAAAACTGAGAAATCTAAATGTGTATGGATAGAAATGATCAGTATATTGTAGTGTTGTCAAGACTCTTGAAGTTTATTTGGAAATGAATATTGAGTCAAGTTCTCTTGAAATATTCAGAATAAAAGATTATAGTGGACTCTTGTTATTGACTGGAGGAAAGGATCATATGTGTATGAGCTTTATCTTCCTTAGTTGAGTGATTGCAGGATATAATAATTTAGATTTCCAGCTCTATGTGTGTGTTCTGTAAGAAATATCTCTCGGATTTCTATCTTTATACTTCTCATCATCATTCCTTTTTTTCCTTACCCAAAAAAGAGTCTACTTAGTTTTTTAATTGAAACAATAGTAGCAAGAATATCCACATGCATCCAGATATAATACTTCCTCATACCACATGTCTAACATCCTTTCAATGCATCCTATCAAAAATTTAATAGAAAATGAATACAATATAAATCAATGTTAATATAAAAAATATAGCTATTTAAAAGATTTAAATTAAGACTCCATTGATAGAAATAGCAGTGATGTCTTATGATCTGGATGTGTGAGTCAGGAAGTGACTTGATATGATGGTGCCTCAGTGTTTGGTGGTGTCTCCTAACAACACTCACACAATATTGGTGGTGTCATATACTAATAAAAAAATTATTTTTTTTTCTATTTCTCATCTGGTGGTAGGAAATCATTCTAGTGGTGACTCCACTAATAGTAGGTCAGCCTAGAGGTGTCTCACACTTTTTTAAATTTATGTTATCGCAGCCTGACATTCTGATGGTGCGATATCCTAGCAGTGTCTCACACATAGTTAAATTTTTATAGCGATGGTGATTCATGGAAAAAAGTGATTAATTTATGGTCTTTTCCATTTTTTCTTGTTGATGGGGAGATATGTCATGCAGTGTTTCATCTTGGCTGTGTGTTATTCTTTATAGTGGCTCATCCTCAGCGGTTTCTTGACTACAAAAGTGACTTATACTTATGAAATTTCATCACCTATCTTATATTATAGAATACTTATATAAAACATGAATTTCAATAATATCATTATAATCATGATTTTGTGGTCATTAAAACAATTATTTCAATAGTGATGAACCAAAATAAGATAGGGTACTTAAAGATCTAGAATAAAGAGTATATTTACCTTGAAATATATTTTTATTTTGATTTACCTCATTGATAGGGATAGTGAATTCCCTTCCATACTCCCTATATTTGGGAGGATATTATGGATGTTTTTTATTCATTGGCCTATGGTTTGGGGAAATGAGTAATATATTATCGAAACTCCATATATTTGAAGCAATTTTTTGTGTCCATATCATTATGTGGGAACTTCTCCTCCTCTTTTGTGTTAACCTACCCTTTTCCTTTCATAGAAATTTATGAGATTGGTGAAATTCTTTACCACACAAAAAATACTTCCCATGATCATTTAAAGTAATTACTTTGGTTATTCATCACAAACTATTATCATGTAGGGTTTGAAATATCTACCCCCATACAACTAACCATCAAGGATCCCTTGGTACTATTCCTTCATTTTACCTCTCTAGAGTATCGAGAAACTCTAGATTATATCTCCATATTTAGAAAACATCAAAATATCTCTTTATATATTACACTGTCTCTTAGGGACAAACCCTTTTGAAAACTATGTTCTAATCCTCTAAAGAAATGACATATTATACTTTCTAGATGAGATATAAAATCAGTGGCATATCTTGAAATACTCATGAATTTTAGTTCATATATCCCAATGAATTTATCCTCATTATATTTAAAATTATATAATTCTTCATGTATATTCAGTTAAGAAGATTATGGAAAATACTTAGCACAAAGTACATTCATAAAATCTTCCCTTTCCAATGAGTCTTATAATTATTTATTCATTGTATTATTAATAAGAGTCCACATTTGGTTGACCACACCTTACTAATGATAAATATATCAAACAACCTTATCATGTTTTGACACATATAGAATGAAAAATATCTCTTCCAATAAATTGATCCATTATTATATGATTGGTAGATTTGAATACCCACTAAAAGAGTGTGAGTATTTCCTCATAAAGAAATAAACAGGAAGAATGTACTTATTTAGTGACTTCATTTTCCCAATGTGGTTTTCATTTTTCTTCATAGATTGAGATAGTTAAGTTATAATAGTAATTAGGTCTAATAATCAGGCTCTAAATGCATTTTTTTCATTGGGGAAATAATCATATTTCCCTTGGACACATTGTTAACCCTATTATTTCTTCATTCATTCATTACTAAAATAAAATTTGTGTTAAAATGAGTGTTTAACAATTAAAATCATAAACGTATAACAAAATAAAATAATTTCAACCTTAAAACCTCAAATTATTTGACATTATCATATTATTATACAATTATTTTATTTCAATTTATATCATTCTTAGTTAAAATTTTCATTTAGTTTTATCATATTTCTTAATCTAATACTAAAAATTATCTAGGAAATGAATACTTCAAAATTCATCATATTGGGAATGAGATCAACCAAATCAAATTCCCTGATGGTATCAAGATAGGAGTGAAGTTAAGCATATTTTTTATTTACTAATCCACAGTTGATTTAATACCCAACACGCATTATTTGGGGTTATCACTCCTAGATAAAAATAACTCAGTGCCAACATCCACTTTCTAGTGTCTATAATGGGAGTTACTTTCTAGGATAACATCCTACTAAAAACTTTTGTAAAATTTAAGGATACCATTATATACATAGACTCGTTTTTAGGTTTTACCATTAAGGTTATTTAAACATTTTTATAAAAAAATTATAGTATTTAAATGTAACTAAACATTTTATATGATACCAAATATAGAAAACCAAGATAAAAACCATTATTTTACATATTTTACAATATATAAACATTAAATTTTATAAATAATAATATATTATGGAATAAAATGTTCAATTTCTTTGGAGACTAGTTACATAATCATATTATTTGACAATACTTGAGATCACTTCTCTATAAAGGCACCGTACTAGACCATCTTTTAAACAGCTCATTTGTAAGAGTCATGCACATGGAATGAGGGATGAAAAAAATTAGAATTTGGGGATATCAAATGTTCAAAAGGGGGTGAATAAACATTTCATCAATGATGTTTTGATAAGAATAATTAAAAACATTTCCATAATAGAAATATCTTAACATCATTATTGATAATCGTAACACATAAGTGTGCTTCAAAGTAAGTGGCATAAAAAATTAAATCCAAAAATTAATAAAATGGAATCATAATAACAATGAAATTGATTATAATAATTTAATATGAACCTTTAATCATGGAATCATATGATCATAGTGAATAACACCCTCTAACGGTTACACTATAATTAGCATAGTGAAGCATTACTTTCATGAGCCACACCATCAGTTCCCATGCTTATGAGGAAATAAAATGTATTTTAAATACCCATATCATGATATATAATATCTTAACCAAATAAGTTTAAGGAAACATAATAACCCATCCATCACTCCTCCATACATACATGTTCCATTTAAAATTCATTCAATTTTCACATCATAAATAATCCACAAAAATAAAATGGAAATCATAAAACTCAAAAATGAAAATCATTTAAATTAGATAAATAACCCAAGGAAATATAAATTGATTTTATAAAATATCCAAATGTAAATCATTCACCTTTCATAAATAACCCCTTGAAACAAATCATAAAAGATTCAAATGATATATAATATCATCATTAATTAAATTGTTTCAACCCAAAAACATGATCACCCGATATAAGTAGATAGTAAAGGGATATATAGGGGGAATCATGAAACAAAAATCCATTGGAGATATAACATTTGAATATAATGAAAAATAATTCATGAAAAGAGATTTTATGAAACACTTCATAATCATTATTGTAAAATTCATAGGAATAAATTGTTTTTCAAAAACAATAACATATTTTTAATAATAATGAAAAGAAAACATTTAATTAAAATGGATTTCATTAAAAAGATATTTTTACACATAAAAAATATAAAAATAGATCAATAATGTATTTATTTAAATAAATATTTTAAATAAGAAATTGTATAACTCAAATAAACGACTTTGAGTTTCTAAGCCCTTTACCTTTAAACATGATTTACATGGAAGTGAATTAACATCTAGTATCAAAAAGATAAAGATAAAAATTTCCAACTATATGACCTTATTCCTGAAAATTATAATTTATAATATTCATTAATAACATTTATCTTTAGGAATTATATTATTGTAATATCTTTTCAACATCAGTTGTTTATAATCTTGATCATTTTTTAACTACGTTAAAAAAGCTATGTTGATATTCTTTTTTATCCAAAGTATAATCATTTAAAACATATTAATGATACATAAATGGATGTTTTATAATTATTTATATTGATATAATTCTATTACATGATATTTTTAGTTGTGTATTATAAAGATGAAAATAGTGGAGAACTATTTTTTGGTCATTTACCAATATTGATGGATTACCTTATAATCATCATTCATTTTTGTTTTATCCAAAAATAGTCATATTAATGATATAAATTAATAATATATATCATATATTATCATAAAATATATACTAAAACATTATATGTTTTTAAGTGAGGGATAATTAATCATATTTATTCATGGAAGCGATAGTTCACACAATGAACGCATCACATTTTTCATTTTTCTGAACAAAAAAAGCAGGGTGGTTAATACTTATATCATCATTATAATAAAATACCATTGAAATTATGATAATTATTTAATAATTTTAATTTTTTAAAATGAAATTTTATAAATAAGAAAAGCACATAAATAAATACAAAATAGAAATAGAGATTATGAACTTAAACAACTCTTCTTGGATTATCCTCCTTCAAAAGGGAACTAAACCCTTGAGGAATGGTCCTTTGAGAATATTGGAACCTCATTAAGATGTATAATAATTTATAAGAGAGTTTTGGGAAGATATATGGTGGAGTATAAGGATTTTTTGGCAGATGGGAAGTGAGGATAGGAGTGTCCCTTTTATAATTGAAAAGGATTTACATTTTTATAAATAGATACCACTTTTAAATAATGGGAAGTCACTCTAAATAAAAATTAATATAAAATTGAGAGATAATTGAAAGGGGAAGTGGTAAGGTCTATCAATACATCAGCCACATATAATGACAAATTTTTTATCCACGTCTTGGCCTTCCCCTCTAGGTTAATTCCTTTTTACCCTTTTTGATTTTATTAAGATAACAAGTTTTTACCAAAGTAACTTATATTTTATTCCCAAAAATAAAATTTATTCTATTACATAATTTGGACCTATAGATTAAAATTTTGAAATAAATTTTGTTTTATTCAATTTATAAAATTGATAAAAATTAATTTAAAAATATCAAATAAATAATGTATTATTTTTTTGAAAAATATAACTCAAGGTCTAAAATATAAAATAAAGGATTATAAATTTTAAAAAGAAATATATAATAATGTAAATTATAAAAACATATTTGATATTATAAAAAAAATTTCATTAATTTTTAATTCATTCTTCTGTACTAATAATATCATAAAAGTCATGTTATTTGTAAAACTGGTATTTTCAACTATTCAATTAAAAACATTATATAAAAAACAAAAAATACCTTTTTGGATTATATTATTATTATTATTATTAAAATGAATTTTATTTTCTCCATAAAAAATTTAAAAAATTAGAAACTTAAACATTTATACAAAATCCCAAAATATAGAGGAAATATCAACGTATTGGAAAATTATATTTTTAAAATATTAAATATTTTGTATTCTTATTTAATATCATATACTAATTAGTTTATAGGTAATCAATAATTCATATTATTGATATATTTTATTATAATTTATTCATAATATACATATTTTCTTAAATAAAACATAAATTTTAGTATAATATATTTTTAATCATAAAATGATTTTATTAGTTGTTTTTCCAATATTAATTGGGGTTTGGCTTAGTGGTAAGAACCCATAATACTATATCCAAGTATGGGGTTAAAATTAAATGTAGAATAAGTATTATAGAATAACATTAGTGGTAACTTATCATGGGATCATGTAGAAATATTGTTGTAGTGTCAGGTACTATAACAAGTATTGTTGTAGGGGTGATACTGTAGCATCCCGGGTACTATAGCAGTACTAATCACCGAATGGGAATTTTGGAAAATGTTTGGCCTCCGAGCCATAAAATATAGGCTTCCAAGACTCTAGTAATGTTGGCTATTAATTCGGATCCCTCTAGAAAGTATAAAAATAGGTTTGTCCTCTATTTAATAAAAATGGTCTTTGGTCCCAATATTAAAAAATAGTATTAAAAGTAGTTTTGATATTTATCAAACACATATTTCATATATTAGTTACTCTTTATAATACATTCTAATTCAATGTATAGGTTTAAATGGTCATATTTAATATTTATATTTTACCAAAATCTTTCACATTTTTTTATTTTACATCCACGTTGTGTGAGGAGAAAGCTGTCGAATATATTTTTTAATTAAGGAAGAAGAACTCGAGTCATTATAGGCCTTGAAATCTGAGATGGAATCCATATACACTAATCATATTTGGAACATTTTTTATTCACTTAAAGGGGGGAGACTCATATCATGCATGTGTGTTGTACTTAGGAATAAGGATATAAATTGGATACTATCAAACAACAAGGCTCTTAATTTAGCTACTGCTTATAGAACAATTCATGGTATCTATTATTATGGAACATTTTCTCTAATTATAATGAAAATATAGATTTATTTATTTTTTCCAAAGATTTATATTATAAATTTTATATATATAAACGGTTTTTAAAAATAATATTCTTAAGTATAATTTATTCAAGTAAGTGTCTATGATGCTACATTAATGTTTGGATGTTCCAAATAAGCATGAAAAGGTATATAAGATTCAACAATATGTAAATGTATTGAAGAAATATTAGCATAGTTCAAACATATAAATTAATGACGAGATCAATGATATTAGTTTTATCATGAATATTAATGAATCTTATATATAAAAGTGAGTCTGTGAAAGTGTCATGATATTTATGATATTGTATGTATATGAAATAATTTTTATTATAAATAGAAATCCCATGTTTATAAATGTGTGGTTGGGATGGTGTATCTTGATGAAATAAATGGGTGACGTATCATACATATTGGTTGTGAAGATCTATAAATATATTTTATAGAGGTATCTTGGACTAATTCCAAACACATATATTGGTAAAGTGATAACGTTTTTTAAAATAGAGAACTCCAAGAAGGGGTATTTACCATTATTTTAGATCATGAGTCTAATAAATATTACATATCCTTATAAAAAGTTATAAATGATAGATATTACTCCTTATTCATCTACCATGTCATGAATCGTCCCAGCAAGGCCAATTCTGTGACTACCCAAACCCTGAATCCAATAGGTTAGGGGCTGGAGACTAGAATCAATTAAGATATCACACACATGGGTGGCCTTATCCAAATGTACATGCACACACACACATATCCAATATCATACAATTATGAAATGAAAAAAAAAATTGATAACCATGAACACATACATCTAAAATACCACCATAAGAGTATGAAAAAAATTACTATAAAGAAAATGTCCAAATTCAATCCCACTATAATGAAAATGAAAAATTAGTCCAGCCTATAAAATGGGAGAGGACGGTTATCAAGGAAACCATAAAAACACACCTTAGTCTATCTGGCTCACTAAGCTTCCCATATTCCTATTCTAAAAAACACTCTTTTGTGAGAACACACTCCATGTGTAAAATATCCCTGATGGATTCCATATATAATTTCATGCTCATCGTATCTCATGCTAATAATTACACACTATAATTATTAAGAGAATGATGCATACATGGGGATCACATCCAATTCCATGGAGTATACCAAAAACCCAATCCATATTCACACTTTATGTTGGTGATCTTTGCTCGTGCAGTGTTGGTCATGAAAATACCATGAACCCTAAAAAGGTTAAATATGAAATTATAGGATCTCACCCAGGGCCTTATAGAGGGGTTCCGAAAACTCTATCAATGTTTGAAGTTTTTGAGAGGGGATAACCATCCTATACACAGGATGTGCCTCCATATAAATCACTTAGTGAATGGATCAAGGGAATGTTCCTGGAGAAAACTTTTCCAAGGTGAAGATGATGAGGGATCCAAGCCATCTTTGAAGGTATACTTGGTGTGTAATAGAAGTAAAAGTAATGTCCATTGGGAAATGATTATTACCCATGTATCACAGATTATTCCCATGTTTCTATTCATGTACATATAGCCATGTTAGACTTCCCATATCTATGTTAGAGTACACTATAAGAACCCATGCTTAAAAAATGGATAATACATCATTTTAGATTAATATTCATCAAATTTAAAAAATGCACGCCCAAAGATCATAATATTTTGGTGTCTTGGGAATTATGTAATCATAAACTTATAAAATGGTGAAATACATTCAATAACTCCCTTAAGATCTTACCCTTTATTACTCCTATATAAAACATTTTTTCATAACCTCAATAACGGAAACATAAGAAAGGGGTGAGATCATATGCTCAGTAAGGGTAAACATTGGAGATATATAATCATAACATGATCATAAGGGTATGATAATGTTATATTAAAATTATATGATCATACATTTCATATCAAATATCATAATCAAAATTCATTCCATAAATATTTGTAGTTTATAAGACATGAATAATAAAGAAATCAATATTATAATCCATGAGATAAAAACATAAGCATAATATATGTGATTATGGAAGACACATAAATATATAAAATTATTTCCATAGTATACAAGGATTAATTCTAAGTACATCTTAGTGTAATGGGTTCTCTCAACAAACCATCTTAGTTATCATGTTTCAATCCCAAGACCATCTTAGTGGAAAAAGTCTTTTACTGAATTGGGTTCACTCCCCATTCTAGCCCTGTATTATAAAATCAGGTTCACCTCCTGTTCAAGACCCATATTACTAAATTGTGTTCACTACTCATTACATCCATGTATTAAGGAACTGAGTTCACTCCTCATTATATCCCTGTCATACTGAACAGAGTTCACTCCTCGTTTCATCCCGGTCACACTGAAACAAGTTCACGTTTTGTTATAGCACTATCATACTAAACATAATTTACTATTAATTTCATCTTGTTCAAACTAATGATATATAAGTAATTACCCAATTCATTTGAGGGATATATAGGAACCACCCGTCACATAATGAAATTATGCATGTGTGTTTCATAAAATAATAAAACATTCATCATATAAAGACCCATAAACAAGAGATGGGTTTTTAAACATCATATAATAATCCATGAAATTAAATCCGTATCATAAAAATTTCATAATATCATAATGTATAGAAAAGATAAAAGTTTCATAATAATTTCATCATAGAATAACCTACTAATGGAAATGGGTTTCAAAAGCATTTTCTCGTGGTGCAAACCGTGGAAAAAAATAGGTTTCATAAAGAAGAGTTCATCTTAATCATAAAATATTCAAATAAAGAATAATAATGGTTCCCCTAGATCATAAACCTATTAAATAATAAACTATATCAATTTATATCAACTTATATAGAGAAGGATATTGAAATAACACTTGGATCATAAATTTTCTTTGTAAATAACTTTTTTAATCTTATACCATTTTAACAATCATTTTCTTTGAAACCACATTAAAAACATTTAGAAAATCATGAAAAAAACAATTAAAATTTTTTAGGAGGAAAATATTATTTTTATTTGAAAATAAATTTAAAACAAAAAACAGCATGAAAAACATTTTCCATTGAAAATAACCTTAAAACATATAATTGAATCTCTGAAAATAATTTTAAACACATTAAAATATAAAAAAAATTAAAGACTTTTTATTTGAAAAAAAATTAAAATATAATTTATATAATATATGGAAATTATTTTATTTTAAAAATAAGCTTGAAAACATTCAAAAGAAGCATTAAGGATATGATGGTGGGAAAATCCATACATGCCGAACATTATTTTTTCACTGTAAAATGTTTAGAAAAGTTATTTGATCGTAAAATAACAAGGAAGATACTTTTAAAAAAATTATTAAATCGGTAAAACATGTATAAAAATGTATTTTTCATATAATGGTAACACATTTTTGAATTTGTTTTAGAAAACATGGTTTTTTAATAAAACAAATTTCTAACCAAAGAGAGAAATAAATTCAGAATTTCTTAAAAAACATTCCTAATTATATTAAATACCAAAGTGTTTGAAAATGGTACCAATACAAGGATATATCATGTATAACTAAAGGATAAGAAACATTTATGTGATTTATTTAGAGATGGATTATAATATTTCATCACTAGAAGTATAATCATAAACAATATCGATAAATGATGTGATTGTAGCAACAAACTATACCCACTTTTGTAACTTTGAATCATAATACTATTGCAAGAATAAAATTACATGAATATTAAAATATCATAAAATGAAAGATATTCATGATATAATATTTCAAAGAGAACTATATACACCTCATAGAAAAATATAGGTGTATAACCTGGCTTGGGTCTCAAATAAGGAAAATTGAAACAAATGTTACATAACCAATTTGGTGAATTTTGAACTATAAACCTCAGGAGAAAGAAATCCTAAAATGGATATGTACATTACCATAAATATAATTATAATAATAATTCAATACATCCATGCTAAGTATATACACCACACAAAATAAATTAGTTGTGAAAAAAACATAAGTCTCATAAAAATATACGTGAGACTAGAAAACCATTACCTTAAGTATTTACTTTCTTCGTACATATTGAATCCTCCAATATAATAAGTTTAAGATTATTATAAATATAAAAAAGAACCATATTCTCATATATAATACCATATATGATTCTATTATGAATTTTTATTACCATTTTATCAACAATTTCATGTTAATGTTATGTTTTGGGTAATATCCGCTTTATTTTTCATTTATGTTTTGACATGTTATTCTTGATTCTCATACTTAGATATTTATTTAATTATTTAAATAATTTAAAACATTATTTAAATATCATATATATTAATTATATAAATATTTATAATAACTTATACAATATATGAATATATATTAGAATACCCCATTCATGGAGAGGGTAGGCTATACATACGCATCAACGTTAATTCGGTTTTATTTTCATATTGATAGAAAGATAGTAAATGAAATATGTTTGTGTATATATAGTATTGTTATGTTAGAATTTTTACTTCATATATATCATATAACTTTACTAAACAAGTTCTTAAAATATTCCCTGTAAAGTGTTAATGAATCACATCGCTTTGAAGAGGCGATATTCCACATTTCCATATCGTATTTTCAAAAAACGGAAATCATGAAGAAATGTTTTATAAAAAAGTTAAATAATAATAAATAAATCATAAAGATCTTATATATAATAAAAAATAGTATGTATTTCATATTTTATAACCATGAGAGGTGGAAAAGGAAAAAATAAATGATATCATTTCGTTAAGCGGTAGCCCATAGTACACAAGAACGGTAACTTCCTAAACCATTTGATGGAAGGGTGTGTAGGTTTAAGTAGAACCCATAAAATAAAAAAACTCAGTATATTGAGGATAATTAGGCTATTATATAATAATTTCATAATAAAAATTTTGGAGTGTATAATTAAATTAAAACCTAAGACCTCATGGAAGGATGATACCTCTTCTTTGGGTAATTCCTTTTGGTTTACACCAAAAGAATAACTTGGTTTTGTTTCTACAAAAAGTGGAGATTCTATATTGAGAGTATGGAATTTGGCATATTATTTTGGTAGGGGTTGGATTATCCAAATTTTCTTGAGTTGTGTGAGGAAGTTTGGGTTGTGAGTTCCCTTTTATAGTAGAGGGGGAGTGACATTCTTGTATATATAAAAGGTAAATAATATATAGCGGTTTTACTGCATCATGTTCCAACAATAGATTTATTTTTCAAAAAATGGAGGATTTGGTCAAAATATTTCCATGAAATAGATTTTAGATATGCTTTTTTGGTATTTGTACCCTTATGTTAATGTTTAACCACTAGGAAAACTCGTTTTCCCTTAATCGGTTTAATTAATTTTAATTACTTTCTTTAATCGTTTTGTTCAAAAGTTAAGTTAACTTTATTAAATTTATAAATTATGCTAAATGTAAATATGGAATCAATTTTTATAATTTTTAAATACATATTTTTTAGAAAATTATTTTAAATTAATTCTGCAAATGAGTTGCTATATAGAGTTTTTAAAGTCAAAAAGATCAATAGATTGAATTGCTTTTATATAAAATTTAAATGAAAAATTAGTATCAATGATCTAAATTTTATTAATTGATGTAAAATATGTATAAATTTAATATTATAATAATTCAAAATATAATTAACTATATAATCAAATTAGACAAAAAATTAGGTTTGAATTAAAATTTAGTATTTTTCACAATTCCTCAAAAAAGGAACCGTCTCAACAAAATACGAAAAAATAATACAATGTCAATTTTGATATTATAATTTCAAAAATTAATTTTATGTTTTCAAATAAAAATTTTAAAAGTGTAAAAAATTATATTTTAAATGGTTTAATGATTAAAATGTGGTAAAATTACCATTTAGAAAAATATAACTTTTTATTCATAAAATTGGATTTGTTATTATATTAAACCTATAAAATTTATTGGATGAATATAAAAAATACTGATTTTATATATAACATATAAGTTTTATTTAAAACAATTATCAAAATAGATTTGTTTATTTTGTTTCAAAAAAAAATTTGTACATAGAAAAGTGATTTCCTTAAAAAAGTAATTTATTGATTATCAAAGAGTTATTACATTCATTTATAACTAATTGATAACCAAATGATTAATTTTATAAACATGTGTAAATCAAATTTTCACAATTTTTTAATCTTATTCATAAATTCAATTCCAACACCTAGGTGGTAACTATAATTATATTTTAATAACAATATTAACATTATAGTATTGTTCGATAAAACTCTGCAATGTGTGTAGATAAAGCTATTGAAGGAACTCGGTATTGTGTGTAACGTAAGAAAAATATAGTGTTGTTTGTACCAAAATTTAATCTAACTATTACATGTAGTAAAATATTATGTATTTGTTGCATATAATGAAATCCAAACATAGTGATTTCATATAAAAAAATCTATCTTCATTGTTTTTTGAAATAAAAAATATCAAAAAGATTAAATTAATTTGAAAACAATATTTTAAAAAATATCAGAGTTTTACATTCTTCCCCCCTTAAATTTAATTTCTCCATTGAAATTCTTTTGATTCATCAATGTTTAATACTTGAAATTTCTTTTAATAGAAACTAATATTATTAAAATAAATACTAAAACTTTATTTAAAAATGGATAGATAGAAACATAAAGGTTACCCAAAGTAACTCATAACTAGGGTTCCACAAAGGAGATCATTAGTGGAAAGTGAAAACATGGGCATGGAAGAGAAATCTAACTATCAAGTTCTGATGCTTGGTGATAGATAACATGGTTAGGAGGATGTTAAAAATCAAAATTCCATAACCCAAATATTCTTGAAAATGTTCATTTATATCATCAAAATTATGATAACAAGATAAAATTTTATAGTAAGACTATATTTGCTAAAGTAGAATAATTTTCATGAGAAGATATACTTACTTGATTTCAGGAAAACATCACCATTTTATTCCTCTATCTATTCCCCCTTATCTCTTATTACAAGAAATGAAGGGGAATTTTTCATTCCCAATGATCCATAAATATAATGATAGGTCATTCCATTTTTTATATCAAATTATTTTTATCATAAGTTATCCAATATGCATAAATCCTCATATGTACTGACAGTACATTAATCTCTAAAACCTCATCTTATGTTTAACTAAAACATTCTATAAATGGTTAATCTTTTAACACATATGAAATATGAAAATCCAAAACATTATAAATAGGTTCAATAACAACCACAAAATCAGATTAACATTGATCCCATGTATATCAAAAATTAGCACTTGTTTTTCACATAACAAACATGCGAATACCGTCATTTTATATTCTGTTGAAACATTGTGATGACCAGAATTAACATTAATCCTTATTGAAAATATGATTTTTTTTTCATTGTTATAAATTGTATTTAATATATTACTTAAATCTAAAAACATTATAAACTCCGTCCATGATAGCACAAACTACTTTTTCAAATAAATCCCTTATCAGTTTGTAGGTAATCACTACCATCCAATTTACTTATTCATATGAAAAATATTTTTATCCAAACATCATTATCTCAACATCAAGAACACATTTGGGGTTATCATACCTTATTCAAAATAACACATTTCCATTAAATCACTTTTCTATGTTATCGTCCTCATTCAACATATCCATTTAAATCCTTCATAAAGAAATTATTCTTAAAATAATTATATATTTATTGATTCATATAACATAATAATTAAATTTAAAAATATATACACTTTAATTATCTAATATTATTATTAAACCACTACACAGGTTTCATCATATTATTCCTTAATTATCCTTTTCCTGGAATATGAAATATGATTCATTTCTTAAGGTTTTTCAACCTTAATCAAGTAAATATTCTTAGGTTTAATGTAAATAATACTATTAGAACATAACATACCTCTCACATGTTGTTTGAATCCTAATTATATTTAGTATTATAACCAACACTTGTACCACCTTCTTGATTCGATTTATGAAATTTCCATACAGGAAATTGATTTTCATAATTTATATACTATCCACATATGAAACAGTCAATGCTAGCCTAGTTTATTCTTATTCCCCTCATTGACTAAAACCATTAATCATAGGGTGATAAACATTTATCCAATTAGAAAACAACATAAACATGAAAAATACTTATATGTTTACAAAATCATGACACATAATTTTTTATCTATTACACTATAGGCGTATCCTAAGAGACATACCTAAACATACCCTTCTAAATATCCCTAGGGAGAAAACTAAAAATTTATGATCCTAGTTTTGAATGGTAAGATTAAAATTTTATTTTTATATCAACTATAGAAACCCAGACATATCATATATGGATATTTCATCATTTTAGATGAATATTTATCCCATTAAAAATATATATTTTAGAATCGTAATAGTTTATTGTATTAAGAAACATAGAAACATAATCTTATAACATGGTGAAATATATTCAATATCTCTCTTTAAATATTATCCTTAAGTACTCCTATATAAAACTATTCTTCAAAACCTATGGAAATGAAACATAAGAAATGGGTGAGATTATATGGTCAATAAGGGTAAACAATGAGATATATAAGAATAAAATGATAATAAGGATATGAGAACATGATCTTAACATTAGATGATATTACCCAGCATATAAAAGATCATTATAAAGATTCATTACATAGATATTGGTATTTCATAAGACATTAATCATAAGGAAATCAAGATCATAATCCATGAGATCATAACATAAGAATAAGACATGTGATTTTGTAAAACACATAAACATATTAAATGATTTCCATAATACTCAATGATTAATTGTAAAGATGTCTTAGTGGAATTGGTTCACTCTCCAGACCAACTTTGTAGTCAAGTTCCACTCCCAATGCCATCTTAATGGATACATTCATTTACTGAACTGGGTTCACTCACCATTCCAACAATGTATTACTAAACCAGGTTCAACTCCTGTTCCAACACTATATTACTGAATTGAGTTCGCTCTTTATTCTAGCCATGTATTAATGAACTGATTTCACACTTAATTATATACATTTCATGCTGAACTGAGTTCACCCCATGTTCCTTCCCTGTCATACTGAACCAATTTCACTCCATGTTCTAGAACTGTCTTACTGAACTAGGTTCACTCCTCATTAGAGCCATATCATACTGAACTGATGTCCCTCATCATTCCATCCTTATCATACTCATGAGATATAAATATTTAATCAATTCATTAGAAGGATATATAGGTCCCACCCATCAGATAATGAAATCATAGATACTTGTACCATAAGATAATAAAACATGCATCATATCATGACCCGTAAAAAATAGATGGGTTTCATAAACATAATATCATAACCCATGAAATGAAAAGCATATCATAAAACTTTCATCATATAATAATCTATAGAAAAAAACTTGTTTTCTAATCATTTCATTATAGAATAACCCATTAGAGGAAGTCGGTTTCATATTCATTTTTCATGGTATAACCAAATGAAGAGAAATGTGTTCCATAAAAACTAGTCATCTTAATCATAAACCATTAAAATAAGGATTAAGAATGGTGTACTTGGATAATAATCCAAGTAAATCATAAACTATATCAATGTATCATCTTAAATGGAGAATTATTTTGAAATATCATTTGGAAAATAACTTTTCATTTAAAATTACGTTTTAAAACATATATCATTTTTAATATCCATTTTATTTGAAAAAACATTAAAAACATACAAAGGAATAATGTAAAATTATCTAAAAAATTTTATTTAGAAAAATATCATATCTTCTTTGAAAAAATATTTTTAAAATATAAAAAAATATTAAAACATTTTCTCTTTGAAAATAACCTTGAAAACTTCTAAATAAATCTTCAAACCCCATTTTAAACACATTAAAATATATAATATTTTTAAAACCATTTTCTTTGAAAACTAAATTAAAATAATTAAATCTAGGAATATTTGAAAAAAAAATTATTTTAATTATAACCTTTTAATCTTTTGATGAAGGATCAAGAAAGTGATAGAGGGTAAATCCGTACATTCGAAAAATTCTTTTTATACCGTAAAATGTTTTCAAAAGTGCATTGATCAAAAAATAAAAAGGTTATTCCTTTTTAAAAAAATTAAAAAAGGTAAAACATGTGTAAAAATTTCTTTAACATATCATATTAAAACGTTTTTCAAAACATTTTTATAAAACATGGTTTCTTGAATAACAAAATTCTGACCAATTAGATAAATAAAGTTAGCCTTTCTTAAAAACAATTTATTAATTATATTTAGTAATAAATAGTAGAAAAATGGTACCCATATATGGAGATATCATCGAAAAAATGAATATAAAAAAATTTGTGATAATTCATCATATATTTATTATAATATTTCATCAATGGAATCATAATCATAAATAATGTCGATATACTATGAGATTATAGCAATAAACTATTACCACTTTTGTATCATCGAATAATAATAATATGGAATTAATAACATTACATGAATATTTTACTATTATTAAATGAATGTGATTCATGATATAATATTCCGAATTTCTGTAGAAACATTTGATTGAAAAATAAAGGAAAATAACATGGCATGTGTCTAAAAGAAGGAAAATGGAGACAAAAATTACTTTGTTGTTTTGGTAACATTTGAACCGTAAACCCCATGAAATAAATATCATAAAATGGATTTTTAAATACCCAAAAATTTAATTATATTAAAAAAATTAAAAAATAAAGGGTATTATATATACCACAAAAAAGAAATGAGTTCTGAATAAGTCATAAATATTAAAAAAATAAAACTGATACAAGAAAACCTTTACTATACATATTGACTTTCTTTATACACATTCAAGACTCTTGTGTAATATGTATAATTTCTTTATACATATAAAAAAAATATATTCTCATATATTATACCATATATGATTTTATTATGACTTTATATTAACCTTTTATTAAAAATTTCATGTTAATGTTACATTTTGGGTAAATCCGATTTGTTTTCCATCTATGTTTTTACTTTTTATTTTTGATCCTATTCCTTAGATAAATATTTACATATTTATAGAATGTATCATTTGATTTAAATATCATATATATTAGTTATATAAATGTTTATATTAATATATAAAACCTATAAATATGAAATTGAATACACCTTTCATTGAGATGGTAGGTCGTATGTACGTATAGACAATGATTCCATTTTATTTTCGTATTGAATGAAAGGAGTTAAATATAATATATGTATATATATAGTGTAATAAAATTAGAATTATTTTTTCATATATATCATATATTTTTACTAAACTTCTGCATAATAAATTTCAAGTAAAGTGTGAATGATTCATATTTCTTTGATTAGGTGGTAGTCCACATGTCTACAAACGAAGTTAACATATTTAAAAAAATTGAAAGAATGAAGGTATGTTTTATGTAATATTAAAAAAAGAAAAATAAATAATATATATCATATATATCAAATAATAACAGTATATCTATCATAATTATCAACCATGAGATTTGGTAAATGAAAAAACAAATAACATCGTCTCGGAAGGTGGCAGTCCATCGTACACAGGAACTGTATGTTTGTGTCCCAATTATTCGAAGTGTGTGTAGGTGTAGTTAGTAACCTTAGAATAAAAACAACTCAAAATATTTAGGATTTTTATTTTATTATATAATCATGTAATAAGAATAATTAATGTGTTGGAGAATGAAAATATTAAAAAATATATTGTGAAAGGATGTTACCTATTCTTTGGGTAATGCCTTTTGGTTTGAACCAAAAAACTAACATTGTTTTCATTATTCCAAAATTTAGGATTCTAGAATGATAAAGGAAATTTGGGGGCTTATTTTTCCAGGTTTGGAAGATCCTAATTTTCTTGAGGGTGTGATTAATTGAGGCAGCAAGTTCCCTTTTTTAATGGGGTAGGATTGGCATTCTTGTAAATATACAACATTAAATGCTATTGAGAGGTCTCCCTTTAATCACGAGCCTCCGATAAATTTTTATTTTATACAAAAATGGATTATTGTGTCTAAATATGGACAAAAAATTTCTATTGGACATGTCTCTATGGTATTTGGATCTTTAATTTCACGGTTAACCACTTAGTAAATTCATTTTTACCTGAATCGTTGTAATTAATTTTAATTACCTTCAGTAATATTTTTGGTAAAATAATAATTTAACATTATTGGTTATTATAAATTATTCTAAAACAATATATAGAATCCATTTCTCCAAATTCCATACAAATAAGTCATAGAAATGTATATTAAATTAGTCCCATAAATGTGTCAGAAAAGCTGTTTTTTTAAAAAAAATTCAAAAGATTGAATTGTTTCTATATACAATTTCAATAGTAAATTAATTCCAATGACCAAAATTGTAACAATTGATTCATAATTTATATAAATTAACTTTTAAACCCATTCAAAATATAATTTAACTATATATTTAAATTATATGATAAAGCAATTTTGAATTAATATTCAATATTTTTCAAAATTCATCAAAAAATGAACATTTTTAGAAAAATATAAAAAATTCACCCAAATTAAATATTTCTATTTCTATATAAAAAAATAAATATTATTTTTTCCAAAAAAATATAAAATTATATAATTTTAAATTTAAAATGGGTTCTCCATTAAAAGGTGGTGAAATTGCCTTTTAGAAATATACATTTTTTTGTTCAAAAAATTGGATTTATTCTTGTCTTATACCTTTAAAATATATTGGTTAAGTATAAAAAATATTGATTGAATATATATAGTAAATAAATTTTATTGAAAATATTCATCAAAATTGTTTTGTTTAATTTATTGAGATAAAAATGTATTTGTACATAGAAAAATAGTTTTCATAGAAATGTAATTTTATTATTTTCAAATACTTCTTATCTTTATTTATAACTTATTTATAACCAAATGATTCATTTTATATACATGTGTAAATCATATTTTCAAAATTTAGTTAATTTTATTTGTAACTTCCATTCCAACAAATAAGCGAGAACAATAATTATATTTTAATAATAATATTAATTGTATATTGTAGTTGAGTAAGGCTCGGCCTTGCATATAATGAAAGCTATCAAAGGATCTCTGTATTGTGTGTAACACAAGGCAAATATAGTGTTGTGTGTACCAACTATTAATATAAATTTCTCATGTAGTAAAATCTTAACATTGGTGTTGTTTATTATGTGATACAAAATTTTTTATTTTATATAAAAAAACTATATTCAATGTTGCTTGAAATGAAAAATATCAAAAAGATTAAATTAATTCAAAATATATATATTTCTCAAAATATCATGTTGTTATATACACATCTTTTCTGAGGCCATGTACCCTTTTTAATGATTTTTTAATCTAGGATTTACACACTGATCTTCTGGGTAAGGTTCAGAGACCATGTGATATGTGTCACAGGTCGCATTATATTCATCCTTCTCGTGGAACCCTAACACCAAATAGGAGGTCCCACACGATGTGTAAATCCAAAAATAAAAGTAATGTATAACATGATTTGACATAACCCGTGGGTTATTCCTCCACATTCTCCCATGCCATAATTACCTATGTTCCCATCATTGATCATGCCAGTAAGCAAGGATCTTTTCCTAAGAATTCCTTGTTGTCTTCGGTTTCCAAAATCCATCCACCATATCGCATGGAAAAATCCATTAATCACATATATTAGTTTATTAACATATAAACTGAAATGGGTGACCTTAATGTGAACCAATCTTCTATTTTTACCATCATATCATTATCCCTACATCATACTAATCATATATTTACAAAATCAATCTATTAAGTCATAAAATGTGTGGGCAGCGATTGATTTCTTGGTATTTTAGTTGAACGAATAGTAAAATGAAACACCAACGATGAACATGTGAAGAATTGTTGGAGAAAAACAAGAAACACACAAAGGAGGAATAAACCATTAAAATGTTTGGTTTTTACTCATTTTTTCATTATAATGGGGAATTAAGTTCCATAATAAGAATAAAAAATTTCCATATCATCCCTGCAGAATAATCCCACACCCACAACATGATCAAACCATGAATCAATACATTGGAATATTGGTTTTAATTCATCAGAGGATAATAAAAAATGTATAAATAAATATAATATAAACATCCTACCTCAAGTTTGACCAATCACTGGAAAAGAAAAATCATACATCTCTGAAATTGGTGAGATCCACATGTTCTGTTGGCACACTGATCCTCAGTCATGATCTGATTTGATGTTACCCACCATGATCTCCTTCAATGATCTACATCTCCATTCTTACTATTATGAGGTTAACCCAAAAAAATATCTCATTTAGTGTATTTATAGAAATATATTAGGTCACTATGTCACATTAAATAAAATGAATTATTTATTTTATATATTTCATTTCTTCAAACATGATGTCACTTTATGGATACCCTCAAAGCTAAAAATATCTATGTCATTTCTAGGGTTAAACTCATTCTATGAACTCAAACCCAACCTCGTATATCTGATTCAATCCTAAATTTTTCATTCATTCTAATTTTTTAGGAAAAAATTGAATGCGTGATATTTAATATATTTCAAAAGTTCATTTAAGAAACCTTGAGCCTTGTAATTTCATGTTGTCTCAGTTCCTAGCTTAATAAAAAATCTATACAATATTCTAAAGTAGTATATAGAAAAATTATAGTGGTTACATTCTCCACAACTTGGCGGTTTACATCTTAGAAATCCAAAACAAATGTTACACAAAGTGATGTGCGTACTGATCACACAAATTAGTCTCTCACTATGAGGCGCTCTCTGGTATATTCTCGTGATATTCCTAGACATGAACTTGGGGGCATCTATCATCAAAAAAGGATCCTCTCAGGATGATCCTTGATCTCTAATGAGTAATCTATAAATTTTTCTTCTTCCATGATTTCTATCTCTTCCCAATAGATAACATGTGGTGGGTTATGTGTGTACCTCCTCAGTTGTGAAATGTAGAATACATCTTGTATCTAGTCAAACTATAGTGGTTGATCTAAGTGTTGAACCACTTATCCAACTTTACATAGTATCTAGAATGGTAAAATGAATCTTGGATATATATTTTCACCCCAAAAAAATTATGGAACCTCCGATGAGGAGATACCCTCGGGAACACATGGACTTCCTCTTTAAAATTCAAAGGCCTCTGTCATCAGTCTGTATAGGACTTATAAAAACTCTAGGAATTCCAAATTCACTCCTGTATGATTTACACTTTATTTTTAGTGGCATAAACCAACTCCATACCCATAAGTGTTAAATTTCCTCAGTCAATCCAGTATTGTGTTGACCAGCTTTGTCACCCCTACAAGGCCTCGAATGGTTCGATACAAATGGTTGAATTGTAAATTTTTTGGAAATATAACTCCAAAATATTTAGGTGATCCTCCAAAAAATAGTCAAATTATAACATACAATTTCAAAACATGTTCTCCGAGACTTGAATGGGTTACTCAATATTGCCTTCAATATAGGAGTGAAAATCACTACTAAGAAGCAACTGAGTGGCCTCAAGAAATTCCTTCCATAACTGAGATGTGAAGTGACCATATTTGTTAGAAACAATCATGGAGGGAACTCTGTGGAGTTAGACTATATACTTCACTTATAGGAATCCTAAGATCTTAACATAACTATTCTATCAAATATCTAGGAATTGGTCCAAATTTGGAGTTATTCTATGATCAACGAGGTGGCATTGTCACCCCTATACATACATGGAAACCCCATCATGAACTCTGGGAATGTCTCATCTCACTTACACTCTATAACCACAACGGGTTGGGGTAAACCCATTGGAACCTAGTGCATATACATCAATTACTAAAAAGTATGTCATCGATAGAAGAACTCTATAACTCCAATTTTCATCTCTAACAACCATAACTACCATCGAATGACTTGGTACATCTTTAACAAGTCTGGATGTATTGATAATGGTGAATTATGAAACTCCCTTAGAACCTCCTCTCTTGGAAAAACTAGTACCATAATTCATCTTATAAAAATTACAACATACTCCCCACCTTCATAAAATCTATCAAGAGTGTCTCATGTGTATATAAAAGTATGTTTGGTATTACATTATGTACCCACACGATGTAACTCAATAACTCATTATAAAATAATTGGGGTAACAACTATCGACTGGAGGTATCCTTCTCCATCCCCATCCATAATGGATAACTGTAATGATGCCATCTGCTCTAATGCCTCACCCAGCAACTGTGAATAATATATCATGCTAAGGTAATCTATTACCACATTCCCCTTCCCAGGATTATAGAAAAACTCAAAGTCATAATCCTAGAGGAACTCTAGAAATCACTTATATCTCAAGTTAATATCCATCTAAAAGATAATATATTTGAGACTCATGTGGTTAGAATAAATCATTAACTACTCACCAATCATGTAGTATCCCCACACCTTCAGTGAAAATACTAGTCAGGATAACTCAATATCATGGGTCACATATTTTTTCATATTTGGCATCAAAGGATGGGAAACCTAGGAAATAACCACTGGACTCTGAATCATAACATAATCAAGTCAAGTCTCTGATGCATCAAGAGCATTATGTACTACACACCCTCCCCTAGTAATCTCAATATTTTAATTCTCATCAATATCTACGAAACTCATGGAAAGAATGCTTGCACCACTCTATCCTAATGAAATGATTCCCCTTTCATGTCAAGCTGATCAAGGGAGACGATATCCTAGTGTGGTCAGGTATGATTCTCTGATAGTATCATTCCATCCCAAGGAAGCTCCACACATATATCATACTCTTGGGTGGATCTAAATATAACACAACCTTGACCTTTACTAGGTCCACTCCTATATCTTCTACTTAGATAACATGTCTTGGAAAGTGGTCCTCATGAATCTAGAACTGGAACTTCTAGAGTTTCCTTCGAATCTAAAAAACTTCGAGTATATGTCCAAAACCACCCACATTTTTCTCCCACGCTCCTCTCATATGTGGATTACACTAGGATATCATCAATAATATTACCATTAACCGATCTAAGAAAGGCTAAAATATCTAATTCTTGAGTCTTGGGAAAATTAGTGCGGTGTTTTTCATAGAAAAGGTCATAACCAAGTACCACAACTAAAAAACTAGCTTTATCCTTTACTATGGACTTAATAGTACTGGCTAAAAGTGATGTTAAATATCCCCTTTTTCAGTGCTAAAAATCACTATTAAATGTGGTCTTTAACAGTGATTTCTTAGTGCTATTAAAGGGTGTATTTAACAGCGTAAAAAAAGTTCTATTAAAGGGGGGTCATTATCAGTTCTTTTAATAAAACACTAACAAATCCCCCACGATCAGTGCTATGAAAAAAAAATAACAGATAAAGTGGGACTTTATCAACTCTTTTAAAAAAGAACTGGTAAAGACCCCCCTCTTTATCAGTACTTTTTTACTAGCACTAATAAAGGGTAAATTTCCATAAAATTAATTGAAAATAATATATTAATATATAAATATATTTATATTGATATAAATATAATATATATTTTTAATTAAGTTTTATATAAGTCTAAATAGGCTTTTACACATAATAAATGTGATATTTAGTGAAAATATAATTTAAAATAATTTAAAAACTATTTTTTATTAATAATTTAATAATTATTATCATGTTATAGTATTTTAAAAACAATTTGAAGAAAAAAAATTAAAAAAATTATAAAAGATCGAAAATAAGTTGAAAACGTAACTCAAACATCAAACAACCATAACTATTGATTCAGGTGTCCTTTGGGGCTCTAAAATATATCAAATCTAATCTTGCAATTAGTTTTATCCCCAAGGGAACTAGGTATACCATAGCTACATTTTTAAGTGTAAAAGGTCCCATGAGGCCTCCCAAACTCATTGATTAGTGGGGGTACCATAATTTTTAACATTCAATGAAATTTCAGCCTCATTTATGGAGGTCTTTTTTCCATTTCTTAGTGGGGAATAAATTTATTCTTAGGAATTAAATTTATATTGATATTATTTTTTTAAAATTTTTCCATTTTTTAAATTTAACTATTATTTATAATCAAATATATAACAATATATTCATATTTTTATATATTCACAAATAAAAATATAATTTTATAAATAAATATTTAAACATGTTTACATATAAAATATATTTCTCAATATATAAACCTTATATAAATGAAAAATAAAATCTATTTTATTTATAAGAAAAATGTATTAAAACTTATAAACCTATACAGATAATATATATATATATATATATATATTTTCTTTTTCTATGTATTGAAAAATATTTATATATTTCTCTATATATTTTAATATAAGTATATAAATAGTAATATATAATATATTTAAATAAATATAAACATGTATAATTATATTTATAGATACATATATATGTGTGTGGGTTTGTATGTATTTATAAACACACACATATACACACACCACAATATATTTTTTTATGTATTTAAAAATATTTATAAATATATGTATAAAAAAAGTAAATATATATATATATATATATCATAAAATGTAAAACAAAATAATATAGGAGAGTGTAAAAATATATCGTGTATAATATGGAGGTCTCATGTTCGAAAATTTCTGGAGGTAGTGGTGTGTGTGGGAGTGTGGGATTATCTAAAGTTCTAATAAAGGGGGAATCTCTGATAAAGGTTGTGTGGGTGGGAATATCTAATAAAATGGTGGGAAATGAAAAAAACTGTCCCCCTTATTATTGGCCCCATTATTAGTGCTTTTTACTAGAACTATTAAATCCAACCCTTTAACATTGCTCACATTATTAGCACTTCTATATAAATAATAAAGACCTTTTAATTGCATTGTTAATGCCCTTTTTTGCAGCATTTTACTCATAGTGACCATAGAAAAAACTTAATTTCATCTTTGATATACCCTCATTCTATACTCTCAACTAGTAATAGCCTGATTTGAAGTTAATATTCAAGAACCATTGTCCCCCTCTCAACTAATCAATGAGATCATCAATCCTCGATAGTGGATAATTTTTCTTAATGGTCACCTATTTTAGGTGATGGTAATCTACACAGAACCTCAAGGCCATGTCTTCCTTCTTTCTAAATAATATAAGGGATACCTTGGGTGAAATACTAGGTCTCACAAATCCCTTCCTCTAAAATTCCTTCAACTACACTCTCATATCGTGAAGATTTACAGGAGCTATATGATATGATGGCACAGATATCAGGGCCTTCATGGGGTGTAGGTCAATATAGAAGTCTACCTATTAGGGGTAGGCAATCCTTGAATGTCCTCAAGAAATACTCACTCGTACTCCTCCACCACTTCAGGGAACTCCAAGCATAAAAAATCCAATGTGCCATGTTTTATTATAACCAACTGATGAGTAATCATGTTAGAATAATTAGGATAAATACCCTGAGAGAGGGTGAATTATGGTACGATGGATAATAAAACTTCACCTTTGGATATTGTTTTACTGTTAAACAGAATACTCTTCTCTCTTATTCCCATAGAAATATATGAACATAAATGAAATCATGCACGAGACACAAAAAATTTTACTTGCTTCACCCTCACTAGGCAACATATAAGGAGAATAAAATATCCACATTCCGATGTAAAAAATACACTAAGGCTCACTAACAAATTACAAGGTTCAGTCTAAATCACATATATGCCCAAGATCACTGCCTTTACAAGATTTAGGGTTTACTCACTGCATTCTGAAGGGTCACACCTTATATCTCGTTCACTGGATCACTGTTAGTGGAAATTATCATTATCTCTATCTTAATTTTATCACTAATCTTGGAAGAGATCCACTCAAAGTTTATATACTTATAGTTCTATTCATTTGAATGATTTAATTCATCATCAACTATAGACAGATGCTTTGTTGAATTCCAGCTTTCACCCATAGATGAAATCAACATTTCTGTGTATTGTTAGTTTATGGAAATTACTTTCGCGTGCTTTTTTAGTATCTTCACAAACTTCCTTGAGTCTTACGTGGAATTACATGCTTCTTATATGAACTTTTTTTTAATTCATGGCATGAGTTCTTTGTGGAACACTTCTCTTCCATGGACAGTCCCTGCTTTGCGGACGGATTCTTCCTCTGTGGACCGCCTCTCCTTCATGGACCACATCAACTTACATGAACTGATGATCCTATTCGGACTATATATCCTCTGTGGACCCTTCTTCCTTTAACAACTATAGTTTCCCACAAATAACCATTTACATATTGTTTGTGTGGACCAATTGACACTTCATGAAATAATCCCTCGTGAACTCTTCTCCTACATGGAATTGTTTTTCCTTAAACGACTTCTGCTTTACCCAAATTCTCACTGGATCAATGATTTTTTCTATATAAAAACACTCTAAGTAATGATGGGATTAAAAGTCTTTATATAGTAAAATATGTTATGAAATATCTTAAATCTATATTACTCAATTCGTCGATGTGGTACATCCTTCATTGGATACTACACTCCACAAATGAACTGTTTTCCCTCTACGGTTTTCTTACCACCATTATTTCCTCTTGGTGGTCATTCTCTTATTCAAACGACACCCTTTGTGGATCCATAAATCACAGACTCCTTTATGTTAATGATGAGACATCCCTCTAAATAAAATCCTTATGTGAAAAACATTCCTCTCACTAACTGCAACACTTCACATGAACCATTTTCCCTACGCAGTCTTTGTACTATGATTTGAAATCCCCGTAGTGCTGCTATGTGGGAATCCTTACATTGCTGATTCCCTTCACCATTATTCATACATCTAATTCTATACATCAAATGTGTTTTGAGGTCTACGTATGGTTCAATCCATTTCATAAGTCCTTCCTTTTTCAAAATCAAACTCCCAATTTTGAGGCCCATAAATTTAGGAAACACTGGGAAAATGTGCCACCTTAAAAACTTTCTTCTGTAATATCAGACATTTTGATTCAATGTTATTTGTGTTTTCAAGAGACACAATCACTGCAAAAAAACACTGAGAGGATCCCTTGAGGGATTTTTCCCAACAAATTGTCAACACCCTCTTATGAATTATTTCATCTTAATCTTTATCTGTTTCCTTTCACCTAAAAAAAGAAAAACTAATCTTCTCACTATAGACACACCATATCCTCTACCAAAAATTTTCTATTTGGGAGGGACCTATAGATAAATAGTCCATACCCAAGATGAAGTTTTAAGGCCTCATCACTACTACAAAGAAATCCAAAAAGAAACTATCGACTTCCAGAGTCAGTTTGAACTATTAGAACAAGTGTGTGATCATTAATTCAACTCTAGTAGGAGTCTCCCAGTGCAAGGGTCGAGCCAAAGGCTTAATATGGATCATTATGCCTAAACTAGACTATTGGAAATAAAATAATGACTTTTAAATGTGTATATTATAAATTAATATAAGGTTGAAAAGATATAAAATATACATTGTTTTATCACTACAACATCTTGTTCATAAGATTCAACTACCTGTAGCCGCCCATATCCCTAACCACCAGGTCCTAGATCCGGGTGAGGACCACTAGGGGTGGTGTTGGAATCCAATCTTAATGTCTATAACCTGCAACTTCCCTCCAAGATCCTTTGTCACATCTTCTTCCCTTTGGAACTGTCTTCTATTTCTTTTTCCTCTACATATGCATCCCATCCACTATCTCTCTATTATCCATAAGGAGGGTCGGATAACCTTATGTGAGCTATCCCCTACCATCACAAGAGTTGAACTTCCTCTCTCTAGAATGACTATATCCATACTATAAGCCTTGAACTATAGACCCTCTATCGTGGGATAATCTACTGAAAAATATCACACATATTGGTCCCTATGTTAGATATTGGATATATATCTTCAAAGTATCATCTCCTATGTGACTACTTCCAACACCAACTATATTCATATTCTCAACAAGGAAAATATTGACCACCAAAGAAGACTCTAACACCCCAGCATATGTAGGAATTCATATAGGAATAAAACTGGCTTGGATGTAACTGCGTAGACCTCTCTTAAAGGTCTAATCCTAAAAGAACTTATCACGCACTATATCCCTCGAGTACCAAGTGAGGTTTTTTAACCTTGATTAATACTAAACTACAGTCATATTGACCTTATGAAGCTGTAGAGTCTCATAGATGAAAAAACCATCAATGTGGATAGACTGAACACCAATTTTCAAAGGATCTCAAAATATAGACATGCTAAATTCACCTCATCATAACATTGGGTCACTAAGCCCTACTATTATCTTGTAGATCAATATATAAGGCTCACTACCGAGACAACAATCTGGTATTTTGGTGTCCTAAAAAGATGGAAGAATTATTTCACTGTATCAAGCTTGTCCTGGACCAAATATGGGTAGGGATCACTTCAAAATCTAATGGGTATCTACCACTAAAAATCATGAAGAACCCTCAGCCTATGCATTTCATATGTTGGTACTATCAGAACCATATGCATCTTGAATGGTGGTGGTAAGACCGATGCACAACATGGAGGTAACAACTCTAGAATAGGTTCATGTATCAAAGCCTCATCACTAAGGGGATCATCCTTCTGATATTGATGATGAATCCAATTTGGAAAGAATCATAGAAGAATCATAAAAGAGAACAGATATACCATGCCAAATAAGAATATCTTGAGATATTGTTTAAGAAATACAAAGAAACCCCACCCCATTTCTGTATGATACATATACCAATGTTCTTCCATGAACTAGTGTTGACATGTACCAAGCCAACAAGAAAGATATCAGAGTCTTGGTGTATGGATACATCATTTACCACACTAACACTAGATTCCTCATCCTCAAATAGAAACTCTAAACACCAAACACATTTTCCACAAACCAATCTAAAAGGCTCCAATACTAAGGTAGAACTTAATCCTTTGATTCCACTCTATCATGACCCATCCCAATGGGGCCAATTCCATGAATACTCAAATCCCAACTCTAATATTCCAAGGGGTAGATACTAGCACCGAGTTGTAATATCACAGACCTAGGAGGCCTTATCCTTATGTACATATACACACTCATGTGTATCCAATACCAAACAATGTTGAAATATAGACCAACTAATAACTATGTATTCATACATCTAAAATCCCACCACCGGAGTATGGAAATAAATACTATAAATAAAACGTTATAAAAATAACCCCACAATAATATAACTGAAAACAAGTAAAACTTGTAAAATGGGTTAGGAATACAGTCAAGGTTACCACAAAAACACATCTCAGTCTATCTAGTTTAGTAATCTATTCATGATCCTGTTCTCTCTAAGACTCCATAAAAAATATGATCATTTTCATAAGACGTGACACGTGTAAGAAAACCCCATGTAGGGGTGAGTGTTAAAATACCCAGTAAGACACACTGAAATCGATAATTGTATACATGGGTGAGTGTAAAAATACCCAGTAAGACACACTAAAATCACTAATCATATAGTATCAAGAATAATAGTAACAGTTTCAAAGTAATATGTCAACAACAAGTACAAGAAGAATAAATAGATATACACAACAAATAAATATGGTCAAAAGGTGAAGTCACAACCATAATTACAGCCTAGGGTTTCTGCTCGTAGGTTCCATACAAAACTCATCTAGGATAATACACTACAAGAGTCAGAAAGAAATTATGGATTCCATCTGATATGTAATGATAATCAAGTATTTCTATAATATGTACACACTAGAAGTCTTAAGAGACTAACACACATATGGGGATCACATCGAAGTCCATCTTGTATGCCAAAAACCCAATCTGTATTAACCAGCTATATAGGGATTGATGCCAACATAGTGAATCTTATGAAGATTCCAAAAACACCACCTAAGGAAAATATGACAATAGCGGATCTCACTTCATTCCTCAAATAGATATTCCTAAATCACTAACCCATGCTATACTTCCTCATTGGGGATCATTATTCTATGAACAAGAAACAACTTCATAATAAATTCATAGGGAATGGCTCTAGAAAATGTACCCTAACAAAACATTTCCATGAAAAATAGGATAAGGGGTATAATATATCTTTATAAGAGTACAAAGAGTTTATTATAGGTTCAGGTCATTTCACTTCGGCATTGGGACTTATCCATGTATCATGGATCGTTCTCGTGTTAGTACCAATGTATCGCTACTCATGTCTAGCTACCCATGTATGTGTCTGAGTACACATAATTTTTTACCTTGTTTACTCCTCTCCATGTATATGTACTCTCTGAGGTACACGTAGAGATTCCATGTAAGGGTCACATTCTAGGTGTCATATATTACAAATCGCGTGAAATTAATTTTTTTGTGAAACCCTCACACCACACATATGTGTCCTGCACAGTGTGTAACTCCAAAACACACACAGTGTATGCTAGGATTTCAAATAACCCATGGATTATTCCTCCACCTTCACCCACACTGATTATTCATTGGATTCTACCATTGATCAGGACGGTAAGAAAGGATCTAGTCTCGTCTAGTCCTTTTCATTACCAGTCGCCGGAATCTGGCCACCATGTCATATTGGAAAAAGCTTCTTTTCGTGTCTCTAGGTCTCTACAAGTTGAAACTGAAACTGATGGGCCCAAATCCAAACTGATCTACTGTCATTACAACCATTTCATGATCCCTATGTCATACCAATACTACATATGCAATATGAATATGTTAAGCCAAGAAATGGGTGCACAATTATTGATTTCTCGATATTATGGTCAAACCACTGGTCAAATGAAATAAAGGTGATGAACGCCACAAGAACATTCAGGGAAAACCATGAAACAAGAAAAATAGTAATGAACCAAGGAAATATTTTTATTGGCCTCAATATATTTCTATTAGAATAATAAAAAAAAGATATTTAATAAGAACAAACTGTTTCTCCCAATAATACTGGTAGAATAATCACGAACTCGTAGTATAATTGAACCATGAATTAATCCATTAATCGATTGGTTTGAATTCTTCATAGGATAATAAAACATTGATAAATTCACATGATAAAAATGGTATACCATGATTCGGATCAATAATTGGTGATTAATGATTTCATGTTGTTGTTACTGGTGAGATCCATAAGTTCCATCGGAACACCGATCCTTGGTTCAGATCTGATTTGATGTCACCCACCAAGTTCTCCTGAAACACACACTATACATTTATAGGGTTATATGGATAAACATAAAAATTATACTTATCATAATAATTATATAATGATATTAGGTCACTACATCATGTTAAATAAAATAGACAATTCTATTTATTTATTTTATTTATTCACCTATGACTTAACTTTATGGAAACCCCGAATGCTGACAAAGGTTATGTCAGGCCTAGGGTAAAACTAATGTTATGAACTCAAAGATGGACTAGATTTATTATATAAGAAACTTCTAAGGATTTATTCCACTTTTTCATGAAAAATAAACACATGAGATATTTAATATATTTAATATATTTCAAAAAATAATTCTGGATGCACTGAGCCTTGGAATCCCACATTGTCTCAGTGCCTATATCCATAAAAACTCTATACAATATTCTAAAGTAACATATGGAAAAATTATAGTCATTAAATACCATAGTATCTACCATGTATGTCATCTTCTTAGCTCAACCTAATGTCACTTATGATTTGATCATAATAACTAAAAACCAATCCAATCCTTGTGACATTCATTTGATTATACATAAAAATATCACAAATTAGTTTTGAAGAATTAATGATTTGTTATTGGTATTTATAGGTGGTTATGATCTCATTATAAAGAGTCACATTGATTCTAGCTTCTAAACTAGCAAAGAAGAGGTTTGATATCAATTTGTTTGGCATTTTTCTGAAATTTTTGAGCTGTCAGTTGAAAGAGTTACAAACAATCCACTGAGGTAGACTCAATAATAGAAGTAGAGTAAATCATTATAGTAGATATTTTTTTTGGTATTTGATTGGATCAATAATTTTATTACTAAACATTGGGTGTTTCTTAGAATTTTATGACCAATTGAGCCTTATAATCATAAAAATGGAGTTACATTCAGGCAAAGTATCTTCTGTCTCACAAAAGGTCTAGATGAATCCTTGAAAAACACCATATCATTTAAGAGATCATTGAGATGGGTTATATAAATTTTATTTGTCTTCATATAAAATAGAATATATTATATCCATTCAGAATGATATTAATGCAGCTAAAGTATGAGGGTAATGTAAACCCTATAAGTTTTAAATATATGAAAAATTGTAAAAAATGATTATTTTTAATGTGACTATATCATGGTTTTATAATAATTAAATATACTTTTTCATTCATTCATGTGTACTATATATATTTCAGAAATAGTGGAGTGTTATAATCCATTTAATTTATGACATTAATTTATCCCTAATTGATGAACAACATAGACTGTAATGGGTTGTGGTGATATGTTAATATTAACATGAGTATAAATATTATATTATATAGGTTAAACTATGGATATGATAATAGGAGACATATTGTCTAGATTGACTGAAAAAATTTATCAAATAAAATATCATATGGTTTTTTATATACATAGGAGTTTATACTTATTATAATTTGTCATTTCTAGTGATTTTAAAGGAAAATAGCCTTTTATATTCATTATTTTATACATTTCTTACATCAGATATTATCTTTTGATATGGAACCCCTTATTTTAGTGGCCCCTAATTAGTTTTGTGATTTTATTAATGAATTTCCTATTTTTTGTTAGTAAATTTTTTTTCTAGATAACTTTTAAAAGTGGATAAGTCTAGAACATTCCTTGAATATCTACCCTATAAAGAAAATATAATAACCATGAAGCTCAATTGACCACATGGAACTTACCACATGAGAAAACCACCTACCATGGGCTAATTCGATCTACCCACATAAGTTATTATAGTGACCTCATGATGCAAATTACTTACCATGAGAACAATAGTACTCACCGCATGAATAAAAATACATATTATGAGAAGAAGAGTACTTAACCTAGGAATAAAAGTACCCACCATGAGAAGGAACCTACCTACCATATTAAAGAATGAAGTGACTAGTCCTATTTTTCATTCCTATATGTTGTTCCAACTAACCATGCCCAGTAACCATGAGCTGAAGTGACCATGCCTAATTAAAGAACCCAGTCATATCTAACTTCAGAAGTGGATATTATAAAAATATCAAACAACTATTCTTATGTGTCAATTAAAGAGTCAATAAAATTAAGACTGTAATAAATTTCATTCAATGGTTACATAGAAATGGAGTCATCTTTAAAAAAACTCCTCTAGTGTGATTAATAAGTTACACATAAAAAATATTGGAGCAATATATTTGTGAACCTATGGTATATGTAAGACTCATTCTAAATACATTATGACATTATGTATTCTAAAACAGTCAATGAAAACTCTGTCGAGCCCTTTCAGTGAAAAAACTGTGGACTTTCCACCAACCAAACTGAATAATAATAAGTTGCTTCAAATATTCACACATGCTACCATTTTCCTCAACTTTTTTATCATATGAATTGATATATATTATTTTTCTCTATTTATCTATAAATAAAAGACTCTTGTACAGAACTGGAGAGTTATAGAAACTATTTTTCAAATCCTTTTTAATCTCCCATGTAAAATTAAGGAAGGGGTCATGTGTGTCCTGGACTTATTTTATCCTATAAAGAAATATAGAAGAAGATTCATTATAGGTTGGAATATCTTAGTAAACATTTTTTAAAAATATGATCTGGGTTGTTGATATGATTATTCTATAACAAAATTCCTGGCTGTGGGTGATTTCTACTTAGAGGGGGTAGGGTCTCATCTTGAGACTGAAGCCCATTTTTTATTTCTGTTATGCTTTTATCTAATTTTTTTTACCATTTTTTTACAAAATTAACAAAATATATCTTTGATTGTTGAATTTTACTTATGTCTAATATAAAGTGTTTTATACAAGTAAATTAGTTTCCAAAGTTATTGTTTTTTTAAAATTATTTTAATATCGATATTATCAAACTTCATAGATGATTTTTGAAAATATCACATAATATTACTCACTCTTTAATTTAACTGTGAGTATTTTATATATTGGGGGATTTTATTTTTTGATATTTTTAATGGAAAATATTAATTAGAAACTAAAATCCCCCCTTCATGTATTTTCCACTCTGACCAACATTTGGCATCATAAGACTTCTAAAATTATTTTTCTCTTGATCTAGTTTTACCGAAAGATATTATGATTTATATTAATTCAAAATTATACTTTTTATGGATAATAATAAAGAAGAGGAAATTCCCACTTATCTTCCTCCTTATTTGAATAAAATAAATTTTTCTCAATGGATGATCAACATGAAAACCCATTTATAGAGTATGGGATTTGATATCTAGATTGTTACTGAGGATCAACATGAAAGACACAGAGGTAGTAGAGCTATGTGGATTGATTCTACTAAGGATTCAAATGACTATAATTTTAAAGAAATTAATTCATTCTGTTTTAATTTAAGAGATGATGAATTAGATTGAATATCTTCTTATTAAACTACCATTAAAATTTTGGAATCTCTTTATACATCTCATGATGGAACCTCAATTGTTAAAGAAATGAATTTAAATACCTATAACATTAAATATGATATATTTAAAATGATTCTTGATGAGTCCATTTCTGATCCGTATCTTTTTTTCAACAAAATACTCAAAATTATACATGATCTTGGAATAATAGTTATTGATGAATATCAAGTGATGTGCCTCCTAATATTTTTACCAAATATGTGGAGATGAACTTTAGTTTCCATCAGATAATAATGATACATCAACACATTACTAATGAAAGAACTCATTTTACATCTTATGATGTACGATGATGAACTAAAAGTAAATAATTAAGTGGAAGATGAACCAAGGAGGAAATTAGTTTCCTTCAAGACTTATAACTCAAAGCTAAAATCTAATATCAATGTTGAAAGTCCCATTGATGATGAATCACTTGATGATCATGATGAATAAATGGTTCAACTATCAAGATTATTCAAAAAAATATACCTATAGAATAAATTCATCAAAAAGATAAACTATAGAGTAATGTATGAAAATAGAGGAAATTTCTGGAAATAGTGAAAAAAGGTTGATTCCACTAATGATAAAACTCATTATGAGGGTAAAAAAACAGACATGTTAAGGTATATTATCCTAATCTAAAATATAAGATAAAGTGTGAGGAATAAAGGAAAATGATATAAAAATCCTATGAAATACACTTGTATTCCCTAAAAGAATAGTTAAACTGACTCTGACTCAAGTATAGAATGAAAAAAATTATAGTTTCAATATGTGATTCCTAAAAAATATATCAAAGGTACTAAATATTAGTCATTCATATCCTAAAATTATTTCTACATTTCATGAGAATTCTACTGATAAATAAAATAAGTCTACTGAGGTGTTGTTTGAATATTTTCATATGATAGATTAAACCTTTAATAAGCTAAAGGATAAATCTAAATGTTTAAATAAATATGAGGATTTTACTGTTCGTTCCAAAACTGACTTTGTTATAGAATAGGAAAAATTGACTAATTATTAATAGAAAACAATGAATGTAAAATGTACAATAATAAATCATATAAGGGTCAAAAAATGTAAAAATGGTAGATAAACTCTTTCTATGATTTTTTGAAAATAAAAAAGCACTAATTTATACCACTTGAATTAGTTACCAACCTAGACAGTTGAAGATATATAAGAACAAAATTAATCCAAGACAAGTCAATAAACACTTATTATTCTTATGGACCTAATTAATGTTATTTACAAGTGATTAAAATACTGTTATATGAACCCATTTAAAAATAATTATATTATGAAGTCTCTTGTGATTAAATGGCCCTGTAAGGGGAATCACCATGTGGGAGATCCCCTTGGTGGTTTAGGGTTTCCCTGCTACCATCTGTCTCCCTTATCGCCACTTATTTATCTTCTCCTAGGCATGGAATGGTTGAGATTCATTTCATATGGTGTTGATGTAACGGTGTGGTGTTTCCATTGACTAATTCTTGGTTTCTTGTATTCACATGACCTATAAAGCTTTATCGACAACCATTGTCACTCACCCTCCTGTGACGAGACTGATTTGGATTTTATTTCTCTTTCCCCTGATAGGGCCTCTCTCACTTTTTTTCTGGCTCCGATGGAACCTTCATTATTTATGTTCGGTGAAATTCATTCATACCATGATTCTTATCATTCATAGGCTATGTGGTTCTTGCATTCTAGAGCTCTATAAATGAATCACTCACCATTGTTCATCCTCCTCTGTTGGTTTGGTGGCAAGTATCATTTTTCATTTTTGGCCTTGTGTGACTGATGTTGTTCTCAGATAGATATTCGACCCATTGTTTTCTTTTACCATTTCATCATTCATCTTTACACACAACCATACTTTGGTTAAGTGCTATGGATTCCAATATTTTTTGCATTGTGTTGGAGGCTTAAGTGTCGGTAGATCGGTTGTGGTGCCTTTTCCTATATTGAATTTCTATTTCTATAGAGATGGTTCTTTATGATTTTTGGATGTATTATTATGGTTTTCCAGGTGTATTGATGGTTTTTTTTGTCTCTCTTTCATTAACAGCTACCATGGTCCTTTCTTTGCTGCTCTCTTCTCCAACTTCAGGTGTGGTGTTGCTGAGATGTAGGTGTCGCATTCCTGAGGTTCGATGATGGTATGGGTGATTATGTGGTGGTGTAGGGTGGTGGACGGATATGAGTCTTATTTTTTCTGTAGGTTCTTTCTTAGGCAGGTCCAGTCTTGGGTTTGGATCCCTATCTAGCCCGCTTTTGGCCATCTTTTGGCCCTTTTTTGTTTTGATTTTGATTTTTCCTGTTCTCACTTAACCATACGGTGATTTTATTTGAAAATAACAAAAAAGGTTTGGTAGTTAAGCATATTTTCAATAACAATTAAGAACCCATGAATACAATGGTGATGAAATAATTTCTAGTCTAATTTTGTAAATAAGAAACCTCCTTGAATAGAACTGGTAAGCATCTATGGTATATGAACAATGCATATTCAAGACACATGGCTAAGGATTACTCATTGTTTAAGATTGGTATTAATGTAAATGGTGAAAATGTCACTTTTAGTGGCCACACTAAAGGAAAAATAATTGTACTCGATCAAATTACTGACTCAAGTAAAATTTTTATTTATAATGTTATATTTATAAGTGGATAAAAGTATAATTGTATAAGCATATCACAATTTTTTGATAATAGTTATCATATTATGTTTGATAATGATTCTTTTAAAAAAAATCATTCTAAGGATGTTTTAGTCTTTACTTTTGAATATAATGAAGATGTATATATTCTTGATTTGTAATCATTTATTTCTAAAAATAATTCTTTTTTGAGTGCCTTTCAAAAACAAAAACCCTTTTTTATAGGATTATATTCCACTAAATCCTGTACACACTTAGGAATCTTACTAGGAAATTTCTAATCAAGGATCTTCCTAAACTATAATTCCAAGTGGAAAAAGTTTGTAACCCATGTCAAAATAGGAAGCAAAATATGACCACTTTCAAACCAAAGAGGTACTTTTTAACTTATCAACCCCTAAAGTTGGTTCAAATGGACCTATTTGGATACTATAGAGTTTATATCTTAAATGGGAAGCACTATCCTCATTCACTAGCAGATAACTTTTCAAGATACACCTACGTATTCATTTTAGCTTAAAAAAGTGAGGTGTGTCCTTATATTTTAAAAGATGATAGATATTTAGAAAAAATTAGTGTAATTACAAGTAAAAAACTTCTGAAATGATCATGTATGTGAGTTGGAAAATTTGACCTTTGAATATTTATTCTCATAACTTGGCTCTAGTCACAATTTCTCTACTTCTAGAACCTCATAGTATAATGGTTTATAATAAATAATAAAAAACTCTCAATAAAATTTCCAAGATCAACTTTAATGAATATGATTTACCAATTTATTTTTTTTCTAAGGTTGTGAATATATATTTTTATATTATTAATATAGTTCTTCTTATAATATTATAAGGGAATCCCATATGATTATTATATAAATAGGAAACCAAAATTTAATTACCATAGATTTTTTGTTGTAATATCTTTATACATAATACAAAGGAGAGTTTAGACAAGTTTGTGTCTAAAATAAATTAAATATTTTTTTTTTGGATATTCAACATCCAATAACACATACAATTTATTTAATAAAAGGACTAAAATTTAAGAAGAATTTATAAGAATAAAATTTGATAAAACAAATTCATATGAACCAAATAATTATTTACATATCCATGAGGATGTAATTTATAATCTAAATAACAATGTAAAACCTAGTGATTGTTCTAGGAAACCTATATAAAAATCACCCATTACAAAACTGTTTGAACCAGAACTTTTTAAGGAAAATAAAGTATCAAATCCTTCAATCCCTAAAAATATTTGGACTCATAGAGACCATCCCTTAGATGTAGTTGCTGGATAACTATATAGAGGAACACTTAATAGATATTCTCTTAGAAATCAAGTCAAACATCAAGCATTATTTTCATGTATTTATCTTAAGAACATTATAAAGCTATAGATGATGAGTTTAGGGTAATGGAAATTCAAGAAAAAATGAAACAGTTTGAGGGAAAAAAGTATGGGAATTTATAGAAAGGCATAAGGAATTTAAAAATATTATCATTATGTTGTTGTTTAGAAATAAAGTAGATGATACAATCACTATAATTTAAAATAAATAAATAATAGTTATTCAAGGATATAGTCATGTAGAAGGAATTGACAATGAGGAATTGTTTTCACTGGTATCTAGACTCAGTGATAGAAAATGTTTCTTGCCTATACAGAACATTTGGATTTCAAACTACATTAAATTGATGTCAATAGTGAATTCATAAATAGTTATATAATTGAAGATATTTTTTGGAACAACTACTTGAATTTAAATACCCTCATTTTTAAAATCATGTATTAAAATTATAAATGGTTTTATATGGTTTAAAATAAGCTTCTATATCTTAGTATAATTGTCTTGGTTAACTTATTATTTCTAAAGATTGAACAAAAGGAATTGTTGACCCTAATATATTTACTAAAATAATTTAAAACTCTGTTGTAGTAATACAAATATTTGTTGATGATATAATTTTTGGATCATCCCAAAACTAATTCTGTAATGAATTTTCAAAAATAATGAAAAAAAAATTTGATATGACTTTTATAGTAGATTTAATGTTCTTATATGGATATGAAATATTATAGAATAAGGAAGGGATTATTTTTAATCAAATCAGTTACACTAAATATATTTTAAATTTTTTTGTTATGGATTGTTATAAAGGTAGTGATACTCCCATGAGTACAGGTTATAAACTAGATCTTTATGAACCGGGGAAACCAATTAATCAAAAAAATTATAGATTTATGATTGTATGTTTACTATAATTTAAAAATAGTCAACCTAATATTATTTTTATTTTATTCCGGTGTGTACATTTTCAATCAAATCCAAAAGAACCGTGTTTACTTATTGTGAATAGAATTTTCAAATACCTCAAAACTACAACCAACATAAGACTATAATAATCTAAAGGATAAAAATTTTGTGTAATTAGTCACTCTGATGAAATTTTTGGTTATTTTAAATTAGATATAAAAGTAACATATGAAACATGTCACTTTTTGGGAATCTCTCTAGTTTCATGGCATTGTAAAATTGAAGAAATCTATTGCATTATAAAATGTTGAAGATGTGTACATAGCTATAGGTAGTTGTTATGGATTGTTTCCATGGATGAAATACATATTACCAGAAAATGGATATCAATTTTGACATTTCTGTATAAGATATGATAATATAAGTGAAAAAAATATCTCTAAGAATAATTTATCGTAATTAATGAAAAAACATATTGACATGAGACATCACTTTTTGATAGGCCATTTAAAAAAATGTAATATAACTCGTGAATTCCTTAGTAATTAAATTCAACATGCTAATATATTTACAAATCCATTGAATACTTATAGAATGAACAATATAAAACATAAATTAAGTATGATAAGTTATTTATAATTCTATTAATTGGGTTTTAATCTTTCTAATTATTTAAATTATTTTAAAATGATTAACTCCTATTTATGGGATTTTCCTTGAAGTCACTGTGAATATTATTTAACATTATTAGTTATGTAACCTTGAGTTCTTATTCACATGGTTAGTATACAAACCATGACTAATTTTTCTAATGGTCTCTAAATATACCATAGCATATATATCACATTATCAATATAGTTACGAAAAAATTATACATATATTATCAGTATATATATCATTCTATCAAAGATACTATGATCACAAGATTAGTATAAAAATTATTTCTATTTTTCACATAGAATTTCTATTAATGTATTTCTTGTGGTATTTTCTTAAAATTTTATTATTATCTTTTCTCTATATGGATAAGTTTTAAAATTTAAATTACAATTCAATTTGATGAACATATTTCCCCTAGAACCCCTTTCGTTTTTTTCATACCTCACATGCTACCTAAAACCTCTTTCATGATACCATTATTTTCAACCCAAACCTTCTTATCTCATATCTCTCATCTCAATATGAACTATCCAAGTTCAAATTGAAACATGAAAATTCCCAGTATAATGTGTGATATATTTCATGTAGATATTGTTAATGTGCATCCTATGAAAATATCAATGAATGATAAAGGAATCATGAGTGTTGTAACAAATACATAGAACCCACATTAAGTTTATCTTCTAGTATATATAGAGAAATAATTCAATGTTCAATGGTTAATATTAAGAAAATTGATAGTATATAAGGATATTCTAGGTCAAATATTTGATGACTGTTCCAAGGAGAACATTAAGCCTTTTACATGATGCTTATGAATTATTTTTATGCATATATGGTTTTATCCCTGAAGAGAAACAATATCTCATTATGATAATGATAAATGGGGAAATACTGGAATATTATTCAAATCATTGGGTGGATAGTTTAAAATTTCTAGGCAATACTGAATTCATATAGTTTTAGAGTTATTATCCAATCAACCAATATTATTTTGAGTATCAAAGTATGCTAGAAGACTGGGATTCAAATAAATAACCCTAAAGATAAATTTATATAGAGTTCATTGGTGATTTTAGTATGTTAGATAATTTTATATAGTATTTTATATAAACATGAAAATGGGACTTCAGTTTCTGAAGGCACTAGAATATTTTCTTTTTTATTTTGAAACAAAATGATAACCATAAAAATTTAGAAATGTATCCAGTGAGGAATATTAATGAGTTATGTAATAGATCCTCTATATTTATTTTCTTTCTTATTTATAAACTCATTTTAACATTGTTGGAGGCAAAAGGATTAATATATGAGTTGGAGGAGAAATCGCATCTTCATATGGTATATAACTAAATTAAATAATTTTTTTGCATTTGATATTTAATTGGAATCCTTGGAAGAAATAATGTATAGGTGATCTATAAAATATTTATGTGATGTTTGAATCTGTGAAATATCTTTATAGGAAATGGCATCTAATAGATCTATGTCTTGAACCTGATGATTTTTTTGTGTATTTTCATACTAAAGTGGAAGTTGAGGATGTCCAATAAGAATGCGAAGAATATATTTTTGATTATGTTGAGTAATCCTAGTTATCTCATGAAGATAATTGGAGACCTTCCCCTATCATGTCTTTTAGACAACATAAATCTCTATTTCATTTTCTATATCTTGAAAAAGAGCCAAAATATAAATACCTAGTTGATATTGAGGAATTTGTAAGTGGTTATAATCCTAAATTAGATGAGTCTAGTGAAACTAAAGAAGATAAAAACTGCTTATATTTTAGCTCAAGTGATAGGAATTACTCAAATATGATCTATACATGATGTGTCTATGAAGGTTTATAAGTCCCTAGGTCATCATGTTTCATACTATACTATTTAGAGTCTGATGAGGATAATGATAATGGGGTAGTTCACCTAGGCATGGTAGACATTCCACCCATTCTTCTCAGAGGGTGATAGAAGGTTCCCTAATAGATAATATTGATTCTCATAATATACCTTAGATATCTCCTCTAAGATTTTCGATTGACCAAACTCTAAATAATTTTTTATCCCTAATCCCACAAATGTAGGTGAGGAAGCTAAGAATGGTGCTCTTCTTGTTGAGGATAATGATGTTACTACCGAAAAAGAATATGTTTATAGTGTTACTAGAGATGAATATTAGTATGAAGGAGCTATATCTGTGGAGGTTATAAATGAGTTGGATGACATGATTATTTCTTATGATCCATATAAATCTATAAATTCATCTATACCTTTTATATATTATATAAAAAATTTCAATATGAATGATTTTAAGTCTGATCTGATGGGTAAATATAAATAATTTTTCCTTATTTATGGAATTATTTGGAGCTAATGAGAGATGAAAATTAATCCAATGATGTTTCTCTAGTAATAACTTATATTAAACCTAAATTTTATCTCAAGATAGATTTAATGATAAATTATTTTGAGGAATTGTAAACTCATATATATTTTTTGAAGGCCGATTTATCTGATATTATATTGAAGTTATACTATAAGAATCTCAGTTTAGTATTTCAGGATTCAATATCTAATGATCCACCTCCTGTTCATATTTTTCAACCATTTATTGATGAAGTAAGGATCATATAACTCAATAGAGATGAGTTAATGAAAATTGATAAATTTATGCGGATAATGGAAGTGTTTGATAGTTTTTAGATTCATCCTTCTAAAACCGTAGAACTGGTGAGGAAAGATGACAAATATAGAGACCCCAATCCCAAAATCATAGATTTTGTGCTTTCTACCATAACATTAGCAGAAAATAAAAGTAATTTTATCCTGAATTATATAATAGTTTAGTAGTCTTGGTAAACTAAAAACAAACATGATTTGGGAATTATACCTGAATACACAAATTACAACGTAGTTTTTCTCTTTTGGAAGATAATATTATTCCCTATAAAATATACTTACATATCAAACATATAATTTTTCATGGAATGTTGGGGAAACGAAACAAAAAAAAAGGGTGAGATAAAATGATTGGTAATGGTTAAGTATAACAACATCAATCATGAATCAATAATAATAAAAAATATGGAAATGTAAAAAAATGAGAATGGATACCATTTAAAAAATTTACTATAATGAAAAGATAAGTCAGAATCATTTTGGAAAGATAAATAACTGAGTACAAATTCCATTTAAATAATTAGATAAAGAATAATCAATATAGAAAGGTAAATAACTAAAAACTCATACTATTTAATAAATAAATTATAATGAAATACAAATATAGATTTTTTTCATATAGAAAATATAATGGATTATAATACCTAAATTATGTATGCAAGTAATGCTTAATTATTAGATTCCTTGATTTTAGGTATCATAGAACCACTCCCATCAAGACCTTTCAAAAGAAGATTTTATCTATAGGTAAAAACACATTTAATTCTATCTTAACTAATTTGTCTCATTAGACCTACCAATGCATCATGGGGATATATTATATCGGGCCCCACCCATCACATCAGGTCTAAATAATTCCTCATACATTGAATAATTTATTTTATTAAATCAATATTTCATAATATCAAATATTTATATTGATTAACGGATAAATATTTATCTGTATTTACTCATTCAAAAAAAGAACAATCAATGTAAAACTGTATATTAATAAATGAGATATGTTTTAAGAAACATGAATAACCATAAAAATAATATATGTATATAGGGGATATTTAATGGTTAAACAACACATGAAAGTGACTATATCAGAGGAAAGTTATTGACAAAAAAATAAATCATGTAAGGGAATTAAACTAATAATCTAGTCAAGGTAATCATAAAAACATCCAAAAGACGAATAATGATGGTGTAAATAAAACATATACCTATTTGAGAAACAATAAAGGGTTTTTTCATTAATGAATAGAAACACAATTAAAATAGCATTAAAACAAGTTTTTAGGAAAACATCCTTTTCATTTTGAAAATATTTTGAAAATAATTTTCATTGAAAATCGAATTTAAAAAAAATATATTGAAAAATATCCTCATAAAATTAAAGATAATGCTTAAAAGAAATAATGGTCATGTTACTGAGTAATGTTTTACATGTCATAAAGAAAATTTCTTTTACACAACAAATAGGTTCCTTGTTCATAACGTGACAAGAAGATTCCAGTGAAAATAATTTTTAAAAAAATGGGTAAAAATGTATTTTAATAAAAAAAATTAAAATGTTAAATAAATCAATTAGAATATTTTTATAAAATATGGTTTCCATGAATAATTATTTCTGACCAAAGAGATAAATGAAATTGTATTTTATTTCGACATTATATGAATTATTTTAAAAACCAAAGAGTGAAAAAATGGTATTATCACTTAAAAAGGATCCTGAGTAACTATATGAGAATAAAATTAGAAATTTTACTAAAAATTGTTCATATAATTTATTTAAATGTAAATTCATGAATAAACAATCTCGATGAGAATGAGATTGGGAAATAAACCCTTAAAATGATCATAACGATAGAGTGAGAATTAATCAATTTATGACTGTTTATAATAGATATAAATCCCTAAAAAACATGTGTAAGTGTAAATATATATTTTCAAAATTCATTATATACATAATGATATAATACTAATGACAATAAGTAGGTAATATAACACAATAAAAAGAATTGAGTTATGCAATTCTTTACCACTAGGTATCTTTTAATTGAAATACCCTTGCCAAAGATAATTCAAATTAAAATTTAAAATAACAATAATAATAAATTATTCATAATATTACTTTTCAATTCGTAGTATATACACCATATAAAATAAATTAGGTGCATAACATTTCAATATGCCTCAAAGAAATGAAATTGAGATGAAATCCCATACATTTTTCTTCTTTTCGGTTGGATGTGTTTTATTATCCTACATAGACATTTTAGACATGTTATTCACTTATTCCTGAATCATGTTAAAATTTATTATATAATATATTCTTATTTTATAACTTCTTATTACCCCTTCATTAATAATATTCCATTATTTTCACTATTTTGGGCATTAATTGCCTTTTTTTCTAATGCATGTTGTTTTATGAAAGTTCGGTTTGTTTCCCATATTATATATTTATAATATCTATAGAATAATAATCATAAAACAATTATAATATTTTCATATTAATTTTACTTTTAAAACCAATCACGAGTTATGTTTATGAAAAATGAAGAACGTTATGATCATGGAGACGGTAGGTCTTACGCACCCATGAGTAGGGTTTTCATTTTTTGGTGATCGTTATGAAAAGGAGATAATAAATATATTATATTTCTATAATATTAATAATATAATATTTATTATATTATAAACTCATAAATTTCATCCATTTTGGTTGGTGGGGGAAAGAGAGTCACATCACTTCGTGAAGGCGGTAGTTCCCACGTATATGAATGAGGTTATCATCATTATGTGAGTGAAAATGAATTAAATAATATGATATATACTATCTTTACAAAATGGTAAATATTTAATTAATTTCATAATTATTTCATTTATATCATATATAATTTTTATATTTGTCTTTATCACCATTCATGTGATGTGTTAATGAAAGAAGAATCTCATTGCATCGTGAGGTGGTAGTTCACGATACATGTGAGTAACGTTATCGTGTCTCTTATGAAATGGAATATAAAAAATAAAAATACAATATAATAAATCCATATGTATAATAATTTTATTAATATCACATATATAATTTATATCCATCATCATAACAAACCTTTATAGGTGGTAAAGTAAAAAACGGCATTGGTTCGTAAGGAGGTAGTTCGTCGTATATACGAATAATGATTTTGTAACTAATTTGATATAAGTGTGTTATGCTGTACATAATACCCTTAAAATAATCGATTAAAATTATATTTAAGACATTTATTATATTATATCAACATGGTTTTTTATAACTTATTGATGTGGATAATAAAATAAAATGAAAATGCTTGTTGAATATCATTACCTATTCTCCAGGTATCTTCCTTAGGTTTGCACTAAATACCTATGGGGTTAGATTTCATCCCAAGATAAGGATTCATAAATTATGGGAGGTAATTTTTGGAGTTATTTGGTTATTTATCGTCCAAATAAATTTGTTTTTATTGTGTAAATAAGGGAGGAGAGTTGGTGGCCTTTTATAATTATGGGAGATGACACACCTGGTATTTTGGAAAAGTATCAAGTTCTCCCATGTTTTTTTCATATCCATTGGATCAAAAAATTATCAATTATAGATCATAAAAGTTATAATGTCTATATATTTCTATAAAAGTTTTTTTTTAAAGTTTATAGGTCATTATCCCCCTTACGAGTAAAGTTTATTCCTTGGCTAAACTCATTTTTATCTTGATCACAATATTTAATTTTAACTCTTTTCACTAATCACTTTGGTAAAAAATAAATTTATAAATATTATAAATTATAAAACATTAAAATAACAAATATTTAATCCATTTTTTCAAATAAAATTCATGGAAGTGGAAAATATTAATTTAATATTATTCTTTCGAATGGGAAGAAAAGAATGTTTTTAGTGGGAAACTATTCAAACGTTTACTATTTTTTATATATAAATTCAGTATAAATATGATTTAAAATACATAAACATAATTTATAGATGTATAATGTAATTTAATTTATTTTAAAACCAATTGAAAATAAAATTTAACATTATAATATTTTAAATGAAAAGTCCGTTTTCAATTATAATTCAGTATTTTTCATTATTCATCAAAAAATGAAACTTCTCAGAAACATTCAAAAAATTATTTATAAGATAATTTTTATGTTATTATTTAAAAATAAAGTTTAATTTGTTGAAATAAAATTTATTAAAGTGTCAAAATTTAGTTTCACAAAAAGTGTGCCATTAAAAGATGACAAACAGCCTTTAAAAAAATACATATTTTTATACATAAAATTGGATTTATTCTAAGAGTATGCCTAAAATATATATTGGATGAATTTAAAAAAAATTGAATATATAATACATAAAATTAATTAATATCATTCACAAATAGTAAATAATTTAATTTATGAGGATACAACTCCTTTGGGCATAATGATAATAGTTTTTTATAAAAACATTTCCTTTAAATTCAATTTTTTTTTGTTTTAATTCATAATCAATTATAAACAACTGAATTTAGTCAAATATTTTCATAATTAAGTGACTCATATTCATAACTACCAACTTAATGACTAGGTGATAATTTTTATTTTAAATAATGATATTAATAGTATTCAATAAAACTCAGTCTTGCATGTAGTGCAAGCTATCGAAGAAAGTAATTATTACAAGTAATTCAAGATAACTGAGTGTTGATTAAATTGATAGATATATCATATATTTAATTTAATTAAAATATTAAATATATTGTAATGCCTCAATATTTTATATTCCATTTTTATCTTTGTGTTTCGTTCCATATATGTTTTTTAATAAAATGTTATTCTTTTATAATTTTGCGGTGTTACATTATCCCCACCTTAAATAAATTACAACCTCAAAATTTAAAATTTATCATGGTAATCCTTGGTTTGATATTTGAAAATTATTTAGTTGTAAAAATCCACATAGTAAAAGGGTTAATAAAATATCTTCTTAAAAAGAGAGGAAGTAAAATACAATGATTATATCAAATAATAGATAACTAGGTTTCTATATAGGAAACAATTAGTGGAAATTGAATATCTTAACTTAGAAGAAAAGTGTAAATAATTATAGAATGTGGCTTATGTCACTAAGGATAATAAAGTGAGTGAAAAATGGAATGTGAAGCGCCTAAAATCCTGAAATATTTGATGATATAAAGGAACATTTTATTCCGTGGATATGAATGTAATAGGATAATATTTTTAGTTTGATGTCATTTTAATAAAGATTATTGTATCATTTATTTTCTATAAATATAAGTAAATATACTTACTTGATGCATTTCAATAAAAAATCATCCTTCGGTTAATCTATAAAAACGTACTCCATAAAACTAGTATCCAAAAATGAATTAGTTATGCCTGAATCACTAAAATCTACTTTTAAAGGATTGTAATATCTAGAAAAAATTAATTGAATTTGTCACTATATATTTTATAAAACATATATGTTTAATAAATTAATATATAAACCTCAAAATTAATACCATATTTTCAACATTAATATTTTTTATTCAAATAGTTTTCTTAAAAATGATGAAATATTTACCAGGACATCATGTAGGATAATGGTAGGTGAAAAACCCTTATCGTTCTTTAGTCATGGGTTCAAGCCTCCTGACCTTTCATAGCATGATTATTTCTTACCTAACATATATTTTATCGTCTTTCTAAGTCCATTTTGACATAATTTCCAAAAAAAAATTACAGACATCCTTAAAATAAAGTAAATCATAAATAACATTTTTACGAATTTTTTCAACACAATTTATTTAATTATTTTTTTAAAGAGTCTAGTAATATTGTTTGACTATAATTACAATTTCATTATGGTTTTATTTAACCCTAAAGGGTATTAATAACTGTAGAAATATTTCTATAAAATAAAAGGGAATCATTCTTCAAATAACATTTTCATGAAAACATATGGTTGTTGTAAATTTATCCCTAATATCCTTAGATGTTTCACGATACTTATAACCAAAATATCATTGGTAAAATAATTATATAATATAATTAAGGAATACCAATAAATAATTCAACTATTTTATTTAAATATAGGTCCTTCCTATGCTTATGGTTTAACCTAGTTCATTCAATGTAATTATCTATTCAAACCCTCCAAAATTATTTGTAAAACAAATGGGAATTATCCTAAGTATTTTCCCTGTGAGTGTCAAACCATGTACGTAGTAAGGCCCATATTATTGTACCAAGTTATGATAAACTCAATCCTGATGCTCCTTTTAGATTTATTACCCCTATTTCCATATTTTCCAGATCTATGTTCACTTGCAGTATCCATAGAGGTATGTATTACTATGAAAAATCACATAATCTATAACTTACCAAAAACAATAATATGTTATTTGGTACATATCCTCAAAATCAATCACAGGGTTATGGTCCCTAATATTTTTTCCCTAAATATTTTTCACAAGATTTATACTAAACATATTTTGGTACCAATTATAGTGACTCTGAATTTAGAATCCTAGAGCCAGTTCTATTTACTATTACACTAGCCAACAATGCATGTAATTGTATCCCGACGGATCGAATCATTTAGTGGTCATGTTAAACTAGATACATACATGAATCAAGAATTATAATTTAATAGACATATTATAATATATATTTTTTCTTTTTTAGGATAACAGTATTCCCTCTAGATTATCCTTTCATATCAAACACAGTATTCTTCATAGAATCTTGGGGAAAGGTAACAAAAATAGGGTGAGCTCAAATGCTCGGTATGGATTAAGTATAAATGAAGAAATAATGAATCAATAAGAATAAACAATATGTAATAGTAAATAACTACGAACATGGGATATTTAAATAAATTGACTATCATGATAAAATATGGAAGAATCGATAAGGTAAGTTAAATAATTGAGCATGCATGCCATTTAAATAACTGGATAAGGTATAATCAATATGGAAATGTAAATAATTGAAAAAAAAATCATTTAATCAATAACTAAGAATGAAATCCATCCATTTATTTTTTTTCATTGATAAAATATCATGGATAATAATATCCTAATTTTGAATGTAGACAATTCTTAATTATTGTATGTCATGGTCTCAGGTATCATGGTACCTCTACTATCAAGACCATTCACAAGAAAGTTTAATCTATTTGTAGAATCAAATTTAATAATAGCTTGACTTATTTTTCTCATGATACCTACCAATTCATTTAGGGGATATATTAAACTAGGACCCAACCATAAATTTAGGTCCAAATCAATCCTTATAAAACAAATAATATTTTTAATTAAATCATTATTCCTTAACATCAAATTTCCATATTGAGTAAAGGATACAAATTTATCAGTATTTTCCCACTAAAACATTCTACGTAAAACACTATATTTAAAAATGAGATATGGTTTAAGAAATAAGTATATACATGATAAATAATATTTTTATTTATTGTAAATTTATTATCTCATGGTTACATCAAAGTGAATATTTCAACAGAAATCTATTGACAGTAAAAATGAATAAAGGAAGTGAATTTCTATATTATCCTTGTTCAATACAATCATAAACCATCTATGGGAAGAATAAAGAAGGAATAAATATAACATATACACATTGGATTAATAATAATGGTTAGTTTTCATTGATGAATATAATCATAGTAAACATACCTTTAAAAATATTCTTGAGGAAAATATACTTTTCATTTTGAAAATTTATTTAAAAATGTTATTATTTTGAAATCACTTTTAACAAAATCTTTAAAAACCCAGGTATAATTTAAAATTAAGATTCAATAAAATGATTGCAATGTTGGTGGGTAATTTCATACATGTCATAATGAACTTTCCTTGTACATGGTAAAAAGGTTATAAAAGTTACTTATTCGGAAAGAAATAACAATATTCCTTTGAAAAGATTTTTTAAAAACCAAAAATGTGTGAAAATGTATTTTAATAATTTATTTTTAAAATTTAAAAGAAAAAAATTTAAAAAAAAATTCATAAAACATGGTTTTGTAAGAAAACAGATTTCCAACCGAAGAGAAAAATGAAGTTGGATTTTATTAAAAAACATCTAAATAATTTATAGTATAAAATAGTGGAAATGGTACTATCACTTGAAAAGGGTCAGGAGTGACCATAAAATAATAAAATTAATGGTTTTATTAAATAATCGTTAAACAATTTTCTTTAATTTAAATTCATGAAAAAAAATCTCTATTGTAATGAAATTGTATAAAAACCCATTAAAATGATTATAACTTCAAAGTGATAATTATTCAATGAATAGATTATGTGGGCCAACAATAAATACACATAAAAAGTTTGAATTTCCAAAATATATTTTAAATATTCATTATAAAAATAATCATGTAATATTAATGAAAATTATGAAGTAATATAGCACAATAAAAATGAATTGAGTTATAAAATTATTTACCACTTGGTAAAATTTAATTAAAATAGGCTTAGATAAAATATTCAAAATTAAAATATAAATACCCTAAATAATGAAGTATTCAAAATATTAAATTTCAATGGTCTCCATATAGTTAATATAAAATAAATTTGGTGCATAACATTTCAATATTCCTCAATGAAATGAAATTGAGATGAAATCCCTTACCATATGATTCCTTTTCATTGAATTTTATTTAACCTCATGTATAGTGGCTTTCAAAATGTTATTAACTTATCCATAAATCAAATTAATAATTATTATATCATATATTAACCTTTTAAAATATCTTATTACCCATTTGTTAGTAATCTTTAATTATTTTAATTGTTTTGGGTGTTAATGGCCTTGTTCTCTCATGCATGTTTTATTATGAATGTTCTGATTAATACACATAATATATAGTTATATTATCTATAGAATAAGAAAAATGATAAATTTATCATATTTTTACATCATTTTTACTATAAAAATGAATCATAAATTATGTTTATAAAAGATGAAGATTATTACGATCCTAGAGAGGGTAGGTCGTACGTAAAAATGAGTTACATTTTCATTTTCCAATGATCATTATGGATAGTATTTAAGTAATATAATATCTTTAAATAATACTCAAAATATCATATATATCATATTATAACTTATATATTTCATCCATGTGGTTTGGTAATGAAAATAGAATCACATTTCTTTATGAATGCGGTAGTCCACAAGTACACGAACAATGTTATCATCATTGTGTGAGTTAAAAGTAATGAAATAGAATGATATACATTACCTTTAATTAATGTAAAATAAGTAATTAATATCATAATAATTTCACTTTTATCATATGTAATTATTAAATTTATCTTTGTTACCTTCTAGCTGATGCGTTAGTGAATGATGAATCACATCGCATGCCAAGGCTATAGTCTACCATACACATGAGCGATGTTATCATGTCACCTATGAAATCGAATAAAAAAGAGAAAAATATGATATAATGAATCTATATTTATAATAATGTTATAAATATCACATGTATAATTTATATAAATCATCATAACCAACCATGAGTGGTGGTAATTTAAAAACAAACTACACTGTTTCCAGAGGCGGTATTCCTTCGTAAACATGAATGTTGGTTTCATAAACCATTTGATGGAAGTGTGTTCCGTTTTAGGTCATAAAGTTTACATAAAAACATTTTGTTATGTTTAATTTAATGATGTTATTATAGTAAGATGGTTTTATAATAATTTAAGGAGGTGAATAAGAAAATAAAATGAAGATTCTTGTTGAAGATCATTACCTCTTCTTTAGGTGTCTTCCTTAGGTTTTCACTAAAACCATCCTAGGTTTTTCTTTATTACAAAGATAATGATAATAAGATTATGTGGGTTAATTTTAGGAGTGATTTTGGTAGATATTTTCTAAAAAAGGTTGTTCAAAGTTATGAATAAGGGGGGATATGGGGTAACATTTAAGAATCCTTCATAACCAATGTTATACTTTATGGTATGAAAATAATATCATTATGAATATGACTCACTTATATATAAATAAGGGTAATTTTTTGATAATTTTTTCCCTTTTAGTTATGGAATTATTAAAATCAAATGAAATTGGAAAAATCATGGTAAAAATAAATAGGATGATTCTGGTTTTGATTATTTTATTGTATGGGGTCCAAAACATATGTTTTAGAAATAATAAAGAACTCCCTTATCTTTTCCAATATTTACCCACCCAATCTCCATTTAAATATCACTAAAATAAATTTTATCATTTTATTACTCTAAACTGGCCTCTATATTTTCTTACCAAGGTTCCCCCATATAGTTACCCTAGTCTTTTACACATATCCTTACATGATTTTAAGAATAATAAAACATCAAATTACAATCTAAGGATTGTAAAGTCTAATGTATTGGAAAACTATGTACATAAAACTAAAAACATGGTACTAAATAAAACATTTATTTTTTTCATACATTATGTTCTCTTAAATTCCTTTTTGCCCTTAAAATTACATAGGATAACATGGGATAACATGAACAAAGTGATGATCTAAAACACCCAGTAAAGATATATACATTAAATAAAAGCTTATCACATGGGTTAGAAGGCATAACATAATGATATGAAAAGGAATATAATATAGGTAAACATAATAAAACATAACATGGTATCACAAAATAAATTTTTTATCAACATAAAACATGAATTTAGCACGAGTCAAGGCTCATTTCACATGAAGGATCACAAGTCAGTGCTAACTACCATGATCGTTGCACATGGAGCACGAGTCAGTGCAAACAACTAAGACAGTTAAACATAACATCTCATGAAAATAAAAATCAACCAATTAATTGGAGATCTAACTCATTTCACCCATCATATCATATTCACAAATATTTTTTTCACATAAATAATCATACGTAAAAATTCAAACATAAACATAAGGGTTACCAATGGAAAGAATTGGGTATCATAATTATTTCAAAAGGAATATCAAAATGTAATATCATAGTGGTGCCCATGAAATATAGATTTTAATCATACATGTAAATTCATAAGTTAATATAGTAATATATCAAGATAACTGATGTAAAACTGAAGTGAAAAATGAGTTTTAAGAAAACATAGAAATAAAAAAAGTTAGTACGGTTTAAGGGAAAACATTCAAGATACTTTAAAATGAAAGAGGAATAATTGTTTTTATAAAACCAGAATTGAACCAATGTCGCTTTTCATTATAAAATCATTGATTTTATAAAAATAATTTTGGAATAAAACATATTATGGAGAACACATTAAAATGGGTAAGAATTCAGGAAGTTCCCTTAAAGTGGGTTTTCTTATCAAGAAGAATTGAGTATGGAAACTTTTAAAAACATGTTTATCCCCAAAAAAATATGTGTGAATGAATATTGATAAATTATTTTGAAAAAATATATAGATAATTTATGATTTTTTCATAACAATAAAGGGAAACTTCATTTTGTTAAAAATAGAGAAAGAGTAACTGGAAAGAATGAAGGAGATTCAAGTAGAATCCCTTACCTTATGTCTGAAATGGTTATGCACATGTTCATAATGTCTAGAATAAAAAACTTAGATTCATTATATAATAATTACATAACCATTTATACATGAATTTAATTTATTATAACTTTATTAAAATCATTTATGGAATTTTTCATGGGTTAAGAGATTCAATCTCATCATTTGGGAGCATTGATTTCCTTGGATTTTATGATCAGTTTAATTATAAATGTTTATGGAAAATAATGTAGCCTAAGGATATTTGTCTAGAAAAGAACATATATGTTATTAATGAATATATATAATATAAAAATACAATTTTTTTCATAATTTATGATGATTCATTAGATAAATCCTTAATGATAAACATTTAGATTAATATAGCTCTTTTTGATCACAATGAACTCATTTCGTTTTATAAATTAATAACATGTGTAAGAAATAATTATATAAAATTAAATAAGATATAATAAATATGTTATAATATTTTTCAACCAAGAAAATGGTTTCATGGATAGACTTTAATATATAATTCAAATATGAATGCACGTTGTCCACGAAGGTGGTAAATTGGAACCTTATAGATGATGTATCATTCTTAAAATTATAGAGAATAGATAAGAGATTTGATGAATAATTATTATATTAACATGATAACATTACAATATATATATATGATAATTTATTTTTCATGACAAATTTACAAGGGGAAGTGAGGATAAGATAATAATATAAAGTAACTTGAAAATAAATTGAAAGAAAACGGAAGAGGGTATTACCTCTTGATTCATTCTTCTAGAGAACCTCCTTATGTGATATGTTTTGGTATTTTTTCTAAGACCAAGATATCATGGATCTGTGGGAAAGGTTTTTTCTGAGTATTGGACATAAGTATTACAAGGCACAAGCCTTTAGAGGTGTGAGTAGAAGAGGTGGTGAGAATGGTATTTATAGTGGAGGAGACGGGTGTTTTGTCATTATTTTGCTGGATCTTTTATTATTTTTCTCAAGACAAGAAATAATTTTGATTATTGGGACCAAATATAGTAATTAAATTATTTTAATTCGATATAGTTGGCTTAAATCATGACTACATCACGTGTGACTCCATAATTTAAGTATTTATCAATTATCATAAATTATTTTATTTTATGATTCAAAAAAATAAAGTATTTCAGAAAAATCCCAAAAAAATACCCATAACCATTTTTCAATGTTTAGAATTCAAAAATTATCTTCATTTTAAGAAAATAATATTCTAAGTAAAAGACAATTAATTTATAAATAAAATAATAATTTACTCGAAAAATACAAATTCTAAAATTATAACTAATTTTATATCACTTTGAAAAATTAACTAAGTCTCATAAAATTATCTTATAACAATAAGACATCAAAATATTATTTTATGGATACATTTAATGAAAATGAATTTTCTTTTAAATTATTAAATTGGTACTAAAATTGTAATTAAATATTTATGACTTACAAAAATACCAACCCAAAATTTTTAAATTTTTAAAATATTGATTTAATTATGATATGAAATAATTATATCATATTGTCACTTATAAGATGGATAAATTGTATTCATACTATTAATGGTGAGGTTACTATTCAATTGTTCATTTCTCTATTCATAAGGGTCGAATAACTATTCCAGTGGTCAATTATTTTTTTATCAGTATAGGTTCATTAACTTCTAGAAATGGTTGTTATTTAATTCATTAAATATTTATAAATATTGTATTGTGATATCTTATGTGTTTTTTTAAAAGTTTGGGGTCGAAGCCTCAATTTATTATTAAATCAAAGACCTCTTAAGACTGGGTAGAGGGTGACCTATATGAAATACTCATAAGAAGTGAATTTCCATTGATAAAAATTTGGTTCATTGCATTCTTCCACCCATATGAAATTTCTCCCTCAAATTTTGTTTTACATTATAAGTTAAAAACAGGTTTGAGTAGTATCTCTTTCATTACTTGCTATGGTTATCATGTTTCATCTTCATACTAATGGTTCCACCAAAGTACTTTAACCGAGTGAGTAGTCCTGGTGTGTAGAACATTATCTCTAAGATCCAAGATATTCACTTGATTCTCATCATAAGAATGATCATTCTACAATTATACCACCTATGAAGCCAGTACATGTGAAGGATCTAGTATGTACATCCTTAAGAGGGATACATATATTACATCATGTAATTGAGGCATGTTTTGTGGAAGTTCTATTTGATCGGCCAAAACTCCAAGACAATCAAGGATCTCTTAAGAGGATGATGTACCTGAGAGATAGCTTCCCTTTTTTACTAAATCTCACGATCCTCTTCCATGGAGATATGTGGAGGAATATCATGTCTCAAACATTAAACTACAAGTCCCATATATGATTTTATTCATATTTCTTTTAACGTCTTTAGGCTTCATTGATGTGTTGTTTAATGTTTTTCACCTTCTCCACCATTTCATTGACCATTTTAGGCCCTGGAAGCTTACATTTACCGATGTCATCCTAGCATGTCGATATTCTCTAGATTTTCCTATAAAGGGATTCACATAAATCTATTTGGATTCTAATGTAGAAATTATTGTTGTAGGATAATTCTACCAGTAGAATATGTTGGTCCTAGCCTCCTTTGAAGTCTATAGAACATGCTCTCAACATGTCTTTCAGTTTTGTAATAGTCTTCTCAGATTTTCCATTAGTTTGAGGATGATATGTCATATTAATGTTCAACTTAGTTCGTAGAGAAGGTTGGACACATTTCTAGAACATGTAGGTGAATCTCTGGTCTCATTCATATATAATATATATTGGTACGCCATTCGTCCTTAACACTTCATTGGTGTATATTCGGACAAGTTAATCTAGTGATAAGTCCTCTCAAATTGAGATAAAGAGAGCTATCTTTGTAATAAAATCCACAATAACCCATAGATAATAGTTTTCTATAGATGTATTTGGAAGTCTAATGACAAAATCCATGGTGATGTTTTCCCATTTTCATGTTGGTATGGGCAATGGTTGCATCATCCCTTTAGAATTTTTCCTTCCAGCATTCACTTGCAGACAAACCAATCACTTTGATGTATATTCAGTGATATCATTTTTCATATTGTCCCACCAAAGGTTCTCTCGATGATATTGATACATCTTTGTGATACTTGGTTGAATATATAAATTTGAGAAGTTTGCATCATTAATAATATCGTTTTTTATCTCTATATTGGATGTTAACCACATTCGTGACCCAAATATTATGACTCCATCGACGCTGATTTTGAACTTGGAGGAATTCACATTTTGGATTGCTTCCACCATTTTATAAATTTCCACATCATTTCATTTTTCATCATTTATTTTTTCTATAAGTTATAGTTGAGAAATAATTTGAGAAATTATTGATGATGTTCCTCCCTTAATGATTCCCATGCTCATCCTTTGTAAGTCTAATAAGACTGGATCCTTCTGAATTCTCATCATTTATAAATATGTAATATCTTTTTTTAGAGCATCTTCCACCTCGTTTTCCTTACCATGATGGTATTTTATTGAGAATTCATAATCCTTCATGAGCTCTAACTTTCTTCGCTAGTTCATATTTATCTCTTTCTGTGCGAATATATATTTTAGACTCATGTGATCAATATATATCTCACAAATCCCCCCAAAGAGATATTGCCACCATATTTTCAATGCAAAGATCACAGATACCAACTCCAGGTCATGCATAAGATATTTTTACTCATGAATTTTCATTTTTATTTATGCATAAGCTATTAATTTTTCATTTTTAATCATTATACTGCCTAATCATTTTTTCAATCATCGTTATACACCACAAAGTGTTTTCTACTTTTCAAGAGTGTGAGCATTGGTGTATTTATAGCGATATTTTGATATGCTTAAATCTTTAATCACATTCTTGAGTCCATAATAAATTCACTCCGTTAAATTTTATCTTGGTAATTGGGTTTGAAAATCATGAAAATTTCTTCACAAATCATCCTTAATACCTGACTAGACCAAGAAAGTATCAGATCGTAGTTACAGATTTTGGCATGGGCCACCCTTCGATTGTCATTGTCATGGAAGGGTCCATATATATTCCTTTATTGGAGAACAAATACCCCAATAATGGTACTTCCTCCATCTATAAATCACATATATTATACTATCCATATAGTTTCTCCATTTGGAATGTTTTACGACTTTATTCAAATAAACCTCATTTTCCTAGTTTTTCTTAGAGTATATCAATATATAATCAAAAAAGACTACCACCAATTCATAAAGGTAATATATAAACACTATATTCATTAAATTCATCGAAATGGGTAGATCATTAAGGAGTACAAATGGAATCACTATGAACTCATAGTGTTTTTACCTCATTATAAAGGTAGTCTACGGAATATCTTCCTTCCTAACCTTTAACTAATGATATCTCAGCAAAAGGTATACCCTAGAGAAATAACAAACCTTACGTAGCTAATCAAACAATCCATATATCCATGATAAGGGATACATTTTTTTATGATTTTTTTGAGCTCACGATAATCGATGCAGATGTATATAGATCCATCCTTCTTCTTGATGAAGAGGACATGTGCACCCCATGGTGAAGCACTCAGGCCTATGAAACCCTTGTCTATATTATCCTATAACCGGTTCTTTAGTTTTTATTTATCAATGGAGTCCAATTTATAAGGTGTATTTTATATAGAAAAAGTTCAAGGATTATGTTCAATAGAGACCTCAACTGATCGGTCATGGGGAATACCAGGAAACTCTTTTTGGAATAACTCAGTATAATCCATCACTATGGGCATATCATTGAGCATGATCATCTTTTTTGTCTCGATAATTTGTGTGAGATATTATTGCTCATAAGGTAGCAATATACATACTTGAGATGATAATTCTTAAGTATACTCATCTTCCTCCGTCCACTTGTAAATAACTATAGGATACATTGGGATGTGAAGAGTGATCTCCCTTTCTGTATAGTTGATGTTGTATTTATATAAATATATCCAATGCATGCCGAAAATAACATAAAACTATACCAAATGAGGTAATACAATATTTTCTAGGAGGTTAAGTCATTAAACATTAACCAGGGAGTAGTTAAGTACTTTAGATTATTAATTTTCCCCTTATATATTTCCACAGATCACTAATCCTCCAAATTTTGAGGTGGATTCTGAATAGTTATAATAAACTTGAATGATTTTAAAGAATGTGTAGAATCATAATAAAATAGTTTGGTCACTATTCTTGAATGAATAACCAGCATATGAGTCACCAAATTTTTTTCCAAATCCACATCAGTAGTAGTGATATCATAATCCCTTCCTTGTTTCCTTGGAGGTTGTTGTTAATTACCTCTAAAAACCCTGGATTTAGGGTATTAGTTAGAAAAATATCTATGTTCCTTGAATTTAAAACACTACACTATAGGATGTACATTGATATGAACCTTTCTTTCTTCTTCCATGTTAGTTGTATTCTTTATATCCCTTCTTTATTTCTTAGACATATTCCTCCTTCTTCCACAGTTGAATCAATTCATGGTTCCATTTTGATAGTTCCCAGGATTCTTCTTCCCAAAATTTTGACAGGTGGGATATTTATTCTTCTTTCAATCATGGTATTTATTTTAAAATCCACCCATACTTGACTCTATCTTCCTCTTTTTTCACCAGGACCACGAGTTCATTAAGAGTCTCTCATCTTTGTTTCAATATTGAGGGCACAGTGGAAAATATCCTTATAATAATTGATTTCTTAAATTTCCATTTATTTTTATACACTCTGATTTAGAATTATAAATAAGCTATCCACTTTGATTTTGGTTTTCATGAAAAATTTGAGGAATATCTAACAGGCCTTGAAAATGTTTCTTCAAACGCCTCGATAAACTCATAATCTTTCTTTATAAGTCCAAGGAACTCTCTTTCTATATTGATATGTAGTTTTCAGGGAAAATATTTATTAAATTTTTTTTGTTACATTCCTTCCAACACATGGAATCAATTTCCTCCTTGGAATTCATATTTTTTATCATTGTCCTCCATAGATTAGTTTCCCCATCAAAATTATAGACCCCTAGCACAACATTTTCTTCTTCTAAGAATGAGATGATGGAGAATTTGTTTTCAATGGATGTAATACACTATCCCATGTGGAGGAGGTTATAAGATACACTAAATAATGGAGGCATTTACCTTATGATATTTTTTATGGAAACCTTTTATTTCTTTACAGATGGTGTGTGTTCCACATGATTCATGTTATTATTCAAAACATTAGCTAGCTGAGAAAGTACTATCAAAATATTTTGGGAACCCATTATAATATTTTTGGAATTTCATTAGGAAAATAATCACATTCCCTATCACATTTATTGTTGGAACTATTTATTCTATTTCCTTCCATTAACTGAGAAAAATAAAGTTCATTTATTTGTATTTTATACACAATTAATTAGAATAAAGAGGAAATTTTAAACATATAAGAATAAAATCTTTAAGGAAAAGTATATAATAACTTTTGATCTCTTAGGTTTTAATCTAGGTTCTTCATAATATATTTCCTATCATATATACTCATAGGAATTTTCTTTGTGACTTTAATAATGTTCTATAATAAGCTTATGATTTTACTAAAGAAATCCCCTGGGGGTGTCAAACCAGGGGTGCAGTAAGGCCCTTTATCATGTACCAGGTTACCATGAGTCGGACTTAGAACACCTTGTTAGAGTTGTTACTCTAAGTTACATCTATGCCAGAATCAATTCCACTTGTAGTATCCAGATGAGGATGTATTTTCTTGATAAACCACTTACTCTATACTAACAAAAATATAGGATTTTTTTCATACTTAGTCTTAAACCTAGGGTTCTTCATAAAGATCTCTAATCATAGTATCCAATAATAAATAAACATTTCCTCTAATAAAAACTATATAGACTATAGTATTTTAAAAAAATCGTTATATTATTTTAAGCATAATTAAATATAAAATTACAAGCCAATGATCATAATGTCTAGTGTATTGGAACACTGAGCACATAAAACTGAAAACATTGGACTAAATAAAAACAATTCCTTTTTATCACCCATTATGATCTTATAAATTTCTTTGAACCATTACATCTTCATAGGATAACCTGGGGGTAACATGAATAAAGGGATGAGCTGAAAATCCTAGTAAGGAAATAAACATTAAAATAAATCTTAGAAAATGGTCTAGAAGGCATAACATAATGATATTAAAAGGCATGGAAATTGGTTTAAAAAAAGGTATCATAACACGGGATTATATAATCATGGATTCATAGTAATATAGCATCAATATAAAACCAAACATTAGCATGATTTGAGTCTCATTGCAAATAGAAGAGCACGAGTTAAGGCTAACTACCATGATCATTGCACATGGATCATGAGTCAAGGATAACCACGAAGACCATTACACATAAAATATCATGAGACTAAACATTACCAAATATATTGGAGAACTATCCATATTAACCCATCATAACTTGTTCATGAATATGTTTTCCGCATATAGAATCATACATAAGCAATTTGTAATGACCCAACTTTTGACCAAGGTAAGGATTGTTGTTTTTTTTACTTTGAATAATTCCTTAAATGTTAGTAAATGTATAATATTGACAAGGAAATCCATAAGGGGTTTCAGAGTAGGGTTATCAACCCATAGGTCTATAAACTTTGTTGAAGTCTTGGTTGAATGGTTATTGTAAACCATTCAGACCAAGGCACACAGTTATGAATCCTGGTACATAAGGTTGTAGAGCCTTCATGCATGGTTTGAAAATGGTATAGTAAACTGTGTACATAAACTATGAGCATGTACTAAAGGTTGAAAATCCATACATCATGGTTTTCACATGGTTTGGAAAACCATGCAAAAAAACTATGTGAGCCTAATTTTGAGGCAAAATTACCATTTTCCACTCGATTCTTTTAAGTTCTAACTTTTCTTTTTGTTAATCCTCCTATGGATAGAACCTATATTTTTACTTCCCTTTTAAGATCAAATATCATCCCCCTTGTATTCTTGATATATTTTTCATCTAGTGACAAATTATTCATCCAAGAGAAACATTGGAACCCTTATGTTAAGGCTAACCTCATGTGCTCCTCCTTCCTTTGTAATTTTAGCTATCAGTTTCTATATATATATGCAGTATCATTTACCCAATTTTCAAGGTGTTAGAAGACAACTTAGATCTCGTCCAACCTCCTTTGAATCTGAGCTCAACATTCAGCATGGAATTATCTACAGATCTAAGGTAGGTGGTCACATAGTTTAACATTTGAGTTTTTTCCATTTTTTCTTTAATATAGTTGTGTCGTGGTCTGACCTTTGTCGAGATCATTTTTCATGTTGGTTACTTCATATCTAAATGAACCTAGAGCCTTGATATAGGTTAATTGGGTTTCATTTAGGGTTTTAGAGATCACCCTTTTTTTTATAGACAATGAAGTGGTGTTTCATCCAAATTGGCCATTTTAGGCCAATTTTCCTAAAATGTCACATTAATGTTTTTATATCCCCGATTGAGTTTAATTTGAATTGACCCATATATCATGTTTATTTTTGATGAACCTAAGTTACCCCATGGGTGTTTTAACCGGTTAGGCTTGGGATTTAAAAATTTCCCTTGTGACTATTTGATATGACCCTTGTGAAGGATTGTGCTCTTGTAATTGGGTTTCCATGTTAGGCAAAGTGAATGAGAGGTCTTGATTAATTGTTTCACATGTAATGAATGGTTTCCCTTGAAATGAAACAAATGAGTTGACTATATTGGATGGTTTAACCCAATCCTTATTCCTATACTTTTAGTAAATGATATATATTAATTAGAATTATGTAAAATGGTTTTCCTTCCATTGTATAATTTGAATTGTTATCTCATTACTATACTTATGACTTATGACGCAAATGTGTGAATGGGAGGTATTTGTACCACATTACACTTATGATATGTATGGGTGCGAGGAATACTTACCCAACACCAAAGATAACCTATATGTATGTTTGAACGGGAGGCATTATTACCCCATTCCACTTACCTTCTATTTCTGGATGGGAGGCATTAAGACCCCATGCTAGGTATATATATATAAAAATGGATAAGAGGAATACATACCTCATTCTAATTATTACCTTTATATATATATGATATGTGTATGTGTATATGCAAATGAATGATAGGCATGCTTGCCTCATGACAATGATAACCTATATATATATATACAGTGACTTGTTCATACATGCTAGCATTGAGTTGAAGCAGGTTGACAAGCCAAGTATCTTTTAGGAACCTGAGTAGGTGGTTAAATGTTTATTCTTTTTTACCTGTCTTATTTTAGCTACACAATATTTACATACAATTTCCACATAGATTACATGTAGACACCATTGGTAGTGGCCTATTGAGATTTATATAACACCCTAATAAAGATGAATTTGGAACCTGAGAAGACTATTTTCCTATAGATATGGCTAAGGGAAAACACCACTCTTCGAGCTGTTGATTCATATTACATTCCTAGAGCTAAGGAGAAAATGATCGGGCTTAGTCCCGAGATGCAATGGAGAAGCATTGAATTTTGTTAACATTATTAATTTTTTAGTTTGTATATTTCCATATTTCCCATTTTCCTATTGTACTAGAATTCCATGCATTCATGATGTATCATACACAGTCTTTGAGGCTTTTGTAATGTTATCTAGTTTTCTGCTATATCTATTAGGCTTCAGTTTTTTACCTTATCTTTATGTTTGATTATGATTCTATATATTATATCTTGAATCTATAGTGTATTACGAAATGGGGGTATAGTCTACCTTCCATTATAACAATACACCCTTGTTGCTAGTTGGCGACCCCCAGCTTAAGGGGAGATGCGTCATGGGTCATGTGGACAACTGGGCTCAGGACATGGGTTAAGTGCCAACTGTGTCAGGGACATCACAATGTGGTATCAGAGGGGGTTCCTTTCTTTATTTACAATGTCGTGACTATAAATTGGAAATTGGGAATGCTTGGAACTTGGTTACAAGTTGTGCTTGGGTGTCACAAACCCATGTATGGGGTAGGGGACAAATTGCTAGAATTATTGTTGTTAATGATTCTTCTATTTACTATTTATATCATTTCATCCTTGGGTGCATCACATATATTGTGATGTTGTTGTTATTGATGTGTTTGAAACTATCAATTTATTTATCATCCCAATGAAATGTGGGTAACGTACTAGTACATGCATAATAACAGGCATAGTATGAATAGGACATGAATTGTTCCATGTCACAATTACATTATCATGAAGAATTTCCTATTCCAAATTAATTGTTCCATGCCACATATATATAATTGTTTTGATAATTCTTTATGGATCATAATCATTATATAGTGTGATTTTAGTGGTTTCCACTCTCTGACTCAAAAGGTTTATAGGACCTTATGGATCATAAAATGGAATTCCATTATGATCAACCATTTTAGAATCATTATAATCTCTTGGATAAGCATAATTAAAATGAAAAATGACACCTAGGTGTGTTTTATCTTTTTATACATAAGTTTTATCATCCCTTATTGGTCAGAAAATGACATCTCATTGGGTTAAGATGATTTAAATGCCTTAAATTTTATAATAAGCATACTCGAAAACAGTAATGACTTTTAACTTGGGAATAACCAGCTTGAACATGTATAATATAGAAACTTGACCTGGACCCATCCATAGAAGTGGGTTATGGTTGTTTTCCTATTCAGGTGGCATGTTATGGTATGTTCCATCATCTAGTACTGTCTTTTAAAGAAGGAAAAGTGGAATTTTATTTATTATAATAAGGCTTCAGTTCCAATACTAGATTTATTGTTTCCTTAGGATATGCTTGTTTCTAATTGAAGTGTTATTCCACCATGACTTCCTTGCACCACTCACCCTGAAGGCGATGATGATCATGGTCTTAAGGTGGTTGGCCTTGTGCCACCAGTTACTCTTCCAATAAATCCACCTATGGTTCCTCTTGTTATACCTTAATTGGCCATTTATTTCAAGTTTTGAGAGGTTTTATTGCATATAATTTAGAATATACAAGGCAGACTGCGACCAACACCAATCATGGAAAGGTTGACTTGTGAGTTTTAGTAGCATCATCCTCTAATTTTTTCATGGGATGGAAGGCCACTAGTTGTGGATTCTTGGATCGAGGCAATCCTTTCTATCATTGATCAATTAGAGATTCCTCTATAGAGAAGGTTTAATCTAGCTACAAACATGATATGTGATTTATTCATGAGGTATTGGGATGTCATAACCCAGGCATGCCACTATAGAGAAATATTTTGAACTGAATTCTATATTATCTTTTATGACTAATTCTTTCCCAAATCTCTAAGAGCTGACAAAGGTAGAGAGTTAATGAATCTGTATAGGAGACCATGTCAATTATGGATTACTCATCCCATTTCACTGAGATGCAGCATCTCACTCCTCTAGAAGCTGATGATTTTATGGATTCTAGGATATTTGAGGATGGACTTTGTTACTCCATCCAATCGCAAGTCAATATATTCAGGATACTGATAATTTTTTAGATCTCCAACCATGAAATAATTATAGAGGGAAATTTTAGAGATGTTTAGGGTGAGAGATAAGATGTTTTTGAACCTAAGGCTTCCAAAGGATCTTTTTCTGGGTGAAAATGACGCTTCAAAGAGTCTCACAGAGGTAGTAGTGGCTATGATCCTTTCAAGGGAATCTCTCATATATGTCATCAGTGTGGGGTTCTGTGACACTTCATGATGTAGTGTATGTATAATACAGTGGAGTGTATAAGATGTGGTAGGATGGTCCGTGTAACACCCCAGGTAAATAAAGAGTATGACATTTTCAAATTTATCCATATTTGTGAATAAAATATTAATATAAATTTAAAGGTGACGCTATTCTCGATGGCGTACCCAACACGGAATAACGAGTTTCTTGGAAATCTTACGTTGCACTCTAATAATAAAATAATATTATTTTAAAAGGTTGTTAACGCCTAACTGTTGTGATGGAGGAAATGAATAGAACTAACTACAAAATTATTATATATGTTTTTCAAATATTTTTACTCTTTACAATAAATGTTAGAGGATTAAAAATGCGAATGAATCCAATTTTTAAGCACAAACATTCTAATATTCTTTAAAAAGTCGATTAACCGCCTTTTGATGGTGAACCTCTTTTAAATCCACTTTTTGACAATAATATGTGTTATGTTTGACAAAATAAAATTCTTCTTTAGAATCGGGACATAAAAATTTACTTTGTGTAAATATTTGATATTTTTCCGATAAAGTTCCTTTTTTTAATGAATAGTGAAAAATGTTGTATTTTAATTCACAACCTCTTTTTAATATAATTTATTTATATGATTAGATTATATTTTAAATTGGTTTTAAAGTGAAATTAGAATATATTTTTTCCATTAAATCCAATGGTGGTCATTGGAATTAATTTCACTTTGAAATTGGACTTAAACTAGTGTCATTCTTTTAATAGATATTGTTTCTTAAAAACACGCTATTTGTTTTGACAGCGGGATTTAATTATTAAATTAATTAATGAAACTTATATGTTTTGAATTTTGTAAAATAGACATCATTTTTGAATTCAGAATATCAAATATAGCCTAGGGTAAATTTTTGGTAATTATCTGAAAAACTTCAATTTTTGATGAATAGTTAAACCACTAAGTGGTACTTATAAAAACTGATTTTCCATTTAAATTAAATTTTTCCACCTTTGTGTTTTGAATTTCAAAAATCCAACATACATGGTTTTCTTTAAGAGTAAAATTTGGTTCAATGGTATTAAAATAATTTTTTGGTGAATAGTAACTTATTAAGTTTTTAATCACAATTAGATGTAATTAGTGTAGTTTAAGGTAAAAATAATGTTTTAATAATATTAAATTACCTAGAAACATGTCTTACCCTCATTTGATGAGTCATGCCAGACCACGAAAATCCATGGGTCAATTTTGGGACCCCATAGAGCCACTTTGGTTGGAAAATGACATAAATACCTTTTTATTTAATGTTAAAATTAAAATGACACAAACATGAGTTGTTTTACTAAAACAATTTTTAAGTGGGGTTATACAAGTCATATTTTTTACTATAAATATTCAGTGGAAAGACCAAATGATTTCCTACATCATATAATTTTTTATATAATTTTTTGACATTAAATAAATTAAATTATTTATGACATCATGATGATGCAGCGATGACCTCATTATTTAACGATTTAAATAAAATGGAAAGATAATGTAATCTCTAAGACCTACACATATCCAAAACCTATTGGATGGGTGGATTTCAAACCCTTTTCAACTTATCCTAGAAACACATCAATGTGGGACCATTAAAATCCGAAACTCATTCTAAAATAAAGTAACATTTCATTACTTTCCAAGAGTGCCCCTCCTCTCCTCTTATAAAAGGCCCCCACCTCTACCTCCTTACCCACACTTCCAAAGCCTTTGGCTCGGCCAACCCCTGCTCCTTTTTCCTCTACACATCCCTCTCTTACTCCTAGAAGCCTCACTTTGGGTATAAGTCTTCCCATGGAAGCCTTTGATCTCAAATCAAAAAGATTTACCCGATTTTAAGGTAATGTCTTCAGTTGTGTTCTTTTGTTTTATTTTTCTTCTCCAACCCCCTAAACTCTTTTTATTCATTTATTTATTAACAACTCCATTATATTCAATATACTAGGATGTTGTTAGAAGAATAATTCGAGCTACACTTACACACACCTACATCAAATGGTTAAAGAACATACTGTTTCTGTGGATGGCGAATTTCTGCCTCACGAAACGATGATTGTTCAACACTCATATAACACCTTAAAAGGTGGACATTAAGATGTCACTATATTTATATATGATATATAATATGTTAATGTTTTAATTAAGATTCTGTATTTTTCTTTTGTGGCATACCTTTATGGTTTCCATTTTTGGTAAACACGATAATTTCATTTTAGGAAGTGCGGACTACCGCCCCTCAAAGTGATTTGATTCGTTAATGCCATATGTGGGATGTATAAAGGATGTATTTAAAGTTATTATATATGATGTATGTTACATATAAATGATTAATATAATAATGGAATTAAAATATACATACCTATCATTTAGTTTTAATTCCATTAATATGACATAGAAATGAAAGTAGCGTCCATGCGTACGTACGGCTTACCGTCTCCATGAACGGTGCATTTCATTTCCTACCTCTAAATGATTATGTAATATTATAAATACATGTATATTCTGGATATATATTATATATATGATATCCAAATCATGAATATCATTCTGGATATAATGAAACTTTGACCACACGAACAACATGTAATTTTAAGAAGTCCAATTTCGACTTAAGAACCAAATATCGACAAAACAAACATTATTAACTTAATGATTACATAATGTTTATAACATGGAAATGATTGATATAAAATGAATAATGAACTTTAAAAAGGTTATTAATCAAGTAGAAATTAACTCATGTTTATTATTCAGGATGTTAAAGAATGATCGAGTCAAGTCGGACCCGAGGTAAGGGATCCTACCCCTCTCTTTCTTTTTAAGTACACTCTTTTATGTCATTCCTTTTAAGCTCATATTTCTTATGATTTGGATTTTCTTTTATATTAATCCTACTGTAATTTTTATGTTTATATGATGAGATATCCTATTTTCTCTAATCAATCCATTTTGGAAGTTTTGAGTGGCGCCGTTAGGCTGCCGAATTTTCGTAAGGGAATCATACCTCTCTCTTTCTTTGCAAGTACTCTATTTTATGTCATTTCTTTTATGATCCATGTTCTTATGTTAGAGGATGTTATTTTATATTACTCCTTCTGTACTTTTTATTTTCATGTGATGAGAGACCCTATTTGATCTCATCAATCCATTTTTGGAAGTTTTATGTGGCGCCGTTAGGCTACCGAATTTTCATAAGGGGATTTTCATATCACTTTTTGTTCCTGTGAGATTCATGCTACATTGGACACTATTTCCTTTTTGGGTGGTGTATGTACTGCCCATTATTTTACTATTAGTATAATATACTCTCATTTATGGTTATTTACATCTTCATTGTATGACCCTTCTTTTATGGGGTGTACGTTTTGAAGGTTGCCAAAATCGGTAAGGGAACCTTTCACACTTTTCTTTTAAAAAGACTTATTTTGTTATGTCCTTTAATTTACATCTTTTTATGTTTTTATATGTTCTTATATATCCTTATTGATGTAAAATTTATGTCCAAGTGATGAGATACCATTTTCTCTCTCATTAACTAATTTTATGAATTTTAAAGTGACGTCGTTAGGCTGTCGAATTTTACCAAGGGAACGTCTTAACCCAATTTCGATTTCCTTGGGTTCGACATGTAGTTATTGAATATTCTATCCTTTGAATATGTGTGAATTACCATTGATTGTTTTCCACTTAATATCCACTTATATTGGGTGTATTTATGTTTTTCACACATAATTATGAGATTAGTTCATCCTTAATTTATGGAGACCTTCTTTATAAGGGATTTTATCTCATTTTACATTTCTATTGAGACTTCATTATTGTTATGCACCAATTCACTCTTATACGGTGTATATACTATCCTTTGGAATATTATATCATTAATCCCTTTATTCTCATGATATTATAAAGTTCTGATTAAATGTTATTCCTCAATTATTGTATTCAAGTGTCTCTCATTTTGATAAAAACCCTTTAACAAAAATATTTTTTTAAATGTTTAATGATTTATTCTTATAAATATTTCTCATTAATATCCATGTTTTCAAAATGGTTTCAAGTATTTATTTATGTGGATATTAGTGGTGTAAAATGTAAAAAGATTCAAATTGGTATGGGACACTTTGATTAAAAAATCTCTTTATTAAATGGTTTTGAAAATGTTTATTTTAGAATGGATTCAATTTCTTAAAATGTTATATTGTTATTTCAATGTGGGAACATTATCTTTCCTTTATGCTTAAGTTATTTTCTATGATTATGTTATGGTTCTTGGGAATTTTTTATGAAGATGGGTGGTTCCGTGATAAACTAAGTGCGGGTGAGCCTGATATAGCTCTCCAATGCATTGGATAACGCGAAGGGGTTAAACGTTATGGTTTCTCCGAAGAGATTTTGGGAATATACTGTGATGGGTATTCCAAACGTAACCAAGAGGGTTACTCCCTATGTAATAATGTTATGAATGCCTCAAGTTACCTATATTTCTTATGATTTCTATGATTTATTCATGATTTTATGAGGTATGTTAAAGTGATTATGTTTTATGGGGAAAGTATGATTTCATTCTTATGTATACATGTACTCATGTTTCCTTTCCATATTTTTATGACCCTTACTGAGATTTTTATGCTCATCCCAAGTTTTTTTTGAATTTTTTTTCCCAGTTCAAGGGAAAGGTACATGATATGATTATAGTGTCAAGGAAGTGTCAAGAAAGAATCCATGCTTTATTTTTAAATAGGTTTCCGTTGATGCGAAAAAATGAATACTATATTTTATGTAACCACTTTGTTTAAATATGGAATGTAATGCAAGTTTTATGATATAATTCTCTAAAACTCTAAACCTGAAAATATCCTCAATGTGTAATCTTGTAATAACTCAATATTAAGTAAGGTTTAAGGTTGGGGCCTTATAGTTGGTATCAGAGGTCGGTTTAGATAACTTTAGAGGTTAGGGTATTCTTTAAGCATAAGTGACATTACCATAATGGTTAGGATTTCAGAAAGAGTCATAGTTTTTAGATAAAGTGAATGAGTAAGTATATCTTCCTCATTAGTACATGATGGTTTTGTTGATATACTCACACTGACATTTCTATTTTTAGTGAATGGATGGATCTAGCAGGCACCAAAGTGATAATAGATTTGAAGGAAACTGTGGTGGTTCTCTGATTAAGAGACTGGATGAAATGGGGGATTCAATGATTAAACTCATGGTTGTTCTAAACCAACTAGCAAGTAGTCATGATCAACCACTTGAACATTGGTATTTTCTATAATGAATCATGTACGAGATGACCAATTGATGTGGAAGTTCAGGTAATAATTATAAAGGTAACCATTAGGGTTTATATGATCCTTACTTTTGAGGTAATTATGGGTTATAATATGTTATAATGGAAAATGAAAGGCATGAGATAAACTTGAAGTTAAATTATGTTATGATTATTTTTGAAGATTTTATCTCGTTTGGGGAATGTTTTAAGAATTATATAGTTTTGGAAAAAGGACAACACGCAGACCGTGTGACAACCCGTCGCGTCGGACAAAGGTGCAGGAATCAAACCCACAACCAAAGTGCGACTGGTATTTATCTCCTACCACTGGACTACATGAATTCCCTGGTTAGTTTGACTAATTATTTTTAGTAAGATGATTTTAGGAATCAAGAGTAAGTTTATTTTGGGTTATCTATGGAAATGATTAACCTATAATCGAGGATATGTGATTAGGTTATTTACTTTTCAATATGAGAATTTAAGAGCAACTGATGTTATTTGGAGATAAAAGTTAATTTGTACCTTGGAAGACTATGTGACTAAATCCTTAAAATATTTGGGTTTCAATCTTAGTTTGGTTTACTTTGAATAATTTTATGGACAAATTGTTTATCAAATGGTCCTCATTGAACTTTGGGTTTTGTTGGACAAATTTTGGAGATTAAGAATAGATTTTATTTTTATAAAGGGTTATCCTTTTCTGGATTATCTGATCTTGTACAGACTATTTTGGTTTTGGTTTTGGTTAAAGTCTAAATACATGGGAGGTATATAGTTCTCTTTTTTGGATTAGGTTATTCTCTAGAAGTTGATTATAGTGAACAAGTCTTCCCAAATACTTGTCTTTTGGAGAAAATATGAGTTTGTGTAGGAAATCTAATAAAAGTTGAAAGTAAAAATGATAAGTAATTATGTTTCCTTATGAATAAATTCCTTAATAAAAAAATGTTGTTTGTTAACTTTTCCTACTGGGGAATCGAATACCGTTTAACCCATCACAAGTTTGTGATTTTCTTGTGGTTAACTTTCTCCTCAACATGTTTTCTATCACTCTCCATCAGAACATGACCCTTTTTTCCCTCTATGTTCATATTTTCATACTTGGAATCCTAGTATGGGTTAACTCGGGTGACCTTTGTACTTATCTTTCTTTATTTTAAAGTGATTGTTTTACTAACTCTTGTTCCGATGTGGGATTTTCAATGAAGTTTCCAAGCCCAATTTTAAAATTGCGAGGATGCAATTCCCAAAAGGGGGGAAGGATGTAACACCCCAGGTAAATAAAGAGTAAGAAATTTTCACATTTGTCCATATTTGTGAATAAAATATTAATATAACTTTAAATGGGACGCTATGCTCGATGGCGTACCCAACACGCTACAACGGGTTTCTTGGGAATCTTATGTTGCACTCTAATAATAAAATAATATTATTTTGAAAGGTAGTTAACGCCTAGCTGTTGTGATGGCGGGAATGAATAGAACTAACTAAAAAATCATTATATATGTTTTTCAAATATTTTTACTCTTTACAACAAATGTTAGAGGATTAAAAATGCGAATGAATCCAATTTTTAAGCATAAATATTCTAATATTCTTTAAAAGGTCGATTAACCGCCTTTTGATGGAGAACCTATTTTAAATCCACTTTTTTAAAATTTTATGTGTTATATTTAACAAAATAATATTCTTCTTTAGAATCAGGAAATCAAAATTTACTTTGTGTAAATATTTGGTATTTTTCCGATAAAGTTCATTTTTTAATGAATAGTGAAAAATGTTGTATTTTAATTCAAAACCACTTTTTAGTCTAATTTATTTATATGATTAGATTATCTTTTAAATTGGTTTTAAAGTGAAATTAGAATATATTTTTACCATTAAATCCAATGGTGGTCATTGGAATTAATTTCACTTTGAAATTGGACTTAAACTACTGTCAATCTTTTAATTGATATTGTTTCTTAAAAACACGCTATTTGTTTTGATAGCGAGAATTAATTATTAAATTAATTAATGAAACTTATATGTTTTGATTTTTTTTAAAATAGACATCATTTTTGAATTCGGAATATCAAATATAGCCTAGGGTGAATTTTTGGTAATTTTCTGAAAAACATCAATTTTTGATGAATAGTGAAACCACTAAGTGGTACTTATAAAAACTGATTTTCTGTTTAAAGGAAAATTTTCCACCTTTCTGTTTTGAATTTCAAAAATCCAACATACATGGTTTTCATTAATAATTAACATGTGTTTCAATGGGATTAAAATAATTTTTTGGAGAATAGCAACTTATTAAGTTTTTAATCGCGATTAGAGGTAATTAGTGTTGTTTAAGGTAAAACAAATGTTTTAATAATATGAAATGACATAGACACATGTCCTACCCTCATTGAATGAGTCATGGACGACCAAGACAATCCATGGGTCAACTTGGGGACCCCATGGAACCACTTTGGTGGAAAAATGACATAAATACCTTTTTATTTAATGTTAAAATTAAAATGATACAAACATGAGTTGTTTTACTAAAACAATTTTTAAATGGGGTTATACAAGTCCGATTTTTTACTATAAATACTAATTGGAAAGATAAAAAGCTTTCCTACATCATAGTATTTTTTTATAATTTTTATAAATTAAATAAATTAAATTATTTATGACATCATGATGATGCAGCGATGACCTCATTATTTAACGATTTAAATAAAATGGAAAGATAATGTAAAATATAAGACCTAAACATGTAAAAAACCTATGGGATGGGTGGATTTAGAACCCTTATCACCTTATACTCGAAACACATCAATGTGGGACCATTAAAATCCGAAACTCATTCTAAAATAAAGTAACATTTCTTTACTTTCCAAGAGTGCCCCTCCTCTCCTCTTATAAAAGGCCCCCACATCTACCTCCTTACCCACACTTCCAAAGACTTTGGATCGTCCAACCCTGAACCTTTGGCCTCTCCAAATCCCTCTATTACTCCTTGAATCCTCACTTTGGGAAGAAGTCTTCCCATGGAATCCTTTGACCTCAAATCAAAAAAAGGGTTACCCGATTTTAAGGTAATGTCTTCACTTGTGTTCTTTTGTTTTATTTTTCTTATCCAACCCCCTAAACTCTTTTTATTCATTTCTTTTGTAATAACTCCAGTATCTTAAATATACTAGGATGTTGTTATAATAATAATTCAATCTACACGTACACACACCTACATCAAATGGTTAAAGAACTTACTGTTTCTATGGATGGCGAATTTCTGCCTCACGAAATGATGATTGTTCAACACTCATATAACACCTTAAAAGGTGGACATTAAGATGTCACTATATTTATATATGATATATAATATTTTTATGTTTTACTTATGCTTATGTATTTTTATTTTTTTTAATACCTTTATGGTTTCCATTGTGGGTAAACAGGATAATTTCATTTTAGGAAGTGCGGACTACCGCCCCCTCAAAGTGATTTGATTCGTTAATGCCATATGTGGGATGTATAAAGGATGTATTTAAAGTTACTATATATGATTTATGTTACATATAAATGATGAATATAATTCTGGAATTAAAATATACATACCTCTCATTTATTTTTAATGCCATTAATATGACATAGAAATGAAAGTAGTGTTCATGCGTACGTACGGCTTACCGTCTCCATGAACGGTGCATTTCATTTCTTACCTCTAAATGAGTATGTAATATTATAAATACATGTATATTCTGGATATATATGATATATATGATATCCAAATCATGAATATCATTCTGGATATAATGAACCTTTGACCACACGAACAATATGTAATTGTAAGAAGTCCGCTTTCGACTTAAGAACCAAATATCGACAAAACAAACATTTAACTTAAATGATTACATAATGTTTATAACATAGAAATAAGTGATATAAAAGGAATAATGAACCTGAAAAAGTTTATTAATCAATTATAAATTAACTCATGTTTATTATTCAGGACGTTAAAGAACGATCGAGTCAAGTCGGACTTGAGCTAAGGGATCCTACCCCTCTCTTTCATTTTAAGTACACTCTTTTATGTCATTCCTTTTAAGCTCATATTTATTATGATTGGGATTTTATTTTATATTACTCCTACTGTAATTTTTATGTTCATATGATGAGAGATCATATTTTCTCTCATCAATCCATTTTGGAAGTTTTGAGCGGTGTCGTTAGGCTGCCAAATTTTCGTAAGGGAATCCTACCTCTCTCTTTCTTTGAAAGTACTCTCTTTTATGTCATTTCTTTTATGCTCCATGTTATTATGTTAGAGGATGTTCTTTTATACTACTATTTCTGTACTTTTTATGTTAATGTGATGAGAGACCCTATTTGATCTCATCAATCCATTTTTGGAAGTTTTATGTGGCGTCGTTAGGCTACCGAATTTTCATAAGGGGATTTTCATCTCACTTTTTGTTCCTGTGAGATTAATGCTACATTGGACACTATTTACTTTTTTTGTGGTGTATTTACTGCCCAGTATTTTACTGTTAGTATAATATACTCTCATTTATGGTTAGTTACATCTTCATTGTATGACCCTTCTTTCATGGGGTGTATGTTTTGAAAGTTGCCCAAATCGGTAAGGTAACCTTTCACACTCCACTTTTTAAAAGACTTATTTTGTTATGTCTTTTAATTTACATATTTTTATGTTTGTATATGTTCTTCTATATCCTTATTGATGTAAAATTTATGTCCAAGTAATGAGATTCCATTTTCCCTCTCATCAACTAATTTTATGAATTTTAATGTGAAGCTGTTAGGCTGTCGAATTTTACCAAGGGAACTTCTTAACCAAATTTCGATTTCCTTGGGTTCAACATGTAGTTATTGAATATGTTATCCTTTTAATATGTTTGAATTACCTTTGATTGTTTGAAACATAATATCCACTTATATGTGGTGTATTTATGTTTGTCACACATAATTATGAGATTGATTCATCCTTAATTTAAGGAGACCATCTTTATAAGGGATTTTATCTCATTTTACATTTCTATTGAGACTTCATTATTGTTATGCACCAATCCACTCTTATATGGTGTATATACTATCCTTTGGAATATTATATGACGAATCCCTATATTATCATGATATTATAATGTTCTGATTAAATTTTATTCCTCAATTATTGTATTCAAGTGTCTCTCATTTTGATAAAAACCCTTTAACTAAAATATTGTTTTAAATTTTTAATGATTTATTCTTATAAATATTTCTCATTAAAATCCATTTTTTCAAAATGGTTTCAAGGATTTATTTATGTGCATATTAATGGTGTAAAATTTTAAAAGATTCAAAGTGGTATGGGACACTTTTATTAAAAAATCTCTTTATTAAATGTTTTAAATGGTTTTGAAAATGTTTTCTTAGAATGGATTCAATATCTTAAAATGTTATATTTTTATTGCAATGTGGGAATGTTATATTTCCTTTATTCTTAAGTTATGTACTATTATTATGTTATGGTTCTTGGGAATTGTTTATGAAGACGGGTGGTTCCGTGATAAACTAAGGGCGGGTGAGCCCGATATAGCTCTCCAATGCATTGGGTAACGCGAAGGGGTTAAACGTTAAGGTTTCTCTGAAGAGATTTAGGAAATATACTGTGATGGGTATTACAAACGTAACCAAGAGGGTTACTCCCTATGTAAGAATGTTATGAATGCCTCAAGTTACCTTTATGTCTTACGATTTCTATGATTTATTCATGATTTTATGAGGTATGTTAAAGTGATTTGTTTTATGGGGAAAGTATGATTTCATTCTTTTGTATACATGTACTCATGTTTCCTTTCCATATTTTTGTGACCCTTATTGAGCTTTTTATGCTCATCCCAAGTTTTTTTTGGAAATTTTTTTCACATGTCAAGGGAAAGGTACATGATATGATGATAGTGTCAATGAAGTGTCAAGAAAGAATCCATGCTTTATTTTTAAATATGTTTCCGTTGATGGGAAAAAATGAATACTATCTTTTATGTAACCACTTTGTTTAAATTTGGAATGTAATGAAAGTTTTATGATCTAATTCTCTAAAACTCTAAACCTGAAAAGATCCACAATGTGTAATCTTGTAATAACTCAAGATTAAGTAAGGTTTAAGGTTGGGGCCTTATAGTCCATCTCTATAAATTCTACAGAAATTTCTCACCAGCAACTAGCGAGAAGGAATCTTCACCTTCTCCTCAATCAGGAGTGGGGTCAACTGTATCATGACAGCCAGGAAGTTGGAATACCACTGATCGATCCGACAAAGGTGGTGGTCAAGGAAGATGTAATCAGGCATATGATTCTTAGTGCCTATAGAGGGGTCCTACCCAAGGCAATCAGGCAGTGATTCGGGATCATTATATAGACCAGTTACATGATGTCAAGACTATGCCGTAGTAGCAGAGTGTCAGGACATCTACTATATGAGGTACTATTCTAGAAGCCTCCACTTTAGTGTCCTCTTTGTTTGATACAGGTGCATCTCACTCATTAATATCTGAGGTAATCACTGGATGTTTACGCCTCGATGTTGAGTTTTATCATGGTGGCATGATGCCAGATACATGATTTGGTATTCATTAAGGGGGAATTCACCGTTTTCAAAATTTTCCCCTCCAAATAGGTGGTGTCCTATTTGAATGGAACTTGTATGTTTTCGACCTGACCGAATTCGATGTAATCATTAGGATGGACTGGTTAGTTCCCTACAGATTTCATATTAACTACTATTATCGAATGGTGATGTCTACATCACCGGATGGGAATTATGCACATCTATAAAAAATAATGGGATAATCATGCGACATGAGCAAGTCCTGAAGAGCAGTGGTCAGGTAGTGTTACAGAAAAAAATTTGTGTCATCACATTAATGGCCATGGGTTACAACCAAATATCTTTCCTCCTATATTGAAGCATTTCAAAGACATTGTTTATGAATTCTCTTGTCTACCATCAATGTGAAAGGTAGAGTTTACTATTTATCTTACTCCAAGAGCAACACCTATGATCAATACTCATTATAGGATGAAACCAAAGCAGCTTCTAGTACTCAAAAATCTATTTGAGAATCTAGAGGACAAATTATTTGTACAGCCTAGAACTTCTCCTTGGGGTTTACATATCCACTTTAATAAGAATGAATTTGAAAACCTTATACTTTATGTGGATTTCCATCGGTTAAATCATCTGAATATTACGAATATGTATCCATTTCCCAGAATAGATGACCTCTCTGATCGGTTTTTGGGATCAAAGATGATTTCAAAGTTAGATCTAAGTTTAGGCTATCACCAGGTGTGTTTCGAGACTTCATACATACCTCTTCTATGTTTCAAGGGTAGGTATGGTATATAAGAGTACATGGAAATGTAATTTGGACACATGAACACACCAGTTGCCTTCATGGATCTAATGAAATGAGTTTTCCACGCATATTTGTATTCATTTGTGTTCATCTTCATATATGATATCTTACTGTATTGATTCTCTAGACACGACAATGTAACAAATATTGATATTAGGATGAATACACAAAAAGACCACCACCTCTATGCTAATATCAGTAAATTCCACTTTTGGATTGACAAAGTTCACTTACTAGGTCATATAATTTTAGAGTCAGGAGTTTTTGTTGACCCAAAGAACGTGGGGGATATGGTCTATTAGAAGAAACCTAATAATTTATTTGATATTAATACTTTCTTGGGACTTTTTGGATACTAAAAAAATCATTTAGGATTTCTCATAACTTAGATCACCACTCACAGCCTTGAAAAAAAAGGTGTGAAATTTGAATAGTCAGAATCTTGTGAAGTATCCTTTCAGGAGTTGAAGGGAAGACTTAATTTAGTGCTGATACTGATTCTACGAGAGCCAGGTTGGGCATATACTATCTACAGTTAAACATCATGTGTCGGGATTGGATCTGTTCTGAAGCGGGATGAGCAACTTGTTTCATACGGTTCTCATCAGTTGAGGAATCGTGAGATAAAATACCCATCACGCAACCTCAAACTCAATGTTGTAGTTTATGACATATTATTTTGGAGACACTACCACTTGGGAGATCATATTATGTTGTTCACATACCACAAAATCCTAAAGTACATCTTCAATCAGTGGGATCGGAATATTAGGCCGTGTAAGTTGGTTGATTGCCTGCAATATTTTGATTTTGAGCTAGCCTGCACTCCCAAGAAAGGTAATTCAGTAGTCGATTCTCTGAACTAGAAGAATCAAATATAGGTAGTTCAGGATTCAAATGTCGAATGGAAACTTATGGATTTATTCTCAAAAAAATGCATTGAGGTTCATAAGGATCATGTTAAAACCATTCTCTCATCCTCAACAGTGAAATCTACTATTCTAGAATGAGTAAGGTTGAGAAAATTATCTAATCTTAAAGGAATTTTCCTATGGGAAAGTGTTTTAGATGAAGACACATATTTTGGTTAGATGATCGATGTGAATGACATTCTTCTGTTCCATATACGTGTATAGGTCCCAACAAACATCAGGGAATAAATGATGATGGATTTCCATGCCACATCATGTTCGCTTCACCCTGGTGCCACCAAAATATTTAGAGATCTAAAACATTAATATTGGTGTCCTACTATTAAATGCGATATACATGATTTCATTACGGTATGTCCCACCTGTCAGAAGGTGAAGGAGGAACATCAGCATCCAGTAGGGTTTGTTTATCTATTGTCCATACTAGAGTAAAAATGGGATAATGTTTAGATGAACATCATGACTGGTTTACCAAGATCACCTCATGGAAACGATGTAGTGTGGGTTTTCGTTGATCATATTATGAAGGTTTCACTATTTGTATATGTGCGAGAGACCTTCCATGTAGACGATCTAGGAAGGTTGTACGTCATATAGGTGGTATTCCTTCATGGAGAACCACTTTCTATTAGTTCTGATTGGGACGCTCATTTCATGTCACAGTTCTAGAATGTGTTACATAAGGCCTTGGGTATGTAGGTTCTTTTGAACACTACCTATCACCCATATAATAATAGATAGATGGAGCATGAAATTTAGGTGTTAAAGGATATTCTCTAGGTGTGCATTCTTAACTTTAGGGGTTCTTGGGATAAACATATTCCCCTTGTGTATTATGCTTGTAATAATTGATTTTGGGATACTATTGAGATAGATCCCTATGAATCCCTATATGATAGGCATTATCTCTCACCTATGTGTTGTATGGAGGTAGGGGAGGCATCTTTGCTTCAGACATATATGGTATAGGAGACTTTAGAATAGATCAAGTAGATCAAGAAGTGTATGTTGACAGCTCAATCTAGATAGTATTATTATCCCAATAGACATTGATAAACTCTTGAGGTTGATGAAAGAGGCTAAGTTTTCTTGAAAGTGTCACCTAGGTTGGTCTATAAAACTATTCAAAAGAATGGTAATCTATCACCAGGAGGTGTTGGGCCATTCGAGGTTGTGAATCGGATCGGACCAGTGGCTTACCAGTTGGCACTTCCTTAGAGATACCAATCCATACATGATTTTTTTTCATGTATTGCAGATTCTCCAATATTATCAATACCCAATTAACATATTTCAGCCCGATGAGGTTGAGCTTGATGTGAATGCTTCCTTTGAGGAGTACCCAATTCGTATTTTTGATCAGAGCATGAATACCCTCTGAGGCGGTTTTTCTTCTCTTGTATGAGTCATATGGAAGCATATATGGGTAAAGGATGAGACCTATGAAGGGGAAGATTATATATAGTTTTATTATATGGAACTCCTTGATGACAGTACATCTTTACCCTCATAAAGACCACATGAGGATGAGTTTCTATAAAGAGGGGAGGTTGCAACGAACCTACTTTTGACCAAGGTATGGATGATTGGTTTCTTGTTTTGAATATTTTATTTTAATCTTAGTAAACATATTCTATGGCCTAGGGAAGTCCTAAGGGGTGTCTATAGAGTATTTGGAGACTAATGGTCTGAAAAATGCATTGTAGTGTGGGCCTCATGCTTAGTGTAAACCGTACGGACCTAGGGGCATGGATATGCATCCTACTGTAGAAGGTTGTAGAGCCTTCATGCATGGTTTGAACATAGTATGGTAACTCATGCACATAAACTATGAAGACTTTCATAAGTTGGAAGAGCCTTATATCACTATTTTTAAATGGTTTCAAAAACCATGTGCAGAAACTATGTGAGCCTTATTTTGAGTCAGAATTACCATTTTCTCTTCCCCTCTTTTAAGTTCTAACTTTTCTATTTTCTCTCTCTTCCTATAGACAGAAGCTACGGTTTTCCTTCTAATTGATGCACAAATCTCCTCCTCTTTGGATTCTTGATATCTCCATCAACCGGTGACTGATCATTGATCTGGTAGAAGAATTGGACCCCTTGAGGTACGACTAACATCACATCCTCCTCCTTGGATTCTTGATATATCATTTATTATAAATATGAAAAGACTCACCCCTTGAGCTCTTGGCCTATCTCAATATCAATGAAATATTAATGATTTATGGGGAACCTCTATTTATTATATCAGATCACGACCTGTGGTTTACATCAAAATTATTGAAGAGTCTTAAAATTAAACTTGACACTAAGATATATTTAATATATTTTTATCACCCACATACTAGTGGGAAATGTTAATGTACTATCTAGACCTTGGAAGACATACTGATATATTGATCTTTTTCCATCCAAGGTATTTGGTTCTAGTATCTATCATCGGAGGAATTTTCATACAATAATAATATCCATTCAATAACCTAGGTGTCACTTTATGAAGCATTACATGAGAAGATGTGGAATATTACAACCTATTGGGAAAAAGTAGGAGAAAGAAAGTGAGTTTTCCCTGAGCATGTAGAAAATATTTCTATTAAAGTATGAACTATTCAGTATCATATTAAATCATCCCACCACGGAAAAAATATTTATGTTAATAATTGAAGAAAAGACTTGGAATTTTAAGTTGAGGATCATGTATTCATGAAGGTTTCACTACAAAATAGAATTTTAAGATTTTTTTAAAATTAGGAATATAATACCTAGGTACATTTGACCTTCTTAAATAAAAGAAATAATTTCATATGTGTCTTTTCGATTGGATATGTTGCCCAAAATATCAAAAGTACATGATGTCTTCCATGTTTCATTACTAAGGAAATACATCCTGAATCTAATGCATGTGATCACATCTAGGTATATTGAATTATATCTTCAATTGTCTTCTAATAAATATCCTATAAAAATCCTTTACACCATAGATCATGTTTTGCAGAATTAGACAACTTGATTGGTGAATTTCCTTTTTAGAAATCACAAACTAGAAGATGAAATTTGGGATCTTGAAGAAAATTTGTGGGGAATATACAAATTTGTTAAATATATGATTTATACCTCAATATTCAGGATGAAATAATTTAATGGGGGAATGAAATACTTGATACCCTACAGTAGTAGATAAGCACCAAACCCTTAACACTTAAAAAATGTTAATTAGTGGCCTTTTTTTCATTAACAAGATTTATAAATTTCTTCAATTCATTTAACAATGTTTTTTAAAAACATCATTAAATGAGGTGTCACTAATTAAAATATTACTTTAATAAATATTATTTTTTTGTTTTCAATGAACCAATTATTTTCAAGGTGTGATTAATTTTTCAATTTCCTTTAAATCCTAGTACCATTTATTTTTTTATAATAAACCAATTTATTTTATTGAAATTTTCATCATTGATAATTTTATATTATATATAAATTTACATATATAAAATGTTACTTTTATTAATTGTTTTATGTGATTCAGTGTCTATTTTAAAATTAACAATTCACAAATTTAGAAATTTTATTCAAAAAAATGATATTAAATTTTTTTATCAAAATGAAAAAACTATGTAGAATGGGATATCATAATGTTTTTCATAAAATTTTAATAGTAATGTTAAAATATAATTACCATAGTAAATGTAAATTAGGGAAAAAGATAAAAAGATAAAGGAAAAAATTCCTAAAAAGTAATAGTTTTCTAAAAAATAAATGGTTTATGTGGGTTTAGACCAACACTAACTATCCCCATCTCTTTTTTTACATTCTATGGCCACAAAACATTGAATCATAACTTTACATTATTAAAAATGTATGGGTTACTCTCAAAACTATCTTACCCTTATCTTATTAAATGGTAACACTCCCACCTCTTCAAGACTCACATATCCTTCTAATTTCTCCCATAAAGGATTCCATTTTATCCTTTTAAAAACCCTATACTATGTTAGAAATATAATATCCACTATTAGTTATCATAATACCTTCATTTAAAAAGATAATTCCAAGAAAAATTCATGTCTCTAATGTGATTATCGTCAATTACCTAGCATTTTATCTTGGTTATCATCATTAAAAGTTATTCAAGACCTACTAAAATATTTATATTATAAACATTTATATACTTCAATGTTATTAAATTAAGTCTATTATCATTTTTTATTCATCTATCTCATCTATTAAGGAAAATGAAATCGCCACTCATGCGTACGTGTGAATGTTAAAACTACATCCACCACTATAAACAAAATTAATTTTTCATCACCACCCATCATTGATGGTTCCCTAATTTTAATTAAAGAGGTTAAATGTTTTTTTTGATATAATTAATATTCTAGTTAAATAAATTGAATAATCAATTAAAGGTATAATCAAATAATGATCATCATTAATACAATCATTTAAAATTAGTTTCCTAAGAGGAAAATATTTTATTTAAATTATAAAATATTTTCATATACATTAATTATTATTATAATTCATTAATAACTAGGATTTATTAAATAAATAAACAATAAATAAGATCATTATTCCACTAGTTTTATTATATTTTAACAAAACCACATCATAATCATTTATTAAATCATGGTGTGTTCATATTCAGGTCGGTTTAACCACATACATAAAAAATAAAGTGAATTTTTATCATAAAAAATGTGAGAAAAAATTACATGTATAATATAATATAAATGAGAAAATGGATACTTGTTTTTTATTCTATATATGTTTCATGAAATGACTTCAGATTTTTTGGTTTAGTCCCTTGAATATTTCAATATATGTCACTTGATTTTCCCTCCGAGTCAATGTTGTGTTTCGGGGTCACAAGATCTCGAAATTAATATATTAAAAATATTAATATATATTAAATAGAATTCTTTTATATGTTCAAAATAAATGGATCTCTAGTCGATCAGGGCCAAGTATAAGAAATCTGAGACCATAGTTGTTTCTGGAATGTGGGGTTTACCATAGGCATGATATAAAGTTGGTTGGTGTTGGCTGTTCAATGGAAGGCGATGGTTGGAAGGGGTGTTAATAAATTAATTATTAAATTTGATAAATTTTAATAAATAACCCCACAAAACCTAATTTCCCTCTATTTATAAATTATTATAAGAAATTTATAGGGTTATTCTCATAACACTGGAGTATTATAGGATCCATGGATGATAACTATTAATTAAAAAATAAAAATCACTCAGAAACGTGGTGAGTGGGGTTTTTTGTGAATCACACTTTAATTTATTTATTAATTTTCTAAAAATTCAGTATAGCAAACACCCATAGGATTATCTTGAGAAGGTATCTCACACAACACCGAATTTATATGATCACTGTTTATATTATAACTAATATAAAACTAATAAATATAAATGAGGTGTTTCTGAAATGAATGTAATATATAAATATATAAATGATATGAAAAGTCAACATAAATATAGAATAAAGTTAGGATGAATCCAACAAGGTAGCTGTTCAAAATAGATCACAGTGATTGATATCATTATTCATTAAAATATTCTGCATACTCAATTTAATAGATTGATAAAGATGTATCACACTACACCCTCTCATTTTAATTTTTCCTACCCCACATCGAATTCACTGCATGCATGTAAATCATCTTCCTAAATTCAGTTAGGGGATTTATTTGGAAACCATTGCTACCAAATGAATACTTCATAACATGCATTATTTATATAGAGATGTTATGGATGATAGATAAATGATTATAAGAACTCAAGTGATAGAGAAAAGGAAAAATTTCTCACCCTATTTTATTTAAACACAACATAAATTATTATTAATTCATAAATAGGAACATGAACACACAATAAACTCAATAAAATCATTGATCCCTCTCTTGAAAATTTTTTGAGGTTATTTTCCTATTTTTAGTGTGATTGATATGGGAAAATGGTGGGAGAATGAGAAAAGATAAAAATGAAAAACAAATAGATGAAAAATAATAGTAATATTTATTATAAATAAAGAAGATTAAAATAGTAAATGAAAAAATTTCTTAACTAATTAAATGGATATCTATAATTATTAACCCCTTGAAAAGGAGAGCATCATACATTTTTAATATGATAGGTGAAAAGATTTTTTCCTCTAAAAAAATATACCAAAATATTTTGAATGTTAGCCCCCATTAAATAGATTATTTCAGAAAATTGTCCTTTAGGAAAGTTGTTTTTGTTTCTTACACATGAAACCTAAATATTTCACCTTAACTGGCTTGGAATTAATGGATTTATGGTAGATTTAATTCAGAAATTAATTCTACCATGGTGACAATTCTAATTTCAATTCACCAAGTTTCCATGAATCTAAAACACTAAATGGGTAGAATAAGGAAAAGAAAAGGTTAATAAAGAGTTTTCCTATAATCTTATCTTCCTCCATGCCATATTTCATCTCATTTAGGTCAGAAATTTTTGATATATGGTCTTATATTCAAAAGTGATCCATTATATGTATAGATTTTGAGGCCTAGATTGTGTGCTATTTTTGGGCCTCACGACGATAGATTGGTGTTTGGATCAAGTTGAATGATATTAATCCCAACATTTATAGAAGCTTAAAAAGATTAATATGAACATTTAAATTAATATATAAAAGTTTTACCCAAAATAAATTGGTAAATTAAAAGGGATTAAAATCCAAAATTAGGCTATTTTTTCAATTAAACTCAAAATACATTTAAAATCATAAAAATTAATAGTTTCCCATAAAATAACACTTTTGAGGTATAATAACATTCATATTCAAAGTAAAAAATTTTAAATTATTTGATCTAAAATTCTGTCATACATAAACATTTCACCCTCAAGAAATCATCTATACTAAGTTCAAAATAAAATTCTCAAAGTATAATTGAAAACACTATTCAATTATTACATTATATAAAAATATCATGACACCTACATGGATAAAAATTCCATAAATCCTCAAAAACTATAAAAATATATGTAATCTCATGGTATTCCACATGTTAATTTTATACCAACCCCCTTGGAAAAATATTTCTCATTTAGCTCCTAAATTGTTAATGCGGAGTTTTTTCACATTCTCAAAAACTTGTGTGATATACAAAGGCTTTATATAATCCTAGTATATTGACTTCACAAATTCAAAAATATATCAATCATGAGGTCATTGAAATGGGTTGTTCTAAGGTTTTGGGTTGGAATGATTTAAATATAAAATAATATTAGGCAGATTGAGGAGGGTTTGGATATAAAGTGAAGTAAATGCATTAAAATAGTTTTTATCAATAACTTTGTGCTTACCAATCAACTCTAAAAACGAATATATTTTAAAAACTTCTTTATTTACATTGGTATTCAGATATTAAATTTTATAATAAATGATAACTTTCATCCCTTTTTGAACTATTTGTACTATTTTACTGGTATAAATTTAGATATCGAATTTCTCTGGAGAAATATATTTTTTAGGAAAATAGATGAATCTTTTGATCATCATGTATTATTGAACTCCCAATCCATAATTGTAATGATATTTTTCTCATGCTCCATCATTTTATCATTAATGTTTCTTTAAAAAATAAATTAATAAAAATAGAAGTACTTTTTCATCTCAAACATATTCATCAAATCATAGCAACACAACCAAACTCCCCTCCCCCCACAATTTAGTTCAATAATAATAATGCATTTAACTTATAAAGCGGGTTCTAAATGTATAAATTTCATTCAATGTGGTTACCTAATAAGTTATTTCATGGCTACTTGGGGTTTTATTAAAGTTCATATGTAATGGAAGTCCAAAATGATAGTTGAATATAAATTAGTGTCTCACACATACTTGATACATTCCATGAACATTAACATATTTGAATAAGAGAAAAAACAATTTCTAGATCACACACCACGTCTCAAGACTCTCAAGAAAAATATAAATGTAAATAAGATGTCAAAAAAATTTAGAAACCTCACAGGTTGGAAAATATTTTCTTTCTGGATAGCACTAGTGCACATGAGTTTCAAAGTCAGTCAAACTTATTTAAATGGAAATTTAACACCTCGACCCCAAAACTCCAGAACTGGTGCATTACTTTATTAAATTATCCTTATTGTAAGGAAATCAAATCCTGAAGGATCAAAAGTTTAGCAGTTTTAGAAAACTATATTACATACATAATACCCATACTATATTAAAAAATATATAATAAAACTTTATATATAATAAATTCAAATGAACTACATCCTTGAAAGATTATTTAAATATTTCTTCTTTATAACATGGGTAAAGGTAAAAAAACAACGGTGAGATGAAATGTTCAGTAAGGGTATGTATAGTTGAAGAATAAATGAATCAATTACCACAATAAACTTTAAAAGGAAAATAACTATGAACACATTCCATTCAAATAAATGGATGTGTAAAAAAAATCTATAAAGGTAAGTAACAGTAACACATTTCATTTAATCAATAAAATAAGAATGGATTTCATCCATATATATTGTAGAAGAAGAAATATCATTGAATATAACTGAATAATGAATGAATAAAATGCTTAATTGTTGGACACAATGTTTCCTAAGTACATGTGGTCTTTACCTTAAGACCATTCATAATATAGTTTAGTATATTAATACTAAAACCTTTCACAATATAGTTTAGAAATTGATTTGTTACAAACTTGAAGTGTTTGTTCCCAACTAATTTTATCTCATTATAATAATGATGCATCTAGGGGATTACTTTAAATTGTCCTCAACCCATGTCTTACCTATCCAAATTAGTCATCATATATCAAGTAATCAGTTTAATTAATGAACAAAGTTCATTATCAAATATCTGTATTGAGTAATACATAAAGATTTAGCAATATTTCCTCAATAAACCAAATAACTTTCAAAGTAAACATAATATGTAAAAATGTCATACTTTTTAGTCAATTAAAATATCCATGATAAGTTATATGTATAATTAGGGAAAATTCAATGATCAATGATTATAGGAAATTAAATATTTCAAGGGGAAAAAATGGATCAAGGAAGTGAATGTTAATATTATCCTTGGTCAAATTAATCAAAAACCATATATAGGAATAATAAAAAAAGGTATCAATACAATATGTCCCAAGTAGAGTTAAATAATGGGTATTTGTCATTAATGAGTGTAAATAATATAAAAATATCTTTTAAAAACATTGATGTGGAAATTATCATTTTTATTTTGAAAAACATTTGGAAAATAAATTTACTTGGAAATAACATTTTAAAAAATCTTGAAAGAAATAAAATTTTACACATCAAAACGAAGCATAAAATGAATTATGGAAGATAGTTTTGTACATGTCATTTAAGGTAAAAAGAACAATCCTTTTGAAAGGTAAAAATGTTAGAAAAGTTTCATTTTCAAAAAGAGACAAAAAGATTAATTTGAAAACATTTTTAAAAGAAAAAATGTTAAAAATTTATACAATAACTCATTTTTTAATGGTTAAGAAATTTTTGAAACCCTTTTTAGAAAATTGGATTTTTAAAAGAAAACAGGTTCTTCGAGTGAAAGAGAAATAATTTTGGGTTTTCTTGAAATATGTTTCTAAAATATTTGAGTATAAAAGAGAGTTAAAATGGTAATATTACAAGAAAATGATGATGAATAAACATATTATAGTAAAGTTGAATAGGTTTTTAAATAATGATCAAATAATTTATTTTAATTTAAATTCAAGTGTAAATAATCCCAAATAAGATGATATTTTTAAGTATACCCTTGATAAGACCATAACATTAATGTGAGAATAAATAAATGAATAGATTTTTTGTATCAAATGTAAATACATATAAAACAATTTAAAATAAAACAATATATTTTATAATTTTAATACACAAAAAATCATAGAATATTAATGACAAAGAGGAAGTAATGTAACCTAGTGTAACGGAATCGGGTTATCAAATTCTTTACTGATTAGTAATTTTTAATTAAAATGCACCTAGAAGAAATAATTAAAATTGAAACTAAAAATACCATGAAAGTAAAATAATTCATGAAATCATGTATCAAAATGTTCAATATATACACCATACAAAACAAGTTGTGAATATTATATTTATCTCAGAGATGTAAAAAGTGATATGAAAATCCCTTACCTTGTATTTCCTTTCAGTTGAACGTGATTTAACCTCAAGTATAAGGGTCTTAAAAATTTTAATAACTTATAGAAAATATCTAATAACATTTATTAGATCATATATTAACTTATTATAATAACTTATTACCTATTTGTTAATAATCTTTCATTATCTTCACTGTTTTATGTGTTAATTGCCTAGTTTGTTAGGTATATTTTAATGTGTGATTTTATTCCTATTACGTAGATAATTATTTCACCAACTCTAGAATGTATACCATAATTTAAATATTATATATTTACTTTATATTTATTTATATTAATTTATAATATTTTTATATAGAAAATTAAATGCACCGTTCTAGGAGACGGTATGTCCAAAATACGCATGAATGCTACTTCCATTTCGTTGCCTTATTTTAAAATAATAGAAAGTAAATGGTATATATATGTATATAATAATTATATTATCATATTTATTTCATATATTTCACATATATTTATTAAAAAAATCCTTAATAAAATCCATGTTTAGCTTTAAAAAATCACATTACTTTGAGGAGGTGGTAGTCCACACTTCCACAAATGAAGTTATTTCATTCCAGAAAAATTTAAATAATTAAATAATGTTTTATATAAAAATTAAATAAGTGTTATTAAAAAATAAATATCACATATATAATATATAAATTGTGTTTTTATCATAATTGTCAACCATGAGAGGTGGTAAATGAAATACGAATGATGTCGTTTGGTAAGGAGGTAGGTTTATGTACACACAAACAGTAAGTTTGTTACCCATTTAATTGAAGATTGAGTAGGTGTAGTTTAAAACCTCAACATAAAAAAATTTTAGTTTAATTATAATAATGATGTTATTATTTATTACTGATATAAAAATTATTAAAGGGTTGAGAAGTAAATGAAACAAAAGAAATCTTTGAATAAATTTACCTCTTATTTGGGTAACTCATTCTGGTTTATACCAAAATACTAACTTGGTTGGATTTATTCCCAAAGATAGTATTACAGGATTATAGTAGGTAATTTGATAGATGTTTTGGGTAGATTTTTGGTGATACAAAGAGATTTAGAGGTGTGAATAAATGGGATGGGTGAGTTCCTTTTTATAGTGGAGGAGGAGTGGCATTCTTGTTAATTTTTGAAAAATGATTTCCATTCATGTTTTTACCATGTCAAGTGGACCCAATAATAATAAAAATTCGATTAAATTGTTTCTTGTGTCTAAATATTCAAGTAAAATGGTTTTTGGAAAACTTTATAGGTTATTTTCGGTCTTATTATTAAGGTTTAGTCCTTTGTTAAGCTAATTTGTTTCTTAATCACTTTGATTAATTTTAATTTATTTCACTAATATTTTTTTTCAAAAACTAATTTTACCTTATTATCAATTATATATTATGAAGATTCAAAATATTTAATCCATTTTTAGAAATTTCAATTACATAATTGGAATAAATTATTTTAAAATTAATCCCATAGATAGGACGACAAAATGGGTTTTAAAAGTTAAAATGTTCAAAATATTGAAACATTTTTATATTCAATTTAAATGTGAAATTGATTAAAATGACCTAAATTAAATTAATTTATAAATAATTTATGTAAATAAACTTTAAAACAATTAAAAAATATAATTTAACATTATTAATAAATTTTATGAATAATCAATTTTGAATTAAAATTCAGTACTTTTAACTATTCATCAAAAAATAAAACTTTGCAGAAAAATACCAAAAAAATAAAACTATGATAATTTTTTTGTTATTATTTAAAATATAATGTTTTTTTAACATTTAAATTTATAAAAGTTCAAAAAATTGTATTTAAAATAGTTTATCCATTAAAAGGTAGTAAAATCGCCTTTAGAAAAATATAGGTTTTTATACATATTATTAAGTTTACACTTATCTTATGACTGTAAAATATATTGAATAAATTTAAAAAAATTTGATTGTGTATATAATATATATACTCTCATAATTTATTTAATCCTATTCATATCCACTAATTTAATTTTAAGATTATATCATACTATATTAAATAATATAATAGTATTCAGTAAAACTCAGTCTTCTGTGTAACACATGCTACCGAATAAAGTCTTTATTGCATGAAACTAATGTCAAATTGGTATTTCCTAAACATTGAGCTACATAATAGATTTATTTTACTTAAAATAGTAAATTTATTGTAATGTATCAGGATATTATATTCCCTTACGCACTAGGTGTAGCATCTCATACAAATTATCGAATATAATGATCTTACTTTTGAATTTCAAGATGTTAAATAAAATATTTGAAATAAAGAAACAAATTAAATTTATAATAATTTAAATACTAATATATTTACATCTGAAACTATTAGAAAATATCAACATGTTGTGAATTTTAAAAATCATTCTATTCATCTCAAAAATCCAAAAAACACACATAAAATAAAAAGTAAATCATGAAAATTTAACAAAATACCGAAAACATATAATGGAAGCACACCAAAAATACCTAAAATGGGTTGAAAACTACCATACATATTCCACATACTACCTGATTTTTAGTTAAAATCAAATCAGTAAAGATTTTGATACATAACATTAATTGGGAAGAAAATAAAATAAAGAAAATGAGGGACACAACCTGATTTATTTTCCAGTTGAAGTCTTCAGTTAAGCTCTTATATACTACCACATATAAATATAAAAAGAAAGAACAAAAATGAAATAAAATAAAATTAAATAAAAATAAAGAGAAAATGTAAATATAAGGCATAATTCATGGATTAAAACCCTAGGTAGGTTGTAGTTTATTACTTCCTCTAGTAAGGCCCTTCCATAATTTTATCCCCAATCAGAATGTGGACGGGGTTTCATTGAGATGAACAACTGCATGTGAATTTTATTAGTGTCTATGATTAGACACCATGAATGTATTCACCCAAATAATATAATAAAATTCCAAACCCCTAATAAAAAATAAAGAGATATGTTGAGGTTCATAGTGGGAGGGAAAAGAAGATAGGGGTGCTCTCTGTTGACATATGTAGTGTCCTCCTCCATATGGTATGCAAGTTGATATAGATAAGCTAGTCACATCACCATGGGATACTCTATCTCTTATTCATATACCACTAAATGTATGGATTATTTATTAATATTAATATCTATGTAATTATCAATGTGTGTTATGTTAAAAATTTCATAAAATGATAAGTCGGAATAAATTTCAGCTTGAATAAGATTAAAAACTGGAAAATAAACAAATTAACCATCCATTTAAAGCATATTATCTTGGAAATTTTTCTATTATGGTAGGTCCATTGGCACCTCAATCTTAGTAGTTTAATATTATTAATATTCATCCAAAGTAATAAAGAATTCGAAAGGTGTTGATTTTTCATTTTCATATATGGGTGAATCACATGCATTTTCATCTTCTACAAAATTTGACCAACACTCATCCAAATAATTTTGATCTCCCACATAAATAATTGATGGTATTTATTATTAAAAATAAAAATCATAAATGGTTTTCAAAGGATTAATGGATCTCAATTTAATTTCCCCCAAGCCTCCTTAGTTTCTTTAACTAAAAAAATAAGTGGATCCAATTCATCCACCTCTAGTCTTAATTCTAGTTATGGCTCCAACTAATGATCTTGTGATGAATGTATATATTCAAATAGTCATTCCATTTTTCTATCCGTGTCCTCTAATGTGTAACTAATTCTTTTCAACCGAGATTTAATGTCATTATGAACATCATATTTTATCTAATATCGGTCATTCATTTCATAATAACCATATGTTAAATATATCAGGGTTAAAGAGATTTTTTTATTTTTTAAAATTTTGGATTTGTTTTTTTCTTAAGAAACACGGTGTGTAAATTTCTTGCGCCACCCAAGAAATTATTTCAAATTGATGTTGTTATTTTCCTTTACCCCTACTTCAATGTATTTTTTTTATTTCCATAATAATGTAGTAGATCAAACACCCTATGGTTGATCTTGAGGATGAATCTCACAAAATACTAAATTTCTATTATCACTATTTATATTCTAACTAATATTGAACTAAATAATATAAAGGGATGTTTCAAAAATGAATGTGATATATAAATATAGAAATTAATTAAAAAATTTACATAGATACATAAAGGTGTTAGTAATAAAAACTGAAGGAAGTTATTTATATTAGATCACAATTATTGAAATCATTATTAATTTAATTATTCTAGATAATAAATTTAATGTAGTGATCGAGATCAATCACACTAAACCCACTCATTTGAATATTTATTACACCACATAGATATTTATTCATATGAGAAAATACTCTTCTTAAATTCAGATAAGAGATATATTCAACAACTATTGCTACCTGAGACATAATATATCTTATTCATGACTTAGATTGTAAAGGGAAGGAAGATATATGAACAAAAAGATCTTGCATGATATGGACAATGGGAAAATATCTCACCCTAATCAATTTAAACACCACCTAAATTCCCATAATTATATGAATAAAAACTTGAATGCCCAATAAAATCAATAAAATCACTAATACCTCCTTTGAACAATCTCAATGTTTAGTTCTCCATTTTTAAATATAGTTGAGAATGGAAAAAAGCATGAGAAACACAAAAATGAAAACTGAATGAGAAAGAGAAAAATAATAAGAATAATATGTATTATAAATATTTAATATTAAAATATAAAATTAAATAATATTAACTAATAGAATATAATATTTACTTTGTTAAAGTTTTTCATATTTTTCTTACTCGTAAACCCTCTAAATTTCACCTGCATTGGCCAAATATTGAAGGAGTTGTGCCTTTTTTACTTCTGAAAATAATTAAAATTTGGGGACAGATTTTATTCCAATGCACTAGGTTTCAATGAATTTATATCATTTTAGGAGTTATAATCAGGTGTTTCTATAGTCAGTGATGTTTTTTCTTGAACTCTTATCTATATCCATGCCTAATTTCATCTCATTTGGGATGGAAATTTGGGAGATGCTCGCCTATCTTCAAAAGTGATTCATTATATGCAGAGGTTTCAATGTCTATATTGTGAGCTATATTTGGTCCCTAAGATGATAGATTGATCTTTGGATCTAGTTGAATAAAATAAATATCAGTATGTATGGAAGCCTACAAAATATAAATTTCACAATTTCAACCTGTGTAGTAAAACGTCTTATGGACGTACAAATGTAAATTTAAATTATTCAAAATCAAAAATTGGGAAATGTTATCAATTAAACTCAAAATAATTATAAAACCATAAAATGTAACAATTTAATATAAAATAATAATTTGGTGGGATTAAAAATTAAAATTTAAAGAAAAAATTGAAATTATTGTCTTTTTATTAAAAATAATTCTTTAATCGGTTTATCAATGTCAATGAAGTTCCCTGGCCTTTCTAATGGAAACTACATGAAACCATTTACAATTAGTGATAGATCAAAACTCAAGGTAGGGTGTGTTATTTTTTGATTTAGGCCATTTTATTATTTTTTAAGAATAAATTATATATCCATTTTTTATTTCCACAGTTTGTATGGACTAGGTTTTGATTATTTTTCTTGATCCTGTTATCTATATTGAACATGTGATTTTCACCGATTTTGTTTCCGGAATTTAGGGTTGTTGGTCCAAATAAAATTTTCCAATGATGATCTAACATCATTATTTGTGATTTTATCCTCACTATTATAAATTTTATTCATCATTGGCCCAAGGGGTTGTGGTTTCACATTACCATGTAAGATTCGAGCGTGATCGAAGCCCCAGATTCATGGAGGATGTGTGAATGAGTTGGAGATCATAATTTTTTATTAGATCTTTATGTAATCTGGAATGAGGGTGATGGAGACATGTATTATTGGTTCATTTGGATTCATCATTAATTGTTTTCAGGGTTCATAGTATTAGTAGTACATGATCCAGCCAACTATGGATCAAGTGAGAAAAATCAGATCATTAATGATGGATGGGATGTGTTCAAACCTATATTTGTGTTCCTTAGTGACAATTACTGTAGAAAGGGTGGTGGAATTGGTTCCATTTTAATATTATGGAGAATATCAATTCTATAAATATCCTAATATACATGATGTGTACCTCAAATAACACATTCTTTATAGTCCCTTTTCTACTAAATCTATGGTTTCACGCATAATAAAATATCATAGGACATGTATTGCCCATCCACATCATGTGATTCAATTTTGAAAGATCTGCCTGAAACCTAGTAGCACAAGGTCATATACATGACTAGGTATGTAATAATGAAAAGAGAACATAGGCATGGTCCATAGTACAAAGTCATGGAAAAATTTATTTGTGCAAACCTAGGGTATCCAAGACACAATGAGTATGACCGATACATTCCATGTGATTTTGTATAAGGCTCCCACATTGTGTATCTCGTTCTTCAGGACTCAGATTTTGGCATTTGACTATCTAATCCTGAGGGGCTTTCTTTGTGTGGTGTAATTGTGGCCTTAATTTTGGTGTCAAATATATGGTGTGAGGAGATGTTAGTAGGGTGCTTCGTTCAGGAACTCTTGGTTGATGGAAGTGATCGGGATTTGATCACTATAAAGATATTTGGATCGAAACTACCCTATTACACCATAGCTTGGGTTCTATATTCTCTTTTAATAGGTATATTTGGAACTCCCTTTAACTTTATATATTTTGGATCCTCTATCTATATAGTGGTATGCCCCCATATTCGAGCACTTGTGGTGAGCGATGCCTCCAGTGTAGTCATATATCACATGGTTGTAGAGTGTAGTTTCCATGAGTGGCCCTACACTTAGATTTTGGTGAGGAGTTTAATAATATTAGGCATTTGAGATAAACATTTGGGATATTTATTCTAACTCATCATTCTTATCTAGCCTATGGAGATAGAAATCCCCTTTCTCTCATGTTTTGGATTCTTTATGATAATTTCTATTGGGTTTCCCTTACCCTCTTGCTAATGGGTTGGGATGACAACTACTAATTCTATTTATATATTTATATTTTTTATTATTACTGAATAGTTATGTATATAATCACCCCTTAATGGGATTCTACCACACATATTGTGACTTTATTATAGGATGAGGATATCGACGGTTACTTTGGAAGAGCATAGTACTTGGTGGTGGTGATCGTTTTTAGTGGTCGTCATTGGATATTGTGACTTAGGCCCTCTTTATACTATTAATTTTTCAAGATATTGTCATGTTAGGACATAATTTTTGGTTGGGTGTTTATTTTTACCCTTTTAATCCCTTATATCATGCTATTTTAGAGTAATGTATTTCCCAGAGGTTGTTTTGAGCATGGTTTACACCAAAGATGTTTCAGTATATTATAATATTTTTTCACTATTAAAAAGAGTTTCTGTGTGTGTACAAATAGGTACTTTATGTTAAGGACTCCATTTTAATGATATACCTACTCAGAGGTTTTTTCCAGCCCCTAATCAATTATAGGCGGTCATATGGTTTCATAGTTATCTTAACACCAGACAAGAGGACCCTAGTGGTTCTGGTTATGACTGAGTGGTATCAAAGCTATTTTGTCCTTTGTGTTAGTTTTTGGAGTTAGACCATGTTGTGATGATTTATTTAGGAACCTAGGGCAATTGTGTCTAAGAGTCCTGAGTTTGGATATTAGGATATAGATCCTAGTTTTTGTGTGGTTTCCAACATATACATACCCTGGGTATATAACAACATGCTTGTGGAGTTGGAATACAAAAGAAATAATTATAAAGAACCAATGGTACATGAATAAAACAATATTGAGTCTTTAAAATTTTATATCCTTATTTAGTTGATTCCCCATATATTTTAATTTAATTTTGGTGATTATTTTTCACTTTCAAGATTCCTCTAGGATGATTGATAGCTAAAATACCAATACATGATTTTCATAATGATCATTTGAGTAGTGAGGCCTTAGTATAAGGACATACTCATGATGTGTCCCCACCAACAGTCTAGACAGGTGATTTTCTATGTGTTAGAAATTTGATAACTCTTGATGGTCAAGGATATGATGTGTGTAATCACAAAAAATTGAATGATTTCTAGTGATGGAGACCGCTAAGGTTTCTTGGTAGGCCAAACCATCAGGAAGCAGAAGATTATCATGATGTGGTGGTCCAAGTTTTTGTGATTGTTCGAAACCCATTTGATTAGATAGTTTTTCTATCATCTATTCATATTCTTGTATATATAGGGAACTAGTGGATTCTAATCCCATATACTAATGATGAGGTGATGCTCTCATGGGTAAACTTCCAATAGTTTTTTCACTAAGAGTATTACCCATTGATCTAGTGCTATGTGTGGATTCAGGATCTTCTCGAGTTATAGTAGGGAGATATATAAGTCACAAAGTATGCCAAAAGGTTTACTAACCTCAACATTACACTCTCAATATTATTTGAGATTGATACTTATGCACATGGATGTTTGAAATGTGCCTCTACAGATACATCTATTCTAGTATGGTTTCTTTATGAATTCCCAATTATGATGGAGTACTGAAGATGGATTTGGTTACATAGAGATTACTAGTATAAGGACATATAGAAGTAGAATCCAGTAGTGGAAATAAAGGGGATGATTCATCTATAGTAAATATTAGGTTTTATTTATCAAGGTCTCAACACAGAAGGAAAACTCATATTGGGACTTAGACACATGGTATTTTAGAATAGGGATTCTGATGAGGATTTTTTTATCCTAGATAGTGGAGATAGTATTAATGTGGTAGGTGAGGTCACATATATCAGGATTTCCTATCCTGATGTGTTTAGAAGGGTAGACATGTAGTGTATAGACCCTCACAACAGAGGAAGTATCAAGATCTAGTGTAAAAACCCCAAATCCTGTAACCCAAAGTTGGTGTCCACTTTATTACTATAAGTCCATTAATTTAATCCTTATATAATCTTGAGTTATCATCAAAAATTTAATTTCTTTCACATTAATAATATTTTTAGGTTTACAGTTTTAGATAATTAGACCATAACTATTACATTACATCTCAAAAATTATGATGTACACACTTTTACTATATCAAAACAATTTCACAATAATAAAAATATTTAAATAAAAAAGAATTATTTTTTTGATAAAAATATTCTTGAATTCTTACATTATATTATCCATCCTTATATGTTTTGAAAAAAATTTCAAAAAAAAGGTATTAGCATAAAAATTTCATTAAGTAAAATAATATAAGTAATAAAACCGTTAGTCCAAGAATATTTAAAACCCCTGAAAACATTTTCACAGAATCATACTTTTCACCCACAAAATAGAAACTACTTAGCTAAAATCATGTAATGTTAATATTACTACTAAAATTAATAGAAATCATAAAACATAAAGGTAACTTGAGGCATCCATAACATACTTAAATTGTAGCTTCCACAGCAACATAGGGAGTAACCTTCATGGTTACGTTTGGAATACCCATCATATTACATTCCCTGAAACTCTTTTGAGGAACCTTAATGTTTACCTCTGCCACAATACCCAATTCATTGGAGATGTATCATGGGCTCACCCACCCTTGGTTTATCATGGAACCACCCATATATATAAGAAGTTACCAAGAACCATAACATAGTCAAAATACATAAACAAGGTATCAACAAAAAATAACATTTCCACTTTGAAATCACATTACATCTTTACAAGTCTTGCACTCATAAATCAAAACGCATTATTTTAAAATAAAATGGTAAACATTTAAAATAAAAATCAGGACATTATAGTTAAATAAATTGGATAAATTACATTCATGGCGTATATAAAAAAATTAAAAGTTATTGAAATAATCAATTCTCTTTTAAAACATAATTAAAACATTTTAAAAGATGGTTTTTGAATCAATGTGCCCAATAATACTTTGAAAATTTTGAAATTAATTTACACTTAAAAACATCCATGTCCATATAAATAAGTCTTTAAAATAATTTTGAAAACATGGACATGAAATAGAAGGATTTAGAAGATAAAATCTTTAAACCATTTAAAATAATGTTTTAGATAAAGAGTGATTTACCATTTTGAACTATTTAATTTTACGCCACGTGAAAGTAAACCATTTTACATTAAATTAAATATAATTATTATATATATAATATGGATATGTAATTTAAAGGGGTCTTTATAAACACTTTATAAAGAAATAAAGCTACTTATCATCAAAAAATGTCTCAATGAAAGGAGATTGAGACGAAGACCCAAACAAAGATCGTATCATTCGATTAAGGATCAATCAATGACATAATTATGTATGAAAAATATAAATACACCCAATATAAATGTATATTCAGTGTAAAACAAATCAGAGGAAATTCACACATTTTCTTTGAAAAAAACCAATGACATGGATATTTAACTCAATGAATGGATATTGAGTTAAGATTTCCCTTATCTTTAATCTGACTTGTCCCGTTAATTCATCAATCTCCTGAATAATAAAATTAGTTTAATTATAACTTCTTTTAGAACCTTTTTAAATTTTATTATTCATTTTAAATCACTTATTACCATGTTATAGCTACTATTTAACTATTTGAGTTCATATCGGGTGTTTTGTCGACCTTTTGTATATTAGTCGAAAATGAACTTGTTTTGATTAAAATTATCCTTGTGGTCAAAATTAAATCATCTCAATAATAATATTAATGATTTAAATATCATATATATCCATTCTATATATATTTATAATATTCCATAACATTTGGTGATAAGAAATAAAATGCACTATTCGTGGAGACGTTAGGCCGTACATATACATGAATGCTAGTTTTATTTATTTTCCATCATAAAGGAATGAAAAATAAATAATACATGGGTATTTTATAATTCAAGTATAATATCTATGTTATATATGTTACATAAGGTCACTAACTCCATCATTTATATGTTCTTTGTATGTCATGAATGAGTCATATCAATTTGAGGAGGTAGTAGTCCACACTTACTCAAATGAGACTATCTTATTTACACATTATATAAAGCATAAAGTTATGTTGTAATTAAAAGGTATAGAAGAATAGGGAAAATATTAATATAATATATAATTATTTTTCCATAATAATGGCCACCATGAGAGGTGGTAGGAGAAAATTAAACAATCATGGTTTTGTGAGGCAGTAGTTGTCCATACAGAGAAAAAGAATGTTCATATCCATTAGTTGGAGGTGTGTGTAAGTGTAGTTTGAATCCTTCTCAAAACAAAATCCTAGTATATTTAAGATACTATTGTTGTTATGTAATAATATAATAACAATGGCATATGGAGTGAAGAATTAAAATAAAGTAAAAGATTCTAAGAGAAATGTAGGGATTTTGGGATATTATTTGAGTAAACTTTCATCAATCCAAAGTGCTTTAGAGGTGTGAGTAAGTGGGTAGAGATGGTGGCCTTTTATAAAATGGAGGAGGGGCACTTTAGGAAAGTCTGGAAATATTATTCTATTATAAATTGATTTTTGGTTCTTAAGGTCCCAAACTCATTTATTTCAAATATAAAATGATTTTGAGTCTTATCGTTATTGTACATTTAAAATTAGACAAATTCTGAATATTTTTATAACCCTTATAATTTTGGTATAACCTTTACTTTAACCTTTTTAATCGTACCATGATATTTTATTATTTACAATTTCTGGGTTAATTTAATTACCATAACATGTCAAATGACCCATGAAAGTACCATTTATGAAATATTATGACTTATCATAACCATTTGGATTAATCATAGATTTTTTATTAATTTTTAAATATAATTTATTAATTATATCAATTTTGACACTATTCATACTTCATATTTTCAAAAAATCATAAAAACATTATTACTTAGAAAAAATAAATTAAAGAATTTTTAATATGTCATATTCATCGAAACAATTTGTGGATGATATAAATTATGTCATAGAATATTTATTTTAAAATTTATAATATCATTTATTTTATATTTCTCTTAGTAAAATAATTACTATATAATTGTTGTGTCAATATTTATGGTAATTATTTCATATCTAAAAATTCAAAATAAATTCCCATAATGTAGATAATTTCAGTGGATTTATGGATAATATTTATGTTCAATGATTCATAAAGTTTTTCTCTACATTAAAATTACTATACTTAAAATAGATAAGAGAGTGACATGTTTTTACTTTCTTGTGTTTTAATAATAATTACATCACTTTTGGGGAAATTGTCCATTAAATGATTCAATGACAACCCATAGGTTATATGGGTCAAATTTCATTCATCCAATTGAATTTTTTCAGGTTTTAGGGTAATTTTATAATCCTTATCATATTGTTTATTACCCTAATTTACCTGATTTATAATTAACTGTGGTAAATAAAAATTATAAAAGTTACTATTCATAATGTCCAAAAATAAAAGATACTTATTTACAAAATTTGGACCCTATGATTCCAAATATGGAATCCATTTTTTCAAATTCAAAACATATAATTGTCATAAATTATTTTAAAATAAATTCCTATTGTCAAAAATAGAAATTTAGTATCTAAGAAGTAAAAACTATCAAATGATTGAAATGTGTTTATGTCCAATTTAAATGTAAAATTACTTCCAATGGCCAAAATTGGAATAAATTATAAAGCTTAATATAATTACACTTTAAAAAAAATGAAAAAATATATAACTATATAAATAAATTACATGAAAAGTCAGTTTTGATGTAAAATGCAGTATCTTTCACTATTCATAAACTTATGAATTTTATCAGAAAAATACCATAATTTCAACCGAAGTGTATTTTAATGTACTACTTATAAATAAGATGTCTATTTCATAAAATATAATATATAAAAGTGAATAAAATTATTTTTAAAAAGGGTTCTTCATCAAAAGGTGGTAAAATGAGCTTTTAAAAATATTAGAGTATTTTATGCTTAAAATCGGATTCATTCTCATTTTAAGCATCTGAAATTTATTGGATAGTGTAAAAATATATAATAAATGTGTGTAATAATATTTTCGTTACTTCTGTTCATCCCTGCCAACACAAAATCTAGGCATTAACTAATATTTAAAATAATATTTTTATTATTATATTTTTTTGGTATAACTCAATGTTGTGTGCAACGTAAGATTTCAAAAAAACCAGATGTTGTGTGTTGAGTATGATATCAGAAAAATTATCAAAATTAACTTAAAATTAATATCTTAGTCATAAATATTAATAGATATAAAATGTTATTTCTCTATAAATACCTCGTTCGTTACAATTACATTATCATAGATACAAGGGTTCTAATCCTGAGAGATATATCACTTTAGTAGTGTTGGAGAAACATATACAAACATTATAACCATTTTACATTAATAATATAATATAAAATATAACAAAATAAAAAACTCAACATCATTGAAACTAATTAAAATAATTCTACTTCATATGCAAGGGAGAGGAAAAAAATAATGGTGACATCAAATTCTTATTATGGTTTATGTATAGTGGAATATTTAATGATTATAAAAATTATAAACAATATGGATTGTTAAATAACTTATAACACAATATATTTAAACACATATTGGGCATTAAATGCCTCCATAGATAATATCAATGAAAAATATCATGGATAATAATAATTGAATTCTCAATGAAGGAAATTATTAATATTATATGTCGTGATTTAATAAATCATGAATTTTATACCATCAATACCTTATGCCAATAAAATTTAAAACTATATGTAGGTATACACCAAGAACACATTTTATTGTACGAACTGATTTGTCTTGGGTAACATGTCAATGTATCTAGGGGCTATCTATAACCAGAAATCAGGAATCAATATATTTACAACACATTCCATGTTCATTCAAGGATAAATTCTATTCATAAATATATTTATTATCAATAAATATTCCTATTAATTAATGAATATATATTTATCAATATTTTTCCTAGTCATTCAAATAAATTTAATCATAAAATTCCATATGTAAATATTTTATAAGTTTTAGGAAATATTTATATGCATGATAAAAAATAAAATCGATATTTAAGAGAAATTTATTGTCTATTGATCATAAGAAAGTTAATTTTTTATGAAAAATTTAATGAACACAAAATTATTAAGGGATAAGGGATGATCATTAGTTCATTAAAAATATATGTTTTATATTAAGATCAAATCCTTTTGGGAAATAATGAAATGGAAGTGAAATATTGAAATAATTTTCATTAAATAATTTCCTATTACAAATAATATAAATATTTAGAATAAAATAAATTCGGTAAAACGATCACGGTGGTGGGGAAGTTAGTTAACACTGTATATATTAAAAAGAGAATTCATTTTGTCTTTTTATAAAGTCAAAAGGGACACTATTGGAAAACATTATAAATATTAATTTAATAAATTTTAAATATACAATGATAACATAAAATTTTTTTAATAAATCATTTGATTTAATTAAAGGAATTTTGTAAAACAATTTTGAAAAATAAGGATATGAAAGAAAAATATATCTGATTAAAAGAGAAATAAAATATGTTTTCCTTTAAATTTTTTTATTAATTCCAGTAAAAAATATAGTTAAATGTGGATGAAAATATGTAAAATAATTAAATAGATTTATTTTAATAAAAAAATATAGAGTTTAAAAATGATATTTAATATTTTTCCTTTAATAAAAATATGAGCAATCCAAAAATTTGGGATTGTAAATAAACTTATTACAAATTTGTTATCTTTTAAATTGAAAAAATTTAAGAATAAACATTAATTGAAACCTTAATCACAATGAAGAAATAGTTATTCATGTTAAATACATCAATGGGAAAGTATATATACCATATAAAATCAAATAGATGCATAATAACAAACATGTCACAATGGAGTACAAATTGTGACAAAGTACCTTACCTTGTGCTTCTCTTTATTTGATAATGTTTTTACCTCCAAGATAATGGTTTTAAGTATCCTGCTAATTTATTATATAATGATATTCATATTTATAATATCATATATTTTCCTCTTATAACATCTTACCACCAAATCGTAAATAATATTTCATTGTTATTATTGTTTCGGGTGTTAACTTCTTTGTTTTCTCATGCATTTTTTGACACAGATTTTTCTTTTATTATCCCTATGGTATAGATACATTATATCCAAAATTATATTAATGTAAAAATATCACATTTATTACTCATATACCTATTTATAACCATTATTGAACTTTTTTCATGAAAAATAAATCGCATCACTTTCTAGAGACGGTAGGTTGTACGTACACAAGAGTGATGATGTCATTCCCTTAATGGGTCAATGGGTAAGTAATTTGACGATACATTAATTTTAAATAATTAATATAATGTCATATTTATCATATATATTCATTATTCATATCATTATTACTATCCATGTGATTTAGTGATGGAAAAAACACATCGATTCGTGAGGCAGTAGTATTCGGTGCACATGAGTAGTTGTTTTTCTCCCATTTGATGGAGAAGTAGAGTGATAAATATTATGCCGAAAATATTATAAAATCAAATTATATGTGAGTTATTAGTATTATTATACTGAAACTTTTAGAACCTAACTGAATTTGTTAAAATAAGAAGTAAAAAAGGAAATATCTTAGTGAAGACCATTACCTTCCCTTAAAAGAATATCCTTGGGATATATTTTTAAGAACTCTATGAATGGTATATTGGGAATAACAATAGCTCAATAAATAAAATAATGATGTTGGGGATATATTTTATCATGGTTTTATTGATCTAAATGGATTTATATGTTTGAATGAGTTATAGGTGGTTTGTCATTTTTTAATTGAGTAGAAGTGGCATTTTTATCAATTCCCAAACTAATAAGAAACCACTATAAACCCAAGTGCCCAAAAAAATTATAAATAATGGTTTTAAGGGGATATAAGGTCTATACTGTAAGATCTTGACCTTTTTATGGAGATTTTTTGAGATCATATATAGGAACACTATTTCATTTCTTTTAAGTATATCTTGTTTGGGTTTTACCTTGGGGAGATTTTGGGAGAAATAGGAGAATTTTGGGAAGAATAAGGGAGATGCATGGTTGGAACATAGTTTGAACAAACCCTATCCCAGGCCAATAAACTTTGAGAACTCAAATAGAGAGTATTTTCACTATTTTTATAGATTTTTTCAAACTATGTTCCCTCTTAGTAGTAATAGTGTGACCTCCAAAGAGTAAAATCATGATTAGGTACACGGTTAGGGAAACCAGTGCACCCCTTAGGTGGATTTTCACTATTTGTGTAGAGTATTTCAAACGATGTGCCCTCTTAGTAGTAATGGTGTCACCCCCACTCAAGCATAAACTCATTCCTATGAATTTTAGAGGTTTTTGAATGAATTCCAAGTCATTCCAACCTCTGTTCTTAATGAATCAAAGATCCATTAACATATCTACACATCTCCTAGTAAGAGTTTCTCATCCAGTATAGTTTTTAACCTATCTCGCGTATTTATATCAACTTATGAAGTGATGTATTACACTAATAATTATTTATCTAGATCTAGGTTTTTATTGATATAAAATCATTCAATATGGAATCTAGGTTTTGGATCTAGATCTCATTCTTCATTGTGAAATTGAACATTCTGCTTCAATTTGGGTATTTCCATCAATGATCTTGAGGTAGGTGGTCTAAATTTAAAATCACATATTCTTGATTTAATTATATGTATTTATATTTGAAATTTTCATTTCCATGTTTGGTAAATTTCATTAGATATTGAATTGATTTAATTAATTTCCATGTGATAATGAATTTGGTTAAATTTAAGAAAAATGGAAATTAGTGGAATTGGATTAATTAATTAATGTAATATTGTGATTGTGGAGTTGAAGCTAATTTTTGATTATGTAATTGGTTAATTAGTGTGATTATTAATTAATTAACAATGATAATTTTGAGATGGTTGGCTTAACATTAATGGTTTAATGGGTTATATGATTTAAATAATGAAAATGGTTTAATAATGAATTTATCATGTTATTCCATGTTATTAAATTGTTAAACCATGATTTTGTTAATAATTGAGATGGTATCCATGATATTAAGTGATATAAATGGGTTATATGTTGATTCATGTTGATTAATGTGATATATTTGATTTATGTGTGATTGATTTATATATAAGTGTGGGACACGGACCGATGCTCCAAATACCTATATGTGAATGAATGATATATGAGTGTGGGACAAATACTGATACTCCAAATAACTATATGTGATTTACTAATAAATGGGGCGTGATACTAGGACCAATTCTCTAAATACTCATGGGGTTCTAGACATGGTGTTCAATGTCCAAAATGTTGGCATCGTACTATGTTTCCAATTGGTCGTAATATGTATTGAGTTGAAATTATAAATGATAACCATGGTATTATGATATGTAATATCAATTCAATATAATTCAAACTATGGCATGGTTCAAAGAAGGTATTTATTTTTTGGGTGCCCTTAGGAAACCAAGGGTTTATGTGGTTAATTAAATAATAATTGAAAATGTGATAACTATTTACTTATACATTGTAATTTATTCTTTTTGTAACTACATAAACTATTATTAACTTGGTATTGTTTTAGACACCATTGGTGGTGGCCTACTTATTTGTACTCACATGATTTTTGGGCCGCTTGATCATTACTCGAATAGACTTCATTTTTTGGGGATAGGATATGGGAAAAATCTATATGTTAAATGGATGGGTTGGGATAGGGAATGGATAAGGGAACCGTACATGGTGTTAGGAACTTATTGGAGTTGTTAGTGTCTTTATTTTTTGGTTTTTTATAAACACATGACACTTACCAATAATGACATATCTAATGTATAGTTATGGATGTTTTTTGAGTTTTGGTTTATAATATGATATTGGTTTGTTCTCATTATTGTATTATTATTGTTTTTAGTCATTGTATTTTGGATATTTCCATTGTTATGCTACTTTTATTAAGACATTATAGTCTCTCCGTGTTATATATATATATGACCCTCACTACTATTTGGAAACTTCTGGCGTACATGGAGGTGTGTCTGATTTTATTTAACCAACCAACTTGGGGCACTGGTTTGTGGCACTCGGGTTGGGATTTTAAAAACTTGTACTAGAAAAGTTTTATTTTCTATTATTTTCTATTAATATTTAGTAAAGGTATAAAGGCGACTAGGAACTGTCAGGCCTTAGAAATGAGATTGTGCATGGGAGTGCTAACCCACGTTTGGAGTAAAATCTAAGTACCCAGGGTTGGATTGTTGTTATTGATGAGTGTTGTTATAGTATAATGTCATTTCACTTTGAGTTATTCACTTATTGTGTGATGTTATTACTTTTTTTATATTTTATGATATTTGATTCATGGACCTATATGAAACTAGAGTGTAGTATACATGCATCATTATAGGAACCTTGGATTTATTGGGACATGCATCATTTTAGGCAGACATGGTAAAAGTATGTTTTTGGATGAGTTTTTTATATGAAAGTTCTTATATTGATTGTCTAAATTTTAATGAAGAAAGTTCTTAACATGAACCTGAAAGTTATAAAATTATTAAAAATGTATAAAATGGATTTCTAATGAGAAAATATAATAATGATAATTTTTTACCCTTTATTAACTGAGACATGGATAAGGGATGGTTAAGGGAAGTGACAGTGCCTCGGTTTGGACCGTGTAGTGGGGTTTGGTGGAATTACTTGTTATGACTTATTGTGAATCCCTCTTACATAAATGTGTTAAATTTGTGTTATGCTCAATAAGACATTGATTTTTCATTATAGAGAAATGACTCTATGTTGAATCTTGTTGAGAATATGATAGGAGGTTGTGGCTTGGGATGATACACTAGTAGTCAAACCTGAGGCACTGATATTTATCGGTGAGGAAGTAAGAGATAAGTTCCATGATAACTTTTATCAGTTTATGAATTTATATAAGGATACCTAGGGAGGGTTGTTAAGAGTAAATTTTTATTGATATAGGAGTTTTAGTTACATCACCCTCCAACATTTATCGAAGAGGGTGGACTAACGGAAGTTGAGTTCTTGATTGATTCTATCCAAATGATACTTGACCAATTGGAGACTCCCATTGAGAAGAGACTAAAAGTGGATAAATATATGTTATGTGGTCAGGCATTGAATTGATGGGAAATATATAAATGGGATGGATAGCGGTAGAATATTGAGTGGAAGGAATTTTAAGATAATTTCTCGGGGCACTTTTACCCTGATACACTTGAGAAGGAATGAACTACTGAGTTTATAAGGTTGCTCATGTGAGTATTTTTGTTATGGGATACAATGGTCACTTTATATATGAACATCCTATTAATCCAAAATTATCATACGATGTGGTTTTGGTGGTGAAATTATTTTAGGATGAAATTAAGTGTAAATTAAGTCCTATATGAATATATTTTAAATGAAAATGTTTTCTGAGTTGGTTAATTAGGATCTCATTTTAAGGGGAACATGAAGGAGGCTTCTAGTATAGTATAGATGGTTTCTATTGTATAATAAGGAGTTAAATTTTCTAAGGGTATGAATCATGACTATGATAATTTTGACCAAATTAGTGGAAACCAGATTGGTCTGGGGGAAGGATCAGTTGCCCAAGATCTAACTTGAGTGATATGTTACCGGTGTGGGATGTCAGGTAACATTTGTAGACATTACCCTCGACCACTGATAGAGTGTGGATCTTATTGAATTATGGGACATACATATAGGTTCTTTAGTAATCCACAATATATGGGTAATGATGGAGGAGCTAAAAATAGTTAGAGTTCTAGAAGGTGGTTTTCAACCCAATATTAGTGGCATTTGGATTTATATTGTCCATGGTGATCGAGGCAGTAGACATGATTTCTCTAGGAAAGAGCACCTATATCGGTACCTCCCATTCATTAATATATGCACAACTTATGAGTAGTTTGATCGAATCAGTACAATTCTTGAGATGATTCATAATGATATATACATGATTTGGTGTATAGTCAAGAGACATCTTCTTGTTCAAGGGGTGTTCTCTCAGTGTTGGGGACTATCATTTTCTTTGGGATCTCTATATTCAAGAAATTTCAAGCTTTAACCTAATTATGGGTATAGATTGGTTAATGTCTACTGATTCAACATTGATTATTACCTAAGGAGAGTTACTTTTACATCTTGTGAGGGTAAAAAATATATTCACCATGTCGAGTGGGATATCAAGGTGGGGTATTCAGATCTAGTTCATCAACAACAATGGGATCTCACCGCCCATGTCACTATTCTAAAACTAGATGAAGGAATTGTAAAAAATTATTTTTGTAAACCCATATTGGATAGGTTCCAAGATGTGTTTTATAATGAATTATTTGGGTTTCAACCTAAGAGAGATGAGTAATTTAAAATTGAGATCATGTCGGGGCTAATCCAGTTTCTATTCCACCATACATAATGGAACCAATAGAGATATAGGAGATTAAGACTCAACTGGAAAAATTTATGGATAAGAGGTTTTTTCTATCTGAGTACATCACCTTGGGGTTCTAAAAAAAAATTTAATATGGATGATAGGACTCTATGATTATTTATTTATTACTAAACATTAAACTGAAAAAAAAAATAATTACTAGTATCCCCTTCCACATATCGATGACCTATTTGACTAGTTGATTGGAGCATGTGTTTTCTCCAAGATCGACTTGAGATTATAGTATCATCAGTTAAGTGTTTTACCTTTTTACATACCTAGAATTTCATATAGAAGTAGGCATGTCCTTTATGATTTCTTCATGATTTCATTTGTGATTATGAATTCTATGGTAGTGTTTATGGGCTTTATTAACTGAATCTTCCACCCTACCCAGATTATTTTGTGGTAGTGTTTTTGTATGATATCTTGTCGTACTCCATGAATCATGAAAAGAAATCCCAACATCAGGACATAGTCATGAGTACACCGATGGAGCATCGACTATACATCAGGCTATCTATGTGTCAATTCTAGATTGATTAGGTACACTTATTGGGTCACATAATCTTGGAGGAAGGTGTCTTAGTGGACCTAGAGAAGTTGAAGGTTGTTCTTTCATAGGATCATCCCAAAAAAATTTCAGCATCCATAGTTTTCTAGGTTTAGCGAGCTATTATCATAGATTCATGTAAGCCTTTTCCCATTTGGAATCACCTATTTTGGGGTTCACCAAGAAAGGTATAAAGTTTTAATGGTATGGGGCATGTGAGAATGATTTCCAAGAGCTGAATAAGTTTTACTATGGAACCAATCTTGATCATACCCAATCCAGGTGAGGAGTATACTATATTTTGGGATGCTTCTAGGATCAGTTTTGGAGCAGTTTTTATGCAAAGAGATTGATTTGTGTCGTACGGGTCTCGGTAGTTGAGGCCACATGAACAGAACTACCCTATACAAGACCTCAAATTAGTTTCAGTAGTTCATGATTTAATGTGTTCGTGGCATTAACTATTGGGAGAAAAAATTTCTATATATATACTAATCACAAGATCATAGAGTGTTTATTTTATCAACAAGATTTGAATCTCTGGTAGTGGATATGGATTTAGTTTATACATTAATTTGATTTTGATTTATCATATACACCTAGGAACGGAAACGGTGTTTCTCACACATTAAGTAGGAAAACTCAACATATGTTGTTTATGAGTATATTGTGGGGTGTAAAATGTTTTATTTTCTTACTGAGATGCATCTTTTAGTTCTAGAATTCCAGGAGGAGATGAATATCATGTTATTTTTAGTGAAATTTACAATTTTGAGATAGATCAGGGAAACAAAGTATTCGGATCTGGAATGTTTAGCCTTTAGAGAAAGCCTTAAAGGTGGGTAGTCACCTACATATTTGACTATAGATAAGGAAGAGATCATCTAAGTTAGGAATCGGGTTATTGTTAACATGATCATGCAGGGGGACATAGTTCTTGAAACTCATGCCTCAAAGTGGGAGGTACATCTAGGTTTGACCAAAATATATTGTGGCCAACATAGGAAATATTGGTGGTCAGGAATGAAAAGGGAGATAGCAAGGTTTGTAACATAATAAAACACCTGCAAGAATGTAAAGGTTGTTCATCAGTAACATGGTGTTTTACTATAGCTGTTTCACATCCTATAATGTAAGTGGAATGAATTTACCATGAATTTTGTGGTGGGTCTCCTGAGGAAGCCTTGGAAGAATGATAATGTTTGGGTTATTGTAGACTATTTGATGAATGTAACGCATTTCTTGCCTATACAAGATCCTTTAATAGTGCAATAGTTTGTAGATATGTATGTAAGGGAGATAGTCCATCTTCACAAGGTGACACGTTGTATATTTTGAGACTGTAACTCATGTTTTACTTCATGCTTCTGGAAGGTATTAAAGAAGGTTCTTGGTATACAGGTTTGTCTAAGTACAGATTTCCACCCATAGATTGATGGAAAGTCTGAGCATATTATATAGGTGATTAATGATATTCTTGGAGGGTGTGTTCTTGAATTTTGTTGTTTTGGAGAGAAGCACCTAATTCTTGTTGATTTCACCTACAACATTAATTATCAATACATGATACAGATAGCACCATATAAGGCTCTTTATGGTAGGACATGAAGATCACCTCTATATTGGATGGAGGTAGGTGATTTAGTGTTGTTGGGACTAAGACTCATTTAGGATACGTTGAAGAAGGTTTGACAGATTTGAAAACATATGGATATAGATTATATTGGATAGAAGTTGTATGCTGATAGAAGATGTCGACCTCTGTAGTTTACATTGGGTGATCATGTATTTTTTTAGGTATCTCATAGACTGGGTTATTGTAGGGTTTAGAGGTAGGGAAAGTTGTTGCCCATGTTTATTGAACCATTTTAGTTTGTTTAGAGTATCAGGATGTTGGAATACTGATGTGATATTCACATAGGTATGGTGATATGAAAGATGTTTTCCATGTGTCATATCTTCGGAAATATCTCCCTGAACCATCTCATGTGATCGATGTGGATGATGTTGATCTTGAGAACGATGCAACCTTTGAGAAGCATCTGATAAGTGTTATGGATCATGGTTAGAAATTTTTAGGGGAATTATTGTACTGATAGTTAGTATATTATGGATACATGGAGGTGTTCTGGAGGAAACTTGGGAGAGAGAATCAGATATATAGGCTCAGTAGTCTTATCTTTTTAACTCGGAATCTTATAGATGCTTTGTAGCATAGTTTTAGGACAAGTTATTATAAGGTGGGGATATTGTATGATCCTGACCATTTTATGGAGATGTTTATAGCTCATGTAAAGGTGCTATTTTTCCTTGTTTGGAGTACATACTATTGTAATTTTACATTGGGGATTTTTTGGGTTGGATAATTTTGGAAAGGAGATGGGTGGTGCTCGGTTGGTGCACGATTTACCAAACTATGCACCCAATCCATCAAAACATGTGAACCCAGATAGAGTGGATTTTCATTTTTGGTGCATGGTTTTTTATATTCTTCACCCTTCTATTAATAACCATGATATCCCTAGGCATGATTTTCATAGTTAGGTAATACCATTCAGCCTGTACCGGAAACCGTTCACAAGGAAATTTAACCCATGAAAAATTAAAATAAAATATCAGACCCCCTTGCATGAATCCATAATCACCCCCACATTGATATAAACACATTTTTAATAATTTTAGATACTTCTAGATGAATTTTATGTTTTTAAAACCTCTGTTCTTGATGAATCAAAGATCTGTTGATAGATCTTTACCTATACCAGTAAGAGTTCTTCATCTGGTGTGGTTTACGCCCTCTCTGTCATCTTTCTCTCATCTTATGAATGGAAGTTTTCCACCATTAGTGATGGATATAGATCAATTTTTGATAGATATTAATCTGTTCAATTTTTCATCTAGGTTTTGTATCTAGATCCCATTATTTTTTTGAAATTGAACGTTCCACTTCAATTTGTGGATTTCCTTCAGTGATCTTGAGGTAGGTGGTCTCAATTAAAAATCCCATAGTTCTAATTTAATTATTTATATGTAAATAAGTAATTTAAATTTCCATTTTTGGGAAATTAAATTAGATATTGAATTGATTTAACTAATTACCATGTGAGAGTGAATAACGTTAAATTTTGGGTAATTGAAATTTAGGGGAATTGGATTAGTTAATTTTTTAATTAATTAATGGAATATTATGATTATAGAATTAATCAGAAATTGCTATTGGGAAATTTATTGACTAACGTGATTATGAATTAATAAAAAATGATAATTATGAGATTGTTGACTTAATATTAATATTCAATGGTTTGTATTATTTTCATAATGGAAAATGGCTTAATATTAAATTTATTATGTTATTCTATGTGATTAAAATATTAAACCATGATTTTTTTGATAATTGAAATCATATCCATGATGTGATGTTATAAAAAGTAATTTAATGTTGATTAACCATGATTGATGTGATATATGTGTGATTGATTAATATATGAGTGTGAGACACTGACTGATTCTCCAAATACCCATATGTGATTGACTAATATACGAGTGTGGTACAGATACTGATGCTCCAAATACCAATATGTGATTAACTGATAAATGGGGTGTGAGACTGGGATTGATGCTCCAAAAGATCACATGGTGTTGTACATGGAATTCTATGCCCAAAATTTTTGCATTGTAATATGGTTCCAATAGGCCATCATATGAATTTAATTGAAATGATAAATGATAACCATTGAATTGTGATATGTGATATTCCTTGGGGATAGTTCTGAATCCCACATGGGCTGTGTAAGTATTTATGGTTTGGGTGTTGTTGGGAATTTGAGGGTTTATGTGGTTAATTAACTAATAATTGAAAATGTGATAACTATTTACTTATTAATTGAAATTTATTCTTTATACAATTTTATACACTATTATTTATTGTATATTGTTTTAGACTCTATCAGTGGTGGCCTCCTGAGTTTTAATCACACCCTAGTTGGTTTTCCTGATCGGTACATGTATATACTTCATGTTTGCATGATAAGATAAGGGGAAAAGACCTATGTTTGAAGGATGATTCTGGATTGAGCATGGATGGGTGAGCCAGAAATTTGTTCAGTACCCATTTAGAGTTTTAAGTGTCTTTATTCGTAGGTTCATCATTAACACCTGACACTTATTTCATATGACATATCTATTGTCTAGTTATGGATATTTTTTCAATTTTGGTTCATCATGTGATACTGGTTTTTTATGTTTATTCTATTATTTTGGTTGTTGGTTATTTTATTTTGGATATTTATGTTTTTGTTCCACTTTGATAAAGAATTTATAGTCTCCCCATGTTACATATATGTGACCCACACCACTAGTTGATAGTCTCTGGAATACGTGAATGAAAGCATGAGGTCAGGTAACCAACAGTCTTGGGGCATTGGTATATGGTACCTGGTCCAAGAAATTACAAGACACACATACACCATTAAAAATAAACACGTTTTAAATAGTTTTTTCCTTTACCTTCAAGGTTACTTTCTTTTCTAATTTTATTTTTCACCATTGTAACTAATTTATTTACCCCTGTTAATTTATCCTCTAAGACTAAATATAAAATTTAACATATTATATAATTGTTACCCAATGATTATAAATTTTAAATAAAATTTATCAAATAAAACATCTATTTTATGTGGAAAATTAATGATAACACAAGCATGAAAAACCTCATTTTAACCCTAACTGTGTTTAATAATTTTTATAGATTTTACTATTAATTATGAATAAAATTAAGTTGAAATTATTATATAATGTTAATTATGGTTATTCCAAATATTGAATCCATTTTTCAAATTAAAATTTCAAAATTAGAAGAATTCAGTTTAATAAAAACCCGCAAATCTTGTCAAAAAATAGTTTTTCAAGAAATGAATTTTTTAAGCATAAGATAATATTATATAAACTATATAGAAATTAATAAAATTATGTGTACTTAAATTTAAATATTAAGATTTATAATATATAAATTTAATTTAAATCATTCATTATTAAATATTATTTTAATTAATAAAAATTGGAATCCATTTTTCCTTTTTTAAATTGTTTTTTAAAAATTATCCCTTTTTTCCTCCAAATGATCTTATATTTATTTATACCAAATTAATATTCAACAAATTTTGAATTCCAAATATTATAATAATATTTTAAATAAAATGGGGAATATTTAAATGCTACATTTTGTATTATTCATAATCTTATTTCGAAAGAAAATTTTAAAATAACCATTCTCGGATTATTTTGAAAAAGTTAAAAATTTGTATTCATCTAATAAAATTATAATTTCTGTCTCATGAAAAATTAAAATTTTCATTTTATTATAGCTTTATTTAAATATAATTTTTACTTATTATAATTGAGGAACATGTTTTATATTCTCTCCTCCTATAAAAATTTCATCGTCAAAATATTCTTGTATATTACATTCTAAACAAAGGATGGTGGTTATTCTTGTATCATCTTATGGTTCCCATGATTCTTCCTCCATTTTATTATTTCTCCAAAGTACGTTTACCCATCAAGTATAATTCCTAAATATTGGATCTTTAGTTTAAATAATCTATATAGGCTCTTCATAGTTCGATAGATCATTTTCTAATTCCATTTATTTAAAGGTTAGAACATTCATTGGTGATGGAATGAACATCCATAAAAATTATATGTGAAACACAACATGTAATTTTGATAGGATTGGTATCACTTCTGATCATTAATCTATAGATCTAATCCTTTCCAAAATTTCGAAGGGTATGATGTACTAGGGGCTATTGTTTCCCATCTTACCAAACATTATGCTACCCTTCCATTGATATATATTCAATAAAATGTGATCTCCCACATTAAATTACAAATCTTTCCTCTAGTTATCAACATAATTATTTTCCTTGATTTGAGATACTTTAATATGATTCTAAATATTTTTACATTTTTCATTTTCTCCTCAACATGTTCAATACCTACGAGTTTCCTTTCTCCAAATCCATCCCACTAAGCTGTATTGTGACATATCATACCATATAATTCATCATACGATGTCATTTAAACACTATAACGAAATCTATTTTTATAGTAAAATATTATAAATGGAAAATAATGATCCCATATACCTTTAATGTCAAGTGATAATTACCTCAAAATGACTTCTAATGTTTGAATAGTCCTTTCATATTATCCATAAATTTGAGTATGGAATGGGTACTTATACGAAGCTAAGTATCAAGATCCTTCTGAATAATCTTCTGTTATTTCAACATAAATTGAGGATCAAGGTAAAAAATAATAGAAATAGGTTAACCATAAATTATTAAAACATTATTGATATAGATTCATGCATGCTTCTCTAGAGTTAATCTTCTCTTAAAGTAAGGAAATATATGGATATGGTAAGGCAGTAAACAATAACCCATATTGAATCATTATTCATATAATTATTTGGTTTTACCATGAAACTTATATTGCAATGTCATCCCTTTTCTATATAATAATATGTATAGTTTGTATGAATCCTTTAGGATGTTGTCTCTCAGCCTTCACCGATGAAAAAAACTAATAATATTTTGTACATAGTCATCATTTTTCCACTTCATGTTGTCCCAATGAATGTATTCCCTCAAATCTATATATATCTTGGTTTTACCTGGCTGTACAATGAAATTTGAGCTATGAGGATCATCCAAAAATTCATTTTTTAGCTTAGGTATTGATAGAACGCATAGTCTTTTTCCAAATTATAGAACGACATATTCACAACCAAAGTCTTCCAAATTCCCATCATCCACAGATTTAATTTTCATATAAAAATTCTCACCTTCTAATTTGGAGCTTTTTATCTTTTCCAGTAAATATGGTTTCACAATCATTTAAAAAATGGAGATGTCTCCCCTTATTTAATAATTTCCATATTCATATTTACTATATCTATGAAAATATGATCCCTATTAGTCATCATTTTTTTAGGACTCCATGATCTTTCATACTCAAAGAATTTTATACCATATTTGTAATCCTCGGGTGGTAGTGTATTGAGAAATAAAAATCCTTGAGTAGCTCAAGTAATTTACTTTTCCTCTTATTTATCTATTCGTATGATAATATATATTTTATACTTTTAAAGTCTTTTTATATCTCACATATTTAACTATAGAGATAATGTGTCCATATATTCAAGGAAATATTATGGATGTTAACTAAATATTGTGGTTTGTAAATTTCTATTAATGATTTTTTAACTACCATGATTTTTATTACATAACATTATCATTTTTTATAAGGACACAACCATGTGCCTTCTTATATGAATCACTATATATCAGAAATGTTTCATTTCTTAATGGTATAGACAAAATCATATCATTGACCAAAATCCTCTTCAATTATTCAAAAAATTATTCATAATACTTTTTTTATATGAACTTAACCTCTTTATGAGTAATCTTTGTAATGGTTTTTCTAATTAAGAAAAATTCTAAACAAATCTCAAATAGTAACATTCCAAACCAGTGTAACTATATGCCTCAATTATATTTTTCAGTGAAGGAATTTCTCTAACTATATTTTTATTTATAGGATCAATTTAGATTCTATTATTTCATATAATATAGAAAATAAAAGAAACTTATTTAATCTAGAATTCACACTTATCAAATTTCCTATATGATACATTTACTTTAATATTCTCAAGAATAATCAATTGGTGATTATAATGGTCCTCATAGCTCTTGGAAAACACCAATATATCATCAATGAACACAATGAAAAAATTATCAAGATATTCCCTAAATACATTGTTTACTATATCTATAAACATTTATGGTGAATTAGTCAATTCAAATAGAATTAATATAAACTGGTAATATCCAAACCTCATTCATAATAATTTATTCTAAATATCTTCCTTATTTACATGAAATTCATGATACCCAGAATGAATATCAATCAATGAAATATATTTATCTCTATGAATTTGACCAAATAATTCATAAATTTAATGCATAGGATACTTTTTCTTTATCCTAATATCATTGATTTCTCTATAACCAATGAACTACCTCACAGATCCATAATTCTTCTTAACAAAAAGAATAGGTTCTTCCCAAGTAGAAACACTAGTGTGAATAAAACCCTTATCAAAAAACTACTATAGTTATTTCCTCAAATCCACTAATTCTATAGTGTCCATTCTATAGGGAGTATTTGATATTGGTCTTTCTTTAGAAAATAAATCATTGGAAAACTTGACTTCACACTCTAGTGTATGTCTAGGTAATTACATGGAAAATAAATCAATGTATTATTATATGATAGGAACATCCTCAATTTGAAAATTATCTTTTCCATCCATATTTTTTTTGCAATTATTCCCAAAGAATATCATTCATAAGTGTTATTGTGGCTTGATCTAAACATTAATTTTATGATAAAATATCTGCTCTAAGGAAAATGATTTCTAAATCATTACTATGAATCATAATTTTCTACTATTCATAATTAATTTTTCCATAATATTTTTAAATAAAATCCATACCAAGGATTATATAAATATAAATAATAATTATAATAATAAATTTTTTAGAGTATGTTTATGTTTTACGATGGAAACTTTTTGACACATCGTTGTTGTAGTGAGATTTCAACTATATTTTTTGACTGAAAACTCCCTTCATAAGGATATAGGGAAATGAATTATTTTTTTGTGAATATAGTAAAAATTAGAGAGTGAAAGGATCTATAAAATAATAAATAAGTAGCTAAATATGAGGCTATTATTAAAGTATGTGACACCACATCTTTAATAACATTGAACTTAGCTTTAGTGATTGCATAAGTCCGGACTTATCCCCTAATAATTTTTCATGGTGTATTCCCTTAATTCATGGGAAATTGGTTTGAATAATATCCATTTCTTTATAGTCGGATCATTGGATATAAATGGTGTCTTTCTTTCACTTACATTCATGAGCGAAATGACCCTTATCATCACACTTGTAACACACGCACATTCCCTTCAGGTATGTTCGAGGATGTTTCTTTCAATAGTTTTCACATGATTGAAATTGTTTTAATTTATTATTATTATTAGAGATATTATCAATTTATTAATGTTAATATGACCTTCATCTGAATACATTTGATCTAGAAAATCCCTTATATGTTTTTATGGTGCATAAAACTACATTATCATGTGATGAAAAGGTTAAAAAAACTAGTGCCCTTTGGATACTTAGCTTAATCCCTCAATTAAATAGCCATTATTGAATCAATTATAATATTTAAAATCTATAAAATACCTAGATAACCTTATAATGTTATTATCATACTATGCAATACTTTGTTCTTCCTTTTCCTTTAAAATGATGAATGTTCACTTCATTTTATTTTATTTCTCATGAGGGAAATGTTTTTCAATGAATGTTTCATTAAAAGATATCCATTACATGTAATATATTTTATTTTCCTCATTAGTATTATATAAAATGACCACAATTGATCATTATCACCTTGACGAAAATACAATGAATGTATAACCTTTTCCTTTTCATTGTATCCCAAGGCAATAAATATCTTATCATGGGACTTAATCCATTACTCATACAATATTGGATTCATAGTCCCATAAAATGATGGAGGTTTTGATAATATAAAGATATCCAACATAGGATAACCATATTTTGTAATAATAGGTTAATCTATTTTCAAAAGTTCATAACCTAATCAAGCTACCCTAATATATCCATGATCTGCTAAGTTCTAACACAATATGAATTGGATTTCTCAATAGTGAAATTTCTACATTGTCTATGAGTTTTTATACCATTCTTTCTTCCATGATCCATTTATAAACAATAGAATATACTATATTATATTATAAAATTGTAAATTGTAAATCATAATATATAATTCAAATGTTGATGTAACACTTAACAATAATTGAAAAGTTTTACATTTTTAATCTCAGAATCTTAAACATGGTTTCTTTGGGGGTATCTTAATTTTTAAATCATATATAACAGTTCGTAAAGAAAATGTGAATTATCCAAATCATATCCCAAAAGTGTGTCAAACCTGGTGTGAATAAAGACTTGTTTTCTTTGCACTCTGTAATGACCGAGTAAAAGTAAAATTCCCTCTTTTTAAAGTTATTACCCCTAGGTAAAACTGTGTCAAATCGACATCCACTTATAGTATCCATAAAGGGATAAATTTCTTTGAAAAACTAAATAATATCTTCCTTAACTGTAACTCCCCGAGATTTTATGAAAAATATTCCTTTTAATTTCATTAATGTCTTGTGTTATACGCTACACCAAAAGGAGCTTTCACAACACACATCACTGACCTGGCTTGAATTACACGCAATCACGACCTTCCACGAAAGCGTGTGTTGTACGCAACACCAAGTTTCGCTAAACAATGATATGCTATTAAAATATTACTAAAACTAGACGTTATGAATAGTAATAATCACTTTTTAAAATTTTGTAATTTCTATTTTTTAAAATGGACTTCATTTTTGGATTCGGAATATCGAAATTAGCTTAGGGTGAAATTTTGGTGATTTTCGGATAACTTTCATATTTTGATGAATAGTGAAAATTACTAAATTTTAGTTAAAAACAACTTTTTCAATCGAAATAATTAATAGTGATAAATTATTAATTTGAGTGGATTTAATGTATATTTATAATATATTTTTACAATTTAATACAATGTTGGTAATTGGATGTAATTTCACATTTAAACCAGTTATAAACAAGTGTCAATCTTTTGGTAGTTATTATCTCTTAAAAACACGCTATTTGTTTTGACGACGGGAATTAATTTTTAAATTAATTAATGCAACTGATATTTTTTTGAATTTGGTAAAATAGTAATCATTTTTGATTTCATAATATCAAATATAGCTTAGGCCTAATTTTTGGTATTTTTCTGAAAACTTTCAATTTTTGATGAAAAGTCAAACCACTAAGTGGTAGTTAAGAAAAACTGAATTTTTCATAAACCTTAATTTTACCGCTTCTGTGAGTGGAATTTCAAAAATCCGAGAGACACGGTTGATGTCAGTAAGTAAAATGTGGTTCAATGAGATGAAAATAATTTTTGGTGAATAGTAACTTTTTACTTTTATTTACCACGGTTAAAAGTAAATAGGGTAATTAAGGGTAAAAATGATATTATTATTACCCTAACACATGTCCAAATTCTATTGGATAAGTTTAATTCGACCACAAACAAGCTTAGGAATACAATATGACCATTTAGGCCCACTTGGATTAGATTAGGACATTTATTATTATTTAATTCAAAGAAGAGTTAAAAGAGTTAAAATCAAAGTTTATTTACTAAAACATTTTTAATATAGGGTTATACAAAAGATAAATTCGATTGTAAATATTCATTAGAACGATAAAAAGATTTTCTACATAATGGTATTTTATTTGTAATTTTTAGACATTAAATAATTTAATTTATTTATGACACAATGATGATGCAGTAATTATCTTATTAATGAAATATTGACATAATTGATGTTATAAATACTGAAATAAATATAATTTGAGACTTTTTATGACTTACACTAATTTTATAGGTTAATATGACATGTTATTGTTGTTTTAATTAACTTTTTTCGAACTTATCATTCTGTTATGATTTTCACAAAAATAAATTACTAAATAGTTTCAAAATTGACATAAAATAGTGTTTAAAACAAATATTATATTATTAATTGTTATTTTATTCCTAAAAATATAAGGTTCGGCCAAATTACTTAAATAAGGTTATATATATTAATAATAAACAATTTGGGGTTCGTTTGGCTTCTTATAGTAAGTTTATTAACCTTGTAGTATAAGAACACAAAAAGACACTGTAAAAGTAAAATTATTTAACTTAATGTTAAATCTAAATGATAAGGTTAAAATAGGGACCTAAACTTGTATAAATTCTATTGGATGAGAGGATTTCGACCAATACCCACCTTATCCTCGAAATAAATCAATTTCGAGCTATTTAAAACCGAACTTGACTTTATAATAAAATAATATTTTTAGTTATTCCAAAGGTGCCCCTCTCCTCCCTTATAAAAGGACACCGCCTCCCTCTCTTCCTCACACAACTTTGAGCCTTAAATCTCAGCCAACCCCTGCCAAAATCTCTTCTAAACTTCCCTAGAAACATCCTAGAGGTTCTGGTATTCCTCAAAGACCAATTTTAGTGCCCTAAGAGGAGGTCTCAAAGAGGCACTTCAAAGAAGCGGTAATTTCCGTTACCAATTATTTCACCTTTATTTCTTCTTCTTCTTAGGTTGTTTCATTATGAAGTAATAACATCAGTATCACTAATATACGGATATGTTATTATAAGTATTAAACAATCCTATTTCACCATCTATCCATCCTACGGAAAACGAAATCACCGCACGTGCGTACGTACGGAATACCGTCTCCACGCAGTGGTGTAATCTATTTTCTATCACCACCTTAATTGGATGGGTATAATGGTGTAATGAGTAACTATATATGATTATTATAAATTTATATTGATACTGTAATAGTATAGATACACTTCAACACAAGTTCACGATCATGAGAACGATATCATCGCTCGTGCGTACGTACGGAATACCGTCTCCACGACGCGATGAGATTCATTCTCCCCTTTAAACCATTCATGAATGATTATAAATTATATATAATAAGTAATCATGAAATATATGACATAATAATTATACTTTATTTATGTGTATATATATAAATGTCATCTACTTAATTCTGTTCAACTCAATAAGGAAACGAAAACAGCGTTCATGCGTACGTACGGACTACCGTCTCCATGAATGGTGTGTTTCATTTCATTTATCTCTCTATTATATATATATATATACTGAATATATATGATATATAAATCATGTTTTATATTCTGGAAGTAAGTAAATCATGATATAAGTAATAATAATGTCAAGAACAACAAGTCCAAACACCTACAACAAGTGAATCGATTTTACCCAAAACACTCTTTAACATGGAATTTACAAAAGAACGGGTAAAATAAAGTCATAAGTGAACCATATATGATATAATAAAAATGAATATGATTCTGGAATAAGTCAATGACATTATTTAAATCATTATACAGGAGTTTTGGACACTTACGAAGCAAATCGGACCTAAGGTAAGGGAAATATCACAATCTCATTTTTATCCGAGATTGTTTATACTTTGAAATTTACTGGGGTGTATTTTCTTATCCACATCCATGTTTCCTAAATATGTAATATTATTTCCATTCACCTAAAATTTTTTAAATCCATTTTTACCCTTTGGTGAGTTTATAGTAAAAGATATGAAAGGAATATTTTGTCGTTTTTCGTACGAGGTACTTTTTGACTTTTCCCACAAAAGTACGAGAAGATTTTTTTTTAACTTAAACGGAACGAACGGATTTTTACGGTTTTATAAAGCCTTATTTTCATGAAGCTTCCTCAAAAAGATTTCATGAATATTTTCAATAAAATCTCTTTCTTTTAAAATTTCATGATGTTTTGTGAAAAGAAATTGATTTTGAAGAAGAAAGGATATTTTCCTCAAGAATTCATTTTAAGTGTTTTATCAAAATTATTTTCCATATAAGATAATAAAGGGTTCTGTTTCTATCCATATTTTTACATTGATTTGACTATGTTGTGATGGAATTATGTTTATGAATTCCTTTATCTTATATGAATGGTTTTATGATGTCATGTTGTTTAAGAATCCCATTTTTATTACATGGGTTATGCAATGATATATGATTTATGATTTTGTGGCACACATAAGAATGGTATCATTATGAGATGGGTGGGACCTATATATCCCTCCAATGCATTGGGTAAAGATCTTATATCTCATGAGATAGACATTTCTGGAACGGTAGGTTATACCAGTTCAGTGAAACAGGACTGAAACGAGGGTGACTCGGTTCAGAAAGGGACTTTGTCCACTAAGATAGTCTTGGCAATGAGTATTGACTAATAAGAAATTATTCTCTATGATTATGTGTGTATGCCAAAAAGTTTATGTTTTAAGTTATGATTATTGTGATTACATTTCACTTCCATGATTTATCCCATGTTATGAAATTATGCTCTCTTTTGCAGGTTAAGTTTTCCAAAATGTTATGTTCTTATGAAAATGATGTGATTGATATTTCTTTTGTTTACCCTTACTGAGAATTTGAGCTCACCCTTTTTTGTTTTCTTTTCCCCAGGATATAAAAATAGGTTTTAGGTATAAAAAAAGGAAGATCTTTATGGGGGATGTTGAAGATCTTTCACCAGGACTAGAAGATTATATTCCGAGTTTCCAAAGACACTAAACTATTACGATCCTTGAGTGTGTGTTTTTGTTATGTACTAAGTATTCCGCAAACGTAATGTAATGTCCATGTACGTCAGGTTTCGGGTCTCTACAATTGGTATCAGAGGAAAGTTTTAGTCAACCTTTGGAAACTAGGATGCGAAAACGTTAGTGAGATCCCTAGAGATATTTCTAAGGTATGTCTAGGGATTCCCCTAAGGATAAGTATACGTATAGGATATAGTCCTAGAACTATGGTAACGATATTAAATTATACCAAAGATGTTAGATATTGAAGTTACTCCCCCTTTATTATGATTTTTTCCTCTCACACTATTCTTTTTGGGTTTTAGAAAATGGCTGGAAACAAGGTGATTAACGATAATGGAGGATATGTTGGACAATGGAATGATATTTTTCATGAGCAACCAAATGAAATGGGATTTGGAAGTCCAAAAATCATTATTATGCCGAATCAGCAATCTCATAATATGATCAATAAAGTAAAATTTGGTAAGTTTCCTGACTCGGCTAATAAGAGAAAGATGGAGTTTCGTGATGATCATAGAGGAAAGAAAGTTCAATTTCCCCTATGTAAATCATGTGGGAAGAGGCATCAAGGAGAATGTTTCAAAGGAACTGGAAGATTCTTTGGGTGTGGAAAAGGACACAAAGCCAGTAAGTGCAATGGAAAAGTTTTAGTTAACACCATGGATGAGGTTAATGGTATTGCTACGACATCAACAATTGGTAAATGTTTTAAATGTGCAATGTACGGGCATTAATCAAACCAATGCCCTAAGGGAATGTCTCATGAAGAGAATCGGTATGGTCGTATGGGTACTATTTTTGTTGATGATGATGAAGAGACTACAAATGATATGTGAGATGAAATAATTGTTGAAGCTCGGTCAATGGTTTAAGAAGGTAGTGGAATGATTACATGTTTATCAAGTGTAATGTTGCACTATAGAATGAAAAGACATCTAAGGATTGTTACACTGTTGTCTTTCCTTAAGTTTTGAAAGTTTATGATGAATGGTATGAGTAACGATGAAAGGTTATTCAGATATTTTTTTGGAAAGTGGATGATATGCGCCTAATGAAGTGATAAAGAGAAAACAAAATGTTTGACAGTATTCATGAGCTCATGATTGATATAAGGACTAAGTGATATCATGGTTTGAGTATATAGAATTTTGAGGATTTTGGTATGTGGAAGGTGTTAACTTTTAACTGCATTCTTGTTTTCACTAAGGTTCAATGGGTATTCAAGAGAATACATGATTAAGGACTTTGAATGTTTGGAATGTGACCAACAAAACATATCTTATGATATATGGGGATCAACGATGGTATTAAATCTCTGGTAATCGTATTCACTATGTTATGAGAGTGGACTGCAGTATTAAGGATAAGCCTAAAGATTGGAATGGATTATGTTGGACATAAGTTAGTATTGTTTAAGGATAGAAGTTTTTTTCGATATTATTGATGGGATGTTATAGTAATATAGTTTTAGAAAAAGGACAACCTGCAGGACGGGCGACAGCCCATCGCGTCGGACAAGGCTGTGGGAATCAAACCCACAACCGAAGTGCGGCTGGCCTTTATCGCCTACCACTGGCCTACAGGAAGTCCCTGTTTAGTAGAAACTAGTTTTATTATATTAAGGAGTATTATATATTAAGTATAAATCCATTTTAGGAACCATATATGATTAATCTCACTATAGAATGACTTATGTATATTTAATAACTTTTGCTAACCTTTTGTTTGAGACAGATGGAATGACCCGTCATTCTATCACATGATCTGCTAACACTTCACGAATAACAAATTCAACTTCATTTATTTAAGAGATGAAGTAGAAATTGTTCAAGGCATGAACAACAGTGAGATTGTACCAAAATAAAGTAAGTATTTATTCTAATTCAAATTCATCAACTTTAGGGAAACAATCTTGAAAACCAAAAATGTTGTCCTAGTGCTCTTATAACTGATTAATCAGATGGTACCTTAGATCATCACAAATTTATGGATTTGTGATTGTTGGCTTTTTCATAGCCATGTCCTCTACCACTCTCCATCAGAACATGATGGTTAGATTTCTCTTCCATGCCCATATTTTCACATATGTTCTCCTATGTGGATACCCAGGGATTAGTTAACTTGGGTAACCATTACGTTTTATACTTTAGTTTTTAAAGATAAGTTTTGGTATTCCTTTTTTACGATGTGGGTTTCTATCAAAGAAACTTTCAAATAGTAAACCATTTATAACCCCGACGAATTTCGAGGGCGAAATTCATTTTAAGGGGGGTAGAATGTAACACGCCGAGATTTTATGAAAAATATTCTTTTTAATTTCATTAATGTCTTGTGTTATACGCTACACCAAAAGGAGCTTCCACAACACACATCACTGACCTGGCTTGAATTACACGCAATCGCGACCTTCCTTGATAGCGTGTGTTGTACGCAACACCAAGTTTCGCTAAACAACGATATGCTATTAAAATATTATTAAAACTAGACGTTATGAATAGTAATAACCACTTTTTGAAATTTGGTAATTTCTATTTTTCAAAATGGACTTCATTTTTGGATTCGTAATATCGAAATTATCTTAGGGTGAAATTTTGGTGATTTTCGGATAACTTTCATATTTTGATGAATAGTGAAAATTACTAAATTTTAGTTAAAAACAACTTTTTCAATCGAAATAATTAATAGCGATAAATTATTAATTTGAGTTGTTTTAAAGTATATTTAGAATATATTTTTACAATTTAATACAATTTTGGTCATTGGATGTAATTTCACATTTAAACCAGTTATAAACAAGTGTCAATCTTTTGATAGTTATTATCTCTTAAAAACATGCTATTTGTTTTGACGACGGGAATTAATTTTTAAATTAATTAATGCAACTGATAGTTTTTGAATTTGGTAAAATAGAAATCATTTTTGAGTTCATAATATCAAATATATCTTAGGCCTAATGTTTGGTATTTTTCTGAAAACATTCAATTTTTGATGAATAGTGAAACCACTAAGTGGTAGTTAAAAAAACTGAATTTTTCATAAAACATTATTTTACCGCTTCTGTGAGTGGAATTTCAAAAATCCGAGAGACACGGTTGATGTCAGTAAGTAAAATGTGGTTCAATGAGATGAAAATAATTTTTGGTGAATAGTAACTTTTTACTTTTATTTACCACGGTTAAAAGTAAATAGGGTAATTAAAGGTAAAAATGATATTATTATTACCCTAACACATGTCCAAATTCTATTGGATAATTTTAATTCGACCAAAAACAAGCTTAGGAATAAAATATGACCATTTAGGCCCACTTGGATTAGATTAGGACATTTATTATTATTTAATTCAATGAAGAGTTAAAAGAGTTAAAATCAAAGTTTATTTACTAAAACATTTTTAATATAGGGTAATACATAAGATAAATTCGATTGTAAATATTCATTAGAAATATAAAAATATTTCCTACATAATGGTATTTTATTTTTAATTTTTAGACATTAAATAATGTAATTTATTTATGACACAACGATGATGCAGTAATTATCTTATTAATGAAATATTGACATAATTGATGTTATAAATACTCAAATAAATATAATTTAAGACTTTTTATGACTTACACTAATTTTCAAGGTTAATATGAGATGTTATTGTTGATGTAATTAACTTTTTTTGTACTTATCATTCTGTTATGATTTTCACAAAAATGAATTACTAAATAGTGTCAAAATTGACATAAAATAGTTTTTAAAACAAATATTATATTATTAATTGTTATTTTATTCCTAAAAGTCTAAGGTTAGGCTAAATGACTTAGATAAGGTTATATATATTAATAATAAACAATTTGGGGTTCGTTTGGCTTCTTATAGTAAGTTTATTAACCTTATAGTATAAGAACACAAGAAGACACGGTAAAAGTAAAATTATTTAACTTAATGTTAAATCTAAATGATAAGGTTAAAATAGGAACCTAAACTTGTCTAAATTCTATTGTATGAGAGGATTGCTACCCATACCCACCTTATCCTCGAAATAAATCAATTTGGAGCTATTTAAAACCGAACTTGACTTTATAATAAAATAATATTTTTAGTTATTCCAAAGGTGCCCCTCTCCTCCCTTATAAAAGGACACCTCCTCCCTATCTTCCTCACACAACTTTGAGCCTTCAAGCTCGGTCAACCCCTGCCAAATTATCTTCTCCACTTCCCTATAAACATCCTAGAGGTTCTGGTCTTCCTCAAAGACCAATTTTAGTGCCCTAAGAGGAGGTCTCAAAGAGGCGCTTCAAAGAAGAGGTAATTTCCGTTACCAATTCTTTCACCTTTATTTCTTCTTCCACTTCTTCTTCTTAGGTTGTTTCATTATGAAGTAATAACATCAGTATCACTAATATACTGATATGTTATTATAAGTATGAAACAATCCTATTTCACCATCTATCCATCCTACGGAAAACGAAATCACCGCGCGTGCGTACGTACGGAATACCGTCTCCACGCAGTGGTGTAATCTATTTTCTGCCACCACCTTAATTGGATGGGTATAATGGTGTAATTAGTAACTATATATGATTATTATAAAGTGATATTGATACTGTAATAGTATATATACACTTCAACACAAGTTCACGATCATGAGAACGATATCATTGCTCGTGCGTACGTACGGAATACCGTCTCCATGACGCGATGAGATTCATTCTCCGCTTTAAACCATTCATGAATGATTATAAAGTATATATAATAATTAATCATGAAATATATGACATAATAATGATAATGGATTTATGTTTATATATATAAATTTCATCTACTTAATTCTGTTCAACTCAATAAGGAAACAAAAACAGCGTTCATGCGTACGTACGGACTACCGTCTCCATGAACGGTGTGGTTCATTTCATTTATCTATCTATTATATATATATACTGAATATATATGATATATAAATCATGTTTTATATTCTGTAAGTAAGTAAATAATGATATAAGTAATAATAATGTCAAGAACAACAAGTCCAAACACCTATGACAAGTGAATCGATTTTACCCAAAACACTCTTTAACATGGAATTTACAAAAGAACGGGTAAAATAAAGTCATAAGTGAACCATATATGATATAATAACAATGAATATGATTCTGGAATAAGTCAATGACATTATTTAAATCATTATACTGGAGGTTCGGACACTTACGAAGCAAATCGGACCTAAGGTAAGTTTATCCGAGATTGTTTATACTTTGAAATTTACTGGGGTGTATTTTATTATCCAAATCCATGTTTCCTCAATATGATATATTATTTCAATTCACCTACAATTTTTTAAATCAATTTTTACCCTTTGGTGAGTTTATAGTAAAAGATATGAAAGTAATCTTTTGTCATTTTTCATACGAGGTACTTTTTTACTTTTCCGACAAAACTACGAGAAGAATGTTTTTTTAACTTAAACGGCACGAACGGATTTTTACGGTTTTATAAAGCCTTATTTTCCTGAAGCATCCTCCAAAATATTTCATGACTATTTTCAATAAAATCTCTTTCTTTTAAAATTGCATGATGTTTTGTGAAAAGAAATTGATTTTGAAGAAGAAAGGATATTTTCCTCAAGAATTCATTTCAAGTGTTTTATCAAAATTATTTTCCATCTAAGATAATAAAGGGTTCTGTTTCTATCCATATTTTAACATTTATTTGACTATGTTGTGATGGAATTATGTTTATGAATTCCTTTATCTTATATGAATGGTTTTATGATGTCATGTTGTTTAAGAATCCCATTTTTATTACATGGGTTATGGAATGATGTATGATTTATGATTTTGTGGCACACATAAGAATGGTATCATTATGAGATGGGTGGGACCTATATATCCCTCCAATTCATTGGGTAAATATCTTATATCTCATGAGATAGACATGGATGGAACGGTAGGTTATACCGGTTCAGTGAAACAGGACTGAAACGAGGGTGACTCGGTTCAGAAAGGGACTTTGTCCACTAAGATAGTCTTGGAAATGAGTCTTGACTAGCAAGAAATGATTCTCTATGATTATGTGTGTATGCCACAAAGTTTCATGTTTTAAGTTATTATTATTGTGATTACATTTCACTGCCATGATTTATCCCATGTTATGAAATTATGCTCTCTTTTGCAGGTTATGTTTTCCAAAATGTTATGTTCTTTTGAAAATGATGTGATTGATATTTCTTTTGTTTACCCTTACTGAGCATTTTAGCTCACCCTTTTATGTTTTCTTTTCCCCAGGATATAAAGAAAGTTTTTAGGTATAAAAAAAAGGAAGATCTTTATGGGAGATGTTGAAGATCTTTCACCAGGACTAGAAGATTATATTCCGAGTTTCCAAAGACACTAAACTATTATGATCCTTGAGTGTGTGATTTTGTTATGTACTAAGTATACCGCAAAAGTAATGTAATGTCCATGTACATCAGGTTTCGGGTATCTACATTAACACAACATTAAGATGTTATTCTATACTTATCTTAAAATTCTATCATATTTTTATTTTCCCTAATCTATGTTTTCTGAAATCTAGTTCCTAATATTTCTACGAAACTTCCTCTAATACCAAATGTAACAACCCCGAGTCTTGTAACCCAGAAACAGTGTTCAATTTATTACATTGGCATAGATACAAGGGTTATTGTCCTAAAATACCAATCTTTTTAGTATTATTAGAGAACCAAATACTTATATGATACCAATTTTACAATGGGAATATAATATAAAACATAATAAAATAAAATGCTCGGTATCCTTCAAACTTATTCAAAGAATTACTTTTAATTTCTTAATTAAATGAAAAAAAATTATAGTGAGCTCAAATTATTATTAAAGGTCAATGTAAATAGGATTATATCATGATTATATAAGTCATAAACAATATGGGGAGGTAAATAACTGATAACAGATTCCATTTAATCAAAAAAAATTGCATGAGATGCATCTATGGATTATATCAAAGAAAACTATCATTGATAATACTAACTAAATTCTCAATAAAGAAAATGCTTAATATTGGATTTCATAATTATATATATCATGATATCTATAATCTCAATAACTTACGCCAAGACAGTTTAAGACTATATGTATTTATGCTCCAAAAAATCCATTTAATTTTTCCAATTATTTGTGTTATGACACCTACCAATTGCATCGAGGGGATATCTATAATTAGGCATCACCTATCACTGTATGTCCAATGTATTCATTATATATTGAATGATCAATTATATTCATAACAATATGGCTTCTAAATAAATATCTATATTGAGTAAAAATACATATTTATCAATATTTAATGTATGATTTTGGGTTTTTCTAAGAGGCATGGATCTTCTAAATTTCCATTTAATATTTTGGTTTTGACCTAATGTGAATACCTAGTGAGGTCACTATAGTTTTGGGTGTGTTCAAGGATTTTTCAAAGCCTATAGTATTGATTTATAGAAAATGAAGATGGTCTACATGGTTATTATAAACCATGTGATCCAGGATAAACAGTTTGAGGAAACCATGAGGGGTGGTCCAGAGCTCTGTCCAGGGCGGCATGGTTTGATGAAACTGTCCAGCCAGGGTTGCATGCCTGTATAAACCACCTACAATTTTAAGAAGACTCCAATTTCTTGGTCAATTCTTGTTTTGTCTAATCGTCTTCCATGACCATGTGAGGGGGGTTCTTGGATATATAAGGGCACAAAATTAGTGCACAGTTTAGTCAACCATGCGGTTAACCCATACAACCTATTTTTTAAAGTGGAAATGACTGTTTCCATTAAAAATACATATAATCTAAATAATTTTATATTTTCCTATAGTGGATAGAACCCTCAATATTTTTAGAAATATTTTTACCCTATAATATGATTCTATTTGATTCCCCCATACAATTTCGAATTTAAGAGTCGTTCATTTCATTGGATCTACACCAATATAGTCTTCGATCATCTCTCTTGAATTTTATCATTATTATTCATATCTATGGAGTTATTATGAAGAAATATAATATATAATATTTATAGGCTATTCATCCATTCTTATTTTTTCTTCCAATCTAGTTTGAGTTGGGAAATGATCTTGGATGAGTGTTCTACCACGAACATGATATAGGTTGTCTATACATTTTACCAAAAAGTCTTATTATTTTATAGATACTTTACATTTTTTCACATTTTGGACCCTCATAAGTTTATTTTAAAGTTAATTAAATGACATAAATAATTGTTAGAACCTTATTAGGTTTCACACTCAATACCTTGTGATGGTTGGAGGTTTTTAATCTCAACCAAGACCACCTTGGCGGAATGTATATGAATATTTCCCATGGTATACCACCCCTTTGGGTGTGTTTGTGAGATCACTACCATATTATGAGACATATTGAATTAAATAAGACTTTATGAGAGGTATTATACCTCATTTACATGTTATTACGTGTTTTTGAAATGATTAAAACTTTTAAATGGAAAATGTGGAATGAGTTGGATGATCTCTTATTTTTTCAATCATTATGAAATGATTAATGAGACAGATAAGATTATATTTACATGTACCTTTATACTCCATGGATCCAGCCATTGATAGTATAACATATGATTATATTGAATTTGATGGACATTTCTACTCTATGGATTCAGAACTACGTCGAATTCTATGGACATTTGTACTCCATTGATTCAGGATTATATTAGATGGCATGGACATTTATACTCCATGGATTAGGATTACATGGGTTACATTGTACATTAAAACTCCTTGAATATGTTTTTTGGTACTAACACTTTATTACTTGGAATAGACTATTGATGATGCCTTAGACATTTCTACTACTTGAATCTGGCCTATGGGGTCTGAAATTAGATTACTTGGCATAGGCAGTAGTGGATAGTTTTTCATGATTTATATATACCCTTGGTATGGGTGTTGGATTAATGTTTCTAGAATATATAGAATCACTCCTATTTTATTATTCTTTTGATTTGGCCCATTTTTATGGTTTCTAGATTATAGTGAGCCTTACTGATTGGATAGTTTTACTGCTTCTTATTTGTTTATATCACTGTTACATATTTCTCATTGCTTCTGCATATATACACATACTGAATTTGTTATAGACACCATTGGTGGTGTCCTACTAAGTGTTATCTCACACTCTAATTTTCCTTAGTTGGGTTCTAGATAGACCTTTTGGATACATGTATGGACAGGGGAAATCACAAGCCTTATGATGCTTGATCGATTTTTCATAAGAGCAGGGTGGTACATGATCGAGATGAGGATTGTGACACTATCCGGGGTTATTTCATTTTTGATCTTTTCTATTTTGATACATGTATTTTACTGTATTTTTTTCCATGTTTTATTATTTCATTTTGTTATATATACATTACACACTCATTTTGTAAATAATATTTCAATGGGATTTCTTTATTATTATTAATTTCATATGGAAATTTATCTACTACTGGTCATTTATTTGATATGATTCTTATATTTATTGATGTGATTATAATATTGTGTTACACTATTATTTTTTGGGTATATTCTCCCCACTATACCACCTTAGACCCTCGATTTTAGTCAGCGGCCTCTTTAATTCAGGGAAGCAAGTTTGAGGCCATGTGACCCACCAGCTCAGGACACTGTTTAGTGTCTCCTAGATTGGGATGTTACAAAGTGGTATTATAGTAATTTTTTATTTTATTTTTTCATTTCATTTGGTAATATTAGATAGTAGATTAAGAATGTGCCTGAATTTTTTTAATTATCTTTTCTGGGGAGTAGCTAATCCTCATTTAGGAAAAGTCACATTTTCGGGGATGGTATATGATGTTTTGATTTTTTTTCCCTTATTATAGTTAATTGTATTCTACCTTTGAGTGATGTGAATGATATATGATGTTCTTATTACAATTATTTATAAATTTAAATTTATACTTGGCCCGATATGGCAAGTAATTGTGGATCTTGCATCATTTTATGCACCTAATGGGATTCACGTGCCAAGAACGTTTCATGCCATCTAGGATTAATTACTTGATAGCAAGAAATTTTTTATTTGTGCCTTAGGTTATATAATTGTTATTGACTAATGATTCCTACATATTGTTGTGAAACATAATTAGTACTTAAATTGTCTACCATAACCTAAACAGCGCTTTCTTTCATAGGATACAACAGACACCTTAACCTACCAATTATGGAACATTGAGTCATGAACCCTTATTTCATGGGATGGAACGTGTTATGGTTGGAATTAAATGTACATAACACCTCTTTTTAAAATGTATATGGGACCAAAATAATTTTAAGTGGTAATACATATGTTTCAACCATTTTAAGTTAGTTTTAAATAAATATGAATTTAAATGAAATTGAGAATATTGAAGAGAAAGGTCTCAATTAAATGCAGTTTCCAATTTCAATTAACAGAAAATATACTAAGACTCGTGTTCTTAAACAATGATTTTGACTCAAACCTGTCCCTCAAAGTGGGTTGTAGGTAGCATCTCGGGTGTTATTCCGGATCATTTCTACAACCCAATCCTGGATTTAGGAGCATGTAGAGGGGAGTGTCTTATTTATAGGAAGGATTTTACCAGTCATGTGTTTATATCTATGATATTTTAATTTAGAATCTTTTATTAGGTTGGTGTTTCAAATTTTTATATATATTCTACCGTGAAGGACTTCAGTTGTATTATAGGATAGTGGTGACGATGATTCCCTAGATGTGGTGGTCCCTAAGCCACCAGTAGAACCTCCATTAGTTCCACTTGTGGAAACTCCTTTTGTACCATATATGGGTGTTGAAACCCCGTTATGAGAGAGTATACTACACTTTATGCACACCATTTAGGAATTACTTTAGTATTCCTCATCAATAGTAGAGTTGATGTGTGTGTTCCAACAATAGCATCCACCCATGTTCTTAGGGGATGGTTTTCCATAGGCTGTTCAGCTATGGATTGAGACTATTTTATCATTATTTGAGAATCTCGTGACACCTTCTAAGAGGAGAGTGATTCTCATGATGATTATTCTTCTAGGATATTCTAAGCTCTAGTGCGATGCGATGAACTAGGCCGATAGACTTCGATACATGGTTTGGAGGGATTTCGAAACCATGTTTTATGACTAATTTTTTAAGATACTTTGAGAGATGATTGGGCGATTGATTTTCAATGTTTGGATCAGGGTGTGATTATAATTTTGTATTATTATTCATGATTTAAAGAGATTCAATTATTTTCACATATCTATCTTACTGGTGATCCTTCTAGGGAGATAAACTTTAAGGAAGGTCCAAGGCATATCATTCGGTTATAGTTGAATGTGTTTTTGATAAAAACTATAAATAAGATAGTGGATCATCTGATTATTACTAAGTGTAAATTGAGGGAATATGGGGGCCTAGAGAAAAAAAGTGTATCCTCTCAACCTAGTAGTTTATTGATTGTTAGAAGGAAGAAAAAATATCAGGCTTCTTGTGAGGAAAGTACCAGCCAGGGTATGGGTACTGGTACTTCTGTTTTCTTTATCACTGTAGAAGGTGGAGAAACATGAGGAATTAGTATGCTAGAGACCGAGTAGAGGGATGATATTTTAGTAGGATGGTCTATATATAGTGATCTTTCCACACCAATAATCCAGTATCCAGTGAGAGGGGGTATACACCGACTCCAACTTTGGGAGCAGGGTCAGCAGCTTCTCATTAGGCAGGGATTCAGAGTACCAATGGATGATCAGGCTGTGGTGGTGGTTGTGGTCATGGCATCTAGAAACGAAACATAAAATGATAGAATAGTGTTCCTATTCAAGGTATTCATGAAATTTATCGGGGGGTTTTAGGCCATTTATATTCATTATATCCTATACCTAAGGAGTAGAGTGTTAGGTCATCTATGGTGAGAGGTATGATATTAGTATCTTATACTCTAGTATCATCAATTTTTTATACAATTGCTTCACATATGATAATATATATAACTTTTGTAGAGGTCCTTAGGCTCAATGTTCAATATTATGAGGGTGTTATTACACTTGATACTTCTTTGTGGATCATATCAGAGAGTATAAACCACTACAGGTAGAACCCCATTGATATAGGTGGGTATCTCTTTTAATGACACCTCTTTTTCCTCGTGATGATAGGGTATGTCATCATTATAAGGATGGATTGGTTAGTTCCCCATCATTTTTTCATTGACTTCTATCACTATAGGGTATCCTTAATATCACCATAGGGTGGTGAGTATATCTACAGGGGTGAGTGGGATGTCTAGGATGGTAGATCTAGACCAGAGAATTAGGGGTTGTGTGGCATGACAACCCAGATTTCATGCCTTTATCTAGCTGATTAGGGAATGTGACTGGCTGAATTCACTTCTATAGTAGATCATTTTTGGATGGTTTACAATACAACTTTTCTAGTTTACCTCTTAATTCGTAGGTGGAGTCCTATTTTGATCTGGTTCCAATAACATCATTGGTATCCATTCCTCATTATAAGATGGATACTATAGAGTTACATGTGTTCAATAGATCTCTAGATGACTTAGAATCAAAGGGGTCTATCTGAACCTGTAGATCCCTTGAGTTTTTCCAATTACTTTTTTCCAAAAATGATGATAAAGAACTCATGATTTTTTTGGATTACCAGAAATTGAACCGATAGATGTTTATGAACATGTATCATTTTACTTGGAAAAATTATCTCTTCAGAGAGCACCAAGAATATTTTATTTTCTCGAAGATTAAATAAGGACGGGTTTTCATCGGGTGATTGTTCGACCAACAGATATACCACACACAACGTTTTTATAGCAGGTATGTTTTATTGGAGTATCTAGTTATGTTTCTATGTCTTACAAACACACTGAAATTTTTTATGGTATTTTTAAACCTATTTTTTCATGTATATATGGATTTTTTGTGGTGTTATTCATGGATGATATCTCGGTGTACTCTCACACTCGACACAATCATTAAAACATATTGATATAATTTTAGATACAATGGTATATAATAATTTATAGTCTAATCTCACTAAGGTCCACTTCTGGATTCCTTGGTCATATTATCTCATAGAAAGATGTATCTGTAATGCCCTGGCCCTAGTTACCCAGAGTCGGTGCATTATTTTAATACATTGGCATGATTACAGGTAATCAAGTCCCGAAGGACAGATCAGTTTAGCAGTCTTGTAAAATAGATTGCATACATGAACGTTACATTACACATTAGAAAATAAAAACAAAACATAAATGATCTGTTGAGAGCACCATTAATCCCCAAGCTTAATCCTACTTATCAATAATAATACACTTCTTGGAATCCTGGGAAAATAAAACATAATAAAGGGGTGAACTCAGATGCTCAGTAAGGGTAAATAATTTAGCGTAAGCTATAAACTTTTAAGGCAGGATTTGTAATAAAAACAACATCCTTTTTAAACATAAACTTGAACATAATATGGAAAAAATAAATCAAACATTACCATATAAACATGCACATGGATATTCTACCAGTTGAATAATCACATGTAATAACTAATTTTATAATGAGGGAATACCTAACACTGGACATCATTACCACATAGTCAAGGCCTCGTGCCAAAACTACAAATAATTTTTTTTTTCAAGGCCTTGTTCGAAGACACTAGTTTGTCTCATGAGACCTACCGATGCATCGAGGATCTACAGGGGGCTCCACCCGTCACATACTAAGTCCACTGCATTCCTCATATGAAAAAGTTGAAACATAACATAAACATTCGTATTAAAACTAGCATATGAAATGTCAATACATTAACCATAAACCATGAATGGTATAAACTTAGAACATCCACAGTCAAACATATCATAACTCAATCAATACAACATGGATGATTGTATTATAATAAATCGTCCTCAATAAAAAATAATATCCAGTAAAGGATGCTGACATAGTTGAAAATGATTAGTAAAACGTTTTGAGAGAAATATCCTTTACGTAAAATCATTTAAAAGTCACACATTTATAAAGGAAATAATTTAAAAGAGATTTTCAAATAAAAGTGTCCCATACCACTTTGAAACTTTTTTAAAATAATTATCATTTCAAAACATTCATGTCCATATAAATAAACCGTTAAAATCATTTTGAAAATATGGACATTAATTAAAACAATTTAGAAAGATAAATCATTAAAACATTTAAAATTCCGATATTGACAAAGTGTACCTTTCATAAATCCATAAAATATTAATTTTCGAAATCATTTTTATGAAAAATGGACATGAATGAAAAACATTTCCCAGTAAATACTTACACATAAACAATCTCAGATAATAATGAGATTGGGGAATTAACCCTTACCTAGCACTTTCCTTTAGTCGAGGGTTCGTTTAACCTCTTGTATGAAGATTGTAGTATGTTATTAAATTATAGAAAAACCATATTAATATTTATGATTTCATACATGATAAATTTATGACTTTATACTACCCATTTAATTATAATTTCCATGTTAAATTAATATTTCGGGTAATAATCGATTTCATTATCGTACGTGTTTTAACTTGTTACTCTTGATTGTATCACTTAGACCAAGATTTAAATACTTCTAGAATATATAACATGATTTTTGTATCACATATATTTAGAATATAAATATTTATAATAGAAATATATATGAAATGAAAAACATTGTTTATGGAGACGGTAGTTCGTACGTACGCATAAACATTGTTTCTGTTTTCATATCGTATTGAACGGAACTAAGTGAATAAGATATATGTAAGCACACAAACACACACACACACAGATATATATATATATATATATATATTTATATCTCTAGTATCATTATTATGTCATATATTACATACTTATTAGTAATATATATTTTTATAATCATCGATGAATGGTGATCGTGGAAATGAATCTCATCACGTAGTGGAGACGGTAATCCGTACGTACGCACGAGCGACTATATCATTTCTTTAAAGGTGTATAATTGGATGGTAAATTATTTTTACAAAGACATTATCATGTTATTTTCATTATTTATATACATATTACTCATCATTATATCCATCCAAATAACATAGTGTTGAATAACAAATTACACCATGGTATGGAGACGGTAAGTCGTACGTACGCATGCATGGTGACATTATCATTCATAAGATGGATAGAATAATGAATATAGTTGTAAAATATTTATAATAACATCATATTATAGATAATATTATAGATTTATTGTTTTATAATGGAAACAATAAAGAAAAATGATGTGGAAGAAGAAAAGAACTTGAAAGAGCTCTTGAAATATTTACCTCTTCTTCGGGTTCTTCCTTTTGATTTGATCAAAAGGGATTCTTAGGTTGGATTTATGATCAATATAATGCCTCTAGTATTAAGTGAGGGAAGTTGGTAGGATATTTGGGCAGGGTTTGGCCGAACCAAAAGGCTTTTAAGGTCTGAATAATTGGTTAGAAGTGGTGTCCTTTTATAAGGGGGGGAGAGGCTCTTTAGGAAAAACTTAAAGTATTATTTTATAATAAATTCATATTTGGTTTATAATGGCTCAAAATAAATTTTTTATCGAGCCTTAGGTGGTTATGGGTCGAAATAATCTCAACCAATAGGTTTTAGACTAGTTTATGTTTCCATTCCAAACTTATATTTTAGATTTAACTCTTAGTTAAATAGTTTAACTTTTACCGTGTCTTCTTGTATTCTTATCTATATGGTTAATAAACTTACTCTAAACCTCCAAGATAACCTAAAGTGGATCAATAATGACATATATAATATTATTTAATCTCTTTGGTCGAACCTTACATTTTTAAGAATATTATATCAACCAATAATATATTATTTGTTTTAAATATTAATTTATGTCAATTTTGACAATACGTGGTATTTTATTTTTGTGGATGTCATCACAACTTGTTTACTTCAAAAAAGATACATTGAATCATCCCTATCATTTCCTACTACCTAGAAAATTCGTTTATGTCATAAAAACATTGAAATTATATTTATTTTAATATTTATAATACCATTTATTTGATTCCTTCATTAATAAGCTATTTACTGCATCATCATTGTGTCATGAGTAAATTTAATTATTTAATCTCTAAAAATTATAAATAAATTATAATTATGTATTAAATATTATTATCTTTCTAATTAATATTTATTGTCAAATTTATCTTATGTATAACCCTATATTAAAAATATTTTAGTTATTAAACATTGATTATAACTCTTTTAACTCTTCTTTAAATAAAATAATAATAAATGTCTTAATCTAAACAAAGTGGACCTAAAGGGTCATATTTTATTCCTAAAGTTCTTTTGGTCTAATTAAACTTATCAAATAGAATTATCACATGTGTTAGGGTAATAATAATATCATTTTACCCTTAAGTACCCTATTTACTTTTAACTGTGGTAAATAAAAGTAAAAAGTTACTATTCACAAAAAATTAATTTTATATTATTGAATGACATTTTAGTTTTTGATACCAACCGTGTCTCTCGTATTTTTTAAATTCCACTCACAGAAGAGGTAAAATTATGTTTTATGTGAATTTGCAAATTCTCCTAGGAGGTGGGTAAAAGACGGTGAAAAGTTCTGTAAAATATTTTATATGTCTAAAATTATTATAAATTGACCCCAATGAATTACATTGAACTTATATAAGTATTATGTATCTATTTTGAACTAAAATAAATTGAAATAAAATAAATAATTATTTAAATAAAAATTCGGTTTTAAACGATAACTGGTTGTTTCTTCACTATTCATCAAAAATTGAACGTTTTCAGAAAAATACCAAAAATTCACCCTAGGCTAATTTTGATATTAAAAATACAAAAATGAAGTCTATTTTACCAAATTCAAAACATAGAAGTTTCATTTATTGATTTAAAATTAATTCTCGTTGTCAAAACAAATAGCGTGTTTTTAAGAAACAATAACTATCAAAAGATTGACACTTGTTTATGTATAATTTCAATGTGAAATTAATTCGAATGGCCAAAATTGGATTAAAGGGTAAAAATATAATCTAATTATACTTCCAAAACCTTAAAATTTATAATTCAACACTATAATTTTTTTTGATTAAAAAAGTTGTTTTCAGTTAAAATATAGTATTTTTCACTATTCACCTAAATATGAAAGTTATCAGAAATCACCGAAAATTTATTTAAACTAAATTATTATGTCCCGATTCTAAATAATAAGTTTATTATGTCAAATTTTATATATAAAATCTTCAAATATTGGATTTAAAAAAGGTTCTCCATTAAAAAGCGATAAAAATTCATTTTTTGAAAAATAATTCTTTTATCTGAAATAAAATTAATTTGTTCTTAAATTATGTCTAACAAACTCATAATATGGATTCTAAAATTATAAGTATTATATAATGTACAAAATTCAGTTAATACTATTCATAACCGCTTTTTAACGGCTAGTTTGGTATGTCATGATGCGCTTGAACTCAGTGTTGCGTGTAGTGCAAGTTATTGCATTGTTTTGAAGAAATAACGTACTATGAAATCTTGGGGTGTTACATTCTTTCCTACTTCAATAAATTGATTCCCCGCAATTTGAAATTGTTCTTCGAAAATAAAAGGTTGAAAATAGAAAATACCTTTGTGGGAAAACCCACATCTGAAATTGGGTTAATAAAATTTAGTCGTAATAAGTGGAAAAGGGGAATGAAAAAATAACCACCAACTTATGATCTCGATTAGGAGAACATTGGTGGAAATTAGAGACACATAATTGTAGGTAAACCATAAATATTTATAGGGAGTGATTAAGTTCATCAATCACAAACAATTTTAGAATTATGGGCCTCAAAGCCACCAATATATGATGATTTAAAATATCATCGGTTCAACAAAACGTAAGGTATTAGGATAACACATTTTTGGTTTTAAGATCTCTTCCCTGAAGTTTAATAATTAATTTATCCATAAAATAAGTGGGAATATATATATATAAGTAGAGTTTCATCCTTCAACTAATTCCTATCACAAACCCATCTTCGCCTCTAAAATATTTTAGAAAAAATACATTCTATTTATCCTTATCGTATAGGGTTCCAAAAATAATGAATTTATAATTCACATATCAGACCCTTTAAAATATATATTATTCAATACAGGAAATCATGTGGTTCAGTGATAGGTGATACACCCTTTCCTCCCTTTGGTTGCGGGTTCAAGTCTCGCGGCCTTTCCGGATTTGACGGGTTACCGCCCGACCTCCGGGTTGTCCTTTTTATGGAAATCCAAAAATAACCTTAACAGTAGTATCCAATTTCAATATTAATAAATTCCAACCATTAGAATTATCTGAAATACTTATATCCAAACTCTTAATATAAAGTTTATAAGGAAGTTAAACATATTGAGGATCCTTTTTTCCAGGTAATAACATGTGAACGCCTTCATCGTGTATTCTTTTACAACAACGCAACATCCTGAATTACCAAAATCAAACATCTCTTATTCAAAAATCACTACCTCATTATCAGTACCATATTAAGGATCACATTTCCTTCAACCATTTATTTTCCTAAAAATTTTAGCTTATTATTAATTCACTTTTCTTATAACTATATAATCTCAAATATTCAATAAAATAGTACTACAGTATAATCCATATTTATCTCTATAATTCATGTAACTTGTATAATGGTGATACAACAATCAAATGAAATAATTCTATAATAACAACATAAGAACACTAGTCATTCTTCTTCTTCTGAGGTAGTATCATAACTTTATTATTATCCAATAACATCATTTGTGATATACTCTTATGAATGGAACATTGATTCACGTAGTGTATCAATGCCTTGTAGATGAAGAATTTTACAATTGAAAACTTTTTCTTATCCTTAAAATCATGTACTTGGGTCCTTTTTCTCCACACTTATAACAAACTCTCATTCCCTTCAATCATTTACCAAGGTGATTCATTCCACATTTATCACATATCGGAAAATCCTTCATTCCCTTGTTCCCTTTATCCATCTTTCTTTCTACAATCCTTTTCTTCTCTGTCTTCCCTTCAAAGCCATAGGATTCAAAAAATTCTTTACTGATCTTATTAACACGTGATACTATTTATTCATATGATGATAATACATGGGAGACTATTTCCTTTATAAATGTTTTCTTAATACCATGAATGATATGACCCTTCTTACTCTTTGGATCATACATATTGCTGGAGTTCCCATTCCTTCTACTGGGCGTCATTTCTAAACAATGGAATACACTAGGTCAGTTTATGAATCGCAATTCACAATTCCAAACATGTAAAATACCTAAAAAAAATTGAACAGTTTATGGATATAATCCATAATCACACAAATTTTTTCTTTGAAGAGGTATATACTCATAAACCCTTCATAGTGGTTTGTAAAGAAAATGAGAATTATCCTATTCATATCCCCCGGGAGTGTCGTAACCAAGAGTGCAGCAAGGTCTGTTTTCGTGCACCAGTTCTCGTTTGAGTCTAGCACAAAGCAGTGTTTTTAGGTTTTACCCCTAGGTGAATCTGTGCCAGAGCCGCCTCTACCTGCTCATATCCAGATAGGGGTGTATTTTCTTGGAAAACTCACAAAATCTCTACATTACAAAAATTCTAGGAAGTCCTTCTATACTAATCCTCAAAGTCAATCTTAGGTCTATATTCTATAATGAGAGTTTATCTAAATATAGCTTCCAAATTTATTGTTAAACTTCCTATTATACCAAATGTAACGCCCCAACCCCAGTTACCCAAAGTCGGTGCATTATTTTAATACATTAGCATGATTATAAGGAATCAAGCCCCGAAGGACCGATCATTTTAGCAGTCTTGGAAAATATATCACATACATGAACGTTACATTAAACATTAGAAAATAAAACATAGCAGAAATGATCCTTTGAGAACACCATTAATCCCTAATCTTAACCCTTCTTATCAATCATAATACACTTCTTGGAATCCTAAGAAAATAAAAAATAAGAAAGGGGTGAGCTCAAATGCTCAGTAAGGGTAAATAATTTAGCGGAAGCTATAAAGTTTTAAGGCAGGATTTGTAATAAAAACAAAATACTTTTTAAACATAAACTTGAACATAATATGGAAAAAAATCAAAAATTACCAAATAAACATGCACATGGATAATCTACTAGTCGAATAATCACATGTAATATCTAATTTCATAATGAGGGAATGCCTAATGTCGGACATCATTACCACATAGTAAAGGCCTCGTGCCAAGACTACAAATAAATTGTTTGTTAAGGCCTTGTGCCAAGACACTAGTTTTTCTCATGAGACCTACTGATGCATCGAAGAGCTATAGAGGGCTCCACCCGTCACATACTAAGTCCACTGCATTCCTCATATGAAAAAGTTGAAACATAACATAAACATTTATATTAGAACTAGCATACGAAATGTAAATACATTAACCATAAAAAATGAATGGTATAAAAATAGAACATCCACAGTCAAACATATCATAACTCATTCAATACAACATGGAAGATTGTGTTATAATAAATAGACCTCAATAAAAAATAATATCCAGTAAAGGATGATGACATAGTTGAAAATGATGAGTAAAACTTTTTGAGAGAAATATCATTTTCGTAAAATTATTTAAAAGTCACATATTTATAAAAGAAGTAATTTAAAATTTATTTTTGAATAAAATTTTTTCATACCACTTTGAAACATTTGAAAATAATTATCATTTCAAAACATTCATGTCCATATAAATAAACCCTTAAAATCATTTTGAAAACATGGAAATTAATTAAAAAGATTTTGAAAGATAAATATTTAAAACATTTAAAATTATGATCTTGATAAAGAGTACCTTTCACAAATCCTTAAAATATTCATTTTGAAATCATTTTTATGAAAAATGGACATGTATGATAAAAATTTCTCATTAAATACTTACACATAAACAATCTCGGATAATAATGAGATTGAGGAATTAACCCTTACCTTGCACTTTCCTTTAGTCGAGGGTAAGTTTAACCTCTTGTATGTAGATCGTAGTATGTTATTAAATTATAACAGAATGATATTAATATTTATGATATCATACATGATTCATTTATGAATTTATACTACCCATTTAATAATAATTTCCATGTTAAATTAATATTTCGGGTAATAATCGCTTTCTTTATCGTACCTATTTTAACATGTTACTCTTAATTGTATCACTTAGACCGAGATTTAGAAAACTTATAGAATATAAACCATGATTTATATTTCATATATATTTAGAATATAAATATGAATAATAAACATATATATGAAATTAAAAACAGTGTTTATGGATACGGTAGTCTGTACGTACGCATAAACATTGTTTCTATTTTCATATCATATTGAACGGAACTAAGTGAATATGATATATGAAATCACACACACACACACACAGATATATATATATATATATATCCATTAGAATTATTATGTCATATATTACATAATTATTAGTAATATATATTTTTATAATCGTCGACGAATGGTGATCGTGGAAATGAATCTCATCACGTCATGGAGACGGTAATCTGTACGTACGCACGACTGACAATATAATTTCCTTAATGGTGTATAATTGGATGTTATATTAGTTTTACAGATAAATTAGAATGTTATTTTCATTATTTATATACATATTACTCATCATTATATCCATCCAAAAAACATAGTGTTGAATAACAAATTACACCACGACGTGGAGACAGTAAGTCGTATGTATGCACGCATGGTGACTATATCATTCATAAGATGGATATAATAATGAATATAGTTGTGAAATATTTATAATAACATATTAGTATAGATATTATACTGGATTTATTATTTTATATTGGAAACAACAAAGAAAGAGGATGTGGAAGAAGAAAAGAACTTGAAAGAGACGATTAAATATTTACCTCTTCTTCGGGTTCTTCCTTTTGATTTGATCAAAAGGGCCTCTTAGGTTGGCTTTATGATCAATACAAATCCTCTATAATTAATTAAGGTAAGGTGGAAGGATACTGGGGTATGGTTTGGAAGATCTAAAATTCTATGACGGTATGAATAATTGGTTAGAAGTGGTGTCCTTTTTATAAGGGGAGGAGGGGCTCTTTAGGAAAAACTTAATGTATTATTTTATAATAAATTTATATTCGGTTTATAATGGATCAAAATAAATTTATTTAGAGCCTTAGGTGTTTATGGGTCGAAGTATTCTCAACCAATAGGTTTTAGACAAGTTTAGGTCACCATTGTAACCTTATCTTTTAGATTTAACTCTTAGTTAAATAGTTTAACTTTTACCGTGTCTTCTTGTATTCTTACTCTATATGGTTAATAAACTTACTCTAAACATCAAAGAGAACCTCAAGTGGATAATTAATGACATATATAATATTATTTATGATATTTTTCCAAACCTTACATTTTTCGTAATATTATATCAACCAATAATATAGTATTTGTTTTAAATATTAATTTATGTCAATTTTGACACTATTTGGTATTTTGTTTTTGTGAAAGTCATCACAACTTGATTACTTCGAAAATGATACATTTAATCATCCCTAACATTTAATATTCACCAATAAAATTCGTGGATGTCATAAAAACATTAAAATTATATTTATATTAATATGTATAATACCATTTATTTGATTCTTTCATTAATAATGTAATTACTGCATCATCATTGTGTCATAAATAAATTTAAATTTTAATCCCTAACAATAATAAATAAAATACCATTATGTAGGAAATCCTTTTAGATTTTTAATGAATATTTATTGTTGAATCTATCTTATGTATAACCATATATTAAAAATGGTTTAGTTATTAAACTTTGATTTTAACTCTTTTAACTCTTCTTTAAATAAAATAATAATAAATGTCTTAATTTTATCCAAGTGGACCTAACGGGTCATATTTTATTCCTAAGGTTGTTTTTGGTCGAATTAAACTTATCCAATATAATTAGGACATGTGTTAGGGTAATAATAATATCATTTTACCCTTAATTACTCTATTTACTTTTAATCGTGGTAAATTAAAGTAAAAAGTTACTATTCACCAAAAATTATTTTTATATTATTGAACCACATTTTACTTTATGATATCAACCGTGTCTCTCAGATTTTTGAAATTCCACTCACAGATATGGTAAAAGTATGCTTTATGTGAATTCACAAGTTCTCCTAGGAGGTGGGTGAAAGACGGTGAAAAGTTCTATAAAAAAATTTATATATCTAAAAATTTTATAAATTAAACCCAATGAATTACATTGAACTTGTATAGGTATTATGTATCTATTTTGAGCTAAAATAAATTTAAATAAAATAAATAATTATTTAAATAAAAACTCGGTTTTAAACGATAACCGAGTGTTTTTCACTATTCATCAAAAATTGAACGTTTTCAGAAAAATACCAAACATTAACCCTCTGCTAATTTATTTATTATGAATCCAAAAATGAATTCTATTTTAAAAAATTAAAAAAAAAAAGAAGTTTCATTTATTAATTTAAAATTAATTCTTTTTTTCAAAAAAAATAGCGTGTTTTTAAGAAATAATAACTATCAAAATATTTTCACCTGTTTATGTGTAATTCCAATGACCAACATTGGATTAAAGGGTAAAAATATAATCTAATTATACTTCCAAAATATTAAAATGTATAATTCAAAACTATAAATTATTTTGATTAAAAAAGTTGTATTCAGTTAAAATATAGTATTTTTCAATATTCACCCAAATATGAAAGTTATTAGAAAAACACCAAAAAATTATTGAAAATGAATTCTTATATCCCGATTCTAAATAAAAGTTTATTTTGTCAAATAGAATATATAAAATCTTCAAATATTGGATTTAAACAGGGTTCTCCATTAAAAAGTGGTAAAATTTCATTTTTTGAAAAATAATTCTTTTATCAGAAATAAAATGAATTTGTTCTTAAATTATGTCTAAGAAACTCATAATATGGATTCTAAAATTATAAGTATTATAAAATGTTCAAAATTCAGTTAATACTATTCATAATCGCTTTTGAATGACTAGTTTGGTAAGTCATGATACACATGAACTCAGTGTTGCGTGTAGGGGAAGTTATTCCATTACATTGAAGAAATAAAGTACTATAAAATCTTGGGGTGTTACAGTATCAATTGACCTTAATAAGGTAAGAGAAGTAGATTATTTGGATCATCCCAAAAATTTCTTGGATATACAGAGTTTCTTGGGGATCACGTATTATTAGAGGTTCTTCATACTGGAATTATCCTGCTTATCAACGCCTCTTACATTCTTTACTACTAAGGGTGTGAAGTTTTTATGGTCATATACATATAAGACATTCTTTTATAACCTAAAATGGAGACTAACTTTAATACTAGTCTCGATACTTCCAGATCCAGAAAAAAGTTATATTATATCTTGTGATGCATCAGGTATCGTGATAGGATAATTTGTGGTGCATGAGGAGCGAGTCATGGCGTGCATGCCTCTTCATTTGAGGCCACATGAGAGGAACTACCCAATGAATGATATCATGTTTTTCACTATTGTACATGCCTTATGATATTAGTGGAATTATTTACTAAGAGATAATGTTGAGGTATACAGGGACCAAAAATTCCTCAAGTACATATTTATGAAGTGTGACTTATATCTCAGGCAATGAAGGTGGGTTGAATAACTATAGTATTTTGACTTAGAGGTTTCCTATACACCTAGAAAGGAAAATTTTGTTACTAATGAACTAATAATGTGGAAAAAGATATAGGAAATTCAAGAGGACAAAAATGAGTGGAGGCTTATGACCTTGTTTTTAGAGATGCACTTGGAGGTGCGGCTTGGTGTCTACCAAAATTTTCTCTCATCCTTAGTAGTGAATTCCACTCTTCTAGATAGGGTGAGGATGATATAGTTGTTAGATTCAGATCTCATATTCCTATTGGAGATCCATTCATGTGAGGAACCAACTTTTTTTTGGACCGTTGGTGAGGATGAGATTATTCGCATACATTATAACGTTTGGGTTCCAGTAGAAATATGTGATGGGTTGATGTGAGGAGTTCATGCCTCAGCTTGGGTAGTACATCTCATCATTACCAAGATGTACCATAACTTGTTCCATCAGTATTGGTGGCCAAGAATAAAATTAGAGGTAGTTAGTTTTGTCACAATGTGATTCACATGTCAGCAGGTGAAGGTGGAACACCCGTGACCAATATGAAAATTACAGTAGCTTTCCATTCTTGAGTGGAAAAGGGAGGATATTATAATGGATTTCTTGATTGTGTTGTCGATGTCACCTTGAGGTAGTGATGTCATATGGTTTTTTTTTGGATAGTATCATGCAGTTCACCCACTTTATACAAATTAGGGAGACCTTATCATTCGATTAGCTTGAAAGACATTATATCCATGATATTGTGTTCCTTCACAGGGTTCCTTATACTGTGGTATTAGATAGAAATGTCTGATTTACGTCTCCTTTCTTAAAAGGATTAAAAATGTATTTGGTTACAAATGTGATTTTTAGAATGGAATACCACCCACAAACTGATTTCCAGACAGAGCGCACAATACTGGTCCTAGAGGACACAGTTAGAGAATATTTCCTTGATTTTGGGGGCTGTTGGGAGAGGCATATACCCCTAGTTGAGTTCACCAACAATAATAGTTATCATGAGACTATACAAATGGAACATTATGATGATTTTTACGATACTCCATACTGATCACCTCTGTGCTGGTTAGAGGTATGAGAAGAAGTGCATCTAAAATTCAATCTCATACAGGAGACTTCAAAGAAGGTTCAGTTGAATAGGAAATAGATGGATATTTCACCATCTAGATAGAAATCCTATGATAATTGTTGTCAACGAGCTCTATAGTTAAAGTTCAGGGATTGGGAATTTTTATGTATCTCACCGAGGCTGAGGAACATACATAATCATCATCATTATCATCATTTTATTTTATTAAATGTAGAGTTCCAAAATCAAACAGAAACAAAAACAACAAAGAAAAAAAACAAAGAATACATGAAACTACAAAGGTCTGAAGTAGTGGGGCCCAAGAGCTTCCCCTCTTACAATATTTACCCCTTCAATGGACAGGAAGTAAATATTTATGGGGAGAATGATATCGATACCATGTGGTTCTATATATTTGAGGTGGACTGCTACCATGTTTCCCTCTCTCTAAGTTTGTAATATGTATGTTTTGTTACTTATAAAACACTTGCACCTTCTCATAGCATAGGATATAGACTAAGGAGTATTTAGATTTCCATGAATGGAGTCATCGACCATACTAGAATCCATTTTAACCATGTCTATATAAATATTCAATTTCCTTCAATGTTGGAAACTAATAAGAAGAGACAAAACCTCAGCCATCATAGAGTGTCATTTACCAAAGTGATTTGTAAATGTAAATAGAACTCGACCCATCGAGTCCCTCACCACACCACCACCTTTTATGTCATTCATGATACATGATCCAGTGAAATTATATTTGGGACAAAGAGGGTAAGGGATAGAATAAACAATGTGGCTAGGATTATTTTAGGTGGCAGCAGTATTGCCCACCTAGAGTGCTATAAGAGAGGGAGTTTCAAGCCATTTTCCATATAGGTGAACCATATCAACAGGCATGAACTCTCTTCTTGTAACCAGAGAATTCCATGAGTATTGAATTCCCTCATTTTGGGACTTATTTATTTCAAACCAAATAAGGGGTAGATTGTATGATCCTAGTTTTTTCTATGAGGTGATGATCATATGGATTTCAATTTAATGTCTTGGTTTTAAAATACTATAAATTCACAGTGAGGTCACAGGAGTTTGGGTGGTGTCTGGTATTTTTTGGAGGTTGTAGTCTCAAATTATGGAAAAGGATTATGGGCCATATGGTTGGTAAAAAACTTGCTTCTCAGGTTCTATGTTTTGAGGAAACTATATGGGGAGGTTTAGGGATTTGTCCAAGGCCACAGGTTTCGATGAAACCATGAAGTCGGGGATGCATGCCTTTGCAATCCACCTATAATTTTTAGTAGAGTATAAATGCATGGTCGATTCATGGTTTTTATAATTGTGAGATATAACCATGATAGGGGGTTCTTGGATAGAGTAGGGTGAATGGTTGGTGCTCGATTTTTCCAACTCGGCGTCCAAACCATGCGACCCAGTTTTTAGAGAGTAAATGACTATTTTCCCTTAAAAATCAGTATAATATAAATCATTTTCTATTTTCATCTAAATTATATATCCCTCACTATTTTAATATCCCTTTAAAATGTAAATTATTCCATAATCTTATTTATTCATACAAATTTTGATTCAATATTCATTCATCTCAATGGATCTATACTAGTAAGTTCTTCATTCCTATTATTCCCTTATTTTATAGCATTTATATCGATGGAGTTGTTTTGGTGAAAGATAATATGCCATATTCCCATGTTATTTATACATTATTCCTTTTTCTTCTAATGTGAGATAATTTGAGAGCCGATAGTAGACAAGTTTTCTTCTACAGACATTATGTGGGTGGTCTATGCCTTTTCCTAAAAAACCTTTTCATTTTATATCTAGTTTTCAATATGCATCATGTCATACCATCTAGAGTTTCTTCCAAAACTAATTAATTTCCATGAATAAATTATTATAACCTTTTTAGGTTTCCTACTTAGTACCATGTGATGGTTATAGGTTGTCAACCTAAACCTGTACCACCCATGAGGTGTTTTTTTGTATCTACCCAATGTTATACAACCCTGTTGGGTGTGTGAGAGACCTTTAAATCATGGTGGGATCCATAATGAATTAAATGATACATTAGGAGAGGTACTATTTTTCTTTTCCTTGTGATTACATGTTATTAAAATGATTAAAAGGTTTAAATGTAAAATTTTTAATGATTTGAATGAACTCATGGTTTGTAAATCATTAAAAAATGATTAATGATATGGATATGATTATATTGAATTCTACAGACATTTCTACTCCATGGATTTTCCCCTTGAGGTTTTGACATTTGATTATATTGAATTACATCGACATTTATACTCTATGGATTTATAACAAATTTAATTTCATAGACATTTCTACTACATGAATTTAGGATTATATTGTATGTCATGGACATTTATTATCCATGGATCTAGATTACATGGGATGTCTTGGACATTATTACTCTAGTAATATAACTATTGGATCTGAAACTTGATAACATGGCATATGACATTAAAGATGCCTTGTAAATTTCTATACCATGGATCCATCCCTTGGGGTCTAACATTGGATTACTCAGCATAAGAAATAGTGGATATTTTTCCATGCTTTACAGATAGCCATGGTATAGGTGTCTGGCTATAGTTGTTAGACTAGACAGTGTCACTCTTATTTTATCAAGCTTTATAGTCAGCTCATGTTTATTGTTTTTTTTATAGTGATCCTTTTTGGATGGATAGTTTTACTCTTGAATATTTTTTTATATCACTATTATATATTGCACACTTCTTCTACATATATGAACATACTAGATTATTTATAGACACTATTGGTGGTGGCCTATTGAGTGTTATCTCACACCCTATTCCGGCCGCACTTCGGTAACAGGGCATACTTCTTGGATGCGGGTAGGGACTATAGAAAGTTCCCACTTTATGATTCTTGATTGATTCTTCATAGGATCAAGGGAGCATAGGACCGAGCTAAGTCTTGTGATGATATTATTAGAAAGATCCTTTTTATCCTTTTTTATTTTGATACATGTATTGTACGGGATACATGTTTCCATTTCTTACTCTTTCATTTTTTATAGAGACATGACATACTCATTTTTTATATGATATTGCATTTTTATTGCTTAATTATTATAGTTTACATATGGATATTTGTCTTCTTTTCATCAGTTATTTGATATGCTTCCTCAATTTATTGATATGATTATATGATTTTTCTACCCTCTCATTATAAGGGTCAGGTATCTCCATTATACCACCATAGAGCCACACTTCTAGTCAACAGCCTCTAGCATTCAGGTAGGTTCTCTTGACGCCATGTGACCCATCGACTTATGCCACCGTTTATTGGATAATGTGTTGGGACATTATATTCTCTTTATTAAATAAAATAAAATTCATCATAAAACACCATATTTAAAAATGGTATATGGTATGAGAAATAATAATTTTCAATGATATAGAGAATATTGATATTAAATAGAAATGTAGTGTCTCAAGTTCACAAGAAAGTGAGTGTTTCAAGATAAATCTAATAACCACAAAATTAATAATGGATAAGATATGGCCATCGATTCATTGAAAATATTGGTTTTGTAATATCATCAGGTGACTTTTAGAAATAATGAATAGAGAAGTAAAATATTAAAATAATATTTAATGAAAGTATTTTATGTTTATAAATTTCACAACATGTATAGGATAGTATATATCATAAAATGGTTACAATGGTGTGGAATTATTTTAATGCTATAAACATTAAAAAACATTCCTTTTGACTTTTTATAATGAAAGTACAATGAAAACCTATCAAAAACGTTAGAGAGATTCCTTTAATGAATTTTAAAAATACAAGGATAACATAGAATTTCATTAATAATTCATTAGAGTAAATAAAATTACTTTATTAAAATAATTTTGAAATATATATACATTGAAGAAAAATATATCTGATTAAAAGCGAAATAAAATCAATATTTCATTTAAATAATATTTTCTTGATTCAAGTTCAAAAGAGAGGAAAATATTGAATAAAAAATAGAAAATCCTTAAATATATAGAGGATGTGATGTTATATAGAGTTTAAAATTGATATATTATATGTTTCCTTCAAAGAAAATATGATAAATCCCAAAAATTGAGATTGTAAAAAAATTCTTTCTTCTTTTGTAATTTTTAAAAAGCTACAACTAGAAATAATATATGTGAAATGAAATATTAATCTTCATGAATAAATATTTATTCATGTTAAATACATAAAATTGTATTTATAATCACCACATAAAATTTAATGGGTTTATAATAACAAATATGTCTCAATGGAGGGTAAATTAAGACGAAATTTGTTACTTCATACTTCCCTTTAGTTGAACATGATTTAATCAATGTTATAATGGTTTTATGAATTTTATAAATTTATAATAGAACCATATTAATATTTATAATATCATATATTATCATATTATAACATCTTACCACCCTTTAATTAATAATATTTCATTATTACCATTGTTTCAAGTGATAAATGCTTTGTTTTTTCATGCATGTTTTATCGTGGAAGTATTGTTTCTTCTGCATATGATATAGATCCATCATATATAGAATTATATTAATTTTTTATATATAACATTTCTTTATTATACACCTTTTTATAACCATTCTATAAATTTGGACATGGCAAACGAATTGCATCACTTTATTGAGATGATAGGCCATACGTATGCATGAGAGATGAAATCATTCCCTTAATGGGTGAAAGGGTAAAGAAGTGGATGATATATTAGTTTAATGTAATTAATATCATGTCATATGTATCATATAAATTAATTATTTCTAATATTATGACTATCCATCTAAGTTATTTGTATAAAATTATTTATATCGTTTCACGGGGCAGTAGACCATTGTAAAAATGAGCAATGGATTTATTTCCCATTAGATGGAGAAGGAGAAGGATGAAAATTATGACATAAATATAATAACATATTAGTATATGAGAGATTATGGTGTTATTATATTTTTATTTTTAAGATATAATTGATGTTAGTAAAAGAATAAGTAAAAAAAGGAAGATCCTAGTGAAGACAATTACCTTCTCTTAGAAGAACCACATTTGGATATATTATTAAGAAAACTAGGGTAGTATTTTTGGAATAAAAGTAGATCTATAATGTGTATATGTATGTTTAGGATAGATTTTGTAATTTTTTTGTTTATATAATGGATTGAGATGTGTGTAGAAGTTAGGGGAGTGGGTTCCCTTTTATAATTGAGGAGGAGTACCATTTTTGAAAATATCACAAACTATTCAATAATAGGAAGTCACTCTCAAAAAAAATTTATCAAAAATTTATGTAAAATGGGGATTAGGAGAAATAATGCCTAGAACGTATAAATCACTAAAAATAAGAGTGTTTTAAACTTTTTATTTTCTTTACCTCTAATGTTACTTACGTTTACTTTTTGAGTTTTCACTGTGGTAACTATTTTTTTAACCATAGGTAATTTATATTTGAAGACTGAAAATAAAATGAGCCTAATTATATAATTTTTTCCCAATTATTAAAAAAATGAAATCCAATTTATAAAATAAAAAATATATGTGTCTGGAAAATTCATTTTAACACAAGTGTACAAAATCATGTTTAAACCTTATCTATGGTAATGAATTATTAATCATTTTAATATTATTTATGTCCAAAAATTAAGTTCAAATTATTTCAAAATATTAATGATTATGATTCCAAATATGTAATACATTTCATAAAATTCAAATCACGAAAATTGTAGAATTTATTTTAAAAACAAACCTTCAAATTGTGTCGAAAAATGGCTTCTCGAGAAATGTATTTTTCAAGCTTAAGATGATATTATATTACATATATAACTATTAATAATAATTACATTTATTATGTATAAATTTAATTTAAATAATTCATCATTTAATATTATTTTAATTAATTAAAATTGGAAGATATTATGACTTCTTAAGAAATATTTTATTGAAAAATTTTCATTTTTACCTCTAATCGGTCTTATCTTTATTTATATCAAATTTATAGTAAATTTTTTTTTAGAAATGAATATTAAAATAAATTATTATAAATAATTTCGGAATAGTTAAATACTACATTTTCAATTATTCATAAAATCTTATTTCTACTGGAAATTTTCAAAAATTCATTCTGGGATTATTTTTGACCAAGTAAGTTTAAAATTGATATTCTTCTTGTAAATTTAAAATTTTTGTGTAAAGAAATATTTAAATTTGAATTTAATTATTATTTTATTAAAATATAAAATTAAATTACTATAATTGAGGCTCATGTGTAACATTAGGGATCTCCAATGCGTAGTCAAGGCGACCCCCATTGAGGTGGTGCTGATAAAGGAGAAAGTGGAGCTTTAGAGGGTCGAGATACTGGTATATGATGAAACAATGATCTACATACACCACCATCACATAGGACATTCTTGGAATATATGGATGGGGGTTAAGGGAGGATGCAGCTGCTGGATATAGAGGGATATGAATATGCTTCTCATGAGATGATATCTGGTATGTTCTATTAATTTTGTACTCTAGATCTAGTAATTATAGACATGGGTGGGAGTAATTCATTCAACTATATATATATATTTCTAGAGTTAGATATTTAAGTCGAGTATTTTTCTAGAACCTATGGATAGAGGTTTTTATAGGGATCAATTCCTCTATATTGCACATCCGTCGACAGTCTGAGATGGCGCTCAATAGAGAGAGTTTATCATGAGACCATAGATTTATTATGATGAATCCTTATTACATCATCCTAAGTATTAAATAGTATTATGTGGTGTGTTCATAGATATATTATCATCACATTAGAGTTAGATGAATTCATATATATGGGGTGATATTCTTCTTCATGGGTGAGTGAGATCTTATAGAAGAACTGGTATAGTCTACAATCAGGAACTTCTAACCTATCACCCATCAGTTTCAAGCTTATAAATTGGTACCAATGGATATTATGGAATCATGCTTCGAACAGTAGTGGAAGATTATATAGTTATATTTCCCAATGATTTTCTGTAACTGCATTTAAAGCAGGATATTGAATAATTCATCAAATTGAACCCCATAAATATAGTGATATCTTTGTTTCCATAAAAGATGGACCTTATATTGATATAGAAGATGAGAGTGTGGTTGAAACACCATTAAGAGAAATGTTATTTCAAAATTAGTATGTTCCCCTAGGTAGCTCCAGTTTTTTTATGAAAATAAAAAATGGGAGTATGAGGCTTTATAGAGATTATGATCACCTAAACCAGGTAATGATAAAGGTAAAGTACCCCTTATTGAGGATTGAAAACCTTTTTGACCCGTTGAAAGGTGTGATTTGGTTTTCAAATATCAATCCTAGGTCGGACTACTATTATTTGATGGTTTATGAGGATGATATTCGGAACATGGTATTTTGATGCCTCTTTGGGTACTATGAGTTCCTAGTGATTCCTTTTGGTGAGATAAAATCCCCCGCTCTGTTCATGACTCATACATAACATCTTCCTACTATATTTTCATTAATTCATTTTTTATTCATTAATTACATTATCATATACACTGCATCATAGGAGGAACATGCATAGAATTTGAGGATGGTCCTAGACATACTATGGGAGCACCAGCTAGACAGTATTCTATCGATGTGTCAATTTTGGATCCACAAGATTTAAATTATAGGGTATTTCACTTATAATCATAGTTTTTATATGTATCTAGTGAATATTTATGTAGTTCTTTCTTGGGAACCACCCAAGAATGTGTCAGAGGTGTGAATATTTCTCAGTTTAAGGGGGTACTACGGGAGGTTCATGGAGGAATTTTTCTATATAACAGCACCTTTGACTACATTAACATAGAAAGAGAATCGTTTTACCTAGACTGAGTTGGTTCAATAAGTATTTGAGGATATGAGGAATAGTTTTACTAGTGATCTTGTGTTGAGACTATCAGAGAAGGGTGTTGAGTAAGTGGTATTTTTTATCCCTCTAGAGTTGGGATCGAATTTGTGTTGATGCAGTGGCTGGTTGTTATTATATTTAGATCAAGGTATTTGAGACCCCGTTATCATAATTACATAATCCTTGACCTGGAGTTGGTATTGGTAGTATTTTTGTTGAATATATGGAGGCATTAACTTCTATGAAAGCATTTTTTTATATATTCCATCAGATTCTTAGTGAAATATTCACTCAAAGAGACCTCAACCTGAGATAGAGGCATTTGATAGAGTTCCTAATAGAATATGGATTTTATATATTTTATACTATAGAGAAATTAAATGTGGTTGTTCATAACTTTAACATAAAATCTCATTCTCTCTTGGTGGAGGAATCTGAGAAGTTGGATTCACTACATCTAACACTATTAGAGGAGAGGGGTTTGTCTTTTCTTTCGTTAATGGTGTTCAATCCACCATATCTTCATCATGAGAGAGATTATCAGTTAGGATACATCAAATGTGAGGTTATAAGTGACTATATATACTCATGAGATCCACCATATTGATTTTTTGAAGGAGGAGAGTATGGAATTCTTTTCCAGGGATGACTGATGGTTCTGGTCATATTGCATGAGGAAGTTTTTGGAATTTTCATAATTCCAATTTGTTTTTACATAAATGTTTGGAAAATATGTATATAAACATTTAGTGTCATTTTAATGGGATTGAATAAGGCATATAATAGCTGTGTATGTCTCTTGGGTTCTCACATGTCCGTAGGAAAAGGCTTAACATCAGGATCCAGCAAGTTTGACTTAATTTCTTAAGATCCTGGAATAGAAATGGTATAACATATCAATGGATTTTGGGATGGGGATTCCATGAATATTGAGAAGATAAAATATTATTTGGGTGATTTTTGACCGACTTTCCATGTAAGAACACTTTCTTACCATCAGGGAGCATAGTTAAATTAAGAGTTTAGGTCAGTTGTACGCGAAGTTGATCATCAAGCTTCACAATGTACCCATGATTTTTGTATTTGGCCTTGATGGTTGGTTCATATCATGGTTTTAGAGAGGATTGTTTTAGGATTTTAGGACCCATATATGGATCCAGAAAACATTTAACCCTAAGTTGGACAAGAAAACTGAGTAAACCATCCATGTTTTAGAGGATATACTAAGAGCCAGTGTATTAGACTTTGGCCAGAGTTAGGAGGATTGCTTTCCATTTGTGGATCATACTTACAATAATATATATAATTATATAATTGGAATGATACCTTTTGAGGCCCTATATGAGAAAAAATATATTATACCTATAAATTGGACCATGATTCATGAGACCTCTCTTGTTGGCCCATAGTTAGTGCAAACAAAGACTGAGAAGGTTTAGGTGATCCATGAGCGCATGAAGAAATCATATAGAAGAAAAAACTTTTATGTGGATCAGCATTGAATCCCATTTATTTTGAGAAGGGTGGCCATGTATTCTTTAGATTCCCCCCATAATGAGGATTACATAGATTTTATTGGGGAAGAAATTTATCCCCAAGTTTTATTGGTTCATTCCAGATCCCTCAGAGGGTTCAAGAAGTTGCATACCATTCGGTCTTATCTATTCAATTAGACTTTGTTCATGACATCTTCCATGTGTCATGGATCATGAGATGTGTTCGTGACCTAATTCAAGTTATTGACTTTGGAAAGCTAGCCATAGATGAAAGATCCACTTTTATGGGGTTCCTAGATGTTATTTTGGATTGAAATTAGAGGATCATGCATGGGTGGACCATCATTTTGGATCAAGTGCTTTGGCAGGATGGGAGTGTGTAGGGGAGCTCTGGGAATCATAAGATCTTGATGCGGGTTTAGCACTCCCACCTTTTTGCATAGGTTGTACATTTTAGTCTTAAAAGACTTAAAATATGGTAGAATGTAACAACACAAGTTTTTTTGGTTTAGTCCATTTAATATTTCTACATATGTATCCAAATTTCTCCTTGGAGTCAACACTTTGTTTTGGTGTCACAAGACCCCAGAATTAATATATTAAAAATATAAATATTTATTAACGTGCGCATGTATTTTTAGAATAAATTTTTTTTCAATTGACCAACACCCTAGATGGGAAATATAAAAGAATTGTTGTTTATAAAACAGAGGGTTTACCCTAGGTGCAATATAAATTTGTTTGGCTTCTACCGTTTCGTAGAAGGTGACCATTCCCATGTTAATTAAGATATTATTTTATTTAATTAATTAATTTTTTTAAATAACCCCCAAAACTATAATTATCATCTATTTATAAATTCTTATAACAAATTTCTAGGGTAAGACTCATAAAACTAGAATATTAGAGGAGCCAATGAGGAGAATTCACTATAGGAAAACAGTGTTTTAGGGGCTATTTTTTCATGGCGATTTTCAAAACTACTGCTAAATGTTTTTCGATGAAGAATTTAGCAGCAGTTTTAAAAACTGACGTTAAAATTTTTAAAAAATATTTTTTATAATTGTTTTTCCAAAAATTTCATAAAAATTACAATTATTTTCAGCGGTGTTTTTTTAAATAAACTGCCTTAAATAAGAGGGTTTCTTTCAAAAGCACTATAAAATTGAAAAAAATATTTATTTATTTATTTGTTTGTTTATTTATTTATTATTTATAAACAATCAATTATAGTTTATTGTTTATAATTTTAATTATGTATAATGTGTCGATTAACATACATTTATAATTATTAGTTAATTATATTTTTAAACTGAAAACAAATCTTTAATAAGTTGAAAAACCGACTTCAGCATCAAATGACCATAACATTTGATTTGAGAGTCAGTTTTAGCTCTACAACCAATCAAATCAAAGCTTATAAAATGAGGTAAAACTAAGTTACATTCAAATAGGGTAAAAACTAAAAAAATAAAAGTTATTATAATTTCAAAAAAGTCATAAATTGAATTTGAACATCAAACGACCCTAACTTTTGATCCGGATATCCATTTGGGCTCTTCCACATGTCAAATTGAATCCTGCAATGAGCTATATGTCATGCGATTCGAAGACAAGCTCCTTTAGCATTTTCCCCTTTTTGTTCCCTAGAAAGGCTCAGAAAGCCTCCAAAATAGGGTTTTTAGTCGCCAACCCAGATTTTTCAAAATTCTAACGGTTATAACATCTTATCCAGGTGTTTGTTCGGCCTGTACCACATACCATATTGAATCTTTTTTTCATGATCTTCGATTTGACTGGTTATGGCATAAAAAAATGAGTCCTTGATTAGATTTTATAGTCACTTCAGTGTTATTAGGGTTTTTAGAGGTTCTTCAGTTTCTATGATTTATATATATATATATATTTATATATTTATTTATTTATTTACTTTTTTATTTATTTGATATTTATTTATTTTTTAAATCTTAATTAATTAATTAATTTATTAATTATTAATTACTTAATTAATTTATATTTTTTATCTTTTTTTATTTTTTATTTATTTATTTATATATTTATTTATTTATTTATTTAATATTTAATATTTATTTATTTATTTATTTATTTTATTTATTTATTATATAGTTATAATGTACACATTAATTATTAATACATTTTTAGTTAATTAATTACTTATTATTTATTTTATTATTATTAGTTTATTAGTCACTTATATTTTTTTATATTTACTATATATTTATTTTTTAGTAATTATTTATTAATTATATATTAATTATTTATTAATTATTTATTAATTATTTATTAATTATTTATTAATTATTTATTACTTATTTATTAATTATTTATTAATTATTTATTAACTATTTATTAATTGTTTATTAATTATTTATTATTCAATATTAAATATTCAATATTAATTCCTAATTCTTAATTATTAATTCTTAATTACTAATTATTAATTATTAATTATTAATTATTAATTATTAATTATTAATTACTAATTATTAGTAATTATTAGTAATTATTAATTAATATTTATTATTTATTTATTATTTATTTATTATTTTTTATTTTTTATTTATTATATATATAATTTTATAATTACTTCTTTATTTTATTTTTATTTTATTTTTATTTTTTCTTTTTTGTTTTTTGTTTTTTGTTTTTTATTTTTTATTTTTTATTTTTTATTTTTTATTTTTTACTAATTTATTTTTTATTTATTAATTATTTATTTATTATTATTTTATTATTCATTTATTGTTTATTTATAATTTTTTTATTATTTATTTATTCAATCTTCATTATTTTTTAATTATTTATTATTTATTTTTTAATAATTTATTAATTATTTATAAATTTTTAAATATTAATGATTAATTATTAATTATTAATTTTAATAATAACTTATTAATTATAAGTTTTTATTTGTTATTTTTTTATTTCATATTTATGAAATTATTTATTTATTCATTCATTCATTAATTTATTTGTTTTTTATTATTTATAATTTACAATTTAATTATCTATTTATCTATATATCTATTTATTTATTTATTTAATATTTAATATTTGTTTATTTTATTTATTTATTATTTATTTATTGTGTACAAATTAATTATTAATTTATTTTTTATTTATTAATTAACCATTATTTAATTATTAAATATTTATTTATTATTATTTTATTATTCATTTATTATTATTTTATTATTCACTTATTATTTACTTATTTATTTATTCTTTATTTATTCTTTATTCATTATTTATTAATTATTCATAAATTATTTATCAATTATTTATCAATTATTTACTAATTATTCATTAATTAATTATTAATCATTTTTTAATAATTTATTTATCATTCATTAATTATTTATGAATTATTCATTATTTATTATTAAATATTTATTATTAGGTGTCAATTCATAATTAATAATTATTAATTATTAATTGTCAGTTATTGATTATTAGTTATTATTTATTATTTATTATATATTATTTATTATTTAGTATTTAGTATTTATTTATTTATTTATTTTTCTATATATTTATTTCTTTCTTTCTTTATTTCTTTATTTCTATATTTCTTTATTTCTTATTTCTTATTTCATATTCCTTATTTCTTGATTACTTTTTATTTTTTACTTTTTATTTTTTATTTTTTACTTCTAATTTTTATTTATTAAATATTTATATATTATAAGTTTATTTTTCATTTATTATTTATTTCTTTTTCGTTAATTCAATATTAATTATTTTTTAATTATTAGTAATTTCTTCATTATTTATAAATTTTTAAATATTAATTATTAATTATTAATTATTAATTCTAAATGATAAATTATTAATTATTTGTTATATATAATATATTATTTATTATTTATTATTTATTATTTATTATTTATTGTTTATTGTTTGTTATTTATTGTATATTATTTTTTATTTTTTATTTTTTATTTGTTTTTTGTTTTTTGTTTTTTGTTTTTTGTTTTTTGTTTTTTGTTTTTTGTTTTTTTGTTTTTTGTTTTTTGTTTTTTGTTTTTTGATTTTTATTTTATTATTTATTATTTATTATTTATTATTTATTATTTATTATTTATTATTTATTATTTATTATTTATTATTTAATATTTAATATTTATTATTTATTCATTTATTATTTATTATTTATTGTTTATTATTTATTATTTTTTGTTTATTATTTATTTATTTATTTATTCATTCATTCATTTATTTGTCCACTCATTTATTCATTCATTTATTATTTCTTATTTCTTATTTCTTATTTCTTATTTCTTATTTCTTATTTCTTATTTATCAATTTATTGTTAATTTTTTGACTTATTATTTACTATTAGTTTATTATTCATTTATTTATTAATTTATAAATAAATTTTTTTTTATTTTAGTTTTATATTGTTAATTTATTATTAATGAATTATTAATAACATATTTATTATATATTTATTATATATTTATTATATATTTATTTATGGTTTATTATTTATTACTTATTATTTATTATCTATTATCTATTATTTATTATCTATTATTTCTTAATTTAATAATTATTATTATTATTTTATCATATATTAATTTATAGTTTAATTAATTTTTTATTTATAGATTACTTATGTATTGTATGTTAGATATTATTTATTATTTAGTATTTAATATTTAGTATTTATTATTTACTATTTACTATTTACTATCTACTATTTATTATTTTCTATTTAAAAATTATAATTTACAATTTACAATTTACTGTTTTTTATTTCTTTTTTTTATTTACCATTTATTTCCATATTATTTATTTATTTATTTATTTATTTATTATTCATTTATATTCTATTTGTTAATTAACAATTAGTAATTAGAAATTATTAAATATTAATAAATACTTATTAATTATTAATTAATAATAGTTCATTATCGGTTATTGATTATTGATTATTGATTATTGGTTATTGATTATTGATTATTGATTGTTGATTGTTTATTATTAATTTATCATTATTGATTAATAATTATTTACTTTGTATCTATTTATTATATATTATTTTTATTTTCAATTTATATATATATATTTAGGTGTATTAAATTCGATTTATTGACCACATGAAAAGCCTATTGGAGTGGTCAAGTCTTTTGAGAATAAGCAAGAGGTAAGGGGTTCAAATCTCACCCAATGCAGAATTTCTATATATGGAATGTGCATGTGCATGGACAAGGACTTGTGTATTGGGATGAGAATGATCATGGTAATAATAAATAAAGAATAAAAACAAATAAATAAATAAATAAATAAATTAAGAAATAAATAAATAAATAACGAAACAAATAAAGAAATATATACAAAAACAAAGAAAGAAACAAATAAATACAAAAGAAAGAATGATACTAATAATGAAACAAATAAATAAATAAATAAGTAAAGAAGTAAAGAAGTAGATAAGTAAATAAATAAATAAATAAATCTTCAGTGATCTAAGGGACCATGCTCAAGAGAAACTTAACAATCAGCAAGATATAAATCTACGATGATCGAGGGGATCAAGGTCAAGTTCGGATGGGGAGTGATGAAGAACATGGTCAAGAGAAATTTAACAATCACAACCTATAAATTTGTGATGATCTAAGGGATCATTTGATTCATCAGGAAAGAATTTACTAGGACATCATTTTTGGTTTCAAGATATTTCCCCTAGAGTTGAATAATTATTTTATTTTTCAAATAATCGCTTAATTCATTTCTTTCCATTTTGTAAGCACAATCTCATTCATTGGTTGTTTTTAGAACTATTTTCACTTCATCCCTAACACCTAGAAATGAATGTTAAAAGGCATTTTTCATTCCTAAATCACTTTTGATGAATCATGATGTCCAAAATTATTCCCTTAATCCTCTAAATGTTTACTAAAACCAAAACTTTTTCCCAATGTATCTAATAAATAATACTATAACCTCAAACAATAATATCCAATTTTCAACTTACTCCCTTCCAACTGTCAGACTTATCCAAAATTCATCTATCCAAATTAACAGTCTAAAAAGGTCTCTAAATTTCTACAATCATTCATAACATCAGATTCCCCACACAATGTAATGTATCTCTTATTAGCACATACAAAGTTTTTTATCACCTTAAAAACCATAATGAAAACATTCATTCCACTAAATCCTTAAAAATAAGTACTTTAGTACAATCCTTATATGTACTATGATTTTTATAACTAGAATCCAAAAACAGAAAATACATTAATTATTCCACTTCGACAGTAGTAACAGCGTTTTCTTAACCTTGATCCCTTTCCTTTTTCTAAGCCATAATTCATTTATGCTTAAGACATTTATTTTCATATTGCGCCATTTCACTACAGTGGAAACACTGAATATCATCATTTTCTTTCTTCTATTTTCATTCTTTTTTCTTATGACCTTTTTCTCCATACTAATAAAAACACCCAATCCTTTCAAGCACTTCCCAGAATGATTCTTTCAATAATTATCACATGTGGCAAAATCCTTGTTTCCATTCTTCCCTGTATCCATCTCTTGCTCCACTATACTCTTCTTCGCTTACTTTCCCTTAAAGTCAAAGGACTTATTGAATTATTTCTCTATCTCGATGGAACATTAGACTATATATTCATATGATGATAATTTTATAGAGACTAGTTCCATTTATACGAATGGTTTTAACCCAACAAAAAATTGATCAATATTTCTTTTTGGATTATGTATGTAATCCAAAGAATTCCTTTCTAGCCTTGTAAGGTTGGATTCGTATTTAGTAACATTATCATCCTCTTTTTGCCACATATTAAATAATTGTCTGTCTATATCCACTCATTGTAAATAAAGGAAATATTTTTCCAATATAATTTCCTTAAAATAATTTCATTCTATGCTTGAAATTGCATCCCCTTCCTTCGTGTTTTGAATCAATGACCACCATTGATCTACATATCCTGAGAGATTATAAACCACCATCACAACTTTCTCCCTTTAATTTCTTCATAAAGCAATAAATATCTTCCCTAAGGAACCTATCCATTATTCAGATACAAATAGATTTATAGACCCATTGAATATTTGAGGTTGATGTCTCATGAAGCGGTCTAATAATGTTCCTCCACATTGTGGATCATGATGTTCCATATGGGTATGCCTATTATTCATAACATGAGTCAACTATCCTATTATATTTATAAGTTTCTTGGAACTGGTTCAAGATCTAAATCTAACATCATTATCTTACATAGGAGGGAAATCCCTAGATGGATTATGGGCAGTGATAAGGTTTCCATTCCTTACACTATGTTCCATTTCTAAATAATGGGATACACTAGATTAGGTTATGAATTAAAATGACTAATTTTAAACTATTAAAACAATTTACATAAATTGAAAACTATTGCATGGCTAATCTTAAAATCATATTAATTGTTTCTTTGGTACATATTTACTTTTAAATCCTTCATAGTGGTTTATAAAGAAAATATGGATTTCCCTAAGCATATCCCCCAGGAGTGTCAACCCAGGTGCACAGTAAGGATTATTGTCATGTACTAGGTTATACTGAGTCAGGCCTGACTCACCTTGTCAGAGTTTTTACTCCTAAGTACATATTTTCTAGAACCACTTCAACTTGTATTCTTCCTAAAGTGATTTATTTCAAGGAAGACCCACAAAATATCTACCATATAAAAATTCTTGGATGTTCTTTTATGCTTATCCTTAATGTCTATCTTAGGGTTATGTTCCCTAATCATTGTTTTATAAATATAGTTTCCAAGGGTTCTATTAAAAATCCTTAGATACCAATGGTAATGACCCCGACCCTTGTAGCCCAAAGCCAATGCATTATTTTAATACATTAGCATAAGAAATAAGGAATCACATCCTAAGGGGATGAATAGTTTAGCAATCTTGGTAAACTAGATACATACTTGTAATCCACATTAGATTATGAAACATAAAATTCAAAAATAATTTCACTGAGTCTACAATTATTCTGACATTGTGTAACCCTGCACATTAGTCATATTATACATCTTATAATCCTGGAAAAAAAATGAATCATATAAAAGGGGTGAGTTCAAATTCTTAGAAAAGGTAAGCGTATAATGGAATCTATGAGTAGATATGGAATAAATAATTTGGAAAGGTAAATAACTAATACACATGCCATTTAAATAATCACATGAGCTAGGAAAATTAACCATAGCCAACTAATCAAATAATCAAATGGAATTATAATAATGAAGAAATTCATAATGTTGGATGTATTCACTATCAAGATTTATCCTCAAGATAACTACTGCCAAGATCTGTCCTTGTAATAGTTTATGTATGTGGGTAGAAACCTGTCTGATTTGTGTCAAGATCTATCCTCTCAACAATTTAAAACTACATGGAAACAAATTCAAAGGGTTTATAGCCAACTGATTTTGTCTCATGAGACCTACCGATGAATAGAGGGGCTATAGTAGGGCCTTCCCATAACTTAATATATACAAATCATTCCTCATATAAAAAGGGTGAAACATAAACAACATAAAAATTCGTATTGAAAAAAATATCATATGAAATGTGAATACATCAACCATAAATCATGAATCAGATCAAAATAGTACATCTCCAGTCAAACTGATCATAAACCATTAAATGAAATATAATAAATGATATCATATGAGATAATACTCCATTTATGTTGAGATAGATAAAAATACTCTAATAAAATCATTGAAATTTTTTTTATATAAATACCCATTTTTACTTTGAAACCATTTATTTAAAAAGATGTTAAACTATAAAAGAAATAATATTATTTGAAAAGAATGATGTAATCTAGTAAAGGAAACTTCAAAACATTAAGGTGTCAATATGGAAGAAAAATCCACTCATGTTGTATAAGTTAAAAATCATTCCATCAATCAAAAAAGTCACGAAGTACCTCGTTTTGAAAATGAAAAAAATGTTCTATTCTAACCGTTTAATAAAAGTCAAACATGGGTAAAAATTAATTTAAACATTTATAAGATAATAGACAAAATATTTTGGAAATTCTTTTTAAGAAAAATGGACATGGATAATAAATATTCATCAATATATACTTACATATAAAAATCTCGATTATATTGGGATTTTTTAATTAACCTCTACTGTGTACTTTCCATTAGTTGAATTTTTTTTAACCCCATCTTCTTTAGTGGACTTACTTTATATCTCTTCTCAAGGGACCTAAAGATGATATATTTGGAATTCCATGACCTCTAAAACTTGGATAATGATGTTGGGAGGTGAAATAGGTAGGGTTTGGTTGATATAGAAGTCTCAAAGTTGTGCAAGGAAGTGAGTGATGAGGTTCCCTTTTATAATTGAGGTGTGGGACACTGTTTGGAACTCTCAAAATATTAAATTAATATAAATTAATTTTCAATTTAAAATGGCTCCAAATAAAGTAATTTAGAATCTAAGATAATTATGGATCAAAATCATCTCAACCAAAAAACAAAATTATTCAAGTTTACATCACATTCTTACCCTTATCTTTTGGATTTAGCCCTTAGCTAAAACCTTTAACTCTTACTATGAATACTTGGATTTTTACACATTAAGGGTTAGTATAGTTACTAAAAATGTAAAAATAACTTTAAAAGGATAATTGATGATTAATTTATCCTTATACCAATTAGTTGGATGAATTTTTTATTTTTATGAATTTTATATCATTTAATAAAATATTATTTATTTTAAAGAATAACTAAAGTCCCTTTGATATGATTAATTTCATTACTTTTTAAAACAATATAAATAAACAATATAACTTAGAAAGAAAACCTTTTGATAAATCCCTAGTATATATAAATAATCATTTAATTTTTTAGAGGAAATTAATTATTCCATTTTATATTTATTTTAATATTTTTAAAATAATTTATTTGATATTTCAATTAATTAAAAAATTATTGCATCATCATTATATAAGACTTTAAAGTAATTTTTTATTTCATAAAAATTAAATATAAATTACAATAATAAATAAAAGCATTTTATTTTTCAAATGGCTATTTATAGTCGAATTTATCTTCTGTATAACCCTATATTTAAAATGGTATAGTCATTAAAATATGAGTATGACATCTTTAACTATTATTTAAATAAAATACAATAAATGTAATAATATCACCCAAGTTGATTCAAAAAGGTTATAATTTCATTCCAAGTATGATTTTGGTCAAAACCCACACATCCAATAAAATTAGGACAGGTGTTAAGGTAATTTTCTAATATTTATAATATTACTTTTACCCTTAATTACCTGATTTACCCTTGTCTGTGGTAATTAAAAATAGTATTAAAATTAATATTCATATTCCCAAAAATAAAAGTAACCTATTTACATGATTTATACCCACTAATTCCAAATATGGAATCCATTTTTCAAAATTTGAAACATAAAATCTGCAGTAATTAATTTAAAATTAATCATGTTCATCGGGTGACAAAACCAATTATTAATGTTAAAACCTACAAACGATTGAAAATTTTTTTATAAAAGAATTTAATATAATATTAATGCCAATGAAAAAAATTATATTAAACTATAAATAAATTAATCTAGTTATACTTTAAAACCAATCAAAAAATAATTTAACAAGATAAATTATTTCGATGAAAAAAATGTTTTCTATTAAAAATTAGTATTTTCATTATTCATAAAACCATGAAACTTATCAGAAAAATTATATTACTCATTAAATTAAGATATTTATTTTGTCAAATATAATATATAAAAGTATCAAAATTGGATTAAAGATAGGTTCTGCATTAAAAGGCTGTAAAATTTCTTATAAAATAATATAGTGTTTTATACATAAAATTAGGTTTGTTCTTATATTGTACCAATAAAATATATGGGATGAATATAAAAAATATTTTATTGATTACATAAAAAATATATTCCATTTAAATAATTTATAAATTTAAATTAAGTTAATTTATTAAGAAAAAATTCTTTTGAGAGCATAAAAATAAAAAAAACCTTTATATCCAATTGATTTATATTTTCATTTCTAATTAATTTGTAACCAATGATTTCATAATATAGTTTTATAAAACATATATTTTCATAAGTTAGTTAATAATATTCATAACTACTAATATAACGACTAGGTTACAATGGTTATATTTAAATTATAATATTTAGTTGTTTGTTTAGACTCATTGTTGCGTGCAGCATAAGCTATAAAAAATTGAATTTAAAAAGAGGCACACAATAACAATATTAGGGTATTAAAGGATAATTGTTGTTTATTTTGATATTTTTGATCTCATGATAATCAATTTAGAGGTGCATTTATACATCCTTCTTGACGAAAAGGACTGGTGTACCCCACAGTGAAGCACTTGGGCATATAAACCATTTCTCAAGATTCTATTGTAGCTTTTTATTCAAATCATAAAGTTAAAAAATATACATTATATATAGAGTCTTTGATATTGGAAAATATATTGCTATAAGTTCAATTGAGAACTAAACCTCGCAACTTGGAGGAAGACCAGAAAATTATTTGGGAAACACAACATCATATTCCCTTACAAATGGGGGTGTCATCAAATTTTATAAAAGGGAGTATCATAAGGGTTTTTAGGAAATTCGTACAAACAATTTACACATGGGAAAATTTATATTCTCTTGAATTAATAATTTTCCCATTTTTTCATGGATAGATCCACTTCCATGTTTTGGGGTGGAGTTTGAATAGTTCTAATAACCTTGCCTGATATAAAAGAATTCATAGAACTAGAATAAAATAGTACATTACCTATCATTGAATGAATAACTAGAATACATATCACCACTTCATTGACGGGATCCACCTTAGCAATTTTGATAGCATAAGCTCTCCATTTACCTCTAGGCCTTAGAGGTTTTTGGTGTTATTTATCATATAAAAATCTGGTATTAGTGTATTGATTCATATAGTGTTCTTATTTCTTACAATTTAAATATTGGAATATAGGATGAGGGATGATGGGATAATTCCATTCTTCCATCACGTAGGTGGGTTTCTCCCATCATTATTTGATTGATAAGTGCCATTCCTTCCCTCATTTAAAGAATTTCCTTGTCCCCTTCTGTCAATTTTTTGGATGTTTTTTCACAAAAGTTTGAAAAGTGGGGTGTTTTACATTATTTCACCAATAAGATTTCACCATCACAAGTTTAGAATTAAAATTTATTCTTTTATTCCTATCTCTGAACCCATGACATATTTAAGATGTTTTAATATCTGTTTTGACATTGAGGGCACATCAAAAGATTTACTCATACATTTCAAAGTCTTTAATAACCAAATCCTTTTGTAGACCTAGATTTTTTCTACTAAAGAAGAAAACACCTTTACATTCAGGGGATATGGAAATGTCAGAGTCATATATTTCAAGTCCTATGAAGTTTAAAACATACACTCTAGGGGATTAATCATCTTTATGACTAATGATAACGAAATAATTCTCCATTTTAATTCAGAGAGTGTGTAGAAAATATTTATCTAAAAACATTTTTCTATAATTCTTTCAACTCTATCTCTTTGATCTCTTCCTTGAGATTCATATTTTTTATCAACATCCTTCATTGATCATATTATCCTCCTATATGATAAAAATACAACATTAACTTCTCTTAATTAGAGTATTTAATTATTGAGAAGATATTTTTAATATGGTTTATCCATTATTCCATAAATAAGTGATTCTATGATTCACTAAAATTTTGAAGCCTTTTCCTCATATAGTATTCAATTGAAACATTATCTTTCTTAGGGGGGATTTGGGTATTCCCTCTAGTTGAATTTTCTCTTTAAATATGAATTAATTAAGAAAGTATTTTCATGACGTTTTCATATCCTACTCTCGTTATGTTTGGCATCATATCTATGAATCCATTAAATTTCTCATCACATTGGTTGTTTACTTGGTTCCTACTATTACCAACCATTAATTGAAATAAAATGAAAATTAATGGTGGGAATTTTTGAAATATTAGCCACATAAAAATGAGAAATATAAAAATTTAAGGGATTACTCATAAATAACATACATTACTTAACCTATTAATTTCTAGGTTTCAATATACGTTCTCCATGATTTATTTCCTTATATAAAAATTTATTGGCATTTTATTCATAATAACGGTTTGTAAATAGCTGAAAATTTTACCAAAGCATATCCTCCAAGAGGGTCAATACTAGTGTGAAAAAAATCCTCTTTATCATGCACCAAGTGAAAATAGAGTTAAGATGCATATCAAGGTAACATAAAAGTGGTGATAACCACTAACATGTTCATCTAATTATGATATAAGATGATAACATCAAGGTAACATAGGAATGTAGAAATAACATAAAATATGACATAATAAACATAAGTCAAGTATAACTGAAAACTCATCATAACATAGTGTTCTTAGTGTAACCTACCATGAAACATACATGGTATCTAAATAATATGAAAATATTACCCAATACATTGATGTAATATATAATTTCAGCCTCACTCATCACATTCATATCATGTATATGCATTTATTGTCCCCATAGATCATACAAGATAAGAACATATTTCATCACTTTTAAACCAATGATTAAGTAGTTTTGGATTTTTACATGGAATTATCAAATCAATAAAGGATATTCAAATCTAGGTGAATACCTATGATTTGAAATGGGGGTGGTTACTCACTATAAAAAGCTTTGTCATGAAAAAACGTATGATCATTTCAGTAGCAAAATGAAGGTATATAATAATTCATGGAAGGGTTCAATGAGAGTTAAAGGGATCTCCAATCACTTTTTAATAATAAGTAAAATATGTTCGATGTTTCAAAACATATTCCAATTTGAAAAACTTGAAATCAAAAGGCATAATATAACGAATGTTCTTGAATAAAGGGGAGGAGAGGATCCCTTACCCTAATAGGGATCTTTTAAAAGCTTGGGATAAGATCATTAAGATATTGGGAACATAATGGTAGAGATATAGAGATATAAAGGGCGGTTAAATTAATTCTAAATTGGTTTTTAGTGAATTGAAATGGGAGGTTGGGTGCGTTTTTTATACCAAAAGTGTGGGGAATTTTATATTAAATTCTAAACATATGTTTTGGAATATATATAATAAAAATAATAAAAACCAAAAACCTATACATGGACTTCTATTATGGATTCTACCAAAGAGGATATTTTTTACATATTTTATAATTCTAAGAATTGAAATAATTACAATAATACACTTGGTGGTGTGGAATTAATCAGGTTCATAAAGAACTAATTATTAAACTATAAAATATAATATAGGTTTTGCATGATTAATTAAGGATGTATAAAATTAATAAAATAAAAAAAATATTTTAAAGGGGAAACATAATTTTGGTTGTGGATTCTTGTTATTGTATTTTTTATATAACTTTTTGGGATTTCTTGATGTTATAATTCATACCGCATTTAATTTTTACACAAAATATCTACGATCTTTTCATGTTATGAAAATAATAACAATTTTATAGTTTTAACAAGATGATTTAAAAACTAATGGATATTTTATCAAAATAATTCGATAAATATTATAATGTACACTTTTAAATCAAAATCCCCATTTATTGAAAAATAATGGTTTTCATGATGATATGTGTTTTTTGACCCCGATAAAGATTATATTAGACTTAACTAAATTATATTGTCATTTTTATATAAGTATTATTTAATAATATGATTATAATAAAAAAAATCTTATTTCAAAATTATTTAATTTATCCAAAATAGTGTATTGATTAAAACCATATATTTTTCAAAAATACAATTTTGGTTTCTTTGTATCAAAACCTGATTTCTACCATACTCATTAATCCTTTATAAATTAATAATAAAAAGGAAAAAATTTTATAATTATATAAATAAAAATAATTTTTTAAATTTATAAAGTTAAGATCTAGATACATAATTCCTTAGTACACCAGTGTACACCCTAAGGGTATGGTGTGTAATAGTGACACTTTCTTATGGTGGTTCAATGAACACGGTTTGTTTTAGGATCTATATAAGCTTAAATTTATTCCATAAATGATTTCAATAATTCTTTATATATTGAATATTAGCTTCATATTGGTTAAGGGTAACTATCAGTGATGAAATCTCCCTTGGAATCTCTAATAAATTGGACTCATAGGGTATAATCCAACTAGTTGAGGTCATCACTTCTTTCATCTGTGTCAATTGGATTAATTATGACTATTAATATATCCTAATCATAATGGTCATTGTATAATGGATATATTATCAATGGTTATAATGATTAATAGTATTTCAAATATAATTGGATATAACTTATAATGATCCAAAATAAACAAAGTAGTGTATGTTTTTTATATAACTTCATTACTTAATAAGTAATTTAGATATTTAAAAATGTAATTTCATTTATAAAACATTAGTTTGTTACATTATGTTTTCACACATAAGATGAATTGTGTGCATTAGGTTTATATAAAATATGATAATAAAGGTTCATTTTGTATGACCCTCTCGGGATAATTTATTTTCTCCTCTAACTATATTCATTTTGTCTACATCTGTATCTGCATGATTTTATCTTCTCTGTTTTTAATTCAAATTTTTATCTGAATTGTTATTTTTTCCAAAAATAATAAAATTATAACAAAAATAGTTAATTATGAGTAATGTGTGATCTACTGAAGATCTCCTCAAGTGAGATGGCCCCGATAAACCATTGTGCTGCAATTAGAAAATAAATTATATCTTTTATACAACCCTATGAAAGGAATTTCATAATCATGTAAAATAAGAATTTATATATTTTTATTAAATGAACTAACTGACTCTAAAACATAATTTTTATCCTCTCCCAGAATACACTCTCCCTCAACTAAACTAGTCTATTCCTCAACCAATCTTATACCACCACTTGAGAACCTTTATTATTCTATATGTTATTAATAATTAATTATAAAAATTCATAATTAATTATTTAAAAAAATTAAATGAGTAAAATTTATTGTAAAACTCATTAAGAACCACCTTAAAACAAAAACCACTCACAATGGTGTACGATAAACATTTTTGGATGTCCTATTACCACCATACATCAATGACCCATCATTCCCACTCAATTCCACAATGATTTGGTTGAATTGGAATCAAAACCCCATCTAAAATCCCAAAAATTAGTTAGAAGACTAAAACCATAATTAAAGACAATATTGGTAGGAACATACCTTAACCCCCCCCCCCCACATAATTCCATAATGTATCGCCACTTCAAGTGGGAATCACATGACGAAAGAGAGGGGGAGAAGAGTGGGCTAAATATCCCTCCCCCATGAATGATGATTCTAAAATATGAGGGGGTTTGAAACTAATATAAGGGTTTACCCCTCTAAAGACACACATCATAATCAGTTTTTGTGGGACCGAGAGGGTTGGGGTGTGATTCATACCCTTTTTTAACAATTTCATGGCACAACATAGGGGTCGTAGCACAAACCACTCTTACATACAGTAGTGGTAACTACCTCCCTCAATAATGGTGAAGTGCCTCATGCATAAATGGTGTGGCACCTGAGCTATAGTCTATAGTATCATGAGTTATGGGTCATGGTGTGAATCGTTGTCATAGTAATATTTCAGCAAGGCCTCTGGGTCATTCTCTGACACTCACCCTAAAATCAGAACCACTAATAGAGCCATGTTCCTTTTCCAAAATTGATCTTCCTAAGATGTTAAAATACACAATTTCCTAATATAAATCCCAATTCACAAAATGACCCCTTCTCCTATATCAAAATCCATGCTCCCCCTAAAAATTAATGAGCTTAAAATTTTTTGTTCATTATATATTCATTCTAACTAGTCAATCTATTTTAGAGAATCATGAATGTCTGAGATGGACTATACTAGTTTGACAGATCCATTATATTGTTGTCATTTGATGGCTTTGAAAATAATATTATGTAATCATGGATATGATGTATAGAGATAAATCATTTGGTAGAAATATTCATCTAGATATAATACTATGTTTAATCATGATCATTTCAGAACACTTTATAGCTTGAGTAGAATTGGAATATTTTTAGAGGATAATATTTTCTTACAATTATAGATTTGGGAATTCCTATTTTTTTCAACGCTATGGGGGATTGTAGTGCTACACATAAGTCCCTTTAATAAGTAATATTTTTTGTATACTATGTTCTTTAAAAATTGAGAGATATTTTGATAATAAATTTCAAATGAGATTGGTTGAATTCACAAAGATTTGTGATACTTTTCATAAATATATGACACATCGGTGGACATGGGAAATTTATTATTATTTTTCAATAAATCACCCACCAAAATGTGGTGAAAGTTACCAAACTGTGGTGTCTTTCTTCTAATAGTTCTTAGTTTTACATTACTGTGCCCATGCATATTGATGTATGATATGATTAAATCACTCTCCCATATTGATTATCATGTTTACTTCATCTCGTTGAGACATCATATATTGATGTGTAAATGTAATATTGATTTTTAATAGATTTTAATAATCAGATCAAGAATAAGGTAGAAGATAAAAGCGTTTGGCCATTTCATAGAACATGAAACATTAAAAAAAATCGTCTTCTGCTTTTAACAAAGGAGGCCTATAAAAGAGTTTGTTGGACCTAATTCAAGGAACTGGTGTTGATACATTTATAGTCAAAACTCTCTTTGATTCAATTCTCTTTAATTACCTTCAAGGAGGAGCTATTTGCACACAATTATGAAAAAAAGGAATGATAAAAGCATTCGATCATTCCAATGACTAATAGACACTATCACATGCAATAAATCATTAGTTATGTTAAAGGTAACTTGATCAACTCACTGTCGATGAAGATTAAAATCATAAAAAATTAAATCTTCCATTTTATTTGTTTTCTTGTGTTGTCATTTATATTCTTTTCCTAGTTGGTCATTCCATGGATTTCATAAATTATTTTATTATATAAAATAACAGTTATGTCTAAAAAAATTATTTTAAATGATATTTAATTGACCAATAAATCATTTTTCACCTATAATAATAAACTAAAATATCTAATAGAAATTGAATTTAGAATGACCTAAAGTGAATTTTTATAGGAGTTGAATAGTTTTAAATTATGAATCACATAATCATAAACGAGAAAACATGGTTTTATTTTCTAGAAACTCTTTTAAACTAATAATTTGTTCATTTTTAATATATAGGAATAAAACACACACCATTATAATGCATGGTTTAGTAGGTATGACTAAAATTCTATGATTTTTATTAATAATTTAGTTCAACCCATATGTCTCATATTCAAAACCAATAAAATGTGATTGTATTGACATGATATTAAGGATAATGATCATATTTTCATTAGTGAATTATTGAAATGAACCATATAGAATTCCTATGCATGGTGTTCTCATTATAAATAAAAAAATTATTTTCTTCTTTTAAGTGATATTTTAGTTCAAAACAAGCATCACAAGCTTAATTTTCGGTAAATGATCATGTATTTTAATGAAATTATTTTACAATTATTTTTAATTCATTTGTGTCATTTTTGAATAAATTGTACATTATTTTGATGTGTGGTTTGGAATATATGCATAAAACTGCATGTATCCAATTTAAAAGTCATATTTTAGTTCAAAATATATATCACATTATCAAAACAACGAAAACAGTCTTAGGTTATCATGGAACTCCATGGAAATGATTATTAAGTCACATTTCACTTATAGGAATTTACTATACTTCATTTAGATGCATGGTGTAGTTAGAAAAACCTAATGTGAATTTTTCCATTTAGGAAGTAAAGAATTTCAGAACACATTTCAAATACAAAAAATTAATTAAAATTTCTTGTATTATCTTGAAACTCTATTCCAATGATTTTTAATTAGTTTTTAAAAGATGTGAATCAGTCATACATAATTTTGATTCTCTTAGTGACTGTTATGAAAAAAATTGCATATTTTTATTTAAAAGTGATGTTTTAATTCAAAACATGGGTCACATGTTCAAAATCAAGAAAATGTGATCATATTCTCATGATATTGTCAGAAAATAATTTATGATTCAATTATGATATATAGGAATTGACCACACATCATATTAATATGTAGTTCTATTAGAATGACTAAATGTATGTGTTTTTTAATTTATAAGTGATATTTTATTTCAAAACATGTGTTACATGATCAAAACCAAAAAAAATGATCTAATATTATCACGAAATAATATGATATGTATTTTTTATTTGTTTTTAACCTTTTGAAATGAACTATGTCTCGTATTGATGTGTAGTGTGTCAAAATTACATAGAGTGTACTTTTATATTTTAAGAATTTAAGAAACAAATAACATGTTTCACATATTCAAAACTAAAAATATTTGATTATATTTTCATGAAACTATATATTTTTTATCATTGATTAATTTTTTAAATTTATAAATCCACTATGAACCTTTCCTATGTATAGTGTGATTGAAATAACATAATGTGTATTATTCCAATTTTAATGTTTTAAATGTATTAATTAAAACTAATAAATCATATATTTTTTATTATTTCTTTTATAGTAATCATTTAAAATAAACATATATTTATTAGGTTGATTAAAATTTATAGGATTTTTGATTTTTTTTTATATGCTCTTTTGAATGTGTTCTTGTTGTGTAAATGATTTATTTCTATTGTAATAATAACTGAATTAGCATATGATACCCCCAAGTCATTGGTATATATTAATTTTTATTATATGATTTATTTTCTTATTTTTGAAAGATTCAGGAGTTAAAGGATTGAAAACCTGATAAATAGGGAAACAACACTAGGTCTATGGTTAGCACTCAGTTAGTGACAACTATTCACTAATCCATACGAAGTGGATAAGATATTTCTAATAGAAGGTGAATGGTTAGTTCATGGTTATCTAAACTAGTTGTCCATTCATGCTATGTAAAATAATTTTTCATGTCTAGAACATGGTTAGTGTGTGGTTAGGAAAACCCATGTTGTTTATTTTTACATATGGTGAATTTCATGCTATAGAATGCAAAGTTGAATGATTAGTGCAGGATTACTACTATACATGTGGACTACTCTTACAAACTGTTATTCGTTCGAAGTAGCTACCACATAGTCAGGACATGGTTTCCTAACCAATCCGGAAAAACTGCATGGCCTTCCCAAAAAACAAAAATAAAATAAAATGACTCTTATACTATTTTTTTGATTTACCTCCTCCTTCCACCCTCATTTCACTCAAACATTCGAAAATTACTCTTAATGGATGCCTCTTTCTCCACTTGATCTATATTGTTTATCTTCCTTTAGAACTAGTATAAATTTATAATGTAACTCTTGATTTCACTTCATTTTCTTCACCTTTCGTCATCTAATATATTCTTATTTAATTTTCCTTATATCTTCTTAACATATTTGGACTTGGTGTCCATGCATATTGATAGGGATGGTTCTAAAATTGAATATATTAAAAATTAGGGTTCATGGGGATCCCTCTTTCTCTAATATTCTAATATTATATAAAGATGATGAGGTTTTAATATATTTTATGCAATTTTCTCTACATACTCGCATTACCCCTAAAAACATTTCTTACTTGATATCTCTAATATTTATCCTACAATATCATCATTCAAATAAATTATTTAGGGTTTTTTAATGATTTTATCATGTGTTTCTTGAAATTATGTCGAATAAAGTGATGGATTTCATATGATATTCGTTATATATCTTGTTTTATACATAAAAGGTGTTTTATAAAATCTTTCAAATAGTATTTTTATTTAAAATATATTACCAATAGATGATTTTAATGTCAATTATTATATTTTTTTATGATTTATAAGCCTTTTTCTCATATAGAGGACTGTTTGGTTATATTGTTATTTTTTATAAGTTTTTTATATTTTATTGATCACATAACTTTTTCAATTCAATATTCTTCTTGAGATTTTTACATGTGATGTTAATTGTGTTATTAGAGTTGAATATTGATGAGTTTCACATGGTAATCCTTAGGTCTTCACTTAAGTAATTAGGATGAGTGTTACTCTATCTTAAATTACTACATTATCCAGTCCCTCTAGATAATGTCAAGCACTCTGTTTGGTCCACAAGGCTGAATACCCTGAGAGGGGTGGTGAATTAGGGTATGACTAATTTAAAATTAATGCCTGTTCTGATCTTGTTTCGCTATTAAGAAAAACAATCTTCTCTCTCTTTCATGTTGCACAATATAAACAGAAAGTAAAGCAAGCACAGGACACAGCAATTTTACCTGGTTCACCGCTAAGGGCTACGTCCAAGGAGCATATGCCGACAAGTTTTCGGTCGTACCAAATTCCACTATACTTCACTAGCTATGGATTACAATGTTTGGGTACAGTCACTCTGTCCCAAGCTCACTACCTTTGCAAGGTTTAGGGTCCGCTCACTGCTTTCCCAAGGGTCACTCACTATTTCTCTCTATCTGGCTCACTGCCGGTGGAGAGGATCACCTTCTTCCTCTTCCTATGCTCACTGCACTTGGAAGGGAATCCACTCACAGTTTATAGACCTGCAGATCTCTTTATTTTCATGAAATAATGCATCTTCAACTGTTGATAGATGCTCTGTTATAGTCCAACTTTCATCCACTGATGAATACCAATTTGCCTCTTAACCACTAGGCAATTCACTTTGGAAACACCTTCGCAAAGCACCCTACTTCGCTAGGCTCCCAATTTCAAGAAGTTCAAACAAGCCTTTGCGAATCTCCTGCCTTTTCGCGAAGCTCTATCGTGAAGCACTCTCACGATGCAAAGACCTTCGCAATGCTTAGGCCGTTGCGGAGCTCTTGCCTCTACGCGAAGCTCACTGAGCTAATGTGGGGCACGCGCCTTTTGCGGAGCTAGAATAGCTGCCATGAAGCTCCCCTTTCGCGAAGCACACTACCTTCGTGAACCAGCTCTGCAAACTGATAGCAATGGATTTTCTCTGAAAATTATCTCTACTTCTCTCGAGGGGGTCGGCCTCTATTTATAAGCGATTCCACCGACCCTCTAACTTTCCGCACGAAGTCAACGCCATGTCATCTCAAATCGCAAAGCTCCAAAGATTCTGCCGGAATTCTGTCTAAATCGCGAAGCACCACGGAAATTTTCCGATCGTGGAGCTCGTCGTAATCGCGAAGAATCACTGTCAAAATTCATTCGTTCCTTCTCCATGAAGCTCCCTCGCAATTTCATTCATCACCGCGAAGCTCCCTTGCAAAGCCCTTCACCACCACGATGCCCTTCAGCCTCTACCGTTCGTGAAACTCGTCGTAATCGCGAAAAATCACCGCCTCCATTCTTCTGGTCTTCGCGAAATCCAAACCATGAAGCCTCTCTTTGCGAAATTCATGCCATTGCCATATTTAATTATGATCTTCAGGGAAATCCTATTTTCGTGATGCTCACCAAATTCCAATTTTTGTACCCCAAAAAATTGGCAAACACTGGGAAATGGCACCACCTTGTACTGCTCTTTTGTACCACCTCTGGATCATCCTTTCCTTTGTCATCATTCTTTGTCAACAAGGATTGTCAACAAATTCTCGAGAACTCGACAATTCTCCATGGAAACTTGATTTTTCAACATACACAATCAACCCAAAAAATACTGCAATGTTACCTTGAGGGATTTTTGACCAACAATATCCCCCTTTGGGTTTGTTGACAATTCTTCATAACTCTTCTCTGAATGAATTTCTTCATGTTGATACCTCACTGAGTCTTCTTCCAGTCACTACCACTATTCGCCTCTTGTGATTCTAATAGCATTCAAGGATTCACTTAACACGTACTCTAAGCCCACATGAGCAATGATCGGCATGAGAAACAAGAGTAGTATGAAAATTTCATCAATGAATCACTTCCTGTCAAACACCAATTGTCGATTCCAACTTGACACCAATTGTTGAACCTCACTGATACCAATTCGGGATAGCTGGAAGCCTTCTCTCACCATTCCAATACCATTGTTCTGCTTTTATCACGATCCATCATGATATCTATGCTTTGATCGATCACTTCTAGCATCGTCATATTTAAAACGCTCCCCCTTTCTCATTTCTCCCCCTATCTAGCTGCTCCACTGGTCAGCTTCTCCGCATGTCAATCATGATTTATCAAATTTCCACACTGTCTCCCCTTGAACAATCACTATTTTCTCCCCCTTTGTCAACAAACCCAAAGGTCACACATTTGTAGTCTGTAACATAGTAGAGAACACATATCATCACATTAGGGGAAAACACATCATACCTCGGGGAGAGGGGGGGTTTCACATCCACACGCATTTAAGTGCGGGGAATCGAATGAACTCCTAGATCCAGTCGATGCCTTTCGAATTCTTCCTTGGGTAAGGCCTTTGTCAGAATATCTGCAACCTGTAACTCTGTAGGCACATACTCCAACTTCATGATTCTCTGCTCAACCTTCTCCTTGATAAAATGATACTTTATCTCAATGTGCCTTGTCCTAGAGTGATGGACGAGATTTTTTCTGAGATTTATTGCACTTGAGTTATCGCACTGGATTCCAATCGGAGATTTCACTTCAACTCCCACATCTTCAATCTGCTACTTCATCCACAATAACGGTGTGAAAGTTTGAGTGGCCGCAATATACTCATCTTCCGCGGTGCTCAACGAAATGAAATATTGCTTCTTGCTTAGCCAAGAAATACACAATCCACCAAGATAGAATGCACCACCTGACATTGATTTTCTATCATCTGCTGAATTGGCCCAGTCTGCATCAGTATATCCCAATAACTCTGTCTGAGATTTATCAGAATATGTCAAGCCGAAATCCATTGTGCCCTGGATATACCGAAGTATTCTTTTTACTGAAAGCATGTGGCTTTCCTTGGGATTACTCTGATATCTCGCTGCTTGGCATGTGGCAAAAACAATATCAGTCCTTGTTGCGGTTAAGTACAACAGACTTCCAATAATTTGCCTATATTTGGTGATATTAACTATCTTGCCATCCTCATCTTTTGATAATTTCATCCGGGTAGAAACCGAAGTCCTCATCTCCTTGGACTTCTCCATTCCAAACCTTCTCAGAACCTCCTTGGCATATTTGGATTGAGAAATGAAAGTTGCATTCCTTCCTTGTGTCACCTGTAAACCAAGGAAAAATTTTAGCTCTCCAATCATTGACATTTTAAACTCATTTTTCATGAATTCAGAAAACTATCTGCACTGAGATTCATCTGATCTGCCAAAACTTTTGTCATCGACATACACCAGCACCATCATCCTTTGATTACTGTCATTGCTGAAATAAAGATTTTAATCAACTCCTCCACGTTGAAAACCATGCTTCTTCAAGTACTGATCAAGCCTTGAGTACCATGCCCTTGGTGCTTATTTCAGCCCATACAACGCCTTCTTCAGCCTGCAAACTTTGTTCTCATCCTCATGAATGAGAAAACCATATGGCTGCTCAATATACACTTCCTCTTCCAGAACACCATTAATGAATACGGATTTGACATCCATCTGGAACGCTATGAACTTTCTTTTCACTGCTATGACCAAAAATAATCTGATTGTCTCCAGCCCTACAACTGGTGCAAATGTCTCATCTACATCTATTCCCTCTATCTGGGAGTATCCCTTTCACACTAGTCGTGCTTTGTTTCGAATCACAGTTCCATCTTCATTCATCTTGTTTTGATAGACCCATTTAGTCTCAATGACATTCTTGTCTACTGGCCTCGAAACAATCTCACAAGTCTGGTTCTTCTCGATTTGATCATGCTCTTCATTCATAGCCTGAACCCAGTTTTCATCTTCAGCAGCATCGGAAAAACATTTTGGCTCCACCTGAGATAAAAACGATGTTTGCTGTAATGACTTCATTCTTCGAGTCTGAACTAGAGCTGTCTGATCACCAATGATATTATGCCTATCAATTTTAGCTCGACTCTTTGGCTTCCTTGTAGACACAGACTTGACACTTTATTGTTCATCATCAGTATCTTTTTCTGAGTCTACTTATGCCACTTCTGGTCCCCTTGTGTTGCTTACCTAATCATAACTTTCATCCAAGAACTATTCACTAGGTCGTTGAGTATTCTGTTCATTTTAAAATTAGTGACATCATTGCTCTTAACAATTTTTTCTATCCTTTTGTTGAAGCATTTATACGCTTTGCTTTTCCCTGAGTAGCCAAGGAATATCCCCTAATCTCCTCATGTCTCAAACTTCCTATGATTTTCTTTTTTGAGAATGAAACACTTACTTCCAAAGATTTGAAAGTATTTCAACGTTGGATTCTTTTCATACCACAGTTCATACGGAGTCTTCCTTTGCTTCAGACACAATAGAGACCTGTTTGAAACATAGACCGATGTCAACACTGCTTCCCTCCAAAATTTCTCTGGTAGGTCTTTGTCAATAAGCATCATTCTGGTCATGTTGTTGATGATCCTATTTCTCCTTTCAACCACACCATTCTATTGGGGAGTTCTTACTATTGAAACTTGATGTCTTATCCCGTGTTTCTCGAGATACTCTTCCACTTGACTGTTTGTGAATTTTGTACCGTTATCTGTACGGAACTTAAAAATTTTCTGCCCAAGAATCCGTTCTGATTCCCTCCTGTACTATTTTATGAAACTAAACACCTCTGTATTATGTGTAATGACAAATACCCCGGACATTCTGCTGTAATCATCAATGAGAAGAACATTGTACCTTTTCCCATTTATAGCTCGTGGTGAGATAGGTCCACATACATCAGCATGAACCAGTTCGAGCACTCTAGTTGATTTCTTTTCCTTTGTCCTGTATGTCTTTCTTGATGATCTTCCCTTGTTGGAAAGCATCACACGTATGAGTGCGATCACGTGATAGTTTGGGAAGGTCTCTAACAGAATCACACATTACGATATCCTCCATAGATGGTTGGCATAGATGAACAAGTCGCTTATGCCATAGCTGGTTTTCTTCCTCTCTGGATAAAAGACGTGTATCTTCTTCCCCACCTACAAGGTAGAGATTTACCTTTGACCTTTTTCCCTACAGAACAGCTACTCCATCTTTTCCTTTCACAACACACATCTTCTTGGTATATCGGATAGAGTTCCCAGAGTCACATAGTTGACTGACACTGAGTAAGTTATGACTAAGACCCTCTACTACCAAGACATCAGCACGTCTCATCTCTTTGTCCCCAAACTTGGCTTTCCCTGAGCCAAAATCTTCAGGCCTTCATCATTTCCAAATTTGACAAATCCTTCTTTGTCATATTTGATGCCTGTAACAAGATCCTTATTACCCGTCATGTGGGATGTGCAACCACTTTCATGGATCCAAACACCAGAACGATTTGATGCTTTAAGGGCAATCTCTGCCACCACAGCCTTCTCATTTTTCTTTTTCTTGGTCCATAATTTTTCTTTCACACTCGGCATGGATTGAAAATTTTGTTCTTTCTCAGAGTATGATGGATCATCCTCATCTTGCAAAGCCGCAAATCTATTCTGCATTTTTAACTCACCTGTCGGTTTATTGACCTGCTGCTTGTGAACGTTTTGATTCTGATTTGGCACATTTCTCTGAATGGTCGAAGTACAGTACCTAGCCAAGTGCCCAAATCCTCCGCACCAAAAATAGTGTCCTTAAAAATATGTTCTGGAAAACCGTTCTCTATTTGGCTGCCATCTCTGTTCATGTTCCCCTCTATATCTCTTGGCTATGGAACACACATACTGTGAATGTACCATTTTCCCACAGCAATAACACCTGATATAGGATACATTCAATCGTGATACATTAGTACTACGATTTTCCCTTTGGGATCTCTGAATATTCTGATTCTGTTTTGTGCCCAAAACAACCTTCAATTTCGGGATGGGTGCTTGCGGTCTGACATTAACTGCCACCGATTTTGTTTCTTATCAATCCCTAAATCAACCTTAGCATTTGAGCTTTCTTCTGCTTCACTCCTGCTGAACTACTAGCCTCCTCTTTCATCTTCTCTATCTTCTGAATGGCCTGCTTTTCTGATATCACATTGGGGGTCCATAGTTTTTCTTGATCCTTAATTTTTCATCGCAGACTGACCACTTCTTCTTCAAGCTCTTTGATACGTCTGACCTGATCCTATCCTGTGTTAGTCAAATAGTCAATCTCCTTCTTATGTTCCTCAATTTTAAGCTTATTCTCAACAAAATTTTCTGAGCTCTCTGGTGTTGAGGATATTAGTCTTTCAATTTCTTCTAACAGCTCTAACATTTCCTCATCCTATTGTGGCATATAGAGTTTGGCATCACGAACCACTTTATTGGATTTCGTCGCTTTGGCTCTCCAAATATCTCTCTCCTCAAGAGCTGCTTCCAATTCGGCTTCCATATCAACTCTCCATTCAATTTTTTCTTCTTCTTCAGTGTCAGCTTCTTCATTTTTCTGAGAACTACCGACAACCTCTACCATAGCATTTTGCCTATGATCTTTACAATTTTCAAACTCCTCAACCTCTTCATCCACAGACTCTTCTGAACATTCAAATTCTTGTGAAAGAAGATTCTTTTTCTTGAAGAAATTTCTCTTGAATTGCTTCTTCCCTTTCACAAATACTGAAGTCTTCTTCTTGGGAATTTCAACTTCATAATCATCATCATCGTTATCTTGAAATTTATTGGGGCATCTTTCCGCAAGATGACCAACCTTTCTACATCGAAATAATGCTAGTGGAAGTTTACCTTTAAACTTTCCTCTTCCACTTTGCAGATTTGAAGAAAGGAATGACATCACCTCATCTGTTTCTTCTTCTTCATTAGAATCTTTAATGGTGATTTTCTTCATGGTCTTGAATGCCACCTCTTTTATAACGACCCATAATTTACATACATTTTTATCACTTCAGAATGGAAGCACACTTATTACAACATATAACAAAACCAAGAAAGGACTGTATAGGTATAGTGTCTTTAGAAACTGGGAAACATAAACAACAGGTTCATAAAGCATATACTTTGCCTCCCATTTATTTCATCATATCTAGAGTCCCTTTTTGGCATATTCTACTTAACAACCTTCTTCCTAACCTGGGGAAATAAAACATACAAAAGGGTGAGCTCAAATGCTCAGTAAGGGTAAACAAAAGAAATATCAATCACATCATATACATAAGCACATAACTTTTGGAAATCTTAACCTGCAAAAAAGATCATAATTTAATAACATGGAATAAATCATAGTAGGGAAATGTGATACCAATAATCATAACTTAAAACATGAAACTTTGTGGCATAGACACATAATCATAGAGAATAATTTCTCATTAGTCAAGACTCATTTCCAAGACTATCTTAGTGGACAAAGTCCCTTTCTGAACCGAGTTCACTCCTCGTTTCAGTCATGTTTCACTGAACCGGTATAACCTACCGTTCCAGCCATGTCTATCTCATGAGATATAAAATCTTTACCCAATGCATTGGAGGGAGATATAGGTCCCACCCATCTCATAATGATACCATTCTTATGTGTGCCACAAAATCATAAATCATACATCATTGCATAACCCATGTAATACAAATGGGAATCTTAAACATCATGACATCATAAAACAATTCATATAAGATAAAGGAATTCATAAAAATAATTCCATCACAACATAATCAAATCAATGTAATAATAGGGATAAAAATAGAACCCTGTATTACCTTAGATGGAAAATAATTTTGATAAAACACTTGAACTCCATTCTTGAGGAAAATATCCTTTCTTCTTCAAAAACATTTTTCCTTTCTTAATATGGCATACAACTTTAAACTAAAAGAAATTGATTAAAAATAAACTTGAAAAATTGTAAATTATGCTTCTTGGAAATAATTTTTTAAAAATCCATTCATTTCGTATAAGTTAAAAAACATTCTTCTCGTACTTTTGTCGGAAAAGTAAAAAAAGTACCTCGTACGAAAAACGACAAAAGATTCCTTTCATATCTTTTACTAAAAACTCACTGAAGGGTAAAATAGGATTTAAAAAAATTTTGGTGAATGGAAATAATATTACATATTGAGGAAACATGGATGTGGATGATAAAATACACCCCAGTAAATACCCAAGTATAAACAATCTCGGATAAAAAAATGAGATTGTGATATTTCCCTTACCTTAGGTCTGCTTTTCTTCGTAAGTGTCTGAACCTCCTATATAATGATTTAAATAATGTTATTCACTTATTCCAGAATCATACATATTTTTGTGATATCATATATGGTCATTTTCTTATCTTCTTAGTAGTAATATTTCATTGCTACTTGTTATTCGGGTGTTTATAACTTTTTGTTCTTATGCGTGTTTTTTCGAATAAATTATTATTCTGATCTTTAGGTTATAGATACCTCATTTACAGAATGGTATTAGTGTAATATATATCATATTCATTCATTCAATTCATTTATATAATCATTATGAAATGAAGATCATGTAGAACGAGTCGCATCACATCGTGGAGACGGTATTCCGTACGTACGCACGAGTGATGATATCGTTCCTATGATCGTGGAATTGTATTGGAGTGTATGTATACTATTTTAGAATCATTATAACTTTATAATAGTCATATATATTAATTATTTACACCATTAAACCCATCCATGTAAGGTGGTGGTGGAAAATAGATTACACCACGCTGTGGAGACGGTATTCCGTACGTACGCACGCGCGGTGATTTCTATTTCCAGAGGATGGATAGATGGTGAAATAGGGTTGTTTCATACTTATAATAACATATCATTATATGAGTGATACTGATGTTATTACTTCATAATGAAACAACTAAAGAAGAAGAAGTGGATGAAGAAATAAAGATGAAAGAATCGGTAACGGAAATTACCTCTTCTTTGAAGCGCCTCTTTGAGACCTCCTCTTAGGGCACTAAAATTGGTCTTTGAGGAATACCAGAACCTCTAGGTTGTTTCTAGGGACGTTTACAGGCGAAATTGGTAGGGGTTTTCCGAGCTTGAAGGCTCAAAGTGGTGTGAGGAAGAGGGGGAGGAGGTGTTTTTTTATAAGGGAGGAGAGGGGCACCATTGGAATAACTAAAACTATTATTTTATTATAAATTCAAATTCGGTTTTAAATAGCTATAAATTGATATATTTTGAAGCTAAGGTGGGGATTGGTCGAAATCCTCTCATCCAATAGAATTTAGACAAGTTTAGGTTCCTAGTTTAACCTTATCATTTGAATTTAACATTAAGTTAAATAAGTTTACTTTTACCGTGTCTTCTTGTGTTCTTATACTATAAGGTTAATAAACTTACTATAAGCAGCCAAACGAACCCCAAGTTGTTTATTATTAATATATATAACCTTATCTAAGTCATTTTTCCAAACCTTATATTTTTAGGAATAAAATAACAATTACTAATATAATATTTGTTTTAAATACTATTTTATGTCAATTTTGATATTATTTAGTAATTTATTTTTTAAAAAATCATAACAGAATGCTTAGTTCGAACATAGTTAATTACATAAATACTAACATGTCTTATTAACCTATAAAATTAGTTTAATTCATAAAAAGTCTCAAAGTACATTTATTTTGGTGTTTATAACAACAATAATGTCAATATTTAATTAATAAGATAATTATTTCATCATCATTGTGTCATAAATAACTTAAATTATATAATGTCTAAAAATTAAAAATAAAATATCATTATGTAGGAAATCTTTTTAGCTTTCTATTTAATATTTATAGTCGAATTTATCTTATGTATAACCTTATATTAAAAATTATTTACTTATTAAACTTTGATTTTAACTATTTTAACCCTTCTTTAAATAAATTAATAATAAATGTCCTAATCTAATCCAAGTGGGCCTAAATGGTCATATTTTATTTCTAAGTTTGTTTTTGGTCGAATTACACTTATCCAATAGAATTAGTACATGTGTTAGGTTAATAATAATATCATTTTTACCCTTAATTACCCTATTTACTTTTAACCGTGGTAAAAAAAAGTAAAAAGTTACTATTCACCAAAATATTATTTTCCTCTCATTGAACCACATTTTACTTACTGACATCAACCGTGTCTCTCAGATTTTTGAAATTCCACTCACAGAAGCGGTAAAATTATGTTTTATGAAAAATTCAGTTTTTAACTACCACTTAGTGGTTTCACTATTCATCAAAAATTGAAATTTTTCAGAAAAATACCAAAATTTCACCCTAGGCTAATTTCGATATTCCGAATCCAAAAATGAAGTCCATTTTGAAAAATAAAATTTATGAAATTTCAAAAAGTGGTTATTACTATTCATAACGTCTAGTTTTAATAATATTTTAATAGCATATCATTGTTTAGTAAAACTTGGTATTGCGTACGACGCAAGCTATCGAGGAAGGTCGTGATTTCATGTAAAGCAAGCCAAGAAAGTGTTGTGTAGAAAAAGATTCCTTTGATGATTTATATAACATAAAAGTCTCGGGTGTTACATTCTACCCCCCTTAAAATGAATTTCGCCCTCGAAATTCGTCACTTTGTAACAAACAGATGAGGATACCTCTCCCTCATCATATCCTCAAGCTCCCATGTAGCTTCTTCTAATTGGTGGTTCCTCCATAAAACTTTCACCAATCGAGTGGTCTTGTTTCGTAGGAATTTTTCGCTACGATCCAGAATCTCTATCGGTTGTTCTTCATAAGAAAGATCTTGCTCCAGCGGTACAACTTCTGAGCTAAGTACATGTGAAGGATCAGGTATGTACTTTCTCAGGAGAGATACATGGAACACATCGTGAACTTGAGAGAGATTCGGTGTAAGCGCCAATCGGTAAGCTACCTTCCCAACACGATCCAGTATTTCGAAAGGACCGATATATCTCGGGCTCAACTTCCCCTTATTTCCAAATCTCATGAACCTCCTCCAGGGAGATATTCATAAGAACACTTTATCACCCACTTCAAACTCTAGGTATTTTCTTCGGTTGTCGGCATAACTTTTTGGTCGACTCTGAGCTGTTCTTATGTGTTGTTGAATAGATCTGACCTTTTCTGCCATTTCATCAACGAGATCGGGTCCTAATATCTTTCTTTCCCCAACTTCATCCCAGCAAGTTGGAGTCCTACATTTCTTTCCATAGAGAGCTTCATAAGGAGCCATCTGAATACTGTAGTGAAAGCTATTATTATAAGAAAATTCCACCAAAGGTAGGTGTTGATCCCAACCACCTTTGAAATCCATAGAGAAAGATCTTAACATATCTTCTAGAGTTTGAATTGTTCTCTCAGACTGACCGTCTGTCTAAGGATGATAAGTAGTGCTGAAACTCAACTCTGTATCCAGAGTATGCTGAAGACTTCACCAGAACTTCGAGGTAAATCTCGGATCCCGATCAGATATAATATAAAGTGTTACTCCATGCAATCTTACCACTTCCTTTACATATATCATGGCAAGCTGATCCAGATAGAAATCCTCTCTAATAGCAATGAAATTTGCAGACTTGGTAAGATGATCAACTATGACCCAGATAGCATTATTGCCTTTGGATGTTTTAGGAAGTCCTGTGACAAAGTCCATAGTGATGTTTTCCCTTTTCCATTCGGGTATGGGTAATGGTTGTAACATCCCCTTAGACTTCTATCTCTCAGCTTTAATTTTCTGACAAACCAAGCATCGAGAGACATATTTAGCAACATCGTTTTTCATGTCATCCCACCAGAAGTACTCTTTCAGGTCCCTATACATCTTCGTGCTTCCAGGATGAATAGAGAATGAAGAACTATGAGCCTCATCCAGCAGCTCCTTCTTTAATTCTGGGATTTGAGGAACACAAACCTGATTCCTTAACTTTATTATCCCATCACAATCAAGGTTGAATTCAGGAACATTTCTCACCTTCTTTTGTAACTCGACATCTTCTTTCTGTGCCTATTTAATCTTCACATGTATAGATGGTTGAACATTCATTTGAGAAAGATAAGATTTTTCCCCTTCCATTATAATTCTAAGATCCATCCTTTGTAAATCCATAAATATTGGATCTTTTGTGATCCTCATCATGGATAAACTGGCATGGTCTTGTCAACTTAATGCATCTTCCACCTTGTTTGCTTTCCCAGGGTGGTAATGGATTGAGCAGTCGTAATACTTAATCAGCTCCATCCATCTTCTTTGATGCATATTCACCTCCTTTTGTGTGAAAATATACTTTTAAATTTTATGATCAGTATAAATATCACACCTTTCACCATAAAGATAATGCCTCCAAATCTTTAATGCAAAGATTATCGCAGCTAACTCCAAATCATGTGTTGGGTAATTTTGCTCATGGATTTTCAACTGTCGTGAGGCATAAGCTATCACCATATCATTTTACATAAGAACACACCCCAATCCCTTATTGGATGCATCACTATAGATCACAAACCTTTCTCCACAACAAGGCAGTGTGAGCACAGGTGCACTGGATAACCTTCTTTTCAACTCCTTGAAATTCTCTTCACATTCCTTCGTCCAGACAAACTTAACTCCTTTCCGAGTCAACTTGGTGAGTGGATTATATAATCGTGAAAAATCTTTCACAAAATGTCGATAATATCCAGCCAAACCAAGAAAACTTCGGATCTAAGTTACTGTTGTGGGTCTTGACCATCTTTTGATAACCTCTATTTTTTATGGATCCACAGATATCCCCTCTTTTGTGATTATGTGACCCAAAAATGCAACTTTTTTAAGCCAAAATTCACACTTGGTAAATTTGGCATAAAGTTTCTCCTTTCTCAGGGTCTTCAATATAATTCTCAAGTGATCTTCATGCTCTTCCTTTCTCTTTAAATAGACAATAATATCGTCTATAAAGTATTGAGCTCCACGTAGTTGGTCAAATAAGTCATCAATGCATGGGAGAGGATATTTGTTCTTGATAGTGATCCTGTTAAGTTCTCGATAATCAATGCAGAGTCTCATTGATCCATCTTTATTCTTAACAAATAGAACAGGTTCTCCCCAAGGTGACGCACTAGGGAGTATGAATCCCTTATCAAGATTCTCTTGGAGTTTCTTCTTCAATTCCTGCAACTCAATTGGGGCTATTTTATAAGGTGTCTTTGAAATAGGCAAAGCACCCGGTACGAGTTCTATTGAAAAATCAACTTCACGATTTGGTGGAAGACCCGGTAATTCCTCTGGAGAGACATCATAAAACTCCCGTACAATGGGAATATTCTTAATCGTGAGTTTCTCACCAACCATTTGAGATAAATAACCTTCATTTAGTGGAATCAATACCCAAAAAATGGAAGCAATTTCCACTGGATGGTTATGTTCATCCTTGCATCGATACACGATCATAGATTGATCTGGAATATGAAATGTGACTTCCCTTCTTTGGCAATTGATATGAGCTCCATATAAAGAAATCCAATCCATGCCAAGAATCACATCAAATTCCACTATAGGAAGGATCACAAGATTTGCAGGAAGCACTTTCCCACAAACTTTGATCGGAGAAGAATTATAAACTTTTGATGCGACTGTTATGCCATTAGGTGTTGTCAAAGCTAACTCAACATCTAATTGTTGAGGTAATACAGTGATACCCTTAGAAAATTCATCAGAAATAAAGGACTGGGTGGATCCAGAATCAAATAAAACATTTTCTACTTTAGAGTGGATGGTAAGTGTACCTTTCACCACATCGTTATCGAACTCCACATCGCTGATAGAAATTTAATGTGACTTTCCTTTGTCTTTAGCCTTAAGAGTTTGTTGACGTCGACCATCATCATCAACCCTTGGATTAGGGAATTTATTGGCATAATGTCCCATCTCCTTGCACTTGAAACATTGAAGTGTAGTAAGTTCATTCTGTGTATCCCTTCCTTTATTTGCATCATTAGACATCTTCTTCCCATCATCGTGGAATTCAAATGCCCGATGACCTTCCTTTCCACATTTGAAACATTTACTTGTCCCTTTAAGACAACTCCCTCCATGTATCTTTCCACACTTTGAGCATAAGGGAAAGCTCATCTTCTTTTCAGTGTGCTCTTTAGATTTTCCTTTGAATTCCATTTTCCTCTTCTTATCAAACCCATATGACTGATGGGTTACTTCAATCAACATATCGACTTTGGGAGCACATCGAACGATTTCCTCATAGCTATTGAAGTCCCTTATGGATAACGCCCTTCGAAGACTTGGTTTTCAGCCACTAAAGAATCGATCGATCTTAATCTCATGTTGGATAATAATACCAGAAGCATACCTTGCAAGTCTTGTAAAATTTTCTTCATAGGTACCAACAGATTCATCATCCTTTTTCTTCAGTTCAAGAAACTCGTTCTCCATCTTTGTTTGGAGAATACGAGGGAAGTACTTATTGACAAATAAGTTATTGAACTCGTCCCATTCCATGGACTCAATTTCATCCCTTTGCCTCGTATTCTCAATAAGATTCCACCATTGATCAGCATCTCCTTCCAAACGATACACTGCTAGGATGACTTTACCATGTTCAGAACATTGAAGAACTGAAAATATCTTTTCAGTAGTACTAATCCATTGTTCAGCAACTAATGTATCAGTAGACCCGCTGAAAGAAGGTGGACGCTGCCTCATGAAGGATTCAACAAAATGTTGCTCCTTCCTTTTCTTGTTTGGAGTCGTGCATGATTCATAGCTTGAGAAAGTTTTGTGAGCATGGATACAAGATTTTTCATTCCAGCTCCCATAACGTTTGGTTGCTCAGGGGGACAATCATTGCATTTCCTGCCGCATTCCGCATTAACACGATTCCTTTGGGTTCCATCCATTGACTAAAACCAAGAAGAATAGTGTGAGCAACACTAATTATAATAGTAAAACCACATAATCAAGAATTAAATTTCACACATAAGGTCTTATCATAGGTTGTTCATGGCCATTTCTAAAACACTAAGATTGTGTTCTATTCTAAGACTTATCCTTAGGATTCTTACTAAGGCTTTCACATCCTAGTTTCCAAAAGTTGACTATACCTTTCCTCTGATACCAACTATAGAGACCCGAAGCTTAACGTACATGGACATTACATTACTTTTGCGGAATACTTAGTACATAACAAAAACACACACACAAGGATCGTAATAGTTTAGTTTCTTTGGAAACTCGGAATATAATCTTCTAATCGTGGTGAAAGATCTTCAACATCTCCCATAAAGATCTTCCTTTTTTTACCTAAAACCTTTATTTATATCCAGAGGAAAAGAAAACATAAAAGGTTGAGCTCAAATGCTCAGTAAGGGTAAACAAAAGAAATATCAATCACATCATATACATAAGCACATAACTTTTGGAAATCTTAACCTGCAAAAGAGATCATAATTTAATAACATGGGATAAATCATAGAAGTGAAATGTGATCCCAATAATCATAACTTAAAACATGAAACCTTGTGGAATACACACATAATCATAGAGAACCATTTCTTATTAGTCAAGACTAATTGCTAAGACTATCTTAGTGGACAAAGTCCCTTTCTGAACCGAGTTCACTCCTCATTTCAGTCCTGTTTCACTGAACAGGTATAACCTACCGTTCCAGCCATGTCTATCTCATGAGATATAAAATCTTTACCCAAAGCATTGGAGGGAGATATAGGTCCCACCCATCTCATAATGATACCATTCTTATGTGTGCCACAAAATCATAAATCATACATCATTTCATAACCCATGTAATACAAATGGGAATCTTAAACATCATGACATCATAAAACAATTCATATAAGATAAAGGAATTCATAAAAATAATTCCATCACAACATAATAAAATCAATGTAATAATAGGGATAAAAACAGAACCCTTTATTATCTTAAATGGAAAATAATTTTGATAAAACAATTGAACAGCATTCTTGAGGAAAATATCATTTCTTCTTCAAAAACATTTTTCCTTTCTTAACATGTCAAACAACTTTAAACTAACAGAAGTTGACTAAAAATAAACTTGAAAACTTGTAAAGGATGGTTCTTGGAAATAATGTTTTAAAAATCCATTCATGTCGTATAAGTTAAAAAAAACATTCTTCTCATACTTTTGTCGGAAAAGTCAAAAAAGTACCTCGTACGAAAAACGACAAAAGATTCCTTTCATATATTTTACTAAAAACTCACTGAAGGGTAAAATAGGATTTAAACAATTTTAGGTGAATGTAAATAATATTACATATTGAGGAAACATGGATGTGGATGATAAAATACACCCCAGTAAATACCAAAGTATAAACAATCTCGGATAAAAAAATGAGATTGTGATATTTCCCTTACCATAGGTCCGTTTTGCTTTGTAAGTGTCTGAACCTCCTGTATAATGATTTAAATAATGTTATTGACTTATTCCAGAATCATAATTATTTTTATGATATCATATATGGTCATTTTCGCAGCTTCTTAGTAGTAATATTTCATTGCTACTTGTTATTCGGGTGTTTATACCTTTTTGTTCTTATGCATGTTTTGTCGAATAAATTCTTATTCTTATATTTAGGTTATAGATACCTCATTTCCAGAATGGTATTAGTGTAATATATATCATATTCATTCATTCAATTCATTTATATAATCATTATTAAATGAAGATCATGTAGAATCAGTCGCATCACATTGTGGAGATGGTATTCCGTACGTACGCACGAGTGATGATGTCGTTCCTATGATCGTGGAATTGTATAGGAGTGTATGTATACTATTTCAGAATCAGTATCACTTTATAATAGTCATATATATTCATTATTTACACCATTATACCCATCCAAGTAAGGTGGTGGTGGAAAATAGATTACACCACAGCGTGGAGACGGTATTCCGTACGTACGCACGCGCGGTGATTTCTTTTTCCGTAGGATGGATAGATGGTGAAATATGGTTGTTTAATACTTATAATAACATATCAGTATATGAGTGATACTTATGTTATTACTTCATAATGAAACAACTAAAGAAGAAGAAGTGGAAGAAGAAATAAAGATGAAAGAATCGGTAACGGAAATTACCTCTTCTTTGAAGCGCCTCTTTGAGACCTCCTCTTAGGGCAATAAAATTGGTCTTTGAGGAAGGCTAAAACCTCTAGGATGTGTCTAGGGAAGTGTAGAGGAGAAATTGGCAGGGTTTGGCCGAGCTTGAAGGCTCAAAGTGGTGTGAGGAAGAGGGGGAGGAGGTGTCTTTTTATAAGGGAGGAGAGGGGCACCTTTGGAATAACTAAAACTATTATTTTATTATAAAGTCAAATTCGGTTTTAAATAGATCCAAATTGATATATTTCGAATCTAAGGTGGGGATGGGTCGAAATACTCTCATCCAATAGAATTTATACAAGTTTAGGTTCCTATTTTAACCTTATCATTTAGATTTAACATTAAGTTAAATAAGTTTACTTTTACCGTGTCTTCTTTTGTTCTTATACTATAAGGTTAATAAACTTACTATAAGCAGCCAAAAGAACCCCAAGTTGTTTATTATTAATATATATAACCTTATCTAAGTCATTTGGCCGAACCTTAGATTTTTAGGAATAAAATAACAATTACTAATATAATATTGTTTTTAAAAACTATTTTATGTCAATTTTGACACTATTTAGTAATTGATTTTTGTGAAAATCATAAAAGAATGATTAGTTCAAAAAAAAGTTAATTAAATAAATACTAACATGTCTTATTAACCTATAAAATTAGTTTAATTCATAAAAAGTCTCAAAGTAAATTTATTTTGGAGTTTATAACATCAATTATGTCAATATTTCATTAATAAGATAATTACTGCATCATCATTGTGTCATAAATAAATTAAATTATTTAGTGTCTAAAAATTAAAAATAAAATATCATTATGTCGGAAATCTTTTTAGATTTATAATGAATTTTTATAGTCGAATTTATCTTATGTATAACCTTATATTAAAAATTATTTACTTATTAAACTTTGATTTTAACTATTTTAACCCTTCTTTAAATAAATTAATAATAAATGTCCTAATCCAATCCAAGTGGGCCTAAATGGTCATATTTTATTTCTAAGTTTGTTTTTGGTCGAATTACACTTATCCAATAGAATTAGGACATGTGTTAGGGTAATAATAATATCATTTTTACCCTTAATTACCCTATTTACTTTTAACCGTGGTAAAAAAAAGTAAAAGAGTTACTATTCACCAAAAAATTATTTTCATCTCATTGAACCACATTTTACTTACTGACATCAACCGTGTCTCTCGGATTTTTGAAATTCCACTCACAGAAGCGGTAAAATTAAGTTTTATGAAAAATTCAGTTTTTAACTACCACTTAGTGGTTTCACTATTCATCAAAAATTGAAAGTTTTCAGAAAAATACCAAAATTTCACCGTAGGCTAATTTCGATATTCCGAATCCAAAAATGAAGTCCATTTTGAAAAATAAAATTTATAAAATTTCAAAAAGTGGTTATTAATATTCATAACGGCTAGTTTTAATAATATTTTAATAGCATATCGTTGTTTAGTGAAACTCGGTATTGCGTACGACGCAAGCTATCAAGGAAGGTCGCGATTTTGTGTAAAGAAATCCAAGCAAGTGTTGTGTAGAAAAAGATTCTTTTGATGATTTATATAACATAAAAGTCTCAGGTGTTACATCTTTGGATTTCCCCTTTTCCACAATCTCGTTATCATCGTTTCTCATTTCATAGGCAACAAGAGTGATGTGCAGGTTATCCAATGTCAGTTCATTTGGGTCTTTATCTTTCAAAAAAGAAACTTTCGGATTGAACAGAGGTGGAAGTTTTCTCAATATGCGCTTCAAAATTTTTATATCTTCAATAATTTCTCCAAGACCCTGCATGTCTTCTACCACAGCATTTACCCTGTCAAAGAATGCATCAACAGACTCATTCGGGTTCATTCTCAGATCTTCATACTTGTTCCACAACACTTTCAGCTTTGCCTCTCTCACCTTTGTATCCCCTTCATATATATTCAAAAGATTTTCCCACATGGCATGTGACGTTTTCCATGACATCACCTTTGTATAAATGGGATTATAGAGGGCTCCCCCTAAGGAATTGATTACTTTGGAATCATCATCCAACTCTTTGTGCTCAGCTTTTGATAATGAACCACTAGTAATATCAGTGGTGATACCATGCATTGCTGCTGAAAACACATCCATTCCCAAAGATCGGAAATAGTGTCGCATTCGATTCTTCCATATCTAAAAATTGCATCCGTCGAAGATTATAATCCCTCTATGATTAGTGAACTCCATTGAGAGAAGAATAAATATCAACCTTTCGCTATGATACCAATTGTTAAGTCCACATGGCTGAATACCCTGAGAGGGGGGGTGAATGAGGGTATGACTAAATTAAAATTAATGCTCGTTCTGATCTTGTTTCGTGGTTAAGCAAAACACTCTTCTCTCTATTTCCTATTTCACGATATAAACAGAAAGTAAAGCAAGCACAAAACACAGTAATTTTACTTGGTTCACCGCTAAGGGCTACGTCCATGGAGCATACGCCGACAGGTTGTCGTTCATACCAAATTCCACTATACTTCACTAGCTGTGGATTACAATGTTCGGGTACATTCACTATGTCCCAGGCTCACTGCCTTTTCAAGGTTTAGGTTCAGCTCACTACTTTCCCAAGGGTCACTCCCTATTTCTCTCTCTCTGGCTCACTGCCAGTGGAGAGGATCACCTTCTTCCTCTTCCTATGCTCACTGCACTTGGAAGGGGAATCCACTCACAGTTTATAGACCTGTAGGTCTCTTCATTTGCATGAAATAATGCATCTTCAACTGTTTATAGATGCTCTGTTATAGTCCAACTTTCATCCAATGATGAATACCCCTTTGCCTCTTAACCACTGGGCAATTCACTTTGGAAACACCTTCACAAATCACCCTACTTCGCTAGGCTCCCAATTTCGTGAAGCTCAAACAAGCCTTCACGAAGCTCCTTCCTTTTCGCGAAGCTCTATCACGAAGCACTCTCCCGATGCACAGACCTTCTCAATGCGTACGCCATCACGGAGAACCTGCCTCTACACGAAGCTCACTGGGCCAACGCAGGGCACACGCCTTTCGCGGAGCTAGAATATCCGCCGCGAAGCTCCCCTTTCGCGAAGCACACTGCCTTCATGAACCACCTCTGCAAACTGAGAGCAACGGATTTTCTATGAAAATTATCTCTACTTCTCTCGAGGGGGTCGGCCTCTATTTATAGGCGATTCCACCGACCCTCGAACTTTCTGCACGAAGTCAACGCTACGTCATCTCAAATTTCAAAGCTCCAAAGATTCCGCCGGAATTCTGTCTAAATCGCGAAGGGCCACGTAAATTTTCCGATCACGGATCTTGTCGTAATCGCAAATAATCACCTTCAACATTCATTTTCACCTTCGCTCCGAAGCTCCATCGCAATGCCATTCATCTCCATGAAGCTCCCTTGCAAATCCCTTCACCGCCGCGATGCCCTTCAGCCTCTACCATTCGCGAAGCTCGTCGTAATCGCGAAGAATCACTGCCTCCATTCTTCTGGTTTTCGTAAAATCCAAACCATGAAGCCTCTCTTCGTGAAATTCATGCCAATGCCATATTTAATTATGATCTTCATGGAAATCCTATTTTCGCGATTCTCACCAAATTCCAATTTTTGGACCCCAAAAAATTGGCAAACACTGGGAAACGGCGCCACCTTGTACTTCTCTTTTGTACCGCCTCCAGATCATCCTTTCCTTTGTCATCGTTATTTTTCAACAATTATTGTCAAAAAATTCTCGGGAACTCGACAATTATCCATGGAAACCTGATTTGTCAACATACACAATCAACCCAAAAAAATACTGCAATGTTACCTTGAGGGATTTTTGACCAACACACTCCATTGGGGATTCCACATAGAATGTAAAAGAATATAAGTTTAGTTTGGATTTAATTTAGGTTTATTGTGGGATTTAAGGTGTTTTAAAAATAAGGTCTTAGGTGACCTTCATTTTATTTACATGTCCCAAAGTTTAGAGCCCATGTTTTTCATTATTGAGGCATGTATACATCTTTTGTTTTATTCCATGTTCTACTTAAATTATATCTTGTATACTTTGGTTTCTTAGTGATTCATATATGATACGGATTTTTGTTATAAGTTTGTTTGTTTTGTTCATAATCACTCTTATATTTTTTTTTCATTAAAAAGATAAAGGAAAATGATTTTATTTATAAATTCATATATCATTGAGATAAATGGTTTCCATAAAAATTTTATTTATAAACAAATGATAATGGTTTTCATTATGGAAGTTATTATATAGATTTATTATGGTCTCCTAATAGTATTTTACCTCATTCCCTATATACACCCATTGGGTGTATGTAGACTTGGTTTTACCTGATAAACATAAAGGGAAATAAGCCACTTTCTTTGGTGGCTCCTCTTGACACTTTCTTCATCTTAGATGATGTAGTGATTTTTTGTGACTGTGGGTTGTGTGCTGATAGATTATGCAGTGTGTTTTGGGGTTCCTCATATGATCGTTTACCCTTTATTGGGTCATTTATATATTAATCACTATGTTCATCAGTTTATATTGGGATTCATGTATTTATAATATTATTTTTTATCACATTACTTTATATTTTTATAGTTATGGTTGGGATGTTTAGTTATTTTTATCATCTTATTCTTTGTTTTTTTTAATCTTATTTTTGAAACTATTTATTTATATGAAGTGTTATCCAATATATTTATAAATGTAGTAATATATCTGGATGTGGTTAGTTATAATATTTATGAAATTTTGAGGGTGAAATCATTCTAAAATGATTAATTTGATACCCTTAGCACTTTCGACCATCCTATGGTGATCAAGAACAAGATTTAGTCCTTGTGGGGGCCTGTCATGGGTGATGTGGTAGGTTAAAATGGGATGGTTCTTTAAAAATGGTATTATATCCCACAATTTATTGGGGGAATGCTCGATAAAAGAATATGGTATCATCAGAACTCAGGAAGTGGGTGAAACAGAGTTACATCCAGCTCTTCCTCTTGAAAAGTTATAGGATACCATGTCTGTTTAGAAATCATGTCTTGAATTTGATATTTATTGTAAATTATTTTGTTATAATTTGATGTGATTCATTACTATTATGGTTTTTGAGTAAATATCATGATCAATTTCTTTAGATTTTATGTATTTATGTAGAAATGATATATTTTATAGATGAGTGCAGTTTAAGTGCATAGTTTAAAAAACATGAAATAACTGTTCATCCTGACATTTACACCTTCCCTATATCACTGACTTATTTATCACATTGTCTCTTAAATTTTTCAACAAAAATATACACAGTGATAAAAAATGAAAATTTTTTCTTTTCAACACTTGGGTAATTCATATTATTATTCTATTTTTTGTTACATATTTATGATCTATTGGGTGGAATGTTATGTTTTATCAATGAAACTTGGTGTTGAGTTATGTATTTATTGAGTTTTCTGTTTCATGTTTTATAAATTCTTCCACCAAAAAAAAAATTAAAATTATAGAGAGGGACTAGGGGGAATTTTACATAGGCCAAGCCTCGTGTGGATCATAATCCCATTGGGATGGTTATTAAAACAATTCAATCTTGGGGTCGAAAAGGTGATTGTGATCAATTTCAAGTGGTTGATCATACTCGTCATTTTACTATTACAAATGAACCTACATTCCATGGAAATAAATTTTATCATGAACCTAGTCAGTGGATGAAGAAAATTAACCACGTGTTTGGTTTTATTTCCACCACTCATACTTTTGAATTCAACATTTTCACTTATGTATTTAAGGTATCAAGTTATAAATGGTGGGAATACATTATGCGTGTGAAGATATATGGGGACCTACCATGGACTAAGCTAAAAAAATGTTCTGCCAGTAGTCTTACCCAAATACCCTAATGATGGAAAGGCCAGGGAGTCCATAAAACTAGTGCAAGTAAATCATCCTGTGATGGAATATGAAACTTAATTTTCCAAGTTGGTTAAGTTTTTCTCTTGATCTTCTAATGAAGGATTACCTCAAAGCTAAAATATTTAATAAGAGCTTGGAACATGTGGTTAGATCAGTAATTGTACCTTTATACTTTTTGAATAAAGATTAGTTTTTTAATATGGAATCAGTGGTCGAAATTGATATAGCATGGAAAACCAGGTTGGTAGGTTCCTCTACTTCTGTATGAGGAAATAAGATATCTTTATCTAATAAAAAATAAATTCTTGATATTCTCAATGTGGTAGTTGTGGGATTTTAAAATTCTCATATAATTCCATTCTCATGACACATTTGGGGTGTAATAATTTGGTGTTCACACAATATGTGAAATTGGGTCATTCTAAACTAGATTTTCAAGAATCTCCCTTGACATTCTATCTATGTGGGAAACTTGGTCATCTATAAGGAATTTGTAGGTAAACTCCTCAAATAATTAAGGATATAAATTCATATACTATAGTCTATCATGTGTAGTTAGACACATCTAAGGGAGAATATTATCATCCTAAAAGAAGCAAAGAGTGAAGTTAGATTTAGATAGAAAATTATCTATTAGAGTGGGCCAGAATCTTGGTTCTTATATCTAACAAAGAATGTATCAGTGGGATCGAAATTCAGTATAGTGAATATTAAAGTTATGATGTATATTTATTGTTGTATGTAATTGTATTTATTTTATATATGTGTATTGTATTCCTTCATCTCATGTAAATTTATTGAAACATTAGGGTTGTGATCTGAGTTGATACCAAATTTGATGGATTATTCTAATCCTCGCTGATATAATATGGAGTAGTAATTCAATTGTTTTCCATATCATGTGATCATTACTAATATTTAGATCCTAAGGGATTATTTATTACTTGATTTGGATATCTCCAATTTCATCATTACTATGGAATGGATGACTATCTCTAAAGATCATAATGATTGTTATCACTAAACGGTTCGGTTTCTTTCTCCTTATGGAAGCACTTGCATCTTCTAAGGTGATTAGGATTCAATATAGAATATGTAAGAATATATAATTGTATATTTTTTATTTATATCATGATATTTATCTATTCTATTTCTAGATACAGTTGAAGGGTGCTCAAATAGTTATCTCTCTGTGGTGGTGGATAGATATCTTGAGGTTTTTCCTAATAATTTCTCTATGTTTCCACCATATACAGAGGTAGAATTCCCTATAAATACAATACCATGAAATATCCTCTATTTCCATTACATCTAACCAAATAGATCCCATAGAGCTAAATAATTTGAAGGTCTAGTTTTATGATATATTTAAAAAAGGTTTTATTCTTCCTAACATGTCACCATAGGCATCACTGGTTCTCATTGAAAATAAGTTGGATGAAAATATAACACTTTGAATTGATTATTAGAAGCTAAATTATGTAACCATATATAATAACTACCCATATCCTCTAATCTAAGATCTCTTTGACTAACTTTAGGATTCCAAATGGTTTTCAATGATTGGCCTCAGATCGGGATATAACCAGATGAGGTTGAAGGAAGAAAACATTTTAAAAACACTTTTAATAATAGGTATAGGCATTATAAGAATCTTGTTAGGACTTTTATAATTTCAAATTCTACTATAGTTTTTATAGATTTTATGAAGAAAAGTTTTCATCAGTATCTCAAAACTTTTTTATGATGTTTTTAGATGAAATGTTGATTTACTCAAAGATAAAGGAAGATCATGGGGAATATATAATAATTGTTTTAGAAACATTTAAGGATAATGTTATATTATTCAAAAAAAATTCAGGGCCAGTTTTTTATTCAGGAATTTAAATTTTAATTGGATAACAAATGTCAAAAGTTTTTTGATGAATTGAAAATATAGTTTACATCAACTCACATCCTCATAATTCCTGAGTCTAGTGAGGTGTATTCAACATTTCAGGATGCCTTAAGTATGAGTTTTGGATTTTTTTTTTTTTTGATATAGTGTGGCCATGTTGTGTGTATTTCTCTTTCATTTTATTCCCTCAAGAGAAGAAATATACCACCCAAGATGTATAGTTAGAGATGATGATGTGTACATTGAAATCAAAAAGTCAATATATCTTTGGGGAGAAGTTTACCATATATACATTCTGTAAAATTTTCAAGTGTATATTATCATATAATGATCTAAATAATTTATTAATGAATTAGGTCGGTATATCCAGACCTTTGATTTTGATTTGTCCTACTCCCTTGGAAAAGGAACTGTGGTGGTTTATACCTTGAGTAAGAAGGTTCCTAGTCAGGAGATGAAAGAATCTAGGGATGAATGTAATTTTATGAGATTATTTACTAAGATTTATACATATGTTAAGGATTAGGATAATCAGATATTCATAGTTTTCGTACAACTCACGCATCCCTTGTAATATCATATTTTTTTAAAGAAGGTATTGGATCCTAGTTTTTACCATATAAAATGAATTCTAAATTGTAGATAGATATTGTTTGATTTGTATTGATCTCTTAATTGTTTCATTTACTTTAGAAAGTGATTCGTGGTTTTTTTCCTTAAGGTAGGAGATAACAAGATATGGGAACCATTCCAATTGGTCAGGTCATTAATTTGATACCAAGATGTTTTATAATATAAAGCACCAGTATTGGTGGCACGGTATGAAGTGGGTGGTTTTCAAATTTGTGTCTTGGTTATTTATGTTTAAAAACATAAAGGTTGAGCATCAAAATCATACATTCTTATTTCAATAACATCCAATTCCATTATTTTTGTGCGTTGGGATATCTATGAATTTCATTATTTGATTTCCTCAGAATCATAGTGTAGATAATGACATATAGGTGATTATTGACAAATTAATGACATATGATCACATTTTTCATATAGTAGAGTCAAACAGAGTAGATGAACTTGGAAACTTTTATATCCAATATATTTTGAAACTATATGGTATTTTAGCTACTATTGTTTACTATTAATAATCGTGCTTTAATGACTGATTCTGGAGAGGACATTAATAACTGATAAAACCTTAAACAAATTTGGGTATGTCTTATCACCCAAAAAAGGATGGAAAACCATGTGGGCTATCTAGATTCATGAAGATATGTTATGAGGTGGAAATCTTTACTATATAATATCGTTGATGAAACATTTATCATGGATTGAATAATGATACAACAACAGTTATACATCCTTAATAAATATATCTCCCTTAAAATCTCTTTATGGGTGAAAATATGATTCCCTAATTTGTTGTACTGAATTAGGAGAACATTCCTCATTGGTAAAATTCATTATTCAAGTGATTACAAGTAAGTTTCTTCTAATTCTGAAAATATTGGGGACATCTCAAATGCACTAGAAATATTTTGTTTTCCATCATTTTTATCCATTGGAATTAAACATTTGTGATTTAGTGTTTCATAGTATTTATATGCAACTAGGAAATTGCAGATTGGGTAAATAGTGTAAGCTTATGTCATGATTTTTCAGGCCTTTTGAGGTAGTGGAGCATCTCAAGAAAGAGGAATACCAGCTAGCTTTACCATACAAGTTGATATATTTCAATGATTTTTTTCACATATCCCAATTGAATAAGTATCATTTATAAGATTTACAAAAAGGAATTGTTAATTTTATTTGGGTAAAAAATTTAAATTTTTATAAACACTAACAAACACAAACTAATATTTAATGTAGTAAAGTGTAATTCAAATTCTATCCCACAGATAATTGGTCAAAACACTTACAAAAATAGTAAATATTGAATAAAAAAAGATATTTGATATTGGTTTTAGTTTTAGATCAATTAGACAAGAATACTAGGAATAGTATTTCTGAGTTCTTGTATTAATGAATTAGAAAGAATTAACTTAATCTATATATCTTTTGAATTTAATCCTATTGAACCTCATCTCATAGTGAACAATATACTCTATTTTAAAACCCCATTTTGACTCTCTTGTACATTAGTTAGTTAATATAATGGGTAACCCAAAACCTTGTTGAAACATAACCACCCATGTTCACCCAATGGTCATGTAATAAAAAAAATAATTTAGTTCTTTCATTGATAACATATTTGTTCCCATCCCCAATGGTTATGAAATGATAAAAGAAATAAGATGGTTGGAATTATGAATAAATAAAAAAACCCATCATATAATAAATACAACACCATACTTCACAAAATTAAATCCATCATCTATACATAGCATGGTCCAAAATTACATACCCACTACTATTAGTCATTGGGGGTAAAAATTGGCCTAAGAAGCACTCTATCACATCAACGCCTTTCTTCAATTGTATGTAAATACTTCAGTCTTCAATCCCCCCTCACCCCAGTTGCAAAGTATCATTGCCTCTTTATTTATAATAAAATTCCTCTTGAATATATTCATAATATTTAGGCATATCCATTTAATGTTATCTTCAATTTGAATTTTCTAACTTCCAAATTGTATCTTAATAGATTTTTATTTATTTTTAATTTCCCACTCTCATTAGATATACTTATATGTTCTAATTTATAACTCTCCCCATTTAAATCTCTTCTCTCATATATATAAGCTTATTTTTAATTCAATTATCTCTTAACATTATTATTATCTCTATTTTTCTTCCACATTCCCTAAATACTATAAATCCTTTAACTCTATACTCTAGCTCATCTAGTGTTCACCTTAGTTTAATTTTACAACTCCATAGATTTTTTCACACTCCCTAAATACATGAATCACCATTTATATCCCCTATAAAACCTCTAAAACACATTTATATACCAAATATACCAATCTATCAAAACTACAGATATATGAAAGTTGAGGCATGGACATGGGAATTGCAGTACAACCTCTTCATCAGTAACCCTCACTACAAAATGGTAAGTTGGATAAAAAATATCCCTCAACATACTTGAAAATCCCATTTTAAAGATTTTTCCCATTCACGGTGTTATAACATTACTACATCATAAATTATTCATCATTGAATATCTATATTTAATGCAATGTTATTCTTAGATTACAACACAGACACATATTTTCAAGCCTCAGGTTACATGGGATATAGCAAAATGAAAGGACCACAATGTTACCCTCCTTGATTGTATCTACCTCTAGGATTCATTATAATGTATAATAATATATTTGATGTAGTCATATTCAAATTCCACTGGTACCCCGAGTTCTGTTTGTTCAAAAAATGGAGGGTTTTCATCACAACAGTAACAGAAATGGTGCCACTAGTATATGAAGAATATGGTGTGAGTCAAGCCAGGATGACATTGTTTTAGTATGTTAGTAAAACACCTATAAATGAGGTCATACCACATCAAATAATTCAAATGTTTCCCACTAATTAATAATTTATATCTTCATAAAAACCCAACATAGAAAGATGAAATAGAGTCGATGGACTCATATCTACAGTTGGTGTCAACCGTACCAGAGAAACTCTACAGCCGCTACTATACAAACCTAACCCTCATGTTTCATTATAGATCTTCTATTGGGAATTCCATGTATGGACTATTTTATCCTCCATATTTCTTATGGTAGGCTTCCATGCTAATTGGTCAGCCACACCATAGGAAATCTATGTGTCTTCTGGCCTGGTTGAGGGTTAACCTAGGCATTGCCACATTTTTTAATTAAGTATTTTTATTTTATTATTTTTCCATTTCAATACCCCTAAACACATATATTAAAACTTCATCAAAATGATAAACATTAAATTTTATTTTTTTTATTTTTTCAAAATAAATCATAAATTTAATTCACTAAAATATAATATAATTAAATTAAAAAACTAAAAATTAATCAGTTAAGTTATCAAATAAAAAAATATGTATTTAATTAACTTATAAAATCCCCCACACTTAACCAATTTTTTCCCTCGTGTATAATTATCAACTAAGAATGAAATAGGATCCTCCACGATACCAACGTTTAAAATTAAAAATCAATAAAACCAAACCATTTTCAATGGGGAAGAAATAATTTTTCATGTTTCACATATGATTAGTTCATTCAATCCTCACTAGTTAATAATGCATTTGATATATCCCTATGAAAAATGATGATACTTATCCTTTTTTTTATTAAATCCTCTAAATTTATCATTATTAGACATAGAATGTTGTGATTTATCTGACCACGATTTTTACTCACTCATCACTCAAAGTGAAAATTAAATGAATTTTTGATCATAAAATAAGTATATATATTGTAATTATATACAAAAAAAGGATCTATAGTATCCACTTTTTTTAAATAATATTTCTAAAAATAATAAAGTATTTGAAATTAGGATCAAATGAAATTAAGGATAATGGATTAGTATGTAAATGTTAAAACAATAATCCTCAAAAATGAATTTTATCCCAAGATCATATTTCATAATAATCAAAGTAAAATAAAATTATATTCACCTATTTAAAGTGAAAACACCCCATCACTCAAGCTTAAATTAAAGGTCATGAATAATAAGTGAATACAATGAATATATACCCTCTTGGATTGTTTCTAATTTTTCACTTATTTATCTTCTATAATAATAATGTTTTCTTAAAATCAAAATTTGATCAAGGATAAGTCTCATATCCACCACTCAACCCCTAATAATAATAATTAGTGGTTAAAAATCATTATTTTTTACCTTATATAAACTAAACCCATTTATTTTTCAAAAAATCACTTTTCCCCTCAATATGGGTAGAGACGAATTAAAATGAATAAATTATCATTAAAATTTCACAAATATCTAAAGAAACACCCCAGAAAATCATCTCAATAAATAACATTCATTTTCACTATGAATCCCCTCTCTTCCCAAACATGAACATTTTATAATCATGTAGAGCACAAGAGTAAGGGTAACAATGGATAAAATTTGATTGCATTGTGGATTATGCCTACCAAATTTCATTCATGGTATCTAATATATGGGATCAAGTATAATGGGTACATAAATATAAAATACTCAATCATATTAAAATTTAATTTATACTGTCATAGATTTGAAAAAATAAAATACAAATAAGAGTAGGTAACATGTTACCATAATTATATCTAGAAATAATCCTAGAAGGAATTGGAAAAATATTGGGTCTAGAAACCTATTGAGAATGAGAACATATAAAAATATTGAATCAATCATTCAATGTGTAATAATAAAAAATCAATCTGCACAAAATTATGAATTTCAAAAAATGAAAAAAGGTAGGTAAAATTTCATCTTCATGTGACTAAAAAGAAAAAACATGATTTATTGAATCCAAATTCCCTTGATTAACTATATTTATTCAATCACCCATTATTAATTTTTAAATTTCACCAATTTGAAAATTAAAACATATAATCATGGAGTTCCTATGAAATTATAAGTATCACTGATCAAAACAATATCACTAATCTAAGTGTGGCTATGCATTTTTTCATTTAATATTATAATAGATTTTGAAAAAAGTGGATTTTAATTGAATTATTAAATTTAATTATTACACCCCTATTTCATTAATCATTTATTTTTTTCTACTTATATTATACATTAATTCATTATTCCTTGAATCATATTGGGCCAGAATTTTAAATTTAAATACGGAATGTATATGCTCATTCTCTTGAAATTTCATAAATATAAGGGGATTAAAACCCTAAATCCTAAACTAGTTCATAAACAAATAATTCCTAATTAAATTTATCCTAAATTACTTGAAAGAATAAAAATTAATGTTTCCTCTTGAAATTTATTTGTTTATGGTCGTTAACATTGACCTTACCTCTTAAATTTAAGTGATTAAGGGTAGTAAAGAGGTTACCTAGTCTAGATCAACAAATGGTTGAAGCTATGATTAAACCATGTAGAAGGGTCTGATTCATTTTTACAATATTCTATTCACTCCTCCACATGTTAATACCATATCCACCTATATATTCCCAATATATCAATGTTTAAATCATATTGAAAAATCAATGGATAGTTCATGGACTATACAAACCTATTTCCCTTCAATGAACTCGTCAGGGGAAGTATCCCCTCCTATGTCTTTTATATTTTCCAAAATTTATATCTTCTTTTCCACCTCATTTTTAGTTATGTATTTATTCTATTCAGTATATTAATAAATTATTTTCTCATATAAAACAATATCCTCAACTCCTTGAAACTAATATTCTCTCAAATCATCTCTTTTATCAACCAGTTTTTGCATTTCCTGATATATATTGAACGTCACCACTTCTCTAATAACACTTAGAACAATTCACAGTTTTGAATATATATCAATTCCCTCTAAGTATCTTGGAATGTTCTTCCCAAGAATATTTGGTTCCTCTCCTCATCGGTTTCCATATATGGTAAGTCCAACATGAAATGGAATTTATCTACTTTGATTGTGATATATTTAGTAATCCTTAGGATAGTATGCCTATTGTATCTCCTAATTGAAGTAGAACCATAGTTGTCTTTATCTCTATCATTCCAAATCTTTCAAATTTTTAGTATAAAATTATATTCATGATTTCACCTAAATCACTCAAATCCAAAAAAAATCATCAAACCTAATGTTAATAAGAATCAAAAATATTCCAAGCTCACTTTTCATATATGGTAATCTCCTTGATACCATATCAAAATATTCCCCCATCAATGGTATGGTTCCCAATTCCTCTAGCTTCCTATTGTTTGACACAAGTACTTTAATAAATTTTCTATATGTAATAATGATCTCTATAGCTTCAATAAATGTTATAATGATATAAAATTTCTAAATCATATCCAGAAATTTATCCCATTTTTTATCTAGCTTCCCTTACCTTTGTCTCCCTAAAAAAGGTAGTGGTGGTTGATATAAGGGTGGTGCATCTTTTCTAATGAACTTTATAGCTATTTTTTCTTTTTTTCATATTCCTAAGTCTGTTTCTTGATCTCCTCATCTTGGATCTCCTTTTATTTTTTCCTCTTCTTTGAACAATTTTGGGTTATTTTTCTACCACTTAAGGTGATTTATTTCAACTATATATGTCTACTAACCAAGTTATCTCTTTTTAAAACTACCCTTGGCCTCTCCTTGGGTTGGGTGGAAATCTATCCTACTTGAGTTTTTATATTTCTCATGTCAATTCATTGATTTTTTGGGTCTTCTCTTAATTCTAAGGTATCATCTCCTTTATTAATATAGTAGGATTCCAATTATTTGATAGAACTCCCTATATTGTTATAAATGATCCAAGGGTAAACTCTAAATTATGGATTTGACTAGTTATAGTAGGTCCTAGATATTAAGGTTGAAAACCATGTGGCCTAAATTGAAATCCATGGCCTTGTTAAAATACATTTCCTTGATTTGGTTGTTGTAGTGTATGTTCCCTTCTTCCCTACACATAATTTTTATTTTTAAAATCTTGATAATTTTTATATTAAAGTTCACACATTGGGGATGTTGGATATTCATCATAGAATCAAATTTCCTTGAAATAACATTTATTTGTCCAGATACCCTGCTATTTTCAACCATGTGAACTATTTTTTTTCTATCCTCCATAAGTTTTACAATAAAAAATGTATCCATAATTTTTTTCCAAAAAATTATAACTTTTCTTGGGATACTTTCTCATTATTGATCCTCTAGTAGAAATGTCAATAATTGATCGATTACCTTGAGAAATTCCTTTATATAAAGTTTGAATTGGTAAGTGAGTTTCAATATTATAGTAAGGGAATCTCTTAATTTGGATTCAAAATCTTTTATATGAATTATAGATTGAATTATAATTTATTTTATAAAGTATATAATACTTGCATGTTAATATATAAAAATTAAATGAGGAAAACATATAGTACAGACCTTCCTTACCAAATCATTCTATATAGTTACTGAATGTGGGTGTGGACTTTAGATCCACTCTTGATACTTATATTTGAGTGATGAGTGGAAGAAAAGTATCATTTCTGTATCACTTGTCACATTACTAAACTTAATTATGTCACACAACTATAAGTAACTCCCAAGGAAATCATTAGGGTCTTCATGTGGTTGTCTAGTGAATTAAATATAGTCTTATATCATTTGGATAATCACTAGCTTTATCTAAAACTATTTTGAAAAGACTAGAGGAATGATAATTATTGTATATACCACCTCATTTTAGGTTATTCTCTTATTTATTAGAGATTTCATCCCTAGTTTTCTTCCATGTAACTCTTTGGGTTCTCCATGGATAGGTTCTCTTCCAGCGATGACTTCTTCTTTATTGAACTTAATTTTCCTTCTAATGGTATTTTTAATGTTAGGATTCAACTCAAGTTATTCTTCTTTTTTAACCAAAGTATAGTAATAATTAGTTGATATTGTGCCCAAAAATATTACATGTGTATACCTAGAGTAAAAGGGGAGAAATAAAAAAAGGAATTTCATAAAAAAACTAACAATTTATACTGATCATTATCCTATAATGGTTCTATTGAATTTATCACAAAAGTGGTATCATTAATTTTATTAAGGAAATTAATTTAGAATATTTTAAATTTTAACTATAAAAAACAAATTTATAATGTTGTAAATTGGAATTCAAGGTTGATCATGCATATAATGGGTAAAAATCACATATAAATTTTGGAAATATTTATATAGAAATAGATATTTGAGAATGGTATGGGTTTTATATCAATTAGATGACCATTTCAGGTGTAGTATTTCCACATTCATGTTTTATTAAAGTGGAAATAACTAACATAATATTGATTTCAACACACTTGTACTTTGGTTAGTTAACCCCTATAACTTATTATAGTTATACTCCTTATTAATTTTTATAAGAAACTCAAAATCATGAAAATATTGGAAAATAAACATGGAATACAATATTTATATGGTCCGGCCTCAGTGTGGAAACCTATATCTACTCAATGTAATATCCTGTAGATCCCTAGAAATTCACTATTAGAAATAAGTGGATAAATTTTTTGATAAAACACTTATTGGGCTTCTTCTATATAATTATAGGTATGATTATACTGACTCTATTCTTTTTATAAATTCTTTTTACAAAACATGAGCCACAAAAAATGTAACTTTTTATATTATTCTCCTGGAATGTTTTTTTTGGAAATTCTATCTGATTCCTCATCTTATTTTTCCTTACAATGTTCCTACTTCTGGTAATCTAGGTTAAATTTACCTTTTATAAAACTATGACTATTACAATCTTCTATTCCATCTAATTTAACAAAACTCAGTACCTCAAAATCTTTCTGCATGGAAACTCAATCTATTGTACTCTTTTTTATAACTGAACTAACATCTATCTTATTTTAATGATCAAAAAATTCTATCTATAACTCTTCTTAAACATGAAACTCAGCTTATGTTGGAAAATAACTCTAAAAAAACTCTATATCACTTTAACTTTTCCCAAGTTTGAAAAGTTTCAAGTATGATGTACCTTTTCACTCATATTTATAGGTGATCTAGAAATAGAAAATTTGGTAAACAAATTTCATTTTCCATCTCAATAAAATTTATAAATATGAGTTTCATTATCATTTTAATCTCATTATAGTGTTTCTCAACTCTTATCAACTCTTATGTATTCTTCTCGAATTTTCATGAATCTTCTCAAAATCTTCAGTGTTCCAACCTTCTAAAATTTCCTTAAATACAAAATTTAATGAATTCTTAAATATTTATTAACATGACTTGATACAGAACCAATTGAATAAAATTTTAAAGCATTGAAAGGTTATTGTTGTTTATAATTTTATGTAAAACATTTTTGGTCCTATATCCAGTAAGTGATTTTTTTTATTATAATCCTTTGAGAAACTCTTTTTCTAGTGAAAGTATAGTCTGATGTTATTTCATTGATTTCATTCTCTTCCCAAACATTACACACTCTTCATAAAATTTCATCTGATATAATTTCATATAAAATATTATTCTTGATGAACTTCCATTATCAGTAATTCAAAACTCCACAACTTTTAACTTTATCCTATAGCATGACATTATTCTTAAAACATTATACAAAATACTTATCTGTAAAAAAAACTTGCTTGTATCTAATGATCTTGGCCCATTTGAAGAAAAATCACTAAAAAACATATAAAACTTTTCTCTCCATGTTGTTCAAATCCAACTGAATATGGTTGAATACATTATTGAAACTTTTACATACATCATAAACCTATAACGTTATACCTAGTGGAAAATTCAACACATCATGTGTATCATCAATTTTCTTCCTTTTCATATAAAACTCGGCATTTGGAAAAAACCATAATTTTATATTTTGTATCTTTATTAACTATTTTGATAATGATATCATATATCCATTCATTTATGTCCTATTAAAATGTTGATCTTTTCTTTATTTTAGAAACTTCCTCCTTCGGATCAACTTTTTTATGCTGAAGAAACTAAAAACATCCCCACATATATCTATCCAGATTGGTTTTTACAGTGTTCTATGGTAGTAGCTCTATTTAGATTTAAAATATGATCTCCCCTTTTTTCATATATATTCAAATATGAATTCTTGAACCACTTCTCATTTCTTTCTCATTTTTAAAACCCATAAAAGAATCATCAACAACAACATTAGTGGTTCTTAAAATATCTCAATTTTATATTTTACATCTTGCACTTCTAATATATTCTATTCAATATCCATCATCTGGTTAGGTCAATCTAATTATATGAAACTGTGTCCTTTCTATAAAACATTACCTTCACAAACATTCACTCTATTCTATCCAATAAAAATCTTTGCAATAACAGATCTACTTTCCATAAATTTATTAATAATTTTATGTCCGGAAAACATAAAATTATTATTTCCAACCAAAATATTTTATCATGATATTTTCATGATTTAAGGAACCTTAATATCTCTATTTCAACATATGACTTACATTATAAAGTTATTATCATTCCAAATTTTCAAACATTCTTACTTTACAAATTTCATCATGATCATCACCTCAACAAAATTTCTCAACATGATTTCAAGTAACTTTTTTTTCTATTCTAAAAAAACATACTTTTAAAAAATACTCTTTTTAATAAAATGAAACACTTTTGAAGAATAAATATAAAGGATCCCCTTTGTATTTATTAACAAATATATTACTAATATTTTCAACTCATCATTGTTAAACACTCAATTTTTCACAACTCATTTTTAAAATAACTACAAATTTATCAACTTTTAACAAAACATAAACTTTCTTAAAAGTGAGTTTCCTGATTTCACACTACCATATAAAGTAATGTTTTTGAATGAATTTTATCCCTCGGTGATTATAAAAGTTATGTTAATGATATAATAAAGTACCCTTCACATTGATCTATTCTATTTCTAAAATCTCAATTTTTTGAATCATTACCTTTTTATTCTCTCCCCCATTTTATGATAACCATGGCATCATATTTTTTATATAAATTAATGTAAAAACTTATTACAAATTTTTTACCTTCTATACACATTTTTAAACATAATATAAAGCATAATGAATGAATTTTATTGAGATGTTTAGGAAGTATTTTATAGATGTTGAACATGAAGTTGTAGCATCAACTCCAAAAATATACCCTTTGTCGTAACCATGGTGAAAACATTAACAATTTGGTATTTGTAGACATATACTCCAGCATAACATATCCACTAGAAACTTTCTCTTTCATTAAGTGATATTTAATATAAATGTTCTTTGATATTGAGTGTTGTATGGTATTTTTAGACAGGTTAATGGAACTCTAATTACCACAAATTATCTTTAATGGTTTGAAAACATTCAATTTCAAATATACCAATATCAATTTCATACAGATAATTTTTTTATAATAATGGATGGAGGGAACATACTCTAATTTTATTATTCTCAAAGTTACTGAACTCTTTTTCTTACTATAACAACTCACACAACATTCTCCAATGAAAAATATTCCTCTAAAAGTTGATTCTCTATCATTGAAATCTCTATCCTCGTAGTATTAGAATAATAATGAATGTTTATATCACAACTTGTTTTTTTAATCATCATCCCATACAAATTTTTTCCATTAATATATCATATAATTATCTTTGCTAACAACATATGAGTTTGTTTCGGATCACTATGATATATAAAACATAAAGACACAACATAAACAATATCATTTCTTAAGGCCGTAAGCTAAAGAAAACTTATTTTAAACTTCCAAAAACATCTATGTTTACCCTTTCTTCTATTTCATCTTTACTCATCATTGTTCTCATTGAAATTAGAGTATATTATTACTTATAATCATTCATTCTCAACTTTTGTAACAACTCCCTGTCATACAACTTTTGATATAGGAAAATGTAATTTTCATTTTGTTGAGCATGTAAACCAAATATGAAATTTAATTCTCCTAAAATTTGAATCGACAAATTATTCTTCATTTATTTAAAAAATTATTTACAAATATTGTCCCCATCCATAAAAACAATTATATCATCTACATAAAAAATTACAATCAGGGTGCATGAATAAACTTCTTTTCACTTTCAAGTTACTGTAAATGTTTCCTTTATAATGATTTTTAACTTTTTCTGAAAACTATCAAGTTTGGAGTACCAGGATCATAGAGCCTATTTAAACCCATACAGAGCTTTCTCCAATTTATAAACTTTTATTTCATCATTGTTAATTATAAAACAAGAAGGTTTCTCAATATATACATCTTCTCAATATCCCTATTTTGGAAATATGACTTTACATCCATGTGATAAAATTTATAACATTGATGTGCAGCCACTTATAATAACATTCTGATGGTTTCTAACCATACAATAGAGGAATAATTTTCTTCAATGTTCATTCCATATAAATGTGTATAACCTTTACAAACAATCTTTTCTTTATTTTTTAAACTTATCCATGTTTATTAAACTTGTTTCAATATACCCATATTATAATAATAACATTTTTATCTACTATACATGGAAATAGTTACCACATTTCATTTTTTTCAATTTGATATAACACTTCATTCATTCCATTATCCCATTATTTTTGTTTTACTACTTCTGAAACTGACTCTGGTTCAATCTATTAAATGAGTGATGTCTGATTTTCTAATCTCAACCTTATTTTACTCTAAATAAATGATTTATTATTTCCAAGTATATTTGTAGTTTCAATCTATTTATATAGGATAATATATTTCAATGTTTACCTTCTATCTTCACTTTATATAACACAGAATTTCTTTACATCTGCAGATCCTTGTTTTGGCTCATATTCATATTCATTAGAAATCTTAACTTTGTCTTCCTTGACATTTTCAACATAATTTTTTAAGGAATTTGGATTTTAAATAAATTTCACATCATAGGAATCCACCAAATTGTTTTAGAACTATGTTCTAATATTAATAACATCCTCTATTGGGTGAATATCCTATGAAAGTTCCTTCCCCGTATTTTTTTTCAAAATCCCAAAAATTCTGATTTTTTATTTTTTAGTAAACAAGGAATTCCAAAACACTTAAAATATTTCACTGATGGTTTTTATATACCACATTTCATAGTAATTATTGTTTTATATCATCCCTAACAAACTTCTTTTCTACACATGTACAATAGTTTTAATGGAATCTCTCTAGTATGATTTTAAAATTTTTTACACTTTTAATATACTTCTTCCTATTTGCACCAAAGTTATTTTTTTCTCATATATATCTCCACTTTTTACTTTATTAATTTTTTATTACATTTTTATTTATATAAGATTAAAAATAATTTAATTTGAATTCTGTATCATTATCAATTCTTATATTTTTATATGAACCACTGTTTCTGTCTAAATAAATATTTTGAAATATCTGTAAATTTATAAAGTCTTGTATGTATGTCTCAGAAACATGATGTTTTCATCCCATAGAAATCATAAATAAAAGTTATAAAGTAAAAAATATCATTTTTTTGATTGATGTCTCATCGGTCCACAAATATATTAGTGAATAAGCTAAAGAGATCTAGTAGATTGAATTTCAAATTTATTTTGGATTTTACAGATCATATTTATTTTCTAAAAAAGTATACAAAAATCATCTTATCATATTCTCAATAATGGAATTTTTTATACATCATTAACCTTATAATTATTATCCATACTTTTATTCTCATGAATCCCAAGTGTGATGTAACATCGTTAGATTCTAAAAGGATATAATTATGTTTGACACTATAGAATACACACAACACTGAACCTGGATGGAAATGTACCTCCCTAATACATTATTATGTAATTATTTTTAATTAATTTTAATAAATTTTAATGATTTTAGCACACATAACCTCTATTTTTTTATGTTTGATAGCTTCATCATTATATAATACAAATATTAAATGACTGAAGATATATATACTTCTTATAGCCTTACAGTATAATTAGTGGGTATGAATAACATTAAATAATTTATAATATATGTATATTAACTACTCCATATAAATTATTTATAGAAAATAACCAAATAATTTTTGTACTGTGATTTTTTTTTCAAAAATATGTTTTCTTAAAAAATGATTTTTTATTGCTTTTCTTAACAAGAATATTATAATAACTTTTTTGAACTTTGAGAAAATGTATTTGAAAAAAAAACTTCAATTTTAAAATAAAATAAGTATTATTTAGTTATATTTAACTCACTTAATTTCTTTTGAATCTAATTTATATTTTATTTTTTTGTATGTTTTATTTTTTGTTATGAAAAACGGTTTTTTTCTAAAAACAATTTTAAACCCCAAAATGTTACTCTGTTTTAATTATTTAAAACAATCACTAATGAGTAATTTTTCAAATAAAATTTATATATTATATATCAATATATTTTAATTGATATTCATACAATGATTATTATAAGAGAGAGTTAATATAAAATTAACTTATTCCTGAAAAATACACTTCTCAAAAACCCTCTTTTTCATTGTTTCTATAGGTTTTGTTTTAAATTTAATTTTTTACAATTTCAGAAAATTTATTTTAAAAAATAAAATTTATTTTTTAAATCATCATATAAAAATTATCTTAGGTTTTATTTTGGATAATTTTTTGAAAACGTTAAGTTTTTAATGAATAGTGAAAAATACAGAATTTTAAATAAAGGTTAATTTTTATTTAAATTAATTATAAATTTAAGTAATATTTCAAGTTGATTTAAAAGTAAAATTAGAAAAATTATATATTAATTAATCTTATTTATTTCATTTGAATAATTTTTATATTGAATTTTTATATAAAAAAATTTAAACTATTGAACATTTTCTCTTTGAAAACCTGCTTTCTCATCCCATCTGTAAGGTTAATTTTAAATTAAAATTTTCCAATTATGTAAATTGAATTTGAAAAAATGGATTCAATATTTATAATCCAAATAATTTATAATTTAAAATAATTTAAATTTATTTTTTTACCAAAATGAATAGAGAATGTAGTAAAAAATTAATTATCACGGTTAAGATAATAATGGGTTTATCTTGGGTTAAAGTAAAAATATAAGTTTAAAAATGAACTATATACTTTTCTAAAAATTATTGGATGTATATATTTATACAATTACCCCTATAATTGTATATAATAGTCCATTTTTGACCCTTTTAGCTTGTGAAAAATGTATGATAACTCAATTATTTGCATAAATGCCAACTGAGTCCTCTCCCCCAATTATAAAACGCCACCCCTCTTCTTTCTTATTCACACCTTAAAACATATTTATTCCAAGAAATAACTACCCAAATTACTTCCCAAATTTCCTTAACTCATCCTATTATCCATATTTTGGATATAAATCCATCCTAGTAAGGCCTTTGGTGGAAAACTAAAGAGGATACTTGAAGAAGAGAAGTTTAAAGCATGATCAACCAAAAGAAAGCATGAGGTACGAGTTTTTTCATCTCACTCTTATTTATGTGATATATATTACATATTCACCACTTTTATTGTTGTATATAATTCTCATGAATTTATTTTTTGATTATTATCCTTAAAATTATGGGGATTAACATATCCAGTTTAGGATCTCTCTTTTTAGCGGTTTGCAATTTTAAAGTTACCAAAGCGGTAAGATACTTTATATCAATTTCCTTTTGGGGGGAATATTTTGATTTTATGAATCTATATTATTTTATAAGGGTTATATACAGACCCATTTATATTTTATATCTTTAATTTTTCTATTTTTAAGGTATTTAATTTTTTGTTTAATATTATTCTTTCATGGGTGATATGATTCAAATATTACCAAGGTGATAGAAGATTTTTCTTTTAAAAACTTACAGCTTAATGTTTTACTTAATAATATTATTTTTTTATATCCAAATTTTTTAAATGATTTCATGAATGTTTTTATTTAGAAATAAAAGATTTTATAATGAAATTATTATGAATATTTTACTTGATTTCAATGCTTTTCAAAGTAATCTTTGTATATGTTTTATATGGAACATTTTTACAAATGAAAAAAGGAATGTTCTATTCTTAATGTAAAAAGTGAAAAAAAATCTTCTACCACCATGTAAATTAATTTATTTATGGATTCCAATGAAATAATTCATTTTTCCTTTAATTAAAAACCCTATTTATCTTTTATTCGGTATTTTGGTATTGAAATTATGTTTTAAAAATAATATGGTATTTTTATCCAAAAGTTTTTCATATGGGTTTAAAAAGGCTTTTCAAATTTTCTATGATCAAAGTGTTGTATTAATAATATTGTACTTGATAATTCTATGAAACGGTTGATCTCTATATACATTTTATGAAGGGTTAACACCATTATATCTCCTGGGTGATCCTGATGTAGATTATACAAAGGGTTGATCCCCACTAAAGCATACGAAAAATGTGTGATACTGAAATAGAAGGTAGATTCCAATTATAGCTCTATAATGAATTGGGTAATGATTATGTTATTTGGAGAATTATATTGGAATTTATTGTTATATTTATTCTAATTTTAAGGGTTTTATAAGGGTGATATATGTTTTCTATGAAGTTGATGTTCCAGAGCTCCAACATGTTTTTTCTATGATTTCTAAGGGTTTATAATGTTTCCTTCAATCAAGATTGGTATCACGTGGATCACGATTACTAATTATTATGACTATTTCCTTTGATAATGACTTAGTTTAAATTTTTATGATTGATGATCTAAGTATTTATGAATATGAGTATTCTTATTTTAATTCTCATGCACTTTTATTATGTCATCACACCCTTATGCACTCCTTTTTCTCATTGATGACACTATATTGTTAATAATTATGTTTAACCTTATTGATCATTTTATCTCACCCTTTTGTGTTCTCTCTTCTATATCTTATAAATAATTATATTGACAAAATTATTTCTAAAATTTATTTCATAAGGATAATTTTGATTACCAAATGTTAAATAAGAAAATATGAGTTTAAGTGGGAGAAATACTCATTTGATGAAATTGGTATTATCTCTAAAACTCTAAACATAAAAGATTATTTATAATATAAGTGATCTAATTTTTCCATATAATGTTTTAATATTTGGATGGAAAACATTGGGTCATAATTATCAGGATTAAAGCCAGAAATATAACTTTTATGACTTCAGCATTGGATCTGGTAGTGCGGGTCTTGGGTTGTGATATGTGATGCCAAAAAAATTATCATCCTTAGAATTTAAGTAACATGAGTCACCAAGTTCCCTATTCTAAAAAATATTTTCACTAGTTAATCCCCCTATTGGAACACATTTTCCATCTTCCACACATCAAATGATGCAAGAATATTTTCCAGATATCACTTATTTTCCATTATCACAAATTTCTCTCACATTAAGAATGTTGCGGTACTTCTCATCAACAAATATAACTTAGATGTTATTTTTTCTAGTTCTTTATCAATGGTTCTTATTCCTATTATTCTAAAGGAACTTTCATTCTGATAATTAAATACTCTTTTATCTCAATTTTCAACATCTTTCAATATTTTTATATCTATCATCATATGTGAGGAACAATGGCTATCAATAATACATGGTTTGTTATTTGTACTTTCTTTTATAGTTGTCTCAAAAATAAAAATGCTTTATTTAAATTTATTCTTTCCATCCTCATTTTCATTTCTATCATAGGAACTTTTCCTAAGAAGTATAGTAATACATTATTCAACTAAGTAACCTAGTTGATCAGATCTTTGTGAAACTTCCTCTATGCGGTCAAACTAATTTTTCATTGAATATTTTCTAACGTACTGAGATTTTACTTTTCTTACTTCCTATGGATTCATAAGGTTACTCATTCTGCTTCCACTATTTTTTCCCCTCTATTTATTCCTCTTTCAAGTAAGTGACATGTTATACTAACAATTTCAAGGATTGTGCCCATAAATTCCAAATCACAAGAAAAAATATTCAACTCTTTATTTTCTATAGATGTAAGATTTCTCTCTATAGAAATTTTATTGAGGTTAATAACTTCTTTTTTTTCTTACTTTCTCTAGGAATGGGATATCTTTTATATGGAGAGAATTTTAAAATTTTATGGATGTGATAGGTTTCACACATCCCTTCTCAACCCAGGTTCTCTTAAAAAATTTCTTAACACCTAAAATGTTATAAAAATTAGATGAACATTAAGATATTGTGGGTTAAGATATCACATAATTATTGGAGTGAGTTATTTCTTCCACATTATATGATTAAACTTTTATATATAAATCATTTCAAAAAAAATCATTTAAAAGTCTTAATATACGTTCATCGTGAAGGAGTTTCTATTAAGTTTTGTTAAATTTATATTCCTTAGCTAGAAACTTCTTACTAGGATCTTCAACTATATTTCCCTATTCATCAATTCTCATTTTGAAGTTTAATATTTTCTTGATGTACTCTTATTATTAGTTAATCCCATATTTACTAACTCAAACAAATTTTTCACCTTCTTTATTATTCATTGTTATTTAATTCTTGATAGTTTTCTTTTCTCAAGACATTTTACAAGTTCTGATGTCAACTGATACTCTCTGTAATATTCTTCTCTTTTTTCTTCTTCACTATTTTATAAATAACTCTATTTCACCACATTTATAAAGAATAACTTGATTATTTCCTAACATTAATATTTTTTTAATCAATAACATCCAATTCATATTTTTCATTCTCACTTATTATTATTCTTTTATTTCCAGTGAACTTTTTCTTTCCCCAGTTTATTTCTTTTATTCTATAGAAGTTTTGATCGGCTTATTCCATTGAGTCATTTCTTCAGGATGATACTCAAATTCACGAACTTTATTCTTAGGGAAATTCATATCCAACTACCCAATTCCACCATACTCAAAAATATTGGATATTAATTTTGCATCCATAGATTCCACTTCCTCTTCGATAATTTTTAGAGATAATGGACATGATTTTTTCGTTCAACTCATCACCCTTCTTATCTTCAGAATCATAAGGATAAAAAAAAATTAATAACTAGAATTTTTATCTTTCTTATGGATTTAAAATCCATTTCCTCTAATATATTCATTTTTAATATTATATATTATCTAATTTCATAGGAAATAAGAAAGTTATAAAATTCATCAAGTTTTAAATCTTTTATACCTTCTAAAGAAGATATTTTAAAATCCAACATTCCCAAAATATTTTCCATGAGTTTCTTAACAATTATAGAATCTTTGAAGACATATTTGAAACCTTTGTTGTTTCATTCAACTTCATTCGATCTGGTATAGTACTCATCAATATTTTTTTCATCTCTCATTATTATGTCTTCATACTTTCAATGCTATATTTTTAGCTTCACTTACTTTACATTATTATTTACTTTAAAAACACTTTTAATTTGTTCTTGCATTATCTTTTTTATTTTTTTTACCTTTAATATTAATGTTAAAAAATTATAATATAGAAATAAGAATAAAATTTATAGCCTTTATATCAACTTCAATATTTATCTTATCAGAAAAAAGTCATGGGATAATCTTTCTCAATGGGTAGAAACCCAATATATTTTGCATCCGGAGACTCTAATAAAAGATATAGAAGAAATGGTATCATTATGTTTTTTATATAAATGATAATATTTTCCAAAAAATATAGGAATCCCTCTACTTTATATGGAATTGATATTTTTCATGATAAAAATTTGATAGGTAACCCTTTACTTTGATACCAAATCAAGTTCCTAAGGATATTTCAACCACTAAGAGGGGGAGTGGAATAAGTTGTTGTATTTCTAAAAATTTACTAATTTATGAAATTAACCCCCTAATTATTTTTATAGTTAACTTCATTATCAGTTTTTATAAGAAACTAACAAGCATTCCATTATTGGAAAGTAAAAAAGGCATGAAAGATTTGAAAGTTTCAGTCTCGGTGTGAGAACTTATATCCTTTCCATGGATACTCACATGGGTCCATTTAAATTTACTATTAACAATAAGTGAATAAAATTTTTGATCCAAATCTTATTGGGGTTCTTATATCTTCTGATAGATATGATTATACTAACTAACATTAGTTTATAAATTTTTCTTACAAAATTGAGCCACAATAATGTAACTTTGTGAATTATACTTCAATAAGGTTCATCTGGAAAGTCCATCTGGTTCATCTATCTAATTTCTATATCTAGTGTGTATGAATCTGGTAATATATATCTGATTCACCATTTTTAAATAAATTCTTGATACAAACATATTTTCTTTTCTATTTAACAAAACTCATCACCTCACAAACTTTCTACTTGAAAACTCTATCCATATTACTTTATTCGTTAACTGAACTAACCTTTGTCCAATTTTTATAATCAAAAAATTAAGTAAAAAACTCTTCTTAATAATAAAACTCAACTTTATTTGGAAAATCACTCAAACCCAGGCTCTTCAGCACTATTAATTTTCACACACATGAATAGTTTCATGTACGATGTACTTTTTTACTCTCTTTTATAAGCTCTCCAAAACAAGAGAATATGGGAAACCAATTTGTTTTTTTTTCCCCTAAAATTTATAAATTTTATTTTTCATGATCACTTTAATATCATTAGGGTACTTATCAACTCTTCAAAAATATTACGAAGTATAATCAAATCTTCTTGAATCTTCTTAAAATCTTTAGAATTACAACCTTCTAGAATTTCTTTAAATTCAAGATTTAATAAATTATTAACTCTTTCTCAATGTGGAGTGATTCAAACAAATTCAATAAAATTTCAATGAATTGTTAATTTATTTGGAATTACAAAATTATGTGAAACTTTCTTGATCCTATATCTGATAAATTATTGTCTAGTGAAAATATTTTTAGATACACCTCTATCTTGTGAAAGGATTTTCTACTCTTATTTCATTGATTTTCTTACCTCATTAAACTTTATAAACTCTTTAGAGAAGTTTTTCCAATGTAATTTCCTTCGAAAAAATTATAATAAACTTCCTTTACCGGTGCTTTTGAACTCCCCAACTTTGAACTTTATCATGTAACAAAAATTTATTCTTCAAACATTATACAAACTGTTTGTACATAGAAAAAACACTTACCTCTAGCGGATGACATTATCCAATTTGAAGAGAAATCACTCCAAAAAACATTTTAATCGTTTCTATATTCATCGATCAAAACCAACTAAAGATGGTTCACTAAATTTTTACAACGTCTAAAGACTTTAGACACCAACAATGTTCTGCCCGGTAGTAACTTCATCACATCTTGTGAAAAATCATTTTTCTTTCTTTTATTTCACAAAAAATTAAACATTTCATAAAAAATATAATTTTATATTTTGGATATCTGATCTTTTATATAATACTTCTCTTCTCAGTCTGATCATCCATGTGTAATTAAAAAGTTTATCTTCTCTATGTTTTAGTAATTTTCTTCATCGGATGAATTTTTTTCCATTGATACAACCTCAAAAATTATCACATGTCTCTATACATATAGGTTTATCCATTAGTCTATGTCTTAAGTTCTATTTATGATTATAAATATTATATCCCACTTTTTTGCTCATATATAATAATATCACTTCTTTATCTACATCTCATTTCATTAACATTTTTCAAAACTGAAAAAAAATATGTAATAACAACTTTAGTGATTCTTACAATATGTTTTGTTTGATGATCTGCATCCTATGATTCATCTTTGTTCCCTCTGATATTTATTTTTTAGTTAGGTCTGTTTTATGATCGATGACAAATTCCTCTATACAAAACATTACTTTTACAAATATCAACTCTGGACTGTATGATTAGGAACTTTTCGAAACCAAATCTACCTACCAAAATATTATTTGGAATTATATGTCTGAAAAACATTAAATTCATATTTTAAAAAAAATATTATATCATGAGTTCTTTCATGATTTAATAAACTTTGAAATCTTTGTATCATCATGTGACTTACGTTAAAAATTTATTGTTTTCCAACTTTGAATACATTATTACTTTAAAAGTTTATTTATCTTTAGCAACTCAATAAAATTTCTTAAAATTATTTCCAGTAACATTTAATTTCCTACATTAAAAAACATACTTTTCCAAAAGTTATTTTTTAAAAAAGATGAAAAAAGTTATTCCAACAAACACATATGATATTCAGTAACCATCCTATTTCTCCCAATTTTCATGAAATTAACAAAGGTAGTTAATTGTTTTAAGCATAGAGGAATGAAATAGGATTGATGGAATTATACATGAATATGAAAACCCATCATATAATTAAGAAAAAAACATATTCACTAAATGTATTTCCTTATCCATTCATGTATTACTAAAAAATTACTTACCACCTCATGTTATATATGATAGTAAAAAAACTATGTAGTATGCAATCACAACAATACCTTTCTTCCGTGGTCCACAATACTCCTGTATTTAGTCTCCCACATTTTCCCATTTGACTTTACTCTCTATTTATAATAAATTTCCTCTTGTATATACTCCCAATATTCATTCATATATCCTTAAAATTCAATTCAATTTGAATTTTCCATCATGAATCACGTATCTCAGGTGATTATTATTTATTTGAATTTTTCTACTCTCCTCAAATATACTCATATTTTCTTTTATATATATATATATATATATATATATATATTATAATTAAAATTTATTTTATTATAAATATATCATTTTTATGTTCTATTATCTCTCCACAATCTCGGTATATAAATTTAGCTGCTTCCTCCTCTAAATACTTTAAATAATTTTCATCTATCATCCATCTCAGTCAATCTTAACCTTGGTTTGGTTTTAAAACTATATAGATATAGGCATACTACCCATGTTCTTGACTCACTATTTTCTCCCCTAGAACACATATAAAACACATGTATGTCATGATGAGGAAGAATGTTTTAAACTCTATAGATATAAAAGTTGTGTAATGGACATATAAACTGCATCATATCCTTTTCATCATCTGCCCTCAATATAATATGGTAAGTCAGCTACTGCACATCCTTGTATGTTAATAATAACTCCATTTATTAACTCTTTTCATTAATTATAAAAAAATGATGACATCGCAACTTCTTCCTCATCATATAATATCTATCTTTACTATAATGTGGGTCATAGAATACGGCGCAACCATGAATTTTTCAACCTAGTGTTATAGAGGATATGAAACAAATAGAAGGAACACAGTGCCAACCTATATTATTTTTTCTAGTTCTAAGAGTCACTAAATTGTATATCCATTTTTGCGGAATATTATTCTTTAAAATTATAGTGTAACCACAAGTTTTAGTTGGTTGGACATTGTGAGTTTTAGGTGCTATAGTGATTGAAATGGTGTAGTGATTATGTGAGGTAGATTATGTGAGTGAATCCAAGATGATGTCATTTAAATAAGATAGAAGAGTTCCCAAAAATGAGGACATCCCACATTGAAAATTTTATTTGTTGAATACTTCTTAATAATAGATCCAACTCCAAACAAACTGGTGTAGAAAACCAAACTAGATTTGATGGACTCATATATTCCACTGGAGTCACGCCACACTAGGTAGACTCTCCCCCCACTACAACATAGACCTAACCCACATGAACTAGTGTAGATATTCTTTTTCACATGCCATGAATTATTGTTTTATCTCCAAATTCCACATGGGGTTGGAATGGAATTTTTTGGTGTTGGCGGAACAACCTTTAATTTAGAAAAATTCACCCATTCCCCTTTTTAGTGGTTTCCAATGGGGTTTATTCTTGGAACTAGACACACACAATGATTAGTTATCTGTGATTAATCAAGGACATGGTTTCCAAAGGAAGGTTCTCCTTAGGAAACTTGGACAGTGATAATTAAGAACTCACATTGTTTGAGATAATGGGATGTTGGGATCATCAAACCATTTTGGGGAGAATTTTTTCCAACTCTAGGGATCTCTTATAAATTTAAGATATGTTTGTGAATCCTTCATTAATTTCCAAGTATTTGGGTCTCCCTTGAATTAAAAATCATTTAGGAGCATTCATGTTATTTAGAATAATTTTTATATATATGAGGCCATTCATCAATTGATATATATTTATGTATATAAGGTTCTCCACCAATGGTATCCTATTTTGAAATTACTAGACATTCTTTTTTTGTCTTATTATGATGCTAGTTTGGAGCCACATTGTAGGGCACTCTAGAGTGTATCATCATTATCCATGGAGATGGTTTTTGTTTTTATGTTTGGATCATGCCTATAAGATGGGATTTCTATGTATCCTTGTGAAAGGAATCCGAACCCACATAGTGTGGTGCCACTTAATGGGACATGTCATACCTTTTAAGGTCATGTGATAAGGACTAAATTGTGTATTTTAACATCATGCATCAAGGACGTATAGGTGAAAGGTGCCTAGTCAAAGTCTTATGTGGGACTAATGACAAAGTGGCACAGTGAACCTAGAAGGGATATATACTTCTGGTTAGATAAGACCCTACTGGGAATGTGGTCCAGGTATAATTAAGGTTGACTTGGGGTATTAGGTCTAGACCTCAAGGAGGCTTCCTATGTATCCCATTTTTATGGGAGTCAAATCCCATGTAGTTAGGTTGTGAGGACCCATTCCTATGAAGGCCCTCTAAAGGTTCTTATAATAGGAGAGTTTTTTCCTTTGATAGGATTGATTTGGGGCTTACACTTCAAACAATTCTTATAAGGCTGGATTTGATTGAGTAATATACAAGTTAGGAGGCCCATATTTGGTTGGGGCCTACACTTGCCCTGATTCTCTAAGGTTGGGAATATTATATATGTCATGATCACTACCAACCTCTAATCCCATGTGAGTTATGATCAGTGTGAGAAGTAAGAATAATAAGTAGATCTGATAAACCACACAATTTATTTTTTCTATTGGTGGACAGATGCTCAATCCCAAAGGGAAATAGAAAGGGGATTGAATGTGTATGCCACCTCTTCTATTTAGTTAACCAGAACAGTCATTTCAAATAATATATCTGACTATGACCTAGGTAGGAGAAGAATATAAAGAGTTCTATCTCCCATAATATATAATATGGACTTACTCTATGATAGATTCCCTGAGGATTTATATATATCCTCGAGGTATTATGCCCATGAAGCCCCTTGAGGAAAGATGATAGGGAGATCATGGAAAATATTCTCAACAAAAATATTCATTTTACTATGAATATTTTATGACCATAGCTACACTATAAGACAAAGTGAGTCATTATTGAATGTGAAAAATAATGGAAAGAAAAATATTTGGAAAACCACATGATCCTTCTTCCACTAGTGGAAGAGCTCATGGTGATGGGAGGAGAATAATGGGATCTTTGATGTGATTTTTATCTCCCATTGTTGTATCCTAGATAGTCATGTCTAACTACCCATATTGATAAAATCCAGAGGCATGGTTGTGGATGAAGGGATGAAACAAGATTTGTCCTACAAGAAAGGCTAGGAAATCACTCCAGAAGGGATGCCCTAATCTTAGTTCATGGGGACGAGATAAGTATAATCCATTATATATCAAAGGAAAAGGAAAGTTTGATCCTCTCCATCGCTTCTAGAATAGGGGGTCCTTCATAATATATAAAATGATTTAAGGAATTGTAATATTCCCTCATACCCGAGATCAGGATATCTCTTGCACTTCCCCCAGGATTAGGGTCCTCGTAACCGAAGTAATTCACTTGAATTTTCACCCCGACGACCCTACCCATCAGGTAAGACAAGTTTGGGACAATTATGAATGAAGTAATTCATATCTAAATGGGATAAACATTGGTGTGCCTTTCTACTTTGTTTTTCATTTACGGAGGATTTAGTGGAGGTTTCAATTTGGTCCCCCTAAGAGGAGGAATACAAAGGAAGGGGATCCCTTCCAATGGTTTCTTGAAAGAGGGCTCAAAAGGAGGCTCATGTAGATCCTCGTTTGGTAATTAAAGTTTCTTCACATAGGTACTAGGTGGAGATGTAAGTGCTTCTCAATGGGGGGATAGGCGTACATAAGATGGAGATGACTTTGTTAATGGACCACCAGGGAAAAAACACTTCAGAGAGGCCTTATCCTAGGCACCATAGGTCTCCTCAAGTGTCCTTGGAAGGGTCTCATGTAGGTCCTTGATTAGGGAAGGTACATTTTATCTAGTGGTTTTCAAATCAAGGTTAATAGGTCCTCAAGAAATTATATTGTGTTTTAGACCCTATATGGACTTTTATTTACATATACCTCTTAATTCCCTCTTCTATAGGATGTTGGAGAGCTACCAAAGATATTTTGGAGGATCTGGATGAAGGGGTTGCACGACTATACCTTGGGGGATTCTTTTGATTTTTCAATGGTGTAAATAAGGATCCCATGGGTCTTATTTATAGGAAAATAGGGAACCTTGGTCAAAGTAGTTACCCCACACAAGTCCCTAGGGTAGGTACCCGGTGCAAGGGTGGTCGGCCTTTCTATCCCAGACATGGGGGTTGTGCAAGCCTTCTAATGCATAGGGTTGTATGCATAGGAAATATTGGGAAATTTTCACTGATTCTTCTTAGGTATCTTGATCTCTTTAACATAATTTAGGTACTCTTCATAATATTTTCATCCCATAGGAGAAAACTAAGTGTCAACAAAATCCCTCCCTCGGGATTGGACCCAATCAAAATAGGAGGGTTTATCCCTAAGTTAAAAAAGGGAAAAGAAATATAAAGTAGTGTAGGTCATCCATGCAGGGTTCCCATGAAAGTGAATAGCGTAAGACTAGTACGCAAATCTAGTGTGCACGTATGTGAAATAGGTCTAATGCACAGGCTAGAAATGTTTATATATACTATTATCCCTTATGCAAAAAATTCCTTCTACACATATGTTTATTTCTTTAATCGCATAGACCATTCATCCAGGCTTACTACTCTTGTCTTGTCAAGTAGGTATCCTAAGGTATGTCCTCATATATATACATGGTATAGCCACTATATTGATTGTTCTATGTGGAACAATCTCTTCAGGGATCTTGCACTGGATTGCATAGTCAAGAGGTCGTCTAAAAGACCTACTTGAGGGTCCTAAGTGAAGAACCTGATTGAAGGGATTCCATGAAGGCCTTTATTTTTTATGATTCTAAATTTTTCTAAATCAAGATTTTGAATTAATGAAAAATCTCGATGTATTTTTTTAGGTTTTCAATGGAATCTCTGATTGATTTCCTTGAACAAGCTGTTACATGTTCCTTAGAAATGATCAAATATGTTGGGCCAAATTTATATGACATGATCGAGTCCACGCTCAAATACTTAAAACACATTTTACACATTATCATCATGAATATCCAGGATGTTAAAATTTTCTCTTTTAAAATTATAGGATCCTAAGGATTTATCTTATCTCAAAGGATCATAGTTATTTCCTAATGTCTTGGTTTTTGAAACATACCAATTTTTATGCTGCTAACATATCATCCAAGGGTGTACGCATCAGGGAAGGAATGGTTCACTATACGTTTTTAATTCATAATAGTTATTTTGTTCTAGATTTTAAGCCTCTTAATGAAAATTTGAATCCCTTCTATTATGACTCAAATTTTCATACTTCACAGATATACCAGTCGTAAGGTTGGAAGGGGGACTGGGATGTCCACTCTAGAGGGGGAGTCAGGCCTGAATGGATGTGGGTGTACTGGGTGTGCTATAATTGTTAATAATTCAAGAAGGATCTACAATACATCATAATTTATTAATATCTTTGTGTAGAGAAAGTTTATATTTACAAGAACCCAGAAATCATCCCCAAGTTGCGGAATCGGTGGAGTCCTCAGAAAAATTCCTTCTATCTGATGTATGACGAAGTTGTTATTAGCTTATGGGATGTCTAAAAACTTCTAGAGCCCCTATTCTTAGGGATATATATGATGATTTGATCCCACTAAAGATAATTTGGGATGATGTTGAAAGGTGACCACCCTTGGCCCACAATATTTTAAAGGTATATCAGAAAGTATAGAACAAAGATCCTTTCCCGAAGGGTGACATCCATCCTAGTACATGGATGAAGGTTTTCCTTAAGTTATAAGGTAATGGTTCCCTTTCCATATCCCTATAGGATTCCCTAATTTAGAGAATTAGGGTGCTCGTGGAAAAATGTGGCCTATAATGGAGATGGTCTATTATACCTATTAGGGTTACAAGGTTAATTCTAAAGTTTCTATAAAGTCCAGTCTGGCTGGCTTCCTTATAATGTGGATGAGTATCACCTACTTCCAGTCTGAAAATCAAATGGGAGAGTGAAACTGGGGAATGTTTTTATAGAAACAAAATTAGTATAAGGGGTCCATATATTGTTGGTTTCCCCTATCCTGTTGTAAATTTACTGCTGTTTTCTTCATGCGTACAATGGGAGGTCCCCTTTTAGAATTGTAAGGTCATTTAAAGTGTTGTGAGGTTGGATTGTAGCACACTTCATTTATTATGTTGTGATGAGTGTAGTTAAAGTATATAAAGGATTATTTAACCCATTTTTTAGGTTTTTTTACTATGGCCTATGATCCTAATGTACAAAGAAGTTCAGTGGATGTTAAAATTATCAAGATACTTTAACTTCTTCCTATATAATGATCCACTCACTGGTAAATTCATTGATAATGGAAAGGATTTTGAAGAACTGAGGGGGTAATTTATGGAATTTAGAGATAGTATATCGGTAGCTTGTAATGATTGAGAGATCATATGTGAATCATATCCGCTATACTGATTTACCCACTAGTTCAAATGTCTTCAGCAGTCAAACCTCTTTCCTTTTAATCATGTTGATCATGAGAAACATCCGATGGTATCCCAACAATTCTCGATCCTGATGAACATTGAGGGGTCCAAAATATAAATCATGTTGCCTCCATCATATGCACAAATTGGGTTATAGACTATGTATGATTAAGCATTGATCTCTTCATACCCTCATGAGGTACTAATGAAAGGTGTTTATTGGGTTGTGGCCACAACAACTTCTGATCATGGAATTCATGGTAGAAAGATTCAAACCAAATGAAATTGTGATGAATCTATTAATTATTTGAGTTGACCTCAAGAAAATACCCCCAATCATGCTAGGGTTGAGAAACCCACATATTCTAAGCCAATTTGGTCCAATTATCATCTTTGGAAGGAGACACCTGCTTTGGTCACCCATTCTTCTAAAATAGTAGAGAGGCCTAAAAACAGTTCTAGGTGAAAAGGTATCAAGACATCCTCATAACCCGCCACATTAGATCTGAATTATGTTAAACCTTTAGTGATTTGAATTTAGAAGAGAATATGTCCTGATATCATATATGATTTGGTATTTCTCTAAGATAGATTACGCATCCTTGACCTAGGAGACATCTGAGAAACCTCTACTATTCACCCTAACGATGATTTGTCTTAGGTGGAACAATAATTTTAAGAACTATAGATGTTGATATATGCAACTAAGGATTGTATCCCAGCCATAGAGGAAGTAGTTGACGTGCTAGATCAAGGATATCATGAAGGGGTAACTCGTTACACCAAAAGGGAATGGGATGACTACCTAAACCCTTATGATATGCCTCTTTCTTCTACCTACTCTTTTAACCCTTCATCTTCTATAATTAATTTTGAGGGTACATATCTCATAGTTTATAGGAGGAAAAGAAGAACCATTTGAAAAGATTCTTGAGTCACCAAAATATAGTCCCACAGGTACCCCCATCGGGGTAGTAGAAGAGTCTCCTAGATCCCAAGAATTTTCCCGAGGTTAGAGGTTGGTAGTGGAGGAAATGGCAGGGTTAACTCCTCAACCACAACCTTAAGTTTCTGTTACTAAGGGGGGTGATACTGACCCCTCATCATCCCATGAGAGTAAGTGAAAGAGGACCGTAAAGTTGGCCCTACATTTTCATCATAATAAGTCTTTGTATTGTCATTTAATCTCATGAATTGAATGAAAAAATCTTTTGAATGTGCTCTCTTTTTAGAAAATATGAATATATTTCCCCCTAGAGGGATCCGGCACCGATCCTTTAAGGATCTAGGGGCAATTTGGAGTATTCATAGACTCGTACTGATGAATCCATCCACTTGTTGAGTGAAGTGATGATATATGAAATCGTGTCTTCCCCCATTCATAAAAATAGGATAGAGGTGTATTATAATATCATATGCACACCCTAAGGTGTCATGTGCTATTTTTGACTTTTTCATGATATTTTAGAACTTTTTCCCACACCATATGACCATGAAGTAGTTAATTTCTGTACAATTGTTGCTTCGGAAGGGGTTGATAGGGATCTCAAGTGTTCTTATGAAATTTTCAGTGTTGACCCTCACTTCTCAAGAATAGAAGATGCCACGAATTTCAAGGATTTGGAAAAGAGATCCAATAGAGGATCCAATTCAAGTCATGATCCTCGAATCTTGAATTCCTATACTGGTGAGTATTTTGTGAGATGTGAGGAATATATAATGAAATAATATGTAACTTAATAGAACTTGATGATAGGTTAAACATCATTAATATCCCTACCTCTCAGAGTAATTTGAGGAATTTAATAGGTTATTAGATGGATTTTAGTTTCTCTTTCTTGCATTATTTTTCTTAAATACAATTGATCTCTTTTTATTTGGTGTCTCACATCAGTGCTTAACTTGTAGAAATTTTTCAACAGAGAACATGCCTCAGGAAATTCATGAACAAGGCATAAAAATCTATCCTTCTCCTACTATTGAGGAAGGTAAAACTGATAATTTTGATGTGGGATATTCCCAAGATCCCATGATCCCAATTGTTGAGAAAACATAAAAGGATGGTCCTTATTATAATTTTATTACTTTGAGAATTGAGGCTAGGTGTACTGGGGAGGTATCAATCCTAATGTTTGAACCAACAATGGGTGATTTCTATTAACTATTTTGGTCACTTCACTACATTTGATGTCTATTAACCTCATAATGTTGAGAAGAGGCATAACCTTCTATTCAATTTCACTGAATTCGGTAGCTAAGTCTAAGAGGGTGGCTTATATTCTAGTTCTACTAATACTGGAGGTGAAAAAAAGGTTTTCTTAGAGGGAGTGAAGCAAGGTGGATCATTGAGTGTAATAGTACCAAAATACATCTCTCCCTCCGTGAGTGGCTCTAATTTAGACATATAGATGAATGATTCCCTTCTCACCACGTGTTTTATTGTCTGGTGGGTCATCTGGAAGATAGTCTCCAGGAAACCTATTACTGATCAACCTATACAACTTCATAGAGTTCCACTCAAATTTCATAAGTTGGGATATGAAATATTGGATTACCACATGATCCATCATGTGATGAAGTTAATCATTCAGCATCAGGAGGTCGATCAACTATCATAGTAAGCAGAGGTTCATCTAGAGGGATAATTTATGGATCTTATAGATATCATATCCCAAGCTAAGCTCAGCCACTCCAAGACAGTGGAGGAGTATCAAGATCACATTGATGAGAAATCTCTCCAAATGGTGTTCCTTCAAGAATAATTAAATGTCGTTTAGGAATAGATAGTCCAACTCCACCAATCCTTTGTATTGGCCTTAGAATAAAGAATAGAGTTTGTTACCACAAAGAAGGAGAATATTTATAATGCTAAAAATGTTGTAGCTACATAATTGGTTGGGTACTGAAAAACTATAGAGAATGCCTGAGCCGCAATCCAATAACTCAAATACTATATTGAGGAGAAGTTGTAAAAAATGGTAGAGAGAATCTAAAATGTGAAAGCTCCTCTAGATTTTGTAAAATAAATGGAAATTAATTTTTATTTCTATAAATTATTCTTTCATTTTTCCTCATTATAATCATAATACTTCAATAAAAATGACTCATTTTATTTAATTTCATTATTTCATATTTACAATGATAAGGGTGAGGGAGTGCTCTATGTTTTCCATAATCCAAGGGAACTAGTAGGCATAGTTCAACTATTGATAGGGTCATATGGAAAACCCAAATAAGCTTATGTCTTTTGTTTCATTACACTAATTCTTGCCTATGTCTGTCATTAGAATACTTAGCAGGATAGACTAGGCTTCTACTTAGGCCACCCCTGTAAGTTTTTATCCTAACATGTTTTTTTCCTTTTATCTTTTCATTACTTTATTCATTCCTAAACCATGTAGAGAACAAATATATAGATATGATACTAGATTTTTTTCTAGATTTCCCTTTGTGGGTTTTCAACATGGATATGGTTGTGTTTATTTTTGTAATTAGTTTAAATTATTTCAATTTGTACTAATGTGATTGGTGTTCTAGGTCAATCATTTTTGAACATGGGTTTTGAAATTATGTCCCAAAAAATATTTTTTACCAAGAATGTTCTAACATTATTCTGATACCTGATGTAGACTTTTTATTCATGATCTTGTGGTTCTCGAATATAAAACACGATATAGGAAAATTTTGTGAGTAATGGATATGGATCAACTTTTAAAATTAGTTTCCAACACAATAGTGTTGCAGCTTATGGGAATAGAGTATTTATCTCCTAAGGATGAACATTTTTTCAGTTGAAAACCCCTTATTGTGGGTGATTTTATGAAAAACCAATAGGGGTGTGTTAATGTATAGTCAAATAGAAGTATCCTCATACTATAAGAAAATATCAGTGGGAGACTAATGAAAATTTAATTGTGAATGTTACTTTACAATCATAAAAATGTATCCTTGGGAATTCAAACATTCTACTACCTATGGTTGTGAAGTTTACAAAAAATATTGATCTCTCAAGACCATGAAGGTTGGTTTGTCATTGGAAGGTATTTGAGAATGAATAGAGTATTTTTATTTTCATTAGCTATGAATGACTAAATCACCCTATGAAAATTTAGATTTTTTGGAGGTTACATTCTATTAACTAACTGATTCCAGATGGGAAGGTCTCTTTCTAAAAATTGTTGAAATATCGTGTAGTTTAATGTCGTATGACTAGTACATGGATTGTATTGTTTAACTTCTTACACCAAGTATGTTTTCATAAAGTGTAATGCCTTTTGAATAGGAAGTTATTAAATGTAGTTTAATTTCATACAATAATGACATTGATGGATATAATTTTTGGTCTTTAGATCTAACCAAAAGATTGGTAAATCTCCCCTTTCACAGTAATCTGTACAGTAATGTTTCATCACTTCTATGTATGAAGGTGGATTCTTATAAGCTATAATTTGGGGATTTCTGGATCCGAAGAGTGGTATTCGGGAAATGGATTGTGGAGATAATGGAGGTATCTCCTGAGGAAGAAATTACCACTAGTTAAAAACCCCATTTTTTAAGTAACTTTATGCAAAGCTAATTGGCGTGTGTTACTGCATAGTCAAATAGAAGTATCCTAGGGATGACATGCCATATTGGTGGGAGAATTATCATAATCCAACTGGATTGTGTTACTCATAGTTATACAAAGGACTTCATATGAATTTTGACATACTATTGTCAATGGTCAAAGGAAGTTTATGGAGATTCAAATTTCTTCAAACACAGAGTCTGGTTTATTGAAGAAAAGTGCATGAATACTAATGAAGCATTTAAATTAAAAATCTTCCAAGAAGTTTGGAATAGTTTTCCAATGACGGACTGGCCCAAACATAGAAAAATAGTGTTTTTCTCCATTTTTATTAAGGTTGGTCCCAAATCACAGATTTTGGGAATCACTATGAATTTCGTTTGAATGAGAATCAAGACATAAGTAGTTCTAAAAATCCATATTATTTAAGGTATTGCATTCAGGACCTATTGTTCATTTTAATATCATTAAATGAGTAATATATGATATCTTTAGTTTTAGGTCATATTAATAGGACCATAGTATTATGGAAATGATGAGTAGATGAGGCCTACTAGAACACGGTTGTTCTGGTATACTTCAGACATGAGGGAGAAAATTGTGAACCATAGTGTTGGGAGTTCTCATATTGGGAAACATAATATGGGAAAAATTTGTTATGGATGAACATGAACCAAATTATAAGAGAAGTTTCCAACCTAATGTCTTCAAATCATACCGAGCTAGAGGAGGTTTCTATCGAGGGTGAAATGTGTCACTATTTTACAAACCTCTTTTGTGGGAGACTTTATGTAAAGCCAATTGAGGAATCTTATTGCATAGTCAAATAGTGTAATCCTTTGGTTAGTATACCCTATTGGTGGTAAACATACTAAAATTCAATTTGGGATTGTTACATCATAGTCAAGAAAAGGATTACTCATGTATCATACATTCGATTAACGGTATCTGGATAAAGATTATGAAAATTAAGAACTGTCCAAGATTAGGAGTATAATGTGTAGAAGGGATATGTCTGAGTACAGCTGAATAATTTGGACCTAAATAGTCCATGAAGTTTAGAGTGACTTTTCTAGATCTAAATATTATATATGAGGGGGGACATCTTAGTTTCCTTGGTGAACCCCTGAATGAGGTGACCCAAATTAAGAGCTCCTATATAGATCTTTTTTGGTATACCGAATAGTGGGGGTTTATTTACCCCGTGGTTTGGATTAGGACATAAGGTCTAGGAGTCACTCATTAGAATTAGAATCAATCCACACATAGTTCTTAGGGAACCATGTAGTTTAAATTCATGTGGAAATGACATCAATTGTGTATTTTAATGTCATACAGTAATGATGTAGGTTACTTAATCTAAAAAAGGGAATATTTTGTTTGGTCTAGGTCATAAAACTAAGATGTATCTACATGTCTTTCTATGGAAAGAATAAACCTACATATAGTTCTAGAGAATATTTCTCATACTTATTGAATTCATGTGTGGAGAAATGGTTTTTTTAGTACGGGATCACACTTGGGGTGAGAACCCATATTGGATCCTCTTATATAGATATGACTCAAACATTAGAGAGTAGGGTAATTTCTGCATTTTGGATGGATCGGGATGTTTTATCTGGACATCACTATGTATCTCATGGGAATGGGAATCAATACATATGTAGTACTTAATAAAACATATTGTTGAAAGGCATACGGTCAAAGACATCTATTGTTCCTTTCAAGGTATTGCATCTAGGACCATGATAACCCTGATGTGAATTGATATTCTGTAGTTATACAGGGAAAATATTTTACCAAAAATACTAAGCTCGCGTGAGTTGTGATTGGTGTGATATATAAGGAGTGGAAAATGTTTCTTCCACAACACAATTGAGATTCAAATGAAAGATGGTGGAATTTATATTTTTTGGATGTTGGTCTAGGATGTAAGATCTAGGCGTCAATACATATATCATTTTTATGAGAATCATAACACACATATTTCTTGGAAAGTCTCCCTATGTAGGTATGACATATACACAAGGAGGGGTTTTTTTTTCCTGGCTATACCCAGCATCGTGGATTCGGGCGTCATTACTTATCATTAAATAAGAGGAATCAAGCCACATGTAGTTATTAAAATGGTTCCCCATATCAATTTGGTTTTGATGTTGGGAAATGAGGAATTTTTTATTTTATAGAATGGTGGTTGGGACCAAGACATAAAGTTTATGCATCGGTATGTATCTCATTGGGAGGTGAGGAAAGAGATCGGTACTAAGACTTTTTACCTGGTCAACATGGATTTAAATTATATGTATTGTTACATAATGCAGTAGTGATGTAAACCATGTAGTTTCACATCATGCAGAAAATATGATTTCATATGGTAAAAATTCTTTTTACTAGGATGTTAGCCTATATAGTTTAAATTCTTAGATATTAGACTATGAGATCTTGTATTTTTGGCTCATACAACTAGTACCATGGTTTTATTTTTAAGGTCATGTAGACAAGACCATGATTCAATGTAGTTTAATTTCATATAGTAAGGACATTGGTTTCATGCGGTTTATCTTCTTGTAATGTGGAAAAAATATCATCCTTTTTAATGTCATTAAACAAAGGCCGACTACACATTTTAATGTTGTGTAGCTGAGATGCATCAATATTTTGTCACACTAAGTACTTCTTGATAAACATTCCATTTTTTAAGGCCATAATAAGCTCTCTATCCATCGATATCAAGGAATATGCTCTGTTATAGTGGACCTTAGGTATGGAATAATGCCCCTCCCACTTTGATGAAAGAATTGTATGATTTTTTCCTGGTATCATTGGGGTCATGAGTACCAACATAATTTCCCCCTCAAGGAATTACCATAGGTATAATTTTGGGTTAAAGGATCACACGATGTGTATTTGGTTGACTAAAAAATAGTGTAAGGTGTGAAATATTTTCTCATTAAGTTTTTACAATTCATCCAGTCATTTCTAGGACTGCTCATCCATGTATATATGATCACAGATCAAAATGTAGAGTGATCTAAATTGAACCTTCAGGGGAAGAATTGGTTATCTCTCATATACCAATGAGTATGGGGTTTCTTGTGTGTCAATGTAGTTCATGGTATGATAATACCTTAAATTATATAATAACATATCCATCCAAGACTTTTTAACTTTAACTATCAAATTTTGACAAATATTTGATAGTGTCTTGTTAAATGACTCTATCTATCCATTGATTGTTGCATGATAGCATGATGAATGGATGGATTTGATATTGTAACACTAATACATATTTTCCACCTCATAATATTATAAATTGGTGATGTTTTTTATCATTATTGTATGATGAAAAAAAATCTGGTAATGATGTTAGGTTTCACAAAGTTGATGATGCTTTTGGCATCGAATTATTAGAGGGGAATTGCCCCAGCCCATTTGTAGAAGAAATTGGTATCAATTAATATGTATTTGAACTGTTTGTTCATAGATGAAGGGTATGGCCCCACAACATCCATTCCTCGTATAAAAAATGTACAAGAGTATTTATTTCTTTGTAGGAACTCTGGAGGTTGATGGATAAATTTGGAATGCAGTTGGAAGGGGTGACATTTCTTGGATAATTATGTGAAATCTTACATCATAGCGGGACAGTAGTGCCCAACATTTTAGATTTGATGAAAGATATTGAACCCCGATTGGTGGGAACCATAGGCTCATATGTGTACTTATTTCATGTGTTTGCAGTATCTTCTCATTCAATAAATATAAGGAATCCATAAAATCCTCATTTATAGAGGACCTTCAATTGATTTGGGCCATCATATTGAGTGAAGTTTGTTACTAGATGCTAGATTTTTCTATTCCTAGATATACTTGATGGGAGTAATCTATTTTTATGGTAGTCCATGATGGGAATCATCCACCCATTGTTAGGACCATATGGTTTAAGTATAGTACATATTTTTTTAAACTCTTCCATTCTGACTTCAATAAAAGGTCATACCATTCGGTGATGCACAATGATGATGACCATCAAATCCATATATACATTTTCTAATGCATAGTCCTTGGAATTATTCAATCATGGGATGTTTGTCAATGTTGTATTTGATTGTAATTCTTCCATTAACCATAGAATATGGTTAATCAGTGGGATTACATCTTCTTTTCTGATGGAATAATCCCTATTGATCTATTTTATTACCAACTCTAAATCACCATTCTCTTATAGGTGGCCTACTAATATTTGGATTTCCAGTTCTAGTCCTGCAATGAGTGCCTGATATTCTACATCATTATTTGTATAGCTTTCTGAAAATAGGAAGAAGTAATACGAGACTACTTTTTCTGAAGAGATATGCATGATCCTTAACCCAACTTCTTTTATCTTTGTTTCTTCCATTATCTCTCCTATTGAGCTCCTAGATTCTCCATCAATGATCATTTCCCATGTTTTATGGTCATATTCAATAGAAAATATATCTTCATCCATAAATTCAGTATTTAACAATGTTTTTTATGAATATGGGTGTTTTATAAGAAAATATTCCAAGTCCTGGCCCTTCACTACATTCTGAGGCACGAATTGTATATCAAACTACTACAGGATAACTTCCCACCATGAAAAATGTCCTTTCAACATAGGACAGCTGATGAAATATTTGATCCGGCTATAATAAGAGGACAAATAGACCTTATGGTGCTTCATGTGGTACCTCAATTTCTGAACCATAAAGATTAACTCCTAGAATCCTTTCTCTATATCTGAAAAACAAGTCTTAGTTTCAAGTATGGTTGGAATGAGATAATAAAGGATTTTTTCATTCCCAGCATTTTTCTTTTGTTCAGGGAAAGTGCCTTGTGATTTCTCTAACTCCATTATATATATGATGATTTTATTTACATCAATGAGAGGAATAACACTAGAGGTCTCAAAATATAATTTTGGAGGTTTTAAAATGGTTCTTTGTAGTCACTGGTCCACTAATACATGACCACTTTTTCATCATCTTGGTGAAGAGAAAACATTTTTCTATAAGGTTGTCTATAAAACGCTGGATGTAATCAAAACTTCCTTTAATTACTCTCAACTCGTTAAGTTTTCTATTTTGTGACATGATAATCATATCCTTTGTTTTCTTAGGAATAAACTCGATGTCATGATGGTGTATAATGAATCTGTTAAATTTTTCTAAGGTAACACTGAAATCAAATTTCAAGGGGTTAATCTTAAAACTATGTTGTCACAGTTTGTTGAATATGGTCTCAAGATCATTCAGGTGGGTAGAATGATGTTGGGATTTAATAACCAGATCATCAACGTATAACTCAACAAATTTTCCTAGGAATTGTTTGAATATGCAATGCAAGGAATGTTGGTATGTAGACTTTTTATTCTTCAAGCCAAAGGGAATTAACTGATGGAAAAATAATCCCTAGGGTACTTGAATATAGTATATTAATCATATTATAGGGACATAAGAATTTGGTTATATCATAAATATCTATCTATTAAGGAGATATCTTGATAAATGTTCACTTCGTTAATGTGTAACTCTGTGATTGGTTCTGGGTAATCATTATTCATACAATGCTGATATAGATCTCTAAATTTGATGCAGTCTCTAATTTTCCCATTCTTTTTTTTTACTAGGAGAATTTTGTCCATAGATTTTAAATATTAAACATCCTAGATTAAGTCATCCAAGATGATCTTTTCCACATTAGCCTCAATTTTGGAGGTGTGAGTCCGGTGTGTCCTTCTAGATGTCAGTTTGTAACCCCGGTGGTCTATTAGAAAATACAACTGATAGGTGGCCACCTTAGTATCAAGGCCTCGAAACTCTAGGTAATTCCTAGATAACATGCCCCAATGATTCTATTAAAAGGAGGTATATACCTATTTTTCTTTTGAATTCTTGGTCGCACTGATCAAAGGGGGTCTTGTATCTTTATTTGTACCTAGATTTATTTCTTTGATTTCATCAATGATAGTAGAGACACCTTCCTCAAATGCTGGAGGGGAATCCCAGAGGTCATCATCCTCTTCGTCTTCCAAATTGTTTGCCTCTTCCTCCTCTTACTAGGAAGTAAGTTATGAAGAAAATTTTTTAGAGCTAGGGGAGGAATCGGTAACCTGACATTTGGAAGGAGAAGCAACTACTTCTGACCAGACTGACAATATGGGTGCCTTTTGAGGCTTAAAATGGGAGAAGAGGGATTGAGAATGAGAAATTTCATTTTATCATAGTTAAATTATAAACTTTTATGTCCCATCTAATGAGACATGGATTTTTTAAAGATTAGGAAATGGAATGAGATCATTTTCACACAGAATTTAATCACTTCATAGAGGGTCAATGTCTCCTCCAATGTGGATGGGTTCAGTCATTGTGACTGATATAATGGAATTTAATGAACATGTGCTTAAATTCGAACCCACCTCTTCAATATGATCGATGGTAAGCATATACTCCGCAATAAATTTTTTAAAATGTTTAGTTGGTATCATCTCTAGACTGTTTGGTGCATTAATTTGAGAAACATTATCATTCATGGGTAGTTACCCTTCCCTCTGGTAGAATCTTTTATTAAATTATTGGTATTCATATGATTTAAATGGGGATTTTTCACCATTATATTTACCAATTTTACCATTGATGTAATATTTGATGGATTAGTGGTATGATGTGGGAATAATAACATGATTATGTTACCAAGTCCTTCCCAATAGAATACTGATGAAAGTATCATATCGAACAACCATTAATTCTAATTTATACACTATATCCCAAAAATTAGTTCTGAGATTGATTTATCTAATAATATTTTGATCATTCTTATCAGGACCAAGTAGTGTAAGAGTAGAGGGGTGAATGTGAGACTCTTTGTAACCCATCTAACATAGTGTTCAGACCAGAATGATGTTGAATCCTGAGCCATTGTCAATGAAGGATCATCTAATATCAATGTCATTTAGATTGATAGGAATATAAAAATATCTGACATGTCCCTATGTGATGGTTTACTGTTCCCGGTCTATAAAATATATAATCATGTGGCATTCCATAGAATCATTCTCTGCATGAAAAAATTCAACAATAGTAACTTCATCTTCAAATTCCCAAGGTCTTGATAAGGCATCTATGAGATCTTCCTAGAGGTCTTTTGATAGACTCAAGGGTCTAATATTGAAAACTTGGCCAGCACTAGGGCCAACTATTTTAGGATTTCAAACATCTGGTCTAAATTTATTCACCTCCCAACATGAGGATGCGCTTTTAAATTCACATTAGGAACTAAATTACTAGATATGGATGGATCAGCCTTTATCATGGGAGTTAAAGGTGATTCTTTCCTTGTTGTATTTAGTCGAATGGATCTACCTTCATGCTGAGGATGATTAGGTAATGATGTTCCCTATATTCGGTCCTCTAGGATGATCATGTCAGGTAAAACCCTAACATGTTCTGGTAAATTATTTTCTCCTACTATGCTTGTTAGAGAGCTCTCTCATGATTTTTGGTCATCTAAATTATTTGAACAGGGATGAAATTAGAGTATTAAATCCTATAAATATTGTGTATTCCCATGTATCCTCATATATGCCAGCTTCTTCCCCCAATTCCACAATATAATATATTTAATTATGGTTCATAGTCACACTTATAATTTGAGAATGGATCCATTGAGTGAATTACATTAATTAAACAAAATATCAACTCATCATCTGATAAAGATTGTGTCAGACGGGTCGAATATAGTTGTGCAATTTAGTGGGGCGGTTCCCATAATTTTTATAATGTAGCCCTAAAGTCTGATAAAGTCAAATACTAATTTTTCCTTGAAACAAGCTCATATTCATTTACTTTATTTTTTCATTTCTATCCATGTTACTTCTTATAAGACTGGATTTTAGAGGTATAAGCTACCGATGAAGTCAGATGCGACACAACAGAAGTGGTTGGGGGTATAGTTAGTTGTTTCACCTATGTTCGTAGGATAGCATGATTTCAATTTATAGTCTTTCTGATGGTATTTCTAGGTGTGGGAAAGTGTTTTTTCTTGTGTGTTATCTTTCACCGTATTTTTTCAATGGGCTTATTTGGATGATACAAGATGATTCTGCTAGCAGGCTTGATGGTATGGGTAGGTGTTTGATCCTTCAGGAAGTTTCCACCAAATTGTATTGGTGGGATTCTCTGAAGGTGGAATAGGTGTGTCCCTACTCCCTTTTGACCATTTTATATCCCCAGCAAGCCATCTTACAATCCTGAGTCTGAATTACTTGAGCCAAACTACAAAGAAATTCACCCTCATCATGTTGATGGTTTACTATCATGTGACATTGATGGTGGTGATTACTGGTAGGATATCTTTTAAACGAACCTTGTTTCTTCTTGGTAAGCTCATTTGTGGACTCTTGATCCACCTCCATAAGTTAGCGAGACATCTGATTGTTTTGTTCCCGTGATAATCTGCAAAAACGGTTGAAGATGTCAATTATTGATATATGCTTTTAGAATCACTGAGTGAATGACTATAAGGAATTAGCAAGCTGTAGGGCCTATCATTTATCATATAAGGTTGGGATTGATTTATTATTGAGATAATCCTTAACCATTGCATCCAAGACCCATCATTCAAGACGCTGGGTTGGTGATGGCGTCCTCCACATAAATGAGGACCCAGTGAGAATGGTAGTCAGTCCGTACATCTGTGAGTGTTGGTATGGCGTCATTTGTATTGAATAAAGGTCTTATTGAAAGTGTTTGCAATATAAGTAACAAGAAAAATAATAAAACCCCATAAAAGTATCATCTCATTAATTGAACTCATGGAAAATTGATATTCTTGTTTATACCTCTTTAATTTTGAGAGAGAAAGGGTCATAATATGCGGGTCATGCCATCATCTTGGTTAAAGATTCACATTCATTTCACCATTTTTTTCATCCCAAAATTCCATGTGGGTTTAGAATGGTGTTTGGTGGTGTTGGTGTAACAACCCTTACATCAAACACATACACACACGTCCCATTCGAGCATTTTCTAAAGGGGTTTATTCATGGAACCTGAAACACCCAATGGTTCTATACCTGTGATGATTTAGGTACTTTCTTTCCAAAGGCATGTTCTCATTGGGACACTTGGTAAATGATACTTAATAACTCACATTGGTCTAGTGTATGGGAGGTTGGGATCATCACACCATTTTAGGGGGGTATTTTCCTCCTTTGGGACTCTCTTATAGATTTAATATATATTCATGAATCCTTCAATAATGCCCAAGTATGACATGGGTCACCCTTTAATTAAAAATTAATTATGATCATGCATGGGATTTAGAATCTTCTATATGTATCTGAGGTTCTTAATCAATGGATATATTTATATGTATTTGAGGTTCTCCAGCAATGGTACCATCTTATGTACTGATTAGTTATTCTTTTATCATCTTATTATGATGTTGGTTTTGAGCCACATGGTAGGGAACTCTGGAGTGTATCATCATTATCTTAGGAGATGGGAGTTGTTTTTATGTTAGTATCAGACCCATAAGATAGGATTTCTAGGTATCCCTGTGAAATGAATCAAAACCCATGTAGTTTGGTGCCACTTAATGGGACACACGTATCTTGTAAGATCATATGATAAGAACCAAATTGTGAAGCTTAGCATCATGAGTAGGGATGGATAGGAAAAAGGCTCACAGTAAAAGTTTTGGGTGGGAATTATTTCAAATCATTATAGGGAACATGGAATGGATATGGACTCCTAGTTTAGATAATACCCTAATTGGAATATTTCCTGGAGAGAATTAAAGTTGATTTGGGGTATCGGTTTTATACCTTAAGGAGGCTTCCAATATGTCCTATTTATATCGGAATCAAAGACCACATAGTTCAGTTGGGAGGACCCATGCATTTAAATTCCCTATTAAGTTTCATCTCATAAGAGAATATATCCCTTTTAAAGGATTAATATGGTGCTTACACTTGAAATGATTCCCATGATGTTGGATTTGGATGGGTCTTATACCAAGTAGGATTCACATATTTGATTGGGAATTACACTTGGAATGATTCCCTATGGTTGGGGATCATGTGGATGTCATGATCACTACCAAACTGTAAGCACCCATGAATCATGCTCAGTGTGAGAAACAAGAGTAAGCAGTAGATCTGGGGAACCACACAATATATTTTTTCTACTAGTGGATGGATTATGAAGTGAAAAGGAAAAGAGAAAGTTGTTTGAATGTGCTCATCTACTCTTTTATTTTAGTAACTACGATAGTCACATCTAATTATATATCTATCTAAGACCTAGGAAAGAAAAACAAGAGAAATAATGATTCCCGTGACAATAAATACTATGGGATTAATCTAGGAGGGATTACCTAAGGTTGGATACAAGGACTTGAGGGCTTACGCCAATGGAATCCCCTTGAGGAAAGGTGAGAGAAATATCCAGTAAAAATTATCTTCCAAAACATGCATCTAACTATACAGATTTCATGATCAAAGTTATCCTCTAAGAACACATAAATCATGCCTGAATGTGGGAAACATGAATAAGTGGATGATCTAGAAAACCACACAATCCTTTCTCCTATATTGGATGATTTAAGGGTGATGGGAGGAGAAGAAATGACTCTTTAATGTGCCTATTTCCTCCCATCATTTTATCCATAGTAGTCATGCCCGGCTACCCACCCAGATACACCCTAGGGGGATAGATAAGGAGGAAGAAGTGAAGTGGGATAGGTCCTGTAAGGAAGGATGTGGGTTTACTCCTAGAGGTATTCCCTTGTCCTAGATCACAGGGAAGAAAGGAGGATAATCCACTACACCTCAAAGGGAATGTCACGCGTGATCCTATCCCTACTCACTAGAACTGGAGGTTCCTAGTCTTATAGATAATTATTTAAGGACATCGACTTGACCCTCATACCCAAGACCCATAAATCCCTTTCACCTACCCTAGGTTCAGGGTCCTTCTGACTAAATTAATTCATATCCACATGAACCCCTAGGACCCTTCCCATTAGGTAGGACAAGTACGGGACACCACTAACCAAATGAATGTATATACAAATGGGAAACATGTTGGTGTACATATTTACATGGTTTTTTATGACCAAAGGCTTCAGTGGACGATAAAATTTGGTCCCCTTAAGGCAAGGAAAACAAATGAAGTGAAGAACATCCATTGGTGGCTTGGAAAATGGCTCAAAAGTATTCTCATATAGGTTTTGGATTGGAAAGAAAATGTGCTTCATATAGGGATTGGGAGAATATTTGAGTGCTCTATATAGGGGGGATAGGCATGTGTGAGATAGACATGCCTTGGTAAATGGACCACCTATGAAACAACACTTGGGAAAGGCCTTATCATAGGAACCATGGGTCTCCTCAAGTGTCCCTGGAAGGGTCTCAGTAGGTCCCTGATTAGGAAAGGGTCCTTTGTGCTAGTGGTTGTTAACTTGGGGTGGATGAGGTCCTCACATAGGAATATTTTTGTTTCAAACCATGGAGGTTCTTTGATTTCCCAATCCCTCTTAATTTTATCTTATATCCGGGTTTAGAGACCTTTGTGAGAGATTTTAGAGGACCCAGGTGAAGGGGGAATATAACAAGATCATGAGGTATTCTACTGATTTTCCAATTGTACAAATGAGGTGACCATGGGTCCTATTTATAGGAAATTAGGGAACCCTGGTCTAAGGAGTAATCCCTACATTATTCCATGATGTAGATACTTGGAACTGAAAGTTGGCGTATGGGAGGCCGACCTTTAAGTGTCACGTAGGGGGTGTAGGATCTTTATGATGTATAGGTTTATACATGTATTCCATATTAGAAATTATCTCTTGATTATTATCAAGGATATTGATATATTTAATATAATTGAGTCACTCTTCATAACATTTTCATAACATATTAAAAATATAGTTTCAACAAAGACTTATGCTCACCTCTATTTTTTCTATAGAAGGCCTTCTTGGCTACTTGGTTGACCTCCCCATGATGAAGTTATATGCCTTAGGGTATGGTGGAGGGAAAACCTAGGTTCTAGACTTTTTTTGTTTCAGTACTTTTCTTTTTCCTTTTTCTATTTCATTGCCACTGTACACCCATATTAAAACATCATAAAAATGATAAAAAATAAATGTTGTTTTTTTTCTTTTTTCAAAATCAGTCTTAAAATATAATTCACTTAAAAATAATATAATTATACTAATAAAGGTAAATATTAATTAATTGTGTTCACAACAAAAAAAATTATACATTTACTAAAATCATGACTAGACGTATCTCACATTGTTAAATTGGAGGATTTTTACTTGGAACATAACCCCCCTAAGTATAGGAAACTTATCTACATTATATATTGTCATAATAACATGTTGTTTGATAAAGTTATTCCATTAGTATATTTTTTATGGTAGCATGGTAATTATATCCATAATAATGGTAAAATTAGTAATCAGTGAAAGATAATTATCCTCACATATTATCTAATGAAGAGTGTTGGGAACATTCTAGGTGTGTAAAGTGGCATGGTGGAGACAATTGTGACACCCCCAAGTCACTAGTATGTATTTATTTTTATTGTTTTATTTATTTAATTTAATTTTGGTATTTTTTTGAATTTGAGTCTTGGAAATAATAAAAATAAATAAACAACTCTTATCTCATGGTTATCACATCATTAGTTCTAACCATAAACCCAAACTATGAGAAGGGGAAATCATCTTCCCCATGGAACATGCATAATTACCAAAACATTGAATCCATTCATATGATATAAGATAAATCTACACAACTACTGCATGGTTAGTGTGTCTCTGGTTGAAACTAATAAATTTATTATTACATAGGGTGAGTTTCATGATACCTAAAGTAAGGTCATATGATTAGTGCATGGTGAGTACATGGTTAATACCAACCATCTAAATTACTCTTACTTAGGGTGAATCCTTATTAGTTTCAATTGAACAGTTGGTGTAAGATTTTCTAAACCGTGAAACTATACCATTTGAAATGCATAAAAATTTAAAAATATGAAATTACTCTTATAGCCCTCATAGATTTTCCTCCTCCTTCATCCCTCATTACACTCAGATTTCCCAAAACTCCTCTCAGGTGACACTGATATCCCATTATTCTATATTTATGATCTTATTTGAATATTAGGGGTAATTTTCAAGGTAACACTTGATTTATATAAATTTTCTTCACCACTCTCTACTTTATCTCTTCTTCTTTCATTTCTCTAATATCGTATTTCACTAGTGAGCTATGGTGTCCAAGCCTACAGTAAAAGATGGTTCTAAAATTTAATCTCTTAACTATTAAGGTTCATGGGGATCCCTTTCTCTCTCTCTATCTCATTCACAAACAAACACTCTCTCTCTCCATCCCTCTATATATAATTTTTTTATATTTAATACGGTGATGAGATCCTAACATATTTCAATTTTTTGTGTCAAGATAATCACCTTTCTCATGGTATACATTTGGTACTTGAGATTTTTATAGGTTCTTTTTACCATATAATGATTAAAATAAATTATTGGGGACTAATTCATGACTTTTCCATGTTTTCTCGACATTATGTTGGGTAAAGTGAGGGTTTTTCAAGGATTTCATATGATATTCATTGTAATGACAGTGTAATTCCTATTAAGTGTTTGATAAAATCCCTACCATTGGTGGTGGGTGGTTTGGGATTGGGGATGAGGGGTTGTTCAGGGGTTCAAGTCACCGAGTCTTTCTGTTTATTATGATTTTTATCCTTCTATTTCATTTTAAAGTGGTGGATGTAACTGACCTTATAAGTATTTTATAAAAAAATAAAATAGACTTCAAATTTAGAATAGATTTCAAAGGGAATTTTTTAACAAGAATTATTGTTTGAATTATGTTTCTATGATTTAAAAGATTATGTTTCATCTAGAGGATTTTATGATTATGTTATTCTTTATTATGGGTGTTGTGTATTTTGGTGAGCACATGCCTTTGTGAATTTTATATTCTTCTGGATATTTACACATGGGATGTTATCCATTTTAAGATATTTAAATTTTGAAGAGTAGAACATGGGAAGCCTTGGGTATGTGCTTTCTTAATCGAGATGAGTGTTACACTAGCTTATATTAGTACACTAGATAATGAATCTAATGAGGTGCGGAACTAGCTAATGGATTTCACCCAACGAGGCCAAGTGGGTAATTCGGGGTTGAATTTCTATTAGGTTAACCAAATATTGGTACGTATTCCACATTTGAGATATTATGTTACCTATAATTAAATTTGCATAAAGTTTTTCATTGATTAGGAATGTTGTCATCATATTTTTTAATCCACATTCTTATTTAATGACATCATCATTAATTTGGAAATTTTTTGGATATTTATACCATTATTCACTTAATTATGATTCTATTTTCCATTTTCTTACTCGCATCTAAAATTTGGTTTGTCTTTATAAATATAAAGGAAAAGTATTTTATTTATAAATTCATATTTTATATAAAATAATGGTCTTCCTAAAATTTGGTTTTTCAAACAAGTGCTAAAGTTTTTCATTGTCAAAAGACTTATGTATATTCCTGGTGGTATCCTAATAGAATTTTGCTTCACACCCAACAAACAACCATTAAGTGTATGTAGACTCATAATTATCTAACACAGGTAATGGTAAAGGACTCACTTCCCCTGGTGGAACTTTTTAATATCTTTATTTCCTTTGATGATGTAGTGATTGGTGGTGAATATGGGTCATGATAAAGTGGATCATGTGGTGTATTTTGAGGATCCTCATATGATCATTTACCCTTTTTGTTTGGGTTGTTTGTGTATCAACCATTCTAGCCATTACTTTATTTTGGTATTCATATGTATTTATATGTGATATTTGGTTATTTTTATAATCTTATACACTATTTGGTTTTAATATTATTTTTGAAATTTTTATTTATATGAATGGTTGTAAAATATATGCACAATAGTTATCATGTATATTTTACTGTTATTTTTGTAATATTATCCTTTTTTAGCTTGTGTTCTGTATTTATGAGTCTTATGGGAGAATATTATACCATTACTAGAGTTCCATATAGAAAAATTTATCAATAATCAATACATATGGCTCAATTTGAAGAATTGTATATAAGTCCTTGTCGATCTCTACTTTGAAGAGTACAAACTGTAGAAACTTCATTTTTGTGACCTTGTTTTATTCAGGAGATGATTGAGAAAAATAAAATGATTAGTAAAAGGATGTATATGGATAAGATATATGTGAAATCATATATTAATCATATTCTTTAGTCATTATCATTTGATGTGGTATATCATGTGGTCCTGAAATCCGCTCCAGGGCTAGTGAATCAACATTTGGGAAAGGAAGGTAAATTTTATCTTCTATACATTGGCCATTTTGAAATACTAGAATAGATTAGTGATATATATTATAAATTTTATTTACTTACATGATTCATATCCATTCACAATTTACTTCATATATCTCAATTATATAAGTACCATCCTAATCTTAGCCATGTGACTATATTTGACCAAGTTAATCTTTCATTATATGTTACTTTTCTACACATGCAAATGATGATTTTGGATTTACAAGTAATGTTTTTATATGGAAAGAGTATCAATTTGGTGTGAGTTTTATGGTATAATGTTTAGATTTATTAGGATACTTGGGAACATGGGACAAAGATAATGGAACAATGGCCCAAACTTTTCCAAAGCACCATTAATATCGTGCTCTCTAGGGAGAGAATTCTTTATGGTGGGGAGAATGAACCCCCCCATGATATTAGGTAATTTTCCCTTTTATTATGAATTTATAGGTGTTATAATATGTGGGTTGATTTTTGGTAGTTTTTCGATTGTTTTTCTGTGTTTTGGATGTGTTCATAAGGGTGCACAGTTCAACCATAGTTAGGGGAAATCATGCGATATGCTTAGGGAAAGTGTGTGATAGGCTTAGAAGGATATGAGGGTGTTCATAGATAGCATAAATTCTATCAAAACTATGAACCTAGTTGGTAGAAACCATGAAATTAGAGAAAGAGGGAAAAAATATTGGTTATCCCATGGTTTTCTCAAACCATGTGAACCAACATTGTGAGGGGATGATTTAGAGGTAGTATCATGAACATAGTTAGAATATTTTTTTTATAATCCATGCAGTCTAACCATGTTAAATACATTTATTGATCTATAAATTATATTTTATCATATTTGTTACCCTTAAAACCCTCATTTTTCACATATTCTCTAAATATCAAAAACTCATCTCCTCTACAAGTTATTATTGGAAATTCCTTCTGATCTGAAAACTAGTTTTTATATATTGAAGTGTGTTGGATATATAGAATAAATAGTAAGTTTATGTTTTCCCACATTCTCTTTAGATCTACACATCTTCTGTCATATAGAATGTTATATTTTATATGTTATGGATAGATATATGATATTTTATGTGTTATTATTGTTGTAGTTGGTGTTCTAGAACTAATTATTTGTACTTTAGATTTTATTGTATATTCAAATATTTAAATACTAATAAAAAATATTTTTACATATTGTTTATTTTTCTTCAAGACTGTTAAAATTTGATAGAGTATTTGTCACATTGATAAGGTAATATAAGTTCCCCTATATGATGAGAACCTTAAATTTCCACAAAAATATTGTTAAATATAGTTCTACGGTCTGATAACATGTGATGATGGGACACATAGAATATTGACTATTGGTTTTGAGTACTCATAAGCATATGAGTCTTATTCTAATGAATTTTTTAATTTTTAGTCTCCAAGGTGGAATATTATAAAAACATACCCACTTATAGAAATTTAGTACTTTTTTTGAAACTGGACATTCCAATTCATTAGCATTTATAATGATACTTCAACTTCAAAAGTATTATTAATGGTTGTCATGACTCGCCTACTTTGATGTACTGATCAAAATTCTGATTCTTTATGTTCGTAGGAAGTAGGGTATGTTGTGTGTTTCATGAATTATGTGTTATTAATTAATAAGTATAGAAAGTATTTTTTTTTCTTCCAAATTAATGGATGCTGATTTCTTAGTCATATGATTGAAATGGAATTGTCACATTAAATTCCATGTTCGTGTTTTAATGATGTGTTTATTTCAGGTAGTAAAAGAATGACCTATCAAGCACACAGGTAGGTAACATGAGTGTGAAACCTTCTTGACGAGATATTGTGAGAAAAGGGTTATATTACATAGTATGCAATAATGTGTTATTTTCAATGTTATAACATTAAATTCATTTTCTTGGGTTCCTTGAACCATTTCTAGATAATAATTGTGGACTTTAGGTAAGCCTACCTAATTCTAATGAGAAACAAGCTTACAGGGTCAGACACCAAGTGTTTCTATTGAACTCAATTAATTTTTTTTTGAATTTAATTATTGGAATAAATATTATTCATAAGGATAAGGAATAATTTTATTCATTATTTTTTTATCATAAATATTCAAAGGGTATTAAATATTTATTTAATAAATAATAAAAAATATATTTGATTACATGAATAATTAATATCTATATATTCTCCAGGCTGTGAATAGAATATTTATTTTCTATTATTTAATTTATTAAATATTTATTAAATATTTACTCACCAAATTATGAATAGAATTTTTATTTATGAATAAATATTTATTCAAGTATTTGATAAATTCCAAGGAAGAGAAGCTGACAAATATCTTGTATAATGATAAATATTAATTTTCAAGCCATTAAAATAATATATATAGTTTCACAAGATATAAAATTCCATAAAATATTAATATTATTATATTTCATGGGGTTAGATAAGTTTTATTATATTATTTATGGGTTATTGTGAAATTAAACAAAATTTTAACCTGAATCCTAACTCTATGAATATATTTTTCTGTGTTGGGAAAGAATCCCTCAAGTTAACATTGCATCATTTTTGGGTTGGTTGTGTTTGTTGAAAATGCAGGTTTCCATGGTAATTTGTCAAGTTCGAGAGATGTTGTTGACAATCCATGTTGAAAAAGAACAATGACAAAGGAACGGATGATCTTAAGGAAGTACAAAAGAACAGATATAAGGTGGCGCCATTATCCAGTGTTTTCCAAATTTTTGGGGTCGAAAATTTGGAGTTTGGTGAGCATCGCAAAAAGTGTATATCCTTGAAGATCTCGTCAAAATATGGAAAAGGTGTCAATTTTGTGAAGATGGGCTTCATGGATTGGATTTTTCAAAGACATGAAAAATGTTGACGGTGATTCTTCACTATTATGACAAGCTTTGCAAATGGAATAATTGAAGGGCATTACGAGTGGATATTCACAGCAAAGGCGTGAAGTAAATGACAGAATGATCCGTGATTACGACGAGATATACACTCAGAAAATTGTTTTGGTGCTTCGCGATATTGAGATAATTTCGATGGGAATTTCGAAGATTCACTATTTGAGATGACGTGGTGCTGACTTCGTGCAGAAGGTTCGAGGGTCGGTGGAATCACCTATAAATATTCCTCAACTCCATCGGGGTAAGTATAGAGTTTTTGAATAAAATATTTTTCTCTTGGCTCATGAAGGTAGTTCGTGAAGGCATTGTGCTTCGTGAAAGGAAGGAGCTTTGTGGTTGTTAATCTAGCTCCATGAAAGTTGTGTGCTCCGTGTTGGCTCAGTGAGCTTCGCGATGGAAGTCACTATGTCAAGACTTGAGCTTCGCAATAGTCTGAGCTCCATGGTATCCTAAGCTTCTTGAATATGTAGGAGCTTCACGAAGGATTGTTTGAGCTTTGTGAAATTGGGAGCTTCACAAAGTAGGGTTCTTTACGAAGGTACATCCCAAAGGTTATTGCCCAGTGGTCTAGGGAAACGGGTATTCATCCGTGGATGAAATTTGGACTTCAATAGAGCATATACATACAGTGGAGGATGCATTAATTAGTGATAATGAAGAAACATACAGGTCTATAAACTCTGAGTGGATCTTATGAATAAGAAGTGAACTCACTTCATTTGAGAGAGCAGTGAGTTCTCAAATTGTGAGTAGTTGTAAACCAGGAGAGATAGTGAGTCCGCTTCAAACTTGTAAATAGCAGTGCGCTTATAGTGGAATTGGTACATTGGCACACACTGCTAGTGTATGCTCCTTGGACATAGCCCAGTGAGGGTGAACCAAGTAAAAATTTTTGTGTCATGTGCATGCTTTAAGTTTTAATCATACTCTACAATGGGAAGGAGGGAGAATAGGGTTTTGTCTAACAGCAAAACAAGATCAAAATGGGTAGTTTTTTTAATATGTCATACCCTGATTCACCCCCCCCCCCCTCAGGGTATCTAGCCTAGTGGACCTAATAATTCGTATCAAAGGGAAAGGTTGATATCAATTTCTCTCTAAAATGGAGATCATCAATAATAAAGGGATTATGATCTTCGATGGGAACAATTTTCAGATATGGAAGAATCATATGCAATACTATTTCTGATCTTTGGGAATGGATGTGTTTACAGCATCAATTCCCGATATCACAGCTGATATTAATGGTGTTACATTATCATAAGTTGAGATAGGAGAATTGGATGTTGATGTAAAGCGAATCAATGCTTTAGGGGGATCCTTATCCAATGCCATATATACCAAGGTGATGTCATTAAAAACATCACATGATATGTGGGAAAATATATATGAATGATATACAAAGGATAGAGAAGCGAAGCTGCAAGTGTTGTGGAACAAATATGAAGATCTGAGAATGAACCCAAATGAATATATTGATGCATTCTTTAACAGGGTAAATATTGTAGTTCAGGAAATTCGAGGTCTTGGAGAAGTTATTTAAGACATAAAAATTGTGAAGCGCATCTTGAGGAACCTTCCACCTCAGTTAAATCCAAAATTTTCAGTTTTGGAAGATAAAGACCCGAAAGAGCTGACATTGGATTACCTATACAACACCCTTGTTGCTTATGAAATGAGAAATGGTGATAACAATGTTGTGGAAAAGGGTAAATCCAAAGAGGAATCAATCAAGGACATGAAGAAGCTCACCATTTGAGATTATTAGGAATAATAAGAGGTAAATGAGGTGATTTCATTCCTATCCTCAAACCTTCAAAGAGTAAAATGAATGTTTAAAGGGAAACTTCCACTTGCTTGTTTTTGATGTGAAAAAGTTGGACATCTTGCAGCATGGTGCCCAAAAAATTCCAAGAGGATGATGATGTTGATGAAGTTGATATTCCCAAGAAGAAGTATATAGCCTATGTGAAAGGTAGGAAATAGTTCTAAAGAAATTTATTTAAGAAGAATAATCTCCTTTCAAAAGAATGTGACAGCTTAGATGAGTCTGAGGCTGAGGAGGCTGAAGAGATAGAGAACTGCAAAGATCATGGAGAAAATGCTATAGAGGTAGTTGTTGGGAGTAATCAGAAAAAGGAAGAAATTGACATTGATAAAGAAGAAGAAGTCGAAGGAAGAGTTGATATGCAAGCTGAGTTAGAAGCAGTTCTTGAGGAGATAGATGTTTGCAGAACCAAAACAATGAAATCCAACAAAGCAGTTTATGATGACAAACTCTATATACAGAAGAAGGAAGAAGAGAAGTCTGATTTGATGGAAGAAATTGAGCAACTCAATTCATCAACACCAAAGGACTCAGAATCGGTCAGTAAGTATAAAATCAAGATTGAAGAACAAAAAAGGAATATTTATGGATTGAATAACACAAGGAAAGATCAAATCAAGCGTATTGAAGAAATTGAAGTAGAAGTTGTCAGTTTGCAGAAAAAGGTTAAGGATCAAGAAAAACTCTTGACTCCTGCTGGGACATCAGGAAAGAAGATAACTCCAAAAACTAATAATATAAAAGTGCATAATAATGGTTTAGCAGAAAGGAAGCATCAATTATGTTTAGATTCTATGTCTAATGTGGTAATTAATTCAAAACAAAAAGCTGTGAAAATTGATGTTAGACTGCAATCACCCATTTCGATATTGAAGGTTGATTTGGGCACAAAGAAGAATCAGAATATTCAGAGAGCCCAAGTGGAAACTCGTAGTGCATAAGTGACATGAAGGAATGAACCTTATATCAGGTGTGGTTGTTGTGGAAAGATGGTACATTCACAGTATGTGTGTTCCATATCCAAGAGACATCGAAGGACACAATAACAGAGGTGACATCCAAATAGAGAACGGCTCTCTAAAACATATTTTGAAGGACACTATTTTTTGTGTCGAGGATTTGGGCACATGGCTAGGTGCTGCACTTTGACTATACAGAGGAATGTGCCAAAGTAAAATAAAAATTTTCGCAAGCAGCAGATCAATGAACCAATAGGTGAGTTGAAAACGCAAAATAGATTTGCAGCATTCCAAGATGAAGTTGGTCCATCATACTCTGAGAAAGAACATGAGTCTCAATCCATTCTGAGTGTGATGACAAGAACAATATGGACCAAGAAGAGGAAGGATGAGAAGGCAGTGGGGGCAGAAATTACCCTTAAATCTTTAGATGTCTCTGGTGTGTGGATCATTGATAGTGGTTGCACATCTCACAAGATAGGTAATAAAGATCTTGTTGTAGGCATAAAATATGGAAAAGAAAGAGTTTTAAAGTTTGTAAATGATGAAGGCATGGATATTATTCGCTCAGAAAATGCCAAGTTTGCGGGTAAAGAGATGAGACGTGCTGATGTGTTAGTAGTAGAAGGCCTCAGTCACAATTTTTTCAGCGTCAGTATACTTTGTGACTCGGGACATTCTATAACACTTTCCAAGAAGATGTGTATCAAAAAAGGAATAGACGAGGCATTGGTTCTATAGGGAAAAAGAACAAAAGAAAATCTCTACCCGGTAAGTGGAGAAGAAGATATGGGCTTTCTTTCCAGAGAGAAAGAAAAAAAAATTGTGGCATAAATGACTTGGTCATCTATTCCAAACATCCTTGGAAGATCTGGTAAAGTGTGATGCAACAATATACCTCTCTAAGTTATCATAATCACACGTGCGATGCATTCCAACAAGGAAAACTCATTATAAAGACATATAAGGAAAAGGAAAAGAATTCAACAAGAGTACTCGAATTGGTTCATTCTGATGTTTATGGGCCTATCACACTAAGAGAAATTGATGGAAAGAGGTACAATGTTCTTTTCATTGATGACTATAGAAGAGTGGAATGGGTATTTTTTATTTCCCATAAGTCTGATGTGTTCAGCTGCTTAAAATAGTACCGGAGGGAGTGAGAAAGGATGCTTGGATAGAATATTCTAAAGATTCATACTGATAATGGTACAGAATTCACAAACAGTCAGGTGGAAGACTATCTTGAGAAACATGACATAAGGCATCAAGTTTCCCCAATGAGAACTCACAAATATAATAGAGTGGTTAAAAAGAGAAATCAGATCATCAACAATATGGTCAGAATGATTATCATAGAAAAAGACCGGCCAGAAAATTTTTGGAACGAAGTAGTTTTAAAATCGTTCTACATTTATAATAGGGATCTATTGTGTTCGAAGGAAGTAAAGACTCCGTACGAGATGTTTTATGTAAAGAATACAATATTGAAATAATTTTAAATATTTTGAAGTAAGTACTTTATCTTCAATAAGAAAAAACATAGGAAATATGAGTCACGAGAGGATGAGGGGATATTTCTTGGCTACTCAAGAAAAATCAAGGCATATAAATTCTTTAACAAAAGGCTGGGAAAAGGAGATGAGAGAAATTATGTAACTATAGTGGAGAATGATGAGATCATTCAAAAGCGCAATGAACAATTTCCTGATGAGAGTTATGAGGAAGAAAGCAACATGGGGGGGTAGAATTGGATGATGTTGATTTAGAAGAAGATACCAATGATGAGCATGAGGAAGTGAAATCTGTATCTGCACAAAAGCCAAGTAGTCAAGCTGAAATTGACAGGTAGAATATTAATGGTGGTCAGTTAGCTCCAGTTCAGAAAAGAAGAATGAAATCACTGTAGCAGACATCTTTCCTATCTCAGGTTGAGCCAAAATGCTTCACTAATGCAGCTGATGATGAAAACTTGCTTCAGGAAATGAATGAAGAGCTTGATCAGATTGAGAAAAATCAGACATGGGATATTGTTTCGAGGCTAGCAGATAAGAATGTCATCGGGACTAAATGGGTCTATTTTAAAAAGATGAATGAAGATGGAACAGTGATTCGGAACAAAGAACAACTGGTGTGAAAAGGATAATCCCATATAGAAGGAATAGATGCTGATGAGATATCTACATCGGTTGCAAGACAAGAGGCAATCAGATTATTCCTAGCCATTGAAGTGCAATGGAAGTTCAAAGTTTTCCAAATGGACATAAAATCTTCATTCTTGAATGGGATTCTAGAGGAAGAAGTCTATATCGAGAAACCATATGGTTTTTTCATTCATGAGGATGAAACAAGGTTTGTCGGCTGAAGAAGGAATTATATGGACTTAAAAAAGCATCGAGAGCATGGTGCTCAAGGCTTGATCAGTATTTCAAGAATATTTTTTTCTAGTGTGGTGGAGTTGATTACAATATCTATTTAAACAATAACAAAAATCAAATGATGATGGTGCTGGTGCTGGTGTTTGTCGATGACATAATATTTGGCAGATCAGATAAAGAACAGTGCAGATAGTTTTCTGAATTCATGAAAAATGAGTTCGAAATTTCTATGATTGGTGAGATGAAATTTTTTCTTGGTTTACAGGTGACACAATAAAGTAATGGCACATTCATTTCTCAAAAAAAATATGCCAAGAAGGTTCTTAGAAGATTTGGAATGGAAAATTCCAAGGAGATGAAGACTCTAGTTGCAACCCGGATGAAATTATCAAAATATGATAATGGCAAGGTAGTTAATATCACAGAATACAGGCAAATTATTGGTATTTTACTGTACCTAACAGCAAAGAGACCGAATATTGTTTTCACCACATTCCAAGTAGCACGATATCAAAGTAATCCAAAGTAAATCCACAAGCTTTTAGTGAAATGAATACTTTGGTATATAAAAGGAACTATGGACTTCAGTTTGAAGTATGCTAACAAATATCAACAAGAGATATTGGTGTACACAGATGAAGATTGGGATGGTTTAGTGAATCATAAGAAATCAACTTTACGAGGTTCTCTTTATATTGGTGGATTGTTCATTTATTGGCTAAGTAAGAAGAAAGATGGAATATAATTGAGCACCATAGAAGATAAATATATTGCTTCCACTCAAGCAAGCACACATTTATTGTACATGGGGCAGCAGCTTGATGACATAGGAGTTTAAGTAAAGTCTCTGATCGGAATCCATTGCGATAACTCAAGTGTCATAAATCTCAGAAAAAATCTCGTCCATCACGCAAGGACAAAGCACATTGAGATAATGTATCATTTTATCAAGCAGAAGGTTGATCATTGAATTATTAAGTTGAAGTATGTGCCTATAGACCTATAGGTTGCATACATTCTGAAAAAAAATCCTTACAAAAGGAAGCTTTTGAGAGGCATCGACTGGCTCTGGGAGTTCTGTCGAGACCCCGCACTTGAAAAATTGTGGTTGTGCCCCCCCACTCCCTGAGGTATGGTATGTTTTTCTCTAATACACAAATTTTTGTTATTTCCAATGTTTTCGACCACAATTAAGTGACCTTTGGGGTCGTTGACAAAGGGAGAGAAATAGTGACTCCTAGAGTGGGAGAAACTGTGGCTAAGGAAGGGAGAAAATTTCTTATTCAAAGACACATGGAGAAGCTAACAGGTGGAGCAGCGAGATAGGGGGAGAGAATTGAGATAGGGGAGAGTTTTAAATCTGACGATGTAGAAGTGATCGATCAATGAATAAATATCACAATAGTTGTGGATCGTTATAAAATCATAACAGTAACGTTGGAATGGTGTTATAAGGTTTCCAGTGATCAACAATTGGTATCAATTTGGAAATTGGTATCAGTTTGGTGTCAGTGGTTGGTGTCATAAATTAATTGATTCATTGATGAACTTTTCATTTACTCTTGTTTCTCACACTAATAATTGCTCATGTGGGCTTAGATTATGTTATTAGTGAATCTTTGGTCACTATATGAATCGCATGAGGAAAAGGATGGTTGATGATGGAAGGATATTTAGTAAGTATCAACGTGCAGGAAATGGTTTTGAGAAGAGTTGTCAACAAACCCAAAGGGGGTATATTTGGGTAAAAATCCCTCAAGGTAACATTGCATCATTTTTTGGTTGGTTTTGTTTGTTGGAAATGTAGGTTTCCATGGTAAATTGTCAAGTTACAGAGATGTTTTTGACAATTCATATGGACAAAGAACCATGACAAAGGAATAGAAGATCTGGAGGTGGTACAAAAAAATAGATACAATGTGGTGCTGTTTTCCAGTGTTTTCCAAATTTTTGGGGTCCAAAATTTGGAGTTTGGTGAGCATTGTGAAAAGTTGATATCCTTAAATATCTCATCAAAATATGGAAAAGGCATGAATTTTATGATGATAGGATTCATGGATTGGATTTCGCAAAGACATGAAAAATTTTAACAGTGATTCTTCGTGATTACAACAAACTTCACGAATGGAAGAATTGAAGGGCATTGCAAGTGGAGATTCACGATGAAGGCGCAAAGTAAATGATGGAATGATTTGTGATTACAATGAGATTTTTTATCAGAAAATTGTCACGGTGCTTCATGATATTGAGAGAATTTTTGTAGGAATTTCAGAGTTTCATGATTTGAGATGATGTGGCACTGACTTCGCGTAGAAGGTTCGATGGTTGGTGGAATTGCCTATAAATAGGCCTCCACCCCCTCAAAAGAATTAGAGAGTTATAGAAGAAAATATTTTTCTCTCGTCTCACGAAGGTAGTTTGAGAAGGTAGTGTGCTTCGTGAAAGGAAGGAGTTTCGCGGTGGATAATCTAGATCCCTGAAAGTTGTGTGCTCTGTGTTGGCACAATGAGATTCATGAAGGATGTCGCTCTACGATGAATTGAGCTTCGCGATGGTATGAGCTCAGCAATAGCCTAATATTTGTGAATTGGAAGGAGATTTTTGAAGGCTTGTTTGAGCTTTGCGAAATTGGGAGGTTTGCGAAGTAGGGTGCTTTGCGAAGGTACTTCTCAAAGGTTGTTGCCCAGTGGTTAGGGGTAAAGGGGTTTTCATCATTGGATGAAATTTGGACATTAATAGAGAATCTAAATACAGTGTAAGAAGCATTAATTTGGGATAATTAAGAGACCTATAGGTCTATAAACTCTGATTTGATCTTTTTAAGGAGTGAGATCACTTCAGTAGAGAGAGCAGTGAGTTCTCAAATTGTGAGTGGTTGTAAACCAGGAGGGACAGTGGGTCCGCTTCAAACTTGTAAACAGAAGTGCGCTTATAGTGGAATTGGTACATCGGAACACTGTCGGTGTATGCTCCTTGGATGTAGCTCAGTGAGGGTGAACCAAGTAAATATTATTGTGTCATGTGCATGCTTTAAGATTTATTCATACTCTACAATGTGAAAAAGAGAGAAGAGGGTTTTTCTAATAGCAGAACAAGATCAAAAGGGGTAGTTGTCTTAGTCTGTCATACCCTGATTCACCCCTCCCCCCCCCCCCTCAGGGTATCTAGCCTAGTGGACCTAACATTAGGTTTATTATTTAGGTTTAATTGAGAATTGATAATCTTTGAATGCAACATATTCTAATATAGATTCATCCTTCTTGAATCCTCTCAATAATGATAAGAACAAGAGAGAAGCCTTGAAGCCAGAATGAATGTGAATTGATCAAGACAAACAAAATAGGATGATCGGTCCTCTATGCACACATCCAACATTCTATCTGTGTTATTAGGAGATCAAAGGACCATGTGTAGATTATTGTAATAGGGGATATACTTTTATTCCTCCCTATATAGAGATGGTAATATGAAAAGAAGTTTTGTATGATCAAAAACGTCATCCAAGAAAGATCATCAGATGAGAAATAATTTCATCCAATCTATTTATATTGATTATAAATTTAATGTGAAAAGATACTCTCTAGGTTCCTGGCTTTATATATCAATATTTTATGGAAAAATCATTGATAATAATGTTTATGTCATAAAAATTTGGTGAATGATCCATCGAATCCAAAAAACCCTTAATGTTTTTCACCCAAAAGGCACTTCCTCTGCATCTAAACCCTTCAAGTGATGTCAAAGGGGTAAATTTTAAATTTATAATTATTTATCGGATTGTTGATTATATAAACACAATTATGGTGAGTTTTCATTTCCAGATTATTCATTATTTAAAACAATTTTTAATTAACATGCTTATGATATTTTAATATTATTTATTCAAGATTCAAATTTTCTTATGGTCTAAGAACATATAACAAATGATCAGAGATGACATTTGGAGTTTATAAAGATTCTGACTGGTTGATTGGGATACATAGTGTGTATCCCAAGTACACTTCATGAACCCAAGTTCACTGCACTTGGATGTATCACGAGATACACGATGCATCGAGCCGTTATTACAAGTGATGGATTTATTGTACACCACATGTTGGTAAGGGAAAAATAGAACATGTTTTCTCATAATACATAGAGAATAGGTATTTTATAGGTTATTTATTCTTTGTGGTATGGTGGTTTAATTCACAATAACTATGCGGTCAAATACATGGTTTTACACCGTATGAGACTGGAAACATGGAATGTTAATTAAACACATGATGTGTAGCCGACCTACAAAACATGTGAATAATTAATCCCCATGTATTAATAACACATTGATTCAATCAATGGGTTCTGAGGACACATGAAAATTATACCACATGGTGTGTAACTCATTGGTACATTTCATTTAGCTTGTTAGTACACTCCATGTAATCTGAATATGGTAAATACCAATTCCCTAGGCATTTGTCCCGAATACATGCTAATCAAGGAAAATAATTTGTAGCTCATTATTTTACTCTATTTAGTCTCCCAATAAAGGGAAGAATTAAATTATATTAATATGATTAATTAGAGAATAAAAAATAATTACCATATTGGCCCCAGATATGTTTCATTATGCAATAATGGTTTTGTAGAATTAATAAATACTCAATTAATTTATTTTAATTATCTATAATTATTAGTTATGTCATTTTATTTTACATGAATTCATTTATGATGGTTATATCTAAGAGAATTAATATTTCATTAAGATTAAGGGGATTGATTAATTAATTAATAAAATCATATTTATCTTAATAATAAAGTAAAAATTGAAGTGAATGATATCCAGTGTATATTTTCATAATTTTTCAGGTGTATGATTGATCATGATCTTTCACTAAACTCGTATAGGTTTTTGTTTAATTTAATTTAATTTTATTTATTTATTTTCAATAATTTAATCTTAAATTAAATATGACGTTCCAGAAGTCATCACTCCCTCTTTTGTTATTCGGGACCTATGAATCTATGTTTTTTATGTAACTCCCTATAAATAATCTTTTGGTTCGATCACCTTTGTTTAAGTTATAAACATATGTCATAAAATGATAATAACAAGGTGTAAGGAGGAAGTTAAAGATATAACCAAGTCAAAACCAACCCTAGTGATACACAGGTGGACATGTGGAATGCTACAAATTATGCCAAGACCTGAATTATCAGTTTTCTTCTAGGTTCATAGATTGATTTATTATACACTCAACAATTAAACCATTAGATAATATGTTGATTGATTCATTTATTTATTTATTTTATTTCTATTATATAAATTATTTATTTTACGGATGCAAGACCATGATATCATAAATACATACACTAATATGAGAAGATAAAATTTAAATAAATATATGATACATAAATGTTTTATCAAAAAATGGTAATTCACTTACGTATAATCCATATAATATTAAAAATATGTGAAAAGGATAAAACAATAAAACTTTATGCAAAAAAATGGAATCCCTTGACATAATATTACGTTACATTGAACCTTCCATTACTTAATTAAGAATGAAAAACAAATAACTATGTGTTTGACCAACCCACATTGGGATACCTAATATTCTGATGGAGTTCATATGGTATTTTTGGGTTGAACTAAATAACCTACATCAAGATAAGTTTCTCACACTAGACTTCATATAATTTGGACGCAAGTGTTAATGAAATCCAAGTTATGATTTTTAGATTAGTGAGTTCACTCAACAGATCAAGGGGATGAAATACCATAGTTGTAAAAGACTTACCTACATAAATACCTTTTATTAAGTAACCAAGATCATGATTATGTTATGAGAAGGATCATATAGAACATTTACACTTGAATATCCAAAAAACTAGACATTCTGATTCTAATAGTGATGGTTATTGGTACTTGATAAAACGGTGGGAGTCTTTATAAAATTTAATTCATTATGTATCACATAAATATAATCAAATCAATTACTAATAATCTAATCTTTTATAATTTTTTAATAATGAAATGTTCATCAACCACATTATCCATGTGATCTATCTTGGAAAAATACTATATTGATATTGGAATTAACTTCCAAGAATGGTTCATATGTCAATAGGTTATGTTTCCCCATAAATGTAAATATTATTTGAAATAATCCTCACTTATTGATCTACCTAAAGATTGTGAGAGTGATAAATAATTCATTATCTATAGTAATCACTTGATTGATGTTGTCAACATTCAGGGTTTAATGCTTTCATCCTTGTCTAATAAAATCATAAATTCATATGAATGCATGGATTCTTAAATAATGATCTAGTATTTTTGTGGCTAATATCAAGATATGCAATGATAGGAATGATATCCTAGTCACACATTGAGATTAATATTTGATAAGGTGCTCCAGTTGATGCTCACATAGTAAAACTCATTGGCTGCATTGATCTTCTATAGGTTCTAGGGTTTAAATTTCCTAATGGACCGCACACTGATCTCATTGTTTCATCACTTCCTCAGAGCCTCTCTATCATTTTTTTTAATTTAACTATGAAAAAAATAGATAATTCCCTTCTAGATAGTCTCACATTTCTTTTCCAAGTTGATAAAGAGACAAATCATGCAAATCATGCTGCCTTTGTGGTGACTAGATGGAAAATCAATGAAAAGATATATACATAAAAAATATTCTTCATAATACCATTCCAAGAAGAGAAAGATAAAGGGAAAATCAATGGTAAATGATGATATCTTTTTCTCATGTGGCAAGAAGGGCCACTAGAATAAAAATTGCACCCATTCAAAGAAATAATGCAAATATTCATGTTCATTTATTATCGAATAATTCCTATGATTTATACAAATTTTGTATTATATACAACATATGGTAATCAAATATATATTTAATTATATAAACTAAGAATATTTTTGGAATATTTACTAAGTGGAGTTAGATCTATGAGTAGAAAACAAATACAAACATACTATCATGGAAATTGGGGACAGTCACCTTATATGGATGGTTAGAATGATCTTGGTTTTAAAATATTATTATTATGTATCTTTAGTTACCAAAAACATTAATTCAGTATCGAGACTTGATACAGATGTATTTATTTTTAAATTTGGGAATAAATTTTGTTTCTTTTATAAAGAATGAATATGTTATGGTAAGTCATATTTAAAAAATGGTCTGTATGTGTTTGATTATGTAAACCATGAAATGAAAATTGATAATGAAACTAACTCACATGAATCATACCACACACAAATATGGCATCCCCATATAGGTCATGTAAACAAAAATAATTTTTCAAATTTATACTAGGATGGATATTTGGATTACTTTGAATAAAAATCACGTGGTGTGTGTCACGCATGTTTACAAAGAAAATTGACTAAATTCACACTTATTTGAGAAGGTTAATGGTCCAAATAACTTCATGAATTAGTTCATACCAATGTATGTGGACCATCCAGTTGAAGTAATGGGTGGGTACACATACCTCATAACTTTTACTAATGATTTTAGTAGATATTGATATCTATACTTAATGTGGTATAAGCCTAATTCCTTTTAAGGATTTAATGAATATAAGAATGAAGTTGAGAACCATCTTGGTAAGAAGATTAAGAAACTCTACTTAGACTATGGTGGATAATATCTTAATCATAATTCATTGAATTTTATGATATTTTGATATTCTATCCTAACTCACACCTCCTTATACACCAAAATGGAATAGTTTAACTAAAAGTAGTAACCACACCTTGTTATACATAGTGAGATAAATGATGATTCATGCAATTATTTTGTTATCCTTTTGAGGATACGCATTGCAAATAGCAGCATACATACAAAACTGAGTCTGAACTAAAGTGTAAGATGGTATTATATATCAATTATAGATTTGAAATAAACATGTATTCTCATACTTACATGTGTGTCAAGTGGAAGAATTTATTAAATAATCTTCAAAAAAAAAATATATCCTTAGTAACAAAGTGTACTTTTAAAGGATACCCTAGGGAAACATAGAAATATTATATGTATGACCACTTAGAAAAAAAGGTATTAGTAGAAATACATGATATATTCTTTGAGAGTGAGAAAATTTATACAAGATATGGAGGGATAAAGATAGAATTTGATGAAGTCCATGATCAAGATATCAAAGAGTTATCACATGAATAAATTCCACAAATTTCTATAGAAGAAGTAGTTTTGGAGACACATGTATTGTGTAGGTGTAAAAGAGATGTTATAGAACTTAAGAGATATAGTTTTATAGTCACCAAGGATGGTGACGCATTATTAGTTAAAAATAATGATCATGTAACCTATAATGAATAAATAGGTGGAAAAAATATTATGTATTGGAAAGAAGCTATGAATTCTAAAATGGATTTCATAAACCAAAACCCGGTCTAGATTATGGTAGATACTCTAGTGGATATAAATCCTTCAGTTTATTAATGGTTATTCAAGAAGAAACTAGGCATGGGTGGATATGTTAATACTTATTAGGAACTGTTGGTTGAAAAAGGGTTCAAATGAAATCAAGAAATAGAATACAATGAAATATTTTCATCAGCTTCAATATAGAAATACATCAAAATTATACTTGTCATTATGAATTTCCCTAATTATAAGATTTTAAAAATTGATGTCAAAATAGCCTTCCTTAATGGGAACCTTCAGGAAGATGTCTTTGTTACACAACCTGAATGATTTGTGACTCCAAAGGATTCCAACAAGGTATGAAAATAGCGAAGATTCATATATGAATTAAAGTAAGAATCCATGTCCTGAAAAATTTAGTTTGATAATTACATTACTAAATTTGGTTTCATAAAAAACAAATTTGATTCATGTGTCTATAAACTATTTATTCATAGTGTGTTCATTTTCTTAATAGTTGTTATCAATGATATACTACTTATTGGAAATTAAATACTAGTATTATAGTATATTAAATACTGGTTAAACACATGATTCTCCATAAAGGGCCTAGGTGAATCATCATATACTCATGGGATCCAAATCCATCATGATAGATCTAGGAGGCTTACTGTTCTAAGGTAATGTACATATATTGACAAGAAACTGAATAGATTTAATATGGAACAATCCAAGAGGGGATTTTTTTTAATGTCACATAGAATTAATATTTTTAAGAAAATGTATCCTTAGACACATAGTGAAATAAAAAAAGGATGGAAAGGATTCCATACACATAAATGATTAAGTCAGTGTTGTATATTATGCTATATACTGGTTTAGATGTCGTATATGCCTTATGTGTGGTAGGAATATATCAAGCTAAGCTATGTGATTGCCATTGGAGGAAATTCAAGACTATACTTAAGTATTTTAGTAATACTAAGGACATGTTCCTGGGGTATGGAGGAGATCAATAACAATTAATTATAGTATTTTTAGATGTCAGTTTACAAATAGATCAAGAAAATATGAAATCAGATCTGGGATAAATCTTCACCCTCAATAGATTTTTTGTGATCTAGAAGAGGTCAAAGAAATCTATAGTCATAGATTATATTGAAGTGTCTAAGTATATTATAGATTATAAGATTCAAAATAATAATTTTGGGTAAGTAGCTTCATCCAATAGCTTAACATGGTACCTAGTATTAAAGAACCTATCATAGTTTACTTTGATAATACTATAATAGTGGCTCTTGTAAAGGATCCAAGGTCACATATGTGGATAAAGTGCATTCTTTAGAAGTATCATCTCTTGAGGTATTTTTCTCAGAGATGTGAAATTATAGTGAGTAGAGTCTACACAAAAGACAACATGGTAAACCCCTTTATTAAATCCTTAACTCAAAAGAAAAATGATCTTCATATGATGTCTAGTGGATATAAAGTCATAAGAAGTTGTCTCTATTCCAAGTGGGAGTTTTTTATAGTTAGGGATTTAAAACTAACTATTTTTAAATTGGATTAAATTTATATTTTAATATATTAATATTAATAGAACATCTTATTATATATTTTTCATTTTTATGAATCACTTTATTTTAATAATGACCTAGAGTATCTGTCACATTGATAAGATCATAGTAGTTCCCCACTATGATGAGAAGCTTGAAATGCCATTATGATATTCTTAAATATAGTTTTAAATTTGGATAACATGAAATTATGAGATACACATAATGTTGATTATTAGGTGTTGGTACTCAAAAGAAGATGAGACTTATCTTCATGAATTTCATGCTAGGTAATCTCTAAGATGGGATATTATGAAAATAGACCCTCCTGTATGAATTATACAAGTTCATTTATTATCAGATACTTATATCTTCGAGCATGTGTGATGACCCTTAAAATTTATGATTATTATTAATGATTTCCATGACTCGCCTACTTCTATGTACTAACCTAAACTGTGACACAATATATTCATAGGAAGTAGGGTGTATTGGGTTCATCACAAATAGCGTGTTATTAATTAATGAGTTTAGAAAGGATTTTTCCCTTTTATATTAAGGGATGTTAATATCTATTTCACTTTATTTAAATGGATCTATCACATAAAATTCCATGTCCATGGTGTAATGATGAATTTATTTCAAATAGTTAAAGAAATATTTATCAAACACATGGTTTTGTGATATGAGTGTGAAACCTACATGATGAGATATTATGATAAATGGATTATAATACACAGTAAGTGTTCATGTTTAGTTGTTGACATTGTGACATTAACTTCTTTCCCATGGGTTCCTGGACTCATTTATATGCAGTAATCTTTGACATTAAGAAATCCCTCCAATTAGAAATGAGAAATAAGATGAGAGGGTCACATGATAAGTGTTTATGTCCACCTAAATTAAATTCTATTTTAATTTTCTTATTGGAGTAAATATTAGTCTCATGTCTGAGGAAAATATTTATTCAAGGTTTATTAATCACAAATTTCTACAAGGTAATAAATAATATATTTAATTTCATGAATAATTAATAATTTTTTATTCAGCATATTTTGAAATAGAACATTCATTTTGTTTTATTGTATTTTTTGTATATCTAAAAAATATATTTTTTCATTCTATGAATAGATTATTTGATTATGAATAAATATTTACTAAATATTTATTTAGTTATTTGATAAATAATGAGGGGGTGAGCTGAATAAGATCATTTTTTGTGATAAATATTATTTTTTAAGACAAAAAAAATAATATCTATCATTATGAAAGATATCATATGCCATAAAATAATAATATTACTTTCATTATTATATGGATTGGGGTTTTATAAGGTTTGTTATATTATTTAAGTGTTTTTGTGCATAGAAATATTATTTTTACCTAAACCATAACTCTTAAAATAGATTGATATATCCATTGTATAGGGTTAATAAAGAATTTATAATTTTTTAACACAATGCATTCTTACCTAGATTTCTCTTTCTCTTATCCTCTCAAAAATGAGAAGGAAAAGAAAGAAACCTTAAATCCTGAAGGAAATTGAAGTAATTAAGATGGAAAACATAATACGATCGATCTAGCTCACTAGAACCAAACATTCTATCAGTGTTGTTCAAATCTCAAAGGACCTCATGTGGATCACAACAAGAGTGGAAATACTTTTTTTCCTCCCTATGAAATGACAGTATGTAATGACCCGAACTATTATAATAAAATTACACTTTTGATTTAATTAAATGTCTTGTTATATAATATATATATAGAAAAAACATGCACTTAATAGTTTTATTATATACTATCATATTTAAAATACCACTAAGAATATTTATCATTGATAATATATCCATTGAACAGTGATCATATTATTAGTATAAATATAGGTTTTGGATAAATCCAAATAACACAGACAAAGGTTGTGATGGTTGTAACCAGTTGGATCTTACTCTATAAAGCCAATTTATCATAGCTTCTAAGGGAGATAAGATCACTGGCCTTTTCCCTTGACCAAGAAAAATATATTATCTAACAACTTAAGCATGATAGAAACTATTTAGGAGATAATTTCATGCCCATAGTGATCACGGACCAAAACATGTTCGTCAAACCACCCCATTAAAGTCACACCATCGCACACGTTACCCTTATGGTGTTTGATGGTGTATTAAATGGATATGTAATAAGACCCTAGAAATATGAGTATTTTCATTTTTTGTATATAATAATCAATATATTTTAATTCTACTATTGTTACGTTATAAATGACTTTGATTTTGATATAATAAAACAAAAATTTCAATTTTGGGTAATATTCAAATTTAATTGAGGAATTTATTTTGATGAATTAATTGATTTTTGAAATAAATAATATTTCAATAAAATATTATTATTAAATAATGTTTATTAATATAAATTATCATATATTTTTAATCCAAATGTAATTTTTATAAGGGTTTCAAAACTGTTATTCTGAAAAATAAAACCAACATATCTTAATAAATGTCGATTATAATTTTAAAAGTGAAAATACACATATTTTGAAAATTATTTTTATAATATTAATATTATTTTTTGAATTATAATGTCAAAACTATCCAACATTGAATTTTTTATAATTTTTTGAGAGAGTCAAATTTTTGGGTAAAAATTAAATATCATAAAAATAAACAGTGTGTAGTATGGAATCCTAATGACCAAAAAGTGTTATAATAAATACTATAAAAGGAATACACGAACAAATATATTTTTTCAATTAAAATAGTTTGATTTTAAATTTATTTTATTAATTTTATAAAGCCATTATGAATCATTCCAAACCATTTATATATTTAAATGTTTTAAAATCATTTTTATAAGAGTATGAATCACTTCCACATAAACAAGGGTACTATTTTATTAAGTTATTCCCATGACCTTATAAAATAAAGAAAACAATTATCATTTGGTAAAAACCATGGGCAAATAACATGGTAAGGTTTGTAGGTTTTTTTATTTTATAATATAGAGTTCAAAACCTATGTTTGAGAAATATTAAACAAATCCCCACCCTTTTCCTATATAAACACACCCAAGATCCAATTTCTATTGAGTAAAAATACTTGGAAAATGTCCTTAATCTTCCCTAATCCCACTATATTCTTTATAAGGTTCCCCCAAGCTCTCAAGAATATCCTCCCAAACATTTGGAGTCACACACTCAAGTAAGGGATCCTTTCCTCCTCTCCTATGTTATAGTTTATTTATTATCTTATGTCTTCTATTTCCAATTAATAAAGTTGGTATATGTCTTTACATGTCCCTATTACTTTCCATTTTATATATAAGCTATTTTATACCCCTTTATCTCTCATCATCCAATTTTATGAATTTAGTAAGTGACATTGTTATGCTGCCAAAATTTCATCGTAATTTTCCATGCCAAAACAATTGTGTAGTGAACACCATACCCATTTCCTATCCAGGGTGTTCACCTTTATGCACTCACACTTATTTGAATTTTCATTTGAATATATGTATTCCACACACCTTTATCATGTAATAAATTATGAAGATGAATGAATCCATATGGTATGATCTATGTAGCACATTTAAGCTTGACAATAAAATAAATGTGACGGTTGTCCCCGGAATTATATAGTTCTCCAATGTATTGGGTAATATTAATTATCATGAGACATAATGTTGGGATAGAGAGTAAACCAAATTCCTTTATGGTACTTTTTACATCATGATGTCTTGTAATTTATCCTTTATCTATGTTTATGATGCGGTGTTTTAAGTTGTTTCCATATTTCCCATGTTTCCTTTATGATTATCATACAATATCATTGTTTATGTTTATGATTATCACCCCTTTTATGCCCCATTAATATCCCTATTTTATAATATTTATTATATTCTTAATGTTATTTCATGTTTATTTCCGTACTATTCTTTATATCTCACCCCATTCTTATGTATGTCCTCAGGTTATCCCACGTAGTTTTAAGTAAGAGCATGTTAATGAAGTTTTCAACAAAGATTATGCATTTCCTATTTAAGTTGTTATATAATGTACCTAATCCCCCAAGACACTTGACTTATAAATCTTCTAGGTTTTATTATATTTAATATTATCTAATAAATTATTAATTAATGTATAATAAAGAGAATGGTTGATATAGTTGGTATCAAAGGAAAAGATTAGTTATTTTTGGGTTTTTGATTAGAAAACTTTAGAGGAATACTTAGAGATAACACTAACTATAATAAAACATCCATAAATTTTGGTAATTATCGATTAAGTAGTTTACTGAGAAAATATATCCCTATCTGGTTACTATAAGTGGATGTGGATCTGGCACAGATGTACATATGGGTAAAATATGAAAACACCACATTGAGATAGACTCGACCAAGAACTGGTGGATAACAACGAGCCTTACTACACACCTGGTTTGAAACTCTTGGGTATATTATTTTATAAATTCATAATTTCATTATGAAACATTATTAAGGGAAAAAATCAATTAATAATATATGTTACGAAATAGATCACGGATAACATAGATTGAATCCTAAAAATTCACAAGTTAAGGAAATACATGTAATTTATAAGTTCTCTCTTTATTTAATTGAATTACCTTCTATTAAGTTAATAGATTAAAAATATTCATCCCTAATTTCCCTTTTATTCTTTATAATGTCTAGAAATATGAGGAATTGGGTAAACAATCTATGTGAAGGGAAATGTGATGACTACCCCAAGGAGATGTCCAACCGTATGGGAGCTATAATCGCAAACTTTATAATGATACTCTCTCAAATGACTCAATTTATAAATATAAATAAGGATCAAGAGGAGTTTTCAAATCACCCTAAGAAATAAGAAGTTTTAATTGAGGGTTTTATGCAACAAAGACCTCCAACATTCAATGGATCATATGATCCTATAATCATGGAATAGTGGATCAAATCCATTGATAATATATTCCCCATTAATAAATGTTCTGAACAAGATAAGGTTCTAGTGGTGGTTTATTTTATGGAGGAATAATTTGATCAGTGGTGGACATTTATCAATAATATGAAGTATAATAGAGAGATTGAATCAATGGGGTGGAATTAATTATGTAAAATGTTTTTTGATAAATATTTTTCCCGCACTCTCCGAATTAAAATGGAAAGTTATTTCCTTTCCCTCAAGAGAGAAATGAAGAATCCATCATGATGTATGAGTAAAAATTCAAAAGACTTTCACCATGCAACTTTGTATTTTTTTTACCCCTAAATTAAATTTTTACCACTTCTTTGGTCGGCTAAAACCTAGTCTATGAAATTCCCTAGTGATCAGAGACTTTGATACCTATGAAGACATTATTCTATGTGCCTTCAAAGTCAAAATGGAGATTAATGAATCTCAAGGGTATCATAGGGAAAAGAAGTAAAAGTGGAATTTAATTCTGGTAGTATGGTGTAGAAATATAATGGTGTCAAGAAATTTAAATATTTTGTGTATCAAATGTGTGGAAAGAAGAACACTAGAAATTGACTAAGGGGAATTAGTAAATGTTTTAGGTGCAGGAAGGAAGGGAACCTAGCTATAAATTTTCGTCATGAGAAACCCAACAATGTGATGGATGAAAGGAATACTCTAGTCAACCCTCAACATACTGATCATTGATTCAACTACAAGGAACCATGGCACTTTTCAAATAAATGCACTAAGCCAAGGGTTTTCAAAGATAACAAATAAAATACAAGGAAACAAGGGTGGTCTTTTTCCATCACAACTGCTGAGGTGGATACCAACAACAAATTAGTGATAGGTATTCTTATTATTCATTCAATAATATAAAATGTAATTTTTTATTCTAGTTCTACACATTCCTTCTTATCATGAAATTTTAGTAGAACTATTAAAAGACCACCACGAATCATGGAAGTAGAGTTGTCAGTGACAATGGAAAATGGGGAAATTATTTCATTGCGAATATACAACTCCTCCCCTATTAAAATTTTTCAGATAAAACTCCCAAATAATTCATACTCTATTAAGTGTAATTTTATGAAATTATGGATATATATTTCCTTTCCCTATATATATCCAACATAAATTTCCATGAAAATGAAATCATGCTCCATATCACGAATCGACCCCTGATTCTGTATAAGTGCAAGGAGGGGGAAGAATATTATTTAGCACCAACATATTAAGAATGGATATTATTTCCCTATGTGTAATCATATCTTACTCAAATTTTTATGTCTAAGGAAATCATCATCCTTGAATACATTCCCATTATGAGGGAATACAATTATGTGTTTTCCAAGGAATTGTCTCATCATTCTTTTATCTGAGAGTTTGAATTTTCACTAAGTATTATACCTGGGGAATTCCCATTATCCAAGAATCCAAATATAATGGTCCATGTGGAACATGAGGAGTTGAAGAAACAACTATAGGAGAATCTAGATAAAGGTTTTTTATTCCCAAGTTCTTCACCATGGGTTTCACCAGTCCTCTTTTTCAAGAAGAATGATGGATCAATTCACCTTCCATTGATTATCATGATCTCAAAAAGATCATGATATAGAAAAATTATCCTCTACCATGTACTGATAACTTTCATTATTATCTATGTGGAGAACAATATTTCCCCAAGCTGGATCTATGGTTGGGATATTACCAAGTTGGGGTGAAGAAGGAGGATATCCCAAAGAAGACTTTTAATACAAGGTACGGGAACTATGATTTTATATTAATTCCATTTAGACTCACTAATGCTCCAGAAATATTCAGGGACTTGATGAATGGAGTCTTTAGGTATTACCTTGAAAAACTTTTGGTAGTCTTTATAGATGATATTCTAATAGACTCCAAAATCAAGGAGGATCATGAAGAGCATCTAAGAACTATGCTAAAGACCTTATGAAAGGAGAATCTTTATAAAAAATATAGAAAATGTGAGTTATGTTTTAAGGAAATCTCATTCATGGGGAATATAATTATAGGAAATGGGATATTTTTTACCCTTAAAAGGTAAAAGAAATTTAATTATGGTTGATACCAACATATGTGACAGATATCTATAGCATCCATGGATTAGCTAGGTATAATCATTGGTTTATGAGAGATTTCTCATGATTATAAAACCCTATAACTAACATAACTCAGAATGGAGTTAGGTTTTCCTATAATGATAAATGTGAATAGAGTTTGAAGGAGTTGAAAAGGAGTCTTAGCACTGCACCTGTACTCACATTACCCACAATTGGATAACTCTTCAGGGTATTCATTGATTCTTAGAAGCATGGATTGGGTTCTGTGTTAATGAAAAATGAAAAAGTGATAGGTTATGCTTCAAGGTGGATGAAATTTCATGAAAGGAACTACCTAAAACACAATCTATAGTGAGATTCAGTAATATTTGAATTGAAAATATAGATGTGTTATAACTTTGGGGAGAAGTGTGAGATATATACAGATTAAAAAATTATAAAATATATATTCACATAGAAAGAGATGAATAAGATCCAATGAAGATGGTTAGATCTGATCAAGGACTATGGATGCTCAATCCACTACCATCCTAATAAGAAAAATAAAGTCGCATACACTAAGTATAAAAGATCCATCAATTATATCATTAATGAGAATTGAGAGGGATTCGATCTTCTTAGGCTTAAAGAGAATTGACATGGGAATCATAAAGGAAGGAAAACCATAAATCCTTTCACAAATTATTTATCAACCATCTATTTTTTACAGATAAAGGATTTTCAAAGATATGATGCGTAAATTCATAAGAAATGTGTAATATATCATAAAATATAAATCATCAGAGTTCAATATTGATGAGGAAGGAGTCATAATATTTGGGTCACAGCGATGTGTACCATCCAATCAAGAGATAAAGATGGATATTTTAAATTATAGGAATAAATTAACCTTCTATATTAACCTTTGGATCATAATGATGTATAAAAATATCTAATAGAAATAGTGGTGGTAAAATATAAAGAATAAGGTCACTAAATATACATAAATGTTCCTATAATTTTAGTAAGTTAAGGATGAGAGGAAAAAATCTAAGGAGATGGTGCAACCATTACCCATACCAACATAGAAATGGTAAAAATCACTATAGACACTAGACTTATAAAGACATCCTAAGAAAACAATGTTATATAAGTTATTTTGGATCATCTTACAAAGATATATCAATTTATAATAATTCAAGAGGACTTCTCACTCGACTATCTAGCACGAATATGCATCAAAAAGTGGTGAGGCTGCATGGAGTACCACTATAGATTATATCTAATTTAGATGTTAGATTTACCTCTATGTTCTAGAAAAGTATCCAAAATTATCTAAATACTAAGTCGGACTTCAGTACATCCTATCATCTTCAAAATTATAGTCATTCTGAGTGGATTATTAAGACATTGGAAGACATGTTGTGAGCAAGTTTTATAGACTTCGAATAAAGATGAGACCAACGTCTTCCTCTGGTCGAGTTATCATATAGAAACAATTTCCACTCGAACATCAAAATGGCTCCATATAAATAACTTTATAGGAAAATGTGTAGGACACCAGAATGATAGGATGAATTTGGTGAACATAAGATTCTATACCAACAATAGTTGAAAAATGGTAGATATGGTGAAACCCTTCAGGAACACATCAAGGGAGCCCAAAGTAAAAAAAATATCTATGAAAATAATCATTGATGATACCTAGAGTTTAGGGTTCGAGACATACTATTCCTCAATATACCTCCATGGAATAGGATCATGAGATTTTGGAATAATGGAATTCTTATTCCAAGATACATCGCCCCCTTTGAGATCCTTAATCGCATCTAAATGGTGGCATATCTATTATCACTCCCAACTAACCTATCTTAAGTACATAATGTATTCCATGTATCCCACTTGAAGAAGTACATACCAGACCCACCACATTTAATCAATAAAATGGTGGTACCACTGGATAATTATCTCTCATATGAGGAGCATCTGGTGAAGATCATAGATCTTAGAGACAAATCTCTATGAAATAAGACAATGCTCCTGGACAAAGTGTTGTGAAGAAACCCAAAGTTGGAAGAATAAACATGGAAACCAGGGAAAGATATGAAATAAATTTACCCCTATCTATTTTAGTGTGAGAAAATAAAATTTTTAGGGTGAAATTTATTAATGGGGAAGATTGTAACAACCTAAAATATTATAAATAAAATTACCCTTCTGATTTAATTAAATTTTTTATTATGTAATATGGATATAGAAAACACATGAACTTATTTTGTTTTATTATATACTATCATATTTAAAAGAACTTTAATCATCATTATCATTGATAATATATCCATTAAACAGTGATTATATGATTAGTATAAATATATGGTTTTGATAAATCCAATTGACACAGAAAAAGGAAGTGATGGCCTCAACTAAAAGGATTGTATACTATAAATCTCATTTATTGGAGCTTCTGAGGGGGATATAATCACTCGTCTTTGACCTTGAACAATCATAGGCTGAGATATAACAACTTAAGCATTATAGAAACCATTTATGTGATAATTTCAAGCCCATCGAGATCATGGACCAAACCATGTCTGTTGAACCACCCCATAAAATTCTCATCATCATAAACATTATGCCTTGGGATTTTGGTAGTGTATTAAAGGGATATCTAACAAGACCATATAAATATGATTATGTAAATTATTATTTTTATAATAATGACTATATTTTTATCCTATTATTATTAATTTATAAATGACCTTGATTTTGAAACAATAAAACAAAAATTGTAATTTTGGGTTATATCCAAATTAAATTAAGGAAATTATTTTAATGAATTAACATATATTTGGAATAAATAACAGTTTAATAAAATATTATTATTGAATAATATTTATTAAATATAAATGATCATATAATTTTACGACAAATATAATTTTTATAAGGGTTCAAAAATTGTTATTATCTAAAAACCCATCATTTCTCAATAAATGTCGATTTTGATTTTAAAAGTAAAAATACACATATTTAAAAAATTAGTTTGATAAAATTAATATTATTTTTGGAATCAGAATTTTGAAATTATTCAATGGTGAATTTTTTATAATTCTCAAAGATATTCAAATTTTCATGTAAAAATTAAATTCCATATAAATATACGGTGTGTATTATGATATCATAATGACCCAAAAGTGATATAATAAAAACTATAAAATATATCCACGACCAAATTTATTTTTTCACTTTAAAATTATAATATTTTAAGTTTATTTTATTAATTTGATAAAGCTATTATGAATCCTCCAAAGACATTAAAATATTTTAAGGTTTTAAAATCATTTCTTTACAAGTATGACCCACTTCCATAAAAGAAAGGGTATTGTTTTTTTTTAATTTCTTCCTTAGACTTATAAAATAATGGAAACTACTCCCATTTGGAAAAAACTATGGTCAAAACCCATATGAATTTTTGTGGGTTTGATTATTTAATTATATAGATTCCAAAACCTATGTTTGATAAATATTAAAGAAATCCCCAATCATTTCTTATATAAAGCCACACAAGATCTCGTTTCACTTAACTAAAAACCAATAGATCACATAATTACTCTTAACTCCCCTCTATAGATTCTTCCAAATGTTACCCCAATCTCTCAATAAGATCCTCTCAAGAATTTGGGGTCACACACTCATGTAAGAGATCTTTTCCTTCTCTCCTATATTCAAGTTTCTTTATTATCTTATGTCTTCTATTTCCAATTCCTAATATTGTAATATGTATTTCCATTCCTTTATTACTACTAATTTTACTTATAAATTTTGACAGACCCATTTTTCTCTCATCAATCGATTTTATTAATTTTTAAGTGACAATGTTATGTTATCAAAATTTCCCCATGATTGTCCATGCTAAAACAATTTTGTAGTGAACACCATACCTATTTCCTTTCAGGGGTGTTATCCTTTATACAATCACACTTATTTGAATTGGTACTTTAATGTATGTATTTAACACTTTTAGATCATGTAATAAAATATGATAATTAATTAATTCATATTTTATGATCCATTTGGTGCACTTAAGCATGAGAATTAAATGAATGTGATTGGTGTTCTAGGAGTTATATAGTGATCCAATGCATTGGGTAATGTTTAGTATCATAAGATGAAATGTTGGGATAGGGAGTAAACCAAATTCCTTTGCGTTACGTTTTCCATCATGATGTATTGGAATTTATCCTTGACCTATGTTTATGACGTAGTGTTTTATGTTATTTCCACATTTCCCATGTTTCCATCATGATTATCATGTTATATCATTGTTCGTGTTTATGATTCTCACCCCTTTTATACCCCATTTATATGCCTATTATTTAACATATATTATATTATTCATGTTATTCCAGGTTTATTCCCTTACTAGTCTTTAAAACTCACCCTTTTCTTAAGTATGTCCCTAGGTTATCCCATTCAGGTTTAAGTACGAGCATGTTAAGGATGTTTTCAATACAGATGGTGTATCTCCTACTTAAGTTTTCATAAAATGTGTCTAATCCCTAAAGAAAATAGAATTATCAAACTTCCAGCTTTTATTATGTATAATCTTTTGTAATGAATAGTGAATCAATGTGTAATAAAAAGAAGGTTTGTTATATAATAATTTGAAAATGGGTTTTAAATAATCAATAACATATAAGAATAAAGATCTTAAAAATAAGAATTATTTCATAAAATATATTTAAATTGATTATAAATTTAATGTGAAAATATCCTCTCCTACTTTTGGGATTTCCATGTCAATATTTAAAAGAAACAATACATTGGTTTTGACATTTATTTCATTCAAAATTAGTAAATAATACATCGAATCCGATAAAAACCATAATGGTTTTTCACCCAAAAGGAACTTTTCACTATGTTTGTAATATTAATTAAAGATAACATGATTGGATCTATTGAATAAAATGAGTTTTGATCCTAGATCTAGAGGTCTCATTATGTTATGCTTCATTTTCATCACCCATTGAGATGTAAATGGCTTCTCTCTCTTCTCCACTTGTTCTTGAACATGAAGTCTTAGTTTTATTAAATATTTTTCTATTATTTTCAAAGGAAATGATGGATGATTTCTTGAAGGAAATACCCTCTTTGTTTATTTTTTTTAATATTGGTTATTTGAATGGTTTTCTAAAATCCTTAATTTATGGTTTTAAAATTATGGTTTTGTTTTAATTCATAAAATATGTTTGATGAAATGTTTTAAAATAAATAATGAATTTTTGTGGAATAAATTTGTGTCTGATAAATTGGAAAAAATAGGTGGAGTGTGTTCATATTTTAACTATACATGTCCTTTATAGTATGGAATTAGCACTCGATTCTAGTTGGGGAGAGAAGTTATATCATCATGTAATGACTTGGTGTCCATTATCTTGACATTTTAAAATAAAACTTTGTTCTATAGTGTATACGATAGGAAACACCAAGCCTCAAGAAACCCTAAAATATTATTAATTAAATATGTCCATTAAAACATAGTCATTGAACTTGTAGGTATGATTTGGGTTTTCTAAATTAAAAAATATACAAAAAAATTATAATCAATAAAAATTTATTGATTAAGTAATAAAAATAAGTGCTCAGTTTTTAGTAATCCATTTTATTTTTCAAAAATGTATTTCCTTCATAAAATATTTTTATTCCTTTTTGTGTGAAAATAATTTTTATTAATTTATTTATTTTTTATAATTTTTATTTTATGAAAATGATATCATTTTTAAAATAATCATATCAAAATTGAAATTGGGTGAAAATTTGTCACTTTTCAAAAAATATTGAATTTTTAGTGAATAGGAAAAAATACATATTTTTGTTAAAACTGACATTTTATTTTAATGAAAAATAATCATTAAGATTTTAATTTTATATAAAATAAAAATAATTATTTTTTAATTATATATAATATAATTAACTTTATTTGAATCATCATTATACCAGATTTTGGTATAAGTTCATTTTTGGCTTAAAATTGTATTTTTCTTAAAACTGTTTTTCTTTACATTTTACACATTTATATTAAAATTAATTTATTCCACTTCTAGAAATTTAATGTTGAAAAAATTTATTCTATATTAAGAATAATTGGTTTCAAATATGGTAAATATTTCCCTTTTATTTTTGGACATTATGAATAGTAACTTTAGAAATTTTCTTACCACGGTAAACAGTAACTCATGTAATTTAAGTTAAAAATAAAATGATAAGGACTCAAAAATGACTCTAACAATTGAATTAATTTTATTATTTCATTATATATAATCCATAATCATTAAAAAGTATAATAAAACAACTTTCTTCTATTTTCCCATGATTTTGACTATTATATTATTTTATTTGAAGAAAAGTAAAAAATGTCATTCTCTTTGTTTTATTATATTTAAATTTTTAAAATAGGGATAAATAGAGGATATTTTTGGTTTTAAAGACCCATTTTTAATATTGAAAACTTTTTATCATCATGGTTATTAATTTTGAATTTTTAGTGGTTAAATCATTACATTAAAAGCTTATGCAATGCTGATGCGGTAATTATTCAATCCATAGAAAAATAAAATGAATGATATTAAAATTTTAAAAAGTAATATAATTTGAAATAATTTTTGTGTTCCATTATTTTTATAGAAAAAAATGACTTATTAAATAGGTTAGTGTGCATTTTATTTGAATTACATTTTTTGTAGTGATGTTATTAAAGTCAAAGTAAATGAATAGTTCTAAAATTAATGATAATAATATTTTATAATAAATAATATTTTATAATAAATAATATTTTATTAAATGGTTTAAAATTGATAAAAAAAATATATATAATCGTACAATAGAATTTAATATGGTTTAGAATATTATCCATGGTCTATTTATAGGTCTTTTCTATTTATAGTAACTATATTGACCCTCAAAGCACATTCAACATGCCTTATTTTGGGTAGAATAACATCCTTAATGGGATTAAGGTGTAAAGAAAATGGGGTTGTCTAAAGATTATGTACAGTTCTTAACTGAGACATTTTGTTTTATTTATTCTTCCACATCCTTAAAATATTCTCAAAACAGGATTATATAATAACATAAATATATTATGTGCACTGATATATTATTATGTTAGTGTAAAAAACTATATCAATATCCCAACCTTCATTAGATGGGAAAGGAAGTCATTGTTCATGTGTACAGTGGATTACCGTCTTATGAACCAAAGTAATTCATGTTCCATAAAAAACACTCATGAATGGTTTTAATTATGTATTTAATTTTAATATACGATATTAAATACATATTTTTCATTCTTAAAAGTTAATATATAATTTAATTTCTTACATTTCAATTCACTGAAAAATGATAATTTCATTCGTACATACATGTTTACTACCTCCTTCACAAAGTGATGTGATTTATTTTTCATCACCACATCACATAGATAATATATATTTTTATTTTTTAATAAATAATGTGGTATTTATGATATAATAATGATTCTATACTAATAAAATAACACTTACCTAATTTCCATAATGATTGTTGAAAAATGGAAATGTTACTCATGCATATGTACGGTCCACCATCTCTAGGATTATGATGTAGTTAATTTTTCATAACCATCATTCATGATTAGTTTCAGAAATAAAATTTATTTATAAAAATTATAATTATTTAATTTTAATTATTCATTATATAATGTAATAATTCTTGAAGCTGTTTTGAAATTATAGACTGGACATTATCAACATACCTAACATTGACTTCACTGATTAAGTAATTAACTATGTCATTATGATAAATGAAATAAATGGTTTAATGATAATTTATTAAACCTATAAAATGTTCTTAAGAAATAAAATAATTTATATGAGTTTATTATATAGGATTTAAAGTACATACATGGAAATGACGGACTTGAGGTAAGGGATTCCATCTCAATTTACTTTCACAGAGGCATATTTTATTTTTATTCACCTAAATTTATTTTTATGTATATATTACCCATTTTACATGTTATATTCTCAATTCTTCATGAAGCATTGTTTTTTAAGTTTCAATTTTAATTACATCATCTATGGGTATTTTACTTTAAAGTAACCAAGTGAAAAAAGGGATTATTAACTCACTTTTCTTTTTTTGGGTTATAACTCTTCTTCGTTGACTATTTTGTGAAATGATTATTTGTGAATTTATTAATAAATTGATTTATTATATATTTACATTTTTTGTGGATTTACATTTTTATACATAATATCTTCATTGATTAATCCTCAATTCAGTGATATGATCTTTATAAGGGTTATTCATCTCAAATTCTCTTTCCTTGGGACAAATATTAATGATATGATCATATCTTCTTTTACCAGTTATATATTTTTCCCCTTTGACATAATTTAGAATGAGTTTTCTTATTTTCATGATATTTAAAGTTTCATTTTATTTTATTATATCATGAGGATTATGATTGAATAGTTACCAAAGTGGAAAATGCTTTTTGCTACAGTCTCTTTTTTTTGGGATTGTTTATGTTCAAGGTTCCTTGGGAAGAAATTATTTGCTCTTATTTTATTAAAACACATATGTTTTATTATACTCTATTTATAAATTTTTTTCAAATGTTTAATTTCCATTTCCTCCTTTACTAATTACGGTAACATCAATAAATTCATTTGTAAAGGATTTAGAACCAAGGTTTTTCACTGCTAGAAATGGATTGTTTTATATTTGTTGTTAATTCACACTAAATTGATAAAATAGTGTGAAATATAAGTGATGTTATGGTGTAGTTTGATTTAGTGTTGAAGGTGGAATATTTTCCCAATATTTTCCAAATTTTTAGAGCTCAAAATTAGTTAAGGAGCGTGCTTCTTGAAATGTAGATTTATTATATTGACTCTTTTAAAATTTAGAAAAGGCATGGATTTCATGATGATTGAATTTTTACGAAGATATAGAGATTCGATAACGAATATTGATTCTAGTGTCAAAATGGTTTGAAGATCTACAAATGAGTATTCATAAATAATGGATAAGTCATTATGGGAAGATGGTAATCTACCTAACAATGTGAAGCTTTGCAAAGGGAAATTTTCTAATAGATATTTGCAAAGAAAATGGATCTTTGTGAACTTGAATATAGATCTTCGTGAAAAGGACATAGTGAGCTATAAAGCTCAGAAAAAGGTGATGTCTATAAATATGTGGATACTCATTTTCATAATAAATGGAGATAATTTGGAAAAATGATGAAATGTGCAAAATTTTTGAATTTTATTCGTGAAGTTAAATCATTTGAAAATATAGAACACTTCATGGACTCAAGATTCATGAAAAGTATGATTAAGAAATAATTGAAACCAAGTAAATTCAGAAAATGGAGTTTCATGAAGTTTGGGAGCTTTTCTATAATTTTTTTATATAAAGGTTGGGAGATTTTTTAGGGCTAGTAACTTCACAAAATTGTGTGGGTTCACAAAGGATAAAACATATTTGAAACCAAAATTGGATTTCTAGAAGGCCTGGAGCTTCATAAATAGTAGTGTTGAATATCTTGTTTTAGTGAACAATGCTTTCAAGTGTATCAACTTAGGACTAAGATTTAAGTAGAGTATCTTTCTAATCGGGTACAAATACATATATAACCAATATTTTTATGGGACCTTAAATTCGATAAACTAAGTAAGACATCACCCGAGGAAGTGATCATGAGGGGTTGGTAAAAGTGATTAGAGGGAGGTAGTGTGGTAATCCCAAAATTATTGTAATGGAAGTGGGCTTGTAATGAAGTGACCATGTCCAAAAAAAATAATCTACAATAACTATTGAAACTTATTGGATTCAGGTATAACTAATGCACCATTAGTGTGTGCTCCTTTGAATATATTTTAGTGATGAACCAAGTAAAATTGTTGTTTCATGTTTCTATTTCAGTATATGGGTGTATAATATTTGTATGATTCTATCAGACATGTTTAATAATATTCTACCAATGTGGGGAAATGATTCAACTCATTTAAAGAGAAATTTGACACCATAATTCACCCCTCCCCTCTTAGGGTATTCAAGTGTCCTAAAGTCTATATCTGGGACAGGTTGTAAGTATTAAATCTATCCTATATTGTTTTCATAGATAATTCAGTAAATTTTAAGGAAGTTATGATATTTGATGGAATAAAATTCTATATTTGGAATAATAGGATGAGATCTCATATGTGATCCCTTTTGATGGAAGTTCTCTATTCCATATATCAGGTGATTTAGGTCAGTAATGTGACAGTTATTTGTATTCCTGAAACAGATCCAAAAATGCTTGATGAAAATTCCAATCCTCAAAATGACCGTACTATATCACTATCTGGTCAAATTTATTTTAATTTTATGAGTTTTACAATATCCAAGTTCAAGTGGGAGAAGTTATAAATTTTATATAAAGGCGATAAAAAGAAAAGGAGGCCAAAATTCAAGTCTTGAACATTCAATTCGATGATATGAAAATGAATCCATATGAAAACATAGATAGTTTCTTTAATCACATAACTGAAGTTTTTGGAGCTATTCGAGGACTTCAGGAAGAAATTAAGGATAATTAAATTGTGAAGAAAATCATGGAAAGTATGCCACCTTTGTACAATCCAAAAGATTCATCCCTTGAGTAAAGATATATGTCTAATATTTCTCTTGATGTTCTGTTAAGTGGTTTTGTGGCTTATAAAATGAGAATCAAATCAAAATATGCAAAAAAAATTGAGTAATAAAGGAATTGTAATTCAAATCCATGAAAAATATGATAATTCTAATGTCAGAGATAATGAAGATAATTTGGAAGATGAAATTATTCTCCTTTTGAAAAGAAATTCAATATAGGAAAAGGGATATTTGAAGGTAAAATTTCATTGGCTTGTTTTTTATGTGATAAACTAGAGAACAATGACATTCAGTTCTCAAGGAGATTCTATAATTTATAATGTGAAGTTGAACCCATGAATAGGCCTCATAAAAGGTTCCATCAAAAGTGACACTTCAAATAAAAAAATAAATTACAAAGAAATAGATTCATCTATAAAGATGAATAAGATAATAATGAATATTTTGAGGATGATGAACCAAACTTTAAATCTGATATTGAATAATACATGATGGATACATTTGAAAATATACAACCTATGAAAGATAAATATAATCATTCAAATGGTGTTTTAAATATCAAGGTGTAACTTTAGGGTTCTCTTTATGAGATTAAAATTCAAATAAATAAAAATATAAAAAAGGGAAAAAAATTTAAAGAATCATCAAAGTATGTGGATTAGATTTAAGAAGATATTGATTGACTGTAATGAGAGAAAGAAGAACATGTGACAACTATTGAAATCTTAGAAGATGTTGTGGAGTTTAAACTATGGATTGAAGATCTAGAAAAAGTCATCAATGACCTTACATAGATACTAGAGGAAATGGATAAGATAGTTGAGGGCCATTAAGAAGAATTTTTTTCTTTAAGGAATAAACTGGAAACGGGATCTAAATCAAGGAAAATGATGAAGAAAATATAGTTTGGAAGGATTCCCTATTCATATATTTTGGACAGAGTTAAACATGGTTATGAAGGAGTAAAGAAATTCACTAATGATCAATGATCTAAATTTATGGAAAAATTGTAATTGGTTGTAATATAGAAACATCAAAGGCAAGAAATAGGATGATCCAAAGAAAAAAGAAGTGGAAAGTTAGACATATCAAAAAGGAACCATATTTCCTAATATAGATAGATTCAAACAAAACAGAGAATAGGGCTGCAAATAATACTCAATTATATAAAGATTAAACCCCATAAAAAATTACAAAATAAGGGTGCATGTGGAGGAATATAAGTGAAAATATATTTCCTCTTATGAAATATCAATTTTATGGCTTTCTAGTCCATACCATGTTTCACTATAAAGAGGCAAGGATCTATCTGAATAGGGAAGCACCTATAAGTCAACAAAGTATAATGAGACCATATATTTTATCAAATAGAAAAAAATAATTTCTATGGATATTTTTCACTAATCTAACAGTTTCCATAAAGGTATTCATTACAGACAGAGGAAAGGTGGGAACAATAACTATAGAACTCTGGTACAATTAATTATCATTCAACCAGGTAGTATTACACTTTAAAATAGATATTTTCCTTTGGAAGAATAATATGAGTATGATTCAAACATGAATAGTGAAAATATTTTAAAGAGGCCATCTTTTACCTCCACTTAATTAGGGATCTCATGGAAGGAAAAGAAGAAGATCAAGAAATCCAACCTAGAAAAAATTGCTTTCAAAGTTATGAAGAAGAGTAGCAGCTAGATTTTTTATTGAATATTCTCATCCTAAATGATAGGAAATGCTTATTCATTGTAAAATGTTAATAAAATGGTTTATGAAAAAGTTAGATTCAAAAATTATGCTTCTTTTAAGATCAAATGGTGTGAAAATACAAAATTTTAAAATGGTGAGCTAATGAAAATAGAAGTTCTCTATGTGGATGGTTTGATTCACAATATCTTATGTGTGAGTCAAATTTGTGACTCGGGACTAGTAGTAAAATTTAATTAAAAGGGTTAACTATCAATGATAAGAGAGGTAAACCTATCATGAAAGGGTGTAGGACAAATGGTAATTTTTACCAAGTGGATGGTAAAGAAAACACTTGTTTCTTAATAATTGAAGATGAAAATAACTTGTGGAACAAAATCTTGAGTCACATTAATTGAAGGATAATGGAAAACATATCCAAGATAAAAGATGATGTTCAAATTTTTAATCTAACGTTTGATCAAGCGAAGACATATGATGATTGCATACGAGGAAAGATGGTCCAGAATTATTATCAGTGGAAGAACAAAAGGGAATAGAAACTGCATGATCTCTTCCATATAGATGTGTGTGGTCTAATAATTTTGGATAGAACTTATGGAAAAAGGTACTACATTTTTTTTATTTATGATTATAGTAGAATTTCATGTGTGATGTTTATGAAGCAGAAATGAAAATTTCTTGACTACATGAAGAAATATCTATGAAGAGTTGAGAATGAAACTAACTGCACAATCAATATTTTATGATCTAAAAATGGAATAGAGTACACATCAATTGAATTTTAAGATTGACTCAGAAAATATGGGATCAAGAATGAAGTTTCTTCTGGGAAAATAACTCAACTATTAACTCTCCTTTTTGTCACATTTTCTAAAAGAATGTAAAGGGAAATGACTTAGCACAAATTGATTCATCCTTTGAAGAAAACATCAAAAATCGATAAAGGCATGAAAAAGGCTTCAAAAGCACATGTGCCACGCAAGTTCCATCACTGTCGCGCAAGTCCACTTGAGCGACGCATAATGGTCTCACAAGTTACTTGCGCGCCCTAAAGGATAACCACCCAGGGTCTTCTCTAGCCAATAAATAGACCCTTTGGGCCCCCCATTTCGGGAGGAATTTTTCCAGAAACTCATATTTGAGCTCCCGGCGCCCTAGTCTATTCTCAAAGCTTCCAAAACACTTCTAAGGTAATTTCTTACCTAGAACGGAAGATCTAAAGAGTGGGAGGAAGGCCTAAGTGTTGAAAATCATCAACACTTGCACGCCTGAGTGGCCAGCCTTTAAGGGAAATCGCCACACTTGTGTGTTGCCTGACTCCTTCAATAGAACTTGCGCGCCACTCTTCTGGAAGAACCTCAAGATAATTCTAAAGGATTTAATCAAGAGTCTCTCAAGTATTTCCCTACTAGTTAACCATCATGAAAGTACACATGTGTCGCGTAGGTATACCTGCGCGACCAGTACTTGCGCGCCCACACAGTACCTGTGCGCCTTCTAGGACTTGCACGCCCCTGCCTTTTTGGTGCCCTTCTTGCCCATTTTCACCCCTCTTAATCCATTCCACCTCTCCTATTCAAGATTCAGTCTTCAATACACTCTTCAAATCAATTTATGGAATGATTTCTTGATTTGAATTCCTTATCTGAAAGGAATTCTGTGGAATATCTCTCAAAACCTAGTGATTTACACATCTTTATGTCACTAAAGATTGATATTTCATTCATTCGACCTCATCCTTTAAGATGAGAGAACTCATTAACCTGGGCCTCCTTTTAAGGAATAAGCCCTAGTCATAATACTTAATCTGGGCCTCCTTTTCAAGAATAATCCTCAGTCTCAAATATGGGCATCCTCTTCAAAAGTAAGCCCCAAGTCCCTTAATTTTTCAAGTCTCTTAACCTAGGCCTCCTTTTCAAGAGTAATCCCCAATCTCAAATATGGGCCTCCTTTTCAGGAATAAGCCTTAGTCCCTTGATTTTTCAAGTCTCTTAACCTGGGCCTCCTTTTCAGGAGTAAGCCCCAGTCTTAATTTCTCTTAACCAGTCCTAATTTACCTTTGATCTGGGATTCCTTATCAGGAGTAAAACCCAATCATAAGTCTTATCCTAATTTGGGCCTCCTTTTCAGGAGTAAGCCCCAAGTTATAGTATTCAAATCTCCATGAAGCACATATTCCTTTATGGAACCTATCCCTGGATTTCTTCCCTGAAGTAAATCCTAATCTTCATTTATCTGGATAGTCATTAATACATAAGTCCCACATTATTTCTTATGATTGCATCTTTCATGGCACAATTGTCTGATTTTTACCAATAACTCTTGTTTCTCACACCGAGCATGACTCACGTGATCTTAGAGTGTGAAAGTAATTATGACATCCTTCTTTGAGCCATCAATCATAAACATCATACTCCCTTACTCGAACTACAGGGGTTCTGATTCCTTTTTCTAAAAAAGGATATGTAGGTAGCCCATCTGCAGGTTTGATCCCAACTCTGAAATAATCCATGTCCTTCTGAATAACAATAAACTTCAAGTGCCCCACTTAGTGGCTTTAAAACCAGCATGGTCATCATAATAACCAAGAGACTTCTATATAAATGTGTCGAAGGATACCATTGACCAATAATCTCTAATAAATACAGATGATTCTTTATAGATGAAGAACCTCGAATACATATAAAAGATTCTCTAAATTTCCTACATATTTAATCATTGATTATTAGATCTAAAGGAAAGCTCATTTTATACTTGGTCATGTAATAAGGATTCACGAACAGAATATAAATCTATAAAGAGAGTCCTGGAGTAGACAATAATTCCCTTCAAAAAGGTGTGATGAGTCTGACCTCCCATCCTCTCGACCAATGAAAATTCCTAATCCTCATTAGTCCACAAACTAATGAGCACCTACCTTTGGAAAGTAGGTCCAAATAGAAGTGGAATCATTGGATGTTTCTGGTTCTACGAACAAAACCGTTAGAAACCGATTGGAATGTTTGAACCTCCCATCAAGGAGGTTATCCCCAAATTCCGAGGGAAACAAAAAATGGTGAACCCGATGTGAATCTTTAACCAAGTTAAAATGATGTTTTACTTATTTGTTAGGACCCTATTTAAAACTCAATGAGAGGGCCAACAAAAAAAAATCATTGATATATGTGCTCATCCAAAAGATGTAGTGGATGAATTTATCTTGATTATGTCTGTTATATCAAACAGGAACTCTTTTCCAAGATCTTCTGTATTTCCAGAATGGCTTCTCTCAAGTTCACACCTGTGAATACTGCTACTGCAAATGCCACTACTGCTACTCCTACTGGATCGTCATCTGCTCTGAGGATGACATCACGTACTCAGCGTCTTCAACGGTGGGTATCAAATGCGCTGGTTAGGAGTACCTTCAACACGGTACCATCCCAACTCTGGAGGCTGCCCGACAAGCCCTCCAAGTGAAAAACTCACGTCGGTCGTTCGAACAACGACGACCAGTGATCAAGAAGAAGGTGGTGCTAACCACCGTCTCCAACCGTTTCGGGTCGTTATCCCTGGAACACAATCACTATTAACTCCCATATTCTGGGGAGGTGAATGAGAAGGTCCCTTAGGGACTTAATTCAAAGAAGCAGGAGTCATTCCTAAGGGCTCCTATCAACAATCGCTGCCAAACTCGTGCGGTAGTACGCCCTCAAAATGATGAGGGTACCGACTCCAGGCGTTCGACTCTAGTTCCTTGAACTTCAGCAGGCAAGATGAACCACAAGAGGCGGAATCCAGTAAACAGTGAGCTTGTTCTCATGTCTGCCATCTCCAGAGAAGTCCACCAACCTAACTTGGTGGAAAGCAATGAGCGGGCACACACACCTGCCCGTTTTAATTCCTCTTTCCAGCAGACTCGTCTGGCAGCATCACGCCAATCCCGCCAGGCAATTCCGGCGGATTACTATAGGCAGGAACATACACCTATTTATACATCATTATCTAGTCAGAAGGCTCTTCTGACTACATATGATGGATCTCGTCAACCACGTTCGGCGAAGTGCAATTAGCAAGCACATACACCTTCTAATACTAATCAAGACTACCAACATTCTCACTTGGTAGCACATGGAGAAGTTAGTCGGAAAGCTTCGGCGACAAATATGAGGCAAACTCAACTCTCTACCCCCACACTTGATTACTGTCAGGATTTACTGACAGGAAAAGGAGGAGAGGAGCAGGCACATACACCTACTCCAATCACGGAATGGATGTATATCCCTGTTCAGGCAGCTGAAGTCACCAAGCATATTCTATCAATGGTGAAAGAGCATAATCAAATCCCTGCTCATATTCTGGATGTCTGCCAGGATATTATAACAAATTTAGTGGAATCTCAGGGAAAGACACATAAATCTATCCCTACCAGTGGAGTGAAACATCAACAATTTACTCCTAAACAAACACACACATCTGTTCCAGTCCAAGAGGGTTGTGGGGAATACTCCCCCATATCATACGGACAAACAAGTCGGGAACATACACCTGATTTGAGTGGAGATCATCAGCCTAACCTGTCTATCTCTCATGATCAGGCACATACACCTGCTTAGAGTAGCCACTTTCATCAACAAGTGGTTTCCAAAGAGAGTAAGAAGGCGTCTAAGAAAAAGACCCGCCCAGCACAGTCAAGAGATCAATAGCCAATTTGTAACAAGGCCTTGCTCGATGCTGGAGTTCTTGAAGCCCTCATACAATTATCTGTTGGAATCCAAGATTCTACTCCCTCATTTCCAAATAGTGGGAACATTAATTCCAAAGGTCTTCAATAGACACTTCCTCATGAAGGATTGCTTAATGACAATTCAGTCAATCTCGAAGTTTCATCTTCATATGAGAGCCACAGGAACCCTCTGTGTGGTCAGAAGACCAAGGAGCAAGAGATCTCATCTTTTTTTGTAACCCATCATGGTGGTCCTCCCCATGATGATGAATTTCGCTGCGAAATTCCTCTCCGCATTAGTGATGCAAATTGCCCGGACAATGCTCCAGTGGACAATGTAGTGCCGAGAAATCCCTCTTATCTTGAGGCACTTTCAAATGTGAAACCAGTCATGTGTGATGCTTCATCGCTAGCAGGTGAAATACTTTCTCAATCAGAAGATAGCCTAGGGTGTAGTTCATTCTCAGAACCACCCCTAAGTCTTGCATCTTCTAGTTTGATCAATGATTTCTCTACCAATATTGTTGAATCCGATGAAGCAATAAGGAAACACCAACTTTGGTCAAATTAGGTAGAATAATCTTCATTGAATGATAAAGAGGAAATGCTGAACTTGAGAAAACAACTGGAAAAAGGTGAAGTACCCATCATGTTTTGGCCTCTGGCTGACTCTCAGTATGACATTCCAAAGATGTTGATGGAAGATGAAATTCATGATATTCGTCTCAACATATGGAAAATCTTTGTCCGTTGAAGAAGAAAGTATTATCTTATAATGAATATTAAAATCATCTTCAGATAATTGAAGGGTTACAACGTTAGATTGATTTGGAATCTCTATCAGTCTCTCGATATCCGAAGGCTGAAAAGCAGCAGAGAGCCCTTCAACGTTCATGCCTTGGAGTAATAATAAGATTGTGTCAGTTAATTGCCAATGCCCCCATCTGGTATTCATGTTAGAGGGTGGGGTGTTCATGGATCACTACATTTCATGGTTATCTCCAGTTGTCAAAGCCCACCGAAAATGGTCTCATGCAATGTTATTTCCCATGGCCAGCCACAGTCAATGGGATTTGTTTGTAATCAAAATCTTGCCCAAGAACAGGCATCAACTAGTTACTCTCAAAATCAAGAATACAGAGAACAAGTTGTTGAATTACTCCTGCATCAAGCAAATGAGAATATTGAACAGGACTCTCATATAGAGAAAGCACATCATCAAGTGACAGAAGTGCTGGAAATCATCCAATGGTCTTTTAAACCAGGTGACAAAAGTGGATACAGATTAATGCATCCAGCAAACTTCCGGACTAAGGTTCGCAAGATCAGGAGAGCTTTCATGAAAGTCTTAGACATAGCATGTTAAGAGCCACCCCAGCTTTCCAGACAGCTGACTCTTTTAAACCAATCCTCGGAATCAAAAAATAGGATTCAAGGTGTTGAGCGGGAATAGCAGGAACAGCCCCAGTCCACCAGACTGGGGACTCTTTCAAATCATCAATCCCCTCCTCAGAGAAATTTGGTCTTTTCTCGATTGGGGAAGAATCCTCAAGAGGAATGAAGAGCCAAATTATCAGGAGATTCCCTGTAAATTATGGTTCGTCAAGAAGTTCCTGAGGGATCGAATCAACAAAAGGAAATGTCTCATCAAAGACATGGAAGAAGACAATACCACAGAAATGATGATAGAAGGGATGCGATGCGTTATGCATCAATCAATGTCATCAATGTCGTTGTTTCTGATCCACCAGATGAGGCTCAGTCAGGGGACTCAGATGAAGAGGTTCTCTCTCAAGAAGATGTACTCACCGACACAAATGATGAAGGTGTGCGTACACGAAATCAAAGCATACTCAGAACCTAGGTAATCCTTCGAGTAACCCACTTCCACCTCTCTGAAAAGGATCCAACAAAGGGAGGGGAAATAATCAAGTTACATATCCTTCTTCTGGAGAAGGCCAATCGCTCTCACTAGAGCAAAGGTTTGCACAACAGGAGGAAGAAATAAAGGAATTAAGGAGGTTGAATGCAGAACTACTTTAGGGTAGTCTTCTTCTTAACCATGCTGGAGTCAGTCCGCCAAGGGAATTTGTTGCAGCTACTGAGATGGGTCAAGAATATCCTCCTCTATCAGTACACCCTCACAGGTCTAATCCTACGGGTCAAGTGCAACAATAGTTGGCAGTGCTACCATCAGTTGCAGCACCAACCACCACATCTGTCCAAGCTCCAGTCATTGCACCTACCCAAGTCCAAGTTCAACCAGATTTTTCTCAAAATTTAATGACTACCATTGAGTCATTAACAGCTCGGTTAGAAACTATGGAAGGTAAATGTGCGCAGGTTCAACTAGAAAAGAAAGTGTACCCCGAATGGGTAGATTCAATCTCTCCTCCATCCAGTTTTGGAAACCATGTATTCCCTATTTTCAATGGATCAGGCGACCCTGAACAACATTTGACGCATTACGTGTCTTTTTGTGAGCCTATTACGGGAACTCCGGAGCAGCAAGAAGCAGTAAAACTCAGATGCTTCATATGGACCTTGCAAGGACCAGCCTTTGTCTGGTATACAAGCTTGCAATCCCGGTCAATTACCGGATGGGAGGATCTCCATCAACAATTCCTTCTTCAGTTCAGCTCAACTTTTCCAAAGACAACAGTTTTCGATCTTAAAAATTGTAAGCAAAGGGAGAATGAAAGGGTCTTAGATTTCATTGCTCGCTGGAAGGGATTAACATATTCCCTAATATTAGCACTCCCTCAAGAAGAATTGTTTCCAATCTGTGTGGAAAATTTTTGTGATGAGTTAGGCACGCTGTTGATCCCTGTAAAATACACAGGAGGGTTTTGAGACCTTACTACAATCGCTCAGCAGACTAAAGATTCCCTTATACAGGCTAAGGCTATATCTCGTGTAATTCCATCAGCTCTAGGAAGGAGAATGGGTAAAGTATAAACTGCTATTGTTATGCTTAAACAAGCACCTGTACCTATTTCTACTTCAAAACCTTCATCTTCTCAAAGGGCTCAGCCTCCTGAGCGCCAACAACAAAGTTTGTTTCATCCAGATGATCAAAGAGATCAAAGACGAAAACAATTTTAGGATCTAAAGAGAAAAACATACTCGTTATGAAATGAACAAGTTCTTGGTTACTTCATTTCGGCTCTGGAAAATAATCTGGTTCAATTACCAAGGCCTAGGAGGCCAAATACGGAAGGATATGAAGACTGTCCCAATTATTTCCCTTTTCATCAAATTTTGGGGCATCCCATCCAAGATTTTTTTGTCTTCAAAGACCTCCTTCAAAAGATGGTCGACTCGGGGCAAGTCAAACTGAAAGGTTCTTCAGCTCAAGTAGCATGTGTTACTGCTATAGTTCCATAGGGGGAAGGCAAATGGCAAGAATTCAAAAGAAAAAATGCACAGAAGTATGATGATTGGATGGTCAGAAAGACAATCAACTGAACTCATGCTATTTTGAGAACACAATTAAATAAACCAATTGTGTCTTCTGCCATGAATGTTGCGGAAAAACCCTCTTCATCAAAGGGAAAGTCCCCAAATAAATGGTATGATTTAAAGAAAGAAAAAGAATCAGAAGAAGATGAGTATGTGTCAAAGCCTAAGTTGTCTTTGACTCTGGTATACTTCATTTCATATACTTCAAAGCCACGGGCACTGCCCCACCAAACGGCACAGCCTAAATAGGCTAATCAGGAAGAGTCTTCATCAGACGAAAAGTTAATCTTCAGTTCTGTTAATATGATTCAATTAACGGATACATATGCCATTCGCAGTTTCGATTTCGATGAGCCTAAATTCCCTATATCAAACAGGGGAATCAGAGGAAGTTCTAGAGGCTCAGGATACAGGGTAAGATGTGTATCTTTTAGAATCCATTATTCCAATTCTACCCCTGCTCGAACTGTGTACATAGAAGAAATGCATGGTTGAGCCCTTCAGCGAACTCAGAAAGAACAATCAAGTTCTTCTACCAATAGCAAATTCAGTCCTGGCATAGTTATTTTGGAAGACCGGTTGAAGGTTCCATATTCTTCCTCTCAACAAGTAAATGGATCTAATCAGTCTAATCTTCCAAAACCATGAATATTGCCAACTCCTATCACAATAAAATATGCATCAACTTCCAAAGTATCTGCTTCCAAGGTACCTGCTAAACCACATATTCTTATTGGGAAACGAAGACCTCTGGATCAAAAGTATGATGTATTGAAACACTTGGCCCAAGTACCATCCAAGTTATCAATTCTGGATGCTTTGAATCTGTCAAAAGATCTTCGGGAAGCACTCATTGAGGCTTTGTCAAGTCCTCAGAAGTTTGAAACTGAAATTGTTGCAGCTGAAGTCTATCACATAGAGAATAATCCTACAGAATTCCATGCAATAATATCTTTTACTGATGAAGATGAAGATGATGTTGTGCATGGGAATATTAGACCTTTGTACTTATCTGGCAGGGTCAATGGCATAGACGTCCGAAGAGCTTTCATTGACAATGGTTCAGGATTCAACCTCATGCCCATTCGTACACTTCGTTGATTGGGCCTCATGAAATCTGATTTATCTCATTCTACCATGATGTTACAAGGATATGATAAAAATGAACAAGAACCACTGGGCGAAGTTACACTCAGAACTCAGTTTGGAGATGATGTATCTAATTCGGATTTCATGGTTGTTTATCAAGACTCATCTTTCAACATCTTGCTTGGAAGACCCTGGCTACATCAACATGCGGCTATCCCTTCATCATACCATCAATGTCTCAAATATTTTTTTGATGGTCAAGTTGGGACATTGTATGGTGATAAGTCCTCGCTCAAGACATGTGAGTCTCAATACATTGAGGCGGAATTCTATCACATGAAGGGAAGGGAGAAATCCACAAGAAAGGAGATTACCAAGGTTAATTCTCCACATGGTTTGGTGAAGATTCTAGTAAATCCATTTACACATGTGAGTATAGATTATGTGTTGTCTATCAGTCAAATTGACAAGATAGAACCAAATCAAAATACTCTTATGGAAATATCCATAATGTCAATTATGGAAATCGATCCAAACAACATGGGAGAAATTGGTAACCCACCAAGCAGTGATGAAAGCACAAATGGTGACGTCTTTATTTCATCTGTTGAAATCCAGCAAGTCTATACTTCTCCAATTAGGGCAGAAAAAGTTAGAGCAACATCGGAGGTGAACAATGATGTCGATTCTCAATCCATCATCTCCTCTTTATTACCCAAAGAAGACCCATCATCATCAATCAGGTTGGAAATGGAAGCTTCTTCTTCAAGATGTGAAAATTTTGACATCTCTTCTGATCATGAAAATTCTGATTTATCATCTACTATACAAGTAGAAACGGAAGAAATAACACATTATGAAGAAGAAGAGGAAGATCTCAGAGATGCTCCTCTAGCATTTGAAGAGGGTATCTCTACCACTGTGGATGAACTCAGAGAAATAAATTTGGGTACAAAAGAAGATCCACTCCCCACTTTAATCAGAGCGGCCATGACTCTTGAAAAACAAGAGATTTATATTTCTTTTATAAAGCAAAATAGAGATATATTTTCTTGGAACAATACAAAAATTCCCGGTCTTAATGATGATGTTGCTACTCATCATTTGGGTTTTCCAGAAGAACATCAAGGATTTAAGCAAGCCGCAAGAAGAAGACACTCAACTTATGCTTCCAAAATTGAAGCTGAAGTGGATAAGCTTATCAAAGCTAACTTCATCAGAGAAGTTCAATATCCCAATTGGTTGGCTAATATTGTCCCTGTAAAGAAGAAGAATGGACAAATTAAAGTTTGCATTGATTTCAAAGATCTTAGTCGGCATTGTCCTAAGGATGATTTCCCAGTTCCGATTACAAAACTTTTAATTGATGCAACAGCTGGTTATAAAGAACTTTCCTTCATGGATGGATATTCCGGATATTATCAGGTCTGAATTGCCCCATAAGAAGAGGAATCCACAGCCTTCAAAGCCCCTCAGGGTGTGTTTTTCTACCGGGTAATGCCCTTTGGCTTAAAGAATGCAGGTGCAACATATCAGCGTGCCATGCATCGTATCTTCAAACCCTTCTTAGAGAAGTTTGTTGAATGCTATATAGACGATTCTTTGGTTAAATCCAAACATCTTTCTAATAACTTGGCTGATTTGGAAGTCATATTCCGCAATCTTCGACAACATAATTTGAAGATGAACCCCATAAAATGTGCTTTTGGGCTAACCTCAGGAAAATTTATCGGCTTTTTTGTACGCCATCATGGTATTTAAGTCAATCCTGAGAAGACCAATTCAATCATTGGTATGTCACCTCCTTGAAATTTGAAAGAATTAAGAGGACTTCAAGGACACTTAGCTTATATTCAGTGTTTCATCGCCAATTTGGCAGGAAAAAGTTTACCCTTAACCAAATTGATGAAGAAGGGAGTCACTTACCAGAAGACTAAAGAATGTCAAGAATCATTCGATATTCTCAAGAAATACCTATTGAGTCCACCAGTACTCATGACACCTATTGAAGGAATACCACTTATCCTCTACGTGATAGCTCTAGAGCAATCATTGGGTGCCTTTCTTGCTCAAAAGAATGGTGCTGGGAATGAAAACAGCCTCTACAATCTCAGTTGAACTATGCTTGAAGAAGAAACCTGGTATTCAATTATTGAGAAGTGCTGTCTGGCATTAATCTTTACAGTTCAGAAGTTGAGACACTACTTTCAACATCACGAGGTCTAATTGGTATCTCGCAATAACCCGCTCAAATTCATCCTTAGTCGTCCAATGCTTACAGGACGTCTGACAAGGTGGGCAGTTATTTTGCAGCAATTCGACATTCAGTATGTGTCTCAAAAGGCGATAAAGGGCCAAGCTCTGACCGATTTCCTGGCTGAAAACCATTCAGTGGAAGACACATCTTCAGATATTGAACTCCCTGATGAGGAAGTCTTCTTTATTCAAGAAATTCCTCTGGCATGGGAAATGTATTTTGATGGTGCTTCCAGAAGTCCAACAGGTAGGAAAATGGAAAATCCTAAATTCAACAAAGTTGGCTTAGTAATTGTGCTCATTTCTCCCGAAAAGGAAGTGTTGCCTTATTCCTTCTTATTGTAGGAAGGAGGTACCAATAATGAAGCAGGATACCAACCTCTCATCGCAGGCTTGGAATTAGCGCTTCAAGCACAAGTGAATCACTTAAAGGTGAAAGGTGATTCAGACCTGGTAATCAAACAATTCAATGGGGATTATGCCATCAAAAAAGAACTAATCCCTTTGTATGATTACCTCAAAGAGTTAATGGCTGAATTCCCTTCGGAACTGACATTTTCTTATGTCCCAAGATCACAAAATTCTCAAGCTGATGCACTGGCTAATATAGCCACAGCTCTGGTAGATCCAAATCGGGACGAGACAACCATCAGTATTTCCCACCGTCATGCAATTTCACCTTATGTTAAAATAAGAACAGAGGAAATTAATGAAATTAGTCCCATTCTTGAACCGTATGGTCATACTACAAGATGGATGTCACCTATCAGGGAATACCTTCAAACTGGAACACTTCCACCTGATAGAGCCGAGAAAAAACAAATCTGATGACGTGTGGTCAATTTTACTCTTTATGACAGTCCAGATCACCTAGATAAAATTCTCTACAAACATGGTTTTGATTGAGTTCTCTTCAGATTCATTTATGGTGAAGAGACAATGGCTTCCATGAAAGAAGTGCATGCAGGAGTCTGTGGTGCCCACCAGTATGGACATAGAATGCCTAATCATATTCGAAGGCTTGGATACTTTTGGCCTTCAATGATACAAGATTGTGTTGATTTCACAAAGAAGATTCATTCATGCCAAGTACATTCCAACTTCATTCATCAACCTCCAGAGTTGCTTCATATAGCTAAATACTCATGCCCATTTACCACAAGGGGAATGGATGTGGTGGGACCTTACCCTTCAGCTACGGCCAAGCAGTTTAAGTACATTCTTACTGCTACTGACTTCTTTTCCAAATGGGCAGAGGAAATACCTCTCAAGGAAGTCAGTTCTAAATGCGTTGTTAGCTTCATCAAGTCTAACATCATTACCATATTTGGTGTCCCTCATACCATATTGACGGACAATGGCACCAACTTCTATTTATCTAAGGTGAAGAAGTTGTATCAAGAATACAACATCAAATCCAACCATTCATCTTGGTATCATGCAGCAGCCAATGGACAGATAGATGCTTTCAACAAGACTCTGTAAAATATACTGCAAAAGATGGTGGATAAAGATAAGAAATCATGTACTGATAAACTCTTTCATGCTTTATGGGATTATCGGACTACCACCCGCACTGCAACTCGGTCAACTCCATATTCATTAGTATATGGAATGGAAGAAGTCTTGCCAATTGAAGTTCAACTACCCTCTCTCATAGTTTCTATTTGTGATCAATCATCTACAGATCAACAATCTCAAAAGCGATTGAATGAATTAGAATGATTATATGAGAAAAGATTCTGCACTTTTCACCACATGGAATTCTATCAGAATCGAATAGCGTGAGCTTTTAACAAAAAAGTTCATCTTTGTTCATTCACTCAGGGAGAATTGGTATTAGTTCTCAGAACTCCAATGATACCAGGAAAGAAACCTCCCAAGTTTGATCTAAAATGGGAAGGACCTTACTTAATACATAGGGTCTACTCCAATGGAGCTTATTCATTAATCTCGATGGATGGAGAACTCATCACTACTCCAACAAATTCCAGATTTTTGAAGAAGTATTTTGTATAAACACAAAATATATCATCAATAGTCCGGTATGACCTTAAACTGCACCACCGTCCAGCAAGATGTTAAAATTCATCATCAATGGTCCATACATATGACCTTAAACTATTTTTACTTTCATATCACATGACTTTAAATTGTGAAAATGTTCCCTAAATGGTTAGGTATGACCTTAAACAGCACCACCGTCCAGCAAGAAGTTAAACTTCATCATCAATGATCTATACATATGACCTTAAACTATTTGTACTTTCATCCCACGCGACGTTAAACTGTGAAAAAGTTCCCTAAATGGTCCGGTATGACCTTAAACTGCACCACCATCCAGCAAGACGTTAAACTTTATCACCAATGGTCCACACATATGACCTTAACCTATTTGTAATTTTGTCCCACACGACGTTAAACTGTGAAAAAAGTTCCCTAAATGGTCCGGTATGACCTTAAACTGAACCACCGTTTAGAAAGACGTTAAACTTCATCATCAATAGTCCATACATATGAAATTTTCATCCCACATGACGTTAAACTGTGAAAAAGTTCCCTAAATGGTCTGGTATGACCTTAAACTGCACCACCATCCAGCAAGACGTTAAAATTCATCATCAATGGTCCATACATATGACCTTAAACTATTCGCACTTTCCTCCAACATGACGCTAAACTGTATCATCCCTTTTTCATCCAACATGACGTTAAACTGTGGAAAAGTCCCTAATAAGTCCAACATGACGTTAAATGGTATACTATTTTGTCCTTACTGCATGACATTAAACTACATAGTATTATTTTTTTCCAACATGACATTAAACTATGTTGTCCCCATCGTCCTAACTACATGACGCTAAACTATACATAAAGTCCTTTGATACGTCCTACATGACATTAAACTGTACTTTGTCCCTGCTACATGACACTAAATTGTGCAGCACCAATAGTCCTAACTACAAGACTTTAAACTACATAGTCCCTTTATATGTCCTACATGAAATTAAACTATGCATCGTTAAGGTTGTTGTTACCTCTTGTTTCTCACACCAAGTATGACTCACGTGATCTTAGAGAAAACCTCAACCATAACACTCTCTCTGGGCTACTAACCCTGTGTAAGTCCCAACAACATCATTTTTTAGGTCGTTTTCCCCAAGAACAACTTGATCGTTAATTCATTCTTTAATTGAACTATGCAAACTTTGATCCTTTCCTTCCAGGCTCGGTATGTAGGCAACCTCCCAAGGTTCAAGCCCAAAACAAATCTCTTCACATCGGTTCACCTCCATCTCATACGATGTTGATACGTGAAACCGCCCCTAGAATCAATATCTTTACATTGGTTCACTTTCGTCCTTGTTATACGGTGTCAAACTATACAACACTTTTGTCTAGTATGACAATAAACTACAATATTCTTTTATACCCTCACCTAAGAGGGAACCATTATTTACATTGATTTTTCAATCATGTTTCATTTCAAAGACTACTTGCATACATGGCAATGCCCAAACCTTTTATCTTAGGTTAAACCATCATTGTACTAAAGTCCCCTTTCACTCGTCACATTTACGAACCAAATTTGTACAGAGGGTATTTCTAGAACTACGTGGGCTTGATTTCCATCCTTATGGGATACGTAGGAACGTTCGAGTGTCCCTCGAATCCAGACCCAAGTCTTTGGGCCTAAACCCAAATTCCACTTTCAGTCCCTTGGATGAAAAGCCCCCATGAAAACACACACTGTGTATTTCTTATAATGGTCCAATCTCTATGACCCTAAACTAAGATCTCCAATCCTTTTGTCCCACATGACGTTAAAATGTTGTTCAAGAACTATGTTTGGATTGATTCCCATCCATATGGAATACGTAGTGAAGTCCAACATTTCCATTCAGGACCCAGCCACAACATGATTATGGTTAGTATTGATTTGTGTATCTCTGTATACATTGGACAATACCCATATTTATGTGTTATAATCCTAACCTTAAATATTTTCAGATATTCATAACCCTTTTCCTGACTTCTAGTCACAAAAATGTCAAACTTATGATAATTCTTTTGCCTGACTATGCAATACGTTCCCTTAGGCGGCCTTGCATAAACAGTCTCCATAACATATTTTTCAGCCAAAAGATACTATTATTTGACTATGCAGCCAATTCCCTTTGGTGGCCCTGCATAATTCAACCACCTAATGGGTTTGTTAAATAATGGTAACTTCATTCTTGGGAAGAAAGCCTCTTTTGTCCTTATTGTTCTTAAATGACGGTATGTAGGGATCCACAAAAATAGCCATCCTTAACATATTTGTCCCATATACTTTTTCATGATCTAAAAGTATTCAAGTCTATGGTTTATATTATCCTTCCCTACATTTGGGTCAAACCTTCGTAGAAGTGATATCCATCCAGTTCTTTGATAATCTTGTTCGGAAAATATCTTCTCCATATTCATGTACCTCTTTCCATACAGCAAACTCTATACTTTGGAAACTTTGGATATCCATAAACTTTCACTGGATTTTAGTAGTAGAAAGGTAAATTTCTGAGAGTTCTGTTGCCTGACTATGCAGCACGTACCCTTAATCGGCCTTGTATAAAGAGTCTACATAACAGACTTATCAGCCAAAAGATACTATTATTTGACTATGCAGCCAATGCCCTTAGGTGGCCCTACATAATTCAACCCCCTAACAGGTTTGTTAAATAATGGTAACTTCATTCTTTGGAACTACTTATTCTAATGCCTTTTAGCTCTTTTTCATATCATTCCTCAGATTCAAATATTCTTAAGTCATAGTTTACATATTTTTTCCCTCATACATGAGTATGGTAATATGTTTTCAGATAAATTGTCAAAGAATTGAGTCAATTCTAATTCATTCAGTCAAAGCTATGTCGACCTTAAACATTAGCCTCCTTATATCCAACGTGCATGACTTTAAATTGCCCACAAAAGACAAGGGAACTCTAAATAAAAGTCAAGTTCCAGCTCACTAAACATACATTTTGTATGATTTAGGTAATATTGAGAAATTAAGAGTTTCAAAGTTTGTAAGGTTATTTATATTAATCCTAGTAAAAATCAAGCTATGCTTACTAGGCCCATTGGCTTAGGTAAAATTTAAAGCAGGTAGCGAAATAATACAAGCATAATTGATTGAAGATAAAAGTATTCTCCATTGATGCACAACAATTAGAGGGACATCCACAGATAGGAGCCTCTTCTCTTTTTCAGGAGATTACAAAAGACTGTCAACATAAGTCTTCATTTGATGTACAACATCCTGAGCTTCATCAACAGTTACTTGAAGCTCGTGCACTCGACCAGATTCACTCTTCTCAGTTTGATGGAGTGCCTTCTTGGAATCTGTAATGGATTTCATACCATTCGTTTAAACTCCGACCAATGATTTATTGAGCTGATCAAGTTCCCCAGTAACAACATCTAACTGTTACTGGAGCTACACCTGTTGGACGACTTTTTCTTTGATTTTATGCTTTAGCTCCTTCATCTTGGCAGCATAATCAGCATAATCATCCTCGTCTCGGGATACCGCAGCATCAAATTCGCCGATGTGAACTGACAATTTCACCCTGGTCAGATCTTCGCGATACTTTTTCTCCTGCTCCCTCCTGAAGATGACATGTTTCACCGCGGCATCGATCTTTTCATATCCAAAACCTCCAAGTCCTAGCATGACAAACTGGGATGACAATCGAGGGATCCTAGATGATATATCTTTTAAAGGCACTTCAGATATGATTTTCCATATGTTGTTCCATGCCTTGCGTCGTGAAAAGCAGAACTCTCTAAGCACCTCTGGGTATGATTCAACATCGTCATCATAGGGGGGCATGTAATCTGGGATTAATGCACTTAAAGAAGTTACATGTTCTTCTCTTTCCCCCCTGACTTGTGATTATTCGCTTTCAATTCCCGTTGGGGCAGAGGTTGAAGCCTCACCTCCAGATCTAGCCACTGCATTTGATGGCCCTACATGATTAATTAAAAGATTTGGTTAGCTTCAAAGGATAACAAAAGAATCGATTGTCTTGAAAATTAAGTACAATCACAAATATTGTTATCCCTTACCTGACGGTGGATCAACAACCTAAGAAGACTCCTCCCCATCTTTTCCAGTCTCAATAGGATCTTCAACATGGGTCTCAGGAGGGTTTACTGGGTTTAGCTCTACTTGAGCTAATGTTTCTGCAATGGTAGGGTTGACATCAATGTCCTCACCCTCTTCAGGCATTGGCAGTTCAACAGCTTCTATGGATGGAACTGCATATTATTTTCAGTTATGATTAGAAGTATAAATTATAAGAAAATTTACTGGGAGAAGGATAAAAATCATGCTCGAGGTCTTTAAAATCACATTACAACATATCATGATCATAAAATTTTTCGAAAGACATGCCATGATTTATCATTTCATCCAATGATATTTCAGAATCCTTCTTAGTCTCACTAGTGTCAGCGTTTGATGTGTCTTCTTGACGACTTACGTCCCGTAGCCCCTAACCCTAGACAGCATCTTCGGATAAAATCACAGCATCAGTTGCAACAGTCGCCAGAAGCTCTAATGCAGGAGTTGAACCTGAAGTATCATAGAATGGAAGTTAGTCGGTGTTTTGTTCAACATTTTTATGAAGCATTGTTGACTTACCAGAAACAGGTTCTTCTCATCTTGAAATAGCAGCAGGAGGGATACTGGGAATTGATGCTAGCTCTTCTCCAGGAGCAGCAAAGTCAGCTTGGATCTGTGATTGTTCCACAGCACCCTCTGTGGTCCTTGAAGGAGGATCAGTCCTTTCCCTCAGGGGGGAAATTGAAGAAGCCCCTGAAATCCCCAGAAATATGAGTAAGCATGTGGTCATGGGTATAGACTCATGATTACTCGAAGGGATTACCGCTGCTAAAGAAGCGTTTAGCTGTGGACTTCCTCCTTCGTTGCCTTTGCTTCTTTAGTTTTTTGGGATTATCAGCAGTCTCCCTTATTGTCACTTGGATTGGTGAATGGAAGGCTATGTCCAATGCCTCATTCATGGCCTGCTGGACTGGAGATATCTAGCCCGGTTCACGAGGAGAATCAGTAGCAGCCCCGATGGCAGTACCACCAAGGCTATACTATGGCGAAGGAACCTCAGTTCCTTTCTTTTCAAGCTGCAATATAAAGAAAATAACTTCCTTAAGTAACAAATATTCGACTAGAATCAAGTTGCAAAGCAAATAAGGAAAGAAAACTTACATCTTTAGGAGCCACATAATCAAGCCAATCCTCATCTCCAAAACCACCAGCCCCCTCAGTGGCGCCACGATCAATCATTTCCTTCACCTGCCTGGTGACAAGAACGGACTCATCAGTGGAATATATGAGAATTTCCATATATCTAATGTAAGACCGCACTTCATTGGGGTTTTCCTCGTATTGGATATCTATAGAAGCCATGAGATTCCCTATTCCAGGAAGTTTTAGGCCCTCACACAAATCCAGCCAGGCAATCTCAGTACCATAGTATAAACCCTGCCATAACTGGATAGCCTCGATATGAAGTTTGTGAGGAAGGTCCTACAATCTTTGACTTCAATTTCTTCCCAACTCCTGCAACTATAGATAGAGAGTAATAAAATAAGACTTATTTCTTTATAAAGTAGCAGTGATTAAATTACCACAATGAAGTAACTCACCAGGACTTGATGGACTGGGTCTTTTAATTCTGGCCGGAGGATTATATTGGGCACGAAACTACTTTGACGCTAGTTGTACCTCATCATCCCCATCATGGGAATTCGGTGAATCAGTTCTAGAGGAGGAGTCTATTGAATCAGCTTCAGGTGGGGAAGCATCACCTTTATGAGGGAGGGTTTCTTTATTTATAGTCCTCTTCCTTTTTCCCACCTGATAAACTGGGTGATTCAGTACCCCTTTTGGGTATGATTCTATCCAGTGCTCGGAATAATATATAGTCAGGTTATGTGCCTCTTTTATGACTGGTAGATCAAATACTGCCCCAGTCTTCTCCCTTGACGTTAGCAGCCTTAGTTGTTGAGCAACCATCGGATGTTGCTCTAACCTGACATGTACTGGAGGAGATACAGAAATCTGTTGCAGACATTTGAATTGACGTGCAAATCAATATAGAGCATAGGCCTCACATATAATTTCTCCATCAATCCTGGCAACTAGCACACCATCCCTGCAAGCTAGCATGTATGCCCTCAAATCCAAGTGGGTTGTTCCTTCATCAACAAACCGCTCGGTTGGAGGATTTCCATAGGGAAAGAAGTTGAATTCCTTAAACATTCTCAGTCTCATTTTCATGTCGTGGGAATTAACATCTAATGAAGAAACTCCAGAGAATGCTTGCACTAACGACCTGAAAGAACTTCCAGGTATTTGTAATCCATTCTGTACATTGTAAGTCCTGAAGTGAGTGGCGATCTATCCCCATAAAACATGGAATGTTCCCACTATTCTTAAGGTAGATTTACCCATGAAGACCTGAAGTAAACTCCTGTTAATCTTTGCTAAAATGGGGGTAGCCAACCCAACCATTTTTCCCTCAGCCAACTTTGCCGCAATGAAGAAGGTCCCTAGCCTGACGCCTCCCTTCGAATCCCTAACCGGAAAGATATAAAAGCTGAGCCACATTTCCACGAAGCCCTCCAGATGAGTCTTCTTTGGAATCCTTTGATTCACCTCATATCCCCATTTCTCGAACTCTCCTACTTCTAGAGTTGGCCAGAATGTGCCAAGAACACCCCTCTTCTCAGGTTTTGGGCAGGTGGTAGGACGTTTGGGCCTCTTAACCTTGGATTTATTTTTCTTGGATCCTTTTTCTTTCGTCTCATTCTCCTTTGGCTCCCTCTATTTCTTCTAAATATGAAATATATGCATCCATTACTCCGGATTAATATCCTTTCTAGAAAGAGTTAATGAGGTCTCTGAACTTTCGAGCCTATGGAAGATCTTAAATAATTATCGAGCTAAAGCAGGAGTCTTCTCTGAATCATTCCAAGTAACCTTGGGTGGAATGAATTCATCATACATGTCACCCAAAATTGGAGCCCCTGAGTTCTTGTGGACATCCCACAGACTGATGCCTAATTCTCCATGAGTCAGATGGAAGGAATTAGTTGCTGGATTCCGGTGGCTGAGTATCTCCGGCACAAAGTTATCATGTTTGTAAACATATTTTTTCCCAACCCAGACAGCTTTGTATATCGCCACTGTAACACCCCAATCTTCTACGGTACGCTTCTCTTTGAATAATGCAATAGCGTGTGTTGTACACAACATCGAGTTCTAGCACACACCACAACCGATCAAACTAGCCTTTATGAATAGTAATACCTACTTTTTAAAATTTTAGAAATTTTATCTCTCAAAATGGACTTAATTTTTGGATTTGGAGTATCGAATTTAGCCTAAGGTGAAATTTTGGTACTTTTCGGATAACTTTAATATTTTGATGAATAGTGAAAAATACTAATTTTTAATTAAAAACAAATTTTTATTCAAAATAATTAATAGTGATAAATTATGAATTTGAGTGGTTTTAATGTATATTTAGAATATATTTTTACCATTTAATACAATTTTGGTCATTGGACATAATTTAACATTTAAACCGAACATAAACAAGTATCAATCTTTTGATAGTTATTATATCTTAAAAACACGCTTTTTGTTTTGACAGCGGGAATTAATTTTAAATTAATTTCTGCCACTTCTGTGTTTTGAATTTGGAAAAATGGATTCCATATTTGGAATCAGGATGTTCAAATTGTGTAAATAGGTAACTTTTATTTTTAGATATTTTGAATAATTACTTCGGTAAATATTTTATTTACCATGGTTAAAGGGTAAATCTGGTAAATAAGGGTTAAAAAATAATATTATAATATTATAAAATTACCCTAAAACGTATCCTAACCTTATTGGTTGATACATGTCCGACCAGGGGCATCTTTGGGTCAATTTTGGGACCCCATGGTGCCACTTGTTAGTGATAGGGACACTTTATTTTAATTAAGTTAAAACGAATACAAAAATGACACAAGCATATATCTTTTAGAAAAACAATTTTTATATAGGGTAATATATGTTGTATTTTCGACTATAAATATTCATTAGAAATAAGAAAATCTTTCCTACATAATATTAATTTATTTATAATTTTTAGACATTAAATAATTTAATTTATTGATGGCACAATGGTGATGCAGTAATTACCATAATAGTGGAAAATTAAAATGATTGATATTATAGATACCCAAATAAATATAATTTGAGACTTTTTATGTATTACACTAATTTTATAGGTTAATATGACATGTTAGGAATTATTTAATTAAATATTTTCCAAGTAATCATTCTGTTATGATTTTTACAAAAAACAATTATTGAATAGTGTCAAAATTGACATAAAAGAGATTTTAAAACAAATATTATATTATTAATTGATATTAAATTTCTAAAAATATAAGGTTCATCCAAGAGACTTATATAATGATATTTGTATCATTAATGGACCACTTGGGGGTATCCTGGATGAATATAGTTTTTTTATTAACCATATAATATAAAAATACAAAGAGACATTGTAAAAGTGAAACTAATTAACTAAGAGTTAATACTTAATGATAAGGTTAATATAGTAACCCAAACCTGTCTAAATTCTACTGGTTGAGTGTTTTTAGACCCATCCCCACCTTTAACTTTAAATAATACACTTTTTATCCATTAGAAAACGAATATGAATTTATTATAAAATAATATTTCTAGCTTTTCCAAAGGTGCCCCTCACCCATCTTATAAAAGGTCACTCCCCCTTCTCATTAATTCACCCCTTAAATGCCTTTTGGTTCGGCAATACCCTGCCCAAATACTCTCTCAATTTCCCTCAATTCATCCTAGAGGCATTCCTTTAGTCATAAATCCATCTTATGGAGCCCTTTTGACCAAATCAAAAAGAAAAAACCCGAAGAAGAGGTAATGATTTCACCACCCTTTTTCAAGTTCCTTTCTTCTTCCACTTATTCTTTCTTTGTTATTACCATTCTAAAATAATGAATCCATTATCTCCTATATACTGTAATATTATTATAAATATGGTACAACTATATTCAGTATTCTATCCATCCTTTTAATGACATGTCATTATACGTGCGTACGTACGGCTTACTATCTCCACGTCGTGGTGTAATTGTTATTCAATATATTATTATTTGGATGGGTATAAAAATGATTTTTAAATCATGTAAATAATAAATATAACATGATAATTATTCTTTATATATGATATACCATCTAATTATATATTATTGTAATATCAAAAGAATGATATTTTCACTCGTGCGTACGTACGGATTACCGTCTCCACGACGCGATGAGATTCATTTCCAAGTTCACCATTCATCGACGATTATAAAAATATATATTACTAATAAGTATTTAATATATTACATAATAATGCTACTAGAGATATATATATATATATATATATAAGGATTTATGCACTTACATATATCTTATTCACTTACTTCCGTTCAATACTATATGAAAACAGAAACAGCGTTTATGGGTACGCACGGACTACCGTCTCCATAAACGGTGTTTTCCATTTCATATATATATGTCTATTATACATATTTATATTCTAAATATATATGATATATTTATCATGTTTTATATTCTGGAAGTATTTAAATCATGATCTAATTGATACAACCAAGAGTGACAAGTTAAAACACGTACGATAAACAAAGTGATTATTACCCGAAATGTTAACTTAACATGGAAATTATTATTAAATGGGTAATATAAAGTCATAAATGAATCATGTATGATATCAAAAATATTAATATGGTTCTGGTATAATTTAATAACATACTACGATCTTTGTATAGGAGTTTAAATGTACCCTCGACTAAAGGAAAGTGCAAGGTAAGGGGTTTTCATCTCACTCCTTATTCCCGTGAGATTCATGCCATATTGCCACCATTACTTTTTGTGTGGTGTATGTACTGCCCATAATTATATTCTTTATGTAATACACTTTAATTTATGTGTATTTACATGTTCATTGTATGATACCTCTTTCATGGGTTGTATGTTTCGTAAGTTACCAAATTGGTAAGGGTTTATTTCACAATCTCTTCATTATCTGAGGTTGTTTATACGTAATTATCTTCTGGGACCTCTTTATCATCCACATACATGATTCTTTAAAATGTCATTCAAAACACTTTTACTATTTAATAGACAATGGGTTAAAGTCATTTAAACCCTTATTTGACTTTATATGTTTTTAAAGGAATCTTTCCAATGTTTTCAAAACAAGTTACTTTTTAACCTTTTTGAAAAAATTAAGGTAGGAATGTTTTTTTAACTTATACGGCGGGTGAGGATAATCTCTGCCATTATTACACCTTTGAAGCTTCCTTCACAAGCTTATAAAGATATTTTAAAAATAAAGGTTTTCTCTATAATTATGCGACTTTTAAATGATTTCAAAAAAAGAGATATTTCTCTCAAATAGTATTGATTTCATCTATGTCAACATCCTTTGATAAATTTTAAACTTTTTTCAAGTTGCTTTGTTATGATACAAATCATCCATATTGTATTTAAGGTTTTGTGATATTTTTTACTATGGATGAATTATTTTTTTCCATTAATTGTTTATGATTAATATTTTGACATTTTGTATGTTGGTTTTAATACGAATGTTTATGTTATATTTCATCCTCTTCTTAAGATGAATGTGTTGGACTAGTATGTTCCGGGTTGGGGACCCGTAAAAGTAAGCCCTCCGGGTTGGGGTCCGGTTATAGCAGACCCTCCGGGTTGGTGTCCGGTTATTAGAGGCACTCCTGGTTGATGTCTGGTTATTAGAGGCACTTCGGGTTGGTGTCCAGTTATTAGAGGCACTCCGAGACGGAGTCCAGTTACAGAGGCTCTCTGGGTTGGGTTCTGGTTACAGTTATCCCTTAGGTCTTGGCACGAGGCCTTGACACAGAAATTAAAGTTTGGCATCATTCATTCCATCATTATGAAATTGGTTAGTGATATTGCATGTGATTATTCGATTAGTAGAATATCCATGTGAATAAGTAAATGGCATTATTTTATTTTATTTATTCCATATTATGCTGAAGTTCAATTTTAAAAGGCTTTTGTTTTAGTTTTATGCATTGCCTTGAATGTTTATGATTATTTTTGAAAGTTTCTTCTGTATTGATTACCCTTACTGAGCATTTGAGCTCACCCCTTTCAATGTTTTATTTTTCCCTGGATGTGAAGAAGTAATTTATGAATGACTTGCAGGGATAGTATGTGGGGATATGAGTGTGGACTATGAAGAAATTATGTTGTTTTGGTTTTCATTTTTATGATGTAATGTAAGACTTATGAATATATCTAGTGTTTCCAAGGCTACTAAACTAATCGGTCTTTCAAGATTTGATCTTTCTTGGGTTCATGCCAATGTTATGTAATAATGCACCAACTCTGGGTAACTGGGGTCGGGGTGTTATAGTTGGTATCAGAGGAAGTTTAGTACAAACCTTGTAAGCTAGATTTAGATAAACTCTGATTAGAGTACATAGACCTAAGATGGACTTTGAGGATTAGTATAGAATAATTTCCTAGAATTTTGGTATTGTAGAGATTTTGTGAGTTTTCCGAGTAATACATCCCTGTCTGGATACGAGCAGGTAGAGGCAGATCTGGCACAGATGTACCTAGGGGTAAAACCAGAAAACACCACTTTGAGCTAGACCTGAACGGGAACTGGTGCACGACAATAGGCCTTGCTGCACTCTTGGTTACGACACTCCCGGGGGATATTCTTAGGATAATTCTCATTTTCTTTACAAACCATTATGAAGAGTTTATGAGTATATACTTCCTCAAAGGAGAAATTTTTATGATTATGGATTATATCCATAAAATATTTAATTTATGTTATGTGTTTTAAAAGTTTGGTATTAGGTATTGTTATTCATAAACTAATCTAGTGTATGCCATTGTTTAGAAATGGAACCCAGTAGAAGGAATGAGAACTCCAGAAATGAACATGATCCAAAGGGAAAGAAGGATCATATCTTTTATGGTCTTAAGATAGAATTTATAAGAGAAATAGTCTCCCATGTATTATCATCATATGAAGAAGTAATATCATGTGTTGATAAGATAAGTAAAGAGTTTACTGAGTCTTATGGATTTAAAGGGAAGGAAGAGAAGAAAATGATGGAAGAGGGAAATATGGATAAAGGGAAGAGAGAAAAGAAGAATTTCCCTATATGTGATAACTGTGGGAAGAAACACCCAGGAACTTGGCTGAAAGGAATGGGAGTTTGTTATAATTGTAGAGGAAAGGGGCACAAAGTACGTGACTGCAAGGGTGAGAAAATGGTTTCAAATGTACAATGCTTCATTTGCAAGGAGTTTGGACACTACGCAAACCTATGTCCTAGTCATCAGACTATGACGCAAATGATGCTATTGGATAATAATAAAGTTATGATACTACCACAGATGAAGAGGAATGATTAGAGTTCTTATGTTGATTATGCCATTTGATTGTTGTATCAACAATGTAATTTTTATAATAATTATAGAGTATATAAGGATTGTACTACTGTACTATTTCATTAAGGACTTGAGATTGTGTAGAACAAAGAAAAGTGACTCAATAGCAGGTTAAATATTTGGAAAATATATGGTTGAGAGAAAGAAAAACCATAATATGGTTCAGATATCGAGGTAGTGATTTTAGAATAATCCATGATTGATTTGGATAAATTAAATTGGATATTCTTGACTACCTTAAAACGGATTAATGATTTGTATATTTCATCATTTTTGGGGTTTACAACTTTTTTGGATTGAAGGAGTATATCTATTATTCTTTAAGGAATAAGGGATCATGAATGTAATCAATAAGGTTTTAAGGTAATTTAGGATGTTGCAGTGTTTTAAAAGAATACATGATGAAGGTGATCACATGTTATTACGCAGAAAAAAGGATCTTCATTGTGTTTACCTTCCTTATAAATTTTGGACTGAAGTATTTTGGATAGCTCTAGTTTGGATTATTTTGGATTGCCATAAAAGGACAACCTGGAGGCCGGGCGGCAACCCGTCGCGTCCGGCAAGGCCGCGAGACTTGAACCCACAACCGAAGGGCGACAAGGGTGTATCACCTACCACTGACCCAAGTGATATCCTGGATTGAATAATGTCGTTTTTTAATGTTTCTTCTAGATGAATTATAAATTCATTTTTTAACCCCATACGAATAGGATAAATAGAATATTACTTTTAAGTTCTATTATCTTTTAGAGTGAAATATGAGTTTGTGGTAGAACTTAGTTAAAGGATGAGACTCTACTTGTCAAGTATATATTTTTCTTCTTCTATTATTAAATGATGAAATTAATTCATATACTTTAGTGAAGGCATCTTAAAACAAAAAAAAATGTGTTATCCTAATACCATATGTTTTGCTGAACTGCTGGTATTTTAAATCATCATATATTGATGAATTTAAGGCCCTCATTTTTACACTTGTTTGTGATTGATGACCTCAATAACTACCTATAAATATTTACGTTTTTCCTCCAATTATATGTCTCTAATTTCCACCAATTTTTTCCGAATAGAGATCATAATTTGGTGGTGACCCTTTCATTTCTCTTTTCCTCTTATTAAGACTAAATTTTATTAACCCAATTTCCGATGTGGGTTTTTCCACAAAGATATTTTCTATATTCAACATTTTATTTACAAAGAACAATTTCAAATTGCGAGGACGCAATTTATTGAAGTAGGGGCGAATGTATCACCCCAAGCTTCTATGGTACACTTCTCTTTGAATAATGCAATAGCGTGTGTTGTACGCAACATCGAGTTCTAACACACACCACAACCGATCAAACTAGCCATTATGAATAGAAAAACATACTTTTTAAAATTTTAGAAATTTTATCTCTCAAAATGGACTTCATTTTTGTATTCGGAGTATCGAATTTAGCCTAAGGTGAAATTTTGGTACTTTTCGGATAACTTTAATATTTTGATGAATAGTGAAAATTACTAAATTTTAATTAAAAACAACTTTTTTAATCAAAATAATTAATAGTGATAAATTATGAATTTGAGTGGTTTTAAAGTATATTTAGAATATATTTTTACCATTTAATACAATTTTGGTCATTGGACATAATTTCACAATTAAACCGAACATAAATAAGTATCAATCTTTTGATAGTTATTATATCTTAAAAACACGCTTTTTGTTTTGACAGCGGGAATTAATTTTAAATTAATTTCTTCCACTTCTGTGTTTCGAATTTGGAAAAATGGATTCAATATTTTGAATCCGGATGTTCAAATTGCGTAAATAGGTAACTTTTATTTTTAGACATTTTGAATAATTACTTCGGTAAATATTTTATTTACCATGGTTAAAGGATAAATCTGGTAGATAAGGGTTAAAAAATAATATTATAATAATAAAAAATTACCCTAAAACGTGTCCTAACCTTATTGTTTGATACATGTCCGACCATGGGCATCTTTGGGCCTATTTTGGGAACCCATGGTGTCACTTGTAAGTGAAAGGGAAACATTATTTTAATTAAGTTAAAATGAATACAAAAATGACACAAGCATATATCTTTTAGAAAAACAATTTTTACCTAGGGTTATATATGTTGGATATTCGACTATAAATATTAATTAGAAAGATAAAATTATTTCATAAATAATTGTATTTTATTTATAATTTTTAGACATTAAATAAGTTAATTTATTTATGACACAATGGTGATGCAGTAATTACAATAATAGTGGAAAATTAAAATGATTGATATTGTAGATACCCAAATAAATATAATTTGAGACTTTTTATGAATTAAAACAATTTTATAATATAATATTACATGTTAGGAATGATGTAATTAACTTTTTTCGAAGTAATCATTCAGTTATGAGTTTTACAAAAATCAATTATTGAATAGTGTCAAAATTGACATAAAAGAGTTCTTAAAAAAAATATTATATTATTAATTGATATTAAATTCCTAAAAATCTAAGGTTAGTCCAAGAGACTTATATCATGATAGTTTTATCATTAATGGACCACTTGGGGGTATCTTGGATGTATATAGTACGTTTAATAACCATATAATATAAAACTACAAAGAGACATTGTAAAAGTGAAACTAATTAACTAAGAGTTAATACTTAATGATAAGGTTAATATAGTAACCCAACCTTGTATAAGGTCTATTGGTTGAGTGTTTTTCGATTCATACCCACCTTAACCTTTAAATAATCCACTTTGAAGCCATTATAAACCGAATATGAATTTATTAAAAAATAATATTTCTAGTTTTTCTAAAGGTGCCCCCTCACCCCTCTTATAAAAGGGCACTCCCCCTTCTCATTAATTCACACCTTCAAAGCCTTTTGGTTCGGACAACCCCTGCCCAAATACTCTTTAAACTTCCCTCAATTCATCCTAGAGTCATTCCTTTAGTCATAAATCCATCATAGGGAGCCCTTTTGATCAAATCAAAAGGAATAACCCGAAGAAGAGGTAATGATTTCACCACCCTTTTTCAAGTTCCTTTCTTCTTCCAGTTCTTCTTTCTTTGTTATTACCATTATAAAATAATTAATCCAGTATCACCTATATACTTTAATATTATTATAAATATGTTACAACCATATTCAGTATTCTATCCATCCTTTTAATGACATGTCACCATACGTGCGTACGTACGGCTTACCGTCTCCACGTCGTGGTGTAATTGTTATTCAATATATTATTATTTTTATAGGTATAATAATGATTTTTAAATCATGTAAATAATAAATATAACATGATAATTATTCTTTATATATTATATACCATCCAATTATATATTATTTTTATATCAAAAGATTGATATTTTCGCTCGTGCGTACGTACGGATTACCGTCTCCACGACGCGATGAGATTCATTTCCAAGTTCACCATTCATCGAAGATTATATAAATATATATTACTAATAAGTATGTAATATATGACATAATAATTCTACTGGATATATATATATATATATATATATATAATGATTTATGCACTTACATATATCTTATTCACTTACTTCCATTCAATACTATATGAAAACAGAAACAGCGTTTATGCGTACGTACGGACTACCATCTCCATAAACGGTGTTTTCCATTTCATATATATATGTCTATTATACATATTTATATTCTAAATATATATGATATATTTATCATGTTTTATATTATGTAAGTATTTAAATCATGATCTAAGTGATACAACCAAGAGTGACAAGTTAAAACATGTACGATAAAGAAAGTGATTATTACCCGAAATGTTAACTTAACATGGAAATTATTATTAAATGGGTAATATAAAGTAATAAATGAATCATGTATGATATCATAAATATTAATATGATTCTTGTATAATTTAATAACATACTACGATCTTCTTACAGGAGTTTAAACGTACCCTCGACTAAAGGAAAGTGCAAGGTAAGGGGTTTTCATCTCACTCCTTATTTCCGTGAGATTCATGCCATATTGCCACCATTATATTTTGTGTGGTGTATGTACTGCACATAATTATATTCTTTGTTTAATACACTTTAATTTATGTGTATTTACATATTCATTTTATGATACCTCTTTCATGGGTTGTATGTTTTGTAAGTTACCAAATTGGTAAGGGTTTATTTCACAATATTTTCATTATCCGAGGTTGTTTATATGTAATTATCTTCTAGGACCTCTTTATCATCCACATCCATGTTTCTTAAAAATGTCTTTCAAAACATTTTTACTATTTAATAGACAATGGGTTAAATTCATTTATACCCTTATTTGACTTTATGTGTTTTTAAAGGAATCTTTCCAACGTTTTTGAAACAAGTTACTTTTTAACCTTTTTGACAAAATTAAGGTAAGAATGTTTTTTTAACTTATACGACGGGTGAGGTTATTATACACCTTTATTAAACCTTTGAAGCTTCCTTCACAAGCTTATAAAGATATCTTCAAAATAAAGGTTTTCTCTATAATTATGCGACTTTTAAATGATTTCAAAAAAAGAGATATTTCTCTCAAACAGTATTGATTTCATCTATGTCAACATCCTTTGATAAATTTTAAACTTGTTTCAAGTTGATTTATTATGATACAAATCATCCATATTGTATTTAAGGTTTTGTGATATTTTTGACTATGGATGAGTTATTTTTATTCCATTAATGATTTATGATTAAAGTTTTGACATTTTGTATGTTAGTTTTAATACAAATGTTTATGTTATATTTCATCCTCTTCTTAAGATGAATGTGTTAGACTAGTATGTTTCGGGTTAGGGACCGGTAAAAGTAAGCCCTCTGGGTTGGGGTCTGGTTACAGCAGACCCTTCAGGTTGGTGCCCGGTTATTAGAGGCACTCCGGGTTGGTGTCCGGTTATTAGAGGAACTCCGGGTTGGTGTCCGGTTATTAGAGGCACTCTGAGATGGATTCCGGTTACAAAGGCTCTCCGGGTTGGGTTCCGGTTACAGTTATCCCTTAGGTCTTGGCACGAGGCCTTGACACAGAAATTAAAGTTCGGCATCATGCATTCCATCATTATGAAAGTGGTTCATGATATTGCATGTGATTATTCGATTAGTATAATATCCATGTGAATAAGAAATGGAATTATTTTATTTTATTTCTGCCATATTATGCTGAAGTTCAAGTTTAAAAGGCTTTTGTTTTAGTTTTATACATTTTCTTAAATGTTTATGCTTATTTTTGAAAGTTTCTGCTGTATTTCTTACCCTTATTGAGCATTTGAGCTCACCCCTTTCAATGTTTTATTTTTCCCAGGATGTGAAGAAGTAATTTATGAATGACCTATAGTGATGGTATGTGGGGATATGAGTGTGGACTATGAAGAAAAGATTTTGTTGTAGTTTTCATTTTTATGATGTAATGTAAGACTTGTGAATATATCTAGTGTTTCCAAGGCTACTAAACTAATCGGTCTTTTGAGATTTGATCATTCTTATGATCATGCCAATGTTATGTAATAATGCACCAACTATGGGTAACTGGGGTCGGGGCATTACAGCCACTCTTTTCAGATCCTCGACAAACTCTGCACAGTTTTGTCCCACCCAGTATTCCCACATCCAAGTTGTCTTTACGCCTCCCCCAGGACGGAAGTCCCAACTTTTCTTACAGCCTTTGGATTGATCCATCTGAGCATTTCGGAAGATTGAAGGATGACAATGTGGTTTCAGCTCAGGCATATGAGGTTTTAAATCTGGCGTACAAGGGCTATGATGCATCATGTGGGCCTTCTCTGATGTTCCAGCATTTATAAATCCTCCTCCACATGAGATGTTTGTTGAAGCAAAGTTGGTGTAATTTTGAAACCATGAAAATAGAAGATAGTCCTTTGCTTCTGGAATAGTGACTTCTCGCATATGACCATAGCCATACAAAGGCAGATATTTGCTTTGGGGGAAGTCGCGATGATATTTCTTGAGATACTTAGTCAAATCCGGAAGAGTTCTATCTTTGACTGTATAATAATCATGGACAATGATGTTCACCATATCATCAATCCTCTTGATAACTAGTTCATCAACTATTCCGGGTCTAAGATCCATCGATTCTACATGAAAGCTGAATAAATTAACTTTTATGTAAGTTGATTTTTCATAAAATTTGTGAAGGAATTTTAGAAAAATGGCTAAGGCATTAAGGCGCGCAAGAATGGATGTGTCGCGCAAGTATGGATGTGTCGCGCAAGTGTTAATATGTCGCTCAAGTTTTTGGTGCACAAGTATTACCGCGCAAGTCCTATTACCTTAACAATAGCGCGAAAACAAATAAACAGTGGAAAATGAGCATCTTGCGTGGTGAAGGGGACCTGTGCGGCGAGAGCTCGAGAATCCAAAATCAAATGCTATGTGCCGAAAATGACCGCGTATTTATAGGCCAGGCGGCCCACCTGCACACCTACACCCAGCGCGTTCCATCCAGTGTGCTCCAGCCCTGCGTGACTCCAACCTGCGCACCAAGTGTTGCGCACTGAAAGACCTGCGCGCCACCTTTCCTTTGGTTTTCTTCTTTTCCTTAGAGTCACATCCTCATTTCTTTCGGATCCAAATCTGAGGGGGGACTTTTGTTGATGCTCCTTTTTCGTCACATTGTCTAAAAGAATGTAAAGGGAAATGACATAGCACAAATTGATTCATCCTTTGAAGAAAACATCAAAAATTGACAAAGGCATGAGAAAGGCTTCAAAAGAACATGTGCTATGAAAGTTCCATCACTGTCGCACAAGTCCACTTGCGCGACGCCTAATGGTAGTGCAAGTGACTTGCGCGCCCTAAAGGATAACCACCAATGGTCTTATCCAGCCTATAAATAGACCATATGGGCCCCCCATTTCGGGAGTAATTTTTCCAGAAACTCAGATTTGAGCTCTCGGCACCCTAGCCTCTTCTTAAATCATTTAAAACACTTCTAAGGTAACTTCTTACCTAGAACAAAAGATCAAAAGAGGGGTAGGAAGGCCTAAGTGTTGAAACTCATCAACACTTGCGCGCCTGAGTGGCCAGCCCTTAAGGGAAATGGCCACACTTGTGTGCCGCCTAACTCCTTCAATAGAACTTGTGCGCCACTCTTCTGGAAGAACCTCAAGATGATTCTAAAGGCTTTAATCAAGAGTCGCTCAAGTATTACCCTGCTGGTTAACCATCGCGCAAGTACCCATGTCTCGCGCAGGTATACATGCACGACTAGTACTTGCGCGCCCATGCAGTACCTGCATGTCTTTGAGGACCTGCGCGCCCCTTCCTTTTTGGTGCCCTTCTTGTCCATTTTCACCCCTCTTAAGCCATTCCACCTCTCCTATTCAAGATTCAGTCTTCAAGACACTCTTCAAAGACATTTATGGCATGATTTCTTGATTTTACTTCCTTATCTGAATGTAATTCTGTGGAATATCTCTCAAAACCTAGTGATTTACACATCTTTATGTCACTAAATATTGAGATTTAATTCATTCAACCTCATCCTTTAAGATGAGAGAACTCATTAACCTGGGCCACCTTTTCAGGAATAATCCCCAGTCATATTTCTTAATCTTTGAATCCTTTTTAGGAATAAGCCCCAGTCTCAAATATGGGCATCCTCTTCAGGAGTAATCCCCAAGACCCTTAATTTTTCAAGTCTCTTAAACGGGGCCTCCTTTTCAGGAGTAAGCCCCAATCTCAAATATGGGCCTCCTTTTTAGGAATAAGCCCCAGTCCCTTAATTTTTCAAGTCTCTTAACCTGGGCCTCCTTTTCAAGAGTAAGCCCCGGTCTTAATTTCTCTTAATTAGTCCTAATTTACCTTTGATCTGGGATTCCTTCTTAAGAGTAAAACCCAGTCATAATTCCTATCCTAATTTGGGCCTCCTTTTCAAGAGTAAGCCCCAAGTTAGAGTATTAAAATCTCCATGAAGCACATATAACTTTATGGACCCTGTTCCTGGATTTCTTCCCTGAAGTAAATTCTAATCTTCATTTATCTGGGCATTCATTCATACATAAGTCCCACATTATTTCTTATGAGTGCATATTTCATGGCACAATTGTCTGATTTTTAACAATACCTCTTGTTTCTCACACCGAGCATGACTCACATGAGCTCAAAGTGTAAAAGTAATTATGAAATACTTCTTTGATCCATCAATCATAAACATCATACTCCCTTACTCGAACTACGTGGGTTCTGATTCCTTTTTCTAAACAAAGGATACGTAGGTAGCCCATCTGCGGGTTCGATCCCAACTCTGAAGTGAACCATGTTCTTCTAAATGACAATAAACTTCAAGTGCCCCCACCAGAGTGGCTTTAAAACCAGCATGGTAGTCATAATGACCAAGAGACTTCTATATAAATGTGTCGAAGGATACCATTTACCAAGAATATCTAATAAATACAGATGATTCTCTATCGATGAAGAACCTCGAATACATATAAAAGATTCTCTAAATTTCCTACATATTTAATAATTGATTGTCAGATCTAAAGGAAAGCTCATTTTATAATTGGTAATGTAATAAGGATTCACGAACATAACTTAAATCTATAAAGAGATTCCATGAGTAGACAATAATTCCCCTCAAAAAGGTGTGATGAGTCCGACCTCCCATCCTCTCGACTAATGAAAAATCCTAAGCCTCATCAGTCCACAAACTAATGAGCACCTACCTTTGGAAAGTAGGTCCAAATGGATGTGGAATCATTGGATGTTTCCGGTTCTACGAACAAACCCGTTAGAAAACGATTGGAATGTTTGAACCTCCCATCAAAGAGGTCATCCCCAAATTTCGAGGGAAACATCAACAAATTGGTGTTGTTGAATGAAAAAATATACAAGTGAATAATATGGATAGAAAAATGTTGATTGAGATTTATATTTATCATCATTACCGGAAAGAGGCTATTCAATTTTTGGTTAAAACTAAAAATCGAACAGGGTTGTTTAAAAGAGAGGAAAGGACACCATATGAGATATGAAAAGGAACGAATCCCTCACTGAATTGTTTTTGTCTTTTTAGAAGTAAATGTTTCATATGAAACAAATAAGGATTTCAAAACTAGTATGGTGCTTCTATAGATTATGGAATGTTTCTTGGATACTCAATAAAGGGAAAATCTTATAAATGCTAAAATATTCATCTTAGAAAATTAGTGGAGAGGAATGATGTCAAAATCATTGAGAATAACACTATGAGTATCTCAAGGAGCTCATATGTTGATATAATTTAAGATAACGAATAAAGTGAAAGAGGGATAGATTCAAATACAGAAATTATGGAAGGCATGACCAACATTTAGGGATCTCAAAATGATAATGATTTTAATTATAATTATAATAGGAAACCATTTTTGAAGAAACTCTACTAGAAACTCGCAAGAGAAATATAATAATAGAATTTGATCAATCCAACATCATTGGGGATTGGATTGTGCATGCACAAATGAGGATAATGAAGAATGAAGCACATTTTCCCCTATAAATTATGGAGCTAACCTTTTTTGAAGAACCAATGAAGTATGAATCATGGGTTAAGGACTTGAATAAATAACTTGATTAGATTGAAAAAAACCAACAATTGGATATTTTTATTAGACCATAAAATCACAATGTGATTGGAATAAAGTTTATTTTCAAAAAAAATTGATGATCTTGGAAATATGATTAGAAACAAATAATTCTTGGTGTGTAAAGGCTAAGATCATTTTGAAGGCATTGATGTTAAAGAAACATTTTCTCCAATAGCTAGTCAATAATCAAATAGGCTCTTCCTAGCCATGGAAATCCAAAAAGGGTAAAAATTGTATCAGATGTATATCAACATAGCATTATTAAATAGTGTTCTTATAGAGGATGTCAACATTGAAATAACAGTTGGATTTATGATTGGTAATGATGAAATATAGTTCTTTAGATTAAACAAGGCTCTTTATGGTCTAAATCTGGCACCACAAGTGTAACGACCCAAAGCTTTTCAATGGAAATTCCCTTCTTATAAATATGTCATAAAATCACATGAAAACACACCATGATGAACTACTAAGTTCTAAGTGACCTTTAAAACATAAGTTTGTCACTTCTGTATAGGGAATTTTGAGAATCTGACATACACAATTGTGTTCAAGATGATTTTTGGAGTCTAATAAAACAAAAATATTTTTTGGTGAATAGTAACCTACCCTTATGAATAGTAACATAACCTTATGAATAGTAATTTGATCCTTATGAATAGTAAATTATCCAACATAATAGTAACCTTACCCATGATAAAATTTAGACATCTTAGAAAGTGACAATTTTACCTTAGTAAACGTTTTGGTATTTTGTAAGTCATAAATAATTAATTATAATTAATTAATTAATTAAAAAGAAAATTTATTTTCTTAAAATATGTTCATTAATTATAAAATAAATGTCTTATAGTTTTTGGATAATTTTAAAACACCTTACATAATTTTTGAAAGCACTGTAAAATCAGTTTTAATATTAAAAAACTGTTTTCTTAATTAAATTATGGTTTTAATTAAATATTAAATTAATAATGTTACGAAAATTATTTCTGAAAAATGGACTTAATGTTTGGATTCTACATGTTGAAAAATGGTAGGGGTAAATTTTTGGGATTTTTCTAAAATGCTTGAATTTTTTGTGAATAGTGAAATACATTAATTTACCGTATAAATACATTATAATTAAAACCCACTATTCCTGACATCACAAGTGATGTAAGCACCCAAATCCCAAACTCACATACCTTATTTACTATTATTGGTCATGTATGACTCACTATTCATTGTCTTAGGGGAAATTAATAAACTAATGAATTTTATATTAAGGAGACCCCTCTCCCCTCCAATATAAAAATCACCCTTCACACCCTCATTTCCTCACACCTCTCAAGCTCCAAGACTTCTCTAAACTCTTCCCAAACATCCTCCCTAGCCCCTCTCCAACGTTAAAGATCTTTTGGTTTCATCAAAAGACCAATCCTAGCTTCTTTAAGGAGGATGTCAAGTGGAGGATTTAAGAGGTAATTTCTCTCCCTCTTCTCCTTTAATTTCTTTCCAAGTTCAAGTTCATTTCTTGATATCTCCCCATCTATATTCATCCAAATGGTATTGTAACTCTATTATTATAAATGAACTTGAATTTTATGATTCAAATGGGATATTATATCATCCAACCCCCTTTCCCTCTTCCTTTTATTTTATTAAAGAGAACGTTGTTCGTGAGGTGTTAATTTATCACCTTCAAGAATGACATGTTTTCTTCTTCCATTTCTAACTCTAGATCTGGTCATGAAACAATTTTTTATGGTTGAACTAGAATATTTCATATGTATTATCTCCTATTTAATGTTCTGGGACGAACTTATGACCATATTTCTAGTGATAAAATAAAACAACTTCATTATGATCGAAAAATCGCTCAAATTAACCCAATCAATCATTATTTAATTCTTATCTAATGATACATATACATGGATCTAATATAATTCATTATAATATCATTAAAACTCCTGTAATTTCATTAATACCATGAAATATCAGTTCTATATGTTTACCCATATTCTACCCAAATTTCAATTTAAGAATAAAAGTGAACCACTCAAGAAAACCATAAAAACAAACATTCCCGAACAATGTTTTTAAACTCTATAACTCATCCAAAGGAACATAAAATAACTTAATAAAACCATAATGAACTATATTAATTAACACAAGGTTATGTATTTCTAATTAATGAATATAATGTCATTATACATGGCATTAAAGATAAGCAAGCATTCGGATACAAGGTAAGGGGAAATTCTCAAACCCAATTTTCATCCTTTGTGTTCTCCCACATTCACTCCATTTTTAATATGGTTACTACTTAAAAATAATTTTTTCATCATTTTCGTTCCTTTTCTAGTATATAAATGTTTTTCATTGGTTTTTATGCCAAAGAAAATGTTTTCTGAAAGAACTCTTCTTTTAAGAACACACCTTTTACTTCTCTCTCAAAGTGGACGGTTATTGTAAAATGTATGGTATTCCCTCTTTTGTTTGGGAACCCAATGTTTATGAATTTGTTCTTATTATATGTAACCCATTAGTTTCCATGGGTTATTTAATTTCACTTTTATTTATGTTCCATGTAGAAAGCATGATAATGATAATGTTATGATGAGACGGGTTCGCCCAGAATTATATAACGCAATATGAATGTTTGAATGAGACAGGTGAACCCGGAATTATACAGTGCTCCAATGCATTGGGTAAAGTGATGAATATCATGAGTAAATGTGAAATTATTTGTGAACAATATTCTATCTTGGTTCACAAGTATGTGTGGTATTTAACCACTAATACATGATGTTTCATTTTCATGCATTGCCACATTTCAAGTCTTTTATTTATGCTCCTCTCGTGTTCATGATCTTTTTCCTATGTCATGATTATGCTCACCCCATGATATATTATTCTTATCTCTCTTCTTACTGATCTTTTAACTAACCCCTTTTGATGTATATTCTCAGGTGGCTACATGTACTAAGGATAGGAAAAGTTCCAATGAGAAGCTGGAGAAGAAGAAATTAAATAAATATTTATTCTTGATGTTGTAATTGTTGTGTACGGTCCTAGTTTTCCCAAGACACTAAACCTTTGGATCCTCTATGTTTAATACAATTATGTTGTTTATCATGTAAATGATGTAATAGTAATGTATGAAAAGACAGGGTCATTATAGTTGGTATCAGAGGAAAGGTTTAGTTAATTTGGGAATTAGGATTAGTGAACCCTAGAGAAAACCTCTAGTATGAGGCTAAGTACAAATATGCACACAAGAATATTTACATATGGATACCATATGTTATGTTTTTGGAATAAATTTTTTAAATGAATAAGTTATTCATGACTTTTTTACTTATGTTTTGTTATAACCTTTTCTATTTTAGAAAATAGTGGGAACCAGGAGAAATCAGGCCAACAACTCTTGCGAGGGCCAATGCAACGATTGTCCGAATGACATCCCCAATGATTTGGGAGGTGGAGTTAAAAACTTCATGGCGATTATTACCCAATTATATCAGGTTATGAACAATAACCATAATAATTGGGAACGTCCTCATTCACCAAAGAGGGATCAACTGGATATCGAATGTTTTATGCGGCAACGACCACCGATGTATTGTGGATATTCTGATCCACTAGTTGTGGAACAGTGGGTCAACTCCATGGAAAAGATATTTTCTATTCTTCAATGTTTCTAAGACGAATAAGGTGACCCTATTTTTTTATCATCTAGATGGAGAATCCGATCAATGGTGGGATTTGATTAAGAACACCAATCCAAGGGAGGAAATTGAAGATATGGAATGGGAATACTTTAAGATAATGTTTCTCAATAAGTATTTCACACGAAATTTTTATCTGAAGATGGAGAGAGAATTCATAGAGCTCAAGAAAAAAAATTATATTTTGTCACAAACTATGAAGAGAATTTAATAAGGCTTGCAAGGTACGCTTCGGGTTTCGTTATCAATAATGATAGAAAAATTGATATATTATTTAGTGGATTAAAACCATAACTTCGAAAGAATCTTACAATTCGATACTTTGGAAATCATGAAGAAGTTGTTAGATGTGCTCTCAAAGTGGATATGAAGTTTGGAGAATGTCCCCATGGCTATGGGGATAATAAACGAAAGATGGAGTTTCAAGCCGGTGGGTCTAATGATAAAGGCGGGAAGAAAACTCAACGACCCACATGCCAAAAATGTGGAAAGTTGCACCATGGGAACTGCCTCAAAGGGACAGGGAAATGCTTCAAGTGTGGGAAAGAAGTACATCATGCTCAAGAGAGTCGAAAATACATGAAAATGAAGGGGAATGTATTCGATGAAAGGAGAAAACCACTCATGGTTCAATGCTACAACTGTAGGGAGCTAGGGCACTATGAAAACCAGTGCACTAAACCTCGATCTCTCGAGGGTAATCAGCATCAGCAACCACCAAAGCCAAAGGAACAAGGGAAGGCTTATGCCATCACTACTATGGAAGTGGAGCAAGATAATGAAGTCTTACAGGGTACAGTTCCTATTCACTCAATAATGGAAAAAAATTATATGATTCTGGTTCTACGCATTACTTTATATCTTGCAATTTTTCTATAACTATAGAATCGAAGCCCCGAAACCATGAATTAGAGATATATGTAAAAACACCAAGTGGTGCAATAATTGCAACCCAAGTGTTTGAATCCTATCATATTGGAGTATGTGGTAAGATTCTTCCGGAGAATCTCATAATACTTCCCTTGGTGGAATTTCTACGCTATAATGGGAATGGATTGGATCTCATTATATAGAGCACATATACACTGCTGGTAAAAGGATTTATCTTTTCAAATTCCGAACCATCCCATGCTCCTCTACAAATTCAAGTAAGATCATGAATCTCCTTTGAAAAATCCTTCAATGGTTTGGGTGTTGATTCCCTATGAAGAAGCATATCTCGCCCAAATTGTTCAATCGAAGGAAAGTTCAAACCTTGAGGAAATTCCCATCGTGAGGGAATACAGTAATGTATTTCCCGAAGAGTTACCCGGAATTCCCCCAGATCGTGAGGTAGAGTTATCAATTTAACTCATACCTGGAGCTGCTCCTATCTCAAAGTGTCCCTATAGGATAGATCCTATCAAACTATAAGAGTTAAAGAAGTAGCTGCAAGATCATCTGGACAAAGGATTCATACGCCCTAGTGCATCACCTTGGGGTGTGTCAGTGCTCTTTGTGAAGAAGAAGGATGGAACAATGCGGCTGCATGTCGACTATCAGGAACTCAACAAGATCACTAAAAAGAACCAGTATCCTCTTCCAAGGAATGACGACTTGTTCGATAAGTTAAGAGGATCGCAATACTTCTCAAAGGTGGATCTTCATTCTGGATATCATCAGGTAAAGTTGAAGAAGGAAGATATTAAGAAAACTGTATTCCGAAAAAGTTATGGGCACTATGAGTTTTTGGTGATTCCCTTTGGACTTACTAAAGCCCCTGCAATCATCATGGATTTGATGAATAGAGTCTTTATACATTACCGTGACAAATTTTTGGTAGTGTTTGTTGATGATATTCTCATCTACTCCTAGAGTAAGGAGGAACATGAAGAAAATCTAAGACTTGTATTGGCGACATTGAGGAAGAAGAAGTTGTACGCCAAGTTCAGCAAGTGTGACTTTTTGATGAAGCAAGTCACGTTCTTGGGACATGTGATCACAGGTGAAAGAATTTCTATGTATCCTTCAAAAAAGGCGATTGAGGAATGGCTCAGGCCCTCTAGTGTCATATAAATCCATAGTTTTCCTGGGTTATTTGGGTACTAACGACGTTTTATGAGAAACTTATCACGATTATCAAGCCTGCTAACTAAGTTAACAAGGAAAGGGGTAAAGCATGTCTGGACGTAAGAATTTGAGGGAAGCTTCAAGGAGCTAAAGAGATGGCTAATCACTACACCTATACTCGCACTACCGAGAAGTGGAGAATGTTTTGTGATATACAGTGATGCTTCAAAGAAAGTATTGGGTTCTGTACTCATGCAAAATGATAATGTGACAGCCTACGCCTCACGACAATTAAAGATAAACGATCAGAACTACCCAACGCATGATATAGAGCTGGCAGCCGTGATTTGTGCCTTGAAAATCTGGTGCCACTACCTTTATAGTGAGAATTGTGACATATACACTGAACACAAGATCCTAAAGCATATATTCACTAAAAAAGAGCTCAACATGCATCAAAGGAGATGGTTAGAGCTAATCAAGGATTATGATTTCTCTATTCATTATCATCCTGGAAAGTTAAACAAGGTAGCTCATGCACTAAGCAGAAAATAACTTGCTACTCTATCCATGTTGCAGATTGAGAAAGACCCTATCTTCTTGGATATGCAAAGAATGGATTTGGAAATAATAAGGGTAGGGGATACATCCTACCTTTCCCAAATGATTGTGCAACCATCCATCCAAGTGAATATTAAGGAAGCACAAAGGGATGATGTGGAGATACAAAAGAGGGTGAATGCACTAAAGGAAGGGAAGCTCTAGGAGTTCCATATCGATGATGATGGTGTGATTCAGTTTGGAATGCGGCTTTGTGTGCCTTCATCACTCGGGATAAAGAATAAGCTATTAGAAAATGCACATAGCTCAAAATTCTTTATCCATCCTGGGAATACCAAGATGTACTGTGATCTCTGAGAACACTTCTAGTGGGATAACATGAAGAAGAAGATTGAAGAATATATATAAAGGTGCTTGGTATGTCATAAAGTTAAAGCTGAGCGACAAAAGTCCAAAGGTATGATGCTGCCATTGCCTATACCCATGTGGAAATGGGAAAATGTTAATATAGACTTTGTCACGGGTCTCCCAAAGACGTCAAAGGGAAATAATGTGATATGGGTTGTGGTTGACTGACTCACCAAGACTACCCATCTTATCTCTATTCGAGAAGACCTCTCGCTTGAACAACTTTCAAAGATATATGTGAAGGAAGTTGTGAGACTGCACGGTGTTCCACTCTCAATTTTCTCTGACCGTGATCCAAGGTTCACATATAAATTCTGGAGGAGCCTTCAACATGCTTTGAGAACTGAATTAGATTCTATCACGGCCTATCACCCACAAACTGATGTCCAATCTAAAAGGACTATTCAAACGCTTGAATATATTCTAAGAGCCTGCTCTCTAGAATCCAAAGGTGGATGGGATTATCATCTCCCATTGGTTGAGTTCTTATACAACAATAGATTCCACTTGAGTATTCAGATGGATCCATATGAAGCTCTGTATGGAAAGCGATGTAGAACTCCAACCTGTTGGGATGAAGTTGGAGAAAGAAAGCTACTTGTACCTAATATTCTACAAGAGATGACTGATAAGATTTAAGTCATCCAAAAACACATCTAAGCTACTCAAATTTGGAAAAAGAGCTATACTGACAACCATCAAAGGGACTTAGAGTTTGACGTTGGAGATAAAGTCATTCTATGAATATCTCCATGGAAGAGAGTCATGTGATTTGGGAAGAAATGGAAGCTAAGCCCAAGGTACATTGGCCCCTTTGAGATCCTTGAACGCATAGGAGATGTGGCATATCGGCTTTCACTTCCACCAAATATGGCTCAAGTTCATGATGTGTCTCACATATCACTCCTGAGGAAGCACATACCGGACCACTCACATGTACTAAACTCAGAGGTGGTACAGCTGGAAGATGATCTTTCCTATTAGGAGAAGCCGGTAAAGATTATGGATCGAAGAGATAAGGTTCTATGCAACAATACAACTCATCTTGTCAAAGTGCTGTGGAGAAACCACAAGTTTGAGGAAGAACTTGGGAACTGAAAGAGGCAATGAAGGAGAGGAACCCTCACCTATTTGTGTAAATTGAAATTTCGAGGGCAAAATTTCATAAGGGGGGAAGAATGTAACGACCCAAAGTTTTTCAATGGAAATTCCGTTCTTATAAATATATCATAAAATCACATGAAAACACAATATAATGAACTACTAAGTGCTAAGTGACCTTTAAAACATAAGTTTGTCACTTCTAAATTTGGAATTTTGAGAATCGGACATACACGATTGTGTTCAAGATGATTTTTGGAGTCTAATAAAACAAAAATAATTTTTGGTGAATAGTAACCTACCCATATGAATAGTAACATACCCTTATGAATCATAATATGAATATTATAAATAGTAAATTATCCAACATAAGAGTAACCTTACCCATGACAAAATTTTGACATCTTAGAAAGTGAAAATTTGACCTTAGTAAACGTTTTGGTATTTTATAAGTCATAAACAATTAACTATAATTAATTAATTAATTTAAAAGAAAACTTATTTTCTTAAAATATGTTCATTAATTATCAAATCAATGTCTTATAGTTTTTACATAATTTTATAAGACCTTACATAATTTTTTAAAGCACTGTAATATCAGTTTTAATTTTAAAAAAAACTGTTTTTTTAAGTAAATTATGATTTTAATTAAATATTAAATTAATAATATTTAGAAAATTATTTTTGAAAAATGGAATTCATTTTTCGATTATACATGTCAAAAAATTGTGGGGGAAAATTTTTCATATTTTTCTAAAATGCTTGAATTTTGTGAATAGTAAAATACATTAATTTACCATATAAATACATTATAATTAAAAACCACTATTCCTGACATCACAAGGGATGTAAGCACCCAAATACTGAACTCGCATGCCTTATTTACTATTCTTGGTCATGGATGACTCACTATTCCTTATCTTAGGGGAAATTAATAAACTAATGAATTTTATATTAAGGAAACCCATCTCCACTCCACTATAAAAACCACCCTTCACACCCTCATTTCCTCACACCTCTCAAGCTCCAATCCTTCTCTAAACTCTGCCCAAAAATCCTCCCTAGCCCCTCCCCCACGTTCAAGAGTTTCTGGTCTCATAAAAATACCATGCCTAGCTTCTTTAAGGAGGGTCTCATGTGGAGGATTTAAGAGGTAATTTCTCTCCATCTTCTCCTTTAATTTCCTTTCAAGTTCAAGTTTATTTATTGATCTCACTCCATCTATCTTCATCCAAATGGTATTTTAACATCAATATTATACATTTACTAGAATTTTATGATGAAAATGGGGTATTATATCATCCAACCCTGTTGGTCAAAGTGGATACTCAAGAGGGGGTTTAATTGAGTTCCAATTAAAATTTCTGTTAAAAACTTTTAGGATTAAAATCCCTTGAATTAAAACGGCCAGTTAATTAAGGCAGTAGAGATATAACTGACTTATTTTTCAACAAGTTTTTCAAAGGTTGATTACTCCTCAGTTGAATCAGTATGAGAACTAATTCCTCTTTTGAAACAAGTTTACTAAACGAATCACATATACACACTAACCAGAACTAAGTATCTGAGTAAAGTAAGCACATAAGATAAATGTAAAATAGAGTAATGGAAGGATGAACACAAAAATTTAAACAAGAGGTTCAGTCTTAAGTCAACACCCATTCGTCTTTACTTTTTGATCACCTACCACCAAGAAATTATATTAAAAAGTGATACACAACCTGTATCGAGCTTTACAACAGTTTTTAAAAACTATCTATGTTTTGTAACCTCTACCACAGTTATATATGTGAAAAAGAAACTACCATACCACACTAGGATTCTTCCATAGTTATGCATGGGAAACAAATTTAAAGAGAGTTTGGTATGGGGATTTTCAGTATCCCTTAGTTCAAGCACAAGAGTCAGTGTGTGTAACACAGACACACTGCTCACAAACGTAAAATACTTATACACAGTATAGAAAATATAGTATGGATAAGTTTATAATGCTCTGTTGTGTTGGTAGATCAGCTCTGGACTCTTTGGAATGAAGTAAATGGAGTTTTGGTCTTTCTCTGCAAGTCACCTCCAAAATAGAGTGTCGCAACTTCCAGGTTCTGACTTCTAGGTGTAGAGATGGTCAGCTTCTTGGGTTTAAAGCTCTTTGTAGCACACCACTACAGTTTAGAAAGGTTCTTTCAAAAGTTCTTCGTGAAGCTCTCTGTTCTTCAGAAGGATTGCTTGAGTGTTCTTCTTCAGACTGTGTATGTTTCTATCTTATGAGTGTTTTGTTTATATTCAATGTGTCCACGCTTGTCTCTTGATTTTGTGTCTTCTTTGTATATATCTCTGTGTTGATTCTCTTCTTCATGTCTGTCTCTTCACATGCATATATATGCTTTTGCAGTTGAGCTTTTCTTATTTGGTTCAGCAGAGTCCGACAAGAGAAATGTTTCAACCATGTGTGGTCTTCCTCTTACATCATACTGTCTCCTGATATGCCTTCAAATAACATTAAATAATGTCAGGTGCATTCATTTGTCTAGACATGACCGTTATAATAATAATAATAAAATTGGTAAAGAAAATAATAGAATATCAATAGACTGGTAGCAGATGCATGTCACACGGTAGACTTCAATGTTAGTCTTTCCAACTATGGACTTCATTGGTAGGCTCTTTGTCTGTAGGCTTGTAATGGTAGACTTTGTGTTAGTGTATGTCTTGTAATGGTATCTGTTATTCTATGTAACAATAGCTCCTCATCAGTAGACTTCATCAGTAGGCTATTCAACTGTGAGCTTCATCAATAGGCTTTGAGCAACATTCCACTATCTCGACAGAAGCATTTGTCTAGTGGTAGCCTTCTACTAATGGTAGACATGTTCAAATATAGACTTGAATCAGTGAGGTTTTAAACATAAGACTTGAGACAGAGTCTGACAGTGAACTTCACACATAAGCCTTGCCACAGTAGTGACCTTGTGACGGTGACCCTTTGTCTGTGAGCTTTTATAAGCAGATCAACGGTAGACTTGTGACTGTAACCTTGTACCGGTAGCCTATATTAGTGATATAATATCTTCAATAGTAACCTTCTGGGATTAGTGACTTATAGTAACAGTGATCTATATCAGTGACTTTGAACAGAAGACTCTAACCATTAGCCTTTAACAGTGAACTTATATTTAGATAAATGTAAACTATAAGCTGATGCAGCAAAGTCATGAGACTAAGAGTATACATTGTTCTGGATAAAATAATTATAAATATAGATTAAAAAGAGTTAGAAAAGGACTTAATATATCCTGATCAATATTTAAACATGATTTTGGATTGTCAAAACATGTGAGTCCAACAATCTTCCCCTTTTTGATAATCACAAATTATGCTAGTATGTATTAAAGATAGATATCATATATAATACATTTACTAAACATAGGTCAAAAATGTCTCAAGTATCAGAGATTAATAAGAGTGTAAAACCAGAAAATATTGGTACATGGGATCAGAGAGAAAGGCAGAAAAGATTCAACATAGTATCATAGTATCATATTAGCATATTTCTCCCCAATCACATGATTAGTCTAGAATTAGCATAGAATTAGCACAGTATTTCTCCCCCTTTGTGATTAGAAAAAAGAAACATAGATAGAGAAAACAGAGAAAGTGTGCATTAATGAAAGAACATTACATGACACAAAAAGGAATAAAAAGTCCCTGTCAAAATACATAAACAGACTCAATCCACATCAGCCTCAGGAAAGTGGTCTTTCCCTTTGGTAGAAGAAGATGGAGGATGAGATAGTGGATCACCAGGTTTAGGAATTTGCTGCAGGAATGACTTGAGGGGTAACAACAGAAGATCTTATGGGTATGTAGTGGGTAGCTCGTTGAGGTATCAGTGGAGTAAGGCTTCTGATAGATTCAGTAGGAGACATGGTAGAAGATCCACTAGGTTGAGATGCATTTAAGGAAGGAGGGATGATGACAGGGGTACAATCAACATGGAGAAAGGGTAGAAGAAGGTTTCTGAAATCCATAATAATGCTTCATCCTCTTTCCATAGCAGATAAAAAATCATCTTTATTCTCTAAAAATTTATCCAAAGTATGGTTCAATTCTCTCAGTTTGCTGACCTGCTCCTTGAATTCCTGATTCACTAGAGGCAACTTCATATTCTCTATCAAAAGCGTGAATTGGTTGGTCATTTGGTGCTTGGTATAGATCTTTTCAAAGTAAGAATCTACCTTATTCTTAATGGATTTCTGAGTAGTAGTAGCTGCTTGCAAGTGTTCACGAACATAATTGTTGACTTCCCTAGTGGTATCAAGTACCTGAGAATCATAGGTGCCACTGGTACTAGCCTTAGCAAGCTCTTCCTGGATCACATTTCTGATTTGGTCAATGTTCATAGAGGATCTAGATGAGGGAAGGGGTTTGACCGAGAATTCTACTGTCTCTTTGAAATACTGAGTCAAATTACCAATCACCTTCTGAACAAGTGCATCCTGACTATTCATGTGTTCTTTGACTGATGTCTTAAAAGCCTCAAAAACTTCCACAAACTGCTTTACTACCTCTTTGATATATCTAATCTCAGTATTCAGTTGGTTTTGAGAACTACTCATGGCAGTCAATGAAGCAATCGATTGTCTCAGAGAAATCACAGCTCCTTTCCAACTTTCAATTTGAGTATGGCACACTTTAATCTCATTCAGCATTTCTTTCCCTGGACTAGACACAACACATCCTAGAGATATCTTCAGGGATTTCTCCACATTACTCAGCTCTTCAACAATGATATTCTTTAAATTTTCTACTGATTCTCTCAAAGACTTTTTCATTTCAACTTTTAAGGACTCAAGGTCCTCCTTTGTTTCCAAATTGTCAGCCATAACTATTGGAGTACTTTTAGGTAGGATAACAGAATCCCTTTGAGGCTGGTCTTCCTCATCAGAATCTCCATAATTGAGTCCAAGTACCATGTATTCTGGATCTGATGACCAACCCTCTATGTCATACAACACAGAAACTGAACTAAGATTCTCCCCCTCACTTAGAGCTCTCTCCTGAGTATTCTCCTCTACTTGTTCTGCTCTAGGTAACTCCACAACCTCTTTTGTAACTCCAGAAGTTTCAACAATAGTTTGTACTGTTGGTTCACCAGTGGGGTTAGTCACATCCTTCACTGAGTCATCAATGACTTCCATATCAATGGCAGTAGATTCCACTCCTTCTTCCTGATTAGATACTATCTTGTCTGTATTATCTATCAGAGGGCTCAAACTGAGCTCTTCTTCTTCATTGTCCTCATCATCAACTTCAGAAATAGCCTCATTTACTTCATCTTTATCACAAGATTCCTCTGACCCATCCTCTTCAGAGGAGTCCTGGACAATATTCTGATATGCTTCTTCTTGTTCTTCAGTGGTCTCAGTGTCACTGTCCTTCATAATAGTCTCTCTTCTTGGAAGTTCTTTTGGAGGGCTAGCTGCTCCAAAAACTACTGTCCTTAAAGGACTATGAGGCAAATCAGGATCACTCCCATCATCAATGGGGGTGTTTTCTCTTTCAGGGTCCACACCACCTTCAGCTTCCTCCTCATCTGAATAAGCCGGTTCTGACTCATCAGGCTTTAGACCTGGATCTCTCTTGTCTTTTGTCCTAGTTGGATGTGTAGTAGGGTAAAATTTTTCATGTACCTTTCCTTCATCATTCACCCATGCCTTCTTCCAGGGAGTCCAGCTAATTTTCATGAATTTTCAAATCACCGTGGAGATACAAACATTGTTCTTGGCTACTATCATCTCTTCTTGATTTCCAGCCACACCATTTACCTTTAGCATTACTGAAATAATCTTGGCATGGAATAGGGCATTGGATTTTGATCTTGTCTTAGTCATATCCTCCAATTCTTCCATCAGTAACCTATATAGGTTAATCTTCTTTACATGCTTCAGTAAGTACATCAGGAATATGTCCTGGTACTTCAGCACTGTAAAATCTCCTCTCCTGGGGTTAATTACATGCTGAATGAATTTGAACAAAAGCATGTCTTCTCCATTCATCTCAGATGCAATGATATTCCTGGATTTTCCATTTCCTATCAGTTCTTCCAGAGCTTTTTCATACTCAAAAACATTACTGCCTGGAGGATCCACTCCATAGTAGTAATCATATACTCCTTCATGAGGAACTCTCAAACAGGCAGCCCACTCAGCAGATGAGAAGCTGACTTCATTTCCATTGACTATGGATATTAGATTATGCACATCATCTTCCTCTTCGAACTTCAGATATTCATAGAATTATTTCACAAGCTTTGGGTAGTACGGTCCATTGTTGTTGGTAAAACATTTGGTCCATCCTTAGGCATCTAGTGCCTTCAGCACTAATGACTTGCTCGACAGCAGCCATTCTTCACTTAATTCCTTCTCATAAAAGATTTCCCTCTTGGTCAGATGTGGGTTGACAGGTCTCGTCGGGGTATTACTGGTCCCACTGGATTCGGCTGGGGTTCTCTTTGGCCTTGGCGCATACTCATTGACGTTTGTGGGTTTCTTGGTTCTATCCATCGAGATTTAAGAAGGTCCGAGGGATCAAATGAAGAGTTAGGGTTTAGAGATTTCGAGAGCAAGGTTCAAGATTGAGAGAGGAAGTTGGATTGAGATATTTTCATCAAATTTGGTTTTATCATTTAGGGATTAAAAAAATATAAATAATAATATGAATAAAAAACAATTCAAGTTCCCGCAAAAATAAAGACAAACAGTGAGGTATCCAACAGTGAGATGTACCAGTGAGGTACAACGGTGAGGTGTAACGGTTATGTTTATCAGTGAGGTCTGACTGTGAGGTCTAACAGTGAGGTCCGACTGTGAGGTCTAACAGTGAGGTCCGATTGTGAGGTCTAACAATGAGGTCTGACTATGAGGTCTAACAGTGAGGTCCGACTATAAGGTCTAACAGTGAGGTCTAACTGTGGGTTCTAACAGTGAGGTCTAACTGTGACGTCTAACAGTGAGGTCAAACTATGAGGTATAACAGTGATGTCCGACTGTGAAGTCTAACAGTGAGGTCTAACTATGAGGTCTAACAGTGAGGTCCAACTATGAGGTCTAACAGTTAGGTCTGACTGTGTGGTTTCCTATGCTAAAATTAATCATTCCTAACTCATGTTTGATGTAATTTAATCTCTCATAATTCAAAGGCTTTGTGAATATATCAGCCAATTGATGTTCATTGCCAATGAATTCAAGAGTGATATCACCCTTTTGATAATGATCGCTTAAAAAGTGATGCCTCACATCAATATGCTTTGTCCTAGCATGAGATACTGGATTTTTGGAAATGTTAATAGAACATGTATTGTCACACTTTATAGAGACATGTTTGAATTGATATCCATAGTCCAGTAAAGTGTGTTTCATCCACATAATTTGAGCACAGCAACTACCAGCAATTATGTACTCATCTTCGGCAGTGGATAACGCAATAGAGTTCTACTTCTTACTACACCAAGATACTAGTGACTTGCCTAAAATGTGACATGTCCCAGAGGTTATTTTTATTTCTAACTTGCAACTGGAAAAATAAGCATCAGAATTACTCAATAAATCAAATGATTTTCCTTTTGTATAAAATAATCTTAAGTTGGGAGTGTGTTTGAGATATTTAAAAATCCTTTTAATAGCAGTTAAATGAGACTCTTTTGGATTGGCTTGAAAGCGAGCACACATGCAAACAATAAACATGATGTCAGGTCTACTAGCTATAAGATAAAGTAGACTCCCTATCATACCTTTGTAGTTGGTTTGATCCACTGGTTCTCCAGCTTCATCAATATCCAACTTACAGGTGGTACTCATAGGTGTGTCACTACCTTTACTACCATCCAAAGAAAAACGTTTTAAAATATCCTTAATATATTTACTTTGATTCAAAACAATGCCATTTTTATTTTGAAAGATCTGAAATCCAAGGAAAAATTTGAGTTCACCCATTAAACTCATTTCAAACTCATTTTGCATCATTTTTGAAAAATCATTACATAATGAATTTTTATAAGATCCAAAAATAATATCATCCACATAAATTTGTACTATCAAAACATCTTTAGAAATCCATTTAATGAAAAGAGTAGGATCGACTATCCCTTTGGTAAAATATTTTGAAATAAAAAGAGAGCTGATCCTATCACACCATGCTCTTGGAGCTTATTTTAATCCATATAAAGCTTTAGATAGTTTAAAAACATGATTGGAAAAATGGGGATTTGTAAAACCTGGAGGTTGTTCAACAAATACATCCTCAACTATATACCCATTTAGAAAATCACTTTTGACATCCATTTGATAAAGTTTGAAATTTGGATGATCTGCATATGAAAGTAGTGTCCTAATAGCTTCTAATCTAGCTACAGGTGCAAAGGACTCATCATAGTCTATTCCTTCCTCTTGACTATATCCTTGTACAACTAGCCTATCTTTGTTTCTAACTATATTCCTCGACTCAGCAACATTTTTTCAAAACACCCATTTAGTGCCTATGGTCAAAGTGTCTGTAAGTCTTTCCAATAATTTCCAAACTTTGTTCCTTTCGAACTGATTTAGTTATTCTTGCATAGCCATTACCCAAAATTCATCACTGATAGCATCGTTAATATTTTTGGGTTTAAGCTATGAAAGAAAATCTTGATGTTCAACTTGGTTTCTTAGAGAAGCTCTAGTTTATGTCCCTCTATTTAAATAACCTAGAACAGTATCTAGAGGATGATTCTTGAGTGTCTTAGTACCTCTAGGAAGGTTTTAACTATATTCCTCATTGTTGTCTATTGGTTCAGAATCAGTAGGAGCAAATTCTGGAAAATTTCGAGAATAGGATACTTTTACAGGGGATTCACTGTCCTTGTCATTAAAGTTCATATTTTATAAATCTTCCTAACAATTTTCAAGAGAGGTTTTAGGCTCATGTGGATCAGTCTCATCGAATTTGACATGAACTGATTCTTCCACACATTTGGTTTTATTATTGAACACTATATAGGCTTTACTTGAGATAGAATAACCCCAGAAAATTCCATCATCACTTTTGGGAGAAAATTTGTCAAGATTATCTTTGGTGTTAAGAGTAAAGACTTTGCAACCAAAAACTCTAAAGTAATTAACCTTAGGCTTCCTATTATTCCAAATTTCATAAGGGGCCATTTTTAGAACAGGGATATTAAAACTCTATTGATAACATAACAAGATTTATTTACAGATTCTGCCAAAAAATAAACAGGTAAGTCATACTAATTAAGCATAGTCCTTGCAATTTCTTGAAGGGTCCTTTTTCTTCTTTCTACAACTCCATTTTGTTGATGTGTCCTAGGGGAAGAGAAATTGTGACTATAGCCATTGTGTGAGAAGTAAGATTCAAACTCATGATTCTCAAAATCACGGCCATGATCACTTCTCAAGGTCTTAATTTTAAGTCCACTAAGTTTTTCTACAGACTTGGAATATTTGACAAAATAGGAAAAAGCTTAACTTTTGTGAGCTATAAAGTATACCCAAGTATACCTAGAAAATTCATCTACAAGAACATAAACATAGTGCTTCCCATTTAAACTTGAAACTCTTGATAGTCCAAACAAATCCATGTGAACCAACTCAAGAGGTTGAGAAGTTGAAACTTCTTTCTTTGGTTTGAAAGAAACTTTATGTTGGTTTCCCTTCTGACAGGGATTACACACTTTATCAATTGGGAATTCTAATTTAGGTAAGTCTATAACTAAAAATTTATTAGATAGCTTCATAAGTGAGTGCACATTACAGTGTCCTAATCTTCTATGCCACAACCAAGACTCTTTATAAAAATCATTTAAGCAGGAAACAATTTTTTTGGATAAGGAATTTAAACCAACATCATATACATTCTCATTTCTACATGTAGTAAAAACTAAATCATTTTTTGAATTAAAAACATTGAATGAATCATTTTCAAATTTAACATTAAACCCATCATCACATAATTGAGATATGCTAAGTAAATTATACTTTAATCCATCAACAAAAAGTACTTTAGAAATTAATATTGTATCAGGGTTACCAATCAATCCTAAGACGATTATTTTTCCTTTTGCATTGTCAACAAAGGTGACATGCCCACCATCAACTTTAATTAGACTCTTGAAGAAAGAATATTCTCCTGTCATATGTCTTGAACATCCACTGTCTAAGTACCGTAGAGTATTACAGGAACTCTTTAAACAACTTCCCTGCAAAACAGATTAAACATGGGGTAATTTTGGTACCCAGATCTTCTTGGGTCCAGAGAGGTTATCTAGTAAAACATTGGGAACCCATATTTGATTTATAGGTTTTCTAAGATCAACAAACACATTTTGAGACATAAATACTTTTTTAGGTACTTTAGAAAATTGTTTCTCAAAAATTTTCCAAAACTAGAAGTGAACTGTCCAGATTTTGGAACAAATTTGGTTTTGCTAATTTTTCTCTGTCCAGGATGATATCCTAGACCAATTATATATTTTGGAGCAATATGTTTTCCTTGAAAATGTGTTAAGGTATCCATACCAGTAGTGAACTTCTCAATATCCTTTCTTAATTGTTCATTAGATAATTTTAACTCTTTATTTTCCTTTAACAGTGTAGCAAATTTCTTTTTTTCTATCTCCAGATTTGACTTGTAATTTACATTTAAAGCATGTTGTCTTTTTAATGACTTATATTTGTCCTTGAGTTCATTAAATGTGTCCTCAAGCATTTCACAAGATTCAAATAATTATTCCTTAGTCATATCTTCATTATTATGAGAGTCACTTTCATTCCCAGAATAATAAGTTTATGCACAGGGAATTAATTGTTACCTTAGATGTCTCTGTCATAAAACATAGATTGGCATGTTTGTTCTATTCTGAGTCTAAAGCATCAGATTCACTCGAACTGTCTTCTAAAGCACTCCAGGTTGCTTTCATATCCTTTTTATAACTTTTCCCTTGTAATAATATTTCTTTTTGAATTTTAACTTCAGGCAGTCAACCTTGATGTGTCCTTTCCTCTTGCATTAATACCAAACTATATCATCTTCCTTATTAGATTTCTTCCAATCCTACTTCCACTTACCTTGTTGATCATACTTACCCTTTTAGTTTGGTTTTCTGAAAAACTTATTCTTCCTATATAACTTCTTAAATCTCCTGGATATTTGAGACATTTCTTCATCACTTTCTGAATCTAAATCTTCACTTGTTGAACTTTCAGTAGGTACATGTATTTTCTCCTTGTCTTTGCTCTTTGAATAAATAGACTTGAATGCCATAGATTTTATCTTAGATTCATCATCTTCTTCTCTTTTCAACTTCATTTATTCTTCATACATCATTAGTTTACCAATCAACTCCTTAACAGGTAGCTTGCAGATGTCACATGACTCTCAGATAGACACATAAGTGTCTCTCCATCTGTCTGGAAAACATCTCAATATTCTCATGATCTGCTCCTTCTCTGGAATAGTTTTTCCTAGTGAACTCATGGTATTGAAAATCTCATTAAACCTGAGGTACATGTCAAAAAAGGGTTCATCATGTCTCATTTTAAAATTATCATATTTAATAATATAAGTATTTAATTTAATTTCCTTCACATTGGTTATTCCTTTATGAGAAATAGCCAAGGTGTCTTAGATTTCATGAGTTGTTTTACATGCAGAAATTTGGTTAAATTCCTCATCTCATAAATAACATTAAAGGGAATTCATAGCTTTACATTTACTATTATAGTCAGACTTTGTAGCATCATCCCAGGTAGATCTAGCATTTTTGGGGATCTCATATTCTGATTCTTTAGCAGACCAAATATCAAAACCAATACTTTCCAAATGAATTTTCATTTTAATTTTACATTGAGAATAGTTCACACCATTAAAGAAAGGTGTCCTCTTAGTAGCAGCACCTTCTAGTCTATTTTCCATAACTAGATTTTAGAAAACATATTAAAGAGAGAAAATTTAAAACTAATAGAAATTTAATATCTTTAAGATAAAACTAAAATCACACTTTAAAAACAGAGGGTTTGAAAACTTTTTATAAATAAGAATGTAATCCTTTGATACCAAATGTTGGTCAGAGTGGATACTCACGAGGGGCATGAATTGAGTACCAATTAAAATTTCTGTTCAAAACTTTTAGGATTAAAATCCCCCAAATTAAAACGGCCTATTAATTAAGGTAGTAAAGATATAAGTGACTTATTGTTCAACAGGTTTCTTAAAGGTTGATTACTCCTCAGTTGAATCAGTATAAGAACTAATTCCACTTTTGAAACAAGTTTACTAAACGAATCACATATACACACAAACTAGAACTAACTATCAGAGAAAATTAAGCACAGCAGATAAATGTAAAACAGAGTAATGGAAGGATGAACACAACAATTTAAACAAGAGGTTCAGTCTTAAGTCAAGACCTAGTCCTCTCCACTTGGCGATCACCTGTCACCAAGAAATTATATTAAAAAGTTATACACAGCCTGTATCGAGATTTACAACCGTTTTCACAAACTATGCAGGTTTTGTAACCTCCACCACAGTTATACGTGGGAAAAAGAAACTACCAAGACACACTAGGCTTCTTCCACAGTTATGTATGGGAAACAAATGTAAAGAGTGTTTGGTATGGGGATTTTCAGTATCCCTCAGTTCAAGCACATGATTCGGTGTGTGTAACACAGACACACTGCTCAAAAATGTAAAATACTTATACACAGTAGAGATAAGATAGTAGAGATAATTTTAGAATGCTCTGTTGTGTTGGAAGATCATCTCTGGACTTGTTGGAATGAAGGAAATTGAGTTTTTCTCTTTCTATGCATGTCGCCTTCAAAACAGAGTGTCGCAACTTCCAGGTTCTGACATCCGGGTGTAGATATGATCAGATTCTTGGGTTTAAAGCACTTTGTATCAAACCACTACAGTTTGAGAAAGGTTCTTTCAACAGATCTTCGTGAATATCTCTGTTCTTTAGAAGGAGTTCTTGAGTGTTCTTCTTCAGACTGTGTATGTTTGTTTCTTATGAGTGTTCTGTGTATATTCAATGTGTCCACGCTTGTCTCTTGATTTTGTGTCTTCTTTGTATATATCTCTATGTTGATTCCCTTCTTCATTTCTGTCTCTTCACATATATATATATATTCTTTTCCAGGTAATCTTTTTTTATTTAGTTCAGCAGAGGCCGACAAGAGAAATGTTTCAACCACGTGTTGTCTTCCTCGTACATCGTATTGTCTCCTAATATGCCTGAAAATAACATTAAATAATGTCAGGTTCATTAATTTTTCAAGACATGACCATTATAATAATAATAATAAAATTGGTAAAGAAAATAATAGAATATCAATAGACTGGTAGCAGATGCATGTCACACTGTAGACTTCAACGGTAGTCTTTCAAACTGTGGACTTCATTGGTAGGCTCTATGTCTATAGGCTTGTAACGGTAGACTTTGTGTTAGTGGATGTCTTGTAAAAGTATTTTTTACTCTATGTAATAATAGCTTCTCATCAGTAGACTTCATTGGTAGGTTGTTCAACTGTGAGCTTCATTAGTAGGCTTTGAACAGCAATCGACTATCTTGACAGTAGGAGTTATCTAGAGGTAACCTTCTACTAATGGTAGACATGTTCAAGTGTAGACTTGAATCAGTGAGGTTCTCAATAGAAGACTTGAGACAGATTCTGACAGTGAACTTCACACATAAGCCTTGCCACAGCAGTGACCTTGTGACGGTGACTCTTTGTATGTGAGCTTTGATAAGCAGATCAACGGTAGACTTGTGATAGTAACCTTGTACCGGTAGCCAATATTAGTGACAGAAGATCTTCAATAGTAACCTTCTGGGATTAGTGACTTATAGTAATAGTGAGCTATATCAGTGAATTTGAATAGAAGACTCTAACCAGTAGCCTTTAACAGTGAACTTATATTTAGATAAATGTAAACTGTAAGCTGATGCAGCAAAGTCATGAGACTAAGAGTATACATTGTTCAGGATAAAATAATTATAAATACAGATTAAAAAGAGATAGAAAAGGACTTAATATATCATGATCAATATTTAAACATGATTTGGGATTATCAAAACAGGTGATTCCAACAAACCCCCTTTCCTTCTTCCTTTTATTTTATTAAAGAGAACGTTGTTCGTGAGGTGTTAATTTATCACCTTCAAGAATGACATGTTTTCTTCTTCCATTTCTAACTTTATATCTGGTCATGAAACCATTTCTTATGGTTGAACCAGAATATTTCATATGTATTGTCTCCTATTTAATGTTTTGTGACTAACTTATGACCATATTTCTAGTGATAAAATAAAACAAGTTCATTATGATCGAAAAATCGCTCAAATTAACCCAATCAATCATCATTTAATTCTTCTCTAATGATACATCTATATGGATATAATATAATTAATTATAAGATCATTCATACTCTTGTAATATCATCAATACCATGAAATATCAGTTCTGGATGTTTACCCATATTCTACCCGAACTTCAATTTAGGAATACAAGTGAACCACTCAAGAAAACCATAAAGACAAAAATTCCCGAACAATGTTTTTAAACTCTATAACTCATCCAAAGGAACATAAAATAACTTAACAAAACTATAATGAACCATATTAATGTACACAAGGTTCTGTATTTTTAATTAATGAATATAATGTCATTATACAGTAAATTAAATAGAAGGAATCATTCGGATACAAGGTAAGGGGAAATTCTCGAACCCAATTTTCATCCTTCGGGTTCTCCCACTTTCACTCCATTTTTTATATGGTTACTACTTAAAAATAATTTGTTCATAATTATCTTTCCTTCTCTAGGATATACATGTTTTTCATTTGTTTTTATGTCGAACAAAATTTTTTCCGAAAGAACTCTTCTGTTAAGAACACACCTTTTACTTCTCTCTCAAAGTGGATGGTTCTTGTAACATGTATGGTATTCCCTCTTTAGTTTGGGAACCCAATGTTTATGATTTTGTTCTTATGAGATGTAACCCATTCCTTTCCATGGGTAAGTTAAGTTCACTTTTGATAAATGTTCCATGTGGCAAGAATGATAATTATAATTTTATGATGAGACTGCTGTGCCCGGAATTATATAGCGCAATATGAATGTTTCAATGTGACGGGTGCGCCCGGAATTATACAGCACTCCAATGCATTGGGTAAAGTGATGAATTGCATGAGTAAATGTGAAATGATTTGTGAACAAGATTCTAGCCTATTTTACATGTATGTGTGGTAGTTAGCCACTAATACATGATGTTTCATCTTTATGCATTGCCACATTTCAAGTCTTTTATTTATGCTCCTCTCATGTTCATGATCTTTTGCCTATGTCATGATTATGTTCACCCCATGCTATATTATTCTTATCTATCCTCTTACTAGGATTTTATCTCACCCCTTTTGATGTATATCCTCAGGTGGCTACATGTACTAAGGGGAGGACAAGTTCCAATGTGATTCTCGAGGAGAATAAATTAAATAAATATTTATGCTTGATGTTGTAATTGTTGTGTACGGTCCTAGTTTTCCCAATACACTAAACCTTTGGATCCTCTATGTGTAATAATATTATGTTTTTTATCTTTAAAATGATGTAATAGTAATGTATGAAAAGGCAGGTTCATTATAACAAGCATGGTATTCTACACTATATTCTTATGTAAAGAAGCTGGAATTTAAATGAGGAGGTGTTGGCCATAATCTCTATGTGAATAATTCATAGGGAGATCAATTTATGGTGTTTGTGTATGTGGATGATATTATATTTAGTGGAAGCAGTCATGGATCAGTGGAAAAATTTCTAATTATATGAAATTAGAATTTGAAATGTCCATGATTAGAAAAATCACATAATTTTTGGGGTTATGAGTGATTCAAAATAAGTAATACACATTCATTTCTCAGGAAAATTATACAAGAGAGCTTATGAAGAAATTCTATATGCATGACTCCAAACCATTATCAACTCTTATTGCGGTTGTCAAAAACATGGGAATCACGAGAATGAGAAATCTATGTATCCCACCTTATACAATAGGATCATTGGTAGCTTATTATATTTGACTGAAACATATCCATATATCATCTTTGAAATATGTTTAGTGGATCACTTCCAAATTAATATGAAGGAAAGATCATTTTGTAGACATTAAAATAATCAGGAGTTATATTCATGGTACTCTCAATTTTGGATTATAATTTGTAGTAGGAAGAGATGGTGAATCATTGACATTTTAAGATTCTAATTGGGATGGAGATGTGGTGGATAGAAAGTGCACAAGTGGGGGTGTATTCTTCATTGGGAAAAACTATGTGGGCTGGTTGATCAAAAAAAAGAAAGCACATCTCTTATTACAGATGAAGAAAAATAAATCTCTATGAAAAAGGCTTGCACTTAGCTATTGTGGATAAGGTAGTAATGTGAAACAGATGATGGTGATACATTGTAAAAATATGAGAATGATCGATCTAATGAAAAATCCAGTTCAGCACTCACATACCAAACATATGGATAATGGATATAACTTAATCAGTGAAAACATTGAACGAAGTGTGATTTAAATGGATCATGTTATAACTAATGATCAAGTTGCTGACATTCTAACAAATCCATTTGCAGCACAAATTTTCAAGATACATTGTTTGAAGATTGGTGTTCAGCTACCACCCATTGCATGAGGAGGTTATAGTTTATCCCCTCTCCCCATTAATGTTAACTGTTTTAATCTATTTGTCGATGTGATGAAGGTCTATGGGGAAGATACGATCTATGGTGAGTGATTTTTTTCATACTAAGGTATCAATATAGGTTCTTTGGGTTTATTTCCCAAGGGGGAGATAAGTTAAATTCAAGGAACTGTAGCTTTGCATGCACTACAGGAAAAATGACCTTTTGCGATGGGTTATTTGCGACAGGAATAGATCACGTCGCAAATAGTCCATCGAAGAGATTATTTGCAATGGGGACATCAACCCATCGCAAATAATTAATTATTTGCGATGGAATTAGGGGTCCCATCATAAAAGGTTTGGCGTGGTTTGTGCGCCAAACCACGTGAATAGTATTTACGACGGGGGAGGGGGGGCTCCCTGTCACAAATACCCGGCGGTGGTAAATACTATTTGCGAAGGGATTTTTCCCCATTGAAAATAGTGTGTTGGCCTGTCACTTTTTGCGGCGGGTCCCGTTGCAAATACCCAGCGGCGGTAAATACTATTTACGATGGGATATGCCCCCGTCGCAAATAGTGTGTCAGCAGACCACTATTTGCGATGGGACCTGTCGTAAATACCCTTTTAACCGCCGATAGTAATAAATGCTGCTGAAGGTATTTGCGACGGTGCCCGTCGCAAATAGTACTCTGGCAAATAATCTAACCTATATATACTCTCAACCTTTTTTTCATTCTTCCTCTCAATTCCTACTTTCTCTCTCTCAAACCTCTAATTTTAGAGTTAAAATTTCTCTGAATTAAATTTTTTTTAGGAACAAGATTTGAAGTCATTTACACTTATAAGAGATCAAGTTTAAAGGTATTTATTTTTTATTTAATATAATATTTATTTCATTTTTTATATTAATTTTAATTATTGTTAATTAGTTGTAATTAAATTAGATTTAGATTGTTTTGTCATCAGTATTTATTTGTATTAATAAATTTAAATTATTAGTACTAATTAAGAATAATTAGTAGTAATTAAGAATTGTTAACGATAATTAGTATTGAATATAAATAATTAGCGGTAATTAGTAATTAGTTACAGTAATTTGTGCTAATTTAGAGTAATTAATAATAATTAACGCTAATTAGTAATAATAAATGGTAATTGGTAATAATTTGGAATAAATAGTAATAATTAGTAAAAAATAGTATCAAATACTAATAACTAGTAATAAATACTAATAATTAATAATAAATACTAATAATTAGTAACAATTAGTAATAATTACAAATAATTAGTAATAAATAGTAATAATTAGTAATAATTAGTAGTAATTATTAATAATTAGTATTAATTAGTATTAATTAGTATTAATTTGTAATAATTAGAATTAATTTGTAATAAATAGTATTAAATAGTAATAAATTGTAATAAATACTAATAATTAGTAATAATTAGAAGTAAATATTAATAATTAGTAATAAATAGTAATAATTACTAATAATTAGCAATAATTACTAATAATTTGTAATAATTACTAATGATTGGCAATAATTACTAATAATTAGAAATAATTAGCAATAATTACTAATAATTAACAATAATTACTAATAATTAGAAATAATTATCCATAATTAGGAATAATTAGAAATAAGTAGCAATAATTAGCAATAATTAGGAATAATTAACAATAATTAGCAATAATTAGCAATAATTATCAATAATTATCAATAATTAGCAATAATTAACTATAATTAACAATAATCAGCAATAATTAGCAATAATTAGAAATAATTAGAAATAATTAGGAATAATTAAGAATAATTAGCAATAATTAGAAATAATTAGGAAAAATTAGAAATAATTAGTGACAATTAGGAATAATTAAGAATAATTAGGAATAATTAGGACTAATTAGGAATAATTAGATATAATTGACAATAATTAGGAATAATTAGGAATAATTAGGAATAATTAGGAATAATTAGAAATAATTGGAAATAATTAGTAATAATTGGAAATAATTAGAAATAATTAGAAATAATTAGCAATAATTAGCAATAATTAGAAATAATTAGTAATAATTAGGAATAATTAGAAATAATTATCAATAATTAGGAACAATTAGCAACAATTATGAATAATTATGAATAATTATGAATAATTAAGAATAATTAGGAATAATTATGAATAATTATGAATAATTTGAAATAATTGGAATTAATTAGCAATAATTAGAAATAATTATAAATAATTAGGAATAATTAGCAATAATTATCAATAATTAGGAATAATTAGGAATAATTAGTAATAATTAATAATAATTAGGAATAATTTGTAATAATTAGTAATAATTAGTAATAATTAGTAATAATTAGTAATAATTAGAAATAATTAGATATAATTACAAATAATTAGTAATAATTAGTAATAATTACAAATAATTAGGAATAATTACGAATAATTATGAATAATTACAAATAATTACAAATAATTACGAATAATTATGAATAATTACGAATAATTATGAATAATTATGAATAATTGAAAATAATTACAAATAATTACAAATAATTACAATTAACTAGGAATAATTATGAATAATTATGAATAATTAAGGAAAATTAGAAATAATTATGAATAATTAGGAATAATTAGGAATAATTAGGAATAATTAGGGATAATTAGGGAATATTATGGATTATTATAGATAATTAGGGATAATTTAAATAAATTCTAAGAACTTTGTATAATTTCCAGTGGATTGGCGGCACTCCTTTTGCTCGACAACTCTTCTCCTTTCAAATCTCACCGACTCAAAACTTTATGAAAAAATGTGCTATTATGTATGCATATCCTATCTTGTATGCACAATATTGAATATGCATTTGTAGGACCACATTTTTCATAATGTTTTTAGGTGGTGACAGCTGTAAGAAGGTGATTCGTGGACAAAAAGGGGGATCTTTTGTCTGATGGATCATTTACTTGTATCTTTCTCACACTGAAATCACAATGAAGAATTTGGTCAGAGGTATGCTTATACATTCTTATATGAATGAGAATGGTTATGCATACCTCTGAGTAGAATCTTCATTATGATTTTATTGTGAGAAAGTTTCCAGTAAATGAGTCTTTGGAAAAAAGAATAGCCGCCAATCCACTAGAAATTGTGTCGCCCTTAATTAATGGTAATTAGTAAGAAGTAGCTATAATTATTTATCTTCTATTTTTGGATAGTGTTTTTCATATTTCAAATTATTCAAAAATAGTAATGATTTTATATTTTTTAGAAAAATATGGAATAAGAATGTCAAAAACAATCATTATTAGATGATCGTGCTTAGATAAATCTGCATAGAAATCCAAACGGTTCTTGTTTAAATCTTATATATATTGAAGGTGTTGAAGATTTTTTATCATTTGCATCATAAAAACCAAAAAAATCATGAGGCACAATTAAGTGTCCTTGTCAGAAAGGTGCTCTAAGAACGTTTGACACATTTGACAACGTTGGGGGACAGATCTTGCATTTTTTTTCAACCAGATTATATTTTTTGGTATCAACACAGTGAACACAGTTCCATAGAAGATACTAATAATCCGATTCTAGATCCATCAATTTTTCAAAATTTAGTACATGATGTTGCAGGTCGATCTGTTCAACAAACTAAAACTCAAGATGATATTGATTTACCTTCTGTGTTGGCATCATCTAACTTTTATGAGCTATTGAGGTTTGTTAAGGATGCAATATATCCTAGTTTCAAGATAAGAAAATTCAAAGCGGTTGAAAAAATTTTGGTTATTAAATCAGATAATGGAATATCAAACAACTATTTTGATCATATATTTTCTTTAGTTGAAACATTGTTACCTGAAGGAAATGTGTTGCCTGCAAATTACTATAAGAGAAAGAGGATGGTTGGTAATATGGGCCTTAGTTATCAGAATATCCATGCTTGTGAAAATGATTGAATCTTATATTCTGTTGAAAATGACTTATGGAATAGTTTTCCAACATGTGGATAATCGAGGTATAAAGAAGCTCAACTGGGGAAGTCTAGATTGATTCTTGTAAAACAGTTGATATATTTCCCACTTACACCCAAGTTGAAGTGTTTATTTATTTCTCAAAACATAGATACAATGATTTCATGGCACAAAACCAAGATTTCAACTGCTAAAAGCTTGAATCATCCATATGATGGTGATTCATGGAAACATTTTGATCAAGTGCATATGTACTTTTATTTAGAATCCCAGAACATGTGATTGGGTCTTTCTACCAATGGTTTCTGTCTATTTGGTTCTTATGGTAGTCAGTATTCATGTTGGTCTATCTTTATAACTCTGTAAAATTTACCTCCATTGATGTTGATGAAGGAGCCTTATATCTTTTTGACCTTATTAATCCCAAGACATCTGAAAACGAATATTGATGTTTATTTGAAACTATTGATTGAGGAGTTAAATTCATTGTGGAGTAATGGTTTTGGTATATATGATATTGATGCGAAACAAAATTTCATACTAAAAATACATTAATTTGGAAAATTAGTGACTTCCCAGCACATGGCATGTTATCTAGCTAGAGTACACATGGTCCAAAATCATGTCCTTACTGTATGAGAGACAACAAAGAATTTATGCTCATCAATGGAAACAAAACCTTTCTATTTTGATTTTCATCACATATTTCTTCCAACTGATCATCCTTTTCGGAGGACCAAATCTCATTTAAAAAAATGAACAATTGAAAGGGATGGACCTCCAAAAATGATCTCAGGTATAGAGTTAAAATTAGTTGTATTTTCCTTACCTCCCATCACATTTAGACCAACAATAAACCAAAAAACAGTTTATGGCTTTGAGAAAGAACCCAATTGTATAAAACGGATAATTTTTTGGTATCTTTTATATTAGTTTGATTTGTTGGTCCACCACATGTTGGATGTCATTCATATTGAGAATAACTATTTTGATAATTTATTTCATACAGTTTTGGATACACCAGGAAAGAACAAAGATAATGTAATGGCACAATTATATCTTTCTCAAATTTTTAGGTGACCAGAACTTGAACTATTTGAAAATGTCCAATCATAGAGGTTAATGAAGGAAAAAGAATCTTATACACTATCCAAAGATATTTGCTTATTATTTTGATAGTGGATTACATATTTGATACTTCTAGATGTCTATGCTTCCAATTTAGGAAGATGTGTTAAGAATGGTCATATTACTGGATTAAAAAGTAAAGATCCTAATGTTATAATGGAAAGACTCATGTTGAATATATTAAGAGGTTTTTTGAATTATATGATTTGGGATTTGATAAAAGACATATCATATATTTTTTCAAGACATTTGTGTGGCAAAAACAAACTATGATTCATTAAGAAAACAAGAAGAATATGTTGTTGTAATTATATATAAATTGGAAGAAATCTTCTCGCTGGTTTTCTTTGACTCAATGGAACATTTGATATTAAATTTTACAAATGAATAAAAATGTGGAGGTCTGGTATAGTTTCGATTGATGTATCAATTCAATATATGTACTGAGAAATTAATGAAAAAAGTACGTAGCAAAGCATCAGTTGAAGGCTAAATTATTGAAGCTTATTTGCAAGATGAAATTGCATTTTTTTACTCTCATTATTTTTAATCCGAATATACCTCAAAACACAAATTCATGGTGCAGAACAAGGGAAATTTTGAGGATTAAATGGAAAATAAATTATTAGTTTTCAATCATCCATAGCTTGGCTTCGCTGGAGTTCATGAACGATGGATTTCATATGATGAACATAACAAATCCTATACATATGTTCTACTCAACAATGAAGAAATCACATAATTTTTACTATGAGTGATTCTATCAATTATTCTATAATTTATGTTACAGTAAGTAAACTTATTTTATTTATAGGTTATATGATAATCATATTAAGAAACAACTTCCATAAATTACAGCAGCTACACTTGAAGAACACCGGCAAAACAAATATCAATGGTTTCAAAAACTAGAAACATAAATTATTTATGGTTTAACATATAAATTCAATTTATTATTTATTATATTTATAATTTTTATAAAAAAAACTAGGTGTCTCAACATACTGATAAAATTGATAAGATACTATGTATATTGAGCAACCCACCATCCAAAATGGTTAAATATTACAATGCATATGTGGTGAATGATTTTTGATTTCATACACCTATATATAGGGAATCAAAAAAATAGTGAACAATTTAGTTTTCTTTAGAGGATCTCATTATAGAGAAACTGAAGTTGACTTTTACATCATACTGGATGAAATTATTGAACTATGTTAACTAATACAAAATTACATAACGATGTTTAAATGTGAGTGGTTGGATACTGAGAGAGGCATTCATGTTCATCCGACTCATAGAATCATTAATATAAAATAAAAAAGTATTCTTGTAGTAAATTCAACATTTTTGCTGGGTCAACAGGCACATCAAATTTATTACTCAAAGTACTATGCTACTTCAAGAGACCTGAGTGATTGGTGGAGAATAATAAAAATGAAATCTTGGGAAAATCAGTTTACTAAAAGTGAATGTGGTTCCACTGAAATGCAATAAATTGAAATTTTTTAAGAGAATAATAAAAATATATATTTTCCCAAAGAGACATTAATATCAATGATGACACCCCACAGTTATGGTTTGATGATGACGATGATGTTAATGATGTTACAAATAAATTTGAAATGGAAAGAGATGATGAAACTGAAACTCATATGGATATTGATGATGCCAAGGATGAATATAAAGACATTGAGATCATCAGATATGAATATGGTGATGAAGGTGAACATTGACATAGTTAAATTCTGGTTATAATCATAACTAATATATATTTATATATAATAGTAATTTTAAACTATTTTCTAAAAACAATAATTTTGTGTTTCAGATGGATGATGATCTATTTCATCAGTTGCTGGTGGGTAATCTACCATTGGATGAGGATGATTTTGGATCATCTGACCCTCAGCCTATTGGCAGTTCAAGGGCATGCGGAGGGGGCGCAATCTTGTGAAACTTATGATTCCTGACCCTATCCTCGAGTGACGTCCATGTCTTGGCTTCGATCCACGCACGTGGAGGTACGGTAACCTATTTATTTTAGTTAGATTTTATTAATTTATTTATATATTTATTGTTTGATTATTTGTTCTTTTTTTTTACCGTTTTTCACATAGTTGTTGGACAGGGGATCGTAATCTTGCGCAATTAATTTTCTCAGCCATAGATCACATGGGAACATATTTCTATTAATATGCAGCTCAACATGTTCGGTCATTGGCTTGTACGTAAATGAATATTATTTATTTTTAAATTTATTTCATTAATAACTATATATTATAATTTTTTTAGGGTTTAGGGTATCTCATCAATTATATAATGTGTGACGCTATCCACACAGCATGGTAGGTGTCTATGCGTGACTCTTTCCATCATTATTTTCGCAATTTGAGAAGGACGGTCATAAAGAAAGAAAGAATGTCAATATTTTATGAGTCGGGTAGATCCCACTGACTATAGTACATTTCATCTCACATTTGGGATAGATTATATTCACACTGGTTGGGTGGTGTATTTTAAAGGAGATCTTCAATGGGCAGACAGAACCGAGGGAGATAGGAGGTGATGCATCGAGCTGATAGTCGTACATTTAGTACGCATAGAGAGAATCTAGTAAGTTTATTTTTTAAATATTTTATATAACCTTAAATATAAACATTTTATTTTATATTCATATAGGTAGTTGAGAAACCTAATATTACGAAGTATAATGTTTATCGGAGGATATACTATGATCCAGCCACTAGAGAGATTAGAGGTGGTCGCCAGTATCAGATTGTGGTCAGTATTATTTCTTTTTCAGTTTGAAAATTATCTACATATAATATTTTAACAGTTTTAATTTTAAATTAGAATTGAAGGAGACATATGAGGTCACATCCTCTTAGACACTGGCTATGAGTCAGGCCAAGATGGCTGATCAGACTAGTGCCAACCATTTCGATGAGGCGACATGGATAAAGGCAACCTATTATGGCTTTGAGAAGGTTCGAGTAGTTGGTATCGGCTCTCATTTGACTCTTGGGACTTATTATGGTACTGCTGTGATGTAGGCGTCCAGATCGAGAGGAGCTCGTGGAGAGGCATCATCTTCTAGCTTAGAGTATCATGAGAAGCTACAAGCTCAAAGTGACCTTATAGAGAGTTTGAGTAAGTAGCAAGAAGAGATTCATTATCAGTGGTAGTAGCAGGAAGAGATGTGTCACAACCACCAGTAGTAGTACGAGGAGGAGATGCGTCAATGGAAACAGTAGCGTCATGAGCAGATGGAGTACATGCGTCATCTGACTCGTAGTTTAGGGATAGAGTTTCTTCCACCATCTCCTCCAGCCCCTCTACCTCCTCCAGAAGACTATACCCTAGTGATTTTTTATCATGTTAAAAACATTTGAATTTAATGTTTGTTGTAGTATTAACTATTTAGAGTTTCTATCTTTTATATTGGTGTGAATATTACATTATTTAAATTTTCATTTTTTTATTATTTTTAATATTTTATTATTTTATTATTTATTATTAGAATTATATATTTTAATGTATTTTTATTTTACTACTAATAATAATATTTCTTTTATTTTTTTCTATGAATATTGAGTATTTTAATATTTTATAATTGTTTATAGTTTTAATCATATTAATATTATTTTTTCATAAATATTAATAATAATAATAACATTATTATATTATTAGTATTATTTTATTATTAGTATTATAATAATATAATTTTTTATATTATTATTATTACATAATATTATATAATTTATATTAATAGTATTAATATTATTATTATTTTCTAATATTAATTTATCATAATTTTATTGAATATATGTTTTTTCATTTTATTAAGTATTTGCAACGGGACCTTTTGTGGCAGTTTCTGGTCACAAATAGTTTATATATATTTTTTAAAATAACTATTTATGATGGAAAAACAAGACCATCGCAAATACCTTTTTGTGACGGGCTTGTCGCAATAGGTTTTTATATATATAATATATATAATCAAAGAACTATTTGCGATAGGAAAATAGGTATGTCTCAAATACTTTTTTACGATGGGCCCATCACAATAGGTTTTTATATATATAATATATATAATTAGAGAACTATTTTCGATAGGAAATCATCCTGTCCCAAATAGTATTTTTTTGTGATGGGTTCATCACAAAAAATACTATTTACGACATTGTTTTCTGCAACGGTCTATTTGCAATGGGACACCATCACAAAATCTCATTTGTAATGGGATCCCGTCGCAAATACCTCAAATTCCAGTAGTGATGATTGGTTGGTGGTCTATTGAGGAATGAAAATATCTTTTTCCACTCTTATTTTCTACATCGAACTATAATCAAATAAAATTAGAGTGATGTATGATTTCTTTCAAACTTATCTATTTTTTTATCAAAGATTGTGATTTATAGAATTTATCTACATATTACCTAAAAACCAAAAGGCGAATATTTTTTGAACCAAGATTTTTCACAGATGGAAAGGGATTCTTTTATGTTTATTTTCAATTCACACTAGGTTGATCAAGGAGTGTGCAATCTGTTTCATATTATATTATAGGCATCATTAGTGTTGTTGGTAACATATTTTCCTATTGTCTTCCAAATATTTGGAGCTCAAAATCAAGAGGAAGGAGAAAGATTTTCTAAATGTTGATTTCCATGACTAAATTTTTTCAAATCTGAAAAAGGAAAGGATTTCATGATGATTAAAGTTTCTAAATGACATTGAGCTTCATGAATGAATCTTACATTTAGTGTTATGAATGTTTGAGGCTCAAAAAATGAGGTTTTATGAAGAATATATGAGGTGCGATGGGAAGACAATAATCTATGTGACTATGAGAAGCTTCATGAATGGTAAATATACACTATAGATTCTTGAAGAAATATAAACATTACGAAATTGAATGGATAGATTCATGAAAAGGTCTTAGTGTGCTATAAATCTTAATGAAAGGTGATTTCTATAAATAGGTAGTCGCTCATATTTTGAAGGAATGTATAGAATTTAGAAAATGATTGAAATGCTCGAATTTCATGAAGGTTCCTCTTGAAAGTAATTCTTCTAAAAATTTGTAACTCTTCACGAACTCAATATTCCTAAAAATTACAGTTTATAACTAATTGACACCAAGGAATTTTAGGAAAGCGGTTTTTGCGAATATTCGGACCTTCGCAATAGTTTTTTCTGTGAAGGCTATGATATTTTAAATGGGTTAGGATATTCACAAAATTTTGTGGGTTTGTGAAGGTTGAAATATATTTGAAACAAAAAGAGTGTTTCATGAAGGCTAGGAGCTTCACAAACAGTAGTGTTGAATATATGGATTTAGTGAATAGTGTTTTCAAGAGCATCAACTTATGACAATGTTAGGAGTAGAGTCTCATGATAATAATGAAAAAAGTATTATATACCCAATATTTTGATTCAACATTCATTTCAATAAACTAAGTAAGGCTTCGCCTAAGGTAGTGAGCAAGGGGGGGTCGATAGAAGTGATCTTAGAGAGGCAATGTGTTATCCCAGATATTCTTGAAATTTCAGTGGGCTTGGAATGGTGTGACTATATCGAAAATATTATAATCCAAAATAACTTGTGGAGTTTAGTGGATTTAGGTATGGTCAAGGCACTATCATTGTATGCTCCTTGGACTATCCCTTAATGGTGAACCATGTAAAATAATTGTGTCATGTTTTTATTTCTGCATATGGATGTTTAATATTTTCATGATTCCAAAAGAGTGGTTTAACATGTTCTTACCAATGTGGGGACAATATCCGACTCATTTAAAGAAAAATTTGACACATTGATTCACCCCTCCCTTCTCATGGTGTTCTAAAGTCCTTCAAAAGGAAACTTATCTTGTATCTTCTATTAAATAAAGACTATTTCTCTTCCATATCCATGTTTTCAAAAAAAAATATTTTCTAAAAATAAATTATTTCCTAAAGATATTGCACATGATCTTTGAACATATTTTAAAAAAATTAAATGGTAAATTTATTAACTTTTTTTCAAATTTTTCACTTTAGATTCTCTTTAAAAATGTTTAAAAGGAAGGTTTACTTTTTTCAATGTTTAAAACAAGAATATATTTTCATGTCTTCATGACTATTATTTTCTTTGAAGATTACTTTCTTGTTCTTTAATGATGTTTTGAAAGAAAATTATTCTCAAAATATTTTTTGAATTTTTAGTTTTTAAAATAGATTTTTAAAGTGAAAAGGCTATTTTCCTCAAAAATAATTAAGGATATTTTTATGGTATTTCCACTCATCAATATCAAAAAACAATGATGTTAATTTCATTCAACTGGGAATATGTGGTGATGATACCATCATTATCCTATCTATGGATATATTATGATATTGACATGGAAACCATTTCTTTTCTATAGTTGAATCAAACAATTAAATAACAATAATTATTGTTATATAAAAAAGTGAATGATTCTAAATGTTTTATTCATGAATAGTACTTAGACATTATTAATGATGATGGTGATATTGATATAATTAATATGAAGGTTTGATCCCCATTATTGTAACACCCCAATATTTAAAGGAATAAAATTGTGTTTGATATTTTATGCAATACACAACACTAAGATTAGAAGAAAATATAACACGAAAAGACTTTATGGTGTATTTATTTTCAAATAAATTCAATCTATTAAATTGATTGAATTACATGAAACATTGATTTTGTCTTAAATTACAAGCAATAATATATTTATCTGGTGTTACATACAATAATCAATTTACCTTGTCTTGCATGATACATCGAGTTTAAATGAAATGTGAAATATTATTAAAATAATTTAAATTAATATAAAAGTTATAAACTATAAGTTAAATTGGTGAGTATGAATAATACAAACTAAATTATAAAAAAACATGGTTATATATTGATCAGTAATTGTTATCCTAACTAGATTAAATACCCTAAGATGGGTGAACAAAGGTATGATACATTAGCACGTCAGTCTCATCGCAGTTGGTGAGGACTCTACAAGTGCATCCAAGAGACCCAAGATCAAATCCAAGTAGAGGAAAATTTCCAGGTTATAGTAGAAATACTATAGTAGGCACTATAGCAGGTATTGTTTGAAACTGTAGTAGCTGGAACTATTCATTCGTTTGGGCCTCTAAGCCACTGGTTTCATCCTAGGGTCCTTCAAGGCCTTCGGGCCACTCAAGTTCTTCAATCCAGTCAAGGATTTTGGGTCACATCAAGGCCTTCTAGCCACCACAAGGCCTTTAGGCCACCTTAAGGTCTTCAGGTCACCTAAAAATACAGATGTAACAGACATCTTACAAGGAAAAGGCTCCAGATGAGGATTCAAAGCAGAAACATTCACTATAGTAGAGATAACCGGACATGGAAGAAAGAGATGGTATGGAATTTCCATTAGTATCAGGCATGTGAAGGTCTATATAGGATAGATAGTTGACCATCCATGCGAAGGTAGAGAGCTAACATCACAACATTTTCTAGGGAGGGGTGGTTCTAAGTTGTCTTGTTTTGATTGATTTCCTAAGACCTACAGTTCATGTAATGTCACTTAATCCTTAGATCCTTGTAAGGGTTCTACCTAATCCCTTAAAATGTGGGTTATCAAAAATCGATAGAAAATTAATGCCTTTGGGCCATTTAGGCAGGGTATGGTAGATTAAAAAACTACCCCTTTGGATTATTTTTCATCATTAAACAAAAGACTCTTATCACCCATTCTCATAGAAATGTATGAATATAAATTAAATCATGCACAAGACACAGAAATTTTAGATGGTTCACCATCAATGATCTATTTCCAAGGAGAATACAATGAAAAGGTTTCAATCTTCCAAATCTAATAAGGATTACTGAAGAATATAAGATTTGGGATAGATCACTTATCTACCTAGACTCACTGCCTTTACAAATTTTAGAGATAACTCACTACTTCCCAAGGGTCACTCCCTCGATCCCTCTTTCTATGGATCACTATCAGTGGAAAGGATCACATTCTTTCTTTTCCTTTTCTCAGTACTCTAGAAATGATTCACACACAGTTTATGGACATGTAGGTCCCTTCATTAATAAAAATGAATTCATCCTCAGTTGTAGTTAGATGCTCTATTGAGGTATCACATTCATCCACTTGATTAATACTAATTTACCACAGATTTGATAGGAAATATCTTTTCAATACTTTCATGATTCTCACTGGCTTTACAAAGATCACACATCCTTCATGAAATTTCCCAATTCATCACAAGTATATACTGACTTCATGAACCCTACAAATTTTACAAACTCTCATATTTCATAAAGAACAACCACCCCTCTTGAATGAATCTCTTTTTGAGATGCTCAAACACTTTTAAAAATCTCACTAAACCTTTTATAATCTCAAAACTTTTGGTCATATTTTTATAGCCTTCGTGAAACTCAATAATTTGTCAATGCTCACAAATTTTTGTCAGCATTCAAAGCCTTCGTGAACCTCATTTCTTCTCAAAAAAATTCTCAAGAACAAACTTCATGAATCGCCTTCTCAAAATCATAGACTTATATACTTCATTAAGACTTTCATATTGTTTTTGAGATGGGTAGAGGCTTATTTATAGGTGTTGCCTCCCATTCCATAAGCTTTTGTTCTCATCATAACCTTTTCATGAAGCTCTCTAATATCATTCACGAATATCCCTATTTTTTGATGCACCATGGGTACTTACCATTCATGATTATTCTCATAATCATAGATATTATCATTAACCCATCATGAATTAATGATTCTCCACTTATCATATTCGTGGAGATTAATGTCAGACCTTCACGCATTCGCGATGATCATTCACAATGATACACACCATTGAAAATCATCCTTCACAACACTAAATTCCTTTGTAAATATCCTTACCTTAACAAAACTCTAGTATTCTCAAAATTAATTATTTTTTCATATGTTTATTATTAATTCATGGAAACCCAAATTTTTCAATTATTAAGACATCCTCTAAATTTTAGACCCCAAAAATTTGATAAACACTGGGAAATGGAATAACCTTATATATAAAATTTTTTGTACTGCTTTTAGATAATCCATTTATTTGTATAGGATCTTTGTCAAAATACCTTGTCAACAATCTCTCTAGAACTCTACAACTGAAAATGGAAACCTTATTTTTCAACAAACACAAACAACCCAAAAACATTGTATTGTTACCTTGAGGGATTTTTTTCCAATAATATTCCCCTTTGGGTTTGTTGAAACAATTCATATTTTGATACCTCATTAAAGATTATTCCATATTATACTAGCATTCACTTATTGTGATTCAGATATAAATCAAATATTTAATCAACACACATTCTAATCTCATATGATTTATGATTATCATGAGAGATAAGAGTAACATGAAAAGTTCATTAATGAATCACTTCCGTCCAAAACCACTCAACTACTCTCATCAAAAAACCCATTTTTCGTGATATATAACCTCTGATAGATCATATTTAGCATCATTAGATTTAAAACTCACCCATACACACTATTCCCACTATCTTATTCTCCCAATATCTTTATTAATACATTTTCCCCCTTTTATAGCCACAATTGTTTTGCCTTTATCAATGAACCTGAAGGTCACTTCATTGTGGTCTACAATAGTATAAAGAACACATATCATCACATTAGAGAAAAACACATCATAACTTTGGGAGAGGAACAAAATTTACACTTTTCTATGTTTTGGGAGTCAGCTGAACTCCCAAAGCCAGTCAATGTTGTTCAAATGACTCTTTGGGTAAGTTCGTCATCAGAATGTCTACAACCTGTAGTTCTGTAGGCATATACTCCAACTTCACAAGTCCATGATCAACCTTCTCCATGATAAAATTATACTTTATATCAATATAATTTTTCCATAAATGAGGGAATTTATTTTTTTCAATGGTTTATAGAACTTTAATTATCTTAATGGATTAGAATCATAGACTTCACTTCAACTCCCATGTCATCAAGTTGCTACTTCATCCAAAATAACTATGTGCATGCTTGAGCAGCCCCAATATATTCATCTTATGTGGTGCTCGATGAAATGAAATCCTATTTATTTTTTATCCCAAAAGTACACAATATTACAAGATATAATGCACCACCCGACATTGATTTTCTATAATATACTGATCCAGTGAAATCTGTATCTGTATAGCCTAATAAATCTTGCTGATATTTCTCATTATATAGAAAACTAAAATCAAATATTTCATTGATATACCAAAGTATTATTTTCAATAAAATAAATTTTATATACTTGGTATTTCTTTGATATATTATTTTTTGACATGTATAAAAAACAATATCAGGTTTGGTCGCTATCAAGTACAATATACTTCCAATGATTTGTTTGTATTCTATGACATTAATTTCACTGCTTCATCATCATGTTATAGTTTCATCAAGGTATCCATCATAGTCTTTATCTTATTTTAATTTTCCATTAAAAAACTTCTCAAAACCTCCTTGACATATTTATATTGAGAAATTAATGTGTCATTCTTTCCTTGTGTTTCCGATAAACTAAGGAAAAAGATCAGTTCACTAATCATTGACATTTCAAATTCATTTTTCATGAATTTTTAGCATTGTTCTTTGTTTGATCCACCAAAAAATATGTCACTTACATAAAATAACACCATCATCCTTTTATTAAAATCATATTTTACTTATAGATTGTAATAAACTCCATCTTAATGAAAATTGAGCTTCTTTAAAAATTGATCTAGTTTTGAATACCATTCTCTTGGTGATTTCTTCAATCCATATAGCATCTTATTCTACCAAAAAACTTTTTTCTCATATTAATGAATGATAAAACCATCTATCTAGACAATATAAACATATTATTATAGAACCCTATTCATAAATGATGACTTGACGTCCATCTAGAAAACTTGGAACCTTCTTTGCACAACTATGGCCAAGAATAATTTGATTGTCTCTATCCTTGCAATAGGTGAAAATGTTTCATCAACATGAATACCAACTATCTAAGATTACCCTTTGTACACTAATTTTTATTTGTTTCAAATCATTGTGCCATATTCATTCATCTTATTGTGAATGACCCATTTGGTCCCAATGACAATCTTATTTATTGGTCTCAAAACAATACCCCTTGTCTGATTCTTCTCATATTAGTCAAGCACCTCATAAATAGCCTAACACAAATTCTCATCTCTATTTTCTTCATAAAGAAATTTAGTATCTTCCTGAGATATAGAGTATGAATGTTGTAATGAATTTATTCTTCATGTTATAACTAGTGTTTCCTAATCACTAATGATATTTTGTCTATCAATTTCAGTTCAACTCTTTGGTTTTTGTACAGATACTAGTTAATGTTCATCTTTTTCATTATCTAAAATCTTTTTTATGAATCAACCTCTAGAACTATAACTTCCCCTGAGATAATTATATTTTCATCACTATCCTCCTGAAACTGGTCATGTATTTTCTAAATATTATACTCATTATCCACTATAGTTACATTATTTCTTTTAACTACCTTTCCTATCCTCTTATTGAAAAATTTATATTCTTTTCTTTCTCTTCAGTAGCAATAAAATATCCATTCATCTCCATAGGATTCAAACTTTTTCTTCTTCTCTTTATTTATAATGAAACACTTACTTCTGAATACTTGAAATTATTTCAACATTGGATTCTTTCCATACCATATCCCATATGGAGTCTTCAATCCTTTTAGGCATAATAACACTATATTTTATTTTTATACTTATTTCATCACTTATTCATTCCAAAAATTATCTGGAAGGTATTTCTAAATGAGCATTGTTCTATCCATGTTGTTGATAATTCAATTTCTTCTCACAACTACAACATTTTTATATGTATTTTTTATTACTAAAACTTTGTGCTTTATCCCACATTTCACTAGATAATCCTCCACTTGGAAATACGTCAACTTCGTTCTATTATCTATTTAAATATTCTAGATTTTTTGAACAAGCATATTTTCAACTTCCCTTCGATAAATGTTTATGCCACTTAACACCCCATACTTGTGGGTAGTGACTGAAACCCATTCCATTTTTCTAAAATCATCAATAAATAGAACATAATATCACCTCTTATCAATAGTTCTTGATGAAATAAGTCTGCATACATCCATATGCACCAACATAAAAAACTTTTGTTGGCCTTTTCTATTTTTATTTATGTATATTTTGAATGATCTTACCTTGTTGAAAAGCATCGCATGTATGGGTATGATCACATGATAACCTATAGAGGTCTCAAGAATCATCACATTTCACCAGATCTTACAACGACATTTGTCTCAAATGACCAAGTCGTTTATTCCATAATGTGTTTTCTTCTTTCTTATACAAAAAACATGTATATTCTTCTCCACATAAAAGGTAGATATTCACCTTCGTACCCTTTCCTTGAAAAATTATTGCACCATATTTTTCCCTAATGATACATAATATTTTTAAAAATATTATGGAATTTCATAAGTCGAACATTTGACTAAAACAAAGAAATTTGTGACTGAGACCTTCAACAACAATGGAATCTATATGTCTCATGTATTTTCCTCCCAACATGGATTTTTTTGAGACAATACTTTTCAGTCCTTCATAATTACAAAATCTTACAATATTGTCCTTTTTATCAAATTTTTATCACCAATTCCTTATTTCCTATCATATAGAAGGTGCATCCACTATCAATGATCCATATTCTAGTGTGATCTAATGATTTTAATGAAATATATGCAACCACTTCTTGTTGATCTCTTTTCTTTATAATACATGTATTTGACTTCATACATATTATTAATTGATAATATTTGTCATCCTCAAAGTATGATGGACCAGATTTATCTTATAGAGAAACAAATCAATTTTTTGTTTTCATCTCATTTGATGATGCATCGAGTTTCTGATTATGACCCCATTCAGACTTCTTTAGAATATTTCTCTACATTATTGATGAGAAATATATTTCCATGTTTATAAATCATACACACTTAAAACAATGACCATCAAATGATATCCTTGAAATTTTAGTTCTGTATGGTTGTCTTTATTGGTCTTTTTCCCTTTGGAACCTCTTGACTATTGAATATACATTTTTTAAGTGTCGCATCTAACAACAAAAATAACATTTAATGTGGGGTGAAATCCTATGTTTCACTACTACACTATTTGTTTCCATTTGGGTTATATGGATATTATGGTTATAATTTGTACTGAAATCAATCTTTAATCTTGAAGCAGGTTCTTATGGTCTAACTTCAACTATTACTACTTTTTATTTTTTATCAATATTTATAGTGGATTTAACATTCAGATCTATCATTTTCTTCTCCTAAAATTCCTTTATCTATTTGACAAGACATTTTAACTCTACTTATCTATTTTTTACTTCCTTTTCAATCTTTTTTATTGGATTCAATAGTTTCTCTTGATCTTTAACTTTCTTACATTGGCTGAAAACCTCATCCTTAAGCTTTTTGATGAGTTTTTTCTGATCTTTCGTTGTGTTATTCAAACCATTGATCACCCTTTTCTATCCTCAACTTTAAACTTGTACTCACCAATCATATCTGATTTCTCTCTCACTGAAGACTTAATCTTTTCAATTTCATCCATCATATCGTACTTCTCTTCTTCCTTCTCCTTCATAAATATTTTTTCATCACGAACCACCGAGTTGGATTTATTTTTTTTCTCTCTCCAAACATGTATCTATTCAAGTGAATATTATAATTCAACCTGAGGGTCAAGTATTCCTTAGTCTTCTCCTTCTTCATTTTTTCTCTTTTCCCTTATTTGGGAATTTCTAAAAACTGCCACCATAGCATTTTCTTTATGATCTTTATAGTCCTCCAACTCTTATACCTTGGATTCTTTTGAACTATCATATTATTTTGAAATAATATTCTTATTTTTGAAGAATTTTTTCTTAAAATGTTTCTTTTCTTTTCATGTAGGTTGAAGACTTATTCATTTGAATTTAAACTGCATCTTGATCATTATATTGAAACTTGTTGGGGCACCTCGCTATAATATTTCAAACCTTTCCACATCAAAAGCATTCAAGTGGGAGTTTACCTTTGAACATTCCTTTTACTATTTATAAATATTTTGAAAGTTATGACATGAATTCATTTTTCTCTTATTATTCCTTCCCATATCCAATAGTGACCTTCTTAATGGCCTTTAATTCTATTTCTTTAGACTTCCCTCTTTCCATAGACTCGTTATCATCATTTCTCATCTCGTATGCAATTAGAGTACTATGAAATCTATCCAATTTTGATTATACAATAAAAACACATATGTTAATTACATTTTAATGGTATTAAATGTTCTTTTTTTATCTTATGGTCCTAAGTTATTGGATTTTAATTTTGAACATCCATTCTCATCCTTTGTGCACTTCATGCCTAATGTACACCAATTTAGGCCCAATGATTCATCTGATTTTAAGGAATCTAATTATCCATATTTTAATTTGATATTTTGGTAAATGAATATACACATAAATATGAAAAAATTTCATTTAGGGATCAAAAGATGATTAATAAAGGATGATGTAGATATTTTGATATGAAAGGAAACAATTCTGGAGATGGCAGATTGGACACCATCCCACTGATGAGAATGTGGGGCCCACAATACATTCCCAGTGAATACCAAATTTCATGGGATGCTATAAGAAATATATAGGAACAAATCATTACTCGTGATCTAGTACAAATTCGGCCTCCATGGTGGTTATTAAGGTGACCCAAATAGAATAACCAAATCTGGTCTACAACCTACGTCTCAGAATGTCATCCCACTAAATCTTTCAGAACTCCTGATCCACAACTCCAAATGGGCCCCAATTTTATAGACGCCTAGAAGGAATTTGTAGACACAAAATACTCTTCTATAGCCCATAGTGATTCGGTGATATGCTTTCCCATATAGGATGATCTTACCAGGGGAGACAAGGAGGATAAAAAGTAGAGGGAATCAATTTCTTCACTACTTTCAACCACCTTAAGCCTAAATTTATTTAATAATTGGAAATACCTTGATTGAGTCTCATCCTAAGGCTTCACAATTTCATATTAAAGGAATTGGTGGTGAGAGGGAAAAACTCACTTGTTTTTTATATAATTTTATTATGCCAAAGTCCCTTTGTAATGTTTTCAACTTCCATGTAAGTTTCATTTTTTGTATTTATGTATTCTTAATAAACATATTAATCTTATATTCTTCCCATTTATTTCATTAAATCTCTATAATCACAAATCATAGTGATATATGTGTGTTTGTGTGAATTATTTCACACATAGGTGTGAATTTCATTCACACGTACAGAGGAGTGCTCGTTATTTCTGCGGTTTTAATTTCTTCAATCCAATTCTTATAATGCATATTCCGCCAACAATTGAGAGTATACCATCAATGGTGGGCTAAATATTTAATGGGTTTATTATAGGAAGATTCAAAGTCTGTATTGAATGTTATTTTATGAACGAACTGTTGTTAATTGGATAAAAAATTTAAGACTTCCATTCTTTAGTTGTTTCCACTCTTCATCTTCACTGTGTTTGAGGAAGCTAAATCTAAGTACTAAAATGACAATATACCTTGAAGAGATCATGATTTTGGTTCTATAAGTTTTTAGGGGATTAGTAATTTTGTTTAGTCGGCATCAAACTAGATAATGATGAAGGTAGTGTTATTTTTAATAATGGGTTCATCAAAAATTAATAAAACAAAAATTATCTAAATAAGTAAAATTCATTCAATCAAACTCGAGAATAATCCTAAGTTAAACCCATTTTCATTGAATTTAATTCAATTAGGTTTATTACTATTATTTAAAACCATATAAAATCAAAACCAAGTTGGCCACTTCATAGACAAAAATTCATCTCATATGTTGTGTATCTTAGGTATCTTCTTAGGTCTCAGTGGATTCGACAACCCAAGCTAGACTACAAGGACCGTTCTACCTTTATCTCTTGGGTAAATTTGAGAGTGAATCAAATCTTGGCACCATTTTTGGGGAACAAGTATGTCACTTGTACCAAAACCTTTTTTCCTCACCCTCATTCTTCTATTCTCACCCAAGATCTCTTATCTTGTCCCTGTATCACTTTTTTTTCTTTTGGTTCATGTCTGCCTACACCTGCGATAATTCAAATAGACTAGTCAGGGTTGAAAGACCTAAGATAAGGGAGTCAAGTGAACATAAAGGATTGTTTCCATTATATCCTACTCTTCTTGATACTCTAGAATCATAAAATAAATCAATTCTAATAGAAGGTCTTCCAAGAAATCAAATTTTAAATCCTGGGGGAAATCAAATGGGAAACCAAAATCAAGAAGCTCCAAACCTAGGGATTGTAGTCGATCAAACCAAGAATGACTACCTCACTCCAACTTGGACCAATACCCCCTCATGCATAGACACAATTTCCTAATAGATAACAATTACATCTTTAAACCCCATCTCTTAAACCACCTTTCAACCTTTCATGGGATGGAGTGTGAGATGCCATACCTTCATGTTATGTAGTTCATTGACATTATAGAAACCATGTGTCCCCCACATCAACTTGAATCAGCTAAGATGAGGCTATTTCCTTTTTCATTGAAGGATCAAGCTAAAAATTGGATAAATAACTTGAGACCTGCATCAATCCACTCATGGGACCAATTGCAAATAGAATTCTACAAAAAAATACTTCCTTCATCATAAAACAATTACACTTAAAAAGTGAATTCAAAAAAAATTTGAAAAAGAGGAAGAGTCATTCTATGAAACATGGGAGAGGTTCAAAGACACCCTAAAAATGGTTCCACATCATTTTTTTCTATACCTGAACAAGTGATAATTTTTTATGAAGGGTTGGGACCTAGGAACAAACAATTCATTGACATGATGTGTAATGGAACCTTTAAAAACAAAGCCCCAAATGATGCTTAAGAGTATCTGGAAAGCCTTGCTGAAAAAAACCAAACATGGGGAATTTAACCTTATTCTTAAAATCCACAAAAAACTAACGGAATTCATACACTTAGATAAGAGAAAATAATTAGGGATAAACTTTTTGCACTCTCTAGGAAGGTTGAAGAGATAGACCTTAGGAAAGTCCACGAAATCCATACTGTAGACCCTGTTTGCACAATTTGTGACAAACATGACTATAAGATAGACAACTGCCCAACTATTCAATCCATCAAGGATGTTATTTTAGGAGGGACCTCATCAGAAGTAAATGCTTTGAACTTTCAAAATCACCAAAACCAAAATACCTTCAACCCAAGTTATAAGACCACCCAGGCTTCCGTTGGAAAGATAACCAACAACCTAGCCAAACATAGGGAAAAACATCCATGCCCCCATCAGAACTACCAAACCCATAACTAGTTTCAAACCCCACTTATCCAATACCAATAGCCACCAGTCCATTTTCAACAAACCATCCCACCTTCAAAATATCCCCTTGGGATAAACCAATCTTCTCAAGCACCAACCCAAACTGTTCCACAAAGCCTACTAGAAAAACTATGAAAACAAATGGAAAGGATGAACTCGGAAGTATCCTCCATAAAACAAGAACTTAAAACCATAAAAACTATAAAGTCACCCATGCCTACACAAGAATTTTCACAATAAACAGTAAGGGGACAGTCGAGTTGCACTCAAACAAATCATGAACAACTAGAGGCTGTGACTATTTTAAAAAGTGTGAAATCAGTTGAGAAACCTGAAAAACTAAATTGAAACCCATATGAAGATTCAAACTCGGATGAAAATTAAAATGAACCAAATGATCAAACTAAAAAACATGATAACATTGTCAAAGAAACAACTCTTCAATAAACAACCCCACAACTTGCACCATTTCCTCAACGCATGAGGGGGAAAACCAAGCCTGAATTGAGTGAAGCATTGAAGGAAATCTTCTCACAAGTAAATTTGAACATTCCCCTTCTCGATTCAATCCAAACCGTACCTGCCTACTCAAATTACCTTAAGGAATCGTGCACTTTTATGTGAAAATTTTCACATAAAAACCAATTCCTTTTGGATGCTAATGTTAGTACCACCATTCAAGGGACCATTCCTCCTAAGTTAAAAGACCTGGTTTCCCTTACATAAATGTTGAACTAGGAGATAGAAAAGTTGTCAAGACCTTGTGTGACCTAGGTAAGAGTTTCAATCTCATCCCATATGCTATGTACTTCCAGTTAGGCCTAGAAGAGCTCCAACCAACATCATTCACAATTCAATGTGTTGATCGTAGAATTAGGGTTTCAAAGGGGATTTTAAAGGACGTTCTGGTAAAGGTTGAAAACTACATCTACCCCCGCTGACTTCATTGACATTGAAAACCACCCAAACTTAGGAAATAAGGAATAAAACCCAATCATCCTTGGTCATCCTTTCCTTTCAAAAATTAAATATTTTATCCGAGTTCTAAATGGAAACATGTACATCACCTTTAGAAACATGAGTCTAGACTTTAACATCTATAATGCAGGCTCACAAATAAAGGATGATGAGGAAAATCATGAATTAAACATGATAATAAGCATTGATAACGAATCAATAGAACATCAATAAATATTTAATGGAACTTTATGTTAGGATGAGATTGATTTCCATTGTTCACATGAAGTAAGTTTATCTTATTAGCTTGAATCATTTTCAAATTTCTCTTATGGTAATGTTTTTGATCCAACAATCAGTGAATCCTTTCAAAAAAACCACTTTCACAGAGACCAATCAAACTTCCTTCACTAAATCTGATCAAACCAATCTTGTAGCTAAACCTTCTACACATGGGGATTAGATTCTATCTAAAACTCTAGGAAACAAAATTGATCTTGATACAATGTCCTAATCTTCTACTAAAATTATGAACCAAACTGATCTTGAATTAAAGGAACTTCCCGCTTCACTAAAGTATGTCTTCCTAGGGGACAATCAAACACATCCTATTGTAATTTCTTCTTCTATTGAATGCAATCATGATAGGATACTTCTATATGTCCTTAGGAAACATAAGAAATCCATTGGTTGGACCCTATCTAATATTCCTAGGATTAGACCACCAATCAAGACTCATAGGATTGTTCTAGAATCTAATTCAAATCCATGTCTTCAACCTCAATGGAGACTCAATCCTAATATCATGGAGTTCGTAAGGAAGAACTTCTAAAATTAATAAAATCTGTTATCATCTATCCCATAGATGAGAGTGAGTGGGTGAGCCCAATCCAAGTGGTTCCCAAGAAGGTGGGAATCATAGTGATAACCAACAAGGATGGAAATATTCTTCCAACTAGGGTGAGTAGTGGATGGAGGGTCTTTATTGACTATAGGAAGATAAACTCATTCACCAAGAAGGATCATTTCCCCTTAATATTCATTGACCAAGTCCTTGAGAGAGTGGAAGGTCATGATTTTTTTTGTTTCTTATATGGGTACTCGGGGTACAATCAGATTGAGGTCTCCCTAGATGATCAAGGGAATACTACATTCACCTATCCATTCAACACCTTTTCCTTCAAACGCATGTCATTCGGGTTATGCAATGCCCAAGGAACCTTCTAGTAGTGCATGATGGGAATTTTCTCAGACAAGGTAGGGGATTTTCTTGAGGTATTCATGGATGACTTCTATCACTTTGGGGATAAATTTGAGGGATGTGTTAAGAATATGGATAGAGTTTTTTCCAGATGTGAAGAAATTAATCAACTCCTAAACTAAAAAAATCCATTTCATGGTTAAACCGGGGTTAGTTCTTGGCCATATAGTCTCGGGTAGGGGGATTGAAGTTGATAAAGCAAAGGTTGACATCATTTTTCACCGTCCATCACCTAGAACTGTTAAGGAAGTGAGTTATTTCTTAGGACATGATACTTTCTATAGAAGAATCATAAAGGACTTTAGTTCAATCTCTCATCCCCTTTGTGCTCTCCTAGTAAAGTATGCTCCATTTGTTTGGACAGAAAGCTGTGAGGGTTCATTCTCAACCCTCAAATCCTCTCTCACCTCTCCTCCCATTAGAAAATATCCAAATTGAAATCTTCATTTCAAACTTATGTGTGATTCTAGTGACTTTGTTTTGAGAGATGTGTTAGGAAAACATTGTGATAAAACTCCTTATGTCATTGTTTATGCATGAAAATCCTTAAACGATGCCAAAATAAACTACACAACCATTGAAAATGAGTTACTTACTATTGTGCTTTCCTTAGAGAAGTTTATGTCCTACCTCTTAGGATCCCCCATCACTGTGTTCACTGACCATTTTGTATAGAAATACCTCTTCTAAAAACAAAATGCTAAGGCTAGGATGATTAGGTGGATCCTTCTCTTAAAAGAGTTTTACCTCACAATCAAGGACAAAAAGGGTGTTGAAAGTTTTATAGGTGATCACCTCTCTAGGATAGAAATGAATGAAAATTTTTTTCTCCTATCTGTGTTTTCTTCACTCCCTGATGAACACCTATACTCCATGAGTGACTACCCTTGGTATGTATACATGGCCAACTTCTTAGATATAGGGTTCATTCCAAAATTCTTAGAGACTCAAGCTAGAAGGAAATTACTTTCTGATGTCAAGCACTATGTGTTTGGTGATCCATACCTCTATAAGTTCTATCCTGACCAAGTCATTAGGAGGTGTGTCCCAAAATCTGAACAAGATTCCATCCTCAAATTCTATCATAGCGAGGCATGTGGGGGTCACTTTTCCTCTAAAAAAACATCTTCTAAGATTCTTCAATGTGGTCTCTTCTGGCCCACCCTCTCAAGGGACTCCTACAAATATTTTCAAAGTTGTCCTAAGTTCCAACAAGTAGGGTCCATCACAAAAAAAGGAATCAAATTCCACTCACTCCCATCTTAGTGGTTTAAATCTTTGACTATTGGGGAATTGATTTCATGGGTCCCTTCCAAAACTCTAGGGGATATATTTACATTCTCTTACCTGTTTATTATGTATCAAAATGGGTTGAGGCCATTCCCAAAAAATCTAATGATCATAAAACTGTGATTATATTCCTAAAAGAAAACATCTTCTCTAGATTTGGAATTCATAGGGCTATCATTAGTGATCGTGGAACTCATTTTTGCAATTCTTCATTCTCATCACTCATGGAAAAGTATGGAAATTTTCACAGTGTACACTGCTTACCACCCACAATCAAATGGTCAATCTGAGCTAGCCAATCAAGAAATTAAAAAAAATCTTGACAAAACTGTTAATCCATCTAGGAAAGATTGGTCAAATAAACTCTTAGATTCTCTTTTGACCTATCAAACTGTATTTAAAACCATTTTAGGAATGTCCTCATATATGTTTTTTTATGGTAAATCATTCCATTTTATAGTAGAGGTTGAAATAAGGCCTTTTTGGTAATTCAAAAAATCCATTATGACCTATCATTGGCTGAAGAAAAAAATAAATTAGATCTAAATGAACTTGAAGAACTAAGGATAGATGCTTATTAAAATTCAAGGCTGAATAAAGAAAAAGTACAAGCCTACCAATATAGAAACCTTAAAATCAAACACATTGAACCAAGAAAACCTGTTCTTTTCTATAATTCTAAACTTCACTTACACCTGGGAAAATTGTGGTCTAGATGGTCGGGTCCATACATAGTGCATAAGGTGTACCCCCATGGGGATCTTGGAATTCATGATCCCGCCAATGGTTAAATGTTTAAAGTTAATGGTTATAGAGTCAAACCATTCATAGAACCATCCCAAAAACATGAATTTGATGAAGAACTGTGTGAACTTACCATAGATGAAAAAAATAATTAAACAATTAGGGGTCCAAGTTGAGATGATGACGTTAAACAAAGAGCTTCTTGGGAGGAAACCCATGGTTTTCAAATTTCCAATCATTTTTTGGTTTAATCAACTTTATATTTCAAATTGGATTAGTAGATCATTTTGATATAATTTTATTATACCTCATAATATTTACATGTTCTTCTCTTATGAGTATGGATGGGTATGAAAGGGTAGAACCGTATTCATATATGTCACACGGTGCGATCCATGAATACTACCTTACCCAAAAATTAAAAAGAAGACAATGTATCGTTAGTTTGATTTCAAAAACAAAAAAAAGGAAAACAATAAAAATTATGAAACTTGGTATTAAATAAATTGTTTTGTTGTTTATTTTGTCTGGTTTTTTCATGTTTATATGATTTAGGGACTATTTTTAGTGATACATATTCAATAAAGGAGGTACCTACATCTCTCATGAGAATAAAGAGTGATTTGGGAGAACCACCATCATCATTATGAAGCCACCAGGTGAACTTGTTCCGTACCCTTTCCAACTCACTCCCCCCACATGATTTCTCCTCTCTTTTACTTTTAAGAAACTAGGGACAGTTTCATTCTAAGTTGGGGGTGTGGAAACAAAATGTTTGTTAAAAAAACAATGAAAAAAAATAATTAAAATTCTTTTATCATTAATATAATAACATATTTGATCACATTAAAACTATATAGAAAATAATTTATATTTCCTTGACTCTCAATTTAATTCATTATTAAGTTTACAAGCATTGATTTTGGATGTTTGGTTGTCCAATGAGAATTTTCATCATTTTTATTTTCATCGATTAAATAAAAATGCCACAATGCACATCCTCTAGATGGTGGGGTAATAATTTAAATTCTTGGGGTCCAATAATAAATACCATAGGCTTGTTTGAATTTTATGAAAAATATGAGTATTCCAAAAAAAGGCATGTAGAGAAATGGATTGATAAAATGTGAGGCTTTCGGCACTTGGGGATTCTGACTCCAGAGTTTTATAACCCTACATTTTTTACTCTATCTCTATTTATGGTAATATGAATTTTTTTTATTAAGTTAACTTGATATGATACCTGAGTATGTGGGCTTTACTTGGTTCCCTAAGGCCTTTGATCCTGGGAGTCATCGCCATTATCTTGCTACATGGGTTAATTTTTTTAAATGAAATCTCAATTACTATGGAAACATTGCAAAAAAATCAAAAAAATGAATACTCATATTAGGATTAAATGTTATTCCACCCAGTGCTTCCAGGATTTCCCCTTGAATGAAAATGAACCCCCATATATATTGTGATTCACAACACATCATTTCACCTAATTGAGTTGGATTAAGTATGATGATGAATTAGATAAAAGGAATGTGATTGGGATTGGGATATGCATTTAAATTTATCTTGTTTTAAATTATTTTTATAGGTTATAAAGAAATATTTTTGTGTAGTTTATATTGTGGTCATTGTTTGTTATAATATGTTTGGAAAAAAAGAATTCAAATATAATCTTCGAATTATTTTCTTGGGACCAGAAAATATCATGTTGGGGGTGTGATTATCCAATAAAAACACATATGTTAATTAAATTTTAATGGAATTAAATGTTCATTTTTGATCTTATGGGCCTGAGTTAGTGGGTTTAAATTTTGAACATCCATTCTCATCATTTGTGCACTTCATGCCTAATGTACAATAATTTAGGTCCAATAATTCATCTGATTTTAAAGAATGTAATTATCCATATTTTAATTTTATATTTTGGTAAATTAATATAAACTTAAATATAAATATTTTTCATTTAGGTATCAGCAGATTATTTATAAATGATGATGGGGATATTTGGCGATGAAAGGAAATAATTCTGGAGAAGGCAGATTGGACACTAGCCCACTGATGAGATGTGGGTCCCACAATACATTCCCACTGAATCCCAAATTTTGTGGGATTCTAGAAGAAATATATAGGAACAAATAATGCATCATAATATAGTACTAATTAATCCCCCATGGGGGTTATTAAGGTCTCCCAAATAGAATATCAAAATTTTGTTCAGAGTCTGTGGCCCAGAATGTTATCCCACTAAATCGGCCATAACTTCTGATCCACAACTCCAAATAGTCCCAAATTTTACAGTAGTTTGGAAGACATACAGGAAAAAAATACTCTTCTATGGAAAACCATGATTCAGAGATATTCTTACCCATACAGGATTATATTCTTCACATTTATTTCATTAAAAAACTATAATCACAAATAAAAATATATCTCTTTCTTTTGATAAATTATTTCACACATAGGTGTGAATTCTGTTCACACACATGGAGGAGTGCTCATTATTTCCGCAGTTTTAATTTCTTCAATCTAATTATTGTAAGCCATCTTCCTCCCACCATTGAGAGTATACTATCAATAAAGGTATAAACATTTAATTGGTTGATCTTAGGAATATGAAAAGGTTGGATTGAATGTTATTTTATGAAAAAATTGTTTTTAATTGGATAACTAATTTAAGACTTCCATTATTCGGTTATTTCTACTCTTCATCTTCACTATGTTTGAGGAAGCTTAATCAAAGTACTAAAGTGACCATATACCTTAGATAGATCATGAATTTGGTTCTCTAAGTGTGTATGGGATTAGTAATTTAGTTTATTTACCATCAAACTAGAAAATTATGAAGGTAGTGTTATTTTGAAGAATAGATTCATCAAGAATTAATAAAATCAAATTTTTCTAAAGAATTAAAATTCATTCAATCAACCCCAAGCATAATCCTAAGATCAACCCATTTTCATTGAATTGAATTCACTTAGGTTTTTTAGTTTTCTTTAAAACCAACTAAATTTAAAACCAATTTGGATATTTCATAGCCAAAAATCCATCGCATAGGTTGTGTATCTTAGGTATCTTCTTAGGTCTCAGTGGATTCGACAACCCAAGATAGACTACAAGGATCGTTCTACCTTCATCTCTTGGGTAAATTTGAGCATGAATCAAATTTCATCACCTTTAAATATTTTTCCTCTAATAAAGATACTTTCATATTGAACTAAGGTGTAAGTCCTCTCAAGATATTCTTAAAAACATTTACATCATAAATAATTTCTTCAAAGACCATGAATTTCTTCCAAAACAACACTCACATAGTCAAATAATTCCTTAATAGACTCATTATGGTACATTTTAAGATCTTCATATTTGTCCTATAGAACCTATATATTTTCTTCTATGACTTTTGAGTCACCCTCATAAATATTTAGAAAATTTTCCCAAATATCATGTGATGACTTACACAAAATCACCTTCATATAAATAACATTATATAGGGATCCCCATAATACATTGATTTTTTTTGTGTCAGTATCCAACTCTCTTCGGTCAACTTTAGATAAAGTACCATTGTCGATACTGGATGAAATTCCAAGCATCATTGTTGTAAAGTTGACTATTCCTAAATATTAAAAGTAATTATTCAACCAACTCTTCCATAATTGTAAATTATTTCCATCAAATATTAGAATCCCTTTTTTATTGAAAACCTCCATTGAAACCCTTGATAGAGAAGAACGGATATTAACCTTCCCCTCTAATACCAATTGTTATCCCAACTAGGCTAAATAACCTGAGAGGGGGTTGAATCAGGGTATGACATATTTAAACAACTACCCCTTAAAATCTTGTTTCGTCGTTAAATAAAACACTCTTCTCTCCCTTTTCGGTAGTAATGTATGAAAAGAAATGAAATCATGAAAAAGACACAAAAAATATACTTGGTTCACCCTCATTGGGCTACATCCAATGATAATATAACGAAAATGTTATGATGTACCAAATACACTAAGGCTAACTGTTAAAATAAGGTTTAGGATAGATCACTTTTATTCCCGCACTCATAGACTTTGAAAAGTTTAGGGACTATTTACTGCTTCCCAAGGGTCACTCCCTCGATCTATCTTTCAATGACTCACTTATAATGGAAAGGATAACCTTCTTCCTTTCCTTTTCTCACTATTCTACAAATTATTCTCACATAGTTTATGAACATGTAGTTCCCTTCATTGAAAATAATGAATGCATCCTCATTGTAGGTAGATTCTCTATTAAAGTCCATATTTTCTCCACTTTATGAATACCACTTTACCAAAGATTTACTGGGCAATCCATTTTCAATAATTTCATAATGATCACTACCTTTTTGAATTTCACACGACCTTTGTGAATATACCTAATTCTTTAAAATTATATAATACCTTCTTGAACCCCATAACTTTTTTAAATCTCACCTTTTTTGAAAATCTCAACCACCCTTCACGAAGTAATATTCTTTCACAATGCTTAATCACTTTAGAAAATCTCACTTATCCTTCACAAAGCTCACAACTTTCATTCAACTTTTTATAGCCTTTTAAAACTTTAATACTTTTCTGATTATTATAACTTTTTATCACCATTCATGTTCTTCATGAACGTCCTTTCTTTGAAAACTTTTTCTCAAGAATAACCTTCATGAATCACCTTTGTGAAATCAGAGTCTAAGAATCTTTGTTATGTCTTTCCATTTATTTATGATAGGGGTAGAGTTATATTTAGAGGCATTACCTCCCATTTCTGAAGCTTCCATCCTCATCATAACCTTTTTATTAATTTCTCTGATCTAATTTGTGAAGCTACCAATTTTCACGATGCACTAAGGATATTTCTCATTTGTGAAGATTCTCATAGTGGCAGAGATTACCATCAACCCTTTGCACATTCATGATGATCCACTTCTCATAGTCATAAAGATTAATTTAAACCATTCATGAATTCCCAAGGCTTATTCATTATGACCCACACCTTCAAGAAACCCATCCTTCATGACACCAAATTCCTTTTCAAACCTCTTTTCCTTCATGAACCTCTATTATTTGTGAAACTAATTCTTCTAATATAATTTTCTCATGTATTCATGGAAATAAAACTTTCATGATAATTCTAAAAATTTCAAAATTTTGGACCCCAAAAATTTGGCAAACACTGGGAAGTAGCTGCACCTTATATACACAAATTTAAGAACTACTTCTAGGGTATCCATTCCTTTGTCTTGGATCTTTGTCAATATACTCTATTAAAAATCTCTATAAAACTCCACAACTGACCATTAATAACTTCTTTTTTAACAAACACAATGAACCCAAAAACAATGAAATGTTAACTTGAGATATGTTTTCTGAAAATTAATAAAAGAAGAATCATTTATAAGAAAAATAATTTTTTTCTGAAAAACTATATTTTTCTAAAAGAAGGATTAGTCTCACTTTACACACATAATTTAAAAATATTATTAACAAAATTTATAAAATTTATTTCGAAAAATAAAATCAATTTTTGAAATAATAATACCAAAATTATCTTGGGGTGAAGTTTTTGGATTTTTCTAAAAAAAATCAATTTTTGATGAATAGTGAAAAATACTAAATTTTAATTGAAAACTTCATTTTCGTTTAAAAAAATTATAATATTAAATTATATATTTAACTTATTTTAAATTAAAATTATTTCAATTATATATCAAAAAATCTAATTTATTTCATTATAATCATTATCATTTTTAATTTTGATATAAAAACATTGTAAACTTCTTAACATTTTCACTTTAAAACCCCGCTTTCTCGTCATGTCTGTGAGATTAATTTTAAATTAAATTTTTCCACTTATGAGAATTGAATTTTTAAAAACAGATTACATATTTTGAATTAAAATAATTTATAATTTATAATAAGTTTAACTTATTTTTTATCAAAATGAATAGTGAATGCAGTAAAAATTAATTACCCCAGTTAAGGTAAAAATGGATTTATCAGAAAGATAAGCTAAAAGGATAAGGGTAAAAATAACCAATAAACTTGTAGAAAAACTATTTTATAGACATATTTTGACCAATTTACCTTTATTGTTCAAAAATGGTCTATTTTAGACCCTTGTGACATATGAAAAACGTGGGACCACTCAATTATTTTCAAAAATTCCAAGTGTGTCATCTCCCCCACTTATAAAAGGCCACCCCCTATCCTCCCATATTCACACCTTCAAACCACTATTATTTTTCCACTACCTGCTCAAATAAATTCTCAAATTCTATACCCTCATCCTATATTCCTTATTTTTGTTTAAATTAAACCTTGGGAGGATTTAGTGCAAACCTAAGGTGGATACCTGATGAAGAGATAATGTTCTTCAACGAGAATCTTTATTTTATTTATTTCTCCACCTCCTTAAATTCTTATTAAAACATGATGATATAATAATATAAATGAATTTTATATACTAAGAATTTATTATATTAATTTCATAAACTTTATAATAAAACCTCTTTCATCAAATGGGTTAGTAAATCATCACTCATGTGTACGGTGGACTATCACCTAACAAACCGATGTCATTTATTTTTCCATTACCACCTCTCATGGTTGGGTATGATGGTGAATATAAAGTGTATATATATGTTTTTTTGTGATATTTATAAAATACTTATACTTATGTATTCATTATATCATATATATCATTTTATATTCCATTCTGTTGGTGATATGGTAACGTATCTTGTGTGTACGGCAGACTACCGCCTTGTGAAGCGATATGATTTGTTTTCCACTAATGTGTTACACAGATGGTAATAAGGGTAAATATTATTAATATATGACATATAAATGGCATAATTATGATATTAATGACATATTTATTATTATTTAAATATCATATATCATTTTATTTCTGACCTTTTCACTCATAGAAAAAGTGATAGCGTCGTTCGTGTATGTGTGCACTATCACCTTCACGAAGCGACGTTTCTCTCTTTTCATAACCACACCACATAGATGATAAATATAATTATATAATATGGTATATATGGTATTATTATAATTATGGAAACATAATATATTACTTACCACATTTCCATAATTATCATTGGAAAATGGAATTGTTACTCAGGCATATGTACAGTCTACCGTCTCCAGGATTGTAACGTATTTCATTTCTCATAACCATATTTATTTATTGGTTTTAAAAGTATAAATTATGTCTAAATATTATAAATATTTCATTATTATTATTATTTATATGTTTAAATAATGATCTCTTTGACCATAGTCTTCCTACCAAAGTCGATCTTGATATATAAGCCAAATATGGTCAACACATCGAACATTAATTTAATTGATTAAGTAATTGTATAAAAAAATTAATAAGAAAAACAAAATTAATAATAAACATGAAAGTTTTTCTCAGTAAATTAATAAATTAACATAAGTTTTGTATTCAAAAAGACAAAGACACATGTGGCAATCCGTACTCAAGGTAAGGGACATCGTCTAAATTTCCTTTCATTGCGGAATATTTTGATCTTATGAATATTTATTCATTTATAGGGTGTATATAATGACCCTTTGACATGTTATATCATGAATTTATTTATAATCATGATATTTAATGTTTTTAATGTTATTATTTTGTGGTGATTATGTTTCAAGTGTTTCTTAAGTGATAGGGAACTTTTCTTTTTAAAAAATTATATTTTAACTTTTTCCTGGAAACTCTTCATGTTCCATGTCCATGTTTTTAAAATGGTTTTATGAAAAAAAAAATTAATAAAATATTTATAAAATACATTTTATTTCTCTTTCTACTTTATTTTCAACATTTTTCAAAAGGAATTGTTTCAATTGTTTTGAATAGATCATTTTGAAAAATGACAGAAGGATTGTTCTATTCTTAACATACATGGCAATAATGAATTGCCCACCACTGTGTACATTATTTGATTTCTAGATTCATTTTAAAGATTTTATAATTTATTCAATGAAAAATGTAACACTCTAATATTTTATGGTATATATCTTTTAAAATTTAACATCTTCGATAGTTTATACTTCATGCAACACTGAGTTTAAAACCATAATATACTATTAAATATGATCATTGGAATAGTAATGTGACCATTAGGAATTGTCACATGACCAATATAATAGTATATTAAACTATGAAAGTATAAATAAAATTTTTGTATCTTATAAATGAAAATATGGAACATATATAACATGTGATAAGTAAATAAATTCTTTAAAATGAAAAATTAAGTGTTGATATTTTTGAGAAACATAAATTTTTATTTACAATTTTATAATTAAAATAATTATTTAAAAGAATATTTATTTTCATAAAATATATTCATAAATTAACATTTTTTGGCATAGGATTTGAATAAAATATTATGTAAACTTAATTATTTTTTCAAAGTGTCATAAAATCAGTTATAATTTTAAATTTAGTATTTCTCGAGTAAATGGTGATTTTAATTAAAAATTATATTTCTCATATTTAAAAAATTATTCTCATAAAATGGAGTCAATTTTTTAATTCCAAACTTAAAAAATTGGTTAGGGTGAATTTTTGGTATTTTTCTAAAATAGTTGAATTGTTTATGAAGTGAAATACAATAATTTATAGTATTTAACATTATAAGTAAATAAATGAATTATTGAGTCATGTATGATATAGGGTAGTGGTAAAGACTCATTAGTTCTAACTAAAATGCACTAGTTACTTTATTTAGTCATAAGAATCATTACTATTGATAATCTTGATCCAAAATAATAAACTAATGAATAAAATAATCAAAAAAAACTCCTCTCATCCACTATAAATACCACCCCTCACCACCTCTTCTCATCACTCCTTCAAATCCATATATCTTGTCCAATTTCTTCTGAAACCCTCTCCCAAACCTCCCCACCACATTTTGGACTTTCGGTTATCACCCAAAAGATCATTTCAAAGTTATTTAAGGAGGTTGTCAAGGGGAGGAATTTTAGAGGTAAAATTCACTTTCATTCTTTTAATGTTCTTTAAATTTATTTTCTTTTCTTATCCTTCCTCCACCTACACTGTACAAAGTGAAATGATAACTAAAAAATTTTAAATACTATAATTTTATTATGTTAATGTTATATCAACTTTAAATTATCTTCTATTTCCCTTTTTCTCTAAAAATGAATACATCATCTGTGAGGTTCCAATTTATAGCCTTCATGGATGATAAGTTTTTGTTTTTCAATTCCACTTTCAAGACTTTTCATAAAACAATTTTTACGATTAAAAATATTATATGTGTATTATAACTTGTTTAATGTTCTTTAACCAGTATATATACATAATATTAATTCATAAGATAAAACTAGTTCATGATGATTGAAAAAACACCAAAATAATATATATGTTTATCATTAATGATTTATCTAATGTATCATTTTAATATCTAGAAACAAAATTATATATATGAACATTAAATATATAATATTTTCATTAATAACATATAATTTTAATTTAGCATAACTATTACCATTTTAGATGATCTTGTGTACATGTATACAAGTGAAACAATCATGAAAACCATGGAAACAAACATTCCCGAAAGACAAAATTGAATCTTACAACTCATAAAAAAGATCATAAATAAACTTAATAAAATTATAGTAAATAAAATGAATGTTCAATATATTCTTAATTAAATTATTAATGAATCTAATTTCATTATATAGTACATTAAGTACAAGTGCAGAACACTTTTGAACATAAGGCAAGGGATTCTACCTGAATCTCCATTTTTCCATTGGGCTACACTTTCTCTCTATTTAACCCAATATAATTGTTATTTATTTTTATATAATTATTCTAAATTATGTTTATATGTTTAAAGCTCATTTATCCAGCTCATTTAATCATTTTTATGAGTAAATACATGTTTTATAAGGTTTCCCTTTTCAATTCCTCCGTATAAGCAAGCCTGATTAAAGGGAACTTCTTAATTTCTCACCCATTTTCAAGTACGCTTCATAATATATTTTAAGACATAAATATTTTTATAAAATCACTATTTTTTAATAGAAAAAATATCTTATAGATTTTATGGTTTTATGTAAACAAATAATCCTTTTCCACTTTAAAGACTCATTTATATTTTCTCTTAAACCGCCCTGAAGTGGCCCATTTCTAAAGTCTCTTAAAAACTATTTCTATATGTTTTCACTTTAATTGGAAATATTTTATGCCTAAAAAATAATTTCATTGTACATACCTTTTCGTTTTTGGAATATACATGTTTATAATCTTATTTTATGAAAAATACAAATTATTTTCCAAAAGAACTCTTCTTTGCAAAGTAAAAAAGGTTATTTCTATCAAGAATTCCTAAATGATTTTATAAGAGTACTTTTATCTATTCCAAAACCCTTTATTGAATATTATGCCTAATTAAGATTGATATTTTAATATATAATCTACCATATTTTATTAAATGGCTTTTGATCAACTTTACTATTAATTTTCTATCTTGATATCATTCACCATATTACTCAAAATGGTTATTTATTATGTTTACTGATTGGGGAAAGTTATTTACATTTCATATGTATATGTTATTTATGTTTCAAACCATTAATATGAAGAATGAATTGTACTTAGTAAGTTATTATAGGGGACCTATATTTACACTTCATGAATCAGTAGGTCTCATGAGACAAATCAGGTTGGGATTTGTCTAAGGCCTTACCCATTTATTTCCAAATGTCTTAGTCAAGGCCTCGACAGTATGTTTCAGATGTCCAGAATTATGAATTCCAAAATTATGGTATTATTAATTGATAATCCATGTGATTATTTGACTATTATAATATCCATGGTTATGTTTCATTCTCATGTTATATTTTTATGGAATTATTCAATCACCTTTTCTTTCTTCCATATTATGCTCAAGATTATGTTTTAATGGAATTTTTTTTAGTTAATCACTTTGCCTTATTATTTATATTTTTTACAATGTCATTTTTATTTCTTACCCTTACTGAGAATCCTATCACACCCCTTTCTTTTGTTTTATTTTTCCCCAGGATGCAAATATGTATCTTATGAATGAATTTCAAGGATAATCTAGGAGTTTATCGGTATTTCCAATGGAGTTTCTATGTTATATTTCATTTAAAGTTGTAGTTTAAAACTTATATTTTTATATATTATTCAAAATATACTAAAATATTCATTCCTTTTGGATAAAAATTATTATTAATAAGTACCAATATAATAAATTAAGGAACTAGCTCTAGGATACTCGGGTCAGGGTCTTTATAGTTGGTATCATAGGAAGTTTAGTATACACCTTTGAAACTAGATTTAGAAAACATAGATTAGGGAACATAAACCTATGATATACTTTAAGTATAACAATATAAAAACATCCTATAATTTTGGTAAGGTATAGTTTATGTGTGTCTTCCTAGAAATGCATCTCTATCTAGATAATACAAGTGGATGTGGTTCTAGCACACATGTACCTATGGGTAACAACTATGACAAGGTGTATCGGTCCTGACTCAATGTAACCTTGTATAGGGCAATGGGACTTACTGCACACCTAGTTTGACACTCCCAAGGGATATACTTAGGATAATTCACATTTTTTTTACAAACCATTATTAAGTATTTAAAATCATAAATTTCCCCCAAAAAACCATGTTTATGATTATGAGATCAGCTATGCATAAATTTACATTTTATATTAAGTGTTTTACTAGTTAAAAATTATGTATTATGATTCATAACTTAACTTAGTATATTTCATTTTTTATAAATGGTGCCTACTGGAAGGAATAGAAACTGTATAAAAACATGTATTCCATGTAGTTATTTCCTTCATATGCAAGACAATGATGTTAGAGTGGGAAATAAAACTAGATCCTATCAACTTATAACTATACTGAGATAACTAACTTAGGTTACGAGTAATAACCTTACTCGTTTGGTGTATCCTAATCCACCACACAATGTAATAATTTTAGACCACTTTATATGACAATAGACTCCATCATTCAATGGGAACAAAAACCTATTTGTATCTAATAAATGGTTAAGTTCCTTAGATATGAAATTTCTCTCTTTGGGGAGAAATGAAAGGGAGAATGTATTCATGGAAGTTTAGTGTCTCTCGAAAGATTAATATTAGTGGTGTTCATTAATTAAAAATAAATAGGAGGAGAAAAAAATAAAATATGGAATGGAAGGATTTTATGAAAATCATCTTGGAAAAATTTTCCCTAAAGAACAGTGAGAGGATATGGAGATACAATTATTGAGTCTGAGACAAAAAAAGAGGATGAAAGTGTTTCCAAGTATGAAGCCAACTTTAAAAGTTTAGTAAGGAATGTTATGGATTACATACATAATCCAAAGATAAATATTAATCAATTATTTGATCAGTTAAAAAATCCTATGAAGGGTACTTGTCTCCCAAACTTTCTCATCATATGAAGATACAGTCTCTTGTGCAGTCAATATAGAGAAAAAATTCTTCCAGCCTTATTACTTTAAGGTAAAATAAGAGAAAAAGAGGACGGAATATCAAAAAATGGATAAAGTGACGAATAAAAAAGGTAATTTTTCAATGTGTGATACTTATATAAGTAATCACCATGGTTCCTTCTTAAAAGGAAAAAGAGTTTGATTCAAGTGTGGTGAAGAAGTCCATCGTGATCATGATTGAAATGAAAATAAAGAAGCTACCAATGTTCAATGTTATAATTGTCAGGATATGGGATACTTTGAAAATTATTTTATAATGAATCAAGGAAACTTACCTCAGAAAATACCATGGGAGAAAGAATAATATTATGCGATCAAAACATCTAAGGTTGAAGTTCCTAATGATGTGGTGGAAGGTATATTAATCCTATCTTCAAATTTATCCAATACAATTTTTTATTTTGGATCATCACACTCTTTTATATCTACCCAGTTTTCCAAGAAAATTAGATATTTCTCTTTTGATTTAATAAGGGAGTTTTTAGTAAAAACTTCTAAGTATAGTCTCATTTAAATAAAAATATGTTGTTAAGTCCTCTTTAAGACACATAAATGTACTTTAGTTGCTGACCTTATCATCATAACTATGGTTGACTTTGATATAGTCCTCAGTATGGACTGGATTTCAAAATATGGTGTGAAAATAAATTTCATAAAGAATGAAATTATGATTTGTGAGAAAGATGTATAATACCTTATCTTTATAGTAGAAACCTTATCATATTATTATTATCTAGATCCACCCCCAGTAGCTCTACTGAATGAAATTCTTGGGGAGAAAGAGAAAGCATCATCTATGGGTGAGGAAAGAAATCTTCAAATTGAGGATTTACCTGTTATATAGGAATACATTGATGTATTTTTTGAGGTATTACCTGGACACTCCCTAGATCGTGAAGTTGAGTTTACTATTGATTTAATCCATGATTAAAGACCAATATCATAGACTCCTTATAGATAAACAATGTGGAATTAGTGGATATGAATAAACAACTAGTGGAGTTGAGTAATAAGGGATTTATTTTCCCTAGTGTTTCTCTAGGGGGATCCCATGTTCTCTTTATTAAAAAGAAATACGGATTCATGATTCCATTCATTTATTATATATAACTCAATGTTATTATAATAAATAAAAAGTATCATATGCCTCACATTGATGATTTATATGATCAACTTCATGAAGCTCAATATTTTTCAAAGATAAAAAATTCATTATAGATGTCATCAATTGCATGTAAATAATGACAATATTCCAAAGATAACATTTCAAAACAGGTATGGGGATTACGAGTTTTAAGTAATTCCATTTGGAATAACTAATGCACTCTATGTTTTTATGGACCTAATGAATAGAGTATTCATGGAATATATTAATGATTTTTTTGTGGTCTTTATTAATTATATCTTGGTATAATATAAAATCTATGAATTCCATGAGAATCACATGAGAATTATTCTTGAAACTCTCTTAAGGGAAGAGTTATATAGTAAATTCAACAAGTGTGAATTTTGGATTTAGAAAATTTATTTTATTGGTCATATTGTCTCTAAGGATGGAATCTTAGTTGATCATGTGAGGTCAAAGGTAGTTCTAGAATAGCCTACACCAACAAACATAACTGAGGTAGATAGTTTCATTGGCTTACCATGTTTCTATCAGAATTTCTTTCACAATTTCACCTAACTAGATAACCTATTAAGTAAGATTACTCATAAAGGGGTTTAGTTTATTTGGACAAAAACATGTGAAGAATTATTTAAATAATTGAATAATATATTATAGAATTCTCTAATCCTGACTCAACTATCAGGAAATAGTGGATTTTTTATTTATAATGATGCATCAATGAAATTAATTGGTTGTGTTCTTATTAAAAATGATAGAGGTATTCCCTATACATCAAGATAGTTAAAAACTCATGAATATAACTATCCAACTCACTATATTGAGTTAGAATCAATAATATTTTCTCTAAAAATATGAAGACACTATCTCTATGATTAAAGATGTGAGATATAAACAGATCAAAAGATTTTTAAATATATATTCTCATAGAAATAACTCAACATGAGGAAAATTTTGTGGATCAAGATACTCAAGGATTATGATTGTTCAATACACTACTACCCAGAAAACAAAAAAATGGTAGAAGATGCTTTGAGTAATAAGGATCATTAATTTTTAAAAAAAAATGAGGATTGACAAGGATCATGTATGCATGGATCTAGTAAATACAGATATAGTAATTATCAAGGGAGGTGAAACATCATTATTTTTTAAATTTATTCCAAATAATATTTATTAAAAGGATTAAAAATCTCAGTCTGATGATGAGAATTTTCAAAAGAAAATTAAAGTTGTGAATGATGGGAAATTGATAGACTTTGTATATGAAAATGGAATCTTGAAATTTAGGAAGATGATTTGTTTTCCCTATATACCTGAGATAAAAATAGAATTATTGGATGATTCTCAAAGATAAAATTTCTCTATATACCCTGTTATCAATAATATGTACATAGATTTGAAGGAACATTTCTGGTGGGATAATATGAAGTGTGAAATTGCTGATTCTGTATCAAGATGTTTTGTCTCTCAATGAGTGAAGGCTGAAAGACAACATCCTTGAGGATTAATTCATCCTATGACTATTCCTACATGTAAATGGTATGACATTACAATGTATTGTTTCACTAGATTACCAAAGACTCTAAGAAATAATGATGCAATATGGGTAATTGTTGACCGACTTAACAAATCTACATATTTTCTCACTATAAGGGGGGATTTTACACTAGAGAGCCTTGCATGAATCTATATTAATAAAGTTTTAAGACTTCATAGAGAACATATTTCCATTGTGTCTAATTGTGATCCATTATTTATATTGAAATTCTAGAAAATTATTCAGAAAAATTTAGACACTGATCTTCATTTGAGTACAACTTATCACCCTCAAACTGATAGAAAGTCTGAAAGGACAATACAAACATTACAAGACATGCTGAGATCATACTCACTTTACTTTCAAGGTATGTGGGATCATTATTTACCATTGGTATTGTTTTTATACAATAATAGTTTCCATTCAAGTGCTCAAATGGCACTATATGAAGCATTATATGGAAAGATATGTCATACTCCAACTTGTTGGGATGAAGTTGGTGAAAGGAAGCTTGTATTCAAAAAGATTATAGAGGAAACGGCATCAAAGGTAGTGACTAATCAATATCATATCAAATCATCTCAAAGTAGGAAAAAGAGATATGCTGATAATCGAATGAAGAATTTGGACTTTCAAGTGGGATATCATGTCTTTTTAAAGGTATATCTATAAAAGGGTGTTATATGATTTATAAATAAAAGGAAATTGAGCCCTAGGTAAATTGGAAATTTTGAAATCCTATATATAATTGGATTTATGGATTATAATTTGAATATGACACCTAGCCTTTCAAAAGTACACAATGTGTTCCATATATCTTTGTTAAGGAAATACATGCCAGACCCAACACATATCCTCACTTCGGAAGGAATGGAATTAGAACCTGGTTTATCTTAATCTGAAGAGCCTGTCCAGATTATAAAGACTAAAGAATAGGTGTTGAGGAATCATACAACTCAGCTGGTCCAGGTACAATTTTAAAATCATAAGATTAAAGAGGCGATGTGGGAATGAGAGGAAATTATGATGAAGAACTAGAAAAAAAATTGAGGTGACATTCTAGAAATATTGAGGAAGAAAATTTTTGAAGGGGGGGATAATGTAACACCCCAAGATTTTATGGAATGTCTCTTTTAAAATTTAACATCTCTGATAGTTTATTCTTCATGTAATAGGGAGTTTAAAACCTAAATATGCTTTTAAATATTACCATTAGAATAGTAATGTGACCATTAAGAATAGTAATACATAAAATAGAATAGTAGATTCACCTATGAAATTATAAATAAAATTTGGGTATCTTATGAATGAAAATTTAGTATATTTATATCATGGAATGGATAAATAAATTTTTTTAAAATGATGAATTAAGTGTTGGTATTTTTATGAAGCATAAATGATGATTTATAATTTTATAATTAAAATAATGATTAAAAAGAATATTTATTTTCATAAAATTAATTTCATAAATTAATATTTTGTTTTCTTATGATTATAATATAATTTTATGAATCCTTAATAAATTTTTCAAAATGTCATAAAATCGGTTATAATTTTAAAATCGGTATTTTTTGAGTAAATAATGATTTTAAATAAAAATTAAATTTCTCATAATTAGAAAATTTTCTTAAAAATTTGGGTTTAATTTTGAATTATACACATAAATAAATGGTTAAGGTGGATTTTTTGGATGCTTCTAAAATAGTTGAGTTTTTGTGAATAGTGAAATATAGTAATTTATGATATTTAACATTATAAGTAAATAAATAAATTATTGAGTCATATATGATGTATGGATGATGTAATAACTCATTATTTTAAACTCACATTCACAAGTTACTATATTTATTCACAATAATAAATACTATTGATAATAATGATCCAAAATAATAAACTAAAGAATAAATAATCAAAAAACACTCCTCTCCTCCAACATAAATACCACCATTCACCACCTCTTCTCCTCATACCCTAAAATCCATTCATCTTGTCAAATTTCTGACCAATATCTCTCGAAAACATCTCACTCATGTTCTGGTCTTGCTGGTCTCACCCAAAATACCATTTCAAAGTTCCATAAGGAGGTTCTCAAGGAGAGGAATTCAAGAGGTAAAATTCTCTTTCGTTATTTTAATTTTATTTAAATATATTTTATTTTATTATCCTTTCATCACATCCCATATCCAAAGTGACATGATAAATAAATTATATCTCATGTACATTAATTTTTTAATGTTAATGTTATAACAACCATCAATTCTCTTCTCTTTCCCTTTTTCCTAAAAATGAAAACATCATCTGTGAGGTGCTAAGTTTCCACATTCATGGATGAAGAGTTCTTGTTTTTGAATTTCACCTTCAATGATGGTCATAAAACCATTTTTATGGATAAAAATGACTTTAATATATGTAATAAAACTTATTTAATTATTTGGAACTTATATATATACATAATATTAATTTATAAGATAAACTATTTTGTGATGATCGAAAAAACACCAAAATAATCTAAATGGTTATCATTAACACTTTATCTAATGAATCATCCTAAAATCTTGAAAAACATTATATCTAGTGAAATTAAATCTCTTAGAGGTTCATTAATAACTTATAATTTCAATTCTGTATAACTATTTCCATTTTACATGATCTTTCATACATGTATACAAGTGAATCAATCATGAAAACTAAGAAATGAACATTCATGGATGATGAAATTGGATTTTATAACTCATCAAAAAGTCCATAAATGAAATTAATAAAATAATAATAAATAAAATACATGTTGAATAGTTTCTGAATTAAATTATTTATAAATATAATTTCATTATCTAGGACATTAAGTACAAGTTCATAACACTTTCAAACATAAGGTAAGGGATTCTACCTAAATCTTCATTTTTTACTTCGGGTTATGATTTCTCTCTCTTTACCCCAATGTAATTCTTTTATATTTTTATATAATTACTCTAAATTCTATTTATAGGTTCCAAACTTATGTATTCAGATCATTTTATCTTTATTTTATAAAAAATACATGTTTTATAAGGTTTCACTTTTCAATTCTTCCTGATAAACACGCCCATTTAAAGGGAACTTCAAAATTTCTCACCCATTTTCAAATACACTATATTATATATTTTAAGACACAAAATGTTTTCTAAAATAACTATTTATATAATTAAAAACTATCTTATTACTTTTTGGGTTTTATTTAAACAATTAATCCTTGTCCACTTAAAAGACTCTTTTATATTTTCTCTCAACCCGCACTGAAGTGGCCCATTTATAAGGTTTCTTAAAAACTCTTTATACATGTTTTCACTTAAGTTGGAAATATTTTATGCATAAAACATAGTTTCATTGTACTTTCCTTTTATTTTTTGGGGTATAAATTTTTATAATCTAATTTTATAAAAAATACAAATGATTTTCCAAAATAACTCTTTTTTGTAAAGGAAAAAAGAGTATTCCTCTTTAGAATTCCACAATTACTTTATTAGAGTATTTTTATTTATTTAAAAAACCTAGGTTGAATAACATTATTAATTGGTATTGATATTTTATGATATCATCTACCATAAATTATTAAATGGTTTATGATTAGTTTGATTGTGTATGTGATATCTTGATAGAATTCACTGTATTTCTCAGAATGGTTAGTGATTATGTTTACTAATTGGGGAAATTTATTTACATTTCATCTGTATATGTTGTTTATGTTTCACCCCATTCATATGAGGAATGAATTATACCTAGTAAGTGACATTAAAGGCCCACTATATACCCTCAATACATTATTAGGTCTCAAGAGACAAACCAAATTGGGATTCAGATGAGGCCTTACCTATTTATTTTCAGATGTCTTGGAAAAGGCCTCGCTGGTATGTTTATGATGTCTAGAATTATGCATTCCATCATTATGATATTAGAAATTTATAATCAATGTGATTATTCTACTAGTATAACATCCATGGTAAAGTTTCTTTCTCATATGATATTTATATGACAATATTCAATCAGTTTTTATTTCTTCCATGTTATGCTCAAGATTATGTTCTAATGGCATGTGTTTTTAGATAATTACCTTGCCTTATTATTTATATTTATGATATCTTATACTTTATTTATTACCCTTAATGAGAATCTAATCTCAACCTTATATTATGTTTTTTTTCTAAGATGTGAAGGTGTATATTATGAATGACTTATAGGGATAATTTGTGAGTTTATGGGTGTTTCCAATGGACTTTCTATGTTGTATTTAATTTCAAGTTATAATGTAAAACTTATATTTGTGTCTATTATTCCTAAGGTACTAAACTATTTAGTCTTTTGGGATTTTAATGCCTTCCCATAAGTACCAATGTAATAAAATAAGACACTGGCTCTGGGATACTCGGGTCGGGGTCTTTACAAAAAACCTGTGTTCTCTTTTGTTGGGTATTTTGGTATTGGAAATGGTTTTTTAGAATAAAAGGTTATTTTTATCTAGAATTGTTTTCTATATGGGTTTAAATGAGTTTTTATAAGGGTTTTATGACGAAAATGTTTTATTCATTATATGGTACTTGAGAATTATATGAAACTGGTGAGACCAATGTAGCTTCTATAAAGGGTTGATCACCATTATAGATCATGGGTGAGCTCGATATAGATTATAAAAATGTCTGTTCCCCATTATAGCTCATGAAAAATGGGTGACCCCGATATATCTTTTTTGAAGGGTAATCCACATTATAGATCTCTAATGCATTAGGATATGGTTATAATGGAAGTTGTACATATGATTATTCCAATTAAAAGGGTTTTAGAAGGGTTTTATTAATATGATTCTCTAAGTCAAATATAAATGTGAGTTTATTTTATTACTATGCATTTTAAAGGATTTCATTGAGAAAAATGTGTGTGTGTGTTATTCATGTGTAAATGTTTTATTTTATAAACTAGAATAAAATTGAAGATAAATGTTAATGTTATATGAGTTTTCCTATTTTTCACTTAAATAATGGTTTTCTTTCTTTTTTGTATGTCCCGTATTGAACTTTTTATGCTCATCCCACATTTTAAAACGTTTTAAAATAGTATATGGATGGGTAAGGGAAAGGAATAATTCAATTTGGAAGTCATGGATATTTTCCATGAAAATAAATCATGCTTTTTTTAAAGTTTTGTATTATGGTAAAAATGGATATTAATCAGATGTTTCCAATTAATTTGTTTGAGATTTTTTATGTATGAGTTATTGTCTAATTATCTAAAACTCTAAACCAAAAAATATCCTCAAATTTAAGAGAATGAATTTTTTTCTAAAAACTCAATATTATGTAATGTTTAAACCTAGGTCCTTATAGTTGCTATAAAAGTATATTATATATAACTTTAGAGGTTATGATAATGTTAGTAGCATCCCATGAATGATTCTACCTTATAGCTAATTAGAAATCATATAATTTTTTAAGATTACCAAGTTACTTAATATAAACTATGTATGTTAAGAATCGTTTTCCAAAGAGAAAATAAGGGATTTATAGTGGGAAGTCATTAAGAGGAAAATATCCTTCTAAATCATCTTCTAGATATAGTTTGAATTGGAATAAAATATATTTTTTTAGTAATGGATCAGTTGAAACAAACTATAAATGGTGGTCATATCCATGCTAGATAAGAACCTGATCTACCATGAAAGAATATGTTGATAGAGGATAATTTCATGAGGCAACATCCCCCATAATTTAATGGATCATCTAACCCACTAGTAGTCAAATTATGGATCAATTCTCTAGAAAATATATTTGAATTCATGTGATATTCATAACATAAAAAGGTAACTCTTTTTATTTATCATTTAAAAGGAGAAGATTATTGATGGTGATCTTTGGATAAGAATACTAGGTTGAAATATTATCATGATTCTATAGAATATGAAACATTCAATAATCTATTCCTTAAGAAATATTTCCCTAAGTTTTCATGGCTTAGGATGGAGAAACAATTGATGAAATTATGGTAAAAAGATAAAGATTTTTTGTTCACATATAAAGAAAAAAATTTAAGGTTGGATAGGTACATACCATATTTTGTTCGAGACATTGATAATAAAATTAATAGATTTTAATCAGGATTCAAACCAATATTATGAAGATATTTTTCCAAATGAGAATTTAAAATTTATGAGAAAGTTATTCATTGGGTTGAGAAATTTGAGATGGAGTTTTCTGACACTTATGTTCCATGAGATAAAAAGAGTAAGAAATAGTCAAAGTGGTTCTAAATAGAGAAGAAAACAACTAAGAATCCCAGATTTAGGTAGAAAACATGTTCTAATTTCGGTAAAATGAATTTCAGGGAATGTATGTTAGGATCTTTAAATTCTTAATATTGTGGTAAGTTTGGTCACAGGGTTCATCACTACAAATAAAGGAGTCTTGAACAATCCAAGAATGAGATAATAGATATCTAGTCAATAAAGATATGTTTTAGCTACAATGATTTGGTAAGTTATTCTATTTTTTGTCTGAAGTTACTTACTCAGGGTGTAAATCATCATGATTAAAAGAAAAAAGGGGAGGAAATCATTTTATACTTCTATAGTTGATTTTGGTCCATCTGGTGAGGTAGTGACAGCTCTAGGGAACTCATTATTTTTTAAAGATTTATCATAATCTCAATGAATTAGGAACCCTATATTTTTATGTTTTAAGTAATGGAAGTATATTATGATAAATTTATTGAGTTTTCATATATATAAAATAAATGTTTTATTGGAAATTTTATTTTAAGAATAATGTATTTAGATGTTATAGACATTAGTTTAAAGATATTGATATCTTTTATGGATAGTATGATCATTAATGGTAGTTTGATAATAGTAAAACAAGATTATTATACCTTGTAAAAAAATGGTTTTATTGAAAACCTTAGTAAAAAGGCTCTTAAATGATTAATTTTATTTCAAGGATGTCTATCTTTTTTTAACATTATAGGAATTGTGTTAATATTTTTTTTTAAAAGGACAACCAATGTGTTGGGTGAAACCCCATCGTATCCATAAATCCTGTAGGGCTTGAACCCATAACAAAAGGATGATAAGTTACCATTGACCTATGTGATGTCCTGTTTAATATGAAATTATTTTTAGTTAAAATGTTTTACAAATAAATATTAATAATGAACTGCTTGTTTTAATTTATTGGTTTAGAGAATAATTTATTATATGAGATAACCTGTGATAACCATATTTATTTTTGAAAATGGTTAGAGATGGATGTAAATACTTTTCACTCTTTTTTGGATCTTGTGATCTGCTAAAAGTAAATTTTAGTGCTTTAGACATAAAAAATCATTTTTAAGGTAAATTATGAATTAAAAATTGATCAAATCACAATGAAAGGATAAAATTGGGATTATGAAATAGAAACATATCAAATAAATATATTTACTTAATTTATTAGATAGTAAAAAAATTCCCTAACTTTAGAAAAAGGATTTTGGAACAAAATTTTATCCTATTACATTCATTTTTTATGAATCATATGGTCTTTTATATCATCACAAGTTTATGTTTTTGGGGCCCTTGACTTCCCATTGATCATTCACTTTTTAGTGATCAATGACCTCAATCACTCTCTATTATTATTTAGTATTTTCTTTCATGTCCTAATATTCACTTCTCACCTATGTTATCCTATTTGGAAACCAAGTTACGTATTATTCCATATGACCTTTGTACTTCCCTTTCTCTGTTATTAAGAAGATGTTTTATTAACCCTTTTTATGATAAGGGTTTTAAGAAATATTTTCAAATTATCATCCTTTAATTAATAAGTTAAATTTAAAATTGTGATTATTTAATTTATTTAAGGTGGGAGGATGTTACACAAGAATATTATAAAATAATAAAATATTGTTTGATAGTGTATGTAATACGCAACACAAAACTTAGAAAAAAAATATAACACCCTGAGACATTATAATACATTTATTTTTTAAATAAATTAAATATATTCAATATATTTCATTAAATTTAACGCTTAGTTTATCTTATACTACACACAATGTTATGTTTATCTTTTATTATATGTAACACTCAGTTTAGCTTACATTGTAAGCAACACAAAGTTTAAAGGAAATGAGACACATTATTAAAATATTATTATATAATTTAAGAGTTATAACCAAGATATTAAATTGGAAGGTATAAATAGTTCTAAATAAATATTTAAAGTATGGTTATCTATTTATTAGTAATAAAATAATAATCATTTAGAAGAAAAAAGAAATGTTTTCTGAAAAAACAGTTTTTTTTTCTAAATGGAGAATTAGTTGCGCTTTGCGCACAAAATTTAAAAATAATTTTTTCCATTATTAGAAAATTTATTTGAAAAGATAAAAATTATTTTTAAATATAAATATCAAAATTATCTTACGATGATTTATTTTCATTTTTCTGAAAAGTTTCATTTATTTATGAATAGTGAAAAATTCTCAATTTTAATTAAAAATCATTTAAATGATATATATTTTAAATTTATCTATTTAATTGGTTTTAAATTAAAATTAGTTCAGTTATATATAAATTAATATAATTTATTTCACAATAACAATTTTCATATTGAATTTTTATATAAAAATATTATAAACTTTTGAACATTTTCACTTTAAAAACTCACTTTCTCATCACAACTGTGAGGTTAATTTTAAAATAAAATTTTCTAATTATGTGAATTGAATTTTTAAATTTAGAATCAATATTTTTAATAATAATAATTTATAATTTATAATAATTTCAATATAATTTTATACCAAAATTAATAGTGAATCCAGTAAAAATGAATTTCCTCAGTTAAGGTAAAATGGGTTTATCAGGGGTTAAACAAAAAAGATAAGGGTAACAATTACCATTAAACTTGTATAAAAACTATTTTATGATATTATTTAAACCTTTAATCCTATATGGTATAATAATCATCCATTTTGGACCCTTTTAACATAAGAAAAATGTGAGGGCACTCAATTCTTTTCAAAAAAAATACCAAGTGTGTCCACTTCCCCAAATATAAAAAGGTTACCCCATCTCCTCCCTTCTTCACACCCATACTCAAATAAATTGACTATTTACCTCCTATAATCTTATATTCTTTATTTGGGGAATAAATCTAACCTAGTAAGGCTTTAGTAAAAACCTAAAGGGGATTCCCTAAGAAGAGGTAACTTTCTTCAACGAGTGTCTTTATTTTATTTATTTCTCCACATCCTTCACTTATTATTAAAACATGATGGTATAATTACTATATTATATTATATATAATGAGATTTTATTATGATATTTTTATAACATAAATAATTTCCCGCTTCCATCAACTGGGTAATGAAATCTTCTTTCATGTGTATGATGAACTACAGCCTCACGAACCGATGTAATTTGTTTTTACATTACCACCTCTCATGGTTGGTTATGATGATGAATATAAAGTTTATATATGTGTTATTTATAATATAATTTTATATATTTATTTACTATATCATATATAATCTTTTATATTCCATTCCTTAGGGGATACGATAACGTCGATCATGCGTACAGTAAACTATAGCCTCGTGAAGCGATGTTATTCATTTTTCACTAACACGTCACATGGAAGGTAATAAGGGTAAATATAATTAATATATTTGATATAAATGACATAATTGTGATATTAATGACTTATTTTTCATTATTTAAAAACAATATATCATTTTCTTTCTTACATTTTCACTCACTAAAAAAGTGATAACGTCGTTCATGTATGTGTGGACTACCGTCTTCACGAAGTGATAAAACTCTCTTTTCATCACCAAGACAAATGGATTATAAATATAAGAATATAATATGGTATATATGATATTATTATAATTCTAAAAATATAATATATTACTTAAAATATTTCCATAATGATCATTGTAAAATTGAAATGTTACCCATGCGTATGTACGGTCTAGCGTCTCCATGATTGTAATATAGTTCATTTTTCACAACCATATTTCATGATTGATTTTAAAAGTATAATTTTTATATAAATATAATAATTATTTAATTATTTTTATCTTTTATATTTTTAAATGATGACCAATTTGACCATATTCAACCTACCAAATTAAATTTTGACACATAAGCCAAATATGGTCAAAACTTACAACGTGAACATAATTGATTAAGTAATTATATAAAACTTTGAAATAAGTGAAATAAAAGAAATAATAAACTTTAAAAACATTCTCAAGAAAATAATTAATTAAAATAAGGTTATTATTCATGAAGATAAATATATACGGGGCAACTCAAGCTCAAGGGAAGGAACTTCATCTCAATTTCCTTTCATTGAGGTATATTTAGATGTTATGCACCTTTATTCTTTTATAAGGTGTATATAGATCCCCTTTTACATGTTATATAATGAATTTATTTACCCCTGTGATATTTAATATTTTTTTAATTTTATTATTTCATGGGGCTTGTGATTCAAGTGTTTCCAAAGTGATAAGGGACTTTTTTTTTAAATCATCTTATTAATTTATCCATAAAAATATTCATGTTCGATGTCTATGTTTTTAAAATGATTTTATGAAAAAAATTACCGGGACATAAAATATTTATAAAGTAAATTTTATGTTTCTTTAGAATTTATTTTCAAAGGTTTTCAAAAGTAATTTTTTTAGATGCTTTATACACGAAGTTTTGACAAAGAAAAAAAGGAATGTTCTGTTAAAAACGTATATAACAATAATGAATTTTATGTCACTATGGAATTTTTTTTAGATTCCATTTAAATTTTTCATTTTTTATTCAATTAAAATCCCTATTTCTCTTTTTTTGGGTATTTAAGTATTGAAGTTGGGTTTTTAAAATAAAAGGGTATTTTTATCTGAAAGTGTTTTTCATATGGGTTTAAAAGAGTTTTTCAAAGGGATTTATGATGAAAGTGCTTTATTTACGATATGGTACTTGGGGATTGTACAAAATAAGTGAGCATAATATATCTTTTATAAAGAGTTGAGCCCCATTATAGCTCATAGGTGAGCCTAATATAGCTTACACGAAGGGCTGAACCCCATTATAGCTCATTAAAATTGGGTGAGCCTAATATAGCTTCTACGAAGGGTGATCACCATTATAGATATCCAACCAATTGGGTAATTATTATATTGGAATTAGAACATATTTTTATTCCAATTAAAAAAAATTGAAAGTTTTTTATGAATATAGTTCACTAAGTCACCAAAAGGGGGATTTTATTATCTTTCTATGGGTTTTAAAGCATTCTTTGAGAAAAATGTGTGTGTGTTTTTCATCAAAAAATGTTTTATTTAATAAAATAAATGAACATTGAAGTTAAAGGTAAATGTTATATGAGTTTTCCTATAGTTCATTGTACTAATGGTTTTCTTTCTTTTTTTATGTCCCTTACTGATATTTTTGCGCTCATCCCGCATTTTAAAATGTTTTTTACAGGGTTTATGGATGGTTAAGGGAAAGAATTAAGTCAAGTTGAAATTAATGGATATTTTCCATTAAATAAACTCAAGATATATTTTAAAAGTTTTATATTATGGGAAAAAATGGATACTAATCAGAAGTGAACCCTTTTTTATGTATTACTTATGGATTAATTATCTAAAACTCTAAACATGAAAAGATCCTAAAATACAAGAGAAATAATTATTGACTTAAAACTCAATATTATTTAATTTTTCAGGACAATTCCATATAATTATAGATCATGATGAATGGGTGACCCCGATACATATTATACAAATGGTTAATCCCCATTATAGCTCATGATGAACAGGAGATCCCGATACATATTATATGAAGGGTGGGACCCATTATATCTCTCCAATGCATTGGGTAATGTTATTTATCTATATAGGAAAGAAGAATGGAGTTACTATAGGGTTTATCCTATAGATTTTATTGGGATCTAGTTATTTATAACATGGGTTATTATGATAATGTTCTAAGATACCAACATGTTTTTATTATTCTTGTCATGGGTTTTTAAATGATTTCTCAGTTAAATATTGACATCGCATGGCTCATGATTATTGAATCATATTACTCTTTTATTTATTACATGATTTATTCCATGATCCATGGTTCATGATCCTGATATTTATGTGTATTAATTCTATTATTTTATGCTCATGCACATTTATTATTTCATCATGACCTTATGATCATCTTATGCTCGCTAATGTCATTTAATTATTAATGTAAATGTTTACTTTTACTGAGATTTTGAGTTTACTGTTATTGTGTTTCATTTTATCTAGATTATGTAGAATGATGATATATTATTTTATTCAAGAAAGGTTTCATATATGTATAATTTTATGGGAGATGTTAAATAATTCATATGGAATATAGAAAGATATGTATGGTGGTAAAAATACTCTCTTGAAGTCATGAGTGTTATTTATGAAAGAGTTTATCCTAATTATTTGAAACTATACAAGAAAAATATTAATTGGGTATGTAACTAAAAATTAACTCCTTTTTATGTTTTAAGTTTTAGATGGAAAAAATTGGGACTCATTAATCCGTATCAAATGCTGAAATGAAATTTTTATGTTTTCAGCATCAGATCTGAGAGTGTGGGTTTGGGACTATTACAGTTGGTATCAAAACAAGGTTAAGATAACATTGGAGATTAGGATTTATTCATGTGAGGTTATATTAGGAGTTATAGATACCATCATGGGTTTATTATTTTTAGGTTTATCATATTTTTAATGTTTTAGATACCCATTTTTAGATTTTAAGTGATGGAATTTTGAGGTGATTAATGAAATTTTAAGAGAACTTTTATTGCGATGAGGTATATGTAAACCTTAGGTTTCATATAAAGTCTTATTTTATAAGTCCTAGTTGAATTATCATTTTAAATTATATATTATTTTAATATAGCTTTATAGTGACTCAGGTTATTTATGGAAGAGACTACCATATCTTGGAGATTATATGATTAGGGAATATATATTTTTTGTATGAGACTTTAAGAGTGATTGACGTTATTTATAGATAGATGTTAAATTTATCTAGGAATAATATGTGATAAAATCCTTATGATTTTTGGGTTTTAATCATGTTTGGTAATATTTTAAATAATTTTAAGGATGGTTATTTATGGAATGATTCAGTTTGAACTTTGGGTATTACTTTTAAATTTTAGAGATTAATATTAAATTTCTCCATATGAATGTTTATTAATTTGGAAAATTATCTTATCTTGTTTTAACCATTTTGGTTTTTATTAATTTTTAAAGAAATGTGGAATATATTTTTATCCTTTTTTGGATTATGTGATCCATCATAAATTTATTCTGCTGCTTCAGGCATGAAAAATGTATCTTTAATTATCATCATTTGGAGAAAAAGATGAGATTGTGGTGGAAATTGATTAAATTATGAAATTATATATATTAAGTAATTATATTTCCTTATGATATTAAACTATATAGTATTGTAATTACTCAACTTTATGAAAAGGATCTCGAAATAAAAATGATATCATATTACCTTTATTTCTAATGAATTGATGGTCTTTTCAACACCGCTTTGGTTTATGGTTTTGTGGTTGTTAAGTTTCTCTTGGACATATTCTCTATCACTCTATATTATTCCATGGGAATTACTTTTCAATTCCATGTACATATTTTCACTTCCCAATAATGTTCTCATATTCAGAAACTTTATTTTTTCTTATTTCAGATAACCTTTATATTTTCCTTTCCCTCTTTCAAGGGGATGTTTTATTAACCCTTTTATAATGTGTGATTTCAAGAAAGTTATTTTTAAATTCCAAACCATTGATTATCAACACAAGCTAAAATTTCAAGGATTAAATTTATTAAATAGGGGATAATTTAATATATTGATATTTTAAAAGAAAACTATGTTTGAAAGCATATACGTTGTGCAACATTGATCCTAAACAAATCATAAAAATTAAATTATTTAAATATGACCATTAGAACCTAACAATTAATTTTCTGGGTATGAATAGGGTTAAAAAAAATAAAAAATATACATAAAGGTTAAAATAAAAACATATTTATTGATTGATACATAGTAAATAAGCACTCAATTTTAAGTAAATTCATTTTATTTTTCAAAAATGTGTTCCTTCAAAAACGGTTTTAATGTTTTTTGTGAGAAAATATTTATAATTGATTTATTAAAAATTTATAAATTTTATTTTATAAAAAGAATATAATTTTTTAAATCGTCATATAAAAATTATCTTTGAGTGAATTTTTGGTATTTTTCTAAAAAGATTGATTTTTCTTTGAATAGTTAAAAATACCAATTTCTGTAAAATTGATAATTTATTTTCATTAAAAAGTATAATTATAATTTGAATTTAATAAAAAGGTAAAAAAATATTATTTAATTACATATAATCTAATTAAATTCATTTTATTCATTATTATACCTAATTTTAGCATAAGTATATTTTTTGGTTTAAAGGCGCATTTTTTTTAAAAATGGTTTTTCATTGCGTTTTGCGTATTTATATAAAACATAATTTATATAAATTTAAGAAATTGAATATTGATAAATGGATTCCATATTTGGGATCAGTGGTTCTAAATTTGGTAAATATTTTCCTTTTATTTTTTACATTATGAATAGTAACATTAGTAGTTTTACTACCAATGTAAAGGTTAAATCGGGTAATTTAGGTTAAAAATAAAATCATAAGAACTCAAAAATTACTATAAAACATCAGTTAATTTTATTGGATGATTACATATCATACATAAACTTATAAAATTATAATATATTTCCTTTAATTTTAATGTGACCATGATTTGGAAATTTATATTATTTTATTTAAAGAAAAGTAAAAAAATATTTGTCTTATAGTTTTATTATCTTTAAATTTTTCACATAGGGATAAATAAAGGATATGTTCGATTATAAACATTAATTTTAAATATAAATTATTTTTTTATCATCTTAATTTATTTTTAATCTTTAGTGATGAAATAATTAACTTAAAATCTTACAGAGAGTTGATATGATAATTATTTAATTAATAGAAAAATTAAATAAATGATGCTAAAAATTTTAAAATTAATATAATTTCAAATAAGTTTTGTATTACATGAATCTTATATATATAAATGAAATATTAAAGAGTTTTGTATTAATTTTATTCTAATTTATTTTTTTCTTAGTGTTATTAAACTCAAAGTAAATGAATAGTTCTAAATTGATATTAGTGATATTTTATAACAAATAATATAGTATTAAATGATTTAAAATTCCAAAAACTAATATATTTAACCAATTTATTGGGATATGATTTAAAATATCAACCATTTTCCATTTACATTCCATTTTTTCACTTTTAGTGACTATCTTGACACTCAAACATTAAAAAATCGTATTATCACAGTATGTGTGAAAATGGTTAACAAGGGGTAAAAACCAAAACATGAGGGTAAAAATAGAGTATAAATTTGTAAACAAATTATTTTATGAGATTATGATGACTCATAATCTTATTATATTATAATTTTATAACTTTTGATGCATTTGGGCATCAAAATTAATTTATATTAATTTATTATTTTACGAATTTTCAAAAATGCCCCCTTCTTTTAAAATGGTACCTCTTATTCTAGTTTATTCACACATAAAAATATATTTGTTTTAGAAATTATCTCCCCAAATACCTTTTTAACATCTATAACTAGATTCTACAAGTCTTATTTTTGGTCTAATAACAACTCTATGGGTTTTAAGGTGTATATAAAATGGGTTTGTTCAAAAAAGAGGTATAGTTATTAACTGAGTGTTTTCATTTTATTTCTTCTTACACCTCCTTAAAATATTCTCCTACCATGATGAGATAATAAAATTAGTTTCTTAGATATAATATGATGTCATTATGTTGGTTTAAAAACCTATATCCATCTCCCAACTACCATCAAAAGGGAAATGAATTCATCATTCATATGTATGGCAGACTACCGCCTTACGGACCAATGTAATTCCTTTTCCATCTCCACATCACATGGATGGTTGTAATGATTAATTTAATGTATATATATATGGTATTAATTAAATATTTTTCATTATTAAAATATAATATATCATTTAATTTATTTCCATTCCATTCACTGAAAAATTATAATGCCTTTTTGAGTGTACATGTGGACTACCACCTCAAGGAATAGATGTGATTCATTTGTCATCACCATGTAACTCAGATAGTATATATAAAAATATATGAAGAACTAACATTTTATTTATGATAAAATAATCATTCTGGAAAGATAAAATAATACTTAACTTCTTTCTATAATAATCTTTGAAAAATGAAGTTATTACTCATGTGTACATATGGACTACTATCTTCGTGATTGTAATGTAGTTCATTTTTCATTACCATATTTCATGATTGGTTTTAAAAGTATAATTAACGTATAAAAATGATAATTATTTCATGATTATTATTCTTGATATAGTAAAACAATTCCCTATTTTATCATGGAAAACACACTAAAGTTGTTTTGAAATTATGGATCAAACATTCTCAAAGTACCTAATATAGACATCACTGATTAAATAATTAGTCAGTGGGAATATATCATCATGAGGGATAGGGAAAATTAATTATTTTTGAACCTTAATTAGGACTTTTGTAGTGGTGAGTAGGGTTTTATTCTCTTAGAATTTTTATTGAGTGAGACCATGTAAAGAGAGAGTATAAAAAAATAGAAATAAACTAAAAAGGGTGGAATGGTGAGTGAAATGGTAATGATAAAGTCGATGGGATAGAGGTTGGAAAAAACTGAAATAAAAATTGTGTGTTTAGAGAGTGGTGAATATGGGATAGAAGAGTGATGAAAAGTATAAGAACAGTGGAATTTGATTGGTTGGTTTGTTTTTTAAAATTTTCATTTTTTATTCTTTTTCTACATTAATTTATAAAAATGTGTGGATAGGTTTAGTGAAAAGGTACAGGACGTTTATTTCAAGTTGAAGACCTGTAGAAAAATGAACTCTCAATTTATAAACTGTAAATTCCACTGATCTACCTAATAATGCAAATGGATGACCTATCCTTGCATAGATTTTACATTCCTCAGATGGAATTCCATATGATAATTTAATAAAAACCAAAAAATGTAGAACAAATTTAGATGATTTATAGTGTTAAAGGAAAAATATTACTTGATTTGTGAGAAAAAGGTGGATTCCAAAAACACTTGACACATGAATAAAGTAAATATACTCACCAGCTCAATATCATTCCCAATTTAAGTTTAGACAACATTGTCATAAAAGTTTTCAGTAAATATAAAAATATTTAACAAAATTGTGGAATGAAAATAAATAAGAAATACCCCAATATGGGCTTCAAAAACGCTCTTCTCAAGATGCAGGATAAAGGGGACCATAAGCCTCCTCCTCTATCTCAACCTCTTGATTATACCCTCAGTCTTTTCTCTCCATTCAACAAGATTCCCCATTATGTTCTTCCACATTTTTATAAAAATTCCATCCATAAATTCCCTAACTACTCCATGACACCTTCATCTCTCGGATAGAAATATACATACTCTATAGCCCTCCTTCAATCATGAAATTTTGATCCAGATAGATATTCTTAGGTGGCTACAACATGAGGGTTTATAAAGTTAGTATTCCCACTGTATTTTATACCAAAGCTCCACCTGGGAATCAACATAGTTTATTCTACCCACAAATCCAAATTATTGAGGTATTTGAATTACAATGTAGTTGATTCTCCTTATATGGCCATTGTGGTCTCACATAGATGATCTTATCGATGTAACTGAATATAGATGTTATAAATTAGTTATGTATCCAGATCCTTTTACATAGATAAATTCCCTTACATATTCATTTTTCTCACAAGTATCTAAATATCTACCCAGTTATATTATTGACATACTCAATTAGACCACTTATTAATTTTTCTCATGTAGGTGATGGAACTTTATGTAGGAAATTGGCACATGTAACTAATAATTTGATGTATATGATTGGTCAATTTAGCTGATTGGATGGCGTAACTGATTTGACTCTTCTCTACAATTTCCATCCTATCCTACTATAGAATTTTAACTTCCAAGTGCTATAGAAACTATTGGTCTAAATAGAATGTCTTATCATATGGATAGGCTTAGATTTATCCTTGATAAATGAATCCTCCTTGGTTTCATATTAAATAATCATCTTCTAACCATCAAAATAACTAGTTCTTGGTGAATATGGGATGAGTAGAATAAATATTCAACACAATTTGTGGATTCGAATTCTCCAATAGCAGATTGGTTCAAGCCTTAGTATGTGTGAGTGTAGACTTTTTTCATGCTCAGTTCTCAACCTTCTTCAAATGGGGAATCCCAAATTGATGAAGGAATCAATGGATTCACCCTATTCAGAATGGAAAATTCCATCATAGTTAGCCACGATGGAAAAAAATATCAAAATCCAAACTAGTGGTAAGTGGCGGTGTCAGCAAACTTTATATATATACTCATCTTAGGGAAACTCAGCTTACAAATGTTCCTATGAAATAACTGATGTGTAGATGATCTAGATGATAGGAATTGAAAAATTAATGCAGACGTTTTTCTCTTTTTTTATTTTATGTACAGACATTTCTATATGATGAAAAAAAATAATTTATTCAGTTTAGATAAATAGTTACAATTATACTTTAACTATAGAAAATAAAAAACTTTGATCAATTGAGTTCCTAAAAATAACTATTTTCATTAAGTATTCATTGAATAACAAATTCTACTATATTTGTTCCAGATTCAATGATACATCATTGAAATGAACCATTTTTATAAAAGTATAATTTAATCAATCAAAAAAATGTGGAAAAGTGTGATAAAATAGTGCAACATAAAAATACCCCACACTTAGTCTTTTCACTCCACAGAAATTAAATTCAATTAGTTATTTACAAAAACTAATAAGAAAGATTTATTTCCATCCTTCCTAGGTTCAAGTGTATAATCCCAAGTTAATGAAAATCATTGATTCTTTCGCTATTAGGATTTCTATGCCTCCTACGTGATATTTTTACACTACCTCATTTCAATACAAGTTCAAATTATAGTTTAAGGAGTGAAGATCAGAGAGACCCAAGTGTAATTATATCAATAAAAAAGGAATAAAAACTTTCAATCTTCCATATATTCCTCAAACCAAGACTTCACTTACAAATTTTTTGATACAACATAGAGGATTTTATTATAAAGAAATTGTACCCTTGTTCATTTGGGTTAAATATTCCCCTCACTATCATGAGCTCATTTTTTACAAGTACTCTTAATTTTATTTTTTACCCAGCCAGGAATTTTTACAAAGAACTATGTAGAACACTTATTGATTTGTCTTAATTTTTAGAAACACACTTAGTACCCCTGTATCAGATAGTCACTGTGAGATCCCAATTAACTGTTTTACTCTAGATTAAAAAGATTTATAATACTCTTAGATTAGTTTTCTCCCAAAGGTGTTCCTTTTTACCAAGGAAACGTATCTAAATTCATGATCAAGTTTAAGCTCCCTTAATTTATAGTTCTAATTCCATAAGAATATAACATATCAAACATCATTTTCCTAGTTTTCTCACTACCATGGAGTCCCCCCCATCTATATTAATGAAAAATATATAGAATAGGAATTTTTTATTCAACATGAACACATATTCTCATAATACCTTTAGAACACCATTTTATAATAGAGGAATGACCTAGAAAAACTACTTAATATCTATGATAAAATCCTTTCTCTAGTTGTGAGAAAAGTCCTTAGGTATAATTCCAACATCAAGAAATTAAATAAAATTAGAAGACCGTGTAATTATATCATTGGAAATAGTGAAAATATTTTCATTTGTAAAAGTAGATTTTATCTCATGTGGGTCTTCATTTTGGGTATTAGGCTACCTGGAAAAATTATTAGCCATGAAATTTTCAGCCACATGTTTAAAATTAATAACTAAGTAGAATTATTATAGTATTAAAACCCGTATAATCATTCTTGGCTTCGTTTATTTTTTATAAAATAGATATTTAAGGTCTAAATGATCCAAAAATACCATGACTTCGAATCTGTCCAAATAATGCCTAAAATTTATCTAAATAAAAAACTACAACTAAGATATCCTTATCTATAGTAGTGTAACTCCTTTGAGCCACATAAATTAGTCTTCTATCATATTACACTACATGAAACTTCCTTTCTTCCCTTTTTCCTAAAATATCTCCCGCCATAATTCCACTAGAATCACACATGATTTAAAAAGGGATTTCCCTATTTGGGGTAGTAATAATGGGTGAATATCATTCTTCTATTTATGTAAATTAAAGGAGTCTAAAAACTTATCATCAAACAAAAATGGTGTGTCCTTAACAAGAAGGGAATAAATTTTATTTTTTATATTAGAAAATTATTTTATGAATCTCTTATAAAAGCTAGAATGTACTAAAAAACTTCTAATACCATTGACATTTTCATGTGGAAGAAACTTTTTAATGGCTGAAATTTTATAAGTATCAACCATGAATCTATTTTTTTAAACCATGTGACTCAACCTAATTCATTTAGTTACCATGAACTAACATTTTTTCCAATTATATAAAACTTTTGTCTCTTAAAATATTTATAAAGTGGATTCTATAGGTGTCAAATAGTTTTCAAAATCATAACCTACTATAGAAAAGTCATCCATGAACACTTCAATAAATCACTCAATAATATAAGAAAAAGAATCATTATGCACCTCTGAAAGGTGGAAGGAGCACCACATAAACCAAATGGAATTCATCTGTAAGAAAATTTCGTAAATGGACTTGTGAATTTTGTTTTCTCTTAGTCCTCAAGGAAAATTTAAATATTATTTTAACCACAAAACCTATCCATAAGGTTGAAAAATTGATTCCTATCTCATATTTATAACATTTGATCTAAAAACAAAATTGGAAAATGATCCTTTCTGGTAGTATATTTAAGATTCTTATAGTCTATATAGACCCACCACTTGTCCACTTTTTTGAATTTTTTTATTCTATTCGTTGGTGATACTCATACAGCCCATAGGATCCAACTTGAAGGGAAATTTGAGGTTTTTTTGTTGAAATAACAAGTGAAATTATTATACATTAGGGAAGTTTTGATTCTATTTTTTACATCCTTTTCTTTTGGTGTCTTCTGAATTAAGTGTGGTGGAATACCCCTTTATTTTATTATAAAAAAATGAATCTTTTTTTATTACCTAGGTGTCTCGTTTCCTAATTTATAAAGTGTTGAAAATCAATTTAAGCTGAATTTATCTTCTGGATAGAACCCCCATCCTTCTCTTGCATTCAAAATACAATTGCCTCATTATTTATCATGCTTCTTTATTAGATAAACTGAAAATTTTGTTGTTTTTTGCAATATTTAAGAAAAATGTTGAAACTTTCCAAAGGAAAAAAGAAATTTTTTTTGAACATTTAATAGAATTGTGGTAATTTTTTTGTTTTTTACTTTCTTTCAAACCCCTTAAAATATATGAACTTCTAAACTGAATATTCTATTTAAATATTATTTTTATCCACTTTAGGATTTAGCATTGGGTACAATGTTGGGTTTTAAGAGAGAGGGAGAGGGGGGTTTCTTTTTCCCTTGGTTATTTCTCAATTATTCTATATAAAAACGCCTAATTGGTAGTTTTTTTACTATTCTATAGAAATACTTGATGAAAAATAGTGAATATTCATTGGGTAATCCATATTAAGATGGTAGCATAGATAGGTGGGATTTCATAATATTATAGTTTTTAGATCTCAGGGACTGCCTAATGCATGACAGGTTATTTGACGTCATAGGCACCTGAAACTCCCTAAGTGTAACCCTATATATTATTGCATTTCCAAATAGAAGATGGTTACAATTTTCATCCTGGTTGATATTTTGCTTTTATTGATTATTCAGATCATCCTCATGATTTTCCATTGAATATTTATTTTTTTATTTTCAAATCACTCAAATGTTTTTTGATTTATGAATTAAAGCCCTCTAGGTTTTCAGATGATGAACTAGTTTTCGTCAACACCCTTTTCAAAAAGAAAATTTTTTTATTCTATTTTTTGTTCGTTTCTTCATTACTTAGGCCCCTCACTAGAAACAGTTCCAAAATTTGATAAGTGGGATTAGTTTTTCACTAGTCCTCAGACAAATTATTTATTTATAAATTTACTTGAGAGTAGTGTAGTGGTGAGTAGGGGTTGAACTATAGGGAAGTACTTCTATAGAAGGTGTATTGAGTGATACCAAGTAAAGAGTGGACAAAAAATTGAAACAAGAAATAAAGGGTGGAATAGTGAATGAAATGGTAGTTATAAAGTTGATGGGTTGGTGCTTGGAAAGTATATGACAGTAAAAGTGTGAGTGAAAAGAGTGGAGAAACCATGATAGAAAGGTGAATTATGGGTAAAGAATAAGTTAATTTGATTGGATGGTTTTTTTATTCAAATTTTATGTTTTTTTTCTTTTTCCACCTTAATTCTTAGAAAAATGAAACTAGGTTTGGTGAAATGGTGTTTTCTAGTTCTTTTGAGTGGAAGAATTGCAGATAAATGAATTATCCAGTTACTCAATAACAAATTCCATTGATCTAAATAATGAATAAACTAGGTGACCTACCCTTGTATGGACTATCCTATTTTTATATGGACTTCCATATGAAAAGTTAATATATACCAATAAATCCAAAATGGGTTCCACTAAGTTCAGGCAGTTAAAGGATAGATAGTACTCTCTCTATGTGAAAAGGGTGGATTCTAACCACACTTGACACATGAATAAAAAAATATCCTCACCATCTCAATATCATTCCCCAATTAAATTTTATCCAACCATTTTAATAAAATTCTTAAATAAATCCAAAATTTGTTAACAAAATAGGGGAATGGAAAAAAATAAGAAAACCCCTAGAAAGGGATCAAAAACTTCTTATGAATCTTTGGGATCAAGGGGCCTATATGACTTCTCCTATGTCTCGGCCTCCCAATGATACCCTCCATTTTTTCTATCTCTTCATCTAAATTACCCATCCCCCTTCTATTCATCCTCCTTTTGTAAAAAAATACCTTCTAGAACTTCCTTACCCACACCATAACACAACCTTATCCCTAAAAAATGTAACAACTTTATACCCATCTATCATTCATGAAAATTTGAGCCTGATGAGATTCTTGGGTGGGTTCCATGTGTGGGTTCATAAATTAAATATTCCATTTATCCTATGTACCAAACATCCACCCAAGAATTAACATATCCAATTTTACCTATGTAACCAAAGGATCAATGGACGTGAATTCCCATATAGTTGATTCTCTTAACATAGTTGTTTTGTTTTCACATAACTGATCTGATCGACATAACTAAATATCAACCTAATAAATTATCCATGTACCCAAATAATTATACATATCTTAATACCCTCACATAGTCATTTTGGTCTCAGATATCCAGATTTCTATGAATTAATTTCATTGAAGTAGTCAGTTGGACCATGTATGTGTTTTTTTCACATAGGTGATTGGACTTCACGTAGGTGATTGGAATGTGTAACCAATCGATTAATGTATATTATTGGTCAAAATATATGATTGGACGATGTAATAGATTGGAATATTCTCTATAATTTCTAACCAATCCTATCATCGAAATTGAACTTCCAAGTGCTAAAGGCACCGCTAGACTGATAAGAGTGTCTTCTTGAATGGATTTTCTTAGCTTAAGCCTGGAGAAATGCATACTCCTTGATCATATTTTAAGGAATAGTCTTCCAACCTTCAAAAAAATGGTTCTTAGTGAATATTGTAAAAGTATCATTGACCATCAGTAGGATATGAAGCTGTGGATACTCTAGCAGCAGCTTGGTTCAAGCTTTAGCATGCATGAGTGCATACTTTGGTCATTCTCAATTTGTGGCCTTATTGCAAATGGGAAACCCACTTAGACGAAGGTAGTAATAGATTCATCCTATTTAGAATCAAAAAATATATCACTTTTATCTATGGAATAAATCATCTTCAAATCCAAACCGGTGGCAGGGGTGGCCTTGGCATCCTTCAGTTGTTAACTCAACTTGGGGGGAACTCATTTTTCAGATTTTTCAGGGAAAGTGTTGATGTGTAGAAGATCCATATGATAGGAATTGAAAAATTAATGTATATTTTCTTCTATATTTTTTTTCTATACAGAAAATTCCATGTTCTATCAATTTTTTTTCAAAATGTTAATTAGTTTACACAAATAGTTACCACTATATTTTAACTACAGTGAATAAAAAATTTGATCAATTGAATTCCAAAAAATTGTTATTTTCATTAAATATTCAATGAATCTAAAATTCCACCATATTTGTTCTATATCAAATTATACTCTATTAAAAGCTCCATTTTCATAAAAATATCATTTAATCCATCAAAAACAATGTGGAAAAGTGCGATAAAATAGTCCCACAATAGTAATTAACTATTTTATTTAGATAAATGGAATAAATGTTTTAAGGTTATGGGATTAAACCTAGAAAATGTTCTTAAGAAATAAAATAATTGATATGAGTTTATTATATAGGAGTTAAAGTAAATTTAATGAAATTTAGGACTTTAGGTAAGGGATATCATCTTAATTTACTTTAAATGAGACATAAATTATTTTTATGCACCCAAATTTTTTTATATGTTGTATATACTAGCACTTTTACATGTTATATCATGAATCCTTCATATATCATGGTATTTTAAGTTTTATTTTTAATTAAATCTTCCAATGGTATAACTTGAAAGTTTCCAAGTGGAAAAGAGGATTCTTAAATCAATTTCCATTTATTAAGTTACAACTCTTCTTCATTGACTTTTTTATTCAATGATTATGTTTTAATTAATCTATAAATTGATTTATCCAATATTTATACTTGTTTTTTTTTGTATTTACATTTATTAAACATAATATCTTCATTGATTTATTCTCAATTAAATGATATGATATTTGTAAGGGTTATTCATCTCAAATTCTTTTTCCTTGGGACATATGTTTATGATATGAACATATCTTATATTATAAGGTTAATATACTACCCCTTTGAAAAAATATGACAGTAATCACCGTATGTTTATGATATTTAAATTTTTATTTGATATTTTTCTTTCATGGGTTTTGTGATTTAACAGTTACCAAAGTGGCACTAGATTTATGTTACAATATATTTTATTCTAGGGATTGTTTATGTTTAGGGTTCCTTAGAGAAAAATAATGTTCTGTTATTTTATTAAACCACATATATTTTATTATACACTATCTATGAATGTTTTTTACATGTTTAATTTCTATTTCACCCTAATTAATTAAAGAAACATCAATAAATTTATTTGTAAGTTATATTGATCTTGTATCTTCTTTTAGATCAAGAATCTTTCTCCACCATATCAATGTTTTCAGAAAAATTCTTTTCTAAAAATAAAATATTTCCTAAATATATTTCACAAGATATTTTAAATTAATTTAAAAGGTTTAAAAATTAAATTTCTTATATTTTTCCTAATGGGTCACTTTAGACTCTCTTTACAAAATGTTTGAAAAGAAAGTTTTATTTTATTAACATTAACAATAAGAACAGTTTTTTCCATCATCATGAACATTATTTTATTTGAAGCTTTATTTATTAGTCTCCAATTATATTTTTAAATTCATGTATTTTCACAATATTTTTTTAATTTTTTGTTTTGAAAAGTGATTTTCAAAGTGAAAAAGATATTTTCCTCAAAAAAATTAATTATCTTTTAATGGTATTTCCATTCATCAATGTCAACAAAATTTGATGATACTTACACTCCATTGGGGATATGTTATAATGATACAATCCTTATCATTTATCTATACGTATTATGATATTTACATGGAACCTATTTTATTTCCATGAATAAATCAACAATGGAAAAATAATGATTGTTATTATATCAAAAAGTGAAATATTTTAAAAAAAAGTATTCATAAATGGTACTTGGAAATTATTAGTAATGATGGGTGAGATTTATTAAGATTATACAAAGGATTGAGTCCCATTATATCTCATGATTAACGGGTGATACCAATGAAACTTATATAAAGGGATGAGCCCCATTATTCCTCATGATGAATGGGTGAGCCTGATATATCTTGTAATAAAGGTGAGCCCTATTATATCTCTCCAATGCATTGGGTGATCTTCCTTGTCTTTAGAGGGAATATGGAGGGAGTTACTAGAGGTTTTATCATATAGATTTAATTTGGCTATATTTATTTCAAACATGGGTTATGAAGATAATGTTCTAAGATACCAACACATTTTCTTCATCCTTTCCTTAGGTTTTTTTAATGTTTTTTGATCAATAATGACATCATATAGATCCTTATTATTGAATCCAATGACTCTTGTCTTTGTTAAAATATTTATTCCATGATTCATGATTGATGATCCAAGTATTGATGGTTATGAATTCTCCAATGTCATTCTCATTAACTTTGATTATGTCATCATGACTTTAAGTTCATCTTATGTTTATTGATGACATTCAATTATCAATACTTATGTTTACTCTTACTGAGTATTTGAGCTCACCCTTATTATGTTTCATTTTCCCCAGGTTATGAAGAACGATGATAAATGATTTGAGTATATAAATATTTAATATATGAAGATTTGTTTGGGTGCTTTTGAAGACTTAATATATAATATGAAAAGATGATTATAATGGAAAAAATAATCTATTGAAGTCCTGAGTGTTGTTTTTGAAAGATTTTTTCATAGTTCTTTTAAACTTTAAACCAAAAATATATTTCTGTATGTAATTGATCCAATATTTCCTTTTGAATTTGTAAGTTTTTTATAGAAAAAAATAGGCCACATTTATCGGTATTAAATCTAGAAATGCAATTTTTATGTTTTTAACTCTGAATTTGGGAGTGTAGGTTTGGGGTTGTTACATAGTAAAGGAAAAATCACCGCTCACAAGTTTTGTGATTATCATCTGGAATGCATATGGTCATGAGTGGATGGATTTTTTGGGTAGTCCAAGTGATATTGATGTATAAATTGTTATGATTTAAATTTAATTATTTTAAATTGTATCAAATTGACCGACTATTTTGAGGTTCCTCTATTTGTTATAAAATTAATTTTTCAAACTATGAGATAATGTCTTCTTGTTATAGTGGCATGATTTGGGAAGTATCTTGTTAAATCATACCCAGTTTTTTTAATCACCCCATACATATTCACTTTGGTGAGTTGGAAAGTTCTTATATATCTCTATCGAAGAATCGTGATTTTATTTCCATGGGATGCTGTTGGATCTTGGAGTTTCTCTTTTGGAATCATCAGAGTGATGCTACATTAGTGTTTATATATCATTGAATCATTTAGAGTACTGGATTTTTATTACTTCACTCTTTCACTACTACTCTAATATTGTAATTTTATTAGTTTTTCATTTGGGTTGTTTGTTTACAATCATTCATCGTATAATTGGATTTTTTTAATTTTGACTTGATGGTTTTATTGTATAAAAATAGAAATCACCCCTAATGTATAGGAAAAATATTGGTATTTATTTATAGCCATTTGTGTCTTGGGGTGTCACATAAGGTTAGTAGAACCTTTGAACCAGCCCAAGCCAATGGGTTGGGTGGGGAAGTTAAAATCCCTCCCTTATATAGTGGGTCCCAACCAGTTAATCGATTGGACCAACCTCTTACATTTGAGGATATCCATCTAATGAACTGATGAATACTCATTCCCTATAGAATTCTAAGTTCTGACTAAAAAACACTGGTACATGAATGGTGCTCTAATGCCTTACTCTTTTACTACAAAACATGTTGTAAGTGATTAAAACATAGACATATCCATCTTCTGGTTATCTTGCCATTATACGCTTACATCCATCATAAATTCAAAACTTTTGACCACATCACTGCCAACCCACTAAGAACCTAATATCATTTCCCTCACAAGACCAAATATTTAGATTTTTACCTTTAGGTAAACTGAATACTGTACTTGAAGAATCTTTACAAATCCCAACACTTGACCTGGTCCAATTCGTTACAGTACAAATTTATTACCAAATAATGAGATTCATTTATTTTTGGTATTATGCATTCATAATGTAGATTTTTATGATTATTTTCATGTATATTTGTATTTAATTTTGTTTTTGGGATGCTATATCACTAAATAGTCCATGTACCAGTCTGTTTCATCCTTTATAAGAGATAGGAAAATAATGATAAAGAAAACCATTCTCGGTGATAGAAAAAACTGATAAAGTCCTCCCATTTCCCAACACTTACTTTTTCAATGATTTTTTATTATTGAGAGGTGAAAATGGTATTATTTCATAGTGTGTTGATTTTGATCAATTTTTTCGGGTGTTAAAATAGTCATAAAATAGTGTAACTGATGGTCTTGAATAAATGTAACCATTAATACATTATTACTCACCTCCCATCATTTTCAAAAAAATGGGGAAGGTGCACTACTTGGGGATATTTTTCAAAAACCCTAAAGGATGTATTTTGGTATTTTTTCATAGATTCATTATATAAACAAAATCAATAAATTATTAAAGAATAAACACTCGATTTGATATGATTTGTCCCCTTTAGGGATAACATGAAAGATAAGAACACCACCTGCACATGCACAAATTTTATTCAACTCAAAATAAATAGTGGGTATAAGATAAAGTGGGATATAGATGATGAAAAAATTGTAATAAATAAAATACAAGAAACCTATTTAGTATAAAATAATATAGGGGATATGAACTAACAAACTTGGATAGATATAATTCTATATGGGGTTCATGATCTCTTCTAATTTTTTTAAAATATATGTTATGGCTTGAAGGGATGTATAGAGTACTATTCTTATATGTCTTATATCAAGAACTTGCCATTTATTTTGGGTTCGTTGAAAATATCCACTCATTTTCACCTAGGAATGATCATTATCAAAAAAAACACTACTAGAAATAGTTCACTAGAAGCGACAAAGGGTAGACTACAGGCTCAAAACTAGAGCTTCATTAAATAAAAAACTCACTATTTTCATAGGGCTTCACTAGAGGATAAATGATAGAAAATTGGGAGCATGCATCTATGGGGGTGATGAATTCAATGACAGAGAATCAATCCTCAAAATATCCCAACCAACCAGTAGATTCCAGGAATCTATGCCAAAAAAAATGAATCACCACACTCAAGTTAGGATAGATTGGTGGAGGGTACAAATAAAATGGAAATAAGTATAATCAATAACCATAAATAAATTCTTAGTGTATTGATGACTCATAAAGCATGGGTTGATGGAAGGAATGAGTAGGCCAAACATAATGGCCCAAACCACTGGCCCATGTGGAATCCCAATGAACAAAGAATATCTATAAAATACAATTGATCATAAAAAGAAAATAAATTGTAATTTTCCATGCATGTATATTATAGGAAAGTAAATAGATAATTATAAAACATGTAAATTAATATCAAAACAGAAGAATTAACACATCTTCGCCATTTTGAATTGAAATTGGTGATGTTATTTCACCTAAGGTTATTGAATGAGGTCCAAATTAAATCTATCTAAATAGTATTTTAATTTTATTAATTCCATGACTTTATTCAAACTATCGTTTGGGTTATCATCAGTATGTATCTTATTGACACATATGGTTCCAAATTCAGTAAAATCTCTAATAAAGAGTAATTTAATATCTATGTGTTTGGATTTACCATGGGATACTATACATTTTTATAAATGTAAAAGATATTAGCTGCCACTATAGACTATATTAACATAATCCTAAAGTTTAAGTTTAGAATCCAAGCTTCTAATCCATAAGTATTCCTTAACAGCCTTGGTTATTGAAATATATTCGGATTAAATGGTTTAAAGAGAAAAAAAATATTTCGTATTACATTTCCAGGATATGGGACCTCCACAAGCAATGAATAAATACTTAGTTAAATACTTTATAGTGTCAATGTTACCTATATATTCAACATATAAATATCCAATAATCATTTTAGTTGTAGCGATATTTTTACCATAACACAAAGATAAGTCTAAAGTACATGATAGGTAAAAAAAGAAGCCACTTTATGTCATACCAATGTGGATTCCCAAAACTGGCTATAAATCTTATAAGGATACATATTGAAAGGGAAACATGAGGTCTTGTACATATCTTGGAGTACCTGACATTGACAATAATGTTGGTGTAGGGTATTTTAGAAATATACTCTACATAAACAAAAACAACGTGTTCTTATGTAAAATAAAGGTTAAAATGATATATAAATGGTACATTCATAGGTTCTATAGATTCAAATAGTTATCTTTTTAGGAAATTTAATAATATAAGAATTTTTTAAGAGATACTACAATTTATTATGTCTATCCCTAAAAAATTTTACACCAAGAATTTGTTTTGTTGACCCTAGATCCTTTATTTAAAAAAACTTTTTAATTTAGTTTTAACATCAATGATAAGATCAATGTTATAATATAAAACTAACAGGTCATCAACATATATCATAAGTTAAATCATGTGGTTTTTTATAGACTTGAAATAAATAAACTCATCATATAGGATCCCAGTGAAATGGTTATTAACCATAAAAAGAATAAAACTTTTTATTCCACTACGTGGGGGATTATATTAAACAATACAATGATTCATTTAAAATGTAAATTTTCTTAGGTTTAAATTCATTATAATAACCACCAAGAGGTTTATTATATAATTTCTTATTAAGTTCTCCATGAAATAAGGTTGATTTCACATCTAGTTGTTCAATGTAAAAGTCATTATAGGTAGAAAAATCAAACAGTAGCTGAATGGAAGATGGTTTTTGTAACATCCCACCCCTCCTCATTGGATTGAGTTAAGGAGGAGGTACTACTCGGACTTAGGTGAAATCCCTAAGGCACCAAAGTCTAGAAATAAATGTTGAGGTATTCATGAATGGTGAGGGATGATTTTTCCTGTGAAAAGAAAACACCCAACAAAAAATACCAATACCAAAAACCTATATGATGCTTGACAACAATGTTTCATAATTAAATAATACCAAAGGACCAATATAACCAAACCACAATAATGCATAATCATAGTACCAAGAAGAAGACTAAAAAAACCAAAGAAGTTATGACACAAATCCATTTCTCCACACCAAGATCTATGCTCCAAGAACCAAAATACCACTCAAGCATCATGATGCGCCACTAAAGGTATGGGATTACATACCTTTTTCTGTGTACCATAATACAATATCTAAAAAATAACCAAAGTTCCAAAGTAGGGAGTGAGTAATAATACTCAATAGGTTTTACTAAAATGACTTCCCTACTCATAACACTGATATAAAACAAGTTAGAACATTTATATATAAAAATTATATAAATCCATTAAAATAGTTCAATAGTTAACAACTATCCAAACACGTCCTTACCCAAAGCAATTCACCCAACTCAACATAATTATAAGGAAAACAACCAAACATGTCATTACTCATATTATATTATCATAAAAAAAGTATTTTTGTGTGTCTCTATGCCTACCATAACTATACTTACACTTTATTACATGATCTCAGTGTTACCATTGACGGTGAAACTCCAGGTCCCACCCCATCCTGTTTTTATAGTGGTACTTCACTCCCACATTTCAATCCTTGATGGTGTTCTTCACGCAAACTATTCATCCCATCCAACCTATGATTATTCCACATAATCCTATATTCATAAAAATAAATATTTACCAAAACCGTATCAATAAACAATTTCCAAAACTAAATTAACTAATTATGCCCAACAAAATTTCAACATAACATGCCAAACCAGTTCAATAAATCACCCATTTATTGAAAAAACCCTTAATAGATCATTCATGCCAAACCATACATCAATAAAAATACATTTTTATTGAAACCCAATTTTTAAAAACTATTTTTCACAAATCACCCAATCCATTGATTTTAAAAACACCATTTTAAAATCCAACAACAAAGAACATTTCACAAAAATAACCCATTTTCCCTAAAATTCACAAATCACCACAAAATGGTTTTCCACCAAACTTCACACAACACAATCACAATTAATTTCAAGAAAAACCAATTGATTTTAAATTAATCGTTCAATTTCTATAAAAATAGAGTCGAGAGAGAAGCCACCACCCTTAGGGTTTGGGGAAAATCAACCAAAGCACAACTACAACACAAATATGGGTGAAATCTCAACAAAAACACCTTAGATCACTTTTCCTAACATCAAAAAGGCCTAACTCTCATAATTTTAAGCAACAAAAACCATTTATTTACATGATGAGGATGTAGATCTAGAAAAGTGAAAGGGATGAAGAATTATATCTCGATAAAACCACAAAATAACCAAGTAGAGAGACTTACCAATGAATAATCACCTTTAAACCACCAATAAAACCAAAACCCTTTTATTTATTTCCAAAATGAGTGGGATAACCTCCCTAACACATGAGAAGAATAAATCTCTATTTGGGTTTGTATGGGAGGAGAAATGGGGTGTTTAGGGTTAAACCTAAGCCCCCCCCCCCATTTTTTTAAAACCCATTTTTAATGCTATGCATGGTTAGCTCGCACGGTTAGACAAAACATGCACTAATAGTGTGCTTATTATTGCCTCAAGAGAGACCTAGAATAATGGGACCACATGGTTAGAAAAACCATGCACCAACCATGTAGATGCCAACTGTCTCTGAATTTCATATTTTCCTAGAGAAGCTAAATGGTTTTCCCAAACCATGCTCAAACCTTCACCCTTAGAAAAGAACTGAAAACTTCCCAAAACCTTTCCAAACTCTCCTAAAAATTACCCAACCCATTTACATACATAAAAAATAAATAAAAAAGGGATAAATACATCAAATATGGGGTATTAAATTCTCCCCACCATTTGACTTTTCGTCTTTGGAAAGTTGAGAACCATCGCTTTTCCGAAAAAAGTTCAAGACACTGCTCAGCCATCTCTTTCTCTCACTCCCAAGTATCCTCTTGAATCTAACCATGTTTCCATAAAACCTGAAATAGATCAATTAATTTCCCACAAAATACTTTATATTTGTTATCCACAATATGTATTGTCACATGCACCAATTAAGCATCTGACTCTAGTTCAGCATGATCCCAACGAATCACATGGTCATGATCCAGCTGATACTTTTTCAACTATAACACATAAAACACATTGCGCATCACACTAAACCATGGTGGAAAATCCAAATAACATTCCACCACTCTATCCCACTAAATTATCTCAAAATTCCCAACATACCTCAGAGATAACTTACCCTACTTTCCAAAACGATGATATCCTAACCTCGGAGAAATTCTCAAGAACACATGATTACCCACATCGAATGACAACGGCCAATGATGATGGTCCACATTCAATTTCTGATGACTTTGATCCATATCTATTCTATTCTTAATCAACTTAATAGTCTCCATTATCTCTTGGATAAGGCTTGTCCAAACTATATAAGTCTCACCCATTTCCACCCAACATAGTGGAGAACAACAAGGATGCCCATACAATGCTTCAAACATAGTCGTATATATGCAGGCTTGATAAATGTTATTTTAGGAGAAAACCACTAACAGCAATTGATCCTCCCATGATCCACCAAAATCCATTACACAAACCAGAAACATATTCTCCAATGTTTGTATCATCGACTCAGATTCTCCATCCATTTTAGGGTGTTATGTTGTGCTCATCATCAATCACATCCCCTAGGATTGCAGCAAGGGCTTCCAAAAATGAGATTTGAATCATGGATATCTATTTGATATAATTGAAATCGTTATAACATGCCTCATTACCACTTCATAGATATATATTTTGGATAGATCCACCATCGTATAGGATTCACGAATAGGGATGAAATGGTCTTACTTTGTGAGTCAATCCACTATCACCCATATGGAATTGTGCTTCCTAACCATTCTTGGTAGGCCTATAACAAAATCCATCACTATTTGATCCTATTTCCACATTGGGATAGGTAAATACTGCAATATACGTATCGACCAATAATGATCTTCCTTGACTTGTAAACAAGTCAAGCATCTCAATACAAACTCAACCATGTTCCTTTTTATACCCACCCAACAAAACTATGCCTTTAAAATTTTATAAATTTTATGAATTCAATGATGTATATCCCATATAGAATGATGATAAGAACTGAGAAGTTGTTTCTAACTATCCACTGGAACAACCAACAGATTCCAAAATCACAACACTGAATTCCCATCAAGTTTGCAGCCCTCGATGGTCTCCCCACTATTGAGTTTTGACCTCATATCCGCACACACTGAATCAGACATCTATGCTCTCAAACAATACCAACCAAATCAGGAACCAAGGAAACTGGAAAGAAAACTATTATATCACCTGAGTCTACACATTCCAACTGCATGTTGGCTATAATCAACATCAACTGTCACTGATCTGAGGCATGTTTCACCACCTAAGCATTTAAATTTCTACTTAATGCATCTACCACCGAATTTCCCTTATTCAATGTGTACATCAATTCAAATTCAAACATATGAAGATACTCAATCCATCTATTTTTACTCAAATTAAAATATCTTTGTGATAAAATATGCTTCATGCTCTTATGATCAGTATACACAATGAATTTCTCACTGAAGATATAGTGATTCCAAGATTTAAAATCATGAACCACCACTGCCAACTCCAAATAATGTGTTGGGTAGTTCTTATCATTAAATCTCAACTACCATGATCTATATGAAACCACATGATTCCCTTTCATGATAACACACCCCAACCCGGATCCTGATGCATCACAATGCCCCACATACCCTTTCCCTCGTTATAGAAAATCCATGATTGGTGTTGATGTAAGAATATCATTAATCTCTTTAAAATATTTCTAGAACTTCTCATTCCATTGAAATGGAACTTTATTTATTTTCAAATCTATCATTGGTGAAGCTAATAGTGTGAATTCATGAAAAAAGCATTGATAATACCCAGCTAGACTAAGGGAGCTCTGTATATCAAAAGAATTCATAGGGGGTTTCCAAGATATAACGACCTATATAATCTTAGGATCCATTAAAATGCCTCTCTCATAAATAACTTATCCAAGGAAATTAACTTCTTGTATCCAAAAATCAAACTTTAATAATTTGCAATAAAAATGACGATCTCTTAAGATTCCCAACACTACTTCTAAGTGTTGATAATGCTCCACCCTTATCCTTGATTACACTGGTATATCATCCATGAATACCACCACGAATGAATCCATATATCTATGAAATATTTGATTCATCAATTTCATGAACACCACTAGTGCATTCATAATACTAAAGGTCATGACCACATACTTGGCCATATCTACTTCTAAAAGCTATTTTTTGGATATCGTCTTTCCGCGCCGGAAATTGATGATATCCTTATTGCAATTAAATCTTGGAGAACCGCTAATCTCCCCTCAACTGATTGAAAAGATAATAAATACATGGAAGTCGATATTGATTCTTTACCATAACTTTGTTAATATTGCAATAATCAATACAAAACTTATGAGTTCCATTTTCCTTTTTAACAAAAAAATTAGCACTACCCGCAGATAAATGCTAGGCCAACTAAACCCTTTATTTTCTAGATCCTCCAATGGCACATTCAATTCCCTCAAATTTTTTGGTGCCATATGGAAATACATAAGTTATATAGTACTAGTCCATAGTATAAAATCAATCGTAAACGCCACTTCTCTCATGGATAGAAACCCTATGAATTATTCATGAAAGACAATCAAAAACTGATGAACCACTACCAGAAAACTGGTGCTTCCAACCTCTTCCATCGATTCCAAAGAAAAATCTTACAAAAAATATGATATCATCCCAAATTCTGGTTCCAACAAGCCTATTTTACCCACCATCACATTTTTCTCTCCTCTAAAGATATTCTTGACACCATCACCCATCGTAAAACAAACTGTTTGTGCATAATAGTTGATGTGGGAATTAAAATTCATCAACCAATCCATACCGAGGATTATATCATAAACATATATCTCAAGAACTAAGAAGTCCCACATCAACTCAACCTCATACACAACTATAAAATATGATCTACACAGGATGGATCACCCCTCTATTTGACCGAAAAGAGTTTGAAGTTTTAAAACATAAGTCATAATTTCCACACTTAAACCTAGTAAATCAACTACATGAGAAGTGTTGAAATAATGAGGAGAACCCATATCAAAAAACACTTTATTAATGTTAGAATTCAGAATAATCATAACTCACACTGTGGATGGTCCCTAATGATCATCCACCACAACCTTCTCAACTCTAAATAGCTGCTTTCTTTCCACACACTACTCTTTATTCCCTTATTGAGGGGTCATGGTGTTCCTCGAATAACCATGACTAACTAGGCCCTACTATTGAGAACTATGTTGTTGACTCTTCCCTATCAAGGAATAGGATGCCTATAACCCTTGAGGAGTGTCACAAATACCCAACCTAGGATCATTGCGATAATAATAATAATAAAGATGCATCATCTGCTTGCAGTTATGACATGCTTGAGGTTGTGCCATAAAATACCACTTCATGTGGCCTATATAACCACACAAAAAGGATCCTGAATTACTCTGAGGCTTCATAGGAGGATTCAACAATCCTCCCATTGGATTCGAAGTCATACTTCCACCTTGTAAATAAGTGTCCCTCTTCTGCTTGATATCCTTGTTAGAGTTCCCACGATTCCCCATGGGTACCAATATGATTCCCCTACCTATATCCCCCAAGATATACCTTTCAGCCAATAATTCTCTATTAACCATTTCGATATATTCACTTATACATAGCACCATAATTTTGGAATGAATTTCTTTCCTCAAGCCCAATTCAAAGATCTACACATTCAAGGATCCACTAGCAGCCACCTCAGGTGCAAACCGCACTAAGTTCATAAACAAAGTTTCATATTCCATCATCAACATGTTCTCATTATTAAAGCTAAATAAATTTTTTTTTCCACTGAATTTTAAACATATGGGGGTATAATTATTTGTTAAAAAATTACTCAAAACCCTCCCATTTCATACCTTGGTCGGTTCTAGCTAGGACTGCCAACTCCCACCACTTTAATGAAAAATATTCAAGTATGTACGTATCTAACTTCACTTTCAACTCTGTCTGTGTTCCTAGTAAATCGAATATCTGATTCATCCTATTCAACCACACTTATTCCCTTTCTGGCTCCAAATCAGCCTGAAAAATGGTTAGATTCTTCTTTTAAATCTAAACTGAGTGATCGACATGCCTCAGATCATCACTTATATTCCCACTTTCTATATCTTTAAAATATTTCACTATAATCTACACAAGTTGTTGGTTCACCTGGGGCTCAGGTGCAACCACATTTTCCGTAGACTCCTCTGTTTGGTCTCTATGACGTCTACCTGGTGCCATTTCTGTCAACACAATAATCACCATAAGTCTCACTCCCTATAAATTGAAGGCTTAAAATTTAAAATTATATCACATTCTAGTTATAACAATCATGATTTCCCAAATTTCCATTTTTCCATGTTCATCCATTTTGAAAAAATACACTATGTTTGTAAAATTGACCCTTTTTCAAAATACCACAACCATTATCTTTTCAAAACCGTACATTTAAAAACAATTTCCATATTTTTTTCAAAAATAAACACATTTATACAACAACATAAATCATTATTCCCAATGAAACATGAAATCCTAGTGGGAAATAATTTATACCATGCATGGCATGCTCATCTCATCTCATTTTCTACACCCACAAAAATGAGATCATGATCCTATAAGTGTCCCCAAAACACTTATGTACCCAACTCCATCATAACTTGAAGTTCAGCATAAAAGAGTTAGCCATGTCCTTTTATTCTATACATATCAAGTTCTGAAAATCCTACTCCTTTATACCATCCCAACTCAAGGAATAGAACAAGAATGAATACCAACACCATAACCAATAACTTATACCAAGACTAAACAAGACTGACTTTACTTTTACATCAAAGACCTAACAAGTTGATACCACTTGTAACATCCCACCCCACCTCATTGGCCTGAGTTGAGTCTTAGGTGCTACTCGGCCTTAACAGACATCCCCAAGGTTCTAAAGGCTGGAAATAAATGTCAAGGGCTTCATGAATGGTGGGGGACTATTTTCCATTTTAAAATGAAACTCCCTGTAACACCCGAGTTTTTTTATGAGAAATATTTTTTTATCATCAAAGGAATCTTTCACTAAACACAACACTATCTTGGTTTTCTTTACACGCAATCGCGACCTTCCTCGATATCTTGCGTTGTACGCAATACTGAGTTTCACTAAACAATGATATGCTATTAAAATATTATTAAAACTAACCGTTATGAATATTAATACCCACTTTTTAAAATTTTATAAATTTTACCTTTTAAAATGGAATTCATTTTTGGATTCAGAATATCAAAATTATCCTAGGGTGAATTTTTGGTATTTTTTGAAAACATTCAATTTTTGATGAATAGTGAAAACACTGGGTTACTATTTAAAAATCGACTTTTTTATTTAAATAATTATTTATTTTATTAAAATTTATTTTAGGTCAAAATTGATACATAATACCAATATAAGTTCAAATTAATTCCTTGGATTCATTTTATAATAATTTTAGATATATAAAAATTTTATTGAACTTTTCACCGTCTTTTACCCACCTCCTAGGAGAGTTTGAAAATTTACATAAAACTTCATTTTACCGCTTCTGTGAGTGTAATTTCCAAAATCCAAGAGACACGGTTAACATCAAGTAGTAAAATGTGGTTCAATAAGATAAAAATAATTTTTGGTGAATAGTAATTTTTTACTTTTATTTACCACGGTTAAAAGTAAATAGGGTAATTAAGGGTAAAAATGGTATTATTATTACCCTAAAACATGTCCTAATTCTATTGGATAAGTTTAATTATACCAAAAACAACCTTAGGAATAAAATATTACCATTTAGGTCCACTTGGATTAGATTAGGACATTTAATATTATTTTATTTAAAGAAGAGTTAAAATAGTTAAAATCAAAGTTTAATAACTAAAAAAAATTAATATAGGGTTATACATAAGATAAATTTGACTATAAATATTAATTAGAAAGATAATAAGATTTAATACATAATGGTATTTTATTTATAATTTTTAGACTTTAAATAATTTAATTTATTTCTGACACAATGATGATGTAGTAATTACCTTATTAAGGAAATATTAACATAATTGATATTATAAATACACAAATAAATGTAATTTGAGACTTTTTATGAATTAAACTAATTTTATAGGTTAATATGACATATTATTATTTATTTATTTGACCTTTTTCTAACTAATCATGCTGTTATGATTTTCACAAAAATCAATTACCAAATAGTGTCAAAATTGACATAAAATAGTTTTTAAAACAAATATTATATTATTAATTGTTATATTATTCCTAAAAATATAAGTTTCAGAAAAATTACTTAGATATGTTTATATCTATTAATAATTAACCACTTGGGATTTTTGTGTCTTGTTATAGTAAGTTTATTAACCATATAGTGTAAGAAAACAAGAAGACACGGTAAAAGTTAAATTATGTAACTTAGAGTTAAATCTAAATGATAAGGTCAAAATAGTAACCTAAACATGTCTAAAATATATTTGTTGATAGTATTTAGACCCATCCACACCTTATCTTTGAAATAAATCAGTTTTGAGCTATTAAAAACCGAATATGACTTTATAATAAAATAATATTTTAAGTTTTTTCTAAAGTGCCCCTCTCCTCCCTTATAAAAGGGCACCTCCTCCCTCTCCTACTCACACCACTTTGAGCCTTCAAGATCGGCCAACCCCTGCTAAATTCTCTTATCCACTTCCCTAGAAACATCCTAGAGGTTCTGGTCTTCTTTAAAGACCATATTTAGTGCCCTAAGAGGAGGTTAAGAAGAGGCACTTCAAAGAATAGGTAATGTCCGTTACCGATTCTTTCAACTTTATTTCTTCTTCTACTTCTTCTTATTTAGTTGTTTCATTATGAATTAATAACATCAGTATCACTAATATACTGATATTTTATTATAAATATGAAACAACCCTATTTCACCTTCTATCCATCCTACAGAAAATGAAATCACTACGTGTGTGTACGTACGGAATACCGTCTCCACGTCATGGTGTAATCTGTTTTCTACCACCACCTTACTTGGATGGGTATAATGGTGTAAAGAATAACCATATATGATTATTGTAAAGTGATATTGATTCTTAAATATTATACATACACTTAAATACAATTCCACGATCATGGGAACGATATCATCGCTCGTGCATACGTGCGGCCTACCGTCTCCACGATGTGATGCGACTCGTTCTACATGACCTTAAATGCATAATGATTATATAAATGAATTGAATGAATAAATATGATATATATTCCACTAATACCATTTTGGAAATGAGTTATCTATAACCTAAAAATAAGAATAATAATTTATTCGACAAAACACGCATAAGAACAAAAAGCAATAAACACCCGAATAACAAGTAGCAATGAAATATTGTTAATACAAAGCTAAGAATATGACCATATATGATATCATAACAATGAGTATGATTCTGGAATAAGTCAATAACATTATTTAAATCATTATATAGGAGGTTCAGACACATATGAAGCAAATCGTACCTAAGGTAGGGGAATATCTCGAAATCTCAGTTTTATCTGAGATTGTTTATACATCAGAATTTATTGGGGAATATTTATCATCCACGTCCATGTTTCCTCAATATGTAATATTATTTCCATCCTCCTAAAAAATTTTAAATCCAATTTTACCCTTCGGTGAGTTTTTAGTAAAAGATATGAAAGTAATCTTTTTTCGTTTTTTGTATAAGGTACTTTTTTGACTTTTCCGGCCAAAGTACGAGAAGAATGTTTTTCTTTAACTTATATGGCCTGAATGGATTTTTAGAACATTATTTCCATGAATCTTCCTTTACAAGTTTTCAAGTTTATTTTTAATCAGCTTATTTTAGTATGACATTTTAAGAAAGGAAAAATATTTTTGAAGTAGAAAGGATATTTTCCTCAAGAATGAAGTTCAAGTGTTTTGTCAAAATTATTTTCCATCTAAGATAATATAGGGTTCTGTTTCTATCCATATTGTTACATTGATTTGATTATGTTATGATAGATTTATTTTTATGATGTCATTTTATCTTATATGGACGGTGTTATGATGGCATGATGTTTAAGAATCCCATTCTTATTACATGGGTTATTCTATGATGTATGATTTATGATCTTGTGGCACACATAAGAATGGTATAATTATGAGATGGGTGGGACCTATATCTCCCTCCAATATATTGGGTAAATGTTTATATATCATGAGATAGACATGGCTAGAACGGCAGTTTCATCTAGTTCAGTGATACAGGACTTAAACAAGGAGTGAATTCAGTTCAGAAATGGACTTTTTCCACTAAGATAGTCTTGGCAATGAGTCTAGACTACTAAGAAATGATTCTCTATGATTATGTGTTCATGCCACAAAGTTTCATGTTTTAAGTTATTATTATTGGGATTACATTTCACTACTATGATTTATCCCATGTTATGATATTATGATCTCTTTTATAGGTTAATATTTCCAAAATGTTATGTTCTTATGATTGATATTTCTTTTGTTTACCCTTACTGAGCATTTGAGCTCACCCTTTTGTATATTTTCTTTTCTGCGGGTTATGAATAAGGGTATTAAGTAGGATATGACAAAAGGGACTCTAGATATGATGAAATAAACAGGAGACAATGTAGATGTTTTATGAACCAGTTGTTTATGTTTTCCCGTTTATAAAGACACTATACCTATACGGTCCTTTTATGTTTTTGTTATATATTTTAATAAGTATGCTTCAATTCTGAAGTAATAACAATGTATGTAAATTATGGGTCTTTATAGTTTGTATGAGAGGAAAGGTATAGTCAACCTTTGGAAACAAGGATGTGAAAGCCTTAGTGAGAACCCTAAGGATAAGTCTAAGCATAGAACACAATCTTAGTGTTTTCGAAATGGATTTGAATAACCTATGATAAGACCTTAAGTGTGAAATTTATTCTTGATTATGTGGTTTTCCTATTATAATTAGTGTTGATCACACTATCCTTCTTGGTTTTAGTCAATGGTTGGAACCCGAAGGAACCGTGTTAATGAGGAATGCGATGGGCAATGCAACGATTGTCCCCCTGAGCAACCAAACGTTATGGGAGCTGTAATGAAAAATCTTGTATCCATGCTCACACAACATTATCAAACTATGAATCATGCAGGACTTCCAAACGAGCAAAGGAAGGAGCAACATTTTGTTTAATCCTTCATGAAGCAGCGTCTACTTTCATTCAATGGGTCTACCGATCCATTAGTTACTGAACAATGAATCAGTACTACTGAAAAGATATTTTTAGTTCTTCAGTGTTATGAACATGATAAAGTCATCTTAGAAGTATATTGTTTGGAAGGTGAATCTAATAAATGGTGGAATCTTATCAAGAATACAAGGCAAAGGGATGAAATTGAATCCATGGAATGGGACGAGTTCAATAACTTATTTTTTAATAATTACTTCCCTCGTATTATTCAAACAAATATGGAGAAGGAGTTTCTTGAACTGATGCAAAATGATGATGAATCTATTGGTACCTACAAAGAAAATTTTACAAGACTTGCAATGTATGCTTCTGGGATTGTTATCAAACCTAAGAGTAAGATCGATCGATTCTTTAGTAGATTAAAACCAAGTCTTCGAAGGGAATTAGCCATAAGGTAATTCAATAGCTACGAGGAAATTGTTCGATGTTCTCTCAAGGTTGAGATGGAGATTGGAGTAACCCATCAGTCATATGGGTTTGATAAGAAGAGGAAAATGGAATTCAAAGGGAAATCTAAAGAGCACACTGAAAAGAAGATGATTTTTACCTTATGCTCAAAGTGTGGAAAGAAACATGGAGGGAGTTGTCTTAAAGGGATAAGTAAATGTTTCAAATGTGGAAAGGAAGGTCACCGGGCATTTGAATGCCGCAATTATGGGAAGAAGATGTCTAGTGATGCGAACAAAGAAAAGGTTACACAGAGTGCACCTCCTACACTTCAATGTTACAAGTTCAAGGAAATGGGGCATTATGCCTATCAATGCCCTAATATAAGGGTTTTTCATGATGATCGATGTCAACAAACTCTTAAGGCCAAAGACAAAGGAAAGTCACATCAAATTTATATCAGTGATGTGGAGTACGATAACGAAGTGGTGAAAGGCACACTTACCATCCACTCTAAAGTAGAAAATGTTTTATTTGATTCTGGATCCACCCACTCTTTTATTTCTGAATAATTTTATAAGGGTATCACCGTATTACCTCAACAATTAGATGTTGATTTAGCTGTGACAACCCCTAATGGCACAACAGTCACATCAAAACTTTACAATTCTTATCCAATTGAAGTTTGTGGGAAAGTGCTTCCTGCAAATCTTGTGATCCTTCCTATAGTGGAATTTGATGTGATTCTTGGCATGGATTGGATTTCTTTATATGGATCTCATATCAATTTCCAAAGAAGGGAAGTCACATTTCATATTCCAGATTAATCTATGATCGTCTATCGATGAAAGGATGAACATAACCTTTTGGTGGAAATTTATTCCATATTATGGGTCTTGATTCCACTAAATGAAGGTTATTTATCTCAAATGGTTGGAGAGAAACTCAAGATTAAGAATATTCCCATTGTATAGAAGTTTGATGATGTCTTTCTGAAGGAATTACTTGGTCTTCCACCAAATCGCGAAGTTGAGTTTTCAATATAACTCGTACCAGATGCTTTACCTATTTGAAAGACACCTTAGAGAATGGCCCTAATTGAGTTGCAGGAATTGAAGAAGCAACTTCGATTCATACGCCCTAGTGTGTCACCTTGGAGAGCACATGTTCTGTTTGTTAAGAAGAAAGATGGGTCAATGATACTCTACATTGATTGTCGAGAACTTAACAATATCACTATCAAGAACAAATATCCTCTCCCATGCATTGATGACTTATTTGACCAACTATGCGGAGCTCAATACTTTTCCAAGATTGATCTTCGTTCAGGGTATCATCAATTAAGGGTCAAAAGGGAGGATATACCAAAGACGGCTTTCCGTAAAAGGTATGGACACTATGAATTTATAGTGATGCCATTTGTTCTTACTAATTCCCCTACTATATTCATGGATCTAATGAATAGAGTCTTTAGACACTATCTTGATCAGTTTGTGGTAGTCTTTATAGACAATATTCTTGTCTATTCAAATAGAAAAGAAGAACATGAAGATCACTTGAGAATTGTATTGAAGACCCTAAGAAAGGAGAATATTTATGCCAAATTTACCAAGTGTGAATTTTGGCTTCAAAAAGTTTCATTTTTGGGTCACATAATCTCGAAAGAGGGGATATCTGTGGATCCAGAAAAAACAGAGGTTATCAAAAGATGGTCGAGACCAACAATAGTAATTGAGATCCGAATTTTTCTTGGTTTGGCTGGATATTTCGAAATTTTGTGAAAGATTTTTCAAGATTATATAATCCACTCACTAGGTTGACTCGAAAAGGAGTTAAGTTCGTTTGGATGGAATAGTGTGAAGAGAATTTCAAGGAGTTAAATAAAAGGTTATCCAGTGCACCTGTGCTCACACTGCCATGTAGTGGAGAAAGGTTTGTGATTTACAATGATGCATCCAAGAAGGGAATGGGGTGTGTTCTCATGAAAAAATATATGGTTATAGATTATGCCTCACGACAATTGAAAATCCATGAGCAAAATTACCCAACTCATGATTTGGAGTTAGCTTTGGTAATATTTTCATTAAAGATTTGGAGGCATTATCTTTATAGTGAAATGTGTAATAATTATACTGATCATAAAATTTTAAAGTATATTTTCACACAAAAGGAGATGAATATGTGCCAAAGAATATGGTTGGAGCTGATTAAGGACTACAACTACTCAATTCATTATCACCCTGGGAAGAAAAACAAGGTGGCAGATGCATTAAGTCGACAAGACGATGCTAGCTTATCCATGATGAGGATCACAAAAGATCCAATATTTATGGATTTACAAAGGATGGATCTTGGAATTATAATGGAAGGGTAAAAATCTTAACTTTCTCAAATAAATGTTCAACCATCTATACATGCGAAGATTAAACAGGCACAGAAAGAAGATGTAGAGTTACAAAATAAGGTGATAAATGTTCCATAATTTCACTTTGATTGTGATGAAATAATAAGGTTCAGGAATCGGGTTTCTGTTCCTCCCATCCCAGAATTAAACAAGGAGTTGCTGGATGAGGCTCATAGTTCTTAATTCTCTATTCATCCTGGAAGAACGAAGATGTATAGGGACATGAAAGAGTACTTCTGGTGGGATGGCATGAAAAGAGATGTTGCTGAATATTTATCTTGATGCTTGGTTTGTCAGCAAGTTAAAGCTGAGAGACAGAGGTCTAAGGGGATGTTACAACCATTACCCATACCCAAATGGAAATGGGAAAAAATCACTATGGGCTTTGTCACCAAACTTCCTAAAACGTCCAAAGTCAATAATGTTATCTGGGTCATAGTTGATCGTCTTACAAAGTCGGCACACTTCATTGCTATTAGAGAGGATTTATCTCTTGATCAACTTGCCTGGATATATATAAAGGAAGTGGTAATATTTCATGGAGTACCACTTTCCATTATATTTGATCAGGATCTGAGTTTTACCTCAATGTTTTGGTGAAGTCTCCAGTATACTCTGGATATAGAGTTGAGTTTCAGCACTGCTTATCGTCCTCAGACAGACGGTTAGTCTGAGAGGAAAATTCAAACTCTAGAAGATATGTTAAGTGCTTGATCTATAGATTTCAAAGGTGGTTGGGATTAACATCTACCTTTGGTGGAATTTTCTTATAATAATAGCTTCCACTCCAGTATTCATATGGCTCCTTATGAAGCTATCTATGGAAATAAATTCCGAACTCCAACATGCTGGGATGAAGTTGGGGAAAGAAAGCTATTAGGAAATGATCCTGTTGATGAGATGGTAGAAAAGGTCAGATCTATTCAACAACACATTAGAGAAGCTCAGAGTCGACAAAAAAGTTAGGCCGATAACTGAAGAAAAGACCTAGAGTTTGAAGTGGGTGATAAAGTGTTCTTACGAATATCTCCTTGGAAGAGAGTAATGAGATTTGGAAAGAAGGGAAAGTTGAGCCCTAGATATATCGGTCCTTTCGAAATACTGGATCGTGTTGGGAAGGTAGCTTACCGATTGGCGCTTCCACCGAATCTCTCTCAAGTTCACGATTTGTTCCATTTATCTCTCCTGAAAAAGTACATACCCGATCCTTCACATGTACTCAGCTCAGAAGTTGTACCGCTGGAGTAAGATCTTTCTTATGAAGAACAGCCGATAGAGATTATGGATCGTAGCGAAAAATTCCTACAGAACAAGACCACTCACTTGGTGAAAGTTTTATGGAGGAACCACCAATTAGAATAAGCTACATGGGAGCTTGAGGATGTGATGAGCGAGAGGTATCCTCATCTTTTTGTTACAAAGTGACGAATTTCGAGGGCGAAATTTATTTTAAGGGGGGTAGAATGTAACACCTGATTTTTTTTATGAGAAATATTTTGTTATCATCAAAGGAATCTTCCACTACACACAACACTAGCTTGTCTTGCTTTACATACAATCGTGACCTTCCTCGATAGCTTGCATTGTACGCAATACTGAGTTTCACTAAACAACGATATGCTATTAAAATATTATTAAAACTAGTTGTTATGAATAGTAATACCCACTTTTTGAAATTTTATAAATTTTATCATTTAAAATGGACTTCATTTTTGGATTCGGAATATCAAAATTATCCTAGGGTAAATTTTTGGTATTTTTATGAAAACTTTCAATTTTTGATGAATAGTGAAAACACTGGGTTACTATTTAAAAACCGACTTTTTTATTTAAATAATTATTTATTTTATTTAAATTTATTTTAGGTAAAAATTGATACATAACAACAATATAAGTTCAAATTAATTTTTTGGAGTCATTTTATAATAATTTTAGATATATAAAAATTTTATTGAATTTTTCACCGTCTTTTACCCACCTCCTAGGAGAGTTTGAAAATTTACATAAAACTTAATTTTACCACTTCTGTGAGTAGAATTTTGAAAATCTGAGAGACAAGGTTAACATCAAGGAGTAAAATGTGGTTCAATAAGAGAAAAATAATTTTTGGTGAATAGTAACTTTTTACTTTTATTTACCACGGTTAAAAGTAAATAGGGTGATTAAGGGTAAAAATGGTATTATTATTACACTAACACATGTCCTAATTCTATTGGATAAGTTTAATTCAACCAAAAACAACCTTAGGAATAAAATATGACCATTTAGGTCCACTTGGATTAGATTAGGACATTTAATATTATTTTAGTTAAAGAAGAGTTAAAATAGTTAAAATCAATGTTTAATAACTAAAACATTTTTAATATAGGTTTATACATAAGATAAATTTGACTATAAATATTCATTATAAATATAAAAATATTTCTTACATAATGGTATTTTATTTATAATTTTTAGACTTTAAATAATTTAATTTAGTTATGACACAATGATGATGCAGTACTAACCTTATTAAGGAAATATTAACATAATTGATATTATAAATTCCCAAATAAAAGTAATTTGAGACTTTTTATGAATTAAACTAATTTAATGGGTTAATATGACATATTATTATTGATTTAATTTAATTTTTTCGAACTAATCATCTTGTTATGATTTTCACAAAAAACAATTACCAAATAGTGTCAAAATTGACATAAAATAGTTTTTAAAACAAATATTAAATTATTAATTGTTATTTTATACCTAAAAATATAAGGTTCGGTAAAATTACTTAGATAAAGTTATATATATTAATAATTAACCACTTGGGGTTCTTTTGGATTGTTATAGTAAGTTTATTAACCATATAGTGTAAGCAAATAGGAAGACACGGTAAAAGTTAAATTATTTAACTTAGAGTTAAATCTAAATGATAAGGTTAAAATAGTAACCTAAACTTGTCTAAAATCTATTGGTTGAGATGATTTCGACCCATACCCACCTTAGCTTCTAAATAAATCAGTTTGGAGCTATTAAAAACCGAATATGACTTTATAATAAAATAATATTTTAAGTTTTTCCTAAAGTGCCCCTCTCCTCCCTTATAAAAGGGAACCTCCTCCCTCTCCTCCTCACACCACTTTGAGCCTTCAAGCTCGGCCAAACCTTGCCAAATTATCTTCTCCTATTCCCTAGATACATCCTAGAGGTTCTGGTCTTCTTCAAATACCATATTTAGTGCCCTAAGAGGAGGTTAAGAAGAGGCGCTTCAAAGAAGAGGTAATGTTTATTACCGATTCATTCAACTTTATTTATTCTTCTACTTCTTCTTATTTAGTTGATTCATTATGAAGTAATAACATCAGTATCCCTCATATAATTATATTTTATTATAAATATTAAACAACCCTATTTCACTTTCTATCCATCCTATGTAAATGAAATCACCGCGCGTGCGTACGTACGGAATACCGTCTCCATGTCGTGGTGTAATCTGTTTTCCAACACCACCTTACTTGGATGTGTATAATGGTGTAAATAATAACCATATATGATTATTGTAAATTTATATTTATTCTGAAATATTATACATACACTTCAATACAATTCCACGATCATGGGAACGATATCATCGCTCGTGCGTACGTACGGCCTACCGTCTCCACGATGTGATGCGACTCGTTCTACATGACCTTCAATGCATAATGATTATATAAATGAATTGAATGAATAAATATGATATATATTACACTAGTACCATTCAGGAAATGAGGTATCTATAACCTAAAAAAATAATAATAATTTATTCGACAAAACACGCATATGAACAAAAAGCAATAAACACCCGAATAACAAGTAGCAAGGAAATATTACTAATACAAAGATAATAATATGACCATATATGATATCATAACAATGAGTATAATTTTGGAATTAGTAAATAACATTATTTAAATCATTATATAGGAGGTTCGGACACATACGAAGCAAATCCGACCTAAGGTAAGGGAATATCTCGCAATCTCATTTTTATCCGAGATTGTTTATACTTTAGAATTTACTGGGGAATATTTATCATCTACATCCATGTTTCCTCAATATGTAATATTATTTCCATCCTACTAAATTTTTTTAAATCCAATTTTAAACTTAGGTGTGTTTTTATTAAAATATATGAAAGGAATCTTTTTTCGTTTTTAGTATGAGGTACTTTTTTTGACTTTTCCTGCCAAAGTATGAGAAGAATGTTTTTCTTTAACTTATACGGCCTGAATGGATTTTTAGGACATTATTTCCATGAAGATTATTTTACAAGTTTTCAAGTTTATTTTTAATCAACTTATTTTAGTATGGCATTTTAAGAAAGGAAAAATATTTTTGAAGTAGAAAGGATATTTTTTTCAAGAATGAAGTTAAAGTGTTTTATCAAAATTATTTTCCATCTAAGATAATATAGGGTTTTGTTTCTATCCATATTTTTACATTGATTTGATTATGTTATGATATAATTCTTTTTATGATGTTCTTTTGTCTTATATGAATGGTTTTATGATGTCATGATGTTTAAGAATCTCATTCTTATCACATGGGTTATTCTATGATGTATGATTTATGATCTTGTGGTACACATAAGAATGGTATCATTATGAGATGAGTGGGACCTATATCTCCCTATAATTCATTGGGTAAAGATTTCTATCTCATGAGATAAACATGGTCGGAACGGCAGGTTAATCTGGTTCAGTGATACAGGACTGAAACGAGGAGTGAACTCGGTTCAGAAATGGACTTTGTCCGCTAAGATAGTCTTGGAAATGAGTCTTGACTACTAAGAAATGATTCTCTATGATTATGTGTGCATGCCACAAAGTTTCATGTTTTAAGTTATTATTATTGGGATTACATTTCACTACTATGATTTATCCCATGTTATGATATTATGATCTCTTTTGCAGGTTAAGATTTCCAAAATGTTATGTTCTTATGATTGATATTTCTTTTTTTAACCTTACTAAGCATTTGAGCTCACCCTTTTGTATGTTTTATTTTCCCCAGGTCAGGAAGAAGGGTATTAAGTAGGATATTCCAAAAGGGACTATAGATATGATGAAATAAACGGGAGACAATGTAGATGATTTTTGAACCAATTGTTTATGTTTCCCAATTTCTAAAGACACTATGCCTATACGGTCCTTTTATGGTTTTGTTATATGTTGTAATAAGTATGCTTCAATTCTGAATTAATAACAATGTATCTAAAGTATGGGTCGTTATTCACCCCACCAAACATGATAATACCAAACAACTATATGATGCGTGATAATAATGTTTCAAAATTCAACAATACAAAAGGACCAATACAACTAAATCATAATAATTCACATTCAAATTAAAATGTGTAAAACTAAAAAAACCCAAAAAATGTATGACACAACTCCACACCAAGATTCATACTCCAAGCACCACAATACCACCCAAGCATCATGTTGCTCTACTAAAGGAATAATATGCCTTACCTTTGCTCGTGTCCTGAAATACAACATCTAAAAATGCATGAAAGTTCCAAAGTAGGGGGTGTGTTATAATACTCGGTAGGGTTTCCCCAAATTAATTCCCTATTCATTCCACTACGATAAATCAAGTTAGTACATTTATATAAAACAATTTATATAAATACATTAAAATAGTTCAATAATTAACAACAAGGAAAACACGTCCTGACCCAAAGTAATTCACCAAAATCAACACAATTCTAAAGAAATCAAACCAACATGTCATCACTCATTTTATATTATCATAAATAACATATTTTCTCATGTCTTTAAACTTACCATAAATATACTCACACTTTACCACACAATCTCAGTGTTACCATTGACGATGGAACTTCGCGTTCAACCTCATCCCTTTTTTATAGTGGTACTTCACGCCCACATTCTAATAATTTATGGTGTAACTCTATGCCCACTATCCATCCCATCCAACCCATTATTATTCCACCTAATATAACAATCAAAAAAATAAATATTTACCAAAACCATATCAATACACAATTTCCAAAACCAAATTAACCAATTACTCCCAACAACATTTCAACATAACATGCCAAACCACTTCAATAAATCATCCATTTATTGAAAACACCCTTAATCCATTATTCATGCCAAACCATACTTTAATAAAAATAAATTTTTATTGAAACCAAATTTTAACAAACCATTGTCCATAAATCACCCAAGTTAGTGATTTTAAATTCACCATGTTTAAATCCAACAACAAAGAAAGTTTCACAATAATAACCCATTTTCCCTAAATTCCAAAAATAATCATAGAATGGTTTTCCACCAAGATTATCACATCATAATCATAATTAATTTTAAGAAAACCCAATTAATTTACAACTGAGCCTTCAAGTTCTATCAAAATGGAGTTGAGAGAGAAGCCACATACCTTATGGTTTGGGAGAAATCGACCAACACACTGCTGAAACACAAATATGATTGAAATATCTAAAAAACGTCTTTGATATCTTTGCCTAATATCAATAATCCCAACTCTCATAATTTTAGGAAAAAATAACCCTAGATCTTCATGCGATATATTTAGATCTAGAAAACCAAGAGATAGGAAGAACTATATCTATAAAAGACCACAAAACAACCAAGGACAGAGATTTACTAAGGAAGAACTAGCTTCCAACCACCATGAAAACCATTTTATTCACTTCCAAAATGAGTGGGAGAGCCTCCCTAATCCTTTAGAAGAATAAATCCTGATTTGGGTTCATATAGAAGGAGAAATGGGGTGTTTAGGGTTAATCCTGAGACCCTCCACCCCTATTTTTTTAAAACCCATTTTTAAATATGTGCACACTTATCTATTACAGCTAGACAAATAATTTTCTAACCATGTGCCTACTACTACATAAAGATAAACCCCACACGTTCAACCTTAATCGTTAGACAAACCGTGTGTTGACAGTATGAAATCACACTATCCTGACTTGCATGGTTTTCTATAAAAGCTGTATGGTTTTCCCAAATTGTGCTTAAACTGTGTACCCTTAGAAAAGCCCCAAAACCTTTACAAGATCTCCAAAAAATTACCCAATACCTTACATACATAAAAAATACATGAAAAAGGGATACATACCTCAAAATAGGGGTACTAAAATTTGACAACTAGTGAAAATATTTTGGAATATTATATTCCCTCTCTTTGGAGGAACCCCTTGGTGACTAATCGAGCTATAAATTTCATTTTCTTTTCAATAGTTTTGTCCTCCTATTATTTATAAATCTAATTACAGCCAATAACATTAGAATTGGGAATTATATCTATGGTGGACTAAGTATGAATTTTATTTTAGGATTTCATCTCTTCATACATGGAAAAGATTAACTACTTAGAATCTCTATGATTAATGGATTTCTTGTAAGATTGAGAATCATCGTCCAAAAGATCATGGGAAATATGAAAGGAAAATAAAGACATCAAATTAATTTAAATGAGAAACAGTTATAAATACTCTTATAACACTATTATGGGTCAAATTGTAATCAAAATATTTATTAGGAGGCTCATCTTCAAAATATAAATCAAAAACTAGGGGTGGATTTAATTTGGGTCATAGATTGAGGATCAGGTGGAGGAGGCTAAATAATAACCTCAAATTGGGTTGATAGTTAAGCATTAATATCCCCATCAATGGATAAATCATCATAGTCTTGTTTGATAGTTTTATATTTAGGAGAATATGACTCATGAAACACCACATCTCTACTAATTATTCATTTTTGGTAATCGAGTTTATCAACCTACAGTTTATAACCTTTAACGCCTTTTGGATACCCAACAAATATACACTTAATATCTCATGGTTCAAGCTTTTAATTCTTGACATGGGAATATACAATGTATCCAAATACTCTTAGGTGATTATAAGAATTGGGTTTGTTTCCATAGTTATTATGGGGATTTAAAGTGATTAGCAGAGAATGGGAACATATTTATAAGGTACAATATCTTGGCAGAATCCTCTACACAAAAATATTTATGGAGACCTGATCATGCAAGAATACTTGAGATTCTCTAAAGAATAGTATTATTCATCCTTTAACCAAGTCTATTATATTGGGGGTCCCTAATAGTTTGTTGTCTTATAATTCCCTAATATTGGTAGAATAGAATAAAATTGGTATAAGGTATTCTAATCCATTATCAGTTCTCATAGTTTTAATATTTTTTCCAACCTAACTTCCCATAATAATTTTACATGTTTTAAATTTTTCAAAAACATTATATTTTTTTAAGTATGTTAATCCAAACCTTTATAGATAATTCATCAATAATGGTAACAAAATAGGATCCTCCGCCATGGGAGGATGTCCTAAGTAGTCCCCATAAATCAGAATAAATATTTTCTAAGGGGTGCCCAGCTTTGAATCTATTCCTATTGAAACTAACTCTCTCAGATTTTCCCATTATATAATATTTACAAAAATTAAGGTTATAAGGTGTAATGTTAGTTAATAACCCTTTTGTATTAAGTTCCTCAAGACCCTTGGAGCTTATATGACCCAATCTCTCATTCCATAACAATGAGTTATCGGTATCAGTTATATATACAATACAAAATTGTCTAGAATGGGTCTTCCCATTTAAGATATGCAACCCATTAAAAAGGGTACCATTGATGATAGTTCTAGAGACTTTGGGTATTTTTATAAAACCTGGTTCAGACCTAAAAGTGAATCCCTTTTCTTCCATAATTACTAAATAAATCATGTTTATATGGATGTTAGGAACTAACCTAATATCTAAAAAATTAATCATAGAGTGTTCATTTAGTTATATTAAAACAAAACCTCTTCCTATGACTTGGAATATTCTATTATTTCTTAAAAAAACATCTCCCTCAACCCTTTCAACCAAATCAAGGAAAGACTCTCTATAGGGAAACATGCGGAATGAGTAGGTAGAATCTAAGACCCGCTCACGGGTGAATGAATTACTAAATACATTCAACACTTTAGCAGTATCATAACCAGAATTCACTAAAAGGGACTCATCAGTGATTTCTTTGGTCTCATGGTTTTGTTTCATATTTCTACACTTAGGTTTAGTGTCCTCGGGATTACCATAGTGGAAGAAAAAAAAAATTCTTTCCCTATAATTGTGTTTTTTATTGTTATTTCTTTTATCATTGTTATACTATTTCTTCTTACCACAAAATTAAGGTCAACCACTTGTGAAAATACTTTCAAAATCACCTTTATCTCTAGGATTATAATATAATTCCTTAGAGAGCATGTTTTAATCTATTTTATGGTTAGGGAGTCCTGACTGTATATAATTGTCTCTATTAATGTATTGTAGGTATTGTATAAAGAAATTTAAAGAATAATGGATTGATCTCCATCATCAATAGTCACATTTATATTGGCTAAGTCAAACAATGTTCTATTGAATTAATCTAAATAGTCATTAATCGAAACACCATATTTCATTTTAAATGTAAAAATGTGATGTTTATAATAAATTCTACCAATAAGTGAATTAGACATATAAAATTTCTCTAGTTTAATCTATATAGTAGTAGTAGTATTTTCAAAGGAAAATTCTCTCAACACATTATCACCTAAAGAAAAAAGTAAATAAATATAGGCCATAAGAATAATATCAGAAGATATATATTGATAAATATTAAATGTTTATCTAGTATCAAATGGGGGTAAAAATTGGTTTCTTAGTGCCATATAGTTCATCAATTAACCCTTTCTAAACAAGTAGGGATCTTATCTTAATCCTCTATAAATTTATATTATTATCACCATCAAATTTTTTGATTTCAAACCTCGTTATTGTAATGTTTAATTGAAATATCAGATACCGATTTATTAGGGACAACATTAAGTGTACACCCCCAATAAATGGCCAAGATAAATGGTTATTCATGCTTATACAATTAGGTATTTAAATTTGAAAAATGTTTTAGGTTACAATGATTTTAATTTCAAATATAAAAAAAACAATCAAATCAAGATGAGATTGAAAAGGCATAATTAAAAAGAAAATTAATTGAAATAAGAAATAGATTTGAAAAAAAAAGTAAACTTAATTAGGCTTCAATGCCACTTTGTAGTGGGGAAGGTTTACTGATTAGCGAAAGTCTGCATGAAACTGAAAGGATCGATTTGGGTATTTGTTTATAGAATAATTTTATAAACAAAAGAAAGAAATTAGTTGCATATGAGCCTCAGCCCAATTGGTGAGGACTTTTTAAGTGCATCCAAGAGATCCAGAATCAAATCAAGGTAGAGGCTAATTTCCAGGGTTATTGTAGCAGGCACTGTAGCAGGTAATGTAGCAGTACTATAGCAGGAACTATACAGAATTGTAGCAGGTGCTGTAGTAGGCACTATTTGGCCCTGTGCAGCCGGGAATGTTCGCCCGTTTGGGCCTTTGGGCCACCGATTTGGTCCCCAAGTCATTTAAGGCCTTCGAGCCACCCAGACCTTCGGGTCAGTAAGGCCTTTGGGCAACCTCAAGGCCTTCGGTCCACCTTAAGTAAAAAATGAAAACCAGACAACCTACAAGGAACAATCTTCAGAAGGAGGAGGAGCATGGAGCTCTCACCATAGCAGAAGCTAAACAGATTACAAGAATGAGAGGGTGTGGCACCTGCCATCGGGACAAGCCTGTGCATGCATGGGAAAGCTAAGCCGAACAGCCATGCGAAGGTAGAGAGTTGATTTCACAATGATGATGTTGGGGCGGAGCAGTTCCATGTAGTTAGTCTGGGTTGTATGTAATGTTTGAAGCCTACGGGCAATGAATTCCTCTAAGGCCTATGGGCCATGTAATACTTATGCCTACGGGCCTTATAAGGGTTCCACCTCACCCCTTGAAAGGTGGATTATCAAAATCAATAAAAAATGAAGGCCTTCGAGCCATTGGAGGATTAAATAAAGAAATTAGGAAATAATAAACATAATATTTAACATTCTTCGGTCCCTTTAGGTCTTTCATTCACAATGATGTCACCACCCACACACACTCATTTTATTCAACTCAAAATAAATAACGATTAAAAGATAAAGATGATCAAAGTAGATGAACTGAATATAAGAAATGAAATTAAACCAACATATTTGTTAAGTCAAAAGTCTTCTTTTGGCTTTTACATCATGTTTTGGAAATCACAAATATATTCTCTGTCATGTTTTGGAAATCTCATATATATTCTATCATATGTTTGTAAATAACAAATTGACTTTTATCATGTTTATCGTATCGTACGATGTTGATCGTACCGACCAAAACGTATCGTACTGACTCTGTCAAACGTATCGTACTGACTCTGTCAATCGTATCGTACTGACTCTGTCAATCGTATCGTACTGACTTTTCTATTCAGATGATCATTATTTGTTTTGGTACTTTGTCAAAAACTCTCTCTGCATATGAATTGTACTCATGTTTTACATTTCTATATATCTCTTATCCTAACAAAACGATGTCGTTGAGTTAGTTATATACTAATCAAAACGATGTCGTGCTTTCTGTTTCAATATGACCGTTGGAGGCAATATGACCGTTGGAACCCGAGGCCTATAAATAGGAGGTCATTTGAAGCTGAGAACACTAATGAACGAAGAGAACGAAAGATACTCTGTGAACTACGAAGATTCTAGAGAGAGACACTGTGACTTCTCTCATCAGCCTTGTGCGTCCGATCATCGTATCGAGGGCTTTCAAGTAATTGAAAGACAGAGGTGCCGATTACCTGCAAAATCGAGGGCTGCCGGGGATAGGCAGACAGGCGTGCCGATCATCGTATCGAGGGCTGCCGGGGATAGGCAGACAGACGTGCCGATCATCGTATCGAGGGCTCACCAAGGTGTTGGTGAGACAGACCTTTTATCCTAGGTGAAAGGATAACCCTTCTCTTTGGGTTAAAAGAATTGTATTACTTTTACATTTCCGCTGTTGTATTAGAAAGGGATTTGTATTGTTTCCTTTCTTCTTTACATATTCAATTATAATTGTTTCAATTACAATCATTCCATTACATATTGTATTGATTGGTTCTATACGCTTTAAGGTAGAATCATTCATATTTGTATTACTCTGATTATTGTGTTCACCTTGAATACAATTGTTTTTCTTTACAATAGTATTACAATACATCATACCTTTTACATTCAATACAATTGTGGGTGTTTGTATTTGTATTAGTTTAAGTTCATTTAAACTAATCTCTTTGTTACTAAATCTCAAAGGTTTTTAAACCTACAATTCACCCCCCCCCCCCTCTTGTATTGTTCCATCTAATAGACTTTTATATCGACTATTCGATCCAACAATTGGTATCAGAGGAGGTTTTCCACTGATTTGTATTACTAGCTTTATTTCTTATTACTTTTTAAATACTTACTACACTAACGTGTGAAGTGGAAAAGTTGTTTTTGTCATATTAGATGGCAGGAATGAATATCGGATCAATAGATAATCTGAATCCTTCTAGACCACCAATCTTTGATGGGAATGATTATGAGTATTGGAGAGATCGTATGAAGACTTTCGTCATCAATACTGGTGTAGAAAATTTTATTATGCTTACTGGGGGTTACAAAATTCCTGACAAAGAAGTTAGTACTTTTACCAACCAAGAGAAGCAAGAATATCAACTGAATTACAAGGTACGCAATACTTTATTATGTTCTATGACCAGGAATATATATAGTCAGATATCTTCATGTGAAGCAGCCAACTGTATTTGGAAGAAATTAGAAGTCACTCATTTTGGTACATCCAAGGTTATAGAAACAAGGAGAGCAATGCTTCGAGCAGAGTATCATGGATTTGTTTTTCCTTATGGAGAGCCAGTATGTAAAGTGCAACAAAGGTTTATGACAATTGTTAACAGCTTACAATCTATGGGAGAAAAAGGTCTTGATGATGAAGCTCTTGTTGATAAGATTATAGATAGTATGCCAAATGAATGGGAGTCAAAAAGAACAGCTATTGATGAAAATAGAAAAGTTTCCCAGATTACTCTTGATGAACTCTTTGGAACTCTTCTACAGCACGAGACAAGAATGAAAAGAGATGCTGATTTCAATAAGAAGAAGAATGGGAATGGAAGTGTAGCTTTTTCATCTAAAGCTAAAACACCTGAAAGGGTTACAAGGTCTAAATCTAAGAAAGTTGTTATATCTGATTCAAGTGATTGTAATCTTTCAGACAATGAGTTAGCTAATCTTGCTCGGAGGATGAACAAGATTGTGGGAAAGAAAGATTTTCAATATAGATTCAAAAAGAAAGACAGGAAAGATAGGAAAGATTCAGAGGTAACTTGTTATGAATGCAAGAAAGCAGGACATATAAGGCCTGATTGTCCTTTACTGAAGAGGAAAGATAGAAAAGAGAAACACTCTGAAAGAAACAAGAAAAGGTTTTATAAGACAAAGAAAGGCTTGAAAGCAAATGATACATGGAGTGCAAGTGGTAGTGATTCCTCAGATGATTCTTCAGAATATGAGACGTCAGGACAAAGGAATATTGGACTTCTAGCCAAACTACCAATTGAAGATCATTGTCTCATGGCTAAGGTACATAATGCTGAAGCTGTTACAAATGTCTCTTTAAATGCAAATTATGTTGATAATAGATATTATGAATCTTCAAATGATGAACCCTCATCATCAGAAGATGATACTTTACCTTCTTTTGAAGAAGTCTCTAGATTTGCTAAGTTACTTGAAAATGAAAATTCTAAACTCAAAAAGAGATTTGAAAAAGCAAATTCTAGAATTTCTATTTTGACTAAAGAAGTATCAGATCTTTCTAAAGATCTTGATGGGAAAACTTCTGATTTTGAAAGTATTTTGAAAACCCTTGAGAAAGTCAAATCTGAAAAAGATAAACTTTCTAAGGATCTTGAAACTGCTATTTCAAAGAAAAACTTTTTAGAGTCTAACTCTAGTTCTAATTCAAATGTTTTAGAAAACAAGAATTTGGTTTTGAAACTAAAGTCAGAGATTTTTTCCTTGAAAAAGTGCTTGTCAAACTTTACTCATGGAAAAGAAAACTTTGATAGGATGTATTCTCAAATTAGACCATTGAGAAATCGTTCTGGTCTTGGTTATACTTATTCCAAACCTGTTTTTAGTAATAACTATTTTGTTCCTCAAAAAACCCTTTTCTGTTCCAAGTGTCAATGTGGTGGACATTGGAGAAGAGATTGTTCTCTTAACAAAACTCAATCCTTAGGATTTCATAAAGCTCATTTTGCAAAACAAATGTGGATTCCTAAAATTCTTTTATCTAACCCTTCTGGATCCAAACAAGTTTGGATTCCAAAAATCTAATTGTTTCTTTTTCAGGAAAACGAGAAGTGTATCAATAAGAACATTTGGTACATGGATAGTGGTTGTTCTCGTCATATGACTGGAAACAAAGATTTCTTTGAAAAGGTTATCAAAACAAAAGGTGGAAAAGTTACCTTCGGAGATAATGCTCAAGGAATGATTGTTGGTATATGTAATATTGTTTCAAATTTTTTTTAAAGGAGATATTGTTTTACAATTCGTCGGAACGCAAGAACAACTTGCTGATATTTTTACAAAACCTTTACCTTCCGATAGATTTGAATTTATAAAACAGAAGCTAGGAATGATTACAATAAAATAATCATTCATATCTACTTTCTGTTTTACATCTCTCCTAATAGTAAGAAACTCCTCGTAGAAAGGGGGAGGACATTTCTTTATGTCTTTATGTTTCTGATCTTTAAATATTTACTCTATTTTATATGTTTTTTTTTCTGTTTATCGTATTGACCTTTTCAATTTTTCTGTTTATCGTATTGAAATTCTTTTCCATCGTACCATTCAATAATTTTTGAATCGACCGATGATGGTATTGAAATTCTTTTCCATCGTACCATTCAATAGTTTTTGAATCGACCGATGATGGTATTGAAATTCTTTTCCATCGTACCGTTCAATAGTTTTTGAATCGACCGATGATGGTATTCAAATTCTTTTCCATCGTATCATTCAATATTTTTTTATCGACCGATGATAGTATTGAGATTGTTTTCCATCGTACTGTCGGTTAATGGTAACAACTATTTTCCATCGTATGGTCCGACCATAGTAATGACTTTGTTTTCCATCGGCATCATGTTTTTTTTCTTACGATTGTGTTTACTTTTGATTCATACCAAAACCAGCAATCACCTTTTGTTCTCCGACAGGTATCTTTTTCAATTTTTATTTTATTTTCTTTCTTTGTTTTAATCCTAACCATTGATCTGGTATTATATAATCTCGACCGTAGAAGTTCAACGGTCATCTCTTTTTTGCCTATAAATACCCCCCTCCCCTCCCCAAACCCACATTGATTGTCCAGGAATTGAGGTGAAGCTCTGCTCCCCCAGCTATAAACAATCGTACGATCTTCTCAATCGGCATCATCTTTATGTCTCAATCCTCTGCCAACACTCCCGCTGAAATGTCTTCAAAGACCTTTACAGAGAAAGACTTTCACAGAGAAAGGTTAGTATCCCGAGACTTTTTCGACACGTACGATTCTACAATCAAGAGGATTATTTTGTTTCAAGGATGGGAACATCTCTGTGTGGAAAAGCCTGATACTCAAGATCCAGTTCTTTTTGATGAAGTTTGTCAATTTTACAAAACCGTGTCTTTCGACAAAGATATGACTATAAACTTCGCTGTGTACGATCGAAAATTATCCATGTCTGTGAAACAAGCGGCACACTTTCTGAATGTTTCTATAGAAGGGGATTCATTCTGTCCATCTCACAAACTACCAGAGGAAGTTGGTACGTTCAATAGATAAAGTGCTGAAAAATCTTTGTTTGTTGTTAATGAGGGAAAGAGGAAAGTTTATCATCTTTCACCGGACAATCGGTTTGTCACTTTATGGATGAAAGGTTTTATTGTCCCAAGGAAAGGGGATAGAGAAACTCTTAAAGTTTCTGATGTCTTTATGCTCGATTATCTTGTGAATATGAGGAAAGTGAATCTCATGGGATATATCTTTGAAACCATCAAGAATGTCAAAAAAGGAGGGATTAAATCCCAAATAATAATGTATCCAGCCATCCTTACGAAATTCATTCTTGAGAGTATGAAGTTTTGTAACATTCCTTTGAAAGGAGAACCTATGGATTTGTGGCCGTCTTTCATTAATAAGAGTACGATGAAAAAGCTGAATGTTTGTTTTGATTCAAATTCAAAACTTTTTGTCAGAGATGTAGAAGCTGAATTGCCTGAAAATCAATCGGCACCTATGCCAGCCAAAGACAATCAATCCGCCGGTGTTACTCGAAAGTCTGATCCGCAGACTAGTTCAAAGCCGAAGAAGAAGCCGAGGTACAGTAAGGAAGTTGTAGCCAAATGGAGAAAGGACAAGGAACAGAGAAAAGAGGGTGATCCGAAGTTTGGTCTTGATCCTGCTGAGGATTTTGCAGAAAGAATAAGGGTAGAAGAAACCCTTCAAGCTGAAAAGAAAAAGAAGACTCTTTTGAAAAGAAAGGCTCAGGACTTTGATATTTCTAAAGTCTTGAAAGCAGTTGAAAATACTAGTGCTCAACTAACTATGGAAGTCCATCAAGAGCCCATCGTACAGAGTCTGCCTGAGAAAGAAAAAGGAAAACAAGTGATAGAAGAAGTGGAAGTAGAAGAAGGAGATTTTCTGTTAGAATTTCTTCAAAGGTCAAAGAAAAGTAGAGAAGAATCGCTTCAAAAGCTGAGCGAAGGTGTTCAACAAACTCCTCATGCCGATCAGGAAAAATCTCCGGACAGGATGTCATCTCGAGAAAAGCAAGATGCTCAATCTTCTCAATCTGATAAAGTAGTTGTCATTAGTGACAAAGTAGAAGATGAAAGAAAACAGAAAGAAAAAGCGAAAGGGAAACAGCCAGTTGTTGATTCAAGCAGATCGTATGAACTAGCATCGTACGATGAAGATACTGATTCAGAGCATACAATCTCTCTCAAGAAGAGTGATTACATTGTTCAAGTTTTAAGAAGGATGGAGAAAACCATTCCTTATTTTCCGAGTCTGGAAGGAAAGATTGATTTTATTACTGAAAATCAGAGAAAGAAGTTTGGATCTGTGAAAGAATTGAGAAAGAAAGTTTTGTCAGTAGAAGCCGATCTGAAAGTCCTTTCGAAAAGCTCAGTTGCTCATAAGAAAGCTTGCAATAAGATGACTAAGTGGTCGTACAAAACAGAGAGCTCAATCAATGACCATGATATTGCTATTGAAGATATAAGAAGGTTATAAAATGAGCTTGTAATTGCTTTCAACAAGCTTGATAAAGAAACAATTGAAAGGCTGAACCTTTTATCTTCTCAAAGAGCCGATGTTCCTTCAGTGAAAGATTTGCAAGAGAGGATGAATGTTTTCCAATCTGAATTCTCGAAGGTTTCATCTTTCAAAGATGAAATGGTTTTACTGAAGAATCAAAATTCCGAGTTGTCCAAGGATAACAAGACTCTGCAAAACAGAATTGATACCCTTGAAGAAGTAATCAGAGTACAGGAGGAGACCATCAGAAATCAAGATCAGATTTTTGCGGATCAACAAGAGCTTCTCAAAACTCAGGGTGAATCAATTTCTGAAGACAAGAAGGAGATCAAGAAGATGAAAGCTGTGCTTCATGAGCTTATAAAGAAAGAGAAGGAAAGAGAAAACAAATGATTGTTGTATTTGTTTCTTTTGGAACTTGTTTGTTTTGTAATAACTTTTATAATCCTTTCTCTTTTATCCATTGTCTTGTATTACTTCACTAACTCTTCCAGACAATTCGAGATTCCTCCTTTCTTTTTGTAAATCACAAAGGGGGAGAATATTTACAAAGCAAAGATTGTTTTACAAAGGGGGAGAATGCATTACAATGCTCTTAAGGAAAATCTATGAATACAATCCTTAGGAAAGTCAATACCTAAGGGGGAGTTAGTTGTATTCGATTTCTTATTCAGAAGAGTTTTCAAAAACTCAGGGGGAGATAAGTATTTCTTGTTTCATTTACTTTGTGTGTTTGTGCTTTCCAAAAAGGGGGAGATTGTTAAGTCAAAAGTCTTCTTTTGGCTTTTACATCATGTTTTGGAAATCACAAATATATTCTCTGTCATGTTTTGGAAATCTCATATATATTCTATCATATGTTTGTAAATAACAAATTGACTTTTATCATGTTTATCGTATCGTACGATGTTGATCGTACCGACCAAAACGTATCGTACTGACTCTGTCAAACGTATCGTACTGACTCTGTCAATCGTATCGTACTGACTCTGTCAATCGTATCGTACTGACTTTGCTATTCAGATGATCATTATTTGTTTTGGTACTTTGTCAAAAACTCTCTCTGCATATGAATCGTACTCATGTTTTACATTTCTATATATCTCTTATCCTAACAAAACGATGTCGTTGAGTTAGTTATATACTAATCAAAACGATGTCGTGCTTTCTGTTTCAATATGACCGTTGGAGGCAATATGACCGTTGGAACCCGAGGCCTATAAATAGGAGGTCATTTGAAGCTGAGAACACTGATGAACGAAGAGAACGAAAGAGACTCTGTGAACTACGAAGATTCTAGAGAGAGACACTGTGACTTCTCTCATCAGCCTTGTGCGTCCGATCATCGTATCGAGGGCTTTCAAGTAATTGAAAGACAGAGGTGCCGATTACCTGCAAAATCGAGGGCTGCCGGGGATAGGCAGACAGACGTGCCGATCATCGTATCGAGGGCTGCCAGGGATAGGCAGACAGACGGTCCGATCATCGTATCGAGGGCTGCCGGGGATAGGCAGACAGACGTGCCGATCATCGTATCGAGGGCTCACCAAGGTGTTGGTGAGACAGACCTTTTATCCTAGGTGAAAGGATAACCCTTCTCTTTGGGTTAAAAGAATTGTATTACTTTTACATTTCCGCTGTTGTATTAGAAAGGGATTTGTATTGTTTCCTTTCTTCTTTACATATTCAATTGTAATTGTTTCAATTACAATCATTCCATTACATATTGTATTGATTGGTTCTATACGCTTTAAGGTAGAATCATTCATATTTGTATTACTCTGATTATTGTGTTCACCTTGAATACAATTGTTTTGCTTTACAATAGTATTACAATACATCATACCTTTTACATTCAATACAATTGTGGGTGTTTGTATTTGTATTAGTTTAAGTTCATTTAAACTAATCTCTTTGTTACTAAATCTCAAAGGTTTTTAAACCTACAATTCACCCCCCCTCTTGTATTGTTCCATCTAATAGACTTTTATATCGACTATTCAATCCAACAATATTTAGTATAAAATATAAATGGGAGGAATAACTTACAAACCTAGAAAATTTTATTGTTGTCTGAGGTTCCTGATCTCTTCTTGTGTCTTGAATCTACAAGTCCTAACTATAAGGGATGCATAAAGTCTCATTCTTCTAGGTCTCATAGTAGGAAATCACAATTTATTATTAGTCCATATAATAGAACCATACATCTTCACTGAGGATGGATCATCATCACAAAATTCTTCCAGACACGGTGCATCAGAAGAACCAATAGCACTATTACAAAACAAGCCTTTAACAGTGCTGGCATTTATCAGCGCTAGAAAAAATTCACTGAAAACATCCATCTTTATCAGTGTTAAAAAATTGATAATTAAGGCCACCATTTATCAGTGCTTTTTTAGCACTAATAAAAGGTAACCTTTATCAGCACTTTATTTTAGCACTGATAAAGGTTACCCTTTATCATCACTTTATTTCGAGCACTGATAAAGTGTACCATTTGTCAGCGCTTTATTTTTATAATTGCTAAAGGGTTCCCTTTATCATCACTTTTTTAACACTGATAAAGGTCTATAATAAAATGAAAAATTAAACAAATAAAAATAAGAAAAATTTAATAATTTAATTAATTAAATAGTTATTGTTGAAAATGAATAAATTGAATATATATATATATATGTAAATTTTAAAAAATAATAAATAGTGTACATTAAATATATAGATATTTATAATTAATAAAATGAAATAATTAAACAAATAAAAATTTAAAATGACTAAACTAAGAAAAAAATTAAAAATTTATTAATTAAATTATTATTGATAAAAATAAATAAATTTAATATACATACATATAGATTATAAATATTAATAAATATTATATATAAATATAGATATATAAAATGAATAAATTCTAATAATTAAGCAAAAAAAATTAAAAAAGTAATTTACAAAATTATTTAAAAATTTATCAATAAAACAATTATTAATAAAAATGAATAAGTATAGTATATATATATATATATTATAAATAGTAGTCAATAATATATATTAAATATATATATATATATAATGAATAAAATGTTAATTAAAAACAAATTAATATTGTCTTATTCATTTTTAATGTTGTTTGATTTTTCAGTTTAACATATATCAAAAGTTGTGTGTTACATTGATTTCACAAACATATATATATGTAATTAATGTATTTTTATATACAAATACACACACAAATATATTTACGCAATATAGAGAAACACATACACCTAATATTTATGTAATTTATTCTAATTTTAGTATATTTTAGAATTTCATTATAACATGATACAATATATTATGTTTTTAATCAGTCAATTTTATTAAAAAAATTTAATACTGCAGTTTGGGTATTCATTTTTAATATTTTTTATTTTTTATTTTATTTTGGAATTTGATCATTTTCTATTATTTATTTATATTTATTTATTTAATATGTTTTAATATTTTTAAAATGTATTCATTCACTTCAATATATATACATATATCCAAATTTTTCTAATAATTTATTATAAATTAATAAAACATATCCATTTTTCAATATTTTTAAAGTTTTCTCATTTTGAATTATTCAATTTCACTCATTTTTTAAATGCATTTATTTAAAATTATATATCCACTAATAATGTCAAAAATATATTTATAAATAAATATTTCAATAAATGTATATTTACTAAATTTATAAATTTATATATTTATAATTATTATAAATAAATAGTTATTATTTTGTAAATAATTATTTATATAATTATAAATAAATAATTATATATATTTAAATAATTATAAATTTATTATAAATAATCATAATTATAAAACCTTTATCAGTGATAAACTTTTATAACTGATAAAATGAATATTTATCAGGGCTTATCAATTTAGCACTGATAAAAGGGATCTATATCAGCAATTTTCTGAAAGCACTGTTAAAAGTATCCCTAATCTATTTTAAATAACCCTAACCGCGACTCAGTCACGCGTGATTCTAAATCTCTCACAGAACTCCTCTACTACCGATGTGACTCCTCTATGTTCCCTCAGATTAATCAAGGCTTGAATCCAATTTATGTTATTTTTTACTTTTCCTCTATCATTGTTTGATTTTTTGGGTTCCGTGTTTTGCATTTTTACAATGTTCTTAACCATGATGATCCCTACATCTCATCTCCTCACAACTGAAATACAACGAGTGGTTCTATTTCATCTTTTTTCCTCCATAGACAATGGTTTTGAAGAAAGAGAAGGGTGTTTTCATATGGTAAGGTTAGTCACATATGTGTATTCTATTGTATGGATAAATAAAATATATTTTTCACTATATGCTACTATAAAGGTAATGGTAGATTTAAAGCATGATTAAATTGATTTTAGTTAAAAATTGAAGAGGTAAACTCATATCTCACACATGTTATATATATCCCTTATCATTGACATAAGACTTTAGTGATTGGGAAGTGTGCCTGAGTTAATGTGCTGACCTGAATTGAGAACTATTTGGGTATACTATGTCAAAAATGTTACAAAATGGAATCAGAGTGAAACCAGCGATATTGGTATTGATTATATCCAAAAAATAAAAAATGTTCCAGACATAATAATTAATCCATAAATATGTCTGGATAGAATAATTATTATGAATACTTGAGTTACCATATGAATTCTAGGTTGTTTTTTGTTTATTTTTTGCTTGACCTATCTTCTCGATTCGCATGCCTCTTATTTAAGAGTTGATAAGGCGAAATCTATAAGAATATATAAAATGTAATGTTCTTATGTGTCATTGTTTAATTTTTTTCTATAATAAATTATAAATTAATATTAATAGAAAAATGAATAATAAATAAATAGTGCATTCTTATTTAATTTTTAGTGATGATTCAGCTTATATAACTTATTAATTGATTGGGTTTATTTAGTAACCCCCTTTATTGATACTATTAGCTAGTTGTTTCATACTTATATTTAAAATAATTATTATAACATCTTTTAAATTATATATAAAGTATGAAATTACTTATTAAAAAGGAAATGAATGAGAGATAGGAGCAGGGGGTTCATATTTAATATCGGTTATTTTATGCCTATTTCTAAAAGATTCTGGTTTTTTGGTAGTGTAAAATTATGTGAATCTCTACATTAATATAGAATATGGAACAACTAGAACCCCTATATCTCCATAGGAATGAGATAATTAACATCTTATGTATTCTATAACTTATATTGATCCTCATGTCCTAGAGGTAATTGTAGATCTACATCAATCTATGTGGTAGAATTTTCAATGACGGTAAGTATCTATGGTTTCTCTAATATTTTATAGTAATATATCATAATAATAAATTTTATATTTCAATGAATATATTAATTTCCTTTTTAAGAGTAAAACAAATAGATCAATATTGAGAATACATTGAAAAATTCACCCTTTAAAGGGTTGTATGTTATTGGAGGGATCTTATGGTGGATTAAAAATATCCAAAATTTGAAGATGAGGAATCCTTGAGTAAACAGAAGTTATGTTCAAATGTAGGTGGGGTAAGATTTATTTCTTCAATACCATTAGAGTGGATGTATTATAATTACTCTTCAATTGAGGAGATTTTTTTACTAATTCCATCATTGTAGGTTCCTAGGACACTTTAATCCTTATTTCCTCTTTAATGTAAAACATTTCTATCGAGGTGGTTAGTTTGGGAACCTCCAATGGTCCTTTTGTTCTATTCCTTCTAGAAAGGGTCATTAGATATGACTAGTATATTATTTGTGGTTGAGTATACTATGGATGATATATATAGGGTTCTTCTTTAGTGATTGGTACAATCCTAGTACATTATACTCTTGTTGATGGTATTAGGACACAGAATCTTTCTATTATTTATTTATGAGTATCTTATATTTCATATGATATTGGTATTGTCAATTATTCATAAATTTATAAACATCAATATTAAATACATGTAAACATATGGGAAAAATAGTAATTAGTGTCAATTTTATACAATATTGGTAGGAACAGGTGGGTATATCTTTCTGAATTGAAAGTGAAAGTTTCCTCAAAGTTAATGAGTATTGATAAACCCAGATAAGATGGATGTAACATGTGGTAGGTTTCTAAATTGAGATATTATAATGATTATATATATTCATTTAAATATTTTTATATTATTATTATGACGTATTTTGATTTTATTTTTCATACGATATCACTACGAACTGCATCTCCATCAACTGTTTTGAAAAAATCATACAACACATAATAGTCATAAACAACATAAATAACTTTTCATAAAAAAACACAGGTTTCAAAAATAATTTTTTGTAAATAAGGATTCATTTTGGTAAGATTGATATACAATATAATACACTCTATGCATAAAATTCCATAATTGCAAGCATCTTGCATGAAAATTGTTATTTTCTTGAACAGAGATATAATAATTCAATACTACAATACAACTAACCTTCACTACACTTATTTAATATGAAAATACAAATAACATCAAATGGTCCTTTTGAGGTTGGTTGGGATCAACACGGACAACCTATGGACCCCAAAAAGTCAATATTCATTAGTTATCTTGGGGTTACAATGAGGATGAATGTACCAACTGATATTGAATCATGGTGTCATGTCCAACCTGTAATGATGTAAATCATTTGGAAAGATATAATGGTAATGTAATAATATACATTCTCTATTTTACTGGAAATTTATATAATGAAATGTTGATTTAATTTTCATTATTCCTTATAGACTTTGTTTATTTTATAATATTTATATAAAAAAATTTCTTAATGGACACAGGAAAAGTACATAGTGGCTTTATAACTCTTCTAATGAAGTTATATCTTAAGGATATTGAGGGGAAAATAACACCCCACCCACCACTTAGTTATTCACACATTATAAAGAAGAAAACAAGGAATGCTTTTACTAATCATCATAATGAGAAATTATTTTAGGTGAATTGTAGTAGATAATATATTATTTTTCATTATTTTTTTTAACCAACTTGGTTCAAAATTATTAATTTATTAAATAGAAAAAGAGTGCTAAAAATAGAAAACATGCATCAAACCCAACGTACCCCTATTGAAAAAGAAAGATGGGGTATTCTTTATTAGATAATAAATTGGTATGTATTTAAAATAAACAGTAAAAGTTTAATTATATGATATGAAAATATATTTTCCCTTTTTTATATGCAGATTGATTAATCAAAATCTAAATCCACTTTCATCCCACATCATGTGATTTGGAAGGAGGCTCGTGTAAATAAGGAGGGTAAATTTGTTGATGAAAACACAAAAGTATTATGGGAAGCATGTGTAAGTATGACATAATTTTAATTCTTTATACTTTATAACAATATAAAATGTATACTAATACTAGCTTTCTAACCACCATGTGTCCATCAATAGTTCTTCCAAGTCATTTTTCATGTGCGTTTCACCCAACCATCGAACCACATCACCCCACCCCACAGGTTCTCTTTTTCCCTCCTCCTCTGTCTCCCACTACCGTAGATATTTGCACGGGTCTTGACATAGAGGGTCGTCAAACGCCCCAATCTCTCATCCTACCTCTCCCGATATACCATTCGTCGGCTCCGACTACAATCTTCTCGTGGTTATGTCTGTAGTCTCCATGGATTTCCCTTTCACTGTTGCGGTCGGGATTTTTTTATTCGTGACCTACGGTTCCTATAGACTCCCTGCACCAATGGCATCCTCCTATAGGCAATCTTGTAGACTGTCATCGATAGACTTCGTCTTCCTCCTTCTCCTAGTTTCAGCATCCCACTCCATCATGTTCAATCGCACACTATAATTTCCATTTACAATTTTTCCGGCTCACAGATTCCTTTATACCGGACCGTGGTACGTCAGGATATTCCTCCATAGGCCTCCTTCTCTTCCTTTAACTGACAATATATCCCATCTTAGCTGCTTCTAACCACTGACAGTTTATACCTTTGACCCCCTTAGAGTTTGCAATTTTAGGAAGGTTTTGAAGGGATTTTTTGGTTTTCAATTTAAAATGATGTCACCTTCCCTTCTCTGCATGGCTGTTTCATCTCGTATTCCCTCCCGATTCATCTTTGCACTTTAGGTATGAAAATAACTATGTATTGTGGAACCTAAATTCTTTCAACTGCATTTCAGGTATATTTTCAGTTATATAACAGTTTGGGTTCATTTATTTATGTCTGAATAAACTTTTACCCTTTTAGTAAAATAAACTTCTACTATAGATTCTTGTACAATTTCCCATGGAACTTATTCCTATTTCATTTCGGTTTAGAATGTTTATATCCAACTACAGATTTACTTTTCTGAAATTACATTACCTTTTTGGAAAAAATAAACCGCTAATATGGTCTGTTGTTGGAATTTACTTGGAACTTATTTCGACTTTAATTTGGTTATGCATGTGTATATCCAAATTCATATTTGGTTGTATGATATTAAATTTACTCAATGAGAAAAAAAACATCTGTTGTGGTATGTTGTAGCCTATTAGGTCTACTATTGTGTATTTGCAATTTCATATGAAGTCACCTTCCCTTCTCTACATGCTTGCTGCATCTCATATTCCCTCCCACGTTATCTTAGCACTTCAGGTATGAACACAACTACGTACTAGAAAACCTAATTCCTTGCAACCGCATTTTTGGTATATTTTTAGTTTTATAATAGTTTGGGTTCATTTACTATTTCATGAATATTCTTTTACCATTTTAATAAACTAAACTTCTACTATGGTTTCTTGTATGATTTTCCTTGAAACTTATTCCGATTTTATTTTGCTTTAGCATGTTGATATCCAACTACAGATTTAGTAGTCTAAAATTACATTATATGTTTGGAAAAAATAAACTGCTACTCTGGTTTTCTGTTGGAATTGCCTTGAAACTTATTTCGACTATAATTTGGTGGTGCATGTGGATATCCAAATGAATACTTGTTTGTATGATATTACATTTATTGAATGAAAAATAAAATGCATGTTGTTGTCTTTTTTAGCCTATTAGGCCTTTTCCTTTGTACTATAAATTTTTTCACTTTTATGTCCTATGTGCATTATATGGTCTCATTGCACACCTTGACTATAAGCTATAAATAAAAACCAAACAAACATGAACTATATTTAGAACTCTAGAGATGCAAGGTTGCAACAGAGGATACTTATGAAGGAACAACAGGTAGTTTGTGAGTTCCCAATTAAGTACCCTTGGAAATGTTATATTTACTATACTCTATTCAATAGTTTCATTCATTTCACCTACCACATGATCAGTGCCAACAACTACTTGAAACTATTCAATGTCATCTACCAATTAGTATGGTACTCCATCAAGTAAACCAACATCAATAGGTGACATAACACGTGGAATCACACGCATTCCATTATCACCTATATGTATCAATGGTCAGTTCTATTTGCATTAAGCAGTAGCATGTTTGTGATGTATCAATGTACATTTCAAACTAATTTCATGAGTCATACTAAATTACTTTTATTACAGTGCCTGAAAATTTATCTACTCGGTCAAATAAAAACTTGTATTGCCCATCAAAATGTACAAATGCAAGGTTACAATGTAGACTGTTGATGAAGGAGTGACATAAATATAGTGAGTTTTCTAATACTATAACTTTAAATTGTTGTATTTATTTACATTATTTTATTATCAATATTAATTGAAATTGACACAATATCAATGGTGAAATCTACTGGAAATTCTTTTTTGGAATCTGGTAGTCTGTTTGGAACCCCAAACACTAAACCTCTACCAACAAATACATTCATGAATGGAGTCGCACGCATTCCATTGTCGTCTTTATGTAACAATGGTTAGTTCTGTTTAAATTTTCATGTATAACCCATTGAACTACACAGTTTATATCACACTAAAAAAATTATTACTAATTAATTGCTTCTATGTCGACAGTTCCAGAACCATATGCTCCTCGGTCAACATTGTTTAATAGATCTAACAAATGAAAACAATGACGGGGAGGATTGACACATTTTCCTCTAACTTTCCGTAAGTATCATTATTATTATATTTCATGCGCATATTTTATGTCATACAACATGTGTATTCCTCTTATAATATTTCATTCATCACTATGTGTAGCTTTAATGGATGAAGAAAATACTCTCTCAAATTTTTCAGTTGTTACCTCGACGCAGTAAGAATGACTACTGTTTGTACACAATACCATTTATGTTATTCCAATTCTATTTCTTATGCTTCCCTTTACAAACAAATGCATCTTAACTCCCTCTCTTGATAGGAACTACAATATGTTATCTAGTATAGGTATGTTGTACACTATAAGTTGGCACTCACACATATATATACCACGGTACATTCTGTAGAGTATTGAGTTGTTTTTTATAACTACTTTCAGGTTCTGGAAAACAAACGTTTCATCAAGAAGCAATGACAATAAATACTTCTGAGGCTTAAGAAAACATAAATATTTACATAAATGGTGAATAAAACTATAGAGATAATTTAATGTAATTGTTTCACTTCAAACATTATTGAGTTTTTTATTATTTAAACCAGTCCAGTATTACATACTGCTTGTTGCTACATGAGAGTCACTAGAAAAAGACACTGATGAGAACACGGGTTAGATTACCTAACAAACATGCATTAATGGTTCCTTAATACAAAATTATCCTCTCTGTTGTTGAATAATGTTTTTTAATAACATATTCTACATTACTGTTATGTTCAATCATGTTATTATGATATTGGAGAGCCTTCTAACGTCTTCCAATATTGTCACTATTTTTTGTGGTTTGATGAGAGAAAAAAGAAATTTAGCAATAGAAAAAACCAAAAATTTTCTTTATGTTGCTCGATTGGAAAGGTTTCTTTGGAATTACTGACGGAATGTCCTGAATACCTAAGGATGTTGGTGTTCGATCGAACATCTGCTGAACCCCGATTATTCTAATACCACATGCATATTTACAATTCGATGTTTGCATTCACATCAATGGTTGGGAAGGTGGATAGGTTGTTCAATAATGGTCGACCTCCATGTATATATAGATTACATGGACAAAACTACCATCGTATAGGTAGTTTATTTTCACCTGATGGACATCTACCAAGGTTTTCATAGTTGTACGTGTTTGATACTGCACATGAGTGTTATAATAGAATTCATAGAATGAGGTATCATTTATATTCAATGTTTTCTGCTAAGTTGAAAAATCCATTACCATTTTATATTAACATAAATAATTTCTCCATATTTGATGATAGAAATCAATAATCTATTATTAACTTCAATACTGTTGAAAACCTACAAGAGATTCTTTATGAAAACAACGCTTTGGCTCGAGAATTTATAAGTGGAAGAGATGTTCTTAGCCGTCCGGAGGTTACAAATTTAAATCTACGGCTACTTAAAAGAAAAGAGACACATTCAGCCACATATAACCTACCAAATACTTCGGAAATTGCAATGCTGATTGTCGGTGATATTGAGGATCTGAACCAAGAATGGGATATCATCATTCAAACCAAAAGCGGTGATTTACAGCAAATTGATAAGCTTCACCCATTGTATCTTCCATTATAGTATCCATTTATTTACAATGGTTTATAGGATGGATATTGTGACAACGTGTTGCATCATGCTACTCAATTCACAACAAGTACTACTCTCTGGAAGGTAACAATGATAGAGTACTTCGCATTCCACTTCAATTCAGTGAAAATGATGCACTAATTTTACTACATTCTATAAGATTACTGAAACAGTTAATTGTTGATGCTTATATGATGATTTAGTCTCAAATACTTTCATTCATTCACTTCAATCAGAATAAATTGAGGGTTGAACTTTACAATGGGTTGCAAGATTCATTTCTTTGAGGTGACCGTGAAGGGACATCCTACGGAAAGTGTATCATATTACCTCCTAAATTTATGGGAGGTCCAAGGTATATGATCCAGAATTACCAAGATGCTATATTGATATGTAATTGGTAAGGTCATCCAGATCTGTTTTTAACATTTACATGTAACCTGAAGTGGCCGGAAATAACTCAATTTCTTATACATCGCAATCTCCGTCCACCAGAATTCCTACAAATATTATCTCAAGTTTTCAATATTAAGGTTGATCGTCTAATTAAATATTTAAGAGAAGATTGTTTCTTTTTAAATTCTCATACATGTTAATCTTTTTATACTTACTATCGTGTATCTTCAATTCCTTATTATATATTTTGTTATCTTCTATTAACTGTCAAACTCTTTTTTCTCATGTAGTTGTTCGAATCGTGGAGTTTCAAAAGTGTGGCTTGCCTCATGTGCACATCCTACTATTTCTCTATCATGAAAACAAATTTCAAACTCCAATAGATGTAAAAAAGATTTTCTATGATGAAATTACAAATAATTGTGCCTACCCAAGACTACACGAAGCTATTAATAATTTTATGATCCATGGCCCTTGCTGTAATGCCAACTGTACTTCGCCCTATATGAGAAATGGTAAATGTTCCAAATTTTTTCCAAATAAATTTGTTCGGAATACCACTGTTGATGATGATGGTTACATTTTTTATCATAGAAGGGATGATGGAATAATAGTTCTAAAAAATAATTCCCTTTAGGTAATCAGTTTTTTGTACCATCAAAATCATGTTTTTCTATTAAAGTATCAAGAACATATTAATATTGAAGTTTTCAATCGGTCGACTTCCATAAAATATCTTTTTAATTATATTAACAAGGGAAATGATCATGTAACAGCAGCACTATATGAGGGCAGCAACAAAGAGTTCTCATAGAGAAATGTAGATGAAATAAAGATGTACTATGATTATCGGTACATATCTCCTTGTGAGGCCTCTTAGAGAATGTTTTCTTATGATATCCATTACATATATCCACCAGTTGAGAGGTTAGGTTTTCATTTACTATGACAACATTCTGTAACCTGCAACGACAATGATAATATTGGATATGTCTTAAATCACAGTAACATATCTGAAACAATGTTCACCGCTTGGTTTCAAGAAAATATTATGTACTTAGAGGGTAGAGATATTACTTTTGCAGAATTCGAAACTAGATTTTTTTACCACTCAAATGAAAAGGAATGTAATCGTCGAAAGTATGGATTTTCTATTGGTAGGCTATACTACGTTCCTCCAACAATTGGAGAGCTATTTTACTTGCATATACTTCTAACAAAAATCAAAGGTGTTACTTCATATGAATATCTCAAAGCAGTGAACAACATTACTCTTGGAAAATTTAGAGAGGCATGTTATGATCTGAGTCTAATAGCAGATGACACAGAATTTATTGAAGCTATAAATGAGGTTTCAACTTAGGTAATGGGACATTATACACATAGGCTCTTTGCAAGAATGTTATTTTCCAATAACATTTCTCATCCAGACATTGTTTGGCAGAAAACCTGTCATATCCAAGCTGAAGATATTTTATATGCCCAAAGATGAAGGATGAAAGTGCAAGGTGCGAAGATGTTTCTCATCTTATATTTTATAACAAGTTACTTCTAACTAATTTCTGTTCTCTCATATTTATTATGTTGTTGAAAAATATATTTTTTTAATAGTTATGTAAAAAATTCCTTGAAAATTATATGTTAGACAGTACTAACTTAAAGGATGGTTATTTGTTTCCATGCAGTTAGGGGGTCTCAAATAAAGTTGTCATCATTTCAAGATAATATAGTTAACAAAATATTAACTAAATGTAATATTATTTAAATAAGAGTTTAGTCACAATTTACCTTTCCATTAAAATCAAAGGTTTCAACAATTGTCCATATGATAGCTTAAATGAAACAACTATAAATGACTGCTAATATTTTAATAGTATTCTTTCTATGTTATTATTTCATTGAATTCTTTGTTCCAGTAACCAGATTTATCTACTTTATTACCAATCCATATGTGCACAAGGATAATGTCAATCAAATATTAAAGGGCATGCATAATATGTACTTGAGTCTATATAATAAGTTCTTTCCCCACCGTTCAGGATTAATCTTTTAGTTACTTTTAATTACTTGATTCAATACATGCATTTTTTATACAACTATGAATCAATGTTCCTCATTTTTCTAGATTTGACACTCACAGAACATTAGATACATATGTATTCTCTTCTTGAAATAGAACATATTTTATGGATCAATGGAACATCTCTTCGATTTTATCCTCCCATGCTAGTTCTAGATTCTGCAATTGATACTCATTTGAATCATTTAGTTATATAAGAACTAAATTACAATATGGAAAACCTAAGAAATAAGTATATAACTTTTCAGACTATGCTTACCATTGAACAGAAAGAGGTGATGGATGTCAGTTTGTCTTCATTATCTACAAATATCGGAGGATTATTCTTTTTACATAGATATAGAGGCACAGGTAAAACATTAATTTGGAAGATCCTAACATCATTACTACGATCTGAGGGATCTATTGTACTTGCAGTTTCTTCAAGTGGAGTAGCATCATTACTGCTTCCTAGCAGATACACTGCACATTCTAAATTCTATATTCCAATCTCCATTACTGAGAAGTCTGTTTGCAATGTTCATCAAGGGAGTGTTGTAGTAGAACTTCTACACTCTACAAAGTTGATTATTTGGGATGAGGCTTCTATGGTTCATAACTACTACTTTGAGGATCTAGACTGTACTCTTAGGGATATAATGACAGTAAAATATGTTAATGCAATGAATTTACCATTTGGTGGTCTAACAGTTATATTGGGTGGAGATTTCAGGAAAATATCATATTTAAAGACATGTGGTAACATAAATGACATTGTCTTTGCAAGTATTAATTCATCGTATCTTTGGCAGCACTGTCAGGTATTAACTCTAACAAAGAAAATGATATTTCTTTCCTCTACATCCACTGATGATTCAAATGAGGTCCGTGATTTTTCTAAATGGACTTTGGATATTAGGGAAGGTTGAGTTGAAGAACCTAAGGACGGTGAAGCACTCTTCCAAATTCCATCAGTATATCTTCTTCACTACACTAGAAATGAAATGGTTGTAATTATGGAGCATACTTATCCTAATTTTAGTGACAGAAACAGTGATGTCTCCTATCTGAAAGTGTGTTCTATTCTAGATAAAACTCGTAATGTTGTTCAATAATTTAATGATTACATGTTGTCTCTCACAGACTCTAAAAATAAATACTACTTCAGCTCTGATTCAGTTTTCAATGCCAGTTTTGATACAGATAGGGAAGAAAATATATACACCTTTGAGATTTTAAATGGTATAAATATCTCTGGTTTGGATGCCTGTAAAATTTCTTTAAAGATTGGTGTCCCCATTATGTTACTAAGAAATGTTGATTAATCTGTTGGTTTATGTAACAGCACTCGTATTATTGTCACACACTTATGTGATCATGTCATTGGAGAAAAAAAATTGACTGGCTATCATTCGGGGTATTCGGCATTCATTCCAATACTGACTATGACACACTCTGATCTTAGATGGCCTTTCAAATTACAAGTAATACAATATCCTTTGATAGTTTCTTATGAAATGACTATTAATAAAAGTCAAGGACAATCATTGTCTTCTGTCGGGTTATATCTCTGAAAACCTGTGTTCTCTCATGGTCAATTATATGTTGCGATTTCTAGAGTCACATCAGTATGTGGTTCAAAAATTGTTTTTGATGATAACAATAACACATCATCTCATTACACACACAATATTGTGTACAAGGAAATATTTGAAAACCTCTCTTAGGTACTATTTGAAACCACATGTTAAATATTTTACTATTATTTGGGGTTGCAATATATACTTCTTAAATTGTGTAACTGCTTACTATATTATTTTTTTCAACACTAATCATATTTGTACACAGTAAAAACAAAATGTCTAGATCAATTACCCCATTAAATGTGATTACACCTGAGGATGATGAAATACTCAGTATTGAGGTCCGTGTTTTAAACATGTGGTGCAATTAATTGCCCAACTACTCTAATGCAGTTATTGTTATTGATCTAATACTTACTGATAAAGAGGTCAGTTTACATTTCAAGACGAATTTTTGTTTTTTTCACCCTATTTTCCTGTTTTTCTGTATACTTCTATAAATATAAATATTATGTCTCTGTCCTTTCACATATAAATTTTTAATCTATTCTCCTATGTTTTAACATTATATGTTAAGGGAAGCAAAATTAAGTGTACAATTACTACCCGTCATCTTATCTCCAAGTACAAAAATCTATTGCATGAGGAAATATGCTATATGATACAAGACTTCCAAATAGCATCCAACCATGGTAGTTACTTGGGATGTAGACATGCCTGTAGACTACTATTCACATCCACAACGTTTGTTTGTCCATGTGATGCAGAAATTCCTCTTTTCAGTTTTTATTTTACTTTATATGATGGTATCATTCAAATGAAGGTTCCTGAAGAAAATTTAATAGGTATATTCCACTACCAATTTCAGGTTAGTTTTCTGTCTAGAAAAGTTAAATAAATTAAACAATAAATTATTTTATACTTTGTCTTTACTGTTTTCAAATTAAGTCTCTTTATGTCATCAATCTTATAGAAATAATTGGACTTCTTAGATACACAAAACTGGTGCAATCTATGGGTCCTTCCAACCGCAATATTCAAATTACTCTAGGGGATTAGAGGTCATTATTTTTTAAAAGTTACATTAAGTGACTGCAAAAAAAATATTTATTCATATTGTTGATTTATTTTCATACACAGGTTTGAAAATAACCTATAGTTTATGTGGTGAGTTTATAAATGAAATGACACATTACTTGGAAAATAACAAGGAGTCTTCTACCATTATGATATTACAACTTGTTCGGGTGAAGCGGTTGAGAAGTATAGTTTATATCTATATTTTATAATTTTTTTGTTTGTAATTATTTCATATAATATGTTGTATGACCACATTACTGACTAGTTATGATTTATTTGACTTCAAACTCCTTTTAGCCTCTGTTATTGTCACAACTACTATGAATGAAACAAAAATTCTTTATAATCTTTATATTCATGAAGTAGACAATTTCAGAAGTAGTTAATATTATACGTACTCGTTGTTATATATTTTTACAAGTTTATGCTCTATGCACCACAAATTTAATACATAAATGTTCTTATTATTTATTTTCAAGTATTTCATTCTATATTTACCAGGTTTTCACTCTTAATAACATCAGAGTTACAAATCCCACCACCAACTAATGTCAACCCCTCTACAGAAGTCTTGTATTGGAATAACAAGAAAACAATATCAGATGTGAAAGGTTGTATTGAGGTAACTAAAACATCCTTAAATTCATAAATTAAATATATTGTATTATGAACTGTTTAGCTTTGTCCTGTACTAATGAGTTTATTATTATGTATTCACTCTACAACAGCCTACACGGTGCTTAATAGAAGCTACAATAGTAAAAATTCAAAGTACTCATAGTTGGTTTTTCGATTCGTGTAACTTTTTCATGAAGAAATTACATGTTTTAGAAGACAAAATTTGGTGTCATAGATTATCTCCTAATAGAACTACTCCCAGGTTTCTTTTTTTATTAAATTACTTATTTTCACTATCTTTCTAGAAAACTAATAAAGAAAAATAGTCAATATAGATGACCGTGTAACCACAATATTAAATCCAAAAGATTCAGAGTGAAACTAATGGTTACTGATGGGACAGATTCATGTTCAGTTGTTTTATTTGACAAATAAGTCATCTGATTCTTACATAAAATAGTTGTAGAGTTGAGAGCTGCTTTGATATAGGTGAAACCAACTTCTTGTTTCCATCCAAGATATATTTTTTAATAAGAGATAAGCCAAAATCATACACGAAACGCCCCCAAACTAAGGGGGTCTAAAATAATGTAATCTGAGGGAATCCCCTATAATTAAGTTCACCGCCTCTGGTTTCAAGCTACTAAGAGGAATGAGGCAGGAGAACCCCACCGGTTGAACCGCTATGGAAGCCAATTGATCTGCCACTTTGTTTCCCTCCCGCCGAGAGTGGAAAATATGAATGGAATCCCGGATCAGATTTCTACACTGCCTCACAGTGTACGATATGGACCATGGCACACAACACTTTCCCATCAGAGAATCATGAAGGATAATGGATTCTGTCTAGGCCTATGATATAGATACACCCTCCTGAGCACACAAACCAAGCCCCGTGAGCATGGTCAGCGCCTTCGCCAGAATAGGATTACCCATGCCCAGACAAGCAGAGAAGGCCAACCTCACATCCCCATGAGAATCCCGAACCACTCCAACACCTTTCATAACCCCATCCTTGCACGAGCCATCCATGTTCAAATTTAATCAAGAACCAGGGGGATTCCATGACACTCAACAGCCTGCACTCAGAATCCCCGCTCTAGCCCTGTACTCCTTCACCAGGCCATTAGATCCCTTAAACCATTCCTGTAAAAAGGAGGAGAAATTCCACTTTTGTGACATGCTAAAAGTAGAGCCTCTGAAATACCTCCACAACTCAAAAGCCTAGTCCCCTTCCAAGAACAAGTGAATCACACTTTCCTCCTTCCTGATTTGGGAGTAGTGACAAGCTGATGGAAAACTCACGCAAAGATTTATGATATTCTCATCCGTAGCCACCGCATTCCTCCTAATACGCCAGAGGAGAAAGTTATATTTTTCAGGAACATATTGACACCACACCTCATTATTCCACTCCTCATTAGGCCTCTTCACCGCATCCCACCTTCAAAACTCCTTAGTGGAGAAGACACCCGAGGTCGAAGGAGAAAACATACACAGATCGGGAACAGAAATCAGGTTGCTGGAACCAAGGAGACCTTGCTGTTCTGGGCTCATCACTGTCTCAGTAAACTTTGGATGCAACATAGCCTCCTTCACCATGATCAGAGTAGCAGGGCACCCTGGGAAGGCCAACGTTACACTAGCCCAGTTCTTATGCCAGAAAAGAAAATCCCATGTCCCAACAATCCATCGGGCATAGAGAAGTAGCCGTTGAACCAGAGGATAGATCTTCACCCACAATAGAGACATGTATCCATTAGAATCCACCTTATTCTCTCCACCAAACGTAGACATGGACTTCCCCCAAAGCGTGCGCTCCTCCAACACTTCCCACGCCAGCTTATCATGCATGCATCTGATCGAGTTGCACAAGCTTCGAACACTGACCCCTCCCTCCTCCACCGTTCTCGCCATATTAACCCAGGATACCCAGTGCCTCTTACCCTCCGCCCTGGCGTCCCAAAAGAAGTTACACATGATCCTATCAACAGCTTTAACAACGCCTTGAGGAACATTGGAGGCCGCCATCGCATGCATGGGGATGGAGGAAAGGACGCTATTAACCAGAGCTATCTGACCTCCAAAAGATAGATACTTATTTTTCCAGTTCAATACTCTGTTCGATATTTTTCACACAATATTATCAAAGTAACGTACCTGTAGTCTCCCAGAGGAAAGCGAAGTGCTCAAGTACTCCAGAGGCAAATCCCCACGTTGCATGCCCAGCCGCCTACCTAGAGAATCCACCTGACTGACAGAGCTTTGTTTTGTGACAAAGAATTTCTCTTGGAGGCACTTAAGATCTGTCCACTCCAGTGAGAATACAACTTCAGTATGTTCATGATACCTCTCACCGAGTCCCTCCCTCCATTAAAAAAACGATGGTGTCGTCTAAAAACATAAGGTGATAGACCGAGGGGGCCTTCATTCTCCTTTTGAAAGGAAGTATCCTCCCCTGATTTAAGCCAGTGTTTATAAGCCTGCTGAGGGAATCTTGTGTCAGGACGAAGATGTTGGGAGATAGGGGGTCTCATTGTCGCAGGCCTCTAGTAGACTTAAAAAATCCATGAACCTTCCCCATGAAATCCACCGCCATCCATGGATATCTAATACACCTGAAAATGAGATCCACCACCTTGTCCGATAAACCAATACAAGAGATAACTTTGTTAATAAACCTTCATTCCATCCTATCATAAGACTTGTTCATATCCACCTCGATTACCAAATTCGACCCATGATGTTTCATCTCAATATCACGAATCAACTCCTGAGCAAGCGTTATCACTCCTTGGATTGAATGACCTTTTACAAAACCATGTTTCTCAAGACTAATCCAAGCCGGAAGAAACTTGGCCAGCCTTTGATTAATGATGGTCGCCAGAATCTTATAAGGGAAATTGAAAAAGATCACTGGCCTGAAATGAGACAAAGAAGAAGGATTGATGACTTTGGGTATGAGTACAAAAGTAGTCACACTAGCCACCCTTGAGATGCTTGCACCCCTGAAAAAATCCTGAACTATGCAAACTATATCATCTTTAACTACTCCTCATATCCCTCTGTAGAAGGACCCTGGGAAACTATCAGTCCCGAGAGCACTGTTCGGGTTGAGGTGCTGCATGGCCTCAAAGATCTCCCCCTCCTCAGGAATAGTTTCAAGAACCTTGTTTTCCGCCAATGAAACCCACTCTGGAATGACATCCAACACAACACTGTGTCCACTAGGATACTCAGAGATCATCCCCGGATTAGGACCTACAAGAAGATCTTTAAAGAACGAGGTCTCCATCCCCCCACCGTATCCCTATCATTCGAATAAGAGCTATCATTCAATAGGAGGTTCAGAAGGGAGATGTGTTTACGCTCTCTGATGCATGCATGGAAGTAAGTCGAGTTCTGATCCCCCTCATGAATCCACCTCACCCGAGAATGATCCCGAGCCAACCTTTACTGTTTTAGGAGCTCCACTTCCCAACATTCCTTTTTCACTACAAGATCCTCAAAAATCATTCCATCCCATTACTCCTCCAGGATCAACTCCAAACCTTCAATGCTTTGATGGAGAACTTCCAGGATTTGATCAAAAGAAGTCAGCTCCTGAGCCCAAGACATCAACCCCTGTTTCAAATGCCTATGCTTGTTGTGAATAGCCACCCATGTGTGCCCCTGTACAGGCTCCTTCCAGGACTCCTCCACTAACTGTATATAACCATTCCTTTGATCCCACCGGGGGTTGAAGCAGAAAGACTCTTGACGATCCTGTCTGGGGGACAAAACAACTAAAATCTGGGAATGATCGGATAACCCATGGACCAAGTACTTCACCAAAGCATTTGGGAACATCCCTATCATGTTGTTCTCAGCCAGACATCGGTCGATCCTACTCCATCATCTTCGTCTTCCTTCTTGGTTATTACACCAGGTGAAACTATCTATCGTGTACCCAAAATCCATCAAACCTTTATCCGCCATGAACTAAGAAAACTCCAAGCTAGATCTTCTAGGAAACACACCTCTTCCCTTTTTCTCCTGAGGTTCCAGAACCACGTTGAAATCTCCCGCAACGATCCATGGTATGTACATGGGATCAAAGGTCCCAAGACCACTCCACAAAGACCTAAGTTCCTGGAGATTACATCTTCCATACACACAAGAGAAAAAGAAACACTCTGACCCCCTCCTCACCTTCTAAGTGATAAAATGGTCTCCCGAGTTAACTAGATCCACCGAATAGTCCTTCTTATAAAATATCCATATGTGTTTGTTAACTGGATCAGCGTGCATGAACCCTTTCATGAAAAGTTTACGTGCAAAGGCATTGATCTTCCCAGATTTCTGTTTATGCTCCAAAATCGCAACCATAAAAATACCATTCTTCTTTACTTTCGAGGCAATAAAATCAGACTTCACTCGAGCCCCGAGGCCAAGAGCATTCCAAATGAGGATGGATGACATTAAAATGTGCTTGGCCCGATATTGACCCCGGGTGATGTGGTCCCCTTCCTGATAGGAGAGAAATCCTCCCTACAGAACCTCAAATGTGCCTGCGTGGTCACCCTCAGGCTGGTACTAGAAGTACCTGAAGTACCAGCTGTCTCAAACAAGCTACATTTCCCTTTCAACCTCTTGGAAGGGGAAAAATAGGGATAACCCTCTACTTCCTTGACCTATTTCCCCCCGAGACCCAAACCACCTCCAAGAGCCGAAGAAAAAAGCAAAGACCCTGAAGGATCAGCCCCCAAAACCTCCACCACCTTACCCACCCCCTCCTTCTCCAAGACAGGAAGCGGGGGGAGACCCTGAACATCAAACACCATCCGGTTTGGTAGGGAGGATAAACGGCCTTCCATCCATACCTTGAAGGCCTCAGGGGTGAAAATAAAAGAGGATACCTTCCCAGAAGACCCATTGTGACATGAAGGCTCTACAACCCCTGCACTAACACCTATCAAAATCAACCCATCATCATCATCAACCGGAAGCAAGCAAGATGACTTCGGCCTTCACTCCCCAGCATCCCCACAAACCAAAGGCACCTCTGACTCCTTAGAAGAAGAGTTGGGCCTGATTGAATCCTCTATATGAGAGCCTGAAGCACCTTTACTAGAGGGAGGACGAACAGAAGACGAGCGGGCCTTTCTCCTACCATGCATGCACATGAGGGCTGAATTCCCTTGAAGAAGACAAGATGAACAGTACCTTGGGAACACCGGGAACATTAGGTCCTGATTCCAAGACACAGAATCTGGCACCTACACCGACAACGAAACCGGGACAGGAAGAGATAAGTCCATCTCAACTCATATCCGTGGATCCAAGATATCTTCACCCCTACACGTACGAGAATCTGAGCATAGAAACCCCCCCAGAGAATCCCCCATTGCCTTCAGGAATGTCAGGTTCTGAAGAGGTAGAGGAAGTCCAGAGAGCCCCAACCAAACCACCACTCAGGGACCTTCTTTGCCCCGATGAGCCTCCATCGACCAGCAGGACAGACTGAAGCGCCAACGACCCATCCCCTGCGGGGCCTGGCACCAAGACTTCACGAAGTCCTCCTCCAACAGAAAAATGGGACAGAAGGAAACTCTATGAAGAACCGAGACCCTCACCTCACCCTGCAAGCCCCAGGAGGCCACAAAGGACTTCAAAGCCGATAGAGATGGTTTATCTAGACCAAAACGCCCCACCAGAGTCCATTTAAGACCAGAAACAGCCTCATTGAAAGCCGACACAGGAGCCGACAGTGAGATCTGATCACCCTCCCTCACAACAACGTGTGAAAAAAGGGATATCTCCGGAAAACCTAGATCCACCACGCCTTTATCCTTCCCGCAAAGCGCCTCCTTGAAGGAAGAGGGTGCCCATCCAGCATCCAAGGGAGGGAGCCCAAGGCCCGACCCCCTTTCGGAAGAAGAAACATCAGCCAGACGAGCATCGACAGGACCCTCCACCGCCGAATGGAGCGCTGACACAGCGAAGCAGGGCACCGGATGAGTAACGGTCGAAAAAGATTCAAAAACGAGGGGAGCGTGGGGCGCGTTCTTGAGATAGGAAGTGGAATCCATTTGAACCAACTTCTTATATAAGTTTAATATATGTTTCAATTATTTATCCTAACAGTGATTATCTTTTGTAATTTAGGACGATAATGAGTAGGGTTTTCCTCCACAATTGAACATTTTCAAATCAAAGAAAGTGCTATTATCAATTGATGTAACCAATTATAATATTCAAAACTGTCATCATTCATTTGAACAAAATAGCTTCAAAGTTCTATTTATCCGTGATAATGACAACTACATCACTAGATTTACTGACATCTCCGAACACAATCAGGTATTACAATATATGTATTCATATTTTCTTTAGATAACTTAAAGTTACAAAATTTTACTATCTATCATTATTTTAATTTATAGGGACATCAAACCAGGGGGTCTTCACAAGTCAGTAGTGTCATTGAATATATCAAGGTACTATATGATTTAGTTTTTTGCAATTTTCTATAATAAAAAACATAAATCATATTACTGTAATTTTCCTTCCAACCTTTCATAATAGGAGAATCAAACTGGTAGTTCTTATCCATCAAGTTCAAACATTGCCACTAGATTCGATGATTGTACATCAAATATGTCATCTACTCAGGTATGTAACAATTATCTTCAGTGACTACTAACTTTGTTCCTTTGCTATAAATATACATGCATGATTAAGATAGAGTTTTGATGTTTTTTATATTTCTGACGTACAATTCGTTAAATCTATAACTGTCTGCTGTTAACTATAAGATATGTCCTTCATTCATTTAAACTACAACAAGTACCTTCAAATTCTCTTAACTATATTTTCTATGTAGAAAAAACTGTCACATGAATTTGATAGGGAGTTTGAGGTGAAACATGATCTTCAGATATATCGAGAGAGTTTCAGTATAAAAATTCATTGTACTCAACTAGAGAGGTGATTTAAGGGTAATTTGGACAAGACAAATGAGAAATTGGACTGATATGTTCTTCTGAAATGTCTTGGTAATAATAATTTTTGGGTATTTAATTGGTTTTCATTCCTTTTTGATGAAATATTATGTTCATTAAATAATTTTCTGCTGTCTATACAGTACAATAATATTATTAGAACATGTATACTCCTCAATTTTAATGTTTTTTATAAGATTTACATATGACATTAACTTTATAAACTAGTTGCACATTATATTGGGTATTCTCTAGGACAACAATAATTCCCACCAATTGAATGGCTAGAGAAATAGTCATAACTATTAATTCATGTGTGTATATTTTTTATCTGTAGATTGTACATGTTGGACGAGTTGGTATCTTCATATTGTTGTATTTGGGATTTCTCATAGTGGATATTTTAGTGTTGGTTTTTTGTTATTTGATTATAAATTTTTAATGTTGGACATTTTTCATGCAGGATGTTTTTTTATCATTTTTTCTTGCAGGATGTATTTCATTAAGCTGAACGTTACTCATTCTAGAATGGGATAATTCTAGAGGATTTTGATGCTGTACATTTTAATGCAGATTATTTAGCTTCGGTTTTTCAAGATATACGTCTTTAATGATGGACGTTTCGTTGTATTTTACGGTTTCCATGTTGTTGGACAGTTTTCATGCTGGACGTTACTCATTTAATGACATATATTTCCCTTATATTAATGATTAAATTTTTATTGTTTAGTTTGACTGCCATGTTGTTGTTTTCTCAGTAGATGAGAATACAACAACATGGATTTCAAATGAATGCACGTATTTTGTCATAAAATCTTGGAGTTAACCTCCCTTTCGTCAAGCATATGAATGAAGGTAATTTGTTTTCCCTATTGACTACACTATGTATTGTTTTCTATGCACTAAAAAAATAAGGAACAAATGTGTTATAAATTTCCCACATTTTTTTCATGCAGGTATAGGTGACCAGGACACTGACATAGATATATTCTCTGATAAGAACAAGCTCAATAAAAAATAAGGCTGGTCAATTTTTCCTTCAATATTATTTAGATATCATAAAGGATAACTTTCCTCTTCAATTTATTGGTATGTGATCTGAAATTTATATCAATATCGGGAGTTGACTTTCTGAGTTAGATGTTGTATATGCAGTTTCTGGATTTTAGATTTATTTTTTCTAATTATTTAATTCTATAATTCTGTAATGCTCTATCATCGTGAGTCTCTGTTTCTGCTTCGTTACTGTTCATGAAAAGGTTCCATAGATGGAATATTCTCAACAATAATGCATGATGTTCTCTGGTCAAACCATTAAAATATTAATTGAATGGAAGACTCATAATATAAATTCCTTCCTTTCTAGGTTATTAATTGAAAAAAAGTAACTAGCTTGAGATGATTTTATGTCTTCTTTATTTTGGGTTCCAATCTGTGAAAAAACAAAGGAAATTGTTATAGCTACTTTGTGGGTTGGGTTTGGGATTTTGATAGGTTTTTCCACAACACTATTCATTCTATAATCGGTATGTCTGTCCATATATTATCTTCATTCTATAACTTTATTTTCATTATGATGAAATCGCTATTGCAGTAGATGTAGTCTCAATATCCTAGGGATTATGACATTAAGCAGAGGAGCCATCGCTGGACGTGTGTTATTTTAGGTACTATATTTCTTTATGTGACTGAGTAAGAAACACAAATAAAAAATGGCTTTCTTCAATGAAATTAAAATTTATGTTTCTTATTTTCCCTTCTTGTTTATTGCAATTTATGCATTTTATTTCCAACCAAAAAATCAACAAGTTGTGGACTTCTCTGCATGTGATTCCTTGGGGTATTCAATTTCTGGTGATGTGAATTTGGTATAAAAATTGATGATGAAATCTGATGCAAGCTATATAATATTTACGAAAAAGGTAACTTCTTTATTAAAATGTTGGAAATGAATGCAGGTATTTTTTTCGTCAAATCATGGAGTTAACCTCCCTTTCGTCCACCATATGAATTCAGGTAATTTTTTTCCCTATTCACTACACTATGTATTTTTTTTATGAACTAAAAACATATGAAACTAATGTGATATAAATTTCCAACATTTTTTCATGCAGGTATAGGTGACCAGGACGCTGACATAGATATGTTCTCTAATAAGAACAATATCAATAAAAAAACAAGACTGTCCAATGTTTCCTTCAATATTATTTGGAGCTCAAAAAGGAAAACTTTCCTCTTCAATTGATTGGTATGTGATCTGGAAGTTATATCAATATCGGGAGTTGACTAAATGAGTTATATGTTGCATATGCAGTTTCTGGATTAAAGATTTATTTTTTCTAATTCTTTAATTCTATAATTCTATAATGCTCTATCATTAGAATTCTATGTTTCCCCTTCATTACTATTCATGAAAAGGTTCCTTAGACATAATATTCTCAAAAATAATGCATGATGTTCTCCTGTCGAACCATTAAAATATTAATTGGATGGAAGACTCATAATAGAAATTCCTTCCTTTCCAGGTTAGCAATTGAAACAAAAAAACTAGCTTGAGATGATTTTATGTTTTATTTATTTTGGGATCCAATCAACGGAAAAGTGATGTTTCTTATTTTTTTCATCTTGTTTATTTCAATTTATGCATTTTATTCCAAACCAAGAAATCAACATGGATGTTTTGGACTACTCTGCATGTGATTCCTTGGGGTATTCAATTTCTAGTGATGTGAATTTGGTAGAAAACTGATGATGAAATCTAATGAAATATATATAATCATCGTGGAAAAGGTAACTTCTTTATTAAAATTTTGAGATTAGGTTCCATGAATAACATTTTCACTACCATATAGGTTGGTATATCTTTGAAGACTGACTTGCTTGGGAACTCCATATGGGATCTCGCCAGTTATGACAGATTGGGTATTCAAGGTCAGTTCATGAATTATAATGGATTCATCTTTATACTCTTGGAAATCTCCCTATTTAGGTAAGATCAAGAACAACATGGATGTTTCTTCCAAGGAAAATTTAGACTAATATGTAGAATGAAACAAAAACATTTTATAGAAAAAGTGGCAAGATTACACTTATGTATTCATGCACTTCAATAGTACACATTTTTTAAACATACATGCACATTTTTTGGTGTCATAAAATGTTTAAACCTACATTCAAATCATGTATAAAAATGTTAGAAATAATGAATGTTCCATACACTTCAATAGTATACAGTACTATATACTTTACACTTCTGTATACAAACGTATACATTACATTACACTCTTGTTTTGTATAATGAAGTATGCAAATAGGTATAGAAAATACTTCTCCTTTTCATTTCATCTTTACTATTTATTTCATGTACTAAATGGGATTTGATTTAATGGTTTCAACACATTAATTCATGTGTTTTATTCTTACATAAATATGTTCATGTAGTTGCAGGTGACTGTTATGTGTAGAGAATAACGACTTATCTATTTGAAGTGTGTCTTAATGAAGTCAAGATCAGTACTAATCTGGATTTCAGTTTCACCTAGGAGTGATATGCCTAATTCTATGTGCGGACAATCGAACCCTTTTGTTGGAGGAGTCAATTTTGTCCTAGATTTTTGTTGATATGGACATATCTCAGCCCCTTCCAGATCAAATCAGGCTCAATGTTCAAGACTCCTTTTCCTAGATCCAACTCATTGTCTTATTGTTGCCTCATAGGTACTGTTCCTTTTTCTCTCATCAAGGGAATTCCCTTTGGGTTTGAAGGAGAAGTCATCAGAATTAAGAAAATGTTACAAGGTGGAGTACAAGGTGGTTCCATCCCTGCAATCATGTGCCACCCTCTCTAGGTGTCCTAGCAGATTGTATTCTCAAACATTGGGGCTGAAGAGATTCACTGGATGGATCTGGTTTGGTCACACTATTGGACATGTCCTCCATGAAGATGAAGGAGACCACTGCTCTAGATCCTACCTAGGAGGTCTCTTCCTACCGATCTATACTGCCATACTCACAACTAGCCTAGAACACGTCCGAGATATCCACTGATTTAGAGGAAACCACTATCAGGTTGGTTTGCGGAAAATAAATAATCTGCTGTCCTTGGCTGGATTTTCTTCTACCCTACGATCCAGGTTCCTCAACTGCAGAGATGGTTTCTACTTACTTTCCTCCCAGAGTTTCAGTCGATGTTGAGTAGGTCAATCCTCTCTATAAGAGGCTCAGTATCCAGAATTCCTGCAAGTCCATATTTTAGTAGTTGGAGACGTCTTTTTTCTCCCCTGAGTTCGTGGAGTCATGTACCACTTCCGGGAACTCCATAGATGATACATGATCCATGCCTCCCGCTAAAAGCTATCAGATTTTATCAAGACCCAGCAATAGTCCCTTCTATATCTCACGATATGAACAACAACACTTTTTTCATGGAGGACATTGCAAATTCATGTAGCTGAAAAACTTCTACAAACCTCAACTTCATGAGTTTATGTGCAATTAAAGATTGGGTTTTGTCATTATGTATTCAAATTAATCATCTTCCCAATTCATTTTTTTTATTATTACAACCACTACTATAATATATTTTTCTTTCAGTTCGAATCACACTACAGACATTACTCTTTCTATGGAGCATATTTGCATTTCTGTTTGGATGAAGCTTGTGATGACGTGTAATGAAGCAGAGCGTAGGTTCCAAACAACTATGTCCAACAAGCATGAATTTAATGCATTTTTAAATGATTTTTAATCTTCCTCATAAATTAGTAATTACATTTTATATATCCTCTATTTTTTCAGTGCATGAATTACTGTTATTGTTATTGTTGAAGTTGAAAATAAATTCAAATTTCCATCTTCAAAATGAAAAAATTCATATACTTTTAAACTATTTTTTTCTTAGTCAACAATTTAAATGGTGTCTCCATATTCTATTCACTCTTATTCCATTATCATACACCATTACTTTATAATTAATATTTATTCAACATTATTCTTTCTTCTCAACTTTTATATATATTAATCTCTTATTAAAATAAAAACCAGTTATCGAATATGTCGTGCAATAGCATGGGTGAGTACTAGTATTATATAAAAATATCTTTTTATGTTTGTATTTTTTATATGTTTTAGACACAATAGTCAACAATGGACATACTGGAAGAAAGATACTTTCAGTAGCTTTGAAGTGGCCGGAAAAATATGGTTGTGTTATAGGATTAGGTTTTGGAGTATCTCCTCGAACATATTTTGAGAAGATAAAACCATATGAAGATACATATAATATTATGATATGATTTCATACACAAATAGACTTACTACAAGATATTATTTTGTGGTTTGGTTTGGAAAACCGATGTGTAAGAAAGGATCAAAGCAAACTAACAGTAGAGCAAAGATCCGAACATAAACCAAATGACCCCACTAGATTTTAGGCTAGTCATTATCCTAAACTGCATACCTTACTTGGGGTAACCACTTTTTTCATTACTCTTTATCCTAAATTTGAATCAAACAACTTCTGATAACTTCCGATAATTTTTTCATTACTCTATCAACACCCATGTACCGCTGTGTTGTGATGGGTATAGTGTATCATATCCCAAGAGACCAGATACACAATCAACCCCTCACAGAAGATCATATCAGATTGGTAATTGAGGTATCTTATGATCCAACTATTGATTTTCCTATTCCACTTGATGGTCCAGATATTACAACTGTCAAAGCTTCTATTGGAGCTTTCATAGAATGGTCGTCTAATCTTATAAAGATACATGAGGTACACATTTAGAAAAACATATGAAAAACATTAAAAAGTTGATAATAAAAGGTCTTAAGTGAGGTATCATATTACAAATTCATAAATTGGTGGAGAAACGTAAGGTTTAATCAAGAAAATCTACTGATTCGATCAAGAAAACAAAATAACCTTTCAAGAGTACCTTCTCCCCACCAATTCGAGAGAAACATTTATTATCCTTAAAACTTAATGTAGAGACCACATTTAAAGATAAACCTATGTCTTAAGTTGAATATGAAGAAGAAATATATATATTTTTCATGACATGCGCAATTGGTCTCAAGAGTCTAAATGAGATTATCAAGTAGGAATGGTTGGGTGTCTTAGTTGTGAATACATACATAAGGTACATTTTCGTAATACATCTATCTAAATAGTGAGATAATATGTTTATTAAAGTTAATAACTGTTCATATTTTTTATAGGTGTTTATATCACAACTATATAAAGGGATGATCATGTGAATTAATATTTATATTCATTAATCCCTGTATCATTTCTATGCTAGAACTTACTTTGGAGAAAAATGAAATTTAGAACAAAAAAGATTAGTTACTACAAGAGTTTAATCAAAAATAATTAGAATATAAACACTTTTAGATTCCTAAAATGCAAAGTTAAAACTCTACAATCTAATCACATAAAATATATTTTAAATTTGTATCATTAATTAATGATTTTGTTTTTTTAGGGTGCACTGGATGCTGATATAAATCAATATGAACACACCAAATATTTATTTTTTGGATTTAATTCTTGGATATACAACTAACTGACCACAGATGATGTGTATTGTGACTATGTAATACAATTAAATCAAAATTTTATAGATAAAATTTTAATTATATGTCTTTTCTTTGTTTTAAAAAGAATTTTGTTATGATAGGGTGGTCTCTCAATATAGCCCAAATCATGGCATGAAGTTGATGTCTAAAGGGCTAGAGCTTGTGAATTACTACAAATAGAAACAAATTAGGGTATATATAGAAATATTTGATTATCAGAACATTTAAAAATAATTTATTTATTTATTGTAATGTTTCTTTAGTGTATAATACAAGATAATGACATCTATTGTGGATGTTATGTTTGTAAATTTATGAGAGAAATCATAAATCATGAAAATACCAACATCCCCCAATAGGTAATTTTCGAAGGTAATTACCATTTCATTAAATATATTTCAGAATCATTTCTTTATTTAAATTTTCTCAGAACTATCAATATTGTGAAGAACCTAGTTACTCAAAAGAATAAATCAATTTGTTTAGAGAATAGTGGGCAGCGTACTTTTTGTCAGAATGTATGCCGAAAAAAAAATTAGGTGATTACCTGTTAGTTTTGTGATTAGGTATGATTTATGACCTTAAAAATATATTTGGGGTGTGAATCATTAGAGTTATAATTATTATATATTATTTTTTATATTTTTCTTAAGGATATAAATAATGGAGGAAATAAATTTGTTTAGAAGCGCTGGACTACAAGCAATAAAATTTTTGGGAAATCACGGAGGTGGAGGAGGCGGAGGGGGAGACGAAGGTAGAGGTAAAGGAAAAGGCAGAGGCGGAGTTAGAGTTAGAGACCAATGTAGAGGAGGATTAATATGAGAAGACTGAGGTGGTGACTAAGGTGGAGGAGGATAAGAAGCACTGTCTTGCAAATAATAAAATTGTTAGACAATCAAGTAGAATGAGGACCATACCAGGATTATGTTTGAGAAAAATTATTTAAAAGTGAACACAACACCTGTAACTTAAGATAAGATCAATTTTTAAGTGTTTCATAATTAATTTTTGATGATTATTAATCATTCTCATGTCAAACCCTCACATGATGCCACCAGTATGGCTCAAAGTGCATAATTCTAGTTTAAAATGACATTTTAGTAAAAATCACAAGTGGTGTACTCAAAAGTACGGAAACACATTATGATTGTTTTATACTTCATTAAAATGATACATGATCCATTCAAGATGTTTATAAATTATACTCACCTCAATATGACACATGGTGTGACCGGTATGACTCAAAGTGTGTTTTTTTATTCAAAATTGGCATTAATTTTAGTGAAAAAAATAACTCACATACTCAAAACTGAGCAAACACATTCATATTTTTTTGTTAATTTATTAAAATTATCCATATATCATTTTTTATGTATAATAATTAGCCTAACCTCAATAAGATTCATGGTGTGACCGGTATGGTGTCAAAGTGTTAGTTACGAGTGTAAAATTGATATTTTAATAAAAAATGTCACTCACTGAAAACTGAGAAAACGCACTTGGATTGTCTTAATAATTTGTGAAATTGATTGATAATTCATTTTTGACATTTATGGATTATTCTCATGTCAAAACCACACAAAATTCTACCAGTATGGCTCAAAGTGCATGTTTCCAGTTTAAAATGACATTTTAGTAAAAAAACACAAGAGACATACTCAAATCTAAGGAAACTAATTCTGATTGTTTTTATACTTTAGTAAAATGATACATGAGTCATTTGGTATGTTTATCAATCAGTATCACCAAAATCTGACACACAGCGTGACTGGTATGATTCCAAGTGCATCTTTTTATTCAAAATTAACATTAATTTTAGTGAAAAAAACAATTGAAATACTTAAAACTAATAAAACACATTTGTATTATTTTTGTACATTAGTAAAATGATAAATATTTCATTTTTTATGTATAGGAATAAATTTAACCTCAATTATATGCATGGTGTGATTGGTATTGTGTTAAAGTGTCTGTTATTAGTTTAAAATTGACATTTTAATACTAAAAAACACCACTCGCTGAAAATTGAGAAAATGTGCTCGGATTGTATTGATAATTTGGAAAAACAATTCATAATTCATTTTTGATTTGTATTAATTATTCTCATTTCAAACCCACACATTATGCAGCAAGTATGTCTTATAGTGCGTGTTTCTAGTTTAAAATGACATTTTAGTAAAAAACACAAGTGGCATACTAAAAACTAAGGAAAACAATTCTGATTGTTTTGATACATTAATAAAGTGATACATTAGTAATTTTTTATGTGTAAAAATCATATGATCCTCAATCTGTTACATTGTGTGACCGGTATGACTCCAACTTCATCTTTTTATTCAAAATTAACATTAATTTTAATGAAAAAATAGTTAACATACTCAAAACTAATCAAACACATTCATATTGTTTTGGTACTTTGGGAAAATGATCCATATGTCATTTGTGACAAGTGGGAATCATACGCACCTCAATATGATGCATGGTGTGACCAATATAGTGTCAAAGTATCTGTTATCAATTTAAAATTGACATTTTAATACAAAAAAAACATCACTCACCAAGAAAACACACTCAAATTTTCTTGATAATTTTGAAAAATGATTAATAAATTATTTTTGACATTTATTAATCAGTCTCATGTAAAACCCATACACAATTCCACATATATGGCTCAAAGTATGTGTTTCCAGTTTAAAGTGACATTTTAGTACAAAACATAAGTGGCATACTCAAAATTGATAAAACACATTCTGATTGTTGATACTTTTGGACAATGATACATGAGTCATTTGGGATGTGTATCAATCAGCTTCACCTCAATTCAATGCATGGTGTGACCATTATGAATCCAATTGCATATTTTTATTCAAATTTAACATTAATTTTAGTGAAAAAAACAACTAACATACTCAAAACCAAGAAAACTTATTTGGATTGTTTTTTTTTTTACTTTAGAAAAATGATCCATATTTCATTTTTGATGTATAATAATCAGTCACACCACAATCCTTCACATGTTTTGACAATTATGACTCCACGTGCGTCTTTTTATACAATACTAACATTAATTTTAATCAAAAAAATTAACATACACAAAACTGATCAAATGCATTACGATTGTTTTGGTAATTTATAAAAATGATACATAAGTCATTTTTGACGTGTAGGAATTAGTCATACCTTAATTCAACTCATGGTGTGACCATTATGACTCCAAGTGTGCCTTTTTATTCAAAATTTACATTAATTTTAGCAAAAAACAACTAATATACTCTATAAGTGTTTTCATTTACTTGTATTTGTGTTAGAAAATTTATTTCATTTAAATTCAGTATTTTTATCTTATTTGGGTAATTTTGGTCATTCTTTCTGGTGATACATTGTGTTTTTATAGCACATGATGCCTGTTTTTGGTGATGTAGTGTGCTATAGTTTTATGTTGTAGTTTTCACTTTTATCACGGCTACTAAATGTGCTGATAAAGATAGCCTTTATCATCACTTCTTATATTACTAATAAAAGGTATTTTTATTATCACTTATAAAAGTGTGGATAAAGGTTATCCTTATTAGTTCTTTTTAAAGTGTCAACAAATATACCTTTATTGGTGCTTTTAGAATCACTGATAAAGGGGTTCTTTATATGCTCTTTTAAAAGTTCTCATAAAATTATTCTTTATCAGTGATTTTATTTCTGTTAATAAAAGACTTGGCATTTTAAAAATGTTGAGGTAGCAGTGCTCTTATAGTGATGATAAAGGTCTATTCTAGCATTATTAAAGGCGTTTTTTGTAGTATTATAGGGAGATGACGGGCATAGAACCAGAGTTTCATCAAAGAAGAAACTCGCACCATGCATAGGGTTCCACCAAACACTATAAAAGATTGTGATTTTAAAAGGCACTAGAAATAGGAATTATCAATGCTAAAAAAACTTTGACTACCTAGGCGATGTCAAAAGATGGCCTTTATCAATGCTTACAAAAAGAAAAGATAAAGGGGTCCTTTATAATATATAAAAATTGTTAGATATTGTTTTAAATAAAATGGATAATAATTAATTTCATATGATTTTTATAATTATTTTTAAATAAATTTTTAAAATATGTCTATATATTCTATATTTATATATAAATTTTATAGATTTCATATATATTTATATGTGTATATATTTACATATATATATATTTATACATATTTACATATAATTGTGTATTTAGATATAAATTTTTTATAATTTATCTATATATATTTACTATAAATATTTTTTTATAATTTATTTATTGATAATGAAATATTTATAAATATACATTTATATATGATGTATATACACAATATTGATACACACACATATTTACACACACACATACACATTTATATTTCTCATTTAAAAGCACACATATTTACATGTATGTATTTATTTTCATATATTAGAATATACATATAAATATTTTTTTATTAACAAACACATGTTTTTATGTAAACATTACTTGTGTATATATATATATCTATATTAATGTATTTTTTTAAGTTAAATAAAATGGATAATTTTTTAAAATAAAATTAATAATAAATATTCATTTCAATATTTTTACATATTTAAAAATATGTTTTTATGTGAATATGTTTAAATATTTATTTATACAATTGATTTAGTATATCTAAAAATAAGAAAATATGCATATATTTAATTATAAATAAAACTACAATATGAAAAATGATAAAATTTTAAAACAATAATATCTATATGAATCTAAGCCTTTAAAATAAATTTAGTCTCTATTGAAAAGGGATAAGAACACCCTCTTAAACAAAGATAAAATCCCATCAAATTTATTTTAAAAGATTAGATTCATATAGATATTATTGTTTTGAAATTTTATCAATTTTCATATTGTAGTTTTATTTATAATTAAATATATTCATATTTTTATATTGTATTTTTATTTATAAATTTAGTCTCCATTGAAAAGGGATAATAATACCCTCTTAATCAAAGCTAAAATCCCCTCAAATTTTCAAAAATAGGGTATCCAATTAAAAACATAGTTTTCAATGACTTTTGGGCCATTTTAACCTTGAAAAATAGTTATTAGGGTCCCTCTACTGAACATGGTGTAGATCTATTTTTAGTTTTTGATTTGATATGTGGTTGAGCTCAAACAGACACCTGGATCAAAAGTTATGGTTGTTTGAAGTTCAAGTCATGTTTTCAACTAATCTTAGATTGTTCATTCATTTATTAAATTTTTATGTCATTAAATTGTTATTAAATGAATGTTACTTGATATTAATTATAAAATTATTAATTAATATTATTCTTTAATTATTTTATAATCCATTTTTATTAAATATATTATATATTAATTGTAAATGTGTATTTAGTCTTCTATAAATCATATTTAATAAAATATATTATATTTATATCAATGTAAATATATTTATTTATTAATTTACGGTTTTTAATGATATATACTTCCTTTTAAGAAATATTCATTTTATCAGTGCTAGAAAAAAAGTGTTCATAAATGGTACATTTTATCAGTGCTGAAAAAAGCACTGATAAAAGGTACCCTTTATATTTTATCTTGACTGGTTGAATTATTTTAACATAAAAAAATTGTCCCCCAATTTCTAGGTAATCTATTGACATTTATTGTGAGTCTTTGATGTATTGGGAATGTCACTTCTATTTAGTAACACCTCTAACTCAACTCAAGCCAATGGGTTTAGTGGGGATGTTACACTCCCACCATTATGCAGTGGGTCCCAATTGATCAATCGGTTGCACCAACGTCCTACTTTTGCAAGGATTATTCCAATGAATTGGATGAATAACGATTCCCTATATCATTCCAAGGTTTTACCTCAAAACATCGGTATATGAACAATGCTACAATGCCTCAATCCTTTGATGAAAAACCTATTGAAATTGATTCAAAGGTAGACATATCAAACATTCTGTGATTTGACCATCATGCACTTGCATCCATTACAAATTCGCAACTTTTGACCGCATCACTATCAACCCACTAATGACCTTTATTCGGTTTCCTTTACAAGACCTGAAGAGTCTATCAAATTTTCTCCTTCTAGTAAACTGAATTCGGCACTTGAAGAGGCTTCATAAATCCCCGCACATGACTCTTGTTGGTTTGTTACGGTACTAATATATTTTTAAATAATTACATTCAATTATTTTTGGTATTCTATCAACTATGTTATTCATAATGTTGATTTTTATGCTTAGTGTATAGTATACTTAATTTTAATTTTGTTTTTGGGATATTGAATCACCAAATATTTCTCGTACAAGTTTGTTACACCTTTTCTAACAGCTAAAAAATAATGAGAAAGACGATTCTCAGTGCTAAAAAACACTGAGAAAGTCCACCCATTTCTATATAATCAATGGTAATTTTTTTGTAGTGCATGAATTTGAATCAATTTTTTAGGAAGTTAATATAGTAATAAAATAGTTTAAACACATGTATGCTTTAAATTAAAAAATAACATATGTATTTTTTATAAAATAATATTGCATCAATATTAGATAGGTTTAGGGTTTAAATGAAGATACTTCCTGACAATGAATGAGACGTGGAGGTTAGTTTGTTCATTTTTGGGTTTAAATAATGTTTAAAGTTCATGGAGCTATCTCCATCCTCCCACCTCTATATATAAGTACATGCACACAGATCCGACCATTCTTTTGTGCTCGCAATCCACACATCTCATGAGCATGGCGATGGTGACAGTGAATCAATGGAAGATGGTTAATCTAGCAGAAGGATAGGGGAACACTGATGCAAGTGACCCCCACCCCTATAGCCAGTATGAAACAATGACGGTGCATGTGTGGTGGTACGTTTTTAGTGAATGCAGACACAAGCATGATCATCCGATGGGGATTGTCATGATGGTTGACTTCAAGGACCGGATGCAGCCAACACTGCTGTAGGGATACTTCAGCAACGCAGTGGTGGACTTGTTCATGATAATGTGGTTGAGAGAGCTAATAGGGAGGTCTCTAGGGAATTCCACTGGTTGAGTCAGGGAAACGATGCCAACTATTGGGTGATAACATGGCTTCACCTTCCACTATACGGCATGGATTTCAGGTGTGGAAGGATTTTCACATGTTCTCAGTTGGGAGTCATGAGGTCGACGATGAGGTTATTATCTTGCCAACCCGCGACAGAGACGGTTCACTGGTCATTGTCATCTTCCTACATGTAGTAAACACAGATTATTTCAAAATGATTTTCTAGGTAGACATCAACAGCTACAAAGAGTGAAGGATTGAGTTTCAATCAATGAATTTATTCAGTATATTTTATTTTTTGGTGTCATTTGACATTTAGAAGTTTTGTTTATACGCTTTTTCAAAAAAAATATTAAAACAATAATAGGTTAATTTTTTTAAATTAATATGTAAAGGCATCAACTCAATGCTATCTTTGGATTATCTTAAAAGAAACCAAGGGTGGTGCCCCTTTTTCCACTCATCGACTCAAATCGATGACATGACAAAAGTGGTATCAGTGATGCCGGATTTTTCCTAAATTAAGGTTAAAGGCAGTATTTGAGATGACTTATTTATAGTATATTAATGATTAACTATTAATTAAATAATTATTATCTATTGCTTATATTTAGATTAACTTAAAATTAACATAGGATCAAATATGGCTAACTGGATGAAAAAGAGGCTTAACAGCACACATGATTTGTTACTCCTGTGATTTAGATGATTCATACCTTATTGCACACCAGGTTTGATACTCTTGATGGATATGTTTAAAAATATTCATAGTCTCTTTATAAACCATTGAACATACATTTAGAAAGATTAAAAATTGCACTACAAAACATTAGTATCATTTTGTAAGATATAAGAATAAATTATAAAATTTCAGTATAATAAAGATTATGTGGTTATCTAAGAAATGAAATCTATGTCTGGATACTACAAGTGGATGTGGATCTGACATATATGTACCTACAGGTAAAACTCAAAAACACTACGTTGATCTAGACTCGATTGGGAACTAGTGAATGACAACAAGCTGGGTTGCACAACTATTTTGACACTCCTAGGGGATATGCTTTAGATGATTCATATTTTCTTTATAAACCACTGAACATACCTTTAGGAAGATAAAAAAAATTTACTATGAAACATTATTATTATCTTTTAGGATATAAGAAGATGTTCTAAAATTTTAGTATAATAAATATTATGTGGTTATAAAATCAATGAAATATATTTATAGATACTACAAGTGGATGTGGTTCTGGAACAAATATACCTAGAGGTAAAACCTCGAAACACCACATTGAGCTAGACTTGATCGATAACTAGTTCACAATAATAGTTCTTAATGCACACCTGGGGGATATGTTTTATAAGATTGATATTTTCATTATAAACTACTAAACATACTTACAGGAAGATTAAAAATTATACTAAAAAGAATTAGTTTCATCTTTTAAGATATATAAATACATTCTAAAATTTTTCTATAATAAATATTGTATGGTCAATAATGCATGGTTATTCCTTATTTTCAATATTATTTACACAATCATAATCTTGATCAAAAAAAATTCTTGTTGAGAATCATTTTTTCTTCTGTCTACTGCTATGGAGAGGTTATTAAAACTCAACAAGAATCTTCTTATAGCCACAACCAACAATAATGGTTAGGACATCTGATTTTGTAAACCTAATAGAACTTCAAGAAAGAATATTTAGTTGTTTAAATTTCGGACTTGATCAAGAAATCCAGTCTATTGGCTAAAGACATTTTCAATTCCTGACTAAACTATGGAATCTACCATATTCATTGGCTTCACATGAGAACTATGTCCAAGAAATAACTATATTTTCCCAATGGTCGGATGGTGCCTTGATGGAGTTATATGTTGAGGTATTTGGTGTACAACTCTAACAACTAGTTGTACAAATTCATAGACAAACAAGAGTGGTTGAAGAAGGTCCATCCCAATAAAATATGGATATTCCATATGATGCAAAATAATACAACCTATCTAGTCTCCCAGATATAAATCTAAATCAATTTTTTAATGAGGAGTTTTCTAATGATAGAACATAATGAGGTAATAGTGTTTATGAGAAGGAAGCCTCATAAGTTGAGGAATAAGTTTCTATAAATCCAGTATTTGTATAGTAGACTTTACCCACAATAAATCATCACCCACTCTTCACATATTATTCAGAAGAAATGACCCATTTTTCTAAATTTGGATGGAATGTTATCACACCTACAACTGAGTTTTATGGAGTTGTAGAGGATAGGTTTAGTGAGATAGAAAAACATTATATATTAGAAGGTATTTCTCACATAAATATGCAATGAAAAACATACTAAAAATAATTCATATTGAGATAAACTAAAGATATTTATTTCAATAATAAAGTCATAAAAATAAATCATAAGATTTGATAAATATGGGGATGATTATAGATTCCACTTGAGGGCGAAACCTGACATTGTATTTAGAGGTTGGAGAATTTATAAGATTGAGGCACCTCATACTTACGTTCAGCCAAATCTGACACAATATCATACTACATTGGATGATAAATTTATGTCATATATTATCATTGAGATGATTAGGACCCGTAAAGATGTTCCTATATCCCTTGTTCAAGAGAGGATACAAAAAACTTTTGGTTATAATATTTCCTATAATAAGGCATGGATGGTGAAACAGAAGGCAATTGTCAAGGTCTACGGTAATTATGATGACTCGTATCAGGTGGTGCCACAATTTCTAGACATACTAAGACACAATGAACAAGTTTTCTTCCATATTGATATGAATGAACATGTGTCTCAAGATAACCAACTTGATCCATATCATTTCAAATTTCATTGTTCTGTTTATTCCGTCTATGTATTTCTGCATTTCGTGTCTGCAAATAGTTTCTACAGATTGACGGAACATTTATATATAGAAAATACATAGGTGTATTATTTATTATGGAAACCCAAGATGGAAACCATTCACCACTTTTGATTACATTTTCCATTATGGAGAAGGAAAAGTATAAATCATGGATTTGGTTTTTAGCATTTATCAAAAACCATTTTACCCGCATTAGGGGTGTCTGTTTTATATCTTATCATCATCAAGAAATCAACAAGGCAATCAATGTGAATATTGATACATGGAGACCCCTAGCCTGCATCATTGGTAATGCATTGGACATATTTCTAGAAATGTGTAAAAAAACATTCCATGATGAACCTATGAAGAAGACAATCATGAGGCTTGGTATGAAATATCTTTATAATTTTTTATGATTTAAATATAATGAAAAAAATTAATTTATGTGAAATATGATCACTTATATGTAGAATATAAGTTGGATCAATGAAGGTTTTAAAAAAAATTCAAAAATATATATATAGGGATAATCAGGGAGTATGTGATTATATGATGTGGATTCCAAAAGAAAATGGACATTGGTATATGATGGAGGGAATATGTGTGGAAACAGGACCAAAAACATTATAGAGTGCATCAATGGCATCTTAGAGGGGCTTAGAAAGTTTCTCATAACTAGCCTAGTTCATGATAAATTATATCATTGTGTGAAGTAATTCATTGATAGAGAAAAATAAACCATGAATGAGATTTAGTAGGGGATAAGGTACAGAATACACTTTCAACAAGAGATTGAAAATAACATTTAAGAAGATTATACATATTGAGTGTGCCTTTTATAATGATAAGACTCTTGATTTTGAAATTAAATAGTGTCCAGACCACATCAAAAATAGAATCATTCAAGTATTGGTGGTATTACTGGAAGTGAGGTAATTTTAATATAGAAACTTCCAGGCATTTTGGGTTCCATGCACACATACCATCACAACATGTGCCTCTGTGAACATATCATGGGAAGTATATGTTGATCCAGTGTACTGACTAGCCACCATTACTAACTGTTATGTTGTACCATAGATTCATATTATGGAGTTTTGAAATTTTTCAATGGCTAAAGACCAATAAATATTGATACTTAACATCAACAGGTTGTGAAATTGATAGAGAATGAAGTCTAATAGATATAAAATTAGATGGAGTAGCCTCAAGAATAAGGGAAACATTTGAGATGCATCATATGTCATTAGTTTTTTCATAATAAGAAACGATGTCCTAACATTATTGGATCAAGTTCACACTCTCATCCATAATGATGTATTTCCTCCAATGGGAACTTTTCATATTATCAATTACATGGTTTTAATATAAAATAATTAATTTTCTAAAATTTTATAACATTTTTGAATTATTTACTACCAAATAATAAATAGTTTTGACCCAATTTTTTTCTTATAAGACTTTGAAATATTTTTATATATATTTCCAAAGCTAGGCACTGAGACGGCATGCAATTTTGAGGCTCGGTGTACTTGGAATTAATTTTATAAAAATGTTAAATATATTTTAGATTTCACATGTGCATATTCTTAAATAAAATGGGATAACTCTTATATGGTAGGTTTTATCAGAAATATGACACAACAGTTGATTTCAAAATGTGTTTTTTACCCTAGGGGTGACATAAAACGGGTCAGTTTTGGGTGTTCAGAGTCCTCGCTCGTTGTCTGTATGTTTAGTGAGTCAATTAATTAATAAATTCATTCATTCATTTGTTTTGATGCAACAGATAAATCTATAAGAATATAGAAATGGTGAATTATCCAAATTTATCTTCATAAAACCTAGGATAATTCTAGATCTCTCTCTCCCTCCTCGGTTGGTGAATCTCATCGGACGACGACGAAATTCCAGATCAGATTAGATCAGGATGCAGCAAACAAAACTATCCATCTTCCTCATTGGTGAGACACATTCTTCACTATTGATCGATCCATAATCAAGGTAGGACTATTCATTTGTTTTTTGTATTCCCTTTGAATAAATATATTGATCAGATCGATCTGTTCCATTTTATAGCCTTTGCTTGTGCCCGAGTACTGAAATCTTGACTAATTCCAATTGTTTTCTAACCCTAGGTCCCGAGTTCTTGATCTATTGTCCAATAATGATTAAAATAGATAATTTAACATTTTTTATTGTTATTTTACCCCTTGTTTATTCTATTTATTCACAAGTTAGACCTTGAGGTCCTGGTTTGACAATTGTCGGGTGATACCGAGCCTCATCAGACTCCCAGATTCATAGTAGTTTTACAAACGAGGAGAAAATCAATTAAACTATCATAGATCTGGGAATATTTCGAGGCATGGATTATATTTTTGGTGTATTTTGATCAAGAAATCAAACATAGAATCATTTTAGGCATGCATAATGGAAGGAAAGCCCTAACAGATAAATAGAGGCCGATTTCCGGTGAGCAATGACCAGATTCTGCAAACCATAGCTAAATCTTCCATTTTCAGCTAGATATAGACTGAAATCAAAGGTAAAATAGAAATATTAAATCATAGTAAGTGGATCTTAGAAATATAGTGAAAACTTGACTACACTCCATGTTCAAGGATGAACACATGGCGTGTAGCCCCCTCAACGGCAACGGCTAGGGTTTGAGAAAAGTTAAGGATGACATGGTGTGTATCCATCCTACATGTCGTGTACCTCTTCCTTGAATGGAAATATTGTGTGGAGTATTGAATGGGTTGGGAAAATGTGTGGAAGTACATGGAAAGGTATAGGGTCATGTACTCGAGTACATGAACATGGGGTTCGATTCATGGACACGGTGAGTAACACACGACCTGATCCCTGGGTAGCTTGGACACACTATGTAGTCCACCTGAATGACATGTACTCTTAAAAATTTTGGGATCCATGTACCAAAAAATACATGTCTAGGAGGTGTTGTAAGACCACACATTGTGTGGGTCCCCTCACATGTCATGTACCCCATGGCCTCTTTTGAGGAAACTTCAATTGTCTATATCTCCTTCATTTGAACTTGGATTTTGGCCCATGCGTAGCCTATCCTGTGTGTTTTTTTAGGTAGAATGAAATAGTTCCCTCTGTTTCATATTTTGAGATATGATGTGGATGGTTCCTAACATGATTCTTAATTAGGTGATGCTCGATGATGACAATTATCGCACAGGATCACCAACTACCTCTTGAGTGTAACCCCCTACCAGATAGGGTGTGGGTCCTAGACTACTATAGTGGATCCCCTATCACACCAAGAAACAAGCCCTCATCTACTGGAGTATAACCACCCATTGGCATGGGTTCCAGTCTTCTACAACTTCTTACCGAGTGGAACCCCATATTGGATAGGGTGCGGGTCCTCGATGATGAGAGTGGAACCCCCTTGTCACACTAGGGTGTGGGTCCTTGACCTATAGAGTGGAACCCCCCATCAGTACGGTCATGGTTCCTCTACCTATTGAGTAGAACCCCCTATCATCATAGCTCATGGGTACTCGTGAAACCAGAGTGGAACCCCCCATCAGCATGGACACGGGTCCTCTACGAATACTATTAGAGTGGAACACCCTAACGTACTAGGCCATGGGTCCTCTATTTTAAGTCAGTTCCCCCTAAACTATGAGTCATAGTGACAAGGCATGACTTGATTGGGATGGTTACTTTTGGGCTGACGTGTGAGATGATAAGCATTATTGATTGAATTTTGGAACTGTTGATTATTCTTATTATTGGGATGAGAAGTGAAATGGAGATACCCTTACTCTCTCATTTTGGATTCTTTTGACTGGTCATATATATATATATATATATATTCTTTCTTCTGTATCCACTCCTTGGATTTTTTTACCCTCCTTCCAGGAGAGGTGAAGATGCATGAGGTATTTCAAGTGCTTTCCATGTTTAGATTTTCATGGTTGGATGAGTCTACTCTCCTATTATAGCTGGTGAATACTCAATGTGTAGTTCATCCACTCACCATGTTTATCCCCTTGTGCTTGTACAAGCTTACATTCACTCTCTTTTTTGTTTAAGTTGTTCTCTTAAAATAACTTGTATATACTATATTATCTTTTCTATTTTATCTCGTATCCCCCCCTTCAGCTTTCAGGGTGTCCTACTGGGTATGTATATACTCACCCCTGTATGGGCTTTTCCCACACGTGTTGTGTCTTGCGTAGATGGAAGATAGGTCGGTGGTGACTTCAGAGGATCTTAGGGATACTGGGTTCTCGGATCACGTATAGTAGTTATATCTTGGGAGTCAAGATTTTGTCTCTATTTCAGATGTTTAATTTTCTAGTTTTGTAAATTTGGGGCATATTTCGGGTTGGGTCTGTATTTTTTCCCTTTACTTTTCAGTTTACACTATAGTGATATTATATTGTCTATAGGTTCATGCATGCTTGGTTTACTTTACATCACTGTTGCATCTTTTACTCTTTCCCTCTAAACATTTTCATTGATATGGTTGTGTGTGTGTGTAAAAATATTAGGAAAAGGACTCCCCGTGTTAGTTATTCCTTAAATTCTAGTCACCAACTCATGTCTTATGGATTCGGGCTTGGTGTAGTCATGACTTGATCCCCGTCTTAGGTCGGGTCATGACAGATTGGTATCAGAGGAAGTTTGATCCTTTAATTTTTTTAGACTAGTCCCCTTGAAAGGATTTTGGTTGGGTTTAGGGAAATAGTTTCAAAGTGTCTTGAGTGTGGCTCCTTGGATAGGGAGTCTAGTGATGGTGTGGGCAGTTGATGTATCCATTCACCTAAACCCTGACTACCTTATTGTTGACTCGACATTCTGAGACATTTTTTTGCAGGAATCAATGGTACATTCATCATATAGGATTGAGTTTTTGACCTTCCTTCTTGAGTTATATCCTTATTGTTGTTTTTATATATGTGTGCGTGTGTGTGTGTGTGCTCATCTGACTTTGTTACATCTTGATAAATCTCAGGATGCCTCCGCAACAACAGCCAACCAGGATAATAGTTCTGGTTCATGATGGCGATCTAATGAGTGATGAGGCCTTAGTTTGGGGTACATCCCATAACCCCCCTTTTCTATGTGTGTAGGTAGCAGCACCACCACCTGTTTAGAATCATATCATCCCAGTATAGTAGGTTGAGGATGTGTGCAGAATTAGTGTGCTTTGTGAGTTCCAGCACCAAAGGCTGCTAAGTTTTTGTGGTGAGAAAAATCCTCAGGAAGTAGATGATTGGTTAGAGTCGACAGTCTGAATATTCAGGATCATTCGTACCCCGATGGATTAGGTGGTTGAAATAGCATCTAGCCTATTCTACGGAGCAGCTAGGTGATGGTGGATCCTTGTTGTGTAGATTCATAATGAGTCAAAACTCTTATGGACCGAATTCCAATAGATATTCCCATAGCAGTACTACCCTTCCTTTTTGTGCTCAGTTTAGATACCGGAGATTTTGGAGCTGTAAAAAGGATGGATAATGGTGGATGAGTATGCAACGAGGTTCATAGACCCTAAAAAATTGTCCCTTGATATGATCTGGTATGGATACTTCTAAGCATGAAAGTTTGAGTAGGGATTCTGCAGAGAGATATGATCTAGTGTTGTTCCCTTGTTCATCCCCACCTATTCTAGGGTGTTGGAGAGGGAACTAGTGATAGATAGATTTCTGTTAGAGTGATTTCAGATAGATGGAGATGGTAGTGGGTGTCACAGAGTTAAGTCGTCTGCAGTAGCTAACAGACGCTAGGAACCAAGATCTCAACCCAGGAGACCTCCCTATGGTCAGACTCAAGCATGTTGTTAGTAGTAGTGTAGAGGACTAAGGCAGACCAAAGAGGTTTTTTGCTTCACTTTTGATAGGTGAGTTCAAATTGGTGTGATGCTTCCTAACCAAATGTACTAAGAAGCATAGGTAGATAGATGATGGACCACCACAGTAGAAGTAACACCGTGATCATGGATCTCCTAGGCATGGGCAGGGTGGTTCCCAAGGAGGTGAAGATGGAAGAGGCGCATGAGAAACTTTGGGTGGAGGATGATGTTATAATATCCTTCTACCACCACCATTAGTAATCCCATGTCAAGCTTAGGGATCTGGTGGTCAGGGTCATAGACCACTGTAGGATTTGGAGGCTTATGACCCCACAGTGCATGAGATGATCAGAGGTATGATATTTGTTTATTCTAATCATTCTTTAGTATTATTACAAATAGGTTCTATACATTAATTTATCTCTATACTCTTGGTACGATATTTGGATCTCCCAATTGAGGTGCAATCCCAACAAATTCATCTTTAGTTTCCTACAAGGAACGCTTCTTCTGTATCTTTTATCTTCCGGCAGTGTGATATATTTTTTGGTGGAGATAGGTTCATGTGGGAAATTTTTCTCATCATTATGGATCCCTATGACTTAATCTCGGGTATGGATTGGTTTTCCATGATTCTATCCTAGATTGACTATCACTGCAGACAAGTCATATGTCTACGCACTGATGGGATGAGATTCTCCTTTTCTAGAAATAGAGAGATCTCATGAAGAGACAAGTGGATTCTATGAGTAGGGGGATTAAACCAATCACCCATTAGTTATCAAGTATATACCTAGGTGCAACAATCTATCTAGATATCTAGGTTCCTTAAGTTTTTTAGGATTATAAGGAAATATTCCATGAGGACATTCTGGGACTACCTCCAAGGTAGGAGATAGAATTTTGCATTGATTTTCATCCCAAGATGGAACTGATATATTTAGTGGAATATCATATGGACCCTACCAAGATCTGAGATATATATTTGTAGTTATAGGACCTTTGAGGTAAAGTTTTCCTCATACCCAGTGTTTCCCCCTAGGTGGATCCATCGTGAAAAAAGAGGACAGGAACTTGCAATTTTGTGTGGATTATCATCACCTGAAATAGTCTATAATAAATAAAAAGTACACCTTTTCGATGATTGATGACCTCTTTGACCAGTTGTGAGGTGCAGGATGGTTCTCAAAGATCGATCTCAGGTCGGACTACCACCATTTGAGGGTTTGAATGGCTGGTTTTCCAAAGATGGAATTCTGATGTTTCTACAAACACTCTGAGTTACTAGTGATTCCCTTTGGTTTGAAAAATTTCCCCATTGTGTTTATGAATTTTATGAACCAATTAATCTAGCCATACATGGACCAGTTTTTTGTTTTCTTCAGCTATGACATACTCGTCCACTCTGTATTTGAGTAGGATCATGCAGATCACTTTAGGATGGTCCTAGATTTTCTTTGAGAAGGCCATCTTTATGAGAAACTCTCTAAGAGTCAGTTTTGGATACATGAGGTTCTCTTTCTGGGGCATGTTATTTATGAACATGGTTTATCCATGGACCCAGTAAAGATCGATGTAGTTCCTTCTTGGAAACCACCGAAAATCATGTCATAGGTGCAGAGATTTCTTAGCTTGGTGGGGTACTATAGGAGGTTTGTGGTATAATTCTCCAAGATCACAACCCCTTTGACCACCTAAAAGCAAAAAAGGGTAGACATTCACCTGGTATGAGCAGTTCTAGAAAGACTTTGAGGAGATTAGGTTGATCCTGATGAGTGATCCAATATTAAGAATACTAGAGGAAAGAATGGATTTTGTAGTATATTGCGATGCCTCAGGAGTTGGGATCAGTTTCATGTTGATTTAGCAGCAGGTAGTTATTACATAAAGGTCAAGGTATTTGAGTCCCCACAATAATAACTATATAGCACTTGAACAAAATTTGGTAGCGGTAGTCTTCACCTAGAGTATTTGGAGGCACTAACTTTGGGGAGAGTTATTTATGGTTTACTCAGACCAGCATAGTCTTAGGTACATCTTCACACAGAGAGACCTGAACTTGAGATAGTGACACTGGTTGGAGTTATTGTGTGAATATGGCTTTAATGTATTATATACTCAAGGCAAGGGAAACATAGACACAGGTTCCCTTAAAAGTAAGTCTTAGTCTCACTTAGTGCTGGAATCTTTAGAGTAGTTAGCTTTCTAGCAGCTGACCCTAGTGAAGCAAGAGGGTATACCTTTTCTGTAGTAGATGGTATTAACTCCTTCGCTTATAGAGCATGTGAGAGAGTCCTATCTAGGAGACATTTAATGTGAGGTTTGTTATGACTAAATATCCATGGTCGACTCACCATATGGATATTCAGAAGAAGGGAATCATGTAATGTTGTTCTGGGGATAGACAATTCTTCCAATCACTATATGGGAGGGGGTGATGCAGGAGTTCCACACTTCTCTTTTAAATGTACATCCAAGTGTGGATAAGATGTACAGAGGCCTTTGAAGAATATTTTTTTGGTCCTAAATGAGATGAAGCATGGATGAGTTCATCTCTCAGTGCCTCACATACCAGCATGTGAAGGATGAGAACCAAGTCCAGTAGGTTTGTTGCATCCCCTTGAGATCTTGAAGTAAAAGTGGGATGGAATATCTGTTGACTTTGTGATAGGGATTCTGCAAACATCAAAGGTCCATGACTCCATCTGGGTGATAGTTGACAGACTTATGAAGTCAGAAAAATTACTTTCTATTAGGGAGTAGAGTTCAGAGTTTGGGTTAGTTATATATATGAGAGATTGTTCTCCTTCATGGGGTTCCCTCAACGATTATCTACAATCATGTCATGTGGTTTACATAATGATTGTAGAAAGGCCTACAGAAGGAATTCAGGACCAAAATGAGTATGAGTGTAGCTTTTCACCCCCAGACTGCTGGGTAGACCAAGTGCACTATCTATGAGTATGAGGATAAGTTTTGGTCTTGCATGTTAGACTTCAACCGGAGCTGGGAGGATCACCTACTCATAGTAGAGTTTGTGTAAAACAACAACTACCACTCTACCATCAGTATAGAAACTTTTGAGGCCATGTAGGCCTCCCTTGTTTTGGATAAATATTAGTGAGACATATCTTATGGGCCCAAAAATGGAATAGATGATGATGGAGAAAGTACAAGTCATCCATGTGAGGATGAGGATGGACCATAGCAAAAACAAATCTTACAGAGATCATCGTTATAGGCCCTTGGAGTTTGAGAAGGGAGACCAAGTTTTCCTAAAAGTCTCCCTATGATGAGAATTTTGAAGGTTTAGATAGGGAGGAAAGTTATCCATAAGGTTCGTTGGTCCATTATATATCATGTATATGGTTGTATAGGTTTCTTACCACCTCACCCTACCCCCACATCTATAGCAGTTGTACAACATCTTCCATGTGTCACAACTGAGGAAATATGTGCATGATCTCATGTACATCATCGAATGGTGAAATATTGACATAAAGAATGAATCCACCTTTGTAGAGAACTCAATAGAGATTGAGGATCGATAGGATAGGACTCTGAATGGTTGGAATATCCCCTTGGTTCTCACAGTGTGGCATCACGGAAACATATAGGAGGGCTCCTAGGAGTGGGAAATCCAAGTGTGGGCCCAGTATGCCAAGTTGTTTTGTTTATTTTTTTCTTTTCAGAGATGAAAATAATGAATAAGGAAATTATGTAGAGACCCAATTTTTTAATTTTAATAATTTTAAATATTTCTGTATATATTTCCAGAGCTAGGTGCTGAGATGGCATGCGATTCTAAGGCCTGGTGTTCCCAGAATGAATATTATAAAAATATTAAATATATTTTAGATTCCACACAAGAAAATTCTTAAATAAAATATGATAAATATTAAATGGTATCTTGCATCAAAAATCTAAGACCATGGTTGATTCTATAATTTAGTTTTTATCCTAGCCATAATGTAAAATGGGATGGCGTGAGGCATTCAGACTCCTATCTCATTTGCGATATGTTCAGTGAGTTAATCCATTCATTCATTCATTCATTAATTAGTTTTGAAACAAAATATAACTCTATAAGAATATTTCTAGGGTTAATTCTCCATTATTAGGTGCATAAACCCTAGGAGAATTCCAGATCTCTTTTCTATTGGTGAATCTCATCGGATGATGAGGAAACACCAGATCAGATCAGATCAGGACGCATCGAACACAACGATCCATATTCCTCATTAGTAATATGTGTTATTCATCAGTGATTGATCCATAATTGAGTTAGGACTCATTTTTCTTCAATCTGTGTCCTTTGTCATCCTTTGCATGTGCTTGAGTACTGAAATCTTAATTAATTTCAATTATTTTCTAACTCTGAGTCCCCCATTCTTGATTTATTGGCCAAGAACACTTAGAATAAATCATTTAACCTTTGTTATTATTATTTTTCTCCTTTTTTCTTCACATTCATCATAGGTTAGACCCTGAGTTCCTGGTTCGACAATTGTTGGGTAGTAACGAGCCCGATCGAACCCTTGGATTCGTAGCAGTTTCACAAACGAGGAGTGAATTGATGAAATGATCATTGATCTGGGAAGATTTTGAGGCATGGATGGTATTTTAAATTTATTCTGATCAAGAAATAAAATGTAGAATCAATGGTGACATGTAGAACTAACAGAAAAACCCTAACGGATGAACGTAGGTTGATTTCTAGCGAACGACAGATGGATTCCACAAACCATGATTAGATCTGCCATTTTCAGCTCTAGATTGGCCGAAATTGAAGAAGTAATAAATATTTTCAATTATGTTAAGAGGATCTAGGAAATATAGTGAAAACCTGACTACACACCATGTTCAATGATAAACACATTGCATGTAGCCCCCTCAGCGGTGGTGACTAGGGTTTGATAAAAGTTAAGGATGACACAGTGTGTAGCCATCCTACATGTCGTGTACCCCTTCCCTAGATGGAAAACCATGTGGAGTATTACATGATTAGGGAAAACATATATAATTACATGGATATGTACCCGACCATGTACTCGATTAAATAGGCACAGGGTCTGGTACACAGACGCGACGAGTAGCACACGGCCCAGTCCCCTGGTAGCTTGGACACTCTGTGTAGTCCACCTGCACAGGGAGTACTCCTACATGGTTGGGAGACATGTGCTGAAAAATGACACATCCTAGCGGTGGTTAAGGACCACATGTTGTGTGGGTCCTCTCACACGCCGTGTACCCCATGAACTTTTATGAGGAAAATCAATTTCTCAAATATTCTTCATTTGAACTCATATTTTGGCCTATGAGTATCCTATCTTGAATGTTTTACCATGTAGAATGTGATAGTGACCTTGGTTGAGGCTTTAGAGATATGATGCGAAATTTTTGATCCATGAGGATTAATTAGGTGATGCTCAATAACGATAATGATTGTGCAGGATCACTAACTACCTCCCAAGTGGAACCCTAATAAGATTGAGTGTGAGTCCTCAATTACTAGAGTGGAACCCCTATCACACTAGGGTATGGGTCCTCAACTACTAGAGTGGAAACCTCCATCATCATGGGTGTGAGTCCTCTATAATTTCTTACCGAGTGGAATCCACCTATCATATAAGGAATAGGTCCTCGATGATCAGAGTGGGACCCCCTATCACACCATGGTGTAGGTCCTCAACCTATATAGTGTAACCCCCATCAGTATGGGCATGGGTTATCTACCTACTGATTGGAACCCCCTATTATCATAGGTCACGGGACTTTGTGACACCAGAGTGGAACCCCCCCCCCCCCCATCAACATGGGCATGGGTCCTCTATGGATACTATCAGAGTGGAACCCCCCTGACGTACTAGGGCATGAATCCTCTACTTCAAGTTGGTTCCCCATTAATTTTTTAGCATAGAGACAAGGAGTGACTTGAATGGGATAGTTACTTCTGGGTAGAATCATGATATGTTGGGAATCGTTTATGTACTTTTGGAATTGTTGGCTACTCTTATTCATGGGATGAGTTGTGAGATAGAGATCCCCTTACTCTCTTATTTAGGATTATTTTGACTGATCACATATATATATATATATATTATTTCTTCTATATCCACTCCTTGTATTTAGTTGCTCTCCTTCTAGGAGAAGGGAAGATACATGGGGAATGCCATGTTCTTTATGTGTTTAGCTTCTCATGGTTGTATGATTCTACTCTCCTACTATAGTTAGTGAATACTCAATGGGTATTTCATCTAATCACCAGTTTTAGAACCTTTTTTTTTTGGACGATATTACTTTCACTCTCTTTTGGGGTTAATCTGTTCTCTTCCACTTCCTTTCATCTACTTTCTTTTCTTTTCTATTGTATCTCTTACTACTCCCACTTCATCTTTTAGAGCATCTTACTATTTATGTATATACTCACCCTTATATGGGCTTTGTCCGCACATGTTATTTCTTATACAAAAAGAGGATAGGATGGTGTTGATTTTAGAGGAGCTTAGGGATATTGGGTGCTTGGACCACGTACGGTCATTGTAGCTTGGGATTCAAGAGATGGTCTCTGTTTTAGCTTTTTACTTTTCTAGTTCTTTCAGATTGGGACATATTTCTAATTGGTAATTTATTTTTCCCCTTTAATTTTTATTTTACACTACCATACTTTTGTACCGTCTAGAGTTTCATGCATTCTTGGTTTACTTTACTGCAATGTTACATCTTTAATATTTCCCTCCACACTTTTTCATTGAGATGGTTGTGTCTGTACATAAAGTTACTTAGGAAAAGGCCTCCCCATGTTAGTTATGCCTTCAACGCTAGTCTCCATCCCCTAACCTATGGTGGCCGGATTGGAATACAATAGTTGGGCTCTCTTTCAACTATATAATTTTCCAGTTTTTTCAGGTTGGGACATATTTATAGTTGGTCATGTATTTTTTCCCTTTAATTTTCAGTTTACACTACTATACTTTTGTACCATCTATAGGTTCATGCATTCTTGGTTTACTTTACAATAGTGTTGCATCTTTTACTCTATCCCCCTACACTTCTTCATTGAGATGGTTATGTGTGTGTGTGTAGAGGTACATAGGAAAAGGCCTCCCTATGTTAGTTATGCCTTCGACACTAGTCTCCAACCTCTAGCCTATGGAGGAGGGCTTAGGGTCGTGTCATCTCGATGCCCTAACACTGTTGGATTGGGTTCACAGTCTCATCCATAATGATGTATTACCTCCAATATGAACTTTTCATATTATTAATTACATTGTGTAGATATAAAATTCTTATTTTTGTATAATTTTATGAAATTTATGAATACTTTTACTATCAAATAATAAATAGCTGATAAATTATACAACCATTTACATAATTCACAGATAAGATAAACATTCCTAAATGATACAAAATTTTAATAAATGAAACTTTGATCTTTTTTTAAGGCAATGTCTTGGTCAAAGACCAAGACACAAATATTATTGAAAAGTAAAAGGAAAATTACATGAGCCTGAAAGAGGAAATTTTGTTACAATCTTTCACATAAAAAGGGTATAGCTCAATCGGAAGGTTATCACTCCACGTAATATCCTGGTTGATTCCCTTGTTGGAAATACCATCCGGCACCATGTTTTCTTCCCAATAGACATGAGTGGAAATGTAATTAATCTTAAATATAAAGTTAATACATTTCTTCCAATGCGTTGTGAGAGACCCCACAAGGTGAACCACTCCATTCTAGATAGCTTGGATAAATGTGGTAGAGTCACTTTCAATGCAAATTTTATTCTATCCCCTTTACTTAACAAAGTTTACTACATGAATCACCGCCATCATCTCAGCTTCAAGGGAGGAGGAAAACCCATATCCATTGAAACAAAAAGCCACGAGCATGTCCAAGATAGTCCCTGAAAATGGCCCCACAGCCTGCAGGACCTGGATTTCCTTTGGAAGCTCCATCTTCATTGATTTTAATCCAGCCAGGGAATGGTACTTTCTAGAACACTTCAATAAAGAGCCTCAGATTCTTGTAAATCCCTTTGATTCTAAGTTTTTGAAGAATCATTAAATCACCAACTGAGTTATCACAGTGGTATTTTTGAAGTGTAGAAGCATCCTTAATAGCAATGAGAATTCTTGCCCGACCTGCATTAAGATTAAATGGGTAATTGTTGTGAATAGTGGCATTTCTATCATACCAAATAATGTGGAGGAGCTCTAAAAATTAGGAAAGAAAGAGATTTAAACTTTGATCTATATAATTCTATTCCCTTTACAAATCTTTTTCACATGATAAAACTATATTTAAATTATACTTTGGTTTTAATAATAAGCAGTTCATATTCACATTAAGGGGAATGTGACAAGTACATGTGCGATGACATGAAAGCATAATCAAACTATTCATTGATACACCATAAATAAATAATGTGAGAAAATAATCATGAAATATACCATCATGTGAGAAATTATACATAAATTACAAAGCACACCATTTGGGATTAAACTTATTGGTATATATGGTAGACATAAAATAAAGCCTCAATCCATAAGGTGGGTTTAACTGATATAACCTATGTGAACACAAATCTATTTTTAAATTAAACACCCTATAAAAATATGACTCTATTTTGAAAATAATAGAGGACAAACCAGTCACCTTTGAAGACTGATATTGGGAAAATGAAATACAAAAATTCCCAAGAAGAGATAATGCATGGTGTGAGGCAAGCAGACCAGTAGGATACCACTGTGAATTAATTTAAGAATTTTCCCATGAAACCTTATTGACTAGTTTGAAAAAAAAAATATCAAAACTAAACCACTTGAAAAAAACAACTTCAAGTAAACTGTTAAAATCCTTTGGTTTTATTTTATAAAAAAACATGGTTTTCCAAAACAATTCCCAAACTTTGATTAGGTAAAAAAATGAGGCCAGAAGGAAAAATCTATTTCATAAATCAAACAAGAATAATTTTAAAAAACACCATTTAAAAGGTAAATCTATATCTAAACCTACTTTATAAATATTCTTTGAGAAACATGAATACATAACCTTTTCTTTTGGTAAGAAAAACTTCATTAAATAATGGGAATAGACATGTATATCTTACATTCTTCCAATCATATCATTATGTTGACTATAAAATTACATTTACATTTTAAAGTTAATAATTATTTTATTTTTATACAAAGAGATGGAGGATACTATGCTACTCACCTAGTATTATAGTCATGTTTCACACAACATGATTGTGGGTTGTGAGGTTCAATGGATCAGGGTGCGTAAAAACACCATTATCATCACATTCCCCTCTAGATTCCATTATACCATACCTACACCATGATGGATTCTATGGAATTGCAGTATTTTATTTTTTTCATTTATAATTACCTCCTTACTTCTCTCACTGAGATATGGAGAACTAAGACCCACACATTCCACTTACCCAAGGGAGAGATGACCATCACCCTTGAGGATGTCGAAGTTTTCCTTAGTATTCTTATCCACGGGGATCTTATTATAGTACCCCACCCATAGAGAATGATATGAACATGAAAATAAATTTCTAGGCATAAAAATTATGGGAGATAATGATATTAAAAATTTTAGTTCTATATCTACGAGCTATCTAGAGATTCACTTGGCACAATTACCCGTTGACGTGAATGATCAGACTATCTTGTGCCATTCCCATGCATATACTTGTGGTTCATTAGAGGGAAATTGTGCACTGATCATTCTTGTATGCATGTGCACATGATTTATCTAAGGCTAATGGAGGATTTTTATCTGGCTAGGAGATACAGTTGGGGATTTGCGTTCTTGACATACACTTGCAGAGCATTATGCACAACATGACGATCAGATTTCACTGATATCAAGGGATGTGTCATCCTTATTCAGATGTGGGTATGAGAGTACATCCCTTCCCTCTCCCCTATTGTTGCTATCTAGGATATTAATATAAATTTGGTTCATTATCTTTTGTGTAGACACTGATATTATCACTCATATTTATTGTTTTTTATTCTACTTTGAGTTATTAAATTTAATTTCTTATTATTTATCACTTTTTATGTTGTAAGTTATAGGTGGATTTAGACACACCAAATTTTTTGGATATTGAGGCACAACTTGTGTAAATATCATCTCATTTTGGATAGTTAAGTACCCACCGATGTAAGTATATACAGTCTTTACTAACTGATCAATCCATAATATTATATTTTTTGGTTTTTAGCACCACATTTTTTTAAAATGTCACATGTTATTTCAGATTGCATGGTTGATATATGGGTTCTATTAGACCATATATCCATATAATACACTAATGTTATTGATGATTCCCTTTATATAGTTTCTATCATTCACTTTCATATTGTTGAGTGGAATTAGCCTGATAGATTCATGCATTAGTTTGGATTTGTTCAGTATATTCCCCTTATACCTAGACAGTCAGCAGCGCTTCATTACATGAAGCTAATAGAGAGGCAGGATGTCAAATGGTGCCAAATAAATTTATAGTATTTGGATCTCTAGGATAGATGAGTTCCATTTCATATCAAGGTTATTCATACTATGCAATTCCCTCTAGCAGAGAAACTAAGTATGATCCATGGTATAGACTGTAGTCTATACTATATCTTACTCCACGCAGTATAGGGATATAGGATGTGGTAGGTTAATAAATTTCCATTAGATTATTTATTGTACTTTTTTTAATTCATTTTTAATCTCTTTATAATATACTTGAGTACAACATATTGTCTCCATGTCTCATCCAGAGGATGGGTTTTCTTCGGGAAGTGTACCGTGTTATAGTATTAGGGATGATTCCAGCATATTGTGTTTAACACAATAGTATCCTTGATCATCCACCTCAAGGATATGTTGTTAATTCCCAAGTAGAGGAGGTTCCTACTTAGTAACCTCCTCTAGTAGCTATCTATGTTGAGGATCCATGACTATGATGATGTAGACTGCATCATGTTACATGTGAGGTCTCACTTATATGAGAGGCAAAGATCACACCCTTAGTAGTCCAGCCTCAACCAATTACAAATTTTCACCTAGAGGCATGGGATCCATTTATATTGTCAGTATATTCACTATTTTTCATGGATATATCTGATCTGAGCTCGTATCAGGGGTCTTTTCCCATGCCTCCACCTTTCATAACCCATCCTTCATAGGCCTTATGGTTCCCCTAATAGATGATGATAGGTCATTACACTTACACAGTGGGGAAAGGATCAGGTGCACATGATGACTGAAACGCACGTCCGATTTTCACCTATCTACCGGTCAAAGTTCCGGTGCTCTGCTAATGTGTATAGCAGCACTCGGGTCGAATCCTCGGTGATGATACTTTGAAATAGTTGTTCGTTTTTAGTTGATTGTATTTTGATTAGGGGGTTTGTTTGCATAGAATAATTGAAATGATTGATTGACTATAATTGATTTAACAAATTGATAAATATTGGGGTGAGTTCATTATTAGGGAGTTAAGCTTGTGATATCCTTGATCTTTGCTTTATATCACATTTAAATTAACACCCACTTCACAAGTTGACATCGATTAGAATTCCTAAGTGTTTAAGCTTTAATCCAAGCCATAACTTAACTTAGGTTTCTAATCATTACCATTACTTGTTTATGGTAGTGTATTTGTGGTTCCAATAATCCATGGAATCCACATATTAAACAAAACATGTCATTAATCCATGACATATAAAGTTCAACATACACAATATTAATTTAAAGAACATTCGTCGAGCAAAAGCTCTCAATCACTTAACATACCTAAATTATAACTCACCCCAATTAAAGATTTACCCAGCCATTAAAATGATTACTAATATGGTTATAATGATTATGGTGATGAATTATAAAGAGAAGAAAAAGAAAGGGACAAGATAAGAGTAGTGCGCCGAACACACACACAAACGATGAAGAAAATTAAAAAAGGATTTTCGATTGAATGAGGAAGAAAAATAAGGGACTGTAATTTAAATTGATTCAAACTATTTTAAGGCTATTAATATTATACTACAGAAGGTGGATGAGAATAAGATATATTCAAGAAGAAACTTGCGTTAAAAAGGAATTACAAAAGAAAGAACATACAAAATTACAACAAAGAAGAACACAAAAGTAAAAGGAAACAAAGAGAGGAGGAGAGGTCTATATTGTTGAAACAAGATCAAATAATATCCTCCCAGGCCCTTGGCAAGGCTCTAGTAATTCCAAACCTCCTATTTAAGTGATTAAATGCCAACCCCTTGGAAGGAGAGGAGAGGGATGTATTTATAGCCCAAGGAGTGGACTGTTTGCATTCCAAATTTATCCCTCCACTTGACCCGCATATTTACCAATCTAGAAAGCTGAATCAAGATCTGGTGTCTTCTTCATAAATGTAGATATGGATGTCTTATTTCTACCCTAAACATCTTTCGGTCATTGGACTTTTTTAGCCAAAGTTATGGCTATTTCATTAAATAAATCTAAACTATCCATTTCTACCCATGACTTTTCAAAGGATGACATGTGAATGGATTTTTGAATAGTAATATGCCATCAAATCCGGATAGTTTCTTCAAAAAAGTTGGCCGCCTATATCTCCTATTTCACACTGAAAAGTATCAGCTCAAATGGATTTCTAGATAAGGAGAAAAGTCCACATTTGTGAGCTGATTTTAATTCTCGGCCAGAATGGTGGGCTGGACTTCATAGAATAATTTGGGCCACGTTTTGAAGACTTTGGGCCTTGAAAGTTTTATACAAGATGACACATATTGTCCCCAGAATTATGGTGGAGAATTAACCGTTTTGGACTTATGTATTGAGCCCAGTAAATCAATCTTCAAGGCTGGTCCAGTTTGTTCACAGATTCATTGGGCCTTATTGTGTGGTACATATGAACCTTCAAATGGCAGAATTGGCACATGATCCCTTCTAATGAAATGTTCTAAATTGAAATATTAATCCTACAAAACAAAAAACCATGAAATTTGGATCAGTATAGGAATAGTTATAGATAATACATTAAACTGACTAAAATCTGGATTTATTCAAATAGTGCTCAAAATTATATTTAATATTAAAATATGAATATTACACGCAAATTATGCACTTTTCATATAAAATCGGTAAAGGGAGTTAGTAAAATGTAATGAATAAATGAATCCAAATTCCACCTCCTCCCAATGATTCATAGGGATACCATCAGACATATGAGGTTCTAGTACCTAAGGATGAGCCCTCTTCATCACATCATACTCCACCCCAACATAGAGGTTGGCGATCTTGATATGGGAATCCCATTCACACTCCAAATTGTGGGAATGAACCTTATCTCAAAAATTTATTGTAATCATTTAATTATATGTGTACTATTAACTTAAAGGATTTGAAACAAAATTGTATTATATCCTCTATATGATTGATTGTCTATTAAAATGATTAAATTCTTTTTACTATCAACCATTTTTACATGTTTATCCACTGTTTCAATTTTCATTTAAATTTTAGTTACAGTTTATATTTTATAAGCTTTCAGAGTTGACTAGTTCAAACATAGGAAAACTTATTAAATTTCAAGTATGTGACATTAAAATATTATAAAATATAAACTATAAAAACAATCTAAATAAAACATAAAATATAGCCTAATCATCTAAAGATTTTTTGAAAATAAAAATAATTTCATAAATGTAATAAAAAAAGCTAATTTACATTACACAAAAATTATTGATTAAATACATAATATCTACACATTAAAAAATAAATTCACATAAAATATATTATAATCAAATTTAAAACATTGACTAAACATAAAAAAATTGAAAATGAAAGGAATGTAACAAAAATTATAAATACTAATATAGTGGTTTAAAACAACAATATATTATGAAACTAAAATTACTTTTCATTAAATTTTTTTATGAAATGCTTGTTATTTTCAGTTATTTTTTATATGTTCAGTAAGTGTGTCATATTTTATTTAGATTATAGTTCTACTTTATTATTTATAAACTTTCAAAGTCTCTAACTTGAAACATTATTATGTTTCATATAGGTGACTTTGAAAGCGTATAAATTATAAAATTTAAATGTAATATAAATTATATTTGAAAAACTAACTCAACATATAAAACATAATTGAAAAAAATCATAAATATAATAATAAAAAGATAATTTACATGTCACAACATTTATTTCTTAAAAATATAACATTTTTACTTACAAATATTAATGTCCATAATTATAATTAAGTATTATATTATTAATTAAATTACTATTAAGTACTATTAATTATGTTATTATAATTAAATGTTATTAATTACATTATTAATATATATTAATTATATTATTAAATATTTATAATAGTTAAACTAATAAATCTTAACAATGATGTAAATAATGTAATTATTAATGTAACTAATAAAGTACTTTATTATTTGATATGTTAAAGAGTTGTGAAAATATGTCATTGTATGTTGGTTGCAAAAAATATAAATCATTTTTAGTCATACTGAAGTTGTATAATTTAAAAGATAGAAACGGATGAAGTGATGGAATTTTTACTGAACTAATTTCTCTCTTGAATGTTATGCTCCCAAAATATAATGAGATCCTTGGACAAACATATGATGCTAAACTAATGCTACATTCTATGGATATGATCTATAAAATAATACATGCATGTCCAAATTATTGTATACTATTTCTCAAGGACCACAAATCACTTCAAGAATTCCCAAAGTGTGGTTCTTCTTGGTAAAAGAAATATGAATCGGGTCCTATGAAAGTTGTATAGTACTTTCCAATCATTCCATGATTTAGGAACCTATATCAAAGTGCAGAGACTGCAAGGCAATTGACATGGAATGTAGATACAAGAAATAAATATGGGAGACTTCATCACCCAACAGACTCTCATTAGTGTAAGATAATTGATTGTGAGTATCATGAATTTGTAAACAAGATGAGAAACGTTTGTCTATCATTATCTATATATGGAGTGATTTTTTTTGGTTTTCAAAGAATCACTCACATTACATGGCTAGTTATGTTGGTAAATTATAACTTTCCACTGTGGTTATACATTAAATGAAAATACATTATCTTGTCTATTCTTATTTTATGACCAAAACAACTGGGTAATGATATTGATGTTTATTTGGATCTATTGAAATAATATTTAAAATTATTGTGGGATTCAGGAGTAACCTTCTATGATGTTTACAGAAATAAATATTTCACATTGAGTCATGTTTTACGGGATGATAAATGATTTTCCTACTTATGGAAATTTGTCCAGATATAGAATTAAAGGAACTCAAGGGTCTCTTATTTAGTTTGTATATATATGATTTTCATAAAATATTTATCATTATTAAAATATAACATAACATTTACTTTTTTACCTTTCTATTTGCTGAAAAATCCTAACGTCTTTCATGTGTACGTGTGGCCTACCACCTCTATAAAGCGATGTGGTTCATTTTTCATCACCATGTCACGTGGATAATATATATAATTATATTTAAATAAATAATATGTTATTAATAATATAATGATAATTAGGTAAAGGTAAAATAATACTTACCTTCTTTCCATAATGATCATCGAAAAATTAAAGTGTTACTTATGCATACATATGGCTTACCATCTCCATCATTGTAACATGGTTCATTTTTGATAAACATATTTCATGATTTGTTTTAAAATTGTAATTAATGTATAAAAATGATAATTATGTCATGATTATTATTCTTATGATGGTGGAATAATTCCCTATTTTATCATAGATAACACGCTAAATTTGTTTTGAAATTATGGATCGAACATTCTCAAAGTAGCTAACATGGACTTCACAAATTAAATAATTGGATAATGTGAATAGGTCATCATGAGGGATAGGAAAAAATATTTATTTATGAACCATAATTAATACTAGTTTAGTGGTGAGTAGGTTTTTATACACAGATAAGGACTTTCATATAAGGTGTATTGAGTGAGACCAAGTAAAGAGAGCAGACAAAAATTGAATCAAAAAACAAAGGGTGGAATGGTGAGTGAAATGGAAATGATAAAGTTAATGGTATATAGGTTGTAAAGTAAATGACATAAAAAGTGTGAGTTCAAATAGTGGATAATCTAGGATAGAAGGGTGAAGAATATGAGAAGAACATAGGAATTTGATTGGTTGTTTTGTTTATTCAAATTTTATATTTTTTTATTATTTTTCAAAATTAATTTATGGAAAAGTGTGGATATGATTATTGAAAAGATACTAGCCATTTATTTCAAGTATAATACCTATAAATAAATGAAATCTACATTTTATAAACTACATATTCCACCAATATACACAATGAAGAAAATATATTACATATCCTTTCATGGATTGTCCTTTTCTCAGATGGAATTCCATATGATAATTTAATATAAAGAAACTAATCCAGAACCACTTTTATATATTTATAGTGATTAAGAAACATATATTACTCTCTTAGTGATAAAGGGGGTATTCTAACCATACTTGACACATGAATGATGTAAATATCCTCATCATCTCAATCTTATTCCCCAATTAAATTTTATCCATCCATTTTCATAAAATTATTCAATAAATATAAAAAAATGTTAACAAAATAAAGGAATGAAAATAAATAATAAATACTCCAAACATCAATTCAAAAAATTCTTGTGAAGCTAGAGGATCAAGGGACCCATGTACCTTATCCTTTATCTCATCCTCTCGACAATACCCTTAGTTTTTTCTCTCCATTCATCTAGATTCCCCCTTATGGTCTTCCACCCTTTTTTATAAAAACCTCATCTAGAACTTCCCAAATTACTCCATGAAACATCCATCTCCCTGACAGAAATATATTGACTCTATACCCATCCTTAAATCATGAAATTTTGATCCTAATAGAGCTTCCTAGGTGGTTTTCACATGCGGGTTTATAAATTTGGTATTCCCTCTATCCCACATACCAAACCTCCACCTAGAAATAAATGTATCTAATTCTACCCATGTAGCCAAATGATCGTTGTATGTGAATTCCCATATATATAATTCTCCATATACTACCATTTTGGTCTCATGTATCCATTCTAATTGATGTTATTGAATATCGATGTAAGAAATTATCCACATATCCAAATCCTTTTACATAGTCGAATTCCCTCACATATACATTTTTCTCTTATGTAGGTGAATCTCCACATATTTATTTCATTGACATATACAATTGGACTACTTATTAATTTTTATCACATAAGTGATTGACCTTCATATATGTGATTGGACAGTACAACTCATTGGTTGACGTATATGATTGGTCGATGTAGTTGATTGGATAACATAATTGAATAGACTCTTATATAAAATTTACAACCTATCCTACTACTAAATTCAAACTTAAAAGTGCTAGAGGAACTACTGGACTAAATAAAATGTCTTCTCATATGGATAGTCTTAGCTCAGGCCTTGAGAAATTCATTCTCCTCGATTGTCTATTAAAGAATCATACACTAACCCATAAAAAATTGGTGCTTGGTGAACATGGGAGGAGCGGTATCAACCATCGGTAGGAGTTGTGACTATGAATTATTTAGCAACAGCTTGGTTAAAGCTTAAGCATGTGTGAGTGTAGACTTTGGTCATGCTCAGTTCTCATCTTTCTTTAAATGGGGACTCCCGCGTTGATGAAGGAAGAAATTTATTCACCCTCTTCAAAATCAAAAAATCCTTCACAGTCAACCATGAAGGAAAACATCTCCAAATCAAAACCGGTGGTAGGTGGTGGTTTTAGAAACCTTTAGTTGAATACTTATCTCGAGGGAACTCATCTTCCAAATGTTACTAGTAAATTACTGATGTGAATATGATCTATATGATAGGCCATGAAAAATTAATGTAGATGTTTTTCTCTTTTTTTATTTCTTGTATAGACATTTCTAAATGCTGTCAATTATTTTCCAAAAATGTAATCAGTTTAGAAAAATAGTTACAGATATATTTTAACTATAGAAAATAAAAAATTTGATCAATTTAGTTCCTAAAAATAGCAATTTTTATTAAATATTCATTGAATAAAAAATTCCACTATATTTGTTCCAGATTCAAAAGATCCATTTTTATAAAAATAGCATTTAATCCATCAAAAAAGATATGGAAAAGTGTGATAAAATAAGGCCACATCAAACTCCCCCAAAAATATTCATTTTCACTCCTAGGCAATGAAATTCAATTTGTTATTTACAAAAACTCATAAGAAATATTGATTGTCATCCTACCTAAGTTCAAGTGTATATTCCTAAGTTAAATAAAATCACTAATTCTTACACTAATAAGAATGCCAATCCTCCTATGTGATATTTTCACACTACCCCATTTCAATATAAGTTCAAATTCTAGTTCAAGGATTGAAGACCAGAGAGACCAAAATAGAATTATATCTATAAAAAAGGAACAAAAATTTTCACTCTCCCTTAGGTTCCTCAAACCAAGACTTCACTTCCCACTTTGTTGATACAACTTAATGGATTTTATTATAAAGAAATTATTCCCTTGTTCATTTGGGTTCAATATTCCCCTCATTATCAAGAGCTCATTTTTTATAAGGAAAATTAATTTTTATTTTACCCATCCAAGAATATGTGCATAGAACTATGAAGAACACTTATTGATTTTTCTTAATTTATAGAAACTCACTCAGTGCCCTTTTCTTAGATACTCACTTTGATATCCCAATTTACCATTTTACTCTAGATTAAATGGATATATGATACAATTGAATGAGTTTTCTCCCTAATATGTTCCTTATTACCCAATAAAAGTAGTTAATTTCAAGTTCAAGTTTTATGCTACCTCAAGTTATAGTTCCCATTCCACAAGAATCTTACCTCTAAAACTACCTTTTCCCAGTTCTCTCACTACTAAGGTGTCCTCCCCATGTAGATGAATGAAAACTATCAATAATGGGAATCATTTCTTCCTCAAGAACACATATTCTTATAATACCATCATAAAACCTTTTAAACAATATAGAATCATCCTAAAAAAATACTTAATATCCAAGATAAACTTCTTTCTCTAGTTGGGAGAAAAGTAATTAGGTTTAATTTAAAAAGTAATAAAGTAAACAAAATCAGTAGACCATGAAACTCTCCCATTGGAAACAGTGAAAATATTTTCAACTAGAAAAGAATATTTTATCTCACATGGGTCTTTTTTAGGTCCACTAGGATAGATACCCTAAGAGGGGGGTGAATCAAGGTATGACATATTAAAACAATTTCCCCTTTTTATCTTGTTTCATTGTTAAACAAAACTCTCTTCTCTCTACTTTCCATTGTAGAGCATGAAAAAATCTTAGGGCATGCACAAGACACAGAAATTTTGGTTCACCCTCACTAGGATACATCCAAGGATCATACATAGGCAATGTGATGATTTACCAAATCCACTATAAGTGCACTATTTTTTACAAAGTTTGGTGTGAACTCACTGTCCCTTCTGGTTTACAACCAATCACAATTGAAAGCTCTCTGCTCTCTCAACTAAAGTGTTCTCACTACTTCTTCAGAATATCCAATCACAGTTTATGGACCTATAGGTCCTTTCATTATCTCTAATGAATTCACTCTCTGTTGTATGTATATGCTCTATTGATGTACCACTTTCATCCATTAATGAATAAAACCTTACAGCGGTATTACTGTGAAACCTCAAATATTTCACGCAACACTTTATGCATCTTTAATGTAACATTAATGTCTTTCATGCAAGATTACACTTTTGTCATGAAACACCCCTTGTGCACAACTTCAATCTTATGCACAACTCAAATATTATGTGCAACTTTATTAGCTTGCACCCAACTCATAATATTTCATGCAACTCCCTTTTCTTAAAATTATTATGTTATATAGAGATAGATTCTCTCTAAGTGTTGAGATACCCCGAATGAGGGGGTTACCTCTTATTTATAGGTGTTTCCAACCCCTGCGTGGAAGATTCAACATGTCGTGTAAGAACCTCCTCGAGTGTGAAAAACCCCATTTCACGTCGCATTGGGCATTCAAGTTTGTTTCTCACAACCTCATCTTTCATGCACATTTCTATATATTTCTTGCACATCGTGCCTTTCCCATTTTTCAACGTTCTGATATTGAAACATGCCTTGTGTGCATGTTTCCAAACCACTTTCAATATTGTGTGCAACTTCCTCTTCCAAAAACATGTTTCCCCATTTTCCGATTTTAATGCCCAAAAATTTATCAAACACTAGAAAACAGTGCCACATTTTTTATATTTTTTTGTACCACCTCCAGATCGACCACTATTTTTTCATGGTTATTTTTCAACATAAGTTGTCAACAATATCTTTGGAACTCAACAACTAACCATGGAAACCCTATTTTTCAACAAAAAAACCCGCTTTTTCAACAAAAACAATCAACCCAAAAATGACTCAATGCTTCCTTGAGGGATGTTTTCCAAACAGTATTCATTTTTGGTATTGGGCATCCTAGAAAAAAAATCATCCATGAAATTTTAATCCCAGTGTTTAGCCTTGAAAACTAAGTAAAATTATTATAATTTAAAACCAATATAATAAATATTATCTTAGTTTATTTTTTATACAATAGATATTTAAGGGTTGAATGATCCTAAAATAAAATGGAATTGGATCTATTCAAATATTTCCTGAATTTCTAGAAATAAAAAACTACATCTAAGAGATCCTTATATGTAGTAGTGTAAATCCTTTGCGCCTCATCAAGTAGTCGTCTATCATTATACACTACATGCAACTTCCTTTATTCCCATTGGCCTAAAAACTCCAACCAAAATGTCACTAGAATCACACATGATTTTAAAATGGAGTTATCTATCTAGGGTAGTAAAAATGGGTGAAGATGTGAGATTTTCTTTAAGTAAATTAAAGGAGTCCAAACACTTCTCATAAAAAAAATGGTTTGTCCTTAAAAAGTAGGGAATAAATAGGATATGTTATCTTGGAAAAGTATTTGATGAATCTCCTATAAAATCTAACATGTCCTAAAAACTTCTAATACCCTTTACATTTTTAGGTAGAATAAATGTAATGACCCAAACTTTTTGAATGATAATTGTTTCCTAAAAATGTGTGTTATACTATACTCAACAAAACTATATCTATTTAATAAATATGTGAGTCGAATTTGAAATGCAACCATCGGGTTTAAACCATTATATGAAATTTGGAAAAAATACTCTTTACAATAATTTTAACATTATAATAAGTGTTATAAATAGAAATGATAATGGTTAATTAATGCAGAAAGGAGAAACGATGGCCTCAGCCAATAGAGTTGTGTTGTATGAAGCTTGTTTTTTAGAGTTTGGGTGGTAGGTAGCATCAGTGGGATTTACTCTTGACCAATCCCAAGACAATCTTCAACATGTTAAGATTGAAGGAAATCTTCTATAGGAGAAGTTCATGTTAGTGGAAATTACCACTTGGGTGATGTTAGTCAAGCCGCCCCATGAGTCTATCACCATCACACACCATACTCTTAGGTCATATAAGGGTGTTATAAGGGGTTATGAATTGAATATTTAGTTACTTAACATGTAATTCCATTTTATAAATAAATTTTTATTCCATAAATTCTATTTTAAGAATAGTTTTGTTTAATAAAATTGAAATGGAATTCTATAAATTGATTTTTCAAACAAGAATTATACTTTCTAGAAAAGATATAAATATTATAATAAACTAATATATTATGAATAATAATTATTTTAATAAAATTATATTATAAAAACACTCTTATTTTAATATCAATTATAAAATAATTTTATTTTTTCAAGTGTCAGAAATTTTTACTATGCATTTTCACTATGCATTTTCTATACGATGTCATTTTTAATAAATAAGACTTTTTTATATTTAAAAGTTAAAAATATCATATTTAGATAATTATTATGATAAAATAAATATCAATTTTGAAATCAACATATCAAAATTATGTTAGGGTGAATTTATGATAATTTTCTAAAATACTTTAGTTTTTAGTGAATAGTAAAAACATTGTTTGAGTTTTTCAGTATGTTTAATGACATCATAATTATTTCATAATGACGTAATAAGTAATATAAAAAAAATTGAAAATTTTGGATTACAATAACATAATAATTTTACTAAGTGTCCCATATCATGGGAAAATACCATGGTCAATCCCATGGTTTTTCATTTACCACTACCAAGGTGTTTAAGGAAATTAATAAAAAAATCCTCCTATTTTGATAAAAATACCCACCCATTTCTCTATTTCATTTCACTTAAAATTCATCCACCAATAATATCTAATATTTTTACCACCCAATGAGTCCTCCTAATGTGTCTTCAAACCCCAAGGTCCCAATCTTCGAGTTTTAGGAGTTACTCTTCATGGTAAGGGAAATATTAATTTCTCTTTTCCTTTAAAGTTCCCTTTTTATGTTATATGTCTTTAAAATTTCCAAACTATGTTATTCTATCCATTTTATTATATACCTTTACTATAATAATATTCTTTTAAGAAAGGGATACCCTTTTCCCCTCTCTTTTTACCCTTTTTTAAAACAATGCTTTATACCTGTTATGCTACCAATTTTACTTCTCAAAATTTTTATCCTATCCTAATGAAATTCCATTCTATTTTTTATGTAAATACCCAAACCTATTTCTTTTCCAGGGGTATTCAAAAATATTTAAAAATTATTTATTTTATTCTGTAATTAACATACAAAACCCCCTTATTCCATTTTTGTGGGTTATAAATGACATAAAGATATTTTCTTTAAACACTTTTTAAAATTCCATGATTTTTATATGAAACCCGTTTATTTTATTCTCCATGAGTTATTTATGAAATTTTTTATTAGGATATATGTGTCTCGCATTAATTAATAAATATGAATGGTGTTACCTGATAGTTCTTTAATGAATTGGGTAAAAAAATTAATCTATAGAGATGACATGTTTTATGATACCTTGGTGAATAACCTTGGTAATTTTTATGACACCTTAGTGAAAAACCTTAGTAATGGGCTTATGAATGACTCAATTAATTTTTTTATCCACGTTTCCATGTTATTATTCATGTTCATTTTACTATGATATGTATTTTTTCAATTTCTCATTACTTTATGATATACCACAATTTCTTATTGATATTCTTTAAGATCAAAAGTAAATTGTTTCCCTTACTTTCCCTTACTAGGCATTTTTATCACCCTTTCCTTTGATTTATATCCCCAGGTTATGATATACAGTAATTTAGATAGTTTTAACTAAATAAGAATCTATTCAATTGTATTAAATTAATATTTTATGTTTTCATGTATTATATACCTTTTTTATAAGAAAATATACTTTAAAAGATACTATGTTTTTACAATGTAATGTAAATTTGTATAAAAAAATGTGGGATGGAATAGTTGGTATCAAAGAATGGTTTAGTTATTTTTGGAAATTATGATTTGAAAACATTATCAATAACCCTTGGGATAAGTTTCAATATAGGAAAACATCTTGGTATTTTGGTAAAATTTTAAGTAAGTGGTTTCTGAGAAAATAAATCACTGACTGGATGTGAACATTTGTGGTTCTAACATAGATGTATCTTGTGGTAACAAATCCAACAAGGTGTGTCGGACCTAACTTAGCATAACCCGGTACAAGATAATGGACCTTACTGCATACTTTGTTTGACAGTCCTGGTGGATATTTTTTGTCAATCGCAAGATTTTTATGAAACATTATGAAGGATAATATAATTATTGTTAAATAATAACATATTTAAGAATAATGTTTTAAGACATGAAATTACTTTAGAATTATAATATTATTAAATGAAACACATTTCTCAATAAGGTTTTCTTCTTTTAAAAAATGGAAGAAATAGGAGAAACTTCATAAATGGTGAGCACAATGGACTAGGAACTGATGGGATTTTGATGAAAGATGAAATGGAAAACTTCATGAGAATGATGAATAAACTGACTTGAGTTATGATAAATAACTTTAATCAAGATGGGTGACTAGATTCAACTCAAAAGGAACGATCTATTGAGACCTTTATGCATCAACGACCACCTTCTTTCAGTGGATCTACCAACCCATTTATTTTTGAACAATGAATAATCTCTTTAGAAAATATCTTTTCTATAATCCATTGTTCGGAATAAGAGAAATTCACCCTGGATATGTACCACTTAGAGGTAGAAGCTGGTAAGTGGTGGACATTGATTAAAAACATAAATGTAGGTAGGAATATTGAAGCTATAGAGTGGAAAGAGTTTTGGGGAACCTTTTCAACCTGTTCGATGCAAACAAAAATAGATAAGGAATTCCTAGAGCTAAAGTTAAAGGAAAATGAATATGTTGGAAGCTATTAGATTAACTTCACAAGTCTTTCCCATTACCCTACTATATTTTTCATGGATCCTAATAAAAATGTTGATAGATTATTTGGTGTACTAAGACCACATCTATGGAATAATATATCCAACCAATAATATGACAACTATGATGAGATAATGAGGAGTGATATGAAAGTTGAAATATAGTTCAGTGAGATGTAGTGGTCTCAAAAATTAAATCAAAAGAAGAGATCAATGGATCTAAGCTTGGGGATTAACTTTGATCACGAAAGAGGAGGAAATCAAGTGAAACTTTCCATGAGAAACAAGTGTGGGAAGAATCATTTGGGGAAATACTATCTCGGAGTGGAAAATGTTACAAGTGTGGAAGAAATTTCCATATAGGTTCGAACTATCATAGTGAGTTGAAGCCTCAACTTATCAACACAAAAGACAAAGGGAAGATAGTGCAGGCCCAACCTGAAGTCTAATGCTACAAGTATGGATAGCTTGTGTACTTTTCCAATCACTATCCAAATACAAAGATAGTGGAGGGGGATCACCACCAACGTTAGCATAGGACAAGGGGTCAAGGTTGTGATTTTTCTATCATGGTGGATGAAGTAGATGCTTCAAATGATGTGGTGGAAAGTAATCTAATTTTTCTCTCAAATATAGTAGGTCCTTCATTTGATTATGGTTCTATGTATTCTTTTATTTCATCTAAGTTTTCAAATAATATAGAATCAATCCATGAACTTCTAAAAGTAGAGTTATCAATCAAGACTCTTGTAGGGATTATCTAAGTATATAAACTCTAATATTTACTTTGGAAAACATAATATCATCCCAAACCTAGTAGTAATTCCCAAGTTTTAATTCGGCACTATACTAGGGATGGACTGGATCTCAAATTATAATATAAAGATAAAATATAGAATCAAGTAAATATTAGTAGTCTTGAATGGAAAACATAAATTTTTTTTCAAAGGAAAGATATCTCAACCTGATCTTTGTCTATGAGAACCTCTCATAGCCTTATTTATGGAAATTATTGGTAAAGATAAAGAAGGAAATGAAAGTATATGAATAGAATATGTTCCCATCATTCAAGAATATATTGACATATTTCAGGATGAGTTTCCTAGACCTCCCCTATAAAGAGAGTTATAGTTCTCCATTGAAATTGTGCCTGGATCCAAGCCAATATCTAAGACCCCATATATAATGGAAAATGTGGAGCTAGATTAATTAAAGAAACGGCTCCAAGATCTTTTGGAGAAGGGTTTTATCTGTCCAAGTGTGTCTCCTTGGGGATAACTTATTCTCTTTGTGAAGAAGAAATCTAGATCAATGCATTTATGCATTAATTATAGAGAACATAATGGGATCACAGTGAAGAACAAGTACCTTCTTCCAAGGAATGATGACTTATTTGACCAGCTTTTTGGCGCTCAATTATTATCTAAGATTGATCTTTTATATGGTTATCATCAATTGAGGGTGAAGAAATAAGATATTCCAAAGACTACCTTCTGATCAAGATATGGTCATCATGATTTTTTTGTTAGGTCTTTCAGTTTAACTAATGCTCCTTCTATTTTTATGGATTTAATTAATAGAGCCTTTAAAAACTACCTTGATAACTTTTCGGTAGTTTTTATTGATGATATTATAATGTAACGACCCAAAATTTCATTAATAGAAATCTCTCTTGATCTAATTAAATGTCTCTTTATGTAAAATATTTAAATAAAATGTCAACTTCTTTGGTTTTATGTTTTTGGATTTTAAAATACTATTAAGAATTGTTACCATTGCTAATATATCCATTGAACAATGATCACATGATTAGTATAAATATAAGTCTTTAACAAATCCAATTTACTCAGACAAAGGAAGCGATGGCCTCATCCTATAGATGTGCCCCATACGAAGCCCATTTTTCAGAGCTTGGAAAGGAGGTGGCATCATTGGGCTTCGCTCTTGACCAAGCTCAAGCCGAGCTTGAATGCCTTAAGCTTGATCGGAACCGCCTACGAGAGAAGTGGAAGTTGATAGAGATTACCACCCGAAAGATGTTATACGAGCCACCCCAAGAGTCGGTCACCATCGCACACCTCACCCTTCAGTCTTATGCGGGTGTTTTAAGGGGTTATTTAACAAGACCCTAGTACTATGGTTATGTACATTATTTTTTTATATAATAATGAATATACTTTCATTTTATTATTGTTACCTTGTAAATAGTTTTTAAATCACAAATAGTATTTTCAGTTAATGTTCAAATAAGAAATATATTTTGATGAATTAATATATTTTTGAATAAAATATTATTTTAATAAAATATTATTATTTTTATTAAATTAATTTTTATTAAATATAAATGATCGTATAATTTTATGAATGCAATTGTAATTTTTATTAAGGTTTGAAAGCCATTTTTGTCAAAACCCATGAATTTTCGATAAATGTTGGTTTTTATTTTAAAAGTAAAAATTAACATATTTATAAAATTATTTAGATAAAATTAATATTATTTCTGGAATCAAGACATTGAAATTATCCAATGTTGAATTTTTCATAATTTTCTAAGACATTCAAATTTTTGGGTAAAAATTAAATAGCGTTTAAATATATAATGTGTTATATGACATCATAATGACCCAATAGTGATGTAATAAAACACTATAAACTTTATTTTCATCCAATATATTTTTTACCAAGAAAATAATGTGATTTTGGGTTTGTTTGATTTATTTTACAAAGCTTTAGTGGACCCTTAAAGACTTATTAAACATTTTGTCTTTTTAAATTGTTTTCCTTGGGAGTGTGACTCACCTCCACATAAGCAACCACATTATTTTAAGACATTCGGACTTTGTCCTTATAAAATATTGTTTTCCACTCCCATTTGGAAAATACCATAGGCAAAAACCATGGTCTGGTTTGTGTTTTTTATTAGTTTATTGTGTGGTGTCCCAAACCTAAATAATAAACAATTCCCTCTCCTTTCTTATATAAACCCACTCAAACTCCCACTTCATCCTCACTCAAAGCCTTTGTAGTTCGTCCAACCTCTGATATACTCTCTCTATAATCCTCCCAAGGTTCCCCAAGCTCCCAAGAAGCCTCTCTCAAGCCTCTCTCAAGCCTTTTGAAGCACACTTCCAAGTAAGGGTTTTTCTTCCTTTCTTATTTTTGTCCAATATTCTTTAAATTGTTATGCCCTTTTAATTTTAATTATAGATGTTGGGGTATGGTTTATCACCTCCCCTAACTACCCTCTTTATTTTTGAATTATGGGAGACCCATTTCTCTCTCATTAAATTCCTCCCATGTACACCTGTTACTATGCTGAAATTCATAAAGGAATTTCTCTCTCCACATTTACATTCAAGCAATTATTTTGTGTCATGAATCTAAATTCCATTACATTTTTTGGGACATGTTTATATATAACCCCCATACTATCCATGTCATGTAAATATTATGATACACCCCTTTCTCTCTCATCAACCATTTTTTTTAGTTTTTATGTCACGCGGTTATGCTGCCGAAATTGCACTGCGTTTTTCCAAGCCAAAGTCATTGTGTAGTGAATACCATGCCCATTTATCTATCAAGGGTATTCAACTTTATGCATATTTACTTATTATTTAAAGTGTTTCTAGTATGTATTACACATTCTTTTATCGTGGAATAAATGATTATTTTAAATGATTCAATTTTTTTTATCCATGTGGCACACTTATGCATGAAGTGAAATGTTTAAGAAGGGTGCGCCCTGATAGCACTCTAATGCATTGGGTAAAGTATAGTATCATGATACGTCATGTTAAATGGGTGTTTAAACATGATAATTCAAGTGCAATGAGGGTTTAATCATGATTCATGTTCAATTAGGGTTTACTCATGCTCCATGTGCAATGTGCCTTGGCTCATGCTAATTCCATGTTAATCGTTGTTACCACATTTCCATGTTATGATTATCATGATTTATCATGTATTTATGATTTTGCTTCTCTTTTTCTCTATTGATATTCCTATTTTCTAACATGTATTATATTCCTCATTTAATTCCACGATTATTCCCTTACTGGGATTTATATCTCACCCTTTTCTTATGCATGTCCTTAGGTTATCCCATGCAATGCTAAGTACGGGGGAATGTAGTGGTAATGTAAAGGAATTTTTCAATAAAGATGTTGTATTTCATGTTTTAATTTGTTATGTAATGATCATAATCCCCAAAGACACTAGACCTATTGAACTTCTATGTTGTATCAATTGTATTTTATGTGATAAATTATGTTTAATTGTATAATAAAAGATCAGGGTTGTCATAGTTGGTATCAGAGGATAGGTTTAGTTATTTTTGGGATTAGGATTAGAAAACCCTAGTAAATCCTTAGAGACAAGACTAAGTATAATAAAAACATCCCTAAATTTTTGTGAGTATTGAGTAAGTGTTTTATCAAGAAAATGCATCCATGTCTGGATACGAGTAGGTAGAGGCGGCTCTGGCACAGATGTATCCTAGGGGTAAACCCCAAAAACACTGCTTTGAGCTAGACTCGAATAGGAACCGGTGCATAACAACAGGCCTTTTTATACTCTTGGTTACGACACTCCCGGGGGATATGCTTTGGTAAATTCACAAGTTTAGTATGAACCATTATTAAGGGACAAAAAAATTCTCTAAGAATATATGTTAGAAAGTAGATCATGGATAACATAGACTGAAAACAATAGATTCATATGTTAAAGAAATAAAGGTTATTTATAAGTCATCAGTTTTGTCCTTGTATTACCCTTTATGTGTTACACCTAACTTTCCTTTTATTCCAGTCAATGGCCGGTAATAGGAGGAATCAGGATAAAAACTGATGTGAAGATCAATGTGATGACTGTACTAATGAGATTCCCAATCCAATGGGAGTGAGAATCTCAAACTTTGTCACGCTTCTCTCTTAGCTAACTCAAGATTTGAATAGAAACATGGGTCATGAGGAATGTTCAACCCCCCCCCCCCACAGAAATAATAAGTCACTATCGAGAGCTTCATGATACAAAGGCCTCTTACTTTTAATAGATCATCTGATCCCTCAATCGCTGAACAATGGATCAACTTCATAAAAAATATCTTCTCCATCCTTCAATGTTCTGAACAAGAGAAGGTTCTCCTGGCTGCTTATCGTATGGAGGGTGAAGCTGATAAATGGTGGACATTGATCAAAAATAAAAAGCCTGAGGAGGAGATCGAGGCATTGGAATGGAAGGATTTCTGGAAGATGTTTTTTGATAGATATTTTTTGTGTACCCTCTGGCTTAAGATGGAAAGGTACTTACTTTACCTCAAGAAAAAAGAAGACAAATATATTGTAGCGTATGCGGAAAACTTCACAAGTCTTGCATGATACACTTTTGGATTTGTCATTACCCCCAAATTCAAGGTTTACCTCTTCATTTGTGGGCTGAAACCAAGCCTGCGGAAAGCATTGGCGATCCGTGACTTCGACAGCTATGAGGAAATTATCCGATGTTCCCTCAAGCTCGAAATAGAGATCAGGGAATCTCAGGGGTATCATGGGGATAAGAATAAGAATGTGGACTTCAATGCTGTCAGTCTGATGGATAAATCCAATGGTGCGGAAAGAAGCACCCCAGAAATTGCCTAAAGGGGATGAGGAAATGCTTTAGGTGTGGAAGAGAAGGGCACCTGGATATTAACTGTCGGCAAGAAATACTCGTGGCTGTGAAAGAGGAGAGGAACACTCCATTCGATCCTCAATGCATGGTTCATTTCTACAACTATAAAGAACCAGGGCATCTTTCAAATCAGTTCCCTAAGCCAAGGGTTTTTAGAGGCAACCAACAACCTCCAAGGTAGCAAGGGCGAAATTTTTCCATCACTACTACCGAAGTGAACCCTAACAACGAAGTGGTGAAAGGTACACTAGTTATTCATTAAATAATTGTGAACTTACCTTTTGATTCAGGTTCTATGCATTCTTTTATATCTTGAAAGTTTAGTAGAACAATCCCAGCACCACCAAAAATCATGGAAGTGAAGATTTCGGTGAGTACGGAAAATGCGGAAATCATTGCATCCCATGAATATAAGTCCTATTATATCATAATATGTGGATTGAACTGCCCGTAGAACCTTGTCATACTTCCTCTGGTGGAATTTGATGCAATTCTTGGCATGGATTGGCTTTCCTTATATAGAGCCAACATAAATTTTCGTGAGAGGGATTCACTCTCCATGTGGATAATCGACCCCTGATTCCATACAAGTGCAAGGAGGAAGATGAATCTTATTTAGCTCCATCATCTCAAGAGTGGATATTACTAACCTATGAGTATGCATACCTAGCTCAGATGATTGAGTCTAAGGAGGCAACCATCCTAGAAGACATGCCTATTGTGAGGTAATTCGCTGAAGTGTTTCCCGAGGAATTGCATGGTCATCCTCCGAGAAGAGATGTCGAATTCTCAATTGATATTATATCTAGGGAATTTCCAATATCCAAGACTCTGTATAGAATGGTTGTTGTGGAGCTTGAGGAGCTGAAGAAACAACTACAGTAGAATCTGGATAAAGGGTTTATACGCCCAAGTGCTTCACCATGGGGTGCACCAGTCCTCTTTGTCAAGAAGAAGGATGGTTCAATGCACCTTTGCATCGATTATCGTGATCTCAACAAAATCACGATAAAGAACAAGTATCCTCTCCCACGAATTGATGAATTGTTAGATTAGCTACGTGGAGCACAATACTTCTCCAAGGTGGATTTTCAGTTGGTATATTATCAAGTAAGGGTGAATAAGGAAGATATCCCCAAGAATGCTTTTCGTACAAGATAAGGGCACTATGAATTCATAGTAATGCCTTTAGGACTCACTAATTCTCTAGAAATATTCATGGAATTGATGAATAGAGTCTTTAGAGATTACCTAACAAATTTGTGGTATTCTTTATAGATGATATTCTGATATACTCCAAAACCAAGGAGGATCATGAGGAGCATCTAAGAACTGTACTAGAGACCTTGCAGAAGGAGAATCCATATGAAAAGTACATAAAGTGTGAGTTTTGGTTGAAGAATGTCTCATTTTTGGGTCATATCATCACAAGAAATGGGATCATCACAAGTAATGGGATATCTGTGGATCCCTCTAAAACAGATGCAATTGAGGGATGGTCGAGGCCAACATCGGTAACGGGTATCCATAGCTTGTTGGGATTATATGGATATTATCGACGATTTGTGAGAAATTTCTCATGATTTTCCAACTCTCTTACCATACTAAATCGTAAGGGAGTAAAGTTTTCTTATAGTGATGAATGTGAATAATGATTCAAGGAGTTGAAAAGGAGGCTTATCACTATACCCATGCTCACTTTACCCACAAGTGGAGAACTTTTTGTGGTATTCAGTGATGATTCAAAGAAGGGCTTGGGATGTGTGTTGATGAAAAATAAAAAATTATTTTCCTATACTTCAAGGAAATTGAAAGTTCATGAACAGAACTATCCAACACATGACCTCGATTTGGCTGTAGTGATCTTCGCTTTGAAAAATTGGTGGCATTATCTCTTTGGGGATAAGTGTAAAATAAATACGGAGCACAAAAGCCTCAAGTATATATTCACATAGAAAGAGTCGAACATGTGACAACAAAGATGGTTAGAGCTGATCAAAGACTATGACTGCTCAATCCATTACCACCCTAGGAAAGTGAACAAGGTGGAAGATTCCCTAAGTAGAAAGGACCCAGTGATTCTATCATTGATGAGAATTGAAAAGGATAAAATCTTCTTAGATTTGATGAAGATGGACATAAGAATCATAAATAAGGGAACATCATCAATACTTTCACAAATTATTGCTCAACCGTTACTTTTGGAAAGGTTAAAGGATTCTCAAAAGGATGATGTGGGAATTCAGAAAAAAAGTGGAAGATGTTGGAAAAGGGAAATCCTTGGAGTTTAATGTTAATGAAGAAGGAATTGTGAGATTTTGGAAAATACTATGTGTTCCATCAAGTTTGGAGATGAAGAAGAAACTTTTGGATTATGCACATAGTTTAAATTTCTCTATTCACCTAGGAAACACAAATATGTATCAAGATCTCTGAGAGCATTATTGGTGGGATAATATGAAGAAGGAAGTGATGGCCTCATCCAGTAGACATGCCCCATATGAAGCCCATTTGTCAGAGCTCAGAAAATAGGTGGCATCATTGGAATTTGCTCTTGACCAAGCTCAATCTGAGCTTGAACACATTAATCTTGATCAAAACCACCTATGGAAGAAGTGGAAGTTGATAGAGATTACCACCCGAGTAGTGTTATTCGAGCCACCCCAAGAGTTTTTCACCACCGCACACCTCACGCTTAGGTCTTATGAGGGTGTTTTAAGGGGTTATTTAACAAGACCCTATTATAATGGTTATGTACCTTATTTTTGTATATAATAATGAATATACTTTCATTTTATTATTGTTACCTTGTAAATAGTTTTTAAAGCACAAATAGTATTTTTAGTTAATGTTCAACTAAGAAATATATTTTGATGAATTAATGGATTTTTGAATTAAATAATATTTTAATAAATATTACTATTTTTATTAAATTAATTTTTGTTAAATATAAATGATCGTATAATTTTATGAATTCAATTGTAATTTTTATTAAGGTTAGAAATCCATTTTTGTCAAAATCCATGAATTTTTTATAAATGTTGGTTTTTATTTTAAAGGTGAAAATTAACATATTTATAAAATTATTTATATAAAATGAATATTATTTCTGGAATCAGGACATCGAAATTATCCAATGGTGAATTTTTCATAATTTTATGAGACAATCAAAATTTAGGGTAAAAATTAAATAGCGTTTAAATATATAATGTGTTTTATGACATCATAATGACCCAATAGTGATGTAATAAAATACTATAAACTTTATGTTCGGCCAATATATTTTTTACCATTAAAATAATGTAATTTTGGGTTTTTTTGATTTATTTTACAAAGCTTTAGTGGACCCTTCAAGACTTATTAAACATTTTGTCTTTTTAAATAGTTTTCCTTGGAAGTGTGACTCACCTCCACATAATAAACCCCATTATTTTAAGAATTTAGGACTTTGTCCTTATAAAATATTGTTTTTCTCTTCCCTTTGGAAAAAAACATGGGCACAAACCATGGGCTGGTTTGTGGTTTTGATTAGTTTAATGTGAGGTGTCCCAAACCTAAATAATAAACAATTCCCTTTCCTTTCCTATATAAACCCACCCAAACTCCCACTTCCTCCTCACTAAAAGACTTTGGAGTTCATCCAACCTCTGGACTCATCTCTCTATAATCCTCCCAAGGTGTATCAAGCTCCCAAGAATCCTCTCTCAAGCCCCTCTCAAGCCTTTGGAATCACACTTCCAAGTAAGGGTTTTTCTTCCTTTCTCATTTTTGTCCAATATTCTTTAAATTGTTATACCCTTTTAATTTCAATTATAAATGTTGGGTTATAGTTTATAACATCCACCATACTTCCCTCTTTATGTTTGAATGATTTGAGACCCCTTTCTCTCTCATTAAATGCCTCCCATGTACACCTGTTACTATGCCGAAATTCCGAAAGAAATTTCTCTCTCCTCATTTACATTCAATCAATTATTTTGTATCGTGAATCGAAATTACATTACATTTTTTGGGACATGTACCTATATGACCCCCTTACTTTCCATGTCATGTAAATATGATGAGACACCCCTTTATCTCTCACCAACCATTTTTATGAGTTCTTATGTCACGTCGTTATGCTGCTGAAATTGCACCACGTTTTCCAAGACAAAGTCATTGTGCAGTGAATACCATGCCCATTTATCTATCAAGGGTATTCACCTTTATTCACATTTACTTATTGTTTAAAGAGATTCAATTATGTATTCCACATTTTTTTATCTTGAAATAAATGATTATGTTGAATGATTCAATGTTTTATGATCCACGTGGCACACTTATGCATGAAGTGAAATGTTTAAGAAGGGTGCGTCCTGATAGCGCTCCAATGCATTGGGTAAAGTATAGTATCACGATAAATCATGTGAAATGGGTGTTTAATCATGCTAATTCAAGTGAAACTATGGTTTACTCGTGCTTCATGTGCAATGAGGGTTTACTCATGCTCCATGTGCAATAATCCTTGGCTCATGTTAATTCTATGTTAAGTGTTGTTGCCACATTTTCATGTTATGATTATCATGCTTTATCATGCCTTTATGTTTATGCTTCACTTGTGCTATATTGATATGCCTATTTTCTAACATGTATTGTATTTCTCATGTTATTCCATGATTATTCCCTTACTGGGATTTATAGCTCACCCTTTTTTATGCATGTCCTCAGGTTATCTCATGCAATGCTAAGTATGAGGGAATGTAGTGGTCATGTAAAGAAAGTCTTCAATAAAGATGTTGTATTTCATTTTTTAAGTTGTTATGTAATGATCCTAATCTTCAAATACACTATACCTCTCAATATTCTATGTTGTATTAAGTGAATTTTATGTAATAAATTATGTTTAATTGTGTAATAAAAGATCAGGGTTGTCATATATAATATATTCCAAAAGTTGTGAGGATCATGAGGTTCATATAAGGGTTATTTTTCAACATCTAAGTAAGGAGGTGATTTTTGGAAAGTTCAGAAAATGTGAATTTTGGTTTCTAACAATATTATTTCTTGATTCGCATTATAACCAATTATGATATATCAGTTGATCTTTCAAAGACAATGGTTGTGGAGGATTGGCCTCATCCAACAATAGTAAAGAAATTCATAGTTTACTTGGTTTAGAAGGATATTATAGGAGGTTTTTGAAAAAACTTTTCACAAATTTCTAATCTACTAAATAAGTTAACTCTAAAAGGAGTCAAGTTCATCTGGATAAAGGAGTGTGAAGAAAGTTTCCAAGATCTGGATAAGATATTTCTTACTACACCCATGCTAACCTTACCCTCTATCAAATAAGGATTCGTTGTTTTTAGAGATGCATCTATGAAAGATCTTGGGTGTTTCCTCATGAAAAATTATAAGGTGATTGATTATACATATTGACAGTTGAAGCCTCATGAGTAGAAATATCATACACATGATCTGGAGCTAGCTACGGTTTTTTTTATCTAAAGATATGGAAATATATCTTTATTAGGAGAAATGTGATATATACACAGACCACCAAAGTTTGAAGAATATTTTCACACAAAATTAATTGAACATGAGACAGATGAGATGTTTGGAACTTCTTAAATATTATGATAGTTCAATTCATTATCATCCCAAAAGAGAGAGAAAAAGTTTTTGATGCATAAGTAGGAAAGACCTTGTTGTGTTAGAAATGACTAGGATTCAAGGAGATCCTTTAATCAAAGACCTGGTAAAAATAGACATGGAAATCATAAGGTAAGGGAAATCATCAACCCTATCACAAATGATTTCTCAACTATCATTACTAGAGAATATCAAGAAAAATCAAAGACAATATCCTTTATTACAAAATAATATAAGGTAAGTAAAGAATGGGAAGTTTCCTGAGATCAATATTGATTAAGAAGTTGTACTAAAGTTTTGTGTATGGATATGTGTTCTATCTATTCTAGAAATAAAGGAGTTGATGGATGAAGCTCGTATCTCTACTTACTCTATACGTCCTATAATCACTAAAATTTATAGGGACCTTTGTGATCATTATTGGTGGGATAACATGAAAAGGGGGATTGCCAAATATACTACAAGGTGCCTAGTGTGTCAACAAGTGAAGGCAGAGCGGCAAATTTTTAAAGGGGTATTACAACTACTACCTATACTCGGATGGATGTGGGACAACATCACTATGGAATTTGTCACTGGTCTCCTGAAAAAAAATCCAAAGGAAAAAATGTGATATGGGTTATAATGGACCATCTCACCATGACTGTCCATTTTATCTCTATTTGGAAATATTTCTCTCTTGAAAAACTTGACAATATTTATATAAAGTAATTGGTTAGGTTTCATGGATTTCCACTTTCTATCATTTATTGTCATGATCCAAGGTTCGCATCATAATTCTGGATAACTATTCAAAATGTTTTGAGTACCGAATTGAATTTTAGTATGGCCTCTCACCCCAAAACTAATATCCAATCTGAAAGTAATATTTAAAAACTTTAGAACATACTAAGAACATGATAAATGTAATTTAAAGGTGGATGGGATCAAAATCTCCCATTAGTTGAGTTCTCATACAACAATAGCTTCCATTCGAGTATTCAAATGGAACCTTATAAATCTCTATATGGGAAGTGATATAGAACTCCTACATGTTGGGATTAAGTTGGTGAGAGAAAGGTTCTTGGGGATGATATTTTGCAATAGATGATATAAAAGGTTCATTCCATAAAAAAACACATAAAGGATTCTTAGAGTTGGTAGAAGATATATGTTGGCAACCATCAAAGGGACTTTGAGTTTTCTATTGGTGAAAAAATCTTCCTTCAAATTTCACCTTGGAAGATAGGGATATAGTTTAAGAAGAAAGAGAATCTCATCCCTAGGTACATTGGACCCTATGAAATCCTTGATCCCATAGGAGCAGTGGCATATTGGCTTGCACTTCCTCCAAATATAGCTTAAGTTCATGATGTATTCCACGTATCTCTCTTGAAAAAGTACAGACCTGACCCTTCACATGCACTAAATCTTAAGGTGGTATAACTGGAATATAAACTCTCTTATGAGAATCATCTAGTAGATATCTTAGACCATAGAGACAAGATTCTATGCAAAAAGACTACTCACCTTATTAAAGTGTTGGGGAGGAACCAAAAATATGAAGAATCCACATGGGAGCCAGAGGAAACATTGAGGTAGAAGTACCCACACATTTTCTCAATCGAGGAAATGAGATGAAATTTCGAGGATGAAATTTCTTAAGGGGGGAAGAATGTAATGACCCAAACTTTTTAAATGATAATTGTTTCCTGAAAATATGTGTTATATTATACTCAACAAAAATACTGATTTGGGTATTTTTTCATATAATCGTTTGATAAAAAATAAATAATGTAGTAAAGAATAAACACAATAATTAACGTTCTTCAGTACCTTTGGAGACTACATGCATAGTAATAACACCATTGTAAGGACCCAACCCAAGTTGCCTAGAGCTGGCGCCTTATTTGATTACGTTGGCATACATACAAGGAATAAGAATCCCAAAATACCGAGTATTTTATTATTATTGGAAACAAGTTACATACATAATTTTATCATTACAACGTGAATGGAATCGAAACACTATTTTATTCCACTAGAAACATCATGTCTCTTAGATTATTCTTGCACGTAATTCATAAATTACTTCTTCATGTCTTGAGAAAATTAAACATAAGAAACGGGTGATCTCAAATGCTCATTAAGAGTAATAAATACATCGGAAGTTAATATAAACGTTAGACATGGTGAATAATTAAAAAAACATGCCTTTAATAATGAACTTGATCACATTATGGAAGAAATATGGGCTGAATAAATAATTCCATAATGAAACATAATCATGGGTATTCTACTAGTCGAATAACCACATGAACTTAAAATACTAGCATCATAATGAGGGAAGTGCATATGCCGGACATCATAACCATACCATCCAAGCCTCGTGCTAGGACCATAAAATAATCATTTTGTCAAGGCCTCATGCCAAGACCATAGTTTGTCTCATTAGACCTACCGATACATCGAGGGGCTATATCGGCCCCCACCCGTCACATAATAAGTCCAATGCATTCCTCATATGAGCGGGGATAAACATAAACAATATGTACATTCTTATTGAAACTATCATATGAAATGTAACTATCTTTCCTCAATCATTAAACATAAAACACTAACCATTCAGAATAATATGGTAAATGGTTTTAGGATATATCATTCACAATAGAGTTAGTAATAAACCATTAAAATCTGGTATATGACTTCCTAAATGATTAAACCCAATAATACCATGGAATCAATAAGTGCATTGAACGAAAATACTCTTATAAAATCATTAAGCGATTTTGAGATAAATACTCTTTTATTATGAAAAGAAGAGTTCTTTTGGAAAATCTTTGTATAAAACCAGAAGTGAAGTAAGATATTATTTTCATAATAAAATTTTTATTTTTGTAAAGATAACGGTTTCCAAAAGCAGATTATAGAGTTCCATTGTAAAGATATGAATTGGAGAAATTCCCTTGAATCGGGCTTCTATTTTGGAAACAATTTTGAAAGTTCCTTTTAAAACGTGTAACTATCCATAAAATAAGGAAGGTTTCTGGTTTGTAAACATATATATGATACTCACACAGAATATATGATTAGTACATAACAATACAGAAGAATTTCATTGAGGTAATTAGACAATGAAAGTAACCCGAATGAAAATGGAAGTTCGGGTGAAAAACCCTTACCTTAACTCCAAACGTGTTCTTCTCTCGAACTTAAGCTCCTGGAATATGAAATTATACTTATTAATAACTTATTTAAAAAAATATTAGACAATTATTTAGTTTATCATAATTATTTTTAGTTCATTTATGTATTTATTGACAAGTTATTGTATTGAATTTCGTTGTTTTGGAGTGTTCGTTTCCTTTATTTTCATAGTCGGTTCACTTATTTTAAGTAATGGAGTTCATGTGTAAAGGTTATAAATCTCCAGGATTGGAATTATATATTATTTATAATCATAAATAATTGTTAATGTTCATTTCTATCATTTGGTTATATGGAATGAGGATGAATCATTAGATGAGAACCACTTCGATTATTTGGCGGTATTTGGATTATTATGAACTAGTTTTGTCATATAACTTAATTATATGTACATATTCTGGTTCCTGAATATTAATTAGTTTATAAAACATATATTATAGTATTTTTCAACCATGAATATGGTTTCATGACCAGTAATGAAGAATAAATTGAAGAATGAAACTTCATCGTTCACGAAGGTTATAAATCGGAACCTCATGGACGTCGATTTCGTTTATAAAAATAAAAGGGAGGAAGTAAGAATATTTATGATGGTTATTCCATTAACATGATATAATTCCAGTATATAGATGATACTGGAGTTATCATGAAAATTTGGACAGAGGATTTGAGGAGAGAAAAATAAAAGAAATGAACTTGAAAATAAAAGAAACGTTAAGAGATCCCTTATGAAAATTCGGCAGCCTAACGGCATCACTTAAAATTTCATAAAATCAAATGATGAGAAAAAAGGGTATATTATCATATTTAAATCAAAAGGAAAGTATGAAGTATGAATAAAATTAATCCTCAACATATGAGAAAGCAATTTCAAATAGATAACATAAAATAAGTGTCGACTTAAAGAAGAGAATGAAGGATTCCCTTACCTTGTATAATAACTCCTAGATCTTGAAGGATGGGACCTTAGGGGCTTAGGGACACCTTAGGAGGACTCCTAGAGAGGTAAAAATACCAGATCTTAGGAGATGAGGTATTTGGAATGAAAGAAAACGAATGGATGAGTGGGCATTTATAGAAAAAGAGGTAATTTTTTAATAATTTCAAAGGGACAACTCATTAGTGGTTTTTGCCAAACCATGGGCTTGCCCATGGTATTTTCCCATGGGTTTAGACACTTGGGACACCTCATGTCATAAGTTACAATACATAAGTCGACCATACTTTTATATTTAATTATTACATCATTATGATGTCATTAAACTACCGAACACTCAAAACTGTATTTTTACTATTCATGAAAAATTCATGTATTTTAGAAAAATCCCAAAAATTCACCCCTACCATTTTTGGACGTGTAGAATTCAAAAGTGAAATCCATTTTTCAAAAATAATTTTCTAAGTAATATTAATTTAATTTTTAAATAAGGTTATAATTAATTCAGAAAATAACAATCTTGAAGTGCAATTACTTTTATGAGACATTGAAAAATTAATTAAGATCCCATTATCATATTGCCTTATGAAAATAAAATAATAATATTATTTACTATTAATAAGGGTCATATTACTATTCATAAGGGTATGTTACTATTCACCAAAAATCAAGTTTGTTTTATCAGACTCCAAATGACTTAATGAACACAACTCTAGATGACCATTTCTTGAAATTCAAAACATAGAAGAGGAAGAGTTGTGTTTAATAGATAGATTATAAAATTGCATTCTATATTTATTTTCAAAACCTTGGGATGCTACATTCTCCCCTCCTTACAAAAATTCTATCCTCGAAATTCAAAAAATATTACCTAAAAAGATTCGGGTATGTCTTTAACATAATCTCCTCAGGCTCCCATGTTGCTTCCTCCATCTTATGGTTCCTCCATAGAACCTTCACCAGACGAGTCGTCTGATTTCTCAATACTTGTTCTCTAGTATCAAGAATCTTGATAGGCTCTTCACAGTAAGATAGATCGGGCTCAAGTTCCACTTCTTTATAAGTGAGTACATGTGTTGGGTATGGCATGTACTTTCTTAACATTGACATGTGGAACACATTGTGAACCTTGGAGAGACTTGGCGGCATTGACAAATGGTAAGCTACGGCTAGAATTCGGTCCAGAATTTCAAAAGGTTCGATGTACCTGTGACTTAATTTTACCTTCTAACTGAATCGTATAATACCCTTCCATGGAGATACCTTTAAGAAAACGTGATCACCTACTTGAAACTCCAAATCCTTCCTTCGGTTAACTGCATAGCTTTTTTGCCTACTTTGATCTATTTTGATATGGTTCTGGATAATCTTCACATTTTCCATTGTTTCTTCAACAAGTTCCGGGCCCACGATCTTTCTTTCACCAACATCATCCCAACAATTTGGTGCATGACATCGCCTCTCATATAATGCTTCATAGGGTGCCATCTGTATACTTTAATTGAAGTTATTTTTGTAGGAAAATTCCATGAGAGGTAAATACTGATCCCACATGCCTTGAAAATCAAGTGAACAAGACCTCAACATGTCTTCAATGTTTGAATAGTTCATTCTGATTTTCCATCAGTTTGTGGGTGGTAGGCAGTGCTCAAACGAAGATCAGTATCTAGGGCCTTCTGACGACTTTTCCCGAATCTTGATGTAAAACATGGATCACAATTAGAAACAATCGATAGGGGTACTCCATGAAGTATCACAACTTCATTAATATATAGTCTTTCTAGACGTTCAAGTGGTAGATCTTCTTTTATAGAAATAAAATGTGCTGACTCGGTAAGACGATCAACAATGACCCATATTTCATCATTCCTTCTAGGAGTCTTTGGTAGTAACATGACAAAGTCCATCGTGATATTATCCCATTTCCACTTTGGTATGGGAAGAGGTTCCAATACTCCTCTAGGTTGTTTCTTTCCATCTTTCACTTGTTGACAAACCATACATCTTGACACAAAATCAGCAATCTCCCTCTTCATGTTGTCCCACCAAAAATGTTCCTTCAAATATCTATACATCTTAGTGCTACCATGGTGTATAGAGAAATTGGAACTATGAGAATCATCCAAAAATTCCCTTTTTAGATCAGGTATATCAGGAACACAAAGTCTCTTCCCAAATTTCAAAATTCCATCTTCATAAACGAAGTCACTCAATCTCCCATCATTCACAGCTTTAATATTCTTTTGAAACTCCTCATCATCCTCCTGAGAAATTTTTATCCTTTCTAGTAAAGATGTTTTGACAACCATTTGAAAAATAATTGATGTTTCACCTTCCAAGGTTATTACCATATCCATATTTACTAGATCTATGAAAATAGGATCTCTTTTAACTCTCATCTTGTTCAAAACTCCATGATCCTTTCTGCTAAAAGCATCTACCACCTTATTTTCCTTCCCCAGGTGGTAGTGTATCGTGAAATCATAATCCTTGAGTAGTTCAGGTTATCTCCTTTTCCTCATGTTGAGTTCTTTCTGTGATAAAATATACTTCAAACTCTTGTGATCATTATAAATCTCACATTTTTCACCATAGAGATAATGTATCCATATATTCAAAGCAAAAATTACAGAAGATAACTCAAGATCATGAGTAGGATAGTTTTTCTCATGAATTTTTAGCTGTCATGATGTATAAGAAATAACCTTATCATTTTTCATAACGATACAACCAAGTCCTTTCTTTAAAGCATCACTATAAATGACAAACCCGTCATTCCCCGATGGTAGAGTCAATATCGTAGAATTGACTAATCTTCTCTTTAGTTCTTTGAAACATTATTCAAAATATTTTGTCCAAACAAATTTAACCCCTTTACGTGTGATCTTTGTTAGCGGGTTAGCCAGTCTGGAAAAATTCTGCAGGAAATGCCGATAATAACCTACTAATCCAACAAAACTGCATACCTCAGTTATGTTTTTTGGTGTGGGAAAATCTTGGATTGTCTTTGTCTTCGCAGGATCAACTATTATTCCATCCTTAGAGACAATATGGCCAAGAAAATAAATCTCCTGAAGCCAGAATTCACACTTTCTAAACATCCCATATAATTCATGACTTTTAAGAGTCTTTAAGATAATGTGAAAGTGATTTTCATGATCTTTATTTCTTTTGAAGTATACCAATATATAATCAATAAATACCACTACAAATACATCGAGATATTCCTTGAAAACTAGGTTCATTAGATCCATGAAGACAGAGGGTGCATTAGTCAACCCAAAAGGAATTACTGTAAACTCGTAATTCATGTACCTGGTTCGAAATACTGTTTTCGGAATGTCTTCCTTCTTCACACTCAACTGATCATATCCAGATCAAAGGTCAATCTTTGAAAAATATTGAGCTCCATGTAGTTGGTCAAATAAATCATCAATGCGAGGTAGGGGATACTTTTTCTTTATTGTTATAGCATTGATCTCCCTGTATTCGATACATAACCTCATAGATCCATCTTTCTTCTTAACAAAAAGGAAAGGGGCTCCCCATTGAGAAAAACTAGGGCGAATAAATCCATTATTACTCAATTCCTCTAGTTGTTTCTTTAGTTCCACTAATTCCACAATGTCCATTATGTAAGGGGTCTTCGATATGGGCCTTGAACCAGGAATTAAATCAATGGAAAACTCAATTTCTCATTCTAGAGAATGTCCAGGTAAATATTTTGGAAACACATCAACAAATTCTCTCACAATAGGTACATCCTCTATTTGAACATTCCTTTCCTCACCCACATTTATTCCATTCTCTTCCTCCCAACAATTGAATTTATTTGAGCTACTGGGGGTGGATCTAGATAGGAATTAGGTGGTTATGATTCTGCTCTAAATATAAGGTGTTCTTTATCATCGTCATAAAAAATCATAAACTCTTTCTTCTTACAATAAATTTTTGCATCATGGTCTGAAATCCAATCCATACCGAGGATTATATAAAATTTAATCATGGGTATGATAATGAGATTAGTAGATAAAGAAAATTTATATACCCTAATGGGAACTGATTCACAGAACTTTGTAGCAATGATAATTCCCTTAGATGTTTTGACTAACAACTCCCTTGTTAAATAAAATTGGAAATATCTAATTTTCCTAGCAAACTGGGAAGATATGAAACAATGCGATGATCCAAAATCAAATAAAGCATTGGATAAACTTGAGGAAAAAATTAAAGTACCTGCCACCACGTCATTAGAAACTTCAACCTATGCAGTTGTGATTGCATAAGCTTGTCATTGATCCCTTGGTCTTCTTTGTTGCATATTTATTTGACGTTTTGGACAATCATTAGCATAGTGTCCCATCTCCCAACATCTATAGCATTGAACATCATTGGCTTTCTTCTTTCCTTTGTAGTCACCAGCAAGATGGCCTTTCTGACCACATTTGTAGCATACACCTTTTCTTTTTAAGCATTCACAAGGGTGTTTCTTTACACAATTGTCACATGGTGGAAACTCAACTCTTCCCTTATTCCCCACTTCCTTATTTACTTTCCCAGGGTTTTCAGTATCCCACTTCTTTTCTTGCTTTCCCTTAAAGTCATAAGACTTAGAGAATTCTTTTTCTGTCTTGATGGCACATGAAACTATATCCTCATATGATGAAAAACATTGGGAGACCAGTGCCCGCCGGAGGAATGGCTTTAGGCCATCAAAGAATCGATCAATTTTGCTCCTTGGATTTCGTATGTAGTCTACATCATGTCTTGATAATCTTGTGTAGTTATCTTCATACCTTGCAACATTCTCATCTTCCTTCTGACTCAAATTCAGGAATTGTCTCTCCATATCTGCTCGCTGCTCACGAGGGAAATATTCTTCTAATAATATTTACTTAAAATCCCTCCATTTCATCTCTTCTATCTCTTCCTCCTCCTTTGTGTTTTGGATTAATGACCACCACTGATCCACATCTCCAGATAGAATATATACTACCATGACAACCTTCTCTCTTTCATTACATCCCAAAGCGAGAAATATCTTTTCAAGGGAACATATCCACTACTCTGCTACAAACGGTTTTTTAGTCCTGTTGAATGATGGAGGCTGTTGTCGCATAAAGCGATCTAGCATGGCTCCTCCATGTGGTGGATCAGGATTCTCTATATGGGTAAGGTTATTATTCATAACCTGAGTAAGTTTTCCCAGTATAGTTATGAGTTTCTCAGCACCAGTCACAGCACCAGAGCCAACATCATTGTCTTGCATCAGAGGAAAATCCCTATAGGGGACACGTGCATTCGTACGATTTCCATTCCATTAACTTGGTGCCATATCTAGATAATGGCATACACTAGATTAGGTTATTAATCATAATGTATAATCTTAACTTAAAAATACTTAGAAAAATTGAGATCCTGCGCATGGCTAATCCCATATTCACAAAAATGGTTTCTTTGAGGAATATTTAACATTTCAATCCTTCATAATGGCTTGTAAAGAAAATGTGAATTATCCTAATAATATCCCACAGGAGTGTCGTAACCAAGAGTGCACCAAGGCCCGTTGTCATGCACCAGTTCCCGTTCGAGTCTAGCTCAAAGCGGTGTTTTTGGTTTTTACCCCTAGATACATCTGTACTAGAGCTGCCTCTACCTACTCGTATCCAGACAGGGATATATTGCTTGAAAGATCCACATTATCTATTTCTTACCATAATACCAGGATGTTATTTTATGTATTTCCTCAAAGACTAACTTAGGGGTTCTTCCCTAATTCTACGTTTTCTAAATCTAGTTTCCAAATATTCTACTAAAATTCCTCTGATACCAACTGTAAGGACCCGACACCAGTTTCCCAGAGCCGGTGCCTTATTTTATTACGTTGGCATACATACAAGGAATACGAATCCTGAAAGACCGAGTTGTTTAGTATTATTGGAAACAATTTACATACATAAGTTTATCATTACAACATGAAGGGAATTAAAACACTATTTTATTCCACTAGAAACATCATGTCTCCTAGATTATGCTTGAATGTCATTCATAAATTACTTCTTCATGTCCTGATAAAATGAAACATGAGAAATGGGTGATCTCAAATGCTCAGTAAGAGTAAGTAATACAGAAGAAGTTAATATAAACGTTAGACATGGTGAATAATTGAAAACACATTCCTTTAATAATGAACTTGAACACATTATGGAAGAAATATGGGCTGAATAAATAATGCCATAATAAAACATAATCATGGGTATTCTACAAGTCGAATAACTAGATGAACTTATAATACTAGCATCATAATGAGGTAAGTGCATATGCCGGACATTATAATCATACCTTCCAAGCCTCATGCTAGGACCATAAAATAAGCATTTTGTCAAGGCCTCGTGTCAAGACCATAGTTTGTCTCATGAGACCTACTGATGAATCGAGGAGATATAGCAGGCCCCACCCATCACATAATAAGTCCAATGAATTCCTCATATGATCAGGGATAAACATAAACAACATGTACATTCATATTGAAACTATCATATGAAATGTAACTATCTTTCCCCAATCATTAAACATAAAACACTAACCATTCGGAATAATATGGTGAATGGTTTTAGGATAGATCACCACAATAGAGTTAGTTATAAACCATTAAAATATGGTATATTACTTCATAAATTATTAAACACAATAATACCATGGAATCAATAAGATCATTGAACGAAAATAATCTTATAAAATCATTAAGCAATTTTGAGATAAATACTCTTTTATTTTGAAAATAAGAGTTCTTTGGGAAAATCTTTGTATAAAATCAGAAGTAAAGTAAGATATTATTTTCATAATAAAATGAGTATTTTTATAAAGATAATGGTTTCCAAAAACAGATTATAGAGTGCCATTGTAAATAGATTTGAATTGGAGAAATTCCCTTGAATCGGGCTTCTATTTTGGAAACAATTTTGAAAGTTCCTTTTAAAACGTGTAACTATCCATAAAATAAGGAAGGTTTCTGGTTTGAAAACATATATATTATACTCACATAGAATATATGATTAGTACATAACAATACATAATAATTTCATTGAGGTAATTAGACAATGAAAGTAACCCGAATGAAAATGGAAGTTCGGGTGAAAAACCCTTACCATAACTCCAAACGTGTTCTTCTCTCGAACTTAAGATCCTAGAGTATGAAATTATAATTATTAATAACTTATTTAAAAACCTATTAGAAATGTATTTAGTTTATCATAATTATTTTTAGTTCATTTATGTATTTGTTGAAAAGTTATTGTATTGAATGTCGTCGTTCTGGAGTGTTCGTTTCCTTTATTTTCGTATTCGGTTCACTTATTTTTAAGTAATGGAGTTCATGTGGAAAGGTTATAAATCTCCAAGATTGGAATTATATATTATTTAAAATCATAAATAATTGGTAATGTTCATTTATATCATTTGGTTATATGGAATTAGGATGAATCATTAGATGAGAACCACTTCGATTATTTGGCGGTATTTGGATTATTATGAACTAGTTTTGTCATATAACTTAATTATATGTACATATTCTGGTTCCTGAATATTAATTAGGTTATAACACATATATTATAGTCTGTTTCAACCATGAATATGGTTTCATGGCCATTAATGAAGCTGTAATTGAAGAATGAAACTTCGTTGTCCACGAAGGTTATAAATCGGAACCTCATGGATGTCGATTTCGTTTATAAAAATAAAAGGGAGGGAGTAAGAATATTTATGATGGTTCTTCCATTAACATGATATAATTCCAGTATATATATGATACTAGAGTTATCATTATCATTTGGACAGAGGATATGAGGAGAGAAAAATAAAAGAGATGAACTTGAAAATAAAAGAAAAGTTAAGAGATCCCTTATGAAAATTCGGCAGCCTAACGGCGTCACTTAAAATTTCATAAAATCAAATGATGAGAAAAAAAGGGTATATCATCATATTGACATAAAAAGGAGAGTATAAACAATGAATAAAATCAAACCTCAACATATGAGAAAGAAATTTCAAATAGATAACATAAAAGAAGTGTCGACTTAAAGAAGAGAATGAAGGATTCCCTTACCTTGTAGAATAACTCCTAGATCTTGAAGGATGGGACTTTGGGGGCTTAGGGACACCTTATGAAGACTCCTAGAGATGTAAACACACTAGAGCTTAGAGTATTAGGGATTTTTAATGAAAGAAAACGAATGGATGAGTGGGTATTTATAGAAAAAAGAGGTAATTTTTTCAATAATTTCAAAGGGACGCCTCATTAGTGGTTTTTGCCAAACCATGGGCTTTCCCATGGTATTTTCTCATGGTTTTAGCCACTTGGAACACCTCATGTCATAAGTTACTATACACAAGTCGACCATACTTTTATATTTAATTATTACATCATTATGATGTCATTAAACTACCAAACACTCAAAACTGTATTTTTACTATTCATGAAAAATTCATGTATTTTAGAAAATTCCCAAAAATTCACCCCTACCATTTTTGGACGTGTATAATTCAAAAGTGAAATCCATTTTTCAAAAATAATTTTCTAAATATTATTAAATTAATTTCTAAATAATTTCATAGTTAATTCGTAAAATAACTATCTCGAAGTGCAATTAGTTTTATGTGACATTGAAAAATTAATTAAGATCCCATTATCATATTTCCTTACGAAGAAAAAATATTATTATTTACTATTCATAAGGGTCATATTACTATTCATAAGGGTATGTTACTATTCACCAAAAATCATGTTTGTTCTATCAGACTCCAAATGACTTACTGAACACAACTCTAGATGACCATTTCTTGAAATTCAAAACATAGAAGAGGAAAAGTTGTGTTTAATGGATAGATTATAAAATTGCATTCTATATTTATTTTTAAACCTTGGGATGTTAAAACTACCCACACACACACTCATTTTATTGAACTCAAAAGAAATAATGGGTAAAATATAAAGAGGACCAAAGTATATGAACTGAATACAAGAAACAAAATTCCACCAACCTATTTAGTAGAAAATAAAATAGGTAGGATGAAATTACAAACCTAGAAAATTTTAATTCTTTCTGAGGTTCTTGATATCTTTTTGTTTCTTTAAACTATAGGTCCTGACTCCAAGGTATGAGTAGAGTACCATTCTTCTATGTCTCATAGAATAAAATTATTAATTCTTCTTAGTCCATCAAACAGATTCACACATCTTTACTCAAGAAGGATTTTCGTCACAAAACTCCACTAGACATGGTGCACAAGAAGCACCAAAGGGGAGACAACTTGCTCAAAACCATAGTTTAATTGAAGAAAGAACTCACTCCATGCATAGGGTTCTACCAAACACTATAAGATATAATTCTTTTAAAATCACTATAAATAGGATTTATTAGCGCTAAAAAAACTTTGACTACCTAACCAATGTTAAAAGTTGGCCTTTATCGGCACTTGCAAAAAGCACTAATAAAGGGGTCTTTTATATTGTATAAAAATGGTTAGATATTATTTTAAATAAAATGGATAATAATTAAATTCATATGATTTATATAATTATTTTTAAATACATTTTTAAAATATGTCTATATATTGTATATTTGGATATAAATTTTATAGATTACATATATATTTATATGTGTATATATTTATATATATATTTATACATATTTACATATAATTTTATATTTAGATATAAATTTTTTATAATGTATCTATATATATTAACTATAAATATGTTTATATAATATATTTATTGACAATGAAATATTTATAAATATACATTTATATATGGTGTATATACACAATATTGATATGCACACATACGTGCATATTTACACACACACATACACATTTATAATTCTCAATTACACACACATATTTTCATGTATGTATTTATTTAAATATATTAGAATATAAATATAAATATATTTTTTTATTGATAAACACATATTTTTATATAAAAATTTCTTTTATATATATATATATTAATGGATTTTTATAAGGTAAATAAAATGGATAATTTTTTTAAATAAAATGAATAATAAATATTTATTTCCATATGGTTTATATATTTAAAAATACGTATTTATGGGAATATATTTAAATATTTATTTATACGATTAGTCTATTATATCGAAATATAACAAGTAGGAATATATTTAATTATAAATAAAACTACAACATAAAAATGATAAAATTTAAAAACAATAATATCTATATGAATATAATCCTTGAGAATAAATTGAATCTCCATTGAAAAGGGTTAAAAAGACCCTCTTAAACAAAGTTGAAATCCCATCGAATTTGAAAAATTAGGATATCCACATTAAAAACTCTGTTTTTGAGGTCTTCTAGGCCTTTTTAACTTTTAAAAAATATTTATCAGGGTCCCCCAAGTGAACATGTTATATATCTCTTTACAGAATTCTCAAATGGACGCTCGGATCAAAATTTATTTTTGTTTGATGGTTAATTCATGTTTTCAACTTATCTTAGATCGTTCATTAATTTATTGAATTTTTATGTCATTTAATTGTAATTAAATGACTATTAATCAATAATAATTATAAAATTATTAATTAATATTATTTTTTAATTATTTTATAATCAATTTTTCACTAAATATATTATATATTAAGTGTAAATGCATATTTAGTCTTTTATAAATCATATTTAATAAAATATATTATATTTATTTCAATATGAATATATTTATATATTAATATATGAGTTTTAATGATATATACTTCTTTTTATAAAACATACATTTTATTAGTGCTAGAAAAAAAATTTGATAAATTGTACATTTTATCAGTGTTAAAATAAAAGTATCGATAAAAGGTACCCTTTATATTTTGTCATGACTCGTTGTATTATTTTAAAATATAAAATCATACCCCAATGTATAGGTAGTATATTGACATTTATTATCAACATTTGATGTTTTGAGGATGTCACTTAAGTTTAGTAACACCTATCGCCCAACTCAAGCCAATGGGTTGGATTGGGATGTTACACTCTCACCCTTATAAAGTGGGTCCCAACTGATCAATCGATTACACCAACATTATAATTTTATGAGGATTCATTCAATGCATAGGACAACTAATGATTGCCTATAACATTACAAGGTATCACCAAAAAATGTCAGTAGATGAACAATGATCCAGTGCCTCTCTCCATTGATGTAAAACCTGATGAATGTGATTAAAATGTAGAAATATCAAACATTAAGTGATCTAACCATCATGCGCTGGCATACATTGATAATTTATAACTTTTGACTACATCACTATCAACCCACTAATGACCTGTAGTCATTTCCTTTATAAGACCTGAAGAGTCAATTGGATTTTATCCTTCTATTAAACTAAATCCATCACTTGAATAGGCTTTACAAATCCCCGCATTTAACTTAGGGCGGTTTGTTATAGTACTAATATATTTTCAAATAATGACATTCAATTATTTTTGGTATTTTTTCAACTATGTTATTCATAATATTAGTTTTTATGCTTAGTGTACTTTATATTTTAATTTAATTTTTTTTAGGACTGAAAATATCTGGTTAGAAGAAAAGTATATGAACTTTATTAGAAGAAAGAAAAGGATAACAAGAGAGGAGGATGGGGTCAAACATGGAAAATTTCCCTCATCCAAAAAACTAGGTTATTAATCATAATAAGAAGGAACATTCTCATAAAACTACTATAGATATGTCCTTTAAATCATGCAAAAAATGGAATTTACAGTGAAAAAAAGCGCTAATAATTGAAGCGATGTTAAAAGGGAGTCCCTTTTATCAGTGATAAAAAAAAGCTTTGATAAAGGTCTCTTTTATCCGTGCTTTTTTTGACAATAATAAAATACCCCATTTATCAATGCTAAAAATACTCATAAAAGTTAAAAAATGAAATTTTTAAAAAGAAACATTTTTTCAGGAAATTCATAGGGTGGACCAAATACCCTTTTATCATCACCCCCCCCCCCCCGAACAGCACTTGTCTAGCCCCCCCCCCCCCCCCCTTTAACAGTGCTATGCATCTTTCTCACCTGCCTGCATGTGCCCCTATCTTTGTTGTGTTTTGAACTTGAGACCTCCCCCTCATAATCTTGTTCCTTTGGCACTTACATATATTATTTTGTTCTTTATTTTATGATATATCTTTATATTTATATAAATTTTGTTACATTTTTATCCATATATATATATATATTTAAATACATATATAAAATATATTTTTTGTGTGTATGTGTGTTTATAAATACATACATACATACATACATACATATATTTATATATATGTGTGCATCTATAAATATAATTATACATATTTATATTTATTTTCATATATTATATATTAATATTTATATATATATATACTATAATATATAGATAAATATATATCAATTCGTCATTGCACACACACAAATGTATATATATAAACATTATATATTTATATTAATTGTACAGGTATATAAATATTCATACATCTATATCTCAAATGAAATGGATATTATTTTTTATGTATAAAAGGATTATATATTGAGAAATATATTTTATATGTAAATATGTTTAAATATTTATTTATAAAATTCAAAATTTTATGTATGAATATATAAAAAATATGTATATATTGTTATATATTTGATTATAAATAATAGTTTATTATGAAAATGAAAAAATTTTAAATCCATAATATCAATATGAATATAATCCCTAGGAATAAATTTAGTCCCCACTGAAAAAAGGGGGAAACCCCCCTTAAAAGAAGCTGAAAATCCATCAAATGTTAAAGCATTGGGTACCCCAACTACAAACTCTGTTTTGGAGGCCTTTTGGGCCTTTTGGGGGTTGAAAAAGGGACAAAGATTATAGATCTTGGTCCATCCCTTTGTGTCATAGACATCGTTGTAGGCTTTTATTTGATATGTGGTAGAGCTCAAACAGACACCCAAATCAAAAGTTATGGTCGTTTGAAGTTCGAGTTACATTTTCAACTTATATTAGATATTTTATTACTTTTTTATTTTTTTATCTTCAAATTGTTATTAAATGACTATCACTTAATAATAATTAACAAACTATTAATTTAAATATTTTTTAAATAATTTTATAAGCCATTTTCATTAAATATATTATAGATTATGTGTAAATGAATTTTTAGCCTTATCTAAAACATATTTAAAATATATATATTATATTTATATGAATATAAATATATAAATATATTATTTTTTAATGAAAAATAATTTTTTTTAAATATACCATTTATCAGTGCCCGTAAAGAAGCACTGATAAAGACCTTCATTTATCAACACTACTTAAAACCGTTGATAAAGGGGGTCCCTTTAACAACACTAAAAAAGAGCAGATAAAGGGGGTACCTTTATCAATGATAAAAAATTCTGATAAATGTGTACTTTTAACAGTGATTTTTTAGAGTTGTTAAAATCACCTTTTATCATTGATTTTTTAGCACTAATAAAGGGTGTCACTTCATTAAGTTGTTTCCATGATAGTGTAATCATAATCAGATTCGTCTGTAATCACCCACTCCAACTATGAGTTACCTTAACCAAGAATCATAAGGATACCTACCTTGTATCTTTCCAGCTCTGAGATGAGCATGACCTTTGAAGACTTTAAGAAGATTTGATAAACATGTTCCTTGGAAGATTGGAATAATCTTTTCGTGACCTTATTTTTGGGATATCACAGTTTTTTTTACCAATTTCAACATCCTTAAAAGAAACACCATTGGAAGGCCTAAGTTGAGCAGTGTCCAATAACACTAACCACTGTTCTTTATCACTACCATCATCAGAAACGTTACCCCACCTTTCAATCCCTGAGGTGAAAATTCATTCTAAATCTCCTGATGATAATTCATATCCTACTGAAGATCATATGGCATAGACACATCATCATGTGGATCATGTATTGAGAAATCTATTTTCATTGGTGGAACCATACAACCTTGCCCTTCAGGCTGTGAAATAGAAGCCTCTGGTGCACCACACTAAACAAGAGTCTCGATTTCTGACTCTTTCAGTTTCACACTTTGTTTAGTGTCGACCCTTTTTTTATACACTTTCATTTCTATTCTATTAGAATAAGAAGTACCATGTTAAAAATTAGAGGAAAATCAATTTTATGCCCTCTTATTACCTTCAGAACTTACTGATCCATCACTATCATGATCATTGCCCTAATCATTAGAGGATTTTTTTTCACAAGTTACATTATTCTGCACTATCTTCCTCCTCATTTTCTTCCTATAAGATGCCTCAAGATGACCTTTTAAATCACAAAAAGAGAAAATCATATTTTTTCAGCATTTATCCTTAGAATGTCCAATAGTTTGACAATTTGGATAGAAGTCAGGTAGTCTTTCATATTCCACTTTCAAATGGATTTTATCATCCAATGTTGATAGAAAAATATTATGAATCAGGTAAGAGATAAAAGAATAATCAGAAAGATGATCATTCTCAGTACTAAAAAAATATCGAGAAAGTCCTCCTATTTATTACCACTCAATGATAATTTTAATGTAGTGCATGAATTTTCATCAATTGTTTAGGGTGTTAAAATAGTCATAAAATAGTTTAAACACATGTAAGCTTTAAATTAAAAAATAAAATATATATGTTTCATAAAATAATATTGCATCAATTTTAGGTAGGTTTAGGTTTTAAATGAAGATATTTCATGACAATGAATGAGACATGGAGGCTGGTTTGTTAATTTTAGGGTTTAAATGAAATTTAAAGTTCATTGAGGTATTTTTTTATGGGTTTTAAACTTTTTTTTAAAGAACGGGGTAAGGGATCCCATTTTTTAAAAAATGGGATCTGAGAAGCGTGAACCCCATTCACGCTTCTCCGGTCCGAGAAGGAAGTGTTAATGGGGTTAACGCTTCTTCCCCTACCGCCTAGGAAGCATGAACACCATTCATGCTTCCTTAGTACGACAAAAGAAGTGTGAACCCTGGTTGTGCTTACTTCACAGAATGCACAAAGGATGCGTGAACGGGGTTCATGCATCCAGCCGGTCAATTTTTATTAAAGGGGTGCCCCCCTCCAAATCTCATTCTTCTCCTCTAGTATTTATTGCGAATCTCTATAGGAATTATTTCTTAACGTATATTTACAGCTTTTTAAAAAAGGTAAAATTTCTATTTAAATGTTTAATTGTATAAATGTTATTTATTATGTTTATATGATTTATTTATTTAATATATATCGATATATGAATGTATGGATATATAAATTAGTTTTTATTGTATGATTTAATTTATGAATGTGCTATTGTTCTTTGTATGATATAATTTATATTGAATGTTAATAAAATTTAAATAATGAGTTTATATAATTGAAATGTTATGTAGATAATCTAATTTATATTTATGGAAATAATATTTCTTAAATGTATATATTCTATAGACATAGGTAATTAGTTATATATATTATTAAAAATATATTAGTTAGATTAAATATCATATTTAAATTTATTAAAATATATGTGTAATATTATTTTTGTTCATAATATAAAAAAATTATTATAATTAATAATTTTAAATTATATTAAGTAAAATAATTATTGTTCCAAGTAATAAAGTATAAAATATAATTAATTATATTTTGAAAATAGAAAAATGACTAAAATATTATATATACATATGCAATTTTATAAAATTAAAAATAACATAAGTTTATAGTATTTTAATTGTTATTATATAAATGTAAATTATATTCGTAACACCCAAAGAATTTAAAAATAGATTTAATATGGAATTCATGAAACACTAAGTCTCTAAATAACACCAATTTGTTATAACCTAGCTAGTGAACATAATTTTTTCACCTCTATGATTTGAATTTTGAAAAACTGACATACACGGTTGCATTAAGTAAGATATTTAGAGTCTGAAAAGACAAACATATTTTTTTGTGAATAGTAACTTACCCTTATGAATAGTAACATAACCTTATGAATAGTAATATGACCAATGGAGTGGTAACCTTACCTAATAAAGTATAAATAAGTTTTTTGTTCCATCATTTCGGTTTTGAATTATGTTTTTTCTTAAAAATATAACGAATTTGATAAATTGTTTTTTCAAGTAAAAATTGTACATTTCAGAGAGATTTAAATTATTATATAAAACTAATGTTTTATTAATGTTTATAATAATGAAACAGTCTTATCAAAACACTATTTTTAAAGTACAAATGGTAAAATAATTTTATTTTTTTAAGTGTCAAAAATTTTATTATGCATTTTATGTCTGCTATTATTTTTAATAAATAAGTATTTTCATAGATAAAAGTTAAAATTTTCATATTTAGAGAATTATTATGATAAAATAAATGTCATTTTTGAATTCATAGCATCGGTATTAGCTTACGCTGAATTTATGATAATTTTATAAAATACTTTAGTTGTTGTAAATAGTAAAAATACAGTTTTGAGTTTTCGGTATGTTTAATAATATCATTAATGATGTAATCATGATGTAATAATGATGTAATAATTATGGTCCAACTCTTGATTAATAAAATATTATATGAGGTGTCTCAAGTGGCCAAAACCATGGGAAAATACAATGGGCAAGCCCATAGTTTTTCAAATACCACTAATGAGGTGTCATTGGAAATTAATAAAAAAACTCTCTCTCTTTTACTATAAATATCCAGTCATTACATTATTTTATTTCATTCCAAAATCATCATACTAGAATTTATGGTAGTTTTAACTCCCTTAGAGTCCTCCCAAGGATTCATCAAGCCCCCGAGGTCCCAACCTTCATGTTTTAGGAGTTACTCTACAAGGTAAGAGAATTATCAACTTCTCTTTCCCATTCAAGATCTCTTTTATATGGTATATATTTCAAGTTTCCATAACATGTTCTTATTTCAATTTTTTCTATCCCTAAAATATATTATGAGTCTTTTATGTATGGTTTACCCATGTCCCCTCTATTTTTAATGTTTTTTAAAACCATGTTTCATAGTTGTTATGCTGTAGAATTTTTGTCTCAAAATCTCTCTCTTTTTCAAACACTCTTATTATGTTATTCTCTTTTAATTTCCATTTTATTATGTTGGGATATGTCATTACATATATCCCTTACTTTATATATTATGTAATAATGATGAGATACCCCTTTTTCTCTCATCAAAATATTTTATGAAATTTTAAGTCATGTCGTTAGGTTGCCAAATTTTTGTAAGGGATTTCTCAACTTTTCTTTTATTTTGAGTTTCTTTATTTTATTTTTCTTTCCTCACCTCCTTTCATATAAATGTTGTGATAACTCCAGTACCTTACATTAACTATAATCTTTTTTTGATAATGGAATTCATCATCATCTCTTTTTTCACCTTCTTTTATAATATAAATGAAAACACCATCTGAGATGTGTTAATTTATCACATTCAAGGACAACGGGTTTTCAATTTCTATTACTGTCTTAAATTATGGTAATAAAACCATTTTTATGGTTGAACCAGACTATAATATATGTATTATAACTTATTTAATGTTCTGGAATCTTTTTTCACACATGATATTAATTTATAAATTAAAATGAGTTCATTGTGATAGAAAACCGCCAATTAACCCAAACAATTATCCTTAAAGATTATATAATGATTCATCTTCACTTCTAATAATCAAATGAATTTTATGACCATATAATATTATTTTTGTTCACTAATAATGAAAAACTTCTATTATGGACAACCATTCTTATTCTACATGTTTACCGATACATGAATAAAAGTAAACTGATCATGAAAACCAAGGAAGAAAACACTCCCAGATATTGAAATTGAATCTATTAACCCATAAAAAGTCCATGAATGAACCTAATATGGTTATAATAAATCAATTTCATGTAGATTAGGTTCTGTACTCATTAATTTATGAACCTAAATTTTATTATTCAGTTCATTAAGATCAAGTGAGGAACACCTTCGGACTTAAGGTAAGGGTTTTCTACCCAAATCTCCATTTTCATTTGGGTTAATTTTATTCTCTACTTACCTCAATAAAATTATTATTTATTAACATTTACCCATCATAAATTCTATTTTAATGTTCAATATATATTTACCAACCATAATACTACTTTCATTTATGGGTATTTATATGTTTTAAAAGGATCTTTTAAAAATTCATCCCGTAATAGAAGCCCGATTCAAGGGAAATTCTCAAACTCCTACCTATTTTCAAGGGCACTATATAATCTGTTTTCAGAAACCATTATCTTTATAAAAACACTCATTTTATTATGAAAATACTACCTTAATTAACTTCTATTTTTATAGAAATACTTTTCCAAAATAACTCTTCTTTTCAAAGTAAAAGAGTAATTTTATCAAGAATTACTCGATGATTTTATAAGAGTATCTTCATCGGTTTCAAATATCTTGTTGATTCTTATGTACTATTGGGATTAATATTTAATGAAATATTATACCATATTTAATTGAATGGTTTATTATTAGTTTTAATATGGATTTGTTATTCTAAAACCATTCACCAATTTACTCTGAATGGTTAGTGTTTATGCTTAATGTACGGGGAAAGTTATTAGTTTGAATATGAATGTATATGTTGTTTATGTTTATCCATGTTCATATGAGGAATGTATTGGACTGATTATGTGATGGGTGGGGCCCACTATAACCCCTCTATTCATTGGTAGGTCTTATGAGACAAATAGATATGGACTTGGTTGATTCCTTGCCCATTTTTAGATATGGTTTTGGCCGAGGCCTTAATCATTTTTTAGATGTCTTAGCTGAGGCCTTGACGGTATGTTTCAGAATGTTAAGCATATGAATTTCCATCATTATAAAACTAGTAATTGAAATTTCATGTGTTTTTTAAACTATTAGAATACCCATGATTATTTTTTATTATGAAAATATTTATTCAACTCATATTCTTGCCATATTATGTTCAAATTTATTTTTAAAGGCATCTGTTTTTAGTTATTCACCATGCCTGATGTTTATGTTTATGATATCTTCTGTTGTATTTATTACCCTTATTTATAATTTCATCTCACCCCTTTCTTGTGTTTCATTTTCTCATGATATTAATATGTTTATTATGAATGACCTGCAGGGATAAACTTAGAGTTGTGGGTGTTCCCAATAAAACATATATGTTGTATTTCTTTTCAAGTTGTAATGTTGAACCTATGTATGTATTTGGTTTTCCAAAACTACTAAACTACTTGGTACTTTGGGATTTGATTCCTTGTAATCATTCCAATGTATTAAAATAATGCACCGGCTTCGGGATTCTCGGGACAGGGTGTTACAATATTAATTTTAACTAAATTTAATAAATGTTATTATTAAATATATATATATACATTCACACATTGAAAAGTTAAAATTCTCGAAATCAGATGTAGATATTTATTATATATTATATCTAGTTATAGGTAAAGTTACATAATATGTAGAACATAATAAGTATACAAAAAAACATGTAAAGGGTATTTTGTGATGACTGATCTTGAAATAACCGACCAATGCATAATTGAAATTTCATGTCTTTTTTTGTGTATGTGGTTATATAATTTGTAATAATTGCATTTTATTTTCTACGTTGATGGAATGTGACTCATCCATTTTTAAGTATGTAAGGACATGCATGTCTGCCTAAAAAATGTTATGTATTTCATACCCCTAGACCCCCTTACTTGCATGTGAGTAACTTTGTAATAAAAATGATTTTGAAAAGAGGTGTTCGACAAAAGGCATTCAATAAGAGGCGTTGTTTGAAAGGAGACCAATGCTTGCTAAAATATGTAATAATAGATACTCTAGGAGTTTACCCATAGGTTTTGGTTAGTTTATAATATAATGATAAATTAATCCGTAGAATAAGTCTCGAGATCAAGTCATGGTTATTTATTCATAAGTAATTAAAATTTATGAGACATTTGTTGATGTGGTATAAAATATATATAACGTTCTATTAAATTTTATTTGGTAATAATATCACCTTCAGTATACTTCAGTAATGATTTTATTTATATCAATCTAGGTTTTAGTTATAGTTTGTCACATGTAACAGTGAAAAATCTTCCTGAAAGTCTGATTATAAATAGATGTATATCTTTAGTTATAGATATTTATTAGAAATAGATTGGTTTGAGCTTGTTCATAGATTACTAGGCATTGAGGTACACAAAGATGGATGGTCTATCTTCAGTAGTAGATTACACATGCCCTGGTTAGACCATCACTTCGCGCATCTAGCGGAGGATGCTGGCGAGATTATTGTGTTGTGATTTGCATGTGCTTACATTTTGAGGCTGATCGGTGACACAATTTTTGTTGATCACTCAACTACATTGGTACATCTGATTTATTTACCTTTACTAGAGGATTTTAATCAATCAAATCAGTATAGCTAGGGGTTTTCTTGTCTCGCATATACATACAGGGTGCTATGCAGCACATGTCGCATCGATAAGATGCAGATCATAGGATGTGTTATTCTTCTAAAGATGAGGATATGAGAGCACACCCCTCGTTTAGCTCCACATGCTCGTGCACCATTGCCTACAGATATTGTAGTAGAGTCTATGCGTGGATGATTGTATGTTATTCCTTCCTTATAATGTCTAACTTAATTGTATAACTTTCTATTATGAAATATAACAATAACAATGTTATATATAGGTGGAGTAAAGTGCATTTACATTTAGATAAAGCTAGACATGATGCCTATGCCTATAGACTTATGTTGGACAGCCTTTTCCTAGAAGATGTAAGTGGTTATTATTTATAAAGTTAAATCTTTATTCTTTGATGTACATCTCTTTATCTATTAATTGATTATTCATTTTTTTCAGATTACATGGATGTAATATACTAAAGATATCATCCAGATTCTTCCATAGTATCGATTGGCGATGCTTACTTTTGGCTCATGCATGGTTCCTTTGATTCATTTTCATATTGTCGCGTGGAATCATACTGATATAGTTATGAGCCAGTTCAGATTCCTTCAGCCCATTCCTGACCTGCTCAGTCAGTTAATTCCATTTCATTCTTTGAAGATGTTATGAAGAGAGCCTTTGATTGGAGGAGATATCATGCAGGATATATTAATCTATGGGACAGATGACATGAGTCTTGATTATGATGGGTGGAGATAGTACATATTCATTTTTTCAATCAGCTGGATTATGCGTCCTGGTACTGCAAGTCCCCAGTCAGATTTATTACACAACACGGACGGGGCTTTCCTGATTTGGTAATCATTCTTCCTTCCACTGTTGAACAGATTTTTTATTAACATTACTTAACAGAAGAATTTGTTTTCTTCGGATGCTTGTATCACTCGTCTTCTTCACATCTGTAATCTAGTAGAGAGAGACGCATTTGACCAGACATATTTTCACAGAGTTAGTTCCTTCTGTGGATGAAATTTTTCATGGGATTTTCTTTGATCTATCACACAATGTTGAGGCTGCTGAGTCTGAAATAGATGTGTCAGGGTTGATACCCTATTATGGATGTTGATGTTGCATGGGAGGGGGTGTTCATCATGCTCCCCTGGATGCTTTTCTGGCTTCTCAGTCACATTTAGAGGCACAAATAGACATTGATTGTTCTGAGATGGATACTTTATTAGGCTCTGCTTTGTAGACGTCTGCAACACAGCAGTCATCTTCTTCATATATTGGTAAGATTCATGTCTAGTATCCACTATCCTTAGAGGTATGACAGGGGTACATACGGTGAGACTATACATCCATAGTTTGTTATATAGGATGATGTAGAGGTGGGTGTCGATGATGATATACAGGAGCAACGTACATCAGAGTAGAGATGTTGAAAAACATGGCGTGGACACATCATATATATGTCTGGCTGTAGGACAGAGGAACATCTGGGTCACAGATATAGATTAGATTGATATTAAATTGATGATACATATTGTATGTTTTTGAAATCATTACTTATACATTATTTAAAAACATGCTAATATATTACATAATGTTTCATATATCAAATAATTGATATAATTGGAAATTCATACAAATAATTTTCAACAACAAAGAAACATTAATATTAATAACTGCATCGGTAATACACATAATTTCTATTTTCTATTCATATTAATAATTATATTATTATCTATATATGTATAATAAATAATATTTGTAAATTCATTAATAAATATTAATAATATTAATTATTTTGAATTCAATAAATATTATTACTATTTAATAATTAATTTAAGATGATTTTTTATTATGTATACTATAGATTATAATACTATGTAATAATATAATAAATAATCATCTTAAATTAATTATTAAATAGTAATATTATGATTAAATATGACTAAATATTCATAAATATCAATAAATATTGCTAGATATTACTAAATGTTAATAAATATTCATAAATATTAATATTTACTTATATTTAATAATATTTATGAATATATATTTAATGGATATTTATTATTCATGAATATTTATTTAACATTTAGTAATATTTAAGAAATATTTATTGATATTCATTAATATTTAATTATTATTTATATTCTTAATAAGAGGGTTTCACCCTCAACATATTAAAAAAATTATTAAAATTTACGAATATTAATTTAATATTTATTATTATTTAATTGATATTTATTGATATTCATGAATATTTATTAAATTCTGAAAAATATTTTGTTTATATTTATTAATATTTGTTAGTATTTTATTTATACTTTTTTTATTATTTAATTAATATGTATTAATATTTATTTATATTTATTGATATTTTATACATATTGATGATTTTTTTAATTCATATTTATTTATATTTAATTAGTATTCCTTTACAAAACTCACGCAGGAAGAGTGAAAGTGTGTTCACGATTCTCGATATCTTTTTTTTTTAAATCAAAACACCTTTATTTTTTTTGAACTTCATGTCACCTGTATATATATATAAGTACAGGCACATGGATCTGAGCATTCTCCTGTGCTCGCAATCCACACATCTCCTGACCATGGCGGCGGGGACAGTGAAGCAATGGGTGATGGTGGAGCCAGCAGAAGCAACGTCGTGCGGCCATCTATCCCTCTCAGAATGGGATCTCTCTGCCTGCCTCTATCATTCCCCCACCCTTCACTTTTACCACCCACACTGCCCCACACCCGCCATGTTTGATGCTCTGCGAGACTCGTTAGGCCACGCGTTGGTGCACTTCTATCCTCTGGTCAGCTGGCTCCGCCGCATCGGAGGTGGACGCTTCGAAGTGGCGTGCAATGCCTTGGGGGCTTAGCTGGTGGAGGGGGAGTCTGAAGGGGCACTCAGTGACCTTGGTGACTTCTCTCTGTGTTCCTCTCGCAAGGACTGCAATCTAAGTTTGCCTTCTAAAACATCAATGGCGGATTAAAATTTCTGATCAATTCAAAAATTTATCATTTTTTTGTGTACCAAATTGTCAAAAAGTTGTTTTATTTATTTATTTTCTTTCAAAGTTGACAAAGGGTAAGCCAGTTTTGTTTTTTTTTTGTATGTTTTATTATCCCAAACTGTAATTAACTGAATGTTTGGTCTTGGATATTCATTTCCCCTTTTTAAAGTATTATAGCTCCATCTCCACACCTCTCACTCTCTCACATTATGAAGGAAAAAAACATCCCCAAATAATTTATACCCTCCCTCCCCACTCTTCACTAATATTATTAAAAAATCTCCCACTAATATGCCCTTTTCTTAAATTTTCCCATTATTTCCTCAATTTTCTTATCTTAAACTATTATTGAAAAACAAATTGCTCACATGACACAAACAGTGATTTAAAATTGGTGAAATACAATTATGAAAATTGATGCATTCAAATTTAAGCGCTCTTAGGCACAAAAGTTTTCTTGGACACTGTGGAGGTTCAATGACCAGCAGGCTTCAAAGGCGGAGGAGGCCACTCTCCAGGATGGTAAAAATGCATGTTTCAGCCTATAGAAGACTACAAACCTAAATTTGTCATTTATCAACACCTTGAATTTAAGATAATATCTTCACAACCAAAATCAAAGGATATATGACATATCTTGAATAAAACATTCATAGGTGTTATTATAGTTAAGTGACACTACCATAAAAATGTCTTTACATAGCACCACCCTTTAACAGCTCTAAAAAAAGTGCTGATAAAAGATTCTTTTAACAGTGTTAAAAAAAGTGTTGTTAAGAGTACCTTTTTATCAGTACTTTTTAACTAACGCTGATAAAAATTATATTTCAAAAAAAATCATTAAAAATAAAATATTAATATATAAATATAATATATATTTTTAAAATTTGTTTTAAATAATACTAAATACGCATTTACACTTAATATATAAGATAATTAGTGAAAATGACTTATAAAATAATTAAAAATATTTTTTAATTAATAATTTGAATATTATTATCAAGTAATGGTCATTTAATAACAATTTGAATATAAAAAATCAAAAAATTAATAAAACATCAAAAATAAGTTAAAAACATAACTTGAACTTCAAACTACCATAATTTTTTATCCGAATATCTATTTGGGATCTAACACATATCAAATCAAAGTCTGCGACGAGCTCTTTGCCTTGGTAATTCAAGATAATCTCTAAGCACATTTTTCAGGGCCCAAAAAGGCCCGAAAGACCTCCAAAACTGAGTTTTTAGATAGGGTATCTCTATTGTCTAACATTTGATGGAATTTCAACCTCATTTAAGGGAGTCTTTTTGCCCATTTTTTTTTTCGGGGAATGAATTTATTCTCAAGACTAACATTCATATTGATATTATGGTTTTATAGTTTTATCATTTTTCATATTATACTATTATTTATAATCAAATATATAAAAATATATACATATTTTTTATATATTCAAACATAAAAAATTTAATTTTATAAATATATATGCAAACATATTTACATATAAAATATATTTCTAAACATATAAACCTTATCTAAATAAAAAATAATATCCATTTTATTTAAAATAAAAATGTATGAATATTTATATACATATACAATTAATGTATATATAATGTCTATTTCCTTGTGTGGAGGGTTCGAAAATGCTACACATGGGAATTCTCTTTTAGGAAAAAATGTATATATAATGTATATATATATTTATAAATATATTTGTGTGTGTATTGACAAACATATATATATTTATCAATATATATTCTAATATATGTATATAAATATTAATACATAATATATGTAAATAAATATAAATATGTATAATTATATTTATTGATGAACGAATATATATAAATATATATATGTATGCATGTATGTATTTATTTATTTATAAACACACACACACACAAAACAAATTATATATATGTGTGTATATATATATGAATAAATAATGTAGTAAAATATATATAAATATATTGATATATCATAAAATACAGAACAAAACAATATAGAAGAGTGGAAAAGACACTAAAGTATGAGGGGGAGGTCTCAGGTTTGAAACCCAGCAAAGGAAGGCGCGCACACGGGGGGTGAATCAGGTGCCTAGCACTGTTACAGAGGGTGTCAAGCACTGTTAAAGTGGTGTGGAGGCTAGACGAGCGATGTTAAAAGGGGGGATCAAGCACTGATAAATGGGGGGTGGTACACCCTCCAATTTGTGTGTTTTTTTTAATTTTATCCGTATTTTTTTAGCACTGATAAATGGTACATTTATCAGTGCTTTTTTAACACTAATAAAAGGGACCCTTTTTAATCACGCTAAGGACAAAAATGTTTTTTTAGCATTGTTGATGCCCTTTTTTCACACTGTTAAAGGGTCGGTATGTAGTAGTGTGGATATAACTCCAATATCCACAAGGTAGGTTTGAGTCTCAAAATGAAAACTTTTTAGAAAATTTCCAAGTATTATACTTTTGTAATGGTAGAAAGGAATCAATTTTCAAGACTCTTGGTGAATTAAGAGTATGCCAAAAAAAATTGATCCATAGATCCAAAAATTGATTGCGAAATAATTGTATTGGCACCCACTAAAGACTTGAAAATGAAATCTGTTAAAAAACTCATGGAATCTCTAAAAACCCATGTGTGATGGACCCATATACATGGTTTTGGTTCATTGGGGGGGTGAATTAGTGAATAATATTCCATTTTCCACTTTTACGATTTCTTGTGAAATCAAACTTCTTTACTTGTTAGAGTGAGAAATATCACATCTAAATCCACACACACCAAGGAAAGAAAAACAAAGGACTTATGATTTACAAGGTTCACTACTCAAAATTTGTAGTTAATCCTTGGCATTATCCAAAATCACCTTAGGGAACATGAATCACTATAATCACAATGAGTATGGTATATCCATGAACTTTTGTTACATTCAACAATGACCACCACCACAAATCGACCCTTTAACAACATGCAAAATGGGATTTAACAGTGAAAAAAAAAGGTTTTTGTCCTAAGTATTATTAAAAGGGGGACCCCTTTATCAGTGCTTTCATTAGCACTAATAAAGGCCCTATTGTTGTAGTGTGCTGTTTTAATTAAATCACACTACAACAACAACTTGTATATAGCAATTTCATAATTTAATTGAAATAAAAATAACTTCATGATGCATAAAAAACACTATGTTATAGACATTTCAAACAATGTTTTGTACCATTACATTATAAAGTACTATCACAAAAAATCAAAAATATCAATGTTTCATTTTCTTTGGCATCTGACCCCCTCTTAAAAAAGCCCGATCAGGGTATTAGTTGCCGAAAAAACCGCCCAAAATCGAGCACAAGAATCCACCTATATAAGAAAACCATTCTTATGTTAGTAATACTATAAATAAATAAATTATACATAGTATGAAACAATAAATGAATAAAATGTTGATTTTAAATAAAAGGACACACTTAGAGTCACACTGATCACACAGTGCGTCAAATTGAGCTAAGGCGTATTCTTACACGTCACAAATGACTTATGGATCATTTTCCTAAAGTTTCAAAGCAATATAAATATGTTTTATTATTTTTGAGTATATCACTTGCCTTTTTCACTAAAATATCATTTTAAACTGAAAACACGTACTTTGAGTCATATCTGTCACATCATGTGTCGGTTTGACATGAGAATGATTATTACACATCACAAATGACTTATAAATCGATGTCCTACAGTATTAAGACAATCCGATCATGATTTCTCAGATTGAGGTGCGGCTAATTTCTACATATCAAAAATGACTTATAAATCATTTTCCTAAATAATAAAAACAATACGAATGAGTTTTATTAGTTTTTGAGTATGTTACTTTTCTTTTTTTTTAATGTTAATTTTAAATAAAAATACACACTTGGAGTTATATCAGCCACACTGTATATCAGATTGAGGTGTAACTGATTTCTACATGTCACAAATGAATTATGGATCATTTTCCTAAAGTATCAAAACAATATGAATGTGTTTTCTTGGTTTTGAGTATGTCACTTGCACTTTTTACTAAAATTTCATTTTAAAATGAAAACACACACACTGAGACATACCGGTCACATAGTGGGTCAATTTGATGTGAGACTGATTCCTAGGTCAAAAATGAATTATGAATCATTTTCCTAAATAATCAAGATAATCAGAGTGTATTTTCTTAGTTTTTAGTGAGTGAAATGTGTGTTGAACTAAAATGTCGATTTTAAACTGATAACAAACACTTTGATTCATATCAGGCAGACCGTGTATTAGATTTAGCTGCGGTTGATTCCTACACATAAAAAATGACATATGGATTGTTTTCCTAAAGTATTAAAACAATCTGATTGTGTTTACTTGGTTTTTAGTATTTCACTTGTGGTTTTTTACTAAAATATCCATTTTAAATTAAAAATTTACACTTGAAGTCATACCGGTCACAGCATGCATCAAATTGAGGTGAGTCTGATTCATACACATCAAAAATTACATATGGATCATTACACTAAAGTATCAAAAAAATACAAACATGTTATCTTGGTTTTTAGTATGTCACTTGTGCTTTTTACTAAAATATCATTTTAAACTGAAAACACGCACTTTGAGTCATACCAGTCACATCACATGTCAGTATGATATGATACTGATTACTACATGTTAAAAATTAATTATGAATCATTTTCATAAATTATCAAGACAATCAGAGTGTGTTTTCTTGTTTTTCAGTGAGTGACACCTGTTCTGAACTAAAATGTCAATTTTAAACTGATAACGAACACTTTGAGTCATACCAGGCACACCGTGTGTCAGATTGAGGTGCAAATAATTATTAAATGTCAAAAATTAAATATGTATTTTTTCGAAAAGTATAAAAACAATGTGATCGTTTTTTCTCAGTTTTGAGTATGTCACTTATGTTTTTTTACTAAAATTCCATTTTAAACTAAAAACACACACTTTGAGTCATACCGGTCACATCGTGTGTCGGTTTGATGAGAGACTAATTTATACATGTCACAAATGAATTATGAATAATTTTCCTAAATTATCAACACAATTAGAGTGTATTTTCTCAATTTTCAGTGAGTAACACATGTTTTGAACTAAAATGTCAATTTTAAACTGATAATGGACATTTTGAGTCATACCAATCACATCGTGCATCAGTTTGATGTGAGACTAATTCCTATATGTCAAAAATAACTTATGAACCATTTTAAAAAATTATCAACACAATAGAAGAGTGTTTGCTCGATTTTTAGTGAGTGATACTTTTTTTCAACTAAAATATTTATTTTAAATAGATAACAGACACTTTGAGACATACTAGGAACATCGTGTGCCATATTGAGGTGAGATTAATTATTAAATGTCACAAATGAATTATGAATCATTTACCCAATGTATCAAAACAATCTAAATTTTTTTCTTGGTTTTGAGTATGTCACTTGTCTTTTTTACTAAAATGTCAATTTGAAATAAAAAGACACACTTTGAGTCATATTGGTCATATCGTGTGTCAGATTGAGGTTTGACTGATTTCTATATGTCATAAATGACTTATGGATAATTGAACTAACTTATCAAAACAATCTAAATGTGTTTTATCAATTTTGATTATGTCACTTATTTTTTACTAAAATGTCATTTTAAATTGAGAACACGCACTTTGAGTCATACTGGTCACATCATGGGTCGGTTTGACATGAGACTAATTTCTACATGTCACAAATTACTTGTGAGTCATTTTCCTAAATTATCAAGACAATATGTGTGATTTTTCTCATTTTTTAGTGAGTGACACATGTTTTGAACTAAAGTGTCAATTTTAAACTAATAACGCACACTTTGAGTCATATTCGGCACACCATGTATTAGATTGAGGTATGGAAAATTCCTACACATTTTAAACTAAAATGTAAATTAACTAATGATTAACTAGTAATTAAGCAATGAGTAATTAATGGTTAAGTAATGATTAACTAATGATTAACTAATGATTAACTAATAGCTAAGTAATAGTTAACTAATGAGTAAATATTGATTAAATATTGATTAGGTAATGGTTAACTAATGATTAACTAATGTTTCACTAATGATTAAAAAATGATTAACTAATGATTAACTAATTATTAACTAATGATTAACTAATGATTAACTAATGATTAACCAATTATTAACCAATGAATAACTTTGGATTAATATGGAATAAACATATTATGAAATATGAAAAATGTGATAACAAAAAGGGTTAATTGCACATATGATTTTTCACTCCACTGATTTATATGATTCATCCCTTATTATATGCTTGTTTTGCTAATGTTGATGGATATGTTCTAGATAATTCACATTCTCCTTATAAATCATCGAACATATCTTTAATAATGTTAAAAATTATACTACAAAACACTAGTTTCAACTTTTAGGATATAATAAAACGTTATAAAATTTTGTTAGCATAAAGATTTTGTGATTATCTAAGTATTAAATTACCTTCCTAAATACTACACGTGAATGTGGATCTGGCACAGATGTACCTAGGAGTAAAAAATATGATAAGGTGTGTCAGGCCTGACTCAGTGTAACCTGGTACATGACAACGAGCTTTTTTGTACACCTGGTTTGACACTCCTACGGGATATGATTTACATTATTTATATTTTCTTTATAAACTACTGAAATACCTTTATGAATGAACATGTGTCTCAATATAACCGACTTGATCAATTATGTGTTCAATTTCATCGGTTGTTCTGGGCATTCCTCCCTTGTATTTTCACATTTCATTTCAGAAAATTGTTCAAACATATTGATGGAACATTTCTATATAGAAAATAAAAGGGTGTATTATTGATTTTGGTAACCCATGATGGAAACCTTTCACCTCTTCACCTTGCCTTTTCCATTGTGGAGAGGGAAAACTACGAATCATGGAGGAGGTTTTTGGCATGTATTAGCAACCATTTCACTCATATTTGAGGTGTATGTTTGATATTTTATCAGCATTGAAAATCAATGAGGTAATAAATGTGGATCCTGATACATGGAGACCCATAAATGAACAACATCGGTACTGCATCAGACACTTTGTTAGAAAAGTGTGAAAAAAATTTCCCTAATGAACTTATGATGAAGACAATCACGAGGATTTTTATGCAATGTATTGGTTATTTTTTACTATTTAAGCATAAAGATACAATCAATTTATGTGAAATATGATCACTTATATATAGAATATGAGCCGGATCAATGAATTTTTGAAGAACGTTTCAAAAAAATCAGCAAGGCTAATCAAGAAGTATATGATTATATGATGTAGATTCCAAAAGAAAAATGGACATTGGTATATGATGGGGGGAAGGGTTATAAACACATGACCACAAACACTATGGAGTTCATAAATGGTGTATTCAAGGGGCTTCATGAGTTACCTATAACTGCCCTAGTTCAGGATAAATTTTATCATTGTGTTAAGTACTTCATTGATAGACAAAAACTAGCTTCGGATGGGATTCTACAGGGGCTAAGGTACGAAAGGAAATTTCAATGAGAGATTGAAAAGAATATTGAAGAATCTTTGAGTTATCATATGTGCCTTTTTCGTCGAGAAGAATCTCGATTTTAAGTTCAAGAGAATTCAAGACCCATCACAAATAGTAGTGGTAAAAAAATTATGGTATTATTGGAAGTGAGGTAATGAAAATGTGGAAACTTCTAAGTGTTACGGTTTCCATGTGAACATGTGATGAAAACATGTGACTCTGGGAACATATCATAGAAAGCATATGTTGATTTAGTGTACCGGCTAGACACCATTTCTAACTATTATGTTATACCATGGATTCCTATTGCGGAGTTTAAATATTTCCTGATGCCTGAAGACCAGTTTATATTGATACTTGACATCAACATGTTGCGTAAATGTGGGAGACCAAAGTCCAGAAGGATGCAGAATGAGATGGACTGGCCTCAAGAACAAGGGAAAAGTTTGAGATGCAACATATGTCATCAAAAAGGTTATAACTAAAAACAATACTATAAAATTACTTGATCAAGTTCACACTTTCAGCCACAATGATGTATTGTCTCTAATATGATCTTCTCATATTGTTAATTATATAGTGTTCAAATAAGATCCTTTATTTTTTAGGATTTTCTAAAATATCTGATTATTTTTACTATCAAAAGAAAATAATCCTTTCATATTCACATTAAAATAAATATGACAAGTGCATGTGAGGTGACATGAAAGAATAATCAATCTGTCTATGGCTAAAATATAAAGAAATCACATGAGAAAATAATCACGAAACATACCATCATGTGAGAAATCATAAATAAATTAAAAATCACACCATTTTCTAATAAACTTTTAGATAACGAAGAAAAAATGTTTATATTTATAAATATATAAAACCATATCTTAAAAAACACCCTTTCCTAGTTAAAAAATATCTAAAAAACACTTTAGAAATATGATTTGAGAAACGTGAAGACATTCCCTTTTATTTTGGTAAAACAAACTTCATAAAACAATGGGAATAAACATTTCATGTCATAAATTATACCATTCATAACATTCTTCTGATCATAACATTATATTTACATTTTATACTTAAGAATTATTTCATTTTTTTACATATAGATGGAGGATACTATACTACTCACTGAGCAGGTTAGGCATGTTTCCCATGTCGTGATAAAGGGTTATCTGGTTTGACGGATCAGGGTGTGTCCATCACACCATTATCATTACACGTTGCCTCCAACCGCCATTATATCATACCTACACTATGTTGGATTCTACGACATTGTAGTATCTGATTTTAAATTTTTTTGATCACCACATACTTACTTCCCACCCTCCTAGAGAGGTGGAGACCAGAGACACACATGTTCTACATGCCTGGGGGAGAGATGACCATCACCCTTGTGGATGTAGCGATTCTTCTCAGTCTTCCTATCTAGGGGGAATCAATTATTGGACCCACCCATGCAGACTGAATTGATCTTGTTCAGATATTGTTATGTGTCGACATTTTGGTTGATGATTCTATTACAGATGGTGGGTCGATATCTATGGGATAGCTTGAGATGCACATTTCATATTTACCCAATGAAGTTGACGAGCAGATTGTCATGCATCATGATAATGCCTATATATTACAAATAATTGGAGGGACACTGTGCACTGATCACTCAGGTAATCATGTGAACATGATGTATCTGGGGATACTATAGGACTTCGATTGGGTCGGGACATACAACTGGTAATTTGCATGCTTGGCTTACACTTACATAGCATTATGCACTTTAGGACCCCGAGACACCCTGAGAGGGGAGGGGTGAATCAAGGTGACAAATTTTTCTTTTAATGTGATGGATCTTGTTCCCACTTTGGTAGGAACTTCTTAAACCTTTAAGATTAATATGATCAGAAAGCAAACATTCACATGTAGAGAGATGACACAACACTTTTTACTTGGTTCACCACTAAGGGATATGTCCAAGGAGAATATGCCGACAGGTTTTCGATCGTACCAAATTCCACTAAACTTCACTAGATGTGGATTACAAAGGTTCGGGTATAGTCACTCTGTCCCAGGCTCATTGCCTTTACAAAAGTTCAGGGATAGCTCATTGCATCCCTCGAGTCACTCCCATTGACTCCCCCTGGCTAACTACCTTTGGTGATGTCCCACTCAGTTTATAGACGTGAAGGTCTCTTCATCATCGCTAATGAATGCATCATCTGTTGTATGTAGATGCTCTGTTGAAGTACAACTTCCACCTGAAGAAAAATCTCACTTTTTACCAACGGTATTGGGTAAAATTTCAGATTTCACATAGCCCCAGAAATACTGGCATACTTCAACAACACTTGGAACGCTTCTCTGAGATGGCGCGCAAGTTTTAAGGATGGCATGCAAGTTATAACTGGCGTGCAATTCCACCTCAACCACTTGCATGACACAAGCTTCTGCAACTCCAAAGTTGCGTGACTCACTTCCTTTTATGACCAAACCTATATTGGAACGCAACTATGAACTGTCGTGCTTCTTCAAACCCGGAGCGAAAGTGTCACCAAACCACCTGTGCGACACCTCCTTCACCAATTCCAAACTTGCGCAACTCAACCCCTTTCTCACCTCACCACTTGGACGTGTAGCAAACAACTGTCATGCAACTTCAACTTGCGCAACCCACCACCACTTGCATGACCACTAAACTTGTGCGACAGGAGATCTAAATTTCTCTAAGTCTGAACTTCATGCCGAATGAGGAGGGGTGGGCCTCTATTTATATGCATTTGGATACCCTGCGCGATGGCGTGAAAGTCCTCCATTGGCGTGCAAGTTTCGGCGCGCAAGTACTTTCATGACCAAACATGGAACTTTGGGCGCCCTTCTTCCTTTTCCATATTTTCATTTTATGATTTTGAAAAACAGAATTCATGCAAGTATCCTCTTCTTAAATTCAACGGCATGCAAGTATCTTTGCCAAAAACACTTTTTCTTTATTTGTCGATTTTCAAGCCCAAAAAATTGGCAAACACTGGAAAATGGTTCCACCTTCAATACTATTATCTGCTTGTTCTGTATGATCACTTTTCCATCACACATTCTGAACTTTCTATGAGGATTGACAACAAACACAAACCATACCATACTCCAATTCATGTATAGAATGACCATGGTTCCAACAATCTCCCCCTTTGGGTTTGTTGGCAATCAGTAAATAAATTCAATAGAGCACCAGCCACAGGAAAAACATAAGCGCAGGAATCAACTCATCCAACACTCTAAGTCTATGTGAGCAATGCTCGGTGTAGAAAACAAGAGAGAAAGCTTGAATTGGGTTCCCGTGTTTTGGAATTCTCAATGAATCCCAAGAAATTCTCTTACAGTGTCACAGAAGCATTACATGCCTGAATTTATTCTTTTCTCCCCCATTGACAATAAACCCAAAGACCGGTAAATGTTCATTTTTCAGCTCAAACCACACTCCCCCTGGATAGTATCTCCCCCAAAAACCTACATCACATCCAAAAACATATTAAAAACAATTAACATACCTGGGTAGAGGGGAATTTCATAACCTCCTTATGCACTGGGAGGTGGATAAACACTGAGGTTCAACTGATGCTTCTCAAACACAGTCGTTTATAGTGGCTCGGTTAGGATATCAGCCACTTTCTCATCATTTCCCACATGATCCATTCTAATCACCCCTTGCTCAACTTTTTCTTTGATAAAGTGATACCTGATTTCAATATGTTTCGTACGATAATGTTGAACAAGATTCTTTGTAAGATCAATTGCGCTTTTGTTATCACAGTAAATCACCATTGGTAGTTTCACCTCATCACCAATATCTTTTAGTTGTTGCTTCATCCATAGCAGTTGAGTGCATGCCTTTGTGGAGGAGATATACTTAGCTTCAGTAGTACTAAGAGAATTACTTTCTTGCTTCTTGCTCAACCATCCAACACATTTATTCCCAATGTATAATGCACCACCAATAGTGGACTTTCTGTCCACAACATCGCCAGCCCAGTTAGCATCATAAAATGCTGATAATTCACTATTCCTTCCTGCAGCAAATTATAATCCACAGTTGTGAGTACCTTTAATATACCTCATGATTCTTTTTACTGCTGCCATATGTTCCTCCTTTGGATTACTCTAAAAGTGGGTTGCATGACATGTGCAAAGAAAATATATGGTTATGTCGTTGTCAGGTGCAGTAGGCTTCCAATGATCCTCTTGTACATGGTGGGATCTACATAGGTATCATCCTCATGCTTTCCAAGTTTAGTTCCAACTGTAATCGGAGTTGACATTGGTTTGAAGTCTTGCATATTAAACTTCTTCAGCAGCTCTCTTGCATACTTTTCTTGAGAAATTAAAGTGTAATCCTTCTTTTGAACCACCTGCAGCCCCAATAAATATGTGACCTCCCCAATTTTAGACATATAAAATTCTAATTTCATATGATTGGAAAATTCATCCACTGATTTCTGCCTTCTACCACCAAATATGATATCATCAACGTAGACTAGAACCATGAACTGGTCTTTTGGAGAATTCTTCATATATAGATTGTTGTAATGACCCTCCAAATTCTCATTGTCTTGAGAGCTCAACGAATCATTACTAGGCCTTAAGCGACATCCCCAAGGTGCCAAAGGCTGGTAATAAATGTTGAAGGGTTTCAAAACAAGTGGGGGATGATTTACCGGTTAAGAATATACCACAGAGTCAACAAGAATAACCAAACAAATCTACTAAATGATTCATGATAAAATCTAAGACAACTCAACCATTTGTTTTATCAATACCAACCAAAAATTACCACCATGGAAACCAACACTAAATCAGAGTAAACAGAAGAAAGACAAACTAAAAGACCACAAGACGATAACCTAACTCCATGCTTCACAATCTCCAAGCTCCAACATCATGAACCAGCCCAAGCATCATGAAGTAGTGCTATAAACATGTGATGCTTTACCTTTGACAACATACTGGTATATGACATCTTCAAAAGCACCAACATGCCAAAGTAGGGGGTGAGTAATGAAACTCAGTAGGTTTTTTCCGATGACTTCCCAACCCATGCCTCTAGGATAAAATACGTTAGCACATTTATATAAAACAATTTATATAAAACAATTCCAAAAAAAAATTACAATATAACAAGTTCCATGTCAAGACCATTTTTCAACAAAACCCATCTTTCTCAATAAAATAAATCAAGAAAAATTCCCAATTCCATTCACATTTCCATTTGGCACATTCGTTCCATTTCACCAATCCACACAACCAACCATGCATGAAACCTGGACCTCCCAATACTCGCGAGTGGTGAGTTATCCTTCCACTAAGCCGTCACTTAGTGGACTACCTTGATGGGGGTACTTCAAGACCTTATCCATCACAACCTATTGATGGGGGGACTTCTCACCCTTATTCATCCCAACCTTTTGATGGGGGTACTTCTCACCCTTATCCATCCCAATGCATATGAACACACACCACAACCCATGCAATCCATGCCCAAAATCAAGTGTGTTCAAAACCTTTCAATAAAGCATCACACTTTTATTGAAAACCATTTTATTCAAGTAGTAAAACCATATCCAATTTAAAATCACCATTTTAAATTTACTTCAACAACCACTTTCCAAAAAAAACACACAATTTTCATAACCCGTTACTAAAAAGGGGGTTTCAACCACTCTTTCACAGCAGATAAACAAACCATTTCAACCAAGGAAAACAAATTGAAACTAATAATTCAAGTTCTAAGAAAGAGGAATCGAGAGTGAAGCCACCTACCTCAACAAAAAGGTGAAACCAAGCGACAGACGAAGAATGCTCAAGAACACCGGGTCAAATCTCCAAGAATCCTCCTTAGATCTCTTCTAATAACACAACCAAGACCAAAACTCGTCATATTTGGCATCCAAACACTTAGATCTACCCATAAAAGGCATAGATCTAAGAAACTGAGAGAAGAAGAGAAGTAGATCTAAGTAGATCTAAAAACCATTCAAGAACGAAGGAGAACGATCACATACCTCAAGAATCCGGCTTCGATTCGCCAAGAGAATCCTTCGGATTGCATCCGGAATGATGGGAGAACCCTATTTGACCTTAGGAGAACTAAAATCCCGAGTTATGGCCACTTAGAAGCTTTAATAAGGCAATTAGAGGGAAAACAATTTAGATCCACAATTTCAGGATCTAATTTTAAGTGACTGCACGGTTAGTCCGCACGGTTTGACAAACTGTGCACTAATTGTGTGTTGGCTACTGCCTCAGCCACCCTTCTTGCATGGTTTGACTGCATGGTTAGACAAACCATGCACTGACTGTGTGGAAGCCACTGCATCCAAGACCCATTGCACACGGTTTTTTCGCACGATTAGACAAACTGTGCGCTGACCGTGCGACTTCCCCTTTACCTCCAAACATCATTCCAAGTTCTCTCGACTCTCCCATTAAACACCCTTAACTTTAAAACCATGAAAATAATCAAGAAATGGTTACATACCAGAAACTAGGGGTACTACATTCTCCCTGCCACTGGCCTTTCCGTCCCCGAAAAGTAGAAAACCATCGCTTGATTGAAAGAGTTTTGGCCACTGCTCTTTCATTTCTTTCTCACATTCCCAAGTCTCTTCCTGAATCTAACCATGTTTCCAAAAAACCCACACTTGACCGATGCTTTTCCCATGCAAGACTTTATCCTTCCTATCCACAATCTGCACCGGGATATTTACCAACGAAGCATTCAGCTCTAGGTTAACGTGATCCCATCTGATCACATGGTCAGGATCGGGTTGATACTTCTTTAACTGAGATACATGGAACACATTGTTCACCGAACTGAATCGTGCTGGTAATTCCAACCGATATGCCACCTCTCCAACCCGTTCCAGTATCTCAAAAGGGCCTATATATCGAGGAGATAATTTTCACTGCTTCCCAAAATGACGATGTCCAAGCCTTGGAGAGATTCTCAAAAAGACATGATCACCCACTTCGAACGACAAGGGTCTTTGACGGTGATCTGCATAAGATTTATGAAAACTCTGAGCTGTCTCCATCCTCTTTCTAATCAAATGAATCATCTCTATTGTTTCATGGACAAGGCTCATCCCAACAACTAAATTTTCACCAGCTTCCACCCAGCATAGTGGAGAATGACAAGGACGCCCATACAATGCTTCAAATGGAGCCATGTGTATCGAGGCCTGATAACTGTTATTGTATGAGAACTCCACTAAGGGTATATGCTCCTCCAATGAGCCACCAAAGTCCATTGCACAATCCCGAAACATGTCTTCCAACATTTATATCGTCTGCTCAGATTGCCCATCTGTTTGAGGATGATACGCCGTACTCATCGTCAACTGAGTCCCTAGGGCTTTCTGTAATGATTTCCAGAAATGAGATGTGAACCTTGGATCTATATCTGATACTATAGACACCAGTACACCATGTCTCTTTACCACTTCCCGGATATAGATTTTTGAAATATCTTCCACCGTATGGGTTTCATGAATAGGGATGAAATGGGATGACTTGGTTAGGTGATCCACTATCACCCAAATGGCATCGTGTTTCCGGGTCGTTCTTGGAGGACCTGTAACAAAATCCATTGCTATCTGCTCTCATTTCCACACTGGGATAGTTAAAGACTGTAACATACCAGCTGGTCTCTGATGCTCTGCTTTAACCTACTGACAAGTTAAGCATCACGAGAGAAACTCAGCCACCTTTCTTTTCATGCTTCTCCACCAAAACTGTGCCTTTAGCGCCTTATACATCTTCTGTGTACTCGGATGTACAACCCATGTCGAATGGTGGTAATCATGAATGAGTTGTTCCTGACAAACCATAGGTACAACCATCTGATCTCTGAAACACAAAACTGAACCTGCTTCCAGTTTCCAGCCATCAATGGTCTCCCCACCATTGAGTTTTGAACTCATTAACAGACATTATGCATCAAATGTTTGTGCCTCTTTGACCACTTTTACTAGATCAGGAACAAGAATATCTGAAAAGAAAACTGCAAAATCACCTCGGTTTTCACATTCCACATGCATGTAGGCTGACTGACATCAATTTCCATTCGTCTGAAGCTTCCTTTTCCAACTGAGCATATGACTTCATGCTTAATGTGTCGGCCACCGAATTTCCCTTACCCAGTGTATACATTAAGTCAAAGTTGAACATTTGAAGATACATAATCCATCTCCTCTGCCTCAGATTCAAATCTCGTTGTGATAAAATGTGTTTCAAGATTTTGTGATCTGTAAACACAGTAAATTTCTCACCAAAGAGATAATGTCTCCATGTTTTCAAAGCATGGACGACTGTAGCTAACTCCAAATCATGTGTTGGGTAATTTTTCTCATGCACTCTCAGCTGCCTTGAGCCATAAGAAACCACATGGTCTCCTTGCATGAGAACACAACCCAACCCTGTTCCTGAATCATCATAGAAAACCATGTATCCTTGCCCTGATTCTGGAAAGAATAAGATAGGTGCTGATGTAAGGCGAACTTTCAACTCTTGAAAAGATCTATGACATTTCACAGTCCATTGAAATGCACTATTCTTCTTTTTCAATGTTGTCATAGGCGAATCTAGTCCTGAGAAGTCACGGACAAAGCGTCGGTAATAACCAGCTAGACTAAGAAAACTTCATATTTCAAAGACATTCTTCGGTGGTTTCCAAAAAAGAAAAGCTTCTATCTTTTCTGGATCCACCGAAACACCTTTCTCAGAAACGACATGGCCCAGAAAACGTACCTCTTATATCCAAAAAATTGCACTTTGATAATTTGGCATACAACTGATGGTCCCTAAAGATCTCCAACACTATCGCTAAGTGTTTCTCATGCTCAGCCCTTATTCTTGAATACACCAATATATCATCCACAAACACCACAATAAAAGAAACCAGATATTGTTGAAATATCTGATTCATCAAATCCATGAAGACCGCTAGTGCATTATTTAGACCAAAAGGCATGACTACATATTCGTAGTGGCTATATCTGCTTCTGAAGGTTGTCTTCGGAATATCCTCCTTCCGAACTCGCAACTGGTGATATCCTGACCGTAATTCAATCTTGGAGAACCACTGAGCTCCCCTTAATTGATCAAATAGGTCATCAATGCGTGGAAGTGAATATATATTCTTTATCGTAACTTGGTTAAGTTTACGATAATCCACACATAGCCTCAATGTTCCATATGCTTTTTTTACAAACAAAACTGGTGCTGGAGGAAGATTCACCGATCCAGCCGTCTGATTCTGATTCGCACTCCCACCTTGGAAGTAGGTGTCCCTCTTCCTCTTGTTCCCAGCATTAGAGTTCCCACCCGTTCCCATGGGTATCATCATACTTCCTCCTCCCATAACTCCTAAGGTGTCTCTTTTAGATACCGTTACTCTGTTTACTATTTCCATATAATCCGTAATACAGAGCACAGCTATCTCTGAGCGAATCTCCTATCGCAACCCTGATTCAAAGATTTGTGCCTTCAGTGACGCACTTGCAGGAACTTCTGGTGCAAAGCACACTAAATTCATGAATTTAGTCGCATATTCTATGATAGAGAGATTCTCCTGCTTCAGGCTGAAAAATTCTGTCGTCCTCTGGATCTTGAACGTGTGAGGATAGAATTTTTTATTGAACAAATTTTCAAATTCCTCCCAGCCCAGGTCTTGATCCACCTTAGCCTACACCACTAGCTCCCACCACTGTCACGCAAGATCCTCCAGCATATACATCGCCAACTTTACTTTCAGCTCTACTGGTGTGCCGATGAAATTGAATATACAATTCATCCTACTCAGCCACACTTCCCTTTCTGGTTCAGAATCACCCTAGAAGATGGGTGGATTCTGCTTCTAGAACTGGACGGAATGGTCTATATGCCTTCACTCATCCCTCCGATTCCTCGTGTCCACAGCCTGGAATGATTGAACTATACTTTGAACCAGATCTTGGTTCACACGTGGTTCAAGTGAAACCACATTCTCCACAGCTTCTTCGGGTTGGTTTCTATGATGCCTAACGGGTGCCATTTTCTATACAACAACGCACGCCGTTAGTCTCACTTCCTAGCAACTAAAGGCTTAGCATTTCAATTTATATCACGTCAACTATCACATCATTATTTCCCAACCATCCAACTTATCCACATGTTCAACCATTTTTTAAAACATCCCACATACTCTTTGAAAATCCACCCATTTTCAAAATGTACTAAATATCCATTTTTCAGAATCTTTCATTTGAAAATCAATTTCTGCATTTTTCAAAAAAATTCACCTTGCCCAAAAACATAAATCATTCTTCTCAATGAGATATTCCATCCTAGTGGTAAGCCATTCCTCTAATGAATGTCATGCTCATCTCATTGGATAAACCCATGACAATGAGATTTACAACATTCTAGAAGTGTATCCAAAACACTTATGTACCCAACACCCTGGTAACTTGAAGTTTAGCATAAATGGGTTAGCTACGTCCTTTTATGCTATACATTTCAAGTTCCGACAATCCTACTCTTGTCTAAGATGATCACCCAAGGAATAGACAAGAAGGAATTTCAACTCCAGGACCAACCACATTGATGACCACTTGTTAGGCAAGGACCGAACAAGATAATACCATTTGTAATGACCGACCAAATTCTCATTGGCTTGAGAGCTCAATGAATCATTACTAGGACTTAAGTGACATCCCCAAGGCGCCAAAGGCTGGCAATAAATGCCGAAGGGTTTCAAAACAAGTGGGGGACGATTTACCTGTTAATAATATACCACAGAGTTAACAAGAATAACCAAAAAAATATACTAAATGATGCATGATAAAAGCTAAGACAACTCAACCATTTGTTTTATCAAAACCAACCAAAAGTATCACAGTGGAAACCAACACTAAATCAGAGTAAACAGTGGAAAGACAAACTAAAAGAACACAAGACAACAACCCAACTCCATGTTTCACAAGCTCCAAGATCCAACATCGCGAACCAGCCCAAGCATCATGAAGTAGTGCTATAGACATGTGATGCTCAACCTTTGCCAACATCCCGGTATATGAAATATGAAAAATCACCGATGTTCCAAAGTAGGGTGTGAGTAATGAAACTCATTAGTTTTTTCCCGATGACTTCCCAACCCATGCCTCTAGGATAAAACACATTATCACATTTCTATAAAACAATTTATATAAAACAATTCCAAAAACAGTTCACAATATAACAAGTTCCATGTCAAAACCATTTTTCAACAAAACTCATCATTCTCAAGAAAATAAAGCAATAAAAATTCCCAATTCCATTCACATTTCCATTTGGCACATTCGTTCCATTTCACCAATCCACACAAACAACCATGCATGAAACCTGGACCTCCCTATACTCGCAAGTGGTGAGTTGTCCTTCCACTAAGTCGTCACTTAGTGGACTACCTTGACAGGGGTACTTCAAAACCTTATCCGTCCCAACCTATTTATGGGGGGAATTCTCGCCCTTATCCATCCCAACCTTTTGATGGGGGTACTTCTCTCCCTTATCCATCCCAATGGATATGAGCACACACCACAACCCATGCAATCCATGCCCAAAACCAAGTGTATTCAAAACCTTTCAATAAAGCATCACCCTTTTATTGAAAACCATTTCATTCAAGCAGTAAAACCATAGCCAATTTAAAATCACCATTTTAAATTTACTTCAACAACCACTTTCCAAAAAAACACACAATTTTCATCACCTGTTACTAAAAAGGGGGTTTTAACCATTCATTCACAACAGATAAACAAACCATTTCAACCAAGGAAAAAAATTGAAACTAAGCCTTCAATTTCTAAGAAATAGGAATTGAGAGTGAATCCACCTACCTCAACAAAAAGGCGAAACCAAGCGACGGACGAAGAACGCTCAAGAACACCAGGTCAAATCTCCAAGAATCCTCCTTATATCTCTTCTCCTAACACAACCAAGACCAAAACTAGTCATATTTGGAATCCACACACTTAGATCTACCTATAACGGGCGTAGATATAAAAAACTGAGAGAAGACGATAAGTATATCTAAGTAGATCTAAGAAACCATTCAAGAACAAAGGAGAACGATCACATACCTCAAGAATCAGGCTTTGATTCGCCAAGAGAAGCCTTCGGATCGCCTCCGGAACAATGGGAGAACCCTCTTTGACCTTAGGAGAACCAAAATCCCGAGTTAGGGCCACTTAGGAGCTTTAATGAGTCAATTAGAGGCAAAACAAGTTAGATCCACAATTTAAGGATCTAATTTTAAGTGACTGCACGGTTAGTCCGCACGGTTTGACAAATTGTACGCTAACCTTGCGTTGACTACTGCATCGGCCACCCTTCTCGCACGGTTTGGCCACACTGTTAGATAAACCGTGTGCCAAACTTGCAGAAACCACTGCCTCTAAGACCCACTACACACGTTTTGGCCACACGGTTAGACAAACCGTGCGCCGACCGTGCGACTTCCCCTTTGCCTCCAAACATCATTCCAAGTTCTCCTGACTCTTCCATTCAACACCCTTAACTTTAAAACCATGAAAAGAATAAATAAATGGTTACATAACATAAACTGGGGGTACTATAATTTTGGTCTACTCCTCCTCTTTTTAATTCCAGCTTCTTGAGATACGAGTCCAGCCGGGAATACCATGCTCGTGGTGCCTGCTTCAAACCATATAGAGCTTTCTTCAGTTTGCAGACCTTTGTTTCATCAGTACCAATAACAAAACCCACTGGTTGTTCAATGTAGACTTCTTATTCGAGTACTCCATTCAAGAATGTTTTCTTGACATCCATTTGATATACTTTATATCCTCTTTGGAGTGTCATGGAAAGGAAAAGCTTGATTGACTCTAGTCTATCCACTAGAGCAAAGGTTTCTTCAACATCAACACCTTCAATCTGGGAGTATCCTTTACATACCAGTCATTCCTTATTTCTAATAACACTTCCATGTTCATAAAACTTGTTCTTGAAGATCCATTTTATACCAATCACATTGTGACCTTTGGGTCTCTGGACAAGATCCCATGTCTGATTCTTGTCAATCTGATCTAACTCTTCATTCATAGATTTCACCCATTATTCATCCTTTGCAGCTTCTTCAAATGAGGATGGCTCCACAACTGACAAAAATGCATATTGCGTGTTATTCCTCATCCTCCTTGTTTAAGTGGATGCACTCCTATCCCCAATTATATTAGATGGATCAATCTCAGCTCTACGATTTCTCCTGTGTGGTTTTGTAGAATTCTCTCCAGCCACAGTTTCTTCTTCAGATTCTTCTTTTGAGTCAACATCATGATGTGACTGATGAGTGTTTTGTATAGATTCCTCTATTTCTTTGTTTGTATTTTCTCCACCTTCACTTTCTTTCTCACTTTCTATCACATCAACATATGACTTACTTGAATCATTTTTGGTTTTCTCTTCAATTATCTTAACATCACTGCTTTCCAAAATCCTTCCTAATCGCTTGTTGAAACACTTGTGGGAATTGTTGTTCATTGAGTATCCAAGGAAAATTCCTTCATCTACATTGTCACCATACTTCCCTTGATTTCCTTCTTTGTTACTAAGGAAGCATTTACTTCCAAAAACATGAAAGTATTTCAAAGATGGTTTCCTTCCATGCCACAATTCATATGGTGTCTTCGTCTCACACATATAAAGTCCTATTTGATTTTGAATATATATTGCAGCTTGAACAGCCTCTTTCCAGTAATGTCGTGCAATACGACTCTCAATAAACATAGTTCATTCCATGTTGTTCACTTGTCGATTCCTATGTTCAACAACTCTATTTTGTTGTGGAGTTCTCACAACAGCTACCTCATGTTGTATCCCATGCTTCTCTAGGTAATTTTTAAATTCAATGGACGTGTATTCCCCTCCATTGTTAGATCGCAACACTTTTATTGTTCATCCAGTATCATTCTCGGTGATTCTCCGATATGTTTTCATGCAGTAAAGCACTTGTCATTTCCTATGAATGACCAAAACACATGCCATTCTACTGTAATCATCTATGAAAAGGACAAAGTACCTTTCTCCATGAGTTCTAGAAACATTTATTGGCCCGCATACATCTGTATGAATTATATCAAGAAGTTGAGTTGCCCTTTTCTTATTTGGCCGATATGAACTGCAGACCAGCTTTCCATGAATGCAAGAATCACAAGACTTTTCACGCTCACGCTTCAGGTTGGGAATGTCCATGAAAATCCTCAATTTTGATATTTTCTCCATGTCTTGTTGATTGTTGTGTCCCAGTCTCCGATGCCACAAATTGTTTTCTTCTTTAAAATTCATGTAACAAACATTTTCTTTACTATCAACCTGATACAAGTTGCCTTCTGTTCTGCATCCCTTCATAAGTGAATTGCCTATCTTTCCCTTGATAGTGCATCCTTTATGATTAAAAGTAACTATAAGTCCTACATCACCGATTTGACTCACGCTGAGTAGATTATGACGTAGGCCATCAACATAAAGTACTTTAGTCTTCTTTAGATCTCCATTAGATAATTCAGTACTTCCACTACCTTTGATTTTTAGAGCTCCATCATTACTAAATTGTACTATACCATCAACCTTCCTTTTGATATCTGTTAACAGGCCAGCATTACCTGTCATATGAGATGAACAACCGCTATCCAGAATCCAAGTACTGTTTATTTTTTTAGCTTTGAGGGCCACCTCTGCAAGGTTGTATTTCTCAATTTTCTTCCTTTCTTTCCATGATACATTGGATTGAGTATAGAGAACTGATGGCCTTTCAATTATCTTTTCTATGTACCTAGGTTCTTCATAGTCGAAATATTCTTTGAGAGGAGAAAACTTGTTTGAAAGAGTAACATTGTCTTGATAACGTGACTTAACTTGTCTCAAACTTCGGTATGAGGTGTCCATGTCCCTTCTCTGCCTGCAATTAACAGCCTTATGACCAAAGTTAGAACCGAAAACAATATCCATAGAAATTTTTTCTTCTATAAGAATTAGTATATTAATTTTTTCTCCTCTATTGAACTCCTATATCTTCTCCATTCAGATAGCTTCTTGACTCTTCATAATAAGACATGGTGTGGCCCAAATATCCACAGAACTGAAACTTCATGAGAGGAAATGTCTTCTCACTTCTATTTATCCTCATTTCTTCTTCTATGGGATAATAGTATGAGGGATCCTATTTCCACGAGGTTCAAGGATAATCTTCTTTTATTATTTCAGATTTAATTGGGGGTTTATGTTTCATCACTTCATAAGACTTCCCCACATCACCCACTTTCAGCTTGCCTTTATTTTGGTCACCTTTATTTGCAGCATTTGACGATTCTGCCTCACAACCAAATCCACTATTTCCCATACAGGCAGGTCTTTGATCATTTAAAATCTTTTTTTAACTCCATTAGAGCCACGTTTTGCTCTTTCCAACAACTCACCATCTGAGAACCTTCCAAACTGTATTTTCTTCCATGATTATTTTGAAATTGAATATTTTTCAAGTTTATTCCTAATAGTAACAACTTCCTCCTCAAGATGCTCAGAAGTCTTGGACTTTTCTTCTAGTTTGGAGGTGAGTTCATTGATGACCTTTGTCTGCTCTTCAATTCTCAGCTTCAGGTCCACTACATCATCATTACTTTCAAGTATTTTAGACTGTACCTTCACAAATTCTTCCAGTCGTTCAATTTCATCTTCAAGTTGATCAACATATTTAGTTGGTTCTTCTATAATTGATTTCCACTTATTGCAACTCTTGTATTTAATCTTAAGCTTACTAACAGCATCCTTAAGTTGAAACTCGGGATCTGCACTAGTTTTCAACTATTTTTCTCCACCAGTATCTTCTGATTTTTCAATAGTGGCCATCATGGAAGCATGGTTCCCAGTTTTAAATTCTGGTTCTTCTTCATCACAGAATTCATTATCATCATCTTCCTCTTCACAGAAAAAACTCTTCTTCAGAACTTTCTTTCTATATTTGAAGTCTCATTTCTTGAAAAACCTTTTCTGAGGATTCTCAATGTTTTAAACATCGCTATCATCATCATCGATCTTTCTTAAGCACTGAGAAGCAATGTGCCTGACTTTTCCACAATGAAATCAAGCCAGAGGTAAATTCCCATTGAATTTCCCTTTTCCCTTCTGGAACTTCTTGGAAATGAGAGGAACAATTTCTTTTTCTTTGTCATCCTCACCGCTACTATATTTTGATATTTTCATTTTATCCATGGACTTTAATGACATTTCCTTGCTCACACAAGTCATATCATCTTCTGGTTTGACTCTTATTTCATATGCTACCAAGCTGCTTAGTAGATCATCCAGAGAAAGTTTGGAAAGATCTCTTTCCTCAAGGGCTGACACCATTGCATTGTACAGAGTTGGAAGTATTCTTAATATTTTCTTTACAATATCAATGTCTTTTATTTCTTCTCCTAGGCCGCTAATTGCTCCAACCACATCAGTAATTCGATTGAAAAATGAGTCTTCATTATCATCTGGATGCATCTTCAAATCATCAAACTGATTGTGTAGGACTTTTAATTTTGCCTCCTTCACTTTAATATCTCCTTCATAAATATTTTTGAGTTTATCCCACATGTATTTTTCTGGGGTGAAACTCTTCACCTTTCGATAAATCTAATGATAAAGGGTTGTGGTGAGAGCATTCTGCGCTTTAACATCAGCATAAATAATTTTCCTATTGGCATCTATCATAGCCATCCCTGTTGGATCGGTAACATGAATACCTTGGACAGTGAAAAAAAGGACTTACATTCCAAGGGATCTTAGATGAGATCTCATTCTATTCTTCCAGATCTGGAAATTACTTCCATCGAAGAGTGGGACTCCCTGGACATTGACTGCATTCTCCATGAAGACAAAGGATAGTTTCAACACCAGCAACCTTTACCCTCTGATACCACTTGTAGGATCCCGGGATACCCTGATATGGGAGGGTGAATTAGGGTGACAACTTTTTCTTTTAATGTGATGGATCTTGTTCCCAAATTGGTATGAACTTGTTAAGCCTGTGAGATGAATATGATCAGAAAGAAAACATTAGAATGCAGAGAGATGACACAGAATTTTTTACTTGGTTCACCACTAAGGGATATGTCCAAGGATAATACGCTGACAGGTTGTCGGTCGTACCAAATTCCACTAAACTTTACTTGATAAGGATTACAAAGGTTCGGGCATAATCACTCTGTCCCAGGCTCACTGCCTTTACAAAAGTTCAGGGATAGCTCACTACGTCCCTCGGGTCACTCTCGTTGACTCCTCCTAGCTCACTGCCTTTAGTGAAGTCCCACTCAGTTTATAGACATGAAGGTCACTTAATCATCTCTAATGAATGCATCATATTTTGTATGTAGATGCTCTGTTGAAGCCTAACTTCCACCTGAAGACAAATCTCACTTTGCACCAACGGTATCGGGTAAAATTTCAGCTTTCACATAGCCCCAGAAAGACCGGCGTACTTCAACAACACTTGGCGCGCTTCTCCAAGATGGGGCGCAAGTTTTAAGGATGGCATGCAAGTTATAACTGGCACGCAAGTCCACCTCAACCACTTGCACGACACAAGCTTCTGCAACTCCAAACTTTCATGACTCACTTCCTTTTATGCCCAAACCTATATTGACGCGCAACTATGAATGGTCGCGCTTCTTCAAACCCGGTGCACAAGTGTCACCAAACCACCTACGTGACACCTCCTTCACCAACTCAAAACCTGCACGAATCAACCCCTTTCTCACCCAAACCACTTGGATGCGCATCAAAAAACTATCGCGCAACTTCAATTTGCGTGACCCACCACCACTTGTGCGACCACTACACCTGCACGATGGGAGATTTGAATTTCTCTAAGTCTGAACTTCATGCTAAATGAGGAGGGTTAGACCTTTATTTATAGGCATTTGGATACCCTACGCGACGGCGCGCAAGTCCTCTATCGGCGTGAAAGTTTCGACACGCAAGTACTTGCGCGACCAAACATAAAACTTTGGGTGCCCTTCTTTATTTTCCATATTTTAATGTTATGATTTTTAAAAATAGAAGGCGTGAAAGTATCCTCTCCTTAAAGTCAATGGCGTGCAAGTCTCTTTTCCAAAACACCTTTTCTTCATTTGTTGATTTTCAGGCCCAAAAAATTGGCAAACGCTGGAAAATGGTGACACCTTCAATACTGTTATCATCTTGTTCTGTATGATCACTTTTCTGGCACACATTCTAAACTTTCTCTAAGGATTGACAACAAACACAAACCATACCATACTCCAATTCATGCATAGAACAACCATGGTTCCAACATGCACGACATGCAATATTGACCACACATATCTCAGGGGATGACTTATCCTTCGTCAGATGTGGGAATGAGAATGCATCCCCTCACTCTACCATAATCTTACTAGTTAGCCGCTACGTGTAGAGGTGTTGCATGACAGTTTGTATGGACGATGGTATGAGCACTCATCTCTATTGTTTTTTGATTCTAGTAGGAGTTATTGGATTTAATGTCTTATTATTTATCACTTTTGTGTTGTATTTTACAAGTGGAGTCTGGCACAAAGCTTTGTCAGTGCTCTAACACACCATTTGGGTGCTTACCGGCTCATGTTGGACAGTGTCCTACCCACCGATGTAAGTATATACAATATTTCATTGACTATAAAATTTCATCATATCATCATTTTTTATTTTTAGAAACAAAATTTATTAAAAAATCTCACACGTCATTTCAGATTTCATGGATTCTGTAATGGGATTTATTGAACCATTTTCCTACATACTGCACTGCTGGACTTCATGATGTTATTGTTGTACTTCCACTCATTCATTTTCATATTATTGAGTCGCACCAGCCTAAGAGAGTCATGTGCCAGTTGGGCTATATTCAGCACATTCCATTACCCCTGAGATAGTTATATGAGATTTACGACTTGAAGATGAAGGGGAGGAAAAATTTTGATTAGAGCTGACGATATGCCTAGTATCTCGACCTATGGGGAAGACAAGCATCACTTCATATCCAGGGTGTACCTACGATGCGATTCCATATTTCGGAGCAGGTCGAGTATGATCTATGGTATATATTAAAACCTATATTGTATATTACTCGACACGACAGAGGGATTCAGGACATGGTAAGTTAATAAATTTCAATTAGTTTGTTTATTGTACTATTTTCTAATTCATTTTTAATCACTTTATAGTATACCCGAGTACATCAGATTATTTTCATGTCTAATCTAGAGGAGCAGGTTTCTAGCCTAGCAGTGATCCCTGTTTCATTATAGGGGTAATGACATCTTATCATGTGGTTCATGGAAGTATTTTCAACCATCCATCCTAGGGAGATTGTTTCCCACCTAGGGAGTGGAGGTTACTACTCAAGAACCACCTCCAGTAGTTGTTACTGATGAGGATCCATGAAAACGATGACATAGACTGCATCCTACTTCACGTGAGGCCTTGCTAGTTCCATAAGAAGAGATTATCCCTCTAGCAGTCCAACCTCAATAGATTGGGGGGGTGCATCAAGAGGCGTGGGATCCATCTTTCTTGATAGGATATCCACAATTTTCTCTGGCATGGGTTTCATATCCTTCACAACCTATATGGTTCCTCCCTGTGATGATGAATGATCCTTATACTACCCTAGTGGGAGAATAATCAAGTGCACAAGAAGACATCCAATTGACACCTCCTCCCACTAAGACATAGGTAGAGAATCCGATGGTCAATGTTCCAGCACTTGAGGATCAACGCTCTTATAATCATTAGACTCCACCCCAGCACGGAGCTCAGTGATCTCGATACGAGTGTCCCATTCGCACACCACCATATGGGACGAAAATTCACCATATACATTGATTTTACTCATTCATGTATACATTTTCTGTCTATTAAAATGAATAAATTCTTTTTACTATCAACTATTTTTACATGTTTAACCACTATTTCAATTTTCATTTATATTTTAGTTATTTTTTATATTTTATAAGCTTTCAAAGTCAACTACATGAAACATAGGAAAAATTATTAAATTTTAAGTAGGAAACTTTAAAATTTTATAAAATATAAGCTATAAAAACAATCTAATCAAATTTAAAACATATCCTAATCATCTAAAAAGTTGTTGAAAATAAAAAAAAATCATAAATATAATAAAAAACAGAAAATGAAAGGAATGTAAAAAAATATTATAAATAAAATATTAATGAAGTTGGAATATTGTAGACTAAAACTAACCCTATATATTAAACCCCACTAAAATGAATACTTTCTAATTAAGCTCCACATTTTACTGGTGTATTCTAATTCTATAGAATAGAATAACTTACAAAATCCAAAAAGGGAGTAATATAACTTAATAATAGCCATGAACAGAATAAAAAAAGATATTGAGCTAAGAGAACTTCCAGTCCTATAGAAATTATGGATGTATAAAAAATCTACAATTCACATGACCTTCATTCAAGTCTCACATTGCTTTCTTATTAGTTTCATTAAAACAAATGAATTGAAAGATTGAAAAAAAAACAGTACAGTAAGTATATAACAAAACAATATATATATATTTATTTATTTATTTATAATGTATATATTTAATATGTATATATTTATAATGAATGATAATATTATAGTCATGTAATAATGACAAAAAAGTAATATTTAACTAAACTAAATGAAGAATAAAATGCTATATAAGTGATTTCTAACAAGATACATAGGAAGAAAAATTATTAGATTAGTTAGATTAGCAAGTAACGATACATATGAGAACATACTTGAAAATAATAAATAATTGAAAATAATAAAAATCATAAATATAATAATTAAAATCTTATTTACAAGTCACAAAATCTATTTATCAAAAACATAACATTCTCACTTTCAAATATTAATGACATAATTCTAAACAAAATAAAACAAACACTATATATATATATCATAATATACAAACCTATTTATTTATAAATACAAAAACAAGAATATATATATATATATATATATATTTGTAGAAAGGAAGTAGGGCCTCTGTCTCCTTTTAGACATAGTATAAAAAAAGGACCTGGCCACATTTTAAAAATATATATTCAAAAAATGCATAAAAGACTCTTAGGTCGTGCATCAGTGCACTTCTATCTCTTGTTCGAACGTCTCCGCCTCATCGAAGTCTACTGCTTCGAAGTGGGGTGAAATGCCTTGGGGGGTCAGCTTTTGGAGTTGGAGTCAGAAGGGGTGATCAGTGACCTCTACGACTTCTCTTTGTCGCCGATGTTAGACCAACTAGTCCCTCGGGTGGACATCGGGGATCCCATCCATGAGGTCTCACTGCTACTGGCATAGCTCACCACCTTCTACTACAGTATCTTCTTCCTAGGCATCTCACTTTCTCACATCATCATCAATGATAGGAGCGTGTTTCAATTCCTTTATGAGTGGGTGAAAGGTGTTGTCATGGGCGCTTTCAAATGATATGTGATTTTTGGGTACTTAGGTGCAGTAGAGTGGCTGACCAAGGTCATCTCTCAAAGGAGGAAGTAAATTTAAAATCATATTAAAGGTATTTTGAAAATAAAATAAAAGGAAATAATAACACTAATTAAAAGGATGGTGGTTTTTTATCATTTATAAATCTAAAATAATTTTACTAGAAGAAGATTGAATTTTTTTTTTTGAAATGAAGTTCGATTAAAATGACACAACAAGAAAAAAAATTTAAAAAAAAATATATTAAAAGGAGTAATCGATCTAACTATACCTATTCAATCAATTATTTATTTTTATCATTTAAATTCACATAATACCATAATTTTTTAACCCTTGAACCCTACAAGATTTAACTTAACCACAAAGATGAAGTGAATTTAACCCGAGGTTAACTTCGGAACATGCAATCACAGCAGCCTACTTTGATTGATGTTCTAAGGTTAGATTATGGTCAGTGGTAAATTAAGGAACATTTACTCTCTGTAAATTATAATTAATTGTGTTTATAGATTATATTTTAACTCTAGAAATTTATCTCGTGTGGTCTTGTATTACCTATTAAGATTGCGCTCTCACAATTCACACAATTCTCGACCTCACGTGTTTTGTGTTAATTGTTCAATTACTTGATTAGTTTCATTTAAATTAAAAAATCAATTCATAGATCATATTAATTGAATTATAGTATCTCATTGATTCAAAATAAATTAAGGTATAATTTTATAGGTAGATCGATTACTAAAAATAACTACGCTTCCATGGGCGGTATAGTCATCGTAGAAACGTTTTGCATGTGCAAAGGTTTAGAAAGGGTATAACCGAATATTTTTTCTACTCTTTAATTCCAACCCAAATAGTAAGAATAATTAGGAATATAAATTAAAAAACATAGGAAAATATAAGAAATTAAATAATAAATAAGGAGTTTATTATGCAAACAAAAGTATTATAACGCGAAGAAGAAGAAGAAGGAGAAGAAGGCTTCGTTGAATAGATCCTTGCTTCAAGAGCTACCCTTATTGAAATGGTTGGATAATTGGAGTGGATCCACTTCTCCTTTTCCCTAAACTTCCCAATGCATGTATCCACCCCTCTAAATGAGAAAAACACTAATTTATATAGTGGAGGGGAGGCTAGGTTTAAAGAGGTTTCAAGTGTGAATGGGGAATCTCGGCCAAATATTTTAAGACAACTTTCACCGCCCATTTGACCTCCAAAACATGTTAAACAGTTGTTCTTCCAGAATAATTATTTGTGAAAAATTGGATTGTAGAGATCCTCTAAAAATTTGGGCCTAATCCAAGATTTGATGAAGAATTTATGGTTCAAATACTGAACCAATGTCCAATCTGGAGGGTCCAGTCCACCTTTGACTTCATGGTCCATTTATTCCAACCAAATGCACAATTTAGCTCATATGTCCTGAATAAAAGTTGTATAAAATTAATTCAAGAACATATTTACAAAATTTTAAGTTTAAATAATACATATCAAAATATTTATTTCTGAAATGCTACAGTAAATTTTAAAGGGTAAAACTGGAATTTTCATCAAATTTTCAAATGAATGATCTAATCCCAAATATTTCATAAATGAACACATTTACCACAATACGAGAAAATTATATCATTTATTATCAATAAAATATTCAAAAAAAATGTGTTTTATCAACTCCCCCACACTTACCCTTTTTCACTTCTAGGAAAAACCTCATATCATGTATTCGAAACAATTGTGATAAGATATGCATATTCATATTTATCAATCCACAGTACAAATATAGGCAAATTAAGAATCCCATCAAGTGTAAATATCAATAGGTTTTAAATTCATTATCTCATAAATTGTGTCAAAACAAAATCCAGTGAAATTCATAACACTAATCATAGCGAAACAAGTCATGGGTCTACCATGCCACTAATTCTCCACGTGTGTGTGTGTGCCAACCATTACAAGCTCATAAATACACCCTTTATTCAGTATATTCAGGTCAAGTAAAACAATTATTCTTTCCTAGTTTAATTCACCAAACTTGTTCTATATTACTTTGCAATCGAATTTCAAGACTCACTCACTTAATCATTTTTCAAAATTCAAACCTTAAGCTCCAAACCTAGATGTCCCAATATGTTGTACATTTCATCACTCCCCTCATTTATTATTATTATTATTTTGTTTTTCTTAAGTTTCACTTACAACAAATCTCACAATCAACTCTCAATCCATTTTTGATCTCCTCACAACACTAATTGTAATATTTATAACAAGATCAAAGATTGATGAAGAGTGGTTTTTGACCTGTTCAAGATACAACCCATATTTTTTTGAGGGCATAAAATATTCAGATAATAGGCAGACACGCATAGGTCAATTCAGTACAGTAATGAAACTGATTGAAATAAAAACGAACATATGGATCAACCAATAATTTTTTTACCTAACTTGACTATACTTTTAATTGAATAGGAAAAATTTCACAAGTCATGGTTGAGTGAAAATTTGTTTGGAAAAATTAATGACACAATTTACCATGAAAAAATATAAAAAATAATGACATCAAAATATAAAAGTTTTTGTAATGACACAACCATTCATTTCATCGACAACTTCTATTTTTATAAAAATAAACCTTTGATAATGAAATCTTACTCATGCTTATAATTCTACTAATAAATTTTAAAAAAAATCATTTCTCATATGTTTCACATGAGAATGTTACATGATATGTTTGTTTTTTTATTGATTTTTTTGTTTGTTTTTTTTTTGAAAATTTTAACAAAAAACTTAATAGAAAATATACACAAAACACACAAATGAAAATACTAAATATCTACCCCAAAATGTTGTCCCCTCCCCCACTGTTAAAATATTGCATTGTTTTCAATGTGAACCTATGAGACGATATATGCACATGAAATGTATAATTTTAAATAGGAAAAATAATATAAAAGTGAAAGGGTTATGAACAACCTAATATGATCAAGTGATGATGGGGTTATGTAGTGTGATGAAATCCACTGCATCAGTTTGAAGTCCATAAATGTATTTCTTCAAATGTTACTTGTTGATTGTAAAGATCCTTCTAGTTTCCTCTTGTGTGATCTCCATTGTACCATAAGGAAAAAAATTAGATACAATATAAGGACCTAACCATCTGGAACACAACTTACCATGAATCATCTTTAGTCGTGAATTTTAGAGAAGGACATTCTCTCCAACATGAAAATCCCTTTGTTGGATCATTCTATCATAAGCTGCTTTTGATCTTTCCTTATAGAGCCTTGAGTTCTCATATAAAGACAATCGAATCTCCTCAAGCTCTTGAATTTTCAGCTTCCTTTGAATTCCAGCTTGGTCTAAATCCATGTTGCATTTTTTTATAGCCCAATAAGCTCGATGATCAACTTCCATGGGGAGATGAAACACTTTCCCAAACAAAATCCGAAATGGGGAAATTCTGATGGGTGTCTTGTATGTTGTCCTATAAGCCTATAGAGCACCACCCAAGCGCTTTCTATAATCCTTCCTATTCGGATGCACGATTTTCTCCAAAATTTGTTTCAACTCATGATTTGAAATCTCAGCCTGACCATTTGTTTGGGGGTGGTATGTTGTTGATGTTTTGTGTGTCACCTCATAATGCTATAGGAGGGAAGCCAAATTTCAATTGCAGAAGTGTGTCCCCTGATCACTGATGATGGCCTCTAGTACTCCAAACCTACAAAAAATATGTGTCTTGATAAAGTCCACTACAACATGAGAATAATTAGTCTTAGTGGCCTTATCCTCCACCCATTTACTCACATAATCTACAACAAACAAAATATAAAAAAACCCAAATGAACTAGGAAAAGGAACCATAAAATTGATTCCCCATACATCCAAAATATCACATAATAGTATGGGTTTTTGGGGCATCTCGTGTCTCCTAGAAATGTTCCCAGTATGTTGGCAATGAGAGCACAACTTACAAAAGAGATGAGCATCATGAAATAAGCTAGGCCAATATAATCCAGAATCTAAAAAGTTCCTAGCTATCCATTGGGGTCCAAAGTGTCTTCCAAATGAAAGTGAATGGAAAAAATGTAGAATAGACTCAAAATCATGTCCAGTAACACACCTCTTAATGACTTGATCAGTACACATGCGCCAAAGGTAGGGATCATCCCACACATAATACCGAGACTCACTTTTTAATTTTTGGACTTGATGTTTCTTTAAATTTGTAGGGATTTCAGATGAAAAAAAGGTAGTTCACTAAATCATCATACCAAGGATGCATAGCTGATATGGAATAAATATTATCATCCGGGAGAGTTTCACGAAGTGGTACCTAGTCTAAGGTTTCATACTCTAGTGTGTGAGAAAGCCTACTCATGTGGTCCGCCACCAGGTTTTCTAACCCATTATTTTCCTTAATATAAATATAAAATTCATGAAGAAGGATAATCCATATGATAAGTCTAGGATTTGTGTCTGGCTTATTCAAGAGGTACCTTAGAGCTTCATATTCAGAAAAAACAACTACTTTAGAGCCCAATAAATATGAACAGAATTTATCTAAACCAAATATGATGATAAGAAACTCATTTTCCATGGTTGTGTAGTTTGATTAGGATGAATATGGGGTCATTGATGCATATGAAATCACATGTGAACGTCCCTCCACCCTATGAGATAAGACATATCTAACTGCAAATTTTGAGGCATCACACATAAGCTCAAAAGGAAGCTCCCATCGTGGGGGCTGTATGATTGGTGTATTACAGCAAGGGATAAATATTCTTGATCATTGGTCTTCTGGACACACGGAGGGTTGTTGTGGCTCTCATCTAGATATAGACACTCTAGATTGATTGAATTTTCATGAAGCAAGCCTTCATGATGAAGTGTTCGATGAGAAACTTCAGAATTACAACTACCACTCCCAAAATTTGGTAATGAGAGGGTAGGATCTTGAACTGCAACAAATAAATGATTGAGGAATTAAAGAACTCCAGTGTTAAGAGAAGATAAATCACATCTTGACTCTTGATTTTCCAATGGTGTTTGGCGAGACTTCTTTTTGGATATTCTCTTATACTTAGTTGGGGACAACTACTAGGAGAAGTGGTTATAATGGGTAGGTGTATGTTCTTGCCATGGAGTAGTTACCGAAATGGACTAATTAACTCCAATTGGAAAGGGTGTATGTTCCCAATCATGTTGTCTGTATGATATGGGGGAATATGCCCCATGACCCTTCTGTACTAGAACAGAGGTGTGTATCTGCTCTGGGATGGCATGCCGATGTGTCATCCCATGTGTGGGGACAGATTTATATGTTTGTTCCCCTGATATTTCTGAAGTAGTTGTTAAAATATCCTGGCATGCTTTCAGAATATGGGCAGGGATATGTGTCTGCCCTTTCACTATTGATAAGATGTGTTTGGTGAATTTAGTGGCTGGAACGGGAATATATGTCCATTCCATATCTAGAGTAGGTGTATGTGCCTGCTCTCGTCCTCCATTTCATGTCAATGGATATTGACAGTACTCACACATGGGGGCAGAGAGTTGGGTCTGCCCTAAATTTGTCATCTTAGCTTTCCGATTGACTTCTCCGGGTGCTACCAAGAGAGACTATTGGTAGGCTTGATGAACATTGGCAGGTGTATGTGCCTGCTTGCTATTTTCCATCAAGTATGGTTGATGGACTTCCTTCAATACTGGAAGACGAGACTTCTGACAGAATTGGTGATTGTAAACAGGTGTATGTTCCTGTTTACTAGTTTCCACTATATTAGATTGGTAAGCCTCTTTAAATGCAGTCAGACGAGCCTACTGACTGACTGATAACTTATGAGCAGGTGTATGTTCCTGTTCATGGTACTCCACTGGGTATATCTGGTAGGATTGCTGGGTTGCTGTCAGACGAGCCTGTTGAGCAACAAAATTAGGAAGAACGAGTGTATGTGCCCACTTGTTGTTTTCCATCAAGTTAGGTCGATGGATTTCTCCAGAAAAGGCAGAGGTGAGAACCCACTCCCTACTAACCGGACGTTGTCCCTGGCAGTTCTTATTACATGCTCAAGTCTAAGAGACCTAGGCCGAACTTCCAGAGGCAACACCGCCATCATGTTGGGGGTTCACTACCACATGATTCTGGAGGCAATTACTGGTGGTAATCCTTAGGAAGGACCCCTGCATTCTAGAATTGAGGCCTTGAGTGACCTCTTGATCCACCTCCCTATAGTATGGTAGGGACTGGTTATTTCGGTACGGGGATAAGGACTCTAAACGGTTGGAGACAGTGGTTGTAACCATCTGCTTCTTGATCATTGGTCATCGTTGGATAGATGATCGAGAATTATTGTTGACCTGAAGGTCCTGTCGAGCAGCCTCTAAATTCGAGATTGTATCGTGCTGGCGATATTCCTTCACCAGCACATTATAGACCCAACATTGAAGACACTGGGTTGGTTATAACTTATTTCCCGTGGATGGAGATCCATCTTGATAAGTAGTCGAAAAGTTTACAAATTTTTTCTTGGAGAAATCCATTCTTTGGATTAAAGAGAGTTCTGTGAAGAAAATCTAAGAACAAAACAAACTCTATTAAAGAAACATATTTTTATATGGATACATGCGTGATTGATTCCTTTTTATGGACTTCCTTTATCAATCTATAGGGGCCTAACATGTGGTTAACATTATTAACTTGGTTAAGGATTCACATCGGGTTCACCATTTTTGTTTCGTAGTTCCTTGAAACGTGTATTCTAGATTTTAAGAATCACTGTTTCCAGGTGGTTTCCATTAGATTTATTCATGGAACCAGAAACTTCCAATATTTCTTTATCCAAAGAGGACCTGCTTTCCAAAGTCATACATTCGTTAAGTTTTGAACTTTATGATACTTAAGAACATGCATTGGTCGAGAGGGTGGGAGGTCGGACTCATCACACCCTTTTGGGGGGAATTATTGTCTACTCCAGGACTATCTTTGTAAAATTAAAATATTTTCATTAATCCTTATTAATTCACCAAGTATATCATATGTATCCCTTGAAATTTATAATCACTTATTACAGGTGTAAAACTTTAGAATCATCAGTATGTATTCATTGTTCTTCATTAATGGAAATATTTATATGTATTCAAGGTTTTCCATCAATGGTATCCTCTAATATGCCTATTAGAGATTATTTTAATCATTGTTGTGATGATACTGGTTTTTAATCCACTTAGTGGGGCACTCTGAAGTTGTATTGTCATCCAGGGAGATGAAGGTTTATTTTGATCTTGGGATCATGCCTGTAAAATGGGCTACCTACATATCATTGTGAAAGGAATCAGAACCCTCGTAGTTCTATGTCGCTTAATACGACATGCCATGTCACGACCCGACCTCGGGGCCCGTGCCGTGACTACCCCAAGCCCGCCTTCCATAGGCCAGGGGCTGGCGACTAGCACCAATGGCGTAAATCCCGATAACTGGGAAGGAATTGCCATTACAAAAGCAAACAAACACCACAGAGTAAGCAAGCGGAAAAGTAAACACAAGAGAAGAAAAGTAAAAGGGCCGGAAATACAAGCCCAACTGTAAAGTACAACTCGAAAGGGAAAAACAGCAGCTGGAAGAACGAAGCGGCTCCGGGGTCGTCCTCCTCGATTCCTACCTGAAGGGTAGGTACAGATGGCTCCTCTACTCCTCGGGTCCTGTCGTCTACTCCGGGTACGTCCGCCCAGTGGTCCTCCTCCGGGTACCGACCTGCTCCGCAAGCCTCAACTGCGATCTGCGCTGTCCGTCGTCTGCAACCAACACAACGAAGTGCGGGCATAGCCCGTGCAGGGGTGAGTATAAGATACTCAGTAGGGACCCTGAGACCCTTAAGGTCTCACTAAATCCAACATGGATATCCACAAAGTAAAGACAGCAATCACGAAGTAACATCAGACTCTACTTAGGTATATGCTCATACATATACCTAAGTCATCAAGTAACCCATCCAATCACAAGGATACACAAAAATCATGAAATCAACGGATAACCATCACCCAGGTATATGCCCATACATATACCTAAGTTATCAAGCGACCCATCTCAATCATGAGGAAACGCAAAGATTCATTGACTCAGCTCAAACTAGGATTTTCATTATCGAAACCGTAACTACTGAGGAGCTCCGTCTCTAGAGTGTACAGTGGTCCTGTCACGACTCTGAGGTACTGCTCACTAACCTAAGACTGCTGAGGTACTCCTCCTGTCGAGTACTGTGGGTTTGCGGCCAACTACCGGGCGCTCCGTCCGCTGAGGGTCTGTCGCCAAATACCGGGCGCTCACCCAAATAGCCTACTGAGGTACTCCTCCTGTCGAGTACCGCGGGTTTGCTGCCAACTACCAGGCGCTCCGTCCGTCGTGGGTCTGCCGCCAAATACCGGGCGCTCCGTCCACTGGGCTAGTCGACTCACTCCAAGTCGAGTCGGTCAAGCAGTCGTCAGGTCTCAGTCGGCTACACGGTCTCCGTACTCTGCACGCTCGTCTCCGGGAGGGTCCGCTCCACGAGCTACTGGTCGATACTCCAAGTATCACAAAGTCCCACAAAGAAGTGTCTCAAAGGACCGCCTCATCATAGGGGTATCAACGCAACAGACGGCGCGTCAATCGGACGCCCGGTCTGTGAGTTATTAGCTTTTTCGTCCCAGGGGCCCGGTTGGTTTCGTGTGCAAACCAATCCCGGCCGTATCACAACTGTACCCTGAACTCCCATAGGGTATACTCAAAGGGACCGTTACTCAACGCAATCACCAACGCCGCTGACGGTTCGTCGAACGGACGTCCTGGCTGAAAGATATCAGCTTTTCCGTTCCAGGGGCCCGGTTGGATTTCGGGTACAATCCAATCCGGCCATACTCCGACTGCATCCAAAACTCGGGCGGAGTATGTCAAAAGTTCCGTCTCATCAAGAGGAAGTCAACGAAACAGACGGCGCGTCAATCGGACGCCCGGTCTGTGAGTTATTGGCTTTTTCGTTCCAGGGGCCCGGTTGGTTTCGTGTACAAACCGACCCGACCGTACTCCGTCGGCATCCAAACCTCGAGAAGAGTAAGCCAAAAGTTCCGTCTCACTGAGAGGAATTCAACAAAGCTGACGGTACGTCATTCGGACGTCCGGAGCTCAAGATATGTGAATTTGACCGAAATGGTCCGAAAACGGGGGGGGTCCGGGTCCGGGCCGACCCGGCCCGACCCCCCCTGGGTCGGCCCGAACCGGGTCCGACCCGGTTGGCCCGGCCCCGCCCGGCCAGGGCCGGTCCGGCTCGGCTCGGCCGAGCGGCCTGACAACCCCGCGGCACCCGCGGGGTGTCGCGCTGGACACCCGCGGGGTGCCGCCTGACAGCCCCGCGGCACCCGCGGGGTGTCGCCTGACAACCCCGCGGCACCCGCGGGGTGCCGCCTGACAACCCCGCGGCACCCGCGGGGTGTCGCGCTGGACACCCGCGGGGTGCCGCCTGACAACCCCGCGGCACCCGCGGGGTGCCGCCTGACAACCCCGCGGCACCCGCGGGGTGTCGCGCTGGACACCCGCGGGGTGCTGCCTGACAACCCCGCGGCACCCGCGGGGTGTCGCGCTGGACACCCGCGGGGTGTCGCGCTGGACACCCGCGGGGTGTCGCGCTGGACACCCGCGGGGTGCCGCCTGACAACCCCGCGGCACCCGCGGGGTGCCACCCTGGACACCCGCGGGGTGCCGCCGCCTCCGGCCGCCGGTGCCGCCGCGCCGGCGACCCGCGCCGCCGCCGGCTTCCGCGGGCCACCGGAGACGCTCCGGTGGTCCGATTTGCTTCCCGTCTGCGCCTACGGTCATCCCGGGACCCGACCTTCACTGCGGAGGCCTCAAAATTAACTTGCGGCCTCGTTTGTCGTCGCCCGTCAATCTGCGCTCAAGAACAAAATAAAATTAATTTAATCTGCGGCCTCTTTGGCGCGGCGCGACGACGTCGCGTGCTTGAACGACTTCTCGGCGTGGCGTGAAGGCGTCTCGATCTTGTTTGATTTCGTTCCACAGCGCGGCGCGACGGCGCCGCTCAATAGTTGTCGTACGATTCCCGCGTGGTGCGACGGCACCACGCCATCTCGCTCCATCCGCAAGAAACAACAAGAATAAAGGAGGGGGGGGTTCGGCCGTGTTTGTGCGGCCCGACCCCCCTCGCATTAGATTGATAACAATCGGCCTTTCTAGAACGATAATCCATCACAATCTTTTAAAAAAAAAAAAAAAAGATTCGGAAACAAGGGCCGACAAAAAAAAGAACCTTCAAGATCGAAGGAAAGATCAACAACTTTAAAAAGGTTTAAAACCCCTACCTCAAGCGTTGTCGCTCGCGAGTTCGTCGCGGAAGAGGACGATCGTCGCGGAAGAAACGTCGCCGGAGAAACGTCGTTGATTCCGTTGTCGTCGAGGTGCGTCCGAAGGGAGAACGTCGCTTGGAAAGGAACGATCGTCGTGGAAGAAACGTCGCGGAAGAAGCGTCGTTGATTTCCGCGGTTTCGGCGTTCTTCGCCGGAGGCCGGCGTTCTTCGAGTTCTTCGCCGAAGAAGAACGCTCTCCTCCAAATTCTCCCCACGCCACAAGCTTCCACCCAAAATAAAATAAGAGTAATCTTATTTTATTAACGCACAAGCAACGATTAATAAAAAAAAAAGAAACGAACAATTAATTCCAAGAATTAATTTACCAAAGAAACCGCCCAATTAATTGGACGAAAGAAACAGCCCAATTTAATGGTCTGTTAAGAAACTAAGAAACCGCGTCAGTTGACTTTCAGTTTCTTTGACGGGTTTTCGCGGGTGCGTTACTTAGCGGAAGAAACGGCGGGGCTCGTGTGGGCCCCACCCACAAATATCCTATCAAGAGGATAGGATATTTCAGTTGCACCCTATCCACTTCAACTAAGCTTAACCAGCTTAATGTGGCTTTCAAGTGGCTTTAAGTGAAATAAAAATAAAGTTGTCGTAACAACTTTATTTTATTTCTTAACCTTAAGTCCCAAAATTTAAAAACCACACCTGAGCAAACGCAACTCCGGAAGAGGCGTTTCTAGGCAAAACCCGGCGATGCGATTTCATCGGTGCCCTCAGAATTCGATTCCGGGCACCGGTTCAAAAGTTAGAAAAACCCGCTCGTCCGTTCACTGAACGTACCCGAGCCAAAAATTTGGAAAATGATTCCGGGCACACCGGGCCTCGGAATCAGGTGCCGTCAGAAACTGCGTTCTTGTAAAATTCCAAAGAAAATTAAGAAAAAAAATTCCTTGAAATTTACGGGTCTTTACATTACTCCCACCACAGGGCTTTACGTCCCCGTAAAGCTTCACCACAGACTTAGGGAAACAAAGCGGTACTGAGCACGCATCTGAGCCTTCCGCTCCCATGTGCTCACCTGGAGGTTCCCGCGCTGCCAAAGAAAGTGCACAAGAGGAATCGACCATCCTCCTAGGATCCGCTCCTGTCGATCGTCGATCCCCACAGGAACCTCCGTATAAGACACTCATCGCCACCGTCTAGCTTCTCATGGTCGATGATATGCGAAGGGGGGTCGAGCACGTATATCCTCAGTTGGGATACGTGGAAAACGTCGTGCACCTAGTGCAACTGAAGTGGATGGGCCAAGCGGTAATCCACCTCGCCTACCCAGCTGAGGACCTAGATAGGTCCGTTGAACCTCGGAGATAACTTGCCTCCCAGGCCACATCTCCGTAAACCTTGTCGAGGTGAGACCCGTAAGAAGACGTGGTCGTCATCCTCGAACTCCAGAGGTCTCCATTTCTGATTAGAACTGAAACTCAAAACTCCTGCTGCCACGAAGGTAAGGTGGGTCGACCCAAGAATGATCGGCTACACCCTCCTGTGCATGAGTTTATCTTGAGCTGCCCAGGGTTCCCTTTTCGCTGACCAAGGAAAACCTATCCCAACGTTGTAGATAAACCACAACCTTTTTGCCTAAAACAGTCAACCTGGGTATGATCTGTGAATTCGATCCATAACCAGACCAACGTCGCAAGGCCTCGACGCTGTCACCAAGAGATTCCAACCGAAACTCTCGCCTCGTGGTCAGATCACACTGTCGGCGTAAGTGTGATTATCGAGTCTCCTCCCAAAGGTATCTCCAGACGTGAGGGTCAAGTCAACGGCTTACCCGGAACCTCTAGGTCTGGGACAAGATTCGTGGAAGGAAAGAATGATTGGTACCTATGTCTAAAGATATGGCAGCTCATAGTAGACATAGCCCGTACCCCGAATCATTCTTAGAGCCCCTGGGTCACACTACTTGACCGCATGCAGCTACTCTCCTTCCCAGCCCTCCTGCTCCCTGAGCCTGGCGGGGATTTCAAAGGCGGGTGGTTGTAACATGTTGAGATGTACACCACCACCTACTGCTCTCAAGGCCCCACTTCCACGTCTGCTACTCCGCAGATTCATCTGTCCTTTAAGCTTCCTCTTCTTGAAACATTTAACACGCCCGAGTCTCTAAGACTGGCACTGGTTTCCTGTTTCTTACTGCACTGTGCAGTCTTCATCCTCTCCTGGATGAACTGCACCTCCTTTGCATATGATCTGGAAGAGCTGCTAAAATTTCTCCTTTGCCGAAAAGAGAAACCTGGTCTCATCCCCTCTCTAGATGAACCACGCCCATTGCTTAATACAGTCAATCCTGGCATGAAGGATGCATTCATGCCATGGATGACGTCGTAAGGCCTCGACGTAACTACTAAGAGATCCAACTGTCACTCTCGCCTCCAAGGGTCGAGTCACACTGTCGGCATCAGTGCGAGGTCACTGGGTCTGCTCCAGTTGAAATCTCGAAAGTGAGGGTCAAGTCAATAGTTTAACCGGGACCACTCAGTAACATCACAAAAGAGGACAGGAAGGCAAAAATCACAAGATATAAGTGTCTTCTTTATTATTGCAGCTCATAATACAAAGACATGAATACAACGTCAAACATGGAACTAGAAGTACAAGAGACGTATCCACTAGTTCCGCTCCTGTCCACCTGCTCCAAGAGTTCTACTGTTGCTCAAGCATTTGTCCTGCCTCTATCTCGGTGGCTCCCCCAAAGCCTGCGGATCGGGAGTCGGATAGTCACGTGCCAGATGACCCTTTCCGCGGCATGAGTAACACAACCTGCTCCTTGCACGGCTAGCTCTGTTCCCACTCCGGGTGCCCTGCACCACTGGTCCTAAAACCCGAGATCGCCCAACTGCTGGTCTGGTCTTTCTGGGCCTCTGCATTATCTGTCTACTGCCCACAGATGACTCGGCTTCTGATCGAGAAGCACGCGACAAAGGCAGCAGCTCCCGAACACGCTCGGGGTGTAGAGCTACTGGCACATACTCCAACCTGAAGGAGGTCTCGAAGTCTTCCCAAGAGAAGGCCATCCCACGGCAAAACTGGAACAAGTGGCTCCACCACCTGCCTGCTGCTGCCTGAAGAAGGCTAGCCGCAAAGATCGCCATAAAGTCCGATGGCGTCCCCACTAGCCTGAAGACTCCCACCACAGCCTCCAGCCAATCCTCAGCCGCCTGCGGGTCCGTCTCTCCCCTGAACCTGGGTGGCCTCTGGCGCTGGAACTCATGCAGCGCACTCAAGCGTCGTGCATCGCCTACTGCTGGGGCTGGTGGCATCGGTGGCCCAACGTATGGTAGTACCGCTGGTGCCTCTGCTGGTGCCTCGACTGCAAGAGGGCCCTGAACCGAAGCCTCGTCGGTCGGCAGGCTGTCAGTACGCACATCCCTCTGGGCTAAAGCTGGTCGTCCGAGAAAAGGCATCCTGAAAGAAACATCGTAACACTGTCAAACGATTAAACCTGGTGAGCTGACCTGGTTTGAGCTGACATTTTAAACTTTGGAAACACACACGCAATCAGTGTTTTCGTGCACAAAGTCAGAATTCAGTTGTCAGGGTCCTGGTGTATGGATACGTCGGCCGCCCGCACCAACACTGGACTCCCTGAACTGAAAACCATACTCGGTACCCTTAACACTATTGCTTCACAGAAAGAAAGATCAGAATCAGCGGTAGAACCGACCACCTCTGATACCAATCTGTCACGACCCGACCTCGGGGCCCGTGCCGTGACTACCCCAAGCCCGCCTTCCATAGGCCAGGGGCTGGCGACTAGCACCAATGGCGTAAATCCCGATAACTGGGAAGGCATTGCCATTACAAAAGCAAACAAACACCACAGAGTAAGCAAGCGGAAAAGTAAACACAAGCGAAGAAAAGTAAAAGGTCCGGAAATACAAGCCCAACTGTAAAGTACAACTCGAAAGGGAAAAACAACAGCTGGAAGAACGAAGCGGCTCCTGGGTCGTCCTCCTCGATTCCTACCTGAAGGGTAGGTACAGATGGCTCCTCTACTCCTCGGGTCCTGTCGTCTACTCCGGGTACGTCCGCCCAGTGGTCCTCCTCCGGGTACCGACCTGCTCCGCAAGACTCAACTGCGATCTGCGCTGTCCGTCGTCTGCAACCAACACAACGAAGTGCGGGCATAGCCCGTGCAGCGGTGAGTATAAGCTACTCAGTAGGGACCCCGAGACCCTTAAGGTCTCACTAAATCCAACATGGATATCCACAAAGTAAAGACAGCAATCACGAAGTAACATCAGACTCTACTTAGGTATATGCCCATACATATACCTAAGTCATCAAGTAACCCATCCAATCACAAGGATACACAAAAATCATGAAATCAACGGATAACCATCACCCAGGTATATGCCCATACATATACCTAAGTTATCAAGCGACCCATCTCAATCATGAGGAAACACAAAGATTCATTGACTCAGCTCAAACCAGGATTTTCATTATCGAAACTGTAACTACTGAGGAGCTCCGTCTCTAGAGTGTACAGTGGTCCTGTCACGACTCCGAGGTACTGCTCACTAACCTAAGACTGCTGAGGTACTCCTCCTGTCGAGTACTGCGGGTTTGCGGCCAACTACCGGGCGCTCCGTCCGCTGAGGGTCTGTCGCCAAATACAGGGCGCTCACCCAAATAGCCTACTGAGGTACTCCTCCTGTCGAGTACCGCGGGTTTGCTGCCAACTACCAGGCGCTCCGTCCGCCGTGGGTTTGCCGCCAAATACCGGGCGCTCCGTCCACTGGGCTAGTCGACTCACTCCAAGTCGAGTCGGTCAAGCAGTCGTCCGGTCTCAGTCGGCTACACGGTCTCCGTACTCTGCACGCTCGTCTCCGGGAGGGTCCGCTCCACGAGCTACTGGTCGATACTCCAAGTATCACAAAGTCCCACAAATAAGTGTCTCAAAGGACCGCCTCATCATAGGGGTCTCAACGCAACAGACGGCGCGTCAATCGGACGCCCGGTCTGTGAGTTATTAGCCTTTTCGTCCCAGGGGCCCGGTTGGTTTCGTGTGCGAACCAATCCCGGCCGTATCACAACTGTACCCTGAACTCCCATAGGGTATACTCAAAGGGACCGTTACTCAACGCAATCACCAACGCCGCTGACGGTTCGTCGAACGGATGTCCTGGCTGAAAGATATCAGCTTTTCCGTTCCAGGGGCCCGGTTGGATTTCGGGTACAATCCAATCCAGCCATACTCCGACTGCATCCAAAACTCGGGCGGAGTATGTCAAAAGTTCCGTCTCATCAAGAGGAAGTCAACGAAACAGACGGCGCGTCAATCGGACGCCCGGTCTGTGAGTTATTGGCTTTTTCGTTCTAGGGGCCCGGTTGGTTTCATGTACGAACCGACCCGACCGTACTCCGTCGGCATCCAAACCTCGAGCAGAGTAAGCCAAAAGTTCCGTCTCACTGAGAGGAATTCAACAAAGCTGACGGTACGTCATTCGGACGTCTGGGGCTCAAGATATGTGAATTTGACCGAAATGGTCTGAAAACGGGGGGGTCCGGGTCCGGGCCGACCCGGCCCGACCCCCCCTGGGTCGGCCCGAACCGGGTCCGACCCGGTTGGCCCGGCCCCGCCCGGCCAGGGCCGGTCCGGCTCGGCTCGGCCGAGCGGCCTGACAACCCCGCGGCACCCGCGGGGTGTCGCGCTGGACACCCGCGGTGTGCCGCCTGACAACCCCGCGGCACCCGCGGGGTGTCCCGCTGGACACCCGCGGGGTGTCGCGCTGGACACCCGCGGGGTGCCGCCTGACAACCCCGCGGCACCCGCGGGGTGTCGCGCTGGACACCCGTGGGGTGCCGCCTGACAACCCCGCGGCACCCGCGGGGTGTCGCGCTGGACACCCGCGGGGTGCCGCCTGACAACCCCGCAGCACCCGCGGGGTGTCGCGCTGGACACCCGCGGGGTGCCGCCTGACAACCCCGCGGCACCCGCGGGGTGTCCCGCTGGACACCCGCGGGGTGCCGCCTGACAACCCCGCGGCACCCGCGGGGTGTCGCGCTGGACACCCGCGGGGTGCCGCCTGACAACCCCGCGGCACCCGCGGGGTGTCCCGCTGGACACCCATGGGGTGCCGCCCCCTCCGGCCGCCGGCGCCGCCGCGCCGGCGACCCGCGCCGCCGCCGGCTTCCGCGGGCCACCGGAGACGCTCCGGTGGGCCGATTTGCTTCCCGTCTGCGCCTACGGTCATCCCGGGACCCGACCTTCACTGCGGAGGCCTCAAAATTAACTTGCGGCCTCGTTTGTCGTCTCCCGTCAATCTGCGCTCAAGAACAAAATAAAATTAATTTAATCTGCGGCCTCTTTGGCGCGGCGCGACGACGTCGCCTGCTTGAACGACTTCTCGGCGTGGCGCGAAGGCATCTCGATCTTGTTTGATTTCGTTCCACAGCGCGGCGCGACGGCGCCGCTCAATAGTTGTCGTATGATTCCCACGTGGTGCGACGGCACCACGCCATCTCGCTCCATCCGCAAGAAACAACAAGAATAAAGGAGGGGGGGGTTCGGCCGTGTTTGTGCGGCCCGACCCCCCTCGCATTAGATTGATAACAATCGGCCTTTCTAGAACGATAATCCATCACAATCTTTAAAAAAAAAAGATTCGGAAACAAGGGCCGACAAAAAAAAGAACCTTCAAGATCGAAGGAAAGATCAACAACTTTAAAAAGGTTTAAAACCCCTACCTCAAGCGTTGTCGCTCGCGAGTTCGTCGCGGAAGAGGACGATCGTCGCGGAAGAAACGTCGCCGGAGAAACGTCGTTGATTCCATTGTCGTCGAGGTGCGTCCGAAGGGAGAACGTCGCTTGGAAAGGAACGATCGTCGCGGAAGAAACGTCGCGGAAGAAGCGTCGTTGATTTCCGCGGTTTCGGCGTTCTTCGCCGGAGGCCGGCGTTCTTCGCGTTCTTCGCCGAAGAAGAACGCTCTCCTCCAAATTCTCCCCACGCCACAAGCTTCCACCTAAAATAAAATAAGAGTAATCTTATTTTATTAACGCACAAGCAACGATTAATAAAAAAAAAGAAACGAACAATTAATTCCAAGAATTAATTTACCAAAGAAACCGCCCAATTAATTGGACGAAAGAAACAGCCCAATTTAATGGTCTGTTAAGAAACTAAGAAACCGCGTCAGTTGACTTTCAGTTTCTTTGACGGGTTTTCGCGGGTGCGTTACTTAGCGGAAGAAACGGCGGGGCTCGTGCGGGCCCCACCCACAAATATCCTATCAAGAGGATAGGATATTTCAGTTGCACCCTATCCGCTTCAACTAAGCTTAACCAGCTTAATGTGGCTTTCAAGTGGCTTTAAGTGAAATAAAAATAAATTTGTCGTAACAACTTTATTTTATTTCTTAACCTTAAGTCCCAAAATTTAAAAACCACACCTGAGCAAACGCAACTCCGGAAGAGGCGTTTCTAGGCAAAACCCGGTGCTGCGATTTCATCGGTGCCCTCAGAATTCGATTCCGGGCACCGGTTCAAAAGTTAGAAAAACCCGCTCGTCCGTTCACTGAACGTACCCGAGCCAAAACTTCGGAAAATGATTCCGGGCACACCAGGCCTCGGAATCAGGTGCCGTCAGAAACTGCGTTCTTGTAAAATTCCAAAGAAAATTAAGAAAAAAATTTCCTTGAAATTTACGGGTCTTTACATGCCATACCTTTTAAGTTCATGTGATAAGGACCTATAAGCAGAAGGTTCTTAGTTGAAACTTAGTGTGAGACTTATGCTAAGGCAGCCCAAGGAACTTTTTAAAGGATATGGATTTCCAAGTAGGATCAAACCCTATTGGGAATATGAGCCGAGGAGAACATGGTTGATTTGAAGTGTTGCGTTTGACTCACAAGGAGGCTTCGTACGTATCCCATATAGATGGGAATCAAAGCCCACGTAGTTCAATGTGTCTCATAGGAGAGTATGGTCCTCTGAGAAAGATGAGTTTGGGATTACTTCCTAAAAAAGGATTCCTTGATGATTTGAGGATTGAATTTGGGGATTATTTACTAAAGAGGATGCCCAAATTGTGGGAATTAGGGTTGGATTTCTGAGGAATATATCCAGTGAGGTCGGGATCTGAAAGAGCTTCCTATGTATCTTGGTTTGAACAGGAATCAGAGTTCTCATAGTTCATTTTTAATGAGTGTTTATGCACATGTTGTAACCATCACGTATCTCTAAGACCATGTGAGTCATGCTCAGTGTGAGAAAAAAGAGGATGTGAAAGATTCAACAATGACACTTCACACTTTCAAAATTTTCCTCCATGCTGATAGAAGAGGGCGCATCGACCGTGGAAGAGGGCGAGGTGAAAAATTTTCCCTCTATTCTATTTACATTGGACAAGGGTCCAATGTAAGGAGGAAGGGGTGAAGGTGAGGGGCTTATACTAGGATGGATGCCCTATTTAGGATTAGGTAGGGCTTGATCCTAAAGAGGATGCCCGTTTGAGGTTTGGTTGGGGCTTACTCTTATGGAGGATGCCCAGTTTAGGTTGGTTGGGGCTTACTCCTAAAGAGGATTCCCATTTGAGGTTTAACCTGGCAAAGAAGTTAGGTGATGAGGTTTGAGGAGTTTCTTGAGGATTGTATCGACTCAAGGTACTCGAGGAATCTATAAGGAGAGTCCAAACTCCCAATTTTTGAAAGGAACAGAGAGGATTAAGTCAACTCAAGGCACTTCGTTGAGTGTGATGGAGTGTCTCATATCATGGTATTCCAAGGTTGGAAGTTGGGCCGCATAAAGGGCATAATGAAAAATGACGTTGATTGGATTCAAAAAGTTCACGGTGCGACTCTCCATTTTTCATGGGGGTCAATGATTGAAGCGAAGGGACCATACCTAACCCTGAGCAGGGGTGCGGGGGCACAGTCCCTGCGGTATGGACCAGCAGGGCCGTGCAGGTGCTCCGCGCAGGTGCACCGTGCAGGTGCGCCGCGCAGGTGTGCCATGCAGGTGCTCCGCGTAGGTGATCCATGCAGGTGCTCTGTGTAGGTGCTCCGTTCAGGTGCTCCATATATTCTAGACCCTAATTGGACTTTGAACCAATTTTTTCCTTTAATTATCTCTTCTCTCATGTTTTAGAGATCTTCCTGAGAAAATTTTGGGGATCTTGGTGAAATAGCTATGCAATGGGAGCTTTGGGACTTCTTCCAACTTTTTCCCTTTTTAAAAAGGGGAGCCCACGGGTCCTATTTATAGGCAAGGAGGGGACCTGGCCGAAGGGAAGTTTTACACATAGGTCCTCAACATAGGTCCTTCGTGTAGGGGTGTAGAAATTATTCTTTCACGCAGGTCCTCCGCATAGGTCCTCCACGTAGGTCCCTCACGTAGGTCCCTTTGAGAAATTTTATCAGTCTTCCGAGTGCCATAACTTTTGATCTGTAAGCCTATTTGGGCTCTGCGACCAGTAAAATCGAAGGTATCGAAGAGATATACACTTTATGAGATGGTAAATACACCATGTTTTCTTGGAAAAAACTTGGAAATTATATTTAATGTGTCTATACCTTTTCATCATTGATCTTTGGAATCCATTGCCTACTCCTAGATGGGGGAATCATTCCACTTATTCATCAATATGGAGTAGTATTTTGGAACATAGAAATCCAGCCTGTATATTCTTTCTTCATGGTGAAAACATCTTTACTCATACTTGACAGTTTTCATCTATGTGAGAATCATATCTTCACTCTACGGAAAAGTGCATGGAACACATTTCGTGGTGTCAACAATGAGTTATAAAGAGATCCTCACATGAAACATATCTATATGTACAATAAAATAATCAAAGGAAAAATAAATAAAGAGGCATCTCTACAAAATGATCCTAAATTTTATCTTGATATCACTTCAACCAACTAGCTCCTCCTACACACCTTACCTAACTAGGGTCCTTTCCTTCATATGAAACTATGTTTATAAAGTTTGTATTCCCACCAAGACTGTTGTTCAAGGCATGAGTATAAAAATAGTAGAACACCATCAAAGAATACTTAATATAAGTAAAAAACATATAAATGTGTATTTAGTGATAGAAAATAAATACATAAATAAACACATAACTTGACGGGTTATCATGCACTAACCATGTTTCCATGAACCCCATGGTAGGGAGGACCTCCATGTGAAGATCCTCCCCATGGAAGCATCAACCAGAGCAAAGGTCATCCTCGCTCCATCACTCATCGACATAGAGTTCCCCCGCATGTTCTCATCAGCTTAAGAGGAGGTCCTACCCACTCCAGAAACCATCAATGCTGAGGTCCTCCCCACTTTATCAAATCCAACACGGAGGTCCTCCTCATGTCCAGTTTGATCAGTATGAAGGTCCTCCTCATGCTACCACTATCGACCAACATGGAGGTCCTCCCCATGCTACAACCAGTTGAAATGGTGGTCCTCCCCATGTTATCACCAACTCCAGCGGTGTTCCTCCATGCTCCAACACTCCCAACCACGAAGGTCCTCCACATGCATCAACCAACCAATATAGAGGTGCCCCCCGTACCCATACTACTCAGCACAAAGGTCCTCCCCTTTTCCCATTTGATATATGTCTAGCTGATCCTTGCAACTCATCTCACCAAAGTGGACACTACTAGAAATCCTCCCTATAGAAATGTATCCATACCAATGGTTTATACAAACCATTGGTATAAGTCCCCTTTCCCAATGGTTTTTCCAAAACTGTTGGTGAAGGGTACTTTGAGACCACTTTTCCCAAAGGTTTTCCCAAACCGTTGGGAAAGGGTCCACTTTTACCATTGGGTTTTCCAAAACCGTTTGGAAACGGTACTTTGAGACCAATTTTCCCAATGGTTTTCCCAAACCATTGGGAAAGGTTCCACTATTACCAATGGTTTTTTTAAATTGTTGGGAAAGGGTACTTTGAGACCACTTTTCCCAACGGTTTTCCCAAAATGTTGGAAAAGGGTACTTTGAGACCACTTTTCCCAACGGTTTTCCCAAAACATTTGGAAAGGGTACTTTGATACCACTTTTCCCAACAGTTTGGAGAAATTGTTGGGAAAGGGTGGGTACCTATCCTAATGGTTCTTAAAACCATTGGGAAAGGAATATACCAATAGTTTTGAGAACCGTTGGGATAGGTACCCTTATTTTTTAAGAATTATTTTATCGAATATCATCAAATAAATAAATATATAAATCACATATACAAATATATATATAATTATCCAAATATATTCACAAAGGTAACTGTAGGATAATAGTAAATTTTTTGATATATAATGTGTAGGTTGTGGGTTCAAACCTCTACTGTAACGTTTTTTAGATTTACTTATCCCAACGGTTTGGTAAAACCGTTGGGATAGGTTTTTCCCAATGCCAAATAACCCAACGGCTTCCCAAACCATTGGTATAGGTTATATAAATAGTTTGGGGACCTATACCAACAGTTCCAAACTGTTGGTATAGGTAATTTTTTCATTAGTGAGAAGGTCCTTCCCACTCTCATGGCTTACATAGAGGTCCTACCCATGTTTCTGGTGACTCTAGAAGAGGCCCTCCCTACTATATCAGCACCCATAGTGATGGTCCTCCCCACTCTCACAGTAGTCTCAGAGGAGGTCCTCCTCGCTCCGACAATAATTGATATAGAGGCCCTCCCCATATCCCATTCATTTCAAGAAGAGGTCATCTCTGCTCCAGCACCAATATACATGTAATTCCTCCCCATTCCAAAGAATTATCCTACCTTTGAGAGTCGTCCCAAGGTAGAAGGTAAAATTCTCGCTACCGATGGAAGAACTCTAGGAGGATCCAAGTTGTTAATCTAGTTCGTTTCTTTGATTCAGAAGCGGAATGAAACTCAATGATGAAGCCTTCACCCAGATCCTCTACATCAATATCTTGGGTAGAAGCTTGGTGTATTACTTTTTTCATTCTATAAGGTGAGATGTATGAGATTTCTGATTCCCTTCATAGGTACATACGAGTGGAGGAATATTGGGCTCCCTTCTAGAGTCTCGTTGTGCATCCCCCTCTATTGTCGTCAGTTTCATTCTATACCTCAACACTAGATCACATAGAGTTATTCTAGTCCATGTTAGATAAAGAGAACCCACCATACTCATCAATAATAGCCACTGCCTTCACGCATGAAGTATTGGTAAGTACCTCATCTTACAGAGACAAGGTGATGCGGCCGGTACCACCTTCGAGAGACGATCCGGTGAGTTGCAGTCAGTCAGCTCGTGAAACATTTTTTCCATCAATCATTCCATCACTGAAGTTTTAAATATCATTTCTTTTTCTAGTTTATTAGTCATCCTTGATCGAAGAGTGGGGAAACCAAGGTTCGGATCCCTCTTCTGAGCAGATAAGCCTCTGGGATACCCTTGTTGTGGATCAGTTTTCTAAGATGTTATGGTCAATGGATACTCTAGACTTCGACATTCCATATTCCCTCACCCAGTATGAGATCATGTTCTTATACTGGACCATTTGGTTGATGCATTTCCACCTCTACGTCTGTCAGTTGTCCCATCCAAATAGAAATGATCATTATGAAGACATTGGCCAGCAGTGTCGTGTGGTTAAGTTGGCAACGCTTCTCGTGAATCAGCACCCTGCACCACCCAACTATTACAGAACCCTTCATCAATGATGAATTTATATCTTCACTATGATCCATAGAATTATTGAAGAGGAAACTCCACATGTTCATATTTGTGGATGGGGTAGTATGGTGCTCTTCACTTTAGTCTCATCCTACACTAACCTAACTTTCCTGGTGATATAGAGGATATGTCTCTAGGTGTAGTCATGGTGAATATGGTTGCCCTTAATATTCTCAAGTAGAAGTACACTAAGGTAGGTCTTAAAAACGAGTAATCACCTCCCAGGGTAGCGCAGTACCATGTGGACACTCATACGGGCAGGTCATTGCCCTTTGGTTGAGACCCCAACAAGGGAAAAGGATAAATTGGGAATTATAAGCCCTCTTACCCGTCCAGTTCAGTGTAGAAGATATAGGTTGATCCCAATAAGGCCATGTTTCTCCAACAGCTTGCAGAATAGAAAAAGTTCATTGACAAGCTCCTTGATGAGTGCCTTGCATAGCGACGCCCAAACTGTGGTGATCCCCGATGAAATATTGTTCTTAAACCACTAGGGAAGTAGGGGCAGCTATCAGTCCTCCTTGCATAGTTTCCTCCTGTTGATCTTGAAAATATCATCCATCTTAATAGGGTAGAGGCTAGAGCCTATGGAGAGAGATGATGGTATTTATCACTGAATCTGCCCGAGTTGTGTGAGAACCCTCTTAGAGACCCAGCATAGGTCATTCCTCCAACAGATCCAGAGGACACTCTGGATATTCCACGAGCCACTGAACCTACCTACCATTTTTAAGATCCTGCCAACATAATGTTGTTCATGAATCCTCACCAAGATAGGAATCCCCACCAAGACAATCTGATGGTCACTCTCATCACCCACCTCAAGGAACTTAATATGTGGAAAATGTAAATCCCACCCGATGGAAAGTCGTCTCTAGCATGGGTGGAAAACATAAAACCACACCTAGATTTTTAGAATATTGCCTTATCCCCCTTCAACAGGATTTGAGACCCGCTGTAGCATCTAGCCCAATTTATTTCAAGGTATAGTCCCATGCTGGGAACTCTAGTATAGTAAGAGGGTACCAAGATCTGATGTTTCATATAGACATTAGAAGGGAATGTGTTTGTCTAGTATATTTAATTACCCATCTGGTCCATTGATGGTTGGGAAGATCTTCATATCTAGTTTCTTTATTAGTTTAGCTAAACCACATGCAAAACGATTATTGTTGACCTCTTCAAGTGAAAATAATGGCCATATGAGAAAGTTGCAGACCTCCTCACCAGGTGGAAGGACCTCACGTATTCACTCAACATGTCGTTAACTCAAGAAAAACTGTTGAAGATGTGTTTCGGGAATGTAAAGAAAAAATCGGTCATCTCTTTTATCACTCATAATTTCATAGGTGGATTCCAATATTTCAATAAAAAGGCTCATCACCTATAGGAATCCTTATAGTAAGCTAGGCAGGTGCATTTGTTTCCTCCCCCATATCCTACAAGAATAGCCTCTAAGGAAGATACTAGTACTATCACATAGATAGAGGCCCCTAAGCCACTAGAATTGTTACCAATAGAGGCTCATCCACAACCTCACCAAGGGAAACAGCCTTAGGCCTAGCCTAAGGCTCAACATCGCCAGTTGTAGAATCGGAAGGCACCACCCTATCAAGAACTGCCACCTAGGTGAGACAATTAGGATCCAACCTCTTTTTAGATATAGGCTCTCATAGTTCCATTCCAAAATAGTAGAAACTGGACCTACTCATTTGATGAATCTCAGGTTCTTGGTTATTTTTGAAGTTCATTGGATCAAGGGATTCTAATGTTTCTATAATGCAGGAAACCCTAGGAGGATGATCTCACTAATCACCCTGACTACTTCCCTTATCACAAAATCCTTGGACATTCCATAAATAAATGTTATGTGTTCAGAGAATAGCTCCAGGACCATGTTTTTAACAATGTAGTCAGATAGGAATCCACCCTAGAACAGGTGTCATGTATCTCTGTAGTTCCTAAAAATGACAGTAAAGATGAATGGAAGTAGGTATACAACTGTGGGTCTCATAAGTATGAATATTGGTTAGCCTCCTGAGTAGTCACTCATGCCCATGGTATCATTATTTCCTATATAAATCATCCTAAGTCTCCTGAAGTCATCACACCTCCAACTTATTATTCTGTATCCACATATCATCCTTATACTTCTCAAAAGAGAATGCATAAAAGGCATAATGGAAAGCAGAGTCCCCCACTTGTGTTGAAACCATCTCTCACCCTTAGAGACTTCATGCCCCCATAAATGGGAATCACCCCCAGAATTTTCCCAGTATTAGAGGATTCCTTATGTAATGATTAGGATTATGGCTTAGTGAATATTGTCGAGATGATGAATCCCTATAAGGTCCTTGATGATGAGGAGTGTTAGGAAGGTCATCCTAATATCCCTGGTCTACAACATCATCGATGGGGTCATGGATGTGTGAATTGTTAGAATGGTCAAGATATTGTTTCTAGCTAAGTTGTGCATGATACCAAGACCAGACAAAAGGCTCAATGCATAGTTCAACATGCACAACCCTCTCATACCATCTCATACAATTCACTATCACCATTGTTCATGCTACTCAACCAGGAAGATCCACCGCAACCATGTCATGATCAGTTATAACCAGATATGGCCAGACCTTAATCATACACCAGTCATCTGGTAGTAATTTTTTGTGCTTCAGCTATTGAGAAATAGGACATCCCCAAAACTAGTCAGCATCCAATGGTTCTACTAGAAATACCTATCATGAATCCTTCCAAATAAAAACCCCTTATGCTAGAAATGTGATACTAGCATGGGTGTATGATTTTCTAAAGCAACTTGCCAGCATTCCTGCAAATATATCAATTCTTGAGGCCCTTTTCCTATTAGAAGATATGTGTGAAGCCCTCGCGGAGGCCATTAAGAGTCCCCTATATTTCTAAGTAGAGGTAGTGATTGTAGAAGCCTTCCATGCTGAGAAAGTCAATCAAGAAGAATTCCAAGCCATTATATCATTCTCATGAGAATATGAAGGCTCTCATATACAGTGACATATTCACCTATTTTACATCATTGTCTAGTTCAATGGAGTGGAAGTTCGCCACTGTCTGGTCAACAAAGGTTATAGGATCAATCTTATCCTGATCCGGATGCTTCTAAATCTAGGATTGACTAAAGAAGATCTGATTCCCTCTAACTAGAATATATAGGGTTATGAAAGGACTGAGCAGAGTCCTTGTGGAAATATTTTCCTGAAAACTCTATTTGGTAGCCTGATTGAAAACCCCAAATTCCTGTTTGTCTTGCAGGATACCACCTATAATGTGTTTATGGGTAGACCCTAGCTTTATCTACATGAAGTGGTTCCCTCCTAATATAACCAATGCCTCAAATATTCTCTCAACGGTTGAGTGAGTGTGCTCTAAGGTGATATATCTCCCTTTGCCTCTTGCAAAGAACACTATTTTGATGCTGACTATTACAAGATCAAAGACAAGTGAGTTCAAACCAATGAGTTCTAGCACACTACCATTGTGTTTGACCTATGTATGGACTTGGATAATGCCTTTATCATTTCAATTCATCGATTAGAGGCCACAACCTCAGACTTAAGACACTGCTTCATCATTTCTGAGATGGGGAGACATATTCCCAGGAACAAGGAACATTGGAAGAATACCTTATACTCTTACACAGGTCAGGCTCAGGTGATACCTGAACCTCCTACCCCTGTTAGGTCTGAGATGTTTTCCCTATGGCTATATCTATTCACCAAACCTACTTAATCTACCGAGATGGGTTGACTCAACATAAACTAACCCACCACTATTACTTTTACATCATCAAGTGTGGAACCCTCAGTCGAAGGCCTGATGGAATTAGGTCAATAGCCTTTGTTTACATGGTTTTAGTAGTGAAAAAATCACCTAGTTGAGATTCCACATCTGCCCAAGTAGGCACCAGCATTCCTTTATAATTAGCTAGAATGGATAAATCATATCCTCCCATTGATTCCTATATCTAATATGATGAAGAAGACTTGAAGGGTGCTACTCCCACATTCGAAGAGGGTTCCTACACCACCATCAATGAGTTGGTACAAGTGAGTCTTGGAACTTAGATAGATATTAGGCCGACACTGATCAGTGTAGCTATTCCTACAGAAAAACAACAACAGTATATGGGTTTCCTGAAGCATCGTCATGATTTATTTTCCTGGAGCTATGAAGAGATGCTTATAATAGACCCTCATGTCTCCATCCATTACCTTGGTCTCATAGTGAGTCGTTGCGGGTTGAAACAACCTCCTAAGAATATACACCCCTCTCATGGTGACATGGTCGAGGCTGAAGTTGATAAGCTCATCAAAGCCAACTTTTTCAAGGAATTCCAATACCCTATATGGTTATCCAACATCGTTCCTGATAGGTAGCTAAATGGAAAAATTAGAGTCTACATCAACTTTCAAGATCTCATATGTCACTGTCTGAAGGACAATTTTTCCCTTCCTATGATAGATCTATTTATTGATTCCACCACTTGGTTCCACCCTCTTTCCTTCATAGATGGGTATTTTGGGTATAATTAGATCTGCATGGCCCTAAAAGATGAATATTCAACCACCTTCAAGGCATTGTAAGGGAACTTTTTCTATCTAGTAATTCCCTTTGGTTTGATGAATGCAGGATCCATATATCAGTGTTCCATGCACCACATATTCAAAACAATCCTCATGACGCTAGTAGAATTCTATATGGATGAATTGGTGGTCAAGTCTCACCAAAATCATGAATATATCAAAGATCTTGAGAAAGTGTTTAGTTTCCTCTAATCATACCATATGAATATGAACCCCTTAAAGTGTGCTTTAGGGGTTACCTCTGGGAAGTTTATTGGCTTCATCGTAAGATATAGAGGCATCATGATCGACCTAGATAAGATTAAGGCCATCAGTCAGATGCCTCTTTCGAGCAACCTCTGAGAGATTTGAGACTTTCAAGGCCACTTGACCTATATACACCGATTCATTGAAAACCTAGAAAATAAGGGTAAGAACTTTTATAGAATCATGAATAAAGGTTCCATCTACCAGTGGGATGAAGAGTTCCAGACCACGCTTGAGGAAATCAATCAGTATCTATTACATCCTCCAGTTCTGATGTCATTTGTCTCTGAGAAGCCGCTGGTACTCTATGTGACCACCATGTAATAGTAAATAGGCACCCTTCTCACTCAGAAGAATAATAAAGGGACAGAGAATATTTTTTACTATCTCAGTTGTATGCTCCTCTATACAAATTCCAGATACTCTCCTATCGATAATATCTTCCTCGCACTAGTTTTTGGAGTATAGAAGTTGCGACATTATCTACAACATCACGAGATACAGTCGGTGTCCTGCATGGATATGCTAAAGTATATTTTTGAACCACCCTATGTTTACAGGATTTCTAAATTGGTGGTTAGTTTTAACACCCCAATATTCCATGGTAAATTTCTTTTTAAATAAAATCAATAGATTTCACTGCACACAACACCGAGTTTGATCTCACCATAGTCTATCAAACTAGCAGTTTAAAAATAAGTTATGAATAGTATTAACAAAATTATGAAATTTATATATTATATAATTAATAAAATTCCATAAAATCGATAACAATGATTTTATAGACATAAGATAATAATTAATTCAATATTACGCATTAAAAGGCCTTTTTCTAAAAGCAATTTTACCACCTTTTAATAGACAACCCATTTTGAATTAAATATTTAACACTTTTATATATTAAATTTGAAAAAATAAACTTCTTCTTAGAAAGAGTAATATCAGAATTTATTTGGGTACAATTTTTGGTATTTTTCTGATAAGTTTCATTTTTTGTTGAAAAGTGAAATATAATAAATTTTAATTGTGAACAACTTTTTTCATCAAAATAATTTATAATGTTAAATTATAATTTTGAATGGTTGTTTAGTATAATTAGATTATATTTTTATCATTTAATACATTGTATTTCATTGTAATTATTTTCACATAAAATTGGTTATAAACACATGTCAATCGTTTGATGGTTTTTACTTTTAAAAAAACCCATTTTCTCATTCCATCAATGGGTTTAATTTTAATTTAATTACTACTAATTTGAAAAATATATTTCATATTTAGAATTAGTGTTTTCAAATTAAATAAATAGGTTTCTTTTATTTTTTTGATGTTATGAATGGTAAGTATAGTAATTTTTTATTACCACGGTTAAAGGTAAATCAGGTAATTAAAGGTAAAAATAATATTATAATATTACCCTAACACTAGTAAAAATCCTATTAGATGAAAAAATTGGCACTTATAATCTATGGTTTGAAATTTTACCATTTTATGGACACTTTTCCATGAATATGAAATGAATATTATTAAAATAAATGAATCTGAAAAAATGTCAAACTCTCATTTCTTATAAGTATAATTATTTTAATATAGAGATCACCAAGAGATAACATTTATTATAAGTGGTATATAGAAATATAAAATAATTACCTAAATCATAGTAATTTATTTATAATTTTTAGAGATTAAATAATAACCATTAATGATGACACAATAGAGGTGTAGAAATTATTTTCTTAATAGAAATATCAAATAAATGGTTTTAAAAATATTAAAATATATATAATTTTGAATTTATTAAGGTGATCCAAAAAAATTATAGGTGAATATGATATGTTAGGAGTATATTAAATTATTTTTTTTGAAGTTACCTTTATTTTTAGATTTAATTAAAGTCAAAGTTTTGAATAGTGTCAAAATTGGTACTATTGATATTTTATAAAATAACATTTTATTAAATTATTTAAAAATCATAAAAATATTTAAAAACTATAAAGTGTTAATTATAGGGTCAAAATTTTCATTAAGTTTCAATTTATGGACAATTTACACCACATAAGTAAATATTTATAACCTTTTAATATTTAGAATATTATTCTTATAATTAAAATTAAATAGATTAATTTAGGATAAATAAAAATGATAAGGTTTAAAATAAAATAAAAACATGTCTAAAATTAATGGTTTAAGATGATTTGGACCCATATTCATCTTATATTCTAAATAAATCATTTTTTATCTATGTGTAATCCACATTCAATTTATAATAAATTAATAGTTTTGGAGTTTCCTAAAGTGCCCCTACCCTCTCTTATAAAAGGGCACATCTCCGTCTCTTTTATTCACACCTCTAAATCCCTTTTCCTCAAAAAAAATCCTTCTCAATTCTCCTCCCAACTTTCATCACATAATCCTATAGGCCATAATTTGGATATAAAGTCATCTTAAGGAGTACATTTGTGAAAATCAAAAGGATATACTCGAAGTATAGGTAATTATTTTATCAATTCAATTCAATATCTTTCTTCTTATAATTCTTATTCCTATGTTGTTTTCATAATAAAGTAATAAATCCAGTATCATATATATTCTTAGATTTTATTATGATTATGGTACAACCATATTACTCCTTTTATCAATCTTAAAAATAACAATATCACCATGTGTGTGTACATATGGCTTACCGTCTCCACGCCACGGTGTAATTTTTTATTCAACACTACCTTATTTGGATGGGTATAATGATGAGTATAATGGGTATAAATAATGAATATTACATAATTATAATTATATATAATTAATATATCATCCAATTCTATACCATTTAACCATTAAGATAATGATATCGTCTCTCATGCATATATACGACCATGCATATCCACGATGTGATGAGATTCATTCTCCACGTTAACCATTCAAGAATGATTATAAAATTAATATTATGAGTAAAGATAATGTTTATGAAATTAATATCATTATATATATTAATAAAATATATCCTATTCATAATAAACATGGCTTATGTGACAAAACATGCATAGGAAAATGAAGCAGTTAACAACCGAAACAATGGTAATACTGAAATATTATTAACAAAATGATATAATAGGATCATATATGATAACATAAATATGTATATGGTCCTATTATAATTTAATAACATGATTTAACCATTATATTGGAGGTTAATTCACCCTCAACTAAAGGAAAGTACTATGTAAGGATTAAGTTTCCAATCTCATTATTATCTGAGGTTGTTTATAAGTAAGTATCTACTAGGAAAAATTTATCATCCATGTACATGTTTCTTAAAAATGTATTTAAAAATATTAACAATAATTGTTTAAAGTCATTTTTACCCATTTTTAATTTTTATAAAACTATTTGAAAATAAATTTCCATCATTTTCCAAATAAGGTACCTTATGACTTTTTTCGAAAAATTAAGGAAAAAGGTTTTTTTAACTTATACGGAATGAGAGGAAATTTCTCCATCATGATGCATTAACATTTTAAATCTTCCCTTATAATATTACAAGGTTATTTTTAAAATAAATGTTTTATTTTATAATTATGTGACTTTTAAATGATTTCAAAGAAAAAATAGATATTCTCTCAAAAAGTTTTAATGATTAAATTAGATTTTTTTCATCTATGTCAACATCCTTTGTTGGATTTTATGCTTAATTGAGGTTGATTTATTATTATACAATCTTCCATATTTTATTGAAGGTTTTATTTTTTTAAAAGGTTGGGGCCGAAGCCTCATATATTATTAAATCAAAGAAAATACCTATTTAACTGGGTAGAGGGAGACCCATTACATAGTTTGAAGGCCCAGTGGGAAATTTAGCCCATTATATGGCCTGTAGGCCCATTTTTTTTGCCCAAAGCCCATTCTGTGAATAGTACTACTACAGTACCCGCGTTGCTACAGTAATGCACAGTACCCGCCACTGCTACAGTACTCTTCCACTGCTACAGTGACATGCCGCTGCTACAGTGTTCGTCGTTGCTACAATGTCGTCGCTGCTACAATACGCTACAATACTACTACAGTAACCTGTGCCCAATGGGTTTTGAACCCCCATTTCTCATGTAGAATTAAGGGGTGCTTAACACTAAGCCAAACCCCAACTACTTGAAGGTTTTATGATATTTTTTACTATGGATGTGATATTATGATACCATTCATGGTTTATGGTTAATGTATTAACATTTAGTATGATAGTTTTAATATGAATATTTATTTTGGTTATGTTTCACCCTTTTCATATGAGGAATTCATTGGACTTAGTAAGTGATGGGTTGGGGACCTCTTAATAAAATCTATATTGGTTAGGGACTGGTTAATTAAATCCTTATGATGCATTAGCAGTTCTCATGAGACAAACTAGTTTGGGTTTTTTTCTTGTTTATCTATGGTCTTGGCATGAGGCCATGATGGTATGGTTATGATGTTAGGCATTATTAATTCCCTCATTATGAGATTAGTTATTGATATTAAATGTGATTGTTCAACTGGTAGAATATCCATGTGAATGTTTAAATGGAATTATTTTATTTATTCTTTTCATATTATGCTGAAGATTATGTTTAAAAGGCTTCTATTTTAGTTTTACACCTTTCCTTAAAAGTTTATGCTTATTTATGATAGTTTTTTTCTATTTTGTTTACCCTTACTAAGAATTTGAGATCAACCCTTTATTATGTTTCATTTTTTCCCAAAAATATTAAGAGGTATATTATAACTGAATTGTAGGGATAGTCTAATGGATATGAGTATTTTCAAAGGAGATAATATGTTGTTTTTAATATAATGATGTAATGTAAATATTATGTTTATATCTAGTTTTTCTAAGTATTATAAACTTATTGGTCCTTTGGGATTTTATTTCTTGTGATCATGAAAATATATTAAAGTAATGAATCATCTTCTTGTTTCTAGATTCAGGGCATTACAGTTGGTATTAGAGGAATTTTAGTACAAAACTTAGAAACTAGATTTAGAAAAACTCTGATTAAGAAAAATTACCCTAAGATAGAAATTGAGGTAAGTATATAATAACATCCTAAAATTTTGGTAATGTTAATATTATATGGGTATTACTAGAAAATAAATACATTTCTAAATACTACAAGTGGACGTGGTTCTGGCATAGTTGTACCTAGGAGTAACAACTCTGACAAGGTGTTCCGGGACTGACTTGGGGTAACCTGGTACATGATAATGGGCCTTACTATGAACCTGGTTTGACACACCTGGGGGGTATGCTTAGGATAATTTACATTTTCTTTTCAAACCATTATGAATTATTTAAAATTAAATATGTCTCCAATGAAACCATATTTATGATTATGATATTAGATATGAATAAAATTTTCAATTTAGGTTATGTATTTTTAAATTACGTATTATGATTCATAACTTAATCTAGTGATTTCCATTGTTTATAAATGGCACCTAGTGAAAGAAATGAAAATAGTATGAATATACGTAATCCATGTAGGGATTTCCCTCATATGCAAGAAAATGATATTGAAATAGGAGTTTCGACTGGTGTTGAACAACTTATTAATATTCTAAGACAACTGACTCCAGTTATGAATGATAACCTTACCCATGTGGAGTATCCTAGTACACAATTCAGAGGATCAATGTTATATTTCTTCATGGGGTGACATCCTCCAACATTCAATGAGAGAAAAAAAATCCATTTTTAGCTGATCAATGAATATGTTCATTAGAAAAATATTTCTTTCTTTGGGGAGTAAAAAATGGAAAAAGTTTTTATGGTAGTATATCATCTCTCAGTAGATTCAGATCAACATTGTTCATTAATTCAAAACATAAAGTATGATGAAGAGGTAGTAAATATGTAATGGAGGGAATTTAAATAACTCTTCCTAAAAAATACTTTCCTCATGATCTGTAAGTGAATATAGAGAGGAAATTTTTGAGTCTGAGGCAGAAGGAAGATGAAAATGTTTCAAAGTATAAATATAACTTCATAAGGTTAACAAGGAATGTTTTAGACTACATTCAAAACCTGATAAGTAATATTGATCGATTATTTGATGGGTTTAAACCATTACTTCAGAAATCATTGGTCTCACAATATTTCTCATCTTATGAAGATATGGTCTCATGTTCTATCAAGACAGAAAAGGATTTCTCTAAGTCTTATGGATCTAAAGGAAAATAAGAGAATAAGAGATCTTATTAATACTCTACAAAATAAAATAAGGGGAATAATGAAAAATATGACATTACACCCTATAGTAATTGTTAGAAGAAACACCCTGGTACTTACTTAAATTAAATGGGAGTTTGTTACCAGTTTGGAGAAAAAAGGCCACTAAACTCATGATTGATAGGGAAAGAAATAATCTATCAATATTCAATGCTATAATTTTAAATAATTGGGATATTATTAAAATGATTTTCCTATGAATCAAGGAAATGTTCCCTAGAAAAGGCCAAGCTTATGTGATCACAATAGCTGAGGTTGAAGATCCTAATGAAGTGGTGGCAGGTACTATAATCATCTCCACAAATTTAGCCAAAGCTTTATTTTATTTTGGATCCTCACATTCATTTATATATTCTCAGATTTCTCTAAAAATTTGATATTTCTGATTCACATTAACAAGGAATTTATCAATCAAACCCCCTAAGGGAAGTCTCTTGGAACAAAGATGTGTCAGTCAGTTCCCATTATGGAATATAAACATGACTTATCTGCTGACTTTATCATCATACCTATGGTATAATTTGATATAATCCTAGGTATGGATTGGATATAAAAATATGATGTGAAAATTTATTTCAAGATGAAATAAGTTATGATTTGTGAGGAATATATAGAATCCATTATCTTTAGAGAAGAAACTTCATCATCTGATTATTATCTTGATCCACCCCCATTAGATCTTTTGAATGAAATTCTTGTGGAGGAAGAGAAAAAATCATCCATGGGTGAAGAAAGAAATGTTAAAATTAAGGATGTATATATTTTACTAGAACACATTGATTTATTTTTAGAGGATTTTCCTAGACATCCTCTAGAGTGGGAGGTTGAGTTTTCTATTGATTTAATCCTTGGTGAAAGACCAATATCGAAGAAACCGTATAGAATGACCACTATTGAATTAGTAGAGTTGAATCATCAACTATAGTAATTGAGTAATGATGGATTTATTCTCCCTAGTTTTTATCCATGGGTATCCCTAATTTTTTTTGTTATGAAGAAAGATAGATCAATGAGGTTGTGCATTGACTATAGAGAAATCAATGCTATTACAATAAATAACAAGTATCATATGCCTCGTATTGATGATTTGTTTTATCAACTTCATGGAGCAATATATTTTTCAAAGATTGTCCTTTGTTCTAGTTATCATTAATTGTGTGTAAAGAAGAAATATATTCTAAATACAACATTCCAAACCAGGTAATGGCCTTATGAGTTTACAGTAATTTTGTTTGGAAAGACTAATGAACCCTATGTTTTGATGGATCTAATGAATAGAGTGTTCAAGGAATATCTTTATGATTTTTTCGTAGTATTTATTGATGATATCTTGGTATACTCAAAATTCTACGAAGACCATGAGAACCACTTACAGACTATTATGAAGACTCTTAGAAGAAATAAACTATATGGGTAGTTTAGCAAGGGTGAATTGTGGCTTCAAGAAATTTGTTTTCTTGACCATATTGTATCTAAGGATGGAATATTTATTGATCCTATAAATACAAAGCTAATCCAATATTAGCCTTCACTAATGAGTATAATCATGGTATGTAATTTTATTTGTTTAGCAGGTACTATCAGCGTTTCGTCCAAAAAAATTCTTGATTAGCTAACTTGTTAACTAATCTCACACATAAAGGGATTAATTGATTTTGACTAAAGAGTATGAAGAATGTTTTACAGAATTGAAAACAATATTATTCAATTATCCTATCTTGAATTTCCCATATAGAAATTATGGGTTTGTGATTCATAGTGATGCATCAAGGAAATGACTTGGTCATGTTCTTATGCATAATGATAGAGTTATTTCTTATACATCAAGGAAATTAAAAATTCATGAACAAAACTACCCCAAGTCACGATATTGATTTAGAAGTAGAAATATTTTCTCTTAATATATTGAGACACTAACTCTATAATGAAAGATGTGAGATATATACATATCGCAATATTTTGAAATATATTTTCTCATAGAAAGAACTCAACACAAGACAAAGGATGTGTCTTGAGCTACTCGAGGATTATGATTTCATAATACACTACCACCCCAGGAAGGAAAATATGGTAGTAGATTCTTTAAGTAAGAAGGTCCATGGAGTTATAAATATAATGAGAGTTAAAATGGATCCTATGTTCATAGATCTAGTAAACATGGATATGGGAATTATCATGGAAGGTGAAACATCACTACTTTTTAAAATTATTTCCAAATCATCTTCACTGAAAAGGATAAAAAGTTCTCAGTCTGATGATAAGGATTTTATAAAAAAAATAATGTTGTGAATGATGGGGTATTGATATATTTTATGTTTGAAGATGGAGTTTTGAAATTTGGAAAGTGGTTGTGTGTTATCTCTATACCTGAGCTAAAAAGAAAATTATTGTATGATGATCATATCTCCAATTTCTCTATACACCATAGTGGCACTAAGATGTATAGACATTTGAAGGAATTTTTTTGGGGACAATATGAAGAGGAAGATTGATAATTATGTTTTAAGATGTTTGGGTTTTCAAGAGGTGAAGGTCGGAAGACAACATCATATAAGATTCATGCATCCTCTTCCTATACCTATGTGGAAATGGGATGATATTACGATGGACTTTGTCATGGGGCTACCAATAAATCCCATAATAAATGATGTGATATGGGTTATTGTTGATAATCTTACTAAATCATCACATCTTCTTTCTATAAGATAATATTTACCACTATAACGTTTATAAATAATTTACATTAGTGAAGTTGTAAGACTTCATGGTCTACCCCTATTGATTTTTTTGACCATGATCCTCGTTTTACATTAAGATTATGGAAAAAATTTAAAGACCCTAGATACTAAGATTCATTTGAGAACTTCCTACCACCCTAAAATTGATGGAAAATCATAAAAGGACTATTAAAACTTTAAAATACATGTTTACATCTTCATCACTTGTCTTTTAGGGTATGTGGGATCAGTATTTACCTCTGGTAGAATTTTCCACCAAAAATATCTTCCATTCAAGTATTTAGATGGCACGATATGAAACAATATATGGAAAGATATGTTGTACACATACTTTTTGGGATGATGTTGGTGAAAGAAAACTCATAGACACATAACTTGTTGAGGAAACAATGGAAATGTTGAATATTATTCAAACCCATATCAAAGAATCTCAAAGTAGGAAAAATAGTTATTCCTATAATCGAAGGAAGGATTTTGAGTTTCAAGTAGGAGATCATGTTTTCTTGAAGGTGTCTCCATGGAAGGGTGTTATAAGATCCAGTAATATGGGTAAATTAAGTCCCAGGTACATCAGACCTTTTGAGATTCTAGAACTAATTACCATTGTAGCTTACCATTTAGAAATTCCGCTAAGTCTCTCCAAAGTTCGTGATGTTTTCCACCTATCACTGTTGAGGAAATACATGTCAGACCCAACACATGTACTCACCTATGAAGAAATAGAACTGGAACCTGATATGTCTTACTGTGAAGAGCATATCAAGATTCTTGACACTAGAGAACATGTTTGGCGGAATTGGATGACACGAATGGTAAAGGTTCTTTAGAGAAACTAGAAAATGGAACATAGAATCTAATAATGATGATGATGATGACATGGGAACCTGAAAAATTTATGATGAAAAAACCACCTAAATATTTTTATGAAGTGGTATTATATAAATTTTTAGGACGAAATTATTTTAAAGAGGGTATAATTTAACCCCCCCCCCCCCCAATATTCTATGATACATTTCATTTTAAATAAAATCAATAGCTTGTGTTGCACGCAACACCGAGTTCAAGCGCACCATGATCTATCAAAATAACAGTTTAAAAAGAGTTTATGAATAGTATTAACCAAATTATTAAATTTATATATTATATAATTAAAAAAATTAAATCCATCATAATGATTTTATTAAAATAAGATAAGAATTAATCCAATCTTACACATTAAAAGGCATTTTTTTCTAAAAGCAATTTTACCGCCTTTTAATAGAGAACCCATTTTAAATCCAATATTTTTCACTTTTATATATTAAATTTGATAAAATAAACTTCTTATTTGAAATAAAAATATAAAAATTTACTTTGTTTCAGTTTTTGGCATTTTTTTAAAGTTTCACGTTTTGATGAATAGTGAAAATACTAAATTTTAATTGAAAACAACTTTTTTCATGGAAATAGTTTGTAGTGTTAAATTAAAAATTTGAATGGTTTTAAAGTATAATTAGATTATATTTTTATCATTCAATATAATTTAGTTCATTGGAAATATTTTCACAATAAAATTGGATATAAACACATGTCAATATTTTGATGGTTTTTACTTTTAAAAACTCTATTTTCTCATTCCATCAATGAGATTATTTTTTAATTTAATTATTGTAAATTATGTGTTTTAAATTTTTAAAAATTGATTCTATATTTTTAATAAATGTTTAGAAATTATGTAAATAGGTTTCTTTTATTTTTTTGGCATTATGAATAGTAAGTATAGTAATTTTTTATTACCACAGTTAATGGTAAATCTAGTAATTAAAGGTAAATATAATAATATAAAATTACCCTAACACCTAAAAAACCTATTGGGTGACTAAAATAGACCCTTATCATATATTTTTTGAAATGAAATCATTTAATAGACACATTTCCATGAATATGTCATGAATATTATTAAAATCAATGAATGTGACAAAATGTCACACTATCATTTCTTATAAGTATAATAATTTTAATATAGAGATCACGATGATATAACTTCTATTATAAGTTATATATGGAATGATAAAATAATTACATATATCATAGTAATTTATTTATATTTTTAGAGATTAAATAATTACCATTAATGATTACATAATAGTGATTGAGAAATTATTTTATTAATAAAAATATCAAATAAATGGTTTAAAAATATTAAAATAAATATAATTTGAATTACTAAAGGTTCTCCATGAATTTTATAGGTGATATTACAAATTAAGACTATATTAAATTATTTGGTTCTAAGTTATCTTTCTTTTTGGATTTTAATTAAATTAAAAGTTATGAATAGTGTCAAAATTGACACTACTGATATTTTATAAAATAACATTTTATTAAATTATTTAAAAATCATAAAAAATTTAAAAACTACAAAGTGATAATTATACGGTCTAAAATTTCATAAAGTTTCCATTTATATACAATTGACACCACGTATGTAAATATTTATAACCTTTTAATATTTAGAATATTATTACTACAATTAAAATTAAATATATTAACTAAGGATAAATAAAAATGATAAGGTTTAAAATAAAATAAAAAAACATATATAAAATTAATTGGTTAATAGGATTTTGACTCATCCTCATCTTATATTTTAAATAACTCACTTTGGATATATTCGTAATCGAATATATATGTATAATAAAATAATAGTTTTGGAGTTTTCTAAAGTGCCCCTCCCCTCTTTTATAAAAGGGCACCTCCCCTTCTCTTTTATTCACACCTATAAATTCGTTTTTCTCTAACAACCCCTTCCCAAATATCCTCCCAACTTCCCCCAATTCATCCTAGAGTCCATACATTGGGCATAAATCTAACCTAAGGAGTCCTTTTAGGAAAATCAAAAGGAGACACTCAAAGTATATGTAATTGTTTTACCAATTGAATTAAATTTATTTTCTTCTTCTACTTCCTATTCATATGTTGTTTCCATAATAAAGTAATAAATACAGTACCATATATATTCTGAGATTTTATTATGATTATTGGAAAAACATATTACTCCTTTTATTTATCTTACGAATAACAATATTCTCATGCATGCGTACGTACGGCTTACCATATCCACATCGTGGTGTAATTTGTTATTCAAAACTACCTTATTTATATGGGTATAATGATGAGTATAATGGATATAAATAATTAATATTACATGATGATTATTCTTTATAATTAATATAACATCCAATTCAATATCATTTAACCATTTAGGGAATGATATCGTCGTTCATACGTATGTACGCCCTACTGTCTTCACGATGCAATGAGATTCATTCTCCATGTTAACCATTAAATAATGATTATAAAATTAATATGATGAGTAAATATAATTTTTATGAACTTAATTTCATTATTTATATGAATAAAATATATCATATACATAATAAATGTGACTTTCATGGCAAAAAATGCATATGAAAACGAATTAGTTAACACCTGAAATAATGGTAATACTCAAATATTATTAACCTAATGATATAAGAGGATCATATATGATATCATAAATATGTATTTGGTCCTGGTATAATTTAATAACATGATTTAACCATTATAAAGGAGGTTGACTCACCCTCAACTAAATTAAAGTACACGCTAAGGGTTATTTTACCATCTCATTATTATCCGAGGTTGTTTATATGTAAGTATCTACTGGGACACATTTATCATCTATGTCCATGTTTCTTTAAAATTTATTTCAAAATATAATAAAAAAATTTAAATTAATTTTTACCCATGTATGAATTTTTATAAAAAAAATTTAAAATAATCTTTCCTTTTTTTCAAACGAGGTACCTTGTGACCTTTTTGAAAAATTAAGTAAATAATGTTTTTTTAACTTATACAGTGCGAGCGGCTATTTTTTATGTCATGACACATTAACATTTTAAATATTCCATTATAATATTACATGGTTATTTTTAAAATAAATGTTTTCTTTTATAATTGTGTGACTTTTAAATGATTTCAAAGTAAAAAATGGATATTTCTCTCAAATATTTTTAATGATTATATTAGATTATTTTCATCTATATCAACATCCTTTGTTGGATTTTATGCTTAATTGAGGTTGATTTATTATGATACAATCTACCATATTGTATTGAAGGGTTTATGATATGTTTGACTATGGATGTTCAATTTTTATACCATTCATGATTTATGGTTAATGTATTAACATTTCATATGCTAGTTTTAATACGAAATTTTATGTTGATTATGTTTAACCCTTTTCATATGAGGAATGTATTGGAATTAGTAAGTGATGATTTGGGTCCCCCTAATGAAATCCCTATGGGTTAAGGACTAGTTAATGAAATACCCATGATGCATTGGTAGTTCTCATGAGACAAACTAGTTTGGGGTTTTACCCATTTATGTATGGTCTTGGAATGAGGCCATGATAGTATGATTATGATGTCTGATATTATTAATTCCCTCATTATGAGATTATTTATTGATATTACATGTGATTATTTGACTATTATAATATTAATGTGAATGTTTAAATGGAATTATTTGATTTATTCATTCCATATTAGGCTGAATATTATTTTTAAAAGTCTTGGGTTTCAGTTTTATACCTTGACATAAAGTTTATTCTTATTTATGATAGTTTTTGATGTATTTTTTACCCTTACTTAGAATCTGAGCTAACCCCTTTCTTATGTTTCATTTTTCCCAAGGATGTGAAGAGGTATATTATGACTGACCTACATGGATAGTTTAAGGGATATGATTATTTTCAAAGTTGATACTATGTTGTTTTTCATTTCATGATGTAATGTAATGCTTATGTTTGTATCTAGTTTTTCCAAGACTATTAAACTGATCAGTCCTTCAGGGTTTGATTTCTTGTGATCATGAAAATGTATTAAATTAATGAATAAGCTTCGAGATTCTAGGTTCGGGGCATTATAGTAATGATCTTGTAGCAGTTCCACATTAGGTTCATCCCACATAAGAATGCCAAGTGTCAGGCTTTAGAAGACTTTCTAACCGCTCATCCATCCCCTGCAGAACAATTCCTTAATCTTGACTTCCCATATGAGTTCATCCTATCAATGGATCATACTATTCCATGTTGGAATATGCACTTCGATGGTGCCTCCTAGAGCCTGACCAGTAGAAGGCTCAATGGTCCCAGACTCAATAGAGTAGGCCTAGGAATCATCTTCATCACACCTATACAGATTTTCTTCCCATATTCATTCCTTCTATCATAATTTTGCACCAACAATGAGGCAGAGTATCAAAATATTATCACGGGTCTCGAGCTAGCCTTCAATATTTATGTTCTCCATCTACATGTCAAAGGAGACTCTGAGTTTGTCATCAAGCAGATCAACGGTGACTATGTCCTCAGGAAGCCAGAGCTCATGCCCCTATTATAGCACACTTTCCAGCTGATGTCATAGTTCCCTTCTCAGCCATAGTTCACTCATGTCCCCCGATCATATAATGGTCAATTTGATGCCTTGTCCAGACTAGCCCCATCTCTAATCTAGCCTGACCAAGCCGACTTGATCATCCATGTGGTGCATTGAAGGGTCATCGCTCCCGTCACTTTGGGTGACGTTGACAACCAGCAAGTTAGCCATCTTACCATCAGTTCCCCTGCATTATGACCTCCAAATCACCCTTCCATATTAGAATAATCCTTTGATTGTAAAATTCCTTTCTTCTAGTACCTTCAATGTAGAAATATCCCATCAGATAGATTCAAACGTGAGTGAATCTGTCATCGTGCAGTGCAGTTCAACCTCTAGAGTGGTCACATCTTTGAGAGAACTCTCTAAAAACGTGGGTTCAATGGGATTCTTCTCTACTTAATTCAAGGAGACAAGATTCCTAAAGTTATGTATGAATTTCATGCTAGTTATTATGTAGATCATTAGGCAGGGTTGAAGCTCTACCACCAGATTTTAAGGTTGGGCTACTTTTGGACCACAATAGTCCATCACTATATCAAGTATTCCAAGATGTTCCATGCATGTCAGATCCATGCCAAATTTGTTCATTGACTTCCAGAGCCCCTCCATACTACCAAGTACTCCTGGACCTTTTCAGTGTAGGGACTTGATGTCATGGTACCATACCCACCAATGACAACTCACCAGTTCAGGTTCATTCTGACCGCAATAGATTTCTTTTCCAAGTGGGAAGAAGTGATTCTGATCAAGGAAGTAAAAAATAGTTATATTTTTGAGTTTTTGAGCTCCAAAATCATCCATCACTTCATAATACCTCACATTTTTCTCACCTATAACGGCACAAATTTTTGAACGGATGAGATGAAGAAATTGTACACCAAATATAGTATTTTTTTCAACCATAATTCCCACTACCATTCACAATAATATGGTAATATTAAGGTGTTATATAAGACCCTCTATAACATCCTATAGAATATGGTGGGATATAAAAAGAAAATTTGTCCAGAAAAACTCCCTAATTCTCTTTGGGATTATCAGAATACAACTCATAATTCCACCCAGGTGACCCCATATTCCCTATTGTACAGAACAGAGGCATTCCTAACCATCAAGAATATATTACCATCACTTTTCATAGTCGTCTATAACCAGAAGACGTCAGAAAAGATAGCAAAATTTCATATGGATGAACTATAATCCCTTGATAAGAACAAGATTCAGGCCTTACATAATCTAGAGAGGCACCAGAATAATATATCTTGAGATTTCAATAAGAAATTTCATCTCTATTCCTTCCTTCAAGGTGACATAGTGCAGGCTCTGAGGACACCAATAATATATGGTAAGAAGTCACTAAATCTGGAGCCCAAATGGGAAGGACCTTTCATCAGTAATAATTTTTACCCCAATGGTGTATACTATTTGATCACTATGGGTGGATAGTGCATCACTCCTCCGACCAATGCCAATTTCCTCAAGAAATACTTTACATAAGAAATATCATATTTCACCATCTTTCATGATCTTAATTTGTTTCCCCATTTGAGTGGCAGGTTGTAAAACTGCCCAGCATAATCATTTTTTTTTAAATGATGTTAAACTATATGACATTATGTTCCAATATCTATGACCTTAAACCAATAATCTAATATGGTCCTTAGAACATGACCTTAAACTTTACTACTTACGTCCTTACAACATGAGGTTAAAATGAGCACCTGATTTCAAATATCATGACTTTAAACTATGTGTGGCTTCCCCTAGAAATTATGTTGTGTGGAACAGACCCCTTGGGTACTCATTCGTGTCAGGTTATAGCTACCGCATAACATACATTCTCCTCATAACACCTTTTATCCCTACAATATAATGTTAAACTTTTTTGAACCATCATTACTAAATGATGTTAAATTGCACGGGTGCGTCCCAGGAAAATGACTTTAAAATAGGAACCAATGGTCCAAACTCTCTGACCTTAAACTAAGATCCTTTAGTCCAAGAAATATGACCTCAAACTATTTTTAATATCAGAGTATTTAACCCTGAATCCAGCCACATCTTTCCACTGACATGCTCTGATGTGTTAGGGTGCGGTACCTAGAGTGTTGGATTTTGTATAGACAATCTCTCATCTCATTTACATGCTTCACGTCTCTCCTTATTTGGAACCTCATTATATTCCATGTATAATGGGACCCCCTAATTCCATGGTTCCTGGCCACATGTATCAACTACCATCCTAGACCAATTCCCCATAAGACTTCTAACACTGTTTTGATATAGGTCCCATGTTTCAAACAAGTTCAGCAGTCAAACCTCATTTGATTTTCCCCATTACAGGTAACATGATATTGTTGTTGTGCTTCAAACAAGGTCAGAAGTTATCCTACATCATCATTCCACCCTCATTATGTTCCAGATGTCAAGAATCGTGATTCACATCTTCCACTTCTCTATGTTCTAGTGGAACTCTAACACCTTGGTGTTGCCCCTCCGTGCATCTGTGATCGTTGAGTGGTAAGGTCAGTATTGTTGGTACTTTCCATTATGATTTCTCTTACCCTTGTTTCACACTTCCATATGGTGGAGAAGTATGAAATTATTCCATGTTTCCCCCACCTAGAATGGATCATGTGGGATTGGGAGTTTTGGTAGGGTTTGTACCCACATAGAAAATATTTAAAACTCCACCGGTTTAAATTCTATGACCCTAAAATAAGAACCATATCATCCAAGATGCATTAATATAAACTTTATAGCACTATAATGAGGTTATCTTCTAAGAGTTAATTTCTTCTAACATTATTCTCCTACCCTACCATAGTCAAGAACTATGTGTGGATTGATTCCCATCCTTATGGGATATGTACGAGTGCCCATACCTTTTATGCTTGGGACCAACCATAAATTTAACCTTTTGACCCATTTTCTTGAGTCCTCCCTTGGGATTGTATGGTGTGGTATAGTCCTTCTTGGTTATTATTCACATAGATTCATTTTTCTACACCATACAGCCCCTCTGAAATAACTCTACCACCAGTGTTCTTACCACGCGATGTTAAACCACATGGACTGGTCATGTCACACGACCTTAAACTATGGAACTACTATCTTGGATGCATGACGAATAATGTCACATCATTGTGGTGTTCTCACCTAAGTGGTCATATCCTTTGGCACTGGTCATCCACCATTCCATCCTTTCAGAACTACGTATGGCTTGATTCTTTCCCACACAGGATACATAGTGATGCCTTGAGTTTCTATCTTGGTTTAGACACTTGGAAAAACAATATATATATATGTGTGTGTGTGTGTGTGTGTGTGTGACCCTGTCTCTATGTATGGGCCAGACCGGTATAGGGATTTTCCCTTCAAGAACTATGTGTGGCTTGATTTCTATCCTTATGGGATATGTAGTGATAACCAAAAATTTCATCTATGGGCCCAACTGAAAATTTACCTCCCTCTTCTTTACTTCTCTCTTAGACCCTATATACGGAACACAGAACTCCTTGGAATGCTCACATCAGTTTTTCCTTCCATCCATGCCATATTTATGTCTTTTAAGAATAATCTCAAAATTTTCATTGGGAAAGTGTGGTGTGGCGTTGGGCCTCTTTGTCCCCATTCATGTCGAGTTTGTATGACACCACACTATGCATACCCATTTGAGACACCATCACTTTGGTCTGATCTCTATGAACTTAAACTAAGATCCAATATCCTCAATGCATGATGTTAAACTACAGTTGTACCCTGAATTCAAAACTACTTGTGGCTTGATTCCCATCTTCGTGGTATACATAGGAACATCTAGGAACTTTGTCTTTGGTCCCAACCACATGCCTTCCATTTGAATATATGGTATAGCATGGACTTCCATGGTCCTCATTCGCATCAGATTATAGCAGCCATGTCATACATATCCCTTGGGAGGTACTCCCCCTTCATGTCCTAGTCACATGACGATAAAATTCATTACACTCATCATCCTAGATTCATGACAATAAAATGCATGGAAACCAGCATTCTTACTTTATAACGTTAAACTAAACATAATTCAATAACTATGTATGGCTTGATTACCATCCATATGGGATACATAGTGATGCCTAGAAATTTTACCTTCAGGTTCATCCATAGGTTCATCAACCTTTTTACCCCTCCTCAACATTCTCTATATTTGGCATTGATCCACTACCTCTCATATTCGAGAGTTACCTTGGGACCTTTCACTCCTTGAGAAGGGGTTTGAATCCCTCTACCTGATATTCACCATTTACATGCTCAGGTGCTCTGTAGTATAGAAATTATAGGGTTGGATTATTCATGTACATTCTCTCATTCCATTTCCATACTTCACATCACTCCTTATTTGGAACCCCATTGTCTTACACGTCTGAAGGGACCCCATGAAGGCATGGTTCATGGCCACATGGATCACCTACTATCATGGGAAAACACTCTAGAAGATTTCTGAAAACATTTTGAGACAGTTCTTGTGTTGTCAAATATGGTCAATGGAAGACCCTCATTTGTCTGTCTCCATTCTAGGTAACACAATATGGATGCTATGTTTTGAACATGGTCAATTAGTTATCCTCCATAGTCATGCCACCCTCATTGTGTTCTAGATATTGGGCACTGTTATTCACATTTTCCAATTCCCTATGTTCTATTGGAAATTCCCATGGTATCTCCCCTCAGTGTATCTACGCATGTTGAGTAGAGGTGTTAGTCTCAATTGGGAAATTATTGAGCTAGAATCCTCTCAACCCTATTGTATGCTTCTACCTATGATAGGGAAATCCAAACATCACTCCTTGTTTCCCGCACCGATAATGTTTCATGTGGGATTAGGGGTTTTTGTAGGGTTGGTACCCACATAGAGGAGTTGCACAATCCTTTAGGTCCAAACTCTATGACCTTAAACTAAGAGACTCTCCATGGTACTCTCAGTAATATGATGTGTGGTGTGGTGTGATACCTCCCTAATCCTCCTTAATGTCTGCTTTGTTACACCATGACATACACATATATTTTGGGATACTCCTTTCCACAATTTCCTTACCTCGTGATGTTAAATTGTATCACATCATCCCAAGAACATGATGTAAAACCGGTCACTTAAGTCCAAGAATTATGACTCCAAACTATGTGAAGGATTATCTTTGTATTATTTTACGTGGTGTTTGGGCCTCCTAGTCCCTCATTCACATTGGGTTTTTCATGCCACCATGCCACACATATCCACCTAAATTCCCTTTCATCCCCTAGTCTAAGATTCTATGATCCAGGTTACAAGACCTCAAACTTCTACACCAGTCCAAGAATTATGACCCTAAAACTATTTACATATCCTATAGTCTAAGCTCATATGACTTTAAACTACATATCTTCATTATGGTGTTCTTTCCTAAAAGAATATCACCTTTCACACTGGTCATATACCATGCTATCTATCCAGAACTACATATGTATTGATTCCTATCCTTATGGGATATGTAGTGACACCCAGACCTTCCATCTTTTGTCCCATTCACAAAACACCTTCATCCCCTTGGCCTTGATCATGGTCCAAGATCCATGACCTTAAACTATATGTAGTTTATCTTAAGGTATCTATATAATACATGGTCTCCTTTGTCCCTCATTCAATTCAGGTTTTATCCCTTGCGTGTCATGTGTATATCTTTGTATTGAGAATTCCTCATTGGACCCTCAAGAATGAACATGTAGTTTGTGTGGTCCTCCTTAGTCCTCATTCATGTCATTTTCATTATACTACCATATTATTTATATTTATCTAAGAGTTTTCCACCCTATGGTTCAAACTATATGGCCTTAAACTAAGATCTAACATCCCAAACACACGACATTAAACTAAAAACTAGCCCTGAGAAAGTTCAGGATGCCTCATAATAATTATAGGATGCTTCAGTTTACTCATTAGAGAGTATTTCTCCCATTTTTAGTTTCCTACCACGTTGTATGTCTTGATTCCCATCCTCATGGGATACGTAGTGATGCCCATACATTTTATCTTTGGGCCAAACCATAGGTTAATCAACCCTTTGTGGGCCCTTTATCCCCAATTACGATCTAATATCCATGACCTTAAATTGTATGTAGTTCATCTTAAGGTTTGTATTCATCATGTGAGACTCCTTGGCCTCATTCATATTGGGGTTTACCTCCTACATACTATGTGTGTACCCAAGACTGAACATCTCCTCCATGGTCTATAAAATATGACTGTAAACTATTTTCACACCAGGGTTTGAATCCCACTCTATGATATATTCAGTTGACACTACAAGACCTCCTCGGTTTGGGTTTTTCATCATCTTTAAAATCCAAATAGAACCCCTGAAAGTGATGTTCTCATGCTTCTTTAGCTCAAATCATATTCTAGGACAACCCCATGATGAATCTTTGGTAGTAATAAATGAGTCATATATCTCAAACATGGTCAACTGTTGATCACAAATTTGTCCGCCCCATTCTTTCCTAGTTATTTATGGTCCCTATGTTTTGAACATGGTCAATAGTCGACCCTTTCTCACCAATTTCCCCTTCACTCAAGACTTAGAATTCTCTATTTACCTCCTTTCCACATTGTTGTATCATGGTGTGATTCTATCCTTGTTTTTACCTTCGATGTGTGCTCCCACATGTCCGGTAAATCTATATTATGTTCCTTGTTTCCTACAATGAGCATGGATCACATAGGCTTCAGAGTTTTGGTAGGGTGGGAACAAATGTGGTCGAGCCATATAATGAATTCTTAATCCAAAATCAATAACCTTAAACTAATATCCCCACTTGGATATGTGGTGTGATTTTGGCCCCCCTTGGTCCCCATTCATGTCATTTTTGTCCCATAGCACATCACATATGCCTTCTTCCCATATATTTCCTTATGTTTGTGTGTTATACAAGCCCCTTTCAGCTCATTCACATTGGGTTTATTCCCTCCATACCCTACAAGTACTTTGAAACATTCTATAGTATATGTAACATGACTTTAAATTTTTGGCCTTGGTCCAAGTAGTATGACCTTAAACTATGTAAAACTTCCTAATCAAATGATGTTAAACTGTGAGAAGACCTAATCACATGACCTTAAATTGTGCCATGAATCATTCTCAATTGCTTGAAATAAAACTACAAAGCATATTAGTCCCTCATCCAATAGGTATTTTCCCTATATTCTAGTCATCTACTACATTGTTCATGTCTTTAGCTGTCGCTCTACATTTGAGACAACGCTCCCCAAGAAGGTAGGTTTGATATTTTTTGAGACCAATGCGCCTACAAAAATGTGTTCTAAGACACGGTGGAATAATTACAATAGTTTTTGAATCTATTAAAACATTATATCACTCCAACCCATGCTTTTCATACCCCTTATGTGGATCCTCACCCTCTTTCACATCTGAAGGGGCCCCCTAACAGTCTTTCCCCATGCTGCTTCGGCTCACCAACCATCATGGGGAAACATTCTAGAAGACATCGGGTAGCAATTCAAGATAGTTCCCATGTTTGAAACATGGTCACAAGTCAACCATAATTTGTTTCCCCAATTTTAGGCTAAGTAATATTGATACTGTTTTTCGAACACAGTCAATAGTTATCCTATGTTGTGACGCCGCTCCCATTGTGTTCCAAAATTTTGGTTTTCATGATTCATACTTCTCACTTCCCTTTATTCAGATAGATTCCAACACCCCTGACATTATCCCATTCGTGCATTATATCACATCAAGGAAAATAAAATTGGATACTCTAAGAACCCTATTCTCTATCCATATCCCCTCTCAGCCCGAACACTCTGGGTATCCAGTCAACAATAGCAGGCCTTGAGTATTATATGATTATCTAACACTCTCATACAATATATGATTGATATACGGTAATTAAAGCAATAATTAATGTTTCCATGCACGCAATTCAAAGTGATAAATCAAGAATGTATGTTTCAAAAGTTTGGAAAACATAGCCCTTATGGGTCATCCCCTTCAATGGAATGCTTCAGCTCTTCCACCCTCTAATGTGTGGCCTCCAGAGTCTGATGTTACTTCTTGAACTCCCTCTCTTCATCAACGACCGTGTATCTAATCTTGTTAGCTATGTTTTTTTCTTAGACATATTCATCTCAAAGGTTATCCACTTAATGGTTTTCCTGCTCCACCCTTTCTTGGGCCTCCGCCAATTGGACATTCGGTTGTGTGACAAGTTCTGATTGATCAGTGAAGAAGGATCATCACTCATTTTCTTATTCTTCTAGGTGTTGGATCTCATGTTTGATCTCTTGGAACAGATAGATGTTGTCATATTTATCTTGAAACTAGGTATCATCCAGGTTCTAACTTCTTTCCTACATCTTCTCATTAATATAGACATGGACCATCACATGAAGTTTGCAAGCATTCACCCCTCTGGCAGAGAGAGAGTGAATCCATGTGCAGAGTGACCCCATTTGGCTCACCCATTGTTCCTCCGAGACATCAAGGAAATTATTTATGCACCTCCACACCCTGAACCATGTCATTAAGATCTCCCTAGCTATGATAGGATCAGAATAATACAACTCCTTAGGGTATGTGGGTTCATATTCATTTAAAATGTCCAGAAGTTCAGTGGTAGAGTCTTCCTCCAGTATCCTTTCTGAGGGACTGGACTCTATAACATGGGTGAGACTATCTTAACTTGTTTATTATTCATAATCCTCTCCTCTTCTATATTTTATTTCCTAATTAGTGGCATTTGTGGCAGCAACCTCGTGCCCACCTATCACCATGGATAGATCAGCTTGAATGAATAGCTCCTCATGGATAGTTTCAGTCACCTTAAGATATCTCATAGATGTCCTATACTCTTTAGTTTTTCAGGCATGTAGTCTTGTGATCACTGCATGAAATGAGTCACCTTAGACATCTTGATCCTCCAATGATAAGTATGGGTATGTGAAAGCAGAGACTTACAAGATCAAAATGTGGCAAGATCAAGTGCCTGAGTCACTGCTGGAACTTCCACCATAGAAGACCCCTTAGTGATTGTTAATTTGATGATTGGAACTAGTTCACTATGGAAAATGAAATAATCTTGGTATTCTAAAGTTATCACCATTCCCCCCTTTTCTGGCCCACCACTAGCCTCCTCGTCCATGACTAACACATTTCCTAGACCAGCTCTGGATGTAGGCCGAGGGGTATGTCCCTCTACATCCATCAATATGTTCTCACCTTCTCTAGTGGGAGCTCTTTGATCAACGCTAATGTGCTCTTATACATGAAAATTTCTCGATAGTGGATATAAGTATTGAAATGATAAGGTATCAAGAGGATGTTAGTTATGTCTTACCTTGAGATTCTCAATGATTCTATCAATGGATCTTATAATATCGCCACTCCCCCGAGGACTCCCTGTATAAGACATTGTCCCATGGGATTCCCCACCACCAGTCTCTTCATCCTCTACCTATTCTTCCTCCTCCTCCTCCACTTCCTCAGCCTCTCTTTCTTCTTCCTACACTTGTTATTCTTCTTCTTCTTATTCATAGTCACTATCATCCTTGAGTGGAATCTCTTTTAAATCATGTGCTAGACCAAGAATTACCTTCATAATAAGATGTGGATCTTCAAATTTACCTCGTTGGAATTCATATATGGCCATCAAGTATGCATTTCAATGATGAAAGGGCACCCTGTCTACCACTTGGATATGCCCAAATTCTAGAAGATCAAGCCCGGTATGCATCATTCTTCACCACAGGTCCTCGGTTGATAGCAATTATCCTAACATACTCCAGGAAGACCATAGGGTTTGGAAAATGGCATCAATAGTTGGATATAGGATATACCTTATTCATTTCCTAGGGGATTCTCTAGCTGGTCCTCAAGGCCACCTTTAGGCCCAACCCTCCTTAGAAGGAAAAGGTGTGGCCGCACCCTGTGATGTTCCTTCCACTAACATTTCAGATCATACTATCTGTGCTGCCTGGTTTTCCTCCTGGCTCTCCCCTTGGGTGGCAGCCTGCTTGCTTTCCCACCACCCTGGATCCGCTGCCTCGATCTACTGACATCATTTTCGTAGAATCACCTTCAGGTATGCCACTGCCCAGTGTGTATCATATTCCATCAATAGGTCGATATTGAAATTTGAAGGGGATTGTGTGATAATTTCTCTAGAGGTAGTATTCATAAACATACACCACAAATGATAGAGGATGTAGTGGTTCCTCTATTCATGAAATTATGTATACACCTTCTTTGATAGTTGTTGAAGGCATCTGAACTATCCGGAAAAGAATGTTAGTATGTATGTTTCCCAAAGGATTTTTCTTTCAATATGAGATACTAAAATTTTGTCCTTGATACTCTGTAGATATTCCCTCTACTCCAATAAACCTCAGATGTTATCCACCATGTGTCTAAAGAGAGTTTAGAAGGGGGTAAAGATGAAATTTTCATGATTACCAATCCTGATCTTAACCCCTTTCTCATTGATCATCAATGGTCAGACCCCCAACAATATTCAAAAGAGATGGTCGTAGTTCATTACCTGGAGGAAAAATGGCATATGATAAATAAAATCCACCAAAGTGGGTAGCAATCCAGCCATGTAGGATCTAGAATAGTTCATAGATTCTCTTGGGTATACCTCTCCTTGAGATGTTCCCCAAGATACTATAAATCCTCGCCTATATAGACACTCCCAGATTGACCTTATTATGAGATTCTATGATCCTTTTCATCACTAAAGTTCATGGATGAACCCCCATACTTGAATCTCTCACCGGTAGCAGCCATATGCTCAGAAAGGCAGCAAGAAAGGTAGCATAGCTTATTCATGGGTCTCATATATCATCCATACTGAATAACCATGTATGATATTATCCCACCTCCAGGACCACCCAATATGATCCTACATTTCCCCTCTGGGATGTGTTTGGGCACTGTTTCCCTCGGTCTGACATCCTCACATTCTTATCCCTCTTGAAGAATAGGTTGAACCATACTGGGTAAGGGATTTCCTTCCGAATATAATTGATCCCCAACTTCTCTTTCACTGCAACCTAGAGATTATATTTCATAATGGGATTTTGTGCTCTATCTACCCATATATTTTTTGTTTGTAGGAATTCATCCTATTGAAGTCCCTCTAGAGGAATGACTCTAGTAAAGTGAACTTCCAAAAGACTAATTTCGACCTCCCCATAGTATAGTTAGAATGTATTCATGTCAGGGGACCACCTACTAAAGAGCTTTATCACCAATTCTTGTAGGCAGTAGATGTGGAATTGTAATGTCCATAGAAATTTGAACAACCCAATATGGAATAGCTCTGCTCTGAATTCCTTGCATGTGTGGTGCATCCAGTATACCCAAGATCATTATCTTATAAAGTTACCCCCGAACCTCATGTCTTAGTCCTTCTTCGAACCCATAGTTTCATTCATTGTACTACTTCTGAAGGTGCTTTCATAGTGGGAAAGGGATCCCTCGGGCATTGGTTTGTCTCACATGATCATCCTAGTTCTCAGATTCAAGACATAGAGATAGATTTCCTAATTCTCATTAGCATCATGTCTATTTATAGTAATGTTTATTAGGGGAGACTATATTCACGTGCGAACCATGACCATGGTGAGTCAATCTCAAAGACCATGATGGCCACTTTATCTAGAATCCCAAAATTACATAGTGGCAAACTATCACTCAAAAGATAATCTTCCTGAAGTTGCGTCAGCATAACCAAGAGTATATGATTTTCTGGTAAGACTCTCTTATCTTGGAGTATTTTAGGGTTCCGAGTCATCTCCTCCCTACCCACAATAATGGAAGCTTCTCTCTCAGTATTAGTTTGTTGATTGTCCATGATGATGGATTTTTGAAAATGATAAGGGTGAGGTATGAAAGATTGAGAGTTGGCATGAAAAACAATTGATTGTGTATAAGATCGGATAGTGACCATGAAAAATATAGAAAAGTATAAAGTGTGCAAGATTTTGTGGTTGTGAATAAATCACCAACCAAATTTGAGTTTTCTATGTAAGAATCAGAAAATTACAATCATGATAGAGAAATCTATTATTGAATGGAAAGTCAAAGTATTGTGCCCCCCCTGCGTATTTATAGGTGCGGAGTAGGTCTTCCATGTGCACTCAAGTCAGATTCCACATCAGACATAGGATTTTTCGCTCACCTATCTAAATTCATTATTCTCTTCATTGTTTCCCTCAAAACCCAAATTTCTGGTCCCCTTTTAACTCAGATTAAGGGGGAAAATTTTTTGGAGATAAATTCTACTTGAAGCCACAAACATTAATCTTTGAGAAAACTAAATACAACCTTTAACTCACCAGAACATTCTGAGGATCCCAAGGGGATATCATGAAATACTCAAAGGCTATATTCAAGATGGACAGTTTTATGCAAGATCCTTATGCACCCAATGTGATATAAAAGGATGATATTTCACTCCAACCACCTAAAAACTGCCAAGGAAGATGTGTGAAAGTGGAAAATCTAGTGCGAAAAATACTGGAATGCACATAAGGTTCTTATGCGCCCAATGTGACATCAAATGACCACTTCTTCACCATAGATCTTACGTGCCACTACCAAGGATTTTTCCTATAAATAGAAGGATTCCCCCTTTCCTCGAGGTAACCATCTGAAAGTCAAACAGTCGCTCCCACATGCACAAGACAACCTCTTCCATGATAGCGTGCAATCCATGGATCCCTCAACATACATGATCTTTCATGATAGGTCCCCTGTTGTTCCCCCTTCATGTGGTCCCATAAGGGCTTTACTCTCACCCATTTTTTTATCCTAAGGCATGTGTGTTCAAGAGACCCACCATGCATGAAAAACTTTCCCTTGTTCATAACCTCTTCCTCTCATCCCCCTTGATTTTTCGCACAAGAATCCAATATTACATGCACCCCTTTCCTTAGGCTTCATTGGTTGTCTTCACCCCAAATCACAATGTTTGAGCCCCTCTTTCACACAAATCCCACATCTTGTGTACACATCCTCTGCGCGGCCCTCCAGGATTGTGCATAGCAATATCCTGGTACCTCATATGGTACCCCATGTTGCATTTCCCTACCTCTTTCTTTTTGAAATAGTTATGCTAATGGATCTTGATTTTTGGAATAACCATGATAAAATGGAACCCATGACTAACCACTCCTCCACCCCACTCCCTTCAGGTATTGTTGGTTCCTTCCCTTCACCAAGGGTTAAAGAGTGTTATTTTGGTAAGTCCAAGGGTTGAGGAGTGAGTCCTCCTCGTCCATGTTGTAGGAAGTTAAACTGCTAAGTTCCATCACCCTCAACACATGACATTAAAATGTAGCCTCACCCCGTAAAATGCACAACGGGTTCCCCACCACAGTCATTTTCCATGCTAACTCGACTCCACAGGAGTGAGATCTTCCTCGCATGGAATGAGATCCTCCTCACATGGAACAACATCTTCCCGTATGGAAGGGAATCCATCCTAGTGTAAGACCCTATCTTCTCTTGAATGAGTTATCACTCTTTATCCTCCTTGACACCTCTATATTCAAATAAAATAGTTGATATGGTCATAGGGGACTCTTAATACCCCATCCCTCTCCCTTTGAGCTTTTTCACCACATGCTACTTCCATGTGTAAACCCCGATCTATCCCTCGCTGACGCATATTTCGCGATGCGAAAGTCTAGTATGTCGCTTCCTCTTTTTTCTCACACTGATCATGAATCGTGTGGGATTATAGGTTAGTAGTGACCATGGTATCCTTCTTTCAGGCATCCATCCTCAAGTAAGCCCTAGAATCCACCTTTATGAGATGCTTATTTGTGTAAGAATCATATTACCGAACTATGTGGGTTTTGATCCCTATATTCTAAACAGAATACATTGGACACCTCCATGAGGTTCAATCCAAACCATAGGTAAACTTTGGTGCCCCCTCTTATGGATTCACCTCCCTGATCCACCCTCAGGGGTGTCCAAATCAACTATTATATGGGCCTCCTCCTTAGGTGTAATCCCTAATTCCCCTCTCAGAACTATGCAGACTTTGATCCATGTCTTCTAATAGGATAAAAAGGAAACCTCTCTATAGTTCATGCCCGAAACCGTCATCTTCATGTTGGTTCACTCTCATCTTTACCGTATGATGTTAAAGTTCATGGGATATCTGAACAATGTGGACTTTAATCCTTATATCCTAAATAGGGTACGTAGGAAGCCTCTCTGAGGTTCAATCCTAACATCCTAAACAATCCATCCATTCCATCCATTTCTCCCACTTCATTCACATTCATCCTGAATCCTGCTTGGGATTCCACATCTCATTGAGATCACGACAGCAACCGGGAAGTTCCTATGATTAATCCTCAATCATATGCTTTATCACCTCACCCTTTTCAAGGTGGGGCCACATCATCCATATGGACTATATTAGGGTATAATACCCATTCATACACATTATTGTTGATCCTAATAGCATATGGTAAGTCTTAGTGTGTAATACCTACACAATCTAACGAAGAGAAATCCTCTTGCAATGGGTAGTCTCAGTGTGTAATCCCCACACAATCCAACCAATAGAAATCCTCTTATGATAGGCAGTCTCAGCATATAATCCCCACACCATACCCTTCTAAAATACATGGGTTGTGATCCATTTATTATAAAAAAGGTATATAGGAATCCTCCATAAGGTTCAATCCCAACCAATGGTAATCCTTGGTGTCCCCATCATTGGGGTATATCTTCTTGATCCACCCTCAGTGGTGTCCAGATCAGCCTTCACGGTGTGAAACCTTACCTTTATGGGACACACCACTCTCAGGTTCGCCCTCATAAGGAGTTCTGATCCATCCATCTTGTAAACCTACCAGGAACTCCCTCCTATGGATGCACTTATCTGATTCAACTTCACAAGTGTTCTGATCAATCCATTCCATCTCTACAAGATGTTAAAATCACGAACCTCTGTCTCCTCTATATGTTAAACTCATGGAATACCCCATGTTAAACATGGGATTCTTGAGGAAAACCATAGAATACATGAATCTGGCATAAAATACCTCACGACCAACATGGGATGCCTCGGGTTATGATCCCTTGAGAAGCCCTCCCATGAGGAAGAATACAGGTGACCAATGTTCCAGCATCCAGATATGCCACTAATGCCCAATGTGATGAATCCCCTAACCAAAGGTTAATTCCATGTCAGGACCCCATGGAATTTCCAGATCGAAGTAGTGTAATTAACTGGCATCCACAAAGAGATGGCGCTGGGAATGAGTTTCATAAACAATGTCTTAATCTATAATGGATACCTAAACTAGGCAATGAATTCCAAGGAGGAATCCATGGAAGGAGGGATTGACATCCCATTATCTCATTTTGATCAAGGAGAAGACATATCTAAAGAAGTGATGAATTCTTCCTGCCTTTAGAAAGAGGGAATATAGGGCAACAAGCAGCACGTCCAAGGAGACAATGCACACCCTGGAAGAAAGCATTGGAAACACACTATAATAGATTATGCTTTTAAAATCACTAGAAATTTCCTTTATCAGCGCTAAAAAGCATTGACTACCTAAGCAATGTAAAAATTTAGCCTTTATTTGTTCTTGAAAAAATCACTAATAAAGGGATCTTTTATATTGTATACTAAATTATTAGATATTATTTTAAATAAAATGGATAATAATTAATTTCATATGATTTATATAATTTTTTTAAATACATTTTTAAAAAATGTCAATATATTGTATATTTAGATATAAATTTTATAGATTACATATATATGTATATGTGTATATATTTACATATATATTTATACATAATTATATATAATTGTATATTTAGATATAAATTATTTATATTTTTTCTATATATTTACTATAAATACATTTATATACTATATTTAATGAAAATGAACATTTTATAAAAATGCCTTTATATATGAATTATATACACAATATTGAAACACACACACACGCGCATATTTACACTCCCACACACACACATACACATGTATATTTCTCACTTACATGCATGCATATTTATATATATGTATTTATTTACATATATTATAATGTTCATATAAATATATTTTTTTTACTGAGAAACACATGTTTATATATAAACATTACTTATATAGGTATATATATATTAATTCATTTTTATAAGTTAAATAAAATGGATAATTTTTTTAAAATAATAATAATGATAAATATTTATTTCCATATGTATTATATATTTAAAAATATATTTTTATGTGAATATTCTTAAATTTTTATTTATAAAATTTATTTATTATATACAAATATTAGAAAATATGCATATATTTAATTACAAATAAAACTGAAATATGAAAAATGATAAAATTTAAAAAAAATTATATGAATCTAATCCTTGGGAATAAATTCAGTCTCCAGTTTAAAGGGGCAATAAGACACTCTTAAACAAAGCTGAAATGCAATCAAATTTGAAAAAATAGGGTATCCTGATTAAAAACTCTATTTTGGATGCCTTCAAGGATTTTTATCCTTGAAAAAATAGCTATCGGGTTCCCCCTAGAGAACACATTATAGATCTTTTTGCATGCTTTGATTTGATATGTGGTACAGCTCAAAAGGACACCTTAATCAAAAGTTATGGTTCTTTGAATTTCAAGTCATGTTTTCAATTTATATTAAATTGTTCATTCATTTATTGAATATTTATGTCATTCAATTATTTTTAAATGACTATTACTTGATAATAATTAGAAAATTATTAATTAATATTTTTTAAATTATTTTATAACCCATTCTCCACTAAATATCTTATATATTAAGTGTAAAGGATTATTTAGTCTTCTATAAATCATATTCAATAAAATATATTATATTTATATCAATGTAAATATATTTATAAATTAATATATGGTTTTTAATGATATATACTTCTTTTTATGAAATATACCTTTTATCGCTGCTAGCGAAAAGTGTTGATAAATGGTGCATTTTATCAATGCTAAAATAAAATCGGTGATAAAAGTTACCCTTTATATTTTTTCTTGACCCGTTATATTGTTTTAAAATAGAAAATCATCCCCTAATGTCTATTTAAGCTCTTGAAATTTATTTTTATACATTGATGTCTTAGGGATGTCACTTAACTTTAGTAGCACCTCTGACCCAGCCCAAGATAATGGGTTGGGTGGGGATGTTACACTCCCACCCTTATACAGTTGGTCCCAACCTATCAGTCAGTTACACCAACCTCCTACTTTTGTAAGGATTCTTTCAATGCACTAGATGAATAATGATTCCCTATAGCATTCCAAGGTCTGACCATAAAACATCGGTAGATGAACAGTGCTCCAACGCCTCACTCCTTTGATGCAAAACCTATTATGATTCAAATGTAGACATATCCAACATCCGGTGACCAGACCATCATACGCTTACATCCATCAAAAATTAAAAATCTTTGACTACATCACTATCAACCCACTAATGACCTGTAGTCGTTTTTTTTTACATGGCCCAAAGAGTTTATCAGATTTTCTACTTCTAGTAAACTGAATTCAGCACTTGAAGAGGCTTTAAAAATCCCTACACTTGAACTAGGCTAGTTCTTTACAGTACTAATATATTTTCAAATAATTAAATTAAATTATTTTTGGTATTATGTCAACTATTTTATTTATAATGTTGTTTTTTATGCTTATTGTACTGTATATTTTTATTTAATTGTGTTTTTGGGACGGTGCATCACTAAATAGTTAATTTACCATTCTGTGAAACCCTTTTTAAAGATCTGAAAAAATAATTAGATTGATAAAAAAAACACCAAGAAAGTACTCTTCTTTCTCACCACTTGTTGTTTCAAAGGTGACAAATGGTAATTTTTTTATAGTAAATGAATTTGCATCAATTGTTTAGGGTGTTAAAATAGTCATAAAATATTTTAAACACATGAATTCATTAAATTAAAAAATAAAATATATATTCTTCATAAAATTATACATATATATATATATATTAGGTAGGTTTAGGGTTTAAATGAAGATATTGCACGACAATGAATGAGACGCGGGGGTAGGTTCGTTAGGTTTAGGGTTTAAATAAAAGTTAAAGTTCATGGTTCTATCTCTATTATCCCACCTGTATATATAAGTACACACACATGGATCCAACCATTCTCTTATGCTCTCAATACACACATATCCTAAGCATAGAGGCAGTGACGGTGAAGTAATGGGTGATGGTGAAGCCAGCGGAAGCGACGCCACCCAACCATCCATCCCTCTCAGAACGGGATCTCTTTGGTTGCCTCTATCATTTCCCCACCCTTTACTTTTACCACCCATGTTGGCTGATGCACGCCTGTCGTAGGGCGTGGAAAAACAATTATTTCCTAAGTTAAAATGTATTAATGTGGTTGACCTAGGATGTATCCCAAATAGAAGTGCAGACAAAATATTTTTTCACTTTTAAACGAGGGTAAAAATGGGATGTTTTTAGATTAAATCAATAAGATAATGATTAAAAGAAAAATTGAAATTCAAATGATTGAACAACTGTGATATTAAAAGGGTGATTAGGTCAGGGTCGGTTTCCCAATTGTAATGACGTCCTTATTCAATTTAATTTAAACATATTCTTCTAATTTCATTAAAGTGAGTTTCCACAATCATTTCCTCTCACTTCCTTGGTGAAATTATGATGGTGGGAGAAAACCTTACTGAGATCTCAGTTTGGTCAACTCTCCTTCCATGTGCAAAAGAGTTTTATTGAATATCCTAAATTGACTTGGGAAATACCTGATCAGGTCTTGTTTATCCCAAATAATCAAAAACATCCACTACCTATTTTACACGTACTAATGATCGTCGAGTACTTCACCACTAATCCCTAGTCTATTCCATCGTATATAGACCAAAAATCAGTAGAGGGAGATAATGATTATTTTACCAAGGAAAAATCAATAACATAATTATAATTCAAGAATGATCTCACTTGATAATAAAATATGCTATATTAAATTTAAAACAACTTTGAATAGGAAATAAATTTCATTCAATTACATCCAAGAACTCAAGCATTACAAAATAGAAAACCAACCCTTCCCTAATCACTCAAAATGTTTACCCCACCATGGTAGGGGTAATAGAGATGAATGAGAAAGAAGAAATAATTAAAAAACTATGGAAAAGAAAAATAAATAAAATATAAATCTGAAAAGTTCTTCTCCTTGGTGTCCTCGAAGGAATGGGATGGAAAATGGGATGCTTTGAGAGGGAGGAGCTCCCCTCCTTTTATAGCTAGAATTTGTTCCCCGAATATTGACGTGTTTTACCCCCATTAAATGAAATGTTAATGAGTTCCACCCTTCTTGAATGTTGTTTATAGTTATCTTTTCAGTTTTCCCTAAAACGCTCAGCGAAGTTGTACAAGTATTCTGAGAGTTATGACCATTTTACTCTAACCATTTATTCTGTCCAATCAGACTCTCCAAATCACAAACCTCCGGATTAGGATTCTTTAATGGCCCCTAAAATGTAAAATTAATATATCCTCTCTTTCATGAAAGATGTTTCAAAATATCTTTCATGTCCACCCACTGAATTTTACAGCAATTGGGCTCACCATGAACAAGTTATGGACCCCACACCAAAAATAGACAGATCTGTAAACAGTTTTCATGGTCCAACTTTTGATATTCTTTTGAGCTTCCATATGGCTGATTCAGCTTTTGGTAAAAAAGGATTAAATGAATCCCTAGATGTTTAGAATCTAGAAAAGAAATAATTTTTTAATTTGGATTAGTGTAGAAAATGTTATGGCCAAAATACAGAAATGATTTAAAACAGTTAAAAATATGAAATGGGCCATTTTTACTATTAATCTCAAAATATTATCAATATCATAAAAATGTAGAAATTTATCTTAAATTAACATTTTGGGGGGTTTAAAACAATTAAATTCAATGTAAATTTAATTGAAAATATTTTCTCTATCTATTCCCCCACACTTAGCACTTGGACTCCTGGACAAGTAAACATCAAAATCAAATCAAATCAAATCCAAAACACATAACCATGAGATCTACCAAATCCATACCAAGAAAAAAAAAGATATCACACCTCATAAAAAACAATTATTTAAAGTTCTACATTTTAGATTATTTAATATATTTCTACTTCATTTCTTATCCCATGCACACAAAAATTTAACAAGGTTTTTTAATCTATAAGGGAGACTCGGGCTATGCGATGAATTCTGAGGAGGATTCTAATGAAGGAGGGACCAACATCACATCATCTCATTTCAATCAAGGAGAATACATCTCTGAAGAACTGATGAATGTCACCCGCCGTTGGAAAGCGGTAATGCAGGGCAACAAGTAGCACATCCAAGGCGACGATGCGTGCCCTGGTGGAAAGCATCAGAAACACACTATAACATATTATACTTTTAAAATCACTAGAAATTGGATTTATTAGCACTAAACAAGAGTTTAATACTTGAGGGATGTAAAAATTCGGCCTTTATCAACACTTGGAAAAAGTGCTAATAAAGTTGTCCTTTATAATGTATATAATATGGTTATATATTTTTTTTAAATAAAATAGATAATGATTGATTTCGTATGATTTATATAATTATTTTTAAATACATTTTTAAATATTTCTATATATTAAATATTTAGATATAAATTTTATAGATTACATATATATGTATATGTGTATATATTTAAATATATATTTATACATAATTACAGATAATTATATATTTAGATATAAATTATTTATAATGTATCTATATATATTTACTATAAATACATTTATATACTATATTTAATGAAAATGAAAATTTTATAAAAATACATTTATATATGATGTATATACACAGTATTGATACACACACACATACGCACATATTTACACACACACACACACACACACACACGTACAGATGTATATTTCTCAATTACACACACACATATTTATATATTAGAATATACATATAAATATATATTTTTTATTGAGAAACACATGTTTATATATAAACATTACTTGTATAGGTATGTGTGTGTATATATATATATATTAATTTGTTTTTATAAGGTAAATAAAATGGATAATTTTTTTAAAATAAAATCAATAATAAATTTTTATTTCCATATAGTTTATATATTTAAAAATATGTTTTTATATGAAAATGCTTAAATTTTTATTTCTAAAATTTATTTATTATATCCAAATATAAGACAATATGCATATATTTAAATATAAATAAAACTATAATATGAAAAATGATAAAATTTCAAAACAATGATATCTATATGAATTTAAGAATTAAGAATAAATCCATTCCCCAGTTAAAAGGGACAAGAAGACCCTATTAAACGAAGCTAAAATGCCATCAAATTTTAAAAAATTAGGGTATTCTAATTAAAAACTCTATTTTGGAGGCCTTGTGGTTTTTTAACGCTACAGAAATAGGTATCGGGATCTCCATAGAGAACATGGTATATATATTTTTGCAGGATTTTTTTTGATATGTAGTAGAGGTCAAAAGGACACCTGAATCAAAAGTTATGGGAGTTTAAAGTTGAGGTCTTGTTTTCAATTTATCTTATACCATTCATTCATTTATTGAATATTTATGTTATTCAATTGTTTTTAAATGACTATTACTCAATAATAATTAGAAAATTATTAATTAATATTGTTTTTTAATTGCACATGAGCCTCATCCTAGTTGGTTAGGTCTCTATAAGTGCATCCATGAGACCCAGGTTCGACACCAGGTGGAGGCATAATTCTGGGCATATTGGAGCAGTACTGTAGTAGGAACTGTAGTAGCACTGTCTGGTACTGTAATAGGTATTGTTTGGTATTGTAGAAAACAGAACTATTCACCTTGGGCCATTGGTTTGGGCTTGGAGTCCTTAAGGTATTTGGGCCACCTCAAGGCATTCGGGCCACCTCAAAGGCCTTAAGGGCCACCTGATATGAAGATTCCTAGATAAATTCTATAAGGAGCCATCTCCAGAGGAGGATTTAAGAGCAGGGCACATTCATTAGATTAGGGTTAAATGGATTTGGAAGAATGAGAGGGTATGGAATTTTCCATCGGTACCGAGCCTGTATATCTCTGTACAAGACAACTATCCAAGCAACCATGCAAAGGTGGAGATCTAATCACAATGCAGATGTTGGGAAGGGGTAGTTTCAAGTAGTCATAGTCTGTATGATTTCCTTAAGACCTACGGGTCCTGTAATGTCTCCAAAGCCTACGGGAAATGTAATCTCTAAGCCTACAATCCTTGTAAGGTTTCCCCTTCATCCCTTGAAAGGGGGGTTATAAAAAATCAATAAAAAATAAGGCCTTCGGGCCATTCCGGATATTGTTTTTTAATTATTTTATAACCCATTTTTCATTAAATATCTTATATATTGAGTGTAAATGCATATTTAGTCTTCTATAAATCAAATTTAATAAAATATATTATATTTATTTCAATATAAATATATTTATAAATTAATATATGATTTTTAATGATATATACTTCTTTTTATAAAATGTACCTTTTACCAACACTAGAAAAAAGTGTTGATAAGTGGTGTGTTTTACCAGCGATAAAATAAAAGCGTTGATAAAAGGTACCCTTTATATTTTTTCTTGACCTGTTGTATTGTTTTAAAATATAAAATTATCCCCTAATGTCTAGGTAAACTCTTTAAATTTATTGTAACCCTTTGGTGTCTTGGGGATTTCACTTAAGTTTAGTAGCACCACTGACCCAACCCAAGCCAATGGGTTGGGAGGGGATGTTGTAGGTTCCGGGCGCAGTGAAAGCAGGATTGGGCCAACACCCAACTTTAATTTCTACCATGATCAATGATTATTTTGGGATCAATATGACGATTAACATCGGTCTCCACAAAATAGAATCAATGATTTAGATAAATAAGGAAGAGACCTGAAATCTTTAGAGAGGATCTTTCACATCATGTTTATAATTAATTTAGTTAATTTCATAAAGAAAATAATACCTGGATCTTTGGTATTTTCTTTGTTGATGATATTGATCATCTGGAATGACCCTTTCAGATTATCTCATTGCGCTTGTGAGGATCCAAACTATAATCCCTCTAGCAGTGATCCACACGTGCTCTGATGGCCTCCGATCAACACCACTCATTCTCCAGGTGCTAGTACGGTGAATCGAGTGTCTTATGTCGGTCATTATTGATTGCTTGTTCTTCAACCTTGAAGAACGTCTCTCATCTTGAGAGGGGAGAGAAGAGGATTTGATAGATAAATTGTTTAGCTCAACAATTCTCAATTCATCAAGCGTACATTTTGGTACATGACACAATAGACATATGTGTCTATTTATCGACATGAGCCTTCGGTTACAATATTTAATTGCATAATAGCAAATAAATATATTCATAACCTTAGAGAAAACCCATTCTTTTATTAATAATACCAAATCATTATTTATGGTGCGCCAACTTGCGCAAAATGAAATTATAAATAAAATTATGCGTCACAAAATAATAGCAGGATTATTATTATTATTTTAATTTGTGCCAACTAGTTAAATAATTATTTATCGTCTTGCAAATAATTATTTTACTACCAAACCAGCTTTGGTCTGCTAGAACTTCGCTTTCATTTATTGAACATCCGAATAAATAAATAAATAATTTATCCTCTTAAATAAATATTTTATTTACAAACTAGTAAATAAATATTTATTAAATATTAAAGAAAATAAATAAATATATTTTTCCCACAATCCAGTGAATAAATATTTATTTAATTTGTGCAATCATTTTAACTTTAATAAAATTATTCTGCTGTCATGAGAATAATGTTTATTCCATTAATTAAATTCAAATAGAATTTAACCGAGACCACCAGAAACACTTAGTGTGTGGCCCTCTAGGATTCTTTCTCGTTGGCATTAGGCGGGCTTTCTTAATGTCCAAGAGTACTATTTAGCAATGAGTCAAGGCACCCAATAGAAAGAACTTAAAGTCACAACAATGACATCCACATACGAATGCTTACTGTGTAATATAATCTATTTGTCGTAATATCTCACCAAGCAGGTTTCATGATAGTGTCTTCAAATTTTATGTTGGATATGTTGTTCTTTGACAATCTGAAATAAACTCGTCGTTACACAATTGCCATGAAATTTCACGCGACGGTTTTACTTCAATCAAAGAGACGAGATATCAATTTCCATAAATGGAAGGGAAAAATCCTTCCTTGACTTATCCATTAATAACATGCTACTTGTGACGCACCCAATATAACCTACTTCCCGTCAACTGTCTGCGTGATGGTTTTCGTCAGTAAATCAAAGTGCACGAGTCGTGACACGTATTAATGATAATCTTAAAGTCTAAGGATTATTACACACGCTCGCAGATCGGAATATCCGATGACACCAAAACATGCATAATTCCTACTAGCGGGTCTATTCTTATAATCTCCTGTCTTAAAGATTACCAAGTGTAAACTTCATGAGAGTAAGTCTCATATGCTTACGAGTACTCGTGTAAGAACCCGAATCTTCGTTTTAGGTACGCCTTTCCTTTTTCTGGAGTTTTTAAGAAAAATGGAGTTTCTGGAAAATTTCGAAGTACACGCCATGTACTTTCTGAGTACACGCCGTGTACTCTTCTTCGGCTCAAAGCCGTGTGCTGGCCGTGCCCAGGCCACACACACGGTGTATAGGGGTGACGTGGAGGCCGATTTTGGTGGAGTACAGAAAGACCTAGTACATGTCGTGTACTCTAAAAGTACACACCGTGTACTTTTCTTTTTTTTAACTAAATGAATCGGGGTCGCGCCTGACGGATAGAACACACCCCTTCTCCAGGTTCTTCATCTGAGAGCGACCCGTATGGCCGGATCTTCCCCGATCCCCCATTTCTCCATCCATTCTTCGATTTGAGCGCGGTCGATTGCATTGGAAGCACAGCAGTGAGTTCTCCCTTTTTCTCGAGCCTTGTTTTCCAATTCTTCCTCCTTCTCAAGTTATCTAAGGTTGAACGTTTTGTGCGTTTTCTCATATCTACGATGTTCTAGGGATAATTAGCCGTCGTGGTTCAAGTATATCGATCTCTTAGGATCAAGGTAGGTGGTTTGTGCCTTTCTGTGGAAAATCTTTGAGTATTTTGTGCAATTTCGCCAATTCCCTTGAATGGGAATTGTGCATTTTCCTGTTTTTCCCTTGATTGATTTCCTTCTTGCTCAATTGCTATAGTAGAGGTTTACTTTTGTGAATAGAGTAGTTTTTGTTGTACTCTGGATGCTTGCCATGCTTGTTTTGCTTGTTTGGCGTTTTCCAGTTTCCATGCCTAGTTGTAGGATAGTGGAACTGTTGTTTTATTATGCTATTGAGCCTTAGATTGATAGCCAAGTAGTTCTTGAGGTTTACTTGGAAGATGCACGTGCGCTGATCATGTTTATTTCCACACAGGACTCTAAGAACCTAGTGTAGTAGACCATAGGGAGAATGGACGTAAGGGCTTCTCCAGAGTTTCTTTTAATACGATGCGAGACCACAAGGGGAATTGATGATGAGTGCTTCCTTAGATATTCTGTAGTTCCTCAAAGCGGGCCACAGGGGGAATGAGATGTTGAGTGCTTCCCCAGAGATCCTTTAGCACGATACGAGACTATATGGGGAATTGACGGTGAGTGCTTCCTCAGAGAGTCTATTTTTTTCTTAGCTGAACCAAAGGGGTGAGACTGTGTGTGTCTCTTAGAGGGTTGATATTACTTGTAGGTTGAACCATAGGGGTTAGGTTGTGAGAGCTACCCAAAGGGTCACCTGTTTTCTTCTTGTTGATGGTTGTTTACTTGTGTACTTTATATGCTCGAACTATGGACTGTGACTGCTTTGTATTTTCCTGTTTATTGTTCCTGCACTTTACTTGTCATGTATTCATTGACTATTAGGAACAAATCTTTGGGTGATTGCCTACTGGGATTGTATATCACACCCTGTTTGGGCCATGATTTGGGCCCAAGAAGATTATGTTATTGTAGGTATAGATAAGGGAAATCTCCCTTCTATTTCAGGTTCTTGATTGCACTAGAGTTGGAGAGCATGGGACCGAGCCGTGTATTGCGATGCTGAGGAGTTTACTTTGTTTTCTTTTGCACTTTTTTTCAGTTTTACTTCAGTACGTTAGTTTTTTTACTACTTTCCATAGACATATGTATCATGTTGCATAATTATTATTTTATACATTGCTTCTGTTGTTCAGTTCAGTTGTGGTATGTTGTTTATTGTTTCTGTTATTATGTCTGGTTGTTCTTCCACTGTATACTTTACCGAATGAGGTCATAGTTTTCCCACTGACTCACCAAGGCCCTCACTTCTAGTCGGTAGCCTCTGGCGTTTGGGGAAACGTGCTTGAGGTCATGTGGCGAATCGGGTACGGGGCACCAGTGGAGGGGATCTGGATTTGGGTCGTTACAAAGTGGTATCAAAGGAGTTCTTTTCTCTTGCTTTACTGTTTGGAGACTTTAGCCAGGGATAGGACGGATTCGGTACTTGGTATTAAGATGTGCTCAGGAGTATCTAACCCGTGTACAGGGAAAATCCATACTACCTCATTAATTGCAGTTTGCTGGTTTTGAGATTTTACGGTTGATATGATTTCACCTAGAGTGATTCACATTCTTTGTGTTGTTATTTTCTTGACGATTATGGTTCTATTTTTGTCGCAACCTAATGATATGAGTGTATTCCATCTCATGCATCATATAGGCACTTGTAGAAATCACATGCCATGCATTCTTGACATGCCATCTATGGTGCATTAGCAATTGCATGCTATTGTGATAGACTTCGTGTAGATTATGCATGCTATTGTGATAGATGCTTGATAGAATCTCTGTTGCCTTGTTAGAGGATTGTTTTCTTCTTACTTTGCTTAAATGAACGCCAGATTTTGATTCTTGAGGTGTTATGGACCCTCTCGAATCGGAAGTTGGTGGATCATGATCCTGTTTTCTCTTGTCTATGACTGTAGGGATGCCAAGCTTTGATTCACGGGGAGTATGGGCCCTCACGGATCGTAATTTAGCACCTATTTGCCTTGTTTTTAGTGTTTCTGGGATTCTGTGCAGTTCTGAGCTACTGCCCAGAAAAACACAGAATACACGGTGTGTACTTTTCGGATACATGTCGTGTAGTTTTTAGGCCGTGTCACTGACCATGTGAGCAGGGACACGCTGTTGTGGAAGTAACTCCAGGAACAGCCGTGTACCGTAGGTACATGTCGTGTAGTTCGGAGCCATGTACCCGGCCGTGTCACTAACAACACGGGTCGGGGAATATCGAGTAGAACACGTCGTGTTATAAAGGAACACGTCGTGTAGTCCCGTCCAGGTACCCAGCCGTGTCATGAACAACACGGGTCGGCGTTACCTTCTCTTCGACACGTCATGTTGTCTTCAGAACATGCCGTGTAGTCTTGTTCAGGTACCCAGCCGTGTCACGAATAATACGGGACGGTGTCACCTTCACCTATACACGTCGTGTTTGTTCGGAACACGCCATGTAAGGTTCATCCGTGTAGACGGCCGTGTGTTTAACAACACGGGCCACCGAAGCCTTGTCTAGTACACGTCGTGTGTGTTCAGAACATGCCATGTAGTCTCCGGTTAAGTTGGACCGTGTGGGCTAGCCGTGTAAGGAGACTCGGGTAGGGGAATAGTTTTCAAGTACACATCGTGTGTTGGGTCAACACGCCGTGTAGTTTGAGGTGTTACACGACCTGTAGGGTAGGGGTACACGCCCGTGTCAGTGGCTTAAGAAGACACGCCGTGTAATTTTTATGCACACCGTGTAGTCGTGTTTTGTTAACTTGTGTGTTTTCTTCCCCTGTTACTGTTTTGTACTCTTGTGCTTCTTGTCCTTGTTTTCTAATCTAAGGTTTGCTTTTGATATTTCAGAGATATGCCTCTGAGACATCCTCTGGTTGTACGTCTGTCGTCAGGCAGTGATCAGATGCTAGATATGGCTGATCAAGGACTTCCTGCCGATCCTCCAGTCGGGCCAGCCTTGGCACCGGCTGTCATACCAATTGCAGGCGCTGATGCGCAGTTCAGGGAAGGTTTTATGAGGATGATGCAGACCTTTCAAGGAGCACCGCCTCCTACCTCGACTATGGCAGACTTGATGCGGGTTTCTTAGCAGCAGCATCCTCCCATGTTCTCGGGGGAGGGAGGACCTCAGGCTGCAGAGTCATGGCTGGAAGCCATGCTGACTATCTTCAAGCATCTGGATACGCCTTCAGAGAGGCGGGTCAAGCTCTCTACCTATATGCTAAGAGACTCCACCAAGAGGTGGTGGGACGTGATCTCATAGGTGGGTCATCAGCAGGTTATGGCTTGGGAGGAGTTCCAGCACGTGTTTTACGACTACTTCTACCCGGAGACCCTAAGGGACAACTGAGCCCAGGAGTTCATGAGCTTAGAGCAGGGTACTCTTTATGTCATGGAGTATTCCTCTCGTTTCACCGAGATGCAGCATTTCACACCCCTCCGAGATGGGAGTGGGGTGTTCTTAGCAAGGAAGTTTGAGGATGGTCTCAGGCGGGAGATCTGCTCGTAGGTGAATATCTTCCAGTTGACTTCCATCACTTCCATCGTCAATCAGGCGCTGATTGCGGAGCGCAATCTGAGAGACTCCAAAGCTGCGAGCCAGGGAGGTTCTTCTTCCAGAGGTGTTTTTCCTCCAGATGACAGCAAGAAGCGATGTAGGGAGTCTACGCGCGATGATCCGAGGAAGCGAGATGCATCGTCAGGCAGCCAGGTGGTATGCTACCAGTGTGTCCGGTCAGGGAACACGAGGCCACAGTGCCAGAGAGACCCCGTGGAGTGCTGGTATTGCGTCAAGATGGGTCACCTTCAGCATTTCTTCCAGTTTTTCTCACCAGTAGCTGGTGACTGGGGTTCTTCTATGACTCCTCGATCAGGAGCAGCACCACCAGTTTTTCACCAGTCGGGGAACTGGAGTTCTTCCGGCCGTTCGGGCCGAGGTGGAGGTCGAGGTTGTGGCGGTCAGCCACCAGTCCCTTAGTACCAGCATGGTGGATCATCTCAGAGTGGTCAGCCAGGGGTGCAGGGCCGCAGTGCAGGCCAGTCTTTCACCGTGGAGCAGACCTATCAGGAGCAGGATCTCGGCCCTTCTACAGTTCGAGGTACGATTTTAGTAGCCTCAGTTTTATCTTTAGCTCTTTTCAATATTGGTGCTACACATATCTTTATCTCTGTTGATTTCATGGAGAGCCTTGGGCTCTGCATCTTTTCTTCTGCCGACTCTTTGACACTAGACACACCTTTGGGGACAATGACATCTAGTGTGCACCAGTGTAGAGAGTGCCCTTTTGAGGTTGCAGGGTATCGTTTCTTATGGGATATCTATGTCCTAGAGATGATAGGCTATGATGTCATTCTCGGGATGGACTGGTTGGTTCCCTTCCAAGCAGTCGTCGACTGTTATCGCCGCAGAGTGATTTTCGTTTCACCAGAGGGTGAGTCTTTTCTTCATAGAGGCGAATGGGATGTTCAGGTGAGTCGATCAGGGATCAAGCATCATGGGCTAGGAAGGGTGACGTCCTAGATTTCTAGTCTTTATCTGGATGATCAGGGGACTTCGTAGTTGGACTTTCCTCCAGTGTTGGATCGTTTTAGAGATGTCTTTCCAGAGGACTTTTTGGGTTTGCCTCCAGAGCGTGAGGTAGACTTCTCTATTGAGATTGTGCCAGGAGTAGCACCGGTGTCCATTCCTCCTTATAGGATGGCTACACCTGAGTTGCAGGAACTCAAGAATCAGTTGGAGGAGTTGCAGGCAAAGGGTTTCATCCAACCCAGTACGTCTCCTTGGGGTTCTCCTGTCCTGTTTGCGAAGAAGGCAGACGTTACCCTTCGGCTTTGAGTGGATTATCGGAAGTGGAACTAGTTGACGATAAAGAACCGGTACCCCTTGCCGAGGATCGATAACCTCTTTGATCAACTTCAAGGAGACCGAGTGTTCTCAAAGATCGACTTGAGGTCCGGTTATCATCAGTTGCGCGTTAGACCATCAGATATACCTCTGACAGCCTTCAGGGGCAGGTATGGTTTATACGAGTATACAGTCATGTTGTTCGGTCTCATGAACGTGCCTGTAGTTTTCATGGCACTAATGAACCAAGTGTTCCATCCTTACTTGGACTCCTTCGTCGTGGTCTTCGTGGATGATATCTTGGTGTACTCTCACACTCGACACGACCATGCCACACATCTTGAGATCGTTCTGAGTATACTGAGAGAGCATCGGCTTTATGTTAAACTCTCGAAGTGCCACTTTTGGATGGATCAGATTCACTTCTTGGGTCACGTCATCTCAAAGGAAGGAGTATATGTGGACCCAAAGAAAGTGAGAACTGTAGTTTCTTGGGAGTAGCCGAAGAACGTTTTTGAGGTACAGAGTTTCCTAGGGCTGGCTGGATACTACAGACGCTTCATTCAGGACTTCTCGCGCCTAGAAGCACCATTTACAGGTCTAACCAAGAAGGGGGTGAAGTTCTTATGGTCAGATTCTTGTGATTCAGCCTTTCAAAGCTGAAGGTAAAGATGACGCCAGCACTGATACTAGTCTTTCCAGAGCCAGGCAAGAGCTATACAGTCTATTGTGATGCTTCAGGTATCGGGCTAGGAGTTGTGCTTATGCAAGGAGATGGAGTCGTTGCGTATGGGTCTCAGTAGTTGAGGCCACATGAGAGGAACTACCCGATGCACGATCTGGAGTTGGCTGTTTTTGTTCACGCCTTACGTTGTTGGAGACATTATCTTTTGGGAGAGCACTTTTTGGTCTTCACTGACCACAAGAGTCTCAAGTATATATTCACTCAGCAGGATCTGAATCTGAGGCAACGTAGGTGGGTCGAGTATCTTCAGTCTTTTGATTTCGAGCTTGCCCATACGCCGGGAAAGGGCAACGCAGTGGCAGATGCGTTGAGAAGGAGAACTCAGATTCAGGCAGTTTAGGAGGCTAGCAGTGAGTGGCAGCTTATGGCTTTGTTCTCTGAGATTCATCTAGAGGTGCACGACAGATAGGGACAGACTTTCCTATCTTCTATAGTTGTTGCCTCTACACTACTTGATCGGGTACAGATGAGGCAGCTATCATACTCAGAATACTTAGTCCTGCGGGAGAGTGTGTCAGGAGAGGACCCTCTTCTTTTATGGACAGTGGGCGAGGATGAGATCTTGCATTTCCAGGGACGCGTATGGGTGCCAGTAGACATACGCGAGGATCTGATGCGGAATTTTCATTCCTCAGTTTGGGAAGTTCATCCTGGCGTCACCCAGATGTATCGGGATCTTCATCGCCAGTACTGGTGGCCATGTATGAAGAAAGATGTTGCTGGTTTCGTCTTGTGGTGTTCTACTTGTCAGCAGGTGAAGGTGGAGCACCAGCAACCAGCAGGCCTTTTACAACAGTTACCCATTCCGAAGTAAAAGTGGAATGATGTTGTGATGGACTTCGTGACCGGGTTGCCGAGGTCGCCTCGGGGGAACGATGTTGTTTGGGTTGTCGTCGACAGGCTCACGAAGGTTGCTCACTTCTTGTCGATCAAGGAGACCTTCAGTGTTGATGATCTGGGACGACTTTACATCAGAGATATCGTTCATCTGCATGGAGTTCCACACTCTATTGTTTCACATAGGGATGTGCGCTTTACTTCTCGGTTCTGGCAGGGACTTCAAAAGGCTTTGGGTACCCAGGTACTTCTAAGTACGGCATACCATCCCCAGACTGATGGCCAGTCCGAGCGCACGATCCAGGTGCTTGAGGATATGCTCCGAGCTTGCATCCTAGACTTTGGTGGTTCTTGGGAGAAGTATATATCTCTTATGGAGTTCTCCTACAACAACAGTTCCCAGGTGACCATTCATATGGCACCATACGAGTCTTTATATGATAGGCCATTCCGATCACCCTTATGTTGGATGGAGCCAAGATAGGCAGCTTTGTTGGGACCTCGTCTTGTTTAGGAGACTTCAGAGCAGATAGAGCTAATTCGGAAGAGGATGGCTACAGCACAGTCTCGGCAGAAGTCTTATGCTGGTCAGCAGAGAGGACCCCTGGAGTTCGAGGTCGAGGATCAGGTTTTTCTGCGTGTCGCACCGAGGTTGGGACACAAGAGGATTCTGAGATAGGTTAAGCTTTCACCACGGTACGTCGAGCCGTTTGAGGTATTGGAGAGAGTTGGTCTAGTTGCCTATCGGTTGCAGCTACCCCAGAGGTATCGGGCCATGCATGACGTCTTCCATGTCTCTCAACTCTGACGTTACTTTTCAGACATGTCTCATGTCTTCCAACCCGAGGAGGTTGAGCTCGAAGCAGATGCATTGTTTGAGGAGCATCCTATCTGGATTGTCGATCGCAGTACGAAGGTTCTCCGTGGGTGGTCTGTCCCTCTGGTATGGGTGCTATGGCAGCATGGGCGAGTACAAGACGAGACCTGGGAGAGGGAGGCTGATGTACGATCACAGTGGTCGGAGCTATTCGGGGTTTCTTCTTCTACACCTCGCTAGGGAAATTCGGGGACGAATTTCTTTAAGGGGGGAAGTTTGTAAGAACCCGGATCTTCGTTTCAGGTACGCCTTTCATTTTTCTTGAGTTTTTAAGAAAAATGGAGTTTTTGGAAAATTTCGAAGTACACGTCATGTACTTTCTGAGTACACGTCGTATACTCTTCTCCGGTTCGAAGCTGTGTGCTGGCTGTGCCCGGGCCACACACACGGTGTGTATGGGTGACGTGGATACCGATTTTGGCAGAGTACGGAAAGACCTAGTACATGTCGTGTACTCTAAAAGTACATGCCGTGTACTTTTCTTTTTTTTCACTAAACGCACCGGGGTCGCGCCTGACGGACAGAACACACCCCTTCTCCAGGTTCTTCGTCCGAGAGCGACCCGTACGACCGGATTTTCCCCGAGCCCCCGTTTCTCCGTCTGTTCTCCGATTCGAGCGTGGTCGATTGCGTTGGAAGCGCAGCGGTGATTTCTCCCTTCTACTCGAGCCTTGTTTTCCAATTCTTCCTCCTTCTCAAGTTATCTAAGGTTGAATGTTTTGTGCGTTTTCTCAGATCTACGACGTTCTAGGGAGAATTAGTCGTCATGGTTCAAGTATATCGATCTCCTGGGATCAAGGTAGGTGGTTTGTGCCTTTCTGTGGAAATTCTTTGAGTATTTTGTGAAATTGTGCCAATTCCCTTGAACGAGAATTGTGTGTTTTCCTGTTTTTCCCTTGATTGATTGCCTGCTTGCTCGATTGCTATAGTAGAGGTTTACTTTTGTGAATAGATTAGTTTTTTTTTGTACTCTGGATGCTTTCCATGCTTGTTTTGCTTGTTTGGCGTTTTCCAGTTGTCATGCCTAGTTGTGGGATAGTGTAACGTTACTTTGTTATGCTGTTGAGCCTTAGATTGATAGCCAAGTAGTTCTTGAGGTTTACTTGGACGATGCACGCGCGTTGAGCATGCTTATTTCCACACAGGACTGTGAGAACCTAGTGTAGTAGACCATAAGGATAATGGACGTAAGGGCTTCTCCAGAGTGTCTTTTAATGCGATGCGAGACCACAGGGGGAATTGACGATGAGTGCTTCCTCAGAGAGTCTGTAGTTCCTCGAAGTGGGCCACAGGGGGAATGAGACGTTGAGTGCTTTCCCAGAGAGCCTTTAGCACGATACGAGACTATATGGGGAATTGACGGTGAGTGCTTCCTCAGAGAGTCTATTTTTTTCTTAACTGAACCAGAGGGGTGAGACTGTGTGTGCCTCCTAGAGGGTTGCTAGTACTTGTAGGTTGAACCATAGGGGTTAGGCTGTGAGAGCTACCCAGAGGGTTACATGTTTTCTTCTTATTGCTGGTTGTTTACTTGTGTACTTTATATGCTCGAATTGTGGACTGTGACTGCTGTGTATTTTCATGTTTACTGTTCCTGCACTTTACTTGTCATGTATTCATTGACTGTTAGGCGCAAATCTTTGGGTGATTGCCTACTGGGATTGTATCTCACACCCTGTTTGGGCCATGCTTTGGGCCCAAGCAGATTATGTTGTTGCAGGTATAGAGAAGGGAAAGCGCCCTTCTATTTCAGGTTCTTGATTGCACTGGAGTTGGAGAGCATGGGATCGAGCCGTGGCTTGCGATGCTGAGGAGTTTACTTTGTTTTCTTTTGCACTTTGTTTTTCAGTTGTACTTCAGCACGTTGGTTTGTTTACTGCTTTCCATAGACATATGTACCATGTTGCATCATTATTATTTTATACATTGCTTCCGCTGTTCAGTTCAGTTGTGGTATGTTGTTTATTGTTTCTGTTATTGTGTCTGGTTGTTCTTCCGCTGTATACTTTACCGAATGAGGGCATAGTTTCCCCCACCGACTCACCAAGGCCCTCGCTGCTAGTCGGCAGCCTCTGGCATTTGGGGAAACGCGCTTGAGGTCATGTGGCGAACCGGGTACGGGGCACCAGTGGAGGGGCTCTGGATTCGGGTCGTTACAACTCGCACCTGACAGTTTGTATGCTATGTGTCTCATCATAGTATGTCATCCAACCACTGGACTATATTTAAGAATATTGTTATAGCATTTCAAGATTCACATCATAGCGGGGGAACTAACATGACCTTATCAATGCAACAAATACTCTAAGATGTTATTACATCATAGTCATGCAGAACAATGAACAATATGTAATATGATGTTTAATATTTAAATACATTAAATATTCATGTCATCAAAGTACATATAGTTGGTTCTAGGACACCAACTCTAACAAATGTTACACTCCCGCCCTTATACAGTGGGTCTCAACTGATCAATCAGTCACACCAACCTCCTACTTTTGTGAGGATTCATCCAATGCATTGGAAAACTAATGATTCCCTATAGCATTCCAAGGTCTTACCGCAAAACACCAGTAGATGTACAGTGCTCCAACGCCTCACTCCTTTGATGAAAAACTTGCTGAGAGTGACTCAAACGTAGACATATCCAACATTCGATGATCTGACCATCATGCGCTTACATCCATCGAAAATTCACAACCTTTGACTGCATCACTATCAACCCACTAATGACCTGTAGTCGTTTCCTTTACATGGCTCGAAGAGTCTATCTGATTTTCTACTTCTGGTAAACTGAATCCAGCACTTGAAGTGGCTTCACAAATCCCTGCACTTGACCCGGGCCGATTCGTTACAGTACTAATATATTTTCAAATAATGACATTCAATTATTTTTCGTATTATGTCAACTATGATATTCATAATGTTGTTTTTTATGCTTATTGTACTGTATATTTTTATTTAATTATATTTTTAGGATGGTGCATCACTAAATAGTTCATGTACCCGTTTGTGACACCCTTTCTAAGGGCTAAAAAAAATGAGAGCGCTAAAAAAAACACTGAGAAAGAACTCTCCTTTCTCACCACTTGTTGTTTCAAATGTTACAAATGGTAATTTTGTTGTAATGCATGAATTTGCATGAATTGTCTAGGGTGTTAAAATAGTCATAAAACAGTTTAAACACATGTACCCTTTAAATTAAAAAAGAAAATCTATATTCTTCATAAAATAATATATATATTTGTTAGGTAGGTTTAGGGTAAATGAAGATATTGCATGACAATGAATGTGAGGCCCGGGCAGGTTCGTTAGGTTTGGGGTTTAAAAGAAATTTAAAGTTCATGGCCCTATCTCCATTCTCCCACCTGTATATATAATTACGCGCACACGGATCCGACCATTCTCCCGTGCTCGCAATCCACACACCCCCTAAGCATGGCGGCGGTGACGGTGAAGCAATGGGTGATGGTGAAGCCAGCGGAAGCGACGCCGCCCGGCCATCTATCCCTCTCAGAATGGGATCTCTCTGGCTGCCTCTATCATTTCCCCACCCTTTACTTTTACCACCCACGCCCCCCCACAGCCGCCATGTTTGATGCTCTGCGGGACTCGTTAGGCCGCGCATTGGTGCACTTCTATCCCCTGGCCGGCCGCCTCCGCCCCACCGGAGGCGGCCGCTTCCAAGTGGCGTGCAACGCCTTGGGGGCTCAGCTGGTGGAGGCGGAGTCGGAAGGGGCGCTCAGTGACCTCGGCGACTTCTCTCCGTCGCCGGCGTTGGACCAGCTACTCCCCCAGGTGGACGCCGCGGACCCCATCCATGAGGTCCCGCTGCTGCTGGCGCAGCTCACCACCTTCCGCTGCGGTAGCTTCTGCCTAGGCGTCTCACTTTCTCACATCGTCGCCGACGGGAGGAGCGCCTTTCACTTCCTCCAGGAGTGGGGGAGGCTGGCTCGGGGCCTGCCGATAGGGACGCCTCCGGTTTTCGATCGAAGGGTGATCATGGAAATGGAACCGCCCCCCGCTGCTCCTCCTGTCCGCTGCGCCCCAACGGAGGTGGAATTCTACGAACCACCACGCCTCCTCGGCCAAACCGACTCTTTAATGGAGAGCAAGAAGAAAACCTCCATTACCGTCCTGAGGCTCACCCAAACCCAAGCAAAGAAACTACGGGTGGTGGCCAACCAAGGACGGGGGCACGCCGGCGCCGGTGACCCCCGCCCTTATAGCCTGTACGAGACGGTGACGGCGCACGTCTGGCGGTGCTTTTGCAGGGCGCGCCGGCACGAGCACGCTCAGCCGACGGGGCTCATCGTGACGGTGGACTTCAGGGACCGGGTGCAGCCGCCGCTGCCGCGGGGATACTCCGGCAATGCGGTGGCGGACGTGTTCGCGACGGCGCTGTCGGGAGAGCTGACGGGGAGGTCTCTGGGGCACGCCGCCGGTCGAGTCAGGGAGACGATCGATGCGGTGGATCATGCGTTCGTGTGGTCGACGACGGAGCGGCTGCGGCGGCGGCCGGATGTGGCCGACTTTGAGAACCGCTTCTACGGCAGAGGGTCAAGGCGGTTCCTGGGCAATCCCAACCAGTGGGTCATAAGCTGGCTTCGCCTGCCGTTGTACGGCATGGATTTCGGATGGGGGGAGGAGTTTCACATGTGCGCGGCGGGGAGCCATGAGGTGGACGGCGGCGTTATGATCCTGCCGGGACGCGAGGGAGACGGTTCGCTGGCGGTGGTCGCCTGCCTGCATTTAGTACACATGGAGTCATTCAAGAGGATTTTCTATGAGGACATCGGCAGCGGCCAAAATTCGAGGATGTAGTTAAAATCAATGCATTTATTTGTATCTTTCATTTTCTGGGTGTAGTTTGACGGGAAAAACCGCTCCTCATCCAATGCCTTCAAAACAATGGATCAGCCAGTATATTGGTCTTGGGAAAAAAAAAATCACGGCGGCAAATGCTCTCCCTCCCCCCAATCAACTGGATCTCTTCAAACAAATTTTTAATATTATATTATATATTATACAAAAAATAAAGTTTGTGATATGTTTTAAAACCGAATATATATTTAAATGAAATTATATTTGTCTTATATAATTTTTTTTACACTTTACTAAAAAATGACCAAATAGCATGTGTTCAATTTATATAATATTTGAGGAAAATGAATATATTTTTGTTAATATTTTTAAGTGCGTACATTTTTTAAAAACATTTTAAATATTAATGAGTTGATTTTATTTTAAAACCGATTATATTTGTAATTGAAATATATTTTTTTATTTAAAAGAATTGTGTTACATGTTTTAAAAAGAATTTAAAAAATATGTGATGAAAATAGGCTTTTTAATCATTTAGGAGAAAATTAATAGATTTTCTTTAATATCTTTAAAGTCATATAGTTTTTTTAATGCATGAAAGAACATTGAGTTTATTGTATTGTAAAAATAATTATTATTGTAATCGAAATGAAATATTTGTGTAAAAAAGGTTTATGCCATTTAAAAAACACTAAATAATTATCATTAAAAATAGTTTTTTTTTACAAAACTTCACTATAAAATTTCTAGTTGAATCATTAAAATTTTTATGAAGACTTTCACTGGAACCTTCACAGGAATGTCCACTGAAACCTTCACTGGAACCTCCATTGGAACCTCCACTGAAACCTCCACTGGAACCTACACTGGAACTTTCACTAGAACTTCCACTGGAACCTGGAACCTCCACTGCAACATCCACTGGAACCTCCACTGGAACATCCACTCGAACCTCCACAGGAACGTCCACTGGAACCTCCACTGAAACCTCCACTGAAACGTCCACTGGAACCACTACTGGAACTTCCTCTTAATAAATTTATAATTGTTATTAGTATAGATGTTGAATAAAATATATTACATATATTATATATAATTGCATTTAATATAATATATGTTAATTAAAATTTAATTTTTATTAATATATTCTACAGTTTTATAAATATATACTTTTGTTGTATTGTGGAACATCCATTGTGTTGGAGTTGGTGGTCTAGAATCAACTACTTTGTACTTTATTCATTAAATAAAATCCTTATCACATCTTGATTATTCTTATGCGTGACATGTCATGTGATAGTGTCCTAAGGACAGATGTTGCATTAAAGGGTCATAGCGGATCCCTGCTATGATGAGAACCCAGAAGTGCCATAACACTGTTCTTGAATGTATGTTCTATGGCTGGATGATATTATTTGAGGGACACAAATAATACAGGTCATTAGGGGTGAGGACTCATAAAACTTTGAGGCACCTTCTCATGGTGTGCGCCCTTGGTAATATCCAGGAGGATATTATGAGAACGAGACCCGCCAGTAGGAAATCCACATTTCATAGTGTCATTGGATGTTCCTATATGCGGACGTGTGTATTGGTCCTTAGACTTTAAGATTATTATTAATGGGTATTACAACTCGCGCACTTAGATGTATTGACGAAAACTGTGACAACACACTGTTCGCAGCGAGGTAGGATAAGTTGGGTGCGTCACGAGTAATACCGCATTAATAGATAATGCGAGAAAAGATTTGTCCCTTCCGTTCCATAATGGAAGTAGATATCTCAGGCCATTTGATGGAATTGATATAGCCTAAATAAATCCATGGCCATGGTAAAGTATGTGCAAGTTCAATTCCGGGAAGTCAAAGAAAGAATAATCAAGCACATGAGTTGATGACACTAGCATGCAACCCGCTTGATTGGAGATATCGAGACAAATGGATTATATTACACGGCAAGCGTTCGTAGGAGGTGACACGTCATTGCGGCGTTAACTTCTTTCTCTATGGGTACCTTGGCGTGTTGCTAGACGCTAACCTTGTACTTTAGGCAGGCTCCGCCTAATGCCACTGAGAAAGAGGCCTAGAGGGTCACACACTAAGTGTGTCTATGTATCTCAGTTAAATATTAATTTAACAAGTTGAATAAAGATTATTCCTGATTATGGTTTAATAATTATTCAAGGATGTCTGATCGCATTTATTTCGACACTAGTTATTCGAGAGAATATATTTGTGGGTGAAATAATATATATTTATTAGCGAGTAATGCAGTTACATTTATTTAATAAATAAATAGCCATTACTCAAGGTCTAATAAATATGGTGGAGAAAAATAAATAAAACTGAAAAAATAAAAGTACACGCCGTGTATATTTATATATACACGCCGTGTAGTTTATTTTTCGGGATTCATGAGAAAATATTGTTTATTTAATTAAATGATATTAAATGTAATACGTTGGACGCATGTCAAGTAATAATGATGGTCAACTGTCATTATTAAGACATGAGGTATTACTAAGAATTAAATGAAATGATTAAATGCTTATGAGCAATTAATTTATTTTATTATTCTAGGTATTATAAATCCTAATTACATTATTCTCAAAAAGGTGAGCCATTTTGGTTGTGCACAACGGATTGGAAATACTCTCAAGCCAAGAGAGAATTCCCTTTCCACCTAGAACGCTTTCAAGTTACGAAAGCAAGATCCTCCACCGGATCAAAGCGATCGAAGACGGACATCGCAAGCGAAGGACCTTCCGCGCTAGCACCCGGAGTTCCCTTCGGCGACGTCCAGAGATACGTGGCACACGTGTGGATCACCGCTAGAGGAATCCTACACTTGGATTCTCCGACGCAACGACGGATCACAGGATCGTGACCGGAGACACCAACGAAGAAAGAATTTCAACAAGGTAATTCTTATGAATTAATTAAATTAATTATAATCAATATATGATGATCCTCCTCACGGGTTCTGGGACTCTTCTTTTCTTTTTCGTTCTTCGTTCTATTCCGAAGATTCGGTGTTTTAAATCGTGACGGATCTCAGATTGAATGTTGTTTAACGTTAAAATTAAAGTTGGGCAAACCCACTAACACGCTTCTCCTGCGCCCGGAACCTACAGGTGGTATCAAAGGGGTCATATCGTTGATTGTAATTATTTAAGTTTTTCGTTGGTAATTTACGCATTTAATAATTTAGTTATTTCAATTCAAGTTTAATCGTTCTGAAAATTTGAATATCGAGATCCGTTCCTCCTCCCTCGTTTCTCGTTCACCTCACAGAAACGAATTTTTCTTTTAATTTTGATTAAAATAAAATAGAGGAACTCATCCGGAGGAGCCAAACGTTTCTGGCCGTATAACACCAGAATACACGGCGTGTATTCGGAAGTACACGCCGTGTAGTCTAGGTTCAATGCATTGACTGATCCGCCAAATCAGGTCATGTATTGAGGTCATTTATGACACCGTGTGTTGACCAGAAACAGGTGGCACACGGTTTCCGGATTATACGCCATGTGGTCCAACTGAACACGGCGTGTAGTCCCTTCGGGTTCGGGTTGGGCCGTGTACCCCGTACACGGCTTGCCCGACTGGAAACCGTGTAACGCGGAAACTACATGGCGTGTGTCCAAAAGAACACGCCGTGTACTCTGAAAATTTCCGAAGTACATTTACACGCCATGTCCCCGGGCGTGTACTTCGGATGGACGGTGAAGAAAAAGTACACGCCGTGTAGTCGGAACTACACGCCGTGTACTTACCCAAATTATGCAGATTTATTAAAATTTATTATTATATTATACAAACCCTTGAGACGTGTACCATGGTGCAGGCGTAAAGCTGAGACACAACACGTGATAGGTGTTTTATATATATGTGTTTAATTTAACATCTGTGTAATAAATGAGAATTCACTGGGTTGTCTCCAAGGTACAAGTTACGTACAAGGATAATTTTAAATGAATTTATTTTTTTAAAATTATGATGGATGAGAATCTCAAGGAAATTCAGAAAAGGGATTTAAGATAAAAGGATTGATTAATTAAAGATAATTAATTAATTCGAGCGTGATTTATCTTAAACAAGACCGATTAAAGAATTGAATGCTAGTTTTATTTATGCGTAAATATCGTTGCATGTGTGGATGATCATGAGCTAGACCGAGACTTTTGTATGTGAATGCTTTCTTTTAATTTATTTAAATTAAATTTGTTGGCCTGCGAGCCATCTCCTCATTAATATGTAGGGCCTGCGTGCCCAAGGATTATTTTATATAAAAACCCTTTTTGACCCCTCACTTGCGTGTGAGATAAATGCATATGTAATGGATGGAGCTCCCAAGCTAGTGGATGCGGCTCAAGTCAGGAGCCGAGGTGAAACCAATCCAAGGAGATATAAAGGTGGACAGGTGGAAAGCTGTAAACACGAACCCGCAAGGTTCAAGGTGTTTCTCCCCTAGGTCTTGGGTTAGTTTATCAAACCGCTAGATAAACTAACCAATAGAACAAGCTCACGATCATACCATTTATTTTATTTCTGTCAGTTGCATGGTTTATTTATTGTGGGTGTGTTGTTACGATCACACAATTAATGAATATAACAAGCATGCAAGATAGAACTAAAATAAGACCGGTTTATACGTAAATATTATCTTAGACATGGTTAATCACTTAAGTATATCCCACTTAATATTAACAAGCATGTAATCAAAGATAATAAAATGGCAATTTACGTATAAGGATAAAATCCCTCAAAATAAATATTAAGTCGGCATAGCCTTCCATAATCTTGGTTAGAATCGAACCATAGTTCAAAGTGCTTGACCAACCCTAGTTGGGGTGCTTTCAATTATTGGGGAATTCTAATTCAAGGTTTTGGGTTGGCATGACTTGGTTCGCATCAAGGGTTGACTGCCACAACAGGATTTGGTGTGACCAAGAGGCAAAGGTTGAGGAAATCCAAAAGGATTTCAGGATTGGGGAGTCCACTCAGCGGATCAAGGAGTTGCGAGTTAATGCAGTTGGCATTTGGAATGCCTACCTAAAACCCTTTAAGTTGCTTGACCAACACTAGTTGGGGTAATGCGAAGGGCAATATGGATCCTTGCCACTAGAATATTCACGCAACAGAATATTCTGAAGTCAATGGTGAGGTCTATTGGATTTCGATAAAATAGTGGGAGACTAATAAGTATTAATTTATTTATTTGTCTCAATTTTTGTAATAAAGTACTAAACCTTTGCTCACCTTAATTTGTAGAAATGGAAAGAAAATGACTTCAAACATATCATTGCGCACCATACTCGAGAAGGAAAACCTTCTCACCGGCACCAATTTCCAAGAGTGGTAGAGGCGTTTACGCGTCGTCCTTCGCCACGAAAGGAAATTATATGTGCTGGAAGATCCTATTCCAGTTGTGCCTGGGAAAGAGGCTAGTGATGAGGAATTATCTCTCTACATGAAACACATGGATGATGCCACATATGTCCAGTATTTCATGCTATCGGTCATGTCTAATGAGCTCTTGAAGCAACATGAAAACATGGACGCATATAGCATGATGTCTCACCTTAAAGATCTCTACCAAGAGAAGGAGAGATAGGATAGGTATGAGATCTCCAATGCTTTGTTTACCACGAAGCTTGGAGAGTCTGTGCCAGCTGGGCCTCATGTAGTCAAGCTTATTGGCTACATTGAACGCCTGGACATCTTAGGGATTAAATTCCCGGATGAGTTGCATACAGATCTCATCCTATCATCACTGACCAAGACCTTCTCTAGCTTCATTGTCAACTATAACATGAGAAGCAATGAGAAGAGTCTATCGGAGCTTCTGACCTTGATTCTCCAGGTAGATAAGGACATGGGGTGTGACAAACCCGCGGTCCTTATGGTGAACAAGAAAAGGAAGGACAAGGCAAAGGGGCCAAAGACTTATAAACGGTCTGAAGCCCCCGAGCACCGTCCCTCCAAGAAGGGGAATATCCAGTGGCAGGGCAAGGAACGAGAGACAGTGTGTTTTGCATGTGGAAAGCAAGAACATTGGAAGAGGAACTGCACCCAGAAGCGTGGGGATGCTAAAGGTGCGTTCGTTATTGAGTGCAATCTTTCTATTTCTACACATTGGGTATTGGATACAGCTTAAGGAGCTCACATCTATATTCAAATGCAGGAACCAAGTAGATTTAGAAAGATCGCCAGAGGAGAGGTGGATCTTCGAGCTGCCAATGGTGCAAGGATGGCTATGTTGGCTATTGAAGACTATCACCTCTCATTACCAACTGGCATGATTTTGGTTTTACAAAACTGTTATTTTGTGCCTAGTGTTACCAAGAACATAATTTCTGTATCTTGTTTGGATATGGATGGATTTATTTTCAAGTTTGGAAATAAGGGTTTTCTCTTTTATAAGAACAATGTATGTTATGGTATGACACATTTAAATAATGGTTTGTATGTATTGAATTACGAAAACCAAGTGTTGGAAATCTATAACGAAACAAACTCACATGACTCATACATCACCCAGTTATGGAATCACCGCCTTGGTCATGTGAATGAGAAGCGTTTGACAAAGCTCTGCCAAGATGGCTATTTAGACTCTACTGAGCTAAAACCACTTGATAGATGTCACGCTTGTTTACAAGGAAAAATGACCAAGCTGACTTTTGGTGGACAAGGTGAAAGGGCCACAGAGCTTCTAGGATTGGTACACACGGATGTGTGTGAACCATTTCCAGTAGAATCTAGAGGTGGATATTCTTACTTCATTACTTTTACTGATGATTTGAGTAGATATGGCTATGTCTACTTAATGAGGTATAAGTCAGAGTCCTTAGAGAAATTTAAGGAATTCAAGAATGAAGTAGAGAATCATCTTGGTAAGAAGATAAAGAAGCTTCGATCGGATCGAGGTGGAGAATATCTGAACCAAGAGTTCATCGATCTTCTACAGGAGTCTGGGATTCTATCTTAGCTCACTCCTCCTTATACACCACAGTGGAATGGTGTTAGTGAAAGGAGGAACCACACCTTGTTAGACATGGTGAGGTCGATGATGAGTCATGTGGATCTTCCATTATCCTTTTGGGGATATGCATTACAAACTGCAGCATACACATTAAACTGAGTACCAACTAAGGCGGCAAATGGAATTCCATCCGAGTTATGGAATGGAAGGAAACCCACTTTGTCGCACACACGTGTATGGGGATGTGAGGCATTTGTTAAGGCCTTCTCAGTCAACAAACTAGCACCCCGGGGCACAAAATGTATCTTTATAGGATATCCCAAGGAAACAAAAGGATATTACCTATATAACCCTCAAGACAAGAAAGTGACTGTCGCTAGACAAGCCTTCTTTCTTGAGAGGGAGCACATCCTCAAGAAGGATAGTGGGAGCAAGATTGACTTTGACGAAGTTGATGCTCAAGATACATAGGAGTTGGTACAGGAACAAGTTCCACAGGTCCCCGTGGAAGAGGTTCCAGAAACACAAGTACTGCGTAGGAGCTCAAGAGAGGTAAGGGAACCAGAGAGATATGGTTTCCTAGTCACTGCGGATGGTGAATCATTATTGTTGGACAATGATGAACCTCTATCCTACAAGGAAGTAGTAGAAAGCCCAGAAGCTGCAAGATGGATAGAAGCTATGAATTCTGAGATGGATTCCATGTATCAGAACCAAGTATGGGTTCTGTTCGATGAGCCAGTTGATGTAAATCCTGTTGGATGCAAATGGCTATTCAAAAGAAAGCTGGACATGGAAGGTCAAGTTAGCACCTATAAAGCAAGGATAGTGGCTAAATGATTCAGATAGCGTCAAGGAATTGACTATGATGAAACCTTCTCGCTAGTTTCCATGTTTAAATCCATAAGAATCATACTTGCCATAACAACTTACCATGACTATGAGATTTGGCAGATGGATGTCAAAAACATCATTCCTTAACGGGAACCTTCAGGAAGATGTCTATATGACACAACCAGAAGGGTTTGTGACACCAGGTGAAGCCAAACGGGTTTACAAGTTGCAGAAATCCATTTATGGATTGAAGCAAGCATCCAGGTCATGGAACATTCGATTTGATGAAGCCATAAAAGAATTTGGTTTCATTAAGAACGAATGTGAGCCATGTGTTTATAAGCGGTTTAATGGGAATGCGGTCGTTATCCTAGTGGTATATGTTGATGACATATTGCTTATTGGAAACGACGTACCAGCCTTACAGTCAGTTAAGGACTGGTTGAACAAGTGTTTCTCCATGAAGGACTTAGGAGAAGCAGCCTACATTCTAGGGATCAAGATCATTCGTGATAGATCTAAGAGGCTGCTTGGACTAAGTCAGGGTACATACATTGACCAGATACTAAAGAGATTTAGTATGGAAAAATCCAAGAGGGGATTGGTTCCAGTGTCACATGGATTACATCTTTCTAAGAAAATGTGTCCCCAGAAACAACAGGAGAAAGATAGGATGAGTAAGATCCCATACACTTCGGCTATAGGATCCATCATGTATGCCATGTTATGTACCAGGCTTGATGTTGCCTATGCACTGAGCATGGTAGGCAGATATCAAGAAGATCCAGGAGAACAACATTGGACTGCTGTTAAGACTATTCTTAAGTATCTGAGAAGAACTAAGGATATATTCCTAGTGTATGGAGGAGACGAGGAGCTTGTCATCAGAGGGTATGATGATGATGGTTTTCAAACAGATCAAAATGATCCGAAGTCGCAATATGGATATGTTTTTTTGTCTCAATGGAGGAGCTGTGAGCTGTAAGAGTTCAAAGCAGCCAGTTGTTGCTGATTCTACAGTGGAGTCCGAGTATATAGCGGCTTCTAATGCAGCCAAAGAAGCCGTCTGGATTCGGAACTTTTTCCAGGAGCTTGATGTGGTGCCTAGCAGTAAAGATCCCATTACATTGTATTGTGATAATACTACAACGTTGGCTCTTGCAAAAGAACCAAGGTCACATAAACGGACAAAGCACATACTCCGGAAGTATCACCTCTTGAGGGATTTCTATCAAAGGGGTGAAGTTGCAGTGAGCAGAGTGTCCACGGAAGATAACGTGGCGGACCCCATGACTAAAGGCCTATCTCAGCAGAAGCATGAATATCATGTGAGAGCTAGCGGGTTAAAGGTTGTTAGTAGTTGGCTCTAGTCCAAGTGGGAGTTTGTTGGAGTTGGTGGTCTAGAACCAACTACTTTGTACTTTATTCATTAAATAAAATCCTTATCACATCTTGATTGTTCTTCTGCGTGACATGTCATGTGATAATGTCCTAAGGAAAGATGTTGCATTAAAGGGTCGTAGCGGATCCCTGCTATGATGAGAACCCAGAAGTGCCATAACACTGTTCTTGAATGTATGTTCTATGGCTGGATGATATTATTTGAGGGACACAAATAATACAGGTCATTAGGGGTGATGACTCATAAAACTTTGAGGCACCTTCTCATGGTGTGCGCCCTTGGTAATATCCTGGAGGATATTATGAGAATGAGACCCACCAGTAGGAAATCCACATTTCATAGTGTCATTGGATGTTCCTATCTACGGATGTGTGTATTGGTCCTTAAAATTTAAGATTATTATTAATGGGTATTACAACTCGCACACTTAGATGTATTGATGAAAACTATGACGACACACTGTTCGTAGCGAGGTAGGATACGTTGGGTGCGTCACGAGTAATACCGCATTAATAGATAATGCAAGAAAGGATTTTTCCCTTCCGTTCCATAATGGAAGTAGATATCTCAGGCCCTTTGATGGAATTGATATAGCCTAAATAAATCCATGGAAATGGTAAGGTATGGGCAAGTTCAATTCCGGGAAGTCAAAGAAAGAATAATCAAGCACATGGGTTGATGGCACAAGCATGCAACCCACTTAATTGGAGATATCGAGACAAAGGGATTATATTACACGGTAAGCGTTCGTAGGAGGTGACATGTCATTGCGGCATTAACTTCTTTATCTATGGGTGCCTTGGAGTGTTGCTAGATGATAACCTTGGACTTTAGGCAGGCTCCACCTAATGCCACTGAGAAAGAGGCCTAGAGGGTCACACACTAAGTGTGTCTATGTATCTCAGTTAAATATTAATTTAACAAGTTGAATAAATATTATTCCCGATTGTGGTTTAATAATTATTCAAGGATGTCTGATCACATTTATTTCGACACTAGTTATTCGAGAGAATATATTGTGGGTGAAATAATATATATTTATTAGCGAGTAATGTAGTTACATTTATTTAATAAATAAATAGCCATTACTCAAGGTCTAATAAATATGGTGGAGAAAAATAAATAAAACTAAAAAAATAAAAGTACATGCCGTGTATATTTATATATACATGCCGTGTAGTTTATTTTTCGGGATTCGTGATAAAATATTGTTTATTTAATTAAATGATATTAAATGTAATACGTTGGACGCATGTCAAGTAATAATGATGGTCAACTGTCATTATTAAGACATGGGGTATTACTAAGAATTAAATGAAATGATTAAATGCTTATGAGCAATTAATTTATTTTATTATTATAGGTATTATAAATCCTAATTACATTATTCTAAAAAAGGTGATCCATTTTGGTTGTGCACAATGGATTGGAAATACTCTCAAGACAAGAGAGAATTCCCTTTCCACCTAGAACGTTTTCAAGTTACGAAAGCAAGATCCTCCACCGGATCAAAGCAATCGAAGACGGACATCGCAAGCGAAATATCTTCCACGCTAGCACCCGGAGTTCCCTTCGGCGACGTCCAGAGATACGTGGCACACGTGTGGATCACCGCTAGAGGAATCCTACACTTGGATTCTCCAACGCAACGACGGATCACAAGATCGTGACCGGAGACACCAATGAAGAAAGAATTTCAACGAGGTAATTCTTATGAATTAATTAAATTAATTATAATCAATATATGATGATCCTCCTCATGGGTTCTAGGACTCTTCTTTTCTTTTTCGTTCTTCGTTATATTCTGAAGATTCAGCATTTTAAATCGTGACGGATCTCGGATTGAACGTAGTTTAATGTTAAAATTAAAGTTGGGCAAAACCACTAACGCGCTTCCGCTATGCCCGGAACCTACACATTGAAACTTTAATTGGAAATTCAACTGGAACCTCCACCGAGAGGTCTATTGGAACCTCCACTACAACTTCCACTAGAACCTCCACTGGAACCTCCACTGGAACCCTCACTGAAACTTCCTATTAATAGATTTATAATTGTTATTAGTATAGATGTTGAATAAAATATATTACATATATTATATATAATTGTATTTAATATAAATATGTTTATTAAAATTTGATTTTTATTAATATATTCTATAGTTTTATAAATATACACTTTTGTTGTATTGTGGAACATCCATTGAAACTTCAATTAGAAATTCCACTGGAACCTCCACTGAAACTTCCACTGGAACCATCACTGGAACCTCCACTGAAACCTCCACTGGAACTTCCACTGAAACCTCCACTCGAATATCCACTAGAAGTTCCACTAGAACCTGAAACCTCCACCAGAACCTCCATAGGAACCTTCACTGAAACCTCTATTGGAACATCCACTGAAACCTCCACTGGAACCTCTACTGGAACTGGAACCTCCATTGAAACATCCACTAAAACTGGGAACCTCCACCGGAACCTCCACTACAACCTCCACTGAAACCTCCCCTAGAACTTCCACTGGAACCTGCACTGGAACCTCCACTGAAACTGAATCCTCCACTGAAACTTCTACTGGAACCTCCACTGGAACCTCAACTAGAACTTCCTATTCATAGATTTATAATTTTTATTAGTATAGATGTTGAATAAAATATATTACATATATTATATATAATTTCATTTAATATAAATATGTTTATTAAAATTTAATTTTTTTTAATATATTCTATAGTTTTATAAATATATACTTTTGTTGTATTATAGAACATCCATTGGAACTTCAATTAGAAGTTCCACTCGAACCTCCACTAGAATTTCCACCGAAACCTCCACTGGAACTTCCATTGGAATCTCCACTGGAACGTTCACTAGAACCTCCACTGAAACGTCCACTGGAACCTTCACTGGAACCTCCACTGGAACCTATACTGAAACCTCCACTAGAACTGGAACCTCTACTGAAACTTTCAGTGGAACCTCCACTGGAACGTCCACTAGAACTTCCTCTTAATAGATTTATAATTTTTATTAGTATAGATGTTGTATAAAATATATTACATATATTACATATAATTTAATTTAATATAAATGTGTTTATTAAAATTTAATTTTTATTAATATATTCTATAGTTTTATAAATATATACTTTTGTTGTATTATGGAACATCCATTGAAACTTCAATTAGAAATTCCTCTAGAATATCCACTGGAACTTCCACCAGAACCTCCACTGGAACCTCCACCGGAACCTCCACTGGAAACTCTATTGGAACGTCCACTGGAACCTCTACTAGAATGTCCATGAGAGTTCCACTGGAACCTGGAACCTCCACTAGAACCTCTACTAGAACCTCTACCGGAACCTCCACTGGAACCTCCACTAGAACCTCGACTAGAACTAGAAAATCCATTGGAACTTCCACAGGAACCTTCATTGGAACTTCCATTAGAACCTCCATTGGAACTTCCTAAATATGTATATTTTATTTACATTTTTATTCATGTATTATATATATTTTTAAATGGTAAATTATATTATTTTTATTAAATTTATGTAAAAAATTTAATACATATTATATGTAATTACATTTAATATAAATACATTCATTAAAATTTAATTTACATTTTCTCCTTTTATTTATTTCTTGTTTTTTTATAATGGAAATTATTCATTGACATTTTTCCCTTTAAATAAAAATGTGTTTTTTTTCTTGAAATTGGTATTTTTTTTATTTTTAGTTCCATTATAAAATATATTCTTTTTATGCCTTTAAAAAATTACAACACAAAAATGGTTATACATTTATAAAACAATGAGTTTCTCTTTATTTGAGAAAATTTTATTATTTTCAAACAATATTTTTATTTAACTTTTAAATGTAATAATGTTCTCTTACATTTTTCTAAGTACATATTTTTAATTTATTTTATACAAAATATTTTTTAAACTTGAAAATATTAATAGTTGTTTACAATATTATTTAAGAATTTATAAATTGATATATTTTTAAATATAACAATTTATAGGAAATTTATATTTTTCAATGTTATAATTTTTTTATAAATTGATATGTTTTAAATAGAAATTTATATCAACGTTTTTTATATCTAATTTTTGGTTTTGATATGTTTATGTTTTGTATCAACGCTTTTTATGTTTTTTATATCTACGTTTTTATATGTTATTATTTTTTTGTAATTTATAGAGTTTTTATAGCATTTTATTATTCAGTGTTTTTGTTTTTTGATATGTTTTTTATGTTTTTGATAAGTTTTTTTAATGTTTTAATTTATTTTTATGATATATTACAGCTGTATGGCAGTAATAAAAGGAGAGGGTAAAAACAAATTTTTGTAAAATTTCTAACAACTGCATTTTTTATTGAATTTCAATCCAACGACCACTTTTTTATAAAAATGGCATCATCTCGGATATTCCAGTTATTCATGGTATTGGAGACGATGCTGGTCCAGAAAAAACAGCGTGTGTTAATTTTTAGTGTCTTTTTTTTGTATCATAATTGTGTAATAGTAGCAGAGAATCAATTGACGAGACTCTTGGTAATTTGTGACCACATCAAAAAAAAAATTATGATCCATACGCCACCATAAATTTGATTTTATCTAACCCTATTTTTTACTAGCATTAAAAAAACACTGATAAGAAGGTACCTTTATCAATGTCAATAAAAGCACTGATAAACACACTATTACAAAATAGAGTTTTATTAGCGTTACAAAAAATTATTAGCGCTAAAAAAACACTGATAATCGAAACTTTATTAAAAGAGGCCTCTTTTATCAGAGTTAAAAAAACACTGATAAAGGCTCTTTTTATCAGTGCTAAAAACGCTAATAAATACCCCTTTTATCAACACTTTTTTAAAAGCACTGATAAAAGTAAAAATAAAATATTTTAAAAAACATCAAATCAGAGGGTAGACCCACTACCCCTTCAATAGCGCTAATAACCCCCTAACCCACCCCTTTACCATCACTAAGAATCCCCCCCCGCTTTAACAGTGCTGGGCCCGTTTCACCCACCCGCCCTCACCGTTGATGTTGCTAAGTTTTGAACCTTGGACCTCCCCCCCATGTGGTTGTGCCTCTTCCACTCACCTATATTGTTTTATTTTTAATTTTATGATATATCTATATAATGATATATATTTCGTTTCATTATATATATATATATATTTATTTAAATACATATTTAAAATTTGTTTTGTTTGTGCATGTTTATAAATACATACATGTATATATTTATATATATGTGTGCATTTATAAATATAATTATACATATTTATATTTATTTACATATATTATAAATTAATATTTATATACATATATTATAATATGTAGATAAACATATATATTTTGTCAGTACACACATAAATATATTTATATATATGTAAACATTTTATATACATTAATTGTATATGTATATGTATATAAATATTAATACATTTGTATTTTAAATAAAATTTATATTATTTTTTATGTAGATAAGGTTTATATATTGATAAATATATTTTATATGTAAATATGTTTAATTATTTATTTATAAAATCAATTTTTTTGGGTGAATATATAAAAAATATGTATATATTGTTATATATTGGATTAAAATAAAAGTATATTATGGAAAAAAATGGAATTTAAAAACCAAAATATCAATATAAATGTAATCCCTAAGAATAAATTTATTCCTCACTGAAAATGGACAAAAGACCTCCTTAAACGCGGTTGAAATTACGTCGAATGTTAAAAAATTTGGGGTACCCCGACTAAAAACTCAGTTTTGGAGACCTTCTAAGCCTTATTTGGTCTCGAAAAATATGAAAGAGGGTTCCTATCAATCACTAGTGCATATAGATCATCACAAGCATTTATTTGATATCTATTAGAGCGCAAACAGACTCCCAGATCAAAACTTATGGTCGTTTGAAGTTCGAGTTACGTTTTCAACCTATTTTCAATTTTTTTTATTAATTTTTAGTTTTTTTACATTCAAATTGTTATTAAATGACTATTAATCGATAATAATTAGAAAATTATTAATTGATTTTTTTAATTTTTTTATAATCCATTTTCACCAATTATCATACATATTAAGTGTAAATGTCTATTTATCCTTATATAAAACATATTTTAAAAATATATTTTATATTCGTATCAATATAAATATATTTATATATTAATATATTAGTTTTAATGTTTTTTTTGAAATATACCCTTTATCAATGCTAGTAAAAAATGATGATAAAGGGAGTTCATTATCTGCACTTATAAAAAAGTACTGATAAAGGAGGACCCTTTAACGATGATAAAAAAGAACTGATAAAAGGAGTACCATTATTAATGCTGACAAAAGATCACTTTTAACCACACCTTTTTAGCGTTGTTAAAAGTATCCTTTATCATCGCTTTTTTTAGTGCTAATAAAGGTACCCCCTTTATTAGTGCTTTTTTTAGCACTGTTAAAGGGTGCTGCTATGAAAACCCATTTTTGTGGTAGTGAAGTATTGATTTATCATCGCTAAAAAATGTTAATAAACATACCCCTTTGTCAGCATTTTTTAGCTATGATAAATGGTACTTTTATCAGCATTTTTCTTAACACAGATAAAATTATATTTTTTATAAGCGCTAAAATGATTTTTTTAGTGATGATAAAATGTTTATTTAAAAAAAAAATCTATATATCATTAAAATAATATATTAATATATATTTATATTTATATTGACATAAATATAATATATTTTTTAAAATATGATTTATATAATACGAAATATGAAATCACACTTAATATACAAGATATTTAGTGGAAAATTGTACCGACCCAACCCCAGAAATCCCAGAGCTGGTGTCTACTACCATAACATTGACATGATTATATGGAATCAAATCCCGATGGACTAAAGAGTTAAGTAATCTCGGTAAACTAGATACATACACGAGTCTTGTATTACAAATTAATAAACTAATTACAACATAAGTTTTTTTCTTTCGAGGATAACTTTATTCCCTCTAGTATATCCCGAAATATCTTTCATAGTACGCTTCTTGGATTCATGGGGAAAGGAAACATAATACAGGTGATATCAAATGATCTATAAGGGTAAAGTATAATGAAATAAATAATGAATCAATGAGAATATATCAACATGGCAAGGTAAATAATTGATAACACATTCCATTCAAATAATTAGATAAGGAATAATCAATATGTCAAGGTAAGAAACTTAAAACACATTCCATTTAATCAATAAACTAAGAATGAAATTCAGCCATAGATTTTATAATAAGAAAACCTCATAGATAATAATAATGATTACTGAAATTTCTATGAATGAAGTGATTAATTATTGGACGCAATGTCTAAGGCACATGAAAACTTATACTATCAAGATCTATCCTTCAGGAAGTTTAAAACTATAGGTAGAAGACTGTTTAATTTGGGTGACTAATTTTTCACATGAGAACCCATCGATGCATCAAAGGGCTATATAATGTCCAGGCCACACCAGTCATTTCATGTCCAACGAATTCCTCATATCGAATAATCGATTTAATTAATAAACAACATGCCTTATCAAATGTTTATATAGAATAAATAATACATATTTATCAATATTTCACCAGATAATAAAATTCCAGTCAAAGTAAACACCGTATGTAAAATGATTTATGGTTTAGGCAATAAACATATCCATGATAAATGATATGGATAATTATGGCAAATTCAATGTCTAATGATCATAGGAAATTGAGTATTTCAAGGGGAATACCAAATGAATCAAGGAAGTGAACATGAATACCATCCATGGACAAATCAATCATAAGCCATCCATGGTAAGAATATGGATGATATAAATACAACATATACCAAATAGAGTAAAATAAAGGGTTGTTGTCATTGATGAATGGAAATATTATACAAATAAATTTTAAAAATATTCTTGAGGAAAATATCCTTTTTATATTGAAAAACATTTTAAAAATAAATTTCTTTTAAAAACACTTTTGAAAAAAATTTCTTTAAAAAGTAAAATTTTAAACATGCAAAGGAAGCTTCTAAGAAAAGACTGTGTATAAATCTTTACATGTCATATGAGGTAAAAATAACATTCCTTTTTCATGTTAAAAGGTTAGAAAAATTCCTTGTTCGGAAAGAAAGAAGAATATTATTTTGAAAACATTGGTAAAAGACAAAAAGTGTAAAATTGTCTTTAATAAATCATTTTGGAATGGTTAAAAAAATTTCTGATTTTTTTTTTTATAAAATATGATTTTTAGAAGGAAACATGTTCTTTGAGAGAGAAATGAAGTCGAGTTTTCTTAAAAACATTTTCTAAAACATTTTAAGTACCAAAGAGTGAAAAAAATAGTACCATTATTTGATAAAGGTTAGGGATAACTAGATGAGAAGAAAATAAAATGGTTTATTATAAAATTATAAAATAATTTCTTCTGATGGAAATTCAGGTGTAAATAACCCCATACAAAAAAAGATTGTAATGTTAACCCTTGAAAAGATTATAATCTTGGAGTGAGAATCAATCAATGAGTAGATTATGTGTATAAAATGTAAATCCATATATATAAGTGGAAATACATCAATAGATAGTCAATTTCATTATACACATAATTATATAATATTAAAAAAAAACTAGGAAGTAATATAACCCAATAAAAAGAAATTGGGTTACATAATTCTTTTCCACTTGGTAACTTTTAACTCTAATCCCCCTAGAAGAAATAATTCAAATATAAACTCAAAATATCATGAAGAATGAATGAATCATGATATTATATGAAAAAGTGGTAGTATTTACACCATATATAATAAATTAGGTTCACAATAATAAATCGATTTTTTCAAGAAAAAGTTAAAAATCACAAAAGTGAGATTGCAAATATAATCATTAAAAACATTCTCCAGGAGAATAGTCATTAAACATTCCAAAGTATCCCATACCACTTTACATTTAAATCATAATATCCATGAATGAATAAACTTAAATGAAACTTATAATATAATGATAATAATGATATTCATGATATAACATGTCAAGGGAAGTATATACACCATATAAAATAAACTAGGTGCATAACAAAAAATAAGTCTCAATGGAATGTAAATTGAGATGAAATCCATTAACTTGTGTCTCCTTTTTGGGTGAATGTACTTTAACTTCCTATATAATGGTCTTCAATATGACAACCTTGCTTTTATTACAAACTTAAACATGATTTATTACATAAACTATTCACTTGATATAACATGGAAGATCGAGAGTTCTAGTATCTTTGGGGATTAGGATCATTACATAACAACTTAAACCATGAAATACAACATATTTATTGAAAACTTCCTTTACATGACCACTACATTCCCTCATACTTAGCATTGCATGGGATAACCTGAGGACATGCATAAGAAAAGGGGTGAGCTATAAAGCCCAGTAAGGGAATAAACATGGAATACATGAGGAGTAAAATACATGTTATACAATAGGCATATCAATAGAGAACAAGAGAAACATGAACATAAAGGCATGATAAATCATGATAATCATAACATGGAAATGTGGCGACAACACTTAACATGGAATTAGCATGAGCCAAGGCTCATTGCACATGGAGCATGAGTAAATCCTCATTGCACATGAAGCATGATTAAACCCTCGTTGCACTTGAATTAGCATGATTCAACACTTATTTCACATGATGTATCATGATACTATACTTTACCCAATGCATTGGAGTGCTATAAGGGCCCACCCTTCTTAAACATTTCTTTTCACGCATAAGTGTGTCACATGGATCATAAAACATGGATTCATAAAACATAATAGTTTATTTCATGACAAAGGAATGTGGAATTCATAAATGATACTTTATAATAAATAAGTAAATGTGCATAAAGGTGAATACCCTTTATAGAGAAATGGGCATGGTATTCACTACACAATGGCATTGGCTTAGAAAATCGGTGCGATTTCAGCAGCGTACCGGCGTGACATAAGAATTCATAAAAATGGTCGATGAGAGAGAAAATGGTTTATCATCATATTTACATGTAATTTATAGTAAGTATGTCATATAGATATATTTCCCAACAATTGTAATGGAATTTAGATTCACGATACTAAAATTATTGCTTGAATATAATTGAGGATAGAGAAGTTCCTTTCATAATTTCGGCATAGTAACGGGTGTACATGGGAGGAATTTAATGAGAGAGAAAGGGGTCTCCCATCATTCAAACATAAAGAGGGAAGTATGAGGTAGGTTCGAAACTATACCCCAACATTCATAATTGAAATTAAAAGGGAAAAACAACTTAAAGAAAATTGGACAAAAATGAGAAAGGAAGAAAAAACCCTTACTTGGAAGTGTGCTTCCAAAGGCTTGAGAGAGGCTTATTGGGAGCTTGGGGCACCTTGGGAGGATTCTAGAGAGATTAGGGAAGAGGTTGGATGAACTCCAAAGGCTTTGAGTGAGGAGGAAGTGGGAGCTTGGGTGGGTTTATATAGGAAAGGCGAGTGAATTCTTTATTATTTCGGTTTGGGACCCCTTACATTAAACTAATCCAAACCACAAATCAGCTCATGGTTTTTGCCCATGGTTTTTGAAAAAGGGAAGAGGAAAACAATATTTTATAAGGCCAAATTCCTAACTTCTTAAAATAATGGGGTTGCTTATGTAGAGGTGAGTCACACTCCCATGGAAAATAATTTAAAAAGACAAGATGTTTAATAAGTCTTGAGGGGTCTATTAATGCTTTGTAAAATAAGTAAAACAAACCCAAAATCACATTATTTTAATATAAAAACATATATTGGCTGAACATAAAGCTTATAGTATTTTATTACATCACTATTGGGTCATTATGATGTCATAAAACACATTATATATTTAAACAGTATTTAATTTTTACCCATAAATTTGACTGTCTCAGAAAATTATGAAAAATTCACCATTGGATAATTTCGATGTCCTGATTCCAGAAATAACATTTATTTTATTTAAATAATTTTTTAAATATTTTAATTTTAACTTTTAAAATAAAAGCCGACATATATCGAAAATTCACGGGTTTTGACAAAAATGGATTTCAAACCTTAATAAAAATTACAATTGCATTCATAAAATTATAAGATAATTTATATTTAATAAAAACTAATTTAATAATAATAATAATATTTTATTAAAATATTATTTAATTCAAAAATACCTTAATTTAATAAAATGTAATTCTTAATTAAATAATAACTAAAAAAACTATTTGTACTTTAAAAACAATTTACAATGTATCAATGATGCCAAGAAAGTATATTCATTATTATATACAAAAAATAATGTACATGAACATAGTACTAGCGATTTGTTACATAACCCCTTAAAACAGCCGCATAATACCTAAGGGTAAGGTGTGTGATGGTGACAAACTCTTGGGGTGGCTCAGATAACATCGCTTGAGTGGTAATCTCTATCAACTTCCACTTTTTCTGTAGACAGTTCCGTTCGAGCTTGACATGATGAAGCTCATCTTGGGCTTGGTCAAGAGCGAAGCCCAAAGATGCCACCTCTTTTTTGAGCTCTGACAAATGGGCTTCGTATGGAGAAATTCTACTGGATGAGGCCATCACTTCCTTTATTTGAGTAAATTGGGTTTGTTAAAGCCCTATATTTATACTAATCATGTGATCACTGTTCAAAAACTATAAAAGCAACGGTCACAATTCTTAACATAAAACCAAAGAATTTGACATTTTATAAAAACATTTTACATAAAGAGACATTTAATTAGATCAAGAGGGATTTCCATTAATGAAACTTTGGCTCCTTACAATATTCCCCACTTAATAAATTTCGCCCTCGAAATTTACTTTTCCCATACTAAAACATATGTGGGTAACTTAGATTCATCATTTCCTCTGATTCCCAACTCGCTTCTTCAAACTTGTGGTTTCGCCACAACACCTTGACGAGGGGCATTGTATTATTTTGTAGAACTTTTTCTCTATGATCTAATATCTTCACTGGTTGGTCCTCATAAGAAAGATCATCCTCCAACTGTACCACCTCAAAAGAGAGTACATGTGAAGGGTCCGATATGTACTTCCTTAAGAGGGATACATGAAAGACATCATGTACTTTGGCCACAATAGGTGGAAGTGCTAGTCGATAAGCCACATCCCCGACACGATCAAGAATCTCGAAGGGGCTGTTGTACCTTGGACTTAACTTACCTTTATTTCCAAACCTCATGAGCTTCTTCCATAGAGATATGCATAGAAAAACCATGTCTCCAACTTTAAACTCAAGGTCTAGTCATCGATTATCTGCATAACTCTTCTGTCGACTCTGGGCTGCCTTGATATGCTGCTGAATGGTTTTCACCTTCTCCACCATTTTCTCAACCATTTCTGGTCCAAGCATCTTACGTTCACCGACCTCATCCCAACATGCCGGTGTTCTGCACATTTTCCCATACAGGGCTTTATATTGTGCCATTTGGATGCTCGAGTGGAAATTGTTATTATAATAGAACTCAACCAGAGGAAGTTGTTGATCCCATCCTCCTTTAAAGTCCATTGAGCACGCTCTCAACATATCCTAAAGTGTTTGGATAGTTCGCTCAGATTAGCCATCAATTTGAGGATGATAGGCCGTACTAAAGTTCAGTTCAGTATTCAGAGCTTTTTTAAGACTCTTCCAAAACTTAGAGGTGAATCTTGGATCTCGGTCAAACACAATAGATAGTGGCACTCCATGCAGCCTTACCACTTCCCTGATATATATCTGTGCTAGTTGATCCAAAGAGAAATCCTCCCGAATAGCAATGAAGTGTGTAGTCTTTGTAAGACGATCCACAACAACCCAGATTGCATTGTTGCCTTTGGATGTCCTCGGAAGTCTGGTGACAAAGTCCATGGTGATGTTATCCCATTTCTATTCTGGTATGGGAAATGGTTGCATCATCCCCTTAAACTTATGACTCTCTTCCTTCACTTGCTGGAACACTAGACACTTTGATGTATATTCAGTGATCTCCTTCTTCATATTATCCCACCAAAAGTTTTCTCAGAGATCTCGATACAACTTTGTGCTCCCTGGGTGAATAGAGAAATTTGAACTATGTGCATCATCAAAAAGTTCCTTCTTCAGCTCCAGACTTGATGGAACACATAGTCTTTTCCCAAATCACACAATTCCTTCTTCATTAACATTAAACTCCAAGGATTTACCTTTTTTGATAGCTTACACTTTTTCTTGAATTCCCCCATCATCCTTTTGAGAATCCTTTAACCTTTCCAAAAGAGACGGTTGAACAATCATTTGTGAAAGGATTGATGATGTTCCCTTCTTTATGATTCCCATGTCCATATTTATCAAGTCTAAGAAGATTGGATCCTTCTCAATTCTCATCATTGATAGAATCACTGGGTCCTTTCTACTTAAGGCATCTGCCACCTTGTTCTCTTTCCTAGGGTGGTAATGTATTGAAAAGTCACAATCCTTGATGAGGTCTATCCATCTTCTCTTGCGCATATTAAGCTCTTTCTGTGTGAATATATATTTAAGACTCTTGTGGTCAGTATATATCTCACATTTCTCCCCATAGAGATAATGCCGCCAGATTTTCAAGGAAAAGATCACCTCCACCAACTCTAGATCATGCGTTTGATAGTTTCACACATGTATTTTTAACTGACTTGAGGCATAGGATATCACTTTATCATTCTACATTAGCACACAGCCTAATCCCTTCTTCGAAGCATCACTGAATACCACAAAAATTTCCCCACTTGTGGGTAAAGTGAGCACATGCGCAGTGATAAGCCTCCTTTTTAACTCCTTGAATCTTTATTCACATTCATCAATCCAAGAAAACTTTACTCCCTTTTGAGTTAGCTTGGTAAGAGGGTTGGAAAATCGTGAGAAATTTCTCACAAATCATCAATAATATCCAGCTAACCCCAAGAAGCTACGGATATACGTTACCGATGTTGGCCTCAGCCATCCCTCAATTGCATCTGTTTTGGAGGGACTACTGATATCCTATTGCTTGTGATGATATGGCCCAAGAATGATACTTCCTTCAACCAGAACTCACACTTTCTGTACTTTGCATAGAGCTTCTCCTTGTGCAAATTCTCCAGTACAGTTCTTAAATGCTCCTCGTGATCCTCCTTGGTTTTGGAGTATATTAGAATATCATATATAAAGACTACCACAAATTTGTCTAGGTAATCTCTAAAGACTCTATTCATCAAGTACATGAATATTTATGGAGCATTGGTGAGTTCTAAAGGCATTACTATGAATTCATAGTGCCCGTATCTTGTACGAAAAGAAGTCTTGGGGACATCTTCCTTCTTCACCCTTACTTGATAATATCCCGACCGCAAATCTACCTTGGAGAAGTATTGTGCTCCACGTAGCTGATCGAACAATTCATTGATCCATGGAAGAGGATACTTGTTCTTTATCATGATTTTGTTAAGTTCATGATAATCGATGTAAAGCCGCATTGACCCATCCTTCTTCTTAACGAAGAGGACTGGTGCACCCCATGGTGAAGCACTTGGGAGTATAAACCCATTATCCAGATTCTCCTGTAGTTGTTTCTTTATCTCTTCAAGTTCCACGATATCCATTCTATATGGAGTCTTGGATATTGGTAGCACCCCTGGTATAAGTTCAATTGAGAATTCAACATCTCTTCTAGGAGGAAGACCAAGCAGTTCCTTGGGAAACACTTCAGCGAATTCCATCACAATAGGCATTTCTTCAAGGATGGTTTCTTCCTTGAATTCAATCATCTGAGCCAGATACGCGTGCTCATAGGGTAGTAATATCCATGCTTAAGATGATGGAGCTAAAGAAGATTCATCTTCCTCCTTACACTTGTAAAGAATTGGGGGTCGATTCTCTATATGGAGTGTGATTTCCCTCTCCCAAAAATTTATGTTGGCTCTATATAAGGAAAACCAATCCATGCCAAGAATTGAATCAAATTCTACTAGAGGGAGTATGATGAGGTTCACCGGGAAATCCAATCCATAGGTTATAACATGAGAGGACTTATATTCATGGGATGAAATTATTTCCCCATTTGTCGTACTCACCGACATCTTCACTTCCATGATTTGTGGTGGTGCTGGGATTGTTCTATTAAACTTTTGAGATATAAAAGAATGCGTAGAACTTGAATAAAAAAGTACGTTTACTATTCTTGAATGAATAACTAGAGTACCTGTAACCACTTCGTTGTCGGGGTTCACTTCGGCAGAAGTGATGGAAAAACCTCTTCCTTGCTGTCTTGGAGGTTGTTGGTTGCCTCCGAAAACCCTTGGTTTAGGGAACTGATTTGAAAAATGCCCTGGTTCTTTGCAGTTGTAGTAATGAAAAACACATTGAGGTTCGAACGGAGCATTCCTCTCCTCTATCACAGCCGTGGGTCTTTCTTGCCGACAGTTAACAGCTAGGTTCCCTTCTCTTCCACACCTAAAGCATTTCCTCGTCCCCTTAAGGCAATTTCCAGGGTGCTTCTTTCCGCACTTTTGGCAAGTGGGGTGCTGGATCTTCTTATCACTGTTGGATTTATCCATCGGACCGACAACATTGAAGTCCACATTATGCTTCTTGTCCCCATGATACCCCTGTGATTCCCCGATTTCCATTTCGACCTTGAGGGCACATCAGACAATTTCCTCATAGCTGTCAAAGTCATGGATCGCTAATGCTTTCCGTAGGCTAGGCTTCATCCCACCAAAGAAGCGGTCAACCTTGCATTCAGGGGTAACAACAAAGCCATAATCATATCGTGCAAGACTTGTGATGTTTTCCTCATACACTACAATAGATTCTTCATCTTTTTTGATTGAGGTAAGGTAAGTCCCTTTCCATCTTAAGCTAGAGGGTGCGCGGAAAATATTTATCAAAAAACATCTTCTGGAAATTTTTCCATTCCAACGCCTCGATCTCCTCCTTAGGCTTCATATTTTTGATCAACGTCCACCATTGATCAGCTTCAACCTCCATATGATAAGCCGCTAGGAGAACCTTCTCTTGTTTATAACATTGAAGGATGGAGAAGATCTTTTCAATGGAGTTGATCCATTGTTCAACGATCGTGGGATCGGATGATCCACTAAAAGTATGAGGCCTTTGTCTCATGAAGCTCTCGATAATGACTTGTTCTTTCTTAGGGGGGTTTGGACATTCCTCTTGACCCATGTTTCTATTCAAATCTTGAGTTAGCTGAGAGATAAGCGTGGCACAATTCACGATTCCCACTCCCATTGGATTGGGCATCTCATTAGTACAGTCATCACACTGATCTTCACACCGGTTGTTAGCCTGAGTCCTCCTATTACCGGCCATTGGATGGAATAAAAGTAAAGTTAGGGTGTAACACATAAAGGGTTCTCCAAAGACAAAAGTTTATGACTTAAAAATAAACTTTTATTTCTTTAACTCATGAGTTTATAGGCTTCAATCTAGTATTTTCATGATCTACTTTCTAACATATATTCTTAGGGTCATTTTTTTAATTCCCTTAATAAGGGTTCATACTAAGCTTGTGAATTTATCAAAACATATCCCTCAGGAGTGTCATAACCAAGAGTGCAGAAAGGCCCGTTGTCGTGCACCAGTTCCCGTTCGAGTCTAGCTGAAAGAGGTGTTTTCAGGTTTTACCCCTAGGATACATATGTACCAGAGCCGCCTCTACCTGCTCGTATCCAGACAGGGACGTATTTGCTTGATAAACCACTTACTCAGTACTTACCAAAACTTAGGGATGTTTTTATTATACTTATTCTTGTCTCTAAGGCTTTATTAGGGTTTTCTAATCCTAATCCCAAAAATAACTAAACCTATCATCTGATACCAACTATGACCACCCTGCTTTTATTACAAACTGAAACATGATTTATTACATAAACTATTCACTTGATACAACATAGAAGATCGAGATGTCTAGTGTCTTTGGGGCTTAGTATCATTACATAACAACTTAAAACATGAAATAAAACATCTTTATTGAAAACTTCCTTTACATGACCACTACATTCCCTCGTACTTAGCATTTTATGGGATAACTTGAGGACATGCATAAGAAAAGGGGTGAGCTATAAAGACCAGTAAGGGAATAAACATGGAATACATGAGGAGTACAATACATGTTATACAATACACATATCAATAGAGAACAATAGAAACATGAACATAAAGGTATGATAAAGCATGATAATCATAACATGGAAATGTGGCGACAACAATTAACATGGAATTAGAATGAGCCAAGGCTCATTGCACATGGAGCATGAGTAAATCCTCATTGAACATGAAGCATAAGTAAAACCTAATTGAAATTGAATTATAATGAGTCAACACTCATTGCACATGACGTATCATGATACTATACTTAACCCAATGCAATGGAGCGCTATAAGGGTGCACCCTTCTTAAATATTTCTTTTCACGCATAAGTGTGCCACATGGATCATAAAACATGGATTCATAAAACATAATCGTTTATTCAACGATAAAGGAATGTGGAATTCATACATGATACTTTATAATCAATAAGTAAATGTGCATAAAGGTGAATACCCTTGATGGAGAAATGGGCATGGTATTCACTACACAAATGGCATTAGCTTAGAAAATCGGTGCGATTTTGACAGCATAACGACATGACATAAGAATTCATAAAAATGGTTGATGAGAGAGAAAGGGGTTACTCATCATATTTACATGTAATGGACAGTAAGGAGGTCATATAGATACATGTCCCAACAATTTTAATGGAATTTAGATTCATGATACAAAAGTATTGCTTGAATGTAATTGAGGAGAGAGAAGTTCCTTTCGGAATTTCGGCATAGTAACGAGTGTACATGGGAGGCATTTAATGAGAGAGAAAGGGGTCTCCCATCATTAAAACATAAAGAGAAAAGTATGAGGGAGGTGAAAAACTATACCCCAACATTCATAATTGAAATGAAAAGGGAAAAACAACTTAAAGAAAATTGGACAAAAATGAGAAAGGAAGAAAAAACCCTTACTTGGAAGTGTGCTTTCAAAGGCTTGAGAGAGGATTGAGAGAGGATTCTTGGGAGCTTGGGGCACCTTGGGAGGATTCTAGAGAGAGTAGGGCAGAGGTTGGAAGAACTACAAAGGCTTTGAGTGAGTAGGAAGTGGGAGATTGGGTGGGTTTATATAGGAAATGTGAGTGAATTCTTTATTATTTAGGTTTGAGACCCCTTACATTAAACTAATCCAAACCACAAATCAGATCATGGTTTTTGCCCATGGTTTCTGGAAAAGGGAAGAGGAAACCAATATTTTATAAGGCCAAATTCCTAACTTCTTAAAATAATGGGGTTGCTTATGTGGAGGTGAGTCACACTCCCATGGAAAATAATTTAAAAAGACAAGATGTTTAATAAGTCTTGAGGGGTCCATTAATACTTTGTAAAATAAGTCAAACAAAACCAAAATCACATTATTTTAATGTAAAAACATATATTTTCCGAACATAAAGCTTATAGTATTTTATTACATCACTATTGGGTCATTATGATGTCATAAAACACATTATATATTTAAACGGTATTTAATTTTTACCCATAAATTTAACTGTCTCAGAAAATTATGAAAAATTCACCGTTGGATAATTTTTATATCCTGATTCCAAAAATAACATTTATTTTATCTACATAATTTTCTAAATATGTTAATTTTCACTTTTAAAATAAAAACCGACATTTATAAAAAATTCACGGGTTTTGACAAAAATGGATTTCAAACCCTAATAAAAACTAAAATTTCATTCATAAAATTATAAGATCATTTATATTTAATAAAAAATAATTTAATAATAATAATAATATTTTATTAAAATATTATTTAATTCAAAAATACCTTAATTTAATAAAATAGGATTCTTAATTAAATAATAACTAAAAACACTATTTGTACTTTAAAAACAATTTACAATGTATCAATGATGACAAGAAAGTATATTCATTTTTATATAAAAAAAATAATGTACATGAACATAGTACTAGTGATTTGTTACATAACCCCTTCAAACAGTAGCATAAGACCTAAGGGTAAGGTGTGTGATTGTGACAGACTCTTGGGGTGGCTCAGATAACATCGCTCGAGTGGTAATCTCTATTAACTTCCATTTTTCCTATAGACGGTCCCATTAGAGCTTGACATGATGAAGCTCAGCTTGGGCTTGGTCAAGAGCGAATCCCAAAGATGCCACCTCTTTTCTGAGCTCCGACAAATGGGCTTTTTATGAGGCCATCACTTCCTTTTTCTGAGTAAATTGGGTTTGTTAAAGCCCTATATTTATACTAATAATGTGATCACTATTCAACGACTATAAAAGCAGTGGTCACAATTCTTAACATAAAACCAAAGAATTTGAAATTTTATAAAAACATTTTACATAAAGTGACATTTAATTAGATCAAGAGGGATTTCCATTAATGAAACTTTGTGTCGTTACATTCAACATGTCACTAATAAATAAAAAAACCATAATCATATCTATAATATCATATATTATCTTCTTATAATATCTTATTACCCATTTGTTAACAATCTTTCATTATTTTCCCTATTTTGGGTGTTAATTTCCTAGTCTTTCATGTATGTTTTGACTTGCTACTTGTTGTTCTTCTTAAGCAAACCATGGTTTCATCATCTAAAAAATGTAAACCATGATTTAATTATAATATATATTCAATATATATATATATATAGAATAATATATAGTATTTAGAGATAAAAAATGAAATGCACCGTTCATGGAGATGGTAGGTCATACGTATGCATGAACGCTACTTTCCTTTATTTGTCATATTAAAATAATTAAAATCAAATTATATATATATATATATTATAATTATAATATCATATATATGTCTTATATGTTACATAGGTTTATTAAAACTATCTTTTATACATTCAATTTATACTTTGAAGGAATCACATCGCTTTGAGGGGGTGGTAGTCCACACTTCCCCAAAAGATGTTATCGTATACCCACAAAATGGAGTACATAAAGGAATGCATTATAAAAGAATTAAAGAATTATAAAGACATTATAAATATAATATATAATATATATAAACATATTTTCTATCATAATTCTCAACCGTGAAAGGTGGTAAAGGAAAAAATGAATAAGATCGTTTCATGAGGCAGTAGTTCTCCGTACACATAAACGATAAGTTCATTATCCATTAGATGGAAGTGTGTGTAATTTTAAGTTTAAAACTTAATATAATAATATATCAGTATATTGAGGATAATTATGTTATTATATAATCATGAAATAAAAATATTTTAGGGGGTGGATAATGGAAATAAAACTAAAGATCTTGAGAAAGTTTGTTACCTCTTATTTGGGTAACTCCTTTTAGTTTGCACAAAACAGATTCCTTAGATGAATTTATTACCAAGCTGAGGCATATGGGATGAGGGTAGGTATGTTTAGGATATATTTGGGCATATATTTATTGATCTAAAGTGTCTTGAGAGGTGTGAGGAAGTGAGAAGGTTGAGTAACTTTTTATAGTGGAGGAGGAGTAACACTCTTAATTTTTTGGAAAGGGAATTCCACCCACATTTTTCCCATGTCATGTGGCTCCCATAATGGTAAAAAATAGATAAAATTGAGGATAGGGTCTAATTATGAACAACCAATTACTTTTTGTCAAATTTATAGGTCATTTTGGCTCTTAAGTTTAAGGTTTAGTCCCTTGTTAAGATTAATTTCACCTTAATCTTTGTAATTAATTTTAATTACTTTGACTAATATTTTTGGTCAAAAACTAAGTTTAACATATTATACATTATAAATTATTATTATTCAAAATATGGAATCATTTTTTCTAAATTACAATAACATAAGTGGTAGAAATTAATTTAAATTTAATCCCGCAGATGGGATGATAATGTTGGTTTTTAAAGTAAAAATGTTCAAAAAATTTCTATGTTTTTATATCCAATTTTAAATTGAAATCAATTCCAATGAAAAAATTGTAACAGCGATAAATTTTTTTAATTAATAATTAAACCAATAAAAAATATAATTTAAACTTATAAATATATTAGATTAAAAACCAGTTTTGAATAAAAATTCAGTATTTTTCACTATTAATCAAAAATAAAACTTCACAAAAAAATACCAAAAATTCACCCTAAACTAATTTTTATGTTTTAATTTCAAATATGAAGTTTATTTTGATATATAAAATCTATAAAAGTTCCAAAAATTGTATTTAAAATAGGTTCTCCATTAAAAGGCAGTAAAAGTGCCTTTAGAAAAAATATTTATTTTTATGTGAAATATTGGGTTTGTTCTTATATTATGCCTATAAAATCTATTGGATGAATATAATAAATATTTTATTGAATATATAACATTTATATTTCTTTAATATCATTCAAAAATTGTAATTAATTTACTTTATTAGGATAAAACAACTTTATGAGCATACAAATAAAAAATTACCTTTATATTCAATTGGTTCCTATATTCATTTATAATTAATTTTTAACCAATGAATTAAACAATATATTTTCATAATTTAGTTAATATTATTCATTATGGATAGTTTATATTAAATAATAATATTTTAATAATATATTGTTGTTCGGTAAAACCCGGTCTTGTGTGTAACACAAGCCATTGAAGAAACTTGTTGTTGCGTACGATATAAACTAAATCAGTGTCACACGCATTGAAGGCTATAAAATATATTGAATTTATTTAAAATATTAGTTATATTATAAATTATTAGGATATTATATTCCCTTACACGCTTGGTGTTGAGTTTCATACACCCTATCCAATACAACGTTATTACTTTATATTTTTAGAGATTTAAAAAAATAGTTTATAAAATAAATAAAAAATAATTTCAATTAATTTTTTAATTATTATTGATTAATAGTAATTTAATAACAATTTTAAGATAAAAAATTCAATAAATTAATAAACAATCTCAAATAAGTTAAAAACATGACTCAAACTTCAAATGACTGTAAATTTTGATCTAGATGTCCATTTCATCTCTACCACATATTAAATTGAAGATTAAAAAAATATATACACCAAGGTGACCAATAAAACCATGATCATCATTTTTTAGGGTCAAAAAAGGCACAAAAGGCCTCCAAAATTGATTTTTTTGTTGGGGTAACCCCATTTTTTAACTTTTGATGGAATTTCATCTTTATTTAAGGGAGCCTTCTTATATTTTTTTTGGTGGAGACTCAATTTATTCTCAAGGAATACAATCATATGGATATTATAACATTTTTTTAAATTTTTTATATTGTATTGTTATTTATTATTAAATGTATAAACATATATACATATTTTTATATTTTTACATATAAAAATTTAATTTTATAAATAAATATGTAAACTTATTTACATATAAAATATATTTCTAAATATATAAACTGAATCTAAAAAAAATACATTTTATTTAAAATAAAACATTATGGATATTTTTATAATTATAATATATATATATATATATAATGTTTCTATATATAAATATATTTTCATGTGTGCGTGCATACTGAAAAACATATATATATTTATATTTATATTCTAATATATGTATATAAATATTAATATATCATATATGTAAATAAATATAAATATGTATAATTATATTTATTGACCCACACACACACACACACACACAAGTATACATATGTAAATGTATGTATTTATAAACACACACATAAAACATATTTTATAAATGTATTTTAAAAAAATATAAAAATATAAAAATATATTTATGGATAAAAATTTAACATAATATATATATATATATATATCAAAAAATAGGGAACAAAACAATAATGAAGAGTGGTAAAGGTGTAGACCTGTAAGGGAGAGGTCTCAAGTTCAAAACCAGGTGAAGGCATGGGTGCGTGGGGGTGGGCAACAAGTGCTCTAGAACTGATAAAAGGAGTAGGGGCTATCTCAATAATAAAAGGGTAGAGGGAGGGATAGACAAGTGATGATAAAAATGGGATGGTCTCCCCCTCTTAATTTATAGAAAGGAATTAATTTTTTTACTTTTATCTGTAATTTATTTTGTGCTGATAATATGTGTCTTATCAGTGATAAAAAAGAAATGATTAATGTAACCATGCATCAGTGTTCATTTAGCATTGAAAAAGTACCCCTTTTATCAGTTCTTTTTTTAGCACTGATAAAAGGGGCCTTTATCGACACTTTTTTTAACAGTGATAAAATAGACCCATTTTTATCTGTGCTTAGATCAACAAAACTTTTTTAGCATTAATAAAATATTTTTCTGTCACTTTTAAAATCCACTTATGCAATATTGATATATCCAAAAATGATTGCAAATTCATTTTCTAGGAATAAACTAAATACTTACAAATTATTTTTGTCAAACAAATCGCGATATCTCTAAAAACCCATTTGTGATAGCCCCATACATGTTTTTGGTTCACTCGGTGATGAATCAATGAATAATATTCAATTTTACACTTTTATTATTTATTGTGAAATCAAACTTCTTCGATTGTTAGAGTGAGAAATATCATAGCTAAATCCACACACACTAAATAAGAAAAACAAAGGACATCTAATGTATAATGTTAACTACTCAAAATGTGTAGTTAATCCTTGGTATGATCCAAAATCACCTGAGGGAATACAATTCACTTGAATCACAATGATTATGTAATATCCATGAACTTTTGTAACATTCTATAATGATGTATACCAAAATGTATCTTGACAGGTTGCATTGTTTTCTTGATCTAACGAGGTAGGGACCATCCTTCTCCTTTAATTAAACCGTCTTCTGAAAATTGTAAAGTGTTCTCACGCTTCTTCACAAATCAAAACTATTATGAATTTCATCCTTAATCCTCAACACATAAAAATTGTGTGATGATCACACACAAAACCAAGTGTGTACTCATTCTCTTCTTCTTCTTCTACTTGTATTGATGTTAATACTCTTCCTATGCACACAACACTAAATATAAAGTTTTTCTTTTCCACTCCTTCTCTCTTGAATAACTAACTTGATGTTTTATATTCAATTTTTTTAACATTTCATAGAGGAAAACAATTTGATTTTACATTTCCAACAACAACACTTTCCCACTCTTTGAATATAAATTTCAAATTCAAAATTCAAAAAAGTATTTGTCATCGATTATTCTCAACTTCTTCTTCAACTTCCCAAACTTCTTATTCAGTTTTAGTAACTATAAAATTCATCAAAATTTGATTGTATATATTAAAAAATTATTGAAAAATATTCCTTAGTTGGTTATTCAATTGTTTCTCACTTCATGGTTTGACAATATTCTTCATTGCACAAGACTTATATTATTCTTCACAAGGTCTGTATGGACATAATGCGATTCTTGGCATGAAACCATGATATATTAAATCATTTTAAAACAATAAAAATAATAATCATAACATCTTAACATTACAGTGTGACACCATCCCATGATCCATACCTAATTTCATGATATAATATGGCCTTCTCAAAACGGCGTGGCTATCCCTTAAATTACAAAACCATCTTTGAGTATTTATTCATCCATGTCTTGCATATGTTGGTTCCAAGAGCAGTAGAATCATGTGATGGTGGAATATATATAAAAATTTATTTTAATAATCATTTCTTAAAACCACGAGTGATGATTTTTCATGTAAAATTTATAAGTAATTTATTTAATATCTGAATAAATAAATACATGGTATTAGGAAATTTCTTTTTTGATGATTTTTGATCATATAAAAACCCCCTTCAAATTTCCTTTATTATGTTGTGAGGATCTAAGGATAGAATCCCTCTAGAGGTGATCCATATGTGCTCTAATGATCTATGAGTAACACCACTCGATCACTAGGTGCTAGCACAAAAAATCGAATGCCTTGCATTGATCGTTCTTGATCACTCATTCTTCGATCTTGAAGAAATATCTCTTTCACTTTTTATTCTTGAGAGGGAGAGAGAAAGAGTAGTGAGAGTATTCATTATGCGCAACAATTACCTATTCTAAATTTCTGGATGCAATATAAAATATACATAAACATTTATTTATAGAGTTAGGGTTTAGGTTAAAATATTATTTAATTGCATGTTTCCCATTAAATAAAATTTAAAACCTCTAATAAACCCCATTCCACATAATAATAATACCATTATTATTATTTTGTGACATGCATAAAACTTGTAAAATAAAAAATATTATGTAAAATTCTTGTTAATTAATATTTGTCACCGGATGTAGTCTTGGTCCGTCCAAACTCCTCTAGAATTATAGAAAAACTAAATAAATATTTTATTCAAAAATAAATATATTATTAACAATCTAGTGAATAAATATTTATTAAAATATTCAATAAATAAAGTAAATATTTTATTCAAAATTCAGAGAATAAATATTTTATATATATTCACCTAATCAAATAAATTATTTAATAATAATAATATTAATTTATTACCTTGTGAATATTAGAGATCAATAAAACTTGAATAAAATTATTCCTCTGTCTCAAGAATAATATTTATTACAATAATTAAATTCAAATATAATTTAACTGAGATCAAGGGAAAAACATAGTGTGTGTACGTAATGGATTTTTTCTCATTATAATTAGGCAGATTTTCCTAAAGTCTAAGATTATTGTTTAACAATGGGTTTAGAAACCCATGAGAAAGAACTTAATATCACAAAAATGATAACCACATAAGAACACTAACTATGTAATATAATCCCATTGTCTTAATATATCATCAATTAGGTTTCACATCCATGTCACTAATAACCACACAGGGTGTCATTAATTCCCTATGGTACTATGCAAAAACAAAATTTATAAAACTCAAACTATGCTACTCAATTAATTAAAAATTTAGTAGAAAGGAAGTTTGAGGTCGATCTATAGGGATGATGAAATTAGTTTATTTATAATGTCAAAAGATTTATTTTATTAAATTGAGAAATATGTGAGAAAATATTGATTGGATTTGAAAATAAAAAAGCAAGAAGATTGATTGGATTGTGATCAAATTTGGAAAGCGTGCTGAGGTAATGTAATTGCCAAGTTCAGGTGCAATTGGATTTTTGAAATCAAGCTGATTGATTCATGATTGGTGTTAGATTCAAGAAAAATTAGATCCAATGGTCAAGGTATCCTCTCCTCAATGCGGCACTCCCCTATTTCCCTTGGTTCGATAGTTTAGGGTGTTGTCGAATCAAGTTTGTCCTAATACCATATTGAAACCTAATTTCCCCTAAAGTTGGCAATGGTGATGCCATCTTTAGGGTATTCAGTTGCGAAATTTGAATGTTCCTTTTAGATTTTATTATTAATGGTCACGATAAATGAACAATAAACGGATTGGAAGTTGAATATGAAATTACGCAAAACAAATACATGAATAATAAAAAGAGTTAAATCTAACGCACCTTCCCCCTTCGGTTACATCACACTTGCATAAATGAGTTTACCCCCTCATCCTAGTGATGAGAGAATAAGAGGGGAGGGGAGAATAAAATAAATGCATAAAGGAAATAAATAAATTCTCAGAAAGGGCACAACATCTTTTCTCTAAGCCTTGAACTCTGGCCAAATCTGAATACCCCAAAGGTGCAACCAGGGGCTCTATTTATAGACTTCAAACTGGCTCTGCTTGACTACCGTCACATCGTGTACTTGGTCTATATGATGTGTAATTTCAATCCAATTTTTTTGAATCCACATGACACGTGTGCAGATCTCGGCTGAGATTTTTGGAAATTTGACCACCTACATGATGTGTACTTGGCCTACATGTCATGTGCACCTTGTTCGTGTCACATCCATGTCCTCATGAATCTTCCGCATATTGCATACATTAATTTTGAAGTTTGACCCTCATCACGATGTGCACTTGTAGTACACGATGTTTACTGGTCATTCACAGTGTGTTTACTCATCACAACTTGTTCTATCAATGAAATTCTTCTCTGATGAAATCACGATGTGTACTCATGGTACACAATGTGTAACAATGTTTTTCCAGAATTTCAAACATCGTTTTCCCTCAAAAATCTAGTGCCACACCGTGAGCGAAGCTCGTAGTCCAAAGGGTCCTGTTGTTCATTTTTACACCCATTTGTGTTCCTTTTCCATAGATTCATAATTTCCTACCATTAAACATAAAACAACTCAATTATTTCTAAAATTGGAAAGATTATTCAATAAATTACAAGAATTCATTTATCAAAACACCATAAAATACATGCTTAAAATAGACTTATTAGTCCCCAACCTATATGCTCGATACGTATTTATTTGAATATATAAAATAAACACATCATCACTCCATGGCCATGGAATTTAGGGTGAGTTCCATTCCAATCAATGGGATGAGATATCACCTTCCATAAAGATATAAGGGAAAATCCTTTCCTCAACTTATCCATTGATGAAATGTCACTCGTTAGGCCCCCAATGTATCCAAATTTTCCATGAACTGATATCATCATAGTTTATGAAATACATATAAGTATGTGAGTTGTTACATGCATTAATAATTATCTTAAATTATAAGGACCATCGCACACACTCACAAATAAGAATATCCAATGACACCAAAACATACATAATTTTTACTAGTGGGTCTGTTATCATAATATCCCATCTTGGAGATCACTAAGTGTAAAAACCATGAAAATAAGCATCATCTACTAATGAGTACTTACACCTGAAAATCTATGTACTATGTGTCCCATCATGGTAATTTATCCAACTAATGAACATTATTTAAGAATATCATCATAGAACATAAATGTTCTTATCATAGAGGGGAACCACTATGACCTTATCAATGATATGTATATTCTAGGACATTATTAAATTAGATTCATGTAGAATAACGATCAATATTTAATCAAAAGTTTTATTAATATTCAATACATTTAATATACATGTAATCAAAGTAAAAATAGTTGGTACTATGACACCAAATCTAAAAAACTCCCAATTAGACTAAAGACAACTTCATACAACCTTTAGTCTACTAGAACTCACATAATAGTCATGATTCTACTGAATCAAGGCATCAGTCAAGGGGTTTACCACATCATCTTCAATTAAAATACTACTCACTAAACTTCACCTCACTAAGAAAAATCCCTCAAGTGATGATACTTTTGAAGTATATGCTTCATCCACTAATGTAAAATCAAATATTTCACAAGATCCACAACTCTAGTATTATCACAATAGAGTGTGAAATGATCTTTATGCAACTTCCTAGTTCCGGAAGCCACCCTAGAGGCGCCCCGTACTCGGTAGGTCACATGGCCTCGAGCGCATTTCCCCGAACACCAGAGGTTGCCGGCTAGCAGCGAGGGCCTTGGGTGTGATAGTGGGGAAACTGTTCCCTCATTGGCAGAGTACACAGTGGAAGTAAACAAATACATACAACAATGGAAGTAGTACATACCAAACAATAGTAATAGTAGAATACTGATAAATAAACAACTAGAGAAAAATGTATAAATGATGCATGATACAAATGTGTCTAGGAAAGATGCCAAACAAGTCACAATGCTGAATATAGTACTAAACCCAAGTAAAAAAGGAAAACAGATAACAACTCCTCAGCATCGCAAGCCTCATATTGGTCACATGCTCTCCAGCTCCAGTGCAATCAAAAACCTGAAGTAGAAGGGTGCTTTCCCTTATCTATACCTGCAACAATGTAATATGTTTGGGCCCAAAAGCATGGCCCAAACAGGGTGTGAGATAAAATCCTAACAGTAAACCACCCGAAGATCTGTGCCTAACATTCAGTGAATAAATGGAAGTTAAAAGTACAGAAAACAGTAACAAGAAACTACTCAGCAGTAAACAATCCACAGTTTCTAGCATATAAATTACAAACAAGAAAACATCCACTCAATCAAGTAGAACAAATAGGTAACCCTCTGGGTAGTTCTCACAGCCTAACCCCTATGGTTCAACCTACAAGTACTACCAACCCTCTGGGTGGCACACACAGTCTCACTCCTCTGGTTTAACTAAAGAATAAACTCTCTAGAGAAGCACTCACCATCAATTCCCCCTATAGTCTCGTATCGTACTAAAGGCGCTCTGGGGAAGCAATCAACGTCTCATTCCCCCTGTGGCCCATGTCGAGGAACTACATACACTCTGAGGAAGCACTCAACATCAATTCCCCCTATGGTCTTGCATTTTATTAATAAGACACTATGGAGAAGCCCTTACGTCCATTCTCCCTGTGGTCTGCTACACTGGGTTCTCACAGCCCTGTGTAAGTCGAACAAGTATAGAACGTGTAACAACCAAAGTATACCTCAAGAAAAACTTGGATAGCATTATATGGAATATCAGCACATTGGAACTATAGTCATTCCATCCTACAATACTAGGCATGAAAAGTAAACAGAAGCCTAACAGGAAAAAAAGACCCAAAGGTCATAATAGGAAAACATGCATGGCCAATACATCCAAAGCACAATAATTCACCCTATTCACAAAAAATATCCTCTACTCTTGAATATAATCAAAGCAGGCAAACAAAATGGCTAAAATGGTAAACACACAATACCCCGGTCAAGGGTATTGGTGGAAATTTCACAAAATATTCAATGAATTTCAATAGAAAGTCACAAACCACCTACCTTGATGTTAGGATATTGATATACTTGAACCACGAGGCCTAAATATCCTTTGAACTTTGTAGATCTACAAAAACACATAAAATGTTCAACCCACGATAACTTGGAAAAGAGGAGGAATTGGAAAACGATGCTCTATAAGAAGAGAGAGATTACCGCTGTGATTCCAATGCAATTAATGACAGTCGATTCAGAGGACGGACAGAGGCTTGGTGGCTTGTTGAATATTCATGGCCATACCCTCGCTCTCAAATGAACCAAATAAAAAAGGAGGGTTTTCTATCTGTCAGATGTGACCCTGGTGCGTTTAATGAAAAAAAAAACAAAATACACGGCATGTACTTTTGAAGTGCACGACGTGTACTTTCTGTTCCCGTAATCTTCTTTAGGAGGCCTCCACGTCACCCCACACAATCGTGCATGTGGCCCTCACACGGCCAACACACGGACTCACGTGGAAACGAAGTACACAATGTGTACTCATAAAGTACACGACCTGTACGTCAAAAATTTCCAGAACTCCTATTTTCTCAAAAACTCTAGAAAAAGGAAAAAACATACCCAATAAGAAGATTCGGGTTCTTACAAACTTACCCCCTTAAATAAATTCTTCCCCAAATTCCCCTAGTGTGACATAGAAGAAGAAACTCTGAAAAAATCCATCCACTGTGATCGTACGTCGGCCTCCCTCTCCCAAGTCTCGTCTTGCACCCATCCGTGCTGCCATAACACTCGTACCAGAGGAACAGACCGGCCATGGAGAACCTTCATACTGTGATCAAAAATTTGGATAAGATGCTCCTCGAAAGATGCATCCACCTCCAACTCGACTTCCTCGGGTTGGAAAGTGTGAGACGAGTATGAAAAGTAACGTCGGAGCTGAGAAACATGAAAAACATCGTGAATAGCCCGGTACCTCTGAGGTAACTGCAACCGATAGGCAACCAGCCCAACTCTCTCTAACACCTCAAATAGCCCGATGTACTTTGGTGAAATCTTACCCTGTCTCCTAATCCTTCTGTGCCCCAACCTCAGTGTGACATGCAGGAAAACATGATCCCCAACCTCAAACTCCAGAGGTCGTCTTCACTGATCAACATAATACTTTTGTCAAGACTGTGCAATAGCCATCCTCTTCCGAATCAACTCTATCTCCTCTGTGGTCTCCTGAACATGACGAGGTCCTAGAAAAGCTGCCTCTCCTACCTCCAGCCAACATAAAGGTGATCGACATGGAATACCGTACAAAGCCTCATAAGGTGCGATCTGAATAGTTTCCTAAAAACTATTGTTGTAGGAGAACTCCACCAGGGGTATATGATTCTGACAAGAACCTCAAAAATATAGAATTCATGCTCAGAGCATGTCCTCAAGCACCTGAATTGTATGCTTGGACTGGCCATCAGTCTGGGGGTGGTATGCTGTACTCAAAATTACCTGTGTACCCAAAGCCTTCTGAAGCCCATGCCAGACCCAAGAAGTAAAAAATGCATCCCTGTCTAAAATAATGGAGTGTGGAACTCAATGCAGACGTACAATCTCACAGATATACAACTACCCCAACTCATCAACACTGCAGGTCTCCTTGATCGACAAGAAGTGAGAAACCTTCGTGAACCTATCGATGAAAACCCAAACTGTTTCATTTCCCCAAAGCGATCTCCGTAAACCGATCATGAAGTCCATTGAAACATCATTCAATTTCCACTTAGGAATGGGTAACTGTTGTAAAAGACCTGCTGGTCGCTGATGCTCTGCCTTCACCTACTGACAAGTAGAACATCTCATGATGAAAACAACAACATTCCTCTTCATACCTGGCCATCAATACTGACGGTGTATATCACTATACATCTTGGTGAAACCAGGATGAACTACCCAAATAGAGGAATGAAAATCCTGCATCATATCCTCACGTATATCTGCTGGCACCCATACATGCCCCTAGAAATGCAAGATCGCATCCTCACCTACTGCCCATCCAGGAAGAGGGTCCTCTGCTGACACACTCTCCCGCAGGACTCACTGTCAATTCCCCCTATGGTCTCGCATCGTATTAATAAGACACTCTAGAGAAACCCTTAGGTCCATTCTCCCTGTGGTCTGCTACACTAGGTTTTCACGGACCTGTGTAAGTAAAACAAGTATAGAGCACGTAACGGCCAAAGTATACCTCAAGAACTACTTGTCTAGAATTCTATGGCCTCGAGTGCATTTCCACGAATGCTATAGGCTGATGAATAGTATAAAGGGACTTAGATGTGATAGTGGAGAAACTATGCCCTCATTAGCAGAGTACACAGCGGAAGTACACAAATATATACAATAGCAGAAGCATTAAATACCAAACAACTGTAACAATGGAAGAATGATAAAAAAACAACTGGATCAAAATGTATAAATGATGTATGATACAAATGTGTCTAGGAAAGCATCCAAACAAGTCACAATACTGAATACAGTACTAAACCCAAGTACAAAAGGAAAATAGATAACAACTACTCAGCATCTCAAGCCTCAGCTTGGTCCCATGCTCTCCAACTCTAGTGCAATCAAGAACTTGAAGTAGAATGGCGCTTTCCCTTATCTATACCTGCAACAATGTAATCTATTTGTACCCAAAATTATGACACAAATAGGGTGTGAGATAAAATCCAAATAGGCAACCACCCGAAGATCTGTTCCCAACAGTCAGTGAATAAATGGCAATTAAAATTACAAAAAACAGTAACAAGAAAGTACTCAGCAGCAAACAATCCATATTTTCTAGCATATAAGTTACAAACAAGAAGACAACCACTCAAGAAAGTAGAACAAATAGGTAAACCTCTGGGTAGTTCTCATAGCCTAACCCCTATGGTTCAACCAAAAAGTACTAGTAACTTTCTAGGAGGCACACACAGTCTCACTCCTCTGGTTTATATAAATAATAGACTCTCTGGGGAAGCACTCACCATCAATTCCCCCTATAGTCTCGTATCGTACTAAAGGTGATCTGGGGAAGTACTCAACATCTCATTCCCCCTGTGGCCCACGTCGAGGAACTATAGACACTCTGAGTAATAACTCAACTTCAATCCCCCCTGTGGTCTCGCATCGTATTAATAAGACACTCTAGAGAAACCCTTATGTCCATTCTCCCTGTGGTCTGCTACACTAGGTTCTCACGACCCTGTGTAAGTCAAAAAATTATAGCGCATGTAACGGCCAAAGTATACCTCAAGAACTACTTGGCTAGAATTCTATGACATATCATCACATTGGAACTACAGTCATACCATCCTACAATACTAGGCATGGAAAGTAAATAGAATCCTAACAGGCAAACAAGACCCAAAGATCATAATAGGAAGACATGCATGGCCAATACATCCAAAGCACAAAAATTCACCCTTTTCACAAACAATATCCTCTACTCTAGCATATAAGCAAAGCGGGAAAACAAAAGGGCTAAAATGGTAAACACGGAATACCCCGATCAAGGGTATTGGTGGAAATTTCACAAAATATTCAATGACATTCAATGGAAAGGAACAAACCACCCACCTTGACATTAGAAGATCGATATAATTGAACCACGAGGCCTGAATCTCCTTAGAACATCATAGATCTATGAAACGCATAAAACATTCAACCCACGATAACTTGTAAAAGAGGAGGAATTGGAAAACGATGCTCTTGAAGAAGAGAGAGATTACCACTACGATTCCAACACAATTGACGACGATCAATTCAGAGGACGGACGGAGGATCAGTGGCTCGTCAAATATCCGAGTCCATACCCTCACTCTCAGATGAACCAAAGCTAAAAGGAGGGTGTTCTGTCCATTAGATGTGACCTAGGTGCATTTAATGAAAAAAAAATACACGACGTGTACTTTTGAAGTACACGATGTGTACTTACTGTTTCGATACTCCGCATTAGGCAGCCTCCACGTCACCCCACACGACCATGTGTATGGACCTCACACGACCAGCACACGACCTCACGTAGCAAAGAAGTACACGACATGTACTTTAAACATTTCCAGAACTCCTCTTTTCTCAAAAACTCCAGAAAAAGGAAAAAACATACCCGAGAAGAAGATCCGGATTCTTACACTTTACTACTAGGTACCACATCAATCTATTGGATGATGTTGTGTATCTATAATAATTCTTTAGCTTCCTTAGAATCCACAATATACTCAGACTATACTATAATATCTACAACCACATCCTTATTTTAGCTCTTCTAGCTCAAAACACCTCCATTCAATGTGAAGATGTATGCTATTTTTGAATTCATATAATCTTGATCTATTTGGAAACTAGCTTATATATATCCTATGATGACTAATTCCTCATCTCCTCTATAAAACAGGAATATATCCTTAGTATTCCTTAGATACTTAAGAATAGTCTAGACTTCCATTCAATAGTGGTCACCTAAATCAGCTTGATATCTTCCTATCACACTTAATGTGTATGATACATCTATCCTAGTAAATAGTATACCATAAACGACTGAACCAATTACTGATGCATATAGAATCCTTGATATTCTGTTTCTTTCCTCATGTGTCTAAGGAAACATTTTCTTGGAAAGATAAAAGTCATGTAACACTAGAAACAATCCCCTCTTGGATTGTTCCTTACTGAATCTTTTCAGTATCTTGCCAATGTGTGTACTTTGACTTAGGCCAAGCAACCACTTGGATATATCATGGTGAATCTTGATCCCATGAATAAATGACGCCTCTCCCAATTACTTTATAGAGAAGTATGTATTCAACTATTCCTTAACAGACTGTAATACTGGTATTTCATTTTCAATGAGTAATATGTCATCAATATATACTATTAATAAAACAACTACACTCCCACTAAATAGTTTGTTGACATAAAACTCACATTTTTTATTTATGAAACTAAATTTCGTTATGTCCTCATAAAAAAGAATGTTCCATGACCCGAAAACTTTTTTTAATCCAAAAATGGATCTTTGTAACTCGTATACCTTGTTGACATCCTTTAGAGTCACATACCCTTTAGGCTGTGTCATATCAATAACTTCTTTATGTTTTCCATTAAGAAACATTGTTTTGAAATCCATTTTCCAAATCTCATAATCATGGAAATTCGTAATGGAAAGTATAATTCTTATGGATTTTTGCATTGAAATTGGTGAAAAGGATTCATCATAGTTAATACCTTGATGTTGTTTAAACCCTTTTGCAACCTATCATGCCTTATAGGTACTGAATTTTCCTTCTATATCCAGTGCCTTCTTGAATTCTCATTTGAAACCAATGGCCTTTATATCTATTGTAGGGTCTACCAAAATACAAAATTGGTTTTTTACATGGAATCTATTTCAGAATTCATGGCCTCTTTACACTTAGAAACATCTATGACAATTAATACTTCTGTATAGGTTAAAGTATCATTATTATCAACTAATAATGAGTGACCATCATCTGTGACTAGAAAAACCATACCATTTTGATTCTATCACCTCTCTAGTACTTCTATGTATTAATTGTGTCTCTAGAAGAATTTATTATTTCATGGGGCTTTATGGAATTTTTTATTATGAAAAGACTTGTGTATCTTGAGTCTAAATTTCATCAAAGTCTATCTCACTCCCACTATCTCTTTTAGAGATAATATCCTCCTCAAGAAATATGGGATGTCTTTCAACCACATCCTTTTTTTTATAAAGGACTGAATATGTAGTATCTCTTTATTTATTTGGGATATACTATAAAGATACACTTTTTTACTTGGGGTGCAATATTTCTACCTAAAGAGGCCATAGCAAATGCTTTGAAACCCCACACATGTAAGTAAGGAAACACTTGTTTCTTTACATTACACAATTGGTATGGTATACCATCTATTGTTTTAGTTTCCACTTATTTTAGAATGTAAGATGTTGTTTGTAACATGTATCCCCAAAATGATAATGGAAGACTCTCATGACCCATCATTGATCTCAACATTTCCAATAAGGTTACACCATTCTACTAAGGCATATAAGGAGGAGTGGGTTGGGATAATATCCCAAACTCCTATAAATAATTTGTGAGGTATTGATTAATATATTATACACCAAGGTCTTCAGTGGATTTTCTCAATATTCTTACCAAGATGGTTCTTAACTTCATTCTTGTTTTCCTTGAATTTGAGGCCCAATTTCTTCTAGAAGGATTGACACTACAATACTAACTAAACATGTGATATGATCAGAGAACACTAGACCATGAGATGTGTTCCCCTATAGTGGCTCGTGCATGAAGACACTGTGGGTTTTGGAAAATATTTTGAGACCACTGGACCTTGGGATATGTTCCCCTATAGTGGATCATTCATGAAGACTCTTTGGGTTTTGGTTGGAGGATATTATCACCAAGGTATGAGGTTCATAGGTCCCCACTCGTGCTAGTTACCTATAGGAATTTCCTTGGGTTCTCTCTTTTGGAATGGTTCTTTATGATGTGGTGATCACTTTCAGTATGTGGTAGACCTTGTGTACATTGTACTTTCAAAGAACGCTTCTTTTAAGAAAGTTTTTCCTTAAAAGTGTTTTCCTAAAAATGTTATTCCTAGAAATGTTTTAGATGTTCTTATAAAAATGTGAATGTTTATTTGTCTTATAATTTTATAGAATGAAATATTTATTTGAGTGACATCCTACTGGGATTTGGCACACACCCTACATACACCCTTGGGTGTATGTAGGCATTTTTATGTATGAATGAGGTAAATGAAAGATGTTCTGTGGTGGTGATGGTGGATGTATTTTCTAGTTTTCTAATTCATATAGGTGTTGGTTGTTGTGGATGAATGGTGATGTCCCTCTCATTGCAAGGAGATTTTTGATTTTTGGTTTAGTTTTTTCCCTTTCTGTTGTGGTATTTTTGTCTTGGTTAAATTTGTAAAACATTAAATCTGAAATTTTTTGTATCAATTTTTGTTATGGTTATCAGTTACTTGATTATGTCTTTTTATTTTTGGGTTTTTATTATTTAATACATGGGTGAAATTGTTCCTAAGAGTTTATTATCGATACCCATGCACTATTTTATATCCCATGAGGATCGAGAACACCCTTTTTCCATGTCTTGGGCTGGGTTAGGTGTCAGGTTTGATTTCACTCTAGATTGGTTCATGAAAAACTGACATCAGTGGTGGTTTCAATCTTTTCTTTGGGTCATGATATTTAGGAATAGTCTATATAGAATAAAGCTAGGATTGTTATGGCTTGGGGTTATATTTGAGAGTGGGGTGTCTGGCCAACACACCTCATGACAAATCTGGAGTCACCATGGGATGTTGGGGGGATTTGGTTTACTTCTCCTCTAGGTGATATACATATAGACTGTAGAATGTACATGGAAACTAGGCGGGGGTGAAGTGATTTAGATTTTTATTGTTTTGGATATGGTTTTTTTATTTATGGAAGCTTGAAGAAATTTTATAGATACTAAAAGTTTTAATAATTTTTCATTGATGGTTGTATTGATGGTATTATTTATGGTTATTGCTTGTTGTAGCAAGATGCCTCCCCAAAGACTTCCTGTGAAATTGTGGGAAGTGGCCAAAGAGAGTTGTCCCTCATTAGTTGATCAAATACTAGTGCAAGTAGTGGTTTGAGCTATACAAGATTTGAGGCTCGTAGTGGGATTTAGTCCTTATTAGGTTAGACAATCCGAACTAGGTCCTGGAAAGGAAAAAGATCAGGATTTACTCAAGAAAAAGCCTCCTTCCTTATGGGGTAGCATAGATCCCCAATAAGCCTGGGATTAGGTTGAAAAAATAGAGAGGATTTTTGAGTTTCTTGATACTCTTGGGGCATCTAGGGTGAAGTGTGCTATGTTTATATTAGATGGTCCCAGTTAGAAGTGGGGGGACTCAGTGGTACAAGCTAGGAAGAATGAGTAGATAGGTCGGAAGGATTTCAAGGAAACTTTCAATGAGAAGTATTTCCCTAAGACCTTATCCTTTTCCAAGTACCAGGAGTTTCTGGATCTTTACAGGGAGATCAAACCATGATGGAATACACTAATCACATTGTATAGTTTGTTAGGTTCTCACCCGATGTAGTTTCCAATGAGCAGTTGAAGGATAAAACATTCAAGATGGTGTTGTGACCAGAGATCCATTCCCAAGTCTTATTGTTCAAGTTGAAGACTAATAATGAGGTGATTGATCTATCATTCATGGTATAGATTGATCAAAGAAGAAATTATATTTTCTCTGGATCAATGTCAAAAGTAGGTCATGGTAGTGACATCTTATCTGAGAAGAAGAAAAAGCAAGATGAGCAAGAGAAGAGGGGGGGGGGGTAGTTCAGACCATCCTTCCCTACTATCTTTGCATGTGGATTTTTGATGTATGGTCTGTTGTGTATCATTAGTGTGGGAAGGCATAGAACATGAAATCAGAATTTTCATCTCCCCCTAGACATTTCCATTGGTGTGGAACTATGGGGAACTTGTAATGGTTTTACAATGTGGAACACCCATATCAGGATGGAACAAAATCTTTAGATTTCAAAGGGATGTCAGCCAGGTTAGAACTGTTCAGAACAGTGGGTACTTGGTTCGGAGGTCGTGCTGATAGGGCTAGATCTTCTTTTGGAAAAATTTATTTTAGGGAAGATCCACAGGTCAATGGTCGTTCTCAGTACCAGGAATAAATGATGCTTATTAATTCTATGGATTGAGTGAAAATAGAATCAAATACATGTCTTGTGATAGTTTGAGGTACAGTTCGTATTAGATCATTGTTAAATGTTGTTCTATTTGATATTATTAGGTTCTGAGGCCCGCAGCGAAAGCCAGTGGGCTGGGAATTTTAAAATTTTTCATCGGTAAGATGATGGAACTTGTTGTCGTCGACGATCTGAGCCCTGGAGAGGTCCAAGGATCTCACGTAAATTATTAAGAGCACAAATTAAAATGAAAAACGTATTCTTTTCATATCTAAAGCCATGTTTGATTGTAACTAGTCAATAGGAATATTCACTTGAAGGATCCAAATAATAATCCCTCTAGATCATCTAAACGTGCATCATAAATCCACTAGAACGTCGAGCGCCGAATTCTGGGTGCTAGCATGGTGATCCGACGATGCTTTCGACGTCCCGACGATCACTACATCGAGATCTCTTTGATGCTTGAGGAAGAACTTGATCCGAACTCTTGGATCATCAGATTCTATCTCTAGGAAGCATGAGGAGAGAGAGGCTCTCAATTTTAATTCCATACAAATGAATGAATAGTGAATTATACAACATAAGAGAGAGCCTCCTCTTATATTTAGAGTGGACTTGAGAAATACCCAGTTGGGTTCCCCGACCCCCGTTTATTTCAACGTTTCGATAAACTAAACTGCGTCAATATTATTTATTATTTTTATCACATACTTGTATTATACATAAAATATATTACGTGATAAAATTGAGTCATTTAACTCGACTCGCTATCCCATTTAATATTAAACGATCCTTGAATATTAAAATAATATTCGTTCGATTAATACTATCTTTTATTTACTAAACTTGTTAATATATTAAATAAATTCAATCCCAATTATTCATAACTTGAATATTAATGAATTTATTTGATTCTTTTGGTGATCTATAACTTGGACAATGCTCAAACCCCATGGCGGGGCCCACTATGTCTGTATACCTATTCAACTAAATAGGGTGGATTATTGAATACGCTATTGTGTGTGACCCTCTAGGCCCTTATCTTGATAGCAGTGAATAAAATCCACATACCAAGACCGGAGTCTAGAAACTCATCATGGACCCTAAAGAGATAAGGATAGTTATAGCAATGACTACCATCCTACGAATATTGACTATGTACTATAATCTCTTTGTCATTAAATATCTCATAAAGTAGGACGCACTCTTGTGTCATCATCCTTATCTTGATTTATTATTTGTTGATCTATCCGGATGGATTTTACTTTCTACTTCTTTGGCCAAAGACTCACCATCCTGATCAATCAGTCCTGAGATATACAACTTCATGAACTTGGAAGTGACAAATACTTTCTTAACCATTCAGTCAATGTCATACCACCAACGATGCACCCAACACAAACTACCTCGCCACGACATCACTACCATGGTTTTCTTATTTCATCAAAGTAAGTAATAAAATGATATACATTGGTAATGGTCTCAAGTCAGGAGACTAATACACATGTCCGTAGATAGGAACAACCAATAACACCCAAAACATGTGGTGTTCCTATTGACGGGTCTGTCCTCATGATCTCACTACAAGAGATCACCAAGTGTGAACTTAATGAGAATAAGTATCAATGCTTATGAGCCCCCAGTACCTGATAGTCAGACATCTACTATGTCCAGTCAGTAAGATGTATCAAGATTATAGAACATATATTTAAGATGAATGTCATTGTATCTCGAGGTTCTCATTATAGCCTGGGATCTTTTATAACCTATCGATATAACAATTAACCTTTGAACATTACCATTATTATAGTGGATGCAATAAAGTCTGCACTATAATTGTAAGATAACATCATGCATATCTAACTGTACACATGATATGGTAATAAAAATTATTACATAGTTGGGTCTAGGGCACCCACTATTTCAACTGTCACGACCCGCCCTCGGGGTCCGTGCCGTGACTACCCCAAGCCCGCCTTCCATAGGCCAGGGGCTGGCGACTAGCACCAAGGCGAAAATCCCAGTAAAAAGGGAAGGCATTGCCTTTGAAAGGTAAACAAACACCACAGAGTAAGCAACATAAAGTAAACACTAAACAAAGGCAGAGTACAACTGAAAGTGCGGAAAAGTAAAAGGGCCAGTATACAAACCCCAACTGAAAGTAAAGTACAACTCGAAAAGGGGAAAACAGCAACTGAAAAGTAAAAGCCGCTACACCGAGCTGTCCACTGGAAATCCCACCTGAAGGGTGGGTACAGATAGCTCCTATGCTCCACGGGTCCCACCGTCCGCTCCGTGCACGTCCCGCCCAGTGGTCCACCTCCGGGTACCGTCCCGCTCCGCAAGCCTCAGCTAGGGTCAACGCTGTCCGTCGTCTGCAACCAACACAACGTAGTGCGGGCAAAGCCCGTGCAGGGGTGAGTATAAGCTACTCAGTAGGGACCCCGAGACCCCTGAAGGTCTCTCAAATCCACAAAGGATAAACCACGAAGAAAGGAACAATCACGAAGTAATAACCGACACTGCTTAGGTATATGCCCATACATATACCTAAGTCATCAATTCAAATACGCTCCAACCTCCGAGCCCAAGTACAACTCAGTCCACACAGGAAGTAAACGTATTCCACACAGGAAAGCAAAAAGTAATCCACACAGGATTGCACAACACAATCCACACAGGAAAGCAAAAGGATTCAGCTCACACAGGATTTTCATTATCAAGAACGTAACTACTGAAGAGCCCCATCTCTGAAGTGTACAGTGCCCTGTCACGACTCTGAGATACTGCTCACTAACCTAAGACTGCTGAAATACTCCTCCTGTCGAGTACCGCGGGTCTGCTGCCAACTAGCAGGCGCTCCGTCCGCTGAGGGTCTGCTGCCAAATACTGGGCGCTCACCCAAATAGCCTACAGAGGTACTCCTCCAGTCGAGTACCGCGGGTCTGCTGCCAACTACCAGGCGCTCCGTCCGCCGTGGGTCTGCCGCCAAGTACCGGACGCTCCGTCCACTGGGCTAGTCGACTCACTCCAAGTCGAGTCTGTCGAGCAGTCTTCAGGTCTCAGCCGGCTACACGGTCTCCATACTCCGTACGCTCGTCTCCAGTATCGCAGGTCTGCCGCTACAACCAAGCGCACCACCTCTATCGAGTAAAACAGAAGATTCAGATCACACAGGTATACATCTTCGGATGACAATAAAGATGATCCCTGATTCATATAAGTCGTCGGACCCACGAAGGATCGATAGGTAACTAACCTTGCAGTGACCCACACAGGATCGGGCCCACACAGGACCGGGCCCACACAGGACCTGTAGCACTGATCCACGTAGGATCGCTGAGTGCAGTAGTCGTCGGAGTCCACGGAGGATCTCTGCACAGTCGTCGCCGCAATCCACTGAGGATCTCTGCACGGTCGTTGTCGGAGTCCACGGAGGATCTCTGCATAGTCGTCGCCGCAGTCCACTGAGGGTCTCTGCACGGTTGTCGTCGGAGTCCACGGAGGATCTCTGCACAGTCGTCGCCGCAGTCCACTGAGGGTCTCTGCACGGTCGTCGCTGTCGAAGTAGCAGTCGCAGCCAGCACTAGGGTTCCCGCACACAGCAAACTCGTTCGGAGGGTCCGCTCCACGAGCTGAGAGGCTGATACATCAACTGTCACAAAGTCAGAGTTGATGTATCCAAAAGTTCCGTATCGTCAACAGGAACACAACGCAACAGACGGCGCGTCGATCGGACGCCCGGTCTGAGAGTTATTGGCATTTTCGTCTCCGGGGCCCGGTTGATTTTTAAGGCAAAACCAACCCGACCGTACTCCACCTGCGTCCAACACTCGGGCTGAGTATTCCAAAAGATCCGTCTCACTAAGAAGAACACAACACGGCTGACGGCACGTCAATCGGACGTCCGTAGCTCAAGATATGAGCGTTTCCGCTCCGAAGGCCCGGTTGGTTTCGTGAACGAACCAACCCAGCTGAACTCAAAGTAATCCGAAACCTTGAGTGCAATATACCGAAACGACCGTCTCGATCCAAGGATCGCGTTGCCGCAGACGGTTCATCAATCGGAGGTCCGAGGCTCAAGTTATGGCCAAAAGACCGTAAATGATTCGAAACGGGGGGGTCTGGGTCCGGGCCGACCCGGCCCGACCCCCCCCTGGGTCGGCCCGAACCGGGTCGACCCGACCCGGGCCGACCCGACCCGGGTCCGACCCAGCCCGGCCGGCCGGCCGGCGGGCGGCGGCGCGGCGGCGCGGGGGCCGCGGCGGCCTGGCGCCGCAAGGTGGCTGCGCGGGGGGAATTCAATTCCCCCGCTGATTGAAAGTCGGCGCGGCTATATGCCGCGCCCCTCATTTGCAAACCGCCCCCCCCCCCCCCTCGTGGGGGGCTTGATTGTCAGGAAACGGGGGGGCTTTGCCCCCCACAAGGAAACCGCCCCCCTCATAATGAGGGGGGTTTTGAGCGTTGGCCGGGGAATTAATTTTCCCCGGTTTAACGCCTTCCGGCCGGCCAGCTGGCCGACCGGTTTTCTCCAACGGGACCGGAAAAATCCGGTCCCCTCTTCGGCTTCCAACGCCGGCGGCTCGGCCGCCGGTCTTCTCTTTCCGCCGCGGCCCGGAACCGGCCGCGGTGTTCATCGTCCGGCGCGGTGCGACGGCACCGCGCCCCTCCGCCGTGCCTTGATTTCTTTCAACGCGGCGCGACGGCGTCGCGTTCTTGATGATTCTTCCTCGGCGCGCGCGTGACGACGTCGCGCAAGATAAACATACAATTATTCGCATGGTGCGACGGCACCACGCCACCTTGCTCCCTCCCGCAAGATTAAACAACATGAACGATGGAGGGGGGTTCGGCCGTGTTCATGCGGTCCGGCCCCCCTCACGTTAAATAATAACACAACTAAAGAATATCCAGTTGCCTCACGTTTAGACATGCTAAATCCACGATCAAGAATGGAATAAATAATCAATAAATCAACAACCCCTACCTTGGTAAGGTTCGAAGATTTGTCTACGTTCCGCGGAAGACGACGTCGCGGAGGTCGGGCGTCGCGGTCGTCGTTCGTCAAATTCGATGACGAAGAGGTGCGTCCGAAGAGGCACGTCGTTGGCGAAACCTTGTTCACCGACGAAGGTTGTCCGAGGAAGAAGCGGTGTTCTCTCTCGTTGACACGGAAGACGAAGAAGAGCGGAGCGGCGTTCTTCGTCGGTACTTGAGCGTTCTTCGTCAAGTCTTGAGGAAAGTCAAATAAAAAGAAAACAACGAACTCAAGAACCCCTACCTCGATAGTCGCACGTTGACGTAGTCGTGGAATATCGGTGTCAATTCCTTTGACGTCGGAGGAAGAGTCGTTGTCGATGGCGTTCGTCGCGGAAATCCGTCGCGGAAGAGACGACGCGGAAGAAGTACGTCGCGTCGTGGATACGGCGTCGCGGATGGACCGTGTTCTTCGGCGGAGAAGTTCTTCGTTGAAGAACGGCGTTCTTCGCGTTCTTCGTTGAGTTTGAAGAAGATGAAGAAGACTTCCCTACTCTCTCAAGGAGATAAAATTCTAACAAAATAAAATAAGACTCTTTCTTATTTTATTCACACAACCCAACCTCTTTGAATTTCAAAGGTTTGAAATTCAATAACCACACACAACTCACCTCATTAACTCATTACATTTAAGTGGGAGTTGAGGGGGTTTTAGAGGATATGAAGGGTTGGGGTTCGTGTGGGCCCCACCACCCTCATAACCTCCCATGGGAGGTTGGGTGGTTACCCAACATCCAACAAGAGATATCACTTAGAGTAAAATAATAAAAATTGTAGTGTAATTACAAAGTAAACATCCACAATTTTTATTATCAACACTCGCATGAACGCAACTCCAGAACAGGAGTTCCTAAGTGAAGGACCCCGAGACACCCTGAGAGGGGAGGGGTGAATCAGGGTGACCACTTTTTCTTTCAATTTGTTGGATCTTGTTCCCACGTTGGTAGGAACTTGTTGAACCTGTTTGATGATTATGATCAAAATGAAAACATTCACATGCACAGAGAAGACACAGTCATTTTTACTTGGTTCACCACTAAGGGCTACGTCCAAGGAGCATACGCCGACAGGTTGTCGGTCGTACCCAAAATTCACTAAGCTTCACTAGCTGTAGATTACAAGTGTTCGGGTACAGACACTCTGTCCCAGGCTCACTGCCTTTACAATTGTTCAGGGATAGCTCACTGCGTCCCTCGGGTCACTCCCGTTGACTCCCCCTGGCTCACTGCCGTTGGTGAACTCCCACTCAGTTTATAGACGTGAAGGTCTCTTCAATAGGTGTGCATTGAAGTTCTTTGTCTCCTGTTCAGCATGAGACTTTGCTCGCATCAGGGTTTAGAGTTGATGCTCGATTCAGTTCAATCCTTCTTTAGTGCAATGACTGAATGTACTAGATCCCCTTGTCTTCGTTTTCCTGTATGCATGAGATCATGCATGTATCATTTAGATTTCTTCTTTAATATCACTTTGCACTGGAAGTATCAGGTAATCTTCAGCTCTTGTGCAGCTCCAGAAAGGCGGACGTGGATCAGCAATGTCTGGGTCTCCTCTGCAAGCCCGGCGCGCAAGTCTCCCGGCGGCGCGCAAGTCTCAGGCGCGCAAGTATAACCTGGCGCGCAAGTGTCTTCAAAGAACCTGCGCGACTCTGCCTTCCCCAACTACAAACTTGCGCGGTCCACTTTCTTTCTCTTCCAAACCACCTTGGGCGCACAGTCAAACACCGGCGCGCAAGCTCTACTTGCGCGACAAAACAACCACCTGCGCGACTCAACCACCTGCGCGACGAGAGCTCGAACAATCTCTCAGCCTTGAACTTCATTTGAAATGAGGAGGGGTGGTCCAATATTTATAGGCAAACTGGACCCCCTGCGCGGCGGCGCGCAACTCCCTCGACGGCGCGCAAGTCCCTCGGCGGCGCGCAAGTCACTTGCGCGACCCAACCAACACTTGCGCGACCTTCTTTCCTTAGCCAAATTTTGATGTTCTGATCCTCAAAAACATATGGCGCGCAAGTCTTTTATCCTCCAAGAGCACGGCGCGCAAGTACCTTTGCCAAAAACACTTTAACTTATTGGCCGATTTTTAGGCCCAAAAATTTGGCAAACACTGGGAAACAGCGCCACCTTCACTACTGTTTTCTGCTTTGAATGGTATGATCACTTTGTTGGTACATACCCTGAACTTCCACTGAGGATTGACAACAAACACAAACCATACACCAAATCATGCTTTGAAGAACCTGGTTCCAACAATCTCCCCCTTTGGGTTTGTTGGCAATCAGAATAAATTCAATAGATCTCTAACCATGAGCAAATCCAAAACGCAAGAATCAACTCAGCCAGCACTCTAAGTCTACGTGAGCAATGCTCGGTGTAGAAAACAAGAGAGAAAGCTTGAATTGGGTCTTAGTGTTTTGAAATTCTCCATGACGCCCGATGTTATCCTTATTAAACTTCTCATCACAATCTTACACTTCTCATCACAGAAGAATTTCTTGTCTTGAATTTATTCCTTTCTCCCCCATTGACAATAAAACCAAAGACCGAAAAGTTTGATCAACGTTCAGCTCAAGCCATACTCCCCCTGGATAGTATCTCCCCCATAAACCTGCATCACAGCCATAAGCAGAAGAAAAAAAACAGTTAAAACAAACGGGGAGAGGGGACTTCCGGAGCCTCCTTATGCAGTAGGAGGTGGTCGAACACCGAGGTTCAACCGATGCTTCTCGAACACAGCCGCGGACAATGGCTTGGTTAGGATATCAGCCACTTGCTCATTAGTTCCCACATGATCCATTTTAATCACACCTTGTTCAACCTTTTCTTTGATAAAATGATACCGTATTTCAATATGTTTTGTACGAGAATGCTGAACCGGATTCTTCGTAAGATCAATTGCACTTTTGTTATCACAATAAATCACCATTGGTTGCTGCACCTTATCACCAATATCTGTTAGCTGCTGCTTCATCCAAAGAAGTTGAGTGCATGCTTTTGTGGCGGAGATATATTCAGCTTCAGCAGTACTAAGAGAAGTACTTTCTTGTTTCTTGCTCAACCAGCCAACACATTTCTTCCCAATATAGAAAGCTCCACCACTAGTGGACTTTCTATCTACGACATCACCAGCCCAGTCAGCATCAGAAAATGCTGATAATTCACTGTCCCTGCCTGCAGCAAAAAATAACCCGAAGTTATGTGTACCTTGAATGTACCTCATGATTCTTTTTACTGCTGCCATATGTTCCTTCTTTGGATTACTCTGAAAGCGGGCCGCAAGGCATGTTGCAAAGACAATATCTGGCCTTGTCGCTGTCAGGTACAGTAGGCTGCCAATGATCCTCCTGTACATGGTGGGATCAACAGAGTTCCCATCCTCATGCTTTCCAAGTTTAGTTCCAACTGAAATCGGAGTTGACATTGGTTTGGAGTCTTGCATATTGAACTTCTTCAGCAGCTCTCTTGCATATTTTTCCTGAGAAATGAATGTGTATTCCTTCTTTTGAATCACTTGCAGCCCCAAGAAATATGTGAGCTCCCCAATCATAGACATTTCAAATTCTGATTTCATGTGGTTGGCAAATTCATCCACTGATTTCTTCCTACTGCCACCAAATATGATATCATCAACGTAGACAAGAACCATGAATTGATCTTTTGGAGAATTCTTCACATAGAGATTGTGATCAACTCCTCCTCTTTTGAATTCCAACTTCTTGAGATATGAATCTAGCCGTGAGTACCACGCCCGTGGTGCCTGCTTCAAACCATATAGAGCTTTCTTTAGTTTGCAGACCTTTGTTTCATCAGTACCCAAGACAAAGCCCACTGGTTGTTCAATGTAGACTTCTTCTTCGAGTACACCATTCAAGAATGCTGTCTTGACATCCATTTGATATACTTTATATCCTCTTTGGAGTTCCATGGCAAGGAAAAGCCTGATTGACTCCAGTCTAGCCACTGGAGCAAAGGTTTCTTCAACATCAATGCCTTCAATCTGAGAGTATCCCTTACATACCAGTCGTGCCTTGTTTCTGATGACACTTCCATGCTCATCAAACTTATTTTTGAAGATCCATTTGGTACCAATCACATTGTGACCTTCGGGTCTCTGGACAAGATCCCATGTCTGATTCTTATCAATCTGATCTAATTCATCATTCATGGCTTTCACCCAAGATTCATCTTTTGCAGCTTCTTCGAATGAGGATGGCTCTAAAACTGATAGGAATGCAGATTGTGTGGTATTCCTCATCCTTCTGGTTTGAGTGGGTGCACTCCTATCCCCAATTATGTTGGATGGATCAATCTCAGCTCTTCGATTTCTCCTGCGAGGTTCAGTAGTATTCTCTTCAGCCATTGTTTCTTCTTCAGATTCTTCTTCTGAGTCAACATCTTGATGTGACTGCTGAGTGTTTTGAACAGATTCCTCTATTTCTGCATTTGTATTTTCTTCACGTTCACATTCTTCCTGACTTTCTATCACATCAGCATATGGCGTCCTTGAAGCATTTGTGGTTTTCTCTTCAATTATCTTAACATCACTACTTTCCACAATTCTTCCCAAACGCTTGTTGAAACATTTGTAGGCTTTTCTGTTCATTGAGTAACCAAGGAAAATTCCTTCATCTGCATTGTCACCATATTTCCCTTGATTTCCTTCTTTGTTCCTGATGAAGCATTTACTTCCAAAGACACGAAAGTATTTTAGAGACAGCTTCCGTCCATGCCACAATTCATATGGTGTCTTCGTCTCACCCATATAAAGTCCTGTTCGATTCTGAATGTACACTGCAGCTTGAACAGCCTCTTTCCAGTAATGTCGTGGAATACGACTCTCAATCAGCATAGTTCGTGCCATGTTGTTCACCTGTCGATTCCTTCGTTCAACAACTCCATTTTGTTGTGGAGTTCTCACAGCAGCTACCTCATGTTGTATCCCATGCTTCTCCAGATAATTTTCAAATTCAATGGACGTGTATTCTCCTCCATTGTCAGATCGCAACACTTTGATTGTTCGTCCAGTATCATTCTCGGCGATTCGCCGATATGTTTTCATGCAGTCAAGGACATGTCGTTTCCGGTGAATGACCATCACACATGCCATTCGACTGTAATCATCTATGAAAAGGACAAAGTACCTTTCTCCATGAGTTCCGGCAACATTTATTGGACCACAAACATCTGTATGAATCAGATCAAGAAGGTGAGATGCCTTTTTCTTCTTTGGCCGATATGAACTGCATACCAGCTTCCCACGAATACAAGCATCACAGGATTTTTCACGCTCACGCTTCAAGTTGGGGATGTCCATGACAATTCTCAATTTTGATATTTTCTCCATGTCTTGTTGATTGATGTGTCCCAATCTCCGATGCCACAAATTGTTTTCTTCTTCAACAGTCATGTAACATAAATTTTCTTCACTATCAACCTGATACAATTTGCCTTCTGTTCTGCATCCTTTCATAAGTGAATTTCCGATTTTTCCCTTGATGGTGCAGCCTTTCTGATTAAAAATAACTATAAGTCCTGAGTCACAGAGTTGACTCACGCTAAGGAGATTATGGCGAAGGCCATCTACGTAAAGGACTTCAGTCTTCTTTAGTTCTCCATTAGCTAATTGGGTACTTCCACTTCCTTTGATTTTCAGAGCCCCATCATTACCAAATCTTACTGTACCATCAACATTCTTTATGATATTCGTTAGTAGGCCGGCATTACCTGTCATATGAGATGAACAACCGCTATCCAGAATCCAGGTACTGTTGTTCTTTGTAGCTTTGAGGGCTACCTCTGCAAGGTTCGATTTCTCAATCTTCTTCCTTTCCTTCCATGAGACATTAGATTGAGTATATAGGACTGATGGCCTTTCAACTATCTCTTCCGCATACCCAGGTTCTTCATAGTCAAAGTATTCTGTGAGAGGTGAGAACCTGTTTAAAAGAGCAACACTGTCTTGCTGACGAGACTTGACTTGTCTTGAACTTCGGTATGAGGTGTCTATGTCTCTTCTCTGCCTGCAATTAACGGCCTTATGACCAAAAATAGAACAACAAAAACAATATCCATAGAAATTATTTCTTCTATGAGAATTAGGATATGAGATTGTTCTCCTTTGTTGAGCATCTATATCTTCTCCATTCAGATAGCTTCTTGCCTCTTCACAATAAGACATGGTATGGCCCAGATAGCCACAGAACTGACACTTCATGAGAGGAAATGTCTTCTCACTTGAATTTCTCCTTATACCTTTTTCCTTAGGAGAATAGTAAGACTGTCTGTCATTTTTGAATGTTTGAGGATAATTTTTAGGTCTCCTTTTAGTTTGGATTGAGGGTTCCTTTTTCAGCACTCTAGGTAACATTTCATCATGTTCAACTTTCATCTTGTCTTTCTTTTGGATCTTTTCACATCCAGCAGTTGATGACTCAGCCTCACAGCCAATTCCACTCTTTCCCATGCATGCAGGTCTTTGATCACTCAAGACTTTTTCAACCCCATCTGAACCACACTTGGCTCTTGCAAGTAATTCTGCATCTGAGAATCTTCCGAACTGTATTTTCTTCCTCGATTCTTTTGGAACTGATTCTGTCTCCATTTTACTCCTTAGAGTAACTACTTCCTCCTCAAGACCCTCAACAGTCTTGGATTTTTCATCCAGTCTGGATGTGAGGTCATTGATGACCTTTGCCTGCTCTTCAATTCTCAGCTTCAGATCAACTGCATCATCATTGCTTTCAATTATTTTAGATTGTACCTTCACAAATTCTTCCAGTCGTTCAATTTCAGCTTCAAGTTGATCAACATATTCAGTTGATTCTTCTACAATTGATTTCCACTTATTGCAGCTCTTACATTTAATCTTAAGCTTACTAACTGCATCCTTAAGTTGCACATCAGGATCTACACAAGTTCTTAGTTGTTTTTCACCATCAGTATCTTCTGAATTTTCAACAGTGGCCATCATAGACGCATGGTTCCCAGTTTTGAATTCTGGTTCTTCTTCATCACAGAATTCATTGTCATCTTCTTCCTCTTCACAGACAAAACTCTTCCTTTGCATTTGCTTACCAGATTTGAAGTCTCCCTTTTTGAAGAACCTTCTTTGAGGCTTCTTGAAGTTTTCATCTTCACTGTCATCATCATTGATATTCTTCAAGCACTGAGAGGCAATATGCCCAACTTTTCCACAACGGAAACATGCGAGAGGTAACTTCCCTTTGAATTTCCCTTTCCCCTTCTGGAACTTCTTTGCAATGAGAGAAAGAATTTCTTTCTCTTCGTCATCATCACCGCTACTATCCTTTGAGATTTTCAACTTATCCATGGCCTTGAATGCCATTTCCTTGCTCACCCGAGTCGTAGCATCTTCTGGTTTGACTCTCATTTCATATGCTACCAAACTGCTCAGTAAGTCATCTAGAGAAAGTTTGGAAAGATCTCTTTCCTCAAGCGCTGACACCTTCGCATTATACAGAGGTGGAAGTCTTCTTAATATTTTTCTTCGCCTAGACCCCGAATTGCTCCAACCACTTCAGTAATTCGATTGAAGAAAGAGTCTGCATTCTCGTCTGGATGCATCTTCAGATCATCAAACCGATTGTGTAGCACTTGTAGTTTCGCCTCCTTCACTTTGCTATCACCTTCATAAATATTCTCAAGTTTATCCCACATAGATTTTGCTGAGGTGAAATTCATCACCTTCAGGTAAATCTGATCAGAAAGGGCTGCAGTGGGAGCATTCTGTGCTTTAGCATCTGCATCAAGAAGTTTCCTGTCTGTTTCAGTCATAGCCAGACCTGTTGGATCAGTGACATGTATTCCTTGCACAGTAGAAAAAATAACTTCCATTCCAAGAGATCTTAGATGAGATCTCATTCTGTTCTTCCAGATCTGGAAATTGCTTCCATCGAAGTGAGGGACTCCCCTGATATTGACGGCGTTTTCCATGATGAAGAAGGTCAGATTCAACACCAGCAACCTTTACCCTCTGATACCACTTGAAGGACCCCGAGACACCCTGAGAGGGGAGGGGTGAATCAGGGTGACCACTTTTTCTTTCAATTTGTTGGATCTTGTTCCCACGTTGGTAGGAACTTGTTGAACCTGTTTGATGATTATGATCAAAATGAAAACATTCACATGCACAGAGAAGACACAGTCATTTTTACTTGGTTCACCACTAAGGGCTACGTCCAAGGAGCATACGCCGACAGGTTGTCGGTCGTACCCAAAATTCACTAAGCTTCACTAGCTGTAGATTACAAGTGTTCGGGTACAGACACTCTGTCCCAGGCTCACTGCCTTTACAATTGTTCAGGGATAGCTCACTGCGTCCCTCGGGTCACTCCCGTTGACTCCCCCTGGCTCACTGCCGTTGGTGAAGTCCCACTCAGTTTATAGACGTGAAGGTCTCTTCAATAGGTGTGCATTGAAGTTCTTTGTCTCCTGTTCAGCATGAGACTTTGCTCGCATCAGGGTTTAGAGTTGATGCTCGATTCAGTTCAATCCTTCTTTAGTGCAACGACTGAATGTACTAGATCCCCTTGTCTTCGTTTGCCTGTATGCATGAGATCATGCATGTATCATTTAGATTTCTTCTTTAATCTCACTTTGCACTGGAAGTATCAGGTAATCTTCAGCTCTTGTGCAGCTCCAGAAAGGCGGGCGTGGATCAGCAATGTCTGGGTCTCCTCTGCAAGCCCGGCGCGCAAGTCTCCCGGCGGCGCGCAAGTCTCAGGCGCGCAAGTATAACCTGGCGCGCAAGTGTCTTCAAAGAACCTGCGCGACTCTGCCTTCCCCAACTACAAACTTCCGCGGTCCACTTTCTTTCTCTTCCAAACCACCTTGGGCGCACAGCCAAACACCGGCGCGCAAGCTCTACTTGCGCGACAAAACAACCACCTGCGCGACTCAACCACCTGCGCGACGAGAGCTCGAACAATATCTCGGCCTTGAACTTCGTTTGAAATGAGGAGGGGTGGTCCAGTATTTATAGGAAAACTGGACCCCCTGCGCGGCGGCGCGCAACTCCCTCGACGGCGCGCAAGTCCCTCGGCGGCGCGCAAGTCACTTGCGCGACCCAACCAACACTTGCGCGACCTTCTTTCCTTAGCCAAATTTTGATGTTCTGATCCTCAAAAACATATGGCGTGCAAGTCTTTTATCCTCCAAGAGCACGACGCGCAAGTACCTTTGCCAAAAACACTTTAACTTATTGGCCGATTTTTAGGCCCAAAAATTTGGCAAACACTGGGAAACAGCGCCACCTTCACTACTGTTTTCTTCTTTGAACGGTATGATCACTTTGTTGGTACATACCCTGAACTTCCACTGAGGATTGACAACAAACACAAACCATACACCAAATCATGCTTTGAAGAACCTGGTTCCAACACTAAGCGTATACCAGCGCTACGGTTCCATCGGTGCCCTCAGATTTCAATTCCGAGCACCGGATCAAAAGTTAGAAATTCCCGCTCGTTCGTTCACTGAACGTACCCGAGCCAAACTTCAGAAAATGATTCCGGGCACTCTGGGCCTCGGAATCAGGTGCCGTCTGAAACCGCGCTCTTGTAAAATTCTAAAGAAAATTAAGAAAAAATTTTCCCTTGAATTTTACGGGTCTTTACATTACTCCCACCTCAGGGCTTTACGTCCCCGTAAAGATACATCAAAAACTAGGGAAACAAAAGAGGGTAGCTGAGCACGCATCTGAGCCTCCCGCTCCCATGTGCTCTCCTGGAGATTCCCGTACTGCCATCTGATGCGCACAAGAGGAATCGATCGCCCACGCAGGACCCACTCCTGTCGATCCTCTATCTCCACCGGGACCTCCGTAAAAGTCGCCCCATCGTCAACGTCAAGCTCCCCATGGTCAATGATGTGTGTCGGGTCGTGCACGTATCTCCTCAGCTGAGACACGTGGAAGACGTCGTGCACCCGGTGCAACTGAGGTGGTAGAGCCAGGCGATAAGCCACCTCACCAATCCTACTGAGGACCTGGAAGGGTCCGATGAAGCGCGGAGATAACTTGCCGCCTCGGCCAAATCTCCGAATACCACGTCAAGGTGAGACCCGCAAGAAGACGTGGTCGCTATCCTCGAACTCCAGTGGCCTCCGCCTCCTGTCAGCGTAAGACTTCTGCCAGCTCTGAGCTGTCCTCATCCGCTCCTGGATGACCTGGACCTTCTCTGTCGTGGCCTGGACCATCTCCGGTCCCATCAGAGCTGCAAGATTTCTTCTTTGCCGATAAGAGAAATCTGGTCCCATCCCCAGGATGAACCACATTCTTTGCCTAAAACAGTCAATCCTAACATGGATGATACTAATCCATACCAAGGATGACGTCGTAAGGCCTCGACGCTACTACTAAGAGATTCAATCGTTACTCTCACCTCCAAGGGTTGAGTCACACTGTCGGCATCAGTGTGTGGTAACTGGGTCTCCTCCAGTAGATGTCTCACAAGTGAGGGTCAAGTCAACAGCCAAAACTGGAACCTCTTAGTAACATCACGAAAGAGGACAGGAACAAAAATATCACAAAGGTATGCGTCTTTTATTATTGCAGCTCTTAATACAAGACGCTACACAAAAGTAACAAGGAACCAGAAGTACAAAGGATGTATCCACTAGTTTTGCTCCTGTCCATCGGCTCCCAGAGTTCCATGATCGAAGGCCTCGGCTGCCTGAAGCTGAGCTCTCGCATGTTCACCTACTCCCTGTGGTCGGGGTGGACCTCCTGGTGGTGGTGGTGGCAGAGCCTCAAAGCGTCGCCCACCACCGGCTGCTCGTCCAGCTCCTCTGCCTCGTCCGCCTCCTCCCTGCGGACCGCGCATGGTCGAACCTCTGCCTCTGCCTGGGAGGTTCTTCACTTAACTGCTGATCATCAGCATGGTCGGGTCGGACAGTCACGATCCATGTGACCAATCCCGCCACAGGAGTAACACTGCCCACTCTCGGCACGCCTGGCTCTGACTCCACCCCGGCTTCCCCGTACAACTGAGCCTGAGTCGTGCAGTCGGCCACTGGTAGGTCTGGTCTGCCTGGAACCCTGAGTCATCCGTCGGCTACCTGTTGCGAAGACTCCGCTATCTGCCGCCCTGCGGTGGGTTGCTGCGCTGGTGTAGACTCAGAAAGGAAGCTCTCAATCAGGAGGGCTCGCTCCAGTACCCATGCCTGGGTCGGGATGCTGAGGGAGATCAGCGATGCCCTGATCTCGTGTCTCAAACCCTGCTCGAAGGTCCGGGCCCGGAAGAATGGGTCCCGTACCATGTCGGTCGAGTAGCACGAGAGATCGGTAAATCTCGCCGAGTACTGAGGCGACCGTCATGGCTGCCCTGCCGCAGCTGTAGAAGCTCCTGGATACGCACCGCACGAAGGGTGGCTGGGACGAACTCCGAGCGGAAGATGCTCTCAAAGTCCGCCCAAAGTAGAGATGCCTCATCGTGCACCTGGAGCATCAAGCTCCACCATCGTCCTGCTGCTGCGTGTAGTAGGCTCGCAGCGAGGATCACCATGAGGTCTGCTGGTGTCCTCACTAGCCTAAACACTCGTACCACTGCCTCCAGCCAGTCCTCTGCTGCCTGGGGATCCGTATCCCTCGAAACCTGGGCGGTCGCTGGCGTTGAAACTCATGCAGTGCGCTGAGGCGACGTGCATCGTCAGCGGCTGCCGCTGGAAGCATCGGGGGCTCGGCGGGTAGTGCTACCGCCGGTGCCACTGCTGACAAAGGGCCCTGCATCGAGGCCTCGTCGCTCGGTGGGCTGTCGTCACGCTCAACTCTCGGAACCCTAGCTGGCTGCCGTCGTGGGGCCATCCTGAATAGGAAACAGGTGCGCCACGGTCAGAACAGTATACCTGGTGAGCTGACACAAGTAATCACAAAGAAAACTTTGAAACACACACGCAATCAATGTTTTCGTGCATTAAGTCGGAAATCAGAAGTCAGGGTCCTGGTGTACGGATACGTCGGCCGCTCGCACCAACACTGGACTCCCTGGACTGATAACCATACTCAATACACTAAACATTATTGCTTCACATAGAAAAGATCAGAGTTCGCGGTAGAACCGAACTCCTCTGATACCAATTTGTCACGACCCGCCCTCGGGTCCGTGCTGTGACTACCCCAAGCCCGCCTTCCATAGGCCAGGGGCTGGCGACTAGCACCAAGGCGAAAATCCCAGTAAAAAGGGAAGGCATTGCCTTTGAAAGGTAAACAAACACCACAGAGTAAGCAACAGAAAGTAAACACTAAACAAAGGCAGAGTACAACTGAAAGTGCGGAAAAGTAAAAGGGCCAGTATACAAACCCCAACTGAAAGTAAAGTACAACTCGAAAAGGGGAAAACAGCAACTGAAAAGTAAAAGCCGCTACACCGAGCTGTCCACTGGAAATCCCACGTGAAGGGTGGGTACAGATAGCTCCTCTGCTCCACGGGTCCGGCCGTCCGCTCCGTGCACGTCCCGCCCAGTGGTCCACCTCCGGGTACCGTCCCGCTCCGACAAGCCTCAGCTAGGGTCAACGTTGTCCGTCGTCTGCAACCAATACAACGTAGTGCGGGCAAAGCCCGTGCAGGGGTGCAGTATAAGCTACTCAGTAGGGACCCCGAGACCCCTGAAGGTCTCTCAAATCCACAAAGGATAAACCACGAAGAAAGGAACAATCACGAAGTAATAACCGACACTTCTTAGGGTATATGACCATACATATACCTAAGTCATCAATTCAAATACGCTCCAACCTCCGAGCCCAAGTACAACTCAGTCCACACAGGAAGTAAACGTATTCCACACAGGAAAGCAAAAAGTAATCCACACAGGATTGCACAACACAATCGCACACAGGAAAACAAAAGGATTCAGCTCACACAGGATTTTCATTATCAAGAACGTAACTACTGAAGAGCCCCATCTCTTGAAGTGTACAGTGCCCTGTCACGACTCTGAGATACTGCTCACTAACCTAAGACTGCTGAAATACTCCTCCTGTCGAGTACCGCGGGTCTGCTGCCAACTACCAGGCGCTCCGTCCGCTGAGGGTCTGCTGCCAAATACCGGGCGCTCACCCAAATAGCCTACAGAGGTACTCCTCCAGTCGAGTACCGCGGGTCTGCTGCCAACTACCAGGCGCTCCGTCCGCCATGCGTCTGCCGCCAAGTACCGGGGCGCTCCGTCCACTGGGCTAGTCGACTCACTCCAAGTCGAGTCTGTCGAGTAATCTTCAGGTCTCAGCCGGCTACACGGTCTCCGTACTCCGTACGCTCGTCTCCAGTATCGCAGGTCTGCCGCTACAACCAAGCGCACCACCTCTATCGAGTAAAACAGAAGATTCAGCTCACACAGGTATACATCTTCGGATGACAATAAAGATGATCCCTGATTCATATAAGTCGTCGGACCCACGAAGAATCGATAGGTAACTAACCTTGCAAGTGACCCACACAGGATCGGGCCCACACAGGACCGGGCCCACACAGGACCTGTAGCACTAATCCACGTAGGATCGCTGAGTGCAGTAGTCGTCGGAGTCCACGGAGGATCTCTGCACAGTCGTCGCCGCAGTCCACTGAGGATCTCTGCACGGTCGTCGTCGGAGTCCACGGAGGATCTCTGCACAGTCGTCGCCAGCAGTCCACTGAGGGTCTCTGCACGGTCGTCGTCGGAGTCCACGGAGGATCTCTGCACAGTCGTCGCCGTAGTCCACTGAGGGTCTCTGCACGGTCGTCGCTGTCGAAGTAGCAAGTCGCAGCCAGCACTAGGGTTCCCGCACACAGCAAACTCGTTCGGAGGGTCCGCTCCACGAGCTGAGAGGCTGATACATCAACTGTCACAAATTCAGAGTTGATGTATCCAAAATTTCCGTATCGTCAGCAGGAACACAACGCAACAGACGGCGCGTCGATCGGACGCCCGGTCTGAGAGTTATTGGCATTTTCGTCTCCGGGGCCCGGTTGGTTTTTAAGGCAAAACCACCCGACCGTACTCCAACTGCGTCCAAACCTCGGGCGGAGTATGCCAAAAGATCCGTCTCACTAAGAGGAACACAACACGGCTGACGGCACGTCAATTGGACGTCCGTAGCTCAAGATATGAGCGTTTCCGCTCCGAAGGCCCGGTGGTTTCGTGAACGAACCAACCCGGGCCGAACTCAAAGTAATCCGAAACCTTGAGTGCGATATACCAAAACGACCGTCTCGATCCAAGGATCGCGTTTCCACAGACGGTTCGTCAATCGGAGGTCCGAGGCTCAAGTTATGGCCAAAAGACCGTAAATGATTCGAAACGGGGGGGTCCGGGTCCGGGTCGACCCGACCCGGGTCCGACCCGGCCCGGCCGGCGGACGCGGGGCCGCGCAGGCGGCCGGGCGCCGCACAAGGTGGCTGCGCGGGGGGAATTCAATTCCCCCGCTGATTGAAAGTCGGCGCGGCTATATGCCGCGCCCCTCATTTGCAAACCGCCCCCCCCTCGTGGGGGGCGCTTGATTGGCAGGAAACGGGGGGGCTTTGCCCCCCACAAGGAGAACCGCCACCCCTCATAATGAGGGGGGTTTTGAGCGTTGGCCGGGGAATTAATTTTCCCCGGTTTAACGCCTTCCGGCACCGGCCAGCTGGCCGCCGGTTTTCTCCAACGGGACCGGAAAAATCCGGTCCCCTCTTCGGCTTCCAACGCCGGCGGCTCGGCCGCCGGTCTTCTCTTTCCGCCGCGGCCCGGAACCGGCCGCGGTGTTCGTCGTCCGGCGCGGTGCGACGGCACCGCGCCCCTCCTCCGTGCCTTGATTTCTTTCAACGCGGCGCGACGGCATCGTGTTCTTGATGATTCTTCCTCGGCGGCGCGCGTGACGACGTCGCGCAAGATAAACATACAATTATTCGCGTGGTGCGACGGCACCACGCCACCTTGCTCCCTCCCGCAATATTAAACAACATGAACGATGGAGGGGGGTTCGGCCGTGTTCATGCGGTCCGGCCCCCCCTCACGTTAAATAATAACACAACTAAAGAATATCCAGTTGCCTCACGTTTAGACATGCAAAATCCACGATCAAGAATGGAATAAATAATCAATAAATCAACAACCCCTACCTTGGTATAAGGTTCGAGATAGATTGTCTACGTTCCGCGGAAGACGACGTCGCAGAGGTCGGGCGTCGCGGCCATCGTTCGTCAAATTCGATGACGAAGAGGTGCGTCCGAAGAGGCACGTCGTTGGCGAAACCTTGTTCACCGACGAAGGTTGTCCGAGGAAGAAGCGGTGTTCTCTCTCGTTGACACGGAAGACGAAGAAGAGCGGAGCGACGTTCTTCATCGGTACTTGAGCGTTCTTCGTCAAGTCTTGAGGAAAGTCAAATAAAAAGAAAACAACGAACTCAAGAACCCCTACCTCGATAGTCGCACGTTGACGTAGTCGTGGAATATCGTTGTCAATTCCTTTGACGTCGGAGGAAGAGTCGTTGTCGATGGCGTTCGTCGCGGAAATCCGTCGCGGAAGAGACGACGCAGAAGAAGTACGTCGCGTCGCGGATGGACCGTGTTCTTCGGCGGAGAAGTTCTTCGTTGAAGAATGGCGTTCTTCGCGTTCTTCGTTGAGTTTGAAGAAGATGAAGAAGACTTCCCTACTCTCTCAAGGAGATAAAATTCTAACAAAATAAAATAAGACTCTTTCTTATTTTATTCACAGAACCCAACCTCTTTGAATTTCAAAGGTTTTAAATTCAATAACCACACACAACTCACCTCATTAACTCATTACATTTAAGTGGGAGTTGAGGGGGTTTAGAGGATATGAAGGGGTGGGGTTCGTGTGGGCCCCACCACCCTCATAACCTCCCATGGGAGGTTGGGTGGTTACCCAACACCCAACAAGAGATATCACTTAGAGTAAAATAATAAAAATTGTAGTGTAATTACAAAGTAAACATCCACAATTTTTATTATCAACACTCGCATGAACGCAACTCCAGAACAGGAGTTCCTAAGCGTATACCGGCGCTACGGTTCCATCGGTGCCGTCAGATTTCAATTCCGAGCACCGGATCAAAATTTAGAAATTCCCGCTCGTTCGTTCACTGAACGTACCCGAGCCAAACTTCGGAAAATGATTCCGGGCACTCTGGGCCTCGGAATCAGGTGCCGTCTGAAACCGCGCTCTTGTAAAATTCTAAAGAAAATTAAGAAAAAAATTTCCCTTGAATTTTACAGGTCTTTACATCAACAACTCCACTTGAAACTAGAGACAACTTTCTAACCAAAATTGTTATCTATTGACATGATAAATATCATGCTTCTGATGAGTAAAGGCTTTAACTACTGGGATTGCCACATTTTTTCCGCATGGCATATCTGCTATATGTGACCTCATCTGGTTGAGTAAAACTTATCAAGATAAGGTATCCCCGAGTATATCACTTTTTACATTGTCATAACTTTAAAATTGTCTAGTAATAATTTCATAATTTACATTATGATAATAATTTTCTCACTAGGTGCGAATCCAGGAACTAGAACAAATCGTTGCAAATTAAAACTGCTTCTTAGTTGCCTTAGAAGCTGCAATGTACTCGATATTTGTAGGTATGGCTACTACTAGCTTTTATGATCTTGACTCACTCATCTCCTTTTCCTAACTGTGATACTAGATCATATTGATCTAAAGATTACTAGTATTGTGTCCCACCATAACTAATATACCTTCTTCTCCTCACACCAGGTATATATCATTTGTACTCACTGAAGTACAAGAAGATAGTTCTAACTGCATCACTTGTAGTGCTCCTAGAATTTATTCATATCTGCCTATAATAAATTATATTCTGGTAGTATCAATTATTGTACATATTATGGCATATGTGATCGATCCATCACTAAAGAATATGGTATTAATTCACAACATTGATCTCTACCCATGAACCAAACATGTTAACCTAGAGAGATTAAGCCATGTGACATTGGCAACAATTTTGAAATTGAATTGTTCCAACTTGTATTTTTCAATACAATGTCACTTTATGTACGATTGACTAAATCCAAGAAACCATTAGATCTACCTCAGTAGGTCCTATTCCATAGAACTTAGGTTGCTACTTTAAGTCAATTATTGGAGAATTTATTTTATTCTAATCTTATCTATATGTAAGATCGAGATCTGTTTTCCATACGTTGGTGAACATATTTCACTTGGAAAACATTGGCTCTCCTACTAACCTTTGGTAGACACAAGGAGAAGATTCATTTTAAATGAATTCTCTAAGATCTTGTTGCTTACATTAATCCAGAACTGGACTTCAGTAACTTGCAACCTTCATTGGCATCATATGATGTCATCATCTCTTTCTGGTTGCGTCGTATAGACACCTTCTACGAAATATGATCTTGACATCCAATGACCAATAGAATGATCTTAGAGGTTATCTATGACAAATAAAATTCTAATAGATTTAGGCATACCGACTTGGTATAACCAATCAATCCTTATTGGTACCATGCTTGAATAATCCATGTATGTTCTCATTTGAATACCCACCACAATATTCAATTTATAATCCCCTTTTCAATTTGATACATGGAATCCATTATTGAATTTTAATTGATCTTGAAAATCTTAGCTTATTTTCATATACTGCTTACTTGTAGGAATTATTATTCTTAATGAATAATTTATCACCGGCCGTGGTGAATATAAAACCATCACCATAGTTTCATTCTTCCTACACAATATGTGTATCTAGAACATGCCTATTCCATATGTACTTGTGGAACTTGTTCCCATGCCAACCATTTGTGCATCTCGAGCATTGACTAAGTCCAAGTCAATACAGCTCCCACTATCTCTAATAGAGATGTTAAACCTTGTATATAAATGTAGTCTAATACTTGACTACATATTTTCTATCTTGAGGATTTAGGTAATATCTTAATAAACTTGTTAGGATAATTACCTAATATGCACAATGTGTTTAACTTGATGCATGTTTGTTTGTTTTTCCTTAACAAACTCTTTGCATCCTAAACACATGTCCTATGACATAAATTATTTTCATCATACTATGACTCGTATGATTTACATCTGTCATTTTAGTTGGAATATTGGTTATGGGTTTATGCTGTTATTTGCAAAGAACATCTTGAAATATAATGTAAGTTTCTTCAGGTTGTAACATTGATACAACTTATATCATAACTTTGATGTATAAAATGTGCATTTAGGAATTGATCCATGCTACATTTTGTTGATCAATGTTAATATGTAAGACTCATCATCGATCCTCCTTATGAAAATCAATATGGTGATGTAGATAAGGTAACATGCGTTTAGGAATTACTCCATGCTACATTATCATGATCGATGATTGTTTGGTCAGGATATTCTTCAGTATGCCGATCCGAAGCAACTCATATATTCTTACCAAACTTATACTTCACTGGTACATTCTTTAATGACTTAAAGGAAACATATGAAGTATATTTACTTCTTGCTTTCTTTTAGAATAGTTTACACTGACCTGTTGAACTAATCTCATAAGCTTTGTGGTATACCTTTATTTCTAAAGGTTTCTTTTTCTAAAATAAGGATGTCAACAATACCAAAGGTGTTTAGCTATGTTGAGTCTAAATACTATACTGGGTATATAGTTGACGTCTACTTTTAGTTTTACTTGACAAAGAATCATATTGCCACAACTGGGTAGGTCTTACAATCATATATTGCCTTTGACTCAAGTAGTAGTGAACTATTTGTTGAGCATGTTACCAGAAACAACATTCATTCCAAAACATGGAATAATGTCTCATCATGTCCAAATGGGCACATGAGATAATTTTTTTTGGTTATACTCAACAACTTGTTTAGTTTGAGTCAATTACTTGGCAATTTGAAGTTATGTGTTTCTCACCACTGACGTAGGAATCACCCTTTCTCAACTGCTTGGAGAAGACACATTACTCCTAGTAATGTTTTTCTACTTGGTTATTATATTTCAATACATATATATGAAAATCATATTGTATTTTAATACCCAAGAAGTAGGTGATAAAAAAATAGTTTTATTTGATGAATATTAATTGAACGAGAAGCAGGTACTTTCTTCTAATATTTCAGTTTTTAAACTTCCATGAATTTACTTCATTATGTAATGAAAATAACCTCCTATTAAATAACCATTCACATTTCATTTAAGGACATGGCGAAGGTGCCTTTGACGTTACTTTACATAGTCCTTTTTGCTTTTTCATTCAATTTATTTGCCATATGAATAAAAGATGGCATTATCTCCAATATTCTTATTACTTGACGAATGTAACCATAAAGGTAATGAAGCGCTTACTCTATATTTTTCATGTGTACCTTTAAATGAAACAAGAGTATTTTGGTGTAAAAGGTATAATAATGGGATAACATGAAAGATTGTGAATTTTCTTTCACTTTACACAAACCGAGTGCAATCATCACATTCAAATCTTGCTTCACTTTCTCCTCGAAAGGATCTTGGAGATGAGACTACATGTGATCATCATCCAAGTCATAATGTAGAGACCGCAAATAACATCAGATGTTGATGATATCATTATGACATATACATTATATTCTTTGTTCATGAGTCTCCTGTAAGTAGTTTTACACCCTTTCTTCCAATGGTGGTTTAACAGGTTGGGACACAAGCACCTTGAATTTCTATTATGGTAGTAATGTGCGCAAGTGCCTATAAAATACTTGGAATTTCATGCTTGTTTAGACATTAACTATGTCCAATATTTATCGTAGTTTTTATTATGGTATTACTTTCCATTATCTACAAAAATACTTTAGTAGATTATGCTTTTATGTGATTACCTAATGTGACATTACTGATTATTTAATCATTGAATGTCTCCAACTAATTTTTCAAATTCTAAGAACCCTCTGTACTAGAATTGGAATACTCTTGAGTATTCTAGTGGTAAGGATCCCTGGACCTCCCTCATAGTCTACAAGCTATGGGTATGCCACTACTCAGAGGGTTCAAGGTAGGATTTTGGCTGGCCAACCACATTAACTCATAGTTCCTTGATCTGTTAAGTAAATTCCTAGCTTCAAAAATCATTTATTTATGTACTCAATTCTTGCCTCTAAAATTAAAACAAGAAAGCTATGAATATTTCTTTTCTGCAATTTTAGTTAAGTCGACCCACCACACAAATAAAAACTCCTCAGTAGTAAGAGGCACCCTCAGCTAAGGCATGACCGGCACCTTGAACACCCGATTTTGTTCAAACCTGAATGATGGAAGGCTGTTTTTGACTTAATAATTTATTTGAGTGTTTTATTGGTTTTATATCAACAAATGTGATCCATTTCTATTAAACTTGTCCATCTATGTTATCATTCTCACAACTGAACTTTAATAGAAAAAAACACGCTGCTTATCTATGCATTTTATTATCTATTATTTTATGTATTTTCCCGCTTTTCTAAAATACATAAAATAATAAATAAATGCATAAAGGTTAAACAACTACCCAACTAGTCTTGAGCATGTAAACGATCTAAGAGCATCGTACCTAAGTCGAAGCTTGACTCTTGATGCAGTTTTACCTTGTCTTGTATGTCCTCTTTATAATCTAGAGTATCACCCATCTTGGCAGCGTCCATGTCACGTCTTGGAGTACCGCCTCATCTTGGCGGGGTCCACGTGTCGTCTTGCATCATCTTGATCAATGTACACCGCCTCGTCTTCGTTCGAAGTACAAAATTACTCGTGCGCAGGTGAAGGGAACTCAGGTATAAATGTAAATCATATAAATTGGACACGTAGGTCCTTATACATTTTAACCAAAAAATAAAGATGATGCGCAAGACATCTATTTAATTAATTACAATCATCGCACATAATTAAAATAATTAATTAAATAAAAGGAAACATATATGGTTCGATGCTCAAGACCAGTGGATGGGTATATTGCACGATAAAATTAAAAAGCATTAAATAAGTACGAGGGTTTATTTAATTAAATAATGTGAATTAATAAATTCAAATAATTTAATTAATTATCAGTCTTCTAATTAATTTAATTTTAATGCCAAAATTTAATTAATTAATCAGTTTAATTTATTGAAAAATTAAATTAATTTATATGCTTGGGTATTAAAATAATTAACCAAAATTAATTTTAATTAATTTAGTTTATAAACTAAAATTAAATTAATTAATTTAATTAATCTTGATTAATTTAAATTGGTTCATCCCCGAAACATGACTTCATAGCCTGCGCGGGTCGGGCCAAACCCACACAGGGCCAAAACTTGGCCGGATCGATCCGCCCAAACCTGTTTTGGGTTGGGCAGGTCCGCCCAAACTGTTTCGGACCTAAAATTACTCTACAGAAATACCTGTAGACAAAAAGATGCCTCCCAGGACATGACCGATGGCAACAGTGCCAGAGTCTAGATGCGACTATCAGGAGTCGTACCGGGATCGATATGCGACTGCCCGAAGGAGTCCGGCACCATGAGAGGCGACTCGAGTGCCCACTATAGGTGCCCGGAGGTCGGAAGAAGGCTGGTGGCGCAGTTCTAGTTCGAACATAGGGTATCTGTGGGACTTGTTTCTAGTCCGAGGGTCCACCGGTGTGGAGGGAGGACCAAAAAAGCAGACTGGATGGCTCGAGACTTTGCTGTGCAGCAGGTTGCCTGGGACAGGGGACGACGGCCGGAACCAGGGTGGCTGGCGCTGTATTCAGAGCGGGGCGGGAGTCAGACGGGACGACCGGTCTACATGAGGTGGAACAATGGGAGCCAGCTGCAACGCATAGGGAAGGGAGGTGGCTGGGTCATGCCAGGCGGCGATGTCTGGAGGTGCGGCCTGCAACCAGGGCGGCGACCTCGAGAGAGGAGGCAGGAAGCACTTGGACAGGGGAGAGCCGAGTGCGGGAGGAAGAGGGCAGACCAGACCTAAAGGTGGGACAACCAGAGGGTGCTTCGGTAGTGGCTAGGCACTGCATGTACGCCATAGGGGAGGCCACAAGGGAGAGTGCTGGGAGTAGGCTGGGGTGCTGCATGAGGAGCAGCTGTCCTGCTGGGTGCAGCATCCCGAGGGAGACCGGCTGTGAGCTGGAAGAGGAAGCCGACAGTAGCCTACCTGCCTTTGTGGCATGGGTGGACTGTGCGTGGAAGACAGGGGGTCTGCCGGGCCCCCTTTTCGATTTGTTTTTTCTTTCCCGTTTTCACATGCCATCCCCCTATTTTTTTACCTTTTTTTATTTTTTTTAGACTTCTTTTGAAGTTTTTCTTTGCCCTATTTTTTAAGCTAGTCTTCTCTCAAAGTTTTTCCACACATAAAAAAAATTCTAAAAGCTATTCAAATAGCCTTTAAAAATAATAATACTAAAATTATTATAATAAAATAATAATTTATTATTATATTATTATTATAATAATAAAATAAATATTATTATAATAATAAAATTAATTTTAAAATTACTAAATTATAAAATTTATAATTTTTACAATTAAATTTAGTTTTGATGAACCGATTGAAAAATTAATACCCACAATTAAACGCAAAATTGATCTAATATAAAAATTTCAAATGGCCATAACTTGGCCATTCGATATCAGATCGACGCACGATTTGATTCGCTGGAACCATTTTTGAACCCTCTACTTAATTTTATGCAAATTAATTTTATTTGGCCTAGAAAATCTATGTGATCTCTCTGATACCACTTTTAGGTTTCGAGGCCCCCAGCAGAAGCCGGTGGGTCGGGGATTTTAAAACTTTTCATCGGCGAGACGACAGAACTTATCATCGCCGACAATCCGAGCCCCGGAGAGGTCTGAGGATCTCATGTAAATTATTAATAACACAAATTAAAATGAAAAATGTACTCATTTCATACCCAAATCTGCAGTCGACTGTAACTAGTCGATGGTGATCATCACTTGAAGGATCCAAATCAGGATCCCTCTAGATCATCCACACATGCTCAAAAAATCTGCTAGAATTTCGATCGTTGAATTATGGGTGCTGGTGTAGCAATCCGATGATGCTTTCGATGTCCCAATGATCACCGCATCGAGATCTCTTCGATGCTTGAGGAAAAACTTGATCCGAACTCTTGGATCATCAGCTTCTCTCTCTAGGAAGTGGGAGGAGAGAGAGGCTCTCAATTTTCATTCCATACAAATGAATGAAAAGTGAATTACACAACATACGTGAGAGCCTCCTATTATATTTATAGTGGACTTGAGAAATACCCGATTGGGTTTCCCAGCCCCTGTTTATTTCAACGTCCACTAAATAAATAATTTCGACGAACTAAACTGTGCCAATATTATTTATTATTTTTAGCACATACTTGTAATATATATAAAATATATTACGTGATAAAACCGAGTCATTTAACTCGACTCGCTATCCCGTTTAATATTAAACGAACCTTGAATATTAAAATAATATTCCTCCGACTAATATTATCTTGTATTTACTAAACTTGTAAATACATTAAATAAATTCAATCCCAATTATTCATAACTTGAATATTAATGAATTTATTTAATTATTTTGGTGATTGATAACTTTGACAACGCTTGGACCCTATGGTGGGGCCCACTATGTCCATATACCTATTTAACTGAATAGGGTGGATTCTTGAATACGCTATTGTGTGTGACCCTCTAGGCCCTTATCTCGATAGTAGTGAATAAAATCCACAGACCAAGAGTGAAGTCTAGCAACTCATCATGGCCACTAAAGAAATAAGGATAGTAATAACAACGACTACCATCCTACGAACACTGACTGTGTACTATAATATCTTTGTCATTAAATATCTCATAATGCCGAACACACTCTTGTGTCATCATCCATATCTTGCTTTATTATTTTTTGATCTATCCGGATGGATTTGCCTTTATACTGCTTTGGAAAAAGACTTTTGAAGGCGGCACCATCCTAATCAACTAGGCCTGAGATATACAACTTCCTGAATGTGGAAGTGACAAATCCTTTCTTGACCATTCATCCAATGTCATATCACCAACAACGCATCCAACACAAACTACCTCACCATGAGATGGAATAGGATATCTTGGTTATGGAGATAGACCTCTTTGATTTGATTCTCAGTATGAATTGGATGGTGTGTTTTTTGGCACACATCTATGGCTATTAGCAGAGAGTATGTTTTTTGTGACCTGATGGAAGTACCCAGGTTTTTCAAGGTGAATGGGATCCTTGGTCAAGACATAATAGACCTCCATTTTCGGAATTGGGAAATCTCATTTTTTATATCTCATCACTCATATTGAGGGATGGTGATAGTGGTCCAGAAGCTAGATTACCTCCCATGGTGGATGAGTTCCCATAGGTATTTCCAAAGGATTTCTTAGGTTTTCCCCTAGTGAGGGATATGGAGTTCACCATTGATTTTTCACCTAGAACACAATTGATATATCTTCCTCATACAATATGGACCCCTTCGAGTTGAGGAAATTAAAGGTATAGTTGGAAGATTTGGAATCCAAAGGATTCATTCACCCGAGCAACTCACCTTGGACCTCCTAAGTTTTATTTTCAAAAAAGACCGATCGATATCTACAATTATGTATTGATCACCGGAAGTTAAATAAAGGGACGATCAATAAAAATTTCCATTTACCCCATATTGATGACTTTTCAATCAGCTCATGGGGGAAAGTTTGTTTTACAAATCGATTTGTATTTTGGGTATCACCAATTCATAGTTAGAGAGGTGGATGTTCTAAAAACACTTTTTGCAGAAGGTATGACCATTTTGAGTATTTGTTTATTCTTTTTGGGTTAAAAATTCTCCAATGGTCTTAATGGAGCTTATAAAAAGGGTATTCCTCCAATATCTTGACTCATTTGTTGTGGTATTTTTGGATGAAATCCTGGTCTATTTCAGGACCAAGGAGGAGCATGATCAGCATTTGAGGATTCTTTTAGGAACTTTTTTGGACCATCAACTCTATGTGAAGTTTTCTATGTGCACCTTATGGGACAGAGAAGTGAAGTTTTTGGGTCATGTGATCTCATAATGATGGGTTTAGGTGGACCATGATAATATCAATGATGTGATGTCATGGGAATAGTCGAAGAATGTTTTTAAAATCAGAAGTTTTTTGGGCCTGGTAGGGTACTACATGCGATTTGTTTGATATTTCTCTCGACTTGCTTTGTCTATGGCTATGCTTACCCAGAAAGTGGTAAGGTTTGAATGGATCCTATAATTTAAATATTCCTTTGGAAAGATTAAGTGGTGGTTGACCATATACCATTTTTTGATCATTCTGAAATCTAGAAAGGGATATGTGGTTTATTGTGATGCTTCTGGTATGGGTCTTGTATGCGTGCTAATGTAGGATGACCATGTGGTGGAATATGATTCAAACCAACTCTGATCACATGAAAATAATCACCGAACACATGACCTAGAGTTATCAGAAATGATGAATGCCTTAAATTCATGGATTCATTATATTTTTGTGGTGAATTTTTTAGTTTTTTCTGATCATAATATATTGGTCTACATTTTCTCCTAGAATTAATTAAATTTGAGGCAGTCATTGGGTTGAGTACCTTCATGGATTTGATTTCAATATCATCTATACCCTAGGAAAAGTAAATGTGGTTTCATATGTTTTGAGAAGGAAAGAACCAGTGCAAGTGTTGAAAAAGTCTAGTGATGAGTTGAATTTGATGGGTATTTTTCCCAATTGTATCTCAAGACCAAGGAACACATTGGAGGTGTGTTCTTAGTGTTCAGCTGACACCTTCCCTTTTTGAGTTTATTTGGAACAATAATTTGAGTGATGAGCTGTTCTAGAATTCTATACAGTTTCTAAATGGTGGGGAGGTGCCTTGTGAATGGTAATTGTATTCTGAGGGATATTTGTGCTTTTGAGGTTACTTCATGTTGCCGTTGTCATTAAAAAAAGGAGGTTATGTAGGATAGACACCAATATCAGTGTTCCATTCATCCTGGTATTACCAAGATGTTTTATGATGTATGTTACCAATTCTGGTGGCCAGGTATAAGGCAGGATGTAGCTAACTTTTTATTATGGTATTATACATGTCAATAGGTTAAATAAGAGCACTAAAGGTCCTCATGTTTGCTTCATCCACTACCCATTACAACATATAAGTGGGGAAATATCACCATGGAATTTATTTTTGGATTAACTCATACAACTTCGAGAAGTAATGCTATTAGGGCGGTGATTAACTGTCTAACCAAATCACCCCACTTCATTCCGATAAGGGATTTAGCCAAAGTGGATAAGTTGGGTCAGTTGCATTCTTAGGAGATAGTGAGGCTTCATGGAATTCCATTAGTAATCATTAAAAATAGATACCCTCATTAACCTCACAATTCTATTCAAGCCTTCAAAAGTTAATTTGGTCATAGGATAAGTTGGGCATGAAATACAACCCTCAAACGGATGGTTAAACAGAGTAGGTGAATCAAATTTTGGAAGACAAGATCCAAGAATATGTTTTGGATTTTGGGTGTTCGTGGGATATTAATTTGGGTTTTTTTGAGTTTTTATATAATAAAAGTTACCAAACATTGATTTTAATGGACCATTTTGAGGAACTTTAAGGTTGGCCATGTTGGTCCCCTCTGTGTTGGGCTCAGGTGGGTGAGACCTCATTGTTGGGATTGAGGCCTATGCAGGAAACATATAATAAATTCAAGTTGATTAGGAATATTTTTTTTGAATGTATAGAGTCATATCTAGTATTATTCTGATCAGAGGAATCTAGATTTGGAGTTTGATTTATATTATTGGGTGTTTCTGAATGTGGATACTCACATGGGTGACTATCATCTTAGTAAATAAGGGAAGATAATTTCAAGGTATGTTAGAACTTTTGAGATCACCAAGTGGTTTGGTATTTTGGAATAACTATTATCTTTTCCCTATTAGTTGATGTCAATTTATGACATGTTCCATGTCTCTTAGTTGAAAAAGTACAATCTAGATCAATCCAAGTTGTTTAATTGGGAAGATTTGTAGTTGGAATTAGATTTTGCTGTGTTTGAGAAGCCAATGTGGATTGTGCATTCTCAGAAGAAAGTGATTCATGGGAAGTCCATACCAATGGTTTAGGTTCTTTTGCATCCTATTAGTGATGATCATGAGACATGGGAGTGGAAGTCTTGGGTAGAGGAGGAGTACCCATTTTTGTTCTTTGATTAGACTTTGGAATGACTTTTCAGGGTATTAAAGTTTTCATGGTGGGGAGAACTGTCACATCCTTGATTTTTTTGAGGTGTTCCATTTTTTATTTTTGGTATTTTATTTTTCCCTTGGTTTCCTATAGAGTTTTTGGAGGAAAATTAAGTACTTGGTCTCGATAGTTGGTGGTGAACAGTTGGCCCACAATTAGGGGAAATCATGCGCTAGATTAGGAAAAAATGTGCATCTTGGATAGTGGAACTATCCCAATCAAATAGTTGTGCACCATTCCCCAGGAAATTGTGTGGCCTCATTTATCTTGGATAGAGAGGGCTGTTTGGTTTTCGTATGGTATGGAAAACCATGTGGGTTAACTATGTGACCTTTATAGGTCATAAAAATTGGTAATTTACACTTTTTACTTCTTTGATTTTAATTCTAAATCACCCCTAATCTGATCAATATTGTATTTTCATCCCTAGGAGCTTCCTCCACTCCCTCTTGGACCCCTTGAACTCGAGTCTTTGGGTGGTTTTGTCCTTTTTTCTTCAATAAATCACCAAGTAAGTCTCTTTTCTCTCTATTTAATTTTTCTTCTAGGGTTTCTCTCCCACCCTCTTTGGGTTCTTCTTTTCGAGAATGATGTTTGAACTGATAAGGTTTCTATCTTGAGTTTTTGGGTTAAATTTTGATGTTTGTGGTTTGATCTTGCCTCTTTAGGGTTCATTTGAGGCACGATTGTGGTTTTCCACTAGATTCTAGAAGTTTCCAAGCATGAAGTAGGTGGTTCAATGCTTTTAAATTATTATATGAGTTTGGTATGATTTTTTGGTTTCATAAATGTGTTATTTGGATTTTGTGTGTGGTGTGAAAGGTATTTCCAAGTTATTAGAATTTCTTATGTTTTGAAAAGATGGTTTTCCAAAAATAATTTGATTATATTTCATGTGTTACTCTTTGTTGTTCTTTATAAAATTGTTCATTGGAATGTGTAAAAGGAGAGACACATGTTTTAAAATTTTTTTGAGGTACATATGTGATTAAAGTTGATTTTTTAAAGGAAATGGGTTTTATTTCACATGATATTATTTTTTATGTTCCTTAAATGTGTGATATTATTTGTGTAGGTGATTATAAGCACACTTTAAAATGTATTTGGTGTATATATAGATTTAAAAGGAGATTTTCCTATGAAAATTATTGGATTTAATGTGTGTAATTTTTTTGTGCATCAAAATGAATTTTATGAATTGTCAAGGTGGTGTGGAATTTGATTCCAAATGGATTTGGTGTGCATAAGAATTTAAAGACGAATTTAATTATGGAAAATGGTGTTTTTCATGAGAACTTTGATTGTTGGATGAACATGTTTTTGAATGAAATGGATTTTCATGTGTGTTTATGATGCTTAGAATTTTTATGAGAAATTGATGATTTATGTGACATGTGAAAGGGAAATTGATCACAAAGGAAATATAGGGTATCTAGGTGGGTGAACTAGAACTAGTACACTAGTTGATTTGGCAGGGCTGTGGCCCAGTTTATTCTAGCATGATTAATGCTAAAAACTAACTAAACATGTGATATGATCAAAGGATACTCATCTTTGAAATGTGTTCCCCTACAGTGGCTCGTGAAAGATGATGATGTGGGTTTTGGGTTATATTTGGAAACCACTAGACCTTGGGATGTGTTCACCTCTAGTGGATTGTGCATGAGGATGTTGTGGGTTTTGGTTGTAAGAGATTATCACCAAGGTATGTGGTTCATAGGGTCCCACTTTTTCTAGTTACATATAATGATTTTCCAAGATTCTATCTTGTGAAATGGTTATTTATGATTTGTCTCTCACCGTTGGTATATGGAGGACCTTGTGTACATTGTAATTTCAAAGTATGTTTCTTTTGAGAATGTTTTTCCTTAAAAGAATTTTCTTGAAAATGTATTTCCTAGAAATTTTTCAAATGTTATTATGAAAATGTGATTGTTTATTTGTATTCTAATGTTATAGAATGTAATATTTATTTGGGTGGAATCCTACTGGGCTTTGTCTCAAACCCAATATACATCCTTGGGTGTATGTAGACTTTGTTATATATGACCTAGGTAAAGGTAAGATGTTCTGTGGTGGTGATGGTGGATCCAGTTTCTAGTTTTCCACTTATTATATGTGTTGGTGGTGGTGTCTTAATGTTGATGTTCCTCTCATTGGATATAGGTTTTTGAGTTGTGGTTTAGTTGTTTCACATTCCATTGTGGTATTTTTTCTTGGTTAAAGTTGTAAAATGTTTAATGTGAAAATTATTATATCTATTTTGGTTATGGTTATTAGTTGTGTGATGATGTCTTATTATTTTTGGTTGTTTATTGTTAAATAATTAGGTGAAATAATTCCCAAGAGTGTATTTTCAATACATAGGAACTAGTTTCCAGATCATGGGGATCAGGAACTCCCTTCAAGACATGTCTTAGGTTGGTTCAGGTGTTGAGTTGGATGGCACCCCAACTTGGTTCATGACATTATGAGATTGATGTTTTGTTTAAAATCTTGATTGGTCGAGTTATGGTTTGATGTTGATATTCTTTTGAGCCTTATGTTGTTGAGAGCATATCACCCAGAAAGGTCCAGAAGTTTTATAAGGATTCTATTCCAATAATTATCCTTACCCAGACTCCTAGTGGAGTGGTGGAGATAATATCTCTTCAATCAGTCTCTATTTTCTATAGTTATCAAGGTATGTTTGGGGATGTGGAGTGTCTTGGGAAAGTTTATAGTGTCTTCGTATTTTTGGTAACTCTAGATTATGCGAGAGTGCGAGTTGTCTTGGGTATGTTTGAAGGAATTGAACTGGAGCAGTGGAAGGTGATCGTTCCATCCTCATTGCGAGTTTAGATGTATTAGGCGATATTCAGGATCACTTCCATCTAGGGTTTTATTCCTGGGGAAGTGAAGGAGAATTTATTGGTAGAGCTCTTAGATGCCCAAAAAGGTCAAATTAGGGTGAAGAAGTATGTTGACCATTTCAATGAACAAATTTTATTTTCTCCAATGATAATGTCAAGAGATTAGTTAGAATATCTTTTTTCATGTGGGGTCTCTATCCAAAAAACAAGGATCTTATTATTTCATCTGGTAAAGTCTAAAATGGAATCCCATGGCCGTTGATAGTAGTATATTTTAGTGGTCATTGAGGTTCCCCATATGGTGAGGAGTGTGAACTAGAGAAACTTGTTATGGGAAAATCACCTTGTCAATTCATGTATTTCATTTATTAGACCACTCGATGGTTTTCTCCCAATATGGTTGGTTTGGGAACTCTAATTTGTTTTTTCATCATCCTATAGATGCTTTCCATCGGTGTGGCTGTTTGGGTCACTAGGAAAATTTCTGTAAGTTGTATCATCAAAAATAGGAAGACTTTACCATAGGATGTTAGCTCCTAGTTGTGAGGCAGTAGATGCTTCAAAAAATTAAGGCTCCATCCATAGGCCTCAAAGTGATGCTTATGAATAGTTAAGAGTCATAGGGGTGTGGAGAACCTTTGTGGTTATGCCTGCTATTTCACAACCTATGTGGTAATACTTATGTGTATTGATCTTGGTTTGGGATTAGTTAATTATATATATGCTCGTGTCTTAAAGAAATAGTGAATCAGGAATTGGTGTTTGCTTTAGGTTCCATTTGTTGGGAACCCCTTGTGTCACGGTCAACCCATGTAGGTTGGTTTGTGATGGGATGTTTAGTACTCATTGTTTGGAATGAGCTAGGATTTACCATGTGGGTGTCATTGTGTTAGTTGGCTCTATAATGGTGGGTATACCTCTCTATTTCTCCCATGTATCTCCTTGTCATTTTTTCTAGATTTTCTTGAGTTGGAATTGTGGAGTTGAAAGGTCTCATTGAGTTTTGTGGTTTCTTTTGGCCTTTATTAATATTGATTCTTGATTTAGTTCATTATTTGGTTGGGTGACTTTCTGGGGCTAGAAAGTGTTAATGGTGGGGATAATTTTCACACCCTAACTCAACACCTATTTTATTTTATTTATTTTCGGTCTTATCTCATTTATTTCTTGAGAGGGTTTGTGTTCTAGTAGTTGGTGGGCCTGAATTTAAATTTTTTGAGGCTGTTTAACTATCTCATGGTTGGAACACATGATTAAGAGTAACCGTTTAGTGACCATGTAAGTTCCCATGTGAGTTAGTGGTGTGGCACATAACTTGTGCATGATATATTAAACCATACGATAAGGATAGTGTTTGGATATTTGTGTTTGCAGATCCAAGTGGCATGATTTGAGAATAGTTTTCTCAACCCTACATCTGCATAGGGATAATTGTGCAAGGGTGTATGGGAGAAGAAGTGGCTAGTACATGGTTTTCACATAGTTTAGAAAAATATTCTAAAACCGTGTGAGTTTCATTATAAAAAAAATGGGTTTTATTTTATTTTTTCTTTTTATTTTTTCCCTTTTGGATATTCATTTTATTTCTATCCTCTTTCCCCATGGGTCTCATGTGACGCCCTCCCCCTCTTCCTCTCTAGTGGCATGCATCTCCCCCTCCTCTGAGCCCTATCCTCCATAGATTTTCATCAAATCTCTCTAGGTTTTTTGGTCAACATCTCATGATAAGGCCTCCTCTTCCCTCCTCTTCCTCTTTTGTGGTGCTTTTCTCTTCCCTATATTGACTAAACCCTATGTCAAAGGTTAAACCATTTATTTTGTTCTAATTTAATTGTTAGGGCATACAATGGGTCTCTTGGGTTGGATTCAAGCATGTTTTGGCATTTTCTACTAAATTTGAAGCATTCTGGACCATTTTGATCCATCTACTTCCATTTTGAGGTAGATTTTATTCTATATTTTCTTTCAACCCAATTTTAATTAGGTTTTTATGATGTTTGGGTCCCTAATATTATTTTAGTGCATCTTGGAACTTGTCGGGGTGGATTCAATCCACCATTTTCTATAATTACATGAGTATTCATAGGTAGGCATGTATATATATAAGTTACCCCTTTATATATATTCACCCATGGTAGGATGAATGTATATAATGGGGCTAAGTGAGCATATATGTGTATATGAAGATGCATACATGTGTAAGTGTAAAGGGGTATATGCAAGTATAATCATATATATAAGGATCTCATTGTACATATTTGGCCATGAAAATATGTATGTATAAGATAAGTATCCTTATATATATATATATGAAAGTGCATATTCATTCTAGTGAAAAGGGAAGATTAGAGTTTTCATCATCAAAATAAGTGTGCCTCGAGTTTGAGTTGGGTTCTCTATGCCTATTCCTTTAAAAGAAAAATCCTTAATTTCATGATATTTCAAAACGTGTCTTCCATTTATATGAAATGTATGTGTTATATATATAGTTGGTTGTGGTTCTTGGAAAGTGGATTCTTGCTTGGTTTCTAAGTATTCTCTTAATATTTTAAAATGGATTTATCTTATTTAATAATAGTTTTATTCTTGTTTTTAAATGTGAGGTTCCTTGAATATTAAATTGGGCTATTAAATGGTTTTGGAACTTTAAAGTGCTGGGAAATTGTGTAAACTAAAATGAAAGTATTCCTTTTAAAGTAATGACTCATGTTTGGAACTTTGATAACGATTTATGGAATTGAAAAAACCCTCTTTATTTATTTTTCATTTTTATGGGCCAAATTATTCCTAATTGCTTTATTTTTTTGATGACTGGTACTTGTATCTAGCTCAGGAGGATTGAGAACACCTCTCAGTCTATATTGTGGTTCGGCTCTTGTGACCAGTTCATGGTTGACCCAGGTTGGTTCACGACAAGGAGGATTAAAAAACCATGGTTTAACATTTAAAATTCCACAAATAATTAGAGAGTACACAGAAATCCAAATAAACGATGAAACATTAATTGCAGATATAGTATAGAAAACCTATGAAAAAATCCACATCCTGATATGCCTTAGTCGCCTCTCTGAAAATCATCCATGACAAAACATCACCCCTTGGAGATCAAAACTAAACACTCATCAATATTTCATAACCTAAAATAAACCATTTCACAACTATTACACAACCTGATCTACTCATTGGACAGTGTTTCCAATGCCCAAAGACCACATATGATATTTTTGTAGAATCCCTCTTCAGTATCACACTGCACACCATGCCCCTTTTGGATGACTGCACCTCTCCCTTTTATAATCCATCATAATTCCTATATCTCATTTAAAACATATCTCTTCTCATTTTAATTCAAAAAAACTCTATATCTTCATATCTAAAAGATATTCATGAGTTACATGGTATGAACCCATAAATCTCCCCCTTTAGACCATCAAAGAGGGAGATGAAATCTAACAAACTTAGTTTCAATGAAAACCTATTGGTATCACACCAATCGTCTTCCTCTTCAGAAAATATGGCATCACTCTTTTGCATCAATGATGGAAACCTGAATGATCCCTCATGAAAGAAATCCAAATGTCAAAGTCTTCACCATACCTGTGTCTGCACTGCCAATAATAGAATAAAAATTATATGTATCCCCAATAATTGTAATCAACACCTGATTTGGAGCTCCAGTAGGAATTAATTTATCCCTTTTCTCATTATTCTATGAGAAGTGTAGAACTCTTAGCACATCACCCCAATCTTTGATTTTAATTCTTTTTTAACTAGTTGAACTCTCTGAAGAAAAAGAATTAGGTGTAAGACCTAAAACACCTGACCTCATATTCTTAGACTTCCAAACCTTATTCTTCCTATTCGATGGTCTTCGACTCATGCATAACGATTGCCTGTGCCACAAATATGACAAAGTACTCTTCACAGTTTCATTCATCACATCACCACACACCTTTAAAATTGTTCTATAAAGCATGCCATTTATTCTGCCTCATGCATAAACCATAGATCCCTCAGAAAATGAACATATTCCATTTTCAAATGAACTCTTGAATCCATCAGTATCAGAAAAAACTATAGATAGAAAATTATGGAGAATACTTGGCATGTGTCACACATCCCTTGACATCAGTGTAAAACTTGCATTCGTAGTGATAAAAATATCACCAAAACCAATGAAATTAGAGGGAATATTTGTTTCCCATATTCAATATACCAAAGTCACCTACTTCATATGAATAAAATTATTCCCTATTCAGTGTAATATGGATTTGTGTTTTTGAATCAACCACTCATTCGGTGTATAGATTTGACCCACAACAATTGAAAAAAACTAAAATTAAATCACTTCACCCTTAATAAGACTTAATCTAGAATCCTAAAAATTAGTTTCATGTGCCTTCATTTCTTCCTTAATATTTTTCAATTCATAGTAGTTCCTTTGGACATTCCATCCTTATAGAAAAAGAAGCACTTGACCATTATTCTTATCTTCAACCAACCACTCTGATTATTGTGTTCATCTTCCAAATCTAGAATACCAGTATTAACTGAATAATCACCATCATTAATCTTTCACCGAGTCTCTTTCATAAAAAATAGTGAAATAACATTATCAAACTTCAGTGTGTCTTTACCAAACTACAATTTGGCAATGATATTATTATATGAATCATAAAAAAATCCAAAAGAAATAGATATTTGTCTTCTTCTTCCATTTCAATAGGTATCACAGTACCTTTATCATCGATCTTGACCACCATGGAAGATAGGTCCATCATAAGTTTTGTGAACTCATACATATGGTTACCTAAATCTACATTCTATAACATTCAAAAATGATACAACTTTTTTTTTCCAGATATAATTTTTTTTGAGGGATTTATATTTATAATTGCTTTCAAGATTCACCTAGATCTCTTTCAGATATATTAGATTCATCAAAATTCGTAGTGTATTATCACCCAAATACATTTGAATTATGATTTTAAACAACTCTCTCATATCTTTCCAATCACTATCTCTCATCATCTCTGGTTTATTTGATTCTTTCTTCAACACCTTCACTATCTTCTCATGGATCAGAATATTTTTAGCTCATTTCTTCCATATATTAAAATCATTTTCCCATTAAATAGATCAATGTGTGACAACATATAATGGCATGAATCACCCATATCTAACTAGAAAGAGACATGAATAAACTTATTTGATACAATTTATTGGGACAAAGGAAGATCATCTCAAGAATAAAAACTTATTTGTGATAACAATAATTGTCATAATTTCTAATGAAAAAGTAACATGGAAATAAAATAAGAAAAAAAAAACGAGGAAAAAAAAATTTAATGTGGGAAAACCCATCATTGTATAGGATTAAAATACCACAGGGAAGCTCTAAAAAGTCCACTCATAATTAGAGAGTACACAAAAATCCAAGTAAATCTCGCAAATTGAATTGTAGATATAGAATAGAAACCTTGTGTGAAAATACACACCTAGACACACCTAGACACACCTCTGTCGCCTCTCTGAAAATCATCTATGACAAAAATTCACCTCTCAGAGATCAAAACCACACACTTGGTGTCATTTAAATGACTCAAGTAAACTATTGGAAAACTGTTGCATAACCTGATCTACGCACTATATAGTGATTCCCATGGCCAAAGACCACGAGTGATATATTTGTATGAGTCCTCTTCAGTATCACACTGCACGCTACACCCCTTTTGGTAGAATTAACCTATACCTTTTATAAGCCATTTTAATTCCCATATATCATCCTAAAAAGATAGAAAAATATATGTATTTCCATTTGAATTCCAAAAAACATCATATCTCTCAATGATATCCATGAGATATGCAGGAAAATACATCATCACGTTCATCTATCCCTCTTCAAATGGGATCAGTCTAGTTGCCTATATAATTTCCCCACCCTTCTCTTTTACCATTCTTGTTGGTAATCCCTTCCTTACACAACTTTCATATTTGATGATCTACGAGACTCGTTAGACTATACATTAGTGCACTTCTATTCCCTGGTTGTCCACCTCTTCTCCATCATAGGCGAACACTTGAAGTGATGTGCAACAACTTGGGGGATTAGCTCATCAAGTTAGAATCAAAAGGGGTGCTCAGTGACCTCAATGAATTTTCTCCATTTCCATATTTGGTGAAACTAGTCCCCTGAGTGGATGTTTGGGTTCTATCCATGAGGCCTCACTACTGCTGGCACAACTCACCATGTTATGATGTGGTATCTTTTTCCTTGGCATGTCAATATCTCACACCATCACAGATGGGAGGAACACATTTCACTTCCTCGAGGAGTATGTGAGGCTAGCTAAGGGCCTTTTAATAGTGATGGATCTTGTGTTTAATCAAAGGGTGATTATGGAAATGGAACTACCCCCGGTCCTCCTCTTGTCAGTTATTCCGTATTGAAGCAAGGTAGTCAAACTCGAGAGTCAACTTAGAATCATTCGAGGCCAGTAAACTCAACTCACAAACTGAACTTGTAGATTCTTAAGAGTATATTCCAGTAATTATATATATATATATATATTATAATATATTTATACATATAAACACTTTTTTGAAGTCCTAAAAACATACATGTGTTGAACACCTTTACTCTGTTGTTTTTTGTCTAAAATTTTAATTTATCATATAATTATTATATAAATACATGAAAATGATAATCTAAATATACTTCTATACAATTTTTTATTTTAGGAAATGAAATATTGAATGAAAAAAATTTAATATTCACAAGAAAACTAAATAGGATGGAAAAAATATAATTGGAAAATCTACTTTCAATTAAAAGGTGCCTTAAATGACAAGAAAACTAGGAAAACATACCTTAAAAGACCAATAAATAATTTAATAAATCATATACCTGTTGTAGAAAATATCATATAATGGTTATACTATACATAGAAATAGAATACCAGAAACCCACGTGCAAAAAAATCACATAACAAAACCTGATATGCATAAATTCAGAGGAAATTCAAATTTCTATGTATAAAAATTGGACATGTTTAGCTAAAATTCCAATTCTAATATGAATTTAATTAATTATATTTTAAACCATTTAAGAAGGGACTTGTGTGATGGTGTCTTCAATTTCTTGAGTAGTGTGTTGAAATAGAGGAGCGATCCTAGAAAGTTGTTGAGTTATTTGTATCATGTTGGAAGTGTGGTGGTATATTTTAATGTGTAAATAAGAGGTTCATGATAAATCCAAGACTTCATATTGGTCTTTTCAAATTTGAAATATGTGAGACACATAGGATGGAGGACTAGATCTGCATCAAGGTTATGTGTTGTTGATAATCTATGCTGCTCGACTCAATGATCTCCATCATATAATAAAATATCATCTTCAACCAGTACACTATTAGAGAATTGATAGATGCATTGACTTGGGTCTGAGGCTATGATGAATTATACCAAATTCAGAAAAAATTGTAGGAAAATAACAACAGACCAACATGACAAGCTTCAAAACATATAAAATCTTGAAATATTTGAAAAACCATAAATAAAAGGGTGAAAAAAATCAATAGGGTTCAACCTTTATCACGTAAACTGGTTTTGTGTGTGTGATAGGCTCAGAGAGGAAGTGCTGATGGAGTAGAGGGGGTGGTTCCACTACTACAAAAACAGGCAAGGAAAGTTCCACCTTTTATCAGCACTAAGAAAAAAGTGCTGATCAAGGTAACTCTTTATCAGCGCTAATTAAAAGCATTGATAAAGGGTCACTTTATTAGCACTGATAAATATTTAACTTTATCAGCACTTTTTGAGCACTGATAAAGGCACCCTTTATCACCGCTAAAATTTTAGGCCTGATAAAGGGTCACATTATCAATGATAAAATTTTAGTGCTGATGAAGGGCCACTTTATCAGCGCTTTTATAGAACTGATAAAGATATTATTTATCAGCGCTAAAATTTTAGGGCTGATAAAGTGACCATTGATCAGTGCTAAAATTTTAGCAGTGATAAAGGGATCCTTTATCAGTGATTTTCTAGCATTGATAAAACCATAGTACCATTTTATAAAATAGGGTGCACAATGCCCTCTGTTTATCGTTCACTAAAGCTCTCATGGGACTGTACCTCTGCGAAAACTCCCCTCCCTCCCCCCGATCTTCTCTTTGACAGCTGCTACTCTGCCACCACTGGCCTACTCCACTGCCGCTTCCCTACTCCGCCACTAGCCCTTCTCCACCGCCACTGCCCTACTATGCCATCACCGCTGCCCTACTTCGCCGCCACTAGCCCTTCTTCGCCACCGCTTCCCTACTCCGCCACTACTAGCCCTTCTCCGTTGCCATTGCCCTACTCCGTCGCCACTGCCCTACTCCGCCACCGCTGCCATACTCCACCTCTATCCCTACTCCGCCACCGCTACCCTACTCCGCTGCTGCTACCTTACTCTACCACTACTAGCCTTACTCCTTATCCCCCCTCGAACCCCTTCTGTGGATCCTTCTCTCCACAAACCCTACTTCTCCTCCTCCCTGCTGGACCCTACTCCACATGAAACCTACTTTAAGTGTTTGGGTTTCCTTTCAACAAGGTTAGATTCTTGGATTTCCATCTTTGATCTTTGGTGATTTCTCTACTCATCCTCATCTGTTTCCATATGTTCTTATGCTAATATTAATTATGGTACAGTTTTATTTAGTAAAATGATCATGTTTTATTCAATAATATTTTGGGATATGGTGAGTTTGGTTTGAGAGTCTAGGCATGATTATGTTTTGAGTTACTAACCTCATCCCTTTATTAACCAATACCCTCTTTCAATTGATACTAAAAGATTTAGTTGAATTAGTTTCAATGGAATTATTTATCTCTATTTACCATAAAATTATAGTGAAAATATGAATTTTATTGAGTTGGTTAGTGCGTTTGTCCAAATTTAATGATTCATAAGAAAAAAAAATGATATTTCTGTTTTACCTAAATGGATATGAATTTTTCTAATCTAAAGGTTATGATTTTGGGAAGTAATTTATTTATGGTAGGTATTAATATTATGGAAGGTATTAAAATTTAGTGAGAGGAGGTTTAAGAGGTGGTTTGAGTTTTGGATAGTGATGGTCGATGTGGTCCTTCTCCATCATGTGTGAGTTTTTTAACACTAAGGGATTATTGTTTATACCTTTGTATGGGAATGTTCTTTTTTATAGAGTGGATGTAAGAAGTGTTTGTGTATATTATTTACAAGTTTGGGGAAGGTGAGGGAGAGTTATTACATATCCTTTAGATGTTCATGATTGAATTTATGTTCACTAACCTAAATTTTCTATTGCTTATGATAATTTGGGTAACAAAACCTGTGATATTCCATATTAATTTAGGATAAACCTAGTTTATTTGTCTCCCCCAAGAATCCCTTTGTGTTTTGAATTGTATATACTATATTAGTTTTCTCATCAAAATTGTATCCTTGTTTTCATTTTATTTGAGTCTGGTCACTAGTTTTGGGCTGTTTAATGTGATTATTTTATTATGGATGAGGTGGCTAGTAGGGGTGGTTAAAAGGATATTTAATGTTTTTCTACAAGGGTGGTGGGTGCCCGAACTATTGGTAGGAGGGATGGAAAGTGTGTTGATTTTTATGGGGGGTCTATCCCTATTTTGTTGATTTGAAAATATTTATTGGAAATGGTTAGGCTCTATTAATATCTATTTTTATAAGTGGTTCTCTTCTACTGTATTTGGATGTCTTTTTGTGTGTATTTGAATCATAAATAATAATATTTGAGATTCAAATAGGATGGAGATGAAAAAATATTTGATGGATGCAAATAGTTTGACAATAGAGTATGATAATATAGTGAAAGAGCTCATCACGTTTGAAAAAGGATCACACAAAGGATCCTTCTCAAATCCTTTGTTCATGTTTATGTTTTTTATTCTAGACTAATTACTCCAGAGGAGTTGTAAGAACATTTCATATGTCACATAATAGATCAGAGTTATAAATGTTGGAATAAACATGGAGAAAAAGAGAATATAGCTATTGGTTGGGATAAAACTGCATTTTATGGATCATCAATGATTACAAATATGGATAATGAGGAAGATTGTATGGAGGATGTGATTATAGATGTCAATGATGATGAAGATCGTATTGAAGAAAGTACAAGGACAGTTGAAGATGAACTCTGGGATTGCCCAAAATTGTTTGAGGAGTTAAAGAGTTGTGCAAAGATTCCATTGTATGCTGGTTGCACTAAATATATAGCATTGTTAGCTGTACTGAAGTTATCTAAATTGAAATCAGGCAATGGATGGAGTGATGTTAGTTTTACGGAACTACTTGCTCTCTTGAATGACATGCTCTCAGAAGATAATGAGCTCCCAAGCCGGACAGATGAAGCTAAATGAATGCTATGCTTGATGGGTATGATTTCTGAAAGAATACATTCCTGCCCAAAAGACTGTATATTGTTTCACAAGAAGAAAAAATCACTTACAGAATTCCCAAAGTGTGGTGATTCCCAACACAAGAAAGATGAATCCTATCATGACCTAACCCTTAGAGCCTGTGCCGTAACTATCCCAAGCCCTCCTTCCTTAGGCCAGATGCTGGCGACTAGCACCGGAAAGGCATATCCCTAAAACTGGGAAGGCATTGCCTCTAAACCTGTAAACTCACACAAACCAAGAACACAACAAAATACAATCACAAGGTAAAATATAAAGTAAACAGGGTGTGTACTATAAGTAAAGGGGCCAAAATACAAGCCCAAATAGAAAGTACAAGTAAAACTGAAAAAGAACAGCTCCTATGAACACCCGCTAAGGACCCTACCTGAAGGGTAGGTACAAATCTTAAATGGTCATCCCTACAGATTGTCTCATCTAATGTCTGCCTCTGATCTGCCTCCAGTCTGGTACCCTTGACCTCGATTAATGCTGTTCTTCATATGCACAAGGCACAATAAGGTGCGGGCATAGCCCGTGCAGGGCTGAGTATACCGGTACTCAATAGGGACCCCAAGACCCTCGTTGGTCTCCTAGAGTTCCACCAAGGAAAAAACACATAGAATGAAGAAATAGCCATCAACACTACTTAGGTATATTCCCATACATATACCTAAGTTATCAATATATACAAAGGTAACACCACGAAGGTAGAAGTACCAAACAGGTAACACAAAAAAGGTAGAAGACTCAGCTCACACGAGGTATAAGTGAAGTATAGAAGTATATATGATTAGTCGTGAAGCTAGATTATCTTATTATGTCAAGAGGTACTGCTGTTGATTATACGGAGTATGACCCACACATGATCGATATGTACCAACCCCCACAATAACCCATACAGGATCTGACCCACACCGGATCGGTATGCGATGACCCACAATGGATTGCTGAGCGCTGACCCACTCAAGATCTGACCCACATAGGATCGTTATGCACTGACCCACACAGGATCACTGAACACTGACCCAGACAGGATCTGACCCACACAGGATCAGTGCTGAACAACACAAGATCGATTGGTACTAACCTTCGTATGATCTGTCTCTAACCTCCGCCTCACTACCAGCCACTGGATTCCCACTAATTGCACATTTGGGAGAACCGCTCCTCAAGCCATAGGCCATACATCAACCACCAATAAGTTCCATGAATAATTATACCAAAGGTCCATCACATCATAAGGGACCCAACACAAAAAACGACGCATCAATCAGATGCCCGGTCTGTAAGTTATTAGTATTTCTGCTCCGAGGGCCCGATTGGATTCAGGGTTCGATCCAATGCAACCGTACTCTAAATTTAACCAAAACTCAAGTGGATTATACCAAAAGGACATTATTGATCCAAGGATCCCAATGACGCATATGGTTTGTCAAACGAATGTCTGGTTCTCAAGTTATGGCAAAAAAGGCGTATCTAGGTCCGGTCCGCCCCGGTCGGTCCAACCCGGTCCGACCCGACATGGCCCGACCCAATTCAGTTTGGGTCGACCTGACCCGGTCTAGGTTCGGCATGGTTGGACTGGGCCACGGCAGACCCGACCCGCTAGGCCATGGTCCAGCCCGGCCCGCGAAGGGGGCGGCTCGGTCCAGCCCGCTGGGCGTGGCCCACTGGCGTGGCCCGTAGTGCCGCCCGCAGTCGGGTGGCCCGCCATGGTGGGGTATTCCCTAGCCAACACCCAGGGGGAGGCACCGTCTCGATTGACCTAAATGGTCCAGCGGACCATTCAGTCACCCTGCTGGCATGCGGGACAGCTTGGCTGTCCTGCTCGGTGTGACGCGGTTAGCCAGAACGGCTGATCGGTTCTCCTCCCAGCAGCGTGGACGTGCGCCGCTGCTCCATCGCGGCTGGCCAGATGACATCCACCCTCTGACCTCCTCCACGGCCATGCAACTGCAGTCTCTAGCTCCAACGGCACAGACGCAAGCCGTTGCCTTGCCACATGGCTAGCCGGTGTGCCGGATGCGACCCGGCTCCGCCGCGGCCGACGGGCCGCGATGTCCTGCTCAACCGGTGGTGCGGACATGCGCCACCCTACCTTCACATGACCAGATAGTTTCCGGACGTCTCCTTCTTCCACGAGCCATCGAAACTTTATTCTATGTCTGAAAATTGACGATCACATATTCACGATCCTCAGGTCAAAATTTACGCATCCATATGCGACGCTCAACGAGACATTGTGTTTTCTGCACGCTTAATTATTTGGCGCCAAAGAACACATAAAGAACACGTGAAGAATGAAAGAAAAGGGTCAAGGTATAAGTACAGAATGATGGACATATTTGTTTGGCCATCTTCATTGTGAATAAAGAATATGAAGAATCAACAAATAGATTTAATCATACTTCAAATTAAAAACCCTACCTTGACATTCATTGGAGGTGTCGTGAGGAAGGAGATGAAGTCGAAGAAGGCGATGCCGATGTTCGTTGCTCCTGCAACTCACTTCCAAACCACGCTCCAACATCAATGTTCTTTATCTGAAGGGTTTTTCTTCATTGGAGAATATTTCTCCAATGGTTCTCCCAAGATCTCCTTTGGAAAATATTCCCAACAAAGAAGTGAGGATCCAACTTTAATTGAGTTAAGATTATTAATTCAATTAAAGTTGGCACATTAAATCAATTAAGTTGGCTAATTAAATTGGGAGAATTCTAATGGTTTCCTCACATTAAAGGAAGGTTTAGGTGGTCCCCAACACCAAGTTTTAAAATGGAGGTTTCAAGAAGATAAAATAAAAGTTTTTGTTTTATTTTATTTTTATTCTTTTATCCCTTCCATGTAAATCTGGAAAACTAACTTCCACCCTCGACCTACTGCGGTCAAGGTGAAGGTCCCCTTAAGTGAATATTAGTGTTGCGAGTTCAACATTGTCCTCATATTTCAATTCCGAGCACTGATTCAAAAGTTACAAAATGCCGCTTGTGTGTTTACTGAATGTACCTGAAAAAAAAGTTCAGAAATTCATTTTGGGCACACCGGTCCTCAGAATCACGTACAGTCAATTTTTGTAGACTTGTAATAATTCCATATAATTAAAAAAAATTACATGAAAAAATCGGGGTCTTTAAATTCTCCCCACCTCAGGGATTTTACATCCCTGAAATCCACAACACAAATTAAGGAAACAAGTGGGGGTACTAATCACAAATCTGAGCCTCCTACACCCATGTTCTCTTCTGGAGGTTCCTGTGCTGCCAACGAACACACACCAGAGGTACCGCCCACCCACGGAGGATCCACTCCTGTCGATCCTCAATCTCCACTAGAACCTCTGAAAACGTCGCCCCATCATTGATGTCCAACTCCCCCTAGTCAATGATGTGAGAAGGATCATGTACGTATCTCCTCAGTTGGGATACATGGAAAACGCCATGCACCCAGTGCAACTAAGGGGGAAGAGCTAAGTGGTAAGCCACCTTTCCAACTCTTCTGAGGACCTGAAAGGGTCCGATGAACCTCAGAGATAACTTACCTACCCAACCAAATCTCGACAAATCTCATCAAGGTGAGACCCATAGAAATACATGGTCACTATCCTTGAACTCAAGAGGTCTCTATCTCCTGTCAACATAAGACTTCCTCTTGCTCTGGGAAGTCTTCATCCACTCCTGGATGATCTACACCTTCTCCGTGGTAGCCCGTACCATCTCTAGTCCCACGAGTGATGACTCCCTTGGGTTATTCCAACACAGAGGTGATCTATAAAGTTAACCATACAATGCCTCGAATGGTACCATTCCGATAGTAGAATGATAGCTGTTTTTGTATGTGAACTCCACCAAAGGAAAGTGATCCTCCCAGCTACGACCGAAATCTAGGACACACACACACAATATGTCCTCAAGGGTCTGAATGGTCCGCTTTATCTGACCATCCGTCTGAGGATGGAAGGTAGTGCTCAACTGATGCTGTGTCCCGAATGACTCCTACAACCCCTTCCATAGCTGTGGAGTGAAACATGCATCATGATCGGAGACAATCGTAGATGAAACTCCATGAAGCTGTATAATCTTCTGCACATAGAGGTTTCCCAAGCTCTCTACTAATCCCTGCTCCCATATAGGTAAGAAGTGGGCTAACTTGGTGAGTCGGTCAATGATAACCCAGATGGAATCATTCCCCTTAGACATGCGTGGAAGTACTGCCACAAATTCTATAGAGATTCTATCCCAATTCCACTATAGCACCTCTAGTGGATGAACTAAGCCTTCTGGAACCTGATGCTCTGCCTTCACTTGTTGACAAGTGAGGCACCATGAGACAAACTCTACCACTTCTTTCTTCATTCATGTCCACTAGTGCTGACATTGAAGGTCCTGATACATATTCACCACTCCTGGATGTACCACTAGAGGGGATTTATGAAACTCCCTCAATACTTCCTCCCTAAGCACCACTGGTACCATAGTACATCCTTTGAAGATGATGACGTGCTCCCCACCTTCAAAAAATTCATTAGGTGCCTGTCCTATGGATATTTGGGCACGTCGAGCCTCACAGTCAGTGTCCCTAACTTGTGCCTCCTTAACTCACTAAAGGAGTGGTGGAGTGACTGTCAAAGATTGAAGATAAGCTTCTCCACCTCAATCCACATAGGATATTTGCAAAGCAGCTAGCTGATCCGTTGCATCACTCAGCAACTGTATACCAGATCTCCCGCTAATTGCATCTTCTACTACATTTCCCTTCCCAGGAGTACATACTATCTTGAAGTCATAGTCCTAGAGGAACTCAAGCTAACACTGCTGTCTTAGGTTCAGGTCCTTCTAAGAGAAGATATACTTGAGATTCTTGTGATTAGAGTCGACTATAAAACATTCACCCATCAATTAATGTCGCCACATCTTCAAGGTGAAGACCACTTCTGCTAACTCCAGGTCATGGGAAGCATAGTTATGCTCATGTTGTCTCAGTGGTTGATAACCATACGCAGTCACTACTTACTCCTTCATCATGACACATCCAAGTCTGGTCCCTGAAGCATTGTAGTAGACGATGTACCCAACACCCACCTCCGGTAGCCTCAAGATGGGGGCACTCATCAGTCTCTACCTCAACTCTTAGAAACTCCGTTGGCATCTATCCGAACACATGAAGGGTTACCCCTTCTTCGCCAATGCTGATAAGGGTGCCACAACTCTAGAAAAGTCAGGCACAAACCTCTGGTAGTAAATGGCCAAACCTAGGAAACTTCGCACTTCCGTCACACTCTTGGGTGGCTCCCAAGAAAGTACAGCCTCAATTTTTGCTGGATCCACCACAAATCCAGCCTCCAAGATGACGTGTACCAAGAAGTGAACCTCTCAGATCCAGAACTGGCACTTCGAGAGCTAATCATAAAGATGGTGCTCTCGGAGTGTATCTAGATCTATCAGTAGATGATAGGCATGCTCCTCCTCCGTCAATAAGTATATCAGGATGTCATCGATGAAGACTACTATAAAGAAATCGAGGTATGGCAGGAAGATCCTGTTCATGAGTACCATGAACACTGCTGGAGATTTGGTTATTCCGAATGGAATAAACAAGAACTCATAGTGACCATACCGACATCTAAAGATCGTATACTTCACATCCTCATCTCGTACCCTGAGCTGGTGATAGCTTGATCTGAGGTCCATCTTCAAAAACCATCATGCTCCCTTTAGCTGATCACAAATATTGTCAATCCTCGAGAGTTGGTACTTTTTCCTCACGGTCACCTTGTTCAGGCGCTGATAGTCCATACAGAGTCTCAAACCCCCATACGCCTTCTTGGCGAACAAAATCGAGGCTGACCAAGTAGAAACACTGGGCCCAATGAATCCCTTACTCTTTAAGTCCTCCAGCTATACTTGTAGCTCTCGAAGCTCCATGAGAGCCAACCGATATGCTGGTGTATATATCAGTGTTTTCCAAGGGTACAAGTCGATGTAAAAGTCCACCTATCTGCGAGGAGGTAGACCTGAAACATCATCAGTAAAAACATTAGCATACTGGTCCACCACAATAGGATAGCTTGGAATCTCAACATCAACTGGTCGGAGGGTAAGGCTAGCCAACTGATGTGTGATTGGCTTCACCCTCCTCCGAGTAAGTCCATCCTCTACTGCAAAGGTTACCTTCTCATTAGTTAAGAAAACCCTTGTACCATTTGTCAAGAAACACTAAAATTTTCACCTAATACAGTCAATATGAGAATGGACTATATATAACCATTCCATACCCAATATGATGTCGTACGGCCTCAACACCACTACTAGAAGATCCTAGCCAAAGCTCTCACATCCTAGAGTAATCTCACACTACCGACACTAGTGTGTAATCGTCGAATCCACTTCTGTAGGAGTCTCTAGCCATAAGGATCGAGCCAACGACTCCACCAGAATCTCCAAGATCTGAATGAGAGCCGTGGAAATAAATGAGTGACTGGAACCTGTGTCTATAAGTACTACATCTAGGGTGGAGTAGACACAGATCTTACCTCGTATCATCTCTAGAGCACCATGGTCATAGGCCTCAGCTTCCTGGAGTTGAGCTTGTCCCTGTACACCTAATCTCTATTGTCGGGGTGGACCACCTGGTGGTGGCAGTGGTAGAACCTTGAATTGTCTCCCACCACCTACTACACGGCCTTCTCTTATTCCATGTATGCCTCCTACCTATGAACATCCTTGATAAAATCTTCACCTCTTCCCAGGAGGTCCTTAGACCGTCCACTGGTTGTCCGTATGGCGGGTCGGGCAGTTGTGAGCCATGTGTACCTACCCTCTGCATGAGTAACACTGCCTGTCCCTCACCTATCCTGCTCTGTCTCAGGAGCCCCACACTACTGACCCTGTATGCTATGGTCATCCACCTGTAGGTCTGGTCCTCTTGAACCTATGTGTCATATGTCTGCTACCAGCTGCTAATGAATCTACTACGTGTCGTCCGGTGGTGGGTCTCTCTATCGGTGACAACTTATTAAGGAATCTCTCCACTAAGAGTACCCGCTCTAACACCCTCGCTTGCATCAGGATGCTGTGAGAAACCATAAAAGATCTAATCTCTCATCTGATCCCCTGATCGAAGGTCTGGGCCCTAAAGAAAGGGTCCCACACTATGTCAGTGGAGTAGTGTGAGAGGTTGGTGAACCTCGCTGAATACTAAGCCATAGTCATGCTACCCTACTGCTAGTGTAGAAACTCCTGTATATGTATAGAGCGTAGGGTTGTTGAGATGAACTCTACCCTGAAAAGGCTCTCAAAGTCCGCCCAAACGAGAGTCACCTCATCGTGAACCTGGAGCATCAAGCTCCAACATCAGCCCACTACTGCATGAAGGAGATTGGCGGCAAGGATCACCATAAGATCGGCTAGTGTCCCTACCAGTCGAAAAACTCTAACCACGGCCTACAGCCAGTCCTCAACCAGCTGTGGATTTGTATCACCCCAGAACCTTGGTGGCCTATGGTGCTATAACTCATGTAATTCACTTAAGCGGCATGCACCCTCTGCTGCTGGGGCTGGTGGCATTGGCTACCCAACCGGTAGTGGTGCTGCTGGTACACCACACGATGGTACAACTACCGTAAGGGGGACCTGCACCGAAGCCTCGTCACTCGGTGGGATATCATCACATACTCTACCTGGAACCCTGGTTGGATGTGTGTGTAGAGGAATCTAGAAAAGAAACAGGTACTCCATGATCATTAAGTTATACCTGGAGAGATAACTCAAAGAGATCACAAAGAAAATTTTTCAAAAACACATACGTAATTAGTGTTTTCATGCATTGAGTCAGAAATCAGAGGTCAGGGTCCTAATGCATGGATACATCATCTTCCGCACCAACACTAGATTCCCCAAACATAAAGCCACACTCATGACACTTAACATTATTTCCACATAGAAAAGATCAGATTCATAGTTATTCAGTATAACCAAACCCCTATAATACCAATTTTTCATGACCCGACCCCTGGGGCCCGTGACGTGACTACCCTAATCCCACCTTCCTTAGGCCAGAGGCTGGCGACTAGCACCGAAAAGGCATATTCCTAAAACTGGGAAGACATTGCCTCTAAACCTGTAAATTCACACAAACCAAGCACACAACAAGATACAAGAACAAGGTAAACTATAAAGTAAACAAGGTGTGTACAGTAAGTAAAGGGGCCAGAATACAAGCCAAACTGGAAAGTACAAGTAAAAATGAAAAAGAAAAACTCTTGTGAACACCCGCCAAGGACCCCACCAGATGGGTAGGTACAGATCTCGAACGATCATCCATGAAGATCGTCTCATCTAAGGCCCACCTCCGATCAACCTCCAGTCTAGTACCCTCGACCTCGATCAACGATGTCCATCATCTGCACAATACATAACAAGGTGCATTCATATACCATGAAAGGGTGAGTATAATGAGACTCATTAGGGACCCTGAGACCCTCATAGGTCTCCTAGAGTACCACAAATGAAAAACCACATAGCATGAAGCAATAGTCATCAGCACTACTTAGGTATATGCCAATACATATATCAAAGTTTTAAAGATACACAAAGGTAACACCATGAAGGTGGAAGTACCACACAGGTAACACCACAAAGGTAGAAGACTCAGCTTACACCTGGTATAAGTGAAGCATAAAAGTACAGATGATCAGTCATGAAGCAAGATCATCTTATTATTTCAAGAGGTATTGCTGCTGATTATACATAGTTTGCACCACACAGAATTGATAGGTACTAAACCCCACAATGACCTACATAGGATCTGACCCACACATGATATTTGAGTGCTGAACCACACAGGATCTTACCCACAGAGGATCAATATGCACTGACCCACACAGGATTGCTGATAACTAACCCACACAAGATCTGACCCACATAGGATCAGTGCTGACCCACATAGGATCGCTTCGTACTAAGCTCCGTATGATCTGTCTCCAACCTCCGCATCACTTCCAGCCACTGGATTCCCGCTAATATAATGTTTGGGAGAACCGTTCCACAAGCCATATGTCATACCTCAACCACCATGAAATTTCATGAAGAAGTACCTCAAAGGTCTATCACTTCATAAGGGACCCAACGCAATAGACAACACATCAATCAGACACTCAGTCTGCATATTATTAGCATTTCCACTCTGAGAGCCCGGTTGGATTCGGGGTTCGATCCAAACCGACCATACCCCAACATTATCCAAAAATCAAGTGGAGTATACCAAAAGTACCGTCTTGATCCAAGGATCCCAATTCCATATATGATTTGTCAAATGGACGCATGATTCTCAAGTTACGACCAAAAATGCGTATCTAGGTCCAGATGGGCCAGGATCCAATTCGACCCGATTGGTCCAACCCGGCCCGACCCGGCCTGGGCTAACCTGATCCAGTTCTGGTCAACCCGACCCGATCCGGGTCTGGCCCGACTGTCCTGGGCCGCGGCGGGCCTGGCCCACGAAGGGGGCAGTCCGGCCCAGCCCGCTGGGCGCGGCCCATGGTGCAGCCCACAGTCGGGTGGCCCGCCTTGGCAGGGTTTTCCCTAGCTGACACCCGGAGGGAGGCACCCCCCTGATTTACACGAATGGTCCAGTGGACCGTTTGGTCACCCTTTCGGCACATAAGACCTCTTGGCGATCCTGCTTGGTGTGACGTGACCGGTCGGAATGGCCAGTCGGTTCTCTTCCCAGCGGCTTAGATGCGCGCCGCTGCTCCATCGTGGCCAGCTAGATGTTGGCCGCCCTCCGTCCTCTACCGCAGCCATGCAGCTACAGTCTCCAGCTCCGGTGGCACGGACGCACGCTATTGCCTCGCCACGCGGCCGGTCATCATGTCGGCCAACACCCTGCTCTGCCACGGCTGATGGGCCGCGACCTCCTACTCAACTGGCGGTGCGAATGCATGCTAACCTACCTCCACGTGGCCAATCGGGTGCAGACCACTACCTTCTTCCGTGAGCCATCACATCTTTGTTCTAAGTCTGAAAATTATGAAATTCTCATATTCACGATCCTTGGATCGAAATCTTCGCGTCTATATGTTGCGCTCAATGAGACATTGTTTTTTTAGTGTGCTTAATTATTTTCCGTTGAATAATGCATGAAGAACGTGTGAAGAACGAAAGAAAATGGTCGAGGTATGAGTACGGAATTATGGCCATGTTTTTTTGGCAATCATTGTTGTGAATCAAGAATATAAAGATCAAAAAATCGATTTAATCATACTTCACATTAAAACCCCTAACTTGACGTTCGTTGGAGGTGTCGTGATGAAGGAGATGAAGTCGATGAAGGGGAAACTGACATTCTTCACTCCCGCAACTCACTTTAGAACCACGCTCCAATGTCAACGTTCTTGATCTGAAGGGTTGTTCTTCATTGGAGAATATTTCTCTAAAGGTTCTTCCAAAATCTCCTTTGCCAACGATTCACAACAAATAAGTGTGGATCCAACTTTAATTGATTTAAGATTATTAATTCAATTAATTTTGGCACATTAAATCAATTAAGTTGGCTCATTAAATTGGGAGAATTCCAATGGTTTCCTCACATTAAAGGGGAGTTCGGGTGGTCCCCACCACCAAGTTTTAAAATGGATGTTTTAAGAATATAAAATAAAATTTGTTGTTTTATTTTATTTCTATTCTTTTAACCCTTCCATGAAAATTTTGAAAACTTAATTGAACCCTCAACCTATTACAGTCGAGGTGAAGGTCCCCTTAAATAAATATAGGCGCTTCGAGTTCAACGGTGTCCTCCGATTTCAATTCCGAGCACAGATTAAAAAGTTACAAAAAGTTGCTTGCACGTTTTTTGAATGTACCCGAAAAAAAAGTTCCGAAATTCATTTTGGGTAAACCAGGCCTCGGAATCACGCACCATCAATTTTTTTACAGACTCATAATAATTCCATATAATTAAAAAAAATTACATGAAAAAATTTGGGTGTTTACATTCTCCCCACCTCAGGGCTTTGCATCCTTGAAATCCAAAACATAAAATAGGGAAACAAGTGTGGGTACTAAGCATCAATCTGATCCTCCCACTCCCATGTGCTCTCCTGGAGGTTCCCGTGCTACCAATGAACATGCACTAGAGGTATAGACCACCCACGAAGGACCCGCTCCTATCAATACTCAATCTTCATTGGAACCTTCAAAAACATCACCCCATAATCAATATCCAGCTCTCCCCAGTCAATGATATGCGAAGGATCATGTATGTATATCCTCGTCAGGGATACATGGAAAATGTCATGCACCCAATGAAACTGAGGGGGAAGAGCTAAGCGGTAAGCCACCTTGTCAACTCTACTGAGGACCTGAAAGGGTCTGATGAACCTTGGAGATAACTTGCCACCCTAGCCAAATATTCGCAAAACTTGTTGAAGTGAGACCTGTAGAAAGACATGGTCACCATCCTCGAACTCAAGAGGTATCCATCTCCTAACAATATAGGACTTCTTCCTACACTGTAAAATCTTCATACGCTCCTGGATGATCTGCAACTTCTCCATGGTTTCCCGTACCATCTCTGGTCCCCCGAGTACTGACTCCCCTAGGTTAGTCCTGTATAGAGGTGATCTGCAAGGTCGATCGTAAAATTCCTCGAAAGGTGCCATTCAGATAGTGGAATGATATCTGTTGTTGTATGTGAACTTCATCAAAGGCAAGTGATCCTCCCAGCTACGACTGAAATCTAGGACACAAATACACAGCATGTCCTCAAGGGTCTGAATGGTTTTCTCTGTATGACCATCCATTTGAGGATGGAAGGTAGTGATCAACCAAAGATGTGTCCCAAATGCCTCCTGCAACCCCTTCCATAGTTGTGAAGTGAAACGTGCATCACGATCGGAGACAATCGTGGATGACACTACATGAATCCGTAAAATCTCATGCATGTAGAGGCGTCCCAAGCTCTCTACTGATACATTCTCTCTGATAGGTTGGAAGTGGGACGACTTGGTGATTTTGTCAATGATCACCCAGATGGAATCATACCCCTTGGACATGTGTGGAAGTCCTATCATAGAGTCCATGGAGATTCCATCCCACTTATACTATGGAACCTCTAGTGTCTAAACTAAGACTACTAGAACCTGATGCTCTGCCTTCACTTACTGACAAGTGAGGAACTGTGAGACAAAATCTGACACTGTTTTCTTCATTCCCATCCGCTAGTGCTGATGCAGAAGGTCCTGATACATCTTCTCCACTTCTAGATGTACCGCTAGAGGGTATGTATGGAACTCCCTCAGCACTTCCTCCCTAAGCTCCACCAATACCATAGTACATCCTATGAAGAGGATGACATGGTTCCCACCTTCATAAAATCCACCCAATGCCTATCATGTGAATATCTGAGCACATTGAGCCTCACAGTCAGTTTCCCCAAGTTTCACCTCTCTAACTCGCTGAAGGAGTTGGGGAGCGATTGTCAGAGATTGAAGATAAGATTCTCTATCTCAATCCACATAGGATATCTGCAAAGCATCTAGCTGCTCTGTTGACTCACTTAGAAACTGTATACCAGATCTCCTACTTAGTGGATCTGCTACTACTTTCCCCTTCCCAAAAGTATATACTATCTCAAAGTCATAGTCTTAGAGAAACTCAAGCCAACACTGCTGTCTAAGGTTCAGGTCCTTCTAAGAGAAGATATACCTAAGACTCTTTTGATCAGAGTAGACTGTAAAACATTCTCCCATCAAGTAATGTCACCACATCTTCAAGGAAAAGACCACTACTGCTAGCTCTATGTCATGGGTAGTGTAGTTCTGCTCAAGCTGTCTTAGTTTTCGAGAACCATACTTGATCACTGCTCACTCATGCATCAGGACACATCCACATTTGGTCCCTGATGTGTCACAGTATACAACGTACCCAACGCCCTCCTCCAGTAGCCTCAAGATGGGGGAACTCGTCAGTATCTACCTCAGCTCCTGGAATCTCAACTGGCATCTCTCTAACCACACGAAGGGTTGCCCATTCCTCTTCAATGATGATAAGGGTGATGCAACTCTAGAAAAGTCAGGCACAAACCTCCAGTAGTAACCGGAAAAACCCAGGAAACTCCGTACTTCCGTCACACTCTTAGGTGGATCCCAAGCAAGTACAACCTCAATATTTGCTGTATCCATTGCAAATAAAGCCTTTGAGATGATGTGTCCCAAGAGGTGAACCTCTCAGATCTAGAACTGGCACTTCGAGATCTTACCATAAAGCTGGTGCTCTCAAAGTGTATCCAGAGCTATATGCAGATGATAGGCAAGCTCCTCCTCCATCACCGAGTATATCAGGATGTCATTGATGAAGACTACTACAAAGCGATTGAGTAATGGTTGGAAGATCTTATTCATGAGTCCTATGAACACTATTGGGACATTGGTCATGCTGAATGGTGTAACCAAGAACTCATAGTGGCCATACCGACATCTGAAGGCTGTCTTCTACACATCCTCATATCGTACCCTGAGCAGGTGATAGCCTGACCTAAGGTCTATCTTCGAAAACCATCATGCTCCCTTTAGATAATCAAAAATATCTTCAATCCTCGAGAGTGGGTACTTGTTCTTCACGATCACCTGGTTCAGGCACCGATAGTCCATACAGAGTCTCAAACTCTCAAACTCTCATCCGCCTTCTTGGAGAACAAAATCAGGACTGACCAAGGAGAAACATTGGGTCTAGTGAATCCCTTACTCTAAAAGTCCTCCAAATGTACTCATAGCTCTTGAAGCTCCATGGGAGACATCCGATATGCTGGTGTAGATATTGGTTCTATCTCGGTCTATAAGTCGATGTAAAATTCCACCTCTCTATGAGGAGGTAGACCTGAAATATAATCAAGGAAAACATCAGCATACCAGTCTACCACTACAGGATAGCTCAGACTCTCAATATCAATCTCTTTGAGGGTAAGGCTAGACAACTGATGTGTGATTAGATGAAACCTCCTCCGATTAATTCCATCCTGTTCTGTAAATATTCCCTTCTCGCCGGTGAAGGAAAACCTTGTCCCAACTATGTAGACACACCTCACTTTGTGCCTAATACATTCGATCTGAGCATGTATTGTAGATAACTTGTGTATACCCAAGATGACATCGTAAGGACTCGATGCTGCTACTAGAATATCCTAGATGATGCTCTTGCCTCATAGATTAAGGTCAAACTTCCAGCACCAGTGTGTAATCATTGAATCCTCTCCTGTAGGAGTATCTAGCTGTAAGAATCGAGCCAACGACTCCACCGGAATCTCCGAGATCCGAACAAGGGCCATGGTAATAAATGAGTGACTGAAACCTATGTCTATAAGTACTGAATCTAGGGTTCAGTAGACACATATCATTTTCATATCATCTCTATAGCACTGTGGTCATAGGCCTCAGCTGCCTGGAGCTGAGCTCATCCCTGGCCACCTGCTCCATATGGTCAGGGTGGACCACCTTGTGGTGGTGGCAGTAGAACCTTGAATCGCCACCCATCGCCTACTGCACAGATTTCTCCTCTACCAAGCCTACCTCTTTCCTGCGAACCTCCTCGATCAAATCTTCACCTCTACCCAGGAAGTCCTTCAACTGTTTGCTGGTCGTCCGTACGACGGGTTGGGCAGTTGCGAGCCATGCGTCCCTACCCGCTACACGAGTAACACTCCCTGTCCCTCGCCTGTCTTGCTCTGTCTCGAGAGCCCCACACCAATGAACCTGTATCCTATGGTCTTCCACTTGTAGGCATGGTCCTCTTATACCTCTACATCATCTGTATGCTGATAGCTTCCAATGACTCTACTACGTGTCATCCGGTGGTGGGTCTCACTACCGGTGACTGTTCAGTAAGGAGTCTCTACACTAAGAGTGCTCTTTCTAACACCCTCACCTACGTTGGGATTCTGAGATAAACCATAGAAGTTCTAATCTCATATATGAGCCCTTTCTCGAAGGTCCGGGCCTTGAAGAAAGGGCCCCGCACCATGTCAATGGAGTAGCATGAGAGGTCGGTGAACCTCACTGAATACTTAGCCACAATCATGATACCCTACTGCAAGTGGAAAAGCTCCTGTATACGCACTGAGCGTAGGGTCACTAGGATGAAATCTTCCCTGAAAAGGTTCTCGAAGTCCGCCCAGATGATAGTTACCTCATTGTGAACTTGGAGCATCAAGATCCACCAACTGCTCACTACTGTCTGAAGGATACTGGAAACAAGGATCACCATGAGATCGGCTGGTGTCCCTACCAGTCAAAACACTCTAACCACAACCTCCAGCCAGTCCTCAACCTCTATGGATCTATCTCACCCTGGAACCTCATTGGCCTTTGGTACAAAAACTCATTCAATGTGCTCAAGCATCATGAACCCTCTGCTGCTGGGGATGGTGGTATTGGCTGCCCAACGGGTAGTGGTGCTGCTTGTACACAAACTGATGGTACAACTATCGTAAGGGGTCCTGCACCAAAACCTCATCGCTCGATGGGATATCATCACATACTCTACCTAGAACCCTGGATGTATGTCTTCATGGAGGCATCCTAAAAAGAAGTAGGTGCACCAAGATCATTAAGTTATACCTGGTGAGCTGACTCAAAGAGATCACAAAGAAAACTTTTCAAAAACACATACGCAATTAGGGTTTTCTTGAACTGAGTCAAAAATCAGAGGTCAGGGTCCTAGTTTATGGATACATTGGATGCCGCACCAACACTGGATTCCCCAAACCGAAAACCAAAATTATCACACTTAACACTATTTCCACACAGAAAAGATTAGAGTTCTAGTTCTTCGGTAGAACCAAACCCCTCTGATAAAAATTTGTCATGACCAGACCCCCAGGGCCCATGCTGTGACTACCCTAAGCCCGCCTTCCTTAGGCCAGAGGCTAGAGACTAGCACCGAAAATGCATATCCCTAAAACTGGGAAGGCATTGCATCTAAACCTGTAAACTCACACAAACCCATCACACAACAAGATACAAGTACATGGTAAACTATAAAGTAAACATGGTGTGTATAGTAAGTAAAGGAGCCAAAATACAAGCCCAACTGGAAAGTACAAGTAAAAATGAAAAAGAACAGCTCCTGTGAACACCCTCAAAGAACCATACCAGAAGGGTAGGTACAACTCTCGAATGGTTGTACCTGCGGATCGTCTCGTCTAATATCCACCTCCGATAAGCCTCCAGTCTGGTACCCTCAACCTCGATCAATACTGTTTGTCATCTACATAAGACAAAACAAGGTGTGGGTGTAGACTGTGCAGGGGTGAGTATAACGATACTCAGTAGGGACCCTGAGACCCTCGTATGTCTCCTAGAGTTCCAAAAAGGAAAATCCACATAGCACGAAGCAATAGTCATCAACACTACTTATGTATATGCCCATACATATAACTAAGTTATCAATATATACAAAGGTAACACCATGAAGGTAGAAGTACCACACAGGTAACACCACAGAGGTATAAGACTCAGCTCACACCAGGTATAAGTGAAGCATATAAGTACAGATGTTCAGTCGCGAAGCAAGATCATCTTATTCTATCAAGAGGTACTGCTGCTGATTATACAGAGTTTTCACCACACAGAATTGATAGGTACTAAACCCCGCAATGACCCACATAGGATCTGACCCACACAGGATCGGTATGCGCTGACCCACATAGGATATTTGAGTGCTGACCCACACAGGATCTTACCCACAGAGGTTCAGTAGGCACTGACCCACACAAGATCACTGAGAACTAACCCACACAAGATCTGACCCACACATGATCAGTGCTGACCCACATAGGATCGCTTGGTACTAAGCTCCGTATGATCTGTCTCCAACCTCCGCCTCACTTCCAGCCACTGGATTCCCGCTAATATCATGTTTGGGAGAACCGTTACACAAGCCATAGGTCATACCTCAACCACCATGAAATTTCACGAAGAAGTACCTCAAAGGTCCGACACTTTATAAGGGACCCAACGCAACAAACAACACAACAATCAAACACTCGGTCTGTAAATTATTAGCATTTCCACTCTGAGGGCCCGGTTGGATTCAGGGTTCGATCCAAACCGACCATACTCCAACATTATCCAAAAATCAAGTGGAGTATACCAAAAGTACCGTCTTGATCCAAGGATCCCAATGCCATATATGATTTTCCAAATGGACGCACGATTCTCAAGTTAGGACCAAAAAGGCATATCTAGGTCCTGATGGGCCAGGATCCTGTTCGACCCGATTGGTCCAACCCGGCCCGACCCGGCCTGGGCCAACCCGATCTAGTTCTGGTCAACCCAACCCGGTCCGGGTCTGGCCTGACTGTCCTGGGCCGCGGTGGGCCTGGCCCGCGAAGGGGGCAGTCCGGCCCAGCCCGCTGGGCGTGGCTCGCGGTGCAGCCCGCAGTCGGGTGGCCCGCCTTGGCAGGGTTTTCCCTAGCTGACACCCGGGGGGAGGCACCCCCCTGATTTACACGAATGGTCCAGTGGACCGTTTGGTCACCCTTTCAGCACACAAGACCTCTTGGCGATCTTGCTTGGTGTGACGTGACCGATCAGAATGGATAGTCGGTTCTCTTCCCAGCGGCTCAGACGTGCGCCGCTGCTCCATCGCGGCCAGCCAGATGCTGGCCGCCCTCTGACCTCTGCCGCAGCCATGCGGATACATTCTCCAGCTCTGGTGGCACGGACACATGCCACTGCCTCGCCACGCGTCCGGTCATCATGTCGGCCAGCACCCTGCTCCACCACGGCTGATGGGCCGCGACCTCCTACTCAACTGGAAGTGCGAATGTGTGCTAACCTACCTCCACGTGGCCAATCGGGTGCAGGCCACTACCTTCTTCCGTGAGCCATCACATCTTTGTTCTAAGTCTGAAAATTATGAAATTTGTATATTCACGATCCTTGGATCGAAATCTCCGCGTCCATATGTTGCGCTCAATGAGACATTGTGTTTTTAGTGTGCTTAATTATTTTCCCTCGAATAATGCATGAAGAACGTGCAAAGAACGAAAGAAAATGGTCGAGGTATAAGTGCGGAATTATGGCCATGTTTTTTTGGCCATCATTGTTGTGAATCAAGAATATGAAGAATCAACAAATCGATTTAACCATACTTCACATTAAAACCCCTAACTTGACGTTTGTTGGTGGTGTCGCGAGGAAGGAGATGAAGTCGATGAAGGGGAAACTGATATTCTTAACTCCCGCAACTCACTTTCGAACCACGCTCCAATGTCAATGTTCTTGATCTGAAGGGTTGTTCTTCATTGGAGAATATTTCTCTAAAGGTTCTCCCAAACTCTCCTTTTCTAACGATTCACAATAAATAAGTGTGGAGACAACTTTAATTGATTTAATATTATTAATTCAATTAATGTTGGCACATTAAATCAATTAAGTTGGCTCATTAAATTGGGAGAATTCCAATGGTTTCCTCACATTAAAGGGAAGTTTGTGTGGTCCCCACCACCAAGTTTTAAAATGGATGTTTTAAGAATATAAAATAAAATTTGTTGTTTTATTTTATTTCTATTCTTTTAACCCTTCCATGAAAATTTTGAAAACTTAATTTCACCCTCAACCTACTGCAGTCGAGGTGAAGGTCCCCTTAAATAAATATAGGCACTTCGAGTTCAACGGTGTCCTCCGATTTCAATTCCGAGCACCGATTAAAAAGTTAAAAAACTTTGCTTGAACGTTTTTTGAATGTACCTGAAAAAAAGTTCCGAAATTCATTTTGGGTAAACCAGGCCTCGAAATCATGCACCGTCAATTTTTTTACAGACTCATAATAATTCCATAGAATTAAAAAAAAATACATGAAAAAATTTGGGTGTTTACATTCTCCCCACCTCAGGGCTTTGCATCCCTGAAATCCAAAACATAAAATAGGGAAAAAAGTGTGGGTACTGAGCATCAATCTGATCCTCCCACTCCCATGTGCTCTCCTAGAGGTTCCCGTGATACCAATGAACACGCACAAGAGGTATCACCCGCCCACGAAGGACCTGCTCCTATCAATACTCAATCTCTATTGGAACCTTCGAAAACGTCACCCCATCATCAATATCCAGCTCGCCCCAGTCAATGATATGCGAAGGATCATGTATGTATATCCTCGTCATGGATACATGGAAAATGTCATGCACCCAAAGAAACTGAGGGGGAAGAGCTAAGCGGTAAGCCACCTTATCAACTCTACTGAGGACCTGAAAGGGTCTGATGAACCTTGGAGATAACTTGCCACCCTAGCCAAATATTCGCAAATCGTGTTGAGGTGAGACCCGTAGAAAGACATGGTCACCATCCTCGAACTCAAGAGGTATCCATCTCCTATCAGTATAGGACTTCTTCTTACACTGTAAAATCTTCATCCACTCCTGGATGATCTGCACCTTCTCCGTGGTAGCCCGTACCATCTCTGGTCCCCCGAGTACTGAATCCCCTAGGTCAGTCCAGTATAGAGGTGATCTGCAAGGTCAATCGTACAATTCCTCGAAAGGTGCCATTTCGATAGTGGAATGATATTTTTTGTTGTATGTGAACTGCGTCAAAGGAAAGTGATCCTCCCGGCTACGACTAAAATCTAGGACACAAATACACAATATGTCCTCAAGGGTCTGAATGGTTTTCTCTGTCTGAACATCCTTATGAGGATGGAAGGCAGTGCTCAACCAAAGCTGTGTCCCAAATTCCTCCTGCAACCCCTTCCATAGTTGTGAAGTGAAACGTGCATCACGATCGGAGACAATCGTAGATGACACTCCATTAAGCCGTACAATCTCATGCATGTAGAGGCGTCCCAAGCTCTCTATTGATCCATGCTCTCTGATAGGTAGGAAGCGGGAAAACTTAGTGATTTTGTCAATGATCCCCCAGATGGAATCATACCCCTTGGACATGTGTGGAAGTCCTATCATAGAGTCCATGGATATTCCATCCCACTTATACTATGGAACCTATAGTGTCTGAACTAAGCCTACTGGAACCTGATGCTCTACCTTCACTTACTGACAAGTGAGGAACTGTGAGACAAACTCTGCCACTATTTTCTTCATTCCCATCCACTAGTGTTGATGCCGAAGGTCTTGATACATCTTCACCACTTCTAGATGTTCCGCTAGAGGGTATGTATGGAACTCCCTCATCACTTCCTCCCTAAGATCCACCAATACCATACTACATCCTCTGAAGAGGATGACATGCTCCCCACCTTCATAAAATCCAGCCAATTCCTATCATGTGGATATCTGAGCACATTGTGCCACACAGTCAGTTTCCCCAAGTTTCACATCTCTAACTCGCTGAAGGAGTTGGGGAGTGACTGTCAGAGATTAAAGATAAGATGATCCATCTCAATCCACATAGGATATCTGCAAAGCATCTAGCTGCTCTGTTGACTCACTCAGAAACTGTATACCAGATCTCCTACTTAGTGGATCTGCTACTACTTTCCGCTTCCCAAAAGTATATACTATCTCGAAGTCATAGTCATAGAGGAACTCAAGCCAACACTACTGTCTAAGGTTCAAGTCCTTCTAAGAGAAGATATACCTAAGACTCTTTTGATCAGAGTAGACTATAAAACATTCTCCCATCAAGTAATGTCACCACATCTTTAAGGCGAAGACCACTACTGCTAGCTCTATGTCATGGGTAGTGTAGTTCTTCTCATGCTGTCTTAATTTTCGAGAACCATACTTGATCACTTCTCACTCCTGCATCAGGAAACATCCACGTTTGGTCCCTGATGTGTCGCAGTAGACAACGTACCCAACGCCCTCCTCTAGTAGCCTCAAGATGGGGGCACTCGTCAGTTTCTACCTCAGCTCCTGGAATCTCAACTGGCATCTCTCTGACCACATAAAGGGTTACCCATTCTTCTTCAATGATGATAAGGGTGATGCAACTCTAGAAAAGTCTGGCACAAACCTCCAGTAGTAACTGGAAAAACCCAGGAAACTCCGTACTTACTTCACACTCTTAGGTGGATCCCAAGCATGTACAACCTCAATATTTGCTGTATCCATTGCAACTAAAGCCTTTGAGATGATGTGTCCCAAGAGGTGAACCTCTCATATCTATAACTGACACTTCGAGATCTTACCATAAAGCTAGTGCTCTTAGAGTGTATGAAGAGCTATATGCAGATGATAGGCATGCTCCTCCTCCATCACTGAGTATATCAGGATGTCATCGATGAAGACTACTACAGAGCGATTGAGTAATGGTTGGAAGATCTTATTCATGAGTCCTATGAACACTATTGGGACATTGGTCATGCTGAATGGTGTAACCAAGAACTCATAGTGGCTATACCGACATCTGAAGGCTGTCTTCTACACATCCTCATATCATACCCTGAGCTGGTGATAGCATGACCTAAGGTCTATCTTCCAAAACCATCGTGATCCCTTTAGATAATCAAAAATATCTTCAATCCTCGAGAGTGGGTACTTGTTCTTCACGATCACCTGGTTCAGGCACCGATAGTCCATACAGAGTCTCAAACTCTCATCCGCCTTCTTGGAGAACAAAATCAGGGCTGAACAAGGAGAAACATTGGGCCTAATGAAACCCTTACTCTGAAAGTCCTCCAAATGTACTCGCAGCTCTTGAATCTCTATAGGAGACATCTGATATACTAGTGTAGATATTGGTGCTATCTCGGTCTATAAGTCGATGTAAAATTCCACCTCTCTATGAGTAGGTAGACCTAAAATATAATCAAGGAAAACATCAGCATACCAGTCTACCACTACAGGATAGCTCATACTCTCAACATCAATCTCTTTGAGTGTAAGGCTAGAAAACTGATGTGTGATTGGATAAACCCTCCTCTGAGTAAGCCCATCCTGTTCTGTAAATGTTCCCTTCTTGCCGGTGAAGGAAAACCTTGTCCCATCTATGTAGACACACCTCACTTTGTGCTTAATACATTCGATCTGAGCATTGACTGTAGATAACTTGTGTATACCCAAGATGACATCGTAAGGACTCGATGCTGCTACTAGAAGATCCTAGCTGAATCTCTTGCCTCCTAGATTAAGGTCAAACTTCCAGCACCAGTGTGTAATCATTGAATCCTCTCCTGTAGGAGTATCTAGCCGTAAGAATCGAGCCAACGGCTCCACCGGAATCTCCGAAATATGAACAAGGGCCATGGTAATAAATGAGTGACTGAACCCTGTGTCTATAAGTACTGTATCTAGGGTTGAGTAGACATATATCATTTTCATATCATCTCTATAGTGCTGTGGTCATAGGCCTCAGCTGCCTGGAGCTGAGCTCATCCCTTCCCACCTGCTCCCTATGGTCGGGGTGGACCACCTTGTGGTGGTGGAAGTAGAACCTTGAATCGCCACCCATCGCCTAATGCACAACTTGATCCTCTACCACGCCTACCTCTTTCCTACGAACCTCCTCGATCGAATATTCACCTCTACCCAGTAAGTCCTTCAACTGTTTGCTGGTCGTCCGTACGACGGGTTGGGCAGTTCTGAGCCATGCGTCCCTACCTGCCACACGAGTAACACTGCCTGTCCCTCGCCTGTCTTGCTCTATCTCGAGAGGCCCACACCAATGACCCTGTATCCTGTGGTCTTCCACGTGTAGGCATGGTCCTCTTATACCTCTACATCATCTGTATGCTGACAGATTCCAATGACTCTACTACGTGTCATCCGGTGGTGGGTCTCACTACCGGTGACTGTTCAGTAAGGAGTCTCTACACTAAGAGTGCTCTTTCTAACACCCTCACCTATGTTGGGATTCTGAGATAAACCATAGAAGTTCTAATATCATATCTGAGACCTTGCTCGAAGGTATGGGCCTTGAAGAAAGGGCCCCGCACCATGTCAATGGAGTAGTGTGAGAGGTCGGTGAACCTCACTGAATACTGAGCCACAATCATGATACCCGACTGCAAGTGGAGAAGCTCCTATATACACACTGAGCGTAGGGTCACTAGGATGAACTCTGCCTTGAAAAGGTTCTCGAAGTCCGCCCAGATGATAGTTACCTCATTGTGAACCTGGAGCATCAAGCTCCACCAACTGCTCACTACTTTCTGAAGGAGACTGACAACAAGGATCACCATGAGATCGGCTGATGTCCCTACCAGTCAAAACACTCTAACCACAACCTCCAGCTAGTCCTCAACCTCTATGGATCTATCTCACCCTGGAACCTAAGTGGCCTTTGGTACAGAAACTCATTCAATGTGCTCAAGCATCATGCACCCTCTACTGCTGGGGATGGTGGTATTGGCTGCCCAACGGGTAGTGGTGCTGCTGGTACACAAACCGATGGTACAACTATCGTAAGGGGTCCTGCACCAAAACCTCATCGCTCGATGGGATGTCATCATGTACTCTACCTAGAACCCTGGATGTATGTATTCATGGAGGAATCCTAAAAAGAAATAGGTGCACCAAGATCATTAAGTTATACCTGGTGAGCTGACTCAAAGAGATCACAAAGAAAACTTTTCAAAAACACATACGCAATTAGGGTTTTCATGCACTGATTCAAAAATCAGAGGCCAGGGTCCTGGTTTATGGATACATTGGACGCTACACCAACACTGGATTCCCTAAACTAAAAACCAAAATCATCACACTTAACACTATTTCCACATAGAAAAGATTAGAGTTCTAGTTCTTCGGTAGAACCGAACCCCTCTGATAAAAATTTGTGATGACCAGACCCCCAGGGCCCATGCTGTGACTACCCTAAGCCTTCCTTCCTTAGGCCAGGGGCTAGATACTAGCACCTAAAATGTATATCCCTAAAACCAGGAAGTCATTGCATCTAAACCTGTAAACTCACACAAACCCAGCACACAACAAGATACAAGTACAAGGTAAACTATAAAGTAAACAGGGTGTGTATAGTAAGTAAAGGAGCCAAAATACAAGCCCAATTGGAAAGTAAAAGTAAAACTGAAAAATAAAAGCTCCTGTGAACACCCTCCAAGAACCGTACCAGAAGGGTAGGTACAACTCTCAAATGGTTGTACCTGCGGATCGTCTCGTCTAATGTCCACCTCCGATAAGCCTCCAGTCTGGTTCCCTCAACCTCGATCAATACCGTCTATCATCTACATAAGAAACAACAAGGTGTGGGTGTAGACCGTGTAGGGGTGAGTATAACGATACTCAGTAGGGACCCTGAGACCCTCGTAGGTCTCATAGAGTTCCAAAAAGGAAAATCCACATAGCACGAAGCAATAGTCATCAACACTACTTATGTATATGCCCATACATATAACTAAGTTATCAAGATATACAAAGGTAACACCATGAAGGTATAAGTACCACACAGGTAACACCACAGAGGTATAAGACTCAGCTCACACCAGGTATAAGTGAATCATATAAGTATAGATGATCATTCACGAAGCTAGATCATCTTATTCTATCAAGAGGTAATACTACTAATTATATGAAGTCTAACCCACACAGAATCAATAGGTACTAATCCCCAAAATTACCCACATAGTATCTGACCCACACAGGATTGGTATGCGCTGACCCACATAGGATCGCTGAGTGATGACCCACACAAGATCTAACCCACACAGGATTGGTATGCACTGATCCACACAGGAGCACTGACCCACACAGGATCTGACCCACACATGATCAGTGCTGACCCACATAGGATCACTCAATACTAACCTTCGTATGATCTGTATCCAACCTCCACCTCACTGCCAGCCACAAGATTCCTTCTTATAGCACATTTGGGAGAACCATTCCCCAATCCATCAATTATAGGTTCTAGGTGTAGCAGAAGCGCATTAGTGGGTTTTTTCCCAACATTATTTTTAGCGTTAACAATGATCAATCCGAGATCCATCACGATAATAAAATTCTAGATCTTCAGAATAGAACAAATAATGAAAAAGAAATAGGGGAGTCCCAAAACCATAGATAGGATCATCATATGTTGGTTATAATTAATTTAATTAATTGACAAGAATTAACTTGATGGAATTATATCTTCATTGATGTTTCCGGTCACGATCCAATGTGATCCATTATTGCGTTGTAGAATCCAGGTGTATGATTCCTCTAGTGGTGATCCACATGTGCTCCACATATCTCTGGACATCGCTGAAGGGATCTCTAGGTGCTATCGTGGAAGAGCCTTTGCTTGCGATGTCCGCCCTCCGATCGCCTTGATCTGGTGGAGGTGGATCTCTGTCTCTCGTAGCTTGAGAGAATTCTTGGTGGAAAAGATAATTATATCTTGCCTTGAGAGCTTCTTCAAATCCGTTTTTCACAACCACACAAAAAATATCCAGGTTAATGAGAAATATATAATTGGGATTTTAATTACATAGAATAATAAAATTAATTAATTACTCGAAATCATTTATTCATTTCATTTAATTCTTAGTAATACCCCATGTCTAATAATAACAGTTTACTGTTATTATTACTTAACATGCACCCAACGAATTATACTAATATTATTTCATTAAATAAATAATATTATTTCTCCTAAATTTCCAAAAAAATACATGACATGTATATATTAATATACACGGAATGTACTTTTATGGTTCCATTTTCTTTATTTCCTCCACCACATTTATTAGACCTTGAATAATGGATATTTATTTCTCAAATAAATATCACTGCATTACTCGGTAATAAAAATATTATTTCACCCACAATATATTCTCTCTAATAACTAGTGTTGAAATAAATGCAGTCAGACATCCTTGAATAATTATTAAACCACAGTTGGGAATAATCTCTATTCAACTTGTTAATTTAATATTTAAATGAGATACTTGGACAAACTTAGTGTGTGACCCTCTAGGCCTCTTTCTCAGTGGAATTAGGTGGATCTTTCCTAAAGTCCAAGGTTAGCATCTAGCAACATGCCAAGACACCCATAGAGAAAGAAGTTAACTCTGCAATGATGTGTCACCTCCTACGAATGCTTACTGTGTAATGTAATCCTTTTGTCTTGATATCTCGAATCAAGAGGGTCGCATGATAATACCATCAACCCATGTGTTCGATTGTTATTTATTTGAATTTCCAGAATTGAACTTGGCCATTCCTCACTATGGCCATGGATATTTTTAGGCTTTATCAATTCCATCAACGGGCTTGAGATATCTACTTCTGTTATGGAAAAGAAGGGGAAAATCCATTCTCACATTATCTATTAATGCTGTATTACTCGTGATGCACCCAACATATCCTAGCTCGCTATGAATAGTGTGTCGTCACAATTTTTGTCAATACATCTAAGTGCACGAGTTATAATACCCATTTTTAATAATCTTAAAGTATAAGGACCAATACACACGTCTGTAGATAGGAACATCCAATGACACTATGAAATGTGGATTTCTTACTGGTGGGTCTCGTTCTCATAATATCCTCCTGGATATTATCAGGAGATCACACCATGAGAAGGTTCCTCAAAGTTTTATGAGTCCTAAACCCTAATGGCTTGTATTATTTGTGTCCCTCAAATAACATCATCCGACAATAGAACATATATTCAAGAACAGTGTTATGACACTTTTGGGTTCTCATCATAGCAGGGATCCGCTATGAACCTTTAGTGCAACAACTATCCTTAGGACATTATCACATGCATTGTCACACATAACAACAATCAAGATGTGATAAGGTATTTATTAATAAATTAAGTACAAATTAGTTGGTTCTAGGCCACCAAATCCTACAGACTCCCACTTGGACTAGAGCTAACTGCTAAAAACCTTTAATATGCTAGGTCTCACATGATATTCATGCTTCTACTGAGATAGGCCATTAGTCATGGGGTCTGCCACATTCTCTTCTGTGGACACTCTTCTCACTGCAACTTCACCCCTTTGATAGAAATCCCTCAAGAGGTCATACTTTCAGAGTATGTACTTTATCCGTTGATGTGACCTTAGTTATTTTGCAAGATCCACCACTGCAGTATTATCACAATACAACATGATAAAATATTTATTTCTAGGGACCACGTAAGGATCTTGGACAAAGTTCTATATACATACGGATTACTTGGATGCATCATGAAGCCTCTATATATTCAGACTCCGCTGTAGAATCAATGACAACTGGCTGCTTATACTCTTCCAGCTCACTGCTCCTCCATTGAGACAGAAAACATATCCAGATTGCGACTTCAGATCATTCTAATCTATCTATAAACCAGCATCAACATACCCTCTTATGAAAAGATCCTCGTCTCCTCTATACACAAGGAACATATCCTTAGTTCTTCTCAGATACTTAAGGATAGTCTTAACAGTAGTATAATGTTGTTCTCCTGAATATTCTTGATATCTTCATACCATGCTTAGTGCATAGGAAACATCAAGCCTGGTACATAACATTTCATACATGATGGATCCTATATCCAAAGCACATGGGATCTTACTCATTCTATATTTCTCCTGTTGTGTCTGAGGACACATTTTCTTAGAAAGATATAGGCCATGTGACACTGGAACCAATCCCCTATTGGATTGTTTCATACTAAATATCTTTAGTATGTATTCAATATATATACCCTAACCTAGTCCAATAAGCCTCTTGGATCTATCAAGAATGATCTTGATCCCTAGAATGTAGGCTGCTTCACCTAAGTCCTTTATGGAGAAACACTTGTTCAACCAGTCCTTAACTGACTGTAAGACCAGTACATCATTTCCAATAAGCAATATGTCATAAACATATACTACTAGGATAACGATCGCATTACCATTAAACTTCTTATAAACACATGGTTCATAATCTTTCTTAATGAAATAAAATTCCTTTATGGATTCATCAAATCAAATGTTCTAGGAACTGGATGCTTGATTTAATCCATAAATTGATTTCTGAAACTTTCAAACCCATTTGGTTTCACCTGGTGTCACAAACCCTTCTAGTTGTGTCATATAGAAATCTTTCTAAAGGTTCACATTAAGGAACGTTGTCTTAACATCCATCTTCCAAATCTCGTAGTCGTGGTAAGATGCTATGACAAGTATGATTATTATGGATTTAAATATGGAAACTGGTGAGAAGGTTTCATCATAGTAAAATCCTTGATGCTATCTGAATCCTTTATCCACTAGCCTTTCTTTATAAGTGCTAACTTGACCTTCTATGTCCAGTTTTCTCTTGAATACCCATTTGCATTCAACAGGATTTAGATCAACTGGATCATCGACCATAACCCAGACTTGGTTATGATACATGGAATCCATCTTAGAATTCATATCTTCTAGCCATCTTGTAGCTTCTGGGCTTTATACTTCTTCCTTATAGGAGAGAGGTTCATCACTATCCAATAATAATGATTCACCATCCTCAATGACTAGGAAACCAAATCTCTCTGGTTCCCTTACCTCTCTTGATCTCCTACGTAGTACTTGTGTTTCTAGAACCTCTTCCACGGGGACCTATGGAACTTACTCCTATACCAACACCTGTGTATCTTGAGCATTAACTTCATCGAAGTCAATATTTTTCCAACTATCATTTTTGAGGATTTGATCCCTCTCAATAAAGACGGATTTTCTAGCGACAATCACTTTCTTGTGTGAAGGGTTATATAGGTAATATCCTTTCATTTCCTTAAGATATCCTACAAAGATATACCTCGTGCCTTGGGGTTCTAGTTTGTTGCATGAGATGGAATTAACAAACACCTTTCATCCCCATACACGTGTGTGCGAAAAAATGGGTTTCTTTCCATTCCACAACTCAGAGGGAATTCCATTTTCTGCCTTAGTTGGTACTTGGTTTAATGTGTATGCTACAGTTTGTAATGAATATCCCCAAAAGGATAATGGAAGATCTTCATGACTCATCATCGACCTCACCATGTACAAAAAGGTGTATTTACTCCTTTCACTAACACAATTCCACTGTGGTGTATAAGGAGGAGTGAGATAAGATAGAATCCCAGACTCCCACAAAAGATCAATGAACTCTTGGTTCAGATATTCTCCACCTCGATCCAATCGAAGCTTCTTTATCTTATTACCAAGTTGATTCTCCACTTCATTATTAAATTCCTTAAATTTATCTAAGGCTTATGACTTATAACTCATTAAGTAAACATATCCATATCTACTCAAATCATCAGTAAAAGTAATGAAGTAAGAATATCCACCTCTAGCTTCTACTGGAAATGGTCCACACACATATGTGTGCACCAATCCTAGAAGCTCTGTGGCTCTTTCACCTTATCCACCAAAAGGAGGCTTGGTCATTTTTCCTTGTAAAAAATCGTGACATATATCAAGTGGGTTTAGCTTAGTTGAGTCTAAATAGACATCTTGGTAGAGCTTTGTCAAGCACTTCTCATTTACATGACCTAGACGGTGATGCCACAACTAGGTGATGTATGATTCATGTGAGTCAGTTTCGTTATCGATTGCCAACACTTGGTTTTTGTAATTTAATATATATAAACCATTATTTAAATTCTCCATACCATAACATAAATTTTTCTTATAAAAGATACAACCCCTATTTCCAACCTTTAAAATAAATCCATTCATATCCAAACAAGATAAATAAATTATTTTCTTGGTAACACTTGGCACATAATAACAGTTATGTAAAACCAAAATCATCCCAGTCAATAATGATAAGTGGTAATTGCCAATGGCTAACACAGCCAGCCTCACGCCATTGGTAGCTCGAAGATCCACCTCTCCTCTGACATTTTTTCTAAATGTACTTGGTTCTTGCATTTGAATACAATTGTGAGCCCCACAAGCTGTATCTAATACCCAATGTGTAGAAATGGAAAGATTACACTTGATAACAAACTCACCTTTAGCATCCCCATGCTTCTGGGTGTAGTTCCTATTCCAGTGGCCTTGGTTTCCACATGAAAAACATATTGCCTCCCATTCCTTGCGCTACCTCTGTATCTTCCCATTCTTGGAGGGACAGTTCTTGGGGGCTTTAGACCGTTTATGAGCTTTGGCCCCTTTGCCTTGTCCTTCCTTTTCTTATTCACCATAAGAACTATGGGTTTGTCACTTCCCATGTCCTTATCTACCAGGAGAATTAAGGTTAGAAGTTCCGATAGACTCTTCTCATTATTTCTCATGTTATAATTGACAATAAATCTAGATAAGGTCTTGGGTAGTGACGATTGGATGAGATCTATATGCAACTCATCCGTGAACTTAATCCCTAAGATGTCCAAGTGTTCAATGTTGCCAATAAGAATGACTACATAAGGCCCAGATGGTGCATGATCTCCAAGATTAGTTGTAAAAAAAGTTTTGGAGATCTCATATCTCTCTTGTCTCGCCTTCTCTTGATAGATATACTTAAGGCGAGACATCATGCTATACACGTCCATGTTTTCATGTTGCTTCAAGAGCTCATTTCACATGGCCGATAGCATGAAATATTGGACATATGTGGCATCATCCATATGTTTTATATATAGATATAGTTCCTCATCACTGGCCTCTTTCCCAGGCACAACTGGAACAGGTTTTTCTAGCAAATATAATTTCTTGTCGTGGCGAAGGATGATGCGTAAACGCCTCAGCCACTCTTGGAAATTGGTGCCAGTGAGAAAGTTTTCCTTCTCGAGTATGGTTCACAATGATATGTTTGAAGTCATTTTATTTCCATTTCTACACATTACAATGAGAAAAGGTTTATTACTGTATTATGATAAAACTGAGACAAATAAATAAATTAATACTTATTAGTATCCCACTATTTTATCGAAATCCAATAGCCCTCACCATTGACTTCATAATATTCTGTTGCCTGAATATTCTAGTGGAAAGGATCCATATTGACCTTCACATTACCTTAACTAGGGTTAGTTAAGAAAATTGAAGTGTTTTAGGTAGGCATTCCAAATACCAACTGCATTAAATCGCAGCTCCTTGATCCGCTGAGTGGACTCCCCAATCCTAAAATCCTTTTTTTTTGGATTTTTCAACCTTTGCCTTTTGGTCACACCAAGTCCTACTGTGGCAGTAAACACTTTTTGTGAAACAAGTCAAGTCAACCCAAAACCTTGAATTAGAATTCCCAGATAATTGAAAGCACCCCAACTAGGGTTGGTCAAGCACTTTAAATTATGGTTCAATTCTAACCAAGATTATGGAAGGCTATACTGACTTAATATTTGTTTGAGGGATTTTATCCTTATACATAAATTGACACTTTATTATCTTTGATTACATGCTTGTTAATATTAAGTGGGATATACTTAAGTGATTAACCATGTCTAAGATAATATTTACACATAAACCGATTTTATTTTAGTTCCATCTTGCATGCTTGTTTAATTCATTAATTGTGTGATCGTGAAATCACACCCACTATAAATAAACCATGCAACTGACAGAAATAAATAAATGGTATGATCATGAGATTTTTATATTGGTTAGTTTATCTAGCAGTTGATAAACTATCCCATGACCTAGGGGATAAATACCTTGAACCTTTTGGGTTTGTGTTTACATCTTTCCACCTGTCCACCTTTGTATCTCCTTGGATTTGTTTCACCTTGGCTCCTTACTTGATCCATCTCACCAGCTTGGGAACTCCATCTATTACATATTCATTTATCTCACATGCAGGTGAGGGGTAAAAAGGGGTTTTACATAAAATAAATCTTGGGCACGCATTCCCTACATATTAATGAGGATAAGTCTCATATGCCAAAAAATTTAATTTAAAGAAAAAAATTAAAAGAAACCATTCACATACAAAGGTCTTGGTCTAGCTTGTGATCATCCATACAAGCAACAATATTTACGCATAAATAAAACTAGAATTCAATTCTTTAATCGTTCTTGTTTAAGACAAATCATGCTTGAATCAAATAATTATCTTTAATTAATCAATCCTTTTATCTTAAACCCTTTTCTAAATTTACTTGAGATTATCATATATCATAATTTTAAACTAATAAATTCCTTTAAAATTATCTTTTTACGTAACTTGTACCTTGGAGGAAACCCGGTAAATTCCCGTTCATAACTACACAATGAGTAGAAATGAACATTACACAGATTTTAAATTAAACACATATATATAAAACACCTATAACTTGTTGTGCCTCAACTTTATGCCTGCACTATGGTACACGTCTCAAGGGTTTGTATAATATAATAATAAATTTTAATAAATCTACATAATTTGGATGAGTACACGACGTGTAGTTCCAACTACACGATGTATACTTTTATTCACCGTCTATCTGAAGTACACACTCTGGGAAATGGCATGTAAATGTACTTCGGAAATCTTTGGAGTACACGGCATGTTCAGTGGGACACATGCTGTGTAGTATCCGTGTTACACAGTTTCCAGCCGGGCAAGCCATATACGGGGTACACGGTCCAACCCTATCCAGAAGGGACTACACACCGTGTTCAGTGGACCACATGGCGTGTAATCTAAAAACCATGTGCCACCTATTTCTGGTCAACACATGGTGTCATTTATGACTTAGGAATACTCCAACACACGACCTGATTTGGCGGATCGGCCAGATGCATTGAACCTAGAGTACATGACATGTACTTTTGAATACACACCGTGTATTCTGGTTTTGTATAGCCAGGAACATTTGACACCTCTGGATGAGATCCTCTATTTTATTTTAATCAAAATTAAAATAAAAATACATTTCTGTAAGTTGAATGAGAAACAAGAGAGGAGGAACATATATCAAGATTCAGTTTTTAAAGAATGATTAAATTGAATTGAAACAATTAAATTATTAAATGCGTAAATCACCAATGAAAAACTAAATAAATATAATCAACAATATGACCCCACTGATACCACTTGTAGGTTCCAGGCACAGCGGAAGCGCGTTGGTGGGTTTTTGTCCAACTTTAATTTTAGCAATAACAATGATCAATCTGAGATCCTTCATGAAAATAAAATACCGGATCTTCAGAATAGAAAAAAGAATGAAAAAGAAAGTGGGTAATCCTAGAACCATAGATAGAATCATCATATATTGGTTATAATTAAATTAATTAATTGACAAGAATTACCTTGATGAAATTATCTCTTCATTGATGTTTCCGGTCACGATCTGATGTGATCCGTCATTGCATCGTAGAATCCAAGTGGAGGATTCCTCTAGCGGTGATCCACATGTGCTCCACGTATCTCTGGACGTCGCCTAATGGATCTTTGGGTGCTAGTGTGGAAGAGCCTTTGCTTACGATGTCCGCCTTTTGACCACCTTGATCCGGTGGAGGTGTATCTCTCTCTCATACCTTGAGAGAGTTCTTGGTGGAAAAGAGAATTCTCTATTATTTTGAGAGCTTCTTCAAATCCGTTGTGCATAACCACATAAAAAAATTACTAGGCTAATGATAAATATATAATTGGGATTTTAATTACATAGAATAATAACAGTTGATTGTTATTATTACTTGACATGCAACCAATTAATTACAAATAATATTATTTAATTAAATAAATAATATTATTTAATTAAATAAATAATATTATTTCTCATAAATTCCCAAAAAATACACGGTGTGTATATATTAATATACACGACATGTACTTTTATTTTTCCATTTTCTTTATTTTCTCCACTACATTTATTAGACCTTGAATAATGGCTATTTATTTCTCAAATAAATATCACTACATTAATCGCTAATAAATATATTATTTCACCCACAATATATTCTCTCGAATAACTAATGTTGAAATAAATGCGATCAGACATCCTTGAATAATTATTAAACCACAGTCAGGAATAATATTTTTTCAACTTGTTAAATTAATATTTAATTGAGATACTTAGACACACTTAGTGTGTGACCCTCTAGGCCTCTTTCTCAGTGGTATTAGGAGGAGCTTGCCTAAATTCCAATGTTAACATCTAGCAACACACCAAGGCACCCAAATAGAAAGAAGTTAATGCCACAATGACGTGTCACCTCCTACGAATGCTTACCGTGTAATGTAATCCCTTTGTCTCGATATCTAAAATCAAGCAGGTTTCATGCTAGTTCTATCAACCCATGTGCTCGATTATACTTTCTTTAACTTTCCAGAATTGAACTTTCCCATTCCTCATCGTGGCCATGAACTTATGTAGGCTATATCAATTCCATCAAAGGGCCTGAGATATCTACTTCCGTTATGGAACATAAGGGAAAAATACTTTCTCACATTATCTATTAATGCTGTATTACTTGTGACGCACCCAACATATCCTACCTCGCTGTGAACGGTGTGTCATCATAGTTTTCATCAATACATCTAAGTGCGCGAGTTGTAATGCCCATTAATAATAATCTTAAAGTCTAAGGACCAATACACACATCCACAGATAGGAACATCCAATGACACTATAAAATGTGGATTTTCTACTTGCTAGTCTCATTCTCATAATATCCTCCTAGATATTAACAAGGGTGCACACCATGAGAAGGTGCCTCAAAGTTTTTTTAGTCCTCACCCCTAATGGCCTGTATTATTTGTGTCCCTCAAATAACATCATCCGAACATAGAATATATATTCAAGAACAGTGTTATGACACTTCTAGGTCCTCATCATAGCATGGATCCGCTATTACCCTTTAGTGCAATAACTATCCTTTGGACATTTCACATGCATTGTCATGAAGAAGAAAAATCAAGACGTGATAAGTTATTTATTAATGAATAAAGTACAAAGTAGTTGGTTCTAGGCCATAAAATCCAACATCAGTCGTACCTAAACCACCATGAAGTTCCACAAAGAAGTATTCCAATGGACCGTCACATCATAAGGGACCTAATGCAACAGACGGCGCGTCAAATGGACGTCCGATTTGTAAGTTATTTCATTTTCGCTCCGAGGGCCTGATTGGATTTGGGGTTCAATCCAAACATGCCATACTCCAACTTTAACCAAAACTGAAGTGGAGTATACCAAAAAGAGTTTCTCGATCCAAGGATCTAAATGTTGTAGATGGTTTGTCAAACAGATGCCCGGTTCTCAAGTTACGACCAAAAAGGCGTATCTGGGTCCGGATGGGCCTGGGTCCAGGCTGACCCGATTTGGTGCAGGTCGACCCGAACTGATCCGGGTCCGGCCCGATTGGCCTAGGCCGTGGCGGGCCCATCCCGCTGGTCCATTGTTCGACCCGGCCCGTGAAGGGGGTGGTCCGTCGTGGCGGGGTCTGCCCTAGCCAACACCCCAGGGGGGGGGGAGGGGGAGGCGCCCCCCCAGTTTACCCGAACGGTCCAGTGGACCATTCGATTGCCCTGCTGGCACGCAGGACCACTTAGCGGTCCTGCTCTGTGTGACACGACCGGTTCTCCTTCTAGTGGCGTGGATGCATGCCGCTGCTCCATCGCGGCCAGCTGGATGCCAACCTCCCTCTGACCTCATCCGCGGCCATGCAGCCGCAGTCTCCAGATCCGGTGGCACAGAAACACACTACTGCCTCGCCACGTGTCTGTCTGAGGTTCCAGACACCACTTTACTCCACCGCGGCCAATGGGTTGCAGCCTTCTGCTCAACCAGCGGCGCAGACGCGCACTTCCATACCACCACAGAGCCGACCGGGTGTCAGCCACCGCCTTCTTCTGTGAGCCATCACAACTTTGTTCCAAGTCTGAAAATTATGATGTTCGCATATTCATGATCCTTGGGTTGAAATCTCTAAGTCCATATGTCATGCTCAATGAGTCATTTTGTTTTTAGTGCGCTTAATTTTTTGGCGTCAAAGAGCACACTAAGAACGTACGAAGTATGAAATAAAGGGTTGAGGTATAAGTGCGGAATGATGGACATGTTTATTTGGCCATCGTCATTGTGAATCAAGAATATAAAGAATCAAAAAATATATTTAATAATAATTAAAATTAAAACCCCTACCTTGACATTCATTGGAGGTGTTGTGAGGAAGAAGATGAAGTCGATGAAGGGGACGCCGGTGTTCGTCGCTCCCGCATCTCGCTTCCGAACCATGCTCCAAGGTCAAAGTTCTTGATTCGAAGGGTTGTTCTTCGTTGGAGAATATTTCTCTAAAGGTTCTGACAAGCTCTCTTTTTCCAATGATTCCCAACAAATAAGTGAGGAGACAAATTTAATTGAGTTAAGATTATTAATTCAATTAAATTTGGCACATTAAATCAATTAAGTTGGCTCATTAAATTGGGAGAATTCCAGTGGTTTCCTCAAAATCAAAGGAGAGTTTGGGTGGTCCCCACCATCAAGTTTCAAAATGGATATTTCAAGAAAATAAAATAAAAGTTGATGTTTTATTTTATTTTTATTCTTTTAACCCTTCCTCGAAAATATGGAAAACTAACTTCCACCCTCAACCTACTGCGGTCGAGATGAAGGTCCCCTTAAGTGAATATCGACACTGCGAGTTCAACGGTGTCCTCAAATTTCAATTCCGAGCACTAGTTTAGAAGTTACAAAATGCCACTCATGTATTTAATGAATGTACCCGAAAAAAATTTCAAAAATTTATTCCGGGAAAATTGGGCCTCAGAATCAAGCATCATCAATTTTTGTAGGCTCATAAGAATTCCATATAATTAAAAAACATTACATGGAAAAATCATGGTCATTACAAATCCAATCCTACAAAAGTTTTATAGTACTTTCAAATCATTCTGAGGTATAGGCGTCGATATGGAAGTGAGGAAACTGCATGATAATTGTCGTGGCATGCAATGAAAAGAAATAAAGATGGGAAATTACGTTACCCGACCGACTCTCCTCAATGGAAGAGAATTGATCATGAGTATCCTAAATTTGGAAATGAGCTGAGAAACCTTAATCTTGAATTATCTACAAATGGAGTGAATCCTTTTGGTTTTCAAACCAATACTCATAGTACATGGCATGTTATGTTGGTAAATTATAACTTTTCACTCTGGTTATGAATGAAACAGAAATTCATCATATTATCTATGCTTATATCAAGACCAAAACAACCAGGTAATGATAATGATGTTTATTTGGATCCTTTGATCAAGGATTTGAAGTTATTGTGGGATTTAGGTGTTATTTTATATGATGCTTATAAAAGTGAATACTTCACATTGAGAGCGATGTTGTATGGGATGTTAAATTATTTCCTAGCTTATGGAAATTTGTTAGGCTATTGCTTTAAAGGAACTCAAGGGTGTCCTGTGTATAAAGAAGATAAGGAATCAATTAGGTTGAAACATTCATTGAAATCTGTGTTTCTTGGACATCGTAGATTTCAACCTCATCGGCATAAGTACTGATCTTGGAAGACATCATTCAATGGAAGTTCAGAACAATGTACAACACCATCTCCACTAATAGGTGATTAGCTGTTTGAGAAAGTAAAAGATGTGAACATTGTTTTTAGTAAACCAGTTTCAAAAAAAATTATGAAAATCAGTTGGAAAAAGAGATTAGTTTTTTTAAATTACCATACTAGAATTGTCTGTATGTTAGAAATTTTATTGATGTGATTTATGTGGAAAAAAATGTATGTGAAAGTGTTATCAGAATGTTGCTAAATGCCCCTGAAAAAAGGATAGAATTAAGGAAATGTTGGACATGGTTGACATGGGAATATGAGAAGAGTTGGCTCCCGTGAAGGCTGAAAATTGAATGTTTCTTCCTCTAGCTACTTACACTTTTTCCAGGGAGGAGAGATATCCGTTTTGTAACTTCTTCAATGTTGTAAAGGTTTCAAAGGGGTATTCATCGAATATCTAGAACATTGTGTCAATTAATGATTTGAAGTTAAAAGGTTTGAAATCACATGACTGCCATGTTTTGATGCAAGATTTAATTCCTATAGATTTATTTTGCATTTTTTCCAAGAATGTTTGTCATACGTTAACCAAACATTTTTTCTTTTTCAAAGCTATTTGCAGCAAAGTTTTAGACCCAGTGAAATTGGCAGCTATGGAAAAAGAAATTTTCATCATATTATGTGAATTAGAAGTGTTCTTACCACCATCATTCTTTGATATGATGGTTCATTTGATGGTTTACTTGGTGAGAGAGATTTGAAATTTTGGTTCTGTGCACTATAGATGGATGTACCCCATTGAATGGTATATGAAGATTTTGAAAGGGTATGTCAAAAATTGAAGTCGGACAGAGGGTTGTATTGTGGAGCAATATATTGTTGAGGAAGACATTAAATTCTGTACCAAATACTTATCTGATGTGGAAAGCATTGGTATCCCGAAATCTCATCACACTGGACGCAATGAGGGTGAGATAATTTCTAGAAGAGATGTTGTGACAATCAATATTACAGATCAGGAGCAGTCCCACCATTATGTTTTGTATAACATTTGGGAGGTTTCTCCATATATTGAAACCCAAAAAGAAATTCTTAGTTAGTTAAATTAATCAGGGGATGAAAAATAGATATCAAATACACATAATCACCAGTTTATAGGATGGTTTCAGGACCATATTTTTAAGAAGTAAGCTAAAAATCCGAATTCAATTTTAGAACGACTTCGATGGCTAGCCACCAGACCAAGTGTGTATGTATTATCTTATAATGGTTATGTAATTAATGGTTATACATTCTATATATATGTAAATGATGAAGATAGTGCCATGAAAAATAGTGGAGTTACACTTGTGGCTGAAGCGATGCATGTTTTTAGTAGTAAGGATAGAAATCCAATATATACGAATATGTCATACTTTGGCATTATCAAACAAATATGGGAGTTGGATTATAGAACATTAAAATTGCCGATTTTTCAATGAAAATGGGTTTATAACAATATTGGTGTTAAAATAGATGAATTGGGATTTGTGAAAGTTGATTTTAGTAAAGAATGGTACAAAGACGATCTGTTTATAATGGCATCACAAGCGGTACAAGTATTTTATCTTCCAGATCCCGCAAATCGAAAGTGGTTGATTGTTCTGTTATCGTCCAAAACTACTGAAGGGTCCAATGGAAATTTAGTTTAGGATGATCATTTCCCTAGTACATCGTAATAATTTCACAACAGTACCAATGTAGATGATGTTTTGAATGTTAGAGGATACCACAATGAAAGGATTTGGATAATCGATAGAGGTGTCAAATCCCTTCAGCCTTTGAAAAAAAGAGAGTTCAATAAATATATTATATTTTGTTTGTAATATAGATATTATTATCTCTTGTTATTATCTTATCATTACTGAATTTATGTAATCTAAATTAACTGTTCAACCACTTTTGCAGATAATGACTTCTGCACGTTCTGGTGATCCTAACCTCGAGGCTGAACAAGTCTCTCAAGCTGCTGCTGCTGCTGCTTCTCACAGTGCAGAGCAACACAAAGTTTCTAAACCTGTTACTTCTCCAAGTGTTGAGGTCCAACAACAATAATCACATACTATTTCTACCATTTCATATGAACATATAGATGATGTTTATATCGATGAAATGGTCGAGGATGAAGGACCGACGTCGTAGAAAACACAGGTGCGTCATAGTTTGACGGTGTTAGCCAAAGTTATTAAGGCGGAAAGAAAAGGAATCAAATTTTATGTCAGATGGAAATCATGAGGCCAACATGTGAATCCAAAAAAGGCTATTTTTAGTAGTTATATTGGAATTTTCACCTAGAAAAGTGTGCTGATTGACGTAGATTAATGGCACCATGTTGTGTCTGAGCTGAAGGCTGTGATCTGGGAAGAAATTACAGTAACATTATGATATTATTTCTTTAATTTACTAGATAATAAAATAATGAAATAGTGTCTTAATATTCTCAATATCTTGTAGAGTACATTTATATTAGACGATTCACACAAGAATTATGTACTAAGTCTTTCAGGAAGGATTCATTGAGGTTTTCTCACTATTTTAACAATATGTCACCTGGAAGATTCCAAAGGTAAAATAAACCCATACCCACACCTTGTCTATGCTCACCAGATATCCCAAGAAGCATGGGATTAATTTATATTATCTTTTACTAAGGAGTGTTCCATATACCTGATAGAATATTGTACACAAATAACATGAAGATCTAACTTCGGGACGTGTACAATTGGTGGCCATTTTTTAGAGGGGTTAAGGAGATAAAAAGATGAAACATTATTGTATGTAAATGTTTGTAGGAAAATTGTAATTGTTATTAAATAAAACATCCTTTATCCAATGAGTAATTTTCCCATTTTAACATATGAAATTCACTAGAATCATGAAAGAATGATGAACCACTTTTCCTTGGGATTTGGATAAGAAAACCTAGTAAAATATTCAAAAAATACATTCATATCCGACCAAACACATTAGGATTGTGTTGATACTTTAGGAGAACAATCCACAGGTCATGTGTGATGTGTAAGAGTCAACCCCGCCTCAATCTGAGGCACAGTGTGTCCGGTATCACTCAAAGTGTCACTCTTTTGTTTAAAATGGACAAAATTTTAAGTGAAAACAACAAATGACATATGGAAAACTGACCAAACACATTCGTATTGTGTTGATACTTTAGGATAATGATACATGGGTCATTTTTGATGTGTAAGAGTCATCCCTGCCTCAATCCGAGGCACAGTGTGACCGATATCACTCAAAGTGTCTTACTTTTTTTTAAAATGGACAAAATTTTAAGTGAAAATAACAACCGATGTATGGAAAACTGACCAAATGCATTTGGATTGTGTTGATATATTACTAGAATTATACATGGGTAATTTTTTACATGTAAGAGTCAACCCTACCTCAATCCTAGGCATGGTGTGGCCGGTATCACTCAAAGTTTCTCTCTTTTTTTTTTAAAATGGATAGAATTTTAAGTGAAAACAACAACCGACGTATCAAAATCTTAAAAAACACATTATAATTGTGTTGATACTTTAGTAGAATGATCCATGGGTAATTTTTGGTGTGTACGAGTCAACCCCACCTCAATCTAAGGCAAGGTGTGACCGGTATCACTCAAATATTCTCTCTTTTGTTTAAAATGGACAAAAGTTTATGTGAAAACAACAACTGACATATGGAAAACCAACCAAATGCATTCATATTGCATTGATACTTAAGGATACAAATACATGGGTCATGTGTGACATGTAAAAGTCAACCCCTCCTCAGTGTGAGGCACGGTGTGGCCGGTATCACTCAAAGTGTCTCTCTTTTGTTTAAAATGGACATAATTTTAACTGAAAACAACAGTTGACATACAAAAATATGACCAAACAAATTCTGATTGTGTTGATACTTTAGGATAATGATCCATGGGTCATTTTTGATGTGTACGAGTTAACCCTACCTCAATCTGAGCCACGATGTGGCCGGTATCACTCAAAGTGTCTCTCTTTTATTTAAAGTGGACATAATTTTAAGTGAAAACAACAACTGACGTACGAAAAACCCCCTTCCTACCATACACACCAAAATAATTAATTTTTCCTTAAAGAAACACAAACTATTGAAATAAATAGTATTACAAAACCATTTCAAAAATACTAATGATCTTAAAATCCATGAAATTCATTCCATTAAAACCATTAAAGCCCCCACCCCCTGGACACCACCCGACCCCCTAGACACCACCACACCCCATGGACACCCCCATGGACATCCCCCCAACCACCCTAGACATACCCCCCTGGACGGCCCCCACCCCCTGTACGACCCCCACCCCCTGGACGGCCCCCACCCCTCCTAGACACTACCCCACTACCTAGACACCCCCACCCCCTAGAAACCCCCACCCCACCCCCTGGACACCACCCCACCCCCTTGGACAGCCCCCCAATCTCTTGGCCCCCACCCCCTGGACACCACCCCACCCCCTGGACACCCCCACCCCCATCCCCTGGACACCCTGTAGAGACCCGAAGATTGACGTACATTGAAATTACATTACATTTGCAGAATACTTAGTACACAACAAAAACACACACACAAGGATCGTAATAGTTTAGTGTCTTTGGAAACTCGGAATATAATCTTTTAATCCTGGTGAAAGATCTTCAACATCTCCCATAAAGATCTTCCTTTTTTTTACCTAAAAACTTTCTTTATATCCTGGGGAAAAGAAAACATAAAAGGGTGAGCTCAAATGCTCAGTAAGGGTAAACAAAAAAATATCAATCACATCATATACATAAGCACATAACTTTTGGAAATCTTAACCTGCAAAAGAGATCATAATTTCATAACATGGGGTAAATCATGGCAGTGAAATGTAATCACAATAATCATAACTTAAAACATGAAACTTTGTGGCATTCACAAATAATCATAGAGAATCATTTCTTGTTAGTCAAAACTCATTTCCAAGACTATCTTAGTGGACAAAGTCCCTTTCTGAACCGAGTCACCCTCGTTTCAGTCCTGTTTCACTGAACCAGTATAACCTACCGTTCCAGCCATGTCTATATCATGAGATATAAAATCTTTACCCAATGCATTGGAGGGAGATATAGGTCCCACCCATCTCATAATGATACCATTCTTATGTGTGCCACAAAATCATAAACCATACATCATTGCATAACCCATGTAATAAAAATGGGAATCTTAAACATTGTGACATCATAAAACAATTCATATAAGATAAAGGAATTCATAAAAATAATTCCATCAAAACATAATCAAATCAATGTAAAAATAGGGATATAAATAGAACCCTTTATTATCTTAGATGAAAAATAATTTTGATAAAACACTTGAACTCCATTCATGAGGAAAATATCCTTTCTACTTCAAAAACATTTTCCTTTCTTAACATGTCATACAATTTTAAACTAAAAGAATTTGATTAAAAATAAACTTGAAAACTTGTAAATTAAGATTCTTGGAAATAATGTTTTAAAAATCCATTCATGCCATATAAGTTAAAAAAAACATTCTTCGCGTACTTTTGTCAAAAAAGTCAAAACGTACCTCATACGAAAAACGACAAAAGATTCCTTTCATATCTTTTACAAAAAAACTTACCGAAGGGTAAAATTGGATATAAACTATTGTACAAGGATGGAAATAATATTTCATATTTAGGGAACATGGATGTGGATGATAAAATACACCCCAGTAATTACCAAAGTAAAAACAATCTCGGATAAAAGTGAGATTGTGATATTTCCCTTACCTTAGGTCCGATTTGCTTCGTAAGTGTCTGAACCTCCTGTATAATGATTTAAATAATGTCATTGACTTATTAAAGAATCATATTCATTGTTATTATATCATATATGGTTCACTTATGACTTTATATTACCCATTCTTTTGTAAATTCATGTTAAAGTAGCGTTTTGGGTAAAATCGTCTCATTTGTCGTTTGTGTTTTAACTTGTAATTATTCGTATTATTACTTAGATCATTATTACTTAATTATATAATATAAAAAATGATTTATATATAATATATATTCAGAATATACATATATATAATGGATCGATAAATGGAAATAAATACACCGTTCATGGAGATGGTAGGCCGTACGTACGCATGAACGCTGTTTTCGTTTCCTTATTGAATTGAGTGGAATTAAGTAGATGACATACATATATATACACATAGATCCAGTAGCTTTATAATTTCATATATTTCATTATTATTGCTTATATATACTTTATAATCATTCTTAAATGGTTAACATGGAGAATGAATCTCATCGCGTCGTGGAGACGGTAGTCCGTACGTACGTACGAGCGATGATATCATTTCCATAATTATTGAATTGAATTGGAGTGGATGATACAATATATCAGAATCATTATGATGTTATAATAACTATGTATAGTTATTATTTACACCATAATACCCATCCATGTAAGGTGTTGGTGGAAAAACAGATTACACCACGGCGTGGAGACGGTATTCCGTACGTACGCACGCGCGGTGATTTCGTTTTCCGTAGGATGGATAGATGGTGAATTAGGATTGTTTCATACTTATAATAAAATATCAGTATATGAGTGATACTGATGTTATTACTTCATAATGAAACAACCTAAGAAGAAGAAGTGGAAGAAGAAATAAAGGTGAAAGAATCGGTAACGAAAATTACCTCTTCTTTGAAGCGCCTTTTTGAGACCTCCTCTTAGGGCACTAAAATTGGTCTTTGAGGAAGACCAGAACCTCTAGGATGTTTCTAGGGAAGTTGAGAAGAGAAATTTTCAGGGGTTGTCCGAGCTTGAAGGCTCAAAATTGTGTGAGGAAGAGAGGGAGGAGGTGCCCTTTTATAAGGGAGGAGAGGGGTACCTTTGGAATAACTAAAAATATTATTTTATTATAAAGTCAAGTTCAGTTTTAAATAGCTCCAAATTGATATATTTCGAAGCTAATGTGGGGATGGGTCGAAATCCTCTCATCCAATAGAATTTAGACAAGTTTAGGTTCCTATTTTAACCTTATCATTTAGATTTAACATTAAGTTAAATAATTGTACTTTTACCGTGTCTTCTTGTGTTCTTACACTATAAGGTTAATAAAATTACTATAAGAAGCCAAATGAACCCCAAGTTGTTTATTATTAATATATATAACCTTATCTAATTCATTTGGCTGAACCTTAGATTTTTAGGAATAAAATAACAATTAATAATATAATATTTTTTTTAAAAAATATTTTATGTCAATTTTGACACTATTTAGTAATTGATTTTTGTGAAAATCATAACAGAATGATAAGTTCGAACAAAGTTAATTAAATCAATACTAACATGTCATATTAACCTAGAAAATTAGTGGAATTCATAAAAAGTCTCAAATTATATTTATTTGGGTATTTATAACATCAATTATGTCAATATTTCATTAATAAGATAATTACTGCATCATCGTTGTGTCATAAATAAATTAAATTATTTAATGTCTAAAAATTACAAATAAAATAACATTATGTAGGAAATATTTTTATATTTCTAATGAATATTTATAGTCGAATTTATCTTATGTATAACCCCATATTAAAAATGTTTTAGTAAATAAACTTTAATTTTACCTCTTTTAACCCTTCTTTAAATAAATTAATAATAAATGTCCTAATCTAATCCAAGTGGGGCTAAATGGTCATATTTTATTCCTAAGTTTGTTTTTGGTCGAATTACACTTATCCAATAGAATTAGGACATGCGTTAGGGTAATAATAATATCATCTTTACCCTTAATCACCCTATTTACTTTTTACCGTAGTAAAAAAAAGTAAAAAGTTACTATTCACCAAAAATTATTTTCATCTCATTGAACCACATTTTAGTCCTTGATATTAACCGCGTCTCTCGGATTTTAGAAATTCCACTCACAGAAGCGGTAAAATTAAGTTTTATGAAAAATTCAGTTTTTTTAACTACCACTTAGTGGTTTCACTATTCATCAAAAATTGAAAGTTTTCAGAAAAATACCAAAATTTCACCCTAGGCTAATTTTGATATTCCGAATCCAAAAATGAAATCCATTTTGAAAAATAAAATTTACAAAATTTCAAAAAGTGGTTATTACTATTCATAACGGCTAGTTTTAATAATATTTTAATAGCATATTGTTGTTTAGTGAAACTCGTTATTGTGTACTACACATGCTATCGAGGAAGGTCGCGATTGCGTGTAATGAAAGGCAAGTCAAGGATGCGTGTTGTGCAAGCTCCTTTTGGTGTAGCATACAACACAAGACATTAGTGAAATTAAAAAGAATATTTTTCATAAAATCTTGGGCTGTTACATTCTACCCCCCTTAAAATGAATTTCACCCTCGAAATTCATCGGGGTTATAAATGGTTTACTATTTGAAAGTTTCTTTAATAGAAACCCACATCGTAAAAAGGAATACCAAAACCATTCTTTAAAAATGAAAGTATGAAACGTAACGGTTACCCAAATAAAGTAATCACTGGGTTTCCACATAGGTGAAAATATGGATATGGAAGAAAAATCTAACCATCATGTTCTGATGGAGAGTGGTAGAGAACATGGCTATGGAAAAGCCAACAATCACAAATCCATAAATTTGTGACGATCTAAGGTACCATCTGATTAATCAGATATAAGAGCACTAGGACAACATTTTTGGTTTTCAATATCGTTTCCCTAAAGTTGAATAATTTGAATTAGAATAAATACTTACTTTATTTTGGTACAATCTCACTGTTGTTCCTGCTTTGAACAGTTTCCACTTAATCTCTTAAAGAAATGAAGTGTTAAAAGATCTTGTGATAGAATGATGGGTCATTCCATCTGTTTCAAACAAAAGGTTAGCAATAGTTATCAAATATTCATAAGTCCATCTTTTGTGAGGTTAATCGTATACGCCTCCAAAAATGAACTTATAATTCATATATCATACCTCTTAATAAAATAAAACTAGTTTCTACTAACCAGGGACTTCTTGTAGGTCAGTGGTAGGCGATAAAGGCCAGTCGCACTTCGGTTGTGGGTTCGATTCCCCACAGCCTTGTCCGACGCGATGGGATGTCGCCCGTCCTGCAGGTTGTACTTTTTCTAAAGCTATATTACTATAACATCCCATCAATAATATCTAAAAAACTTCTATCCTTAAACAATACTAACTTATGTCCAACATAATCCATTCCAATCTTTAGGCTTATCCATAATACTACAGTCCACTCTCATAATATAGTGAAAACGATTACCAGAGATTTAATACCATCGTTGATCCCCATATATCATAAGATATGTTTTGTTGGTCACATTCCAAACATTCAAAGTCATTAATCATGTATTATTTTGAATACCCATTGAACCTTAGTGAAAACATGAATGTAGTTAAAAGTTAACACTTTCCACATACCAAAATCCTCAAAATTCTATATACTCAAACCATGATATCATTTAGTCCTTATATCATCATGAGCTCATGAATACTATTAAATATCTCAATCACTTTGAATACCACATTAGACCAACACAAAAATATTTCAATACTTTATGATACAACATTATTTTGGAATCCCATTACATAAACACTTAATCATTCCACCACATCGTTGTCATATTCAACATCTCCAATAGTGATCGCATGTGACTTCCCTTTGTCCTTTGCCTTAAGTGGTTGCTCATGTTGATCATCACTAACCCTTGGATTAGGGAATTTATTAGCATAATGCCCCATTTCCTTGCACTTGAAGCATTGAAGTGTTGGTGGTGCGTTCTCTGCAGTGTTTGCTTTATTCACATCATTAGAAACCCTTTTTCCATTACCTCGACACTCAGATGCTCGATGACCTTCTTTTCCACACTTAAAACATTTTCTAGTCCCTTTAAGAGAATCTCTACCATGCTTCTTTCCACACTTTGAGCATAAGGAAACATTCATCTTCCTTTCACCATTATTTTAAGATTTCTCCTTGAACTCCATCTTTCGTTTCTTTTCAAAACCATGAGATGGATATGTAATACCAACTTCCATTTCTACCTTCATAGCACAACGCACAATTTCTTCATAGCTACTGAAGTCTCTTATAGATAATGCCCTTCGAAGACTTGGTTTTAAGACACTGAAAAATTGATCAACTTTACTTTCCGGTTGGATGGTAATGCCAGATGCATACCTTGAAAGTCTTGTAAAATTTGCTTCGTATATACCAACAGATTCATCATCCTTCTGATTCAGCTCAAGAAACTCCTTTTCCATCTTTGTTTGAATAATACGAGGGAAGTACTTACTAAAAAACAAGTTCTTGAAGTCGTCCCATTCCATGGACTCAATTTCATCTCTTGGCCTCATATTCTTGATAAGATTCCACCATTGATCAGCATCACCTTCCAAACGATACACTGCTAAGATGAATTTATCATGTTCAGAACATTGAAGAACTGAAAATACCTTTTCAGTGGTACTGATCCATTGTTCAGCAACAAGTGGATCAGAAGACCCACTGAAAGAAGGTGGACGTTGCCTCATGAAGGACTCAATAGAATATTGTTCCCTTCTCTGCTCATTTGGAAGTCCAGAATGATTCATAGCTTGTGTAAGTATAGAAATAAGATTTTGCACTCCATCTCCCATAACATTTGTTTTTTCAGGAGGACAATCATTGCATTGTCCATTGCATTGATCAACACGGTTCCTTCGGGTTCCAGCATTCGTCTAAAACCCAAAAAGAATAGTGTGAGAGGCAAAAATCATGCTAGGGAAAACAAAATTATAAAGGGGGAGTATCCTCAATATCTAACTTATTAGGTTAAATTCTAGGATCATTACCGTAGTTCTAGGACTGCATCTTATACGTATACTTATCCTTAGGGACATCCCTAGACATACCTTAGAAATATCTCTAGGGATCTTACTAACGTTTTCGCATCCTAGTTTCCAAAGGTTGACTAAACCTTTCCTCTGATACCAACTATAGAGACCCGAAGCTTGACGTATATTGACATTACATTACATTTGCGGAATACTTAGTACATAACAAAAACACACACACAAGGATCATAATAGTTTAGTGTCTTTGGAAACTCGGAATATAATCTTCTAATCCTGGTGAAAGATCTTCAACATCCCCCATAAAGATCTTCCTTTTTTTTACCTAAAACCTTTCTTTATATCCTGGGGAAAAGAAAACATAAAAGGGTGAGCTCAAATGCTCAGTAAGGGTAAAAAAAATAAATATCAATCACATCATATACATAAGCACATAACTTTTGGAAATCTTAACCTGCAAAAGAGATCATAATTTCATAACATGGGGTAAATCATGGCAGTGAAATGTAATCACAATAATCATAAATTAAAACATGAAACTTTGTGGCATTCACACATAATCATAGAGAATCATTTCTTGTTAGTCAAAACTCATTGCCAAGACTATCTTAGTGGACAAAGTCCCTTTCTGAACCGAGTCACCCTCGTTTCAGTCATGTTTCACTGAACCGGTATAACCTACCGTTCCAGCCATGTCTATTCATGAGATATAAAATCTTTACCCAATGCCTTGGAGGGAGATATAGGTCCCACCCATCTCATAATGATACCATTCTTATGTGTGCCACAAAATCATAAACCATACATCATTGCATAACCCATGTAATAAAAATGGGAATCTTAAACATCGTGACATAATAAAACAATTCATATAAGATAAAGGAATTCATAAAAATAATTCCATCAAAACATAATCAAATCAATGTAAAAATAGGGATAGAAATAGAACCCTTTATTATCTTAGATGGAAAATAATTTTGACAAAACACTTGAACTCCATTCATGAGGAAAATATCCTTTCTACTTCAAAAACATTTTCCTATCTTAACATGTCATACAATTTTAAACTAAAAGAAGTTGATTAAAAATAAACTTGAAAACTTGTAAAGTACGCTTCTTGGAAATAATGTTTTAAAAATACATTCATGCCATATAAGTTAAAAAAAACATTGTTCGCGTACTTTTGTCGGAAAAGTCAAAAAGTACCTCGTACGAAAAACGACAAAAGATTCCTTTCATATCTTTTACAAAAAAACTTACCAAAGGGTAAAATTGGATATAAACTATTTTATAAGGATGGAAATAATATTACATATTGAGGGAACATGGATGTGGATGATAAAATACACCCCAGTAATTACCAAAGTAAAAACAATCTCGGATAAAAGTGAGATTGTGATATTTCCCTTACCTTAGGTCCGATTTGCTTCGTAAGTGTCCGAACCTCTTTTATAATGATTTAAATAATGTCATTGACTTATTAAAGAATCATATTCATTGTTATTATATCATATATGGTTCACTTATGACTTTATATTACCCGTTCTTTTGTAAATTCATGTTAAAGTAGCGTTTTGGGTAAAATCGTCTCATTTGTCGTTCGTGTTTTAACTTGTAATTATTCATATGATTACTTAGATAATTATTAATTAATTATAGAATATAAAACATGATTTATATATAATATATATTCAGAATATAAATATATATAATGGATCGATAAATGGAAAGAAATACACCGTTCATGGAGACGGTAGGCCGTACGTACGCATGAACGCTGTTTTTGTTTCCTTATTGAATTGAGTGGAATTAAGTAGATGACATACATATATATACACATAAATCCAGTAGATTTATAATGTCATATATTTCATTATTATTGCTTATATATACTTTATAATCATTCTTAAATGGTTAACATGGAGAATGAATCTCATCGCGTCGTGGAGACGGTAGTCCGTACGTACGTACGAGCGATGATATCATTTACATAATTATTGAATTGAATTGGAGTGGATGATACAATATATCAGAATCATTATGATGTTATAATAACTATTTATAGTTATTATTTACACAATAATACCCATCCATGTAAGGTGTTGGTGGAAAAACAGATTACACCACGGCGTGGAGACGGTATTCCGTACGTACGCACGTGTGGTGATTTCGTTTTCTGTAGGATGGATAGATGGTGAATTAGGATTGTTTCATACTTATAATAACATATCAGTATATAATTGATACTGATGTTATTACTTCATAATGAAACATCCTAAGAAGAATAAGTGGAAGAAGAAATAAAGGTGAAAGAATCGGTAACGGAAATTACCTCTTCTTTGAAGCGCCTTTTTGAGACCTCCTCTTAGGGCACAAAAATTGGTCTTTGAGGAAGACCAGAACCTCTAGGATGTTTCTAGGGAAGTGGAGAAGAGAATTTTTCATGGGTTGGACGAGCTTGAAGGCTCAAAGTTGTGTGAGGAAGAGAGGGAGGGGGTGCCCTTTTATAAGGGAGGAGAGGGGTACCTTTGGAATAACTAAAAATATTATTTTATTATAAAGTCAAGGTTGATTTTAAATAGCTACAAATTGATATATTTTGAATCTAATGTGGGTATGGGTCTAAATACTCTCATCCAATATAATTTAGACAAGTTTAGGTTCCTATTTTAACCTTATCATTTAGATTTAACATTAAGTTAAATAATTGTACTTTTACAGTGTCTTCTTGTGTTCTTACACTATAAGGTTAATAAACTTACTATATGAAGCCAAAAGAACCCCAAATTGTTTATTATTAATATATATAACCTTATATAAATAATTTGGCCGAACCTTAGATTTTTAGGAATAAAATAACAATTAATAATATAATATTTGTTTTAAAAACTATTTTATGTCAATTTTGACACTATTTAGAAATTGATTTTTGTGAAAATCATAACAGAATGATAAGTTAGAAAAAAGTTAATTAAATCAATACTAACATGTCATATTAACCTAGAAAATTAGTGTAATTCATAAAAAGTCTCAAATTATATTTATTTGGGTATTTATAACATCAATTATGTCAATATTTTATTAATAAGATAATTACTGCATCATCGTTGTATCATAAATAAATTAAATTATTTAATGTCTAAAAATTAAAAATAAAATACCATTATGTAGGAAAGCTTTTTAGCTTTCTAATTAATATTTATAGTCGAATTTATCTTATGTATAACCCCATATTAAAAATGTTTTAGTAAATAAACTTTGATTTTACCTCTTTTAACCCTTCTTTAAATAAATTAATAATAAATGTCCTAATCTAATCCAAGTGGGGCTAAATGGTCATATTTTATTCCTAAGTTTGTTTTTGGTCGAATTACACTTATCCAATAGAATTAGGACATGTTTTAGGGTAATAATAATATCATCTTTACCTTTAATTACCCTATTTACTTTTTACGTAGTAAAAAAAGTAAAAAGTTACTATTCACCAAAAATTATTTTCGTCTCATTGAACCACATTTTAGTCCTTGATATTAACCGTATCTCTCGGATTTTCGAAATTCCACTCACAGAAGCGGTAAAATTAAGTTTTATGAAAAATTCAGTTTTTTTAACTACCACTTAGTGGTTTCACTATTCATCAAAAATTGAAAGTTTTCAGAAAAATACCAAAATTTCACCCTAGGATAATTTCGATATTCTGAATCCAAAAATGAAGTCCATTTTGAAAAATAAAATTTACAAAATTTCAAAAAGTGGTTATTACTATTCATAACGGCTAGTTTTAATAATATTTTAATAACATATTGTTGTTTAGTGAAACTCGTTATTGTGTACTACACACGCTATCGAGGAAGGTCGCGATTGCGTGTAATGCAAGGCAAGTCAAAGATGCGTGCTGTGCAAGCTCCTTTTGGTGTAGCGTACAACACAAGACATTAGTGAAATTAAAAATAATATTTTTCATAAAATCTTGGGCTGTTACACACCCCCACCCCCACCCCTGGACACCCCCACCCCTGGAAAGCCCCCCAACCCCCTGAACACCACCCACCCCCTGAAAACCACCATGAACATCCCCCCTGGACACCCCCACCCCCCACACACCCCCATCCCCTGGACACCCCCTGCCCCCCTTGGACAACCACCGCAAACCCCTAAACAACCCCCAACCCCCTGAATTCTGAATTGAATTATTTATGTATTTAATTAAATTATGAATTGTGTGTTAATGGTGTATGGGTATACTTATTGTATGGGTATACTTGTTTTATGTGTATACTTGCTGTAATTACCTTATTAATTTTGAGTTAATTTTTTATGGGTATACTTGTTGATATGCATATTTTTTGCAGGTATTTTTTGGATGTGCTACTGTAGAATTTTATGTTATAGAAGGCTGGGCATTTATCAATGCTTTTTAGGGCTGATAAAGGGATCCTTTATCAGTAACTTTTTTGCAATGGTAAAGTATCCCTTTATCAGCGCATTTTTTTCACTGATAAAGGCTACCTTTATCAGCGGTTTTTTAGAACTAATAAAGGGGACCCCCCCTTTGTCAGCACTGAGCTTTACAACGCTTTTTTAGCACTATTAAAGACTTTTTTGAGTGCTGATAAAGACTGTTTTTGTAGTAGTGTTTGTGAAAGGGAGAACTGATGGAGAGTGGGGGTGGGCCATGCAGTGCATCACTGATTGAGAGTAGGGGTGGGTCATACAAGGAAACACTAGTGAATTATGAAAGGATAAATACAATGTAGGTAGTTCTGCAAGGAAGTACCAATGGAGTAGGGGGGTCATGCAGGGAAGTGCCGATGGAGAGTGGTGTTGGGTCGTGAGAGGCAACACTAATTGAAATTGGGGGGTGGGTCCTATGAGGCAGCATTGAAAGAGGATGAAAGGAGAAAACCTAGGCAGGCAGTAGTATGTAAGTTCTATGTGAGGTCTACTTGAGATTTTAGAAAAAAGAAATGGCCCCCTATTCACTCATACGAATTGAATATTCTACATGAGTGTATGAATTTATCATGAATATACTAATTTTTCTCTGAATTTTACCAAAATTGAGTCACAAAATTAGTGGAGTCACGGTGCCAATTTCACTCGGAAATGTACGAGTACGTGATTTAAATAATGATTTTAAATACCATTGTGGAATTTTATGAACCACTACGAGTCGCCAACCAAACCGACACATTAATGGAGATAAATAATAAAACCTCCATTTTTTATGATGAGTATGACCCCAACCCAAGTGAAGAAAATAAGGTTCATAAATAATGAAGGGAGGGGGAATTCCAATGCTAATGACCCCCTCCCCTATAGCTTGTTTGAGATTGTGATGGCGCATGTGTGGCGGTGCTTTTGTAGTGCTTGATGAAACAATCTCATTTGGTAGATGGGGATCATTGTGACAATAGACTTTAGGGACCAAGTGTATATGGGACTACCACAATGATATTTTGGAAATGATATGGTGGGTGTCTTCATGAAAATTTGGTCTGGAGAGCTAATGGGGATGTCTCAAGGGAACACCTCATGTCAAATCATGGAGACGATCGATGGAGTTGTAACACCCCAAGATTTCATAGTGTGTTATTTCTTCAAAATAATTCAATAACTTTCACTACATGCAACACCATGTTCAAGCACACCATGACTTACCAAAAAAGACGTTCAAAAGAGGTTATGAATAGTATTAGATAAATTTTAATGTTTATATAATCCTTATAATTTTAGAATCCATATTATGAGTTTCTTAGATATAATGCAAGAACAAATTCATTTTCAGTATTGCACTTTTATCAACTTTAATAGTGAACCCTTTTTAAATACTATATTTTAAACTTTTTGACTAAATGGGGACATCAAAAATTTAAAATGAAACATCCCAAGCTTCCACGGTACGCTTTCTTTGAATAATACAGTAGCGTGTGTTGTACGCAACCTTGAGTTTTAACACACACCACAACCAATCAAACTAGCCGTTATGAATAGTAATACCTAATTTTTGAAATTATATATATTTTATATTTAAAAATGGACTTCATTTTTGGATTCGGAATATCGAAATTATCCTAGGGTGAAATTTTGGTACTTTTCGGATAACTTTTATATTTTGATGAATAGTGAAAATTACTAAATTTTAATTAAAAACAACTTTTTTAATCAAAATAATTAATATTGATAAATTATGAATTTGAGTGGTTTTAAAGTATATTTAGAATATATTTTTACCATTTAATATAATGTTGGTCATTGGACATAATTTTACAATTAAACCGAACATAAACGAGTGTCAATCTTTTGATAGTTATTATCTCTTAAAAACACGCTTTTTGTTTTGACAGCGGGAATTAATTTTAAATTAATTTCTGCCACTTCTGTGTTTTGAATTTAGAAAAATGGATTCCATATTTGGAATCAGGATTTCCAAATTGTGTAAATAGGTAACTTTTATTTTTAGACATTTTGAATAATTACTGCGGTAAATATTTTATTTACCATGGTTAAGGGTAAATCCGGTAAATAAGGGTTAAAAAAATAATATTATAATAATACTAAATTACCCTAAAATGTGTCTTAACCCTATTGGTTGATACATGGTCGACCATGGGCATCTTTGGGTCTATTTTGGGACCCCATGGATCCACTTGTAAGTGATAATGACACTTTATTTTAATTAAGTCAAAATGAATACAAAAATGACACAAGCATATATCTTTTAGAAAAACAATTGTTACATAGGGTTATATATGTTGGATTTTAGATTCTAAATATTCATTAGAAAGATAAAAAGATTTCCTACATAATGATAATTTATTTATAATTTTTAGACATTAAATAATTTATTTTATTTATGACACAATGATGATGCAGTAATTACTATAATAGTGAAAAATTAAAATAATTGATTTTATAAATACCCAAATAAATATAATATGACACTTTTAATGAATTAAACTAATTTTCTAGGATAATATGATATATTAGTATTGATTTAATTGACTTTTTTCGAAATAATCAATCTGTTATGAGTTTCACAAAAATCAACTAATGAATAGTGTCAAAATTGACATAAAAGAGTTCTTAAAACAAATATTATATTATTAATTGATATTAAATTCCTAAAAATCTAAGGTTCGGCCAAGAGACTTATATCATGATTGGTTAATCATTAATGGACCAATTGGGGGTCTCTTGGATGTATATAGTAAGTTTATTAACCATATTATATAAAAATACAAAGAGACATTGTAAAAGTGAAACTAATTAACTTAGAGTTAATACTTAAAGATAAGGTTAATATAAGTACCCAAACCTGTCTAAATTCTATTGGATGAGTTGTTTTATACCTATCCCCACCTCATCCTTTGAATAGTCAACTTTGGAGCCTTTGGAAACCGAATATGAATTTATTATAAATTAATATTTCTAGCTTTTCCAAAGGTGCCCCTCACCCCTCTTATAAAAGGGCACTCCTCCTTCTCTTTTCCTCACACATCTCAAGCCACTTGGCTCGTCCAAACTCTGCCCAACTAAGCTCCCCACATCCCTCTCCTCCTCCTTGAAGCTTCCCCTTAGGCAGAAAGCATTTCAACAAGTCCTTTGGTTCCAACCAAAGTGAGTTACCTAAATTAAAGGTAACGATTTCTCTTAAATTATTTTCATTTATTTTGCTTCTCCAACCCCCAAACTCTTTTTATTTCCTTTCTTTTGTAACAACACCAGTATCCACAATATACTAGGATGTTGTTATAAGAAGTATTCAAACTACACATACACACAACTCCATCTAATGGATGATGAACATAATGTTTCTGTGGATGGCAAACTAACGCCTCACGAAACGATGATTGTTCAAATACATCTTACCGCCTCTCATGGTGGCCATTATGATGGCACTGTAATTAAATATGATATTAATGATATATATTTTATATATAAGCTTCTGTAATTCCATTTTATTTCATACCATTATTCGTTTCATGTTGTATATACATACGATAATTTCATTTGAGGAAGTGCGGACTACCGCCCCCTTAAAATGATATGACTCGTTCATACCACACATGGAACGTATAAAGGATGGTGTAAATGAACTTAAGTAACATATATAAAATATTATATTATACTGGAATAGTAATATACCTATGTATAATTTGGATTCGATTCTTTTAAAATTAAATGGAAGTAGCGTTCGTGCGTACGTACGGACTACCGTCTCCACGAACGCGATGAGATTCATTCTCCATCGTATAATTTGATGATTTAAAAATGATGTTTAAGAACTTTATACCATTCTGGATATGAATAATATACATCCCATTAATAACAAATATGTCTCACATAACAAAGAATATAAAGTAAAATGAACCCGTTAACACTCGAAATGACGATAATTCTAAAATATTATTAACAAATCAATGATAAAATATCATATATGATATCATATTAAAGTAAATGATTCTTTTATTATTCAATAACAATTATTTCACCATTATACAGGAGGTAAACCTACCATCGACCAAGGAAAAAGTACAATGTAAGGGTTTTCTTATCTCACTTTTAATTCCGTGAGAATTCCATTGATCACCACTTAATTATTGCATGTGGTGTATGTGTACTGCCCATGATCGTATTCATTGTGTAATATACTTTAATTTATGGGTATTTACATCATCATGGTATGATACTTCTTTCATGGGTGTATGTTTCGTAAGTTACCTAATCGATAAGGGAATTTGAGATTTCAATTTCCACTCATTTGGCTTTACACATATTTCATTGATTATATTACCCCAAGATTATGTGTGGAATCACTATTCATTTGATTATGTCATAATTTCCACTCCCCTTCCTGTGGATAGAAGTTTGGTACACATAATCACTCCATTTGTAATTCTCAAGTCATTGATATGAATTTGATAAGAGTAATTTTAACTCATTCTCCATTTGTTGAGTTAAACATCCAATTCGTTGGTATTGTTTTTACAAGATTATGTGTGAATGTCCTTTGATTGTTTTACACTGAATATCCAATCATATTTAGTGTATTTATATTTTTCACACATAATTATGTCATTGATTTATCCTTAACCTAAGGATACAACCTTTTTGAGAAATTTCATCTCAATTTACATTCCATTGAGACTTCTTTGATGATATACACCAAATCACTTTTATGTGGTGTATATAATGTACTTTGACATAGTATATCATGAATTCCTTTATTCTCATGATATTACAATGTTTTGATTACCTCAATTATTTGTATTCAAGTGTCTCTCTTTTGGTTAGAATCTCTAACCAAAATACCATTTTAAAATGTTTTAAAGAATTATTCTTCTAAATCATGCTCATTAATGTCCATATTTTAAAAATGGTTTTAAGGATTTATTTATATGGACATTAAAGTTTTAAAATTAAAACTCCTTTTAAAAGTTTCAAAGTGGTATGGGACACTTTGATTCAAAAATATACTTTTAAACGGCTTCTTGACAAAAAGTGTGACTTTTAAATGTTTTCAAGAAAAGGGGGATATTTCTCTCAAATAGTTTTGATGATTATTTTCATCTATGTCAACATCCTTCATTATTATTGATTGAGGTTAATGTGATACAATACAATCTTCCATATTGTATCGAATGAATTATGTTTGACTGTGGATGTGCTATTTTTATACCATTCATGGTTTGTGGTGAAAGTATTGACATTTCGTATGCTAGTTTAATACGAATGTTTACGTTATGTTTAAACCTTTTCATATGGGAATGCATTGGACTTAATAAGTGACGGGTGGAGCCCGCTATAGCTCCTCGATGCATCGGTAGGTCTCATGAGACAAACTAGTGTCTTGGCACAAGGCCTTGGCAAAATCTTATTTGTAGTCTTGGCACGAGGCCTTGGCTATGTGGTTATGATAGTCTGGCATTATGCATTCCATCATTATGAAAGTGGTTATTGATATTGCATGTGATCATTCGACTAGTAGAATATCCATGTGAGTAAGTAAATGGCATTATTTCATTTTACCTTTGCCATTTTATGCTGAAGTTCAAGTTTAAAAGGCTTTTGTTTTAGTTATAAATTGCCTTAAGTGTTTATGCTTATTTATGAAAGCTTCTGCTATAATGTTATCCTTACTGAGCATCCGAGCTCACCCCTTTCAATGTTTTAATTTTTTTTTCCCAGGATTATGAAGAAGTAATTTATGAATGACCTGCAGGGATAGTATGAGGGGATATGAAGACAAGATGTTTTTTTTTATGATGTAATGTAAAAATTTATGGATGTATCTAGTTATTCCAAGGCTACTAAACTAATCGGTCTTTCGAGACTTGATCTTTCTCGTGATCATGCCAATGTTATGTAATTAATGCACCGACTCTGGGTAGCTGGGGTCGGGGCGTTACAGTTGGTATCAGAGGAAGTTTAGTACAAACCTTGGTAGCTAGATTTAGATAAACTCTGATTAGAGCACGTAGACCTAAGATGAACTTTGAGGATTAGTATAAAAAAAAACTTCCTAGAATTTTGGTATTGTAAAGATTTTGTGAGTTTTCCGAGCAATACATCCCTGTCTGGATACGAGCAGGTAGAGGCGGCTCTGGCACAGATGTACCTAGGGGTAAAACCCGAAAACACCGCTTTGAGCTAGACTCGAACGGGAACTGGTGCACGACAACGGGCCTTGCTGCACTCTTGGTTACGACACTCCCGGGGGATATGCTTAAGATAATTTACATTTTCTTTACAAACCGATTTAAGTAATATATACATAAGATGAGAGAAAATGACCTTGGTTAATCCTAATATGTTTCAAATTGAGAATATGGTGACATTTTAATCTCTAAATGATTTTACGACTACTATTACTCACACAATGCCTTCTGGTTTTAGTCAATGGCTGGATTCCAAGGAAGTCATAGTGACTTTGAGAATGATGTACAAGTTGGGAACAGTGGTGGCAATGAGCAACAAAATGGAATGTTGATAGGCGTAAAAGATATCGTCTTTATGCCAAATCAGTTTTCCAAAAATATGATCAACAACATATATATTAACCAACTCCCAGACTCAACAAGGAAGAGAAAGGTGATAAATGATAAGATCTCCAGCAATGGAGACCATGGAGAAAAGAAACCTCAATTTTCATCATGCAGGAATTGTGGAAAGAGACACCCAGGAAAGTGTCTCAATGGGACAACGAAATGTTTTACGTGCGGGAAGGAAGGACATAAAGTGAAGAATTGCCGAAGAAAAATGAAGAGTACTATGGAAGAAGATAAAAATGGTCCCAAGAGTCCATTTACAGTCATTTGTCGTAAATGTAGGGGACCTGGCCATTACCCGAGTGAATGTCCTATTTTATAGGATATTTTCTTGGTCAAAGAAGAAGCTATGTGGAAATAAATGGCTGGAGAAAAATTTAAAAAGTATTAGCACTCCTTGTTGATGGGTTTACTATGGAATAATTTTCTCTTGTATTTGTAACCCCACAGTTTTCCATGTGAGAATGATATTTGAGGAAGAGTTGTCTCTTCTCTTGTGGATATAGGTATAAATAACCATTTGATTTTATATGATCATTGGGGTTTGAGAAAATGATAAGTTATTATAATTTGGGATGAAAATGCAAAGTATGATATAACATTTGTGGTTAAATTATGTTATTTTGAGGAATTTATCTCATTTTGGTAATATTATAAAATATTGTTTTTGAAAAAGGACAACACGTAGACCGTGTGACAACCCATCGCGTCGGACAAAGCCGTGGGAATCGAACCCACAACCAAAGTGCGATTGGGATTTATCGCCTACCACTGGACTACGTGAAGTCCCTGGTTAGTGTGACTATTTTTTTTGTTAAATGATTTTATTGATCAATAATAATATGATTTGGGTTCTTATGTCTTATCAAATGAATACCCTTGGTATAGGAAAATGATTTGGTGATTAAGTGATAAATGTTATTTTGGAAGATGTTCGTTTTGTTAGGAACACTATATGCCCAAGGAAAATAGAATACAATGAGGTTTCATTTGTAGAGTAATGGTGGATTTTTATCTACATTTTTATTGTTGATTTATAGTGATTTGGGTTATTTATGGAAATGATTAACCTATAACAGAGAATATGTGATGATTACTTTTAAGTATGTGACTTTAAGAGTATTTGATGTAATTTGGAGATACAATGTAACATGGGAGACTACATAATCAAATTCTTCTATGTTTTGGGTTTCAATATTAGTTTGGATTATATTAAAGGATTTTAAGGAAAATTGGTTATTGAATGGTATCTATTTAACTTTGGGGTATTGTTGGTTTAATTTTAGAAATTAAGATTAGTGCATATTTATCTCAATGAATATCCTTTTGGGGGATCATTAGATCATTCACTAACCATTTTGGTTTTGATTAATATATGGTTTATCCTGCATGGATCATGTGATTCTATAGAAGTTTATTCTAGCTCTTCCAGTGTGACCAAGTCTTCTTGAATACTCATCGTTTAAAACAAAAAATTGAGTTAGTGGTGGAAATTTATTAAAGAATGAAAATCTACTTAAAATTTAAGTATATCTCATAATGTTCTTAGCCAATCTCATAAATAAATTCCCCAACATTAATAAAAGAAACATAGAACAAAAATGTTGTCCTAGATGGTACCTTAAATCATCACAAATTTATGGCTTTGGGATTTTTGGCCTTTTCATAGCCATGTTCTCTACCACTCTCCATCAGATAATTGATGGTTAGATTTCTCCTCCATATCCATATTTTCCTTCATGGAACCCTAGTATGTGTTATTTTCGGTAATCTTCATACTTTCGACTCTTTATTTTAAATAGAGGCCTCATTAATTCATTTTTCGATGTGGGATTTCAACTAAGATATTTTGAAACGTCAAAAATGTGTTATCCTAATACCCTATGTTTTGTTGAACCAATGGTATTTCAAATCATCATAGATTGATGATTATAAGGACCTCAATTTTACACTTGTTTGTGATTGATGACCTCAATCACCACCTATAAATATTTACGTTTTTCCTCCAATTATATGTCTCTAGTTTCCACCAATGTTCTCCTAATCGAGATCATAATTTGGTGGTGACCCTTTGATTTCTCTTTTTCTCATATTAAGACTAAATTTTAGTAACCCAATTTCCGATGTGGGTTTTCCCACAAATATATTATCTATTTTCAACCTTTTATTTTCGAAGAACAATTTCAAATTGCGAGGACGCAATTTATTGAAGGAGGGGAGAATGTAACACCCCAAGATTTCATAGTGTGTTATTTCTTCAAAATAATTCAATAACTTTCACTACATGCAACACCATGTTCAAGCACACCATGACTTACCAAACAAGACGTTCAAAAGAGGTTATGAATAGTATTAGATAAATTTTAATGTTTATATAATCCTTATAATTTTAGAATCCATATTATGAGTTTCTTAGATATAATGCAAGAACAAATTCATTTTCAGTATTGCACTTTTATCAACTTTAATAGTGAACCCTTTTTAAATACTATATTTTAAACTTTTTGACTAAATGGGGACATCAAAAATTTAAAATGAAACATCCCAAGCTTCCACGGTACGCTTTCTTTGAATAATACAGTAGCGTGTGTTGTACGCAACCTTGAGTTTTAACACACACCACAACCAATCAAACTAGCCGTTATGAATAGTAATACCTAATTTTTGAAATTATATATATTTTATATTTAAAAATGGACTTCATTTTTGGATTCGGAATATCGAAATTATCCTAGGGTGAAATTTTGGTACTTTTCGGATAACTTTTATATTTTGATGAATAGTGAAAATTACTAAATTTTAATTAAAAACAACTTTTTTAATCAAAATAATTAATATTGATAAATTATGAATTTGAGTGGTTTTAAAGTATATTTAGAATATATATTTACCATTTAATATAATGTTGGTCATTGGACATAATTTTACAATTAAACCGAACATAAACGAGTGTCAATCTTTTGATAGTTATTATCTCTTAAAAACACGCTTTTTGTTTTGACAGCGGGAATTAATTTTAAATTAATTTCTGCCACTTCTGTGTTTTGAATTTAGAAAAATGGATTCCATATTTGGAATCAGGATGTCCAAATTGTGTAAATAGGTAACTTTTATTTTTAGACATTTTGAATAATTACTGCGGTAAATATTTTATTTACCATGGTTAAGGGTAAATCCGGTAAATAAGGGTTAAAAAAATAATATTATAATAATACTAAATTACCCTAAAATGTGTCTTAACCCTATTGGTTGATACATGGTCGACCATGGGCATCTTTGGGTCTATTTTGGGACCCCATGGATCCACTTGTAAGTGATAATGACACTTTATTTTAATTAAGTCAAAATGAATACAAAAATGACACAAGCATATATCTTTTAGAAAAACAATTGTTACATAGGGTTATATATGTTGGATTTTAGATTATAAATATTCATTAGAAAGATAAAAAGATTTTCTACATAATGATAATTTATTTATAATTTTTAGACATTAAATAATTTATTTTATTTATGACACAATGATGATGCAGTAATTACTATAATAGTGAAAAATTAAAATAATTGATTTTATAAATACCCAAATAAATATAATATGACACTTTTAATGAATTAAACTAATTTTCTAGGATAATATGATATATTAGGATTGATTTAATTGACTTTGTTCGAAATAATCAATCTGTTATGAGTTTTAAAAAAATCAACTAATGAATAGTGTCAAAATTGACATAAAAGAGTTCTTAAAACAAATATTATATTATTAATTGATATTAAATTCCTAAAAATCTAAGGTTCGGCCAAGAGACTTATATCATGATTGGTTAATCATTAATGGACCAATTGGGGGTCTCTTGGATGTATATAGTAAGTTTATTAACCATATTATATAAAAATACAAAGAGACATTGTAAAAGTGAAACTAATTAACTTAGAGTTAATACTTAAAGATAAGGTTAATATAAGTACCCAAACCTGTCTAAATTCTATTGGATGAGTTGTTTTATACCTATCCCCACCTCATCCTTTGAATAGTCAACTTTGGAGCCTTTGTAAACCGAATATGAATTTATTATAAATTAATATTTCTAGCTTTTCCAAAGGTGCCCCTCACCCCTCTTATAAAAGGGCACTCCTCCTTCTCTTTTCCTCACACCTCTCAAGCCACTTGGCTCGTCCAAACTCTGCCCAACTAAGCTCCCCACACCCCTCTCCTCCTCCTTGAAGCTTCCCCTTAGGCAGAAAGCATTTCAACAAGTCCTTTGGTTCCAACCAAAGTGAGTTACCTAAATTAAAGGTAACGATTTCTCTTAAATTATTTTCATTTATTTTTCTTCTCCAACCCCCAAACTCTTTTTATTTCCTTTCTTTTGTAACAACACCAGTATCCACAATATACTAGGATGTTGTTATAAGAAGTATTCAAACTACACATACACACAACTCCATCTAATGGATGATGAACATAATGTTTCTGTGGATGGCGAACTAACGCCTCACGAAACGATGATTGTTCAAATACATCTTACCGCCTCTCATGGTGGCCATTATGATGGCACTGTAATTAAATATGATATTAATGATATATATTTTATATATAAGCTTCTGTAATTCCATTTTATTTCATACCATTATTCGTTTCATGTTGTATATACATACGATAATTTCATTTGAGGAAGTGCGGACTACCGCCCCCTTAAAATGATATGACTCGTTCATACCACACATGGAACGTATAAAGGATGGTGTAAATGAACTTAAGTAACATATATAAAATATTATATTATACTGGAATAGTAATATACCTATGTATAATTTGGATTCGATTCTTTTAAAATTAAATGGAAGTAGCGTTCGTGCGTACGTACGGACTACCGTCTCCACGAACGCGATGAGATTCATTCTCCATCGTATAATTTGATGATTTAAAAATGATGTTTAAGAACTTGATACCATTCTAGATATGAATAATATACATCCCATTAATAACAAATATGTCTCACATAACAAAGAATATAAAGTAAAATGAACCCGTTAACACTCGAAATGACGATAATTCTAAAATATTATTAACAAATCAATGATAAAATATCATATATGATATCATATTAAAGTAAATGATTCTTTTATTATTCAATAACAATTATTTCACCATTATACAGGAGGTAAACCTACCATCGACCAAGGAAAAAGTACAATGTAAGGGTTTTCTTATCTCACTTTTAATTCCGTGAGAATTCCATTGATCACCACTTAATTATTGCATGTGGTGTATGTGTACTGCCCATGATCGTATTCATTGTGTAATATGCTTTAATTTATGGGTATTTACATCATCATGGTATGATACTTCTTTCATGGGTGTATGTTTCGTAAGTTACCTAATCGATAAGGGAATTTGAGATTTCAATTTCCACTCATTTGGCTTTACACATATTTCATTGATTATATTACCCCAAGATTATGTGTGGAATCACTATTCATTTGATTATATCATAATTTCCACTCCCCTTCCTGTGGATAGAAGTTTGGTACACATAATCACTCCATTTGTAATTCTCAAGTCATTGATATGAATTTGATAAGAGTAATTTTAACTCATTCTCCATTTGTTGAGTTAAACATCCAATTCGTTGGTATTGTTTTTACAAGATTATGTGTGAATGTCCTTTGATTGTTTTACACTGAATATCCAATCATATTTAGTGTATTTATATTTTTCACACATAATTATGTCATTGATTTATCCTTAACCTAAGGATACAACCTTTTTGAGAAATTTCATCTCAATTTACATTCCATTGAGACTTCTTTGATGATATACACCAAATCACTTTTATGTGGTGTATATAATGTACTTTGACATAGTATATCATGAATTCCTTTATTCTCATGATATTACAATGTTTTGATTACCTCAATTATTTGTATTCAAGTGTCTCTCTTTTGGTTAGAATCTCTAACCAAAATACCATTTTAAAATGTTTTAAAGAATTATTCTTCTAAATCATGCTCATTAATGTCCATATTTTAAAAATGGTTTTAAGGATTTATTTATATGGACATTAAAGTTTTAAAATTAAAACTCCTTTTAAAAGTTTCAAAGTGGTATGGGACACTTTGATTCAAAAATATACTTTTAAACGGCTTCTTGACAAAAAGTGTGACTTTTAAATGTTTTCAAGAAAAGGGGGATATTTCTCTCAAATAGTTTTGATGATTATTTTCATCTATGTCAACATCCTTCATTATTATTGATTGAGGTTAATGTGATACAATACAATCTTCCATATTGTATCGAATGAATTATGTTTGACTGTGGATGTGCTATTTTTATACCATTCATGGTTTGTGGTGAAAGTATTGACATTTCGTATGCTAGTTTAATACGAATGTTTACGTTATGTTTAAACCTTTTCATATGGGAATGCATTGGACTTAATAAGTGACGGGTGGAGCCCGCTATAGCTCCTCGATGCATCGGTAGGTCTCATGAGACAAACTAGTGTCTTGGCACAAGGCCTTGGCAAAATCTTATTTGTAGTCTTGGCACGAGGCCTTGGCTATGTGGTTATGATAGTCTGGAATTATGCATTCCATCATTATGAAAGTGGTTATTGATATTTCATGTGATCATTCGACTAGTAGAATATCCATGTGAGTAAGTAAATGGCATTATTTCATTTTACCTTTGCCATTTTATGCTGAAGTTCAAGTTTAAAAGGCTTTTGTTTTAGTTATAAATTGCCTTAAGTGTTTATGCTTATTTATGAAAGCTTCTGCTATAATGTTATCCTTACTGAGCATCCGAGCTCACCCCTTTCAATGTTTTAATTTTTTTTCCCAGGATTATGAAGAAGTAATTTATGAATGACCTGCAGGGATAGTATGAGGGGATATGAAGACAAGATGTTTTTTTTATGATGTAATGTAAAAATTTATGGATGTATCTAGTTATTCCAAGGCTACTAAACTAATCGGTCTTTCGAGACTTGATCTTTCTCGTGATCATGCCAATGTTATGTAATTAATGCACCGACTCTGGGTAGCTGGGGTCGGGGCGTTACAGGAGTAAACCATGAATTCGTGTGGTCGACAATAGATCACTTGTGGCAATGGGAGGATGTGCCCGACTTTGAGAACCACTTATACGAAAGATGCACAAGGGGGTTCCTCAGAAATCCCAACTAGTAGGTGATAAGTTAGATTCACCTTCCATTGTACTACATGGATTTTGAGAACCACCTTTGAATTGTTGTTCTAAATTATCAAGACAATCCGAGTGTCTTTGCCTAGTTTTTAGTGAGTGACACATGTTTTGAACTAAAATATCAATTTTAGATCAATAACAGACATTTTGAGTCATACTAACCACACTGTGTAATAGATTACATTTCCTAAATGAATTATAAATCAATTTCTTGAAGTATCAAAAAAATCCTAGTGAGTTTGATCACTTTTGAGTATGTCACTTGACTTTTTTACTAAAATTTCAATTTTAATAAAAAGACACACTTGGAGTCATACTAGTCTCACCATTATTCAAATTGAGGTGTGGATAATTCCTACATGTAAAAAATGAGTTATGGATTGTTTCTCTAAAGTATCAGAAAAATATAAAATTATTTTCTTTATTTTAAGTATATCACTTGTGTTTTTTTACTAAAATGTCCATTTAAAAAGAAAACACGTACTTTGATTCAAATTAGTCACATCGTGTTTCAGTTTTACATAAGATTAATTCTTACAAATCAAAACTGACTTATGAATCATTTTCATAAATTATAAATACAACCAAAGCATGTTTTCATGTTTTTTAGTGAGTGACATGTGTTTTGAACTAAAATATCAATTTTAAAATGAAAACAAAAACTTTGAGTAATACCAGGAACACTATGTATCGGATTGAGGTGAGAATAGCTCTTATACATCAAAAATAACTTATAGATTATTTTCCTAAAGTATCAAAACAATATGAATGTGTTTTCTTAGTTTTGAGTATGACACTTGTGTTTTTTATTAAAATATATATTTCAACTAAAAAGACACACTTTGAGTCATACTGGTCACACCATACATCAGATTAAGTTTAGGATGATTCCTACACATTGAAAATGAATTATGGATCCATTTCCAAAAGTATCAAAACAATCCAAAAGGTTTTCTATGGTTTTTAATATGTCACTTGTTTTTTCTAAAATGTTATTTTTAACTGAAAACACACACTTCAAGTTGTACAGGTCACATCGAGTGTCGGTTTGACATGATATTTATTCATACACATGAAAAATTACTTATGAATTGTTTTCATAAATTATTAAGACAATCAGAGCATATTTTCTCAGTTTTTAGTGAGCAACACATGTTTTGAACATAAATGTCAATTTTAAACTGATAACAGACCCTTGAGTCATATCAAGAACACTGTGTATCAAATTGGGGTTCAGTTGATTTTTACATGTCTCAAATGACATATGGATCAATTTACTAAAGTATCAAAATAATATAAATGTGTTTACTTTGTTTTGAGTACATAAATTCTATTTTGTACTAAAATGTCATTTTAAACTGAAAACATGAACTTTGTGTCATACTAGTCACATAGCCTGTATGATTGACATGAGACTGATTAAAATATGTCATAAATGAGTTATGAATGATTTAATTAAATTATCAACATAATCAGAGTTTTTTACAAATTTTTCAATGAGAGACACATGTTTTGAACTAAAATGTCAATTTTAAATTGATAATAAACACTTTGAGTCATATTAATCACGTCGTGTGTTGGTTTGATGTGATAATGATTCATATACATCAATAATGACTTATGTACCATTTTTCAGAGTTATGAACATAATTGTTGTCTATTCTCTCAGTTTTTAGAGGGCAACATATGTTTTGAACTAAAATGTCAATTTTAGATCGATAATGTAACACCTGAGATTTTTATGAGAGATATTTTGGTTTTATGTTATATACATCATAGAAGGAATATTTCACTACACACAAAACTATCTTGGCTTGCTTTACATGCAATCACGACCTTCCTCGATAGCTTGCGTTGTACACAATACCGAGTTTCACTAAACAACGACATGCTATTAAAATATTATTAAAACTAGCCGTTATAAATAGTAATACCCACTTTTTGAAATATTATAAATTTTATCTTTCAAAATGGACTTCATTTTTGGATTCGGAATATCGAAATTATCCTAGGGTGAATTTTTGGTATTTTTCTAAAAACTTTCAATTTTTGATGAATAGTGAAAGCACTAGGTTACTATTTAAAAACCGACTTTTTATATAAATTATTATTTATTTTATTTAAATTTATTTTAGGTTAAAATTGATACTTAATACCTATATAAGTACAATTTAATTCATTGGAGTCATTTTATAATAATTTTAGACATATAAAAATTTTATTGAACTTTTCACCCTCTTTTACCCACCTCCTAGTAGAATTTGAAAATTTACATAAAACTTAATTTTACCGCTTCTGTGAGTGATATTTAGAAAATCTTAGAGACACGGTTAATATCAAGGAGTAAAATGTGGTTCAATAAGATAAAAATAATTTTTTGTGAATAAAAACTTTTTACTTTTTTTTACCATGGTTAAAAGTAAATAGGGTAATTAAGTGTAAAAATGATATTATTATTACCCTAACACATGTCCTAATTCTATTGTATAAGTTTAATTCGACCAAAAACAACCCTAGGAATAAAATATGACCATTTAGGTCCACTTGGATTAGATTAAGACATTTAATATTATTTTATTTAAAGAAGAGTTAAAATAGTTAAAATCAAAGTTTAATAACTAAAACATTTTTAATATAGGGTCATAAATAAGATAAATTCAACTATAAATATCCATTAGAAAGCTAAAAATATTTCCTACATAATGGTATTTTATTTATAATTTTTAGACATTAAATAATATAATTTATTTATGACACAATGATGATGCAGTAATTAACTTATTAATGAAATATTAAAATAATTGATGTTATAAAAACCCAAATAAATGTAATTTTAGACTTTTTATGAATTAAAATAATTTTATAGGTTAATATTTCATGTTAGTATTTATTTAATTAACTTTTTTAGAACTAATCATACTGTTACGAGTTTCACAAAAATCATGTACCAAATAGTGTCAAAATTGACATAAAATAGTTTTTAAAACAAATACTATATTATTAATTGTTATTTTATTCCTAAAAATCTAAGGTTTGGACAAATAACATAGATAAGGATATATATATATATTAATAATAAACCAATTGGGGTTATGTTGTCTTGTTATAGTAAGGTTTATTAACCATATAGTGTAAGAAAACAAGAAGACATGATAAAAGTAAAATTATTTAACTTAAAGTTAAATCTAAATGATAAGGTTAAAATAGTAACCTAAACATATCTAAAATCTATTTGTTGAGATTATTTCGACCCATCCCCACCTTAGCTTCAAAATAAATCAATTTGGATCTATTAAAAACCAAATATGACTTTATAATAAAATAATATTTTAAGTTTTTCCTAAGGTGCCCCTCTCCTCCCTTATAAAAGGGCACCTCCTCCCTCTCCTCCTCACACCACTTTGAGCCTTAAAGCTCGGAAAAACCCTAAAAATTTATCTTATACACTTTCCTAGAAACATCCTAGAGGTCCTGGTCTTCTTCAAAGACCATCTTTAGTGTCCTAAGAGGAGGTTAAGAAGAGGCACTTCAAAGAAGAGGTAATGTTTGTTACCGATTCTTTCAACTTTATTTCTTCTTCTACTTCATATTCTTCAGTTGTTTCATTATGAAGTAATAACATCAGTATCACTCATATACTGATATTTTATTATAAATATGAAACAACTCTATTTCACCTTCTTTCTATCCTACAAAAAATGAAATCACCGCGCGTGCGTACGTATGGAATACCGTCTCCACGTTGTGGTGTAATATGTTTTCCACCACCACCTTACTTGGATGGGTATAATGGTGTAAATAATAAATATATATTAATATTGTAAAGTGATATTGATTCTTAAATAGTATACATAAATTTCAATACAATTCCACGATCATGGGAACAATATCATCGCTCGTGCGTACGTACGACCTACCGTCTCCACGATGTGATGCGACTCGTTCTACATGATATTAAAGGAATAATGATTATATAAATGAATTTAATGAATAAATATGATATATATTACACTAATAACATTTTGGAAATGAGGTATCTATAACCTAAAAAGAAGAATAAGAATTTATTTGACAAAACACGCATAAGAACAAAAAGCAATAAACACCCGAATAACAAGTAGCAATGAAATATTACTAATAAGAAGCTAATAATATGACCATATATGATATCATAACAATGAGTAAGATTCTATAATAAGTCAATAACATTATTTAAATCATTATACAGGAGTTTCAGACACGTATGAAGCAAATCAGACCTAAGGTAAGGGAAAATCTCACAATCTCATTTTTAGTCGAGATTGTTTGTTCTTTGGTATTTACTGGGGTGTATTTATCATCCATATCAATGTTTCCTCAATATGTAATATTATTTATATCCTCCTAAAATTTTTAAAATCCAATTTTACCCATTGGTGAGTTTTTATTAAAATATATGAAATGAATCTTTTGTCGTTTTTAGTACGAGGTACTTTTTGACTTTTCCGGCCAAAGCACGAGAAGAATGTTTTTATTTAACTTATACGTCATGAATGGATTTTTAGAAAATTATTTCCATGAAGATTACTTTAAAAGTTTTCATGTTTATTTTTAATCAACTTCTTTTAGTTTAAAAAATTATGACATGTTAAGAAAGGAAAAATGTTTCTGAAGTAGAAAGGATATTTTCCTCAAGAATGAAGTTCAAGTGTTTTATCAAAATTATTTTCCATCTAAGATTATATAGGGTTCTGTTTCTATCCCTATTTTTACATTGATTTAATTATGTTATGATGGAATTATTTTTATGATGTCCTTTTATCTTTTATGGATTATGTTATCATGGTATGATATTTAAGAATCCCATTTTTTATTACATGGGTTATGCTATGATGTATGATTTATGATCATGTGGCACACATAAGAATGGTATAATTATGAGATGGGTGGGACCTATATCTCCCTCCAATGCATTGGTTAATGATTTATATCTCATGAGATAGACATGGATGGAACGAAAAGTTAAACCGGTTCAGTGATACAGGACTGGAACGAGGAGTGAACTCGGTTCAGAAATAGACTTTGTCCGCTAAGATAGTCTTGGAAACGAGTCTTGACTAATAAGAAATGATTTTCTATGATTATTTGTGTATGACACAAAGTTTCATGTCTTATGTTATGATTATTGGGATTACATTTCACTACTATGATTTATCCCATGTTATGAAATTACAATCTCTTTTTCAGGTTAAGATTTCAAAAATGTTATGTTCTTATGAATATGTTGTGATTAATATTTCTTTTGTTTACCCTTACTGAGCATTTGAGCTCACCATTTTGTATGTTTTATTTTCCCCAGGTCAGGAAGAATGGTATTAAGTATGATATGCCAAAAGTGACTCTATATATGATAAAATAAATGGGAGACAATGTAGATGATTTATGAACCAGTTGTTTATGTTTCCCAGTTTCTAAAGACACTATACCTATACGGTCCTTTCATGGTTTTGTTATATGTTGTAATAAGTGTGCTTCAATTTTGAAGCAATAACAATGTATGTAAAGTATGGGTCTTTATAATTGGTATCAGAGGAAGGGTATAGTCAACCTCTGAAAACTAGGATGTGAAAGCCTTAGTAATAACCCTAAGGATATGCCTAAGCATAGGAAAAAATCTTAGTGTTTTAGAAATGGACATTAATAACCTATGATAAGACCTAAAGCATGAAATTTTATTCTTTATTATGTGGTTTTACTATTATAATTACTGTTTCTCACACTATTCTTCTTGGTTTTAGTCAATGGCTGGAACCCGAAGGAACCGTGTTAATGTGGAATGCGATGGGCAATGCAATGATTGCCCCACTGAGCAACCAAACATTATGGGAGATGAAATGAAAAATCTTGTAGCCATGCTCACACAACTTTCTCAAGCTATGAATCATGCAGGACTTCCAAACGAGAAAAGGAAGGAGCAACATTCTGTTTTATCCTTCATGAGGTAGCGTCCACCCTCATTCAGCGGGTCTACTGATCCATTAGTTGCTGAACAATGGATCCATACTACTGGAAAGATATTTTAGTTCTTCAATGTTCTGAACATGATAAATTCATCTTAGTAGTATATTGTTTGGATGGTGAAGCTGATCAATGGTGGAATATTATCAAGAATACGAGGCAAAGGGATGAAATTGAATCCATGGAATGTGACAAGTTCAAGAACTTATTTTTCAATAAGTACTTCCCACGTATTCTTTGAACAAAGATGGAGAAGGAGTTTCTTGAACTTAAGAAAAAGGATGATGAATCTGTTGGTACCTACGAAGCAAATTTTACAAGACTTTCAAGGTACGCTTCTGGGATGATTATCCAACCTAAGAGTAAAATCGATCAATTATTTAGTGGCTTAAAACCAAGTCTTCGAAGGGAGTTAGCCATAATGGACTTCAATAGCTATGAGGAAATCGTTCGATGTGCTCTAAAGGTTGATATGGAGATTGGAGTAACCCATCAGTCATATGCGTTTGATAAGCAGAGGAAAATGGAATTCAAAGGGAAATCTAAAGACCACACTGAAAAGAAGATGAGTTTTCCCTTATTCTCAAAGTGTGGAAAGAAACATGGAGGGAGTTGTCTTAAAGGGAAAAGTAAATGTTTCAAATGTGGAAAGGAAGGTCATCGGGCATTTGAATGCCGCAACGATGGGAAGAAGATGTCTAGTGATGCGAACAAAGAAAAGGATACACAGAGTGCACCTCCTATACTTCAATGTTACAAGTGAAAGGAAATGGGGCATTATGCTAATCAAATCCCTAATCCAAGGGTTGTTGATGATGATCGACGTCAACAAACTCTTAAGGCTAAAGACAAAGGGAAGTCACATGCAATTTCTATCAGCAATGTGGAGTACGATAACGAATTGGTGAAAGGTACACTTACCATCCACTCTAAAGTAGAAAATGTTTTATTTGATTCTGGATCCACCCACTCTTTTATTTCTGAAGAATTTTCTAAGGGTATCGCCGTATTACCTCAACAATTAGATGTTGAGTTAGCTGTGACAATCCCTAATGGAACAACAGTCGCATCAAAAGTTTACAATTCTTCTCCGATTGAAGTTTCTGGGAATATGCTTCTTGCAAATCTTATGATCCTTCCTATAGTAGAATTTGATGTGATTCTTGGCATGGATTGGATTTCTTTATATGGAGCTCATATCAATTTCCAAATAAGGGAAGTCACATTTCATATTCCAGATCAATCTATGATCGTCTATCGATGCAAGGATGAACATAACCTTCCAGTGGAAATTTCTTCCATATTATGTGTCTTGATTCCACTAAATGAAGGTTATTTATCTCAAATAGTTGGAGAGAAACTCACGATTAAGAATATTTCCATTTTAAGGGAGTTTTATGATTTATTTCTGGAGGAATTTCTAGGTCTTCCACCAAATCATGAAGTTGAGTTTTCAATTGAACTCATACCGAGTGCTTTACCTATTTCAAAGACACCTTATAGAATGGGCCCAACTGAGTTGCATGAATTGAAGAAGAAACTCCAAGAGAATCTTGATAAGGGATTCATACGCCCTAGTGCATCACCTTGGGGAGCAACTATTCTGTTTGTTAAGAAGAAAGATGGATCAATGAGACTCTGCATTGATTATCGAGAACTTAACAAGATCACTATCAAGAACAAATATACTCTCCCATGAATTGATGAATTATTTGACCAACTACGCGGAGCTCAATACTTTTCCAAGATTGATCTTCATTCAGGGTATCATCAATTAATGGTTAAAAGGGAGGATATACCAAAGATGAATTTCCGTACAAGCTATGGACACTATGAATTTATAGTGATTCCATTTGGTATTACTAATTCCCCTGCTATCTTCATGGATCTGATGAATAGAGTCTTTAGAGACTATCTTAATCAATTTGTGGTAATCTTTATAGACGATATTCTTGTCTATTAAAAGATCAAGTAAGAACATGAAGATCACTTGAGAATTGTATTGAAGACCCTGAGAAAGGAGAAGCTTTATGACAAATTTACCAAGTGTGAATTTTGGCTTCAAAATGTTTCATTTTTGGGTCACATAATCTCAAAAGAGGGGATATCTGTGGATCCAGCAAAAACAGAGGTTATCGAATGATGGTTGAGACCAACAACAGTAATCTAGATCTGAAGTTTTCTTGGTTTGGTTGGATATTATTGATATTTTGTGAAAGATTTTTCACGATTATCTAATCCACTCACCAGGTTGACTCGAAAAGGAGTTAAGTTCATGTGGATGGAGGAATGTAAAGATAATTTCAAGGAGTTGAAAATAAGGTTATCCAGTGCACCTGTGCTCACACTGCCTTGTAGTGGAGAAAGGTTTGTGATCTACAGTGATGCATCCAATAAGGGATTAGGGTGTGTTCTCATGCAAAATGATATGGTGATAGATTATGCCTCATGACAGTTGAAAATCCATGAGCAAAATTACCCAACTCATGATTTGGAGTTAGCTGCGGTAATCATTGCATTAAATATTTGGAGGCATTATCTTTATGGTGAAAGGTGTGATATTTATACTGATCATAAAAGTTTAAAGTATATTTTCACACAAAAGGAGATGAATATGTGTCAAAGAAGATGGTTGGAGCTGATTAAGGATTACGACTGCTCAATTCATTACCACCCTGGATAAGCAAACAAGGTGGCAGACACATTAAGTCAACAAGACCATGCTAGATTATCCATGATGAGGATCACAAAAGATCCAATATTTATGGATTTACAAAGGATGGATCTTGGAATTATAATGGAAGGGAAAAAATATTATCTTTCTCAAATGAATGTTCAACCATATATACATGCGAAGATTAAAGAGGCATATAAAGAAGATGTAGAGTTACAAAAGAAGGTGAGAAATGTTCCTGAATTCAACCTTGATTGTCATGGGATGATAAGGTTCAGGAATCGGGCTTGTGTTCCTCCCATCCCAGAATTAAAGAAGGAGCTACTGGATGAGGCTCATAGTTATTAATTCTCTATTCATCCTGGAATCACGAAGATGTATAGGGACATGAAAGAGTACTTCTGGTGGGATGTCATGAAAAGAGATGTCGCTGAATATGTCTCTCGATGCTTGGTTTGTCAGAAAGTTAAAGCTGAGAGACAGAAGTATAAGGGGATGTTACAACCATTACCCATACCCGAATGGAAATGGGAAAACATCACTATGGGCTTTGTCACCAGACTTCCTAAAACATACAAAGGCAATAATTCTATCTGGGTCATAGTTGATCATCTTACAAAGTTGGCACACTTCATTTATATTAGAGAATATTTCTCTCTTGATCATCTTGCCATGATATATGTAAAGAAAGTGGTAAGATTGCATGGAGTACCACTTTCCATTATATCTGATCGGGATTTGAGGTTTACCTCAAAGTTTTGGCAAGGTCTTTAGCATACTCTGGATACAGAGTTGAGTTTCAGCACTGCTTATCATCCTCAGATAGACATATAGTCTGAAAGAAAAATTCAAACTCTAGAAGATATGTTAAGAGCTTGCTCTATGGATTTCAAAGGTGGTTGAGATCAACACCTACCTTTGGTGGAATTTTCTTATAATAATAGCTTTCACTCCAGAATTCAGATGGCTCCTTATGAAGCTCTCTATGGAAAGAAATTCCGAACTCCAACTTGCTGGGATGAAGTTGGGGAAAAAAAGCTATTAAGACATGATCTTGTTGATGAGATGGAGGAAAAGGTCCGATCTAATCAACAACACATCAGAGCAGCTCAGAGTCGACAAAAAAGTTATGCCGATAACCAAAGAAAAGACCTAGAGTTTGAAGTGGGTGATAAAGTGTTCTTACGAATATCTCCTTGGAAGAGAGTAATGAGATTTGGAAAGAAGGTAAAGCTGAGCCCTAGGTATATCAACCCTTTCAAAATACTGGATCGTGTTGGGAAGGTAGCATACCGATTTCCGCTTCCACCGAATCTCTCTTAAGTTCACGATGTGTTCCATGTATCTCTCCTGAGAAAGTACATACCCAATCCTTCTCATGTACTCAGCTCAGAGTTGTACCACTAGAGAAAGATCTTTCTTATGAAGAATAATCGATAGAGATTCTGGATCGTAGCGAAAAATCCCTACAGAACAAGACCACTCGCTTGGTGAAAGTTTTATAGAGGAACCACTAATTAGAAGAAGCTACATGGGAGCTTGAGGATATGATGAGGGAGAGGTATCCTCATCTGTTTGTTACAAAGTGACGAATTTCGAGGGTGAAATTCATTTTAAGGGGGGTAGAATGTAACACCCGAGATTTTTATGAGAGATATTTTGTTTTTATGTTATATACATCATCAAAGGAATCTTTCACTACACATAACACTAGCTTGGCTTTCTTTACACGCAATGACGACCTTCCTCGATAGCTTGCGTTGTACGCAATACTGAGTTTCACTAAACAACGATATGCTATTAAAATATTGTTAAAACTAGCCGTTATTAATAGTAATACCCACTTTTTGAAATATTATAAATTTTATCTTTCAAAATGGACTTCATTTTTGGATTCGGAATATCGAAATTAGCCTAGGGTGAATTTTTGGTATTTTTCTGAAAACTTTCAATTTTTGATGAATAGTGAAAGCACTTGGTTACTATTTAAAAACCGACTTTTTATATGAATAATTCTTTATTTTATTTAAATTTATTTTAGGTCAAAATTGATACGTAATACCTATATAAGTTCAATGTAATTCATTGGAGTAATTTTATAAAAATTTTAGACATATAAAAATTTTATTGAACTTTTCACCGTCTTTCACCCACCTCCTAGGAGAATTTGAAAATTTACATAAAACTTAATTTTACCGCTTCTGTGAGGGGGATTTCGAAAATCCAAGAGAAACGGTTAATATCAAGGAGTAAAATATGGTTCAATAAGATAAAAATAATTTTTGGTGAATAGTAACTTTTTACTTTTTTTACCACGGTTAAAAGTAAATAGGGTAATTAATGGGTAAAAGTGATATTATTATTACCCTAACACATGTACTAATTCTATTGGATATGTTTAATTCGACCAAAAACAACCTTAGGAATAAAATATGACCATTTAGGTCCACTTGGATTAGATTAGGAAATTTAATATTATTTTATTTAAAGAAGAGTTAAAATAGTTAAAATCAAAGTTTAATAACTAAAACATTTTTAATATAGGGTTATACATAAGATAAATTCGACTATAAATATTAATTATAAATCTAAAAATATTTCCTACATAATGGTATTTTATTTATAATTTTTAGACATTAAATAATTTAATTTATTTCTGACACAATGATGATGCAGTAATTACCTTATTAATGAAATATTAACATAATTGATGTTATAAATACCCAAATAAATGTAATTTTAGACTTTTTATGAATTACACTAATTTTATAGGTTAATATTATATGTTAGTATTGATTTAATTAACTTTTTTATAACTAATCATGATGTTATGAGTTTCAAAAAAATCAAGTACCAAATAGTGTCAAAATTGACATAAAATAGTTTTTAAAACAAATATTATATTAGTAATTGTTATTTTCTTCTCTAAAATATAAGGTTAGGACAAATGACATAGATAATGATATATATATTAATAATAAACCACTTGGGGTTCGTTTGGATTGTTATAGTAAGTTTATTAACCATATAGTGTAAGAAAACAAGAAGACACGGTAAAAGTAAAATTATTTAACTTAAAGTTAAATCTAAATGATAAGGTTAAAATAGTAACCTAAAAATATCTAAAATCTATTGGTTGAGAGGATTTCAACCCATCCCCACCTTATCTTCAAAATAAATCAATTTGGATCTATTAAAAACCGAATATGACTTTATAATAAAATAATATTTTAAGTTTTTCCTAAGGTGCCCCTCTCCTACCTTATACAAGGGAACCTCCTCCCTCTCCTCCTCACACCACTTTGAGCCTTCGAGCTCTGTAAAACCCTACCAATTTATATTATCCACTTCCTTAGAAACATCCTATAGGTCCTGGTCTTCTTGAAAGACCATATTTAGTGTCTTAAGAGGAGGTTAGGAAGAGGCACTTCAAAGAAGAGGTAATGTCAGTTACCGATTCTTTCAACTTTATTTCTTCTTCTACTTCCTCTTATTTAGTTGTTTCATTATGAAGTAATAACATAAGTATCACTCATATACTGATATTTTTTTATAAATATGAAACAACTCTATTTCACCTTCTATCTATCCTACGGAAAATGAAATCACCGCGCGTGCGTACGTACGGAATACCGTCTCCACGCCGTGGCGTAATATGTTTTCCACCACCACCTTACTTGGATGGGTATAATGGTATAAAGAATAACTATATATGATTATTATAAAGTGATATTTATTCTGAAATAGTATACATAAATTTCAATACAATTCCATGATCATGGGAATGATATCATCGTTCGTGCGTACGTACGACCTACCGTCTCCACGATGTGATGCAACTCGTTCTACATGATCTTCAATTTATAATGGTTATATAAATGAATTTAATGAATAAATATGATATATATTACACTAATACCATTTTGGAAATGAGGTATCTATAACCTAAAAAGAAGAATAAGAATTTATTCGACCAAACACGCATAAGAACAAAAAGCAATAAACACCCGAATAACAAGTAGAAATGAAATATTACTAATAAGAAGATAAGAATATGACCATATATGATATCATAAAAATGAGTAAGATTCTGGAATAAGTCAATAACATTATTTAAATCATTATGAAGGAGGTTCAGACATATACGAAGCAAATCAGACCTAAGGTAAGGAAAAATCTCACAATCTCATTTTTAGCCGAGATTGTTTATACTTTGGTATTTACTAGGGTGTATTTATCATCCATTTCCATGTTTCCTAAATATGTAATATTATTTCTATCCTCCTACAATTGTTTAAATCCAATTTTACCCATTGGTGAGTTTTTATTAAAAGATATGAAATGAATCTTTTGTCATTTTTAGTATGAGCTACTTTTTGACTTTTCTGGACAAAGCACAAGAAGAATGTTTTTCTTTAACTTATACAGCATGAATGGATTTTTAGAACATTATTTCCATGAATATTCCTTTAAAATTTTTCATGTTTATTTTTAATCAACTTCTTTTAGTTTAAAATTGTATGACATGTTAAGAAAGTAAATTTTTTTGAAGTAGAAAGGATATTTTCCTCAAGAATGAAGTTCAAGTGTTTTATCAAATTTATTTTCCATCTAAGATAATATAGGGTTCTGTTTCTATCCCTATTTTTACATTTATTTAATTAGGTTATGATGGAATTATTTTTATGATGTCCTTTTATCTTATATGGATTATGTTATCATGGCATGATGTTTAAGAGTCCCATTTTTTATTACATGGGTTATGCTATGATGTATGATTTATGATCTTGTGGAACACATAAGAATGGTATAATTATGAGATGGGTGGGACCTATATCTCCCTCCAATGCATTGGTTAATGATTTATATCTCATGAGATAGACATGGCTGGAACGTCAAGTTAAACCGGTTCAGTGATACAAGACTGGAATGGGGAGTGAACTCAGTTCAGAAATAGACTTTGTCTGCTAAGATAGTCTTGGAAATGAGTCTTAACTAATAAGAAATGATTTTCTATGATTATGTGTGTATGACACAAAGTTTCGTGTCTTATGTTATGATTATTGGGATTACATTTCACTACTATTATTTATCCCATGTTATGAAATTATGATCTCTTTTGCAGGTTTATATTTCAAAAATGTTACGTTCTTATGAATATGTTGTGATTGATATTTATTTTGTTTACCCTTGCTGAGCATTTGGGCTCACCATTTTGTATGTTTTCTTTTCCCCAGGTCAGGAAGAAGGGTATTAAGTAAGATATACCAAAAGGGACTCTATATATGATAAAATAAAAAGGAGAGAGTGTAGATGATTTATGAACCCGTTGTTTATGTTTCCCAGTTTCTAAAGACACTATACCTATACAGTCCTTTCATGGTTTTGTTATATGTTGTAATAAGTGTGCTTCAATTTTTAAGTAATAACAATGTATGTAAAGTATGAGTCATTTTAGATAACATACATTTTGAGTAATACCAACCACACCGTGTAACAAATTACATTTCCTAAATGACTTATAAATCAATTTCTTAAAGTATCAAAAAAATCCAAGTGAATCTAATCTCTTCTGAGTATGTAACTTGGCTTTTTTACTAAAATTTCAATTTTTTTAAAAATACACACTTAGAGTCATAATAGTATCTCTATTATTCAGATTGAGGTGTGGCTAATTCCTACATGTAAAAAATGAATTATGGATTGTTTCTATAAAGTATCAGACAAATTGGAATGTATTTTCTTTATTTTGAGTATATCACTAGTGTTTTTTTACTAAAATTTCAATTTAAAATGAAAACATGTAATTTGGGTCATATCAGTCACATCATGTGTTATTTTTGTATAATAATAATTCCTACAAATCAAAACATACTTATGAATCATTTTTCTTAAATTATCAATACAAACAGAGCATCTTTTCATGGTTTTTAGTGAGTGACACATGTTTTGAACAAAAATGTCAATTTTAAAATGATAACAGACACTTTGAGTCATACCGGGAACACCTTGTATCAGATTGAGGTGAGAATAGCTCCTATACATCAAAAATAACTTATGGATCATTTTATTAAAGTATCAAAACAATATAAATGTGTTTTCTTAGTTTTGAGTATGTCACTTGTGTTTTTTATTAACATATATATTTCAACTAAAAAGACACACTTTGAGTCATACCGGTCACAACATACATCAAATTATGATCAGGATGATTCCTACACACCGAGAATGAATTATGGATCCCTATCCAAAAGTATCAAAACAATCCAAAAGATTTTTCATGGTTTTTAATATGTCACTTGTTTTTTTCTAAAATGTTATTTTAAACAGGAAACACACACTTCAAGACATACCGGTAACATAGAGTGTCGGTTTGACATGAGATTGATTCATACACATGAAAAATTACTTTTGAATTTTTTTCATAAATTATTAAGACAATGAGAGCATGTTTTCTCAGTTTTCAGTGACCAAAACATGTTTTGAACTTAAATGTCAATTTTTAACTGATAACTGACACCTTGAGTCATATCAAGCACACCGTGTAACAAATTGAGGTGCGAATAATTTTTATATGTCTCAAATGACATATGGATCACTTTCTTAAAGTATCAATACAATCTAAATGTGTTGACTTGGTTTTGAGTATATCAATTGTATTTTGTACTAAAATGTCATTTTAAACTGAAAACACAAACTTTGTGTCATACCAGTCACATCGTCTCTCTGTTTTACATGATACTGATTCCAATATGTCATAAATTAATTATGAATAATATTCTTAAATTATCAACATAATTAGAGTTTTTACAATGTTTTCAATGAGGGACACATGTTTTGAACTAAAATTTCAATTTAAAATTGATAATAAACTCCTTGAGTCATACCGATCACATCGTGTGTTGGTTTGATATGAGACTGATTCCTATACATAAAAAATGACTTATATACCATTTTACAGATCTATAAACATAATTAGACCCTATTTTCTCATTTTTTAGTGGGCGAAACATGTTTTGAACTAAAATGTCAATTTAAAACTAATAATGGATAATTTGACTCATAACAGGCACACCGTGTATCAGATTGAGATTTTAATGATTATTATACATCATAAATAAATTTTGGATAGTTTTTCTAAAGTATAAAAACAATGTGAATGTGTTTTATTAGTTTTGAGAATGTCACTTGTCATTTTTACTAAAATGTAAATTTTAAATAAAAAGACACACTTTGAGTCTTGTCGGTCACACTGTGAATTGTATTGGGGTATGAATGATTCTTATATTTCAATAATGACTTATGGGTAATTTTTATAATGTATAAAAAATCTAAATCCATTTTCTTGGTTTTGAGTATGTTACTTTTTTTTACTAAAATACCATTTTAAACTAAAAACACATACCTTGAGTTGTACCAGTCACATTGTGTGTCGATTTAATGTGAGGATGATTCCTACATAGTCTGAGTGTGTTTTATCTATTTTTAGGTATTTTTGCATGTTTTGAACTAAAATTTCAATTTTTAATGGACAACATACACTTTGAGTCATACCAGGTACACTATGTATCGTATTGAGGTGAGACTAATTCCTACATATAAAAAATTACTTATGGATCATTTTACAAAAGTATCAAAATAATATGAATATTTTTTCTTTGTTTTGAGTATGTAACTTGTATTTTTTACTAGAATGTAAATTTTAAACAAAAAGACACACATAGGGTTATAATAATTACACCGTGCATCACATTGAGTTGAAAATAATTCTAACACCTCAAAAATGATTTATGGATCATTTTTATAAAGTATCAAAATAATTTGAATGTGTTTTCTCAGTTTTGAGTATGTCACTTTTATTTTTAACTAAAATATCATTTTGAACTAGAAACATGAACTTTAATTCATAATGGTCACATCTTGTGTCATTTTAATGTGAACGAGATTCCTATATGTCAAAATCGACTAATGAATAGTTTTCCAAAATTATCAAGACAATTCCAATGTGTTTTCTTAGTTTTTAGTGAGAGACACATGTTTTGAATGAAAATGTCAATTTTAAATAGATAAAAACCACTTTGAGTCATACTGGGCACACCATATATCAGATATAGGTATGGGTGATTCTTACACATCACAAATGACTTATGGATCATTGTACTAAATTATCAAAAGAATTTGAATTCATTTTCAAAGTCTTGAGTATGTCAAATATCGTTTTTACTAATATTAATTTCAATTTTAAATAAAAGGACACACTTGGTGTCATATTAGTCAAACTTCAACTCCCCAATATTATATGAATTATTATTTTTAAATTAATTTAATATTTTTTATATTTTTTATTTCACTCAATACTGAATATAGATATTGTTATATGAATGCATTAATTTTTTCTTGTGTTATATGAAACTAAAAATTAATCTAATTCTACAAACAAAACTTAGATTAGATTTTTATACATGCCATACTATGTTTATATTGTGATACACACATTACTGAGTCCCTTCAATAGATTATGTTACACACAAGGCTGTTTTTTATAGAACAACAAAATACTTTGAATATTGTTATTTAAATAATATTATTGTTACCACCTAGTTGTTGGAATTAAAGTTACGAATAAGATTAACTAAATTGTGATGATTTGATTTACACATGTATATATAATTAATCCTTTGGTTATCAATTAGTTATAAATGAAAGTAATAACTATTTGAAGATAAATAAATTCCTTTTCTAATAAAACTATTTTTGTATATAAAAATAAAATTTTATCCAAATAAATTAAACAAAACACTTTTAATGAATATTTTTTATAAAATTTATATATTATATATTCAGTAAAATTATTTGACACTCATCCAATATATTTGATAGGTATAAGATAATAATAAATCCAATTTTATGAATAAAAAGATGTATTTTTCTAAAAGGTAATTTTACCACCTTTTAATAGAACACCTATTTGCAATCTAATTTTTTAAAATTTTATAATATTTATTTGAAAAAATAAACTTCATTTTTGAAAGTATAATATAAAAATTTACTTTGGTTCCATTTTTGGTATTTTTTTGAGAAGTTTCATTTTTTTATGAATAATTGAAAACACTGCATTTTAATTGAAAACTGCATTTTCATCTAATTTTGTAAAATAGTTAAATTATATTTTATATTGGATTTATATTATATTTATATAAATTTTAAATCTATGAATACAATTTAGATAATTAGAATTAATTTCACATTGAAATTGGATATAGAAACACTTCAATCTTTTAAACTTTTTTACTTTAAAAACTCATGGCTACATCCCATATGCAGGATTAATTTTAAATTAATTTATACCACTAATTTGTTTATAATTTTTAAAAATGGATTCCATATTTTGAATAAGTATACTTATTAATTTATATTAATTTCAACTTAGTTTTTGAACAAAATAATTAGTGAACTTAATTAAAATTAATTACAACGATTGAGGTAAAAACGAGTTTACTTAGTGGTTAAACTTTAACTTAAGGGAAAAAATACCCAAGAAACATGTAAAAAAGACATTTTATAGACATATATAGACATTATTTTTCATTTTTATATAAAATAGACAATTAATTGAGGCACATTATGTAAGGGAGACCTCTCAATGGTGTTTAACGTTACATATTTACAATAATGTCACTCCTCCTCTACTATAAAAGGGCACTCACCCCCCTCAATTATTCACAACTATCAATAACTTTAGATCTTATAAAACCTTAAAAAATAATATCCCAAATTACCACATCTCAACCTATAATCTTCACTTTCGATAGAAATCCAACAAATGGATCCCTTTTGTGCAAACAAAAAGGAGTTACCTGAAGAAGAGGTAATGTTAATGAACAAGAATTTTTATTTTATTTCCTTCTCCAGCACACTAAATATTTCTTATTACATGATTATATAATAAAATAATTATGATCAATATAATTATATTTTTTTATATTAATATTATGACCCACACCCACACACACTTCCATCAAATGAGATACACAATCATCATTCGTGTATACGACAAACTACCGCCTCACGAACTAATGTCGTTCGTTCTTTCATTACCACATCTCAAGGTTTGGAATAATGATGGAATTACTGTTTTATATGATATAAAAATTTAAATATATATTATATTTATGATTTATTTATTCTTATTTAAATATTATATAACACACAACTTCATTCTTTCTATTTTTTTTGGGAATATGATAACTTCAATCGTGGATGTGTAGACTACCACCTCCTAAAAGTGATATGATTCGTTCATGATTTACATGAAATGTATTAATAATGGGATAAATAAAAATATTTTTTTTATATTACATAATATTTATACTTTAAATAATATATATATATATATATACATATCATTTATTTTTCTTTCTCTAAAAATACGATAAGAAAATGGAAGCAATGTTCATGAATACGTACAACATTCTGTCTCCATGAATGGTGTATTTAATTTCATATTTATATATTTTATAGAATATTAAAATATGTATATAATGAATATATAAGATATTTATATCATGTTTTACTTTTTTTTAAATAAGTAAATCATGATATAAGTAATAAGAACAAGAATAAAAAATCAAAACACATTGAAAAAAAGATATATTATTACCCAAAATGTAAATATAACATGAAATTGTTATTAAACAGTTAATATAAAGTCTTAATAAAACAATTTATGGTATTATGTATAATAATATGGTTATTTTTTATATTTATAATAAACTTAAATTTATTATACATGAGGTTTGAACGTGTACAAAGGAAGTCAAGACTTAACCTAAGGGAGTTCTCATCTCACTTTTATTTCTGTGAGATATATTGTATATTCTTTAATTATTCTGGTTGTGTGGTGTTTATATTTCCCTATGATATGTTATATCATGAATTTAATTTATTTAATGATATTAAATTTTTTATTTGAAGTTCTTATTTTACAGATCTCACAATTCAGAAATTACTCAAGTAGTAAGGGGACTAATAGACTAACTTTTATTCCTACGAGACATATGCCATATTAACCACTTGTTTATTTTATGTGGTGTATATAATTCCCATGAAAGTATTATATGATTATTATACTTAATTTTATGGGTATTTCAATACCCATTTTATTATCTATCTTTTATGGGGTTTATGGTTCAAAAGTTACCAAACCAATAAACCAATTTTGCCTTAATTTTCCTTCTTTGAGGCACATTCCATGTTATGCACCTATATTCTTATACGAGGTGTATATAATACCCTTTGATATGTTATATAATGATTTTTTTTATTTTAATATTAATTTAATATTATTATTTCATGTTGATTTTGATTCAAAGTTACCAAAATGGTAAGTGTTTATTGCTACAATCTCATCATTTACCAGAATTGTTTACGATTATACTTCCTTTGATGAAATCTATTGATCCATCTCTCAATTATTATTATTATTTTTATTATACTATGTTTTTAATGTTATATTCTTGTATTGTTAACATTTTTTAACTATTTGGTACTTAAAATAATTAATAAATCATTTTTAAGAAGATATGACCTTATTTCTCTCTTCGGTCAAAAATTTGTTTTATTCAAAAACCATGTTTTCTAAAAATGTTTTAAAAAATATTTTTAAGTGATATTTTCATATCATTTTCATGTAAAAGGGTTTAATTTTTTTTAAAAAATGTACAAAATCGTTTTTAAAATCTCTTTTATAAGTTTTCAGGTTTATTTTCAAAGAAATAGGTTTTTAAAATGTTTTATTACTTAAAATGTGTTTTTCAAAGTAGAAAAGATATGTTCCTTACAAAATTTTTTATATTATATTTATATATTATTTTATGTGTTTTCAATTTGGTTTTCAAAGAAAATAATTTTGAATATTTTTTATTCCTTAAAATGTTATTTCTAAAGAAAGTTTATATTCTTTAAGAAATACTCCAAGTTATCTTTCAAAATCCTTCTCCAGCTAAGATGACAACATTTGATATAGTTAATGATTTAAGGAGGATATGATCCAAGGAAACCATTATTATTATTTCTTTGAATGGTTTATTTTTATGATGAAAAGTTTTTTAGAAAAACCATTTCTATTCCATGGGTTATACCGTGTTAAAATACTTATGAAACCCACTTTGTTTCACATGTTATTCTATGATGAAATAAACATGAAACCTATCTCTTTTCCATAGGTTATGATATGATGAAATGTTTATGATACCCATTTTATTTCATGGGTTATGATATGATGTTTATAAAACCCCTATATTTTTATGGTTCATGATATGATGAATGTTTTATTATCTTGTGGAACATGTATATATGATTTTATTATGTGATTGGTGGGACCCGTATCTCCCTCTAATTAATTATGTAAATATTTATATATATCATGATAAATACAAGGATAAAATGAGTTGTGAACATGGTTTAGTAATACAGGGTCAGTATGAGGAGTGAAATAGGTTTTATAATATAGGTTTGGAATGAGGAGGAAACTCAATTTTGTAATATAGGGATAGAAAGAATAGTGAAATCAATTCAATAATACAGGTCAGGAATGAAGAGTTAACTTGGTTCATTAATATAAGGTTGGAATGATCTCAATTTAGTAATACAGGGCTAGAACAAGGAGTTAACTCGGTTTTATAATACAAGGTTGGAATGAGGAGTGAAATCATTTCAGTAATATAGTGATGAAATGTGGAGTGAACTCTATTCAGTAATTTAGGACTGGAATGGGAAGTGAAATTAGTTCAGTAAAGGATTTTATCCACTAAGATAGTCATGGGAGTGAATCTGGACTACTAAGATGGTTTGGGGAGTGAACCCATTCCACTAATATGGACTTGTCAGTAAGTATTGAGTACAATGGAAATAATTTTATATGTTTATGTGTATAATACAGTTCCATGTCATATTTCAATGTTATAATTTCATTCATGCCTTATGAAATACCAATTTTTATGTCACGACTCATGCATATGATCTTTGATACACAGGGTATGATCTTTAAATGTGATTCTCATGTTATCATAACCTTATGATAATTTTATTCTTATATATCTCATTTATTTACCCTTAATGAGTATATGAGATCACCATTTTTTATGTTTCCTTTCCCTAGGTTATGAAGAAAAGTTTTAAGTAGTAATACTAAAGGGGAAGATCTTTACAGGAGATGTTGAAGATCTTTCACCAGGTTATCATCATCATTAATTACTTTATTGATCAAGAAATGGTACAAGAAAGAAGGGACAAAGAGAACCCCAAGAGAAAAGGAGTTATGGGGGTCTAAAGTAATGAAGTCCTAGAGCATCCCCTCATATCAGGTTCCTCCCCTCAAGAGGAAAAGATAACACCTACATAGAAGAAAACACACTGAGACCTTGCACCGCCAACGAGGCAAGATAATCCGCAACTCTATTCCCCTCCCTCCATGTGTGCAAAAAGATAGTGTCACTGCTGATGATATTACTACATCTCCTCAGAATATAGGTAACCGAATAGGGGGTGCTTCACTTATAGTGCATGGAGTCATGGAGGATGAGAGAATCAGTCTCTATTTCTCTTAGTGTGATCCCCCGATGCCTGCAGAGTTGAAGACCCATGAACATGGCCCTGGCCTCATCCAGGAGAGAATGAACCCTGCCAAAATGAGTAGCAAATGTGAGGATGACATGTCCTCTAGGGTCTTGTACCACACCGCCACCCTTCATATCATCCGAAGAGGAAGAGCCATCAAAGTTGAGCTTTAGTCCAAACCGATGGGGATGCCATCTGACCCAGTGGCCAGCCATTGGAGGGCTTTACTCGGGAAGTCCAGCTTGAATAAAATAGAGAGAATGGGACTCACGCCATTTATTGTATGATAGAACCATATCGAGAAGGAAAAAAATTGTCCTAGCCACCAGAGTCCTACCAGAGCAGTGAAGCCCGTCAAACCTGGCTTGGTTTTGAGCCCGCCAAATGCACCAGCATCCCAAGATGAGAATCATGGCATGGGAATTCCTCTATGTTCCACCTCCCCCTTCACCATGGAACCACCGATCGAGAAAGGGGAGGTTCCTTAGCGCCGCTACAGAAAAGCCAGTGAAATCGCCAAATGACTACCACTCCTGGAAAGCCCATTCACTGCAAAAGAAGAGGTGGGCAGAGCTTTCCTCCTTAGGATTCATGCAGCACAGGCAACAGGAGGCCAATCTAATGCCTGAGTGCTTCAAATTTTCATTCATAGCCAAAGTCCTGTTCCTGATACGCTAGAAGAGAAAGTTGCATTTCACAGGGACGTCTTTGACCCAAACAATCAAACCCCATGAGTCGACCTGGTTCGTGTTGGTGAGCACCCACCTGTAATCCTTAGAAGAGAACATATCCGAGGGAGATGTAATGAAAACTCAACGGTCTGGGTCATTTGAGGGGTTGATCATATCGAACACCCGGGGTTGCGTACTATCAAGCACCGCACCGATGAGATCTGGATACCTTCTTGCCTCCTTGAACGTGATTTGGGTGCCGGGGCATCCCGAAAACCTAAGAACAGACCCAACCCAATTGTGGTTCTAGAAAGAGATGTCTCCCACTCCCACAATCCATCTAGAAAAGGGTAGCAGGGCCTACATGTGGGAGAGAACAACCATACAGAGTGGCGACTGGCGGTCACTCCCTCCTCCACTAAGCCGGGCATCCATGTACTTACCCCAGAGTGTGTTCCCCTCAATAACCTCCCACACCAGCTTTGCCTGAATTCCATGAAGCGAATACGAGATGCTCTTGACGCCAATACCCCCCTCCTGCACTGGCTTAGAAAGTCTTTCCCAGGCTGCCCAGTGCTTCCTCCCCTCCCCGTGCACATCCCAAATAAAATAAGAGAGGATATAATCAACCTTTATGAGCACCCCATTCAAAACCTTGGATTCCACAAGTGCATGGAAAAGAATAGAAGATAAGATGTTTCTTGATAAGGTGATCCTGCCTCCAAAATAAAAAAAGCGATTCTTCCAGTTTAGAATCCTGCTGGTCATTTTCCCAACAATTTTATCGAAATGGAGGATAAGCATCCTGCCAGGAGAGACCGGGACACCGAGGTACTCCATGGGAAAGGAGCCTCGTCGCCTCGTCGCATGCCAATCCACGTGCTCAGGGAATCCACCCTACTGTCCAAGCATCTCTTTGGGACATAGAAGGTGCTCTTGGTTTGATTAACAACCTGCCCACTCCATCGACAATAGTCTTAAAGAATCTTGGTAAACCCCCGAACAGAATGCATACCTGCATTCTTAAAAATAATGGAATCGTCTGCAAACATTATATAATAGATATTCCTTGGACTGGGGATTCACCGGTAGGGCCTAATGGTTCCCTGAAAGATTTACCTATTGATAAGACGACTGAGGACGTCCTGTGAAATAACAGAGAGGGTTGGTGAGAGAGGATCCCCCCTGCCTCAAACCGTGAATAGCCTTGAAGAACCCATAATTCCGACCCATGAAGCGTACAACCGTCCATGCAGAGCTAAAGCATGAGAAAAGCAGGTCCACAACCCACCCAGATAGGCCCATTCCTGACAAGACCTTGATGATGAACACCCACTCCACTCTGTCATAGGCCTTATCTATGTCCAACTTGACCACCTTGTTAGCTCTATGAACCCGCGTGTTGAAGCCGTCGATGATCTCTTGAGCCAGCACAATTTCCCCTTGAATGGACCTCTATTTAACAAATCCATGCTACTAATAGGAGACCCATTGATGAAGGTAGGGGATATGTCTATTGTTCAGAATTGAGGTAAGGATATTGTACGAAAAATTGCACATGCTCACAGGGAGATAATGGTGGAGTAGTGAGGGATCTTTTACCTTGGGAATAAGAACCATAGTGGTGGCGTTGGTGGCTCAAGGAAGAGTACCTCCTAGAATGAAGTCTTGAATGGCGAACACAACATCCTCCTTGATCACACTCCAGATGACACGGTAAAAGGAGCCCGGGAACCCATCCTGGCCTAGAGCGCTGTATGGGTTAAGGTTCATAGCAGCTCGATGGATCTCCTCCTCCTACGGTAAGGACTCAAGTAGTGTGTTATCATGATCAGATATGACCCTGGGAATAAAATCTATGATAGCTTCGTGGCCCTATGGGTACCCCTCAAGCATACTAGGATTCGCTCCAGCTAGCAAACTACTTTAGAAATCCTCCCCCAAACCACCCACAATGTCTTGGTCATCAGTATACGAACCACCCTCCAACCTTAGATTGGGTCTCACATGACTTCATCTTTCTTTTATGCTTGCATAAAAAAATCAGTGTTGCGGTCCCCCTCACGATGCCATCTCACCCTCGATTCATCGTGGGCCACACGCATCTCTCTGAGGAGAATTTCCACTAGAGAATATTTTTTAGTGACCAACTCTCCGAACAACTCCTCATTCCATGCCACTTCCAGATTAGACTCAAGGCGACTAGTCTTTGACTTAATCCCCTAAAAATCAGACATCAGTAGAGGTTTTCCACTTACCCACTCCCATAGATCCTCTCGAAGACGCCTTAATTTGTTTTTTAGCTTTTACCATGGATTCCCACGCTTGCATCTATTCCATGAGGAACTGACAGTTTCTAAGAAGTTTAGGTACTTGGCCTAGAGGGAAGAGAAGGCCATGGAAAAGCTCTTATCCCGGACAGGCATGATGTCAACTAGAAGAGGTGAGTGGTCCGATAATCTGTAGACCAAGTGAGAAACATTATCATTCCAAAATGTGGAGACAACATGAACATTGGCCAAGCAATGGTCCATCCTCCTCTAGGAGTGATGGGGACCTCCTTGGTTGTTGAACCAAGTGAAACATCTCCCTAAAAATACCATGACCATTAACCCTTTGTGAGACATGAATTGGTTGAACTCAAGAATGGCACGGTGGGGGAATGAACCCTACCCTTCTTCTCGATGGGATCAACTACAACGTTGAAGTCCCCCCCCACAAACCAGGGGAGGTTCCCAGGGTCAAAGTCCTCCAAATCACCCCATAGATGTACTCGAGCACGGATTTGACAACTAAAATGCACAAACGATAAGAATAAAGTTTGAACACCATCCCTGATCTCCGTACTGATAAACTGATCTGAGGAATGAACAATTCTCACGCTGATGGCCGTATTCTAGAAAATCCAGATGGAGGGACCAGAATTTCCAGAATACAGGAAACCACTCATCCTTATTCTGCGGGCGAACTCCCCAAGTTTACTGCTGTCTTTTTTAGGTTCCATCACCGTAGCCAACAAGATCTATTTGGAATGAAATTCACTAATTATGAAATCCTATTTAACCCGAGCTCCCATGCCGCGAGCATTCCAGATAAGGAAGGATAACATTAAAACAACCTTATCCTGGCACTGCCCCCATGCTTCATAGCCACTGATCTAGAAGAGGAAGACTGTCCCCAAATTTTTGAGTGGGATCTGGTACTTGCCCCTATAAAATCCAAGGGAGGAGTCGACGGGAGAGGGGAAGATAGCACCGGTTCACTAGAGGGAAGTCTTGGGAGAGAGGAGGCCTGGGGCACATCAGGGGCCAAGACAGGAGAAAGCCATACCAGGGGAGAAGGATGGCTGGAGGGGCTAACCTAGGGAGAAGCCTGGAGGACCGCCTCGGTAGCATCCTCATTCTAGGGAGGAAGCAGAGCAGGAAGAAGAGGCATGACACCACTAGAACACCCGAACCCAGGAGAGCCCACAGACAAATGCTCCATGGAGGGAGGCACCTCAGGGGAAGGCAGTGCGAAGGCCGTGTCCCTAGGAGAACCTACCTCTAGGAGAAGAGGAATAAATCTTAGGGGAAAGTCGAGGAGAGCTGAACCTTTAGAGAGCCAAGAGAAGTCCAAACACGCCGGAAAGAGGCCATAGGAGCTAAGACTGCCTGGTGTGCAGTAGGGGACCAGTTCCATGCAGGGAGCCTCAAAGACAGCCTAAGACGAGGAGACCACCAAGAACAGAGGCTCTAGGGCCCCCAGAACCACCGCCAAATCTGAGGAGTCGGGGTGAGGGGGAACCTCCCCAACCTGCCCTGACGAGGAGGTGGCCGAACCGATGCTAGACTGCATGGGCGGGGCCGGAGGAGCACAAGAGGGCGGGGCCGACGAGACAGAATTCAAAGACTCCACCTGATACTTCCTCTACAAACAGGAAGCTAGTTCCCTTAGAGATGGAAAAAGGAGCAGAAGCGCGACATGGATGGGTAGACAAGGGCTTGGCTCCAGTCGAAGCTATCCTGAACACAGAGTTGGATCCAATCAGGAAGGGGAGTAGCTGGTCCTTGGGCATGTACTTTTTTAATGTGTTGTATATTTATCTAAAATGATATATTATCCATGTTTGTTAATCTAGGGTCTCTATATTTGGCATCAAAGGAAATATTTAGTCCAAATATTAGAAACCAGGATGATACAAATTTAGTGAGATCCTGAGGAATATTTCTAAGGATTTTTTTAGGGATTTCTCTAAGGATAAACCTATGGTGTCAAATATTTTAAAGAAGGTTTCATGATTTATTCATCCTATAGGTAATGTTTCATTATTAGGTGATTTTTTCTATGATAAGTGTTTCTCACACTATGATTTCTAGTCTTATTCAATAGTAGGAACTAGAAGGAAATGGGTTAACATTGAATGTTTCAGATATGGAATGTATGTTCATTATTCAAATAAATTTCCTAAGTGGAAATCTCATGAAAAGAGTCAAGAAGGTGGCCCAATTATTGGTTATACAGCTTAAGATAAAGAGACTATAAATAACATGTTAATGGTATGGTATGTTCTAATAGTATTGTTTACATTAAATAGAAGAAGAGTGATTAAATTGAGTTTGAGGAACCTTAAAAAAATAATGAACTAGAAAAGGGTATTAAGTAAAGGGGTACTAAATCGAGTTTGATGATTTATATTTCATATTATAGGAAAGAGGTTTTAAGGAATAACATTATGAATCCTAAGTGATGGTTTAAGAATAAATTTGGATTATTTAAGTGTATATGTATAGGAATTCAAGAATTACCTTATATGAATCATGAATTATATATTTTCGATTAAGGTTTTTAAAAATATATTGAATGGTGCTGATGAACTAAAAAAGTGATTAAATGGAAGAGAGATATGTTGATTAAGGTAATGTAACCATTAATGTGTTCCTAATGTTGAGAAAATTGAATTTTTCTTGGATAAAGAGATAGTTGATATGGATAATATAAATTGGATAGTACTAATTATAATGGAAGTGCTTATTAATTTGTTGAAAAAGCATTCTATGTTCTCATTGATGAAGTTTAAAACTTTTTATATTTAAGGAATATATCTAATAATCATTGGAATAAGGAATAATTCATATTTTATAAAAGGATTTATGGTAATTTGGGTTATTAACATGTTTTAAGAAAATATATGATGATTGTATTCACATGTTTGGAATGTGACAACCAAGAGCTAGTTTATGATATATAGAGGATCAATATTGATATGATTTTGAGAAATTTAGTGACCTTCTTTCTAATGTTTTGGATTTTCACCTTTATTAAGGGTTATGAGTTTAACAATTAATGGAAATTTTAAGTTAAACATTGGATGAGGTTTTAGAGATTTAAATATTATCTCACTATATGTGGATTTATGAAAAATGGGTAACCTGTGCTAACCAGATGATAACAAAAGATAGATTTAATGAATTATCATTCTATGTATGGATCTCATGATCTATTATTTCTTTAGTAATGACAAATTCACCTTCATTCCTTGGATTAATAGATGAAGTGGAAATCAAGAAAGGCACAACTAAAGAGTGAGATTGTGAATATGAAAAGGAATGAAACCAAGTTATTATATTTCCTTATGTTCTTATATAGTAAAATAATTCCTTATCTCAATGAAAAGAATATTGAAAAATATTTTTCTTAATACATTTATTTTTTTGAACCGATGGTTTTATAAATCATCACAGATTTATGGTTTTGAGGCCCTTCACTTACCATTGATCATTCAATTTATTGTGATCAATGACCTCAATCAGACTCTATGATTATTTAGAATTTTATTCCATGTCCATGTTTTGGATTCTTGCCTATGTTCTCTTATTTGGGAAACTAGTTATGAGTTACTTTGGCTAATTGTTATATTTCCATCTTCCCTTTTTTAAAGGAAGTTTTGTTATTAATTTTTACGATGTGTGAATCTATGAATAAAATATTCAAGTATTAAGAATTTAATGAACCAGATGTATTTAGAGGGATAAATTAATTTTAAAAGGGTATAATGTAAAACCAAAAGATTTTGTTAATTATTATTTTTGAATTAATTTAATATTTTTGATATTTTTCATTTCACCTAACAGTGAATATAGATTTTGTTATATAAAATCACTAAGTTTGGATTACATTATATGAAACCCAATGTTAATATTGTGCTACACATAATACTTATTTTAGCTTCTTATACATAAAAAACTATTTTTTTATTGTGTTACACACAATATTGAGTCCATTTTATAGCTTGCGTCACACATAAGGGTGATTTTTACCAAACTACAAAATACTATCAATATTGTTATTGAAATAATATTATAGTTTCCACATAGACATTAGAATGGATGTTAAAAATAAGATTAAATAAATTTTTTATATATTAATTAAACATTTATATAAAATTATTCCTTTGGTTATCAATTATTTAGAAATGAATGTAAGAACTTTTTGAAAATAAATAAATTCATTTTCAAAGAAAACTATTTTTGTATGTAAAAACATAATTTTATCTAAATAAATTAAAATAATACACTATTGATGAATGTTTTTAATAAAATTTACATTTAATAAATAAAATCATATTCTTTTACCCTCATACAATATATTTTATAGGTATAAGATAAGAATAAATCGAATTTTATGAATGAAAAGATGTGTTTTTATAAAAGGAAATTTTACCACCTTTTAAAGGAACACCTATTTTAAATGTAATATCTGAAACTTTTATAATTTTGATTTTAAAGAAAAAACTTCATTTTTAAATAGAAATATCAAAATTTAATTTGGGTGGATTTTTGGCATTTTTCTAAGCTTCATTTTTGAAGAATATTGAAAAATATTGAATTTTAATTGAAGACTGCATTTTTTTTCTAATTTACTTATATAGTTAATTTTTTTATGTTGGTTTTAATGTATATTTAGATAAATTTTAAATCTAGTTATCCAATTTATGCCATTGGAATAAATTTCCCATTGAAATTGGATTTAAAAACATTTCAGACATTTAAATATTTTACTTTTAAAACTCATTGTTACATCCCATCTACTAGATTAATTTTAAATTAATTTCTTCCACTTATGTGTTTATAATTTATAAAAATGGATTAAATATTTTTAATAATAATAATTTATAATCTATATATTTTCAACTTAGTTTCTTACAGAAAATATTAGTGAATTTAATTAAAATTAATTATGGTGATTAAAGGTAAAAAAAACTTTACTTAGTGGTTGGCCTTTAACTTAAGGTGCCAAATAACCTATAAACATGTCTAAAATCCATTTTATGGACATATTTAGACCATAAAATCCATATAATTGAAACTTTACAATTATTGGAGGCACATGATGTAAGAGAGACCTCTCAATAGAGTTCACATTTTTATATTTTCAAGAACGCCACTCCCCCTCCAATATAAAAGGGAACCCCCTCACTTATTCACACCTCTAAAGACCTTTTTATCATCCAAAACATTCCCAAATAAGATCCAAAATTCCCTAACATCAACTTATAATCCTCACTTTGGGAATATACCCAACAAAGTAATCCCTTTGGTGCAAACCAAAAGGAGTTACCCAAAGAAAAGTAACATTCATCAACATATATTTTTATTTTGTTTCCTTCTCCAACCCACTACATTATTATTATTAAATTATTATATAACAACCCAAGTATACTAAATATACTTAAATTCTTTCATGTTAAGATTATAAAATACAATAACACAAAAATCCATCAAATGGGATACACAATCATCATTCATGTGTATGACGAACTACCGCCTCACGAACCAATGTCATTCATTCATTAATTACCACCTATCAAGGTTGTGAATAATGATGGAATTACTATTTCTATATGATATGTATGATATTTATGATGTATTAATTCTTATATAATTATTATATAACACACACCTTTATACTTTCCATTTTTTGGGAATATGATAACTTCATTTGTGGACGTGTGGACTACCACCTCCTCAAAGTGATGTGATTTGTTCATACGTTACATTGAATGTATTAAGGATGCGTTTAATAAAAACAAGTTATATATATGAAATAATAATTATACTATAAATAATATATATTTAGATATATTTATATATATCATTTACTGTTCTTTCTTTAAAAACACGATAATAAAATGGAAGCAACGTTCATGCGTATGTATGGCCTATTGTCTCCATGAATGGTGTATTAATTTCATATTTATATATTTTATATATTATTATAAATACTTATATAATGAATATATATGTTATTTATATTATTTATTAAATTCTATAAATAATAAAATAATTATCTAATTAATAGTATCATAGATAACAAGTCAAAACATATATGAAAAACAAAGCAGTTATTATTCAAAACTCAAATTTAGCATAAAATTGTTAATAAAAAGGTAATATAAAGTCATAATAAAACCATATATGGTATGATAAATAATATTATTTTTCTATGGTATATGTATAATAAACTTATATTTAATATACTGTAGGTTTGAATTTGTACTAAGGAAGTCAATATGTAAGTTAAGGGATTTCTCATCTCACCTTTATTTCTATAAGATATATGATATATTCACCACTTATTCATGTTTTGTGGTGTTTATAATTATGTTTGACATTTTATGTCATTAATTTAATTTATTTCATGATATTACAAGTTTTAATTGATGTTATTCTTTCATTAATCTCACGATTCAAAAGCTACTCATGTATTAAGGGGACTACTAGTCTCACATTTATTTCTGGGAGACTTATGCCATATTCACCACTCTTTTATTTTGCATGGTTTATATAATTCCCATGAATTTATTATATTATTATTATCCTTAAATTTATATGTATTTACATATCCATTTGATTATCTCTCATTTATGGGGTTTTTGGTTTAAAAGTTACCAAATTAGTAATGTAATTTTTTCTCAATTTTCCTTCTTTGAGATGTATATCATATTATGCACCAATATTCTTCTATGAGGTATATATAATACCACTTGACATGATATATCATTAATCTAATTATTTTTATGATATTTTAATCTTTATTTAATGTTATTATTTAATAGGTATTTTGATTCAAAGTTACCAAAATGGTAATATTTTATTGATATAATCTCATCATTTACTGAGATTATTTATGATTATGCTTCCATTGATAAAATATTATGATCCATATCTCAATAATTATCATGATTTTATTCTCCTATATTTTTTCATGAAATCTTCATGTATTGGTACTATCTTTTCTCTCTATAATAATGAAGAAAATTAAGAAATTGTTTTTTAAAAATATAACCTTATTTCCCTCTTCGGCCATAAATTTGTTTTATTCAAAAACCATGTTTTTTAAAACTATTTTCAAAAATATTTTTAAGTGATATTTTTAATTCTTTTTCACAAAAATGGATTTTAATTTTTTTTTCATTTATTAAAGTGTGTTTAAAATGGTTTCTAAAAGCTATATTAAAAGTTTTAAAAGTTATTTTCAAAAAAATGTTTTCCAAATGTTTTAGGATTTAAAAAGGGGGTATCAAAGGGGAAAAGTTATTTTCCTCATTAAATGTTTTAAATTATTTTTAAATATTATTTTATAATTTTTCAAAAAAATTCCAAAAAAATGAATTTGAAGATGTTTTATTTCTAAAAAAATGATTTTCAAAGAAAGGTTATATTTTTTAAGAATGCTCTAAGTTATATTTCAATATTCTTCTCTAGATAATATTAAATAATTGGATATAGTTTATAATTTACTAAGAATATTATCCAAGGACACAATTTTTATTCTTTATTTGAGTTTTTTTGTTTAAAATGAAATGTTTTTTATAAAACCCATTTCTCTTCCATGGGATATACCAGGTTAAAATTATTTTAAAACTCACTTCATTGCATGGGTTATTCAATGATGAAATGATCATAAAACCTATCTATATTCCATAGGTTATGATATTATGATATTTTTATGATATCCATTTTATTTCATGGGTTATGATATAATTTTTATGAAAACCATCTCTTTTTATGGGTCATGATATGATGAATGTTTTGTTATCTTGTGGAACATGTATATATGATTTAATTATGTGAAATGTGGGAGCTATATATCCCTCCAATTAATTGGGTAAAGATTTATATATATCATGAGTAACATAGGTCTGAAACAATGAGTGAAATCAGTTTAGTAATATAGGGATGGAACGAGGAGTGAACTAGGTTCAGTAATACAGAGTTGGAAGGAGGAGTGAACTTCGTTCTGCAATACAAGGCTGGAACATGGAGTGAACTTGTTTCATTAATATAGTGATTTAATGAGGAGTTAACTTAGTTTAGTAATATAGGAATGGAATGAGGACTAAAATTGATTCAACAATACAGGACTGGAACAAGTAGTGAACTCAATTTAGTAATATAGAGCTGGAATGAGAAGTGAACTCAGTTCAATAATACAAGGATAAAATGAGGAGTGAAATCAGTTTAGTAATTTAGGGATGGAACGATGAGTGAACTTAGTTCATTAATATAGGTTTGGGATGAGTAGTGAACTCTGTTTAGTAATAAAAGGCTAGAACAGGGAGTGAACCTAGTTTATTAAAGTAATTTGTCAACTAATATGGTCCTGGTAGTGAAGCATGACTTCTAAGATGGTTTGGGTAGTAAACCTATTCCACTAATATGGACTTATAAGTAAAAATTAACTACTATGGAAATCATTTTATATGTTTATGTGCATTCCAAAATTTCATGTCTTATTATTATGTTTTGATTTAATTCATTTCTTGTGAACTATCAATATTTATTTCATAACTCATGTATATGATCATTGATATATATGGTATGATCTTCAAATGGGATTCTCATGTTCTTGTACCTTTATTATCATGTTATTCTTAGATATCTCATTTATTTACCATTAATGGGAATCTGAGCTCACCCTTTATTATGTTTTCTTTCCCTAGGTTATGAAGAATAGTTTTAAGTAGAATTACTAAAGGGGAATATCATTATGAGAGATGTTGAAGATATTTTACCAAGTTAGAATATTGTGTTCCAAGTCTCCAAAGACACTAAACTATTATGGTCCTTAGGCATGTAGTTTTTTAATGTCATGAATATTTATCTAAAATTATATAATATACATGTATGTTAATCTAGAGCCTATACATACCATGTGTTATATTTAGGTGTGATTAATTTCTACATGTCACAAATGACTTATGGATCTTTGGTCTAGTGTGTCAAAACAATATAAATGGGTTTTATCATTTTTTTAGAATGTGATGTTTGTTTTGAACTAAAATGTAAATTACAAACTAAACACATATAGTACGAGTCATAATAATAATACTGTATATCATATTGAAATGTGGATGATTGAGTATGTGATGTGTTTTTTTATTTCAACTATCTAAAACAAGCTAGAAAAGATATAAAATATTCTATTAGGATGGAGGAGGAAAATCCATTTGTCCTAAAAAACTTCACATTTTAGGTTGCATGGGGTTTCTTCTTCCATCCAAAAGAAACATGTTATATCCTTTCTAGCTTATTGCAAATAGAATAAATAAAAATATGACTTCCCAAATGACCTGTGAAAAAAAACTAAATACGTATTATATAAAAATGATATGGAAGTTAACTTAAGTATATAAGGAAAAATGATAACATAATTAAATAAATAAGTAGTAGTAATTAACCTTTTCATGAGGTGTGTATACATTCTTAACCCATTTATTTTCCAATATCTCAGTTGCAGCCCTGAAGTGTAATCTATCACAATCATAAGAAACTTTGAAAAAACTATCCTAACACGAGTGAAATAATCCATCTGTATAAGAAATAAATTTTTATGTTAGCAATACTATAATGAAATAAATTAAACATAAATATGAATCAATACATTAATAAAATATCTACTTTAAACTGATAAAACACAATTTGATATGTCTCATATTGAGCTATGATTGATTCCTAAATGTCACAAATAGATTATTGAACATTATACTTAAGTATCAGAACAATCTGAATGTGTTTGGTCAGTTTTGATTATGTCACTTTTCTTTTTCACTAGCATGTCATTTTAAACTGAAAACACTCACTTTGAGTCACACTGGTCACATCATGTGTCAGTTTGATATGAGACTAATTCCTACATGTCACAAATGATTTATGAATCGTTTTCATAAATTAATAAGACAACCCAAGTGTGTTTTCTTGGTTTTTAGTGAGTGACACATGTTTTGAACTAAAATGAAAATTTTAGAATGATTATGTCCACTTTGAGTTATATTTGGCACACTATGCATTATATTGAGGTGGAGATGATTCTTACAAGTCATAAATGACTTATATATTGTTGGGGTTTCTATTTTAATTGATAAAACAAATTGTTGGAATTCCCAACATCATACCTTATCTAAGGGATGTATATTCTTCTTACTGATCAATGATAATTATAATATCGGGTAACTACATCATAAATTGAATCCCACCCAGATATGTTTGCAACTGATTAAATTCTATCTTCAACATAGCTGCATCTTGTTTCCTAAAGTATCAAAATAATCTGAGTGTATTTTCTCAGTTTTCAGTATGTCACTCATCCTTTTTTCAAAAATTAATGTCAATTTTTAATAAAAAGGAACAATTTGAGTCATACCAGTTACAATGTGCATTATATTGAGATGATATATAATATTGATTAAGTGTAACGTAAGAGTAACTTAGAATATTCATAGATATCAACGGCTAGGTACATATTTCTTTTGGAAATGAGAGGTTTTTGGGATGAATTGAGGGACTTCCATGAATATGAGAAGTTGGTACTACATGTTGACTGCTTGGGATGTACTATAAGTGGGTGAGACCAATTTTACATGTGTAATGATGTAATTATCATGAAATTACTTATTATTTGTGATCTAATTGGTTGACTCAACCAAATTTATTGTAATAATTATAACTTTTTATGAAATAAAAAATACAACAGTCTTCTACCCAGAATGTTGAATGCATTGGAGAATAAAAAGAAAATTACATCATAATGAGTGGATAATCCTTACTGAGTGCATGATCATTATACATGATTGAATCATATTTTTTGATGAATTAATTTCTTCATTATCTCTATGAAAATTTGAACAGTAAGTATTAGATAAAAGGGATAATGAAATTAACTAAAAAAAGGTGATAAAATTATGATAAAATCAACTAAATAAGTAGTAAGAAGTCACATATTCATAGTATATATGTACATTCTAACACCAGGTATGATTCCCATTCATTTATAAAAAAATAAATTTCCTATTGTGAATACGAGAACTTTTTACAATCTTGGTAGTACTAGAAAAATATTAATACACAAAGGATTAAAAAATATTTTAAATGAAATTGTAATAATCTTCAAAAATAAATCTTCGGGGATGCTAGTTTGTTAGTGGTATATGATATATTTCATAAATTTTTAAAAATAATGACCATAATTTCTTCTAAAGGTTTATTTCAGACACTGCAAAAACATTGAAAAGAATATTTATTTTTTTGTATATATATTTTGATAGTGAAATATTATTATATATACCCAAATACTTATCCACTTGTAGAAGTCGATAGGCTCCTTGTTCTCATGGACTATTCTCATGCCATGATTTTGATGATATTTAAACACTTCCCAATCATAATATAATTCTCATTAAAACATAATATAAAATATATAAATTGAATTTTTTTATGAAATGTTTCATGTAGTGTATTAAAAATTGGAAAACATAATCATGTGTAGTCATTTTGTTAGCTATATATGCATTGAATATAGAAAATAAATATTTGGAATACCCAAATTGACTGAAATGAGAAACCAATACTTTCTAAAAAATATATTTTAATAATTAATGAAAGGAATGAAAATATATTTGATATGACTAAATTGAAGAGTTTTGACCCTGTATAATTGGTAATAAAAATATTTTGTAATCCATAAGTTGGTTTTCAAAAAATACGTCTAATTTTTCTACTATCACATCAATTTGATTTGATTGTAATTATTTTTCTTATATAGAATTTATGTGAGGACTAATGAGTCCATATTTCTATTCATAGGGTTTTCCCTTAAAATAGTATTGATATATATTCATGTAAAAAATATGAATTGTATTTAGTCATAACTAACAAAGTAGATCAGCTATTGAAAAAATAAATCATGAAAAAAAACTCATGTATACATTTACAACTGAGACTCATAGCTATTCATACTTGAGGATTTAATTTGCATTCTCATGAGAAATATATTCTGTAATGGCCTCTCCATACATTTGTTCATCAAAATCAACTATGAAATTATAACCACTTTATAACCTTGTATCTACATGAACCATTAATTTTATTAAATGTGGAAGTTTAATGGGTGGAGTAAAGGTACTTTTTGAAGATATTTTTGATTGGTTGGTTTATCCTTTGATCATTTTGATTCGACCTTCCATTTCACCCCCTTCCATTTGTCTGTCTGTAGTAAAATTAATCAGTTCAAACTTTTTTTTATTAATTGTTAAAGTGTTTTCATAAAAAATAGATTTTAAATGAATACATCCTTATCGACATGGTTTTTAAAAGATCTAATTGTCATGTTATGAAAGCTCCAATAGCTTTCTCGACTGTATGAATATTTTCATAATCAAGTGGAATAGGTAGCTCACTGCATGGATCATGAGGTAAATTAATCCCCACTCCCATATGACCTATTGAAATTTGTCTGTTGTGCAAAATATATTATTGGATATTGAGCATTATAGACCTCACAATAAGGTTATGTGTGGGTATTTATATATATAAATCACAATCATTTTTAGTTGGTAGAATATTAATATAAGAAACATATCAATGAATATCAGATTCACATTCCACATAAAAAATTATGAGAATATTTTTACCTCATATAATATATCTCTTTTATGAGTATGGATCATCTCCATGTTGGTTGGGGTGGGGTGGGGGGGATCTTCATGTAGTGGTTTCTCTTATGTTGTTTCTTCTCTTTGATTCCTTACCATAACATTTTCTAGAAACTATGACTGGAAATTAAATTTTTCTTCAGGAAAAGATAATTATTCTTATAAATATTACATTTTCTTATCTTTACAACCTATTAATTTATTTTCTTAAAATAATCTTGGGGATTCACACTAAAACTCACACCTTTGATGTGACCATATTGTTCTAGATTATTCAAGGAAACTAACAGTAGCTCTTCATCAGGTAAAAATGATAATGATTATTATATATAAGTTTGATAAAATTTATAGAAAAATATGTAATCATTATTATTCAATACTGATTTAAAGAAACAATTATTAGTATGTTATACTTAGACATGCTTCCCACAATTTTTATGTGTTTTCATCTATTCATATCTCTTATTTATTTACACATGACTCCTTCTATATAACATGACATGGGATGGAAGTGTATTTGGATTTAGATTCATCAATATGTATATAAATAGAGGAAAATAATTATGTTATTGTTTCATTTCACATAATATTATTACATCTATTTAAAATATGTATCATTTTTTTAAGTGAAGCGTACCCCATCCTTGATTTACAGTAGGGGTAAACTTTAACAAAATTGACATATAGTGTTGGTTTTTTTATTTGGAGGTGTTTCAAAATGCCTCTATATAGTTCTGTGATGGTTTTAAAAAACCAAGACTAAAGTTGTCATCGACATCCAACTCCTGTCGGTTCCATCCATTTAGTGAAATTTTTGGAAACTATCATAGAATGATCTAAAATTTCAATTTTAAACTGATAATACATAGTTTGAGTCATATAGGGAACACCATGTATCGTATTTAGGTGTTCCTAATTCCAACACATTAAAAATTATTTAGGGATAATTTTCCTAAAGTATCACAATAATACAAATGTATTTTCTTAGTTTTGAGTATGTGACTTGTGTTTTGAACTAAAATTTCAATTTTAAATAAAAATACAATTGGATTCATACCAGTTACACCACATTGTAGATTGACATGAGGTTGATTTATATATATATAAAATGGCATAAGGAATGTTTTCCTAAAGTATTAAAACAATCCAAATTCATTTTCTCAATTTTGAGTATGTCACCTTTCTTTTTTACTAAAATTTCAATTTAAATTGAAAACACACACTTTGAGTCATATCAGTCACATCATGTGTCAATTAAACATGATAATAATTCCCATACATAAAAATAACTTATGAATAATTTTCATAATGTATCAAGGAATACCAAGTGTGTTTGCTTGTTTTTTAGTTAGTGAAACATGTTTTGAACTAAAATGTCATTTTTAAACTCAAAACACACAGTTTGAGTCATACTGGGAACACCGTGTGTTAGATTGATATGTAGGTAATTAATACAAAAAAATTACTTATGGATAGTTGTCCTAAAGTATCAAAACAATATCAATTTTTTCCTTGGATTAGGTATGTGATGTGTGTTCTGAACTAAAATGTCAATTTTAAATAAAAAGACAGACTTGAAATCATACCATCCACATAGTGCATCAGATTGATGCATGGTTGATTCTTTCACATCACAAATGAATTAAGGGTATTTTTTCTAATGTATTAAAAAATTTGAATTAATTTTATTATTTTTGAGTATGTAACCTGTCCTTTTAAATAAAATGGAAATTTAAACTAAAAACATGTACTTTGAATCATATCGATCACATCGTGTGTTGGTTTTTTGTGATACTGATTACTACACATTAAAAATGAAGTATAAATAGTTCATCTAAATTATCAAGATAATAAAAGCATGTTTGGTTTGGTTTTAGTGAATAACATAGGTTTTAAACTAAAATTTTAATTTTAAACTCACAACAAACACTTTGAGTCATACCAGGTACACCATGTATCAGATTGTAGTTTAGTTTATTCCTACAAAACATAAGTGATTTATGAATCATTTTCCTAAAGTATTAAATAAATCCAAATATGTTTGTATTTTTTGAGTATGTGATATGTGATTTGAACTGAAATGTCAATTTTAAACTGAGAACATTAATTTTGAGTCATATCGGTCACACAATGAATTAGATTGATGAGAAATTGATTCTTACTTGTGACAAATTTCTTAAAGACCATTTTTCTAATTTATCAAAACAATCCAAATTCATTTTATAATTTTTGAGTATGTGATGTGTCTTTTTAACTAAAATGAAAATTATAAACTAAAAATTTACACTTTGAGTCATAGTTGACGTACCTTGTATTATATTGAGGGGTGATTGATTCTTATACATCACACCATGTCTTTTTATTCTACAATATATTAATCATTTGGGGTCATCAAACAATATTGTTGTTTGATAACCTAAAATGTTGAATCCTTCATAAAATAAAAATAAAAGTGCATCATCATGAGGGTATCATCCCTATTTAGTGCATGATCACTATGAACTACTCTGAATTCATTATTTAACCGTAGTTTTTAGTAACATTTTTTAAACCACTGCTAAAAAAATTAAATGATTTAATGACGGTTTTATAAAAAACACTGCTAAATATTATAATAACTTCTCCCCCACTCCACCCTTCTCTCCGGAGTCCCCCCTCCTCCCCCCATGATCTTGATCCCTCTACCATAGTGGTTCCCCCTCACTAGTGCTTAGGTATCCTCTGATCCCTCCATTCTAGAGCCCCCTGATCCTTTACCAGTGTTGCGGTCACCACCGAGCCCTCCGAGCCCCTAGCCTCTTCTCCCCCCATTGCCTGTACTATTGACCTTGCCCTATCCTGATATATATACCTCACTCGTCACAACTAATGTCTCCCTCATTGGATTCATGGTCACCTCTGATTCCCCCAATCCGTCATCCTAGTCTTCTTCCATGATCCATCCCCAATAACCCCCCTCCTCCCCCAACTCCCCTGGTGGTAAGTCTCTTTTTTATGATCCCCTTTCCCTTTAATCCTATAAACAATGTTTGCATTTTGAATAATGATTTGGGAAGCTCTAATTATGTGGTTTTTGGTTGTCTAGTTATAAGAGGTTTCTAATTGGCTCAATTATGCTATCACCCACTTGTATACACCACTTGGGTCTTAAAGTATAAGGGCATTCTTCATTTTTCAGTTTAGGTTCATGTATTGTATTGAATAGATCATGTGGTTCAGGTTTGATTGGTTACTAGAGGCTAAATATTTATTAAATATATATTGTGATTTAGGCCATAAGGTATTTTATATCATTATTTTCTATTATTCAGAATATATTTTATCTAGTGTGAGGTATGTTATTTTTATGCATTTGGGATGTTAATATTTATTTTGTAATATTTTTGTACTATTTATAGTTAATGAATTATGTAGGTAGTTCTTCTTAGAATATTAAATATCTAATGTTGGTAAGGAGACATAACATCCATCTAACAATGACTTGTGGAATCACTATTTTTTCTTATCCATAAGGTACTTTGGAAGTTATGATTGATTTTAATTCATAAATAGTCCTAGAATAATATCAATATAAGTAATACTGAATTGATCCCAAAATAATTTTATATATATAATCATACCATCTCTTATGAAATTATATAATATATGTACCTTTCTTATATAATTTCTCAATAAAATTCTAAATTCATATAGTATTATATACATTTATTTATCATAAATCGAAGCTCAATTAACTAACCCCTTTTGATAGGAAATGAAATTGATAATCATAAACATTATTCTAACAAGATTCAATGGTTTCTTTAACATAATTTTTTTAAAATAAACATTCTATAATTTTACAAGATCCTAACCACTCAACTATAGTACACAAATGAGTTTGATAAAATCAGACATTATCTATTTAAATAATTAAACTAACACATTTATAATCTATTACAACCAAATGAAAAAAACTAACACCATATATATCTATTCCATATAAATATAAATCTATCATATAATGTATTTTTTTTAATAATAAAATTTATTTAATTATATATCCAAAAAACTCAACAAATTATTTTAGGGGACTTTATTATAAACAAAAATCACCCCTAACATGATGAGAACAAAATTTATCTTTTTTATCCACTTGAAACTAGATTTAAAGTCCAAAAATACTCTATAAAAATTAAAAACATCATCTATAGTTAAATAAAAATAATTCCAAAAACAACATGATAAAGCATTATAGTATTCTAGCTTTGAATCTATGAGTCATGCCATGTTAGTTAGGAATCAAAACACAATTCATCCTTTTATTCAATATTCATTGAAATGTAACCCTACCATATAATTCTTCCATGAGGACTTAGTAGTGATGTTTGTCCTTGAATATATCTTATTATTTGATGAATTAACATCTTAATTATCATTCCTCTTTTTACAAGTGTTTTAAATAGTGTTTCTTTAGTAAATAATCCTCTAGTATCCACTCATATCACATGAGCCTCATATTTCATCATAACCATAGTGATAGAAATTAAATAAAAAAATTAATAAAAAAATATAATATGGTCTTGGTGATGATTTAATATCAATATCATGAGACATAATATGTGAATAGAAAAATAAAATTTCAAAATTGATCATGAAATAGAAATATTGAGCTATAAATGTCACTTAATATGGTATGATTATTTAAAAAAAATAAAATTAATTTTATTATGATTGATAAAAGATAAAAAATAATTTTTGAGAATTTATTTCATTATAATCAAAGGTGAAAATTATAATGTATATTTTGTGAGAGGATAAATATTTATTATTTAGTGTGATATACTCAATGCCACATATTATTATACCATTTCAAGAAAATCATATACAATTTTGTTATAATAGAGAGAATTTCATGCCAGTTCATTCCATGTTAGGAATTCTAATAGAATCCATGAACTTATGAATTACAAAGTGAAAAAATTGAACAATTATAGAGATAAATCATAACATTAAGATAATCCTTTATATTAGTGAATAAACTATTGAGTGAAAACCCATGCTGGGTTTCTTATATGGGAATCATTTGAAAAAAAGATACTACCTTTGTTTTCTGACAAAAATAACATTATTATGTTTTACTTCCGGTAAATTACTAACCCTTCCAGTGTAGATGATTGAAAAAATATTATTTTATCATATAGGAATCATGCTAAAATTTTAACTCTATTGAGGTCAAATGAATATAAAATTAGATATTAAATTTAAGTAAGGGTTAGAATTATATAAAAAATTAATTTTACTGATATTACATATCAATAATTGAAAAAATGATATATTCATCATTCTATTAATGAACTTGAAAATTTTAAATATATATTCCTTAAAAAGTGATTTTATGGAAGAAGTTATATTTATAAATTGGTTTTCAATGTGTGGTTTAATAAATTATTTTAAAAAAAAAATTGAAATGGAGATTTTGAATGGTTTCAAAATGTCTTGGCTTCTAAAGCTCCTTATGAAATCCTGATTGACACTTTTTAAGAAATGTTTTTTTAAATCTATGAGACCTTATTGAGCCTCATCTGACTATATTTACACCCAAAGACGATTGTGATCCCACGAAGGGATGATTTTTATTGAAGTATGTTTTTTTATTTCTTAATGGTTATATGATTTTTCTCTTGCTTTTATTTTACATAATATTATCCCTGATTGATTTCATATTTTTATATTGAATTTTTTAGTACTTGTTTGAATCTTATTATAACTAATTTGGTTGTGTTTTTTTTTCACTTCAATTTATCTGTTTTCCAAATTATTAATACTTATATGTTATGATTATTTTTAATAAAGTGTAGGCACATTGTGATATATATGGATAAAAGATAGATCACCTTATCAAGGAACACACCTCAGTATGGTAAGGGTTTGAAGGATTTTTTAGATTTATGATTTATAATTGATATGTTTATGGGACAATAATATTCCCATGTTCTAAATGTAAATTTATAAGATGGTTTTAGAGAAGTGAAGTTTATGAACACTTAATATTGAATTAATTCCCTACTCAATATTTGTGTTAGATATGGCATTGAGAATCAAACGGGACATAAAGTTCGAGCATTGATGTCAGTCAACAGAATGATATCACAACTTTTTTTTGACAATGTACAATGAAATGAAAAACATTATAAATGAATCTTTCTTCATTTATAGACAACAATATCAACATCAAAAAAATATCAAAACAGCCAGTAAAGGGTGCTATAAACAGTAACTTTAAAAGTGTTATTTTCAGGACTATAGGAAAACCAGATCAAGATTGTAACATATCATTGGATACTTCTCTTTATTATGTGGATACTAATTTAAGAAATAACAACAAAGAGAAGACAAATGAATTTCCGGATTTAGTTGATGATGGAAATCAAGAGCTGTATGGGGGTTGTTTTAAATATTCAAAACATTCTTTTCTATTGATGTTATATCATATCAAATGCCTATACGGAATTAAAAATAAGGAGATATTCTTGATATTGGAATTATTGCGTAATGAATTTACTGAAGCTAGGATCCCTGAGTCTTTTTATGATATGAAAAAAATTATTAACAAATTGATTCTGAATTATAAAAAAATACATGCTTGTCCCAACTATAGTATACTTCACTAGGGAGAGGATTTATACAGATAGTATTGAAAAAAATGTTCTCCTTCTATATGGAATTCAGTGGGTGATGCTTGAAGTCTGAATCAACATACTTCTTTGAAGAGGAAGAAAAATAACACACCTACAAATTTTTTCATTACCTCCCTTTAATGCCTCAATTAAAAAGATTATTCATGTCATAAAAAACCACTGAGCACATGAAGTTTCATTCTATAGATAATAATAATGATGGATTAATGGGACATCCAAGGGATTAAAAATCGTCGAAGTCATTTGATTCATTACATCCATATTTCTCATATGGTCATAGAAATATACAATTGGGATTGTTTGTCAATAGATTCAACCCATTTGGGACTTTGATAACTAGTTATAACATTTTTCTAAAGCTTTTATCCCTTACATTCTGCCTCTGTGGATGTGTATGCAAAAAATGTATTTTATCATTTCAATAATTATTCCCCAAAAAAATTCTTGTAAATGATATTGATGCATACTTACAAAATCTAATTGAATAATTATAGGATTTATGGAGAAATGGTGTTGAGAAATATGATGAATCTTTTAGAACAATGTTCAAAATGCCCATTTCTCTAATGTGAATCATTAGTGACTTCTCTGGACATGGGAACTTATCTAGTTGGAATACTTACACGGGTTTGGCTTCTCCTATTTGAAACTTTGATTTTGAACCTGAATGAGTACCTTACAGTAAAAAATGGTTCTTTTTGTATAATAAAATATTTCTCAATGCATTTCATATATTTCATTTGAAAAAGTAAAATTTCAATGGCTCTATTGATCATAGACCACCTATAATGTTTTTATAGGTTCTAAAATATTGGCACAACTTGGAAATGATGAAATAAAATTTGTGAAAATGAATTATTTTAATGATAGTGGGAAATGACTTTGAAGTGAATCATCAAGTGAGATCAGAATGTAAAAATATAATAAAAAAGTATATTCATGAAAATTATATATTGGGAATTTAATTTTTTTGGAAAAATCATGATGTTTTGCACATTGAGAAGAATATTTGTAACAATTTGATATTCAAATTTCTTAATGTGCATGGAAAATTGAATTACCATCTCAATACTTAGAAGTACGTATAAATAATGATCATAAAATGTGATCTCTGTCCAGATGAGAATGGAAAGTTTTCTCTGGAAATTCTTTCAATGAAAAATATGGATAAAGATACATTCCTTCAAATTTTATTACATGTAAAGGTATCTTATGGGTATTCTTGTAACATCTCAAGGTGTTTTTACATAAATCATCATAGGTTACATGGATTTGAAAGTCATGATTCACATATTTTGTTATAGTAGTTACTACCATTATCACCACACACATTATTACCTAAAAAGGTTACTATTTTTGTACACCATTTTTCACATTCATCATACAAATATGTGAAAACCTCTATAACGATCTGAGATTTAAAACCGTTGTGATATATTTGTATTGCACTTTATTCAAAGGATATGATCTTTCCTCTGTAGTTTTTTACTATCATGAATCACTTAACTATGTATTTGCCCAAAGAAACTAAATTAGGAGGCCTTCTACATTATCGATAGATGTATCCAATTCAGAGGTACTTTATTTATATTTTTTCATCTTAAGTGAACAATTCTTTTCACTTCATTAAATATGTAATTATGTTTTATTTATTTTATTTCACAGATATCTTGGTCATTTGAAATCATATGTGAAAATTAAATCTCAACCTGAAGCCTCTATTTTTTTTGAAAATGGAGTGTCTTACCTTTTTTTCTAGATACTTGGATGATATTGAGAAAATATTCAATTGATTTGGATGTGTTGACAAAACATGTGATCAATATCAACTATATGGGAAATAAAAAATCTTTTATGTTATTGGCCTATCATTTGGGAAGAGCTCAAATGTACACTAAAAGAAATAAAATTAAAAAAGTACATAGATATGTTCTTATGAATAGTGAAATTGCGTATCCATTTATTTAATATCTCAATTTACAAAAAAAGATACAAATGATAATTCAAACATGAAATGAGAAACATATAAAAAACGCTATTAATAAAGTTCTTGTAGAAAGGTTTTCATGTTATGTAAGTTCATAAATATTGCAATCAATATGTATATTAAATTAAAAAAAATATTTTTTAAATCTAATAATGTATATTACTTTTTTTTAGATTATGAATACTGATACTCAGGCTGATTTTGGAGAATATTTGAAGTTTCTGGGTTGAGGTCCTCTAAAACATGCTAGAATGATTACAATTTGAAAGGATTTAAATTTCATATAGCCAATCGGGAAGATGGTCTTAAAACAAAAAATGGTTGTATATTTATGTTTTTCAAATTGGGATACTATATAAAGTTTACTAATATTATCTAATTAAACCACCACTAGATTTTTTTATTTATTTTACTCAAATTCAAGTGGGTCGATATTACGAGGGATATTAAAAGAAATTCCTTGTAATTTACTTTTTTGAACTTTTCTCACATGATAGATATTAGTGAATATGAATTACATGATTAGAATATCTTATCATCCCAAGATAAAATGGTATATTATGTTGAATATGTCATGGATGAAGGGTGTAGTATAGTTCTTCATGTAAAACAAAGAGACTTGTATGATATGGGCGATGAAGTGAAAGATTTGAACTGTGACATTGAATCTCATCAATAACAAGAAATGAACTTATTTTTCCATCTTGATATTTAAAATATTAGTCTTTCAAATGAGGATGAAGTAGATGAAGTAATTATGGAGCAGGATACTGACAAGATTGATGGGAAAAAATGGTTATATGTGCACTCAACTGTTAATTTATCAACCACTTATGTTATATGTGAAATAATTCATTATCATAGATATGTATTTTTTTTCAGTACTATGAATCCGTTATCATTTCTAATTTTTTTTGACATGAATTTTTTTAATATATGTTCTGATGTTAATTTTATTTGATTAAAAGATAGGAATGCCCAGGAGGAATTTTTTCATGATCCCAGCTGACTCTCAGTATTCGAGACATCACCTCCCGATTTAGTAGGTTCAACAGTGAGGGGGAAGGTCATCACTTTTGTATCTTTTGATGAATACTGGAGGGTGTTAATTATAGTTAAAAATTTTAATGTGAACAAATTTATTGCACATTTTTATACTACTAGCTGTTTTTTCATAAAAAATGCAAACAATGTTACTACGAAGATAAATATGAATAGTTGAGATGTCTAGATATGAACAAATTAAAGATAGTTGTCCCATTTTAAAATTATGGATTCCCTATGAAATTTGTCTTAGGATTATTTGGCCACATTATAAGCCATTTGGTAGTGGAGCCGGTTACCCTTCGGATTACCTATGCTGATTAGAGACATGTGCCTCAATCTTGAAAAAATGAAGTCTTTGATCCACATATAAATGTAATTTTAATACATTATGATGTAATTGAATTTAATTATGTTATTAAATTCTAATATTTTAAAAATTAATCACTTTTTACATATGTTATTCCACTTTAATTTAGCTGAGAGAGAGTTTTTTGTAATGAAAATAACAATTTAGAGATAAGAGACTCATATAAAGATATAAGATGAAAAGTTCATTGCTCTACAAGATGTGCTTATTGAAATATATCATAAAATGAATGGATCTGTTCCCAATGATATTTCATCTATGGATGGTAGTTATCACATAAATCAAAAAACTTTAAAATCATTTATTACTCAACATTTTATAGGTTTTAAGTTTAAATTGAAATATACAACACTATTTAATTTTAGACATAATTATCATGTATGTGATGATAGTAGGAAGTGGAGATGGATATGAAGATGGTGTTGAGTGGAGTTCATTGGGATGGTACATGAATTAGTGAATACGGAATACTAATCAATATGTTTATTTTACTATTTGATATACATTTTTAGTTGTGGGGGTTATTTCTTAGGACCTTATACACCAGATTATCTAAAATGCTTTAGATATTTAATGTTATCAATGTGGTACATAATAAATTCATCAAATTGTTGTATTTAGTTAAAATTTGAGAAGGGGGGATGTATGTAGAAAATATATTGATTATTTATATCTTAATGTGTTATAGTTGGATATTTGTTTTTGTTTGGCTATTTTGGGGATATAGATTTTGTAGCCGTATTTTTTTAAATCGATAAATAGAAATGGTTTTAACCACTACCATATCTTCCAAATTATTATTTATATAAAGTTTAAACTACCTCTATTTAGTGTATATCTTTATTTAGAGGGGTTTTTTTGGTTTTAGTGATGATTTACCAACCTAAAAAATGCTTATGAGATAATGGCTGTTCAAACCACTGCCATCCTTTTAATATTTTCTGAGATGAAAAACAACTACTAAATAAACATTCTAAAATGATTTCCAGAAAGTACCTCTAAATGGACGGAACCAACATGAGTTAAATGCCAATGCCAACTTTAGTGAGGATTTGTGGTAACCATCATAGAACCATATGGTGATAGTTTAAACTGCCACCAAATAAAAAAAACACTTACACCATATGTTGATTTTTTTGTAGTGATGTCACCTCTTCATGATGTATACATATAATCTAACACCATGTATTCTTACTATTCAATTATAAACAATTGTATTTCCTCTTGTAAATATGAGGACTATCGATAGTCCTTGTAGTACTAGAAAAATATAAGTAACCAAAGGATTAATAAATTTTTAAATGAAATTGTTATTGCATGAGAAATAATTCTTTGGGGATGGTAGATAGTTGATGGAATATTATATATTTCATAAATATTCAAACATAATAACCACAATCTTTTCCATTATATTGTTCTAGGAAGAGAAATAACATTAAGAAAAATAAGAAATTTGATTTAATATATGTTTTTTTAGTGGAATGTTATTATACATACCTGTCATGACCCATCCCCCAGAGCTTATGACGTAACATACCCCAATCCATCCTCCCAAAGTATAGGGGTTGGCGACTAGCGTTGAAGGCGCCAACCTACAAGTGGGAGGAATTTTCCTGAGTACCTATACACATGCACACACAACCACGCCCCAAATATGGAAAAGTAAACATGCATGCCACTAAAAAACCACTGAGTAAAAGTTCAAAATGTAGGCCAATGGGTCTAGAATACAAACCCAACAAATGATAAACTAGAAACAGAAAAGTACAAGGAAAAATCTGAAATCTATCCACTAGAAACCTCACCTGATGGGTTAGTATAGAGTTGTTGCTGTAATCTGTAGAAGTATGCACCGCATGCCTAGTATCACTAGGAACCACCAGGTCCTAGGCCACCAAGTCCTCCATCAAGGTGGCGGTCTTCTGCACCAGACACAACACATATAGAAAAAACCCATACATGGGTGAGTAACAAAATACTTAGTAGGGACCCCAAACCAATAAGAAAATACCACCAAGAAATACAAAAGAAACCAAGATGTATTATCATGAAGCATGATTGCGAAGAAAGACAGCTCACACTAGGTATAATCTAGAGTATTAAAACTAGGACCATCATTCATATCATCGAACACCTTGGGATGCTAGAGAACTCCTACTCAATGAGTATAATGGGCCTGTCGGGTCACATAGAGGATGCTTCCCGCAAACCTTGAAATGTTGTGGTAATCATCCCTAATGAGCATCGTGGGTATGCTAGGTCACACAGAATCCACTCCCCACTATGGGAATGTTGGGTCACACAAAATCCACTTCCCACCTTGTCCATACTGAGGTAATCCTACTATCAAGTACCATGGGTCTACTGGGTCACACAGAGCCGCTCCCCACCATGGGCCTGCGAGGTCACATATAAGTCTCTTCCCACTGGGCCATCATAGTTGATCCACACAAGGTCGCTTTTTAGCAGTCTTTAGGTCTTAGCCAGCCGTAGAATTTCCACATGTAGTGCGTTTGATTCTAGGATACCCGCTCCTCAATCCATTAATTGAATTTAAACTTCCATGAAATCTTCCATAGATTATTCCAAAAGACCCGCCTTGTTGCAAGGGTTCCAACACCGTAAATGGCTCATAAATTTGATTATTGGTTTGAAAGGTATTTGAGTTTTTCAAAAAAGGTGTCGATGGGGTTCATGTTCGACCAGAACCAGTCAGACTGACTCGAACCGACTCAAATTGGGTTCCACCGACCCTACCCAAGTCCGTCGAACTGACCCCGATCCGGCCCGACCTGGGTCTGGCTTGTTGGCCGTGGGTCCAGCTCGACCCGATGGAGCTTGTCTATCCCTCTAGGGCAGGTCCAACTCCCCCTACCCTGCTGGTCATCCATGGGGCTAACTCCCTCCTCTGTAGTTGGTTGACCATGAATTTTCCGTGTGAGACTCTGCGCGGTGCAATGTCCGTGCTGCACCGATGTGGCCGTGTGTCCACATCCGGCCATTGCCAGCCACATACATATAGGCCAGTAGCTCATTCTGTACCACCACGACCTGATTCAACTGCGATGCACCATCATGTCATGTCACCGCCAGCATCGGCATGCCTGGAGGGTTCTTCTACGGACCACCGGGTCTGCTCCAGTGGTCCGTTCTTCATGATTCTTATGCCTATAGCCTCATGGGGATGTCATCTTCCCTGTGATGGCCTCAAATCCCCTTTTCCTCCACTTTGAAGACACAATCACAAATAATGCACAAAACACACAAGGCGGAGGGGCTTGGGACTTGTTCATATTGGCCCACACCCTCCACGTTAATGGTTTAGAAAACATGGGATAATGATTTGATGTTATACCACAATTTAATCAAGTAATCATAGTACAAAACCCTAAGAGTAGTAACCTCCCATAAGAATGAGTGATATGCAGATCAACCTGTTTGTGGGTTGATCCGCGTTTTTCATTTTAGAATAAAGAACGGGGAAACATGAAAAAAACCCCTACATCAAAGGTATTTTTCATTGAAGCATTCTTCCTATGAGGATTCAAGTTCCATTCAAAGCCGTCAACATTCGTCGCTCTCCGGTCCCATTCTTAGAGGTGTGTTGACATCACTAGATATTCTATTTCATTCATCATTCATCATTGGAGTGTATTTTTGAAATATATTTTAAAGATGAATTCTTCCCATTGATTTCCCCAACGTGTTGTCTCATTAATAGAGAAATGCCTTGCAGAGTTTTGGTTAGGTTATGTCGCCTTGTTGTTATGCTGTTTCATTTAATGAAACTGTGTATTCAGTTTATCTTGGTTGGAAAACTGTTTACCAATAACGATTAGAAAATATAGAAATAATTAAATAAACAAGTTTATTTTATTTTTACCTCTTTCTTTAAAAATTCCAAAAAATAACTTTTCCCTCAACCCACACCGGTTAAGGTTAGGTCCATTCTAGGAGAATCCCACCATTCCGAGTTCAACAATACCCTTAGATTTTTGATTCGACCAACATTTTTAAAAGTTTGAAAAACCCACTAAATTGTTTACTTAAATGAACTTAAAAAAGTTCAAAATTCTATTCCAGGATTATCGGGCCTCAGAATCAAGTACTGTCAAAGCGTCTGATCTCAAAAAAATTTAATATAATTGAAAAAAATTATAAGGAATTTATAGGACATTACATTACTCCCCCTGTTTTGTGATTCATGTCCTTGTAATCCAAAATAAGGATAAAAAAACAAATGGGGGTACTGATCATGAATATGAGCCTCCCTCTCGCATGTTCTCTCCTAGAGATTCTCGTGATGCCACTGAACACACATCAGAGAAAATGACAATCTTGGAAGGACCCCCTCCTGTCGATCCTCTATCTCCACTGGGAACTCTGAAAATGTATCCCCATCGTCAATGTCCAACTCTCCCCAGTCGATGACATGCAATGGATCATACACGTACCTTTTCCGATATGGTATGTGAAAAACATAATGTACCTGGTGCATCAGTGGAGAAGAGCTACGTGGTACACCACCTCACTGACTCTGCTAATAATCTGGAAAGGTATGATGAACCTCAAAGATAACTTGCTTCCTGGAAAAATATCTGCAATCCCAGATAGGGTGACACCCGAAGAAAAACATGGTCTCCCTCCTCGAACTCCTAGGGTCTTTATCTCCTATTAGCATATGATTTATTACTACTCTATGTAGTCCTAATCCACTCCTGGATGATCTCACCCTCTCAGTGGTAGCCCATACCAACTTTGGACCCATGATTGTAGACACTCCTAGGTCTATCCTTATAGAGGTGATCTGTATGGCTTCTCGTGCAAGGCCTCAAATGGTGGCATGCCAATGGTGGAGTGATAGATGTTGTTGTATGAAAAATCCTCTAGTGGTAGGTGGTCCCTCCAACTATGACCAAAATCAAGGATGAAAGAACAAATCATATCTTCCAAGGTCTTTATGGTCCACTCTGTATAACTATCTGTCTGAGGGTGAATGATTGTTCTCAAGTGAAACTGAGTCCTGAAAAACTCATACAGTCCCTTAAAAAATTGGAATTTAAAGCATGCATAATGGTCTGAGATGATCGTCAAAGGAACCCCCTAAAACCACACTGTCTCCTAGACGTAGAGGCATCCCAATCCCTCTACCGATCCTTTCTCCCATATGGGTAAGAAGTGAGCTGACTTAGTGAGTCGATCAATGATCACCCAGAAGAATCATGTCCCTTAGATGTGTGTGGTAACCCCATCATGAAGTCCATCATGATACAATCCCATTTCCACTCTGGTACCTCAAGTGTCTGGGACAAGAATGTTGGAACCTAATGCTCAGCCTTCACTTTCTAACAAGTGAGGCATCGAGAAATGGACTCTGCCACTGCTTTCTTCATCCCTAGCCACCGATACTGACATCAGAGGTCTGGGTACATCTTCTATACACCAGGATGTACCACCAAAGGGGATTTATAGAACTCCCTCAACAACTCCTTCTGAAACTTCACGGGTACCAATGTTCATCCTTTGAAAAGGATGAAGTTATCCCCACCTATCGAAAATCCATCAGGAGCCTGTCCTGAGGATAAATGAGCACTTCAGGCCTCACAGTCAATATCCACAAGTTATGATTTATTAACTCATTATAAGAGTTGATAAGTGACAATAATTGACTGAAGGTAAGCTGCTCCATCATCATCCATGAAGGATATCTTCATCACGGCTAACTGATCCATCGCTTCACTCAACAACTGTAGACCAGACCTCCTACTAAGCACATCTACCACCACGTTTCCCTTCCCAGAAGTATAAAATATATCAAATTCATAATCCTAGAGGAACTCCTGCCATTGCTGTTGTCTCAAGTTTAAGTCCTTCTATGAGAAGATATACCTGGGACTCTTGTGGTCTGAGTAGATGGTAAACCATTCACCCATCAACTAGTGCCACCACATCATTAAGGCATAGACCACTGTTGCTAACTCCAGGTCATGGGTTATGTAGATCTGCTCATACTTCATCAAATATTATGATCCATAGGAAATAAATGCTCACTCTTAGGTCAAGACATAACCTAGACCAATCCATGATGCATCGAAGAATACTGCATACCCAACGACCTATTTCGATAGTCTCTGCCTCACCTCCTAGACACTTTGCTGGCACTTCTCCATCCATACGAAGGGCAATCCCTTCTTTTTCAAAGACCATAAAGGTTTTTCTAGTCCAGAAAAGTTAGGCAAAAACCTCTGGTAGTATCCAGGAAACCCCAAGATACTCTGTACCTCAGTCACTCTTTTGGGTGGCTCCCAAGCAAGCATTGAATCTATCTTTGCCAGATCCACTTCAATTCCAACCTATGAGATAGGATGTCCTAGAAATTGGACCTCATGAATCCATAACTAGAACAACGAGAGATTCCCATAAATATGGTGCTCTCAGAGTGTATCTAGAACTATCCATAGGTGTGTAACATGCTTCTCCTCGAACGATGAGTACATCATGATGTCATGAATGAAGACCACCACAAACCGATTGAGGTAAGGCTATAGGATCTGGTTCATGAGTCCCATGAACACTACTGGGGAATTGGTTATTCCAAAAGGCATTCCCAAAAACTCATTGTGTCCATACCAGCATCTAAAGGCTGTCTTCGGTACGTCCTCATCCCATACCTAAATCTGATGATAGCCTGATCTGAGGTCAATCTTTGAAAGACACCTTGGTTACTTTCACTAGTTGAAGAGGTCCTCAATCCTCATCCATGGATACTTGTTCTTCACGGTCACCCTATTTAGGTGCCATAAGTCCATGAATATCCTCAAGATCCCATATTACTTCTTATAAAACAACTCTAGGGATGCCCATGGTGAAATGTTGGGTCTCACGAAGCCCATATCTTGTAAGTCCTACAACTATACCCTCAATTCACAAATCTCCATGGGAGCCATCTGATACGACGGTGTGAATATCAGTGTTGTCATAGGGTACAACTTGATGCTCAAGTCTAACTCTTTATGAGGAGGTAGTCCCATAATATCCTCAAGAAAGACATCCTCAAACTAATCCACCACTATAGGAAGGCATGGACTCATCTCGTCCACTGCACTGTGGGTGAGGCTAGCCAAATGGTGAGTGATTGGTTGCACCCTCCTCCGAGAAAGTCTGTTCTCTTTTTTAAAAGTTCATTTTCAGTGGTGAAGGAAAACCTAGTACCATAATCAAAAACACACTGCACTTTGTGCCTAATACATTCGATTTGAGCATGGACTATAGATATCCATTCATACCCAAGATGACATCGTAAGGCCTCGATGCCGCTACTAGGAGATCCCAGATGAAGTTCTCTCGTCATAGAGTAAGTTCACACTATCAACACCAATTTGTAATCATAAAATACCCTCCCATAGGAGTCTCTCATCATAAGGATCGATCGAACAATTCCACTGGAATATCTGAGCCTCGAATGAGGTTTATGGAAAAGAAAAGAGTGAATGGAACCTATGTTTCTAAGAATAGAATATAAGGTGGAGAAGGCATATATTAAACCTCTAATAATCTCCATTGCACCATGGTCATAGGCCTCCATTTTCTAAAGATGGTCTCACCCCTATCCACCGACTCCCTGAGCCTGCGGTGGACCACCTGGGGGTGGTGGTGGTAGCACCTTGAATTGTCGTCCACCGCCTGCCACTTGACCTGCTCCCCTGCCATGTCCACCAACCTACAAAACTTCTTTCTTTAACCTTTGCCTCTTCCTTGGTGGTCCCTCGACCGTCTACAGATCTTATATGTGGCGGTTCGGGCAGTCATGACCCATGTGTCCCCACCCGCTGCACGTGTATCATAACCTGGTTCCCTACTGACTCTCTCTACTCTAGGGGCCCCACACTACCAACCCTGAGTCCTGGGGTCATCCCCTAAAATATCTAACCCAATTGGGTCCCCTCATCTACTTCTTGCTACTCACCACTGAAGAATTTTCTGCCCGATGTCTATTGGTGGCTCCAGTTGTAGGTGCCTGCTCTGCTAAGAATCTCTCCACAAGAAGGGATCACTCAAGCACCCAAACCTAAGTGGGGATGCTGAGAGATACCATGGATTCCCTGATCTCCCATCTGAGTCCATGCTTAATGGTCTGAGCCCTAAATAAAGGGTCTTGTACCATGTAGGTAGAGTAGAGAGAGAGGTATATAAACCTCATAGAGTACTGTGCCACCGACATGCTTCCCTCCTATAGTTGAAGAATCACCTGTATACACAATGAGCACAAGGTCATGGAGAAGAACTATTCCCAGAAAAGCTGCTTGAAGTCAACCTAGGAAAGGGTCACCTCATCATGAGTATGAATTGTCAAACTCCACTATCTCCCTGTCAATCCCTAAAGAAGAATTGTGGATAAGATCACCATATGGTGGAGTGACATCATCACTAAGTGGAAGACATACATTACTACCTCCAGCCAATCCTTAGTTGCCCGAGGATCAATATCTCCCCTAAGCCAGGGAGATCTCTATCTCTGAAACTCTTACAGGGAACTACTCCTATGTGCGTCCTCTACTGGTAATGTCGGTAGTAACTACCGATCAATGAGTGGTGGTAACACTAGTGAACCACCCTACGTGGCCATCTGTAGCACTGGTCCCTGAACCGATGCCTCATCACTAGGTGGACTGTCCTCACATTCACACATCAGAATCCTAGATAGCTATCTGCATGGAGGCATCCAGATACAAATCAAGATGTACCATGGTTAATAGATTATACCTAGTGAGATAACTCTAATTCAAGAAGAACATATGGAAACACTCAATTTCTATATGATGCATGAAACCAATTTTTTTATATATAGAGTTGAAAAGCATAATTCAAGGTCCTTGTGTATCGATATATTGGCCGATGCACCAACACTGGAGTCCTCAAATCTAAAATTCAAACTCGAAATATTTAAAAACTTTTCCCAAACACAAAACAACAGAATCTCAGTCTTTGAGGTAGAACTGACCACCTCTGATAAAAATTTGTCATGAACCATCCCTTGAGGCCCATGCTGTGACATACCCCAAACCCACCTTCTAAAGGCCAGGGGTTGGTGACTAGTGCCAAATGTGTCAAACTACAAGTGGGAGGAATTTTATTGAGTACATAAATGCACGTACACACAACCATGTCCCAAAGATGGAAAATTAAATATGCATGCCACTAAACAACCATTGAGTAAAAGTAGAAACTTTAGGTCAAATGGGACAAAATACAAACCCAATGAAAGAGAAACTGGAAGTAGGAAAGTACAAGGAAAACTATAAAAGTCATCGGCTGGAATCTCCAATTGATAGGTAAGTGTAGATTAGCTGCTGGAAGCCATAGAAGTATGCACCGCCTACCTGGTCTCACTGGGAACCACCAGGTCCCAGGCCACCAATTCGTCTGTTAAGTTGGCAATCATCTGCACCTTACACAACACGTGCGGGCGAAGCCCGTGTAGGAGTGAGTAACAAAATACTCATTTGGGACCCCAAACCAACAGGGAAATACCACAAATAAATCCATAAGAAACCATGAAGTATCATCACAAATCATTATTACAAAAAAATAAATCTCAAACCAGGTATAATCTAGAGTATTTAAAGTAAGACCATCCATCATATAACCAAACACCTTGGGCTGCTGGAGAAATCCTCCTCAAAGCGTACAGTGGGTCTACCAGGACACATATAAGCTACTTCTCAATAACCTTGGACTATAATGATACTCAACCTTGATGAGTCCTATGGGTATGATAGGCCCCACAGAAGCCGCTATCCACCATGGGCATACCGGGTCACACAAAAGCTGCTTCCCACATTTTCCTTACTAAGGAACTCCTCCTATCGAGTAGCATGGGTCTGCTAGGTCACAAAGAGCTAATCCCCACCATGGGACTTCTTAGTTAGACAGAGGCTTCTTCCCACTGGTCCATCATTGCTAATCCACATAGGGTCATTTTCACTAGTTTTTAGGTCTCAGCCAACCGTAGGGTTTCCACATGTAATACGCTAGATTCCTAGAGAACCTCTCATCAAACCATTCATCAAATTTCAAATTCCATTGAAACCTCCATAAAGTATTCAAAAATATCCACCTCATCGCAAGTGATCTAACGCCGCAAATGGATCATCAAATGGATGCCCAGTTTGAAAGTTATTGGTGTTTTCCCAAAAAGGGGCTAGTGGGGTTCGGGTCTGATATGACCTAGAACTAGCCCGAACTGGGTCTGCCCTAGTTTGGTATGGATCTGGCCCAGTATGGCCTATTGGATGCGGGCCCAACCAGATCGATGTGGCATGTACGACCCAATGGAACGGGTCCCGCCTACTGGGGTTGGTTTAGCCCGTTTGGGTGGGTTGTGCCTTGCCCAGTCTGCCTGGTCGAGCCACGATTGGAAGCCATGTCTAGCTCCCCCTTCCCCATAGGTCTTCTGTGGTGCCAGCTCCCTCCACCAGAGTCAGTTGACCATGGAGTTGTAGTGTACGATGCAGTGCAGTGCCACGCCCACGATGCACTGATGCGGCCGGGTGGCTGCATCCACCCACCACCAGCCACTGGCACGGAGGACGGTGGATATTTCCGCACTTCCACAACCTGAGCTAGCTGTGGCAACTCTTATGACATGCCTTCATGGCGCTGCACCACTCACCACCAAGGGCCACCGCCGGTGACCACTGGCACCAACGTGCCTGGCGGTTCTTCCGCGGACCACGAGGTCTACTCCGATGGTCCGTTATTTGTTCCACTTGCGACTATGACCTCCTGGGGATGTACTCTTCCCTGAAATGGCCTTGAATCCCCTTTTCCACTACTTTTAATACATTTCCATGAATAATGAACAAAACACACAATGCGGAGGGGCTCGAGCCTTGTTCATCGGCGTACATCGTTCGTCGTTGGAGAGGATTTTCAATGTAGGTTCAATAGAGGAATTCCACATATGTATTTCCCCAACATGTTATTGTATTAATAGAGAAATGCGTCACAACATTTCTGTCATGCTGTATTGCCACATCGTTATGCTGTTTCATTTATTGAAACTGCGTATTCAGTTTCTCTTTGTTGGAAAACTATTGAGCTGCATCGATTTGAAAATCCATAAAAAATTAAAATAAAAATGTTTACTTTGTTTTTAATTTTTTCTTTAAAAAATCTGAAAAATAAATTTTTCCCTCAACCTTTGCCGGTCGAGGTTATGTATATTCTTAGTGAATCTCTCCGTTCTGAGTTTAATGGTGTTCTCTAATTTTTTATCCAGGAACCGGTTTAAAAGTTATAAAAACCTGGTCGCACATTTACTTAAATAAACTAAAAAAAAATCTTAAAATTCTATTTTGAGCTCACTGGGCCTCAGAATCAAGTTTCTTCAAAGTTTCTAGTCTCAATAACATTGCATATAATTTTAAAAAAATTATACATAATTTTTGGGACATTAAAATACCATAAAAATTATCCATTTTTAGAATTAAATTGGATTCTTGTGCCCATGCACTGCCCTCATTCCATGAATTTGATGATATTTAAACATGACCCTATCATAACAAAATTTTCATTAAAATATAATATCAAATATATAACATGATTTTTATTTATAAAATATTGTATATATTGTATTACAAATTGATAAACATCACCACCTGTTATAGGTTTGATGGGTATCCAGGAATTGAATCCATAAAATAAATCTTTGGAGAATCCCATTTGATTGCAATGGGTAACCAATTATACCTAAAAACAATAAGAAATAAGTAAGGAAATTAATGAAAATATATTTTATATGATTAAATTTTAGAGCTTCACCCCTACGTCATAGGTATTGAGATGAATCTATCATCTATAAGTATTATTTCAAACATTGTGGCCAGTTTTTCTACTATTACTTCTTGTTTCTTTGGTTCTGATGAAAATAGTTGTGTACAAGTGATGTGAGGACTAATAAGCCTAAATTTCTATTTATAGGGTTTTCTCTTCAAATAGTATTGATATATTTTCCTTTAAAATTTATGAATAGTATTTAGTCATAATTAACATTTTAGATTAGCTATTGGATAAAATAATAATAAAAACACACCACATGTATAAATTTACAACTAAGACTCTTATCCAATCATGCTTGATGTTTTTATTTACATTCTCAAGACCAATATTTTCTGTAAAGGCCTCTCCATACATTTGTTCTTCAAAATCAATTGTGGTTGTATCACCATCATCTAACATTGAGTATTCATGAACCTTTAATGTTAGTTAATGTGTAAGTTTAATGGGAGGAGAAAAGGTACATTGTGAAGACCTTTTCAATAGGTTTTTTTATCCTTTAGATCATTTTTAGTTGAACTTCAATTTAACCCCTTCCCTTTTGTCTGTATTTAATTACATTTATTAGTTCATGAATTTTACATTAATTTTTATTGTTTTTTTCATAAAATATAAATTATAAATGAATAACTCCTTTTCAACATGTATTTTTACAAGATCTAATGGCCATACTACAAAATTTTCGATAGCTTTCTTGCCTGTATGAATATCTACACCATCAAGTGAAATAGATAGCTCGGTACTCAACTTGTGATCTATGTGAATCTCCACTCTCACATGACCTATTGTATGTTTTCTGTTGTGTAGATTATATCCTTGTATATTATACATAATACCCCTCACAATAAGGTGATGGGTGGGTATTGATAGATATAAATCATAATCATTTTCACCATGTAGAATATAAATAAAAACAATTATCAGTGTTTTTCTAATTCACATTTCATAGAACCAATTATAAAAATATTTATTTCCTCTTTAAATGCATCCCTTTGAGGGGAATGGATCGCCTCAAAGCTAGTGGGGGTGGTGGGGGGATCTTTATATAGTGGTTGTTGTTGTGTTGTTTTTTATATTTGATTCATTCCCATAACATTTACTAACAAATCTAAATAATAGTTAAGTTTTTCTTCAAGATAATCTAATCATGATTGAATCTCTTCAATTTTATTATCTTTATCCCCACATCCATTTATTTTATCAAAATATGTGTGAGTTGAAACATCAAAACTCGCACCTCTAATGCAGTCATAATGTTCTATCCACTTCAAGGAAACAAATATTTATTGTTCATTGGGTGAAGCTAATGATGATCCTTATGTCTAGGTTGGATAAAAAATATAGGAAAATAAGTAATTATTTTTATATAATTCTTATTTAAATAGTTTTTTTATTATGTCTTAATTACTCATTCTTCCCATAGTTTTTTTTTGTTTTTTCATCTATTAAAATCCTATCTTTATTTACATGTTCCTACTTCAATAGAACATGATGTGGAATGTAAGTGGATTTGGATTTTTATTCATCAATTTTCATATAAAAAAAGTAACATAATTATTTTTTTATATCACATACATGTATTAACATATATTTAAAATACATAATTTTTTTTCAAGTGAAATATAACCCATCCTTGCTTTATGATAGGGGTACATTGGTTTTGTTGCATGTTAATTATTTTCAGCGTTCTATTATTGTTTCATAAATTATAAATTACTAATAAAATTGATTAATACATTTAATATCAAGAAATGAACTACCAATCAATATATACATGAAAATATGTATCCTTACGATGAACAATAAATGAATCCCACACCTGTGGGTTTATTAGGTGTGCATACAACTATAGTGGGTGTGGGTTTATTTTACTTTCACCATCTTTGAGATTATACATCAAAATAATTGTTCAAAAGCCTCTATGAGCCTTTCCTATGAGCATTAAATCAAATTTCATTTGGTATTCATCTACTATAAATGAACACTGTAAGGGATAAGAAGAGTAAATAAACATTTCATTATTATTATTTTGTAAAATAAATAAATTATATCACATTTCTACCCTAATATCTTACCAAATTAGTTCTTTAAGCATGGTCACAACATTATTCCATGAATCTACCTCAAATGAAATGTGCATTTGAGTGGTGATCCCAATGTAACTACTAAACATGGTCTTATTTTGGTTAATAGGATACCCATGTGTATTTCATCCAACTTCAATTTTTATGCCTTTGTTTCTCTCTATAATAATATTTTCTAACACCATCACACTATGACGCTGATATTTTCTCTAGGACACAGGTTGTTCATTGTCTAATATTTCCTTATCTTAAACATTTTCAATATTTTATTCCTCTATATGGGTAGTATCAACATATGTAGAATCTTTTTGTTCCTATTCATTAAAAGCATCAACAAGTTGAGAAACACATTGTTCCTTAAGACAGGGACCATCGATATATGAATAATTAATTATCTACAGATTTTGATGAACATTAAATGTAGAATACAAAAATATAGAAATGAAAAAATAATAATATGTGGTAATACAATGTATAGTACAAAAAAATATAACCTGATTATTGAACACTATTTTTTTAAAAGGTTGAAGGGATTTTAACCATATATCAAGTATCTAAATCCCTTCATTGTCGTCCTCTATGACATAAAAGACCCCATCTATATTGGGACTTCTAATAAATGATTATGTCATCCTAATGGAAGGGTCATTCTCAGTTGAAATGACATCTGACATTTCATTGGATTTGGTCGATAATAAAACAAATGACCACTTTTTTTGGAGGTTCTGGAACAAAAAATACTTTTACTACCTATGATCCCATTATAAAGGGATTTTCTTTGTACCCTTAATTAAATCCACTTTCCCAAATCCAAATTCTTCTGTTTTAACTTCACTCCTATTATTAACACACTTACATTGAAAAATAGGCACTTGGAATGTTGTATAATCCAACTCCCATATTTGTTTAATGATGCCAAAGTATGAAATATTCACATAAATTATATTTATGTCCTTGATACTAGATACATGCATCACTTCAGCCATAAGTGTAACTCTACTATCTTTCATGGTGCTGCATTATTCAGGTTCATATGTATAGAATGTATAACCATTAATTACATAACCATTAAAATAAAATACATGAACATTTGGTCCTCTAGATATCCATTTAATTCATTCTAAAATTGAATCTATATTTTCAGTTGACTCCTTAATAATATTTTCTTGAAACTAGCCTATATATTGTTGATTATGTGTTTTTTATGTCCAACTTTCATCCCTTCATAGATTCAAGTTACTAAGAATTATTTTTTGGGTTCCAATATATGGTACAACCTTTAAACTATTATGAAAAATGTAAAGGTGATCGAACTCCAACTATATTATTGTAATTGTCAAAACATATATTTTAAAAATTCATTCACCCAGAATCCACCCTCTTTAATAAGATTTATATAGACTAGTACTTTCCACATTTGAAAAGTAGTCAAAATAGAATTCAATGGATTACTCAACAACATATCAATCTATAATTAAACCTTATATATGACTTCAATTTTTGACATACCCTTTCAAAATATTCATATAACATTCAATGGGGTACATATATCTATCATGTACTAGACCACATAGTCGAATCTATCTTACCAAGTGAACCATCATATTAATAAATTATGATTGAAATAACATCTCCAATTAATAAAATATGATGGTTATTTCCTTTTTTATTATTGTAAATTTCATTGGGTTTATATCTTTACCTCATATATATTTGAAAAATAAATGTATATTGTCAAATTTATGAAATAAATTCTTAAGAAAAATGTAATGTAAAGCAACAAGCATTATATCTTGAATCAAAACATTAAATTCATTTGATTTTAGACACTCACGTTAAATCAGTCCTTGAAAGGATATTATTTATATTTTATTAGTATACATATAGAACATTTATGTGATTCAAGAAGTTGAAAGAACGATATATATCTTTCTTGGAAGCAGTGTATTCAGTTGGAGGATGAAAATTTTGTTTTTCACCCTACATTGGTTTCAACTCTTCTCATATCCCCATGTCAATAATTTCCAACCTATACCTAATTCCATAATTTTATTTATTTAGTTCATTTAGTAACTTGGAAATGAAAATATCAAATTATTTTTATTCCATGTGAATAATATAAAAAAATATATGACATACTAACAATTCTAATATGGAAATTAAAAAAAACTGATCTCTTTTTCTAACTAGTTTTTGCAAGGTGTTTTGATTTTTTTACTAAAATGAATGTCCATATATTTCACCTTCTCAAAAATTTGATCACCTGTTAGTGGATATGGTGTTGTACATTCATATTAAATCCTATCGAATGATGTTTTCTAAGATCGGTACTTATGTTGACATTTTATAAATCTATGATTTCATAGAAACATGGTATCTAATGAATATTTTAACATATTTGACTATGTACTTAGTTCATAAATGGGACAACCTTGAGTTCCTTTAATGTTATAAGAAAAAAATATTTATAAGCAAAAAATTCATTTATTGTCCCGTACAATATGGATCTCAATGTGAAATATTTATTTCTATAAGTATAATAAAACGTAACACCCAAATCCCATAATAATTTCAAATCTTCAATCAATGGTTCCAAATAAACATAAATATCATTACCCGGTTGTTTTAGACCTAATATATGAATAGATAACATAATGTATTTTCATTTCATCCATAACCATGGTGGAAAGTTATAATTAGGAAAAATAATTGGCCATGTACTATGATTGCTTCTTTGAAAACCAAAAGGATTCACTTCATCTATATATTGTACAAGATGAAGTTTTATCATATCATTTTCAAATCTAGGATACTCATGATCAATTATATTTTATTGTGGAGAGTCATACAACTAATACAGTTTCCCATCTTTATTTCTTTTATCTGCATGCCACATCAGTTTCCTTATAGTTTCTTCACTTCTATATTGGCATGTAATCTTTAGAATGACTGAAAATTACGATACAATTTTTTTAGGACCCGATTCGTCTTTCTTGTATCAAGAATCACCAAAATTTGGGAATTATTATGTGATTTTTAATCTTTAAAAAATAGTATACAGTCATTAGAATCAGTACATATTCTTTTAGAGATCATACCCAATGAATTTATCATTCATTTAGCATAATATGTTTGGAAAAAATATAATTATCTTCCAGGATCATATCACTAAAGAGAGAAAGTAGTTTAGTAAAACTAGCATCACTCCATCCATATCAATATTTTAAATTATATAGCTTTAATATGGCTTAAAATTATGTATATTTCGTAAAAATAGTATGCAATGGAGTCTTTTGTCACCACTTTAACTTCTCAAACAATTTTGGACAATTACAAAGTTAATTTTCAACTATCATAGTCATTTCTTCAATATGTCCTTCATTTTTATTCACACTCGTAATCATACCCCAGATAGGATCATTATCATTGTTCACACTTGAAATCATATATTATGATCCATAAAACACATTTTTATCCCATTCACTAGCTACATTTAGTTTCCCCCTATTTAGTCCAATATTTATAAGTTCGATCTATTCCATGACAGATCAAGTGTTATTCTAACTCCTTTGAACTAAATAGTCTTAATGAAAAACAATATAAACATGGACAAAGGATTTGAGATGTTTTATAAGCATGATCTTTTTGAAATATTGATGAACTCTTTCACCCCATCTTCATAATCGTGTTTCATATGATTAGAAGCCATAAAATTTCAATTCATATCCATCTTATTTTATTTGATAATATTAATATTTAACAAAATAAAAAAATACACAAAAATTTTGAACTTGGAATCCATAAAAGGTCATTCTTAAAGAATAATTTAAGCTACATGAATTCATTGTTATAATATAATAAGAGAAAAATGATGTATATTTATATTTATTTGTAGTGGAAGAAAAAATTTAAGGAAAAGAATGTGTGATATCTATAAGGTTATAACAAATATAATTAAATTTTCATTTATTTAAAAACACAGAGATCAAGGAATATTTATTTAAATTTGATAGGTGGGAGTAAAACATGAGGGAAGAGTTTATGTTTATTCATTTGTTCACTTGGTATGTGTGTGGTCTATGTGGTGTTTCAGTGATAGGATGCTCAAGAGCCAAATTTGATCTTTTGATAGATTATAAAAATGTTTATAGGGCCCATTCACATGGTATTGAGAACCCAACATTTGATAAAACTCATGAATTTAAATAAAATGAACTAGAATTATCAGGTTGGGGTTCTCAAGCTATTGGAAAAACTAAAGAACAATCTAATGAGGGTTTCATGAATGCTTCAAATTTAAGCAATTCATATGGATGGGATGAAGCCTTAAAGAATGATAATTAAAAATTTATAAATATATATAGATTACATCCTCAAATTTTTGACCCATGTTTTAAAGAGTGTTCAAAATGGAAAAGGAAATTAGTAATACAAAATTTCATTGAAATGATTTAAATGTGGATATAATGTACTTTATACAACCAATATTCTAATTTTTAAATAAAATAAAAGTGAAAATGAGTACGATTTAACATGAAGTTTACATTAGAAGAAAACTAAAAAGTTTAGAAACCTAAATTATCTCCCATAAAGAATGAATAATAATTTATAAAAACTAAAAAACATACATTTATTATCTAAATTATATGATAAGAAAATTGGTGACTATAATGCTGAAGTTGAAACATCAAATAATAATATGTGGGGTTATTTATTTAAAAATTAAATGATGATGACTTCCCTAGTTATAAGTATAATGGAGATGAAAATGATGAAAATATGAAATACTGAGTTCCTATTGGGATCAACATATGTTCGTGAAAATACAAATATTAAAAGGAATGGGATTCTTTTGTGTGTTAATGAAATAAAATGGGTATAATTGTTTGATTTAAATCCATTAGAGTGTGAAGGATACCCAGAACTTAGCTTCTTCTCACTCGTGTTTGAATTTAGATCCAAGTTCTCTCTCTAAAATTACCTTAGGATTGAAGGAGTGGGAAATTTCACACGAAAAACACTTTTAGATGGTGAAATGATAGATATAACAAGTATCAGTCACCAAAAATTTCACACTACTTTCAAATTCTAAGGTGAACTATGTGATATCCATGTAGTGATGATGGTGTCATATCTAGTTTTAATGGGAGGTGACACATCATTCAAATTATTTGGGGAAATTAAAAACACCTAATGAAGAATTAAAAATGTTGAAATATTGAATGATGGATATTTCGTACAAGGGAGAGTGAGGAAGAGAATACGATATTGAGAGAGAGTGACGGTGAGGGAGATAGCATGATAGTGAGGGTGCATGGTGGAAAGGGATAGAACATAGTGTAAAGGGAGAGCAATAGTGAGGGTGTGCGGTGGATAGGGTGAGTGAGGGAGAACGTGCGATGAAAAGGGAGGGAGAGAGACAATTAGGGAGAGAGAAAGAGAGAGAACATTATGGTGAGGGAAAGTAGAGAAGAGGGAGAGTGAGGTAAAGAACATGGAGGCAAGGGATAAAACGTGATGACAAGGTAGGGAGGGCTGTGTTGAGGGAGAGTGTTAGTGAGGGAGAGAACCAGTAATGTTTAAATTCCATGAGATCTTGAAAAGTGTGAGGGAATCAGTTCAGTAAGGGTAATATTTATAAGACAATGAATGGTTTTATTAGGGAGGGGATTGATTGATAAGGGAGGGGCATCCCCATTCAATTTTAATGTTAATGGAGACAAATTAGGTCCCCCAATGAAGTCCCTCGTATCATGAATGGTCTGAGAAATTTTAATGTAATTGAAACCACTTATTATAATAAGGTATATCATGCCTCAATGAAGGAAAGTGTTGACTCTAGTATGGAAAATCATGCTCAGGTTAATGTATTGGGTGCTGCTGGTGCCTAGTGTTGCTCTATTGTTTTAGGTTTAAACACACCATGTGACAGTTCATCAAGGATCCTCTCTTGGTGCCACTATTACATGGAATGATGATATGTCTCCCATAAGCTCTTAATGGTGCTAGTGAAGGACATATTTAGGGAAAATATGTTACTTTATTATAGAATGATAATCCTCATGAATGTGTTGGTAAGAATGTGTAATATAATATGGAATGTGCTACTCAGGCTTCAGTTAATATGAAATTCAATTAGGAGGACTTCCTGACTACCTCTTTTGATTATAAAAGGAAGAAAAATATTTTTTTATTATTGTATGCATGCTAAAAATTTTAAAGGTTCTATCAATAACAAGTGGGATTTTACTTTATTTCCCTATAGAGTTACTCATCTGATTGAGGACAAAAGGTAAGATGTGTTTGGTGAAGTAGGATCTTCTGAGGATTTCCTGGATGGGCAGTAGAAGGGCCATAAATCATGGTCTGATGTTGTACAAGATGCCTCTAATATCTATAGTCTTAGTACATCTGTGGATCCATCGAAATATGGTAAAAATAGTTTTAGTCTACTCAACATATTAAATAAGTCTAATAGAAAGGTGGTATTCCATGAGGAATTTGGAAATGCTCATGGAGCTCTCCTTATTGATGGAAAATCCTCAAACACTAATATTACTAATTCAGTATTGATTAAGTGGTACTGTGTTAGGAGTCACTCCACCTCCAATGGCCCGAAGGCCTTCATTTTTTATTGATTTTTGAAAATCCACCTTTGAAGGGGTTATGTGGAACTCTTACAAGGCCCATAGAAGTAAGTATTACATGGCCCATAGGCCTTAGAGGAATTCATTACCCGTAGGCTTCAAACATTACATACAACCCATACTAACAACTTGGAACTACTCCTCCCCAATATCGTCATCATGAAATCAGCTCTCCACCTTCGCATGACTATTCAGCTTGGCTTTCCCATGCATGCGCAGGCTTATTCTGATGGCAGGTGCTATACCCTCTCATTCTTGCAATATATTTAGCTTCTTCTATGGTGAAAGCTCCTTTATCATCCTCCTTCTGAATCTTGTTCATTGTAGGTTATCTAGTTTTTCATCTATACTAAATGTGGCCCGAAGGCCTTGAGATGGCCCGAGGGCCTTACTGGCCTGAAGCCCTGGGTGGCCCAAAGGCCTTAAAGGACTTGGGGACCAAATTGGTGGCCTGAAGGCCCAAACTGGGAAATATTTCAGGCTGCTACAGTGCCAAACAATGCCTACTACAATTTCCACTATAGTACCTACTACAATACTGTACAGTTCCGGCTACAGTACTGCTACTGTGCCTGCTACAATACTACTACAGTACCTGAAAAATTAGCCTCTGCCTAGATTTGATCCTGAGTCGCCTAAATGAACTTAAGGAGTCCTCACCAACTGGGCTAAAGCTCATGTGCAAGGAGGCCCATCCATAGGAATGGAACTGGTGCAGGTTCGAGTCCTTCCACACTTGAATTTAGCTAGGGGAGTGTGGTGCTGGACACAGGACAAGCATGGTATGGAACTGACTTATACCTCATTACCCAATAACACATTTTTTTGACTGAGGGTTGGTTATGTGGTACCATGTAAGGTGGCCACTCCCTAGAAAAGGAACTGGTGTAGGTTAGATTCATTCTACACTAAAATTTTTCATGGGGAATGTGGTACATAGGTGCTGGGTTGGGCCCAAGACATGCATGGTTTAGAGCCCACCTACACTACCCAATAACACGTTTTGTAGTTGGGAATTGGATTAGTGGTAAGCACCCCATAATACTACATCAGAAATGGGGGTTCAAAACCAATTGGGCCTAGGTACTATATATGTATTGTAGCAGTGATGGATCTTTTGATCGATGGCACAGTAGCGGCGGTGGGAACTATAGCAGGCACTATAGAGGCAGTAACACAATAAAAATCCATTACTGTAGAAGCACTATTAACCAGAGGGAATTTTTGTTAAAAATTTGGTCCTTCAGGGCCATGTATTGGGGTTTCATGCCCACTAGGCCTATGGTCTATATAATGGGCTCCAGGCCCACTGGGCCAACATGCCATGTATTGAATAAATAAGGCTTGATGGGTGGGCTATCCTCTTGGGGGGGGGGGCTATGGCCTCCCTTTTCAGCCTTTGTGCATGGTGTGTGTGAGTTTAATGTAATTATACCTGCAAACACCTAATTTTAATATATTTAATAATATATAAATATATAAAATTATAAATATAAGTGATATATTTATTATAATTTTATAATTATTTAAATATATAATTATTTATTTATAATTATATAAATATATTTTTTAAAAAATTATATATATTTATTTATAATTAAAAATATATAATTTTATAAATATAAAACCTCATAATTCTATACCGAAGGTTGGGGGTTCAAATCCCATAGTGCTCAGGTACTGTAGTAGCACTATAGATCAGCATAATAGCAACAATATAGTAGTGGAAGGTACTGTAGTGAGTACTATAGTGGGTACTACAGTAGGTGAAGCACTATAGAAGTACTATTCATAGAATGAGCCTTGGGCTAAAATTTCAGAACTATAGGGTTATGTAATGGGCATCATTCCCACTGGGCCTTCAGGAAAAAATATATTTATTGTAATAAAAAATGGTTGGTCAGGTGCGTTATCCCTAGGGGGGCCATGACCAGCCTTCCAAGCCTATGTGTGTGCGATGTGTGTGTGTTTAATGTAATTGTACCCCCAATCTCCTAATATATATATATATATATAACATTATTAATGATTATATAATAATAAATTATTTAATATTAAAAATCAATAAAAAAATTGAATAAATTTCAAAAATGTTAAAAAGTGAATTCATAACATTTACGTGAATTACAGACATATAAAAAATAGAGAAAAATTAATAAATAGATTAAATTAATTATATAAATAAAAAAATTATTAAAAATGAATTATATTAAGTATAAAAAAATATTAATAATTTAATTAAGTCAAATTAAATTATATTAAATTAAACTAAACACACACACATATTTTAATGATGAATAGATTAAAATAAATATATATTTGAAATGAATAAATATTTAAAATAAATAAATTAAAAAAATACTAAAAATGATGATATATTAAAAAATAATAAATAATATTAAATCAATAAAAAGACTTGCACACACACATACACGTACACATTACAGACATACATATGTACAAAAAGACAACTACACACACATACACACATATACATAAACACATACAATTATACATGTATATATATTTTAAATTATTTAATGTCAATATAAATATATATTTAAATAAATATATTCATTTTTATATCATATAATTGTTTAAATAAAATATTAATATATTATATTTATTTTAATTATATACACTTTTTCTAATTAATGTATATAAATAATATATTAAACAATTTGGATAATATAAATTTGCAATTATTTTATATAAAATTATGAAAATAAGATTCAATTTTTATTAAAAGTTATATAAATCATATTTATATATTATATTTACATATATATACTTAATGTAATATACATCCTATTTAAAAAATATAAATATTTATATATAACTTAAATTAGTCAATATGAATTTTATCAGTGCTAAATAAATAACACTGATAAAGGTGGAACTTTTATCAACACTAAAAAAATGTTGATAAATGGTTGAATTTTAACCATGCTAGAAAAAACCACTCACAAAGGGTAACCTTTTATTATCACTTTTTTTAGTGAAGATAAAATTTTACTTTATCAATGATTTTTGTGAGATCTAATAAAAGTCCCTTCTTTATCAGTACTTTTTTTTATAACATTGTTAAAGGTCAGTTCCCAATATCATGCTATCCATGGTAGTGGGGTTTAGAGAATTTTTTTTTGTTTATTAATGTCAATCATCATGGGTATAATGATGTCGTATGGAGGCCTAGAAATGAATGGCCAATATCTATCCCTCACATTTGGGTTTTGTGTGTTTTCCCCAAGTTTTAGGTGAGTTCATCATCGATATTTGATTTTGTTAGCAATTCGATAAATACACGTCAAGCGATTATTGGGAAATCAGTATTTGGTGCACCTGATCATTTTAGCGAGTTTGGGATGGAGATACACAACATGATTTCAGTGCATAATGATGCGAGATTGATGAGTGTGGATTTGGAGACACCCAGTCATGTTTTGGCATGTGGGATGATAAGGCTGAAGGAGTGGACTTTTGAGTGGATTCATGATCATAATCCAGCAAGTGGCATCAGAAAGTACCGTTCGTCCATGGATCTAGGATGTACGGTGTGATGGGTAGAAGAATCAATGGTGATGAAGTTTGCCTATTAGTGATCTCGTGGGTTTGGTCATGTGGTGGTTCAGGATGTGGGGGTGAGGTGGTGGCAACAACCAGTGGGGTGGGGTGTCATAGTCTACTATACATGGTACGACTGTGAAGACTGGTGGAGCAGGGCATGATGGCGCCAACAAGCCTTCTCTGATGGTTGGATAATGCTTAAACCCTCCCCTTATGTACACGTGTTGGGAATGATTTTAGAGAAGAGATAAT